>CM062917.1:160285066-162785066 GCA_031878705.1 Tapirus indicus | reverse complement strand
CTGTGAGTAAGTGGGAATAACACCATCCCAGCAGTAAAGTGTAAGGATTAAATGAGGTAATATATAGTAATCCCCAGGCATAGTGACTGTACAATCCAGGCACTCAAGAGGAGGTATTTCTCTTAGTATTTTCATAGTAAAATAAGAAAGGGAAAATGAATCAGAGAAATATCTGAGTTTCAGCCAGCAATTATCTCAGGCTATATATATTTTTAACATCTTCATTCCAATTTATTAAGGAATCAACATTTACTCAGTGACTACAGAGCACAAGACATACAGCCTGTATTTTCACGAATTCTATCCATTTTTATTCTGGCCCTTGAAAGTGGTGCTAGGGGATCATAATTGCCTCTCATGATTCAAACTCAGTAGTTGTGGTAATAAATTCCCAGTAACCTATCATAAATACCTAATCACACATTTACCCAAAACTTTATGAAATTGATTTACTTTTTGAGTATGAGCAAACTTTCAAGGTCACAGGTTTTATATAATTTATATATATTTCTATACAAAGAAGAATTTCCTTTAATTTTTACTAAATTTGCTTTTTTTGGATTTTAAGTGCAGAATCAACCACCTCACTCCTCCACCTCAACTATAAATAAATATTTAATCCAATACTACTATGTTGAGATTTGGTTAAAATTAACTAGCTAGTAATTAACTAAATAAATACATCAGTTTCCCCTGTGTCATAAGGTCCATTCCTTTATGCTCGTAAAGGCACAGGAACGTGAGAGGATTTCAATGGAACTAGAAGATACAAAATAGAAAATCTCATGCATGCACCCTCAGAAGAATGTAACTTAAGAACTGAGAGAGTGATTTCCCATAAATGCCTGATTTATAGAAGATCAACTTATCGCCTGACTAATGAACGTCCACCAAGAATCTCTCCTCATCCTCAAGCCAATGAATTTACTACTTGGACTCTGGCTGGACTTCCGCCCTCTTTGCACTCCTTGCGCATAAATTCAGCCCGCCCCAAACCCTCAAGGGACTCACCTGTAGCTTGTGACAGCAGGTTTCCCAAATTGCAATTCCTCTGCCATTTCCAAATAAACTCAATTTCTGGTAATTTGAGCTTGCCTCAATTTACCTCTTTGTTTAGGTTGACAGAAACTCTCAGAAAATAGTTTTATAAATGGAGTTAAAAAGAAAAAAATAAAACAGCATCTGAGAGATCACGAGTCTTGCCCAGGGTCACATAGCCCAGTACAGCAGAACTTTCTAGCTTTTGTCATTACAGCCTGGAATCTTCTAATTGTTTTAGTCTAATCTCCTTGCCGGTTCCTCTTCCCCTTGGTCATGTTAGCTAACAGCAGTCATCTGATATGCGTACCAGGGATTAGGAGACTGTTCTCCCGCTGTCCTGCAACCATCTGGCCTCACGGCTTTGGGCAAGTCACCTAGGAAGTGCAGAACTCGCTACAGAAGTTCTTACATAATCAGACTAAAAACAATGTAAATGGTATCATTAACTATTTCTGAGGATAAAGATAACAAATACTCATACAGAAAATTCAAGCAATAGAGAAAAATGAAGAGAAGAAAGCAAAAATCACCCAGTGTTCTCCAGCCAAGAGATCATCACAATGCATATTTTGGTTAATGACATTTTGGATCTCTGCAGACACACACATATGCTTTTATATAAATGGGATTCTCTCATCCAGGCTATTTAACCACTCATTCATATCAACAATTTAATGTATACTTTTCCATTTAATAAAATTATAAAAATTGTAATAACTTGGACTTGGTAAGATCTTTCTATGTAAAAAATCTAACTTAATGATCAAAATAAATTTTAAAGATATGAGTCACAGATAAGATATTTGCTCAAGGGCACAAGTTGTTATTTGTTCCGACTGGCGGATGGAACAAGATTTCAATGCAGGCAATTTTTGACTCAAGACTCTCCTTTACAATGGCTGCATTGTATTCATTGAATGAATATTCACGATTCATTTTAAATAAATACTAATGGGCATTTAGATTAAATATGTCTAATGTTAGTAAAGCCTTATTGATGATCACCAACTACATTTTTGTGTATGTGATCAAATACCTCCTTGGATATAGTTCCAAATATAGAATTTCTGCATTAAAAGGTACACAACTTCAATTTTGATATATATTGCCAGATTGAATACTACAATTTTATAGAACAGTCATTTTCCTACATCCTCAACAACAATGCATGCTGTCAATATTAAAATGAGCAGAGATTTACTTCATTAACTCAAACTCTCTCCTTTGGCTTTGTAACTCAAAAACATATATTTGCTGTAAGTTATAGGCTCATTCTTTAAAATTTAATAAATGCTTTATTAAGTGATTTTAATAGTAGGCACTGTGGGGAAACAAATAAGAATGCATGCTTCATAAATCTCATAATCTAATTCCTGAAAAATCCCCATTTTTGGGCAGTAATAAGGATCATCTTACCACACTGCTGGTAAAAATAGTAATATTCTGCATAGATACGTCACAACATACACCAAGAATTATTAAATGTTCACATGCTATGACTTAGTAATGCCACTAGGAGGATTTAATCTCAGGAAAATGACGAGACATGTGGCCCAAAAATGTTTATCATAATATCATTTATGAAAGTAAAAATGAAAAACTTAAATATAAAAAGTAGACACTGACTACTGACTATGGTACATCCACTAAATGTGCTATTATTTAGCCATTAAGACCTTTGTAATCTTTGTAGATTAGTTTAGTCATATGCCAAAATGTTTTTGATATTTTAAACAAAAATGCGGTGTAGATACTGAATAATTCTGATTAGTAAACACATGTGCTATTTGTATAAAACACAAGGGAAATTTGCCCGACATGTTAATAGTGATTATTAGAAGATGTTTTTTTATTTTCTCCTTTTGATTTTTATGGTTCTTTTTCCTCTCTAAATGTTCTATGATCGGTTACATTTGTTTTGTGCCAAAACAAACAAACAAATAAATAGAAAACCTACTTCAGAATTAACTTTGTCCTATCAATGACGCATATCTCAGAACCTAATAGGACCCACTTAATCCTCACTCATTGCCAGTCCTGTAAACCACTCAAATGACTTACATCTTCTCAGAAATCCTTCTTGACCATGTGCCTTGAATTATCAAGACTCCTTAATGAGAGTCTGTAGGAAATGTCCTTTCTTGTCCCCTCCCTTTTAGTTTCAGTCTGTCAGGAACCTTTCCCTTTTGGGAAGGATCATTCCCTACGCCACATAATCCTGTGCAACTTTTAATCAGGTGAGTCTGTCTGCCATGCCACAGAATATCCCAGCTCTTGGACACAGTGATTAGTCCAGAGAGGCATGTGACCCAAGGTGGGCCCATCAGAGCACTTTGGGTGTAGAGAAGCTTTGGGGTCACGTGCTCTCAGTTCCAGGGAGGCGCGCCAGTAACAGGCTTGCCATATGAAACCAGCCTGAGGCCAAGAAAGACAAGTAGAGCTGAGAGACAGAGAGAGATGTGATGATACTCTGTGAATCCTCAGATTCACCCAGGTCTGAAGCTAGTGCCCATCCAAAGACTTAATTATATGGGCTCCCAAATTACCTTTTTTCTTTAAGCAAGTTTGAGTGTAATGCATCACTTATCACCAAGAGTACTAATGCAGGATCCAACCAAATGGTGGTACCTTTTAATTCTCCTATGCAGCCTTCTTTTTACTTATCTTAATGCACACGTTTAGAAAAAGAACAACAATTCTAACTCACGTTCAGTAAGTTTCTCACATAACCTTTTACCTTGCGGTGACTTAGACTCTATTTTATATATCCTTACTTTTAAAAAATGTTTTAATGTATGGCTTAATCCATATCTCTATTAAACATCACCAAGTTCAATGCTCTGACTAGTGTTTTTTCTGAGCGTGTTGTCAAGGTCATTTACATTTATATCTCCATCCTTCCCAAACACCTTGATTCAATCTGCAAAATTAATGAGAATGTTCTTTTCTATCATGCAAATCATTCCATGTGATTACTGCTCTTGAATGGAAAAGGACTCGGCAGGGTTGCCTGCTATGTGAATGATTGGCATCTGCTTAAACTCCATGTTGGTGTTCTTCCATTCTGGGAATGGATTGGCCAGTTCAGGGCCCCACAGTGCAGCAAGATAAGCCTTATCTCAACAGGGACAGGGTGGGTCAACAAGTAATTAATTGCTTTCAAGGAAATCTCCTTAAAGCCACTGTAGGTTTCAAGTTGTCTCCAGACTGATTAGAAAAGGGACATAATACTGTAACTAAATTGTCAATCACAAAAGAAATAAATTTGTATGTGGATTCAATTTTGCAAGACAACTTCGGGATATTTTTGAGGTAGAGTTGATGAAACTTGGAATCTTGAAAAGATTTGTGGTTTCAAATATAGAAAGAAGCAAAGACAGAGAAAGAAGACTGTAGAGCTGTCAGTCTGGTGTAATTGAGAATAAAAGGAAAGGACTGATCAGGTTTTTAGAAAAATGACCCATGTTAAGAAGCAAGGAGGACATGATGAAAAGTAGTGAGATTCCTAGAAGTGCTAATCAAGATGTAAAAGTCATCTCAGAGGAACTGAGGAAGATTTTGCATTTCTGGTACAGACAAGAGGTTTGTCAGTGAATTACTGTGGATAGAATCCATAGGATGCTATCTTAATCAAGTTTCAGCTGGAAGTAAATAGGACACTTACAACCAGAAGCCAAAAATAATCCTCTGTTGTGGAACATACAAGGACTGTTTCTCCACAGCTCCACTTATATCCCTTTATATGGTCAGCTAGGACTTGGGGCTGAGGCTAAGGTGAAGTGGAAATAAATAAATTGTATATATATCAGGTGAACTGGCAAAAATACATATATGCATAATATATATATGTATATATATTTTTTGTATATGTATATACACACCTATCAGTGACTCTAATGACATTTCGGTCAACAATAGACTGCACATATGATGGTGATCCCATAAGATTAGTACCATATGGCCTAGGTATATAGTAGGCTATATCACCTAGGTTTGTGTAAGTACACTCTATGATGTTTGCACAATGACAAAATCACCAAATGACAAATTTCTCAGGACGTATTCCTGTTGTTAAGTGATGTATGACTATGTGTTATAATATATATATATATTATATATATAATATATAATATATATATATATATATAAATCAGTGACTCTAAAAGCGCAAGCCATCACTAAGGGGAAGGAGGAAAAAATAGTGTGGGTTTAGAAACATCTTAATATTACATTGTGTTATTTTCACAGAGTATGGTAAAATTGTGCATTTGTGATGTGTCTGGTCTATAAATAGTCTGTAAAACTGAGATTCCACCACCCTTAATAAAATACGTCTATTCTGAGGCAGCAGTTAGTGTTGGGTGGCTTCCACAGCAGAGATGGGAAAGAAAGAATTGGTCCCAGTGGTGTCCATGGAGAATTTCTGCCTATGTTCTTTCCTTTTGTGGCAAGGAAGGTTTCCCAGAAGCAACATGGGATAACTAGGAATACCTTATATGTGGGGAAAGTGGAGGAAGTGGGAATGAGTTTTTGTATTATGATAGAGGAAGAAGGGAGACGGGTGCTAGGCAGGGAAGGTTTCATTTTGTACAACCTATAAATATCTCTCCCTTGTGCCAGTAGAAGATGCACAGGATTAGCTTGCCCAACGCGCTCCATCTGTATGATCCATTTGTTCCCTCAGGAAATATTTACTGACTGCCTATAATCTAAGAGGCACAAGAAACAAAAAGTTGAGTTTTGCCACTTGATCATTCTGTGTTCAAGTCCAGCATTGGTTTAATAGTTGGTAAATTCGGTATCTTCCATGCAGAAGAGCAAACATAGAGTGGGAACCAGAGAATTTTTCTTAAAAATTTCATATCATCTTCTGCTCTATGCCCAAATTTTAATCATTGTCATGATTAGAGATTAGCAGGGAGTTTGTTATTCTCTCATAAAAAGAGCATGTAATAGTAAGAAATGCCCCTTATCAATATTATTTACACATATAAACTTGCATGTTGGACTCTGTGGGCACCTATTCTCCAACTCCAGAGAATAGGGGTGATTCTTTATTATGGTTTTCTTTGTCTAAAACAATTTATATGGGTTATGCCCCATAAAAGAGAAGTCCTTTGAATAGTATATCATTCTTATCTACACATTTATAGCTACAGATTTTAAAGATTCTTGCACTTGGAAACTGTAAAACAGATGCATTCGAAGATGAAAAATGATTTTAATAATTCCAGTTCAGTAGAAAAGAATGGCTGTGCTGATGAAGACTCTTGAATTTATTCCGTGCATATCCTTGACCTGCTTTACATTAAAGATGTCCTCTAACTACGCATGAGAGTATTAATCTGATTAGTGTTAGGATGTTAGAAAAAAAGGCTTTCTTTTTTCTTTTTATCGAGTAGCACTGACTTCATCAAAGTCATGCTTCTCCATTAGTTATAAAGAAATACACTCTGTTTGAAATTAAGACCTGAATGGAAATCATTTTACATTTTCATGTAAAATGGAGTAAAGCAACACACATCTTGGAATTTCAACAAAGGAGAATTCAATCTTCTATCAAGGATGTTCTTGAGTGGGGTCTGTTGATGGGTGACAGTGGCTTGTGGGTTGAAGTGTTCCCTTTAACATATTCAAAATCATGTCTAATCAATGCATTGATGGTGAAGTTCACATGTTAACATCAATATCCTTTGAAATTATGCTACATAATTGAACTGGAGATGAAGACTGCCTTCTCTGAAATGGCAAAAATATATCAGGTTCAGCTTTTAGCTGGAAGCCAACGATGAAAATCCTAATGCCTTACCCCTGTAGAGCTCTTTTATGTTTCACACCAACTTCGTAAGCATCATTAGGCTTCATTTGATTCAGTCACAGAGAGGCAGAGTGACTTGAGCAATTGATTTGCTTAAACTGCAATTTCACTGTAGAAAAATTAGAAACCAAACATCCCGATTCTCAGTCCAAGATCTTGCAATGAGAGTACCAACATAATATTCGTTTTTTTCTTTAAGAGATGTTTTTAGGTTAATTCATAAAGGACTTGGTTCATATCAAAAGACTTGAGCTAGGTGTGCCCTTATCACAGTGAATTGTTATTGATCTTTTATTTTTCTGATTTTCTCATTAGAGGGTAAGTTTTCTCAGGGAAAGAACTGAACATGTCTTGTTCTCTGACATCCTCAACAATTAGCTCAGTCCAGCATAGCATGAAAGAGAGCATCACATATTTTTGAAAAATGAGCTGCTAGTATAGAGAATAGGATGATGGTATTATTTCTGGAAGCTTGGGTTGTGCTTCTATATAAGAAATAGATGGTTTATGGTTAAGTCAATTGAAAAGTTCATATTTAATAATTATATCAAGGAATTCTGCTTATTTTATTAATTTAAAAAATGTTTTTAGTTTATAAAAAGGGTAGATGGCAGGTATCCCATCTCTTTTAGTAAATATTGTTCATCTACCTAAAATTTTCCCACACTCATTGAAGTTCTTGCAACATCTTCTAGCCTTAGTGATATCAAACACTAATTATTAATATTGCTGCTATGTTAACGGAGACTATTTAATTCTATAACAGGTCCTGTGCTAAGCTCTTTACTGGCATTATCTTATTTAATATTCACAATAATTTTTTGAGTTAGGCACTAATACCATCTCCTTTTACAAAGAAGGAAGGTGAGAGGTGAGTGAGTGCCTAACTTGGCCAAAATCACACAGGTGTTAAGAGCCAGATCTGGGTGTTGAAGCCAGATCTTTCAGACTCCATGGTGCCAACCAATACTCTGCTCAATAGCAGCAATCACCATGCGAGGACAGGAGGAGAGAGTGGGGACATACCGTGAGGCTGGTGGAAGAGACAGAGATGTGGATAAACCTAGGATCGAAGAAATGACTGGCACTGAAAATAACCATGGGAACATATAAGAGGTCGGGAAGGAAAATGGCACTGGGCTGAAGGGGAGAAAATGAAAGCCTGAACCAAGGCAGCAGGAATAAAACAGAAGACGAATGACTAGAGCTCGGGGACTGTCTGGACGAGGCATCCAAATGACACACAGTTTTTAGCTTTGGTGCCTGAGGAGAGCAGTGACACCATTAACTGAGAAGAGAAGGCCATCTCATCTTGCAGCCTTGCCTCATCCCTTCCCAGCTCCTCCAGACTTTTCTGACCCTGATCACCTGATCAGCGTGGAGCTCTTCAATAACTCATTTACTTAGTGACCTTTATTCTACTCAGTGATGGTCTAATGAAGAACTAATTCCTACCAATTTCCCTTTGCCAGCTGATATTCACTTTTTGGAAGGAGATTTCTGATGGAGACGTTGTTTTTTATTGTTTTGCAAAAGAGTAACTATCATAGCGAAGATCTCATCCTGACCAGCTCATGGAAGAGTTATTAGGGACTGGCAGGTCCCTGTGTTACTCTCATGTTACAGCAGCTGGCTTTACTATTGGCTCTGACCTTAATGTATGTTTAAAAATATATAAGGTCGAGAGCACGTTAAGTTTGAAAATTTTTTTAATATATTCTGATGATAAATTTTCTTATAGAAACATCTGACAGACAGCATAGACTTTTAGTGTGCAGAGAAAAGGGAATTCTCATAGGAACACATACTGTCCAAGTATTCTTCCCAATTTTCAGCGTCTCAAGGCTTCTGATTGTATTGGGACCATATCTGGGATGATTTGCTCTGAAATAAATCCATGATATTCACTAGTGTATTAAAGCCTACTAGAGAGCCCTCTTCTTTCTCTCCCTCTACCTTTGAAAAGGCTGTGCATTTGTTTTACATAAATATACTCTGTCTATTTCTGAGAAGGAGCAAAGTCATAGCCAAGGACTAGTTTAAAATATATTTTCAGAGATAGTGAGAAAAGTTACACGAAATTCTTAACTTCTGGATTCAAGTTGAATACCCAGAATCCAGCTCTACTTGAGCAAAGTCTTATTCAAAGCCCGATTCTTGTTTCACAATAGGATGTACACTTTGGGAATTTACAGTTATGTTAAAGAGAAGAATACTGGAGAGAAGAGGAAAGAAAGATATGCCTCCTTTAGTATATATGCAGACAACATATGCTCTGATGCTTGCCACATCCTGTTGAAACACTGTTGACAGATTCCAAATGAGCAAGAGAGAGAAAGTCAAGAATTAAAAAGCAGCTAGGAGACTCTATGGTGAATCATTATTCAAAGAGCAAATGTACTCGGCTATTAAAATAAATGACAAGATGTTTCAAAGAAGAGGAATCATAGGCCAATTTTCTCATTTGAATGTTTTCAAACACCTACTATGAGCTGGTACAGTGATGAGTGTCTCAGAGGATCTAAAGACGAAACTTACTTAAAGAAGGTGCTATGATGAACACAAAAGGATGGAGAGATTAATTTAGATTAATATCAATTAGTTCTAATAATATAAGACTGTTTTGGGGGGCAACTTTACTATCATACTGCAGCATTATTTGAAAAGAGTCAAACATCTGGCCATTAGGAACTTTCCATTGGTATTATACTATCTACATAGTTTTATTTTATTGTTAAGGTACACAACCTAGTACAAAAGCATGTATAAACCAGGGTTAAGAGTTTCATGAAGGAACAATCGTATACTAATTTCTGGTTAAACTCTTGTTTTAACAGATTTAGCAAGTGTCAAATATTCTATTTCTATATTATGGAAAATTATTTGTTCTTCATGTCAGGATAGAAGATAACTCTCAATTTCGCATTCCTTCAAGATCTCACTTCAGCAAAAGGGGTCGCAGATTGAACTGTCACCCAGCAGCAGATTGTCTCATACAGGACCTATTTTATTTGTCACTATATTCTGGATGATATTGGCCCTTGTGGTCAGGCAAGTATGTGAAGCCAATGTCTGAAATGACACTGAGATTCCCTGTTTGGACATGAAGAATAGCTCAAGGTCCATTACAGCAGACAATACTATGGTCAATGTGATGATGACCCAGTTTGCTTTGCATCCCTTCTAATCAGGTCCCCAAATCTAAACCCATGTGTCTTAGTCAGTTTGGACTGCTATAACAGAATACCATACACTGGGTGGCGTATAAACAACAGAAATTTATTTCTCACGGTTTTGAAAGCTGGAATTCTGCCAAGATTAAAGTGCTGGTAGATTCAGTGTCTGGTAAGGGCCCGCTTCCTGGTTCAGAGATGGCTCCTTCCCACTGTGTTCTCACATGATGGGAAGGGCAAGTGAGCTTTCTGGGGACTCTTTTATAAGGACACTAATCTCATTCATGAAGGCTCTACCTTCATGACCTAATCACTTCCCAAAGGCCCCACCTCCAAATACACATTGGAGTTCAGGTTTCAACATACGAATTTTGGGGGCACACAAACATTCAGTCTATACCATCATGGAACACTTTCAATGACCATTACCTGTGCTAATTCTTGGCCAACTGTCCTTTGCCTACTGGAGCTTCCAAGAGTCAGAAGTGCCTGGGGGCTGACATCTTCCTGTGGCCTAGTAACCAATGACTGCTGGGTGTGGGAGAATGATAGCCAAGCTCTATTGTCTCTGGTTGGGACGACTCTAACTCACATTCCAGAGGTCCCTTATGGGATTGGCTGAGGTCCACCCATTGATCTCAAGGACTTTTGCTCAAGATCTCCCCTTCGCTTGGCTTCCATCCCTTTCCTGTTTCCTTATCACTCTCCCCTTAATAAAGCTCTTACGCACAAATCCTCATCTCGGGATTTGCTTCTGGGGAACCTTATTTAATGCAGAATAGTTTCATTATTTAATAATATGGTTGACATTTTACTACATTCAAAAGTAATTTGAGGGCGTTATCTATGATATTTCCCTTAAATTTGTATAATTTACTCGTCTACACAAACAGTGAACTACAAGTTTCTTTCTATTCATAAAACCTATCTTGCTACATCAACTATGGAAAACAGTATGGAAGTTCCTCAAGAAATTAAAAATAGAATGGCCATATGATCCAGCAATTCTGCTTCTGTGTATATTTCCAAAGGAGATGAAATCTCTATCTTGAAGAGATATCTGCACTCCCATTTTTACTGCAGCATTGTTCACAAAAGCCAAGATACAGAAATAACCTAAGTGTCCATCAGTGGATGAATGGATAAAGAAAATGTGAGATACACACACACACACACACACACACACACACACACACAGTGGAATATTATTCAATCATGAGAAACAAGGAAATCCTGCCCTTTGCAGCAATATAGATGAACCTCGAGGGCATTATGTTAAGTGAAATAAATCAGACAAAGACAATACTATATGATCTCACTTATATGTGGAATCTAAAAACATCTACTCATAAAAACAGAGAGTAGAATGGTGGTTTCCAGGGTCTCAGGGGTGGGGGAAATGGGGAGATGTTGGTCAAAGGGTACAAACTTTCAGTTAGAAGGTGAAAAAGTTCTGGGAATCTAATGTACAGCAATGGTGACTATCATCAACAATACTGTATTATGTACTTGCAAGTTGCTATGAAAGCAGAACTTTAATGTTCTAACCATAACCACCACCACCAACAAAATGGTAATTATGTGAGGTGAAGGATGTGTTAACTAGCTTTATTGTGGTGAACATTTTGCAACATATACATGTATCAAATCATCACATTGCACATCTTAAACTTACACAATGTTATATGTCACTTAAATCTCAATAAAGCTGGAAAAAATAAAAATAAAAAGTAAAATCTATCTTGGACTGCTTGAAGCTTATCCTTACCAGTTTGGCCATTTATTCTTTACATAAAAAAGCCCACAGAGTTCACACTATATTACCTCTTGCAGATCTTTTATAAATCTATTTAGTAAGGCTATTTCCAGCAGCAAGCCTTAGTGGCTGCGTGGAGGAAGGGCAGGGAATGGGGAGTGACGGGGGTGAGGCATTGCTACACAAATATTTTCCTTCACTTAAACATCTATTTTTATTATTTTCTGGTCCATTCCAAATGGCAACATTAAAAATTACTTTTGAGGTTAAAATTAATAAAACCTTTTTAAATTTTAAATTAAAAAAAGCTTGCTGCACACATCATAATCTTACAAAAAATTTTGAAAACCCTCCTATATGACTAGAATAGAATCAAAACCACTTTAGCCTGCAAAACAATATCTCACATAGGAGCTAACCTAATTAATCATTTTCTCTGACCCACAAGTGGGCAGCAGGATTAAAATAAACTTGAAGGCAGCCCTCTATGGATACAGGGAGGAAGAGAGAATTCCCACCACACATCTCCAGTTTTGCGATCTGGTGCAGCGCAGCTCTGCAGAGATGCCAATCCCAGCTACACAGGCGCCTGGAGTCATGGGGAAGCTGTCAGACTACATGTAGGACAGCCAGCCTTGGGCAACATGAAGGACTGAGATAACACAGAGCAATGGCCTTGGCAACTGAAGCCACAGTAACTGGGTGGAATTGGCTCTGATAGTGGCCCAGCAGAGAGAGGAACTGAGACGGCTGCAAGCACTGGGACCCCAAAGGGCTGTCCCTTCTGGGTGGAGAAGCTCTGCCTACCAGCCCAAGAGAGTCAAGGAAGCCTGGCTTTCCACGGTAGGGCCCCCAACCCTGTACCACGCAGTGTGTGGAGCACAAAGTTACCACTGCCCACCTGTTGCCAGAATCCCAAGCTAAAAAGTAATGTAGAAACTGTCCCCAGACAAAAAGTGAGCAAGAATATTGAAGATTTGAAGAACATAATTAACAGTCTTGATGTCATACACATACACTGGATGCTGCCCCAAGCCATTAGACCTACCTCTCCACAAGAACACTGAAAATACTTATTTTAGTTTCATGGCTGATGGGGCAGAGACAAGGTTTGCAATTCCTATCAAAAGAAACTCACTGTTTCTAATCCATGTTATATTTTTACACTTAGCTTTTGATGAGGGAAAGAATAGATGAGGTTGCCCTAAGGAGGTAAAATAGTAAAGAAGGACATTGATATTAATAAATGATAATAAAACATAGTTTTGTAAAGGTATGTGGTTTTCTCTTAAAGTTTCTCATTTTCCTATCACAATAGCCCCATGACCTCAGGAGGACAGGAAGTACTCTCCTATACTTTTTACAAAAACAAACAAAGATTCAGAGCAAGGAAATGACTTGCCTCAAGAATAATAGCTGCAAATGAAGCAAGCCTGAACCTTGGCAGTTAATTGGATTTTATCTGCTCTTTTTGACATGCCATATTGTTCAATATCTTTGAACATATGAAGTGGAGTCAATTCTTTGGAAATGCTCTAACTCCAATGGGAGCAGCTAAAATGGCACCCCTCAAAAGATCTTCTATGTGCATACTGAATTATAAATGATGAGATGTGCTAATTCAATAGCTTAAATATTAAAGTATGTTCCAGTATGCTAAATGAAGTCAAATTCCATCTTCATAGTCACAGATATTAATGGTTGGATATACACATAATTCCTGTCTTCACTCATTTGTTTTTTAATTCGCTAACTGCTTAAACCAACAGAGGTCACCTCGAAACAAATTTGGCAAAGGCATTCCATTTACTGTGTAAATGGCAAACCCTGATATCCTCACGGGTCTACTGTCTTTTCCTATTAAAACCTATGCTCCATAATCATTCTAGAGTCATCTACCCAAACATAAATCTGACTATACCATTCTCTGCTTAAAAATACTCTGGTTTTCTGTTGCCTATGTCCGACCTGCTTCACCTAGCATGGTACTGTGGTTTTCTTTGATGGGTCGTGTTTATTCCCAAATCTCATCGTTCCTTGTCTCGTACAGCACACTCAAGTAACTCCAAAGTCCTTCTGGTCCACACAGTTTTTCTGTTTTCTGTCGCATTTCCCTTTTTCCCCCCTCAAAGCAAACATCTTTTAACCTAATTCTGTGTATTATTGTTAGACTCATTTCACATCGTAATTCCTTTGGAAGACTCGCCTTATCCTGGTCAGCGGACGTATGAACCTCTTCTTATGCTGCTTTCATTCCATATCCACATCTCTGTCTTGAAACCACTTAGTTCTTTTATAACTATCTGTGTGTGTGTGTGTGTGTGTGTGTGTGTGTGTGCATATTTCTTTCCTCATACTACAGTGGGAAGCCCTTGACACCAGAGATGATGATGATTTATTCATCATTTTTGGATTTCCAGCATCTAGCTAAAGGCTAGACACATGGTAGTTCCTCAATAAATGTCTGGCTACCTGAGATGAGATGAGATTAAATTGTCTCCTTTAAAACATTTTCTTATTTATCTTTCATTTTTGTTTATATTAAATTTGATCTGGTTTTTTTTGTACTATTTTTTCTTTAACCTTTCCCCTTCCATTCAATTCTCTGCCAATTCTCTAAACTCTTGGCATAAAAACCAGAATAAACTAACTGATTAGGGCAGTATCTTTCATTTTTCCTTAGCTCTAGGCCTATAAAATAGGTTGTGATAGAAAACTAAATGAATCCACTTTGTTTCTTTAAAGTTTCCCAGGAGAATAAGTCCAATCAATTTTATTCTCCAGAAGTCTCAATGTAATAAAACCTGCAGAAGGAAATTGATTAGGTATTATAGCATACTTTGCCCATTGAGCTCCCCATCCTTCCTCCCTTTGCCCTTATTAATCACGCAATAAAGGGCTGCCTGGAAACATGAGAAAAGCTGTGTCATCAGCCTCACTAATTTCATGATGGAAGAAATTTGTAATGTATGTTACAGTATCATTTTGGGGCCACTATGATTCCCATTTTATACCTCTAGAAACTAAGTGATGTGTATCTTTGTACAGTTGTAACCAAAAAGAGGAAATGAATCTGTTTCTCTTTTCATAGCTTTAAGAATTCAGTTAAAAGATCCTCTTTCTCTGAAATAATGTAGTATACACATTTCCTTGCTAGTTCAGTCAGAGTGATCAGTACCTGACTATTTTTATATTTGGTTTCACTTGAGAAAAAGAATTAGAGCTATTCATTTACTGTTATAACTGTCAAAAACCTTAAGTATAAAAATTTAAATAATGTTTTTTTTTACAAAGAACAGAAAGAATTGGTTACTTATACATATAAAAAAATACCATTGCCCATCGTCATCCAAAAAGGCATCTATTGCAGTTTGCTCACTGGATTGGGTAGAATATAGCCCTAATGAGACAAAAGACATGGATGGTGCATCTAAACCAGCCTGCTGCTTTACACAGGGAGTATCGTCTGTGCTGTTATCTGTACATGAGCTGCACCAAAACACCGGTCAAAATGCACGTTGATTACCACAGGGGAGGTCAGTGAGATGCTCTTCTCACTGGATCGATGTAGTTTATCACCACTATTAAGAAAAAGTCATTTCAGACAGTCCTTCTCTGTTTCCTGTCCAAGTCCCCCGTAACCCCATTATGTGATCTCAGAAATAATATTGAATTCTTTGATGGGGGAAGAAAAAGCCAGTGCAGTACAGTAGAAAGAATGACAGACTTGTTTCTAGGGATTACAAATAGCTGCGTAAGTGATGAGACTCTGGGCATGTTAGTTCAACTCTATAGTCTGCTTCCTCACCTGCAAAATAAGTGTCATGATCCCCATCTCAGTGTTTTTGAGAATGCTGTTAAACTAAATCAGATGGAGTATGTAAAGTGCTTAGCACAGTCCTACCACATAAAATTCTCGGCAAGTGTTTTCTCCTCCTCATTAATGGAAGGCAGAAATAATAACATAATTAAATGTGATGAATTGGAATAATCAGATAAAAATCATATAACTAATGGCTAACTCATTAGATTAGAAGATTAATAACTGGAATTAAAATGGCCAAGAAGCAGGGTAGGATCCTTCCTCTTGTACTTGCAAATTAGGTCTCATAGTCAACTCTCGGGAAGGTAGTTCTTTGAGTTGTTCAATTCAAATACAGACCAGTAACTCACATTTATGCAACATCTGCAGAGTGCCCAGTGTAGTAGATGTTGGGAAGACAGAGATGAAAGACCCAGTTCCCACGGACCCTCATGAGCTCAGTCTACTAGGGACTAGGTAGGTTGGGGAGGCACTCAGGACATTACCTATCTTTTGTTGTTCTCTTCTTAAAAGGAAAATGTGCCCTGGGAGGGGTAATATGTGAAGCTTTCATCAATCAGGAACATTTTAGTTTTCACACACTCACAAACTGGAAAAGACTAGAAGCCACATGTTCCAAGTTTTCCATTTGACAGAGAGGGGAAAAGAGGCTTAGAGGAGATGCATGATTTTCTCAAGTTCATAAAATTGGTTTTTGGCAGAAAGAGGAAAGGAACATAGGAATGCTCATATCTAGTCCTGTGTTGGGTCTACACTGTAGACTACTGGCTCAGTGGAAATCTATGACCTTTACCTGAAAAATAATTCAAAGTATATGTCCTACGCGGGGTGGCTCTTATCTTGAGGGAAATGTTCACATATGACATCCTGGTGGGAAACCAGCTTTCCTTCTTCCTCCTTCAATTTTCAGAGCCAAAGTCACAGCTGAAGTTGGAGTCCAGAGAGGAGAAGAGAGAGGAGGGGCCCCTTATCTCCCACTGGGCTTCCTACCAATTGTGACATATTCTTCTTTGCTCCCTGCCCAAGACAGGGGTTTAATATAAAAAGGCGGGAAGCCATTTTGATCATAAAGAATTGCTGAAGCATTAAGAGGACAGGATTATGGCAAGAACCGCATTTAAGACATCTATGCTCTCTAGCTTTGGTTCCTTAGAGGAAAATAGCATTAATTTCTCCAAAAAATGATTAGATTTTAATGGTTTCTTTGGTTTAGATTTTAGTGCAATCACTATAAATCTTTGTGTGGCAAATAATGAGTTTAAAGGTTCAAAGTGATCCTTATTTTTAACCATGGAAAAGATAATGACTCTTCAAAAGCTGAATATTTTGTGACAGGTTCACCCTCTAGATTTCTACTATGGAGGTGAAAACAATGGAATGTGTTCTCTCTCCTTGCTGGAGTGGGAGAGTTTGAAAACTACCATCTCTATAGGGATTACAATCCAACATCCTGTTTTTCGGTTTCTTATCTGCTTCTCTAAGAAGAGAGAAGAGAAAATAGAATGGCAATCCCTTTGACTTAATTAGTCCCTACTCGAAGAGTCTAGGATAAATGTGTTGCTTGTATTTGTGATACAAAGAGGAAGTGGTCACTAGAAAAAGCCCTTAGTCGTTACTTCTAAGTTGTCTAATTATGTTCATTTCTGATATTTAACCTTTTCAACAACTTTACAATAGTGGCATCTAGTTTGACAGTTTTCTGTTTATTCCACCTTTCTCCCTGCAATACTGTTTTGAAGTTGTATTATCCTTAAAAGGTAAACAAGGACTATACTTTTGAATTCTAGCTTCTGAACTATAATGTGGGAAGTAGAAATTATATTCAGTATATTTATCAAGAAGAATTAGGAATTAATTTAATGTTCTGATTATTATATTATGTATGGATCGGAGGGGATTCCTGTGGTGACTTCCAAGGGACAAGTTCTCTAGAGGGTTTAACCAAGGTCAACACCTCAATAGGGACTGAAATTAGCTGTCACTTAAAGATGCTGGGGTGGATTGGTTTGCAGTTGGAATGATGAGGAGGCAGAAGCAGGATATGAGATTGGAAAACAGAATCTGCAACTATGTGGCTTGCGGACTTCTTCCGCTCACGACCAGATGGTCATACCACCTGCCCAAACTTACTAGATCACCCTTTAACACTCAATCCATTTGATTCATGCTCAGGGCCCTTATGATTCCTGCAAGACTCTATGGAAACCTTGGAGAAGAAACGCTGTCCTGTACGTAGAGCTGAAGTGACTTAATAAACACCAGATTGGTGTGTTCAGCCTTTGAAATAGTGCCCACAGGCATTTTTAAAACATATTATTTATGCAATTTAGCATTTAATTGCAGTTTGAGCTTTGGTAGGCCTTCTTCAAGAAAATCCCTGAAAGCTATAAATTAGTTGATTTGTAGGACTGGGGTATATATGGAAAATGTTACAGCCCCATGTTTTCTACCAGGAGTGCTTTTAAAAATCTTGGAATGCATCAGGATGGCTGTGAAGAAATGAAGGTATAGGACAAGCAGGAGACGAAATGAGAAAAAATGCACCACACAGGCCAGAGAGAGAACCCAGAAAGCATTCCTAGAGGTTGTAAAAACACTTTAAAATGTAGAAAGAAAAGAACTGAGCACTGAAGACTGAACAAGGTGAAGTGAAATGGACCAAAATGTTCACTTGATTTGAAAAGCGGGCAGTACATGAAAGATGGTTACTGTTAGCAACAACACATGTAGATTGTTCCATTTTCATGTATATTATGAATAGAGTTTTGAAACCAGAGTTCTAAAGAAAAATATAAAGTCTGTTATTCTGGGGTGGCAAAGCCTTTCAGTCTACAAAGAGACCACACCTCCTTCTTTACCAACCTCCCAATAGAGATGAATTTAATGGCACCAATGTCAATGACAAAAGCAGAGCTGTACTTTTCCAGGTCTTATTTCCATTTTTATTAAATTTCTTCCTTGCCCCAAACCTTTGAATTTCTTTAGGCTTGTCCTTATTTCATTTCAGTCCCCGGTACTGTGAATCAATGCTAATTTGGCTGTCTAGGTGCTATTACACATGCTGTTTTTCGTCTCCCTTTGCCTGTTTTCTGATTTTAATATGCTGAAATATGTGTGCATAGGAGTTGCATCTCATTGACTGGATTTACTTTAAAATATCTTTGATTTAAATAAAAATACAAGAAAAATCTTCATAGCATGGGGAGGAAGAACTACATCAGCAGGAGAGTTGACATCTAGTGTCAGCCACTTACTGACTCTGGAAAGTTCGAGAAGTAACTTCATCTCTCAAACTCTAAGTTCCCTTATCTGCAAAATGAAGGTGTTGGAGGTGATAATCTTGAAGGTCCCTCCAGAGCTAACAATCTTATTTTCTGAGATAAAATCAACATCAGTCAGTCAGCGTGATGTGAGTAAAGCAAAAAAGTAGAATATCTACAGCATTATTCATAGAATACCAGAATCTTAGCCTTGTAAGGGATCTTACAGTGCTTCTAGCTCTCCTTTATTTTGATATTTGAGGAAACTGCTGCCCAGAGAGACAAAATGACCCATGACAGAGCTACACAGTAGCAGGTATGGCAATTTAATATATTGCCTTTTTATAAACAATGTCCTGGAGGTCTAGTGATCAAGATTAGGCAATTTCACCACTGCGCCCGGGGTTCGTGTCCTGGTTAGGGAACCACACCCTGGGAGTCTGTCGGTTGTCATACTGTGGTGGCTGTGTGTTGTTATGATGCTGAAAGCTATGCCACCAGTATTTCAAATACCAGCAGGATTGCCCATGGTAGACAGGTTTCAGTGGAGCTTCCAGACTAAGAGACTAGGAACAAGGACCTGGCTACCCACTTTCAAAAAAGTTAGCCATAAAACCTCTATGAATAGCAGTGCAGCATTGTCTGATATAGTGGCGGAAGGGGAGAGGCTGGCGCAAAAGGACCAGGCAGGGTTCTGCTCTGCTGTGCACAAGGTTGCTAGGAGTTGAAATCAACGTGACAGCACTAACAACAAAAATAATGCTATAAGCTTCTGGAGAATTTAACGGTTTAAGCAATAACATTATTTGAGAAAGCTCATAATTGTGTCATTAGTGGTCTGGAGGTACTAAAAGGCAGAGAGTTGGAATAGGTCTCTGTATTAATCAGGGTTCTCCAGAGAAACAGAACCAATCCGATACACACACACACACACACACACACACACACACACACGACACACACATATAGGCAATCTGCTTTACAGAGTTCACCGATTTAAATGCTAATCTCATCTGGAAACAATCCTCACAGACACATCCAGAAACAATGTTTAATCTAGGTCCACCATGGCCCAGTCAAGTTGACACATAAAATTAACCATCACAGTCTCGCAAAACTGTGCCATGTAAGATTTATAAATCTGGAAGACAGGTTATTGAAATGGACAAAATGAAAAGTAGACAACCACAGAAGAAAATGTATCTTCCCCCACGTGCTTGTTGGCATAGTTAGATGAAGGAGTGTGCAAACTGCCTTTGCAACTATGGTCAAATCCCAGAAATATCAAACTTTAAAAAAGGGTTTTAAGAATCCATGTGCTTTTCAAGGAATTATCAGCCACATAAATCTCCTCAAAAGTAAACCTCCCTCAACAATGATATACGCAATGTCTTGCTGCTGACATTTTAAGTGCTGCTGTAAAAGCATATTGCGGTTAATTTAAAGTGTAATTAATATATGATTAATTGTTATCTCAGAAATTGGAACACATTACTGACAAATGAAATTAGAAGTGTGGTAGTCTACGTGAAATCTAGAGTCAAAGAGAAAGGATTGGTCTGTATCTCTCCAGCACTGTCTAGGAGGAGAGGGCAGAGCATGCTAGTATTGTAAGACCTTCCCCAATTCCTGAAACAGAAATAGCCAAGATTCGGAAACAATTGATCATCAGACTTGGGAGAAAGTCCATTAAAATATCCATCTGCCTTTGTTTCCATTCTCCTCACACCATATGGCCTTTTGGTCTATAACTGAACAGATTTGTAAATCAGACGGGCATGCCCCATCCAGGACTAGAATGTCTGGTATAATTTCCAAAGTTTAGTAATAAACTGAAGCTCTGGTAAACAACTGCCGATAGAGTTTATAGATCAGTGCTCCAGAACTTGATTGCCCCTTGGAAATCATGGAAATATGTAGATTATAGCAGTTAGAAGAAGTAACTCTTAAACCAGTGTCCTTCTCAAAATGCAGCCAACTTAACAGGACACTATGAGCCTTTATTTTAATATCTGAATTTCATGCTTGATTTCCCACAGATGTTCTCCCCCAGGATCCATTATGGCAAAGGAACAAGGAGGGCATAAAATCAAAGAGAAATTGATAAATTTCTAGATATTAAATTAGAGGGAATTCCCTGAAGAAATGGCACAGAGTTAAGGTAAAGGTTGGTGAAACAGAAGACAGTAATGGTCCCTATGAGTTTCGCTTCTATGAGGACCAACACCCGCCTGGAGGACACAGGAAAGCACTACACACTGGGGCAAAGGGCAGCACAAAAGGCAAACACCATAAACTTCACCATTTCGCCGAAGCTAACTCTGCTTAGATTAATGGACATCTTAGTGATTTTTTTTTCACTTGGGAGTAACGTTAACAGGGTTGAAAACGTGATTGAAAACTACAAACCCTAAACACGTGTATTTTGATTTTATCAACTGAGTCCCAAACCAAAACCAAAACAAATAAAAATGCCATACAACATGACTACTCAAATGAAAATATACAGGCCAAAACCAAAACCAAAACCAAAACCCCAAAAGCATCGATCTTAGTGCCAACTAATCACACTTTGGGTATGACTGCCACCTAATGCCCTAGGATTCTGTTTAAGTTAAGAAACTACGTCTTAGATTTATTTTGTTTACCAGGCAGCATCTAACAGAGGGAGGAGCAAAGACAGCAAGCACTTGTTGAACTGATGTGCTAATTGTATATCCAGCAGATTTGGCAACTACTGAGATTTGCCGTTACGACCAAGTCACCAAGGCTTGCTGTCGCCCAGAGGCCGCGGGCCAGGACTCAGGGCCCTCATGGGTGTCGCAGAAGCCCTGAGACCCAGCACTCAAGTCTGGAAAGGACGAGCTTTGCAACACGGTGCATCCATGAATCAAAACGTCCTCCTTTTGTTTAACACGATCCTGCATTTCTGGGTTATTAGCTTGCTTGGTGATCCTCAACACAACAGGAAGAGAGGAAATTGAAATATCATGCATGTTACATTAACCTTCCTCAGGGTCTGCTGCTCACTTTTTAGAACAACTTTTCTCTCACAGACATAATAGTGTTATGTCTAGTCGATATGTTTATATAGTTTGTATATCATAAAGGCCTTTTTCTCTCTTTTATTTTCTTAGCATAAAATTGAGAATCATTAGCATTCAGGTGAGTTTTGACGGGAAGGAACATACATGTCATTTGATATTTGGAAAACTGGAATTCATAAAATATGTGAGTCTCAGGGAGGACTGATAATAGATATTGAGTGTAAGGAAAAACTGAAAGAAAAAGAGAACATGAGTTAAGCTTAGATGATGAATGTAAAGAATAGAAGGGTGGCTCTCTTAATTAAAATGCACAAGGTGGGTGTGTCAGAGGTGGGAACATATTAACTTCGATGATGGGAATATAGAAAGTAGTGAGTTTTCAATTACTGTAGTGGTAACAAGGACACGGAAAATAAAACCTTGTCTGCTGAGGGAAACCTAAAGATGTGGGTGTTTCAATTACGGAGGCAGTAATGGAAGTTCAGAAATAGAGGTGCACAGGCCACAGTGTGGGTGGCTACAAGGGGAATGTTGGGAAATTAAAATATGCTTAAGTATTTCACTCTGGTTTTTAATATTATTCAGATGTTAAATAGCTTAGACTTAGTTCCCAATTTGACCTGAAGTTTCATACTCCCCGTGAAATAATTTAGGATTTTAGGTGACAGTCTCAGCCAAACTAAAATATTATTTAGTGCAAAACATTTCAACTCAGTCCTTCTTGTTGTTGCTGATATTATTATTACATTTATGACCTCTAGCAGTTAGGTGAAAAATTTAGACAGCAAGAGGTCTATGTATAGTAGCTAGCAGATTCACCCAGACTCTGCCAAATTGTCATGTCACTAATTAATCTAGTAGTAGGCTTTGCTTTTAATTTGCCAAGAAATCACTATTTTCTGGAGCTATGTCTGCCAGAGAGAAGGCTCAGCAGTTGCATTGAGGGTGGGAGACGTGGAAGACATTCCTTCCTGTGCGTGTTTACAGTTGGAGTTAAGATTCTTGGCTGGACATCTGGAGGTTCTGTGGCACCCAGGATCTCCACAGTAAACAGGCCCAATGAAATTCTTGTGGATGACAGAAAGTTAAAGTCAACAAAAACATGTATTTGTGTTTGTAAATATGAAATAATTACCTCTTTAAATATCTTTTAATAAAAATTTTCCTTGAAGACAACCTCAAAATATTAGCATCTTTTTATGCTGAATATTCCTTATTTCCCTGCTAAGAAATGCTCCATGTTAGGGAATTTTTCATAGCTTTTTCTTTAAAAATCTTTAAGGCAAGGTTATTAAAAATGTTTTATGTCTCAGTTCAATAGTGATACTAAAGCTCTTAAGATATATCAGGAGCATTATTATTGCTGATTGGAAACTTACATGTGTTAACAAGCATATATGTGTATAATTATATCATGACACTATTACATTGGGTTCCAGAAGTGCTGCTCTGCAACCAAAATTTAGCATTTGTATTTGTAAATGGCTCTGTGATATTCTTTTAGTGATTACTTTTTGCAGGAACCAGCAGTGGCTGGTCTAAGTGGCTGGTTCAGTGAACAACTCTCATCACTCTCTATCCATTTTTACAGTGCTCGTGGCAGGAGAGTGGGAAAATGCCATTTAGATACAAGAAGAGTCAGCAAAACAGATCTCACCAAAAATAATCTCAAATCTTGCTTTCTGAAATTGCAGTGTCGAATTATTTAACTCCCTGAAGACTGAAATGGATTTTGTTTTGTAAGTCTCAATTTTTTTAATACTAGTGCTGATTCTTGTATGAAAGCTGGAAACAATAAAATAATGTTATAGAGTCAATAAACATCATGCAGAATACATATTTTCCAATGTTGTCATGCATTGCATCACAAAGTAATTAAGAAACTAATTACCTTCTTTAAGAGCATTTCTATTGATAAAAATAGCTGAAGTTTTGTCAATTGCCTGCAGGGTGTCTGCTCATGCAAATGAGTGGGAAAGCTGGAGTTTAGTAATGTTCTATGTAGTTTTTTACTCCACCTGCGTATGAAAAGTAATTGAGGCAGTTGTTGCATGGCTAATACAATTGCTCCTTTATGGTCAAACTAAAATAAATAAATCAATCTGGCTAGGCACACTTAATTACAATTAATCAAGCTGACATTCGCATTCATGAACCAGTACTGCACCAGACAATACGGTTTATGGTTACGAAGATGATCATGAATTTTTCCTTGCTTTCAGGGAGCTGACTATTTAGTTAAGGGGGACATAGGCAAACAATCAGATATAATACAGTATAATTGGTGCTGTTACAGAAATATGAATGAATTCAGAAAAGCCAAATGGAATTATGCTATTGGTGTTACCTTTTAAAATTCTACATAAAAATGTCTTCATCAATAATATGAAAGTGTATTGTAACATTAAATCTCTCCAGTGAGACCCTGGGGTTACTTCCATGATACACATTCTGTGGTTTGATACTAATTTAAGCTGCAGTGAAGATAACCATAAGTTCTAAATTGGAAGAAATAAAATTCCCAAGGGCGGCATTAATGATGGAGTCAGATAGAGCTGCCATTTTAATCTGCTACTTTCTCCTCTGGATTTGGTTTCCACACCCATGAAATGGGGTATTCCCTAACTCAGAGTCAAATTAGAAAATGTACGTGAAATTAGGTGAGGATACTGCCAATAAATTGAGTCTTCCTGTGCCCCTTTTCTACTGTACTTAAATATCAGTGATAGTGATTTTAACTCTTGCAATACTACATCTCTAGGGTTGCTGTGAAGGGCCCTCAGATCTGACGTGCTGCAAATAGGAGGGAACTTTCCCAGACCTCACATCACTGCAGCTTTCAGTGTTTAAGAATCTGACATTTCATTTAAATCATGGTTACGCAGCCCTTTTAATACCAACCAGAGTAGCTAAATGAAAGACAATTGCTTTTCCTCCTTTCTATGTCTTTAGAAATCAAAAGGCTCATTTCACCCACATTTAGGTAAAAATCTCCAAGAATTCTGCTGATGTTGATGTCAAAATATTTTGCAAAGACACCAGGGGGATTCTTTTGTATTTGCCGAACTTGCAGCTCCTGACCTCCTGACTTTACTGGAGAAGGAAAGGTACAAACATGAGTTCACTTCAAGCTCAGTATCAGATTGGCCCTGCTGTGATAATAAAGCTTACGAATGCTATTTGACATCTAAGAAATCACATAACATACTGTCCCATTCTTAGTTATAGTAATGTGGCATCTACAAACTTTGAAGAAAGGAGAGTTAAGGAGGAGAAAGATAGATGTTATGTCACGTTACTTAAACTCTTTGTTTTAGTTTCCCCATTCACGTGAAACTTGAGTGAGAATTGGCTGTCTTGTTAATAATCTTAGCACAGGTTGCATCTCACAGAAATAAAAATCCAATTCCACCCAACTAATTTTCTAGAAAACAGCAAAAGAATTCAATGAAAGACGGATAGCCTTTTCAATAAATGGTGCTGGAGCAACTGGACATCCACAAGCAAAAAATTAATAAACGAATTGAACCTTAACCATAACCTCATACGTTATATAAAAATCAACTTAAAATGGAACTTCAATGTAACTGTGAACTTAAATGTAAAACATAACACTATAAAACTTCTAGAAAAAAATATACGAGAAAATCTTCAGGACCTAGGACAAGGCAAAGAGTTCTTAGACTTGACACCAAAAGCATGATCCACAAAAAGAAAAATTGGTAAATTAGACCTCATCAGAATGAAAAATCTTTATTCTGTGAAAGATCCTGTTAAAGACGAAAAGACACATTATAGACTGGGAGAAAATATTTGCATATTGTATATCTGACAAGGGACTAGTATCTAGAACAAACCTCAACATTAAAAACAAACATACAGTTAGAAGATGGGCAAAGACATGAAGAGACATTTCAACAAAGGGTCCCCACAGGTGGCAAATAAGCACAAGATAAGATGCTCAATATCATTAGTCACTAGAGAAATTAATATTAATGCCACAACGAAATATCATTGTCCACCTACCAAAATGATGAAAATAAAAAATAGCATTAACACCAAATACTGGCAAGGATGTAGAGAAATTGGCTCACTCATACACTGCTGGTGGGAATATAAAATGGTATAGTCACTCTGGAAAATAGTTTGACAGTCTCTTTTAAAATTAAAAAGAAATAGAGTTATCATACAGTCCAGGATTCATAGTCCTGGGCATTTATCCTAGAGAAATGAAGACTTATCTTCATGCAGAAACTGATAAATAAATGTTCACAGCACCTTTATTCATAATAGCCCCAAACTGGAGACCACCTAAATGTCCCTCAATAGGTGAATGTTTAAATAAACTGGTACATCTATGCCATGGAACATTACTTAGTAATAAGAAGGAAGAACTATTGATATGTGCAATAACTTGCATAAACCTCAAAGGAAGCATGCTGAGTGAAAAAGCCAATCTCAAAAGGATAGCTACTGCATGATTCCATATATATAACATTTGTGAAATAATACCACAACAGAAATGGAGAACAAATTGTTGGTTGCCATGGGTTAGAGATGAGGGGAATGGATATAGCTAAAAATGGGTAGCACAAAGGAGTCTTGTGGTGATGGTACAGTTAAATATCTTGATTGTGGTGGTGGTTACACAAAGCTACACGTTTCATAAAATTGTATAGAACATACATACATACACACACAAATAGGGGCATGTATAACTGGTGAAATCTGAATAAGCTCTACAGTTTGTACCAATATCAAAACCCAAAAATATCCAATCCTCCCCTCAAAAACCTTGATTTTGTTTAATTCACTCAAAAAACTGCAAAGAGAGAATTATGTTTCCTAATTAAACAGCCAGCATCCTTAGCACTCTCTTAAACGCCTAGTTCCCCAAAGTCTCTTCTTCATAGTTGTTGCTCCCTACTCTGTCTTTTCTCCCAACTACAACCAAATAAAGGAAAAAACAAACAACCACACAAACAAAAAACTTCTCTCTCTCCCTTCGTCTTTCTCCCCATCTCCACAACTGTACCCCA
This sequence comes from Tapirus indicus, assembly GCA_031878705.1. Classification (NCBI taxonomy): domain Eukaryota; kingdom Metazoa; phylum Chordata; class Mammalia; order Perissodactyla; family Tapiridae; genus Tapirus; species Tapirus indicus. The sequence goes on along the minus strand of CM062917.1, from coordinate 162,758,109 downwards.
CCTTGCTTCTCCTAAGTAAGGGTCTTTCCTCCCCACGGCCCCATCAATCTCCGGATCATCTCTTCATTACGTAGATCATTTTAGCCTATTTTGGATTATTTTAACTCACCTCTTCACCCATCATTATCAGAAGTACAAAAAAGCTCCAGAACTTGAATAAGCAAACACTCAAACCTCTTGGGGGAAAGAGAAGGATTTGAATACTGACAAGTCAATATTGTTTGTCCCTTTCATTACCAAATGTGGAGAATAATACTCACCATCTTCACAGGGTTATTATGAGTATTAAACAGGATGTCATATGTAAAGCACTTAGTACAGTGCCCGGCACAGAGTAGGTGCTCACTAAATGGTAGTAACTGGTAAGAGGAAGCAGTTGGTATACAAAAGAGAGCGGTAATAGTAGTATTCTGCAATTTAACAGCCCACAAACAAATATTCATGAAGCATCTAATATATTTTCAGCACTTTGCTAGCACTATGAAATAGCCAAAGGGAAACAAGTATAGAACATAAATGAGCACATGAAAAAGCAATGCCCTCAGTCACTAGGGAAATGCTAATTAAAACCATAATGTGATACCACTACACACCTATTAGAGTGACTAAGATGCTGAGTAACTGGATCTTATTCATTGCTGGTACAAATGCAAAATCCTATAGCCACCACGGAAAACAGTTTGGAAGTTTCTTATAAAGGGAAACATTCACTTACCATACAACCCCACTTCTAGGCATTTATCCAAGTGAAATGAAAACGATGTTCAAACAAAAATCTGTATGAGAATGTTTACAGCAGCTTTATAGCCCCACATTGGAAATTACCCAAATGTTCTCCAACTGGTAAATGTATAAACATACTGGGGATGTCCATACCATGGAGGACTACTCAGAAATGCCAAGGAATGTACTACTGACACACACAACATGAATGAATTGCAAATGCATTATTCTAAGTAAAAGAATCCAGACACAAAAGTCTACCTACTGTATGATTCCATACAGGCAAAACCATAGGGGCAGGAAACAGATCAGTGGTCATCGAGGACTGCAGATGGGAGGGGGGTTGACTGCAAAAGGTCACAAGGAAAATATTTAGGGCAATAGAACTGTTCTGTACCTTGATTATAGTGGTGGTTACACAACTTTAAGCATTTGTCAAAACTCATAGAAATGTACATTTAAATGGCAAATTTTACCTTACGCGAATTTCACCTCATTTAAAAAAAGAATGACAGCCTAAAAGTTAAGGACACGGATCTTACCCCTCTGTGCCTTCAGATATAATGTAAGAGATGAGACTAACGCATATACGTAAGAGAATCACCTGGACTAGTATGTACTTTGTTGCTGAATTATGAGGTTTCGAGATAGGTATAAATTACGTCTAAAGAGATCATTGATTAATGTGGGAAGAAGAAAGATTAGGCCTCAGTGGGACTTCAACGTCAAATATCAAAAAGATGGACAGGACCCGGGTGGGCAGAGAGAACTGAAAGAGCATTTTTGCCTGAAGGAATGTGAATAAAAACATTGAGCAGGACTGAGGCATCTTACCTGACTGGAGTAGAGGTCGTGTTGGGAGTAATGAGAAAGTCATCTGATAAAGACGATGGAGCCAGGTTGCTGGGGGTCTTACATTTAAAATACAGCCTGTAATAGGATTAAAGACTTTTTGTAACACAATTATAGAAAGTCCTTAAATGAGGAGTTATCATAAAAAGCAGCATTTTCGGATGATTATTCAGGAAGTAGTGTCCCCTATAGAAGGAAAGAAGTGATGTTGTGGCACAACAGGAAAGGAGAATCAGCGTGTTATTTATGTGGCAGACCTAGATTCCCTTGTAGCTGTTGAACTGACATCTTAGCTGATTGTCTTAATAATAGATATCCTGTGTTAAAAGTGGAGTCTCTGAATGCTTAGCAAAAGGCAAGCGCAGCTGCCTCTAGCAGTTTCTTTCTATAGCTTCTGGGCATGAGACATCATATATAGAAATGGCTGCTCCGGAGGCTGTTTTCTTTTAGGACTGCGGGGACTGCAGTTGTCTGGACTGCCACATGCTCAAGTCATTCCTGATCTCATAAATAATGAACACTTGTAAATGCTACAGAACAGCGCTTTTCTGTCCCAGAGTTCAAATACATTTTGATCCTTCTACAAAGTCAGTGAAGAAAGGGCATCCATTCCTACACTGGAGATTTCAGTGTGAACATAGGAGAGTACAGTTCTACATCCTTGCTTTGGTAACTCTCTGTGCTCATGAATGCCTCAGTTCTTCCATGGTTTCATCTAATAGTCTTTATTTAGAAAGATGTCATAGTTAAGTGACCAATGCTCAAGAACTTGGGTTTCTCTTCAAATTCAGTGTAAGACCCTGGAGAATATATTCATTATCTGTTGTAAAATTCTGTTCAGAATCCTTACAGGGACTAGGGAGTCTTAATTGTATGTTAGGTTATCATTTAAAGACTTCATAACTATTAAAAACAAAGATGTCAAGATCAACATTCAAAGCATATTGAGGTTAAAGTAGGCGTGGCCCTGAGCCTTCCAGAAAACTGTTAATTAATGCTGGGATATGCTGTATTAAGGGAAAGTCAAATGTCTTGCTGAGCAGAAAATAGATGGACCCTACAAACAACTCCAAGTAACAATGAGGCTGATATCAAATGCCCTTCATCGGAAAGTCCTAGAGGCCTTTACAAATGGCACAACATTAATCTGAACATCACTCTAGAGAAGCATCAGATTGACTTCCATTTCAGAAATGGAACCCCTGAGAAAGAAGCATGTCCATGATCACAATTAAATCCACTTTTTAGCATACTTAAGGCCAGTTCCTACCAGCCATCTGTGCTGACAGCTAATTTTAGGCCCTCGAGCAAAAGAAAGAGAGCATGAAGATGTTAAAATGGAAACTGAACCATATTCATTCAACATTTTGGGGCTCATTTGGCTATAAAGTCAAATGATATAGGATTACAGTTCTTAAGGTGTTCAGAATATTTAGGGTAGAGCAACGTTTAGGGAACAGTATGGCAAGTGCAATGCTGAAAGTGTGATTGAAGTATGATGGAAATACATGAGAGGAAAAGAATCAAATAAGGGATCAGAGAAAAGTTCACATAGGAAGTGATGCTTAAGCTGAGTTTTGTAGGATTGTACGCATTATCTTTAAGCAGAAAGCAAGGAAAAGTATTCTATAGAAAACAAATAGCAAAGACAAATCACCAAGTAGCTGGAATACTAGTTTGTGTAGTTGGGGTGCAGGGATAGGGATGGGGGGCAGCAGGGCATAAATTAGGATGTGATTTATGTGCTAAGGCAAGGAGCTTAAAATGCACAGCAAATGCTAGCAAAGGGAACAGTTCAATGGTCAGTGCACACATTCATAGGAGATCCATAGCTCCATCAGCATCATGACACCAACAAACAGTTGTAAATGTAATTTACAAGAACTCCAACAGACAGAAACAGTACTTCCTCACAAACTTCTATCAATAATTCATGCTTGTATGTGCTTTATAAGATGCCAGTCAGTTATTCTGCCCAGGAGGAAAAGAAAACAAAGTTGGCATACAACTAGCTCATCTCTGCCATGGACTTAGGCAAAAGGAGAGATCAGTCAGGCGTGGTATGATCAAGCAGAAGGCAAGAGATTTCAAAGAAAAAATAAACAGAACTCACTGATTAGTTGGACATAAGGGGATAAAGAAAAAATGAATGACTGATATTTTGATTCTAAATTACTGGGTTTTTTGAGCTTTTCAACGATTTGTAAAGATAATAAAACAAAATAAGATAGAATACTTAGGTGCTAAAGATGAATCCACAAACATGCTCAGTTTAAGAGGACAATGGGACTTCAAGTCAAAGAGTTCTATGTACCCATTGGGGCTTGTCTCTGGTCATGGTCTATTTTCCAGGGACTCTAACCTTGAGCTCAAGCCTGCTCAGTATGTACCAAATGCTCAGTCTAGAGGAAAGATGTTTACAGAAAACTGTTGGAAAGTTAGGCAAGACATCCTTTCTTCTAGAATAAATCCAAGCTGAGAGCTATGTCCCATTTTATTATGCTGTTGCCTTCCTTGTATCATTTCCATAAAATCTGCTCAGACTTTACATATCAGCATCTTAATAAAAAGGAGCTCTGCAAAATTCATCTTTGCATTTACTGTAAGGATGTGGTGCAGGTTGGCTTCTCTGGGAAACAGATGCTGAGATGTAATTAGGACTGCAAAAGATTTATTGGGAGTAGCACCAGTGAAAGAAAAGAGCAAGATACAAGGCCAAGCATTGGAGCTGACAGACCCTAATGCGGACCTGACCAAGTCTTCACCAGCCCAGGGAAGAGTTGGGAGGCAAAGGTGGCGTGAAGGAGGAGTCCCACAGGCGGTGGAAATGACTCTGCCCTTGTACCGTTAATCTGCTGTCATTGCCTGGAGGCCACCTGGAGAAGAGTGTGATCTCAGTTGGAAAGCTGAGACAGACCCTGACGGAGCTAACAGCTGGAGGCATTAGCTGACCACACTCCTCTCAGCTGGGCAGTGTCCTTTCTTCAAGCGGGACCTGAGCGGTGCATTTCTGTGTCCACCACAGAGGTCTTGAAGACTTGATATGCAACACCCTTTTTATAAGGCCCCATGGAAGAAACAGTTCTCAGTAGCAGGAATAGCTGTGCATAACCTGCACAAGGGATATGCTCCTATCTTTTGGACACTTTTATCCATGTAGCTGATCAAGTTTTCTTCTATGCACTGGCTGCTAAGATGCTCAGAGCTAAATTTATGGGGAGCATTAGAATTTCATAAAATATATTTGAATACTAATACCATACATGCTGCATTATCTAGTTCTCTTGATTTCATTTTTACTTAGAAAGCACATAAATTACTTCAACTGAAGACTAGATCTCAAAGTAGAACTATCATTCTGTAAGTTGACTTGCAGGATCCCTGCACAGATCATATTACAAAATGGACCACAGTCATGCATCACTTGATGGGGCTATGTTCTGAGAAACGTATCATTAGGTGATTTTGTCATTGTGTGAATGTCATAGCATGTCATCATGTCCTTAAACAAACCTAGATGGTATAGCCTACTACACACCTAAGCTATACAGTACTAATCTTATGGGACCACCGTCATATATGCTGTCTGTTGTTGACCAAAACGTTGTCATGCAGTGCATGGCTGTGTATTGAACTCTTAGCTTGGGCCTCATCTGATCCAACCTAAAAGTGAGAGAGAATCATTCATTAACTATTCTGAATAAAAAAATATATATTTTGAGTCCCTACTCAATAAGTACCTAAATTATAAATCTAATCATTTGTAGAGTTTATTGATCTGTAGCCCTACACAGCTATTTACTAACACATCTGAAAGAGCCTTTCAGCAACTGCCTAGGGCCCTCTAGTTGGCTATTAAAAACTCACAGAAGAAGTAAAATTCTGGAGGCTCCTCACTTTCCCCACCTTTCCTGCTAGTACTTCGTTAGTAGGACGGACATGATCACTCTGAAATTCACTTCTGCTAGGAGAGAGACCAAGATATAAGGACTATTTGGCAGTCACTTGCCTTAGCTGTCAGTTTTTGAAGTGTTGTAGTTACTGTGATCTGGGCATTAGGAAAGCAAGTCTTCCTCTCTTGATGGGAAAGAGGGTTGGTAATGAGGTTGATGTATAGACAAGTGGTAAGGGGGTGGTCACTCTTCAGGACAAAGCTGCAGTGACCAGTGTCATCAGAACTGAAGAGGAAGAACTTGCTATGTGGCTGAAGTATGAATGGAAGTCAGGGAAGGGAATGTTCTTGCCAATGACTGAACTACATATTTAAAAAGTAATTCTCGAAGGAAAAAGAAAGAACCAAAGAAAATGATATGGAATGCTTGTTTTTATTTCTACAAGCAGGATTGGTGACATAATTTGCAGGGCCCAATGCAAAACGAAAATTCAGGACCCTCGTTCAAAAATTATTAAGAATTTCAAGACAGGGACAAGAAAGCATTAGAACAATCATGGGGCTCTTCTAGGCTTGGGTCCCTGGGTGACTGCACAGCTCACAGGTCCATGAAGCTGGCTCTGGCTACAGACTCAAAAGGTAACTACAAGCATTTTTTCTCAGATGACCAATTAACACCTCATCTGTAAACCTGAGAAATCTCTGCTCCCATTACTCTATAGTTAGCTTGGTCTGACCTGTTAGCCCTCTGGGCTCTGGGGAAGGGAGGTTGCTAATGATTGCAGTGGTTATAAAATCCCCATTCAGTCCTAACTTCTCACCAGGGGAGAAGTTGAGTGAGCACCATTCTACTTTCAAATATTCTGTATCCTTGTTGGAATATATGTTGGACCATATCCTACACTACACATCAAGATTTTTGGTTCATAAATTGGTTTGTTGTCATAATGGATTGAGAAGAGCTAACTCATTTTTTTTGGTGAGGAAGACTGGCCCTGAACTAACTTCTGTGCCCATTATCCTCTATTTTGTATGTGGGACACTGCCACAGCATGGCTTGACAAGTGATGCATTGGTCTGCGCCCGGGATTCAAACCTGCGAACCCAGGGCTGCCGAAGTGGAGTGTGCGAACTTAATCACTACACCACCGGGCTGGCCCTGCTAGCTCATTTCTTTTTTTTGATTGTTTTTTATTATTCTTTTTGTGTGAGGAAGACCAGCCCTGAGCTAACATCCATTGCCAATCCTCCTCTTTTTTTTCGCTGAGGAAGACTGGCCCTGGGCTAACATCCATGCCTATCTTCCTCTACTTTATATGGGACACTGCCACAGCATGGCTGACAAGCAGTGCATTGTCAGGCACCTGGGATCCAAACCCATGAACCCCGGGCTGCCAAAGCACGAACTAAACTGCTGCGCCACTGGGCTGGACTCTGGTAACTCATATCTTATCAAGAAATTTCGTGGGATCAAGACTTTCATTGCTAGAACTGGATATAAACACTTTCGATAATACAATTGATGCTGCGGCTACTAATGCTACTAGTGCTGCAACTATGGCGAAGGTGACTACAGAGTCATAGCCTGTAGAACTGGGTCAGATGAGGGATATCACCTCCCCAAAGGGCATTTAACTGGAAATGAACCACCCCAACTTCACTGAATCAGAAATAGTGTGGGGGGGAGGCAGGGAGGTGTGGACAAGTATATTTTGAAAAAAAAAGAAAAAAAATTCCCAAGGTGATCTGATGGTCTCCTAGTTAAGAACTACTGCTTTACTTCAACTCCTTTTTTGTTTCCTCCCAGATGAGAAAATGGGGCACGGATATGTGCAGTAACAAGCTCATGTTTACAGATAGTTAGAGAGAGCCGGACCTAAACTCAGGTACACTGTGTCCTTGACCGAGCTCTTGGCACAGTATGAGAGTTTTCCAACTGCTTTCATATCTATTAGTTCAGGGGAAAATATGACAAATAGGAGACAGTTCAGATATACATAGTAATGAAAAAACATTTATTATATTGTCAGTTTTGGTTTAGATGTGTACATGGATTAATGAAAGTACACCACAACTGCTCGGCTCTGAATATTTCATTTGAGGACCAGATGATTTTAGATATTGAGGTTTAAGAAAAGTTGGGGCCCATGACCAGAATGAAGTTTCCTGAAATGTGTTTGGTGTTGAACTGAATATACCTTGTTTGTTTAGTTGAGAAACTTAGAACACCTATTAAAAATATTCTATATGTTTATAATTAAGAGGTAGAATTAGTATATAATCTCTGATTCTGTTAAAAGAAATATAATGGTCTCAAATCAGAAGCCAAGTTCAGTATAGATTAATGGAAATAAAAAAATAACTGTTAGATGACAAATTTCCAATTTGATTTTCATAGTTTACTATGTTTGGATGTATAATTTAATAAAATGTATCTATGGACAAGTTACCCAGTGAATTGATAAAAAATGGAAATACTTCTTAGCTCATAACTTATTTTTATGGCTTTTTATGGGCTGTATTCCCACACTCACTAAGTCACATGATAAATGAATGTTACAGTAAAGCAAGCCGATTTTGCTGCAGTTACCATTAACTGGAGACAGCACTTGACAGATTCCTTCACCCAGAAACATGTAACGGAAGAGTGCATTTTCCTTGCAAACAAACCTAGTTTATACTTTAGGTGTTGACATACTTTTTCCATGAAGACAGAGGAAGAAAAATGTTCAGCTACAACGGTCTACCATCTAAAAGAACATGACATACTGAAGGACCTCACAATGAAATGCATCTCCGAGGAGTTACTGAGAGAAGCTCCACGAAGAACCCTCACAGCAACTTGAAGATATTTACAAAAATTAAATGATTTCCCCACATGAGGATTCCCAGAGGAATATGCTGGACAAAATGCTATCCAACCTCCTAGTTTCAGGTTTCACAGGAGACACATAGGCCCCCAGTGATGCCTCTCTCTCCAGAATTAGTCCGCGACAGGGAGCCACACGCAGCACCATTCCAGGACAAAGGAGACCCTGTGGGCCAGACGATGAGGAATCGTTGTGAGTAAACATTAAATGCTACTAGGAGTTTAGGGACCTCGCTTGTTTCAAGCAGTTTCTCTCAAGCAAACCACTTAACGCTGGTCTCACACTGTTCTTATTTCAGCTTCTAATTTTGATGCTGGCACTTCTTTCAGTATAGTGCTGTGGGAGCAATTGTGTCTCCTCATGAAACACCAATGTTTCTAAGTTTCAATTACTTTACTTCTGCTTTCATATCTTCCTTCTGACGTTTCTTCAGTTTAGCATTAATACTATGACTCAATTCTTTAATCTTTTAGGTATACGTTCTGTGACTTTAAACTTCTTGTCCTCTGGGAATAAAAGTGGGAAATGATGAGAATAATTGCTGGGAATGAATTTGAAGTGTATAGGTATAAAATTCAGTTGAATAAAGTAAAATGCCTGTAACCATGCGGGTAATGGTCTTGCATGGTTATCCCCACCAGGCTGTCTTGAGTGACTGTGGACCTCGATGTGAATGGCCCTCCCTGCAGTTGCACAGTGGTGGCCCTAGGTTGTAATCTACTAAATGTTAATGATTCACAATTATCCATGGGTAGTTTTCTAAATCATTCTAATCTATGACAGATTTTACCATCATATTCTTACCGATACCATTACCTGTTCTGTATGTCTACGTTTACTTTTTTGATACAACTAAGGAATTAAAAGAAGAAGCCTCTGAAGGGAAAAACTTCAGCCCCACTTGGGACTAGAGACGATTCAGACCATTAATGACACAGGGTGAGGAGCAAAGAAAGGCCGTGAAGAAAGCAGGAAAATAATCAATTCTGCAATTTGTTTGTGTCAGAACTTGAAAAGCCATTAAGAATTAGTGGGTGAATGAACCTCAAAAACATTATGCTAAGGGAAAGGAGCCAGACACAGAAAGTTACACATTGTATGATTCCATTTATATGAAATATTCAGACTAGATTAATCCATGCAGACAGAATGCAGATTGCTGGTTGTCAGGAGCTGAAGGAAGTGGTCATGGGGAGTAACTGCTCAATGGACATGGGGTTTCCTTCTGGGGTGATGAAGATGTTTTGGAACTAGATAGGGCTGGTTGTTGCACAATATTATAAATGCACTAAATGCCACTGAACTGTTCACTTTAAAATGGCTAGTTTTATGTTACGAGAATTTTACCTCCATAAAAATAATTCTAAAAAATAAAAGGAAAAACTATCCTTGTAATTTTCCTATAATACTAAAGCTATTCTAAGAAAAAGTTTATTTTTTAAAAACAGAATTAGTGGGGAGGAGGTATGGGCTTTGACTCCTGTATGGCTTTCTTAAAGCACAATGGATAACCCTCCACATATCTGTTCCTTTTCTCTATCAAGTTACAGTTTTTAAGATTAAGTTTTAAGATTAAGATTAAGTTATAAGCAATTATTAAGGGCATTAGCCCTTTTCCTCTCCTTTGCGTTAATGTGTATGTGTAGTCAAATTATCAGGCTCTTCTTTTTGCTCAGTTGATCGATTTTTTGCTTTATAATGTCTGGGTTCTGTCTCCTGCTTGGAAAGATCTTTCTCATTCCATCACTTGTTAACTTTGTCAGTGATGATGAGTTTTTCCCCTAATGTTTTAATTTTTCTTATTTATTTCTCTTTTCTAATTACATTGGCTAGTATCTCTGATGATATGTGATAATGACTTGCCATTGGTTTTATACAGGGTTAAGCAATAAAATATGGCAGTGAGTTGAGAAACTTAGGGATGGGTGGAGGAAGAATCAGAAGAAACAGTACATACACTAATCTTCTCATCATTACTGAAATCTGGTATGAGATACTATTTCAAAACAAATCAGTCAATAATAGATGTTCAAGTATTTTATGTAATGGTATGAAGGCAGTGGTGTGTTGGAGCCCCCCTCTGCCCTGACCTCCAAACTGGTTCACAAGGGATGATTGTTAAATTTTTAGGAAATTTGCAAGCTGGTTATTAAACAAAGCCATTATTAAAAATTAAAGTACATAAATTTACAATTAAATAAATTGTATCAAAACAAATGTATTAAATACTCAAAAGTCATAATTTTAAAATTATTTTTCTACATTTTACTATTATCTATGTTCTTGAGGCTGTTTATGCCATTGCAACTGCATTGTGGACATCCGAATAATGGTATGCTGCTGCCCATCTCTTCCCTACTCTACATTCTGTGAGGATAGGCTGGTAGCTTGAAATCGGTCATGGTGAGAGTATTAATACTACGGAAACTGACAAACTCTACAAACCAGGGTTTAACTTATTGCCTCTTTGATTGTCAAACTTAAGAAAGTAGTGAAAAAAATGTTAATAATGCAGATACAATTTAAAAGTGTGTTGTGTTTGTATCCATTTTGAATAGCACACAAAATTGAGAGAAGATTCTTTCAGAATTTGAAAACTATTATCTGATTTAGTGAATAATTTTTCTCACATTGTTGGCAAACAAGTGAACTCCTGACATTCACCTTCATTGTTTTCCTCATTAAGATAAACAAAGATATCAACCAAGATTCATGTTGGAACCACACTTGGAGAGCCAGTTACCAGCCCACGACTATATAAAAATAACTGCTAGAAAAACTGAAATAACAATATAACTAACCAAAATCCTGAGGCAAAGAGGAGGGAAGCATAGTAAGCATTAATTACATTATAAATACAAACAAAAGATCATTTATAAAAATTACATTACAAATACAATTTAATTTCCTTATTCTACAGTAAAGAGTCAATAGATACGGTTTAAGGTTAATACAGCTAGAAATAGATGATTAATTACAATATTAAAATATGTAATGGTAGCCAGTAGAAAAACAAAAAAGTTTTATAAATGATTCCAATTTATTTTAAAAAAAGCATATACACATATACAAATCTACATACTCAAAGAGGCCTTTCCTGACTCCCAATGTTGCCTCTTATCCCAATAGCCCAGAATCTATTCAATTTCCTTGCTCTGTGTTCTCATAGTCCTCTGTAATTTTCCTTTATGACAGATTTAAAATGACTAGTTGTGTGATTCTTTGATGAACATCTCTTTTTTTGATTACTCAATACTTCAAGAAGGAAGGGTCTATGTCTGGTTTTGGTCACCATTGTCACAAATACAGTGTGCAATGTCTGAGAGTGAATAGTCCCTGCCCTCAAGGATCTCACAGAAGTAGGGGAAGGCTACATGTAAATGCAATAAAATGAAAGGAGTTGGTTTAGGTTTAAATAAGTGCAAAAAGATTAGTGTATTCTGCCTAGGAGAAGATTTCACAAAGAAGGTGGCATCTGAATTGAATCGTGAAAAATTAGGTAAGTCATGAGAAAATTGTGAGATCAGATTCTTCTTTTATTGTAGAAAGAACATTTAACATGAGATCTACCCTCTGAACAGATTTTTTAAGTGTACAATACAGTATTATTAACTGTAGCATAGTGTTGTTCAGCAGATTTGTAACTCATCTTGCATAACTGAAACTTCATATCCGTCGACTAGCATCTGTCCATTTCCTCTTCCCCTCAGTCCCTGGCAACCACTATCCTACTCTCTGCTTCTATAAATTTGACTACTTTAGAGATCTCATATAAGTGGGATCATGCAGTATTTGTCCTTCTGTGACTGGTTTATTTCACTTAGCTTAATGTCCTCAAGGTTCACACATGTTGATGCATATGGCAGAATTTCCTTCTTTATTTAAGGCTAAGTAATAAGCCATTACATGTATAGACCACATTTTTCTTATCCATTCATCTGTTGTTGACATTTATGTTGTTTCCACATCTTGGAAATTGTGAATAATGCTGCAGTGAACCTGAGTGCAAATACCTCCTCATACTTGTTAGGATGTTATATATATATTTATATATGTGTGTGTGTGTGTGTGTATATAAATATATACAGTGTTGGAAAGGATGTGGAGAAATTGGAACACTTGTACACTATGGGTGGGAAGGTAAAATGGTGTAGCCACTAAGGAAAACAGTATGGAGGTTCCTCTAAAATTAAAAATACAACTACCATATGACCTAGCAATTCTATTTCTGAGTATTTATCAAAAAGAACTGAGATGAGATTCTTTCTTGAAGCAACCTCTGGAGACAGTGAGGAAGAAGGAGAGAAAGGGGGGCTGGAAGATGAGTCTGGTGAGAAATGCTCTGCATTAATTGGCTCCTATACTTAGTTCCTAGCGCCTTATAGTCTAGAGAGAGAAATAAATGGCATAATTACGTCTATCACTGGGTTTGTCTGAGCGTTCTCTTGGTTTAAGGGAAAACTACTACTGAAGTAAAAGGGGGAGCAGGCTATCATGGCCAAGTTCAGTTTCTCCTCATGTTATCTTCTCCTTCAATTTGAAATCTGTTCTTCATTCTTTCCATGAGCATCCCTTCATTCAAATCCTGGCTCCTCGAGAAAATCTTACTTTCCTCAATAACCTCACTCAACTTTAACCATGTGTATTCTAAGAACACAAGAATTTCACAAATTTATATTCCTTTATGTATGCCATACGACCTCCCTCTAGATTTTCACACCTTCAGAACCAAAGTTGTGTTGTTAGTTTCTTTTGTAATCATTCACAGTACACAATAAGATGGCCAGCACAAAGTAGATCTATTAAATGTTTTTGATCACTATTTATAATAATATGATGCCAAATGAGGATTAAGATAGACCACTATAGAGGAGCAGAAAGAAATAGGACAAATATGTAAAGAGAAAGATATGAAAGCTAGAAAAGACAATGGCATCCTTTCTGTAATGATATTAGAGGTAGATCAAAGCCATTGTGACTACTCTGCTTTCAAAGAATAAAATAATATCCTATAACACTTAAGGAATGACATTATAGTTGATTCAAATCTTGGCTTTCCCCCAAAAGGTGGTATAAGACCCAGGGACTTGGAATTATACAGCTTGTAATGGAAAATTTGTTTAAACAAAGGGATACTTGTTTCTTACAACGTTCCTAGCACTGGCCATTTCATGGTATTTTGTTATTTAAGAAAATAATTAAAACCTCAAAATATTGATATGTTTATAGTAGAGAATTCAAGAGGAGCCTTTGGGTTAAGTTGGGTGACTCAGGTATTTATAAAACTTACAACAATTGCTATAACTGGGCCAAAGCAACTACTAGAACTGAGAGCCATTCATAAAATTCCTGTGAGATGGCTGTCCTGTTTAATTTGTCCTCTTCTTTGAAACATAGTATAATCACAGGAGCTCATGAGGTCTCTATCCTCGCCCAAAGATTCACACCCACCCTGGTGCTAGGCTCACTGGTCTCTTCACCCTAGCTGTCTTAGGCTAACATTTTTATCTTCCTGTCTTCCATTCCCTCCTCAGGGGAGAAAATGATGTCAAAAGAGAAGCTGCTGCCAGGCAAACAGAATTGAAGAAGCACATGAAAACGATCAGTTATGTCTTGTGACCTGATAGACTGTGCCGGGAATTGAGCTCTCATACTCAGGACAAAGGGGAATGTGTGAGCTGTGACCCTGACGCGGGAGCGATAGATCAGGTGGCAAAGTGAAGTTAGCATGAGTTCTTTCACTAAAAAAAAATTCTTGTAGGCATTTATATACTTTTAGGGGTTTTGATGTTTGTTTTTTCCCATTTTTTAAAATTAGATCTCCCTTTCGTGCTGTAGACATTTCATTCTTTAATTACTGGTCTCTCTTCTGTAATTCCCCTCCTTTATCTGTCTCCAGCAATATCTGCTGATAAAAACAGGCTTCACAAGAATTTTCATAGGTCAAATGGCAAGAGCAGATTTTTTCTTTTAAGCAAAATATTAAAAGGAAGAGAGAGATTGAAAAAAAAATGCTAGGACAGGGTCACACAGCCCTCTTCCCCATTACAATTTAACACATTCTTCCTTCAATGAAACAAGACTTCTGTCATCAAGGACTGTATGCAGAGCATTTGTAATCATTAAGATTTTCCCACTTGCAAAATGAGGCATAGCACAAAGGGATGAGAATCATTCTCCATGGAGAATGGAAAAGGGTCCATTATATCATAACTTGTGCATACACAGATCTTTTCTTTTAAATACGGAAATTATCACTGGGAAGATGAGAGTTCACTTCTTTAGTACTCTAACTCCAGCATCAGAGCATCATTGATTGTACCACCTTTGCACTCTGTGTTGCTCATGCCCTCACTCATTTCCTCCCTCATACTTAGTCATTACATTCATTGACTTGTATACCACTCCCTTGCTCCTCCTTTGCTGTGTTGTATACAGTTGCACAATCCCCAACAATGGTCAAGTTATTCCTTCTGCCTATGCCAAATATGACTCTAGAAAAAACAATAAGAACATGAAGAATGGTCTTTCTTTAACTTTAACCTGGCCACTATACTCATGTGAGCCATCTCTACTGCCATCTGGTAATCCCACTAAACACATCTAGCCAATTCATTCTCCCTCTCCCCTTGACAGCTGTTGCATAGCTTTTCTGTCTTAAGCTTCCACACATTCTCATCTTAACTTCTTACTTCACTGAGAAAATAAAAGGAATCAGAAGAAATATTCCAAAGCTTTCATCACAATATCCATTAATTGACCTGCAAGTGAGCCCATAGATTCTGCCTTCTTGCCTATCACTTTGGACCAACTGTCCTTGCTTCTATATAGGGCAATGCATCCACTGGTGCACATATTTCAAAATGTCTTGCACAGTCAAGGTCAATTCTCCAGAAATTATTCTTCCTTTCTTTCTCATACACCATCATTTATTTTTCTCTCTACTGATTCAATCCAACAAAAGTGTAGTGCTATTTCACTCATCTTTAAAAATCATAAAACTTTCTTTTGCCCTATTTCCCCTCTAGCTACTATCTCTTTCCTGTTAAACAAAACTCCACTGCATCCAATTCCTCTTCTTTCAAATCCATTGCAGCCACAATTTAATTGAGTAACTCCAACAGAAACATGGATCCTCCTTCCGGGACAACTTATTCTCCTGGTTTTCCTCCTACTTAACTGCCTACAATCTTCTTTACAGAAAATGTCCACGTTACCTGGACATGTGGAATAATGTAGGAGGTAGTTCAGGTTAGTTCTATTTCTCTACAAAATAGAACTCTTGGGGAGTCCAGGGATCAGTCTTCAAACATCTCCCTTTGCCTACCTACATAACTCTCTTGGTGATCTTATTTGGAAGCGTGGATCTACAGACCAATTCCACACTAACACCGCCCAAGGATGTGTCTCTCGTCTGCACCTCTTCTCAGAAATCCGGAGTTAGACACACAGTTGTCTACTCAACGTTCCCACTGGATATTTATTGTGAATCTCAAACTCAATGAGTCTAAAACTAAACTTGTGATATTTCCCCCCAAATCTTCTTTTCCCACATTTTTCTGTTATCATAGTAAATAGCAATCGCATGCTTGCATAAGTCAAATACCTTAAAGCTATTCTCCACTCTTATTTCTCTCACATTTCATTTCTAAACCACACAAAAAGCCAATTGACTAAAACTTCACAATACATCCAGAATCTGTCCAATTCTCACCACCTATACCACCACCATCCAGGTCCAAGAAACCATCATCTCTTCCTGGATTACTCAATAGTCCCTAATTGATACCCCTGTTGCTCCTTTCATCCATGTATTGCAGGCAAAAATGTTATTTTTTAAAAAAGTAGAACATTTCATTAATCTGCTCAAATGCTACCAATGGCATTCTCTCTCACTCAAATTAAAGCCAATGCCCTTATAATTGCACGCAGGGCCCAGTAAGTCTGCCCCCATCCTTCCTGGTAACCTGACTTCTCCTTCTCGCTAACTGGGCTCTGGCCATATTGTCCTCCTTGCTTTTCCTCAGCCATGTTCCAGTGTCAGGGCTTTTATCTCCTAGTCCCAGGGCCTGGAGCAATCTTCCACCAGATATCTTTAGATTTTGCATTCTCATCTCCTTCAGATCTTTGTTGAAATTTTAATATTCCAAACCTAATCCTGCACTCACTATTCCTCTTCCTTGTTTCATTTTTTTCTAGAGCAATATTACCATTTGTCATGCTATGTAATTTATGTATGTATGTCTGCATTTGTTTGTTTCTCTATTTGGTTGTTTGCTTGTCTCCCCCTATAGAATATAAACTTCATAAGGTGATAATTTTTCATCTGTTTTGTTCATGGCTATATCTGATATGCAGAGAACATGCTGACAGAGACTAAGCACTTAATAAACAGTCTTTGTTGAATGACTGAAAGAATGAATTAAAGATTACCATTGTTTGGATCTGAAACATATTTTACTTATGATTAAGAAAGAGTACCTGGAAAGTCGCAGAATGGAAACACACTTCTAAATCTCTCAAATATTTTGGATTATCTATTCAAAGGGAGTCAAGCCCATTCTGCTTCTCTTGGAAACTCTTCCAATCATAAGAATGCGGCAAGAATCATCACACTGCAGTATAAAAATGATTTTTCAGCAAGCCATTAGAATTTGAAGACTATTCCTCAAATCAGTTTCCCTTATGCAGGTGGTAAAACAAAACAAAACAAAACAACAGTCTCTTATCTTTGAATTCGGGAATGCTAATTTTTGGCATTCAAACAGTTCTGTTCTAAAGCATATGGCAAACAGACCCAGGGGAAAATTTCTTCACTGCTGTGTTTGCTTTTATAGTTTTAAACACTACGGTTTTATGCAAGAGGAAATAGATTTTTGAGATGGCAATGACAGGTGAAGTAGGATGTGAAAAAACGATACTTCAGATCCTCATATGTCAACAATACAAAATGAATCCTATTTCAAAGATGTCTTCCACCCAGTTCATACTTCTGGTTGTATTTTCAAAAGATACATGAAAAGGAAACAATCTACCCATGTATTAGCAACCCAGAATTCTTAATGAGCAACAGATACAAAAGGTGAATTAACACGGTACCCATTCAAAAGCTTGGTGATAAGTTTTCACTTGTAAGTTATAACTTCTTCCAATAGCTCCCATCAATAGCTAACTTTAATCTATATTTTTTAATCTGTATTTTTTCTTTTGTTAAAAACAAATATGGTAAACTCTCATCCAACATAGTTTTCACAAATGATCAAATATGTAGGTTAATAGAATGCTAGGTTATATATCATATTTGTATTACCATTTTCTTGAAACTTAGAGAATAATGCAGTCAACATTACAACTTTCCTGGACATGTGTAATAATGTAGGAGGTACTTCAGGTTAGTACAGGATCTCAGAGCCACCAATAGCCATTCTATTAGAATTTGTGAAAGCAATAAATAGCATATTTTTAGATAACAATGGCCTACTGTGTTATTGTCCATTAAGGTGGGAGGTATTTCAGGATGTAGTTGAAAAGTGAATAGGTGTCCCCATGTAATATGTTTGCCAATACCAAAGAATTTCTATTGAATCAAATTTGCTTCATTGACTTTTATAAAGATCTGTAAGTCAAGACACAAAAGAGTGTTTGTATCTGAAAATGACACTTCATAAGAATTCCATTTCAAAGAATTTCCATTCTTTGAAGGTTTAAAGTTCCTTTTGGGAACTTTAGTAATTTTAAGAGAAGAAATTATTTTTTCTATATGCTTAAAATCCATGGTGACAAAGCATATTGACAATCTCTAATTGAAGCAGAAATGAATGTTAAACCTTACCATGTTAAAAACATGGCTGATAAGGGCACGTTAGAGGCCAACGGCAACTCTTGTAACATTTTCTTCTGAAATGGCAAATTTGGCTAGTCTTTTAGAAAACAGCCTAATTTGTTGAAAAATTGTATCCGTGACTTTTTCCTTAAATTGGTGGTAGTTGAAATAGAATGATCTTATTACTGTTTTTCTCACATTTAGGATAAAAGAATGACATAGAGGATAAAAGCAGTTTTACATTTTTCTCAAGAATTTCAAATCTGCACGATCTCTTTTTATCATCTACCCCTAGAGAAATGATCAAAGAATGAAAAAATACACCTTTAACTCATTTGTGCCTTTGAAATTTGGATCTAACTTACTCTGTTGAAATGTTAGTAATTATTCACTTTATCAACACTGACTGAGTGCCTACCATGTGCCGTGGATTTTGGCAGTCGTGAAGAAAAAGAAGGAAGAGAAAGAAGCCTTATTCACTGTTCTGTTCAGGACGAGGGCAGGATAGCAGTGGATTTTGTGGGGTTATTGTGCTAATTGAATATTCAATGTGTACACAGAAGTTGGGAGTTGGTCCTTTTTAAAATTACTATGCATAGGCCCAGTTTATTACACAGGCATCTTGTATGCTTCTCAAGTTCTTATTCGTTTGTTTGAACTGCTCTGAGAACACTGGAAAGAGAGAAAATATTGACAAGGTAACTGTTGCTGTTGATACCAATGTCTTCGTACATACAGAAAGATAAAATTAAGCTAAATTTAATAAAATATTGATTAAAGTAAGGAAAATCAGAAGTAAGTAACCTAAAATGGCAGACTTGGTGATATTATCTTTCCATTAAGTGTGCTAGAAATGTCCCTGCAACCACTCTTCTTAGGTATTTCTTGGTTGAATTTTATTTACATACATCATTCAGGCAATAAACCCCAAATTAAGAGCACCTATGCAGAGCCTCTTGCGTGCAGAGCCTGCAGTTTCCATTTTCTCACTAGTATTTACAAATCACAGTCTGCACATCTCAAAGTTTCATAATTTTACCTGTTTAAATTGAGATTAATTACATTTGTCCTTCATGGGAATGTTGGACAAATACATAGAATATAGATGAACTGTACAAAGGTAATTTATGTTACTTGAATATGTTAGTATATGTTAGATAGGAAATGAAAGAGAATGCCCCGAATGCTTCTGGCGTTCTGGTCATTCAGTTGAATTAATTTTCAATAGGGTTCTAATCCTTAATCCATTTGAGATCTTGCCAAAGAAGTAAATAATATGATCATAAGAGTCCATTCTAAATCCTTCATTGTGTGTGTGCGTGTAAACCCTTGAGAAGTTTTTTAACCACGAGCGTTTTAAAGTTGCCTTTGTCCTCCGGGCTTATGAGGATGCTTACTCTATTAAAAACAAACAGACCAACCTTAACCGGGCACAAGAATAATTCTAACATGCTTTTAAGTGGTACTTGCCATAAAACAGGCATCTTTATGTGTCTGTTGTAGACCTGAAAATTTAAGAAATATGAATATGTTTCCTCACTTTGCCATCTCACCCTACAGTTATGCCCCAGATGCGTAGAGAGGTCACTTGATGTGGCTTATAGAACGTTCAGCACAAAGTACTTTCCAACTAAGTTAAATTTGCAACTAATAACCGTTATGAATGTTACAATTACTTTTCCCTACCTTAACATTAGTCTCAGGTCTATTATTATAAAATATTATAAACATGTAAATTTCACATAATTAGATTGGCCCATCAATCTGTTATTCCCCAATTACATAAGAAAATAGTTACTGAATGAGATTTAGAGGTAAGGTGCTAGGAAATATTTTTAAGGCTTCAGAAACCTTTATTTGCATATTCTAATTAGCAGTTTATTAATCTTAAATGCATACGGAAATTAACCGCAGCCTAATCTCATAAAATTCATCACTGCAATCCTTTATTACATTGCTTTGATATACATTATTTTTTAGAAGTTTATGTATTAGAGTAATGGCTAGAAGATAGAAAATTCCATCTCCTTATTCCAGTTACAGATCTTTCTCCACTTACACACTTACCTACATATAAAATTTTTATCCCTTCTAATAGCCTTTGCTTTCAAGGAATTATTTTAATATTTTCTGTTTCTCTCCAATAACACTTTTTATTTCCCTCTTTTAGAGAATCTCCCCAATATCCTACCTTTCTCCCCCAAAGCAGATATAACTATAACTTTTCTGTTGAGAAAATAGTGTTTTTAGATCATCAGGTGATGATGCTCATGAAGCAAATTATATCAGTTCAGAAAATATTTATTAAGTCACCTCTACATGTCAGAAACTAGGTATAATACTCTGGATAGAAGATAAACTAGAGAAGCTCACTGCCCTGGAGAGTTCTAGAATGAGGCTCTCTGGGGAGAGAAGTGTCATTTCCTTTGGTCCAGACTCTATCTGGTGTTGGGGATACACTTCAGGAAGTTCTGGTGTCTTTAGGTTCTTGGTGTTAATACTTGGGGCCTTTACTCCCCAAAGTGCAAATGTAGCCCACTGAGGTTTTTTGCAGTGCATCACTGAAGAATGGTATTCACTTAGGCACTGACAGAGGGCATCATTTAGTCATACCAGGAAGCTCTAAGTAGTTTAGAGACTTAAGAACCGCTTCTTAAGTCTTTACCATTTTACAATGTTTACGGTGAGCTTCCAAATCCCATCTATTCCTATAAAAACCAAATGAAACAAACACAGACAACTGACGACAGTAGGGACTATGCTCTTTAGTCTCTCATCTCAAAAACTTGCCCTTTTATATGTGAGATATGACTATGAAAACCTGACACTATTTTTCTTAGGTGGTGCAATAGTGGACTTTGAAAGCAATTCCAAACAAGAATATAATACAATGCAATAATATTCCAATGTTGTTGTCATTGACCACTTTCTCTTTCTAACATATGCATACTATATATATTAGATCTTTACCTCCCATGCACATATGTAATATATAATAAATAGTATATATAACAACATAAAACTATGTATATAATTACTGTATATATTATGTGTTAATTGTACTCCAGTCTTATGATTATGCTTATTCTATTAAAACAATCCTTAACTGGGTACAAAAATACTTCTGATATGCTTTTATGTCATTATATATTTTCTATATATTATATTATTTATTATATATTATGTGTGTGTGTGTGTATATATATATATATAGAGAGAGAGAGAGAGAGAGAGAGCTTTCGAGTACGAAGGCAACAACATTGGAATAACTTTACTTTCTCAGAGTGACTTCTTTAGATGTCTACTTACTTCGACTTACATATACCCTGGTTTGGGTATAACAATTGTTAAAATACAGAAATAACTTTGGTACAACTGGTAAACAGCTATTACTCAAGCTCCCTGAATCTAGTTCTGATAAGCGCTGCACCGATTGTCCTGAGCCCTCCCCAAAACCCTCTCCCCAAATGTCTCCACATCTCAGGAACAGCTGGGGGCTCCAAGATGTTGCTTTAATGTGGCTTCAGCACTTGGCTAGTGTCCATTCTAAATGGTCAGTGCCCATGGCATAGTGGTGGTTGACTATTTTAAATACCACTCCTGATATGTCCTGATATGCTTGATTATAACTATCACCATAAAGAAAAACCTAAGATATTATCATGATATTATAGCTGTGGCCCTTTAGAAGCACTACAATTATAACATAAACATGCAAAGAAGCCCATATTTTTTAAGGAATAAGAATAGCTTAAGTGAAGTTCCATAGTGCCCAGGACTCAAAGACAAAGTTTTTTTTTATACCTCACATCTACTATTCCCGAACAAACATGTTACACATGGTCACTCGAACTTGCCATGCATATTTCTGTATCTCCTTTTTGCAAACCTAATACAATATCCATATTACCCACTGCTATTTGGACGATAATTGTATAAAGCACCTGAAGTGGGGACTTGAGAGAAGACACAGGTTACAGATCACGGCTTAAGGCAGGAAGGGATGGATGAAGTTAAGAATCTGTACCCAGTAGAACTGGGAAAAAAAAAAAGAAACTAGGACATTCAGAGCTGATCAACTTGAATCACACAGGGAAGAGCATCTATTAAACTTTCACATTGGGTGATTTAACTCAGGTCCTTTTCGTAAACCTGATTTTAGACTTTGGGTTCATTTTTAATGAGTTCTGTACCTTCAAATTATGATCTGGCCTGAAAACCAAAGACTTCTTAAATCAACCAAGGTAAACGTTAAAGAAATAATATCATTCCAAAGCAAGGCACAAGGGCATTTGTTAAAAAAAATGGAATTCTTCAGTTCTCTGAATAGGGTCAATCAGGGGGTACTTATGATGTATACTAAAAAGATTTTTGTTGGTTCCACAGACCTGGACCAAGAGGCAGAGGCCAAAAACAGTCAGGAGCCCAAGCATCCAGACAATTAGCAATCCATTGCCTATTTTTGTTTTAAGTGTAAAATACAGTATTCTTTTTTAGTGTGTGAATTTTAACTTAATGATTTTTAATTGTGGTAACATTGGTTTATAACATTGTATAAATTTCAGGTGTACATCATTATACTTCTATTTCTGTGTAAATTACATCATGTTCACCACCCAAATACTAATTACAGTCCATCACCACACACATGTGACTAATCATCCCTTTTGCCCTCCTCCCCCCACTTCCCCTCTGGTAACCACCAATCCGATCTCTGTCTCTACATGTTTGTTTGTTGTTGTTTTATCTTCTACTTATGAGTGAGATCATACAGTTTTTGACCTTCTCCTTCTGACTTGTTTCACTTAGCATAATACGTTGTCACAAATGGCTGGATTTCATCATTTCTTATGGCTGAGTAGTATTCCACTGTGTATATATACTGTGTCTTCTTTATCCATTTGTCCCTTCATGGGCACTATTTTTATTGGTGAGAGAATAAATACACCTTTACAACAAAGCCATATATTTGGAAAACACTGCCCATTTTTTCTGAGTCCACTTTTAATCTACTTTTTCAATCAATAACTTCCAGGAAGGAATTTCTAAGCAAACATCAGACATTTTTCCCCCCTTATTTTATGTTTATGATTTGTTTGTAGTTTCTCTGTGGGAAAAGCAAAACCAAGAAAAATCAAAATAAAAGTGTTATTTAGTTGATTGGCAGAGTATTTCCTCAATGTATGATATTATAGAAATGGATGTTCCTGAACCAAAATCGTAGAAGATCTTTATTATATTTCTGAAAACATTTGTTTCCTTAATTATGTTTTTCACAGAGCTCTTTCCTAAATCTTTCACATAATGGATCACACTGTAAGATGTCACCTCAAGTTACCACACTCATACATCACTCTGCTCTTCACAGTGAAACTGATAAAAATGGATAAGTCACTGGAGAAGGAATGACATGCTCTCATTAAAAATAGACATACCACAGACTTCTTTTGAAAATTCCTCTAAGGTAGGTACACCAGTTGAAAAGAGGTTTGAAATGTAATTTTCAAACATTTCTATTTAATTATGGCAAGACTCAATGTGTAGCATCGCTTGGCCTTAAGGTTTTCTGAAGGAAAGTTTCAAACTTTGAGTTTCTCATGTAAGATCATTAAGCATATCTCTAATTCAGCTCTTTCCTCAGATTCACTTATGCTTTCAGATTGAATGCATCCCCATCCCCATCCCCATCCCCATTTATAAGTAGTATATTTAATTGCCCTTTAAATTTCATAAACCAAAATAACATATGGTTGTTTACAAAGATCTAATTAGCACATTTACCTAAATATGCTTTCATGGTTCTGAAGACATTAAAATTAAAATGCAAATTATAATGTGTATATGAGAACAGGAGAATGCAGGGAGAACAACTTTAACCACATCGCCTGCAGGCACTGATTCCTCTGCTCTTAGCTGGCCACATAGTTGGATCCTGCCCTGAATAAAGAAGGCAGAGCCTTTATCTGCAAGTTGGAGGTCTTCATTCTGGAGTCTCTTAAGACAGTATTAACACAGCTGTGGCCTCTAAAGACATATTATTAAGAAAGCAAAGAATCAACTCAGATATCCAGCGTCGTCTGATTAATGCCACAAAAGAAACCAATAACAAAGAGAACAGCCATTAGGGAAAAAGAAAGTTCAATTATTAGTAAAATAATCCTTACACAATTAATGAGTGGGGAGATTAGTCCCTAAAGATTTTCTGGAGAAGATACATCTTCAGAACATTTTCAAAGACACCTGAGAGCATAGTTTGGTGTTAGGCAGGGGTGTAGGACAGCTGGAAGGCAGGAAGGACTTTTGGAGAGCTGAGTTTAGACGAGCTTAACTGAAGACTCATGTAGCAATCCTGGGGAAGTAAGTGCATAAAATAATAGGATTCAGGGCAAGTTGGAAAGGAACCACCAGTTGGTGGATAAAACCATGATTGGTTATCAGTTTTTTGGAATACATATGGCTTATTTGGAAAGGCACAAAATTATATTTGTGCATTTTTTAACTGTATCACATACCCTAAAGGGTGACGAGATTTAAAAAGGAATTTGTGTTGCTGTGGTCCTCGTAAATCTAGCAGGTTTTAGGGAATTGCGGATAATAGTAGCTAACGCTGGACACTAGTGCTAAGCACTTCATGTACATTATTTGCATTTAATGCTTACAACAATCCCATGGGAAAACATCCTTCGTTTTGGACAAAATTAGTCATTTTATTTCTGATTTTCAATCCAGACATGATTCATGTAACTTTCTTTTTTGTAACTTCTGTATGAAAGAAAAGAGGAACTCAATGGAAACTGAAGCTAATAGAATTACACACTAGAAAAAAAATCAGTTATCAGCAAAAACAATAGCAGCTACCATTTACTAGCGAGGCACCGGGCTAACTGCTTTATAGGTATTGCCTCACAACACACGCTATTGTCTCACACAGTGTGTATGAAGCCGAAATCATCACCCACGCTTTACAGAGGAGGACGCTGATGCTGTGAGGAATTATGGACATGATGATATTTCTCCAACGCAAGTGGCAGAGCCGAACCTCCAACTTAGTTTTGCCTAACTCCAAAATCTGTTCTTTGCCCCCTGTTATGGATTCAATTGTATCCCCCAAAGGATATGTCCAAGTGCTAACCCCTGCTTCCCATGAATGTGACCTTATTTGGAAAAAGGGTCTTTGCAGATGTAATTAAGAATCTCACAATAAAGCCATCCTAGATTTAGGATGGGCTGTAATTCCAATGACTGGTGTCTTCTTAAGAGAAAGGAGATTTGAGACTCACGAACACACAGAGGAGAGGCCATGTGAAGATAGACGCAAAGATTGGAGCGATGCCATCACAAGCCAAGGAATGCCTGGAGCTGCCAGAAGCTGGAAGGATCTCCCCTAGAGCCTTCGGAGGAAGCGTGGCCCTGCTGACACCTTTATTTTGAACTTTTGGCCTCTAGAATTGTGAGAGAACAAATTTCTGTTGTCTTAAGCCACCAAGTTTGTGGTAATTTGTTGTGGCAGCCCTTGGACACGAACCCATAGAAAAGAAATAATTCCTTAAGGTGAAAGATCTAAGATAAACTGCTGACAGAAAAGTAGGAAAAAACACCTTTCATACATATTTTTAATAAGACATATTAAAATCAGGAAAAA
Organism: Tapirus indicus; assembly: GCA_031878705.1. Classification (NCBI taxonomy): domain Eukaryota; kingdom Metazoa; phylum Chordata; class Mammalia; order Perissodactyla; family Tapiridae; genus Tapirus; species Tapirus indicus. The sequence goes on along the minus strand of CM062917.1, from coordinate 162,732,307 downwards.
CTTCAAAGAATAAATTGAATGCTATAAGGACTTTTTCAACAAATCAACTGGAGAATTTCAGCTCTGAATAGGGAAAATCTAACCTTACCTTACTGGAAAAAAATGTGACAACCTATATTATATATCGTGATAAGGAATGAATTTTATGTAGTATAAGCTACAACTACCAATATAAATTTCTTTGGGTCTTATCATGATGAAGATAATTACTTGAACTCTATCGCATTTAAACAACTATATAAAATATGTTTTCTCAGAGATTCTGCTCTCTAATATCTCAAAAACTTAGCAAGGCACATTGAAACACTACTTATATGAATAACTCTGTATAAATAATATTGTATTGTTATACTGCTCATTTTTTTTTTACAATAGAATGAGAGCTTTCTTTATAAAGAAAAACTCTAATACCACGTCTTTTCATTGCCTGCAGCTTTAAACATTTTCAGAGGCAGAAACTATAGTAATAGCAGTTTACAAATGAAGTGGTTTGTAAATCTTAAACTGCAATTTTCTCCCAAACAAAACAACGAGTAAAAAAAGTATCTCTAAGGAGAGATGAAACTTTAAAGTCTTTTATTTGGTATTCAGATGTTGCTGGATATGTTTTCAACAAAAAATATTCTCCATTTAAGCAGCATCTACATCTTTCCACCAAAATCTTTTCTTCCATATTATCTGCCCACAATGGGAGTGAGGTTTAGCATTTCATGCTAGCCCAATTATTCAGATGCATTATTCATTGCTTTTCTGCTCACGTATTCCACAGTCCAAAATTTCCTTTAGAATTAAAAAAATCATAATAAAAGTAAATAGTCATAGCTACAATAAATTTCTTGTTTATTAAACCTCTTCTAAACAGCCAGTGCTGTTACTGATATACCACTTACATTTAATAGTATTCAGATATATTTTGGCACATATGTTGTATTATTTTATCTCCTAAGTCTTGAATTTTTTTAAAAAGCTTCAACTGATTATTATATCATTTAACATGTTTTAAAAATTATTTTTTCCTTTGAAAGTCATAAAGAAATACAGGTACCTTTGATTCCTCTCTCTTCAACTTCCTCTTGTTTTTTTTAATGATTCATTTAAACTCATATTATTACCTTAAAACATAGTCTCATTTCAGTTGGTCTGTCACTGGAAATTTAATATCCCTGTGTCCAGTCTTGGTCATTCTTCCCATTTGTTCCCTAGAACTACGGTTAGTGCCACCCTAGGACTGCAGTCATCAGCAGCAGGCAGGGAGGACAAGAGGCCACGGAAGTTTCTCTTTAGGGCGGTAGAATAGTGAGATTATTTTTTCTTGTATAGCTAGGAGGCAGCATCCTATAGTGGAAAGAGGATGAGCTTTAGATTCATTTCAACTTAATCCAAACTGCTTGATTTGCTCTCTCTAAGAATAATTACTTCATTTCTCTGAGCCTCATTTTTCACTTGGCTGAAAAATGGGAATAAGGATGTTGCAAGGATTAAACAAGATAATGTATGTAACAGATAGCACGGTGCTCAGAATATGAATGATACATACTCAGTTACATGGTAATTACCTTCAGTTAGCTCCTGCACTCCCACAACTTTGCTTTTTCCTTCTAGAAAAAGACAATCCCAACAGCAGAACTGCAACAGTGAAGCAAAGTAGTCATTTGGCTGTATAAACCATACCTCATGTAGAATTTACAGAATAAAAGAAATTTTAAAGACTTAAGCCAATTGCTTTGTTTGGTAACATTGCTGGTTATTGGCGAATGTGTAGTAGAATCAAATCCATTGATTCTTATCTAGAATAGGAATCTTCTTCCTATTATATTTTCAAGTCACAAAAATGACTGATCAGAAAAAATAAAACAATGCCTCTAGTGATGGTTGCTGTCCATTATTATAAGGCCAAGTGCAGAACAAATGCTGAAATGGATTGATTTTGTGGATTCAGGATCAAACTTGGCTTTGGGTGACTTCGAATACAGCTGCAGTCAAATCAAAGGTATGAGATTTTTTGAACTGGGAGCAGCAACATTGTGAAAGATCAAATAATAAGAATAACAAAAATTCAATGCAAATAAGAATGGTCTTGTGAATTTTAAGCCATGGTGGTACCCCGCATAAAGCAGGGTCCACTGTGAATATCCTAAGGCTGATGGAATAGCTCCCTGAAAGCAGGAAGGTGATGTTTTGAAGTCTGAAGAGCATCTAAAAAAGTGATATGTCTAATATCTATATTTTAACAGGGAAATATACCTAAAAAAATAAAACCCAAAAGGCAGCTCCCTGGATCACTTTCTCAAAAAATCATTTACTAGCTTTAATTCTCTCCAAAGTGTTTGCTGAGGAGTCAGTCCAAATTTTCCAAAGGAATACTTTCTGAATTCCACAAACCTCCTAAAAGTATTCCCTGTTCTGCTAATTGCTTTGCCACATGCCCTTCTTGGGGGGGTCGGGGGGGGGGGCGGAAATACTAGAAACGATAAGGAAGAGTTTTATACAAAAGCCTCTGATATTGGGTCATATTTAATGTCATTTTCTGACTGTTTACTGTGCTACCCTGTTTAAATGATTCAAATTTAGAAAGCTTAACAGGGTTTTTGTGTATATTAGAATAGGTAGATCATTTGTGGTAATTCCTATTAACTTTCGGGTATCAGAAACATTGTCAGGACTATATCCCCACAACACAGATTAGACATATTTCAATTTACAACACCCATCTTAATACTTCTTAGGATTCCCTCTAATGATTTCACCCTGTCCAAGCATTTGCCTCAGACCAATATGTGATTCTCTAATGAATTCTCTACAAAAAAGGAGACACAGAAGCCCCGAGGGCTTCCCTTAATTTGGGGAAACATAGCCCTTTTTTTTTTTTTTTTTGTGGGGAAGACCAGCCCTGAGCTAACATCCGTTGCCAATCCTCCCCTTTTTGCTGAGGAAGACTGGCCCTGGGCTAACATCCGTGCTCATCTTCCTCTACTTTATATGGGACGCCGCCACAGCATGGCTGACAGGCAGTTCGTTGGCGGGCACCCGGGATCCGAACTCGCGAACCCCGGGCTGCCAAGCGCGAACTAAACCGCTGCGCCACCGGGCGGCCCCTTAAAAAAATTTATTTTTTGAGGAAGACCAGCCCTGAGCTAACATCCGTTGCTAATCCTCCCCTTTTTGCTGAGGAAGACTGGCCCTGGGCTAACATCGTGCCCATCTTCCTCTACTTTATATGGGACGCCGCCACGGCGTGGCTGACAGGCAGTGCGTCGGCGGGCGCCTGGGATCCGAACCCGCGAACCCTGGGCTGCCAAGCGTGGACGAAACCGCTGCGCCACCGGGCCGGCCCAAACATAGCCCTTTTTAATGGTCTTCAAAATATCTGCTATGGTTAATGAGCTGAAGATAGAATACACAGACCTTAAGCAGGTGTAGCCCATATAAGCACACACTGTTCCACTTACTTTGAGGCCATCCCACTCGAGTTAGCCTGCCCTTCGCTTTAGCAGAGACTTGGTCATTGCCAGAGGAGCTAATTCACGGAGAGAGGGCAGAACCTTGAGGATGAAGTACCTGAGAGCCCCACAAAAAAATCTCTGAACTTGAGCTTCACCCACCATGTCACAATGAACACTAGTGTCTACATGTTATTAGCTGTTCTATGGAAACATTCTGGAAAACATTGTATATTGCAGCCTACTCTTAGGAACTCAAAATGCTTTTTAGAAGTAAAGTCAACCTAGTCATTTTGACCAAATAACTTTTTTTTTTCCACATGAACATCACTGGATGCTAACTTTTCATGAAATATAATTTGAAAAATGGAGCTCTTGAGTGTGTGGTTATAGCTGAAGAAGCTTTTTCTCAGTAGTTGTTCTAAGAGCTATAGCCTCTTAAAGGAGGTCAGGCCAGGCCTTTGTGCCCAACTTTCCTCCAGCTTCCTCGATGTCAATGTACAGGGACTGAGGCATCTGCTCAGAGGAACAGGAGAACTTCAAGGAGGATTCACACACCTAGAGTATTAGGACATAAGCCTCAAGCCTCCTCTTTATTGCTGCTGCTATGTGTTCAGGTTTGAGGAAGAATTTTGGCCATATAGACCTAAGAACTCAGGAGGAAAAAAAAAACCAACAACAGAAAATCCAGAATTAGAGATGATGTCCCAGATCTTTATCTATTGGGTAAGACGTTATCCCATATATTTTACAGATTACCATTTTCTCTTTAGTCAGAGTTATTAATACCAGGAGAAGACATCCCAATGGAGAAAGAGGGATAAGAAAATATCAGTGCCCTCTCTAAAAGATGGGATCCAGGAAGAATCAAAATTCCCAGATTTCTGGAAGAGAATAGAGGCAGCAGGATTCTAGGTTGCCTGCTCTTATTGCTGATTCCTGAAGAGATGATGTGTGTTAGAAAAGTAGCTCTATTTAGTGAGGAGAACATAGTCTAATCCGTGGTTGTAAGGGAAGCTTATGGGAAGAGTCCGAAGCCTGAGGTGGTATGGATATGATAGTCAGAAGGATGAACAAGGCTAAAAGATGAATCCCAGAAGTGGACAACAGTGATGCCAACAGAAAGCAAAAGAAGTGTTGAATTGCCTGAGCCCAGAGATCAGAGACTGGGACACGCCCAGGCACCCAGAGACACTGTCCAGGATGACAAGCTGGGAAGCTTAATGCAAATTGAATTGGAGTCATTGTTTCGCTAACAGTAAAGCCTAACAATAGACTAGCGTTACATAGACCAAATAGGATTTCCCACACCCAGCTTGGCAAAGATGTAGGAAGTCGACACCATATGGTGGGTGGGAGTACAATATTGTTTGACAATATTCTTCAAAAGCCTTAAAGTACATAGCCTTTGACACAGCAATTCCACTTTAGGACCTTATTGTAAGAAAATTAATTAATTAAGGACCTATGTAAAGATAGGGTCAACAAGGCTGCTAATTTTAATATCATGATAAAGGTTTTTGTTAAAATACTATTTACATGTTAAAATTTATGCTGCAGAAATATATTTACTTGTATTGAAATTTTTTCACTGCATTTTGCTCAATTAAGTTACACAAAGCTAAGTATAATCTTGTTTTCTGTATTACAAAGCATTCACACAGAAACAGTCTAACAGAGGAACACGGCAGACGTTAGTAGTAGTTATCTCTGGGTGGTGGGCTTCAGGGGGGTTTTAATATCTCATCCCTGTTTGCTTTTCTAAACTTAATTAATATCTTCCCTTTGTTTACCAGAGTTTTATTCTTTTTTCCTACAGGTAACATAAATTCGTTATTTTAAGAAAAAACAATGTTTATAGAAAGAGCTGGTATCACTACATACTCATGAGAATGACTAAAATGACACGCTATCGAAGGCTGGCAAGGATGTGGGAGCTCTCACACTCTGCTGGTAGTGATGTAAACGGGTGGAATTACTTTGGGAAATTGGCAGCATCTATAAAGCTGAACACACACATTTGCTGTGACCCCAAATCTAGACGTCTAGGTTCAGGGGTGGTCAGGAGTCTGCTGGGGCACACTGATACTTTATTTCTAGGTCTGGGTCCTGGTTACATGGGTGTATTCACTTTGTGAAAAGTATTCAAGCTTTACACCTCTGATGTTTACACATATCTCTATGGATATTACACTTTAACGAAATTTGACTTCAAGAAAAGAGCTGGTTTGGGCCGGCCCTGCGGTGTAGTGGTTAAGTTTGCGTGCTCTGCTTTGGTGGCCTGGGGTTCACGGGTTTGGCTGCTGGGTGTGGACCGAAGCACTGCCTGTTAGCCATGCTGTGGCGGTGTCCCATATAAAGTAGAGGAAGATGGGCATGGATGTTAGCCCAGGGCCAGTCTTCCTCAGCAAAAAGAGGAGGATTGGCAATGGATGCTACCTCAGGGTTAATCTTCGTCACCAAAAAAAAAAAAAAAAAAAGAGCTGGTTTGAGGTCAGGGACAGGAGTTAGACCTGTGGGCCACCTGGCACCTACTCGGTGTGGGAGAGGCTGGTAACCTACAATGGCACTGCAGGGCACTGACTAAGAGCACTGGGTTGAAAGCCAGGGAGAACTAGATTTGAATCCCTGTTTGGTGGCTCCTCTCCACATCAGCAGCAGGAAGAGTGACATGTGAGGGCAGAGTTATAGTCAGTGGTCAGACTATGAGAGACCCTGTAACATAAAGATAAAGATTTTGGCTTTCATTCTAAGTGTGATGGAAAACCCTTTCTATTTGCAGCGTAGGTCCAAAGAGATTTCACTGGAAGAAAAGACAAATAGGAACTGTACTATACTGGTAGAGTGAGAGAATAACAAAATCTCAGAATGCTTCATTTCCTGTTCTAGCTAAAACACAGCCTTATCTTGAAGGAGAAAAAAGACTGGATGGAATTCTGAAGATATACCTTACAATTGTGGCAGAAAAACCAAAAAGATTCAGGCACAGCAAGACTATACACTCTTGCCTCAGATTTTCTGCATTACGGAAGAACTCGCAGACCCAGCAGCAGGTTTAAAAGCAGTGAAATGTTATTTTGGGGTGAAAGGAAACACCTTTCTCTTCATGTTAGTCAGAGACCTCTCCCTTGCTCCAACAAAAGAGAACTCTTTAAAAAAACAGAAAAACCCTTCCACTGTCCTGTCACTATTACCATAGACAAATATTGTGGCAAAATATTCTCTTCTCCAGGCTGGCAGATGCCCTAAAATCACTGAGCATTATTCTTTGGCCAGAAATGCATTTAACAGAAATACAATGTTCATACTTGGTCACACTCACTTAAAAATAAATAGGGTTTCATAATGAGAATCATGGAAATTGAAACACTTACATTGTAAAATGAAATAAAACCTCTCCAAATCTAGTAGACAGTTTAGTTAGAAAGAAAAAGCCACTAAGAAAATAATGAAGTAATTGAAACTAACATGAGGATGGCAATTTAAAAGTATAAAATGAAAAATAAAATTGACTCCATTTAAAATTTGTACCATTATTCAACAATTGTAAATATTAGAATATGATGAGAAATCATATTGAAGGAGAACAAATAAGATGGATCAAGAAATTTTGTCCAACCAGATTAACACTGTGATAGCTTAAAAAAAATATTTCCCAAATATATAAGGGATTTTTCCAGAGAAAGAAAATTGTAGCCGTGGTTGAGTTACATCAAAAGAAAACCAGTCGTTACATTGATTTCTGGGAATCTTTGACATGTGTACTAATAAAAAATATTGTAAAGAACTTGTATAATATCCGTTAGGTTCCACTTCCAAAGACTTATAAACAGGCAATTCTCCTTCTTAGAGAATACGATAAACAATTACAAAGTATTCTTATTGTAGTTGTTAGTTACATAAAAATATAAACATGAAAGTGATAAAATATGCTAAACCTATATCCTTTCATTGTTAAAAATTATCTCATGCTAAACTGATGTTTTTTGAATTGATCATCTCTTAAATCTTAAGGGTGAGATGAACACTTTAATAGATTAGCCTTGACTACACGTTCTCTGACTTTTTAATACAAATACAAGAATTAAAAGCACTACAATCCTGACAGTCACACTTCTTTCTTTTTACATTAATTGCTAGTTATGTTTCTCAGTGAAGGAAAAAAAATGAAAAGGTTAATTTTTTGGGGTCATCACAGATACGAAAAAAACCTTGCTTTTACATTTCAAGTGTCACCACTTCACACAATAAAGCTAAGTGACAACTAACACTCCAATCAGTCTTTAACAAGCAAACATCTTAGGTTTACCTTAGAACACGACGACCCAGAGAGATTTTCAGTGTGATGTCAGAAAAAAAGTGTGAGTTTTAGTGTCGAAACGTGGACGTGAACATTGGCTTTGCCAGTTGGTAGCCCAGGAGCCCTACTAACATGACCAAACCCACCAGAGCCTCATTTTTCTCATCCCTAGAAGATGACTGACAGTATCTACCTCCTAACGTCCTTTGAACAGTAAAACAGATAGTGTGAAGTTGCCTAGCAAAGAGTTGATATTACATAAATATTATTTTCCTTCTTCCTTTGTGTATGGAAAGGAAATTGAATAATAATATGGTATTATTTATCCATAATACTGTCAAAGTAGCTGCTCTTCTAGGTAGAGTCTTAGTAACTGGACACTGAAACCACATGATCTGAAATAAGATGATGAGTCTATCCTTGTTGTCTGAAGACAGTACACTGACCCAGAAGATGAAAGATGGTGTATTCGTTTGCTAGGGCTTCCATAACAACATTCCCCAGACTGGGTGTCTCATACGACAGAAATCTGTCATCTCACAGTTCTGGAGGCCGGAAGTCCAAGATCAAGGTGTGAGCAGGGTTGTTTTTCCCAGGCCTCCCTCCTTGCCTCGCAGTGCTGCCTTTGCGCTGTGTCCTCCCGTGGTCTCTCCTCTCTGCACGCTCTTGGTGTCGCGCTGTGGGTCCTAATTGCCTCTCCTTCAAGGACACCGGTCAGCCTGGATCAGAGTCCACCCTAACAGCCTCATTTTAACTTAATTACCTCTTTAAAGGCCCTATCTCCAGTCACATTCGGAGGATGAAGCCTTCAACAGATGAATTTGTGGGGGATATGATTGCAGGCACAAAAACTACAGTGTATTTGAGGTGTAGGAATAATTTCAATATTTTCAATTATTTAAATGATTTTAGTCCTAAGAGGCAACAAAATGATACTTTAGTAGAGAAGTTTCTCCCCTATGGCATTATTTAAAGGCCAAAAATGATGTAAATGTAAAATGATGTTCAACATCATTACCTGTCACCCAGCCTTTCAAAGCGTGAGCTCCCCCCACATTGTATTTACTCTGAATATTTGGAATAATCCTGGAGTATTAGTCACAATTGATTTAAAAAAATAAGTTACTTCACACCAAATCTGCTGTGGGTAACAATACCTTTGAGCATCATGTGGATATTTCAGGGGGGCCTGGCCCATGACAGCAGTTGTGCCCTCTGTTTTGGGGTGATGCTCTTTTGTACAGATCATGTCTGTTTTCTTTTTCCTTCAGCTAAGGCTGGGGTTCTTAACCTGGTAGCTGTGAGTGAGCATTAGGAGAGCCCATGGCTTCCCTGCAATGCACGCAAAACGGTGTGTGAACCCACATCATTTCCCTGTGGAGATGCCTCACATGTCTTCGTGGATTATCTAAAGGGTTTTACATTCTGTCCCTCAATCATTCAACTAACGTTTACTATAGTAATGTTTATTACCATGTGCTGAGCACAGTTCTAGATGCTAGTAATACAGCGATGAACTAGCAAGACAGCAACAGCTGTGGAGCTAACGTTCTTGATCCAAAACAGGCTAGGAAGCCCTAATGTAAAATAAGGTACTTGTTATTGTTTTCTCCTTGTATTCCAAAAAAAGGGAATAATTACCCTGCTTGATCGGTTTACAAATGGATATTTTTTGAGTCATTTATAAGCATTAAGACATCTTACTTGTTACCATTAAACAAGTAATTATGGGAAATCATGTTTATTACTTCTAAAGTTATATCTACATAAAATTATATAGATGCATAAATATATACTTATACAATCATTTGTATAAATGATTATATAAAAACTTTTCTGTTTTAAATTATTTCACTATTATGAATTTCCACTTCCTAAATAAAATGGAAAATTTATATTAGTTCAATATTCTGTTAATGTCTTAGCCATTATTTGATTCTGGTTCACAGAAAAGTAGATTTTATTTTTATTCTCCACGGAACTTAGCGAAGTGACTTACATCGAGTTTCGACATTCAGGAAATGCTGGTACAAAGAATTAATGCATTGGATGATGGATGAATGGTTAAATAACCAAGTCCACATTTAGAAATAAAGGGTTTTAAAAGTTAAACTGCTTTTGTGGTTATAATTGCAAACAATATACAACCTAGTAATTCCAAGATGCCACTTCGGGAGGGAGACAGTTGAAAAGCATCTCCTACAGGTATCGAGTTCTTGACCAGTTGCTTTTAGAAACCTCAGATGCCTATAACAGACCATGTGAAAGAACAGACTAGACCTTCCATCATATTCAACCTGGTCTATTATGTAAAAGAAGCCATAAACCCTTCCTGGTATTGGATCACCCTCTCTCCACAGTGCATTCCTTGAACCAAAGAGACTTCATTTAGCTTTTTTTTTTGACAACGTTGTAATTATGGGGCTGCTTATAGAGCAACATGCTCGGGCCTTTGAAGCAGGAGCATTCAGTGGGGCAAAAACCACAATCTAGACCCGAATAATTTTCTCTTTTCTATAAACTAAAATATATCATATAATTTTTAAGGAGTAAAATAAAAACCAAAAATTGTTGGAGTCATGTTCTAATCAATCGAATCTATTGGCTTCCCTTGTTTGTGTTAATTTGCTAGGTAGTTTTAGGTGATCAGATGATAGAGGACAATAGGCCTATAGAGATGTTATTGAAATTTCCTAGAATGCTTTTTTAAAATCCAATAATTGCATTAGCCCAAAGGAATAGAAGGCATAGAAATAATGAACTATTAAGCTAAGGAGTTAGCACCAAGAGGAATTCCTATAACCAAATTCTGAGCAGGCTACTCTTAAGGTAAGAAGTGTCCATTACTCACCAGCACTCATACAAGAGTACCATCTGCTACTTGATGGTATCACTTGTCTCTTCGCAAAAAAAGAAGCCTTTAGGGATGGTAGGCCTGATGTTCTGGGCTAATTGTAAGAAGTTAGATAATTATATCTTGCTTAGTGACATTTCCCAAGTAGTTTTATCTGAATTCCCTGCCTAACCCCTACACCTTAATTTTATTTCCTACTCTAACTCCTGCCAGGAGCTGCAATGCACCGTTAATCAGCCCCTTGATTGGGGAGCAGATGTAGGGACTGTGCCATGCCATCAGTGGGCTAAATGACTCCTGACAACACTGGGATGTAATCCTTCAGGCTGTGATGGGGATGCAGAATCTGGAAAATGCTTTGTCAAGGACAAAGGGTCCTTGAGGAGGGGAGACTATTTACTGGGGCAAACTGATATTGCATTTACATTATATAAATCAGATTGGGGGGGGCTGTGTATTTGATTAATACACGTACCATCTGGGTATTATAGGAAATAAGCTGAAAATTTGTATTAAATTTTCTAAAAAAAGAACTCCTTGGCCTTTCTTACAAAACCTACAAGAGCACCAAGACTAAAGCGTATCCCCCGAGAGTTTAGGATGATGGACTACTTAGGGAGAGGGCCTTGGTACTTTTATTAGTGACCCAGATGTGAAGAGCAAATGGCTTTGGTGACTGAGTCAAACCTTCTGTTAGGGTAGTGTTATGAGATGGTGCGGGCTGGTAGACAAGAGGGTAGTCAGATCACGAAGCAGTCACCTGAGGAAGCAGCTGAATTTGGAAGATCGGAGCAGAGGAATTTTCTCCAAAGCCCAGTAGCACCACACTACTACCAAATTCTACTATTAAAGAGCTCAGAGAGGCTGCTTTAGTCAGCATGGACTGTGGCTCGGGGTGGGGAGTTGACCTTTACTGAACTGGGTTAAACACTTCTTTGGTCCAAATTCTGTTTCCAGACAATAAAAATATACAGCTTAAAGTTAAAATGCAAGAATGTTAGAAAAGAGGAGTTACAGGAAGAAAATGACATTATATTCTGTAAAAATTATATCAAATATGCAATAAAAACACTTGAGGTCTTGAGACAAAGGAAGAGAAAACACTGAAATTATGGAAGTTTGGGCTGGGTTAACCGGTGCATTATATCTATGATATGGCTGGGAGAGCAGGGCAGGGCACAGTACTGGAAAGAGGCCCAGGACAGGCACGCACATCCTCAGGAACTAGGTTTATAACAACCACAACCGGGACAGCAGACACTGAAGACAGGAGTGTGGACACGAGCACTTAAGTCTTAATGCATATGTTGGGAGGATGGGGGGACATGAGGATGCTGATGGGGGAAGAGTGTATACGGTTCCATCTGTCCCACACCTCCTCAACAAAGACCTCAAAGAAGTCTATTTTTAGGGCCAGTGTTAGGTACAACGTGATTTCAGAGGCTCGCCAGTCTCCCACCCTCCTACTTCTGTCTAGGCAGAAGCTGTCTAAAACACCTTTAATAGGAGATCACTTGCCTTAAGGAACCAGGTCTTATTCATTTTTTAACCTCCCTCACAGAAATAAGCTTCATACCTTAAAGAGAGTAGATGGTTAATAAACATTAGTTCAGAGAATGAAGGAATAAATGAGCAATTTCAAAATTAAATATGAAGACATTTAAATGCAAAACAACATGTACGAGGTGGTGCAGTGACTGAAACCTTTTTATACTAAAATTTAATTAAGCCACAAATGTAAAATGTCTGGCAGCAGAGTTTTTCCCGTCTCTGTAGGGAGGATTTTAAAGCAAGACAATACGAGCACTAGGTCTCACGTGAAATTGGGAAGAGAGTAGTAACAGGGGAAGGATATGGGGACCCTGGGGTGTCAGAGTAATCTAAAAAATAGAGCACGAAAACTTTCTCCTCTTTGGATAAGCAGAGTTGGTCAGAAAACAGGTACCTACAGGAAGAGAAAGTTCTCTGTTAAAAGGGAAAATGTGCTAAATGAAAGGAATAAATTGCAAAAGACAGACTTTGAACAATCTTGTGAAGGGTTGGTCTTATTTACTATAATAGTTTTGCATAAATTAAGGCTGTCTATAGGAGTTTGTTTGGTCCTGAGCAACATGGCATAATTCACAGGACCATTGCTTTGCATTACTCATAAACAGATATGACTATTTTTTATTCAGTGGCATAGTTATAAAGAAACCTAAATCCCAATGTATTAAGTATCTTTTTATAATCTGAGGACATCCAGGTGGGCCGTTAGAAGAACTAATGAATCAGAGGATAGGAAATTATTTTTAATATTTGCAAACACTGAGAAAATGTTTGTGCTTTGTTATTTTGTTTTCCACCTCATTTCAGTTTCTTTGTTATTCTTCCAAAGCAATCTCTTAGGGGAAAAAGACATTATGCAAATTTCACATCAAGTGATGCTTTATATGACATCACCTCATTAGGCAACATCCTAACGTCCTGGTAGGTTTCAGTTCTTTAAGATAAAATCCATTCTGTTCTCTCCTCTTTCCAAGGGGTAAATCTGCTGTCGATTTTAAACAAATTTAATATATCTGGGTATATATTAATTGTATTACTCTCTAGTCATTGCTATTTATATTTCCTCTGTCTTATCTTTCTTTATACTATCATATGAGAGCTTTCCAGTGGAGTTCCATGCAAAACACACATGGCTTGCCTTTAGTATTTTCAGCAATGACACACAGATAATAAGGTTTATTCACCTCAATGGTTTCTCCATCTTGGTAGTATCTGTTATCACAAAAGCTTCCAGGGTGTAAATGGTTTAACAAATAATAAGACTTTTTTGCTGAGCAAGTGTTTCTTCATCTTCACAGTCAATTCCAAATTGAAAGCTCTAATATGAAGAAAATGATCAAAATATCTATAAAAGCTGCTAAAAGTGAAGTACTATATCCACATATTCCATTTGATCCCCATGGGGAACCCAAATTCAAGTTTCCTGGCAATGAATGGAAACATCTCAATCATTATCATTTTTTTTCCCCTCTCAGAACTGAAAACACATTAAGGATTTAGTTATGTATAGGCCACATCTTCTAAGTCTATCCAGTTTTCCTTTTCTTTGTCTTTCCTAATCTTTGGAAAGGAAATTTAGTTATCTGTGTGCACTAATACAGCATTAAAAACATTTTCCCACAAAAATATAGCATTGGAAAGAACTTTAAGAAATCTTCTCTGTTGTCTTAGGTTGTCAGTATTGGCGTCTTGGGGACTTACCTGAAGAGCTTTGAAAATAAGATCATCTTGTACAAGTAAAACTAAAATATCAACACTTAAGGAAAGATTTGGAACAAAATTACCACAAAGAGACTAAATGGCTCCCAGGCCACCAAGACTCCACTGTAATCTGATTGACTATTAACAGAGCTAAATAATAAAGGACAGAGTCAGAAGGAAGTTGGAAAGATAGGCGCAAGGATAGAAAGCAAGATGAACTTTGTATCCGACTACAGCCTAAGGAAGAGGGCTCCATGGTGCCAAAATAGCCTATTACCTTTAACTCTGAAATCATAATTTACTCCTGTGTTCCCACTCCATGCTCAAGAAGCAGGCATCTGATTCTAAGTTGGCTCCCCATATGGGAACCCTACAGGGAGAGATTTGGCTGGGTGAGGAACACAAGTGTGCAGTCCCTTCAGTATTGCATTTTTCATTACAAATTGATACACTGGCATCCTGGGTTATAATTTGGCTCTCCACGTACCCTGCCTGCACAGAATGTGCCGCCAGACCATCCCATCCCCTCAGCAGTTACACTTCTCATTTTAAATTACTATAGTGGCATTTTGATTTCGATCTCAATCTTGCAGACTCTGATTATATTTGAGATCAAACTAGAGTGTGCTGATAAATCAAGTTCTATCAAAAGAATCTGACTTTGAATCGTAGAAAACTAATTAAGGTAATGTCAGATATCTTGAGAGACAGGCTTTGAGACTTCTCCACATCATGTAATTTCAGCTACCAGAATGTGATGCAGCAAGCTAACTTTCTCTTCCTTTCTGAAACTTCTATGCATAGGCAAGCGTTTCATCTACACTCGCCTAAGAAGTTGCTTCAGATAAAATCCCTACTAAATCCTTTCTGATATAAATGAAGCTCAATTTCTTTGTTTTTCTACTTTCTCATCAAAGGTAAAATTTCCAAGTCAGTTCAACATTATTTTTATTTTCACAAGGCCTTCTTTTTTTATAGACCTTTCTCCCACATGTTATATTTCTCCTCCTCAGATCATTTCTTCTTTTTTAAATTTCTCTGAACCATGCCTACACATATTTTATATATTTTACCCGAGTTGCATTGCTCCTATCTTGAGGTGATACTCAAAACAGGATAACAGCAATTCTGAATGGTAGAAAAATCAGTTCTTTAAAAAAAAAGTTATATATTTCTACACTATTATTATCCTAGATGATTTTTTTAAATTCATATTAACTCTACATTATCTTAGATCTTTATCTCTTGTATTTGACCAAATCCAACCTCTCCCCACTGAATGTGTGTCTGTTCTAGGTAAAATACTCTGGTTTCAATAAAACGACATCAAATTACATTGTTTTAATTTTTTTCCACTTCTGTCACTTTTAATCTCAAATTCGCCAGTAGTTAACAACTTAGTAAATTATAGCCAACTTTTAGTTATTTCCAGCCTGATTCTTTTCCCCACAAATGCTGTTTTCAACTTAAATAGCAAACACCCATTTCATATAAGTAATTTGATGTGTTTCCATTTCAGATAAGCTCTTTGTATCATTTCCTTCAAGAGGTCTGTGCCACATAGTGTGGAAGTCCATCAGAACTAACCAGTTTCTCATGTCAGGGACAGTTTGACAGAGGAATTCTGCTTGGCTAGGTTTTTTTTGGAACCATGGAGATTGTGTGTGTGTGTGTGTGGTATCTGTGTATTTAAAACACTTATAGATACATTATATCATCACAGAGACATGTGCACTGGTACATACCCCAGTGTGAAAAAAACCACATATATATACACAGTGAAGGTGGGTGCTTTGCTTAATCCGAGCAACATCTATTCCAAGATTGGGAGGAAGAAGAAGAAACTGCCGAGGGATGGGAGGGGAAAGAAGTCGTTGCCGTTGATTATCTTGCAACTTCATTACTATGTTTAGCCTGCATTTTTAGATATTGGTTACACTCATACCTCAAAAATTATGCTAAAACATTCCAAAGCCAAATATTCATTTTAAAATCATCTACTATATGAATTCACCATTTTGCTGCCTTTTATTAGTTTGGATAGTATATATCTAGTGATCCCAAAATTCAAGTCATTGTGACAGTCTTTGAGACCCATGTTCAGTGACTATTCATTTAAGAAGAACACATTTCTTCTCTGCTTTGCTTGACATTATTTTATCAATACTTCCTATTTTACATCAAAACCATATAAATTATTCTACTTGTTCTCTTTATGCAAACTCATAACTGTGGTTAACAGAGCTGAAGCCTCTGTCTGTCCATGATTATGTATTAAGCTTCATCTGGTAGACTTGAACATCTCATAATATCTATCCTTATAATTTTGTTGCTTTGATCACCTTATCATTTTGATGTTTTGAAATGGAAAGAAAATGAAAAATTTTTGGTTTTTAGAGACCTTTACATGGCTGCCTTCTAAGAAGAAAGACTAATTGATTTTAACATTTGGGCTAACTGGATGAATAGGATTTTATACAAATTATGAGATATTAAATATAATCAACAGTCTGGCTGGACAGAAGTGCAGAGTGGGCTGTTTGTTCTAGTTACTTCCCCATGTTCCCTCTGGCCTCGTACTCCTGCCCAAGCCCCCTTCACCTGCATCCTCAGTCCCCTCTCTCCTGATATCCAGCGTGGAGCCACCTCCCCTTGTCCTCTCTCCCTCTCACTTACAAGACCAAATTGAGAGTTATTTGATTCTTTGGACAGAAAACAATTCCCTACCCTTAGAGAGTAAATCTCTACGTCTTTGCTGGGTGATTTCCACGTCCCTGTCAGTGTCTTAGGGCCCACTCCTCAGGCACTGCCCACCCACAGCAGACCTGGCCATCTCTGCCCTTCCTCATTCTAACAGGATCTCTGAGAAACCTGCAAACAGCAAATTAATAACGTGAGAAAGCAACGGTGGGCACAACGTGTGTGTTAGGCTGAGACATGTGAGTTTCTTCTGAAAAGATAAAAAAAAAAGTCAACATTTTGTTTTCATCTCTTACATCTGAAAAGAAGTGGATAACCTTTTGCAACATTTTTCTATTTCATCAATATGAAATTCACCTGTTCTATTTGAAATACCTTGATATTAAAAACATGAAAGTCAAGCACTCTGTAGAAGGAAAGGCATGTTTTTATTTCTTTCACATCAAATGTTTTTCAATATGGTTCCAAACAAACTGTCATCTAAACCATATTTTTTAATATACCTGTCAAGGCCAAACCAGGGATATTGAGGAAAAAAAGGTAGGATTTCAAAATGAAGCTTTCACAACTCTTATGAATGTCTCTTTTGGCCTACTGCTTGACAAAAATGCCTCAGCCTTCATTTCTAATTATGCTGAAGGCGCCTACTAATGCTACAGTTTAGAAGAAGTTAAAAATTTCCCAATCAATTAACTTATTAGGTGGCTCCATTTTCTTTCTCCGTCTCTGTCTCTTTGTCTCCTCCACCCTCCTTCCCTCCCTTCCTTTTTTAACATTTTGGTTGAAAATGCATGTGGTCTAGAGGCACATAAGCCTAGATTTTAATCTTGGTTTGGATTCTCAGCACCATATTTACTATTTTTCCTTTGGTGAAGGAAATTAATTCACCCTTCTGAAGTTATGTTTTCTCAGTTGTAAAATGGAAATAGTGATATATAACTTACAAAGTTTGGGGGATGGACTGAAAGAGCCAATATACTTAAATGCCCATGGTAAGCATTTTATAAATATTAATGCCATTCCCCTCCCTCCATTTATATCATAATCTAATTTGGGGATAATTATTTTCAGGTGTTATTTATCCAGCTATATAGATGACAATATATTTAGCCTGAATTCCAGATCCAATACCAAGAGAAAAAAAGAGTTATCACTTTCTTTAAGAGAATTTAAGATAAGGGGTGAAGGTCAAAGTGGCTGTGGCATTCCTAGTCGACTAACACAGCAACATTACTCACTGTCCTACGAAAACCACCCAGTCACTGGTTTTTGGGAAATAGTAAGCAGACACAATAGGGTAACAGAATCCAGCTGCTAGTTGGGTGACTTAGGATTTTAGAGAAGTTTTGTCATTTATTGCTGGAAAACAACAACTTGGAAAACATACAATCTCTGAAATAAAATTTATGCATTATTTCATTCATATATACTTCTATCAAAACGAGTTCCTTCAACTTTATTTCTCTGAGCTTCCTTAACATTACCTTTACTTTGCATGGCAGTGGGATTTGATTCAATTACGTCAGAAAAAAAACCACTGCAAAATAATGTTGATGGATGATGGAATGACTCTGCAGCTTTCCTAAGGTTATGTTCTCATTTGGATCAATGGAGATGCTTCATTTTAGGCAGAATAATGAGCTGCTAATGCCATCTCTCTGGTGGACACGTGCCATCTTGGTTAAGACGTCAAATAAAGGCATCTATAGCTTTTTTCTTTCTTTCTTTCTTTTTTTAATAACACAGAAAAGGAAAGTCTTTGTCTTTTGACTTATCTTCCTGAGTAAAATTGATCTACTTGATTCATTCAAATTGTCATTGCTATAACCGTATAAAATGATATTTTATTTGGTAATATGAAACCAGGCTCATCTGTACTCTCATCAGAAGTGGAGAGAGAGGAGAAAAAAGATCTGTCAACACCTCTAACAGGTGGATCTCACCGTCTATGCTGACATAGAGAGGTGTATGCTACACAATTGAGGGAATAAATAATTGCTACTCTAGAAATGGACTTCTCTGTTGTTCATTTAAAGAAAACAATCTTTACCGGCTGTGATGGTCAGTTTTATGTATCAACTTAGCTAGGCTACAGGGACCAGTTATTCAACCAAACACTAATCTGGGTGTTGCCGTGTCGGTGTTTTGTAGATATCATTAAAGTCCATTTTCAATTGACTTTAAGTAAGAGGGAGATTATGCCAGATAATACGGATGAGCCTGATTCAATTAGTTGAAAGGTCTTAGGAGTAGAGCTCAGGCTCCCTTGAAGAAGAAATTCCACCTGTGGACAGCAGATTCGGTTCCTGCCTGAGACTTCCAGCCCACCTTTCCTGACAGTGTGTCCCAATTTTGGACCCGGGTAGCCAGGTCGCACTATTGTGTAAACCAATTTGTTGCAATAAGCTCTAAATATATGTCTTTTATTCAATGGTTCAATTTATCTGGTTGAACCTGGACTGACACACTGGCCAGAAGAACTCTAAACCCCTATCTGCTCCCGTTCCTAAGCTTCTCCAAATCATTCCTGATCTTTCCTCCAGTTGCAATCTCTGTAAACAGGGGAGGAGGGATTACCTGATGCAAAACACACAATCAAAATTTTTAGAAAGTATTATGAATTCTAAATTTAACCAATCTTTTATCCAAGATGTACCAGTAAAATTCCTTCAGTATTTATAAGTCATATACAAAATAATTTCATTTTCATTACAAAACGTTTCAGTCTATATTTTAAGGCAAATGCTATTTAAAAAGTATTATCTTTGCCCTCCTTGTGTTCTCACAGCAGGTGGCAGAGTATTCTGTAGTCAATAAATGTTTGCTGAATGAATAACTGAGCAATTTCTTAATAATACTCTAGATATTTTCAAAGATCTTCATAGTAAAACTCTGGATTCTTTTTTTTAGTGTTCTGCTTAGGAGAGGCATTTTTAAACATAATTTATAAAATCTGACTAAATTAGGTTTATCCTCATTTTATGGTTTCATTAAAATGGATAATTTTAAATATAATGTACAAACATAAAAATGTTTATGATTTAAGTACATGAGAAGACAATTTCCAAACTCTACAGAGTGACTAAGGTTAGTTTCCATTCATTCCTATTTTAGTCATTCATTTTTATTTCAGTCATTAACAAAACTAAGCTACAAACATAGGCACTCACAGAATAAAATGGGTCTTCCTCAAGTTATAGAAGGTCAATGTTCTTCAGTCTCACCTCAAAGCTCAAAAAGTTGGCAACTTGAAATGCAGTAGCTTTTTAGTAGAAGTCAAGCTCTCCTAAATAAATTTCACCTTAAGATTAATTCATTAATCAGAAATATTGACCAGAGATTTCTTGGCAAAGAGCATTTCTTAATCACAGACAGAGAAATTAAATGACAAGGAGAAAATGTTCTTTCATAGTAGTTGGAGAGATGGGGGTGGGTAGGGTACTGTGGGGCAGGGGTTAGTTCTATCCTCGCTTTGGTGGCAGGGCGTTCACCTCTCTACATGTTCACACTTTCTTCAGTGTGTTGGAGAGAAAGGTTTACAATAAGATGGATTTGCATTTGAACCCCAACTTTCCCACTTCCAGCTATAGTGACCTTCAGTGAGTTTATTCACCTCTTTGAGCCCTATTTTGCAAAACGGAGATAATAAAATCTACTTTGCGTAACTTGGAGAATTAAATGAGATAAAATGTCAAGAATGGTTTTGGTCAATAGAATTTAATGAAAATCTCTACCCTTTTCTTTATCTTCCTTCTCAGGGCAGGTGTTCCTGTTCTTTACCAAGGCAAATTCCAGACTCTCTTTTCTCTCCTGGGGCCTACTATATTCCTTTTCTGTGTTATATCTTTAGCCTCATCCTCTCCACTCTCTCCTCCATTTATAAACTTACTCATAACTCCTTCATCCTTAAAAATATCAAAAATTCCCAAACCCTTGCTTGGCTCTGCCTTCCGATTAAGCAGCTCTTCTGTATTTATCCATCCCTTTACCATCAAACATTTTGAAAGTCTTCACTTGCTGTTTCCTTTTCCGATTCATTCTTCAGTGGCTCCATCCACCAACCTCACCGACATGAAACTCGAGTGGCCTCCCAACAGCCAATACCGGGGGCTGGCTTCCTTTCTAGGATGTCTCACATCTAGGATTGACCACATCTTAGCTTTGTTTTAATTTAATCTTCACTTGTTTGTTTATTGCTAAACACTCATTTCCCTTAGCTTTCCCATTACAAGGCTTTACTAATTTGATTTTATTCCTACTGCTCTGATTGTTACTTTTGAGTCCCTTTAGTTAGCAGCATC
Organism: Tapirus indicus; assembly: GCA_031878705.1. Taxonomy (NCBI): domain Eukaryota; kingdom Metazoa; phylum Chordata; class Mammalia; order Perissodactyla; family Tapiridae; genus Tapirus; species Tapirus indicus. The sequence goes on along the minus strand of CM062917.1, from coordinate 162,711,463 downwards.
CTCTCCTTCAATCACTTTTTCAAATTAGTGTTTTCTTTCCTTCTATGTTCTTTTCTTGCTCTTCCCATGACCTCTCTGAATCATCTTATGAAGGCATTACAACTGTCCACAGTCATCTGCTTTATCTTTACTCCTGGGGACATGGGAAGATTGCATTTTCCCTTCCTCTAAAGTTACTCCAAAAAGAAGCAATCACAAATCCTGTTGATTCTACTATTTAAACTTAAAAAGAAATCTTTCCTCTTAATTCCTAGAGGAATCTTCCAGGAAGACTGAATCTTCCAGTCATCTAGTCTCATCAATTCTCTGGTGACATTGTGTAGATGGTCTCCTTGTACAAACTCTGCCCTGCCTCCATTCTATACTTTACATCACAGCCAGAACTCCCCTACTTAAAATCATTCCTTTTGCCCTTTGGGTGAAGTCCTTAACATCACACAGAGACGCTGGCTTGATCTCCTCAGTCTCCTCTCCTATCTCTCTCATCCTCGAGGTCTCTCCTCCAGCCATTCCGACCTCTCTCATTTCCTTCACGGTACTGTGTCCCTTGACCTCCAATGCAGTATCACCCCACATCCTGACGTCTCTAACCTAGAATTCCTCCTGCCATTTTTTCCTTAGTTAACTCGTATGAATCCTTCACATTTCAGCCTATATGTCACAATTCCTGATACACAAGAAACAATATTTGTTGATTATCTCATCCATTATTCTAATTGAGACTTTCATCAACTCCTATTCATACTGCTGAAACAGCCTTTACCTACTCTCCCTGTGTGTATTCTGTCCCTTTTAACTCCAGTGCCCTCTACAAAGATTCTAGTTGCCTGCTAGTGGAATATTACTAGATTTAATTTTCTAATTTTACCTTTGAGTTATTACTATCTTCCTGCTTGTCCCATTTAATTGTATCCTCCAATTTTAGCACAATTATTTAATCCAATAATTAATTAGATAAGTGATTACTCTTTTGATTAATATACTGACTAGTCACAATAAATCTCATTTACTGAAAACACTAGTCTTTAGTGGCAATCGGGCAATGTTTCTACGTTGTTTCAGGAGTTAAGCATCATGGTTTCTTATAATGCGCTGCACAAACTTGGAAAATTCACTTTCTTGATAACTTCACCAAAGTTTAGAAATTTTTTCTAAAAATTGGTTGTAAGTTACAATGCCAGAGTCGTGTTTTCTTGTCTTTTGGATGCCACTAAATCACAGTGCAGTACCATCAAAGTATATTGAATTTTACAGAGCCTACTTTACAGGCAAAAATTGTGAACATAACTCCTTTTCAATAGATACAAAATCTAATAGTAAACTACCCAAAAGAATGGATAATTTATATCGCTTCTTTCAACAAAAGAAGCAATAAAACTATGACTTATGAGAACTAGACTACGTTGAGAAATTAAAAGAATTGAGACACTGGAAAGCAACAAAAACAACACTGAATATAGTCAGAAATAAAGGAAACATATCAACTTTATACCTCTATAATTAGATAAATGTTCATATATGTAGGGAATAAATACTTCAGCAGAAAATTCTTAATTAGAAAGCAGCATGATTTGTAAAATAAATATATGAGTACAGTGAATCTATGATATACAAATAAGCATTTTAAAAGCAGGTTAATAGTCCTTGTCCAAGAATACAGAAATGTTTTGGCCATCTAAAAGCATTAAGATTGTTGGCTAAGACTTTATTTAAGTGCGATCTAATGAAACTTTCTCTTGGTGTCTAATTTATCAAATTCAAGTTCTTAAGGTATTTATTTCAGAAGCAGATTTCATTTTTGCCTTTCATAAGTTCAGATATTATTACATCTGCAGTTATGGGGATATGAATATAAAACATGTTAGCATCCTTTTGGGTTTTTTGGATAGCCATTAATGGTTTTCTCTGTTTGGGTAGAATTAATTTGTTCATTCCCAAATTGGTATGCCTCATTCCAAACAGACTCTTCTATGGAATAAAATAACTTATTTGTCTTGTTTCTGTGTCTTTTATAAAGTTGATTAAGGACAACTGAATTAATAGTTACACTGCAAGAATTGATATGACCATAAAGAATGGCAAAATCATTACTCTAAAGTTGATTCCATTTTTAAATTTTTCAGTAATAAGAGATGACATTGCAAGTCAAATATTACTCTCCTCGTAAAAGTTGTGAGAAACCAATAATGAAATTCTATACTTGTTAGCTAATGGCATGGTATGACCAAACATTTATCAAAATAAAAATGAGGTCCATATGCATACAAAATCAACTCTTTATCATAAGGATCTCTAGAAACTATAGAGCCCCAGATGAACTCTTGAGGGTAAAGCTCTTAAAATCAAGAATACCACTTTAAGTGCATCACTATTACAAACTTATTTGATATTCATTTTAATTGCCATGACTATAATGAATATACTTTGTATTCAAACAGATGTCACAAGTACTACTACAGAAGTTCCAATATAATTCAGTCTTAGTTAAAAACAAGTAAATGGATATTTAAAATTGAATGTTACCAGGGAGCAGGAAAAAAAAATTACAGCAAACATTGGCTCCTTCAAATAGCAAATTAAAGATTGTTATTAAATTGTGTTCTTTCTTATTAAACATATACAGAATACAGTAATACAGGAAAACTTGTGATATTAACCACGTCTTTTCCTTGCCTCAGCTGCCCTACAGACTAGTTAGCCTGGAAAAGAGAAATTGGGAGTGTGAAAAATGACTCAGAAGGGTAGGTTGAAATTTACTTTACAATATTTAGAGACTGATCTATGAAAAGAATTAAAAAATACTACACTGCCAATTTATCTTAGCTGAAGGAACAGGTAATCATGTGTGCCATTTTATTTCAATTGGTCAGACAAGTTCTAATATTCCCTTTAGTCTTCTCCCACATGGAGGACTGGCACCTACAGTCCAACACAGGAGACCTTCACACCATGAAGATGGTGGTTCCCAGTGTATGGTCCACAGAGTTACCCACAGATGTTTTCTAAAAGCAAACTTTCCTGAGCCCCAACCAAGCTCGATCAAATCAGAGTTCTGGGAATAAGGTATGGAATCAGCATTTTGAGAAGCCTGAAAATTCTGACGCACACACTTGTTTAAAAACAACTGCCTGAAGGTTAGATGAGATCACATTTAAAACTACATATTTTCATTTCATTCCAGTCAGCAAATATTTAAGTACCAAGCCTATGTGAATGAAAAACTTGATATGTATAGGGTGTCCAAAAGGCAAGAAGCTTCTGACAAACTTATTTTCAAAGTACAGTTTATTAAGTACAATAATAATCTATAAGTGTCTGGAAACACAAAGAAAATAGTGTGCTTATTGTTCAGATTAACAATGAACTTTTGATTTCTGTTGAGTAGTTCTTCCCCTGAAAAGGCATCTCGGGGTTGAAGAGAAGTGTGTTTAGCTTATAATTAGAAAATGTAACGGAAGTATTGCTTACAAAGAAATTTATGCTAGTTTTCCTGTTGTCTTGGACATCCTATGTTTTGAAACTGAGAGTAGTAAGTGTCTGAGGTGTTTTAGGGGCCTGGGGGAGACACATGGGGAGTCGACGAGGGAGAGAAAGGAATGAACCATAAGACCAGGAGTACTAAAGACAAACGGCTTCTCTTACCTCCCCCTGATTCTCCTGGTGCCTGACTCGCAAGTTGCACTTATTTAGAAGTCTCACTGTGTGTTTTAACCACCAGAGCAAAAATCAGAAAGTGAATGTTCACTTGAGACTTTAATAGAAGAATGGGAGAAAATACAAAAATAAATGAAGCTAATGCTACCAAGTTATTTATCTGGTCAGTAATTTGCCCTTACCCCCATCCCCGCCCCAGGATTGGAGACTAATTGGCTGAAATCTTTGAAATGAACTTCAATAAGGAGCACTTGCTCATGAAACTGAGTGCAGACAAGCTGATGGGATTCATTACTTGTGCCTAGTGCCCTGGATCTTCTAGAATCCTTGGTTGACTTTTCCTAGCACTGGAAACAGGATCCAGTAATAAAAAAAAAAAAAGGGCCATGATAAGCGAAGTTGGATAGGAAAACAGCCGGGCTGTAGGAACCTTAAGGTTTCCCATGGCCCACAGCAGTGGTTCTCCAAGAGTGGTCTCCAGTCCAGCAATATCAGCATCATCTGGGAACTTACTGTCTCAGTCTGCTCAGGTTACCATAACAAAATACCACAGGCTGGGGGGGCTTAACCAACAGACATTTATTTTCTCACAGTTCTGGAGGTGGGAAGTCCAAGATCAAGGTGCCGGCCAGTTTGCTTTCTGGTGAAGGCTCTCTTCCTGGCTTGCAAATGCTTGCCTTCTCACTATATCCTCACATGGTGGAGAGAGAGAAAAAACTCTCTCTTCCTCTTTTTATAAGGCCACCAACCAATTAGATTAGGAACCCAGTTTATGACCTCATTTAGCACTGATTACCTCCTAAAAGGCCCTATCTCAAATACAGTCCTATTGGGGGTAAGGACTTCAACATATGAATTTTGGAGGGACACAAGTAAGTCCATAGCACTCATTACAAATGCAAATTCTTGAGCCCCGCCTCAGACCTGTTGAATCAGAAACAGGGAGCGGGCCCAGCAATTTGTGTTTTATTAACCTCCCCAGGTTATTCTAATGCACATTTCAAGTCTGAGAAGCACTGGCCTTCATGGAAAAGTCCCAGCTCCACAGCAAAGCATTTAGTTTTCTCCCACTTTTACTTTCCAACTCTATTTCTTACTGCTCTTCAACCTGAATTCTGCTTTTGCTGAACTACTTCTCACCATGACCCAAAGGATCATTAATATTCTGTCTTCTAGACTTTTGCTTACCCTCTTTCACCAGCTTCGAATTGTCTTTCTACCTCTTTAATGAAGCATCACCTCAACATCCTAGCCACAATCATCTCTTCTTCCAAACAGCAGAAGCACTAATTGTCTGAACCAATCATTTTCATCTTTTACTTTCTTACAGTCCATGGGTTACACTTGTCTGTAATTTTAGCACAAGGCTTTGCACGTAAAAAGCACTCAGATCTTCAGAATATTGTCTATCATTTTTCTTATAACTCTTCTCTAAAAGCTACTCCCTATAACATGGGCTCCAAAACAATAATGATTTGGGGCATCAGCCCGTTGGTCTCTGACATAGCATAATGCCACTTCCAAAGTTGTTTAATATGAAAAATTAATCAATATACTATTTGCTATTTATTAAGCCCTTGAGTGTCTAAAACCTTATAATAAGTATTTAGTATATTATGCCAATCACCCTGAAATAAGCATTATGATCCCTATTTGATTGAAAAAGACACAGGAAACTGACATTTAAGAGTTCAATTACCTCCCCAAAGTCCATACCTGGGTATGGCAAGGCTGAAAAGTATGAGTCTATGTTTTTCTGACTCAAAGCATATGCTTTCATAGACTGAGAGATTTAGTTTTCTGTCAACATGTTGAATTTACTGTCAAGAACCCCAGAGTGTATGGCTCTTGCAGTAAAGATATTTCCAGGATATCCTTTGGAAACTCTATTTTCTATATCCCTAACACACACACACACACACACATCCTGAAGCATTGCTAAAAGTAAGCCATCATGAAAAAAAATTTAGGTCGGACTTCTTGAGACAGATACTGTTAAATGACTATAGACAACAAGGAGCTCCGAATTCTATCGTTATCCTGTATGCTATTTACCTGCAGACAGCCTTTAGAATGCTTCGTCTTTACATTAAAGACAACTGAGGAACTCTAAGGGAATTACTTGGAAGGCCACAAGGAGTTCCGATAAACTTTTGCGCAAAGCGAGCACCAGAAACACTCACACACGTATATATGCGTATAAAATTGAAAAATCTATACGTTTAAAACAATGGATTTTTTTTTTAATCATACTTTCTTAGCTTCATTCCCCAGAAAACCAACCAAGTGATGTTTTACTTTTTCACAGATGCCTACATTTTGAAGACTGGGCTAGAAGATAATCAGCCACACCTGTTGTACTGTTCAGGTCATTCCAAGCCCCAGCTGAGATAGTCATTAAAAGTAGCATTCCATTCCCAGCCTACCTGGGGTGTTCAACAGCCTCGACATCTTGCAGAAATAGGAGACATACTGCTCACAATATTCGGCGCTGTTGGTGATGGCGCTGATCTGGTCCATGGAGGCGCTGTAAATGAGCTGTGTCACGGAGTATTTTTCTGGGTTGTAGCCCACCACCGTCGTCTGCATCTGCAAATCGTGAGACACTATGGTCCACACTTTGTCCTCTGTGGGGAGAAAAATGCCATGACAATGGGTCATTAGTATGCAAATGATTCTTCAAATGCCAGAGAATAATTGAGCCACGCTTTCACTGGTGTTTTCCCTGAATCGATGAGGAACCGAGTTAAGGAGAGTAATCCTTAAAGTAACACCTGCCCTTTCCTCACATCTAAGTTATGCTTATATTGACAAAGTAGAAAGTCACACTTTTTATTAAAAACATACACAAGTGTGGGGGCACTAGCCTGCGTGCCCTTTAACAACCATGTGTCCTTGAGGCCCCTTCTCTGGGCTACGCACCAACCGACACTCCTGATGATAATAGTCCTGGGCTTGGCCCACCCAGCTGTTTCTCGTGGAAGAATTAGCACAAAGAGGGTCACAGTCTGAGGGAAAACAGAGGCCCTCCAGGGGGAGCTCTGGTCCTTGGAATGCAGGTCATACAAGGACAATCCCCCTTGGCAAGAACATAGCCTTTGTTCCTCGGCCTACTTAAGCAAGCTTCTCTCAGGGGGTGGTAGCGGGTGCACACTTCCATCCAGCCGGCTGCCACTGGACATTCCCTGTATGTAACTCCCAATAAACCTATATGTCTTGTTTGCTGTCTCTGGGTCTTTTCTTTCATCTCTCTGCTACCTATCCCACACTGCTCACCAACTGGGCGTGCGGCCAGACAACAAGATACCTCTTGAAAACAAAAACAAGTAGCCTGAGTATCGGTTGATGCTCTAATGTCCACAGCATTGAATGTGAGGCCCGTGATATTCCGACTCCCTCCTGACTCTGTAACCCATCACTCCTCCAGGACAACAGTATTAGCTCTTTCCTAAATGAATTATGCTCTCTCAAGCCACTGGATCTTTGTACATGCTGTTTGCTCCAATCAGAATATGCATTCTCATCTTGTCAACAAATGTTCTTTTCACCCTGACCTTTTGGGTAAAATTAGACACTGCATTCTCTGTTATTGAAATGCTCCATACATGTGGGATGATGCAAATACGCAGTTATCTTGGTGTTTTGAACCCTGAAACTTTCAATGTATGAAAAGAAGAAGCAGATATAAGAAAAATGAGGTTAAATTAAAACCCGATATACTCCTGAATTTGAATAAAATCAGCACTATGAACCCATGATAATGTTATAATTTAAAAAATGTAGACTTATGTTCTAGCTCTGTCCACTGAAAAAGCCCCCAAACAAGGACCAGCCTCAAGCACCAGACTGTCATCACTCAACACTATTTTCCATTAAGAGAAAACTGCGCTCCCTGGAGACATGACTGATTCCAGGGCTGGAGATGTACAGGATGAGCCTGGAATGTACTGTCACATCAGAAGCAAACAAGCTATTGGAGACAGAGGGCAGTTCAAAAACCCCCACAGCCAGGGAGGGACAATTTTAACATCAATAAGAATTTCCTGCAATGGAGTAAAGTGCATCAAGTATATTTAATTCCATGAGTTCATTAAAATAAAAAGAAATGTCAATTTTGGAAGATGCTAGGTAACTAACTCGTTATATTGAATATTGAGAAATAAAGGCAAAGAATCAAGCATTTAGCTTAGCTTACCTTACCTACATGAACTCTAATGTAGCTGAATTCTCCCTTTGTGGAAACATTGCAACTCATAAATGAGGATTAAATAATAGAATTAGAGTATCATCATTGTCTAGCTTCTAACAAGTAGGATCTAAGCAATGATTATTCATGGCTGCTAATAGAACCAAAAGTGAAACTGGAGGAAAAGGCAACACTACATGTGAAGCAATGTGGACAAAAATCAAACGTGAATTTCACTAAGCTTATAGTCCTCACTGCCAATTTCTAGGAATTCCAGGGGAGAAGAGAGCATGTTAAACGGCATTGAAGGGAAACAATCAGCAAATCCATGCTGAGGGAAACTCTGTAGATTATACAATCTAGTTTTTTCAACAGACAAATTATAAATGACAAAGGAAGAGAGATCAATAGATTAAGAGACTTCCTGAACTTGCCCCTCATGCTATTTCCTTATTTCAGTAAATGGCAACTCCATTTTCCCAGTTGCTTAGGGCAAGAGCCTTGGAGTTACCATTTCTTCCTCCCTTTCTTCTACGCTCATAATCCAACCTGTCAGTGAATCCTGTCCGCTCTACCTTCAGTATTTATTCAGAATCTGAGTACTCCACCCCCACTCCACCACTGCTCTGGTCAAAGCCCCCACTGCCTCTCGCCTGCATCACCACTTCTAACCAGTCCCCCACTTTCCACGCTTGTGTCTTCACACCCATCCTCCACACAGCAGCCAGGCTGAGCCTTTTCAAACATAAGCCAGATTCCGCTCCTCTGCTCAAAGCCCTCACATGGTACCCAGTCTAGTTCAGAGTAAAAGTCTAGTTCTTGACATAGCCGAAGGCCCTCCACGATCCTGCTCCTCCTAGCTGCTGGCTATCCCCTCTCGCCCTACTAAATTCTCCCCGCCTCATTTGGCTCCAGCCACACTGACCTCCTGGCATTCCTCAAGCATGTCGAGATGTGAGGCAAGCCCCTCCTTGGAGCCTTTGCTCTTGACGTTTCCTTGGCTGGAGCCATCTTTCTTCAGAAATCCTCAGGGCCCATGCCTGCTCCTCTGGCTATTTGCTCCAACCCCAGTGTTTCCTTTGCTGATGCCCACTCCTACCACAGCTGCTTCCCGCCTTTCCGTCCTGCTGTGTTTTTCCTCATAGCATCTATCTCGATCCGACTTGGTGCATACTTTCAATATTTTTTACTGTCTGTCTCCCTACATTAGAAGGAAAGAAGGCAGGGACTGTCTTCAACGCTGTATGCAGAGAGTTAGAACAGTACTCGGCACACAGGAGGCCTTCAAAAATTATTAGTTGAATAGAAGAATGAATTAACAAAAATAAACAGAATACAAACACTTGATCCGGGAACTTCTTAACATCACTTTGGCTCAAGGTCTGGCTCTGCTGTGACCATCCCAAGGGACCCTGGACTCCTCTGAGCCTCAGTTTCCCCTCATATAGCAACACGCCTCCACATTTGAATACTTTCCAGCTTGCTCTTCTTAAACCAATCAAACAAGTTCAGTTATGGTGGCCCCTGTAGCAATACATTTTCTATAGGATAATTATTTTTCCAATTTTGCCTCTGGCCTGATCAGAACTGCCTTCCTTTAGTTCTTCTGTTATAGCAAAGAAGCTATAATATATTTTAGTAACTGTCACTTTCTCACGATTCTGACAACAAATTGATTGTCATTTATATCCAGACCTGCATATTTGCCTTCACTTAATTAAGGATCCATTGATTAAATTAGGCTAATTTTATCTCTTTTCCTTACAGTCAGACTCTGGCATAGAATTCTCAAATGTTTGACATGATTTGCCTTTTTTTTTTTTTTTTTAAACAAATCCTTACCAGGACATTGTCCTATAGCAATATTCCAGAACTCTCTTTCTTTAATTCATGACGGAATAGCATTCTAATCTGACCTTTCTTTCAAGGATCATAAACCCCTTTTGAATATACACAAAATAATGTTCATAAAGGCAAACATTAATTTAAGCAAGTAAAAAAAATGGTCACCCAGTACTGTCTCTGTCAATAACTTTAAAAACATTAATCCATTTGTTAATGTTGATGAGTCTCTAATATTTTAGTCCAAGTGACTTCTTGCCCCTAAACGCTATTTCCGGCCATCTCACCGTGTACATTTCAGTGTCAAACCCCTGAGCACTATCATCTTCATATTTGTTGTATAGCCCACTCACTCATTCAACAAATATTACTGAGTACCTACCATACGACAGGTACAGATCTAGGCACCAGGGAAACCACAGAGAAAAAAGCATTCATACATTTTTGCAGCTTACCTTCTAGTGGGGGAAAAAACCAGATAATAAGTAAAAAATTAAAGTAACATGTATAGTTGGCAAGTGATAATGGTGAGGAGAAAAACTACATCAGGGAGGGGAAGAACAGGCGGTGTGTGTGGGGACTGCATTTTTAAACACAGAGGAAACCATAATAGCTCTCACTGAGAGCGACATTTGAATACCTAAAGTCATTATCCAGCAAGCCATGTGAATGTCTGGGGAAAAGTCTCCCAGACAGAGGGAATGCAAATGAAAATGTTCTAATTCTGGAATATTCCTGGTATCGTTCAGGTACACAAGGAGGCCAGTGAGCAAGGGGAGAACAGCGGGAGTTGAAGACAGAGATCTAATCAGGATGGGCAGGATGTGATCTCAAAGGGGGATGGAAAACCAAGGGCACTGGAAGGTTTGGGGCAAGTTAAAGTAGGATGCTTTAACTTAGTCTTTGACATACTATTCTTTACTTTAATAAAATTATACTTCAGAAAGGTTTGAAAAAATAAAAAAATATATACCTTGATAAAGATTTAAAACTTTTTACAGTGTCATGGCATTATAAAAGGTAATATGTAAGCTCCATTTTGATGGCATAAAACAATTATTGCTGATGCATCTTGCAAATTATTATTATTATTTTGTTTGTGAGGAAGATTAGCCCTGAGCTAATCTCTGTTGCCAATACTCCTCTTTTTCCTGAGGAAGACTGGCCCTGAAGTAACATCCGTGCCCATCTTCCTCTATGTTATATGTGGGATGCCGCCACAACATGGCTTGATAAGTGGTGCGTAGGTCCACGCCTGGGATCTGAACCTGTGAACGCTGGGGCGCTGAAGCAGAGTGCATGAACTTAACCACTAAGCCACCAGGCTGGCCTCACAAATTATTTTTTAATGCTTTCATATTACACATTGCAATGTTTCCTTTGGAACCATTAAATCTTAGGTGACAAATGGATATTAAAGATTTTGCAGGTATCCAGCATCTAGAAAAAGAAGGTTATGCTGTGTAGATTTTCCTTTGCTAGTATCATAAGTGAAAAAATGAAGACTCTTATTCCTATATTCACGATGTGTTTATATAATATGTATTATCAGATATGTGTGTAATGCAAATAGAAACTACTGTGTATGGCAAATTCTAAATTTCTGCAACTGTTCCATTTTCAGAAAGAAGCAACTGATAAACTAGTGTATGTCAAAAACTCTCTTTGGAGTAGTGTGTTATGAAAATGCCCTTTGTGATTCCTGAGAGCTTAGTATCTGTCTCATCATGCAATCACATATTTAAAAATTGTCACATTGTACACTCTTTCAAATAGAGCTGATTTAATGATATGTTTCAAATACTGGAGCACATCCTGAACATATTGTGGAAACACCTCCCTCTCCTTGGCAATAACGGGGTCTTCAAGATTACCCAGCTTAGTTGTGTTGACATGTACATTGGAAAGATCCCTCTGCTACCTATACCAGTGACTCCACATCCTTATCCTATCTATAATTCTCAAGTAGTCACTTCTTGAAAACTCAATTCCTTGCATGGCTGGAGTTCTGATCAGGGACTGATAAAGCCAAGAAATGACCAGTGAAAAAAAGCAAAGAATAACTCTCCCCAGAATATAACCAGTTTCTTCATCATGTATACAGCTGTTCTTTGACTCTTTTCCATGTTATCTATATACAATCTGAGCAAGTCTATATGTAGTATATTTTAATGAAAGTCCATCTGAGCTGAGCCCAGTGGGAAAGTTTTTTGTGTGTTCTATACACCGGCATATGCATCTAAGTATTTTTGCTTTTCAAACAATATCACTGTACTGGTTAATGCCAAATTTGTTAATCCAAGAGCTTTGTTCACCTTTACTCATATTAACTCTGAGATGATCTTTAAAAAGAATGGAATATTATATTATGAAATACCTAAATTTGCATGGTATATAAAACTTGTTAGATGGGCATGACCAACATCCACTTGCAGTCCAAATCCCTTAGTGGCCCTATTACCTATTATAGTTATTTTTCAGGCATGCTTTGCATCTCTCACTCCTAGAGCAACACAACAGAAACTGAACTGTAATATATGCTTCAACTAAGATATTCCAAATTGCCTGTAAATCTTGGCCTGCTGGATAAAACTAGTGAATTCAATTTTGTATATCCCTAGATTTCTCCTCTATCTTATAAGCTACATTCCAATGACTTAGTGTGTGGCTTTCTTTGGGTATCTTAATGGCTGTTATCCCAATTCAGTCAATTAACAATTGCTCATCAACTATCAACTAAGATATGAGCAAGGATCTCCAATTAATTGCTATAGCATTAATAAGAATTGCTTTTTCAAAACTTAAACATTTGCAGCCATAGAGAAGTACATATCCAAGGGAAGAAGGCTATTATTTAAAGGAAGCCAGGCTCTCATGTGAAAAATTTTGAATTTCAAATAATATCAATATAATGTCATCTTTGATAGCACCCATGTTGACTCTCTTCTATTAAAGATTAAGAAATCAAGTTTCAGGAGTAATAAGTGGCCTGTGAGTTAGTGGCAAAATGAAGGAAACTTGTCTCCTAATTCTGGATTAGTGCTCTTTTCACTCCTCATCTCTTCAACCCAGCGGTGATATGCCAGTGACACAACAAATTTTTGGCTGTCTTTTCCATAGCACCTCACTAATTTTCAGGGGGTAGGGGAAACATGTAGATACTCTTTTAGATTTTTTAAATATTGTTTTTAAATGACAACAATATATAACCTATTCCATCAAGAAAAATGCCATAAAACAGTAATATAATTCAATCATGCCCACATTCATAAACCATTTATTGAGTTTCCGATCTGTTTCAGCACTGTGTTCCATTCTGGGACACAAGGATGACAGAGACTTCCGCTCCTGGCCTCAACGAGCTGTACTCCACTAGAGGTGAAGGAATATTAAGATTACAGTTAGGAATCGCAAACAAGTGCTAAAACAGAGATGTGCACAGGGTACTGCGAGTTTACGTAGAAAGTCCATGTGACCTATCTTTAGAAAGCTGTGAAGTGACCGAGTGGACACGGCATTTTCAGTGAATCGTGAAGATTAAATAAGGATGAGCCATATGAAGGAGAAGGTGATAAGAGCGATTCATTCTTACAGCTCAGACCAAATACCTTGGAGACAAAAAGGATTTGGTAGACGGGATCTGGATAGATTGGAACTTAAAGGGTCTGGAATAGTGAAGTACAAATTTGCAGAGCCAAAACAATTGTGCATGGGTTGAAAGGTCTAGTACATGGTCATAGGTGTGGGTGTTGAAAATAGTGTGGAGATAGAAGATTAACTCATATTTTTAAAAATATTTATTCAAGGCCATAAATGAGAAGTCCATAGCTAACATGCTCAACAGTGAAAAGCTGAAAGCTTTTACTCTAAGATCAGGAACAAGCCAAGGGGAATAGGATTAGGGATATAGATAGGCTTTAATTTTACATTTGATGTTTTATTTCTTAATCTAGATGTTGGGTACAAATTAGAAATATTTCATATTGAAATAAACAAACAAGAGATACCTTATTTCAGATAAACTTTATGTGAAGATACACGAGTTATTTGTGCTTTAATGAATAAGTCACTAAATAGTTTCTTAAATAGTTACCACTCCTAATTATTTAAAGTATTAGTTAATCTCTACAGAATTGTTTATAAAACTTTCAGATAGAAAGACACAACACAAAATTAGGTTATAGTACAGTCTTCATTTAGTCATTTGTAAGAGGATCGATCTGAAAATTTCATCAGTCTTCTAGGTAGATAAGTTTAAAGAGAATAAATTTTACAGATCATCATTTTGTTTAGAAGGTTTTCTCAATAATTATGATCCTACCGACATAATTAAATTATTAGAAATTTGATGTCACATTTTTTTTCTCCCCAAAAACATATTGTGTGAGCATTACAAACATCCTGTAGCCTAGACTCTAATGTTATAGAAGCCATTTCCCCATGGCGGGCTGTGGTAGTTTGAGCTGTGCCTTAACGCCAGCTATGTATGCAGTTCAGGTGGCACACGCAGCTTTAATCACGTGTAGAGAAATAAGATGTGTAAAGCAGATGGAACCTCCGCAGGAAGCACTGAGGAAATGAGCTAAAAGTACAGATGATGTTCTGCAGGTGGTGGAAAATGTTGATTATTTTTATGCTCACAATTCCAGCCCAAAGATGGATGACAAATTGGGCGCTGTGAACAAGTATAAATAATGGTGGATCATTCTCACACACCTGAAGGACAATTTGGAGCTTATGTGTGTCTTTTTTCAGGGAAGATATTAGCTGTTTTCTGAGAAGGAGGATATTTGTTAATGTTTTTGTTCCATTGTAGGGATGTTAAAATTCTTTTACAATACGGCTGGAGTTATTGACTACATTTATATCAATACTTAGACAAGCTAATCTTCCCTTCCCTTTTTCTCTCACACTGGGTAGAGATGTAGTTTGTGTGTATTTGATAGTCAGGAGTTCATCTCTGTGGCAATAAGGAGTTTTCTACTCTGTGCAGCAAGGAAATGCTACTCTGTGATTACTGTTGCTTATAACGGTACTTAGATTTTGATTAGAATTCAAACTTGGAGACAAAGTAAATGTCATCTCGGATCAACGACTGACCATTCCCGTGGAACTTTAAAGATAACACTTACTTTCTATTATTTAAAAATACCTCAAATGTATTGTACACACTTGGTTAAGAAAAATCACTTCAAATATCTACTCCACCACACTGACCTCCTATCTGTGGCTTGACTATGCCAGATGCTCATGCTTTAGGGTCTTTGCTTGGCTGTTTCCTCTGCCCAGAAGGTGTTTTCCCCAGATGGTCTCAAGACTAACTCCTCACTCCCGTTTAGTCTTGATCAAATGGCACATTCTCACTGAGATGCAGCCCATCTGCCCTATTTAAACTTACAACCTACTCTGCCCCTTACTTACTCTATTTTTTTTCTACAGCACATATGTCCTTCTAACACAGTATATAATTTACTTATGTTATTTTCATTCTGTACTGTCTGCCTCCCCCGTTTCTCATAAACTCCAGCATGTCAGAGAATTTTTTTTATAAATTTTATTTACTGATGAATCTCAAATTCTTAGAATAGTGCTTAGCAGTCTGCAGAAATTCAATGAGTATCATGCTAATAATATACCTTAACCCTTACTTCATTTAGTTTCCAACAAACCTCCATCGCTATCATCAATGATTCCTATAAAATCTCCATTTGAAATAGAGTTCATGAGGTTATAGATACTACCACATAGATCCACAATATTAAGCTTCAAAAAAAAAAAAACATTTAGAAAGTCTTTACAGATGAAACAAAGTGATATTTGAAATTATAGAATCCTGGTACTGTACTTACATTATTTATGAGATATTAAACTGCAAAGATTTTTTAAAGAGCAACATAAAAATATGTAAAAGGTGCAATGATCTTCTTAAAACATCATTTTCTTTCCGGGATGAACAGTAAGATAATAATTATTCTGTGATAAGTGAGTTCATCTCCTTACACGGTAAGAGTGTCATGAGCAAAGGAGCTTTCATTTATGAACAACCTGCTTTATTCCAAACACTGTTCTAGGCCATGGGCATATGAAGACGAATAACGTACGTTTAATGCCACCAAAGAGCTAGTGGGAAGCAGGTACACAACATAAGTAATTACAGTACAACCTGAAAAAGTAACTGCTAATTTTCAGGCAACTGTCAGAATAATCCAAGTAATGAGATTTAGTATATAAACTATAAACCCACTTATAACCTACACCAAATTCTTTAACATATGTAACACTTCAAGATTCTCTAGTGCTGTACTTTATATATTTTTATTGTTGGGGAATTTCATTTTCTGTTAGCAGCTAGTTTAAACCTAAGTTGTAACAGGCTAACTTGAGAAATTACATTCTTTCCGAAGTTTCTATCTAAAAAGCTTTGATGTAGCAGAAAATGTACAATTGAAAATGACAGTTTGATTGCTATGAACAGGATAGAATGTTATAAGATGGCCCTTCCTTTCATGTTGACCCTAGCTCACATCACTGCCTGCCCTGAAAGTTGGGAAGATCAAACACATCCCAGCAACTTACCTCTTTGGGGACACTAAGGGCTGTGGTACAGGTGACTTCCCGTTAGAGGATTTGTGACCCTTTCTCTCTCCTTCCAACCCAAGCACCAGGCTTAAAGATTTTTTTTGATGATACAGATAACATTTATCACCTTAGAAGAAAATCCCCCAACAATCAACTCCTCTAAGTATTTAATTTTCTCCGTTAACTCAGTTTCTATTCACTGAAGCAGCCCCCATCGTGAAGAACATTAGCAAGACAGTCTGGCAGATTGAGTTTCTCGGAGAGGATAATTAGCTAGAAATAACATTTTAGGGAAAGAAAACCCTTAAGATATCAGAGTTAACACATTCAAAGGGACTAAAACTGATGTTCTCACTTCAATTTTAACAGAAGTACAAATGTATTAGGTGATTTCACTTCTTGGAAACGATTCTTTGGGAGGCTTACTAAAATATTAAAGCACCTCTAAACCTAGCAAATTCTGCCCCCAGGTCAGGAACACTCCCACCTGCCCTAGCTCTCCTTAGTCCATCAGGTCTCAGCTTTTAAGCACTTTGCCAGAAAGTATTACCCACTTCCCAAGCCCTAATACCACACCAAGTTCAGATTAGATATTCCATCTCCATCTGCTTCTCTAACGAGCTACGTTAACCACTGGGTTTGCATTTCTCATATCATATTTGTAACATATTTGTTGTAGCCACAACTCTGTTAAGTCACTGATGGCAATATGGGTGTCATTGTCATTGCTTAATCCTTGTTGTCTAACCGAGTACCTGGTATAGGTATTCAAGTGTTTGAGAAATGCTTGCTGAACTACTAAAGTTAATTTGGATATCGGGACCCACAAAACGGAGGCCTCCCCAGTGGCCCAGCCATGTCACAAATCCAAACCTAAGTCAGCCAGCACTTACTGGAAACACCTGTCAAGGAAACCTGACATACACCAATCCCAGTCCTCCAACTCAGCTGTGGCTAGCTCACCTGACCCTAGAGAACAGGGCCTACCGGCCTTGTAAGAAAATCCCTGACCTCCTCTCCAATCATGCCCTGTTTCCACGCTGCCTCTTCTAACGCTCTGGGAACCTGCTCTTCCCCCAAGTCCCTCGGGAAGAGTGCTCCGCTATTTGTGAGAAACTGAACAGCCCCAACCCTGGATTGTTTTCCCTTGGATAAAAGACAACAAACTTGTTACTAAATTATTTTAGTTTTGTCATTTGACAGGAAATAGTCAAGAATAAGACAGGTAAAGGTGCCCTGCTCAGCCATCTGGCTCTCTGCACCCAAAGAGACGCAGATAGAGTTTAATGCATGAGGATGAGGTGTATCATCGTTTTCCCCAAATGCTCAGCTAACAAACCTCTGATCTGGGAATTGAAAATGTCCAGTCATTTTGGGGAAATGTTCAAGAAAATGAATCAGTCCTTCAGCACTTTGCAAGGAGACAATAAAGTGACTCGTAAAGCCATTCTTTTTTGTCATTGCCATTTTGGTCTGTTGGCAACAGCAAGGTGATTCATTTATAAGTGGTGATTATTTCAGTGGTCCTAAAGGGATTCCACGCTTACTTAGGTCAAATGAGACAGTAAATATTCTGAGCTTTTATTATTATTAAAGAGAGTCATTTTTGAATTGTGCTGAGAAAAATCATCCAGGACTTGGAAATGGGCATAGGGATTACTGTATATCCTTAGTGGAAAGCTTGATTTTTGTCTAGCGGGTCCTCAGGCCTGGGGGTTTGGCTGAACCTTTGTTTGACTTGCTACTCACTATTAAGGGAACGAAAATCACATAAACGTCACTATTATTTACAGCAGAAAGAAAGAAAAGTGGGAGAGAGGGAGGGACAGAGACAGAGAAAGAGAAAGGAAGGAAGGATCTATAAACCAAAAGATTGTTGAATTGGATAATGATCAAAATAATTAATACACAATTATCTAACATAATTTAGAGGCAGTAGGTATGGCAGAAAAACAAGAGACTAAAGATCAGATGATTTGGGTCTTCACTCTTCAACTAATTGCAACTATGAACTTGGACAAATCACTTGAAATCTTAAGGTCTTAGTTTCTTCAAGTAAAAATGTGGCATCAGTCCAAATGCTTTCTACAGTCACTTTCGTCTCTAAAAGCTGAAGATATCATTCATTCATTCATTAACATTTGCTTAAGAAGCATTAACTAAATGCCAGTATGAGCAGAACATAATGTTTGCTGTAACTCATGTGTAGTGAATGGATTAGAAGCCCAAAGACCATGTTTTTGAAGGCCTCGGGGTGAGCCACAAATGAGGGTGGTTTACAGAATATGCCTGTGTCGCTCTTTGTGACATAATGCAGTCACATGCCAAATGCATAAAGAAAAATGACCTACTTGTCTCTAATCTCAGGAGTATCGGAGTTGCTGGATTGGTTGGTTCTGCTACTTTTTTTTTTTTTTTTTGATGAAACTGCTAAAGAGCTACATTCTCCCCTGTAGAATGGCAGGATTTCCTGAAAGGTAAGTCATTTGTACTTCCTACTTTAAATGAGGACAGGAGAAGCAAAGAGGGGGGAAAAAGGAGAAATGGCAGTCTCCAGATCTGGGGCAAAAAATTAGCCTAGAACATCCTGTTTTACCTCAAAGTCAGAAAGAACAAAGACTACTAAGGTCATGTCAAAAAGATTTAAAAGCCAACTTGAAGGTACTCCCACTGGCCAAAGATGGGACAATGTCATTGATCAATAATAATAATTGCAATGGCTTCAAGCACATGATACCAAACAAACAAACATCATGCTTCATTGGTCACCTTTCGAGAATGCCAGAAAACAAACTTATTTTGAAAACTTGTAAAGAAAGGGAAATAAATATTTATCCTACCTTTCCTACAAAAATTCAGGATAACCAACTAGTTGAAGAGGAAAAGTTTATCTTTATAGAAGTATTCCAAGTATTTGGAGAACAAATGATGATAAGATCAGAATATCATGATTTTGCAACCACTAATAATTGCATTAATGGTTATCAAGGGCTGCTGACATCACAAAAAAAGACAATGAGACATTGTGGGTCCCCTGATGGAAGGACACCCCACCAACTATAAAGTGTTATTGGCTCACAATTCCACCATGAATCTGATCAAACCTCTAGACCACCGGGAAGATATCAGTTAATAAGGCTGTGGGAAACACACAGGCAAAAGGCTTGGTTTCTTCCACAGACAAATTGTAAGGAGATAGAGAAAGAGAGAGGGAGAGGGAGAGAGATTGAATTTATAAATTAAAAGGGACTTAAGAAACATATCAACAGATCAGCATGTGGACTTTTGTTAGATCTGAATTCAAATAAACTCTACATTAAACAATTATGAGACAATTGGGGAAATTTAACACTGGATAAAGATACTAAGGAATTATGATTGTTTTTTAGATATGACCATGTGATTGTGGATATGCTTTTTAAAAAAGAATCATGATCTTTAAGAGATACATGCTAAAATATGCACTGATATCTGGAACTTGCTTCAAAATAATTTCCCATGGTGGGCAGAAGAGAGAGGTACAAATGAAACAAGATCGACTATGGACAGAAACTTGCTAAAGCTAAAACTCAGTATAGCGTTCTATCTGATTCTGCATATGTTTGAAGACTGATCACCCAGCAGAGAAAATACATGCTTCTAATAATAACCAAGGGATTATTGCAATTTGTATTCATTTTACATAGGGATTTTTATTTTAATTTATTTATTTGTGAGGAGGACCAGCCCTGAGCTAACATCCGTTGCTAATCCTCCTCTTTTTGCTGAGGAAGACTGGGCTTGGGCTAACATCCGTGCCCATCTTCCTCTACTTTATATGGGACGCTGCCACAGCATGGCTTACAGGCAGTGCATTGGAGGGCACCCGGGATCCGAACCCGTGAACCCTGGGCTGCTAAGGCACGAACTAAGCTGCTGCGCCACCGGGCCAGCCCCTATATAGGGATTTTTAAAGCCTATTTTCTATCTTAAGTAAGAGAATGACTCACATGAGTATCACTATAACCTATATCACTACCCCTCAATTTTTAGAAAAGAGGAAAAAATTAAAATAATTCACATGCAATTATCAAATATAACTTAGAGGCGGTGCGTATCTATTTTGGGACATAGTAACTGGTGAAAGAGAGAGAGAGAAAGAGAGAGGAAGGTAGGAAGGAGAAGGAAAGGGAAAGAAGAAAAAAATGAGGAGAAAAAAAGACGTGAAATATTTTACAGTGTGCAGAATGTGCTCTATGCCAGAAAAGGTGAGGTGAAGGCAGACAGACAGACCAGAGAGAAGGAACGAGACTTGGCAGAGATCAGGAACCTTCAGCCCACCTCCTCTTTGTACAGTCCTCTAGCAGAGAATGCTTTTTACAGTTTTAAATGAGTAGAATAATATTTTATTCTATTCTATCTTTCTTATTACTCTACAATAATAAGAATATTTCATGGCACATGGACATTATATGAAATTCATGAGTCTGTGTCCATAGGGAAGTTTTACTGGAACATGGCCTCACTGATCTGCTAATGCATTGCCTCTGGCTGCCACAGTACTACAAAGGCAGAGTCCACCAGTCATGGCAGAGACCATGTGGCCCACAAAACCGAAAATATTTACTCTGTGGCCCTTCATGGAAAAAGTTCGCCGACCCCTCAGCAAAAGAGACAAGTGAAAAAGCAGAAAGAAGGAACAAAAACACCTAGCTGTATAGGGATTTTTAAGCCTCCTAAAATGAAACTGAGATGACAGTCAGTTCCAAAGGAGTGCTCAAGTTGTGGGACAGATCAGTGGAGGATGACACAGGAGGATTTAACACACCCAAGTCCAGGAGCTGTTCCAATTTCCTGCATGAGGAAAGAATGGTGATCTAAGTGTAGACTATTTCACAGATATTTGTAATTTCTTGCACAGGTATACTTAAATTATCAAATTTAGTTATTTCATCTACTGTTATGGGTATAAAGTTGTTTTCAAATATAAAAAACTTAAAAACACTGTCAAGGTAGTATCTGATACATTTGAATGAAAATGAACCTACTGTACTGGGTTGAATAGTATCCTCCCCAAATTCATATCCACCCAGAACCTTTGAATGTGACTTTATTTGGAACTAGGGTCTTTGCAGATGTAATCAAGTTTAAATGAGTTCATACTTGATTAGGATGGGTATAAGTCCAATGACTGGTGTCCTTGAAGAGGGAAATTTGCACTCAGAGACACAGGAATGTGACATGTGACGAGACACACATTGGAATGATGCAACTATAACCAAGGAACACCAAAGACTGCAACCACCAGAAGATGGAAGAGGTAAGGAGAGTCTCTTTTAGAGCCTTCAGGGAGTGCACGGCCCTGTGGACACCTTGATTTCAGTCCTGTAACCTCCAAAACTATGAGAAAATAAATTGCTCTTGCTGTAAGTCACCTGTCTATTTGGAGGCACTTTGTTACACCTATCAATCAATTTTACGTCCTATGGAAGCATTTAACTCCTGTTTTGTATTTCAGGCAAAAGAGGCAGTTTTTACAACATTGCCTTATATGTATGGACAGTTCCTTTTATCCAGCATGGTGGTAAACATAACAAAAAGACACAGTCAATATCCTTAATAAGCTCCCAGCCTAGGACTTGTGCATTGATAACCACAGAAGATGTTGGGGAGGCCTACAAATGGGAACGCCAATAGAAAGGGTGTGGTTTATATGCAGTGCCCATCTGCAGGGCCAAGTTCTTATCTAACCCCTATCACCCCGCAGAGGTTTGAAATGCTTCTTGCCTTTTGCTTCCTATATTGATGCCGTTAATGATCTTTAGAGCTCCTCCCCCCATTCCACAGTCTAAGTGGTTCACTGCACTGCCTTTCACTTCAGCACAATCACAGGGAGGCCCCAGCAATTCTGATATTTGTCTGACCTATTGCTGCTGGCAATGCTGAGGACTGAAAAGCCTTGGGCATTTTTCCAGATCCACATGGGGCAACAACCACGTGGGTGTTGTTGATTGGAGCAGGACACAGGTGGTAGCAAAGGGCCTGAGGCAGAAGAAATAACCATCTGATTGGATACCCTGGACAGGTATTTCTGAATTGCCAGTGAAAGTCAAATTTGCAAATTTGAATTTCCCACTTTTGCTCAGAACAGCCCCAGATGCTTACTAAGGAATGTGCATTATATGGTGAGGGGGTTAAAAGAGGAGGACTTAAACATGAGAAAAGTACTTCTCTGAGACTAGCTTAAAGTATTTCCTGTCTAACTCATATGATATCAGTAGGCATCACAAAAGTTCATTTATTCATTCAAAAAACATGTCCTGCTTATTCTGGGCCCTTAGGCAGTGGTCTTGTTAGCAGTGAATAAACCAGACCTGGCCTTGACCTTCAGAAAACATAGTAGACATGAAATAGAAAAAATAAATAAATGAGAATTCAATGGGATAAGTGATTTGAAGGGAATGAACCAAGGACAGTGTTAAACAGTAACAGAAGGATCCCCTTAGAGTGAACAGGGGCAGTCTCAGAGCAACTGATATTTAAACTGGTCCTAAAAGATGAAAGAGCCAGTGGTGGAGAACAGGGATGGAGTGGGAGCCAGGGGATGGAGTGGGAGCCAGGGGCAAGGGTGTGATAGGGGAAAGTTCCAGGCAGAGGGAACAGATGGTACAAAGATTCTAAGGTGAGAAAGAACTTGGTGGGTTCAAGAAACAGATGGGGCTGAATGAGGTGGGGCGGGGTCAGGCTGAGGAGCCATTCTGTGCAGGTGTGAGGCCCTGAGAAGGAGCGTGGATATGACGCAAATATGACAGGAAGCTCAGAAAGGTTCTAAGCAGGGAAATAATACATTCAGGTTTCTGTTTTTAAAAGATCACTCTGGGGGCCAGCCCAGTTATGTAGTGGTTAAGTTTGCACACTCCACTTTGGCAGCTTGGGGTTCACGAGTTTGGGTCCCGGGCACGGACCTACACACCGCTTATTAAGCCATGCTTTGGTGGCGTCCCACATACAAAATAGAGGAAGATTGGCATAGACTGTTGCCAATCTTCCTCTCTCTTTTTTTTTTTCCCCTCCCCAAAGCCCCAGTGCATGGTTGTATATCCTAGTTGTAAGTCCTCCTAGTTCTTCTATGTGAGCCGCTGCCACAGCATGGCAACTGACAGAAGGGTGGTGTGGTTCAGCAACCAGGAAATGAACCTGGGCCACTGAGGTGGAGAGCCTGGAACTGTAACCACTAGGCCATCAGGGAACGCCAACTTTTAGAGTCTTCAAAGGAGACCGAGGTCAATGAAATCCTGGGAGAGTTGTTGGGGCCCAGGGAAAGCCACCCCAAAATATCTCACAATAGCATATTGATTATTTTGAATTACAGTTACTTGAGAAGCAAAAAGAACTTTCTGACCCTGCTGTCTCTGTTCCATCTGAAAGCAGGAAATAAATCTCCCGTGTGAAAGGTGCTCTCCCTGCATCCTTTTCACCAGAGCTAGGGAATTCAGGGCTGAGAATCCTGAATAAATAAACCTGGCTAATTTACTACCTAGGCCTAAACTCTGCTTAAATTCCTCACTATTTATGTACCCCAAACCTAAGTTTTTTCTGTCCTGTCAATTCTTCGCAAATTTATTGTTTCTTTGTATAAAGGATATACATACTGCCTGCTTTGTTTCCTCTCCAAGCATCATTTTCATGATTCTCCCATGCACACGTAATTAAATTGGGTTTTTCTCCTGTTAATCTAGTCTTGTGTCAATTTTATTATTAGTCCAGCCATAAGAACACAAGAAGGGAAGAAGAGGGATTTGCCCTCCCCCAACAGAGTCTAATGGTCGGACGTGGCATAACCTTATTACCTCCCCACTATCTATCCTCTCTGCTCCATCCTCAGCAACTACAACTCCTGAGGAGGGGCTCAGGGCAGGTAACAAGGCAAAAAGGTAAAAGCAGCACAGGAGTTGTTCAGGTAAAGTGCTGTGAGCTCAAACGATCAAGTGCTGGCTGTAATTGGAAAGCATTCTGAGAAATGCGGTCAGGCTGTATGTTATTATGGGAAGCAAGATGAAGAATACTCTTCAGTAGATCATTTGCTTCCATCGAATACATTATTTCAAATGAGATGATGTACATCAGTGGGGAATATTTCAAGCCACCTGACGTTTCTAAATATCCCTATAAAAATCGTGAAACTTGTTCAATTCGTAAGTATGAGTTTCATATCGGAGAGAGTAACATTTATATCCGGACCTGCATAACATTTCCAAAATGATGCTTCTTTGGAGATTGGAAAAGAAGGCGTAACAATACAACTGCATGCATAAATTGGTGAATCATTTGAAAGCTGAGGTTAAGAGATGGTAAATACAGATCAGGGTTACTAAATCTAGACATGAGTCACAAAGTTAAGAAGGGGATACATAAAAAGTTTACTGACTATAGCTGTTTTAGGAGAGAAACTGACACATGAAGAATAGAGGAAATTTATGGGAATATTTGTAGTCTCTACATAGATAGACCCATGTTGAACTTGTCTTGGATCTTACCTGTCTCCCTATCTTAGTTCCCCGAAAACAATCTGGGTATTTCTACATTCCACCTACACTCTGGATTTTGACACCAAGCAGAAGGCGGGCCGAGCGGAGAGCTCACGAGTTTTGCTTTTTGCTCATCTCCCCATCTTCTCTCTCTTTCACCTCAATCTCATTTCTTCTATTTCTCTTTCTACTTGTTTTTCTTCTTTTCTCCTCTCCTTCCTCTCTCTTTTTCACCCACCATGGAAAGAAAGGCTTTTCTCTTTATTATGTGGCAAGAACTTTGTTTTTAACCAGATTCTTTCTTATTCTATAGCTTACTTTAGTTAATCTCTGCTTTTGACTATGATAAAACCCAGCTTTAGGCATTCAAGAAAAGTGGTTTCTTCCTTTAAAGTTGCTATCTTGCTAAGAGTCTCTAAAAGCCTAATCTGAAGCTCAAAACTGAGTAATAACTCAGTTCTAGTGAATATTTACCCTCCCTTGGGCAATCAGACTTAGTCTGAAGCCTTGTCTTATGGCTTCCATCTAAGCCTGTGCCTTGGAAGGGATAGGAAAGGGATGGAGAAGGGAATGACCTAGAAAGGAAACAGATAGTATTTCAAAGCATTTTCTTAGTCCAGTGGCATAACTCACATACTGTCATACAAGCTGTGTGTTAATTTATAACTAGGTATTCAAGTCCCTCATCAAAGGCTACCTTTTTGCTCCATAAAACCTTGCTCACTAGGGTGTATGGTGAGATGTATGATTTGACAGCCAGAGGACTGGTGGGAACCTCTCCCGCTACCAGGCAAGCCACTGTCAGCTCTCGAAGTCAAAGATCAGAACCAAGACACTGGGGTTGGCAAATCCTCTCAACTGGTGACTATAGGAGTTGGCAGAGTGATGTGGGACGTAGTAATAAAATACCACTTTAACATGTCTACATGAATCCCTCTGTGTCTGTCTCCTCATTGTAAAATGGGGATTATCACAGTACCTGCCTACCTTACAAAGTTGTTTGAGGAATAAATGGGAAAATACTCGAAAAGCACTTAGAAGAGAGCTTGTCTCAGATCAGCTCTCACTAAGTGTCAACAAGTGTTGCTGTTCTGGGCCCTTTTCTTCCTTTGTCAGTCTATAAAAGTCCTAAGAAACAGGGGTATTAAAGCTGGACACACACCAAACAGTCTGAGGCAAAAGTGGCAAAGTTGCCATCTTCATAATCTCTTAAACCTTGATCTTCCAGAATGCCTTATCTGAATAGTGGGACTACATGTTGAATAAATGGTGACCATAACAATAGCTAACACCAATATTATTTATGAACCCAGGGAGTCTACTAACTGGTTTCTTATTTAATCCTAACACAACATTACATGGTAGGTCCTTTAAAATTAATATTTATAATTAAGGAAGTAGAGGTTTTGAAAGACTAAATAATTTACCAAGATCCCACTGGTATGTGGTGAAAGAAGTAGGGAACCCAAGGCTTTCTGACCGCAGGGCTGTGGACAAATGGAATGACTGAAATTAATAATAGAGACATATTGATTACCATGAAATCCTTTTCCAAGGTCTCCCAGAGGAAGGAGAATGAGTATTTACCAAGTTCCTTGGCTTCTCTAGGCTTTAATTTCCTCAGCTGTAAATAAGGCCATATATACTAGATGATCTGTAGGCTTCCTTCCGTTTCTGAAACTCTTCAGTTCTATTATCGAGCCACGGAGATAATCATCACATGAAAGAAAATCAGAGGGAAGGCTCCCAGAAACCATACCATTATTATTATATTCTTTCCCTAATATTATAATGTCTATTCCTTTTTGCATTTCTCCTAAGTGAAAGTTATTCTGTGAGGTTGCCTCAAGGGCAATATTTGTTTTATTAGAGCTGTAGAAAAATAAAAACATTTAGGTAATAATATTCCATGTGATGTAATTTTAATGGAAATAATGTTTTAAGTGAAGCTTAATCTTTTTCCCAAGTCTTTGCTTTGCATCCTGTAGCTATGCAATATGTGAACTGTGGGGATGACTCTCACCTTCATAGCAGCAGGGTGTGACCATTTGGAAGAGTTTCTCTGTAACAGTAGATAATTTTAGCTTAAAGTGACCCTTGATCAATGACTGGACTTCATTTATCCTCAGGGCAAAGACCTGAAGAAGTTATGAATGGCTTAATGGAAATTTCACAGTGGGTTGGAGAAATTTACCCTCCAGGCCTTTTTATGTGTTTTATTTTGTTTCTCATGAAAATGTGGATTCATAGCAGAATAATTTTCCACAGATACAATTTTTTATATTCAAAACAATGAAATGTAAAAGAGAGAACAATCTGAGAATGTTGAGGAAAATCTGTTAACATGAGTAGTATCACGGGACATTTCATGGAATTAAGGCTATTTGAAAAATGCAGGAAAGTAGGAAAAAGGAAATAAATTATATGCAAACTCATAATCTGTAAACAAAAAACAACCACTTTTAAATATTGGTTATTAATTTTGAGTGTCTTTTGCTATAAATATATACATACGTCTGTATATATATACTGTCATAATTATGTATGCCCTTTTATAGTCATCTTCTTTGCTTAGCGAAACCTAATGGTTTATTTTTAAGTATAATTGATTATTTTTATAACCTTGGCATTAGAGTATTGAAATAATATACAAAAAATGTTCCTTCTAGTTAATCATTTTTATTCATTCATTCACTTATGTATCAAATGTTTGCTAAGTGCCAAAGAGGAGCAAGCACTTCACTAGCACTAAAGATACGAGAATAAATCAAGACAGTCCCTGCTCACAAGGTACTCAGGGTCCAAGGCAGAAATAATTATTTATGTCAGTGATGTGAAAAGATACTATGATGCTATGAGAACGTATAGGAGGAAGAGTCAACTTGGACAATGTTGAAATGGCACTCTGCTAATGGTTTTCATAGAAGATGATAGTGAGTTGTTCTTTTTGGAATATATTAATTAGTCATGTAAGAAGACTGGATTAGAGCAGAGGTGAGATTTCAGGCAAAGAGAATTTGCAAAGGCCCAGAACTACAAGTGGTTGACTATTGCTGCAGCTGAGAGGGGGAGAGTTTACTGGTGAGAGAGGGGAGTGGCCATGTAGATAGGTGCAGTTCCTGGAGCATGTGCTATGCTGGTGGGCATCATCCTGAAGACTGATGAACCTGGGGAACCAATGAAAAATTCACACAGAATAAAACATGATCAAGTGTTCATTTTGGCATGATTATTCCAATAGCTTTGGGGAAAACTGATCATAAGAGTATGAACCATAATCAGAAAACCAATACACATAAATGAAAAGGAAGAACCTTAAGTAAGAAAATGGCATTAAAAATGAAGGAAAAGGGGATTAAAGTAAAAGATATTGTTATGGGCTGAATGATGTCCCTTCAAAATTCATACACTGAAGCCTTAACCTCCCAGTGCCTCAGAATGTGACACTATTGGAGATAGGGCCTTTAAAGAGGTGATTAAGTTAAAAGAAAGCTGTTAGGGTGGGACCTAATCCAAGCTGACTGCTGTCTTTATAAGAAGAGGGACACCAGGGACACAGCTAGAAGGTCTCTTCTGCAAGCCAAGAAAAGAGGCCTCAGGAGAAACCAAGCCTGCTGACATCTTGTCTTGAACTTTCAGTCACCATAATCGTGAGAAAATTCATTTCTGTTGTTTGTCACCCAGAATACCACCAAAATACCCTGTGGTATTTTGTTATGGCAGCGTTAGCAAACAAGTACAGGTACTAAGGAAATAGAAGAAAAGTACATATTGACTAAATAGGTGTTTGGGGTAAAAGGGGAAGAGAAAGGGAAGAAAATTTGGAAGGTTTTGATTTGGATGATGGGTTAATAGAGATGCCTTTCACCAAGCTGGGAAACCAAAGATTGCAATAGATGGTCAATTCAGATGGGCAAATGGAGAGTCAGAGCAGCTTGTGGCATATTTGGGAAGAGATGGCCAGCACGGCAACAGAAATACAACGTGAAGCTCAGGGAGGTGTATAGATTTGCTGTTCTCTCTCACGGAAACAGTTTTTTCTCAGATATTTGCACATCCCAATCCCTCATTTAAAAATAAGGGCTCAGCTCAAATGTCATTCTGTCAGAGGCCTTTCCTGACCATTCAGTCTAAAACATCACCTCCTATCACCAACATCCTCTTCCCTTGATTTGTCTTTATAATCCCTATCACCATTTGATCATTATATATTTCATTCACTGACAGAATTCTCAGTATTTGGAATAGTGTATGATATATAACAGGTTATCAATAATTTTTTAAATGAATCACACACACAAAAAAAAAAGAATGGAGAAAATAAGGGAGGGAGGAAGGAAGAGGGAAGGGAAGACATTAACAGCCTGCCATGTGTTTTGTTTTTATGTTTAAATTTTATTTATTTTATTTTTATTGATGTCTTAGTAGTTTATAAAACTGTGGGGTTTTAGTTGTACATTTTTGTTTGTCCATCACCATGTGGATGTAACTCTTCACCCCTTGTGCCCACCCCCACCCCCTTCCCCTTGGTAACCACCAATCAGTTCTCTCTGTCCGTGTGTTCACTTATATTCCATATATGAGTGAGTTCATGCAGTGTCTGGCCTTCTCTCTCTGGCTTATTGCACTTAACATAATACCCTCTAGGTCCATCCATGTTGTTGCAAATGGCACAATTCTGTCTTTTCTTATGGCTGAGTAGTATTCCATTGTATGTATATAGCAAATCTTCTTTAACCAATCATCAGTCGAGGGACACTTGGGTTGCTTCCACTTCTTGGCTATCGTGAATAATGCTGCAATGAACATAGGGGTGCATACGCCTCTTGTGATGGTTGATTTCATGTCCATTGGGTAGATGCCCAAGAGTGGGATTGCTGGATCATACGGTATTTCTATTTTTAATTTTTTGAGGACTCTCCATACTGTTTTCCATAGAGGCTGCACCAGTTTGCATTCCCACCAGCAGTGAATGAGGGTCCCCGTTTCTCCACACCCTCTCCAGCATTTGTTGTTATTTGTCTTTGTGATTATAGCCATTCTAACGGGTGTAAGGCGATATCTTAGTGTAGTTTTGATTTGCATTTCCCTGATGATTAGTGATGTTGAACATCTTTTCATGTGTCTATTGGCCTTCTGTATCTCTTCCTTGGAAAAATGTCTGTTCATATCCTCTGCCCAATTTTTGATCGGGTTGTTTGTTTTTTTGTTGCTCAGTTGT
Organism: Tapirus indicus; assembly: GCA_031878705.1. NCBI lineage: Eukaryota > Metazoa > Chordata > Mammalia > Perissodactyla > Tapiridae > Tapirus > Tapirus indicus. The sequence goes on along the minus strand of CM062917.1, from coordinate 162,681,474 downwards.
ATGAGATCTTTATATATTACTGAGATTAATCCCTTGTCAGACAAATGATTTGCAAATATTTTCTCCCAGCTGGTGGGTTGGTTATTCATTTTGATCCTGGTTTCATTTGCCTTGTAGAAGCTCTTTAGTCTGATGAGGTCCCACTTGTTTATTTTTTCTTTTGTTTCCCTTGTCCGAGTAGACATGGAATCTGAAAGGATCCCTTTATGTCCAATCTCAATTAGTGTACTGCCTATGTTTTCTTCCAGGAGTTTTATAGTTTCAGGTCTCACTTTCAGGTCCTTGATCCATTTTGAGTTGATTTTTGTATATGGCGATTGGAGATGGTCTACTTTCATTCTTTTGCATGTTGCTGTCCAATTCTCCCAGCACCATTTATTGAAGAGACTTCCCTCTCTCCATTGTATGTTCTTTGCTCCTTTGTCGAAGATTAGCTGTCCATAGGTGTGTGGTTTTATTTCTGGGCTTTCAATTCTGTTCTGTTGATCTGTGTGTCTATTCTTGTACCAGTACCATGCTGTTTTGATTACTATAGCTTTATAGTATATTTTGAAATCAGGGATTGTGATGCCTCCAGCTTTGTTCTTTTTTTTCAGAATTGCTTTAGCTATTTGGGCTCTTTTCTTGCCCCATACTAGTTTCAGTAGTTTTTGTTCTATTACCATGGAGAATGACATTGGGATTCTGATTGGGATTGCATGGAATCTGTAGATTGCTTTAGGTAGAATGGACATTTTAACTATATTTATTCTTCCAATCCATGTGCATGGAATATTTTTCCATTTCTTTATGTCTTCCTCGATTTCTTTCAATAGTGTCTTATAGTTTTCATTGTATAGGTCTTTTACCCCCTTGGTTAAATTTATTCCCAGATATTTTATTCTTTTTGTTGCAATTGTAAATGGGATTGTCTTTTTGAGTTCTCTTTCTGTTGGTTCATCATTAGTGTATAGAAATGCAATTGATTTTTGTAAGTTGATTTTATACCCTGCCACTTTACTGTAGTTGTTGATTATTTCTAGTAGTTTTCCGATGGATTTTTTTTTGGGTTTTCTAGGTATAAGATCATGTTGTCTGCAAATAGTGAGAGTTTCACTTCTTCATTGCCTATTTGGAGTCCTTGTATTCCTTTTTCTTGCCTAATTGCTCTGGCCAGAACTTCCAGTACTATGTTGAATAAGAGCGGTGAGAGTGGGCACCCTTGTCTTGTTCCTGTCCTCAAAGGAATGGCTTTCAGTTTTTCCCTGTTGAGTAGGATGTTTGCCGTAGGTTTGTCATATATGGCCCTTATTATGTTGAGGTACTTTCCTTCTATACCCATTTTGTTGAGAGTTTTTATCATAAATGGATGCTGGATCTTGTCGAATGCCTTCTCTGCATCAATTGAGATGATCACGTGGTTTTTATTCTTCATTTTGTTAATGTGGTGTATTATGTTGATTGATTTGTGGATGTTGAACCATCCCTGTGTCCCTGGTATAAATCCCACTTGATTGTGGTGTATGATCTTTTTGAAGTATTGCTGTATTCGGTTTGCCAATATTTTGTTGAGGATTGTTGCGTCTATGTTCATCAGTGATACTGGCCTGTAGTTTTCCTTCTTTGTATTGTCCTTGTCTGGCTTTGGTATCAGGATGATCTTGGCCTCATAGAATGTGTTGGGAAGTCTTCCATCTTCCTCTATTTTTTGGAATAGTTTGAGAAGGATAGGTGCTAAATCTTCTTTGAACGTTTGATAAAATTCTCCAGGGAAGCCATCTGGTCCTGGGCTTTTATTTTTTGGGACGTTTTGATTACTGTTTCAATCTCTTTACTTGGGATTGGTCTGTTCAGATTCTCTATTTCTTCTTGATTCAGTTTTGGGAGGTTATACGCTTCCAAGAATTTGTCCATTTCCTTTAGGTTGTCCAATTTGTTGGCGTTAAGTTTTTCATAGTATTCCCTAATAATCCCTTGTATTTCTGTGGTGTCTGTTGTAATTTCTCCTCCTTCATTTCTAATTTTATTTATTTGAGTCTTCTCCCTTTTTTTCTTAGTGAGTCTGGCTAAGGGTTTGGTAATTTTACTTATCTTCTCAAAGAACCAGCTCTTTGTTTCATTGATCCTTTCTATTGTTCTTTTTGTTTCCATTTCATTTATTTCTGCTCTGATTTTTATTATTTCCCTCTGTCTGCTGATTCGGGGCTTTGTGTGTTCTTCTTTTTCGAATTCTGTTAGGTGCAATTTAAGGTTATTTATTTGGGATTTTTCTTGTTTGTTAAGGTGAGCTTGTATTGCTATGAATTTCCCTCTCAGGACCGCTTTTGCTGCATCCCATATGAGTTGGTATGGTGTATTTTCCTTTTTATTTGTCTCCAGATAGCTTTTGATTTCTCCTTTAATTTCATCAATGACCCATTGGTTGTTCAGTAGCATGTTGTTTAGTCTCCACATCTTTGTCCCTTTCCTAGTTTTTTCCTTGCAGTTGATTTCTAGTTTCACAGCATTATGATCAGAAAAGATGCTTGTAATGATTTCAATCTTCTTAAATTTATAGAGGTTTGCCTTGTTTCCTAATGTATGGTCTATCCTTGAGAATGTTCCATGTGCGCTTGAGAAGAATGTGTACTCTGCTTTTTTTGGGTGGAGTACTCTGTATATATCTATTAACTCCATTGAATCTAGTTTTTCGTTTAAGTCCATTATTTCCTTATTGACTTTTTGTCTGGATGATCTATCCATTGATGTAAGGGGGGTGTTAAGATCCCCTACTATTATTGTGTTATTGTTAATATCTCTTTTTAGTTTTTTAGCAGTTGTTTTATGTACTTTGGTGCTCCTGTGTTGGGTGCATAGATATTTATGATTGTTATGTCTTCTTGGTGAAGTGTCCCTTTCATCACTATAAATTGCCCTTCTTTGTCTCTCATTACCTTTTTTATCTTGAAGTCTACTTTGTCTGATATAAGTATGGCTACTCTTGCTTTCTTTTGTTTGCCATTAGCTTGGAGTATTGTTTTCCATCCTTTTATTTTGAGTCTGTGTTTGACTTTAGAGCTGAGATGTGTTGCCTGGAGGCAGCAGATTGTTGGATCTTGGTTTTTAATCCATCCCGCCACTCTGTGTCTTTTGATTGGAGAATTCAATCCATTTACATTTAGAGTGATTATTGATATATGAGGGTTTAATGTTGTTATTTTATTGTTCATTTTCTGGTTCTTTTGCATTTCCTTCGTTTCTTGTCCCTTGTGTTTTGGGCTGCAAATTCAATTTGGTATTTCTGCATGTTCATTCTCTTGGTTTTCTCTTTATTTGTCATGTGTGGTTCTCTTCTGGTTATGTGTTTAGTGGTTACCGTGAGGTTTATATAAGCAATCTCCTGGATAAGATAGTACATTTTCAGATGCCTCCTTTTTCCTGAGACTGGGTCAATTCAATCCCTTACCTCTCCCCCTCTTTATTTGTTATCTCTATTCCATCTTGTGTCATGAATGTGTGTTTCCAGTGATGAGTTTGAATTAATTTTTGATGTTATCCAACTGTAGTTTGTTCTGGTTTAGTCTCCTTGCTTTTCTCCTTGCTGAAATCTTTGTATCCCCTTTCTCATTTTTTTTTTCAGGCCTAAGGGCCTTCTTGAGCATTTCTTGTAGTGGGGGTCTTGTGGTGATGAACTCTCTTAGCTTTTGTTTATCAGGGAGAGTTATTATTTCTCCATCATATTTGAAGGATATTTTTGATGGATAAAGTATTCTTGGCTGAAGGTTTTTGTCTTTCATGATTTTGAATATATCATTCCAGTCTCTCCTAGCCTGTAGAGTTTCTGTCAAGAAATCAGCTGAGAGCCTGATGGGGTTTCCTTTGTATGTTATTTTGTTTTTTTGTTTAGCTGCCTTTAATATTATTTCCTTGTCACGGATATTTTTCAATTTTGCTACTATGTGGCGAGATGATTTTTAATTCCTATTTATATATTTAGGTGATCTATTGATTTCATTCACTGTTATTTCCCTCTCGTTCCCTAGGTTGGGGAAGTTCTCAGCTATTATTTCTTTGAACAAACTCTCTGCTACTTTTTCTGTTTCTTCTCCTTCTGGAATACCTATTATCCTTATGTTGCTTTTCCTCATTGAGTCTGATATTTCTCGAAGAATTTCTTCATTTCTTTTTAGTCTTAGCTCTCTCTCCTCCTCTATCTGGAGCGTTTCTGCGTGGCTATCCTCAATAATGCTAATTCGTTCCTCCATATTGTCAGTTCTGCTCTTTAAAGACTCCATTTTTTCCACTATCTCGTTCATTTTGTTTTTCATCTCCATTAATGCTGATTGGTTTTTCTTTATGGTTTCCATCTCTTTTGTGATGAAATCCCTGAATTCGTTGATTTGTTTCTGTGTGTTCTCTTGTATTTCGTTCAGTTTGTTTATGATAGCTATTTTGAATTCTCTGTCATGCAGGTTATCAAATTCTATGCCTTCAGGGTTGGTTTCTGGGTGTTTGTCATTTTCCTTTTGGTTTGTAGCCATAACAAATTTTCTCATGGATCCAACAGGGACGGCCTTATTTTTTCCCTTCATGATGAAGTTGGTCCTGCAGTTTCCCCCTGCTGCCACTGGATGGAGATCCTGAGTGGTATGCTCTGAGCCCACTGCAGCCCCCAGAGGGATTATGCTGAAATGCGGGGTGTGTTGGGGGAGGGATCCTCTCTTTCTCCTGCTCGACCCGGGGGTTTCCTTTCTGGCTCTCTTAGGGTTTTGCTACACCCCCTAAACAGTCCACCATCGCTTCCCAGTGGGGATCCCTCGACAGTCTGTGAGAGCACCTGGATGGTGATAGTTTTCCCTGCTGTGGGCTGCCCCTCCGCCCTCTGTCTGCGAGCCATGCTGTCTTTGCCGATCAATTGGGGAGGAGGAGTACAACTTCTTACCTCTCCTCGCGTCCTTTTGGGCTTCCCGCACCTCCACCGTCCGATGTATGGCAGCAGGGGTTTCTTAGAAGTACTTTGTGGTGTTTGATTGAGCTCTGTTGGAATGCGAATGATGTTTTCGTTGTGTCGTAGGGGGCAGAGATTCAAAGAGGGAATCTCACTCCGCCATGATGCTGACGTCACTCCCCCTGCCATGTGTGTTTGTACAACCCACAAATTAAGAATGTTTTTATACTTTTAAATGGTCAAAAAGAGAAAGAATAGTCTTTTGTAAAGTGAAGAATTTAGGACATTCAAATTTCAGTGCCCATAAAGTGTTACTGGAACACAACCGTGCTCATTCATTTACATGTTGTCCATGGCTACTTTTGCCTACAGTAGCAGAGTTGAGTAATTGCCACTGAGGCTGTATGTGGCTCACAAAGCCTAAAATATTTACCATCTTTATTTACTGCCCTTTGTGGACAAAGCTTTTGGACCCCTGATAGACACTACCTACAGGATCTTATACATTTCCCCTGGGAGTGCATACTGGTGTCACCACTTTGAGACAAAATTTGTCATTACTTTATAAGGTGGAACATTTGTATGGTCTCTTACCTAGCAATTTTTGCTAAGTGTATTCCCCCGAGAAACTCTTGTACCTTTAGAACAGGAAACATTCACAAGAATATCCATAGCAGCACTGCTCACAATAGGAAAACTTACAGACAATCCAAAAGCCTATTAACAGGAGAATGAAAAATACTCTGTGGTCTGGGCATATACAACGGTGTGGATGAACCTTGGTCATATAATACTAAGTTATGCACAGCATTATACTTTTTTTTTTTTTTCTTTTTGTGAGGAAGAGCAGCCCTGAGCTAACATCCATTGCTAATCCTCCTCTTTTTGCTGAGGAAGACTGGCCCTGGGCTAACATCCGTGCCCATCTTCCTCTACTTTTTATATGGGACGCCGCCACGGCATGGCTGACAAGCAGTGTGTCGGTGGGTGCCCGGGATCCGAACCTGCAAACCCCGGGCTGCCAAGCACGGACTAAACCGCTGCGCCACTGGGCGGCCCCAGCATTATACTTTTATAAACTTAAAAAATCTAACAATATATGCTTTTTAAGGACTATATCTAGATGCAAGAAAAACATATAAAGGACATCAAGGAAATGTAGGATTTGGGTGGACAGTTACGTCTGCATGGGGGAGAGGGAGTGGAATGGGAAGTTCAGTGCACTATTGCCGACGTCCTAGCTCTTTTGGGGAATGATGGGTTCGCAGGCCCTCACTATGTTATTATTAAGTAAAAGGTGATTAGTTAGTGGTAAATAATGACAGTATGACACAAACCAGAGATTATGATTTACCTAATTCTGTGCATGTGAGGTCCAGTTAGGGGGGGAAATTCCACCAACTTGACTTTTAGTCTTAGCACTTTTACAAATCAGCTGTGTGATTTTTGGAGATGTGCTCTAGTTCCCTAGGCCTTTGTTTCCTAAACAAAATAGAGAGTAAGGACTTGATCATTTCTAAGGAGCCATTCAGTTCTTCTAAATGTCTGTAGTTCTATAAAATAAGGTGGTAGTAAGTTGTTTTCAATTTACTGTACAAGCAAAAGTTAAACAGAAATAAATGGATCATTTAAAATGTTAGGTTTGGGTGGCCAAACATTCACTTAGGGCTTCAAAAGCCAATTACCCTCCCCATAAAGTAATCAACCTACCCCCTTATAATGCAGAGTGGTTCTCTTGATTTAATTGCTAGCTGCTTCATCCTTTTCGTAGCTCCTACAATTAAATAAGCTTTAAAATAAGGCAATGAACCAGTAAAAATGTCTCGATCATGAATAAGTGATGAGGCCCCTGTCTACAGACCAGCTGCCTGCCAGCACTTGTCATGAGGTTCTGTGAATTATTGATGCCATACCACAGCTCCCATAAATGTCAGTTGCCTGAAGAGGCTCAGAAGGTCTCTCTTCCGGCACCAGGCTGGCCGAGCTGTCCCTCTGTTATAGCCTGGTGCTATGATGTGAGGGAAAGGACATAATCGCACATCTGAGTAGCTTGGTTCTAATTATTGTATCAATACAGAGAAGAAAGTAATTGACAGATTTTCTTGGGTAGTCAAGAATTAAAACCGAGGGCAATGTTTCTTCTTGTACATTTAGATATTCCAATCTTTGGAGTATACAGCTGGAAGGGGTAAGGAAGAGACACTTCTATTGATAGATTCAGCACATCTGTTCACTTCATAGCCTCTTGCTTGAGAACTGTCTCCTTGTAGAGGGTCTTTTGAGCTGTTTGTTCTAGATTACCCCAGCCATCTGGTTATAGCTGATTGTCCTGGGAAGAGAATCCTGACCCAAGCTGGGTCAAGTAGATTGTCTCCCCTCAAAATTTGGAATTGCGTTTTGGAAACAGCCTCAAGCCTCTGCTGAGTACTCAGATTTCTACTCCTGGGTCTGGCTTTGGCCCTAGTCCTTTGTAAATACCCTGGAGTCCTTACAAAACATGCCCCTTTTCCTTTAAATAGTGTGATTGGCTTTCGTAGACTAAGGAGAATCTAAACACATCTTGTGCCTCTCTCTTTCTATTTCTCTTTCTCTTTTAAATAGTCTGAGACTCTACAAAGTAATTCTACTGTTCATAAAATAGTCTCATGTTTTGATTCAGAAATATCTCTGAGTAACTTGTCATTTTCCACGTTAGTATTATGGTACATTTATGGTTGGATGTGATCTTGAATTTATCTAGTTCAACTGTCTCATTTTATAAACAAGAAAAGAGAGACCCAGGGAGGCAAACTGATTTGTCCATAGTCTCACAGTTATTCACAAAGCAGAGAAATATAGTCCAAGACTTCTCGCTCCTGATACATATACTTTCAAATAATGCTGTTTTATCCTCTAATTCTGCTATAAAAAGGAAGAAACACAAAAAAGTGTAAAATAATTACAAGCAAATGCTATGGAGTTCAAACATATTGAGTTCTCTGCCATAAGGTTCCGAGTGAAATACCACTATGAGTTTTATTTCTCTGTAAAAGGATGTCTTATCTTCAGGAGAGAGGTGGACAGTGAAGAATGGACTGGCAGGATTTTGCCAAGTATCAATCAATCTTGGCTGTTGCTTTTAGATGAATGATTCTTCAACAGAACACTTCCTACTCTATAAGTCTGGCTTTCAGTAGCAGGCTATGTTAGAGCTGAGTTAGGTCACTTTTAGGATTACATAAAGTCCAAACTATATCAAGTTAAAAAATGAAGCAGAGAAATTCAAAATACACTGAGATGTAGGCATATGCAGCCAAGCAGAAACGAGGACTGAGGATTCTCGTCTCCATCAGTTGCCTGTGGTATCCAGCTAATAAGGTTTGCATGGGGGAAGGCTCACCAACTTTCTGCTGGCGAAAGCACAGGTGTGAAACTTCTCCTGGCATAAATAAGTGAAATCCTCACTAGTCATGTGGGCCCTAGACCTGAGTTTTGTCCCAACATCACTTGGAATTGAGGAGATTCTATGAATGTTTTAAACATTGTGCTAATTCTCAAGCGTTGACCCTTCATGCTGGAAATCAAATAGAAAGCGACTAAATGAAGAGGTAGCTGTGATCCAGACACTCAGGATGCTCAGGTGATCCCAGGAAGGAGATAAGCCAGCTTTCAGCCTCTCTCACCTCTTTTTGTCACTATTTCGCTTGGGATTCCTTTGGTGCCTTATGTTGCCAGTGCCTACTCTAATCACTGAAAAAAGTACCTATTAAGCTACTTTGCACTGAGTGTCACTGGATTTTAAAAGACAGTGCCTGGGAAAGGTAATGATTAACACAGCATCTTGAACTTAGATGGGTGCAATTTTAGACTCTTGCCTGGATAGGAAAAGTGTATTTCTACCACTTGTGCCAAGGTAGAAATGGTGCCTTTGTGTGAAATAGAAAAAGTTGCTCTTTTCTCCATGAACGCAGACATGAGCCAGAACACGTGGCTTCTGAGTGGAGCATGAACTGATTTCAGCCCTGACTCACTGGTCTGGCTGCCCTTGTGCAGGGAACAGCCTGCACAGCTGTACCACAGCCCAACAGCCATGCATACGCACAGGTTATGCTAGGATGGGTATTTCTGGTATGTGTCTGCCTCATTCTTTACCCTACCCCATCTCCCTTCTTTTCTTTCTCTCTCTTTCTATATTCTTTTAGATGAATAAAATACAAGAAGAATTTCATAGAAAATAATTAAAAACAAATCGGTCAATTATTTCAAACCTAAAGTAATTAAGAGCTGGAGATTATAAGCATGCAGAGTTTGGCTTCAAATTATCTCTACTCATTACTTATACCTAGCAACAATGCCAGGAGTTTATATTTATATATTTATAATATACAAATATATACTATAATATACATAAATTATATACTCATATTTTATATATTAAATATATTTTATTTATATATATTTATATATAACTTTGGTGGGTGATTTTATGTATATGCAAAATTTTACATAATTATATATAAAATCATTTATTCTATACAGTTATATCATATAAAACCATATGTAATTTTAATATATATTATATATTACATATCATTATTATATAATTTATTATAATATATTCTATTATAGAGAATATAATTATATATATAAAATCTCTCACCAAAGTTATTTTATTCCTCATAGTAATAATATTTTTCTATGTTACTTTAAATAGAAAAGCATATAAAATAATTGAATATATAAGGATACACATTTAAAATAATATAATTTAATTAATATCTTTAATTGGACAAGCCAATCCCCCTAAGTCTATAAATAGAATCTGCTTCTGATCTGAAACTGACAACTGGGGATATGACATTAAATCAAAACACAGGAATAGGATTTATGGGAACTGCTTTTGACTTTATGCAACAGTTTCTGTCAAACGGGACAGTGCAGACAGAAGGCTGTGGGCAGCACAGCAATTCAAAGACACTGCTGCGGACTAGCAGACCCGCGAGGCCCCAGAAAGGGTCACTGAGATTCTCAGAGAGGATCACACCGATCAATATCTCCCCCGTTGCGCCCCTCGAGAACTCCACACACCATCAGTTCAGCCTTTTTCCCCGAGCCCATGAGCGGGGAATGGGCCTCAGAGGGGTTTTGTGGGGCTTCCCCACGGAGGCCACCCCAGCAGAGCAGCTCGTGTGAGCATCAGGATGCATGTCTGCTGCAGACCCTTCAAAGCTGAGTCATTTCTTTCCCAGGAGCATCTGCCAGAGCAGAGGAAAAGGGAAGAAGCCCTGAATTCTTCACGTAAATAATAGTGGTGTTGCCACCCTCCTCTTCCAGGAAATTCCACTTACAGATTTAAACACAACATTTTCATTCCCCTATCTCACTTACTGAAATTTATATTTCTCTACTATTTTTTTCACATGTAAACCATGTAACAGATTTGACTGTATGGCAATGGAATAGCCCTTAATCACATCTCATGAGTAAAGGACTTTAATTTTTCCATTTGCTATTGGACAGAATTTGAAAATATCACTTAAATTTACCCATTACATCTTTAGGAATAAGAGGGATGATTTAGGAATAAGAGGAATTTATTTCCTTACTCCATAGAGGAGGAACTAAATGAAGATTTGTCCATCTCAAAAAAGATGTTGACTCCAGCTCACAACATTTTTAAAATGACCAGTATATGTATATAGATGGAATATTACTTAAGAATACACATTATCATATTTCGTAATTTAGGAGGTCATGGATTGTAAGATACACTACTATTTTATGCATCACTAAGAAAGAAAAAATAAAACATCTTCAGTGAGTTCTTTGGACTTTAATTATATCACTCTGGTGCATATTTGAAAAGGAAAACACAATTGAAATGAATTGGTTAAAGCATTCTCCAGATTTCTTCACATTCATAGCCCAACTCTCCTGAAACACTTTGCAACTGAAATCATTGATGTCCTCACAGAATGGTCCTCTGAGTCTATAAAAGCACTGGTGATAGAGAAGTTCTTAAAAAGAGGGCTCCTCTATCATGTCCAGAATTTTCTTCTAAACCACTGAGACCTAAACTGCAAGTTTTGATGCTAGTGCCACATGCACACGAGCAGACAACTACGTCACAGTCACTGCTTGGCCAATAGAGATGGCAAGATGCTATCAGCAGTAAGATGCAGTCTGATTTCAGGGAAGTTAGAATTGTGGATGGCGGGCTGGTGGTTGAGATTCGGCGCTCTCACTGCCACAGCCCAGGCTTGTTTCCCGGTCACCACACCACCCATCTGTTGGTTGTGACACTGTGGTACCTGTGTGTTGCTGTGATACTGAAAGCTATGCCACCGGTATTTCAGATACCAGCAGGGTCACCCATGGTGGACAGGTTTCAGGTTTCAGTCGAGGTTCCAGACTAAAACAGACTAGGAAGAAGGAGCTGGCCACCCACTCCTGAAAGAATTGGCCATGAAAACCCTATGAACAGCAGTGGAGCACCATCTAAGACAGTGCTGGAAGGTGAGAGGATGACGCAAAAAGACCGAGCAGGGTCCCCCTGTGCTGTACACAGGATCGCCGGGAGCCAGAATCGACTTGAGGGCAACAAAAAATTGTGGGAAAAAATGTTCATCTGAAAATCAATGAACTACTGTTTTCCCTGAGACTTTGACAATAAATATAATTGTTCATAATTTAAGAATGTTGCCTTACAGGTCATCTCCCCTTGGAAAACATGTGAGTACTTTGGGGCTTCACTGAAGATGACCCTAAAAAACTGAGTATGTAAAGAATAAAACTCCTTTCAATGATTTGAACTTTAAAATGGACACATGGATCAGAGTGGAAAAATGTAAACTAACCTTAAGAGCTGGGTTGATGTGCAGGTCTAGAAGAACTAACTTTAACCTGTTTGATGTCATTGATACATAAAGAAAGAAATGATCAGAATGGTATTTGTTCAACCTTGGAAGCCCGGGGAGAAGGAAGAGCTGTAGAAGCAGAAGTTGCTGATGACTGTCAAAAAACTATCCAATGGAAAGAGAAATTTAGTCAACAGACTAAAGTGGTAAAATGATACAACAAAAAGGCTTAGCCAGTTGTCATCAATTCATGTGATTTACATAATTCTTTTTGTACCGATTCCAAGCCCCCCAAATCCCTGACTATGTAGGATGGGCCAATAAGGAGAAGATGTGATAGTTTATGAGTATCAGGGTTTCTGGATAATTATTTCTCATTATAAATTATGTCAATTGACTTTTTAGTTTTATATAACAACCTACTGAGTTTTAGTTAATGGGTCATTCTCCTAGTGCTTCACCACCTTTATCCTTCAACAGCGAAGGTCTCTAGATAATAATAATGTCAACAATGTAATAAATATCACTTTATGGAGACTTCCTGGGGATCTGCTTGTATTCCAGGAACACACAAATGTGTTTTTGGTATGCCTGCATACTAAATTTTTGAAAAATATAGGATATAGCAATAGTGATTAAGTAGGCTATGGGGATTAGAGTCAGTAGTCTAAATGGATGTGAAAATTGTCTTGCATGGAGAAATCCAGATTAATATTAGTAGCTTCAGCTAGAGTTACTTTTATATATGTGGCAGAGTTAGGGTGGGTTAAGGGTGGCTCAGAAAGAATGGGGCCAGATCAACTGATATGCTATAAGGAAAAATGGAAAAGAACCTGGCACAATTGATAAGGGAAGTTAGAAATGAGGAGAAATATAAGCTATTTTCTCTTTTTTCTGTTGTGATAATTATCACACATAAACCACTATTCTCATGGAGGGTTCCTTTACTCCTAAATCCCTGGAGGGACAGATTTATTCATTGTGATACACTCGTGAGTGTTTTGCAGAAACTAGACGTTTAATGACACTTGTTTTGTACTTTTCAAAGTACTATTATTTCATATCTACATATTACTGTATAAAAACATTTTCATGTGTGTCATTTAATTCAATACTTCTAACCAACACTATGGGTTAGATTTGAAATGTCCAGAGTTTGGGGCCTCAACCAACCTCTAATCTCTCTTATAATTTCTTGCTGAGTCTATATGGCATGAAAATGGCACCTTCGTCAGATTTAGATTTGTTGAAATAGAGATTACATTTTAGTAAAGTGAACCCATACAGTATGATCGATAACCAACTTAATGTAATCTCTCAATGTCACCTGCAATAAGAACATACAATCTGCAAGTGCCGGTGTAAGCCTGCTCAGGATGAAAAATGGAGGCTACAAAGCTCATTCACAACACCACGACTCTCATTATTACAGCTGGCTGTCAATTATATACACTCACTTGTTTGGAACTCAAGGCTATTATAAAAATTCTGTAAAAGTACCAAGCTTATTAGCAAAGAATTTCAATAAACTTCTGAGTTTTTAATAAGTTATTAAATTATTTATATTTTCCTTTTTCTCCTAAAATTTCTTAGTTCATCTTTAACATCACAAGAAGAAAAATATGTATTTTCATATCATATTCCATAACTCATATTATTTATATGTTTAAATAGCAGTTTCATTATTGTATTTGCTGTAATCCATCAGGAATATTTATTTAATGAGCTCCTACTGTGTATAAGTTCTCTGTTTTGTATATAATGTATACTTTTGTAGCACTCATATCACTAGCAATATTTTTGCTGTTGTTGTTTTATTCCAGATAACTAAGTTGACCACGTGTTGACATTGCTGAATTGGTATGAAGTTGGAGCTAGTGATTATTCACCAGATTTGAATGGGATAAGGGAAGTTCTTTATGACTTGTCATAGTGTCTTTGCCAGGGGAGTCCTACATACCCTGAGCTACCAGAACCTGCCTTTATGGGCTTTTCTCTTGGTTGACCAGGGGCCCTATGTTGGCCTTAATCCCAGGAAGGAGAACACCACCACTAAGCTCATGTTGTCATGCTACAAACTTATTTCACCGATTCTGCCATTGTGCAAAGCAATGTGGAGTGTTTAGACTGAAATTGCCTCCATAGTGTGGGTCACATGTATCCCAGTGATCATGAATCTCCCTCCTATGAAGGTAGCTTTAAATTTTGACACTAGCCAACAGTTATTCAGATCTAAATCTCGTGAATAATATTTTTACTTCTGTCTTTCTAATTAGACTGAAGGCCTAATAAAGGTATGAATTGCATCTTACACATTTGTACAGTGTCTTATATCTCTAGCATGGCACCAGGAACAAAGAGAGTGCTATAATGAAGTGCCAAAGATGGTGGCCTCCAAAGTCACACTAACCTGGTTCCTACTTAATGATTCCACTTAATAATTTTTGATTTTAGGCCATTTATCTACCTATGTCTTCATTGCCTCACACATAAAAGGGGATAATAATATGACCTACCTCATGTGAGCCTGTGCACATAAAGCACAATGCCCAGCATACAGTGTTTGCTAAATATTAGCACTTTATTGTTGTTGTTGTTGTTTATATGCTCAAAATGTGGGTGATGAGTGACTAACATATTAGATAAATAATATAAATAAGCAAAATCATTTTGCAAGCTGATAGAAAAGCAGACGGCAATATAAAGTGTTTTTAGGAAATGTTCAAAGTATTATTACTGGGGTTCATTCTATAAATAAGCCCAAGCCAATTTAAATATATATCAGTATTTAAGCTGAGACTGTCAAAATGTAAGCCTTAATTTTCTCATCTGTATGAGAAATGGGGTGTGACTAGGTGACTAAGATTCTCTTCAGCTCCAAATTCTGTGACAGTATAATAACCATTACTTGGTACATAGGACTGTGGGTCTGGTAAAGGGTAAGGCAGGAGAGGCCAGAGAGGGCAGGGCTGTGTAGAGAACCAGCAGGGTTGGGAGGAGGGGTCATTTTAGAACGTCTTGGGACAACTCATATTCTTTGAGGGAAAAGCCGTAGGACACAGTAATTGCTCATTAAATATTAAATCGGGAGCTGGCCCAGTGGAGTAGTGGTTAAGTTTGCATGCTTCACTTCAGTGGCCCGGGGTTTGCAGGTTCGGATCCTGGGTGTGGACCTACACACTGCTTATCAAGCCATCTTGTGGTGGGCATCCCACATATAAAGTAGAGGAAGATGGGCATGGATGTTAGCCCAGGGCCAATCTTCCTCAGCAAAAAGAGGAGGGTTGGCAACAGATGTTAGCTCAGGGCTCATCTTCCTCACCAGAAAAAAAAAAAAATTAAGTCAGAATTATAGTT
Source organism: Tapirus indicus (assembly GCA_031878705.1). Lineage (NCBI taxonomy): Eukaryota > Metazoa > Chordata > Mammalia > Perissodactyla > Tapiridae > Tapirus > Tapirus indicus. The sequence goes on along the minus strand of CM062917.1, from coordinate 162,666,375 downwards.
GGGAGGATAGAAGGAGAATGTCTGAAGGTCAGATGTGGGTAATAAAAGACACTTGGGTCAACATGCATAAACTGCTAGCAAAATAACAGATTACTATTCAGGTCAGTCATTTTCTATCAAATTATAATATCTGTGTTTCAAAATAAAGTTCTTTGCTGAAGGCTTCCTTGAATTTAGGTAAGGCATTAGATTTTGAAAATGTGGGAATCATGCTAGTTACAATTCTTGGTCTAAGGCCATATAATAGTTTCACAAAAAGAAAACATTAAATTAGGTACAAGGGTTTAGTTAAGCCAGAATTTCCCAAAGTATGTGTACCACTGATACTTTGAGAAATAGCATATCATGTTATATTAGCTATATGTCCACAATAATATGATGTTTAAACAGCACATTAGGAAAAAAATGTTGTGTATCAAACACAGAATTTTATGGATATTGTGCTTTAGATGAGACTAAGTTTTTAAAAAGTAAGTTGATTTAAAGAAAAGTATTTATTAAATAATTAAATTGTTGGTCTGTGAGCCTCGCAAAACTTGTGAAGATGGTATACAAATCACTTACGTGTGGGAAATGCTGATAAAGTAATAAATGATTTATCTATCAGGAGTTGGCTATAAATAACACACTAATAACTTTATAACTTTTTCTCATTTCAATAATTCAATGTCTCTGATAGCAATAACTTGGCCACTGATATAATACTATGTTAGAAAATTTAAAATAATTTTACACATATTTATAATACTATGAGCTCACACAAACAGATGTTATGTCTAATATGTTTGCTGTTGTGTCCCTAGTGCTTGGAACATAATATGCACTAATAAATATTGGTTAAGTGAATAAGCTAACAATTATATAAACTTAGGTAAGCATATTAAAATTCCAAAAATTGTACCCAGGGGAAAACATAGAAAACAAGCATAGATATTTTATAAGACTGGGAAATGATTCACACTGTCTAATATCTGATAGAACCCCACCATACCGTAGTTACCACTAAAGTTGCTACTAACCAAATTATAGAATTCATCAAATTAATAAAAAGGATAAAGACCAGAATTAGAAAGAGATTTAGAACCACGTCAATTAAGGATGCACTAAAGTAACTAGGAAGTGCAAGTGCTGATTTAAGGATTATGTTGAAAAAGACTGATTTGCAAGACTATTTCAGAACTGAGGTTTTCTGCATGTTTATCAAAAACATTCAATATTCTTAAAAACTCCAGTGAGGAACTAAGAAACCATAGTTAAATTTGATTTAATGGTCACAGGCTTTGTGAGTTTTCCAGGCTTAGCAAAGGCAAATAGTGGAAGAGTTACATTTGTGTTGAAAACAATATTTTAATTTTTTGATATAAATGAATGATTTCTTTTGTAATTTTGTCAAAGGAAAGTTGAGCTTTGTATGCTTATAAAATTTTCCATAATTTTTATATTTTAGAAATATTTATACACTAAATATTTTTCCACTGTGACACAGAAAATTAATATCCCCTTTAAGGCAAGATTATTTTCATCTAGGAACATCTTTAATAGACTTATAGTCTATTAAAACATCATGATACAGGAGAACTGAAAAAGAAAGCCTTAACACATTGACTTAACACATTGTTTTTTTCTTTCCCTTGTTATGCTACCATGAAAGGAAGAGCAATCAATTCAAATAAGACCATGTCTGTAGAGCTAAAGGCAAATTGAGCTGGCACCAAAAATTCATTTTAATGACATTGCAATAGAGTCAGATGCTCAATGGGGCCATGATAGTCCATCCAAATGTTTTCATGAAGTTTCTGCCCAGGGCTGGAAATGGGAGAAAGAAAATATCACTAGTTTTAACAGTAAACCTCCTCCAAATCCAACTTATTTCTCATCTCCTCTTTTAAGGAGCTAAAACTATTATCTTCTCTTACTTTCACTACCAATCAAAAATATGTAGACAAGATTGTAACTACTGACAACCAAAACTCTATCATGCAGATAGGCAATGTCATGACAAAAATCCCAGCATCCAGAGAAGCTTCTGAGCAAGCTGGATTCTTACCTACCCCTCATTATACACAGATCCTAACAATGTATTGTCACAATGGAGAAAAGACTCAAATATTATATGGAAGTTGGAGTATTTTTCTTTCAAATAGGAATGGAGATTAGGATTTCAAAATATTAAAAATGCATATTGTATAAGAAGATACTAAATCTTTTAATAAATAGAATCTAGAACTTTCAAAGGGAAGATAGAAACTTGAGGAGAGTAGAGGTGGTGGAAATATGATGACAGATAATTCTCTTTCCAGAGGGAATAAGTATTCTATGGCATAGTGTGTTCCTGTATATTTTTTTTCTGTGTAATATTTAATTCAATTCTTTTTACCTGATCTTATCTTCCTCTAGCCTTTGTGTACAGAATGGGATAGCTAGGGAGAGGGGAAAAAAACTTGTTATAAAGTAGATGTTGAAGCAAAAGTAAGACAGAGAAGTTAATAGAATAGTGGCTTGCCAGCTCTTGAACAAACAAAAACTTCTCATGGGAGAGCCTTTACAAATCATTTGGGCTATTATTTTCTGTCCACACAGGCAGAACAGGGGCTAAGGATAGGAACGATTTAGAGAGCATTTGAAAGTGCTCTGTTTGAAAATATCTTCTCCATAGTTTGATTCCTCTTGTTTATTCTCTTCAAAATGGAAATACCACTGAGAGAGGTAACATATTACATTAATATGGCAGAGTCATATCAGATATCTCTTTTCCCGTCCAAGGGAGAACATTGGGGGAAGGCTGTGAAAACAAGGACATGAGAAAGAAGAAAGGAGCAAAACAAAATATGAAGGAAAATGTTGTTCAAGCTGGCCTGGGATTCCAGTTAATAATTAGTAGGATGATTCAGGAGTGTGATTAATAAACCTAGGAACAGCATTGATGATAACTATTACTAGGACATAACTCGTTGTTATGCTTGACATCAATTAACCAACATAATAATGTTAAAGCAATTATCTTCTGCAAATGTTTCCCAAATTTACTAACTTAACTCGATATAGCTCTTTTTACAAATACTTGGCAGGCAACCTGGATAGTTACTCAACTAATTTGTTTTGTGGTCTGTAATTTACTTTTAAAATACATCCACAAGGACAGTTTGATATAATTGCATGGGTATTAGATAGTAGGTTTACACCCAAAGGTGATCTAAGCAAGAACACACACTCCATGGGTGGCTGGCTAGATTTCATTAAAAGACTAGATTTCAGAGGTGGGTACTACAAGTGTGTAACTTATATCTATGTCTTCCCAAGACCTCATGTTTTGTTAATTAGTGTAAATAAATTTAACTGTTAGTTATATTATGGGGGATGGGTTTTATTGGTGAATTACTGATGTTCACCTAAGTTGATTGACTAAAACAATTTAGAGACTCTCCACACTCTAGCATCAAAACAATAAAGAAATATAGGGAACACTTTACCTTTTACTATTCATAATGGTGACTGAGGCTGGATTTTTAAATAGTTCTATTTCATCTGTTGAATTAGAGGATTCCAGATGCCTGATCCCAATGATAAAGTAAACTCAATCCTGCTTCTAGAATGTTTTCATATTTGCTGCAAGAGAAGCATCCATACAAGAAGCAGTTGGAACACCTAAAGGGATAGAGAACTTGGAATTTCAAGTTTACAGGGTAGGTTGTATAGACAACTTTTGAGCCTATTGCCGATAAACATTTTTCTCTAACTGCAAGTGGGGCTGACTTTTGTCTCACACTTGTTTTCTTCTATGGTACTGAGATGGATGGAGAGGTTCCTCATACCTGCTCATCTATCTCCAACTATTGCTGCTTACTTACATCTACTAAAAGACCAAAGTGGCATTTATTAGTGCCAACTATATACTGGACAGTGCTGGATTCAGTAATGAACAAGACAGACGTGCCAGATCACAGCCCAAACTCTAGTTAACCAAAAATCAGGAAGAGGGTAAGAAAAATTTTAAATAATACTAGTAATTATAATTTATATTATTTTAATTATAAAAACTGAGGGCTTCTCAGAATCTTTCAATCTATTTAAAAGGAAAAGTGATAAATTTATGCCACTAAAAGATATGGAAGGCTCTCACTCAAATCTATATTCTTTATGTAAATAGCTTTTTGTAAATTGTCTTGTCGATGCACCAGTAGATGATAAAATGTTTAAACACTCATTAACTGTTTGGAAAATATTAAAACCTGTTTATGTCTTGCTTCATGTCTTCAAAACTGGAACACTAATGCCTCTCAGGGTTATTGTGGGGGATAAATGGAATACTATAGATGAAAGCATTTATCCTACTACCTCTTATAGAAAGTCAATAAAAAACACTTTAAGAATGATGACTTCCTTTAAACAAAAAGGGAGACATTAAAAATTTGGAGATTTCAATAAACTTAAAACTATATGTTTTGAAAAACCATTTGGTTCTATGATATTAAATTAGGGAATTAAAAATGAATAAGGCGGGGAGTGACATCAGCATTATGGTGGACTGAGATTCCCTCTTTGAATCTCTGCCCCCTACGACACAATGAAAACATCATTGGCATTCCAACAGAGCTCAATCAAACACTACAAAGGACTTCTAAGAAACCCCTGCTGCTATACATCGGACGGTGGAGGCACGGGAAGCCCAAAAGGATGTGAGGAGAGGTAAGAAGTTGTACTCCCCCTCCCCAATCAATCGGCAAAGACAGCGTGGCTTGCAGAAAGAGGGGGGAGGGGCGGCACACAGCAGGGAAAACTATCGCCATCCAGGTGCTCTCACAGACTGTTGAGAGATCCCCACTGGGAAGCGACGACGGACTGTTTAGGGGGTGTAGCAAACACCCTAAGAGAGCCAGAAAGGAAACCCCCGGGTCGAGCAGGAGAAAGAGAGGACCCCTACCCCCATACACCCCATGCTTCAGCATAATCCCTCTGGGGGCTGCAGCGGGCTCAGAGCATACCGCTCGTGATCTCCCTCCAGTGGCAGCAGGGGGAAACTGCAGGACCAACTTCATCATGAGGGGAAAAAACAAGCCGTTCCTGTCGGATCCATGCGACAATTTGTTATGGCTACAGACCAAAAGGAAAATGACAAACACCCAGAAACCAACCCTGAAGGCACAGAATTGATAACCTGCATGACAGAGAATTCTAAATAGCTATCATAAACAAACTGAACGAAATACAAGAGAACACACAGAAACAAATCAACGAATTCAGGGATTTCATCACAAAAGAGATGGAAACCATAAAGAAAAACCAATCAGAATTATTGGAGATGAAAAACAAAATCAACGAGACAGTGGAAAAAATGGAGTCTTTAAAGAGCAGAACTGACAATATGGAGGAACGAATTAGCACTATTGAGGATAGCCATGCAGAAACGCTCCAGATACAGGAGGAGAGAGAGCTAAGACTAAAAAGAAATGAAGAAATTCTTCGAGAAATATCACACTCAATGAGGAAAAGCAACATAAGGATAATAGGTATTCCAGAAGGAGAAGAAAGAGAAAAAGAAGCAGAGAGTTTGTTCAAAGAAATAATAGCTGAGAACTTCCCCAACCTAGGGAATGAGAGGGAAATCACAGTGAATGAAATCAACAGATCACCTAAATATATAAACAGGAATAAAAAATCATCTCCCCACCTAGTAGCAAACTTGAAAAATACCCGTGACAAGGAAATAATATTAAAGGCAGCTAAACAAAAAAACAAAATAACATACAAAGGAAACCCCATCAGGCTCTCCGCTGATTTCTTGACAGAAACTCTATAGGCTAGGAGAGACTGGAATGATAAAAATGATGAAAGACAAAAACCTTCAGCCAAGAATAATTTATCCAGCAAAAATATGCTTCAAATATGATGGAGAAATAATAACTCTCCCTGATAAACAAAAGCTAAGAGAGTTCATCACCACAAGACCCCCACTACAAGAAATGCTCAAGAAGGCCCTTAGGCCTGAAAAAAAAAAAAAAACAAATGAGAAAGGGGATACAAAGATTTTAGCAAGGAGAAAAGCAAGGAGACTAAACCAGAAGAAACTACAGTTGGATAACATCAAAAATTAATTCAAGCTCATCACTGGAAACACACATTCATGACACAAGATGGAATAGAGATAACAAATAAGGAGGGGGAGAGGTAAGGGATTGAATTGACCCAGCCTCAGGAAAAAGGAGGCATCTGAAAATGTACTATCTTATCCAGGAGATCGCTTATATAAACCTCATGGTAACCACTAAACAAATAACCAGAAGAGAACCACACATGACAAATAAAGAGAAAACCAAGAGAATGAACATGCAGAAATACCAAATTGAATTTGCAGCCCGAAACACAAGGGACAAGAAATGAAGGAAATGCAAAAGAACCAGAAAATGAACAATAAAATAACAACATTAAACCCTCATATATCAATAATCACTCTAAATGTAAATGGATTGAATTCTCCAATCAAAAGACACAGAGTGGCGGGATGGATTAAAAACCAAGATCCAACAATCTGCTGCCTCCAGGAAACACATCTCAGCTCTAAAGACAAACGCAGACTCAAAATAAAAGGATGGAAAACAATACTCCAAGCTAATGGCAAACAAAAGAAAGCAGGAGTAGCCATACTTATATCAGACAAAGTAGACTTCAAGATAAAAAAGGTAATGAGAGACAAAGAAGGGCAATTTATAGTGATGAAAGGGACACTTCACCAAGAGCACATAACAATCATAAATATCTATGCACCCAACACAGGAGTACCAAAGTACATAAAACAACTGCTAAAAAACCTAAAAAGAGATATTAACAATAACACAATAATAGTAGGGGAACTTAACACCCCCCTTACATCAATGGATAGATCATCCAGACAAAAAGTCAATAAGGAAATAATGGACTTAAACGAAAAACTAGATTCAATGGAGTTAATAGATATATACAGAGTACTCCACCCAAAAAAAGCAGAGTACACATTCTTCTCAAGCACACGTGCAACATTCTCAAGGATAGACCCTATATTAGGAAACAAGACAAACCTCTATAAATTTAAGAAGGTTGAAATCATTACAAGCATCTTTTCTGATCATAATGCTGTGAAACTAGAAATCAACTGCAAGGAAAAAACTAGGAAAGGGACAAAGATGTGGAGACTAAACAACATGCTACTGAACAACCAATGGGTTGTTGATGACATTAAAGGAGAAACCAAAAGCTATCTGGGACAAATGAAAAGGAAAATACACCATACCAACTCATATGGGATGCAGCAAAAGCGGTCCTGAGAGGGAAATTCATAGCAATACAAGCTCACCTTAACAAACAAGAAAAATCCCAAATAAATAACCTAAATTGCACCTAACAGAATTCGAAAAAGAAGAACACACAAAGCCCCAAATCAGCAGACAGAGGGAAATAATAAAAATCAGAGCAGAAATAAATGAAATGGAAACAAAAAGAACAATAGAAAGGATCAATGAAACAAAGAGCTGGTTCTTTGAGAAGATAAGTAAAATTGACAAACCCTTAGCCAGACTCACTAAGAAAAAAAGGGAGAAGACTCAAATAAATAAAATTAGAAATGAAGGAGGAGAAATTACAACAGACACCACAGAAATACAAGGGATTATTAGGGAATACTATGAAAAACTTAACGCCAACAAATTGGACAACCTAAAGGAAATGGACAAATTCTTGGAAGCGTATAACCTCCCAAAACTGAATCAAGAAGAAATAGAGAATCTGAACAGACCAATCACAAGTAAAGAGATTGAAACAGTAATCAAAACGTCCCAAAAAATAAAAGCCCAGGACCAGATGGCTTCCCTGGAGAATTTTATCAAACGTTCAAAGAAGATTTAGCACCTATCCTTCTCAAACTATTCCAAAAAATAGAGGAGGATGGAACACTTCCCAACACATTCTATGAGGCTGACATCATCCCGATACCAAAGCCAGACAAGGACAATACAAAGAAGGAAAACTACAGGCCAGTATCACTGATGAACATAGACGCAACAATCCTCAACAAAATATTGGCAAACCGAATACAGCAATACTTCAAAAAGATCATACACCACAATCAAGTGGGATTTATACCAGGGACACAGGGATGGTTCAACATCCACAAATCAATCAACATAATACACCACATTAACAAAATGAAGAATAAAAACCACGTGATCATCTCAGTCAATGCAGAGAAGGCATTTGACAAGAGGCAGCATCCATTTATGATAAAAACTCTCAATAAAATGGGTATAGAAGGAAAGTACCTCAACATAATAAGGGCCATATATGACAAACCTACAGCAAACATCCTACTCAACAGGGAAAAACTGAAAGCCATTCCTTTGAGGACAGGAACAAGACAAGGGTGCCCACTCTCACCGCTCTTATTCAACATAGTACTGGAAGTTCTGGCCAGAGCAATTAGGCAAGAAAAAGGAGTACAAGGACTCCAAATAGGCAATGAAGAAGTGAAACTCTCACTATTTGCAGACAACATGATCTTATACCTAGCAAACCCAAAAAAATTCCATCGGAAAACTACTAGAAATAATCAACAACTACAGTAAAGTGGCAGGGTATAAAATCAACTTACAAAAATCAATTGCATTTCTATGCACTAACAATGAACCAACAGAAAGAGAACTCAAAAAGACAATCCCATTTACAATTGCAACAAAAAGAATAAAATATCTGGGAATAAATTTAACCAAGGAGGTCAAAGACCTATACAATGAAAACTATAAGACACTATTGAAAGAAATCGAGGAAGACATAAAGAAATGGAAAAATATTCCATGCACTTGGATTGGAAGAATAAATATAGTTAAAATGTCCATTCTACCTAAAGCAATCTACAGATTCCATGCAATCCCAATCAGAATCCCAATGTCATTCTCCATGGTAATAGAACAAAAACTACTGAAACTAGTATGGGCCAAGAAAAGAGCCCAAATAGCAAAAGCAATTCTGAAAAAAAAGAACAAAGCTGGAGGCATCACAATCCCTGATTTCAAAATATACTATAAAGCTATAGTAATCAAAACAGCATGGTACTGGTACAAGAATAGACACACAGATCAACAGAACAGAATTGAAAGCCCAGAAATAAAACCACACACCTATGGACAGCTAATCTTCAACAAAGGAGCAAAGAACATACAATGGAGAGAGGGAAGTCTCTTCGATAAATGGTCCTGGGAAAATTGGTCAGCAACATGCAAAAGAATGAAAGTAGACCATCTCCAATCGCCATATACAAAAATCAACTCAAAATGGATCAAGGACCTGAAAGTGAGACCTGAAACTATAAAACTCCTGGAAGAAAACATAGGCAGTACACTAATTGAGATTGGACATAAAGGGATCCTTTCAGATTCCATGTCTACTCGGACAAGGGAAACAAAAGAAAAAATAAACAAGTGGGACCTCATCAGACTAAAGAGCTTCTACAAGGCAAATGAAACCAGGATCAAAATGAATAAACAACCCACCAGCTGGGAGAAAATATTCGCAAATCGTTTGTCTGACAAGGGATTAATCTCAGTAATATATAAAGATTTCATACAACTGAGCAACAAAAAAACAAACAACCCGATCAAAAATTGGGCAGAGGATATGAACAGACATTTTTCCAAGGAAGAGATACAGAAGGCCAATAGACTCATGAAAAGATGTTCAACATCACTAATCATCAGGGAAATGCAAATCAAAACTACACTAAGATATCGCCTTACACCCGTTAGAATGGCTATAATCACAAAGACAAATAACAACAAATGCTGGAGAGGGTGTGGAGAAACGGGGACCCTCATTCACTGCTGGTGGGAATGCAAACTGGTGCAGCCTCTATGGAAAACAGTATGGAGAGTCCTCAAAAAATTAAGAATAGAAATACCGTATGATCCAGCAATCCCACTCTTGGGCATGTACCCAATGGACATGAAATCAACCATCACAAGAGGCGTATGCACCCCTATGTTCATTGCAGCATTATTCACAATAGCCAAGAAGTGGAAGCAACCCAAGTGTCTCTCGACTGATGATTGGTTAAAGAAGATGTGCTATATACATACAATGGAATACTACTCAGCCATAAGAAAAGACAGAATTGTGCCATTTGCAACAACATGGATGGACCTAGAGGGTATTATGTTAAGTGAAATAAGCCAGAGAGAGAAGGCCAGACACTACATGAACTCACTCATATATGGAATATAAGTGAACACACGGACAGAGAGAACTGATTGGTGGTTACCAAGGGGAAGGTGGGTGGGAGGTGGGCACAAGAGGTGAAGGGTTACATCCACAAGGTGACGGACAAACATAAATGTACAACTAAAACCCCACAGTGTTATAAACTATTAAGGCATCAATAAAAAAATGGTAAAAAAAAATGAATAAGGGGTTTCCAGGTTAGGATGGTGCATAAACAATGGCATTTAACTTTTTCCCTCTGAAAAACTCCATTAAAGCTATGGTGTATGTTATATATACACACACAGACATAAGGTATGTCTGTGTGTGTACACAAACCAGGACACTATTGAGAGTAAAAGGGAGAGCATGATTACATGAGGGCAAGAGGACTAAAGTGGACCTACACTGGGCACACCAGGACATGTGGGTACTCTAACCTAGGGTGAAATTCAAAGTCAACAAAGCCTTCTCAATAATAAATGTTCAACTGGTAGGTTATTAGGAGTCTGAGAACACTAAGGAGATTAGAGGTCAGAGAAGAAAAGAAAAACAGGGAAAAATAAACAGAATAAAGGAACTTAGAGAAAACTGAGGGAGAAGGGAAAAAGAAAAAATGTTTATTATCCTTGAGATACAAAAAATGATTTTGCATTTATGAAGCAATACTAGAATACTATTAAAAAGGAACTTTTCAGGAACAAAAAAGAGCTCTTTGATTTAAAACTGTGATGAAAAGTCATTAAAGAAAGAGAGAACAGTGAAATCAGAAGAGACAAAATCACAAACAGAATAAGAAAAAGAAACTGAAGGAGTTGCCAGTGCAAAAGTGAGCACCCAGCAAGTGGATGGAAACAGACCTACTACTCTGAGGCATGTCGTTGTGAAATGTCAGAACATCTGGAACAGAAAGATTGTTCTTCTAACTTCTAGAGAGAAGGATAGGTCATATTAAAGGATCAGGAAGCTACCAGAGGATATGCTGGACCCAAATGAAAGAGTAAACTAAGAATGAGAAAGCCATGGTAAACAGGAAGTGTGAGTTCCAACACCAGGGGAGACAAGGAAATTCTAGGACGAATAAACACGGGGTGGGGAAGGGAGCCTCGTGAAGATGCATGCCAGATAGAGAGAGCAAACAGTTTGGACTGGAGCAATGTGAAACATCAGCAGATGCCCACTATTATTTTACAGTGTTTTAAAACCTGAGAACAGAATGTGTCAGATTCTATTCTGCACTTGGCTTGATTCAAATACATACTAGTAAACTTCCTGCTCTCACCTCCATGTCCTGCTGCCCAGGTCAGCCAAGGCACTCATTTCACCTCTCAAAAGCATGCAGCCTTGTCTTAGTCCTGAAACCTAGAGGTGCACCCAGTGAGCTTAGATGCAGAAGGGACAAATGTGGTTCCAGAGAAGATAGAATAAAATAGATGTATATAAAAGTAAAAAAGGAATAATAATAGTAATTATGATGACGATGATATAGCAAGTTCTTGTTTAGTCTCACTTTTTAATGCTGATTTCTTTTTTGCTCGAAAATATGAGTAAAGATAGGATATGAGATTAATAATTATGGGAAGGTCAACCCTAATAAAGTCTTCTGTACATAAATGTAATAAAGAGAGTTTTGACAACTTCATCCACAGGTATGTCTTTTTCCAAGATTATTTTCTCACTCGTCATAAATGTGACAAGTGCTGGCATGTGGCCCTGATTTATGTAGGACTTTGATGAGCTTCATGCCTTCTAGTTGAAGTCAGTCCCAGGAAATATGACTCCAGTATTTGCCAGTTTAGGCAACATGTAGTATTGGTACAGTTCGTTATTTAACTTTCTTGGTTGCGGCAATCAGAACAAGACACAAGATAAGAAGAGAGATTAGCTGCTATACAAGATTCTCCCAACAAAATTGCCAGGGACCTTCGGTATGGAAATTGATTCACTCAGAAGGAATGAAAAGTGACCCACCAAACTGAAAAACAGAGGCATAGAAACACGGAGACAGAAACACGGGCATATCAGCTTTAAATTTGGCCAGAAGAGAGGAATTCCTAGCGAATAAGTGGGAGATTATTCCCGCACTTTTTGGTTTTTGATCACAAAACAATGAGCTGGTCTTAATTGGATTTTCCAAAGATGTTGCTGTTTCCTTTTCTCTGGCCCGACAGACAAGCTGATTATTGTGGACAAAACAAGAGTTTCAGACCCCAAATGTCAGAGGAAACCAAACAATCGTCCCTAGCCATAGACCATGTGCAGCTATTGAGCAGGAAAATCGCACAACAAAGGCCATGCTTTTACAGCAGAAAAAAGGCAGTGTGTTTAAAATATCGTTTAGGCAGGTGTGTAAAAATATTTGAAGGTGGGCACATTTGCATCTGAGGTACCACCCTGGAGGCTCAGAGGTGACTGCTTGCCTGTTATAGATCTAAAGCCCTTCTTCTTGGTTTTACACGGCATCCTGCGCTCCCTTCCCAGATCCTGTCCCACAGCGTCCCTCACCGGACCGCTTATAGTTTCCCTCTCCTTTTCTTGATTTAAAGTTCGAAAACCATTTGAGACCTTTTGTAGTATTAACCTATCACAGTGACTAACACACAGTGAAGAGATTTAAAAGAAAGCCTGGCAGGTAGAAGCCATCTGTGGAATAAGAGAGGGAATCCAAAAAGGAGTCTTGGGCGAGTGGGTCATCAGTTACAGAGAAGAGCTCTCTTTCTAAGCTGTGTGTGATCAGTGAGTTGGTTCCTAGATTTTCAATTGAAGCTGTATGAACAGAATTGAATTCAAAGATTTATACTGATTGTGAGGAGCTGAAATAGCTGAGCGCGTGTAGCAGGAGTTGCTGAGTGACTACAAAGGTTTATAACAAAGACAGCTTGTGAGAGGTCGGCAAAGGGGAGAAGATGTGACTGAAAGAAGACAGAGGGGAGCTATTCAATGTGTAGGTTAACGACAGAGGAGGTAAACTAGGTTAGGAGACAGAAAGAGGAGAGAAAGAGCCTTTGACGAGAAAAAAATGAAAATGAGTGGAAGGAATAAGATGGAAGAAGCAGTGTTTTGAGGCTTACACTTTAGGCCATGAACACATCGAAGAAATGATTCATGACGTAGAGGAACATGAAAGGGTTAGAAGCACCATTGTGGCCGACTTGTGGATGTTAATAAGCCCTAAGAGAGAACAGGAGAGCTGTGTGTGTCCTCATTTCTAGCTGATTTCCTTGCAAAAAAGGGAAGGATAAGGCACTATAATCACATTAAATATTACGGATGATATGCAATACAATTCCATTCAATCTTGTTACATTCTCAAACCAGATTTTGTTAGATTCAGTAAGATTTTACATTGAAAAAGTAACTAGATATTAGCGATAGAATTTAAATTGTCCCAAATGCCTTAAAAATTATCCTAAAAGAATTTAAATTATCTTAAACATCAAACCCTAAGGGATGACTAACTAGGTACATAGGAAATATACAAGTTATCCTATAAAGCTCTGAGAAAATTATATTAGAGAAAATACTTGTAGTTGAATTAAGAGCTAAAATTGATAATAATTGCCTAATGGTTTATATACTGATTTCGTTTTAAATGTATTCTCTGATTAAAAGCCCCAAGACATTAGTTGGACAATTAAGAAGTAACTAGTTTATAGCAAAAATGCTGTCCAAACCGTAGATAATGAATTAGGACTGTGTAAGGAAGTTTTGATGATAATGAAAAGATATGAATAAGAGCTGCTCATTTCAGAAATCATATTACAAATCATACTACAGAATCCAAAGTGAGGAGTACCATTCACATGCACACACATATGCACACATACACACACACATAGTAACTATGAACTCTGGCTCTGAATCACACAAGCCTGGATAAGAAGTAAATCTCCATAACTTACTAGGTATGTGACCTAGTTTCCATCCAAAAAACAGGAATAAGAGAATTATGACCTCTCTTGTGGGGTTGTTGTGAATTATTGAATAAGTTAATATGTGTGATCTACTTAGAATAGTGCCTGGCATTTGGTTCGCCCTCAATAATATACATAGCTACAAGTATAAAATATAAAGTTTTTATCACACATTTCCTAACATGTTAGCAATTTCCTCTGTAGCTGGTAAGCAATTTTTGTTTTTGCTTATCTATATTTTCAGAATTTCCTAAATTGAACAATATGTTAAAAACCATAGACAAATAATAGTAAAACTTAATATTTTATAAACTAAATGTGGCACTCAAAAGTAAGTGACTTATTCAAAAGGTAAGAATAAATGCAGCTAGAATTATGAAGAATATACAGAGGCAGAGAGGTAGGTATGGTAAGAAGACCACAACGATGGCCCCAAGATTCCTGCCACCTAATTTAATGTATACTCCCTGTGTGATCCCCACTCCTTGGGTGTGGGCAGGACCAGTGAATATAATGGGATATCACTCCTTCGATTAGGTTACTCTATACGACAAAGGTGAAGAGATTTTGCCGATGTAAGTGAGGTCCCCAGTTGACTTGAGTTAACCAAACAGGTGATTATTCTGGGTATGCATGACTAATCAGGGGAGCTCTCGAAAAGACTCTGGAGGTCTGAGAGATCCTCCAACTGCCAGGCTATGAGAAGGATGCATGGCAGGGACCTGGGCGCAGCCTCGAGGAGCTAAGAGCAATCCATAGCTAATAGCCAGCAAGAAAATGGGGCCCTCAGCCTTACAACTGTGAGGAACTGAATTCTGTCAACAACCTGAAAGGACATGGAAGAGGATCCGAAGTCTTGGATGAGATCAGAGCCCTGCTGACTCCATTTCAGCCTGTGAGACCCTGAGCAGTAGACCCAGCTAACCTATGGCAGACTCCTGACCCATGGAATCTGTGAGCTAATACACTGGTATTATTGTAAGCTGCTAAGAAAATGAATATGACAGAGAATAACCACTTTGCTTTGCTGGGGAGAGGGGAGTGATGGGGGAGGAGTTAGGGGCGGGGGGGTAGGTTCATGATACTTTCCACTGGAACCCAAGCACATCACCCCAGCGACTCATTTCCCTGCCCCCACTTCATTCCTGAAGTTTCTGAGAAGCACAATAATAAATAAAATGATATTACTGAGTACAAGTGCTTAGGAACTTGAGTAACAAGCTCTCTATAAATATTAGATTAAAAAGACATGAACAGCTTTTACCACTACAGAGGATAATAGGGTTTGATCAGCTAAATCCCGGGGCGTTATCAAGCACAAATTATATAAACAAGCTTAATGGCTTTTTGATAAAACTACAAAACTAGTGCTAGGAAGAATGCAGGAGCGGTCCCTTATTTGGACTTTAAACTTCACACACTACAGCACAGATGCTTACTTAAATTTTAAAGAATTAAATATGAATGCAAAGAGAGTTATAAAGAACATGAATTAGAGGATAGAATATTAAGAAAATCATTGTTTTTGATTTAGGGATAAGCAGTAAGTTTCCAAGGATAATAACTGGATCTAGCTTTATTTACTATTGTTATTATTAATCATCGGGCAGAGAGAACTAAATAAAGCTTTAATGTAAAAGTTCAAGGTTTCTAGAAAATGTTGGTAAATATCTTAAAAGAAGAGAAATAAGATGCTTAAATGTTAGAAAAATGTACAAGTAAAAGAGGAATACACTCAAGAAAATTATAGTATACATTCATAAAATTTATACTTATAACACCAAATTTTCAGAGATAGAAATGGAGAAAGAAGGAAAGGATGACAATGACCACATTTTATAATATACCCCAAGATCTAAAAAAGGAAACTAGGCTTTGGTTTGCACAGAATGATGAATTCTTCCACAAAGGATAGCAGTTGAAATGCTCTGTCACTTAGGGCACCCCTTAATTTCCAAGTGATGCAGCTTTGAACTGCAGATAGTCAAAAGAATTGCATGGTAGAACTTTCTTATGATAAAAAATGAAGAGTGCCAATTTATGTCAAACTCGGCCAAGTACTGAGTAAATTCAAGCTTGTTTGAGACGAGAGGATTCAGTCTCTAAATTACTTGACTGCAAGTAGTGATATTTTTCTTTCATGTTCCATGGTAAGAATAGAAATTTTTTTTTTAGAATGGAAGGCAGTGTAAAGATCAACTCATTCCAATTCCTACACTTTATTTACAAGGAAACTGGGACAGAGATTAACTGATGTGCTCAAAGTCCTACAGGGAATTTGTTTAGTATCTGCCTACAGCACAGCTCTACCAGGTTGAATTACAGGCAGCAAAGAGTCCCGTCCCTTTCTTAGTCTCCTCCCATCCTCTGCCCTCCAGCTCATGGAGTTATCCAATGCAGAAACTTGAGAATCATTTTCAACTGCTATCTCACCAGCCACAGTCTGGCCAACTGAACTTTCTAAATATTCAACAAATCAGATCTCCTGCTTTACCTCACTTAAATCTCAGTTTCAACTCCTGGATTACAAAAGGGGCCCTCTAATTTATCTTCCTGTTTTGTGTCTGGGTCTACTTTGGAGAATCCTATTCACAGCTGCCAAAGTCATGCTTTAAAAATAAAATACCATCAATTGCTTGCTTTTTTCTCAGGACCAAGTTTCAACTGCTTCGCATGCCATACAAAGCATTTTATAGTAGGTTGGTCTATTTTTCCTTCCTCTCATTTCCAGGTCCCCTAACACCCACTTGTTCTTCAAGACTCAGCTCAACAGTCAGCTGTTCTGTGGAAGATTTTGCTGGTCCCTGAGTCTAGGTGAACCGCTCATTCTATGATTCCCTAAAGTTGGCTTTAGGGAACTCCTTTGGGGAGTTCATCACTTCCGGCCATACCACATTTCCTGCATTCTGGTTGCCGTTACTCACCATCTTACAGTACACTGCCTCATTCATTATAAAGTTTGCATTGATGCAAAGTCTCTCTCCATCCTCCAAATCTTTGTATCATTCCCTAGGACCCAAGCAGTAACTTCAACATCCACACCGCTGACCCATTCTTCCCCAAAATGCTCTTAGATACTTTTCCACCTCATGCTCTCAATTACATTCTTCTACACACTTACAGAACATTTCATCATCAGAAACCTGATCTCCAACTATTGAGTTCTTAAGGGCTCATTCCTGAGATGCCTTTTCCCTGTTTACACCATCCCCTAAGTGATATTATCATTTCTCATATATTCATATGCTAACAATTGGCACATTTATATCTCTAATCAAAATATCCTTTTTGGGGCTTATCCAACTGCAAAATTTGCACCTCAGTTTAGATGGCATACAGCACCTCATTTGTAACTAGGTCAAAACTGAATTATTGAATCTCCTCTAAATCCGTTCTTCCTTTAATTTCCCTCAAATGACACCATAATTCACCTAGATATTCAATCCATAGATTCGGGAGTTATTCTTGATAACTGTCTTTAACCATCCTTGTCCAATCCGTCACCAATCCTGACAATACTGCCTTCA
Source organism: Tapirus indicus (assembly GCA_031878705.1). Lineage (NCBI taxonomy): Eukaryota > Metazoa > Chordata > Mammalia > Perissodactyla > Tapiridae > Tapirus > Tapirus indicus. The sequence goes on along the minus strand of CM062917.1, from coordinate 162,648,716 downwards.
AAATAGATCTAAAATCCATCAAGTTCATCACTTAAACCGTTACCACCCTAGTCCAAAGAAGCGTCATTTTTCCCTTGGAATTCTACAACAGCTTCAGAACTGGTCCTGGTGTAATCACTCATGGCACCTCAAGTGGTGATTTTAATCAAGACCCTCTGTCTCTTGCATAAAACCTCTCCATGGATTCCCACCCACTGTACTGAAAAATAGTTGAAAAAGAAACACCAAGCCTTTGTTCTGCCCTACTATCCTTACTGCCTGGTCTGCTCTGGCCCCGCCTCTCTCCCCATCTCACTCTGAGCCCCTCTCCAGGCTCACTATGTTCCAGTCACTCGGGTTTCAGTTCCCTGGAATGAGACAATCTCTTTCATGCCTTAGGAAGTTAATTTATAGGCCTCATTTCCCTTCCCCACCTTTTTGACTGCTTTGTTTCTTTTTATGCTTCAGATTTTGGTTAAAATGTTGCTTCCTTAGAGAGGTCTTACCTAAAATCCTCTATCCAAAATAAATCGCCCCTCACAATTCCATTACTTTTTCTTAGTGAAAAATTACTTATTTATTTGTTTACTTTTTTAACACTTGTTTTTATTATCAGTTATGAACACTGTGAAGGTAATTACTCTCTTTCCTTATCCTCACATGGCACAGTTCCTGGCACATAGTGAAGATTTGAATGAAAAAACTCGGATAAAGGATCCTACAGGTATGCTTAAACATGCTATTCTTTTATTTCCATAAAGACTATGAAGAAATTCACCTTTTTTTGTGTGTGTATTAAATATTTTTTAATTAAAATTTTTCTTTGAGGTGATGTAGATTTCACATGCAGTTGTAATAAATAACACAGAGAGAGCCCTTGTGTCTTATTCAGTCTCCCCCAATGGCACCACCTTGCAAAACTATAGGACAGAATCACTACCAGAATATGGAGATCGGTCAGAAGACACTGAACATTTCCATCACCACAAGAATCCCCCATATTACTCTTTTATAGCCACCTCCATTTGGCTCCCACCCCACCCCTCCTTAACCCCTGGCAACCATTTATCTGTTCTCCATTTCCATAATTTTGTCATTTCAAGAATGCTATATAAAAGAAATCATATGTATGTAATCTTTTGAGATTGGATTATTTTCACTCAGCATAATTCTCTAAAGATTCATCCCCATTGTTGCATTGTATCAGTAGTTCATTCCCTTTTATTGCTGAATAGTATTCCACAGTATGGATGTACCAAGCTTGTTTAACCATTACCTGTCTAGGGACATCCAGATTATTTCCAGTTTTGGGCTTTTACCAATAAGGCTGCTAGAATTATTTGTGTACAGGTTTCTGGGTGATCACGAGTCTTCACTTCTCTGGGATAAATGCCCAGAAATGCAATTGCGGGGTCATATAGTACTGTAATTCCATGTTTAGTTTCTAAAGAAACTGCCAAAGTGTTTTCCAGAGTGGCCCTCTCTTCCATCGTGTTGTTGATCCCATCCACTGAGCTTTTTATTTTGGTTGTTATATATTTTCATTATAAAATTTCCAATTGCTTTACATCTTCTATATCTTTGCCGAGGCTTTCTGCTCTTTCATTTGCTTCAAGCACGTTTGTAATTGCTCACTGAGGCATTTTTATCATGGCTTCTTTCACATAATTGTCAGGTAATTCTAATATCTCTGTCATCTTGGTATTGGCATCTACTGATTGTTTTCTTTCTTTCAGTTTGAAATCTCCCTACTTCTTGGTAAGATGATTTTAGTTTGAAACCTAGACATTTTCATATTATGTAATGATACTCTGGATATTATTTAGAGCTTCTGTTTCAGTTGGCTTTCTCCTTGGGCAGAGGAAGGGAGGGTGCTCTCCCATTACCGCTAGGTACCGGTGGAAGTCCACTTGGCTTCCCTTGACACTCAAGGGGAGAGGCTGGGCAGGGGCAAGAGTTCTGGGAACCCATGTGGTCTACAGTGACACTGTTCTGGAGTGGTCTCAATACCACTGGGCTGTGGTGAAGTCCTGACTTGCCCAGGCCTCCTCCAACACCACCCTGGTGTTGCCAGGTTGGGGTGGATGTCCAGGCTCCCAACATGGTCTTCACTGTCACTGTGGCAGGAAGCAGGTTACGGGATGGTGAGAATGAAAGTTCTGTCTCTCTGCTTGGAATTCCCTACGACTCCACAGAGTGGGTGTTGAAGCACCTTATCATGTCTCTGGAGGGTCGGAGTTCAGGCTCCCCCTCAGCCTTTGCTGGCATGGGTGGGAATGGGGCACTCGTTTTTCTTGTGGTATTTAGCTGGAGTGTAGCATTTACTGTCTAAAAATTCTCTGTCTTATCAGGTCACCCTTTTCCTCGTCCTTGGCTAGAGAGAGCAGGTTTTGTTGGGGCTTTGTTTGCCTGCACACATTGGCATTTCCAGATTGCCAACTTCTTCAGCTCTGAGTCTGGGATGAATGAGACAAGAAAAAAACCCAGGGAACTCACCACAGTGTTGTTCCTTGGATCCCTAGGCCCCTAGCTGGTCTGCCTTTTTTTCTTCACCTTTTAGAATCTTCTCATGTTTGTTTTGTTTATAGAATACAGAGTTTTTAGTTGTACTTAGTGGGAAAAATAGGGAAAAGTATGTCTACTTTATTTTCTCAGAAGGCAAAGTCTCAAACTTTACATATTTATGGATGAATAGACAGACATCCCTTCTAAAAGTGAGAACAGACAATAACATGTGTATTAGTTTCCTAGGGCTACTGTAACAAATTATCACATTCAGTGACTTTAAGCAACAGGAATTGATTCCATCATAGTGCTTGAGGCTAGAAGTCCAAAATCAAGTTGTCAATAGGATTGGTTCCATCTGGGCTCTGAGGGAGACTCTGTTCCACACCTGCCTCTGAGCTTCCAGATTATGACCAAAATGCAAAGAAGATATGCTAAGTGACATAGAAGTGGAAAAAAACACAACTTTATGAGGATTAATAAGAGGGAGGGGTTTGATTGATAACAGTTGAAATGGTTGTTCGGTGGTAAAGGGTATATTGAAGACGAGGAAGAGCTTCACGGAGAAGTTCAGGATTCAACACAACTCTTGAGAGATAAGTAAGTTTCTATAGAGAGCTTCAAGAGAGGATATCGTAGACAGGGAAAATGGCATGAAATTTAGTGCAAAACAAGGCAAAGTGTATTTGGGGAATGGAGTCCCAAGGACACAGGGTAGAAAAAGGGAAGTGCTAGAAAGTTTGTCTGCATTAAATGTGAAGAAAGTCGAATGCTAAGTGGAGGCCCTTTCCCATCATTCAGCAGTTAGTATGGAGCAGGGTTGTCACATGATCACAGTGGTGTGTTAGGAGCATTTATCTAGCAGCCTGCTGGCAGCTGGCCTGGAGGTAGAGGCAGTCAGAAAACAGTAGAGTTGGAGGGACCAGTTGGGATATTACTAGAATAGTCTAAACCCAACAAGTGAGAGTCTGAATCATGATGGTGGTATTGGGAATGGAAATAAGAATGGTTTGCAAGAGGTATTGTGAAAGAGAAATTGAGAATGTTAACAAACAGTTATCTGAGGTGACCAAGAGATATCAATAGGTTAAATTTTGGGCTGACACAACAATAAAATATTCTAGCAGGGACAAACTTCAAGTCTTCTCTTATGATACAGTCTGAAACATAATAAGGATAAGATGAAGAACACTTGACTTATTTGATAATGTTAAACAAACAAATAAAACTTGGAGATATTAGTTGACAGTAGTGTGGTAACCATTATCTGGAGGAACTTCTTGTCCAAAAAATCAGGGGAGATTCCCTTCTTGGTGCCAGCCCCTAAATCAATTGTGTTTTCACTTTGTTTGTTTTATCTTTTTAATTAGTATGTGAATTAAAAGCTTAGGATTCCAAAGAATAGATCTAAATAAGAAGTGATTTTCAACAGAGTTTTAGTTTCTACCCAAGTTTACATCAGATATTACCTACCAGCAAGGTCCCTTTTCTTGAATTTTTCACTATGTCTGCGCAAGTGGAAAGCTCTCCCCAACCCCGCCCTATCCTAGTAGGAAGAAAGAAAAAGAGGTTGATCACTGCCAAGACATTGCTTCTTCCCCAGAGAAGATGTCTTGCTCCCAATTTTAAAATATGTGATATAGTCAACAGTGATAACACCCCATTATGTTTGGGTCACTGAGAAGTGGGGCAGCTCTATTCTTTAACAGAAATGTTATAAAGTGAGGCGCATATACCTTTCTCATGACATAGTGTGAAATATCAAGACTTTATAGAATATCTCATGCTATCATTTCCTCTTCTTCAGCATAGATCTCTTGGAAATGGAATAGCCCAAGCCAAGCTTTGTGGTGCCATGCTCTCCTAATGATGTCAAGTTCATGTTCTTTCCAGATGAAGGAAGGGTTAATGGGTGACAAAAGGCCAAAGAGTGCTTACTGGCCTTCAAGGGTCCTGACACACCTAAGCCATAACTGTCTTGAATGATAGAAGAAAAATATTCTAACTGCAGAAAGTTGTACTGTACTCTTCACTGCTCAGACTGCGTCTAGCGTATTGGGTTAAACTGTAGTCCTACTCTTTAAAGGAGATATTGATGAAGATGAAATCTATGTTTCTGAGTGAAGGCTTCAATTCACAGAAAATAAACTAGCCCTTCATTTTGTGTGTGTTCTTCTTATATACATTATGATTTTATTTTCTAATTCTCCTTTGAGATGTGTATAGGAAAATGACTAAAGTAAATTCAGATGTCCTAATTTCCCTTGAGGTTAATAGTTGACTTTAATTGTAATATATATATATAAGGAGAAACCAAAATCAAGATTCTTATAGATTAAATCAAGTTCTCATAGATTATCCTTTAGTTCAATAAGATTAAAATGAAGGTTGACAAGAAAGTAGCTGAGTGCATTGATAAGTCCAACAATCAATGAACTCTCAGATCAAGGTTTCTGGTGAGTGGGTTCCTTCTCTCGGGCACTCTTAGAGTTCTTGGCATGGGAGGATATTCTAGGGACGATAGATCCCATTTCACCATTTTCTGTACCCGGTTCCCCTACTATACTCATTTCCTCATCATTCTCTCTTCTGTTCTGTGCCATGCCTGGCTTCCTGATATTGCTAAGGTTCTCCACTGTGGTCTGCTGGCCCACAGCACTGTTTAGGGTTCTCAGTTCTATTGCACAATCCTATTTCCACTTTGCACCTACTGATTCAGAGTCTCCAGGGGTGAAGTCAATAAGGTTGTAGGGAAAAGAGAAAAAAAGCCTCCATAAATGATTCTGAAGCATAGCCAGATTGAAGAACCACCGGCCTCAAACGGATTTGAACTTGAATCTTGCCTGAATGATATAAGCAAGTTATTTAACTCTCTAATCCTTTAAAAAATGATAATAACACCTTATTCCCAGGTAACCTTTACTGAAAGTTTACTATGTGTTAAACAATATGCTAACATACGTAGATTATTATTTCGTTCATGTAATAATGCTATAAATTAGATATTATTATTAATCTATTTTACAGATAAACATACTGAGGCTTATTGAATTTAATACAGTTAATAAGGTGCCCAAGATTATCCATCTGGTGATTAATGGAGCCAGGATACAAACCCAGGTAGTCTGAGTAAAGAATTTATCATGTAACGTGACACACGGTAAACAGTCCATGTAGCAATCATTTTCAGTAGCATCATGTAATCATGATCCTTATCATCATACGCCTCAGTCAAATGCTGATCCTCTCCCGGAGCCAGCAAATAGTGGATTGCCTCACACTCTTCTCCAGGTTTTTGGAGGGTAAGACATTGCCAAGTATCTCAGGGAAAATACGCTCCTATCTTAGAGATCTGTACATCTTACACCCCGCTGTGGGAGTTTATAGGAACCCACAATCTCATATCATAGCCGTGAAATTTAATATAAAAGTGAAGAAAAACAAGGTTCTCTTCCCAAGTAGAAAACCCCAGACAAATTTCATGAAAGTGGCAGGTAAGTTTTCCTATTGCCAGAATGGCATTTCAGTACCCGGAAAGCCTCCTTCTATAACCTTGGGGAACAGATCTGGAGTGGTCTATAAGCTTCCTCTGACATGGGCAATGCAGATAGTGGAGCAATGAAACTAAATTTCCCTGTCTAGGTTACTCGTGGAGGCTGCTTCAGGGACCAGTTCTTTCTGTGGACTTCAACCTGCAATTTCACTTTCTGTGTTTTCCCCCTACTTATTGATTTTTTTTTTTTTTGGTGAGGAAGATTAGCCCTGAGCTAGCATCCGTTGCCAATCCCTCTCTTTTTGCTTGAGGAAGATTGTCCCTGAGCTAACATCCATGCCAATCTTCCTCTATTTTGTATATGAGAGACCGCCACAACATAGCCTGATGAGTGGTATGTAGGTCTGTGCCCGGGATCTGAACTTGTGAACCGCAGGCCGTGCAAGCGGAGCGTGCGAACTTAACCACTATGCCACTCGGCCAGCCCCCATATTGGTTTTTTAAAATGCTGATTATTGTTCAAGTCAGAAGGTAGGGTTTAAAAAAATACAGTGTCAGAAGGTTTTACTGCTTTAGAAATACATTTCACCATTTTACCTAACAAATTCAGCAATATTTGGCTTATCACATGTTGTGGTAAGAATAAAGCACAGAAGAAACAAACTTCAGTGGTACTACTTATTCTCAACATATAGAAAAGCAATGATCATGAAACATAAATACAGCAGAGTTACCTGTCATGTTGCAGTAAACTTTCAGAGGCCCCAGAGGTCCGCTGCCATCAGGATCTATCCAGTAGTAATTGGACGTCTGGCCCAGGTGTTTGTATGCTTCACAGGAAGGTTCATAGATAGCTGGAATGAAATATCCAGCATGAGCACAGCACAAAACAAATGGTGCCCCAGACAAACGCCCCAGTAACATATCAAATGCTGTCAAACCACTGTTCAGGAGTGTATCCTCTTGTTAGAGTGAATATTCTTTTTCTTCACATTTAAATTCATGATTTGGTTCTTACTCTATAAGCATTTCTGGTCTAACAAAGATAGCAAGTTCCTGCTATGGCTTTATAGTTCGGGAAAAGTCTAGAACAATCAGTCAGTTGTCAAATAAATGTAATGTTTGTTGCATTGGGGCTCATGATTGCTGAAAAAAATATTTAATCTATAGTTATTTATAGATACCATCTCCTTGCTGGAAGGGACTTTATTTCGAAAGGCCATGGGGCCGCCCGGTGGCGCAGCGGTTTAGTCCGCGCTTGGCAGCCCTGGGGTTCGCGAGTTCGGATCCCAGGTGCCCGCCGACGCACTGCCTGTCAGCCATGCTGTGGCGGCGTCCCATATAAAGTGGAGGAAGATGGGCACGGATGTTAGCCCAGAACCAGTCTTCCTCAGCAAAAAGGGGAGGATTGGCGATGGATGTTAGCTCAGGGCTGGTCTTCCCCACAAAAAACAAAAAAAACAAACAAACAAAAAAAGAAAGGCCATAAGTGTGTTGGGCTATCAACTAAGAGACTAGAAAAAAATCTCTCTCTCTCTCCCTCTCTTTCTCTGTTTCTCACACACACACACACACACACTTTTTTGCATACATAGTATAAATATCCCGCAAATAGCATCGGATTTCAAATCTCCCTTTATTTCAGGAAAAAGGATGTCCCTGTTTCATTTTATTTGTTACAGGTGCTTTAATTACATCAAATCTAGTTTGTGTAGAAAGCTACATCAATGTAATTAAATATTTAGTTTCTTTTTTATTGTTTTCCTTTTTGTCCCCATGCTCCTGACAAATTCTTTTTTCTTACAGAGACTGCACCTGTTTTCAGAAGTACAAAATGGACATTTCCACATCACCTTTGTAGTCAGAACTTCTACAGTACTATTATGAAAACTTTTTTAAACAGCTCCATACTGACACGACGAATTTGAAAAGTTTCTTTCCAAAACGAGGAACTATTTTTGGTAAAAATCTATCTGATATAAAGTAGTGGAGTCTTTTGGTAAAGTGCGCCTGAATTCATTTTCCTGTCGCTTGTTAAATATTTAAGCAGGAGGCCTGATTCTTGGCCTCCCTTTTCTTCCTTCCTCTTCCACGTTCTCTGGGCCTCCCTTTGGCTTTGCAGTTTCCTCTCTCCAAAGATGTTAGACCTTAAGTTCTGTTTCATTTCAACAACGACACACTAGACTAAAACAATTCTAAAATTCTTTGATTTACTTAATCCTGCTTTCCTCCTTTCCTTCCTTCCTTCTGCAAATAGTTATTGAGTACCTATGATGTGTTGAGCAGTGGATTAGGCAACACAAATACAGCTGTGAACAACACAGATAAAGGACCTTTAGGGTATGGTGTGTTCACTGTTTTGGTACTCCTCATGCAAAAAGTGCTATTGGGAGAGATGTGGCTAGAAAGTTAGGTGAGCCCATATACCTTTTGTCCCAGGGTAACGATTAATATGCGCACTTTCAATCTCCCCATTGCCTCCTTTGGTCAACAAACTATGGTTGCTCTAATTCTGAATGCCATACCAAGTAAAATATTGCACTAAAAGGCAATGAGGAAGTATTTTTAACCTTTAAGCAGGAAGCTAACATAATTAGATGAAGGTGGTAGGAAGAAAACTTGTAGCAAAACAATAGATTTTAGGGAAGTGATTCAGAAGGTAATGAGAGCATTCAGGCTGTTATTGCTAAATGCCAGGTGAAAGATGCCCAGCGCTCTACGAGAATATGAGAAAGGATAGAGTAGATGGGACTGATTCATGTGTTTTTAAGATCAACAGGACATGGAGACCTGGTGGGTGTAGGTAGTTAAGAAGAAAGAGAGTTCAGAATGACTAAACTCATTATCCCTGAAAATGAACTAACTGCCTTATTAATTTTTGACAACCTCTTTCCAGATTATTACAATTTTTGCGTATAGCACAAAATCATCCAGAATGTCAGGTTCAAATTCTAGTGTTTTCCTCTTAGTCCCTTTGGCCAATCTATCATTAAAACCTTTCACCTTTGTCTTCTAATATTTAATAATTAGGCATTCTCTTTTCTCCTTGCCAACACCCCAGTCATTTTCCTTATCATCTGGGATCTGGTTTACAACAATCATCCCATTTATTGGCTGTCCTACACAAGTATCTCTTCACTTCCCACCAAATTACGCTTTTTATCCAGTGTTAGTCTAGCCCTAAAACATTACATTCATGATGTTAAAAAATGTGCAATGGTTCTTCAGTATCTATGAGATTCTAGCCCAGATCACCATCGATGCATGTAAGACCTTCCATAATCCTAACAGATCTTTCTGGGCTTAAATAATTTGCCAACATGAACCTTGAGCTCTGGTCACATGACTCTGACACAGGAACTTACTCTCTCTTTCAATCTATAGACCATTTCAAAAGAGGAGCAAGCCTCTTTTTCAATCTATAGACCTTCTCAATCAGAGTGAACTATTACGGCAGAAGTGGTAAGGGCTCTGCAGTCAAACAGACTTGGGCTGAAATTCTGACTCCACAAAGCACTATTTAGGTAATGTTGGCAGAGTCACCTAGCCTCATCTGACTTGTCTGGAGAATAGATATAGGTATATTATAATGGTGTTATGAGAATTGGAGGAAATAACATCAATTGCTTAACGTTGTGTCTGGCCCATGGTAAACATTTAATAGGTAGGGTTTTTATGATTAACATAATAATTATTATTTAGGCCCCACTCACATTCCTCCTTTCTTAAGGAGATCTCCCTAGTCAATATGTCTATCTTTCTGTACAGTCCAGGGCAACCATTACTCGTTTCACGTACTATAGTACTTGATTATAATCAATTTAGGATTTGGTTGACTGTTGTTAATTGAATTTCATATATGAAAATTTTATTTCTTAACAAGGCTGTGAATTATCTTGAGGGCAGGGTCTAGAAAATATATTTTTCTTTTCTACTCCATATAATCCAACATGGTAGGTGTTAAAGAAAAACTATCATAACTAAACTTAAAATGTACCTATTTTTCATCCTATTCTGATTTTGATCAATGAATGATTAGCTGGTTAACCAGGAGAGGCGTATGCATATAAAAGCATGGCTGGATGGTAGAACGGGTAGGTAACTACTGCGTTTCTAAGTAAGCATATAGACATTTTAAAGAGGGCTTCGGACCTTAACCCACATAATCAACTAATACTAGATATTGAAGGCATGTGGATGAGGGAAATTGGGATAAGCAAGAAGTTCTCTTTTTCTTCAAAGTGTGACAGTTATTCTGCTTGTGTGTAGCCTACGGCAGGCCTACTAGCTGCTTTTGCCTCATCAACACAAATGGAAAACCAAGTACTTCAGTCCAAACTTGACCAGATGTGAAAATCACCTGGAGAGCTTGTTAAAACAGGGCTTCCTGGGCCTCACCCTGAAGACTCTGACTCAGTAGAGAATTTGCAGTTCTAACAAGCTCCCCAGTGATGCTGAGGCTGCAGGGCCAGCCGGCATTTTGAGAAGCACGGCTCTAATCCTGAAAAGAAGCTAACTCAAGAAGGGTGGACTAATTCTATATTTATATTTACATATAAACAGGAAAAATAGGTCACTGAAAGGCAATGCAGTAAAATTTTAAATAAAATAAGACTAGAATGTCAACTCACTTCACTCAAAATAATAAAAATGCAATGGGATATAAAACTCTAAATAAAAATACAATGGCAAAAGAGATATACTTAGATGAATGCACAGAAAAATATTTGGAAAAAAAAACACACCAAAACAGTAACAGTGGTTATCTTTGAGTAGTAAGATTGATGATTTAAAACTTTTCATACTTTTCTGTTTTTCACATTACTTTATAATGTGCATAAGCTATGTTAACATTGAAAACACACTTGCAAAATGCATATCCGGAATAATGGCACTGAGGTAAAATGGCAAGGACAGCTGTGATACAGTAAAATTGCACTAGTTTTATAACTGAATAAGAAATGAAGAGATTTTTGTTCAAACCTCCTTTTTGTCATTTTCTACCCAGAAACTCTTCTTAACTTTTAGATTTCTCAACTGTAAAAAGGAGGCAATAATACCTCCTTCACCCAGTTATTGTGAAGATTAAGTGAAATTACACACTTTGTAAACTAAAAAGCGTTGAGCATACTGAAATTTTAATGCAGAGAATGAGCTAACCAAAATATTTTCCCTGCATTCCTCGGCCAGTTAACTCTGTACCCAGTGCAGTCCTGGCTGAGCTGCACAGTTTGTGTACATCAAGACTGAGGAGACAACAGAGCACGAGGGGGTAAGGCAGCAGCCACTGAAGAAAGAAAAAGATCTGAGCCATCGTCAATAATTGAGTTTTGCTAGTAGACTGCTGAAGAAGAGAAAGGTAATTGGGCTGATGGCAAAATAGACTCATCAAGTCCATTGATTTATTAGAAAAGTAATTTTTCTCTGTTGCAACTCCTAGTATCAAATGAATGTTCTCATGTTATTCTCTATATTCTTAAATAAATCTTAGATGTGCAGAAATATTACTATTGAACACATCAGACTGAATTTCATAACATGTAAAAATCCAGAAAGAGACAAATCTGAAATATCTTATTCATTTTCATTAAAGAATAAGTGTTGTCTGTGTGGCATCACGTTAGGTACAATGGAAAATGACAAAGTACTACTGTATTAGTTTCATATGCCTGCTATAAAAAATAACCAAATGCTTAGTGGATTAAAACAATATAAATTTATAATCTTACAGTTCTGGAGATCAGAAGTTTGTAACGGGTTTCACTGGGCTAAATTCAAGGTGTCGGTAGGGCTGTGTCCCTCCTGAAAACTCTAGGGGAGAATCCCGTTCTTGCCTTTTCCAGTTTTTAGAGTCCACCAGCATTCCTTGGCTCATCATCCCATTTCTCCATCTTCAAAGCCAGCTGTGACTGGCGGAGTCTTTCTCACACTCCATTTGATTCTCTGCTTTCCTTGTCATCTCTCTCTATTTTAAGGAGCTGCATGATTACATTAGATCTCCCCAGATAATCCAGGATAACCTCTTTATGTGAAGGTCCTTAACTTAATCGTAAAGTCTCTTTGCCATATAAAGTAACATATTCACAGGTTCCATGGGTTAGAACATAGACAAATGGGGGTGGGGGGATTATTCCGCCTATCACACCTATATAATAATAATATGATCGTTCTACCTTAAAGAACAAATTTTATTAAGCACCTAACGTATTCCCAGTGTTGTTGATTAACAAAAGATGCCAACTCACAGGCAAAGGGAAGAGCAAACGGTTTAAGAGCAGAGATGTGTAGGAGGCCTAATGTGCTGGGAAATAAAGCATGACTTAGGAATGGTTAGGGTAAAGGCAGAACATAAAGGAGGAGTAGCTACTCCCAAGGAGAAGGAGAACTCTCAGCAGTATGAGTTGTTGTAGAAAACAAGAACAGAAAGAGGGTAGGGAAAATGGCAATACATTTGGTGAGGAGATTTGGGTGACTTGTTAAATATTTCAGGGTGGTGGTATTTGTAGAAACCAGAGTATAAGGAAAGGAACTGTTTGGTGGAATTGGGTGGTGATTATACTATTATAGGAGTTTGAACCATGAAAGGAAAAATAGAATAAAAATTAATAGAGATTGCTAAGTTGAAGTGTGGGAGTTTTTATTAGGATGTGTGAGACAGAGTCAGGTTGTTTTTTAATATGGGTATTTCTGATTATGGAAAGAATTTACACCCTTTAATGAATTTTGAAAAAGTAGTAAATAATAAATAAGAAAAAGATAATCTCTTGTTTTCCCGCCTCCAGTAGTAAATTTGAGGGAGCTTGTATTTCATTCTCTTTTTGAATGCCAGGCCCCTCTTCTTACCTCTTTTCCAGACCTCCTTCAAGGGAATGAGAAGATAACATAACCTATCAGGATCCAGGATGCGTAATGGCCACGTTTTATTAGTGGTTGTCAGGGACTCATTACCCGCCTCACTCTCTGCCACCATGAAATAAGCTCTAAATTCTAATTCCCAAGAATCTAAAAGCAACAGCTTTGCCTGTGAATGCATCCTTATCAACTCTGGCTAGACTGATTTAAAACAAAGTAAAAAGAAAAAAATAGTGTCTTATTTGGTTGGCAAAAAAAAAAAAAAAAGCTTTTCATTATTGTTTTATTTGTAGTTTTTGATTAACAGTTGGAAAATTTCTTTTCAAACACACATTGGAGAGTTTTAAAAAAACCTTTGTGAGGTGTGTAGTTATGACTTTGCCCATTTATATATTGTCAGCATTTTTCAGTTGACTTAAAGTGGTTATAATGTAAATCAAGACTAAAATCTGTGTTTTGTCATATTTGTCTTCCTTGTTTTTTTTGCCTGATAGCCCTGAATATGTAGTTTTTGATGTATAAATATCATATTTCATTATTGAATCTATTGATTTCCTTTTAAAAACTGTTTTCATAGTTCTTAAGTGTATATTATCATTGTCTATTTAGTGATTTGACACTAAAGGCCTTGAATGCTACGCCAAGGAGTTTGTGTTTACTCTGTGAGAATAGGGTAAAGAGTATAAAGTAAGGTAGTGATGTTATTAGTTTTATGTCTAAGAAATACCTGTTGGCAGCTGTGTAAACAAGAGGCTACAAAAAGTTAATATCAACTAAAAGAGTATTGTATGGGGCCATGGAAGATACGAGGAAGATATAACACGTGGTTAAAATATAAAGGCAGGTCCCCGGGAACGGAGAGGAAGGCACAGATCTGGGATGCTGTCCGTGACTTCAATTCTCACATACACATTGATGATTCCAAAAGGACATTGACATGAATTGAAAAGTATCCCCCCAAAGGATGTTGAAGTTCTAACCCCTAGTGCCTTTGACAGTGACCTTATTTGGAAATAAGGTATCTGAAGACGATTAAGCTAAGATGAAGTCATGACGGGAGGCCTTAATCCAATTTGACTGGTGTCCTTATAAAAAGGGGACATTTGGACACAGAGACAAATACCTACAAAGGGAAGGCAATATAAAAAACTCAGGGAGAATGCTAACCACAAGCCAAGGAATGCCTGAGGCTCCTGGAAGCTAGGAGAGAAGTATGGAACGGATTATCCTTCACAGGCCTCAGAAGGAACCGACCCTGCAGATACCTTGATTTTGGCTTTCTAGCCTCCAGAACTGTGAGGCAATATATTTCTGTTAAATCACTCTGTTTGTGGTGCTTTCTGACAGTAGCCCTAGGAAACAAATGCAAACATACAGCTGCCAACTGCCTGGGCCAATCTCTCCTCACCCCCACCTCTGAGCTTTTCCAACACTTTAAAAAAAATTATTTTATTGAGGTCATATTGGTTTATAACATTGCATAAATTTCAGGTGTACATTATTATATTGGAGCTTCTGCACAGACTGCATTGTGTTCACCACCAATAGTCTAGTTTATATCTGTCACCATACATATGTGCTCCTTTACCCCTTTCACCCTCTGTCCACCCCCTTCCTCTCTGGTAACCACCAATCTGTTCTCCTTATCTATGTGTTTGTTCATTTGTTTATCTTCCACAAATGATTGAAATCATACAGTATTTGTCTGTCACCCGTCAGAATGGCTATAATTAACAAGACAGGAAATAACTAGTGTTGGAGAGGATGTGTAGAAAAGGGAACACTTGTGCACTGTTGGTGGGAATGCAAACCAGTGCAGCCACTATGGAAAACAGTATGGAGATTTCTCAAAAAATTAAGAATAGAACTACCATACGATCCAGCTATTCCACTGCTGGGTATTTATCCAAAGAACATGAAATCACTAATTCAAAAAGATATATGCACCCCTATGTTCATGGTGGCATTATTCACAATAGCCAGCTTTCTTATAGTTGATGTGGAGGAGGACTCTCCATCATGTTCTGCTACTTTACTTTTAAGAGAGAAATATCTTCCTGATAAAATAGTTACTTTTGGCCCATATGTGCAAGGTCTTATGCTGGATGCTCTGAACAGTACAAAGCAACAGCTCTCTAGAGCTCCGTTGATGCTGATGAGCTGAGGAAGGCTCTCGCCCCTTTCTACACTTCATGCTTTGAGAAAGGCAATTAAGCATGCAGTGTCCATCCTTCCTGTTGTTACCTTCTTTGGAACATTGTAGCCTTTTCCTGATTGCACAGAAAGGGAAAAGTTCACATCTACTGATTTGATATAAAATTGGAAAGAAGCATAAAACGAACTTCATAGTTCATTTGCTAATACATGCTGTAACATGACATTTTGGGTATCAATAATCTATGAGTGTCCTCACTTTCCTGCTCTCTTATATCAGAGGGACCACATACTTACTACAGTCTTGCTATAGGGACCAAGTGACAAGATGCTAAAAAGGGAGATTTGTCTGTTGGAGGCCCTACCCTTGAATTAAGAAAGAAGCCTTTTAATGGAAAGTGTGGATGTACCAGAAAAAGCAAAATAGTTCTTAGCCCTTGACAGGGGCCTGGGGCATATTTGGTTGGTGGTGCTCAGAATAGGAAGGTCTCTGGGGCCCTCTTTATTCTAATCCCTTTTAATCACTAAGTTACCATCCGATCTTAATGTGTCTTTCAAAAGTAAGTGTCTCCATAGGAAAGAGATATTTCTCATTTGAAATGATGGAATTGACTTTCTGATCTCAATCACGCTCTAGTGATTTTGGTTGGAAAGCTAGTTTTCCGAGACTCATTATTCCTGTTATGGTAACTTCTCAGGCTTATGCACAGCCAAGCCGGAAATCCAGAGAGGCAGGTGTGGCCTTGAGACACCCCCTGTGAAAACTCCCTAATTCCAGGACTGTGCAATTATTTTTAATTAGCACCATGTAAGCTTCACAATACCTAAGTCCTCATTAACACTTGAATATTAACCTCATATGTTTTCCGTCTCTCTGGATTTTTTTTTTAAAGCTTGACTGAATGCCCCGTGTAAATGACATTATTTCTCCTAGGAACTGTTGCCTCGTTATTGGGACACGGCAAATGGTGGTAGAGAGTGTGGGTTTAAAAACAGATATTCTGCATGCTAATATTATGTCACGATCTTTCCATGAATGTAATTTCTGTATAAGATGTTATTCATTATCGTCCTCTAATGGATTCTTTCCCCTGTCCAAGTCTCAAGGGAAAGGGGTAATTTAGAATAATTTAAAAAAAAGATAAAGTTTTGACTTCCTGTTAATAAAACAATAGCTTATAGTTCTCTTACCTGACAAGTCCTTCAAAAAATTTTTAGAAATCAGAATAAAATCTACATTTATTATTTCATTTCTACACTCTCTCTTACCCACATCCTCCCATTTCTGCCTTCCCACGTCCTTCCATTCTTTGCATTGGCTCCAAGGCACTACTTTAAACAGTAATTCATACCTCTGCAAAGCTAGTCACAAAACTACAACTCTTTGTCTCTGTATCATTATGACTGCCATATTCCTTGGTGATGTCAATATCCATTCTTGCTATTCTTTGACCTTCACTCCACAGAACGTCAAACTGTTCAATTTTTATGACTCAATCTGGATCAAGCTCTACTTGTATTTTCTTCATTCTTACTTTTAAGTTATAGAAGAGGGGAAAAAAAACCCTATAAAACCAACTGGGCATACTACAAACTCATGTTTCCTCATTTTAATAGGTCTCTACAATGGAGCTAGCAACCCCACACGTGACTTGCTTAGACCCTATAAAGGTTGCCTATGTTGTCTCTTGCTCCATCTACTTAATCCCCTACTCCCGTCTCTAACATTCTCACTCTCGTTTTCACTCTGTCCCAGTAATGAGGCTAAGAACATTGACTCAAGATGTGTTGGCATCTATATTCCCCTCCTTCAACATAACTCTGCACTAAACAGGTCTTTTTCTCTTTCCTATTGCTAATTTATTTATTAATATTTACTAATGTACTACAAAAAGTGCTATGCATTGTATAAGAAATAAAAAAATGAATCGTAGATCCTGGCTCTGAGGAATTTACTATCTAATATATGGAGCAGACATATTGAGAGATAAAATATCATATAATTTGCTAAGTGTTATAAAAAAAGATGCAAACAAAGTACCTGGACACTTTAGATAAGGGGTTGGATAACTTGGTTTAGGACAGTCTGGGATGGCTTCATTTGTGACATCACTTTAAGCTGAGTCTTAAAGGATGAGTAGGAATTTGGCAGGAAAAGGAGAGAAGGACCCTTCTTTATTGCTCCTTCCTAATGCCACTCCTCAGATAATTTCAGATAATTATTTTCTTGATTTTCCTTCTCTCTTTTTTCCATTAGCTCCACCTTCTCTGTCTGTTAATCTGGTCTCCTGGTCTTCTCTGTCTTGGATGACAGGGAAAAATATATATATGCGTGTTGCCCTCTAGTCCTGTTTATCAGTCCAACCCAGGGGACATTCTGCTTCTTCAGCACTTATACCTTAACCCCTCAAGTCGGAAAGTTATCAGTACTGCCTCGCTGTCAAGAATGCCATTGATGTCTACCCTGAATTTTGCTAAGTCCTCGTTCTCTGTGATTTCAGTAGACTTGGTCACTGTCGGCCATCCCCTCCTTGAAACTCATTCTTCTCTGAGTTTTTGTGCCCTTGCACTTGTCTGCCTGCTCCTGCCCCTCTGACCACTCCTTTCCTGTGCCCTGCACTGTCATTTTTCTTCTCCTGACCTATAGAGAGAGCTATTCTCTGAGGGCTTGTCCTCAATGCTCTGTCTCTGGCATCTGCACAGAAGGATTAGTTAACTTGTCTAAGATTGTTTGCCTAGGAAAAGGCAGAGGCAGAATTGAAACACAGGAATTGTGGCTACAGTGTCCCTGCTCTTAATTATGCTGAATTGTTTATACTAATCTCATTGTGGAAAGGGGGGTATTTTGTTCTTATTGCTGAAGGATAGCATACAGAAGAGTGAGGGGCTGTGTTGTACTGAGGAAAAGTCTTTGGAAGGAAGACTAGATTTTTCTTATTTATATCTGTGTATGTATGTGTGTTGAGGAAAGAAAAATGGAGGAGGGAAATTCTCCAATTGTTTTTGGCTAAGCAAAACTCAGTTTAACAAAAAATCAAATCTGGCTCTGATTAGAAATGTTAGTTCCTTTGCAAACTTCAGTCATTTTGAGAAAAGTTGTCCTGATAATTCAAATAATAAAAGGATAACTATATCTTATACTACTTTACAGCTTAAAAAATGTTTTATTACAGTTTCTCTAATTTATTGAGTGAGGCAATACAACCGATTCTAAATGCCAAATATTGCTGTTAGAATTTAATGGAAAAATAAACCATTAAAAAATATGAGTATTGAAACTTGAAAATGAAATAGATGGGCTGCTTTCCATAGCAGAAAGGATTGTGTTTACAGTATTATATTATCCAAACCAAAAACCAAATAAAATTACCCCCCCCCCACGCAAGTAAAGGCAGTAGGGGGGACAATACAGTGGGAAGGTGTCTGGACTGAGAGTTATAATACCTATATTGTGCCCCGGTTCTGTAAGTTACTGTCCGTATAATTTGGATTGTTTGTCATCTAGCTTTCCTGAGTATGAATTTTCCCATTTAAGGAATGAGACATTTGGTGGGATGACAGTCAAGTTTCATTTTGGCTAAGCACTTTATGATCTTGATGGTTTATGGGACATATTTCAAAAGGCCATAATAACCCGGGTATCTTTGTTGAGCATTTATTATACCTTATCTATTATTTAAAAATCGGTGTAGTGATTAAAGCATTATTGGTGATTTCAGAGCTCTTCTCTGAAAGATAAAATAAGATTCAATACAGAAATCCGTTAGAAAATAGAGAATATCCATCAATGGGTAAAAGTCGAGATTGTTTTGTTAAAACTGAAATAGCTATAGGATATTAACTTTAGATTTAGATAAAGGACTTCCCTAACAGTGTCTTTCTCCAACTTCTTTTGAGACGGGAGGATTAAATACATGCAGGCTTTTTTTTTTTTTTTAAATAACAGGACATGTCTCAAAAGCATTAGACTATTATTATGATTAAGTGTGACTTACAAAACTCCCTTCTGCTTGAGGTTCTGTTAGGGTCATCTCAGAAACAAATGATGGAGTTACTAGTCTTCAAAATAGGTCACTTGAGTAGAAATTAAGTGGCCAGTAACTTCAGCATTCCTGCACACAGCCGAGAACCAGGGAAGGAAGGTTTTTTAATATTCCAGAATCTTGAGCTAGCTGCCTCTAATCTAGGCACATTGCAACTGCTGCATTAAACTATTCACACCGTAATAGAAGCTTCTGTGGCTTTATTCTGAGTTCATTGATCCTAGTTATAGCAGAGGGAAAAAGGAAAAAAAAATGCATTATCATCATCGCCAAGTAGAATAGTGGACCACGATAATGATGTCGTCATCCTTTCTGAGAGACCCAGGCACGAGTGGAAGACAGTCCATTAGGAGAAAGGGCCATTAGGAGAAAGCTATACTAAGTTCATTTTCTCATTTAAGAAGACAGGAAAACCTGTTACACATTTTTGGATAATACGTATTTATCTTAATGCGTGAAAGAGCCACATGATGCTTTTTTCTCTGTCCTCACACAGTGCCCTGCACACAAGTCAGTCAATAAAAGCTTGTTGAATATTTAAGTTCTGTGGAAAACATTTATTATGGAGAATATCTCATTGTCCAGTTTTTCCAGACACATTAGCGATTTCTTACAGCACTGTGCTGTGTCCTAAAGTATATTTTTTTCTTTCTACTGAACAATTTCTTCACTGCTGCCTTTACTTTGTTAGCCCATCTGCTATTTAATATTTGTAGTGGTTGTTTGAGGAAGAGGCTGGTTTCAGTTGTGCTTGCCCGGTTCTCTCCTTGACCAAGGTTGTCCTTCCTTAGGGGCCAGCGACAAAACAAATAGACAAGACATTGCTGCTGAGTGTATGTTCCGTTCCCCATACAGACCCCCCCTTCCTCTTCAGTTCACTTTGTGACTTTCTCTCACTCATGCTCAGCTCTCTCTAAAAGGAGAATTCACATGAAGAACAACTAACAAAAGCCAAATACTACTCTTCCATCAGAAAGTTCAGTCTGTGATCAGTATGAGTGATTTTTACCCAGTGTTTATTGTGTTAAGAGTGGAAGAATAAGGACTTATATTTTCCAAGGATCTGTAGTACTCATTTCTTATATAGTAAAACTTCTACAAAAATTCCTTTTTTCTCAGGAGAAATTTCCATAAAAGAAAATTTTTATCAAATAATAATTTAATGATCAGTACCCTAATAGAAATGGGGCATTGCTTTATAGAACACGTGTGAACAAATAATTCGAATGTAATACGTGTGTTGTATAAATGTAAATTTATACATTATTACATTATACATTAATACATTTCTATATTAAATGTACAAAGTTCTGATTTCAGTTGTAGATGATAAGAAATGAGGAAAGAAAAGGGGTGGATAATTAGTTCCCATATGCAGAGTATGTATTACTGTATCGGACACATCTTGCTTACAGTTCCAGATCCCCTTGGTTCACCATTTTCCAGCCATGGCTGGGGTGACAGTTTATAGACATCAGCCAGCAGAGATGTCCAATGGGCAGATGACCATGGGAACCACTAGTCTTCCCATATACCTCAAATATAGGATCCCCGTATACTTGAAGCAATGGCCATGACCTGATCACTTTTGGGCTCCTCATGCTAGTGGACCTTCAAGCAGAGAAAGTTACCATACCAGCAGGGGTAATTGAGCTTGATTATGGTGAGGAGATGGGGCTGCTGCTCCCATTGGGGACAGGGGGAAGTGTGTCTGGAACCTTGGGGATTGAATGCAATGTCTGTTGGTGCTTCTGTGCTCTGTGTTAGTGGTGAATGGGCAACTGCAGCATCCACATCTGGTCAAGGGCAAGGTGACTAAGGACCTCGACCTCTTGGAGATGAAATTTTGGGTCACTACATCAGGCAAGCAACCAGCTGACATACTGGCTGAGGATGAGGTGGAGGAAGGGATGAGTAATATCAACTATTGCTGTGGATTCAGCTGTAACAATAGAGACTGTAGTTTATTCCACAAGTCTTTTGTGTTGAGCCTTTGCAGACATTGTTAGCAAGCACCTGAATGTGACTTTATGACAGAATAGACTTAATGGAAGGCATGAGTAAGTATCAATTTTGGACTGTATCAGACATCTCTTGTGTACCACTTCATATTCTCTTGGTCCTACCTCTTACTCCAGCCACTGCGGTAGTAACTAATTTTCTGAGGCTTTGACCAGCTATTTACAGATACAACATCTGCCATGCTCCTCTTGCTTTTTGCTCTGAGGGTTCATTGATGCTACAGAGCAGGGATATGCACAGAAATCCACTTGGCCCTCATGCATGCATACCCCAGAAATACAGTAAAATCAATGCTCTTGGGGCCACCCTCGACCAAAGGGAGGTGAGAATCATATTCATCCTTTTGCACCTCTGGGCAGAAAGTTCTGCCATGTGTTTCATAAGGCTCCTCAAAATTCCCCTGGGACTGAGCACCAGTCTCATGCAGCTATTGTCAACCTGGTAATGCATGTTCGTATTGGCTTTTCCTCTTTTCCTGCATCCTGGCTTCACATAAGCACCAAGGGTTATATTCCTAAATGAAAGGAATATAAGAAAGTCTTTGTCTCAGACTTCACTTTAAGGAGAACCCAGGCTAAGGAATTATAACACACAAATGTGCAATCTACTTTTTCTAATCCCCAAAAGATGGTGTTACAATAATTAAATAAGCAGTTTTAGTTACAGGCTTCTCCCTCAATGTCCACCTTCCCAGAAGATTGGCTTTCACTTCTTCCACACTCAGCAGATCTGACATAATGTAGGCACTTGATAAATAAGCTTTTACTGAGTGAATGAATGAGTAATAGAAATCATTATTAAGCAGTATGGAACTTAATTCTGTCCTAATAAAATTAACTCCATTTTCCCCCTTTCTTGCTGATCTTTACAATGCCAACATAATTATTTGTACATAAATATTCAGTTACACACAGTGGTTAAATTTTACAGCAGTGTCCCCCAATGAATCACTCCTCCCTCCATCCATGATCTTGTATAGTCCCTCCCACACTGATTCTGGATCTGATCATGTGACTTGCTTCCGTCAAAGAGACATTAGCAAATGTGACACAAGCTTAGACCTGCAAAGTTGTTGGTCATTTGAACTTGTCCTCTCTTGCTCTTGAGAACATTTCTGCTACTATGTGAAGAAGCTTGGGCCAGCTTGCTGGCAACACGTGACCCTGCCGAATGAAGGATTAATCATTCAGACTTGTGAGTGAGGCCATCATAGACCATCCAGCCCCAGGAGAGGCACCATTTGACTGCACCTGCATGAATTACCCCAGGTGAGACTAGCACAAGAAATATCCAGTGGATTTTATCCCAAATTGCTAACCTGTTAGCATGTTATGGGAAGATAAAATTGTTGTTTTAAGCCACTAAGTTTAAGGGACGTTTGTTAGGCTGCAATAGGTAACTGACACAGACAACTCACACACTCAAAGATGTTTTATTGGCTTTGATTATTTTACTATAATGGGATCATGCTATGTACAACCCAATTTATTCCACTATTGCCTGTGGAAGGTATTCATTTTGTTTCCAGTTTTTGCCACTACCACAACACTAGAGTAAATATCACTAAAGTTTCCTGGTAGACAGAGTCGGGGCTGATGTCACGAGGCATAGAAGGCCACAAGAGCTTTAAGGGCCCAGGAAACAGGGGCCCTAGTTAGGGCCACAAGAGCTTTAAGGACCCAGGAAACATTTTAATCTTAATTTATTTTAAAATTAGAAGAAAAAATGAATAGGATAATAATAAATTCCATCTGGATTATATTCATCTTTACATCAACACAGTTGTAAAGTATACTTCATATACCGTTTTTGTGTGCATGTGTGTGTATTTAGTGCAGAAAAAAATGCCCACAAAGGCAAAAAGTTTCCAGGGCCCATGAAATTTATACTGTGGCCCCAGAAAGAGGGCTTGCACTTTTTAATTTTGATTGATATTTCCAGATTGCTTTCTGAAAGTCTGTAACAATTTCCATTTTTACCAGAAAAGGATGAGTATTCTCTTAACTTATGCCCACCAATTAATAGGTATTATCGCTCTTAATTTTTTGCCACTCTGATGGATGTGAATTGGTAGCTCATTGCTACTTAATTTGCACTTCACTCACTACCAGGGAAGTTGAAATTTTTTCTGTAATTTTACTGACTATGTAGACAAGTCATCATTCTTTGCACCGTGTCTATTTATATGAACTGTCTGTATCTGTCATGACTGTTGCAAACATTATTTGCCAATTGATTATTTGTATAATGACATTATATACAGTACATCCACCACTCACAAGTTCTGGATTTTTATGTGTCCTAGATTGCCTGCCTTGATTAAGATGTCACCCCAAAGCCTATACATGTAATCTCCTAAATTTTCTCCTAGGATTTGCGATGTCTTATTTTTTTTTACAAGTAAGTCTTTAATCCCTCTAGAATAAAAATTCCATGGCATGAGGGATATTTAGAAATTGTTTTTGTTTAAGACAGCTTCACATCTAAACTTTAAATAGATAATAATTATAATTGTTTTCTTTACTATCGTAAACCCGGAAAAGAAGACAGATATGGAGGTCTGAACATAGAATAGGAAAGAGGAGGTCGTGTAGCATCTCTGGAGTTATTTCCTATTGTAAAAAGGGAAATTGAGTTAAACCATGTGTTTTTGAAGTGGGTCTCACGGAGTACTGAGTCTCAGGGTGGTTCTTTGGAGGCTCATATAAACAAGAGACGGCTATTCCCCCAACAGGGAAGGTTTAATAAGCTTTATACAAGTCCTGTCAGTTACAGGTCTATTTTATGTAACAAGATTTTGCCTATCACTTTATTTGAGGGGAAGAATGTTTTGCAAAAAACAAACCTCTAAAACCCTGGATTAGATAATCCTCAGGTCTTTTATTATTATTACATGATTTTAGAAAAGAAGGAGGAGAAGGTAAAAGAGTAAAGAAGGAAAGTTGGGGGAAAACTTCCATATTAATCTTGATAACTATAGCATGAGGTAGCTGTCATTATCAGAGGCAGATCCAGGTTTTCTGGGGCCTGAAGATAATACATTTTGGAGTCTCTCTTTAAGAAAAAAGAAGAGTCAAATACAAATGAAAATGCAGGGATGAAAATGGGCAGTGTGAGTATGCTTGGAAGTCATTCCTAGACCAGGACATCAGCAATAACTTAACAATATGTGGAAATGATCGCAGACCACATAAATATAGCCACTCAACCCAAATTTACTGTATCCCCAACTCAACTTCCCTTCAGTCACACACCAAAAATGCTCGAGGCTCCTCTAAGTCTCCCCAACAAACACTAGAGGAAAGTTGGAGTGAAAAGAGACAGTGGTCATAGCTCATTGCAATTAAGATATGTACCTTTGTACGTTTTACATGAACATATGACCATGTGAATGTATCCTATACAAGAGAGGGGCTCTGAAGCTTGAGCTCTACCAACTTCAGGGTGAATTCCCCCTGATTATGCCCAGTTTATAGGTGAAGAAACTAAAGCTCAGAAGGATTAGCAATTTACCGAAGTCTCACAGCTTGTCAGTAGGTGGGAACTGGGATTCCAACAAATGCTCTGCCTTCAAGGTTCTGTGACTTCTGCTGTCCACCACAAAGTCCTACTGTCCTGTATGCTTTTGGGGTGCTGTTTACCTTGGGATAGTTCAAACGTCTTACTGAACAAATTCTTCATTTAAAAAAAAGAAGAAAAAAGGAAAAAGATATCTATGGTGAAGTGTGAGGTAGGTGGGGAAGCACTCTTAAACGATGCATGAGAATTTAGATAACTAGACTATTATAGGTTTGGGCTGTAGCCATTATGCCAGGAATTCTAATTAGACTCACTGGTGTGGTAAGGCCATTTATAAAGTTAACATATCTGTGGGAAAAACACTTGATAGTCATTTATTTTTCACTATTAGGATTTCAAAACACAGGTGGACCTGAGCTACCGGAAATTCTGCAAAAGCTTCATGAGGAGATTCTGTGATGCTGGCTCTCATCATTGGCATGTCCATTATCAGGCCACACTGTATTATCCTGCTTGATTTTTCTATTACCCAATCAGTTGCCGGATGATTTCATCTAAATTGCCAGTGATTAAGTGAGATACCTTATACAGAGTATCCAGCATCGTTCCATTTCTTTTCACTTCATGAACATAGAAAGGCCAAACTCACTTTAATCATTAAACATAATATGACTAGGATAGAAAATATTCTTTTAAAAAGTTCTATGCATTCTAAGATCAAATAGAAATATATCGAGTGTAACCAAAGTTTTGAATAATTCATACTCTGCTCACCTTACCTTACTGTGCACAATTGAAAATTGGCCATATTGATTTCTTGCCCAATATACAGTGAAATCTCATTTATCTGACATCATTTGGGAATGAGCTGTTCATAGAACCATAGAATTTTAGAGCTTGACAAGACCTTGGAGTCATCTAATCTATCTCCCTCGTTGTAAATAATTATAATAATTATAACAACAACAACTACTTGAGCTTTTATTATGTCATAGTCTTTGTTGAATGTTTTGCAAGCAATATGTCATCTGTTTTCATAGTAATCCTATGAAGTATATATTTTTCTTTCCATTTTACAAATAAGGAAACTGACGCTCAGAGAGATTAAAACAATTGAAGGCTACATAGCTTGAAAGTAATGGAACTAGAATCAAATTTGAGTCCATGGGCTCTATTCTTAGCCACTATATTATGCTAGCTCTGAGTCAAATATGTCATACATCTTACTCACCCAAAGTCGCTCATTTTATTGAGTGTCAATTACTAGATCAGAACTTGGGTCTCCTGATTATGTTATCACATTCCCTCTATATCATACAAACTGTAACATAACTGGATCTCTAACAAAAATGAACTAAAGAATTATTTTCCTTCCTTTAAGCACTAAAACTCATTTTATTTTAAACATTTTCAGTGAAAATCATTCTAAGAGTTATTGCAAGTTTTCTGCCTCCTTAACCATACTACATTAAATATAATTGCCATTTCTTGCTGACTCAGGCTTCATAATTACCTACATCAATCATTGGAATATGCTGTAACAACATGATACCCTCACCAAATGACCCCAGAAAACTTTGTTTCATCAACTTGTTGGTTTCCCTTTTTATAAGCTGTAGATCCTTACTTTATTATTACTTGGGATATCATGCAGATTGTGCAGATTCTAACCACACTTCTCATCCAGACACACAGAATAAAATTACTCTTAATATGTAACGGGTTGAGAGGCAATACAGGCAAGTCTGTTTATAGTGGGTGTTTGAAAATGAAACAAACAAATATGACCTCTGGGTTGGAATGGTCTTCATTTAGGAGGTATTAAGCTGCATTCAGAGGGTTAAAGTGGAGATGGCCAGGAGAGGCCAAGGAAAGGGCTATAAAAGCAAAGGAGTAGAATGTGCAAAGGCTCAGAGGTCACAGTGTGATGCTCTGGGGGGCCTGAAAGGCATTCAGAGTGACTAGAGTCCAGAGTTCAAAATGAGCAAGTAGGAGGAGTTGAGACTAGACACGATCAGGGACCAGGTCTTTCAAAAACTGGTGCTTTCACGTAAGGACCTTGACTTAGTCTGAGAGTAATGAGAAGTATTTGAAGGAGTTTAAAGAAGCGGGAAGAGATGATCAAGTTGTACTGAGAATTTCCTTTGGCTATGATAGGAAGACCAGACACGAGAGGGCTAACAGTGGAGCCAGGAAGACCAGTTATAAGGCCATGTCATGGTTTTGAAATAAGATTCTCTCAGTAGAAATCAGTATCCTCATTTCTGTTAATGAGAAGGGAAGAATGGACAATCCCTGAGACCTCCTCCAGCTCTAAAACTCTATAATTCTGGATTCTTTGGTTTATGATTCGTCCATAAACATGGTCAATGCTATGCAAAGAAATAAAAGTTTTTGACTTGGTTTAGTGATCTTAATTTCTACTTGATTGCAGTTGAAAGTTGACATTGTCACTACACTGGAGTCATAAAGCAATCGTAGCTGGCTTTTAAGGCTGTTCTGACATTTGATTTACTTTCTGGTCTGTACAAATGCAAAGATTTACGATGACGGGGTAAAACACATCACAGTTCAGCGGTCAATTCGTTTAGTCATCCAGTAATATTCTGAAATTATCCTAGTGGCTTTGCAATAGGGTGTTAGTGAGGGGGCAGTGCCATTGTTAGTCCTGGGCTCAGATGCTGGAATAGTTTGACTCTTGGCTGACTCTCCTACTGACGTGCTCTGTGAGCTTGAGCACATCACTTAACCAGCAGTGGCTCAGTTCCCTGTAGAATGGGGGTGGTAATATTACCTCGCGTAGAGTTTTGTGAGGAGTGAACATTTAGAGAGTCTTGCACTTACTGAGTTCTGTATAAGTACTAGCTAT
Organism: Tapirus indicus; assembly: GCA_031878705.1. NCBI lineage: Eukaryota > Metazoa > Chordata > Mammalia > Perissodactyla > Tapiridae > Tapirus > Tapirus indicus. The sequence continues at coordinate 162,621,280 of CM062917.1, read as the reverse complement.
TATTATCTCCCTGAGGACCATTACTCTGAAGATGAAAAACACATGTAGAGTACTAAAGATGCATGGGAACTTAGCTTACACTTTTTGATGTGTGTATATGTATATGTTTTTTTCCTCTGAAGTAATTAAAGTACATATTGGCTTATCAATTCAGACCTAATTTATAATCATTCTTAAAGCAGAAGGAACATCCTAGGTAACCTAAAATCAACATTAAGCACAAAATTCACATCATTCAGTCTCTGTTCTATTGAGAGACAGCTCACTATCTGGAAGAAAATGGACTAGTTTTAAACAGTTCTAATTGTTCCAAAGTTCTTCCTTACACTGAGTTGAAATTAGACCCCTGTAACTTATTACTACTGATCCTAATTCTTCCCTTGGGTTACTCAGAAAAAGCCAAATACTTCTTTCACATGATATGGCCTATTTTTAATTTAATTGTGTGATTCTTTGAAATTAGCTTAAGATTTAATCCTCATTAAAACAAAAGGAGTTCTTAAATGCTTTTAATATCTGTTACTTGTAAGCAGAACTAACCCTAAGTAAACTTGCAAAGTTGTTCTCAATGACCTCTTATTGCCCCATAATGCCACTCTAGGGCGCCCTCCACAATTGGTATATTTTTCTCCAAAACAATTCTTTCCTTCTTTCCAGATTAACACTCCTAACCCTGAATAAATCTCTAATTAGTTTTTCACTCAGTTTTTTAATATCTGCCACAGAGATAAGAGATCTGATAAACTGATTCACACCATGATGTGAATAGCCACAGACAATTTTCCTTGGGCCTTTTTTAGAAGGTTAAAGACTGTGTTTGGTAGGCAGAGTATTCTTGCTCACCACTGTAAATCTCAGCACTGCGGCATACAGGTGATGGGGAGTATGTATAGGCCAGTGGCTTCCCAGCTACCCCCAAGGCACACTACTAAAGCAGACTACAAGGGCCTAGTTGTGAGGGGCTCAAGGCTTTTAAGACCCAATCTCTCCATGCTGTTCTCCCTAGTGGCTACACCAGTTTGCATTCCCATCAGCAGTGAGTGAGGGTTCCCTTTTCTCCACATCCTCTCCAACATTTGTTACTTTTTGTCTTAGTAACTTTAGCCATTCTAACAGGTGTAAGGTGATATCTCATTGTAGTTTTGATTTGCATTTCCCTAATGATTAGTGTTGTTGAACATCTTTTCATGCGCCTGTGGACCATCTGTATATCTTCTTTGGGAAAATGTCTGTTCATCTCCTGTGCCCATTTTTCTATCTGTTTGTTTGTTTTTTTGTTGTTGAGTTGTATGAGTTCTTCATACATTTTGGAAATTAACCCTTTGTTGGATGTATGATTTGCGAATATTCTCTCCCAGTTGGTGGGTTGTCTTTTTGTTTTGGTCATGGTTTCCTTTGCGTTGCAGGAGCTCTTTAGTCTGATGTAGTCTCATTTGCTTACTTTTTCTTTTGTTTCCCTTGCCTGAGTAGACATGGTGATACATAATAATGTACACCTGAAATTACACAATGTTATAAACCATTATGACCTCAATAAAATAATTGAAAAACCAAAAAACAAAAGATCCACTCTCAGGCTGATGTGGGCCAGTGGAGGGAGGTTGGGAAGATTACCACCAGATGAATGAAAATAAATCCATGGGCAATCTTTTGTCACAGTCTATTGTCAATTCACCAACTGAAAAGGAAGATAGATATTTACAGAGGATAATTAGAGAAGGAAAAAAATACTTTCCCTCCATTAACTGTAAAACCTTTAGTTGATGAAACTAAGCAGGGAAAAAGTTAAAATATCCAGGAAAAAAACTGCTGTAAAGGTGATACCAGGCCTTTCAATTGAGGATTATTGAATTTGTTTTTACACTATTTTCCCCTGAAAACATCAAAATGCAGGCTTCTCTATGAAAATGTCTAAGATAGGGAGGCAATTTCTTTGTTACTGACTTATTAACAGGGCTGCTAATAGGTTGTAAATAGTCTGAAAAAGATGTGCCCTCCAAATAATTGTCTGCAACCAGGAAATTCTCACTGGCCAACAACCCTCTTTTATTCAGCATTCTGAAAGCAGTGCTTGACCTTTAGAGTACCTTGATTTTGATTTTCTTACGCGGATCATTGTTTAGTCTCTTTTGTCTTAAATTTGACTTTCACCGTTTTGAGGAGTTGTTTGTTGAAAGATCTTATGGGGTTCGTGTAAATATTTGTCCAGAAAATCAGAATCAAAGAATAATCACTAACTCCCTTCCCTGGGAGATTTATAGAGGTTTGTGAATGAATGTCTTAAAATTTATATCAGAAGGAATAATGAAAGAAAGAGAAAAAAGTATATTCAGGAAATCTTTTGTTAGCATCTAGCATGTGCAACATGCAATGTTAGGTATTATGAGGAAAAGAAAACAGATGTTAAAAATAGTCCTTCCTCTCAGCCCATTTTACGTAGGATCCATTTGTAGAGTCAAAGCATAAACTCCTAAGTCAGTCCAGAACTATGTAACCTGGATCTCTGGACCTCCAGAACAGTGAAATCATATTGTAAGATGTGTGTGTTTCTGTGAAAATGTTTAAAGTTTTTGATTTTTATTTTTAATTGAATAAAAATTCCACATGATCTAGATCTTCACTGTATAATTAAGTAGCGCCTGCACTGTGTTTGCCTTGGAGATTTCTTTAGTGTGAAGCTGCAACTGTTATAGGCTCATTAAAAAAATGGCAGAGGTGGCCTTAACTGACAAGTAAGGTCACATTATAGTATTTTCTGGAGAACCCGTTTGATAGTAGCCAGTACTACATTTATCTCGAGAATAGATACTTTGCTTTGGTGAAACATCATGTCACAGGAAATTATCATGAATCATTTTGGAATTAATTAGTTTTGTCATTGGATTTATATTTAATTTTTAAATTTGTTTTCTTTTATGATTTTATAAGAGCTGTAAGCATAAAAATTTATTCTTAGCTTTTTGCCTGTGAATGTTTAAGTAATAGAATAATCAAAATAATTTAATTCACCACTGTGGATATATATATATACACACATATATATTTTAACTTATTTACTTGAAAAACACTAGTAGAGAGTATGAAAGTCTGAGGCCACCTGTTGGAAAGGCTGTAACTGTTTCCCACATAGCATTCAAGGCTAAACCAGAGGACCAGTATGGTTCTCCCAAGTTTGGGAGCCTATGGTCTAAAGTGCTAAACTGTGTGTCGTAAAAGATCAGAGAAGGGAACTACCAGTGTGGGCTGGGTTTTTAATGGAACAAGGCATGAAGGAAACTGGTTGGATCTTAATAAGAGGGCTGGATTTAGAAAGATAGGGAAGAGGAGAGGGAAGAGTGTGCATTCTTGGATGTGTGGACAGAGTCCTGGCATGTAAATGGGACTTTTATGAGACTTTAGAAGGGATGACGTGGTGGGAGGGGAGGCCTCATCTCTAGGAATAGGTTACAGGCAGTTGCCATATTCAAGCCCCGGGAGGTAGCAGCAGGCAGTGTGAACCACTGCAAATCTTGGAAAGGAAAGTGACTGGATCAGGCAGTGGTTCAGGAGCTTTAGTTTACTGACAGAGAAGGAGACACATTAGAGATGATGGGCAGTCAGAGACACAGTCCTGTTGGAAAAGAATGAACATAGGACAAGGAAGTGGTATCCTGTTTGGTTTTCTTCCTAAGGCAGGTTAGAATTATATTTACTTGATTATTTTGTTTCTCTCCAACTAGAAAGTAAATTCCATGAAGGCAGGGACATTATATTTGTTCACTGCTGCATTCCCAGGACCCTGTGCGTGGTAGATGCTCAATAAATATTTGTTGAAAGAGTAAACAAGTGAACATATATATGCATTTATATATATGAAGAACAAATCATAAGCAAATTTCAAAGAAGGAATTGATCTAAAAAATGCTAGGAAAAGAAACATGAGATTTTAGTCTAATTTTGCAAACCTCGTAAAATGTAATAATTTAAAAAGTTATCTTAGGTAGCCCAGTTCCTGCCTGAATGAGTCATATAAATATTCAGATTTTCAGAGATCTGTCCCTCCCCTACTGAGATGAATATGTGTGGATTTCCCTCTTCCTCTTCCCCTCTAGTTATACCCTCCTTTATGTGAAAGTCTGTGATCAAGGCTACCAGGGCTCCTCTTGAGATATTAAATGGGAAGATAAAGGAATTTAGGAAATCCTTTGTTTCTTGGCAAGGTCTGTCTTTAAGCCTGTTACAGTATATTGCTGGGGAGTGGGAGATTTGCTGACAGAGAGTGAATACTGTTAACCTGTTCTTACTATTTGCATTCTTATTGTAACCCTCTCCATCCTCACCACCTCCTCATCCCCCACCCACAGATGGACGCTTTGGGTCAACTGGGAAGAAGGTCCCACACAGAGACACAAAGGACCAAAGCACATTAAGATGTTTCAAAAATTTTCCTCCATCTCCTACTCATAAGATTAGAACTTTAGGGGCAGGATAAACCCTTTACTCATCCACAAGCAAGAACATTAAAGAAACTGAATAATAATTTCATAGCAGTTATCTTGGATTTGAGGAATTTTTTGTTTCCTCTTCCCTTTAGAAATGATAGAATATTAAAATTGGAGGAAATCTTAGTCTTCCAGATTATCCTGTCCAGCTCCTCATTTTACAGGTGAGGAAACAAAAACCCAAAGGCAGTAGGTGGCCTGCAGAAGGCCAGCCAGTCACTCAGACTGAAGCTTAGGCTTCCAACTCTATTTTCCAGCTGTAAATATTTTTCCACTGTGACTTTTAATTTCTACTTTTTAATTAGTTGATTTTAATACAGCTGCAGGCCATCTGTTGTCATTAGATTATCTGTCAATGAATTGCTGGTGCCACTGGAGGGGAAATCTTTGAACACAGTCTGTGTGTCTGAAATTTTTGAAAATCCACTTATGTGTAAGGGAGAGGAAAGTAGCAGAAGGAATCATGAAGAAGCACTCAGCGTATTTCAGGGCGAGGATAACAGAGCTAAACTCTTATCACAAATGAGCTTCACCTTGGCTGTGAATGTCAGAGTAAATTATCACTTGTTATCCCTGCCCTTTGAGATTTTGATTCCTAGTTCTTTCTCCACTTGGAAGCAACTAGTTCGCACTTTAAACTTTAAAAGTTTTACCTTTGAAATAAAGGTCTAATTTTTATGAAACCCGTTAAGTTTTGCATACCTGCAAAAGACTCAGGTTTCAATAATTTTCTTGGGAACTGTCAAGGTGTCAGTCACTTTACAAAACCATCATCAGCCTGAAAGCCCCACTGGCATTCAGAATAGTATGATGGCCCTCTCTTTGTTCTTTGAAAGGGTACTACTGGCTTATTCTTTTGTATGCAGAGGAGGCTTGGACCAGATGAAATTGAGCTCTCTCTTCTTAACAAATAAAATTCTAAATGGTACCATACCAACTGATTTAAATAAAAAATTGCATTATTATTCAGTCGTACAGTCTTATACTGGGTTTTGTCAACCTCAGCACCATTGACATTTTGGGCTGGATAATTCTTTGTCGTGGGACTGTCCTGTGCTTTGTAGGATGTTTAACAGCATCACTGGCCTCTACCCATTAGATGCCAGCAGCACTCCCCTCCCAAATGTGACCATCACAAATGTCTCCAGACATTGATAAATGTCCCCTGGGGGTCAAAATCACCCCCAGTTGAGAACCACTGCCCTATACAACGCCTCAAAGTCAGGTCGCGCCTCCATGTTGATGAGGAATTGTGTAATTGTATAAGCCAGAAAGTTAAGGGCAACATTGATCTCTTTAAGCCACCGAATAGCTGGCTAACCTAATAGCTGTGCTATTAAGTTCTCTGAACCTCCATTACTTCATCTGTAAGTGATGACAAAAATGAAAGGGTATAATGGTAGTTATACTAGTTTCAGCTAAACTAGTATTAATACTTAACACTTACTGCATAATTGTGTCCACAGTAAATATCAGCTATCACTACCAGTACAAATGAAGCCGATACAACTGTGACTATAATTAGAATTACTGACCAGTTTAGTAGTGCCTCCTTTACCTGGTATCACTGAGGGAATGGGCTAAAGGATAAGTGATTTAAAACCAATAATAATCAAAGCTATTCCTTTAAGCATGAGGCTTAAAATATTGTCTCCTTTTTGACTTATCAGCAGATCATAAAAGATTTAATTCAACTTTATAAGTATTTTACTTTTCTCATTTCTGCATCACTAAAATATGTGTACAATGAGGATTTGTCCCTTCAGTTCATTCTTCTCTCTCATTTTCACTAAGTTCAACATCCCCAAAGAAACTGGACTCTAGCTATGGCTTTGTTGTTACTGTCTGTGTGATCTTGGAAAATCATTCAAACTCTTTTGGCCTAAGTTTCCTCATCAGTAAAATAAGAGTGATAACTTTTTGCCTCCTGGAGTTCTTATGAAAAACAAATGAGATAGTATGTGAGACACTGCTTTAGGAATGCTAGTACTTAATACAAAAGTATAGTACTAATTGTCATCACCACCATCCCCATTATCATTAATAATAAATCAAACATTCTGAATACCGTTCTGGACCTTGCTTGAATAAGTAGGTTAATATTGATAGGCAGAGAGATAGCTAAACTCTTATCAGACAGGGACCTTTATCCACCAGGTGAGTCCTACAATTTCCTAGCAGTTGGGATAATTTTTCCGTGTTTGGCAACATAATGGAACACTATGGAAATAGTCTTAAAAAAACTGTTTATCCGGCATACATCATTTTGTGCTCTGTAGATAGCAGGTAAACTTATGTCCTCCTTGAAATCTGTAATGATAAAATTGCCTAAGCATTAAATTTTTATTTTATGGAAGTATATCCCTCCCATATGAAAAATATACAAATATATTTTGCTTTTGTTTTTATTAAACCTTGTCTCCCTTGATTCCCTGGCATTTGCTTTGGAAGAAGTTGGTGACATCACCACAGTAGTTTGACTTAAAAAACACTGTTACTCTGCTTGGGGAATAGGCTGTGATGGGAACAATTGTATGAAAAAGTCACAGTGTTATGCTGTAGCCTCATAACTATATCTACGAGGGCAGAGACCTTTTCTCTGGCGTCAACTCCTTATTCAGAGCGTGTGGCACAGTGGCTGTAATATAGTAATATTGATGAATGAATGAATGAGTAAATGAAGGCAGGCAGGAAGGGACAAAGCAAGGAGGGAGGAACACACAAACATTCTGTGTTAATGTACTGGGGTTCACTATGAAAAGCCAAAATGGATCACCAGAAAAATGTGTAAATATTAGTCAAATATATTTGCTAATTTTTATTTTTACTGGGAAAGAAGAAGCTGACCTTTTCACTGAGAACTATGTGTATGAAAACATTTCAGATTCCCCAGTATCACTTTTCAAGATATAGTGCCATTAAACTCAGAATCTATAAAATGTCAATAGTATAATGTAGAAGATGCTGATATACTCACATTTTTCTGCACTCTTTGATTCTAAAATGGACACAGCTCTTTTTCTTTTTAAGATTAGCATAACTTTCTTACACATTACTCCATTTCCTATTCTAAAAGGCAGTTTCAGACCTGTGCCCTGGCTCTCTTCTTCTGCTTATCTATTAGCTTCCAGATGGCCACTGTATTATATGGTATGTTTGGGGCTCATCCAATGTGTCATTAATAAAAGCACCGAAAATGTTCCTGCTTGCCCCTCCATTTGGCTATTTGGTAGAATGTTGATCTGTTCTGGTTGGTATTAGAGTGGATTTACATGTGTAGTTAACTCTCCAGCTCTCCCCCATGCCCATTCTTTTCAGATTTACACGTCCAATATCTACCTACTTCCCTTCCTGTGGGTCAATCTGGGTCCCTTCACCAGGAATATAGAATTTTTACAGAAAGAGAGAGGTCAGTCTACCCTTGACTAGACCAGTGACATGTAAGATGCACAAGAAAACAGAAAAGGCTGGAGAGAGAGTATGTGTGTGTGTATGTGTGTGTGTGTGTGTGTGTGTGTGTGTGTGTGTGTGTGAAGGAGAGAGTGAGAGCGAGAATGAGAAGCTGGCACACTGAGGTAAGCCGAGTTAGAGATAGAACGACAGCCTTTAGTGTTCCAGATTCTTCTGGGCCCTTCTCTGCCCTTGTGTGTCATGATTCACACCTGCATCCTTAGAAAGCCAATCAAAGTGGCCTTAGCACAAAGAATATTACATTACCGGCAACCAAAACGAACCTAACGCACTTTGCCTTACAGCCAAGATGCCTATAAATGAGGAAAGCTAACTGTATATTTCCTTTATCCCTTCAACATACTTCTGAGTTCAGCTGCAACAGAGGTTGTGTTACTATTTCACGTACAATGACAGCTTCCCAACTCAAGCACCTGCCTCTCTCCACAGACCTTCCTGGGCTCAAAGGGAGCCTGCGCAGCCATGTACAAGTGTAACCAGGAAGGGTGCGAGAGTTAATATTCTCAGAGTCCACCCTGCATCAGTGGGGAACACAGCCAGTGAATAAACGCCACAGCATCCCCATGTACCAAAAGGTTTCTCAGAGACTCTCTGGGGAGATTGAGTCCCAGCTGACGAAGGTCATCACTCACTGATCAGTGTACCTTTTATTGTCTCCTTATCTCCATTCCTTCACTTGAGTTTTCTAGGGTAACCTCCCAAATAAACTACCTCTAGACAAGTCCTAGTTTCAGAAACTGCTTTGGGGAGAATCAAAACTATGACAAAAGTCATTTCCTGTCTTGAAAAGTCGTTCATAGGGCACTAGATAGTTAATGGTTAACACCTGCCACTCACTCATGTGTCTACCTAGTCTTACCTGACACCAAAGAGTAAGAGAGAAGATTCGGGCCATTATAACTTCAACTCCACTATGTAAGGTAGCCTCTGATGCTACTTGGTAAAAAATAACTATAGTCTTAAAGCAAGACTCTTAGAATACATCTTAAAAACTCAATGGGAGTTTGCATTATTTGGGGAGACTTTTATATAATATATATACATTTCTTTGTGAGAAATGTTGTATATGTGATTAATTGTATATGTGATTATATTTTAGAAAGTGTATATATGGAAACTGATATATAATAATGTACACCTGAAATTTACACAATGTTATAAGCCAATAAAATAATTTAAAAAAAAAGAAAATGTATACTGTATACAAATGGAGAGTATACCAAGAAGACTTAAATTGCATTTGCAACTTTGCAACTTTTTACTTTTTAGGACCTTGGGTATGATCTCTGCAATTTCTGAATGTTGGTTTTCTGAGCTATAAAACATGAAAAGAAATACCTGTCTTGCATAATTCATGGAAATCAGAAGCTTATAGTATTCTATTGGCTAAGTGTACAGTATTCCATTGGTGCCTAAAAGACAGGAAAAACTTAATTTATGGCTTATATTTTAAGGGAATAAATACAAGTATGTACCAAACAAAAGTCAAAAAAACCTACAAGCTATTTGGAAACATCTTCATTCTATCTCTTATCAGGTTGACTTACTGGTGGAAGAACATTAATAATAAGCATCCATCTTCACCATTCCATCTTCCAGCTTCACCAATTAGGCTAATTTTTTCTACTATGCCTGAACTGAAAGAAGTTTTCACTTTCATTTAAAGACCTAATTGATTTCGTGAGCACTACTGAAATACATCTTAGAATGTATTGACGTATACTTCAGGTTTTAGTTCTTACTTATGGTTGAGGCAAAAATGAACATTAGCCTTTAAAATCATGACCTTGTGAAAAATCGTTCCTTTAAGCAACATGTACTAAGCCATTATTAGAGTATTCAAGTTGATTATATATTTTTCTTAAATGTGCCACTTGTCACTGATTTAATCCTCGTGAGTGAAACTTTACCTCAAGCTTGATATCTATATTCCAGACAGGCTCCTTATAGGATTATTTTCCCTAGACTACTAGAACATTAGTGCTAGAAGGGATAACAGAGACTATTTAATTTTCTCCTACCTCCTTAGTTTGCAAGTAAAAAAAGAAAGACCAAAGAAAAGAAGTTATTTTCCCAAAGTCACTCTGTGAATTAGATGAAAAACCATGTCAAGTATCTGGGCACCTCTGTAATCAAAGTGGCCTTAGCACAAAGAATGTTACATTACTGGCAACCAAAACAAACCTGACTTTCCACAGGTTCGTGATATGTGGAAATGTTGTGAACCTTTCCCCAACATTTTCTAAAGCAGTGTTCTATGGAACACTGGTTCCTTGACATCCTGTAATCCCCCCCCACTCCAAAAAAGATTTCTGTTGTATAATGATTTTGTGAAAAAAGACACATATTGAAATATTAAAGAGTCCTTAAGTTGATGTAGTTTAAAAAAATGTTTCCTGGCTTGTATTCTTTCGTCTCTATTTCTCTTTCTCTCTCTCTCTCTTTCGATCTCTATCTCTTTTTGTCTTTCACTCTTACACACACACGCACACACAACATCATTTGCCATTTAGAATGCCTAGGGCAATATACGTTCTCTGTTCCTTTCATCTGGAAATGTGACTATATCAAATATATGCTCCTGATTCTCAACTTATATTTGTATAAGAATATGTTATGTAAAAACATATATGTTACGTAAAAACATAAAGAATAAGGATAAACTGTTCCTTGATATATTCTGCCCCTTATTTGTTGCTCCTGTGACTGCCAGAAATGCCAGTCAGAGGGATCAGCAAGTGTTGCTGCCAATCCCTGACTTTCCCTATTGAAAGAATTCCACCAACAGAGTAGAAAGAGGCTGAGTGTGGGCCTTCAGGGACAATTTAGGGATGGGAAGGAAACATTGAAAACGACATATTTGTAGAAGAAGAAATGAATAGTTTAGTGAATTAGAATTTTCTGGAAAAAATTTTAAAATCTTGTAGGATGGTTAGAATTCTCAGTAGTGTCAAACGCTCTTGACACATTTTGGGAAACAGTAAGCCTGTGTTACTTTCTCTTTGGAATGGATGGAAAGACTGACATCAGAGTCAGGTCCTAGCATTTCATACTGGTATTCTTCCTCAGTGGTAGTTAAGTATGAGTGCCTATGTCCTGGCAACTTAGAATACATCACCTTTGCATGTCCTTCACCTAATGGACAAAACACGAAGTTGGTGCCATGAAGGGAGAGACCTAGGAGATGGTACACACAGTTGTGTTATATCTTCCCTCAAAGAGTACTGTTTAAAGGGCAAAAGTGGAAAATAAAATCCTTCTGCTAAGAAAAAGAATATTAAGTAGGAACTGCCTCTTGCTCTATTTGCTTTGGTGGTGCACAGAGAGCTATAAGACAACAAGTTGTTCCTGCAGAATCTCCATCTCTTTGGAACCCTTGATTTGAAATATATGGACACACATTTACATTCTAAATGCATCTTCAGCCTCCATACTGACTGCCAAGTATTTGAGTTCATGAGAAAATTCAATGAGTTTTCACACTCTGGCTTCCCATACTCCTACAGCCAATGGATTCTCTAGAAAGCAATGAGGAAAGGAAGCAAATGAGAGGAAAATAAAGAATTAAAAAAGTGAACAGATTTGAAATTAAACAAAAAAAACCAAACATGTGCTAAAATAATGTTGAGAAATCTTTAGACATGGAAGAAAGGCTCCCTCCAGTGGGAAAAATATTGACCTGAGGATCCTTCTAAAAATTTAATGATTCTTGGATGATCATAATGCTTTCTAATTTCTGCAGTATAACATCGTGGGAAAATATTTCATTTTATGAGTTTATTCTTCTTTAAAGTAATCACAGAATACAACTTTATGTTTGTGGTAGGCAGAATGATGGCCCCTGAAGGATGTCTACATCCTAATCCCTGGAACCTACGAACATATTTCCTTACCTGGTGAAAGACACCTTGCAGATGTGATTAAGTTAAGGATCTTGAGGTGGGAGGGAATCCTGGATTAGCAGCGTGGGCCCAGTACAAACACAAGGATTCTTATGAATGAAGGAGAGAGGTGGGACAGTCAATGTCAGAGTGGTGTGATGTGAGAGGGCCTGGACCAGTCCTTGCTGGTTTTGAAGATGGAGGAAGGGTCCTCAAGCCAGAAAATACAGGTGGCCTCCAGATGCTGGAAAAGACGAGGGAACAGATTCTCCCTTTGAGGCTCCAGAAGGAATGGATCCCTGTTGATACCTTGACTTTAACCCAGTGAGACCCATTTCAGACTTCTAACCCCCAAACTGTAAAATAATAAATTTGTGTGGTTGTAAACTACTAAGTTTGTGGTAATTTGTTACAACAGCAATGGAAAACTAACACATGCTTTCTTTTTTAAATAAGGTTTCTTTTAGGGGAGTTGAATTGTCGGATAATGAAATCAAAGCATAGCACCTAAGGTTGGAAACAAGGGTGGCCTCTTTTGTTCAGTGCTGGGCATTTCAGCACTTAGGAAATTTATAAAAATACTTGAGAGAGCATCCATACAACTTTGCCCACCTGAAGACCTGCAAGAAAGTTTCTGGCCTAGAAAAACACTGGCCTTTTCACAGAGGTGTCTTTCCTAGTGTCTGTCTGTGTATGTGCTGGACTGCAAAGGCCAGAGGCAGTGCTGGAGGGATGCCAGGGCAGGACACCTACGTCTGGACTGTGACCAGGGACAGACTCAGCGTCTAGCTGTTTCCTTCCCTCTCTATCGTCTGCTCACAGGCTCCTATCACCTCCCCCTTATTTTTTTCTCTCCCTAATCTCTCACATTCTCTTCTTTTTCTCTCTGATATTCTTTCTTTTCTTAAACTGGCCATCACATGGAACTAAAGTCAATTTTATCAGTTCTACGTATCTAAAAAGTTTCATTTTTCTTACCTTTAATATATTTTTATTCCTTCTTCAATTATAATATACTGCAGCTATAGAATAGTTATTTTAAAATGTCTTTCCATTTTATGTTGCTTAATTTTAACAGTAGCTACCAAAAATGAAATTTACTTTTACTGAACTGACATATATAAAAGAGAGAGAAAAATGTGTCAAACCAAATAGTGTTATTTCTAGATAGTCCTGCAATGTATGATTTGTTTTCCTTTTTTATTCTTTCCAACTTTTCCACATTACATATCTCATCTTGAAAAAATACTTTTCTAAAAAGCAATATATTCTTTTTAAGACACTAAGATGACCGAAAAAAAAGTGTCTGCTAATTCCATTTAATGTTATTTCTAGATCCCTTTTGAGGACCTGACATTTAGGTTTCTGGTACCTGAATTAAACATTTTAACAACGAAACAACCAATGCCAGGGGGCCAGCCGGTGGCGCAGCGGTTTAGTCCGCGCTTGGCAGCCTGGAGTTCGCCGGTTCGGATCCCGGGTGCCCGCCAAATCACTGCTCGTCAGCCATGCCATGGCGGCGTCCCATATAAAGTGGAGGAAGATGGGCACGGATGTTAGCCCAGGGCCAGTCTTCCTCAGCAAAAAGGGGAGGATTGGCAACGGATGTTAACTCAGGGCTGGTCTTCCTCACACACACAAAAAAAGAAACAACCAATGCCAAATATGCTGAGAGAGGATCCTTATTCCACACCGTGCTCTTTTTTTAAATGCGTGCACATGGACTTTAGTTTCTGTTTTTCTTGTTTGCACCAGCTTTCCATAGTTGACTTACGCTTGCTTTCTACACTTGTTTTGCCACTCTAGGGCTACATACTTATTGTGTATTTTTAGAAATAATTTTCCTGACATCAGTTAATTGATCTTTTATGCCCTATTTGAACTTCATCTCTCACAGCTGCTCACATTTGCCACTTGTCGTGACATTTGTATTTGGCTTCCATTTTCTACCTCCTCATCACTCATTCAGCATACAGTGAAAATGTGACGAGGACGTTCTCCACGCTCGCTCCATTGAGTACTGAAGAGTAGGAGGGTTTCCACTCCTCTCCGTGGGACCCCACCTCCCTACGGTCAAGGCTGCCTCTGAAGCATTAAGAACAACTCTTTGTGAATGCCTTCAGATACTATTTCACAATTTTCTTCTTGAATATCTCAGCAGGACTCATTCCAAATCTTAATCAAATTCATCACATCTTGAGGTTGTCTGAATACAAGACAGTTGTGGGCTGAATCCAGCTATCTGATTGATGTAGAGAACTAGAAAGAAGAAAACACTTGAAACTGAAGGCTCAGAGTTTGCAAATTGTAAATAGATTTGTATGCATTGCTCTTCACTTTCATAAATTTTTTAATAAAAATTTGTATAAAGTTTCTTATACTATTTTATGACTAAAACCAATGCTACTAAGAGTATGTGTATAGACATATATGTGTGTATATATGTATTTGTACACACATATATGTGTAAGTCAAATGGAGAAACTTTTACACACACACCATCGGAGTGTGGTTATGCACTTTAGCAGTATTGCCTTAACCTAAGCAGACTTCGGAAAGCTGGATTTGCAAATCAACCTTAAATGTGTTGTTTCTCTGACGCTTGTAAGTGGAATTTTAATATTAGCCCCTAATAGTGCTTTGCAATTAACCAGCATTTTAACGCTGGAGTAAGCAGTAAACTAACATTTTAACACTTTTTAATTGAAAAAATTAAGAGAAAGCTAATTAATTTGTAAACTGTACATGTGAATCATTCTGAGTCTATGATTAATTTGTTCTATTTTTTGTTCTACACGAGTAGCTTTAAAACAAAAGTACAAAACATATAATTAGCAGTAGATAATCTTTATTAATCCCTAGGAATATTTGTTTGTACATTTTTTGCAATCACATTATAAGGCTTTTGTCAAGTTTTCTTGTAACATTTCAAAATTTTTGATCTTTCGTTAACTCATCTGGATTTCGTAAATCCTCTGTCTCTATTGTAATTGTGGAAATAGTCAGACTTTATTTTCCAGGGAAAAGTGATTTGGGGCTATTTATTTTAGGATCTATACTTAAATCTTACTTTGATTTCTACTTCTCATCTTATTATCAGTACAGCATCCAAAAACTGCTATCTTAACACAAGCCCTCAATATTTTTCAACTGGAAATCTATTGAACTAACCTTGTATAGGTCTAATTTCAGCCATTTCTCTCCAAACCGGTTTCCTTGCTGTCCCCAACACAAATAAGTGAATTTAGTTTATCCAACAAAAATTTACATGGGACTTACTAATGTGACAGGCACTATTTTAAATCCCGAGGATACAATAATGAGCAAAACAGGTAAAAATCCCTGAACTCATATAATCTACATTCCAGCTGCATGAGACAGGTAATAAAGCGAATGAATAAGTAAATTATATGGCGTATTAAAAAGTGATAAGTGCTACAAAGAAAAATAAGCAGTCAAGGAAGATAAGGGGGACTGAGGTGAGGTGATTACAGTTTTAAATACGGTTGTCAAGGAAGGTCTTAGTGGGGAGGTGACATCGGAGCAGTGACTTGATGGATTTGATGGAAATCAGCATGCAGGGAGGCATGTTGGGGGAACAGCAGATGCGGTGGCCCTGATATGCTCATGGAACAGCAAAACGTCCAGTATGGCTGAAGGTGAGCGAGTACATGAGTAAGCAAACAATGGGGAGGGTAGCAGAAGCCAAGATCAGAGAGGTGGGGTTTAGGGTCTTGGAGGCCACTGTCTTCGAGAAGTGATTTGACGTGGCCAGGACATAAATTTTAACAAGATCATTCTGGCTGCTGTGATGAGAGTAGACTGAGGTGTGGCAAGGGTGAGAGCAGGTAGGAGCCACTGCAATAACAGGTAAAGGACAATGGTGTTTGATCCAGAGCGTAGCAAAGGAGGCAGAGAGAGCAGAATTAGCTAATGGAGTCTACGTGGGGTGTGAGTGGAGAGAGGCATCAAAGGTGGGGTTTGGCCTTAGCAACTGAAGGACATGCCCATTCCCTTCCCTGTGCTTGGTGTAGATAAGTTCTTACTAGATTATATGATCCTCTCCTTTCTGTCAATATAACACTAATTCACTTTGGTTTAAATCTCACTTTTCTAAGAATCCAGAATCCTAACCTCATTAACCTCATGCTATCCTAAACACTCCATTAAACTACATTCCCTGAGGCGTGCGACTAGGTTTCTTTGTGATTTTGTCTTGATTAAAATAGTTTTCCAGCTTTCTAACATTATACATATGTTATATATAGTATATATGTATACCAAATGTTAGAAAGCTGAAAAACTATATATATATGGTAGAATATATATATGGTACATTGCTTAAGTAGACTGCAATTTTTTAGATAATTTTATAGATTTAATAAATTGCAATCTACTTAAAAATCTATATATGTGTAATATATAAGCATATATTTCAGGCAAATAAAAGATATGAAATAAACAAAAATATATGTAAAAATCTACATATCTATCTATCTATCTGTATTGTACTTTCACCTATCTAAAAAATTGCAATTTGCTTAAAGGGCTGAATAAAGAACTATATTTGCCTTATATTGTTCTTATTGCCTAATACAGTATTACAATTATGATTATGGGAAAAATACTAATGAAGTCTACAATAACCGTATTTTCCCCCATTTTATTTTATTTTATTTTATTTTATTTTGTGGGGAAGACCAGCCCTGAGCTAACATCTGTTCCAATCCTCCCCTTTTTGCTGAGGAAGACTGGCCCTGGGCTAACATCCATGCCCATCTTCCTCTACTTTATATGGGACGCCGCCACGGCGTGGGTGACAGGCAGTGCGTCGGCGGGTGCCCAGGATCCGAACCCGCGAACCCTGGGCTGCCAAGCGCGGACTAAACCGCTGCGCCACCAGGCGGCCCCTTCCCCCATTTTAAAATGTAATACAAAGATAAGTTTTAATAACATCTGGTATTTTTCTTAAAAAGGGGTGGAATTTTGTTTCAGCAGATTTATGATTTTTTTCCTAGTCAGAGCAGAGACCTGAGTGGGAAGCGCTGCCCGTCAAAGCACTCCCGACTTCTGATGAAGGGAGCTGGTGGTTGGCCTTCACACAGATGAGGGCAAGCAAGCATGGGGGGATTTCAAGAAAAAATCTGCAACAGGACATTTTCTTGGCTGATAATTTCTTATCTCTGGTGAGAATGCAAATCCCACTAGGAGCAGGTTAAAACAGGAGTCCTTATTTTTATGAGATTAAATGTGGATGGAAGCTGGAGATAAAGCAAGAGGGTGCAGGGCACTGAGGAAAGGGATGTCCCTAGAGTGACGAAGGCAGGCCCGGGTGGGCAGCCTGTACTTGCTGCTTGCTTCCCAATGTTGCCTCAGGCTGGCCCTGAGGAGGGGAGTCCAACACTTTCTTCCCCGACTGCTGTCAGTGGAATGACTGTGATTAACACTACATTCCTCTGCACACATGAGTGCTTTGTACTCAACTTGTGTCGCCTCATTTTAGCCTCACAGCAATCCCCAGCCTTATGTGTATTTTGCAGATGAAAAAAAATGGCCTCAGAGAGGGCCAGTGACTCAATCAAGACTGCACATTTATTCAAGCAATATTTACCACGAATCTACTGTTTTTCCTTTTGCAGAGCATTAAGGGGAGAAAAAGAGACAATTAACACACAGTCTCTTTCCCTGAGGAGCTTACAATCCATTTAGGTATTTGTACAAATAAATAGATGTTTAAAACACGATTAGGGATTTAAAATAGAGTAGGACTTAATATCTGGTCTTTTTATTCTTACTTCCTTTCTCTTTACCAGCACATTTGAAAAATGGAAATCAGCTTATCATTTATTATAAAAATAATTAATGTTTATTTGAATACCATTAATACATAAAACATATTAAAAAAGAATATTAAAATGACCTATAATACCATCACCTGGCAAAAAAAAAATCACTGTTAAAATTGTAAAATACAGCATTCTATGCTTTTTATATATTTACATTTTTAAACTATGTATTCTGATTTTAGTTTTATTTTCTTTATAGTATAGAGTCTTATGTTTCCCATGTCAAACAATATAGCTCTGCCTCATGATTTTAGCAGTTTCCCATTATGTTATTATATCATTCTAGCATCATCTGTCTTACCATACTCTTATTGATGGATGGTAAAATTTGCTATTTTTTATCATTTCAAACTATGCTGAGATGAAAACCCATAAACAAATCTTTGTAAATATGTCTAACTATTTCCTTGCTGTGCAATTCCAGATGGAATTTTTGGTCAAAGGTCATGTTCAAGTCGAAAAACATTGGCCTCTGGAGAGTAGAGCTAGATTTTGATTTAAATTCAATTTCTTTTTTTTTGGCTTGAGAAAGATTAGCCCTGAGCTAACATCTGTGCCAGTCTTCCTCTATTTTGTACGTGGGATGCCTCCGCAGCATGGCTGATGAGTGGAGTAGGTCCCCCGACCCAGGATCCGAACCCGTGAACTGGGCTGCCAAAGCAGAAAGCGCCGAACCTCACCACTACACCCTGGGGCCAGCCCCTAAATTCAATTTCTGATTCTTTAAATGAGAATAAAAATTCTTATCTTTTCTAATGGTTAATAAATTTATATAAGCTAATGTATAAAATTTCTCTTTGTGATATTGTGAAAATTTTCCTACTTCTTTGATCTTTTTATTTAGTTATGGAAAAAACATCTTATGAAAGTTGGATATAATCAGATTCTGGGATAGGTCTGAATCTCTGTGATCTAAGCTGCAGACAGTCCAACTAAAAGACAAAATCATAAATAGGCATTGTGTAGTATGAACTTTTGATCCTTATAGATACACATGCCTTACATTACTGATGTGAATATTTAGTACCAAAGACTTAGATGTGCAAAAAAATATTTTAGATGAGCAAAGATTTAGATGTGCAAAAATTCTAAAATATTTTTATTCTGTCTGTCAATAAAAGCACTCCTTGGTGGTTCCAGAAAAATATCTCAAAAGAACATGTCTGCAAACGGAAGTGTGGACGCTTTGATGCTACGTGAGTGCATGGGTGTTTGAGATCTAGGGGCACGACTACAGTGAGAGAGCATACCTGACATGCTCTGTGTTTTAGGATATGATGTACATTAGGTGGTATCCCTGCCCTCTTTTCTCATCTTTCTCATCTTATATCTTCCCTCAAAAATTTGCCCAGTTTGTATCTTTCTTATGAAGACTCCTCCAAGAAAATACCGTTTCCTATAACGCTTCGACAAGGTAATGACCTCATCATGAGACTAGTGAGTGTAATTAAAAATAAACAAAAAAACTTTTATTTAGGTTTATATTGGCACCTGTACCTCCCACTATACAAAGTACCTATAGGCATTCTTCTCATTCATGCAGGGTCAGAGAAAATAGGTTAGGTTTCATCCAAAGACAACCAGCATAGCAGGAACACAAGAAATGGAAAGGTTTTCTGGTACCTACTATAGTGATTTGTCTCTGATCTTGTCATTTTGTTGCAAAGAGCTTTCCATGTGCACAGTGCCTAAGTATGTTAGGATGCTGTTAAATACTCCTGTTAAGCACACTGGGGAGCTATGAGTCTGTTTTTAGCCTCTCTTTCTTGCTGATAAAAATAAAACAATTTAAAAATCAACTGAGCTTAGTTTAGAAACATTATGTACACATAAAAAATATGCACCACATGATACTAGCTCTTGGATGAAACTCATTAACTTACTATTAGAAAGTTACTAAATTACTTCCTAGTTTTATTACAAAATGCAAAAAAAAAAAATGTTGCTTTAAAGGATAATTAGCTTTTTCATTAAAAAAAAGAAACCAGCTTGAGAAAGAAAGAACTCCTTTCTTAAAGAAACGTAGATTTACATAGTGAAATCATCACTCTATGAACTTTTGGTACTGGTATGACTTAAATAGTGTATGAAGATCAGAACAAAAGGAGAAAGTGCTAGGTGGGGTTCACAGAAGTGCCAGCTTGGCATTCATGACATACTAAATGTATCACCTTTTGTTGCTGACATGAAAAAGGTAGCCAGAGGGGTGAAACACTGCAAAGGACTGGCGTCCTCCATATGCACAGCCAGAGCAGCTCACCATCTATTTGGTCTGGATTTGCAACAACGGGAAACAATGCATCCTCTACTGTTGCTATTTTTGAAGTGTGAGCATATTACAGGAACACATGAAATTGAAACATGTTAGAAATTAAGTACTGTAACAAAACAAAATTTACAAACATTTATGTCATATGCTAATCTACTGCATCTTTTGTGAAATGCATAATGATGGTTGGATTGCTTGGGAATTACGAGTTAGTAACAATTCAAAATGTGTGGGTGTCACTTATGATCTGTAAAATCAAACTTGTGGAGATTTTTATCTCTTCTGAATTGGCATCAGTTATAATTTTACTTTTGGGGAACATTTTTTTTCCGACACCATTTGTAGTTAATGTAAAAAACAAAGATTCTGGAATGAGTGATTTGACATTTAAGCTCTCCTGTGTTTCACTTGTCCACCATCCCCACGGCTGGGGGTGAGGACCCCAAGAGACTCTTTTCCCTTCTGAAATCCCCTTGGCAGTATATTCTGCAGGGGCCTGCTTCTTGACCCAGTACTGAGTCAGGTGAGGATGAGGTGACTGAAACTTTTGATCACAAGAGTAAAGGAGAGCCCATGTGGCTAGTGACCAAAATGATACTGCAGGGCTCTGATAGAACAGACAGCGAATTCGCTCTGTAAAAGGACAGTATGAGTTTCACCTCTCAGAATCTAGTGAACTTACAGTCGAGGGAAGAAAAGTGTTACAATAAGTAGAACCCTGTTAGGCTCCATCTTCTGGTAGGATGGAGAGAACGGTAGGGAAGCACTGCCTATTCAAATCGGTATCAGTCATCTGCTTTAGAATCTTCTAGAATCCCCTAGTAAGCTCATTAAAATGCAGATTTCCTGAGCCTATTACAGATCTTATGAATCAGAAACTCTTGGGATGGTGCCCTGAAATCTGCACTTTATAGATTTACTCAGATGATTCTCAAACAAACTAAAATTTAAGAATCACTCATTTAGGGAAAGCAAAACAAAAACCAGATAGAGGTAGAACTGATGGACTGGTGGTGGTCTGCAACTTCAGTGCCTGAGGCTCAAACATTCTTCCCTTCAGTTCCCAGAAGTACCTAGGAATTAACTGCCAGATGGAACAACCTGCAGAGAAAACCCCGGAACACATTCCAGGCAGCATAAAAGGATTAAACCTTAGATTAGAGGCTAACTTTACAAGTAAGAAAGCAAGGAGCAGTAAGGTTTTTCTGCCCTGAAATTTTTTAAACTGAGAGCTTAGTCTTTCCTTTTACAACTGGATCTGAGCCAGCTTAAAGTACATCTGATGGGGAAAATGACAGTGATTGAATCCCACTCATACCAAAGAATATCCAAATAAATGACTGCTATCAGACCTTCCCTCATTTGATACAGATTAGGAAGGAAAAGCACAATGAAGGGAAGGGACAGAGAAAGAGAAGACTGAAAGTTTTGCAAAAGCCCAGCTGCTTTCCTTCAAGCAAAAGTCCTCCCAATAAGTAATTTGGGGAGTGGTGGACTAGGCATGCATGGAATTCTCATTCATTATATAACAGGCGTTTGTTGAGTGCCTCCCACATCAGTCCTATCCTGTGATTTGGTATGAGAAGTCCAATAAGATGGTTTTTGACATCAAGAAGCAAATATCCAGCAACTCTGTATTGCTATTTTGTTGCATGCTGTGGGAGCATAGAGGGTGGGGTCCTAAATCAGATTCCAGATGATAGAATGTTTCCTGCACTAAATGAGACTGAGCTGAGTATTGACGAACACGTTGAAGTTAATTAACCAGAAGAGGAAGAGGAGGAATTGCATTTTGCACAAAGGCTTGTACAAAACAGTATAACCCGCTCCAAATGCCTGGAGAAAATGGAGAGGTGTGGGTGCAACATTTTGTGACGTTAACTTATTTGAATTTTCTATGGACATCTTTAAAGATTTATTAAAGGGTTTTAACCTGGAAAATGATGGCATCAGATTCTCACTTTTGAAATTTCAGTCTAGCAGATGTGCGAAGGACAAACTGAAGGCTCTTAAATCAAGCTTGGAAGATCCCTGCAGTTACTCAGAAGGGAGGAGAGCCTGATAAGGTGTAGCCCTGGAGAGGAAAGTAGGAACCAGAGACAGAATATGCTGAACTTGGTGACTGATTAGATGTGGGGTTTACATTCCTAGCTTCAGTGACTGGGTTCTAATGGACCATTTATGGTTATAGGTAATACAGGAGGAAAAGCAAGATGGTGGAATGGGGAAAAGGATAAGTTGATTTTCAATATGCTAAGATTGTTATAGGGATATGACATGCAGGATGTTGAGATGTTCATACATCAACAAATATTTATTAAATTCCTAATGTGTGCTGGCCACTGTCCACTAGGCAGTTTAATGGATCCAGCAGAATGTTCTGGACCAGCAATATAAATGAAGGAATCTTCACTACATAAATGGAAATTGACAGGGTTGGGGCATTAAGGGGAAGTGTATAAGTGAGAAGAAGCCTGTGGACAAAGCTGAAAGCACCATCAATTAAGAGTGAGGCAGGACCTAGACTGAAAACAAAAGCTTCCATCAAACTGAACCAAAATGAAGAACTTGTTGAGTCATGGAAAACAAAGGAACTTCTATAAGAAAGAGGAGGCAACTTATATAAAATATAGATGCCCCTTAAACAAATTAGCATCAATTTGCCAATATGGCGGTCACTGATGAGAGCAGATTCAGTGAAGTAGGGAAGCTACGTTGAGGAGTGGACCAGCATCAGAAGGAGAGAGCAAGGAAGGACGATTTCTTCAGATATTTGGCTGCATTTATGAGAAATGTTGAGAAAGATTCACAGTTTTTAAATATTTTTTTTATTTTAAAGGCTTTTTTTTGAAGAAGAAAGTTGACCCGGAGCTAACATCTGTTGCCAATCTTCCTCCTTTTTTCCCTTTTTCTCCCCAAAGCCCCAGTAGATAGTTGTATGTGATAGTTGTACATCCTTTGAGTTGCTCTATGTGGGACGCCGCCTCAGCATAGCTTGATGAATGGGGCGTCGGTCCACACCCAGGATCCAAAACTGTGAATCCAGGGCTGCCGAAGTGCAATGCCCCCAACTCAACCGCCCCGCCACCAGGCCGGCCCCAAGATTCACAGTTTTTAAACACAAGTCACTCCTCATTTGTGCCCCATCTCCACATCTCTGCATTCTAATTCCTAACATTCCTTACTTCCTTTCGCTTACTTGACTCTTGTGCACCTGCAAGTACTCATGTTAGATACGCGATGCTCTCCTGAGAATAGGTCTGATAAAAAAGGGAGAGAGAAGACGCAGTCCCAGGCCACCCAGGAAATGGAGATCCACGACACCACCAGTGGCTACTACTTGTGAGAGTCCACGATACGCCTGGTAATGAACACCCACTTCACATATATTTTAAATTCTTAAAAACAAAACCTCCAAAACCTTGCCAGGTAAGTATTATCATTTTTTAGACTTTAAAAAGGTACCATTTTTAAAAGGTCAAGGAGTTGAATATTAGCCATTGGAAGAATGTGTTAAAATTCAGAAACCTGAAGGGCATGAGGCTTTTGCCAGTGATTGCTCTGTTCTCTTGTTGCTGACAAGTCTTAGAATGGTCCCAGTGTCTTTTTCTACTGCTATTAGGTCTTAATCATATTGGCTATTTTTATTACAAAGAGAGGAAGGTTTGGCCAGAAGCCTCAGGACATTTCCTTAGCGAAGAACTGGTTTAGTCCCACATTATCTGTTACAATCATTCACCACCGCCCCATCACCCTGCCCCAATCTGGTGAAGTGATAAGAGATGCTTCAGTCAGTTATCAGCCAGTTCTTCTTGACAGGAGGAGGGGACAAGTGACATGTCCTCATTACAAAGTCCGATCCAGACCCATTTGACTCTGATCTCGACCTGATAAAGATCCATTTGTTAACTCAGACTTTCCCCAAAAAGGCACGACAGGGAAGAAGTGGCAATGATTCTGACATGGAAAAGCTTTTCCTGAGTGTAGCTTTATGGCTTTTATGAAATACAATTCTACAGGTTGCAAACTACTTTCCACTAGTTGGAACTACAGTGTTTTCAGGTCATTTGTTTGGTAATCTATAGCATTACATAAAAAGAAGCTGGAAAAAAGAGAAAGTAAAATTAAGGAAATGGACACATTTATTCCATTTAAATAAATCTCTTTGCTCCTTTGCATTGTTTCTGTCCTTTAAATCCTCCCAGATTTACAACTGAGTGTCGGCAATTGCTGGAAATAGCCACGAATTTTACAGAATAATTGGCTCTATTTTAAGACACACATTTTAGTGTGTATACTACATGGTGTGGCTATAAAGTAATAAAATAGATTTTTGCTTGTTGCTTCTGGAAATCATTCTCATTATTTTTAGTCACATATCGTGAATATGTGTGAATGTGGCAACATTTTAT
This sequence comes from Tapirus indicus, assembly GCA_031878705.1. Lineage (NCBI taxonomy): Eukaryota > Metazoa > Chordata > Mammalia > Perissodactyla > Tapiridae > Tapirus > Tapirus indicus. Next base: position 162,596,920 of record CM062917.1, on the reverse strand, counting down.
AGTTTGAAGGTCCTTTATAGTTTTTAGAAGTTACAAAATGATAGAATTAATTGCTTTGAATTTAGTCATTTGGCACTGGGCAAATATTGATTTCTTTCCCAACACCTTTAATTTCTAATGGAGCTTGAAATTAACTTTTGATTTTAATTCTATTTTATTCTGGGTTTGTACATCAGGGCCATTAATAATGTCAGGAGAGTGCTGAGAGAACTGTTTCTGAGCCAGGAGCCCACAGGGAGCTTTGCAGCATTTGGGTCTCCATCCTTTAGAGAAGGAGGAAAGTCTATGTGGGAATGTACCTCACAACAGTATTTTATGAATGAGCAATCACGTCAAAAAAGTTGGCCTGTGAAAGTCAGCCTCTGATCACTTGCTGAGGTTTGCATCATTGTGTGTGTGTATGTACACATGTATGCACATTTAATCAGGTCCCAAACAATCAGGGCAGCAAAGGACAGATTCCACTAACCCCAAATGCCTGGAAAATGGGCCTTTCTGATTCACAAGGTAATAGTCTGCCAGTTATAGAGGTATTTGGTATACGCACACACGTTTACCTTAACAGAAATATATCACAATACAAACTACAAATTTTAAAAATAATTTAAATACAGTCTTTCTTTGAGGTTTCAAAGTGTTTTAAATGATTTTATATTGTCTCTTTAAAATGGGGTGATTGTAATAAATTAGTGCTGAGACCCTTGGAGGTCTCCAAGCTCATAGACACTTATAAGCAAATGAGTACCCCTCTGTTTCTCTCAGAGGTTCTCTAACTTGCTCCCACAGCAGCTGCTCTCAGGATGAACATTAGTGGAGACTAAAGCCAGGAACTATGGGATGTGGCTCCTCTCCTATAGCCTGCAATATAAAATCAACTTTTCGAGATCACTTCTTAAAATAGTCTCTATGTTTATGGGAATTTTTGATGCTCTAAGAGTTGAAAAAGCTTTGCCAGAAGGGAGGCAGTACGGTAAAATACAGATTTCACAAAACAGACAGTGAATAGTTTGAAATCCTGACTCTGTCAAGTACTTTGAACCACAGTTTTTTAATTCATAAAATGGAATAACGTCCTCCTTACGTGCAATTTTGAAGATTACATGAGATAATAAATGTAAAGTTCAGTACTTAGCATACTTCCCTCTGTTCCCATTAATGTTCTTTCAACCCACAGTACATACTCAAAATTAAAGATGCAGTCAACAAATACTAACTACTAGGTTTTGTTCAGGGGGAAAAAACTGTGAACAAAACATTTAGAAAAATATAATGAAGTATATAAATACCAGAGAAATCATACAGACACTTGCTATGGAAAATAAAAAACAAAAAGAGAGAGAAATCATTTTAAGCTTGAATGGTAAGAGAAGATTTCACAAAATAAAAAGAGACTGTGACCTGGACTCTACAGAGCATAAAGTTTGAACACAGTGGAAGTGGGGAGAAGAGCATTCTAGGATGGATTTGGGGGCTGGCATAAGCAAAAGCATGGAGACAGGAAAGCACGAGGGGATGCACGGAACTACGTAGAGGGACAGACGCGAGCATGCATGGTGTAGTGAGCTGAATAGTGCCTATGAAAGCCTATGTCCACCAAGAAACTCAGGATGGGATTGTATTTGGAAATAGGGTCTTTGCAGATGTAATTATTAAGATGAGTCATACTGGATTGTTAGGGCCCTAAATCCAATGACTTGTCTCTTTATAAGAGAAATGAGAGGGAGATTCAGACACACAGACATAGACACACAGGTCAGACACACAGACATAGACACACAGGGAAGAAGGCCATGTGAAGATGGAGGCAGAGATTGAAGTGTTAAGATTACAACAGCCAAGGAATGCCCCAAACTGCTGGCCACCACCCGAAGCAAGAAAGAAGCAAGGGGGAATTCTTCTCTAGAGTCTTCAGATGTAGCATGACCCTGTTGACACCTCGATTTTGGACTTTTGGCTTCCAGAACTGAGAGAGAATAAATTGCTGTTTTAAGCCACCAAGTTTGTGGTCATTTGTTAGCGCAGCCCTAGGAAACTGATACACATAGCATTCCGTCTCTTGGAGTCATTTATAAGGAAAGCACAGAAAGCACCCCTCCCTCAACGATGGCTTTCTGACACTTCTGATGGTGAGTAGTTCACCAAAACGTTAAAGTGGGAGTCAATTCCGTTGATAGTGAAGTCTCCTTTTCATCCTATTTTCTATAGAGCATAATTTAGCATAATGAAAGTATCATGGGCCAAATATCAGGAACATTATCAAATAAAAGGAAAGTTATTCTCTTACTGAGAAACAGAAGGGGTTTTACTATAAGATGCTGTACCCCTACAGAGAGACCCTCTGTTGTGTGGGCCCTGTACCTTCAGAGCGGATAAACATATCTTCATAGTCATTTCAGAGGTATGACGTGTGTGTGCATGTGTACATATGCATGTAGACAAAATTACAGTTCAGTTGCTCAAAAATTTATTTAATACTTACCAGGTGCTGAGCAATGAGCCAGGCACTTGTGTCCAAAAATGAAAAAGACATGCTCAGTGCCCTAAGAAGTTACAGTGGATCGTCAGAGAGCTTATTTCAATGTCAAGTGGTTACTGATGACACAGATGGAGGCTTGTAGGAAGTATGCCTCAGTAAGTGTGTCCGTAGTATTTGATTTGATTTCTGTTTGAGTTCTATCTAGTATAACAGCTGTCAATGTGTTTACCTGTGTCTTGTGGGTAGTTTGTAAGAAACCCGACTGCTCTATTTTTGCATTAATATTTGTAATGTAAAAATGTTGGTGCTTTCGTCTTCAATAAGTTTTAATAACTGATTTGTAATCTCTCATTGTTTCTTATGAATGGAATATCCTTCTTCATAAAGGAGAAAAGAGCAAATGCCAGCGATAGATTAGAGAGCCTTTAATTCATGTCCCAATTTTATCTATAAACTACTCCAAAAGAGGCATTATGCCAATCACTCATGCTTACTGCCATTTCTTTTTTTTTTAAATCTTGCTCTGGTTTTGTCGAGAAAAAATGCTGTTCTTTTTGACTTGACTTTAAAGATGCTTTTTGGCCTTAAGTATATATTTAAATCTAAGACAGGCAGTAAACTTACTTTAAAAATAAATACATGTCTATTTCTTCTAAATGCATTTATGTGATCTCTAGGGCTGCTTGAAATACTCACAAAGCCCTCTCTCCACCCACAGATCACATTGTAGAAAGCAAGGGAGCCAGAAGCTCTAGCGAAACTAGCCTTGCAAGTCAAAGGCTAATACTCCTCCTTCTCTCCCTCCACTACCCCTGCTGAATGTCATCCTTCTTTGCCTGAAAGAAGGTAGCTACATACTGGAGAAGAGAACTGTGACAAAATTCAGGAAATTGGGATGGTCGCAGACCTCTTGATAAGCAGACTGTAAAACACAGCATTTCAGGGCATCTGCTTAATTTTCTTAGGTGTAGTCTCTAATCTTAATACACTATTACATCGATAAGTATTTCAAAATACCTACTAAACTATTCCTCCACAAAGTTTGTATATTTAACTTAATTTTTTTAAGTCTATGTATAACAAGCCCATCTTCTCAACCATCGAAGTTCTATTTCTTGCACTTTTGAAAAGCAAAGAATCCCTCGAGATGCAAGTATAATTTTCCACTGGGCATCCTCATTAAAAAAGCACAATAGAAACAGTTTTCTTAAACTCATCAATAGAGAGACTGCTGGAATCTAAATGACCCCAGCATGAAAATTACAGCTTGTGCAGAGTAAATTTGTTTTTGTTTTTGCTGAGGAAATTCACCCTGAGCTGACATCTGTTGCTAATCTTCCTCTTTTTGCTAGAGGAAGATTCGCCCAGAGCTAACATCTATGCCAATCTTCCTCTAGTTTGTATGTGGGTTGCCACCACAGCATGGCTGCCAACAAGTGGTGTAGGTCCACACCCGGGAACTGAACCCAGGCCACCAAAGTGGAGCATGCTGAACTTAACCACTAGGCCACAGGGCCAGCCCAAAATTTGGTTTTTTGATCACCACAGGTGAAACTGATGTTAATCAAGTGTAAAAGTGAACCCATTCCTTGGCTGATGAACCACATGTGGTAGAATTTAGGGCCTGATACTCACTTATCTCAACTAAGAGATGTGGGACATGGAAAGAGTAGGGTGATGACAAGTAGGAAAAAGAAGTGCTAGTTTGAATGCAAACTGAAATCTTAATTCAAAGTCGCTTAGAATTTTTTATATAATAAATAAATTACTTGGGCTTTAAATTGACATGCTTTTGCTATATGTAAGTTCTTTCAACATCTAATCTATATGTATAAGGGATATGGGGAAATGTTTTCTATTAATAAATTTGCTTCCTTGATTTCTAATAGCAATTCAAATGCTTCTCAATAAATCTGTCTTCCATATTATTTCTGCCCTATGAATCATTTTGGATCATTATTTTTATTTCTGAAATATGTGTTACCCCAAAAACTTAGCATAGGCTGTAGAAATGAAGCTGTGTGAAAATGCCCTCTATTCAGTGGAGCTGTGGCAAAGGCACTGAGGCCAAGCAAAAGTTGCAAGAGAGGGTCGACGCTACGTTTTATCTGGTAATAGTGGAAAATATGTCCTAAGTGGTGAATGCAGCATTGATGAGAAGAGGAGGACTCGTTCTGCAATCACTGTGCTGCTGTTGCTCATCACTGATTCTGCTTCCTCTTCTGGTCCCTGTTCACTTCAGCACCCTTTGGATGACTGGCCCGGTGGCTAAGTGGCTAGCTGAGGGGAGAAGAGATGTTCTGTAATAGCTCAGGCTTTCCCAGTAGGTGCTGGAATCACAGGGTAGTAGATGCTCCCACTAATAACTAGGAAGCAAATACTGCTGCCTGGAGTTTCCTACCTGCCTTCCTCAAGGGCGTCTAAGAGATGTCCAGTTCCGATACTTCTTTCCCACAACTGCTATGTCGTGAGAAGCCACGACCATCTCCATCACTGATACTTTCTCCCCTGTGGAAGTTCAGGATACGTCCTCTCTTTCACACAGCTGAAGTCAGCTTGATTTAATGAATTATACAAAGGAAAAAGTAATCCTTTTGGACAAGGAATTAACAAAGCTTGTTCCATTTACCTAGCTTCAGATAGTTTAGGAACTTTCAGAATAATCAACCTGGCCTGACAAAATTCAGGTTTTATTAATTCAGAAAGCCTATCTGTCACTGAAACCATAAAGGAGCCTTAATATGCTGGTATTTTCTGAGTAGGAATATGCTTTCCATTGAATACTTGAATGTTCTCTAAGCAAGTCAACTCAGCAACAGATAGCCATATGATAGAAAACACACAGAGAGTTTTCTAGAGCTCTGAATGCCATTGCAGTAATATGGATGGAAAGAATTTCTCTTTCCACAGCCAAACTCTTAGAAGTGTTTCTTTATCCAATCGAACGGATGGCCTCACGTGACCTTAACCAGCACAGTGAAAGTTGATCACATGACTTGGCAAGCAAGACATGGATAATTGATGTCTCAACAGGCTTGGATAATGGCAAAGAGTATTATTAGGACATTTTGATGCCTGCTAATGAGTAATGACAGCAATTTTGTAGGTGCCAACATTGTCTGGCATTTGGTGCTGGCATCTGTGATGGTAAGAAAGCTATTTCAAGGGTAGGTGGGCATATTTTGCAGACAGGAGCTTTTGGACAAAATTATATGATGAGTCCGAGGAACTGCAAGCCATTGGATCTTTTTCTCGCTTTACTTGAAAATTAGACTGCATTTTTTAGTCAAATCTGTATACATTTATAGTATTCACTTTTACTTGGCTAAGTTAAAAGATTCTCAAATAAAACATTTTACAAAAATTCGAAAGCAGTCAGATGTGAGAACACTCAAAAAGGGAACCAGTAAAATTTTCTTGGAAACTGCTACACTTTCCACGGGAAACTCTTGCTTTTAGTGGCATTGGCTGTTTACAACAAATATAACAGACAGAAATTATTTGAACAGATAGACATTTTCATTCCAGATTCCAACAATCTGCACTATACTTTTCTCAACATTCTTTTGCCGGGAGGGCATGGAACAGAGGAAGAAAAGCAGAATGCAGCAATAACAACAAAAGACATGCAGAGAGTCCTTTGTTCACCATGATTTTATAAAAACAAAAACAAAAACAAAAACAAAACAGGAACCATCATTTATTCTTCAGATTTTTATCACATAAATGGTGAAAAAAGTCACGAGATTCGTTACCGAGTAGTTTTTTCATAGAGGGCTTGGCAAACAAAACCAGGTGTCTTGAATTTAAGGAAGAAAAATTTGACATAGCGGGGTCACAGCTGGAGGAGATCCTGAAGGGGAAAGCTTCTCATTCTTTCGATTTAGGTTAACAGTCACAGAGTATTCTTAAAATTAGTTTTGTATCCCAGTAGAGCTAATTATTCATCAGTTCTTACCTAAGATTACACTATAAGCTAAACAGTTGAGGCAAACTTTAGTAACACAAAAACATTTCTGTCACTTTCAGTAAAAGAAATGTTGACAGTTGAAGAAGTGACACTACATAATCCAATGGTTCTTCATAAATGCTCTCTAAACATTGTTCAGTAGTCTTACAAGTCCCCCTTGGTTCAGAAATAATCGTATGCCAATAGTCTGTGAGGGCAGGCTTTAATGTCACTGGTGAATTAATGTAGTGAAAAGAACTCAACTCTTTCTTCTTAACAATAAAAGTAAAGTTGTTTTGTGGTAAAAATGAGGGCTGAAGAATCATTTCTGAAGTCATACTTTGGTATTGAGGCATTGAAAGACCACTGTCCCCCGGCTAGCTCAACCTACCTACTCAACGCCACAGCCTGCTGTTCCTTTGATGGGACAATCTCTTCACGCTATTACATTTATAACCATAGCTATCATCTCTTGAGAACCACCTGTGTTGACTACAACCATGCTAGACATTTTACACATTATCTGTACCCTTCACAACAATACTGGTAGGCAGATACTATTATTCTTGTTTTATTAATAATGAAACAGGGACGTGGTATTCTGGTAAACCAGCTCTACCAAAAAGCAAACAAAAAAAGAGTCTGGATTTGTAGAGTGTGCCAATTTTCATGGGTAAATTCTCCCACTGTAGCCGGGTTCAAGCTACCAAGCTTTAACAACCGGCTCACAAAACTTCTGAATATTTCATAAACTTGGCTCCAGCATATCACTCAAACAGGGGCTTGAAGAGGTTTGGTGCCTTCCCCAGGATCATATGGCATATAAAAATCTGAATGAACATTCCCATTCAGATTTGTGGACTCCAAAGTTGGGTCTCCTTCACTTCTGTACTTCTCTACAGTCCATGTTTATTTCTGCCCTTGGACTTTGCTTCTGCTGTCCCGCCTCCCTCATTTTTTCCTGTCAGCCCCAATCTTAATTCCCAACCAAACAAGGAACTTAGCCAGGGCTCAGTTCCTCCTTGAATCCTCCCCAACCATCTTAGTTCACACTGTTCTCTCTCTCATATTACACATACTGGTCTTTACACCAGTTTGGCACATAGACGTCTGTTGTCTCCTACTAACATATTAACGTTTCCTGACTATTCGTCTTGCTTCCTTTTTTAACTACCCTGTCTACACTACTGTATTTCTGTATCCACATGGTGTGCTACATACCAAACAGGCATATAGTATTATTAAATTGGAACCATCTATTAATTAGAGATAATCCTATGCACTAAGTTTGTAAAGCTTAAGACTTCCACTAGGGACATAGTCACTAATGTGCATATGACAGCAAAAAATTGTTTGATTTGGGAGACATTAAGAGGATCAAAGGAGAGGCACATACAATTTTTAACTTTAACTCTCCTTTCTTGTTTTTTGAGTAGATACAAATGTCTCTGAAGTTCCTTCTTTATCTTCCAATTAAACAGGCCTCCTTTCCTCTTTCTTCATTCCCCTAACCGAACTTGGCAAAGGGGCAGAGGTGTTTTCTATTCCTTTTACTCTTCACTCTGAACCTTGGATGAGATAGTCACTGGGATTCAAACAGGGGAGTTTAATGAATAATGTCAACTCCCTCATGACCTTGCGCTGGCATTTTACAGCCTCTGAGAAGTCATGTGATCACAGCCCGTCTCTACAGCAGGCTGCTTTTTAATATGCGTTTGCAGATCAACTTTTTGTAAAGGTTCTTTATTCAAAGAGAAAGATATATTTTTGAAACTCTTGAAGGAGTCTTTGTAAAACTGAAATTAAATCCTTTCTTTCTATGTGTAATCTTAGCCATCTTTCCAAAGCAAGGCATGAAAGAGGGATTAATTTGAAATTTGGGCTGCCTTAGAAATGTAAAGGTCCTTGGGCTGTGTTTCTCCAAATGACCTACACTATTTTAATCCAATGTAATTTATTTGGTTGTAGCTGAAAGATAGAATGGCCTCTAAATCCCCTTCCAACATTTCTACACAGGTAGCACTTTCCCATTTCTTTTCATCTTCCTTTATCTGTAGATGCCAGGTGAAAATGTGAGTAAGGAGCTGCTGGGATTAGTGTTTCTTTTTGTAAATAAGTGCAATTTCAGGAAGTGACACCACTGTCATTTTGTTCTTTCCCCAAATGCTCCAGCTCTAGCAAGAAAGTGAGCTTCTCCTTTAGACAATACATACAGCCAAGCAAGGGCTGACAATTATTTTAATTGTATGTGTTCTATTAGAAACTGCATTCTCCACCCAACACCGTGCCGAATCTGCATCCTCCTCACTCTGATTTCTCCCTGTCCATCTGATAAGAAAAAACTCCAGAAATAAACAAATAAATAACCTGATAATTTAATCTGAAAAGATGAAATAATTGCCTAGAATTGCAAAGAATTTGTGATAAGGTATTAAGTAATTTTTCCATATAACTACATTTATACATATTTTGTAAACATGAAAAGTACCAGCCTAGACTCAAAAAGGTAAGCATACAGTACAATTTATCCTCAGTTCACAATCCCAATGAACCAGAGACATGGAAATGAATTAAGATTATGAGGACTTTTATTTTTAATGAAATGATACACTTCTTTGGAGGGAGTTATTTAAAACTACATCCTAGTATTCCTGCCCTCTTCCTTTCTCTACTCCACATTCCAGCACGTATCCCATATGTAGAATGGAGTCAGCTCTCAACATATTGATGAATGGAGAAAAAATGAATAAGTGATGGTAAGAATGTAGACCCTTGGTGTGCCGTGGTCCTGCAGTTGTGCCCCACAGCCACTCCTTAATGACAAAGACATACTAAGCATCTGAAGTAGGTCCTGGTGTAGGAGTGGAAAAGGAGGATGAGAGGGAGGTAAAATTGGAAGAATTTTGTAATTGTTGACTTGATAACAAAGAAGCACAATCTGGCTACTTAATGCCGTGTCTAGATTAGAAAGAGCCGGTTTACTCTGTGCATAGAAATCAGCCCGCGTAGCCATTACATTTGCTAATAAAGCCTTTTACCTTTTCAGTGAGCTTTGGCTTAAATATTGAGACACACTCTGATCTTTTCTCTAAGAATCAACTATATCAGTGCTTGGTAGCATTAAGCTACTTCCAATGAGACAAAAATTTGGCTGGCTGTTTTTAAAGACTTAGTGGTATATAAATTACAAAAAGATACAGGATATTTTCTCAGTTTACAAAGCACTTTAAGAGACAATAATTCATGGAATGTCCCAGAGGAAACAAGTTCAGAGAGGTTAAGTGATTATCTAGGACACAAAGCCAAGACAGCATCCAGGGGGGGAAATAAAGGAGGCGGGAAGTGGGGCGGGAAGAGGATTAAATCCAATACTTCTCATTTCATTGCTGTCAGGGACCTACCTGTAGCATGTACTGGAAGAGCTGACTTCACTCTCTATGGGTGTAAGTGAAATCCATACTAATGGGCTAAGAGGGTTGGAGGAAACAGGACTTACAGGTATAGGCGAGAGTCATTATCCTACAACTAGGAGAGCTCAGCTGATGGAGAAATAAGATTGACCACATTGCCTGAAGACCTGAGGATTTGACATCAAAATATCTGATTTCAAACTGAGTTCTTTTCCCTCTCTGTAATTTTCCTACAGCAAGAATACACATATGATATTACATGATAAATCAAAGGATTATATTCATCTTTTTCAAATTTTGCACCAAGTTTAAAGTAAACTTCTTTTGTCATTCACTACATAGTCAATATTTAAACATATCTATATCTATTAGATTAGAGTGGCTCATACACTCAGCCACACAGTAGGTGACTGCACTCAATTATCTAAGATATTATTTTTGTTGTTGCAATTTACTTTGCCTCTTTTACTATGTATTCCACAAGTCATGTTAACGAATAGTGCCTTAACATGACACAGTGTTTTCCTCAAAGATTATTTGAAATGTGTAGGTCTGTTTGTCCAAATACTGAATTCCTCCATATAATTTCCTATAACTTTACACCTCTTGCGGTTGTTTCTGCCACTATTACTACCACTACCCTCTCAGGCTTCCATTAATCCAGCTTTTCTTCTCTACCCTCCTTTTTCAATTTTCCTTTAGCTGTACTCTCTCTTCATAGCTTCACTATCTTCATAAATTTTATAAAGGACATTGATTTTTTAAAAAGCAGTTGATGCTTTTTATGTTCTCTGCCTTTCATTCCCTCTTAGATTCAGTGCACATTCACTGAACACATATTATATGCTCGGTGGGCCCTGGGGATAAAATGGTGACAGAACCTGGAACTGTCTCTTCTCAGATATTATAGTGCAGCCGAGGAGACAGACATTATTAAAGAATCACAAATAACAAATGCAAAATCACAGTCATCACTAGTGCTAAGAGGAAGATACATGACTTAGAATAAGAGTATTTGACCTAATTACAGGGTCATGGAAAGATTCCCTAAGGAGGTGACTACTGAATAGAGATCTGAAGAATGAGTAGGAATGTACCAGACAAAGCAGAGAGGGAGCATGTGCAAAAGTCCTGTGGTGGTGATGGTGGCAGGGAGAGGGAACAGTGCGAGGGTACAGGACACGTATGAAAAACTGAAAGGGGGCCAGCGGGACTGGAGAGGAGAAACGGAGGAAAGTATGGTAGAAAACCAGGTTAATGACACAGCCATACCAAGTAGGACCTTGTAAGCCAATTGAATTTATAGCTGAAGGATGGATTCCAATACCATAAGGCCATGATTCTATTCAAAGACTGCTTTTTTTTGGTAGCAATGCTCAAATTCCAAGTTGTCTTCATTGATGCCTAAGTCTGTGGTAATTCCAAATGGATGGAAGCACCAAATGTCCTAGTGCCGATAAATCTAGGTGTTTATGTCCTAGGTTAGTGTAACTATAAAGAGGTAGGATTAATTTCTTTTTTAAAAATTATTCTTTGAATTAAGTTACTTATGGGCATATTGGATTATAAATAACATGGTGTCAGTTACTGAAATCCATTGTATTTTGCACATGTGCAGTAGTATGGTGCAGTGTAATTTATGGTTTACAAATTTATGGACCCAGAGTAATAGCACCAGAGTACAGCATGTAGAATAGTTTCCTTTTAAATTTCAATTTTTCCTCTAACACTGGCTAGTTAAAATTTTAGTTTTGCATTTGTGTGGCAACATCAGTACCTGTTCCTTCTTAGTATTTCAGAATTCAGAAATAATATAATTTTAAAATTGGAAGATATCTGTATAGATCATTTAGTTTGTCTCCTCTTAATAACAGCCATGTCTATATATCTGGGCAAGAGAATCTCTCCTTTAATAAAAAGATATCTGGAAAAATATTTTTTCTCAGAATGAAGAGCTGGCATTTCATAATTCTGATAAATTTCCACCCCAAAACATTGCTTATATCTGTCAAATATCCTCTTGCACTTATGAAAATAGCCAGAAGTTTTCATATTATTGAGGATATTCTGGGGATTTTTAGGGCTATTCCTCATAAGGGGCTAATATTATATGTAAGAGTGACTGCAGACAAAGATAAAGCCCAGCAGCATGAGAACAAAATACCTACTAAGCCCCAAGATAAGGGATGGCTTTTTGAATATAATTTATGTAAATTAGAGTCATCATTATGAAGCATAAGTAACACATGTGAAAAAAATGAGACAATAATTAGATCCTAAAGAGTATTTGAAGTATTAGAAAGTAAGCTTGGAGACCAATTAAAAAGAGTCTGTGTAGCACCACTAAGAGAAAAAGACTGTAGCTATAAACATGAAGTTTTGCTCAGAAGAAAGACAGATTCTCATACTTTTGGGAGGGTGAAGTAGGGATAAGTCAACATAACAGAACAAATAAAGGAACCATTCAACATGATCATTCTATGCTCTTTGTCACGATTTTATGTTCCGATATGCTACTAGTCAGTTCTGAGAAATTCATAGAGAATGAAATATCTGCATAAGAAAATCTAAAAAGTATAAAACCACAAAAATTTAATGTATTTGCACTTTGTCACAAACTTGAGTGTTTAGACAACAAAACTGGTTTCCCTTTCCTGTGGTCTGACCCTCTCCCGTGATCTTTGACTCTCCCTGTGGGATTTCCTCACTTGGGATGTTATCCTGACCCTAGGAGAGTGGTTTGTAAATGACAATCCTCTGAGCCCTAGATAGAATTTATTTGAAAATAAATTCTCCATGGATAGACAAATAAACAAATAGATATAGGTCTAGGACATATCCAGATCATTTTTAATTCTCTTCAATTCTCCTGGAAAAAAAAAGCCATGAAAACAAATCATTCACTTCAGGACCAAATCTGCCATGGAAACTATAGCAAACAATGAATGGCGGCATGAAATTAGTGACGAATTGTACGATATGGACAATTATTGGTACAGAAGTTCAGAGCAAAGGGGTGATTGTTCTGAAAGGAATGAAATGGCAAAAATTTATTGAGTCCTAACATATGCTGAAGTTCTTGGTGTCTTCCATAAATCATCTCATTGAATCTCACGATGGTGCTGTTACTACATCCATTTCACACAGGAGGAAACACAAGCTCAGAGTTTAAGTGCCCAAGGTTATAAGTAAGTAAGTGGTAGAGTCACCTTCAAACTCAGGCAGTGTGACCTATCAGAAAAGAGCTCCTTGGTTCCATCTTGGACTACAACCTCTAGCCTGGATGATCACAGGTCACCCCCAAAATAGCTATCTCCTCCTGACCAAGCCCAGTCCAGTGTAGAAAATGTGTCAAAATAGTAACCTAATTGTAATGTTGAAGCTCTACTAAATATTTAGTTACACTGAAGTCTAGATTTTAGTTGGCTATTCTTTACCTTTTTAAAGTAGTACTAATATAAAATTACCATCACTCCTTTTCAAAAGGGATGGTTGATCCTCTGCAGAAAATAATGAGCTAAAATACTTAATGATACTAACGAAGTTCAAAACCACAGAGCACAGAATGAGCAACTGGAAGTCTCAGCTCATTGGCTTATAGAACTATGAGAGACATCGGCAGCCATTTAGTTAACAGAGGAATGAAGGAAGTCCAAAAGATGTCAGGTGACTTGCCACAAGGGCGCACAGCATGATAATCTCATCTAGCATCAAAGGCCAGTGTCTTTTCACTTCAATGCTCTTGCTATGAACGCAGTCACAGACTAAGTCAAAATGCAAAATTGCCCATTCTGTAACAAACGGAATGGCATATATTATATATTTTTACATTATCATGTGCTGGGCCAGACCCTCCCAATTTTAAACTAAGCCATGGAAGTAACTAAGAGATATCTCGTCTTTCAGCTTATTAGGAAGCATATACCCTTCAATAAGCCACAAGATATACTTTTCACAACAAAATCGTGTCCAATCAACCCTTTCTTGAATTATGCGGTATGGTCTTCTAACTTCTTTTTATGCACACACTTGATTTTCAAGATTTTGGCCTCATTTAGAGAAGACAACAAGGGGTCAGGGTCTCATTGTTAAGATGAATTATTCTACCTTTATAGATATAAAAATGGAAACAAGGAATGAGTATGAATGAGCACCAGGGAGATTATAATTTCCCTCTTTTACATTTTGTGCTTGCCACTAGAGCCAAACCTAAACACAGTTTGGACATTTATAATACTTGGAGTTATTATGCTTTACTCTTAAAAAAACTCAACTATTCAACCAGTAGCATATATTTAAATTTTTAAAAAAATTTTTATATTTTTAAAGTATCTTTTTCTTTGCTATATGTTTCAATGAAGGAAGCAGGTATAAAAAAGAATTATTTCCTTTTGAACTCACCATCACCGTGGTCACTGAGATAGGAAACCCTTGTAACCACGACCAATTTCTTGCTCTTTATCTTTAGTTAGAATTTCCATATTCAAGAACAGGATCTCTTACAGTTAAAGGTGGTATTTACAGCCCAATACACAAATTATACCTGTGGACGAAGGTACTTAGTTTTGCCTAAGTTACCTAATTCAAGCATCATTTATCATATAATAAATATCATATGCTGAAAGTTAACATTCTGATGTGGTTGAAAAGGAACAATTTTAGTTATAATTCCTTTATTTTAATTAACTTCAATATCAGTTTTATTCTTTGAAATATTTTTCACATACCTATACATAAATCCTTTACAGGTGATGAATCTACTAAATGTTTATCTGTTTGTCTTCTCTTGTACATCTTCCTATTCATGCTCTTTTTTCTAGGAGTTCTTTTTGTCTCTTGTTTTTGAATATCTTCCTAAACAAACTAACAAGTGCAATAAAAGAAATTACAAATATTTTTTCTTAGTTGAGGTCTTACAATATATTCTGAACATAATTTCCCACTGTTCATTACTACAAATACTAAAATGAAAGGGCTCACACAACTGTATTGCATTTTTACTGGCCCCAGAACTCTCCTTTGATAATATTTTGCTTGCCACTGTTTCCTAAAAGTGAAGCAAAGAGAAAGCAGTCTGTGTAATTAGAAGGTTTAGATATTATACTTTTAGGTGATATACTGGTTTTTCAGCATATTAAGAGAAGATTGAATCTCTTTCTCTTTCTCTCTCCCTCCCTTTCTCCCTACACACACACACACACACACACACACACACACACACACCCCAAACAAATGACTGTCGTCTTTCAACTATACATTTCATGGCAAATCTCTTTTCAAAAGTGCTTTGTAAACAGCAATGCATTTTTGGAAAATTAATGTTATATAGTTAACATTCATTTAGAAATATTCTTTGAATTACAAAAATTTAATTTTTATTTAGCTTTTCAGGGTAAAGCTATTATGTAAAATAAGGCGCATCTGTTTTACTAGTCATCTTTACATGCTACTTTTTATTTATTTATTTTTTTGTGAGGAAGACCAGCCCTGAGCTAACATCTGTTGCCAATCCTCCTCTTTTTGCTGAGGAAGACTGGCCCTGGGCTAACATCCGTGCCCATCTTCCTCTACTTTATGTGGGACGCCGCCACAGCATGGCTTGATAAGTGATGCATAGGTCTGTGCCCAGGATCTGAAACTGCAAACCCCAAGCCACCGAAGCAGAGCGCGGGAACTTAACCGCTACACCACCGGGCTGGACCCTACTCTCTATATTTAATCTTTAAAAAAAATTGTGTTCTTGTGTTTTATTTTAGATATACAATTTAATAGACTTCATTCTACCTTCTAGTTCATTTTTCTGATCTAAAAAATGTGGCCGAATAGTTGTGATAGAGCATGAGACAACTATTGTCCAGAAACTAAATGTTCAAATTACACTCTGTCTGCCTTTCTGATGGACTGATAAATGAGGATCCAGTCAGAGACATCACACCAACACCATTTTCCAAACAATCTATCCAGACAGACATAGCTTAGACACACAGGGGCAAATCCAAGATCAGCATTCCAATCTCAACTACAATGTTTATAGAACATTGGAAACATTGGCCTTCTTTTTGAGCCATTAGGCATGACAGAATATATTTTGACACATTAGAATACTCTTCTGGAGAAGCAATAACAAAATCTGGGTTCTTCAGAATCAAGTGATTTAGTGTGTGGATTATTAAGGTTGCTAGGCTTTAAAGCATAGTGAAGACCTGGGATTCTCAGGCAATTACAAGTTTAAAGTGAGATGAATTGGCACTCACAGTTGTGGCAGGTGGCCCCACTGTATCCCGTCTCATCACAAGTGCATCTGAAGCTGTCCCACGTTTGCGAGCACTTCCCGCCATGCTCACAGTGATTGGGCACACATCTGTCAGAGAAAGAGACAAAACAGAAATAAACCAACAAACAAATGAGATTTATGAGTGGCCAAATTCCAAGCTGTCGGGGCAATATATCATTTCAATGCCAGGTTGCCTTACCAAAGCAATTAATCCTTGTTAGTTTAAGCAGATTAATATGATTCGTGATGGAAGGTGCCAAGTGCACAAAAGATGATGTATAACAGGCCTGGTGTTTCCCATTTTTGAGTAAACAGCAGAAATTAACAAACAGTTGAGAGATACATTTGCATATCACAGATTCATTTTATTTTCCTTTTGCACAAAAACAAAGACACTAGCTAAATTTCCTCCTGGTGAGAGACGGAAGATTAGCCATCTTGTTTCCTGTCCTGTTCTTCATCAAGGCCAATGCCAAGTCAGAAAGTGGTAATACTGAGTTTTTCACAGCAATTTGAGTTTTTGAAATAATGCCCTGGCAACAGCAGTGAGAATATACTAGCCCTATAAGAAAAGATTTCTGTTTCCTCCGGTGTCCAGCTGGCTAATGAAAGCCATTGCTTTAAAGAGGCAGCAAGCATAATACAGGGGGAAAACTGCAGGTTTTGTGTTCAAATCTTTATCTTTCTATTTACTAGATAGTCAATTGTGACTACGTAATTTAGCCTTTCTGAATTTCAATTTTCTCATCAAGAAATGGAGTAATTATACCTATCTTATAAGTAGTTTTAAGGTTTGGAGACAATCTTCATAAACTAGATAATTAATAGGCAGGAAATAGAGAGCCCATAAATGGGAGCTATGAACATCTGGACCACAGCTTCCAGGGCATAATTTCATAGCTTGCCTAGCAATAGTGGAGTCAAAATTTGTTCAGGAACATTCCTGTTTCAACAGCACAAACTCTTTCCTTTCTTCTGGTCCTATCCCCTTATCCCTCTCATCAATTCCTTTCTCCAACTTCCCACAACCTGATTCTTTCTAATCTGGTTAAGTTGTTCAAAGATGACAAAGGTATTAATTGTTATGTATTAGCATTCACAAAAGATTTCTAGATTTTAATAGGAAATTCTCTAAAATAGAAAAGTCCACCCAGATTAAAATAGCAGAATCTATAATAGTGGGTCCCGGATAATAGACTGATAGAGAGCCACCTCATGTGGAACCCCTTAATCATAATGCCCTGGTAGCTTCCTGCTGCAAAATATGATAGGGCTGGCCTCAGAGACAGAGTTCTCCATCCTCCATTCTTGATTTATCCTCAGCTGTGCCTAAAACTACCACAGCAGGGCATAGCCCAGTTTGACATGGGACCTCCAATTCTTATGTAGGAATGCTTTTCCTCTACAACTCTTTGCAAACCTTTAGTCATGCAACAAACATTTATTGAGCACCTGCTGTACACAAAGCACTGTGGGAAATGGAAGATGAATTAAGAGTCTATTCACTACCTTTCAAGAGCTTACAGCCTAGGAAAGATACATTGTATACACAAAAACTATAATATAAGATGGAAATGCAAAGTGGCATAATGCAGGGACAAACAATGCACTATGCAGTTTCATATGAGAGATCATAAGTAGATTTGAGGCACAGTAAAAACCTTTTGGGTTGAGCCTCAATGAATGGACAGGATTATAAGAGCAAACAATGAGACGAAGAGCATTATAGGGGGAAACACAACATAAGCAAAGGCATGATGCTGGATTATCATGAGGGGGATGGAAAATTCACTCTACATTTGACAGCCACTTATATATCATGTGAACTTGGGCGTGGTGTTATCAAGGCCACAAAGGTGGTCCTTCTCCAAAGACCCTATAACCTAGGTGGAGGTGGGGGTGGGGGATAAGATTCAGGCAAAATACAATACCAAGCAGAATCTGATGAGTCATCAAAGAGATATGAAATGCTATGGAAATTTAGATACTAGAGTAGTTATGGGTAGACTATAAATAAAGGGCTT
Organism: Tapirus indicus; assembly: GCA_031878705.1. Classification (NCBI taxonomy): domain Eukaryota; kingdom Metazoa; phylum Chordata; class Mammalia; order Perissodactyla; family Tapiridae; genus Tapirus; species Tapirus indicus. Next base: position 162,578,787 of record CM062917.1, on the reverse strand, counting down.
AATAAAGTTTAGAGCATTTCTCCTGGGCCTTAAAAGAGGAGTTGCGATTTTATAATTAAAATGTTGAAAATTGTTCCCAGCAGGGTAAGTGAGAAAGCAATGACAAGGTAGTAGAACCATGAGCAGTGGGTGGCCCATGGTTGTTTGCCCATTCCCATAGCCACTACCCTCAGCAGGAGCCGGGGCATGGGCCTCAGCAGAAGGTATTTACATCCAGCAGTCCTGATTCTTCAGATCATGGGAGCAAAGAATGCGACAGATACTCCAAAATTACATAAAAACTAAAAATCATCCCTGATACTTAATTTTGGAATTTAGTACATATTTGCCATTGTGTGGTATATTCACTTTCTAAATTGTTGTGGTTTAATATTAGCTCAGCCTAATAGTGAAAGTAATTTACATCAGCTCATTATATCAATTAATTCAGGGGGAAGTAGTGCAGAAGTGTACTGAGTCACAAAGGAAAACCAGGTTGGAAACTAAATGTGCTCTAAATAACGCACAAAGCAGAAAATCCACATCTTAATGATAAAAATGATTATTGTGTACTTACACACACATGAGAAGCACATAACCATGAAGTGAGATTAACCGAATACTTCTAAAATTTAGTATTATGGATTTCTTTAAAAGTGATCTTTTATTCAAATGGGACTTTAATATTTTATTTTTTAATGTTTGTTTCTTATAATTTGTATTTTTAAAATTGACGTTATCCTTATGCTGATTACTGGCATTTTAATTCTTAATTATGAGAAATGTTTTATTTCCAAATCAAGTTGATTCAAATGTAATTTCAAACCCTAATTTTTTATCGCTATATTTAAAAGAAAAACTGTTAGGACAGGTTACCCACCAAAACGAAATATGAATGAACTTAGCCTCCCCCTTCCTAATTATTTCTTTCTTCTCCTGTACACCCATGGAAACATTTGCATGTGTCCAATATACCAGGATTACATTATTTAGTAGTTTTTTGTTTGAGCATTTGTCTCTTCTAACCTGTGAGACTCTGCAGTTAGGGATTTTCAGCTTATGATTCTTAGCAGGACAAGGTGCCTTGCCCACTCCCAGTGAATGCCTATTGACCAACCGGCTGAAAGAATGGATGAACGCAGTGCTAGAAAGTTAGGCCTAAGAATTGAAATAATTTTGGAGGAAATACCTCCTTCATTGTGAGAAATATGGATTATTTTTTTGTATGATTTTAGTCTTAAGTGTACACTCTTGCTCTAGTAAACTAATTATTTAAGTAGATCACAGGGAATATGTAATTTGTTTCATAGCATGTCCTAGCTTGAAAGTTTGATTCACATCAAAAATGAATCAAAATGACTCTCCTGCTGCTTCTTGAGAACTACTTGACCGGGATCAGGAACATACAGGGGAGAAGCTGGCAGGTGTCAGTTTGTTGTGATCAAAGGGCTCCAGAAGAAGTGATGCATCGAATTAACTCTGCCCCTGGCTAGCCCTGGTGTTGGACACTCTTGAAGCTGGAATCATTCTTTCAGGCATGGCAATGCTTTCTAAAAAGCTTTAGAATCAGAATGCATGTTTTCAAAATGAAACTTATTTGTCCTCCAATACATAAAACAAAGAAAAGCTAGATTTTGAAAGTTCAAATGTATAGCAATTACTTAAAGTAAAATCAATCAGTACGGACAGAGTGGCTGTTTGGATGGATGTGACAATTCTACCAGGGTTATGGTTGACAGTTGCAGTTTCATTTCACCCAGAGTTTCTCTTTTATTTCTATACTTGATTTTAATTGCAAAGCATTGAGAAAATTGGTATTTACAGATACAAGAACTGCAAATGGTACCAGATTTGTTTTTCTGTAGCAGCTGACCCTGTCATCTATGGACACTACTTAATTAAATAGGGACAGCAGAAGAAATTTTATTTCAACTCTAAAAATTGTTAATCTGCAGCATAACTGAATGCGTTGGTACTCTTCAAAGCACTTTGACGGTGCTTTATTTGGTTTTATCTACAGTGTTTAAAAATTAAAATAGTTTTAAATAAAACTGAAATCAAATCTTTGTGTTACCTTTAAAACCACATTTGGTTCTGTAGAACCCAGTAAAAAAACCACAGAGTGTAGCACCACGACTTCAGAAATATGCTCACACTATACCAAATAACAATTAACAGAGGAGCGTTTATCGGAATAGTTTGCTGTTACTAATGGCCTGAGCTAGTGGCATGCAAAAGCAGTGTTTCTCAGAATTTTCTGCACACGAGAATCACTTGAAAATCTTGTTAAAAGGAAGGTTCTGATTCTTTGGGTCTGGGGTGGAGTCTGAGAGCCTATAATTCTAACATCCTCCCCCCATGATGCTCACGCAGCTGGTCAGAGGACCACAGTTCAAACGGTAAGGCTCTAGGGTGCTTCAGTTCTCTGCAGTAGAGTCTCAAGGAAGAATGAAGACACCAAAGGGAGAAACAGCCCAAGAAGGGAGGGCACAGAGGGGAGACAGCATGTGGAAAGGGCAAATTTGATCTGTTCAGTCGTTTCTCCTGAGACTGTACTTTTTTCATAGGCCTTCCTATCATTTTTTTATATGACCCACTCAGAGTGGCAATATAATAATTTCCTAATCTCATTTAGTTGGTTTAATCATTTCAGAACCTGACTGTAGACCACATAATTCATAGAAAGTGATCACTGAATACAAAGGCAGTTTCGTTTCACCTGAAAATCAAGGTCTGCATTCCCAGTCTCAGACTTAGCTGGGATTTCCCACCCCTTTAATTATTGTACAGAGGCCAGTACTAGGACACTTAATTTGCTTTCAGATTCGTACAAATTTTATACCTGAACATTAAATATGCCTTATTCTAAACTTTAGAAAGGAAAACTTCAGGTTACTTATAGGTTATTTGATGAACTATTGGACAATTGTTTAAAGTGACTTGCAAGTTATCATCCCAGCATAAATTACCTCCTACATTTATGATTTTTCCCTTCATCTCAGCTCCCAATTTTATTTTTGCTTATCAAGACACAACATTCATTTAGAAAGTCTCATTTCTTAAATGCTATTTTTCATACTCTTGGCTCTCAGAGCTGTTTCCACAGGCACAGTGGAGTTTTCTTCTGCATTACCTTCAATATTGATCTCAACAGTATTTTAATGCTTTTATTTTCACACTAATTAGATTTCAATTTTAATTGAAGGAATACTCTCTGTGGAGTATATATCACTGCTCTATATTTCTTCTGCTCAGACTGAAATTATGTAGAGAAGTAATCATAATTCCAGCAACTAATTTAGTATTTCATTACTACATAACTTAATTTTATAGTTGTATAACCAGAAAAGCTAATGTTATATTGATGGTGCTCCTTCAACAACCACTTATTTATGGAAATATATAAATGCAGAGATACTTAACTATACCTCCTACATTATGCCCAAATTTTCCATTAAAAATAATCAAGCATTTTTAGTTCACATCTATCCAGCAATTGTACACTTCTACACCAACCATATCCATTAATTTTAACCTTATAATACAAGCACCTGAAAAATCCTTTCTATTATCTTGTTAATTTACTTTATCTTATTTTGTTAATTTACTTTGAATTATAATTTTACAATGTACTCCTCATCATTTTATGAATAAAATATCTTTTAAGGGATGATAGGTTCTTAAAGATCATAGGAGGAGAAAGACCTGCAAGATGGTTAGTTCCTTTACTCGTCTCTAGGTCCAGCTGCATTTAACCTAAATAAATAACAGTAAGTTCTTTTGAATCAGTCAATCACCTGCTCCAGTCAAGACACTCTACAAACAAACTCTGGAGAAACAAAGAAGAAAGGTTCATCCCCAAGAAGTTATATTTATTTGTCAAAATGTAATTAGCAGGTCAGGTCTATCTCTTTATGCCCAATATTAGAAATATTGGTACAGAATCAAGCTAACACACCACTATTGTACGGATATACTGAAATTTTATGGAAAAGTTAATCTTTGAAAGAAAGTATAGGTTTAGGCTAGCCTGGAAGGAGGAGGGGCACCTTTCTACATGGAGGGAAAGCAAAGGATTGCACCAGCGCAAGTGCAAAATGTGGTTAGGGAAGAACGAGTGGTTGAGTGTGGCTAGAGCAGAAAGCTTGCATGCACGTTGAGGATTATCGCAGAAAGCTGTGGATGTCTGGCCAACAGCCCGTTCCCCTTTCTTCCCTCCTGTCATCACCCTGATTTTGTTCAGGTATCTTCTCTCCTCCATGTGGCCATCTGCTTTGGGAAGGGAGAATATCCCAGTGTACAAGGGACAAAAAGTAAAGAACCAGGCTTCCTGAAATCATTAACCTGTTGCACATTGTTCCCCAAATCGATGATCTCCTTCTTCTATAGCAATAGAATTTATGTCTTGACATAGAGCCATCCAGCTAAAGATACCATCTTCCAGGCTCCTTTTAATTTAGGGGGTTTGTGACTAAGCTCAAGGCAATGGAAATGCGTAGTCTCTGGATTAAGCCCTTAAAGGGAAAGAGCATGCACTATTCTTGCTTTTTGTCCCTTCTGATCTCCTTCCTGAAATGAACCTATGACCGGGAGACCTGGAGCAGGCATCTCAGCACACAAGAGGATGGCAAAGGAAAATTATAAAAAGTCTGGGTTCTGGACAACATACCAGTCCTGGGCCACCTACACAAATGTTTCTATGAGAGAGAAATCGATTTCTGCTATTATGGTCTTTGTTACAACAGCAAACACGTCCTAACCAATACAGACCTTCAGTTAATCTACCCTGAAGTTGACCTACACCTAACTTTTTTATTATAACATAATACATGTGATGGTGACTGTTGTTTAAGTCATTATGTGTTGTCTTATATTAGTTGCAACTGAAAACAGCCAAACCAATAGATACTAAATTTATGAACCTAGGTTTGGGTTCAGATCATAGAATGTGTTGATTATTAAGTTGGGGATTTTCCTGGAGAATATAGGCTAGTTTATTCATTTAACATATATTTATTGAGTGCCTGCTGTGTATAATAATCTGTGTGCTGTTTGATTAAGCTTTCTTATCAAGAAGTTTAACTGTAAGAAATAATATTTCTGGGCGATTGTGTGAGGAAGTGCCAGTCATCCACTCCTCAAGAGTTTCTGAACTTTATCCCTAGGAAAACATCAGAGAAACACCTGGTGGAGCTGTATTATTATGACCCTTAATAGAATGATTTAAAGTAACCTTGGAATTTAGAACATTTTTTTTCCTAGCCATGAGAGGCATTGGAGACTCTTAAAAAATAAAGTTACTCAATAAGTAGATATTGTAAGATATTAAACTAGCAAGAATATGCAGAATAGATGAGACAGAAAGAAACTAAAGGCAAGAACATCAACTAAATGGCTGTTATACTGCTCCAAGTAGAAGATAATAAAAATCTAAAGTACATGAGACTGCAAAGAAACCAAAGGGTTAAAAAGATTACATTATTAGTCGATTACTTGAAAGTAAACTAACTAAAAATGCTTCAGATATTTTGTGTTTAGGAACCATGACAAACAGTGACATTTTCATTTTAGGGAATAACGTTTCTTATGCAACTAAAGGTAGGTAAATTTCAAACCCTATCAAAACTTTTAAGTCAGTTAGTTCTAAATTTATGTTCATATTTTTTCTCCAAATGAGTTAAATTTAAAATGGCTGTAAGCTGTATTCCTCTGAAAAAGTTATTAAGCATTATCTCAGTTTCATCTCCTTTAGTGGGGGAAAAAGAGAATGATAACAAAAAGAAGAGATACAAGAAATATTACATCAGAAAGGTAAATTCTCTGGAATGTATAGAAATACATACACTGAGCTACATCTGTTTTAGTATCAAGTTCGAATTACACGTTTCTTATCCATAAATTCTTATCCATGCATCATGTCTTTTACCACCTCCTGCTGGGTCTTTGATCACTAATTGCAGGGACAGACTGGGAAAAGTCATGGCTAGGCATAACCTAGAAGAGAAAGAGAGTATACAAGGAAACGTAGGAAGAGGGAGAGAAAGACCTAAATTCAAAGTACCTAAATCTTGTAGGGAGAATATTAGTATAAACATTTCCAATGAGAAATTATAAAAGTCACTATAAATTCTAAAATTTATGTGGAAAATATACGTAAGAGCCAGGAACATTCTGAAATTGGATAAGATGATTCCTAGTGGATAATCAAACACTAATAGGTCTATAGCGAATATAAATTAATATTGGTGCATTAAGAGAAAAACAGACCAATAGAATAGAAATGAGAATCCAGAAAGAAATACAAAGATATATATAAATTAAATATGCTAACAGCGGCATGTTAAATCAGTGAGGAAAATGGGTTACTTAATAAGTAGTGTAAGACAACTAGCTACTCATCCGAGAAAGAAGAGAGTCAAGTCCCCTACTTCCTTCTCAACACTAAGATAAATTCCACATAGATGAGGTTTTAAACATAAAAAGGAAATAAAAAATAATGAAGTATGAAAGAATATGTTTTGTAATCTATAACTACAGGAGGTATTTCTAATGAAGACACAAAACCAAGAAACCATAAAGTGAAAATTGATAAACTTGGCTACCTAAAATTTTAAAAAATATCTTGCATGGTCAAACCTAACCAAATTCAAAGACCAGCAACAAATTGGGAAACATTTTTAATACGGCAGACAAAGAGCCAATTTCCTTATGATGTAAAAAAATCCCTATGAATCAATTGGAAATAATTCAATTAAAACATGAGCAAAGGGCATCATGAATGGGGCAGTTCACAAAAAGAAATACACATGACTTTTAGACATATAGAAGAATGTTCAATATCACTCATAAGCAAAGGACAAATTACTTTTCAATGAGATTTCATTGATCATTTCTCTGATACTTAACAGAAAAGGCCTTCTCACGTACTCCTGATCAGGGTCTAAACTGTTTGGAAGGCTATTTGGTAAAGTCTATTAGTTTCAAATTTTGACCCATCTAATGCATATCTAAGAATTTATCCCAAAGATATACTAGTACACTTTCACAAAGTCAAATTTAAAATGTCTATTACAGCATTGTTTATATCAGCCAAAACCCGGAAAAAGTATTCATTGGTTAGGAATTTACCAATAAATCAAGGCACTATATATATTGAAACCCCTGGGAGCCATTGAAAAGAAAAGGCAGATCTATGTTTACTGCTAAGGCACAATCTCTAAGATGTATTGCTGGGGGAAGAAAGCAAGATGTACAGGCCAGTGTTTATAATATGCCTCCATTTGTTTTAAATGACGATTGCGCTAGCTGCTGTGTGAATAGTGAAGTGAAAATGGTGATACATGAAGGTTAGAAATCTTCCATTTGCAATAAGTCAGGCCGAGAAGGACAAATACTGCATGATCTCACTTATATGTGGAATCTAAAAGCACTGAACTCATGGAAACAGAGAGTAGATTGGTGGTTGCCAGGGATGAGTGTGAGGGGATTGTGGTAAATGGGTCAATTGGTCAAAGGGTACAAATTACCAGTTACAAGATAACTAAGTTCTGAGGGTCTAACATATAATACGATGACTATAGTTAACAACACTTTATTGTACACTTGAAAGTTGCTAAGAGAGTAGATCTTAAAAGTTTTCACCACATCAAAAAAAATTAACTATGCGAGTTGATGGATATGTTAACTTACATTATTGTGATAATCACTTTGCAACATATACGTATATCAAATCAACATGTATGCCTTAAATTTACATACAGAGTTTTATATATCACTTATATCTCAATAAAGCTGGAAAGCTGTTTGACCCTCCAAAAGTCACTCAATATTTCTGCACCCTGCTTTCAGACCCATGAGGCCAATTACACTGAGAAATCCTAACTGACTTGTCACTGGGTTTAGCCAACGGGAATCCATGGCAGAAGACTGGAGGGAGTCAGAAGCTTTAGGTCAGAGCATTTTTCATCCTGGTTCTCTCCCTGTGAGGTTGCCTCAATCTGGTTTTGTCCTTTGACTGAAGGTCACATCTCTCAAGTTTGCCCCGTGTTACACTGTTCTTCTGAGATCACTAATCTCTCCCTCCCTCATCTTTGGGCCTAAGAATGGTGCCAGCTCTCTTGCTATTAACCCTGTTTCTCCATTATCCCGTGTAGTTTCCTATATCGCTTGTAATTAACCCATTTGTAAGTAAGCTTTCTTTGAATTATCCTACATTGGTCAGCTCTTTTCTCTTGGGACTGTGATAAAAGTAAAAATGAAAAAAATATGTGTATATATGTGTACATACACACGCATATACATAAAGATAGACATACATATTCTTGTATGTGAATAGAATATTTCTGAAATAAATACATTAGATACTATAACAGTAGTTTCCTGGGGGAGGATCGGAGGTGAGGGGAAAGCTTATATTTCACCATATGCCCATTTGCATTATTAAAAAAAAATTTAAACCATAGGTGCTCATTTTTTTCTCTATTAAAACAAATTATTTAAATTAAAAGAAAAATAAGGTTTGGACCATCCACACAATGACACAACCAGAGCAGGAGAACATTCCAGGTTTCTGCCACTACATAAAAGGACCATATCTGTATGCATGAACTCTATATCCTGTCTCCTCTGGTTTATTCAAGGACGTACCCATTGAGTCACTCTTTTCTCCAGAATCATCAACTTTTCCCTCTCCTGAATCATTCTCCTCAATATACAGCCATTCATCTCACCTACAACAAATAAACAAAACTCTCCTTTTGACTACATATCCCCCTCAAGTTCCTGACTGGATTTATTTATTTATCTGATCCCTTTATCGGTTTATGTGATACCTTTCACAGACAAACTTCTTCAAAGATTTGGTTAAGCAAGCTCTGTCCACTTCAATCAGCCCCAATCTAAAATCCACTCTGATCTGTCCACAAAAACTCCTTTTTCTGAAAGGCATACACAATCCCAATTTGCTCAGCCTATGAATGTATTTGAACTCACAATATTGGTCCAAGTTGACCTCCTTTTCCTGGCCCCACCTTGACTGCCCTAACTCTTAAGTGGAGTTCTCAGGGCTCAGTCCTTGGTCCTCTGTCTGAGATGGCTTCAAGCTTATAGCTCTAGTTCAGATTTCCACTGAGAGTTTCAGACCTATGTATCTAACTGGCTCCTTGACATATCCACTTGGATGTATCAGAAAGCATCACAAAGTTAGCATGACCAAACATTCTTTGATTAAACTCCAAACTTTCTTACTCCCCTGTTCAATCTCATATCAGTTAATGGCACCTTCATCTATCTGGTCAAATATCAGAAAATTGGAAGTTGTTCTTTACATCTCTCTTTCTATCACTTCTACATCAGTCATTAACAAAACTTTGTGAATTAAACTTCTGAAACTTCCCTCAAATCTATCCACTTTTCTGTGTCTCTACCACCCCAGTTCAATTCATCATCACTTTTCCCCTGGATTACAATGTTTCTTTACTCATCTGGCCCTCTTCATTCTTGCCTTGCTTTAATTCATTCTCAAGAAAATGCCAGAGTGATCTTGAATATCATGTCACTTTCCTTTTTAAAACTCTTTGATGGATTCTCATTTCACTCTGGAAAATATTGAGCTCCTGCACATTTCTGCATGATCCGCTCTGCCTGTGTCTCTGTTGCCATCTCACCTCTTGCTCCTCTTGCTCTCATCATGTTCTAGTGACACCTGCCCTCCTTTTGTTTCTCCAGTGGGCCATGCTCTTTCCTTAGTGCCTTTACACACACATTTCTTTTCTAATGCACACTTTTCCCCAAACTTCACAAAAAAGATTCTTTTGTTTCTTTAGTTCTCACCTTGTGTAATTTTTTGAATTGGTCTCCTCTGACTTTCCAACCTGAAGTAGTCACCACCCTCATTTCCACCATTTTTTGTTCTTTTTTATCTATCACAGTTTCTAATCATATGCCTATTGGTTTCTTCGTTTGTTGTCAGGCTTCTCCATTGAACTATACTTTCCCTGATGGTAGGACTGTGTCTGTTTGTTTACCACTCTTTATCCATTGCCTAGAATTCTGTCTGGCATTGAGTAGGTACTCAATAAATTGTTGAATGAATTTTGAATAAGCGAATATCAATCAGCTGAATAGTTGTAAATGCCCTTCAGAATCATTTTGCTAGTATATGAATGCATAGAAACAGAAAATGTCTCAGGCTGCTGCATTTTAAAAGTCAAACTGTCTGACCAAAGGCTTTGCAAAATTTTCACATCTACCAGACTGCCCTTTCATTTATAGATGAAGAAAACACACATCTAACATAAGCCCTTTAATCTGAAAAATTAGTGAAGTCTTTATATATTGGTATAACCATTAGTATAGCAAGCCCAAACTTGGAGAAACCCACTCGTCAAGCAAAGATAATATTGTGGCAAGTTAATCAATATATAAGAACTACCAAAAGAATAGTAAAATAATAGTTAATACAAGAATGAAACCCTATAAATTTATAGGTTTCTTTTATTAAAGAAAGTAACAGTATGAGTAACTTTTATAGGATAGTATAAAATTATATTTTTATGAGATTAAGATGATTAAATATTTTAAAGGAAGTGATATTATTAATAAAATTACCATGAAGCCAATAGTTAAATTATTTTACAGTTTCCAAAGGCATATAAGCAATTATCATTATTTAAAAAATAACTGATATAAGTTTAACAAATTAGAAAAATTTGCACAAAAATTATCTAGTATAGTACATTAAATACTATAAATTAGACTATTTGAAGTTCACTGGCTTTTTAATTGGTTCACCACTTCTTACAACCCTGAAATCAAACTGAAAACATCCCCTTCAATAGGCGTCCTTGGATCCTGATCTCTTAATCACTAATGAAGAACATTTAAAATGTCCTATATTCCTTGTGATCAGGTTGAAAAAGTATCATATATGATGTAATCAATATTCTAAAAAATAGGGAGACACAAATGGTTTCTAAAAGCCTACAGAGAACACATTACCTTAAAATATACTCTCTTAAGGCAGAAATGTATAATTAATAGACCCTTGTTTTCCAGAAATCAGTATGGCAATGTTTTCACTTAAGTCACACAGACATATACACATACACACATAAAGACAAACTAGATATAATTAACTTTTTAAAAATGTCTATTCAGTGTTGACATTGCATCCTGGAGATTCAATAAGATTTGCCTCTCCACTCCATGCCCCCTGCCAAAAAAAAACCAACAGTAACCAGTGAACAACTGAACTAAGGAAGAGATCCCATTGTTACATAATTTCTTAAATGAGGACTCCCATGATTTTGGAATACAGAATACCCAGCGTATTCCCAAGACACATAGACCTTTGGTCCAAGACTTTGAAAACTAGAACTGACCCTGTCAAAGCAGAGGATCTGATAAATTTTAAAATGATACAGAAAAAAGGATTAGTCTGCTCAAACATTGGTAATAAATTCATAGCTTTATGCTTGAGTTGAGCAATTTGTGAACCATGTATACAGTTATCAAATTTTTAAAAAAGTCAGCAGTTTAGGAATGAACTTAAATCTTCCTACAAGAATAAACTATTCATATATACACAATCTTTAGGAGGGACTACTGTCACCACTATAATTTAAAAGAGCTGTAGATAGAGAAAACCTCAAATGAAGTACATATTAGGAGAGAATTATTATAATTAATCCTCTTTGCTATGCAGGTTGTTTTAGCAGTCTCAGATACATAATGTTATATATACTTCCACTAATATTGTTGAAGATCTTTTAATTTTTGTTCCAAATCTTAAGTTAATAACCTATAAAGATTATGATGACATGAAATTACCATAATGCATGTGAATGTGTTTTGCTGTGTTTTTTCAGTTTTATTCTAAAATTCACATCTGTTTACTTCTGGGTTAAAAGAAAATTCAAACCACTGAAATGGAATGGTAAAAGTTTAGAGCTGGAGGGCCAGCCCCAGTGGCCTACTGGTTAAAGTTTGGCGTGCTCTGCTTCAGCAGCCCAGGTTCAGTTTCTGGGTGTGGAACCACACCGCTCCTGTCAGTGGCCATGCTGTGGCGGCAGCTCACATACGAAAAAAAAAGAGGAATATTGGCAACAGATGTTAGGTCAGGGCAAATCTTTCTCAGTAAAAAAAAAAAAAAAAAAGTTTAGAATTACAAAGAATTATAGAGCTCCTTGCTTAATCCCCTTATTTTACAGATGAAAGAACTAAAAACTGGAAATGTAGGAAAATTAAGTGGACCAAAGGTCACAGAGCATATTTATGGCATAGTCAGGACTTGGGCACTGATGCTCTTCTAGTACTTTTTAAATACTACATACTCGTTCTAAGTTACAATGGAGAATCATAGTTGCAAACTAGAGATCTTTGGGAAGCACATAACATACAGATAAATAATTCTTATTTCCCAGTATACAAACAATCAAATAAATAAAACATGTATTTATTGTCTTTAAACAATTTGAATGTCTAGACACATTCTCTCTAACGTCTGGCTCTACCACTTTTCTTTTTTTAATGCTGGGTCCAAATAGGCATACTATGTTTATACAGATTTTTTAGTATTTGTACAGAGAAGAAATTGAAATGAATATTTCTGACTTTTTATAGCAGATTCAAAACAAATAGAGTGGTAAGTGATTTAAACAATTGCTACGGTTTTGTTATTATCCTCACTGTTTAACTTATTATTTTTTCTAGAAAGCATGCTAGTCTCTTTGCAAGGCAGTGTTTGTTGTAAATTGAGCTGGTTAGAAATCTCTCTATCAGAGGCAGTTTGTGGCAGATACTGTTTGCAAAACGGCTGTATGTGGATTTTGGCTCTCTGCGAAGTAAAGAAAAGAGACCTACGCTAACAGAGACGGAGGATTTAAAAATGTTTGAGGGAAGGCAGGCAATTATCCTTTAGGAAGCCAGAGGACGCTGGATTAACAGTCCCATGACATATGGTTTTGTTTTATCCCATAATTATTTTACTGTATCTCAACCAGATACTAAATTTCTTTAGGTCAGTTATCTCTGCAGGAACTGAGTCAACACCTGAGATATAGTAGGCCCTCAATAAATGCATGTTAATGAATTACCGAATTGAGGAAAATAGCATAAGGAATGTCTCCTCATCTATTATAGATGTCCCAGCACAAAAAGAATCAAAGAACTTTCAGGTTGTAAAAAGTTAAAAAAAAAAAAATCTGTTCTCAACACTTCCTTGAGAGATACACATAATTATGACCAAACATACTGAACAGCTTTCCAAAGGTTTCACAGCTTGCTATTGCCAGAGACAAAATTCTCAGATTAATATCCTTAATTCTTGTCTTCTAGTGTTCACTTCTAGTGCTTCTTTTTCTGTTAAAAAAAGATAGAGCGTTTCAGTCACAAATCTGATCTCATAAATGTCAATAAATAGTGGGAGATGGTTTGCACACTATTCTTTCATCATAGTCTAATATCTTGTTTTAGTAAAGATTGAACATAACCCATTAACACTGTGCCAATTCAAATAAAATCTTATAATTTTTTTTGCATACTTAGCACTTTCAAAATAAATATGTTCATTACTATTACTTCTTCCCTTGACATGTTTACTAGAATATAGTCTCCAGTTGATTACCCACTATTATCACTATTTAGGTTAATACTCAGCTAAGCAAGAGTATAGAAATAAATCATTTCAAATTTATTGTCATTTAAGGGCTTTAACTCGTTTATAGAAACCTTGGGTAGCATGGTGTAGAACAACCATCTTATTAATTTGATTTTGTTTCAGAATAAACTGCTGAAGATTGTCCTATTTGTCTTTGTTGGAATTGAATATACTGTTATCTTTAGGGCTCTAGACTTTAAACACTTTAACCAAAAAATGAAATTGTCAGTATAAGTAAATTGACTAACTCTATCAGAGGTTGAAAAATGAAATGCTTTCCAGAGAAGATGTCTTTAAGATTCACTGAAGAAATAACTAAAGGAGTGGGCAATATTTTATACCTTGTTTATAAATGGAAAGAATATGTATTTGAGTGCCCGTCATCTTCTACACAGTGAATAAAGCACTGGGGATTCTAAGGGAATATGGTAAAGTCAACACACTGTGGTAAGTGTTATTGCAGAGGCATGGACAGAATACTCTGGGTGGATGCAGGGTGGTTATGTAATGATGTTAAGGAGGGGGTGGAACATCATGGAAGTTCTTCGGACATGGTGTTAGAGCTGTTTGCAGGATGGGTACGAGTTAAGAATCTAGGAAGACACTCCTGGATGTGAGAACAGCATGGGCAAGGATAGGCATGAAGGCTTTCAACAACATGGTGAATTGTGCATGTCAAGAATCTATTATTGCTGGACATTTAAGAGCAAAATTGGGAAAGGTAAGAGGTATTTTAATTATTTTTATATGTGACTAATAATGGCATTAAATGTTGGATGGATGTTACGTTGTTCACATTCCTAGAAGTCAACTCTACATTCACTTACATGCTGCCATTTCCTAATTAGGCATTAAATCTCTAATTCTAGTTTTAAGTTAAGAAATCAAGACTGCACCAAGGATTTGACAGCAGGGCTATACTGTAATGACTGTTCTATGACAGATACCATGAAGTTATTTATAACAGCACAAAGTTGTTACTATGAACTCATTATTCTACTGTTCTTCAATTCACTAGAAATAGAAATAATATGTAGTAACTCAAAAAAAGTGTCATTCACTAATGATGATTGTACAACTCATAGATTTTGGACCAGTATAGGGTGGAGAGGTGGCAATTTTGGGGACATTTACAGTTTTTTCAAACCCAGAATAATTAAATTTCAGAATCCCCCAAAGCTGGACCACTTTCAAGAAAGTAATTCATCTTGAATGGAAATAATTTTAAAGAAAGTAATAACAATGAAAATCTAACTGTTTTATTAATAGGCACTTGACTTTATAAATGGTCATGAAATGACTTGGCATGCTTAATTTTAGTTACAAACAGCTCATTTCTGTAGATTTATTATCTTACTTAAAGTGGTCTGATTACCCTATAGAAAATTTGATAGGCTATAATTTGCTTCTGGTTAGAGCTTCTTGATCCTACTTTTATTCTCTCTAAGTTGTTAGGGCAATATCATTTATCTCGAGACAGTTGAGTCTTTTTCAGTGTTTCCGATACTTAATAAACTATGGAGTTTTAGGGGCTTATGCCTCAGTAGCAAAAACGTATTCCCGAACCTAATTGCTCAAGCCTAAATTTGAGTTTGCTGCCGAGCATATAATTTAGCTATTTTTAGTGTTGATTGTTTTTGTCACTACTGCAAAGCAGATCTCACTTACAAATATCTCCTTTTCACAGTGACAAGTTCCCATTGTATATGCATATATTAAAAAGCAAGTGAAACTTTAAGCATTTCCCTTCTATGTGCATCTAGGAATTCATTCTTGGTTTGTTATGATTGAGATGAACTCAAGATATACCACCATAATAGATATTCACCCTATCCTCCCCCCAAAAAACAACAAAAATTCTGTTCCCAAGAAATAAGTCAATGTATTCAGTCAAGCAATTGGCTAAGTAGAAAAACCAAAATTTCTGCTTGACTGCCCTAACCAGGTGTAGACCACTGGGGTCAAGATTCAATTCCACAGCCTCGTGTACATCCAGTTGCACCGACAGATGCTCCAGGTAGGATCCTAGGGTTGATGCCGATGAAAGCCTTCCAAATAACCATTTTCCCTTAGGTGAAACATAGGGAATGAAACTGCGACAATGAAAACTAAAACAAAGAACTTCCATGAGAATAATGAACACATTGGTTCTTCTCTGATGGTGCAAATCTGACCTAGATGCACTGAAAGCCCAATTTTGAAATGGTTGACTTCAAAATTAAAGTTGGTTTAAGGAAAAATTTAAACCAAATTGTATAGCAAAACAGAACAATAAGGGTAAAGCAGCTTTTCTGCATATATTCAACTTATGCAATCATAGATTGGGTGGGAGGTGGGGTAGGAAGGTAGCAGTTCTGTGTAGCCTTGGTGAAGAGATGCCTTTCACACATCCTAACGTAGTGTATCTGTAGATGCCTACTCATGTTTGAACAGGTGAAGTGGCAGGGATAATTTACCCACAAGCATCCTACTGCTTCAGAGGCATAGGTCTTGGAAATTATGACAGACTTCAGTGGTGTAAAATAACTCCACACATGCATTTTTGTTGGGCATATGCAAATGAGTCCTGGCCCCTCTCTGTGGAGCATCATCACAGACCTATCTGTTTCACCACAGACCAGTGAACTGGGTACCAGAGATTTTCTGGAGCAGTGTATTAGTTTCCTATTGCTGTTGTAACAAATTACCACAAACACAGTGGCTTAAAGCAACACAAATTTATTATCTTAAAGTTCTGGAGGTCAGAAGTCAAAAATATGTCCACAGTGTTGCATTCCTTTTGGAGCCTCTAAGGAAGAATTCGGTTTTTTGCCTTTCCAGCTTCTGAGGCAACGCACATTCCTTGGCTCACTTCCTCCATCTTCAAAGCCAGGAGCATAGGGTCTTCCCTCCTCTCTGATCTCTGCTGTCTTTGTAGTCCTTATGTCTTCTCTCAGGTCTAACTCTACTGCTTCCCACTTGTGATTACACTGGGCCCACCCAGATAACCCAGGATAATCTCTCCATCTCAAAATCCTTAATTTATTCACACCTGCAAAGTCCCTTTGTCACGTAAGGGGACATATTCACAGGTTCATTAGGATGTCACATGGGGGCCACAGGCAGGGAGCTGCTCTTCTAAGGGAATCTTGGAATTAGAAGTACAAGGCAGCTTCCTCGGTTTTCAGACAGACTAGAGAGAGGATGGAAGGAGAAATGCAGAAATGGAGTAATAAGCCGGAGAGCCGTGCTGTCCAGTATGGTAGCCACTAGCCAAATGTGAATATTTAAATTTAAATTACTTAAGATTAAATAAAATTAAAAATCCAGCTCCTCAGTTGCAATAGCCATATCTCAAGTGCTCAACAGCTACATGTGGCTAGTGGCTACCATATTGGACAGGGCAGATATAGAATATCTCCATCATTGCAGAAAATTCTGTTGGACAGTGCTGCAATATTAGAGTAATATTCTGGGCATCATAAATCACAATATAGTGGTATAGTGGGAATAAAATAAATTTCCTTGACTGTACACCAATGTAATTCCTCTTTTCTTTATTCCATGCACATAAAATATATATGAGAAATGAAATCAAAGTTGTTTATATTCAACTCACAAAATGTTTGTGCTAGCTCCATACTTTTTTTTTCAGATTAATTTATTTGGGGGAAAAATTTGTTTTCCTAAAATGACCTTCATTTCAAGAAAAAAGTATTGCTATTGGTACTGGGCAATCTGTATTCTGGGAGATAATGAATAAGATTCCAATTGCTCAATCTGCATATAATAGAATATTATAAGCTCATTCTCTTGCCACTGGGCACAGAGGTAGGGAGGATAACAGGCGATGCTTTGTAAGGGGTGCCACTCCAATGGTTTCTTCATGCATATCTGCTTTTCATCCTCTCTCATACCTACTGTCCTGGCAAGACTGATGATGTCTACACCCTGGCATAGTTGTAGTAGAAGAATCTTTAGTGATGGTTTCTCATTTTTCCCTTCATTGGTGGAAAAATAGCATCAAATTCCCTGTTCAACACTACACAGGTGGATAAATAAATTATGATATGTTCCATTGACAATATATTATGCAAGTTTTCAAAACATTAGAATTCGTGATGCATGCATCAACTTAAAAATGTTTATATTTGTGCTTTCTGGTAGTATTAATAGAAACAATATATCACTTATTAACCATTTACACCATTATTAAAAATTCAATGAACTAGTAAACTTTTTTCTAGAGTGGAAAAAAATAATAAAACCATGGAGAGATTTGAGGCTTAATAAAGGAGGGTCTGAATGTTTCCTAAAAGAAGAAATAACCCAACACAAAGAGAAAGGGCTGGAGAAGATGTGGCCAAAAATGTAGCATAAACCCCCCCCACAACTGAATAATTGTCTCCCTCTTGAAAAACCAGTGACTTCAAGAATTAAGGATGGTTAGAATATTCTTTCTTTTTTTAAATCTATGTAGTATAGATAGTGCTTATTTGTTTATTTTTGTAGTTTATATATGTAATATTCAAAATTTTCAGGGACCCAGAAGCTTAGATAACTAATGATTTTTAAAATTATTCTTTAAATAAAAGTCCTCCTTGCTTATGCAATAAACAAGTTGCTTGCAAGGAATAAAAAGCACTGATCATCAAAAATTTTTTTAAAAATCTTGAAAAATATATTGCGATCTCTTCTTTTATATTTCTGTTCCCCACAGGAAAACAATCCAGAGCATGAGGGGTTTCCTACATAAAAAGTAATTTTAAACTGAACAAATGGGCTTTTTTTGGTCAATTAAAATAAAAATAGAACAAGTATAGAATTTATAACAATTGATGTGGGTGTGTTATTTGTAGGTATACTTTTGTATGAATTAAAATGACAGAGCAAAATGATCCCCTGAAAAGAGAGACACTGTACTAAAAGTTGAGGGATTTCAAACCTCTGAACTCTAGCCTTAGAGAGTTTTAAAGAGAAAACGCTCCAAGATTTTTTGTTTCCTTTCTCAAAACTGTCTTCATTATAAAATAAGATATGATTGCAAGAGTTTTGTAGGATACTATTACCAGAGCTTGCTCATTCATTCACTTGCTCATTGATTAATTCAACCAGTATTTATTGGACGCCTACTATGTGGCAGATACAATTTTAGGCTCAGAATATAACAGTAAAGGAAAAGAAAGAAAACAGAGAAACATACCTTCTGATATCATGAAGCTTATAGTACGGTGGGAAGAGACACATAAGAAACAACTAAATAAATACCGGGTCAGTGCTTTGGCAAAAAGTAAAGCCAGTTTGGGGGAATATAGAGCAATAGGGGGTAGGCTTTTCTGATGATGTAGCATTTGACCAAGTGATCAGGCTGAGGGATATGGGAAGAGAATCCCTGGCTCTAAACAATAACTGTAAATGGCCTGAGGTGGGAGCATGCGGGCTGAAGTAGAACGAATGGCCTTGATGATTTCTGATGAGTCTTCATTTCCATCTTCCAACTTGTGAGTGGTTGAAAAAACTTATAGAACTCCCTGACAATTTCCAACATAATTTTTTTATCTGTTCCTTTATTCTCCTCCTTTTGTATCTCATATTCCTGAACATGATAGAGTGAAATGAGAGGCATTTGTATTTGTTTTTTTGGGGGGAATGGAAGTGTGAGAACAAAGGAACATGTCAGAGAAGAAAGAAGAGTATTGGTCCAGTGAATTTTGATTCCACACTGGAGACCTGACTACTTCTTAACTTCTGAACGATTTGGGATAAGAGATATGAACAGGTAGAATATATAGGTGGAGTAGTTGTTGACCACAGTCTCCATAGCACTTTTACTGGTGTCTCCATCCTCTACCCCAAGTAATTCTACAAACCTTCTGGTCAACATTCTCCTGTTTGCTCAATTAATCCACTGCTCTCTGCAAATGTCTGATTGTAACCACTAAGACTGTAGATCCTTTTAAATGTCTTTTACATTTGTCCTAGTTGTGCAGGACCATTTATACTACTGCTTCATCTTTTCAGGTTTTCCTCACATCCTAACCGTATTAATTTTTCCAAAGCACCACTTGCATTTTGGCCCCAATATTCATAGGAACCAACTTCACTCTTCACTATTCAAAGTCCTCCATTGGGTTTTCTCCCTTTCTCTTTCCTTCCCCTTCTAGTAAAACACAAAATCTTCTCATTATTCTCTGCACACACCACAGCTGCCCCTACCCCTCAAATAGAAAAAAAATCTTGGAAACTACTATTATCTGAAATTGAGGTAAGGAGTTTTCTATTCCCTTCCATTGTATCTTCAAACTTGTTTTTGTTTAATTATATATAGACTATTGATTTCTGTATGTTAAAGTTATGCCTGTTATTTTATTAAAATGTCTCTTTGTCTCTAGTAGTTGTTTCATTGATTTTTCTCAGTTTTTCAGATAAATAATCATATCATCTGCAAATAGAGGTAGTTTAATCTTCTTCTTGTCAAATCATATGCCTCTAATTGCTTTCTTTGTTATATATCTCCAATATAATGTTAAATCATAGTAAAAATAGTGGGCAGCATTGTCTTGTTCCAGTGGGAGTGTCTGTAGTTCTGTCATTTATGATAGGTACTGACTAAATGCTGGCTTTTGAAGATCAGATATAAATAGATCAGATATATAGATATAGATACAGATATAGATACGCACACACAAAATCATGTTAAAGAAGTATTTGTCAATTCTAATTTAACAGATGTTGTTATATTTTTTAAAGAACTAGTATCGAATTTTGTCAAATTCCTTTTCAACATCCCTGGAAATGATCATATTTTTTTTCTCATTGGCTCTATTAATATGATGACTCATACCATTAGACTTGCTAATATTGAATTGTCTTGCATTTCTGGAAGAATCTCCGCTTGTCCATAATACTATTTATAATGTGCTGTTGAATTTTACTTGGTATTACATGATTTAAGAGTTTTGTGTTGATACTCATAGGTGAGAGTGGTCTGAGGTTTTTGTTTTTTTGCTTTGTTTTGGCAAAATCTTTCTCAGATTTGTCGTTGTTGAAATACGTCATAAAAGGAATTTGCAAGTTTTCCTCTCTTTCTGTGTTCTGATATACTTTAAATCAAGCTTTTCTTTTTTAGCCTTAATGTTATTCAAGCCTCCAAAGAGCTATTTGTTCTTTTAAATTGATTTAAACTGAGATGACGAGACCAGAACGGTAGACATAGGTCTTAGAGATTATAAATAGTAGCATGAGTTTTTGAAACTGAGTGATCTAAAAACACTGAATTCTGGCATCGCTAATTATTACCTGTGTACTTGAACAATTTACTTAATTTTTTAAAGTCTTTTTTACTCACCAATAAGTGGGAGCTATAACACTTGATAAGTTTATAGTGATGATTTAAAATTTGTTCTGCTAGTGCATACGTAGACATTGAAATTATTGTTATATATCACCGATTCCCAGTTTCAGGGTTATTCAATTTATAAAAGGTTGAAGAGAGATTAAGGGACAAAAATGAAAATACATGGACTAAAAGCTTTGCTGAACCAAGTCTACTTCTGTGATACTAAGCTCCTTCTATTTTTAAAAGATGTAGAGCACTTAGTACTAATGAAATGGTGATCAGAAAGTCAAAGTTGAGGACAGGGAAGCATATCTATTACTACAGAAAAGTATTTCCTGAGGTCGAACCACACAAAAGGCCAGTTTCTATGGGGCGTGCAGTCAACTCCTGCACAGCGAAAATAAGATTAAAGACCGTGATCCTGTCAAATGGAGGATCGGTTTCTCAGATGGGATTTTAAAATACAGATCCTCCACAATGAGCACTGGCAGACCCAGTGTTATTAAAGGTCGCCGGGATGTTTTCTTAAAGTTGCAGTGTTGGCAGCTTTATCACGAGCTCTGACCCTTCAGGTATATCTGCTGCAGGTCTTTTATTAAAATCCTGTTCACTTCACTCATCTCAAGAAAAGAAAGGCCAAGGCTTCTTGAAGGTTAACGGGCTCTGGGAAAAGCTTTCTCTTAGCCATCCTGGTGTTTGGTTTATTAACCATCCAATGCATCCCTGATGAAGCAGCACCAATCCTGCTTAGATTTTAAATCCTTAAATTAAATTTTGTTGTGCTCCCGAAGTTAGAGGGCAAATACTCAGAAATCACAGCCACGTTGGGAAACTCTCCCGGCAATATTGATATATTTGTGATTTTTGCTCAAATATAAAACTATACACTGAACATATGTCCTATATTATAATTGTAAAACAAAACAATGACAATCACAAAGCACTCTGTAATTCAATAGAAGAGGGGAAAGCTTTACATAAATGATGACAATTCATAAAATGAGAAGAATGCATAGCCCTGGCGTAACACATGCTTCACTTAAACTAGAAATCCAACTGCAAAATAAACAAAATCCAAGATTGAAAAAGCCCCTAAAAATCACCAAAGGAAATTAATTCCATGTTTGAATTAGAAATGTATGGTATGGGACAATATTTTAACAACTGTAAAACTAAGGTAAGACTAACAAAGAGTCAGTGCTTAGCATATGTGAGCAAGAGAGATTTATTGAATTAATATATGAAAGAACACACCAAAAATGAACAAATCCCTTGTTAATGTAAAATTATAAAAGTCTGATTTAAGTGCTGAGAACACTTTGATATAGAATTTTTTTAAATTTAGTTTTGTTTCAGTGTTATAAAGTCAGTTCTTTTAAATAACAAAAAAGAGACAATAATGTGTCTCAGGTTCCTATTTCATAAATTACCATGAATTTTGAATTTCCTACCATATATGTGTAGAAAGAATACATTTCTCAAAACATTCATAGTTAAACGCAATTTGGTTTTATTTCTACCTCTCATTTCAAAACACATTGAAGAGCTTCTCAAGGTTCTTTCTTTAATTTTTAGAATTAGTCTCTCGATTCTAGATCTTGTCAGTGAGAACCAAAGCATTATTTTCAGGCTCACTTATACTAATGATATTGGACAATCACTTAAATAATCTGAATCTAGGTTTACTCTTTTGTAAAATGAGGAATATAATTCCTAATTCACGTGGTTAGTTGTGAGAATTAAAAGTGGCAATTCTATAAATTATTGAGTGCTCCCTCTGAACCAAGCCCTCTGCAAGGTTCTAGGAATACAAAATGAATAATTTTGTGCCTCAAGAAGATTGCATTCCAGTGGGGAGAGTGCAGAAAAGCAAAGCAACAGCTACAAAAGAATGACAGTGTTCTAACCATAACTCCACACTTCACTCTCCCAGGAGACAGAAGAGGTCCTAGGGAAGCCGATGACCATGGCTCTGATTCCTCCTGGCGGCAGGGGTCTGGGGAAAGCATTACTCTTTGGATTGTTAACAAGGAGAAGTTTCCTAGGAAGAACAGTGTTGGGGTGAATAGGAAACTGGAAGACCCAAAGAATCTCTGTCCAGCCAGGATAATCATCACAGGCAACCGACGAGCACAAGACAAAAGACAGGTTGGTTGTAGGTTGCCAACAAAGACCTCCTTGGCAGATTTGCACAGCTGATGCTCCACAGTAGACTAGAACATCACTGGTAGACATCCTGAGGGGGTCGAGAAGTGCATGAGATGATTCCTCAGTCATGCTTTTGCATTTTACGTTCACATTTCTCTTTGAAATAAATATGCTCACTACAGAGAGACTGCAAATGTCTATTGCATTTTGCACCTTGCTAAGATTTTCTCTTGCAAACAACGTAGATAGCCAGAGAAATATTCCCATTTGACATGTTACCCTTTCAATAGGTATATGAGCATTTCACACATTAAATAATTTGTCTTGACTGTCCATAAGGATTCTCTGCTCTGCTAAAACCAAAGAAAATCTGCGTTAAAGAAATATCTGGTTCATTAGCTTCTTATAGCATTGTAAAATATTAGTATTTTCATGATTTAGCACTATTTGCTCATATTTAGCACATAAGAGCAAAAAGATGATCAGGATCCTTTGTCATTTAAAAGAGCGTATTATCATGGCTTAGTATATATAAAATCATAGTAGTGGCAACAGAAGAAATTAACATAACAATAAATTCCAATAAAAGAAGTTACCCAATATAGCAGAAACAATGCCAAGTATGTAGACATATAGAGAACTAAACCCTAAATTCAATTTTGAAAGCAATTTAACTTTATTTTTATTACTTATAAATTTTTGTAAATATAAATTTTCAGGTAGCATCCTAGATTATTTCATGACACTTCTTCTCTGACCCTATTGTTGTTATTATTTGTGTGTATCTATATGTGTATGACCTAAAATATAAAGATATTTCTTCTGTCATTAGAAGATTTTTATATTTATCATCATAGACATCCTTTAAGGGAAGACTAGGAAACAACATTTTTGTCAGTTGCTTGTTGTATATTTGTTTGGAATTTCTAGTAAGGATTGATTATCTGATATTAAGCAATGGGAAGCGCATAAATAAATATAATAGGTTTGTTTTCACTTAGGATTGATCAATGTTCATGCAGCACTCAATCTTTAAGTAAGAATGCCCTAGATTCTTATGCAGACAGAGAATCCAGGGAAAAATAACTGTTAAAATTTAAAAAGAGAATCCCTCTAGATATAAATTTTTAAATTTAATTTGGAACTCTTTATTGATTGTAATCTAGCAATCTGGAGATAATTCCCTTAAACTTTATGTTTTAAAAATAAAAACTACAACAATGAAAAGTAGATTATTTGCATTTGCAGAGAGAAGATAAAGAAATAGAAATACTACATATCACATTTCATTTGCAGGTCACCAATAATAATTTAATTTAAAAACAGTTGCATTATTAAATTCATGTCATTTAATGGCAAAGGGCATTTAATTAAATCAACCACATTATTGAATGTTACCTTCTCATTTTTTAAAGAGCTATGCATAATTCATGGACAAATTGAGAAAGCCTATAACACAAGAATTTGCCTTTTAAAAATTATTTTTTATGTTAAAAGCACTTTAACATATCGGAGTAGTGGGGAACAGTTTTTGTAATGAGACTTGAATTACTTATGACTCTCTTGATACTAGCCCTATTTATAATTTAATTTCTATAATATTTTGTAAATATGTTACTTTTACTTAAATATGAATATCCATTAAAGATTATTAGGAAAAGAAAAAATGTAAAGAAGGAAATAAAAATTGCCCCAAATCCTACCACCTTGAATATAGTCACTGTAAACATTTTGGTGTGTTTTTCTCCCCTTTTTTCCCTAAGAATGTCCATAAACAAATACATATTCTATATACATACACATATGTTTATGCTATGGATTGAACGTTTATGTCCCCCCAAAATTCAACTATGTTGACACCCTAACGACCAAGGTCGTGGTAGTAGAAGGTGAGGCTTTTGGGAGGTGATTAGGTCATAAACTTGGTGCCCTCATGAATGGGATTATGCCTGTATAAAAGAGACCCCAGAGAGCTAGCCTGCCCCTTCTGCCACGTGAGTTTACAGAGAAAAGACAGCCATCTAGGAAGCAGGCTCTCACCAGACACAGAATCTACTGGTGCCTTGATCTTGGGCTTCCTAGCCTCCAAAACTGTGAGAAATAATTTTTATTGCTTATAAGCCATCCAGTCTATGGTATTCTGTTCTAGCAGCCCTTACAGACTAAGAAAGTATAAATACAGTTATGCGTCACTTAATGATGGGGATACCTTCTGAAAAAGGTGTTAGGCAATTTCATTGTTGTGCAAACATCATGAAGTGTAGTTACACAAACCTAGATGGTATAGCCTACTATACACCTAGGCTATATGGTACTAACTTTATGGTAACACTATTGTATATGCCGTCTGTTCTTGACCAAAACATCATTATGCAGGGCATGACTTTAGATTTATTCACAGGAAGAAGAACACGTGAATGTAAGTTATTTAGACATCATTCTCCCAAACTCTTTTGAAATCTCTCCACGTGTCTGTATCTAGTAGCTCTATCAAGGTTGAAATGACGAGCATCCCTTATCTGCTCCATAGCTAAATCCGTCTGTCCTTGAATCTATTCTTCATAGAGGAACCATAGTGATTTTTTAAAATAAAAACTTAATTGTACTGCTTCCCTGTTTACATTTCTCTTTTTGAGTTTCTTAGGCACTTAGGATAAAGTGGGAAGTCTTCGCATGACCTACAAGGCTCTGAAATGTCCGGCCCTGCCCACCTCTTCAGCCTTAAGCCATGCCACTGTCCTCTTTGATCCTCCTTGTCTAATCACACTGACCCTGCTTCTCTTATCAGATGTCTAAGAGTCCTTTTACCCTAACATGCTACTTCTTTTATGTAGAAGGCATAAGATTTATCTTATATTGCAATTTATGTCCAGAGAAAATATAACATTTAAAATTTTGCCCATAGCTGATCTTGTCCTCACCATGAGTCCCCGCCAGCTGGGGTGTGCAGTAAGAATTTAACTAAATAATCACTGCACTTTAAAGATTAGTCTGATTCAATATTCAAACAGTCTCTTGAGGTGGTGTTCAGGTACTCTTGGGAAAAATTGTCTTCTCTCATTGTCCCACTGTGAGGAAGATGAGAGGCTACTTGGATTTGTGCACAGTCATGGCTGCAGATAGTGGCAGATGTGGATATAACTCTCAGCAGTAGATGGAGGTTTAAGAAGTTAGAGACCTGAGTCCATCATTATGGCATGGACCAATTCAATGTTGGTACTTAAGGGCCCAGACAACCCCAAAGCATTCCAGTAAAATAAACAGTAACCATTTTCAGGAATACTCTTAACTAGCAGGACTCTCCCAGCTAAAAATAGGAAGAAAAGGATCCATTTCATTTCATTTTAATGAATGCTGTAACATAAACAATGGTATAAGTGAACTAAAAAGAATGTCAATAGAAGGAAGATTGCCACCTTGGAATCTGGAAAACAAGACATGTAGCTCTAAAATCAAACAGAGTTTGTCTAGAGAGAAATACAGCAAAACACACAGAGAAAAACTGACAGAGTGTCCTGCTCTGATGACTGTGCACCCGACAGCCTGGGGACTGCTTGAAGGACTCTATGATGGGACACTGGGGTGGCGTGGTGGGTAGTTTACCAGACTCTCCAGACCCCAAATAAAATATCCTCTACACCCACTCAGATCCTTTGTTACGCGTTTTTTTCCTCATGAAAGAATCATGTTAAAATTAATACAGCTTCCCAGGCCAGTCTGGCGTCCTAGCGGTTAAGTTCACAGGCTCCGCTTCTGGCGGGCCCGGGTTCACAGGTTCAGATCCCAGGCGCGGACCGACGCACCGCTGTCAAGCCATGCTGTGGTGGCGTCCCATATAAAATAGAGGAAGATGTTAGCCCAGGGCCACTCTTCCTCAGCAAAAGAGGACGATTGGCAACGGATGTTAGCTCAGGGCTGAACTTTCTCTTTCTCACACACACACAACATTAAAAAAAACCATTAATACAGCTTCCTAATTAATTTAGTATCATTAACAGAATATTTTGAAATGGGAATAAAATAATTCTGCAGCCCCTTAAATGTATACTTCATAAATTAACAAACCAACATGTGCCTGTTGAGAATTCAAATAAAATTAAGAATGACAACCAACATTTGTTGCATGCTTTGTGTCAAGCAATGTTCCAACGCTTTTATCCTCACAGCAACACTGCAAGTTAAGTACAGTTTTTATCTGTAACAACCAATAAGGAAACCGAGGCAGGAGGCTATTCTGGTAAGTCTAACCAACATAAAATGTAATGTGACAATAAAATCCCTGGATCCACCATTCTGAGACCAAATCTGTAATGTGGCATCCTATCCAAGCTAACTCTACCTGGTGAGGCTCTTTCAGAACCACCAGAAGGTCTCCAGCACCATAGTCCTGCTAGGTTGTTTTTTTTCTTTAATTATATTTTTCAAATGAACACTAAAATACAAAGCAAAAAGGATGGACAGAAACAGTACCATATTTTATCATAGTGTGTAAGCGTTCATAAAGCAGCAGGTCATCGGTCCTGGGGAGAGGGCAGAGGAGATTTAGCATCCTGCTAGGCATCCTTTACCTGGACTCACCATCCCCGCCTGTGCTTCTCTCCTGCATGCGCTTGATCCCTAGATCTTCTTTGGTTCTTGCCCAATTGCTCCCTTTCCTTGTTGGGATGGAGTTTTTCAAGAAACATTTATTGTTAAGTGATCTATGTAAAGCCACCCCTTCAGAGAGAATCTATAATGTAATTTCGAGAACCTAACAAATACAATTCGGTGGTTTTAACTTCCTTCTTAGTAACTAAGGGAAATGGTGCCAGTAAAAATAAGAAAATTAGACTTAAAGAAATAAACAAGTGATGAGATTTCTAAAGCAAACAAAATCCTTATACAAAACATTAAGGAATACATTGTAAGATCTGGAATTCTCTAGCCATTTTATTAAATCCTTTTATTGGTTTCCATTTTTGGAGGATAATTGTTTATAGAAAATTATTTTAAAGCTGTGCCAAGACCCTGACATCTGGTTTTATCCTGTGTTGGGCTCCTTTGTGTTGATCTTTTATGCCCTCAAATTGCCACTGGCTTCCGTCGGAGGTTGCACTGTCTTCCCTTGCTGGGAAAGCGATAAGGTTAATGACTGCTGTGTTTTCCTAACCATGTTCCTAATCTAGCAATTCTGCCCTTTAAAGGGTGGAATAGATTCACCACTGACACATAACTAATAATTTCCCAGGGACTTTCAGAAAGGGGATTGATGCCCTTGCCTTTGGGTGTCTTTTCTTTTAAGTGACTGATGGAAACGAAACCAAAACCACATGAAAACCTTCTCACTGGAATTAGAATATAAGAATGGTGGCTGGGAGACTGAGATCCAAGAAGAAAAAAAAAATATCAGGAATGAAGAGCAAACAAAAGTAGCTCGCAAATCTCTGCTATCTGGAGGAGCTGATCTTCCTAGAACAGAAGCACAACCAGTTGCCTTGCTGACAAATAACGGCAGTGTTTATTTGAACTGTGTATTTGGATTATGCTCCTTAAAGTTGTAGGATTGGTGGATCTGAAATTGCATACTAAAGAGAACATAAAACTACAAACTTGTCCAGATGTATATTTACCCACATCTCTGATGGCTGTGTAGAAATTTAATGATTAAAATATTGCCATGTCCTAGAATATGAGAATCCAAAAAAAGCTGGAAATGACTTTAAAAATTAATTCTAAACCTTGAGGCCCAGGAAATGTAAGAAATTTCCCTACTGTCACTCAGCTAAAAAAACCTAGGTCCGATGTCATCGATTGCCTAAGAAGACGGAACAACTAAATAGTGACTGGAGTAGTTGAGGCAATTTTTCCCAACTAAATACCAAGATAACCCTGGACTGGATAATGAGTTTCCTGACCCTCTCTACCCACAGCTGGAGCAGTTTCCAGCCTCTCGGGTGGTAGGAAGTGACATGCAAAGCAGTGGAGACACAGGTACCCCTGCAATTCCAGATAAGTCTATGAATGCCATCAGTGTCCCAGACCAGGATCCATTCCATGCGGCCATTGGCATGAAGACACAGCAGCAAGGGCCTACCCACGCTGGCTGACACTAATTGACAATGACAGCTGCTGCATGACTGGGAGTAGCAACCCTTGTATGAAGTATCCAAGACGTTTTCAAACATGTGGGCTTCACTTCAGAGATTTACACAAAATGAAAAACATATCTCCCTTGGTTCCTTCTATGCTTTACCCAGTTCCTGTCCAGTATTTTGCTCAGGGCAATGTGTGGTCTGCCCCATACTTGCCCATATTAGGCTTGGGCCTCCTCTACATTTCATTCTACCTCATTATCATAAATGTAGGAATTAGACGTTCTCATCCACCAGAGAAGGCAGCTCAGCAATCTTTCTGTTACTGGTTTCTTTGCAAGTGTATTCAGGCCACATATTGTTTCTGTGATTAAAAATAGGTAAAAACTAGATGTTGAGCAAGACGGCCTCAATATTACCCTTAGCTTGACTAAACTTAGGCAGGCTTCTTCCTGATTCTAGGCTCCTGACCTCCCTTTTCTTAGAGCATTTACTTTAGAAACCTTGTAATTGTAGATCTTTTCTTTGCCCCATTGAGATGTAAATCTTTTTAAAAGCCTCTTGCCAGTTCTACAACCCAGGAATGTTTTTCTTAAGGACCTGAGAGCCATCCCTTTGAAATATAATCACTGAGGAAGACAGTACCCCTATCACCCAGGCTCTGTAGGAGGTAGTAGCCTAACTTCAAGGACGTTTGTTCCAAGTTGTAAAAGTTAGCCCGTCCTGAAGATAGAGGAAAGTTTACTTTTCCTTCAGGTAAAGTCAATGAGCAAACACAGATGACTTACACAGATCCCCCCATTCCAGCTCTTAAAAACTCCCCCATTCTAAGTTTCAATGGAGTTGAGCCCAGACTGAGTTCTGGGCTCTCTCCCGTATTGCAATAGACTTGAATTAAGTTTTCCCAGACTGTTTAACTTTGTCCAGAGCGTGTTTGCTTTGACAGTGTTCATTTTGATTTTATCTTGTATTTGGCAGATTTGCCTACTTTTCGTTTTCCTGTTGTTTTTTGGTTTGCTTTTTCCTTTGGAAACAGGCTGATTTTCTCAGGTCACATGATAGTTAACAGTGCTTTTCATGACCCTAAAACATCATTAAATTAAAAAAAATAATTTAAATTAAAAATTTCTAGAAAATATTTTATATTTCCTTAAAAATGAAACAAACAAGCCAAAAACTCCCTGTCAATGTTTCTCAATGAAAAAGGTTCCCTAACTGGTCCATAAAGATATTTAATCTATTTGGCATATGCAAATGTTCCTTTAGTGAAGAATAAATTACCCAACAGCTTGATTGAACAATGAAATAAGACCTCTCAATTCTGCTAGTAGCTTCTAATCTTATTTCAGTTGCCCAGGGTGGGGCTCCTATGTAGGATGATGCTGGAGAAGGTACCATGACTTCTCCAGTTCCCTTACTGCCTGTATATGTTTTAATTATAAATTAATAAATTGGCATATTTAGGTGGTAATGTGTGAGCCTTTTAAGTCCCTCTAAGAGCTAGCTGTCAAAACAATGTAATAATAAAAAATAAGGAGGAGGAGGAAAGAACCTGATTTATTATGTACTTACAATTTGCCAGGCACCATTCCAAATGCAGTATACATGTGATTTCAAGAATCCTAATAGCAACACTAGGGGTAGTGTTATTTTCATTCCCGTTCTGTAGATGAGGAAACCATGGTTCCAAGAATGTAAATAAAAACCCAAATTACACAATTAATAAATGGCAGAGCTAGGATTTGATAAATTAAGGAGTGCAGCACCAAACCCAACATGTTTAACTGCTACACTACAGTAGCCTCTAAACTTGCAAGGTGTCAGCATTAGATATGAGAAAATTCGCCGAAATAAGGCAAAATATACAAAGTCTGCTTAAATGGCCAAGTCCCCAATTACAGCCTTGCTAAATTACAATTATCTTCTTAAAAAAAGTTACTTTCTGCTCCTTGCTGCAGTCCATAGATACATCGCTTCAGAACCTCTTGTCTAAGGCAGTGGTTCTCCAAGTGTGGTTCCTGGATCAGCAGCAACCATGTCACTTTGTTAGAAATGCAAATTCTCCAGCTCCTCCCCAGACATACGTAATCAGAAACTCTAAGGGTGGGGCCAAGCCCTCCTGGTGATTCTGATGCTCGCTCAAGTTTGAGACTCCCTGGTCTAAGGCAAATCTTGGCAGAGATCCTATCCTGCTGCTGCTGTGGCTCTTCCACCAAGTTATTACCTTGGTAACACCCTATCTAGTGATTTGTAGATTTCCAGCCTGAAGTGGGCTCCACCCATTTATTGTGGCAAAATGTACAGGAACTATGCCTTTTCTGGGCAGATTTTGATATTAGAGATGAAGAAACTTACATTTCAAAATCTTGGCAATCTCTATGTTACCCAGAACAGGCTTGCACAAAATGCTTTATTTGGAGTTATCGGCTGGATAGAATCAATAAAATTATCCCTATTTCTGCCCCTTCTGTCACCACACTCTAAGACTATAAAGCTAGTGAGAAAACTTGAAAGAATCCACAGTATACCATACCCCCTTTACACACACATACACATAGCTGAACCACAAGTAAGACACAAGATAATGCATGGCGTGAGAGTCAAAAGAGAAGCCAATGTTTTTAGGTCATTGCCATGGTCTAAAGAGGGAGAATAAGAGTCTGGGCAGTTTTCCAGAACCCTGGAGTTTGGTCTTCATAACATGGCAGACTGTGGCTAATTTATTTAAAGTGCTATGACTTTTCAGAGTAGCAGATGCCCCCATGTGCAACTGAAGCCACAAAATACTTTAAGAGGACTATAGAAATTACTTTATGATGTTTCACTCTTTTAGATAATCAAAACCAGCTTTCCTACTTGTCCTTGTCAGCCTCTCCTCATTGACACAGACACATCAATTACACGCAAAACAAGCACAGGCTTCATTTTTGAATATATGTTGAAAGTACATATACAACCATACGAAGATGGAGGAT
This sequence comes from Tapirus indicus, assembly GCA_031878705.1. Taxonomy (NCBI): domain Eukaryota; kingdom Metazoa; phylum Chordata; class Mammalia; order Perissodactyla; family Tapiridae; genus Tapirus; species Tapirus indicus. The sequence continues at coordinate 162,546,639 of CM062917.1, read as the reverse complement.
CTTACGAACTTTTAAATATACATGTATTATTATTCTCGATTTCCTTTTTCTTTGGAAAATCCCTGGACAATTCCATCTCTCTCTCAATATAGAAATAAGAAGAGAGAATTCAAACACTAAGATAAGATAGATACTTAATGGCTAAATCTCTTGGTAGGCAAAATTTCAATTTGATTTTTAAATAAGCTCAGAGGGACTTTTAAAAATACTCCACATTACAATTGTTGAAAAAAACCAAGATTTTGTTTTTCTAGTAGTCATGCATAGGATTCTGTTTTCATATAGCTACGTTTAAATTAACGTATAAAAACAATGTAGCTATTATTTGAAGGGAAAAATGTTTGCTGCCGTATTAAGCTCAGCAACTGTGGCATATCACAGTGCAACTACTGACAAAGAGACAGCATAGCCTTGAACATGAAGCCCAGCTGAACAGTCATCAAGAACATGTTTTTCTGCTTTCTACTCTCAGCTCTAACCTTTCAGGCTCTGTGACCTTCAATAAGTTTCAATATCTCTACTTCACTTTTTTGCTGTTAGCATTTCACTACTTCAGTGGACTGATAATGTATTTATAGAGGATATAAAAAGTTTCCCAATACTTTAAAATGCTTATATTGTTTAAAATAACAACAAAGCATTGTTATTTTAATAGATACTAACTTCCTGGTTGAAAATAAATATTCTAACACGTCCAAATTTTGCCATTGTTCCTACTTAGGTCTTAAAACATGAAAACAAAGAAAATGAGTTGCTTTTAGATTTTGATATTTCTACTCTGTTAGACATTTACAGAGTTCCAGATATTAACATAGCCACCGTATACCCAGAGGCAGTTTGAAAACACCCAGAGGCACACCATTTTATTGTAGTTTATAGAACATGGAGGAGAAAGCAGGTTCACAACAAATTCCAATTGATGTGAAAATATAAAAATCTTAAAATAGATTGAAATTTTCATAAGTAACATTACATTCCAGTATGAAATTCCCAATTTATCTTTCCAGAACAAAAGTCAAATTTAGTCCTCAACACTTTTGCCCAAGAGATCTCTTTCTTGTTGATTCACAAAGAAAATAGCAGGTTTCACTCTTGTCACCAAGGAAATGTCCCAGGGTGTCCTGAGGATCACAGCCCTTTTTTTTGAAATCCAAAAGTAGAACAAACACCCAATGACCAAATAAGCTACTATACATTCTCTACAACTATAGTACAGCTCCAATCAGTTACAGGTAGAATTTTCAGTTTAAACCCCCTGAAATTTGGTGGGATAAAGTAAAATTTCAAACAATTAATTAATGCATTTACCACCTAAACATGTTTTTCTTAAATTTAAACGTGTATAATATTCACCCAGGAAACTTAACTCTGAAAAACAGTGTTTTAGAGGCTAATGGTGGAAGATTTTTAGATTATTATGTACAAGAAATGGCATAATATAGGAGAGAGATACTACACTTTGTGGATGATCAGTCTATTGAGGGTTTTTTTTTTTTTTTTTTTTAGCACAACGCTGATTTCAAATCAGCTGATTTCAAATCCCTGGTGAGCCAGGGAGCAGCCCATGCGCCTGGCATGTATCTTCCTTCCTTCCTCCCTTCCTCCCTTTCTTTCTTTCTTAAATTTAATCATACGTGTTGCTGCAAGGGATGGGTGTTTTAAAGTTTATTCCATATATACTTGTTTAAACTCTAGTGGTTGTGATAAACATTCAAATAACCATACAAATGCATATTCTATAATAAACTTAGTTAAGTGCAGGAGAAGGGAAGGAGCACCGTTCTAAGAGAGAATAAAACAACAAGGGTGGCTTTGGGGGTAAAGGGAAGGACTTTTGGGAAAGTGGTGCTTGAGCTATGTTCTGAAGAAATGAAAAGGGGTTAACCAACTGAAAGGGAGTGGGGCATTCCAGGCAGAACAATGGGTGACAGGGGCCAGCATGTGACTACAAGAAACAGTGTGACTGTGGTGTAGAGATGGAGAAGGGGAGGAGAGAAATGGCATGGAATGGTCTGGAGCTATCAGCAAGGACCAGTGATGATTTCTTGGATCTCACCGGGCAAATCTTTTCTTTTCCTCCAGTTTTATGGAGATGTAATTGACATATAACATTGTATTAGTTTAAGGTGTACAACGTTACATCCCTAAAACTTATTAATCTTATAATTGGAAGTTTGTACCTTTTGACTACCTTCAACCATTTCCCTCATCTCCCATCCCCTGCCTCTGGCAACCACCAATCTGTTCTCTGTTTCCATGAGTTTGTTTCTTCTTAGATTCCACATATAAATGAGATCATACAGTATCTGTCTTTCTCTGTCTGACTTATTTCACTTAGCATAATGCCCTCAAGGTCCATCCGTGTTGTCACAAATGGTAAGATTTCCTTCTTTTTTATGGCTGAATAATATTCCACTGTATAGATATACCACAATTTCTTTATCCATTCATCTGTCAGTGGACACTTAGGTTGTTTCCATGCCTTGGCTATTGTAAATAATGTTGCAATGAATACAGGGGTAGGGATATCTCTTGAAGATGGTGATTTCATTTCACCCAGAAGTGGAATTACTAGATCATATGGTAGTTCAATTTTTAATTTTGTAAGTAAGCCCCATATTGTTTTCCATAGTGGCTGCACCAGTTTACATCCCTACCAACAGTGCACAAGGGTTCCCTTTTCTCCACATCCTCACCAACACTTGTTATCTCTTGTCTTTTTGATGATAGCCATTCTAAGAGGTGTGAGGTAATAAGGCAAATCTTTACTTGGACAAATTTCATGAAGAGTATTTTAGATAAGTGATGACATTCATAGCATGTAACTAATGTGGAAAATATTTATGGTTTATAAATTATACATAATATTATTCATTGGAGGTATATACCTGAACTAGTAATTCACTTAGCATATTTCTTATTATTATCTTGCCTTAAGTCTTTTGTTCCAGTGATACCATGAAAACTTCAGTAATATTTCTATTTTTTAATAAAGGTAGCCTACTCTCCTATCTTCCCTGTAAAGCCGAGGTTCTCAATCAGAGCTGGTTTTGCCTCCCTGGGAGACTTTTGGCAATGTCTGGAGACAATTTGGTTGTCACAACTGGGAGAGGGTGCTAACGGCATCTAGTGGATATAGACTAGGGATGCTGATGAACATCCCACAATGCACAGGAGTGACCCCCACAACAAAGAATTATCTGGCCCAAAATGTTGATGGTACCAAGGTTGAGAAACTCTGCTCTGAACTGTTATAAAAATTAAAAGCATTTTTCATAATCTCTTAACCTAAAGTATAAGAAAGGTATTTGTGTCCTATGTGTTTCCTACATAGAAAACAGCAGGGGCAGGCCAGATTTCAGGATATAAGGAATAGCAAATATGTTCAGTCTTACAAGTGTTAAGTTTGAGATGGCTGTTAAATAAACCCAGATAGATGAAAAGGCAAGCCTTGACTGAAAATTTTAATTTGGGAGTCTTTAGAGTGCAGAGAAATTGAATCCACGGGTATGGATTGGATTGCCCAATGCAAGAAGCAAGAGGAAAAAGAGAACAGAGCCTAGAACTGAGTCTTCAGGAACCTTCATTTAAGGACTGGACAAAGAAGAATGATCCCACAAAAGAAAATTAGAGGGAACAGGCAGAATCCAAAGAAATAAGAGAAAAATAAGAAGAGTGCGATGTTATTGAAACCAAAGTAAGAGATGGTTTCCAGAAGAAAAACTGATTTATAGTGCCAAACACATCGGAAAGGCGAAACAAGGACAGGGCAGAAATGTCCATTTTATTAAGAGACATAGAGGTCATTAGTGACCTTCGAGGAGGGCTGTCTTGGTTGAGTGATGGAGGCAAAAGTTAGATTGGAGTGGGCCAGGATTAAGTGGCAATGTGGAACTAGAGACAACTCTCCTAGAAGTTTTTATTGTAAAGGGAAGCAGAGGTTGTAAGGGTGTATGTGTGGAATTAAGATTAATATGGGACAGACCCGAACATGTTTAAAGGTTGATGACAGTGATTTGGTTAGAAGTCAGCAGTGCAATATACAGGGGAAAAAGGAAAAGTTTATAGTGTCAAGTTTCTCTGAAGGTATAAGGGATAGGATCCAAAAGAGAGAGTTTGGCCTTATAGCTGAGGGAAATCACCTCCAACGTGATGGGAGGGAAGGATCAATAAGTATCCTTATTGATTGACTTTTATATAAAATTGATACAAGGATTGTGGCGTGTTGTGTAGGAATAAATATTTATTCACCAAAGAAAATAGAATGAGAAAGGGTCAACAATACTATCTGCTATGATCTGAATGTTTGTGTCTCCCCCCAAATTCATATGTCAAAATCCTAACCACCAAGGTGATGGTATTAGGAGGTGGGGCCTTTGGGAGGTGATTAGGTCATGAGGGTGGCACCCTAATGAATGGAATTAGTGCTCTTATAAAGACCCAGGAAAGCTCTCTTTCCTTCTGCCTTGTGAGGGTACAGTGAAAAGATGGCTTTCTAGGACTCAGGCTTTCACCAGACACAAAATCTGCCCACACCTTGATCTTGTGATTCCCAGACTCCACAACTGTGAGAAATAAATGTTTGTTGTTTATAAGCCACTCAGTCTATGTTACTTTGTTATAGCAGCCCAAACAGACTAAGATATTATCTTTTCAGTTGTTCAAACAAACCTAATCAGAAATTCCAGAAGCCAATCACAGGAAATGGCCTGCACTTCCCCTAATCTGCTGCCCATGCTAGTCCCTTCATCCAAAATATCCTGCCTACTCCATGCCCTCTGGAAACCATTCGCTGCACCCTCAGATGGAAGTAGATGCTCCTGCGTCTGAGCTGAGTGGCACTCACCATACTGTACTGTAATGACCAATTCCTTCACTAGACTGGGAGCTGTCCAGGGTGTGGTCACATCATGTGTAGAACACCAGTGCCCAGTGCCAGTTTTCCAGTTTCTGGTAGATGACTGCTAAGGGCTTGCTTAGGAGATGAGCTTTAGGTTTTATTTTTCGTGTAAATATCTCCCCAATGGAACGCTATCTTGAGTTGGGAAAATGATGCATCTCTCAAATTATACATTGAACTCTCAACTCATATTTATACTCTGAGTTAATTTAAAAATCCAGTTAAACAAAAATTCTACTAACTGGAAGCTTCCATTTTATAATCAAGCTGAGTGATATCGAGTCTATTTCTTCTCAGACTGTGACCTCATTGAAGGTAGGACACTTTTCTCATTAAATTAAATATAAAATGCATTTGTCAAAATGCTCGCTGAAAAAAATAATTGTACTATTGTACTAGGCTCAAAGTGCAATTGGAGAGAACATGAGTTGGGATCACAAGAATAAATAGAATCAGGTTTCTGATTCCTAACGTCTATTCTCCACTTTTACCTCTAACACATACCAAGGTCAAACACAACCTTAGAAGAACAGATTTCACATAAGTAAGATATCACAATGAGAGAATTCTTCCTCTTATCACTTTTTCTTTCTAAAGTATAAACCTATGTTTTAAGTGAATAATGGCAGTCCAAAAGACAAAAAACTCAGCTTACAAATGGACTCTAGAATTCTAGATAAAAGAAAGTGAGCTTTCACAGAATTATAAAATAAACTGAAAAATAATATATAACAATTGAGCTCCAAAAGAAAGGTCTACTATAAATCAAATCCTCCATTCTGGAGTAGAAGGTGGCAACTCAGTTCAATGCAATCTATGTAATGCTAATGATATTGCAATTTTAATCATTAAATGAGAAGTATAACATTCAAGAAAAGTGTTAAACAGGATCCTTGCCTTATGCTATCTAGTTGAAAAAATAAGATACCAAATTATCAGGTAAAGTTAATAAGAATAAAGTCATTTAGCAATATTGAGTAGGTTATAAGGCTCAAGCCTTAGGTGAGGTCCTGAGGGTACACTGTGGATAGAATATTCTGGAAAGTCATGCAAAAATAAACTTGAGGTAGACTATTTGTGATGGCTTCAGTTTCCCCAGTTCACCATTTGTCAAATGACAAATTAAGCTGTATTGCTACTGTTCACTATTTCTTCTAATGTGAGCCAATTAAATCAGTACTTACTTTGATTTATTTGTACTATTCTCTGTGATTCAAATGTTTCTGTTTGAAAATAAATTTTACTAAGTTATTTTTATTCAACTGCAACCTGAAACTAAAATAAGCCAGATTTTCCCTGCCTTATATCTTCTCTTTCAGCATTCTCTTCTAAGAATTATATATTTAAGTTTGTCTGTAAAGGTGAGAGCCATCACGAACAAAACAATTGGGCTGTTTCTACCCTCTACCTTGCCCTCTTCCTGAAGCCCAGGAAACATAAGGGCTGGTTCCCTGGAGCCTCCAGGAAAATGAATCACTGGCAGAGTGCATGTGTCTGCATTTGTGAATAGTAAATCATCCGGAAAAATGTCTATTTTCCATTAGTACTTCTCCTCATGTACTTCATTGTGGCTACTCTATGTGTGTTTTCAATGTGAATATTATGTATTTCACATACTCCCTGTTGTTTTTCCTATTGGTTACCTACCCAGGAAAAAGCCCGACCTCTGACTTGGCATTCAAACTGTCCATAAAGTGGGCCCAATGGTTTTCTTTCTATATTTTAGCCAAACTACCATTCGATTTTCTCAAATATGTCCTACATTCTTGCTACTCAGTCACCGTTTGCCTGTTTGTTCTGATTGGATTCGTTTTGTCCATTTTCACTTAGTTTATCTTTGTCTCTTCAAAGAACCCATATTCCATAAAACCTTGCCAGACATTCCTGGTTACAACTGGTTTCTGTCTCCTCTGAGATTGTTTTGGTCGCTTATCACAAATTGCCTGGCCTTACATCTGTTTATGAGGATTTGATATCATTCATATTTAGAGGATGAGTATAGGATCAAATATGATGTGACGGGAGGTACTTCTGATGTTACCATGTCCACTTCTGTGAACTAACAATTATCCTCTATGTGAAGAAGGTCATCCACATTCAAGTACAATCAAGTTTATTTAATTCTCTGTGACTGTTTTCTGCTCAGATGAGTCAGTATTAGTGATCCTGCTGCACCATCCCTTCAGTTTGTATGATGTCTTAGTTAAAGAGATTGCGTCTGTTAGGCTCTTAACGTCCCAGGAATGAGGCACATGCTTGTTTGTTTGAATATGGAACAATTATAAATTCAGGATGCCAGCAGGGTAAATAAACTGCATCAGCATACTGGAATACTACTGATAATATCCATAATGTAGATACATACATATACAAATTTACTATATTATAGATATAATTAGTATATTATATATGTATATATATAATCAGTAGTATGTATATTTATACCAGTATACGTATACCAGTATACGTATCCCAGTATATGTATATGTGTGTATGTATATACACACACACACACACACACACACACACACACACAAGGATATATCAGATATCCAGATACTTAATTGTATAATTTAGATGCTGTGGATAAATATACTATGATTTATATTTGAATAGTTTTAAACAGAAGGACGGATGCCATAACTATATTCTGAATGAATAGAAATGCTGATAACACTCCAATGCAACATTCCTGTATAGAAAAGACACTGCAACATCTACCATCTATTAATATTTCTCTATAAAATATCACAGAAATATTTCCTATTTCTCTAAATTTAACATTCTTGTGTATACATGCATGAGTTACTAAAAGGAACATGGATATTAGAAAATACTCTCAGTGGAAATGAACTTTTAAAAAAGCATTTTAAATGGTACTAAACACTGCTGTTCAAAACACCTACTCATCTGTTAGCTGCTAAACCAACAATGAGCCAGTAATAGCTTAATTCAAAACAGTGATAATATATAATTCATAAAGGTCAAAACCAAACTCTTTGAGTAGAGATTCCATTTGTGTTCCATTTAAGTGCATTTCCATACCCCAGGGATAGACTTTTCTGGTGCAGCTTGCATTACAATTATTTTCAGTGATTATTTTGTTCTGATCTTCTATTGGAGATGAGCTGAGAAAACCCTCCTTAACCTCCCTCTTTGTCATGTATTTTGTATTCCCAGGGAACTAGATTACAAATATTGACACAACTTTAGAGTACTCACCTGCAAATTCATGTCTGCAACTGAAGTTTTACAGTTAGTATTTTTGGTTGCTCTCAAAAATTGTTCATAATATTTATTAGTGCAGAGTAAAATTAAAAACAAATATTTCCTAATGTCAATCATATGCAAAGTAAAATCTATTTAGAAAACTGATACAATATTAATATTTCATAATTCTTTTAAAATGTATCAATTTAAACAATTTTTTTGAGGGGGTAACTTTCAAGCACTCATTCCTGTATCTCTGTTGCCAATGGGTGACCTGTGCCAGAATGTGACAGAACGAGGTATTAAACTTGAATGTCCTTCGTTGCAGCATTATACAAAGTGGTCAAGAAATGGAAACAACCTAAGTGTCTGTCAACAGATAAATAAAGAAAACCTGCTATATATATATGTATATGTATATATGTATATATATGTGTGTATATATATATGTGTGTGTATATATATATGTGTGTGTGTGTGTGTATATACACACACATATAAGCCTGCTAGGTATACACACACACAAACACACAATGAAATATTATTCAGCCTTAAAAAAGAAGGAAATCCTGCCATTTGTGACAACCTGGAGGACATTATGTAAAGTGCAAATGCTATATGGTATCACTTATATGTGGAATCTAAAAAAAAGTCAAACTCATCCAAACTCATAAAAACAGAAAGTTGAATTTTGGTTGCTAGGGGCTGGGGGATGGTGGAAATGGGATGAGGCTGGTCCAAGGGTATAAACGTTCAGTTACAAGATGAATAAGTTCTAAAGATCTAATGTACAGCGTGGTGACTGTAGTTAACAATTCTGTACTGTGCACTTGCAATTTGCTAAGAGAGTGGATTTTATGTGTTCTCACACACATAAAAAAGTTAACTGTGTGAGGTGATGGATGTGCTAAGTTGATTATGGGGATCCTTTCACAATGTATACGTATATCAAATCATAATGTTGCACACTTTAAATACAGCTCAATTTTATTTGTCAATTATACATCAATAAAGCTGGAAAGAAACCTGTATTGAGCTATATACAAACGAATAGCACAGCGACTCTTCTGACCCTCAGTAAAGAATGTGGAATGAATAAATTCATTCTCCAGAAAAATCCAGGGAGCAACGTTGAACTCATCCTATTTCTAACTTAATTTTACTTTTCTCGTTTATCCCTCTTGACAGCACTGCAACACTTCATGAAAAGAATTCATTTTAATGTCACAAATTGTGGTGTTCAATATGTACTTTGGTTATTTTGTTTTCGGAACACCAAAGAACACTCTTTAAAAATTATGCCTAATACTTCAGTTGACACTGCTGGAGGAAATTTTTTTTTTATAACACCTCAGGAGAGACGACATTTTGACATACAGTCCTCTCGTTACACTGGTTTTAAATAGTAAGTGCTGACTATTGCTCTGATTTCTAGCGATATATACTTGGTGAATGGTACGATTTATAATTTTAAACAAATTTACGCCATTAGCAAGCTTATTATTTTTTTTCCTTGTCCCAATAGTTAATACGGAGATAATTCATAATGGTCAACTTGTACCATTTTGTATCTGGTAGAATCTCTCCTTCTAAGGTTCATTTGATAAGACGACTGGGTAGGAAAGGAAAATTGAATCCTTTTGTCGGTTTTCTAGCCAACATAGCAAGTGGCAAAGCAAGGACTCAAGGGAGAGCTCATAGCATCGGATTTGAGAATTTTGGAGGGACCACACCAGTGACTCTTCTAGGACTCCAACTCTGGATACATCCTACAGGCTCACATCTGAGCCCAGATCAAGAAGAATTCTCTTTGAATTTGACACAGTTATATTGGTGATATACTAAGCCAATCCCCACAAAAATGCTGGTAGACAATCTAACAGGGAAACTCCAGCTGGGCATGTTGGCTAATCCTGTATTTCCAACAAAGATAATAAAGCTTCCAAGAAACTGCAAGCCAAATTTCAAGCTCAGGCACAGGAAATACATTAACTTCTGCCTTCCCTTTTTCCCTTGGCCCCAGTTTTCAATCTTAATTGGAAAGAGGTGGTTTATAAAGTCATTGAGTAAAAATCAGTCACCCTGCCAGACAATGTGTTATGGTGTAGAACATAGAGCTTGGTTTTAGGATTTTTTTCTTTTTCTCTCTCTCTCTTTTTAATATTCCAACCAAACATCAAGAAAAGATTTCTCTGCATAACCCTGGCCACTCGTCTGCATCTATGTGGCAGAATATGGGGCCCATACAGCTGAAAATGCTGCCAGGAGCAGCAGCAGGGCCTCATCAGGAGGCGAGCAGGGCAATCCTGTGGCGCCACACTTGAGTCTGAAAGCTTTCCAGTCTGCGAGAAGGTAAGCCACAGGGAACTCGCCTGCGGGCTGGAAGATGGCAGGGCAGGCAGGGGGTAGAGCGAAGACAGGAGGGCAAGGATTCTCCTCCCTGGGAAATAAACACTCACTCGGAATCTGTTTATTTGAATGACTATTTATTTACTTGCTCTCATCTTCTCTCATAAGGTGGTTACAGGTTCAACGTTTGAAAGCTGCTGGAACTTCTTTTTGTAATTCTGGCATTGAGGGAAATGCTTCTTCATAAGCTAAATATGTTTTATTTTTAGGAAACATGCTTGGAACCACAGTATTTCTGAATCCATTTAATAATGAGTATTTTCACCACCGGGTTTAGCAGCATTTTGAGTCTCTCTCAGACACAGTAGGCGGGAAAGCAAAGGAGGAAGGATGTGCTTCAGACTCCCTTCCCCATGAGAGTACAGCTGGTGCCCCTAGCCTTGAGGTGCTGCCTAATGCTATTTACCTGTATGTAAGCTCTGTGCCTGTAAGCCATTCACCGACCCATAGATAGCATCCTACCTTGTAATAAATAGAAGGTTGGGAATTTGTCCTACTTTCTTTTCTAGAGAAACTGAATTTTGTCCTTTAAATAAGTCTCACTCAATTATTAACAGATGCCATTGAAAATGTCCATTTGCCAGTGAATTGTTTGAAATTCAGCCTACTTTTCCCCCTTTTGGTATAAAAATATACTATAATTGGACTTGTTTCCCAGGCCAGCCAGCCCACAAAGCCTAATTCTAATTATCAGCCACTGCTCCTGGTTTTTAGACTATTATTACTACGGGGAAATGCATTTGTAATTTTATGTTAGGGTTCTAGGAAAACATGTCACCATTTGGTAATGGCCCCCCAAAATAACAGCTGTGTCAGATACTCTTGGAAACATTTGACTTTAATAGCTCACTGTGCATCTATGTCTACGTAAGAAAAGGGATACCCCAGGTCATATGTTCGGAATTGGAGAATAAAAGTCAGTTTCGGAAGTCAGAATCGGGACTTTCCTGGTGCTGTTAACATAGATGGATCATTTTTCAATCAAGCATTTACACATCAGGAACCTCCTGTTCAGGAAAAGGTGTGCTTTCTTCTCCTTTTAACAAAGCAAAAGCACCAGAAATCAAATTTTCTGATTTCCCACCAGTGAAACTTTCATCATGGAAATCATAAGGATGGGGTTTTGGAGGAATATTATTAGTCTTAAAAAATAAATAAATACCATAGAATTATGCCTTCCATCAGTTTGTGAAGCTGTGGGTATTGGCATGTAATTATTATGCAGTTCTAAGTGACTTTTCCAGAACAAAGGAAAGAAACTACCTGGAGCAACATGAATTCACTCTTGTTTCACTATGCTGTTAATTAACTTCCCTTATTCATCAACCAGTTTGATAGCAAACATTTCATAATAATTGCATTAACTTTTATGCAAACTTTAAATGGCACCCTTAAAAAAAATCTTTCCCTAGATTTTAATTAATCTTGAATATTTAATACACTTGCATAACTTAAGCAAAGGCTTATCTTTTTTTCTTGCCTAGGGCTCCTTAAACTTTAATTAGTATGCACCGTATCTCACAAAATTTTGGTGTTGCTTTTAAGGAGTAATAATTTTGATCCATTTAAACTCATTATCATTAGATATGGGTTCCATATAATAATAATTATATCACACAAGTAAAGAATAAAAATGAGAAAAGGGAAGTTTTCAGAAATTCAAGTTTTTCTTTGTGGGTGTTCTCTAAAATGTTAAAAATGAGTGACTATTTCTAGGATTTCTGTGCTACATATCAACAATTCAGGTGATATAGTAAAAAAGCAAGGATAATAATTAACACAGTATAAAATTGTATCTGGTACAGATGTCCCCAAATTTGTCCTACTGGTACTCCCAAGGAAGAAAAACTGATATAGATCTTCTGAGAGGGGACAGCAGCCCTCCAAGTCAGCCCCAGTGACTGGTTGCTACTGGGCACCTGACTTAGGGGCAGCCAAACCACAGATTTACAGCAACCTATGACTAGTGGCTGGTGAAAAAAGATACATTGAGCCAACAAATTTCCTTTCTAGAATTTGAAGTAAGAAACATAAAAGCAATTGGTCAACTAGCAATGATAGCTGAAACAAAGGTCATAATCGAGGGAGCTGTAGGACCAAATGGGGGCACTGCGAAAACTGAAGTTGTATTAGTGTGGGTGATTTCAGTTGTAAAACACAGAAAAGACAACTGAGTAGGTCTTCACAATAAAGGAAATTTACTAGTTCAGATAAATGAAACGTATGGAGTTGTGTGTAGGCTTGATCAAATGGCTCAACAAAGTCACTAAGATTCTGGCTTATTTCTGTCTTTCCAAGGGTTCTCCGCTTTGTCTTCCACCTAAGGCTGCCCCGCTCCTGATCCCAGATGGTTCCCCAGGATGGCTGGCCTTGATCACGTGCATATCCCCAAAGCAGTCACAGTGGCCACGGGTTATAACTGAAGACAGATTAGCTTCTCTGAACCCAAACAGAAACCAGGCTGCTGAAAATGGATGAGGTAGGGGCTGCCCACAAGAAATTGGCTGCTGAGAAAGCAAGTGATGTATACCCATCACAGAATTTATGGGAATACAAAAACAGTAAGCAGAGCAATACAGTGGGATTGGGGATTAAAGTGGAAAAATGAGTGCATTATAGCTCCGACATGTTAATGCAGAGTGTTTGGGTGAAGACCCATGAACCTGTGCCTTTAAAACTGCTTTGAATCAAGAACCCCCTCTGGCTCTAGTCTCAGCAGGGTCCATATCTGTTGGGTAATGTGACCATGAATCTGTTCAGCATAGGACCAATTCATGCCTGTTTACTCCTCTCATTCTCAAAAGCAGCCCAGTTTTCTGCAAATTATATAGTCCTCCTTCTGTTATGGTGCCTACTTTTGAATTTCTGTATACTTTCCCCTAATGATTTCATGCATAGCTTTATAAGTTGTCTTTACTTGGACTAGTTTGAGTTGGTATCCACAGAAGACATTTCTACCAGGAGGAACTTCCAAGATAAGTGGGAGGGAGGGCAGCACCTTCTACTAAGGAGGACGGAGGTGGGAGAGCAAGGGTGAGGGTCCTGCGAAGAGATGGCAGCATAGCCAAGTGGATGCTCCCACCTGAAACTAAATTTTGAGGGAGGCACGGAAAGATGCGGGGTCATGGAAAATATTCTGGGTGTCTGAGGGGAAGTCTGGAACATTGTGTTCTGGTGACAAGTGACAAACCTTGGCTTCTCCTTGCCCATCTTGGGTTCTGCCTTTCCTCAATTTTGAGGTAGAGAATGACATTTCTTCTTAAATTCACCAGAGTTTTTACTTCGCTTTTTCCCCCCTAATTTATTTATAACCAAACTTGTACAGTTTCTTGCAATGAATGGGCCAAACTAAGACATAGTTGCTGATAGAGAATCTAGGAATGAGTTGGTCAGTAAGGATGGAGAAACCATCAATTTAGGTATTGTGTTCATTATATCGCTTGTATCTTTTCTATACACAGAGACAGACAGTGACTTATTGAAAGACAGCTTTTTGTTTTCCTTCCTAATACTAATGTAAGTCGTGGCACTCTAAAAAGAATAGGTGAGAAACAGGTGAGAAATAAAGTTCTGAGAAAATGCTAATTAGTTCCTGCAGCGTTCTGAGCGGTGTGCTGGGCTGTCTCATATCATTGTTATATCATCTGCATTGACTTATTTTCCTTGGAAAAAATAAAGAAAATAGGCTTCTTTCTTTTATAGTCACAACATTTCAGAGGCCCACATCACCCGCCTTCCTTCCAGCACCTGAGCTGCGTTTTCCACACATCGGAGAGCCAAGATGCAGAGACTGGGTCTTCGCTATACTCGGCGTCTGGCCCACGGACAAGAAGCATTAGCCTCACCTTCGAGCTTGTTAGAAATGTAGAAACTCTGTCCTCTCTACAGGCCCACTGAATAGAATTTATTTTTTAACAAGATTCCAGATGATTCATATGCACATAAAAGACCGAGAAGTGCTAGACTAAAACATTCACTCGCAAAAAATAATTGATTTTTTTCCCCTCATACTCTTCTGTCTCCATCCTGGGGTGGACACATTCCAGAAGTTAATAACTTCTCTGGACTATGGACTAAAGCATACATTCTTAGAATGTTTTTTTCAGGCATTGTGAGAATTTGTGGCAACTTCCTATTTCTACCATGTCACATGCCTTAGTTTAAATTGTCCATTTGTCCAAGATAGCCTTGTCCCTTATCATCTGATGCTAGCTTTTCTGTTCTCGAAGGACCAGTTTTAATCCCAATTCTTCCGTAAAGCATTGCTGAGTTCCTCCATTTGGAATTATTCTTTTCCTTCTTTGCATTTTCACAGTCTTTTTGTGTGTGTCCTACTGTTGTATTCATTCGTTCATTCTACCAAGAAATATGTATTTAGAGCATATCGCATGTCAGGCACTGTGTCAGGTATGACAGTTAAAATGAGGAGCAAGCTCAGGTCTGTTTCCCATTCTCATGAAGCTTCAAGTCTAGAAGAGGAGACAGGGACGTAATCACAGTCTTGAGTGCGTGATTATAAAGAAGTTTAAAGAACCTGACCTGGTCTTCGAGGGTCTGGGATGGCTTCTCTCAGGAAGTTACCTTTGAAGTGATCTGAGGAATAAGGAAGCAAGCGAGAGGTGATGAGTGGTGGGGTTGGAGCAACTCCAGACCCACAGCATAGTGCAGGCAAGGGCCACTCAGAGGACATTCTAGGCTGACAGAATGCAGTGTGGCTAGAGGGTGTGGGGAAGAATGGTGAAGGATGGAGCTGGAGAGGGAGGTAAGGGCCAGACCAGAAGAGCCTCATACATTACTTTTAAAGATCTGGGTCTTTTGCCCTAGGGAAATGAGAAGTTATTGATGAATTTCAAATAGGAGAAGTTTACACAATCAGTGTAAGAAATATATACCCACCTCTGCCATTCTAAGATCCTTGAAGAAAGAGGCTGTATCTTAATCACGCTTGAATAACCCAAAACGTCAATTGCCTATGACAGAAGCTTGATAAATATGTTTATTTTTAAATAGTTGAAGAAAAATGTAAAATATATAATGAATAAATTATACAAATGCTGCATACGATTTTTCTTCTTCTGGTAGCATAATTTCATTTTTTTGTTTTTTGAGATATCGACGGGGCTATCAACTGCTATTTGTCTTTCCCATTACAAATTTTCCTCTTCCCCCTCAGTAACAAACCTCCAAGTTTTAGCAGGCACATTACTATCTAGAATAAGAGGGTACAATTCCCAATCCATTTTGCAACTCTCTATAGTCATTACCAAATCTGGTCAAGGAGATGTAAATAAAAGCGTTGCATAGAACTTCTGGGGAGACTTATTAAAAGGGACTTCCTACTTTCTTAATGAAAAGCAGATGAAATGCCTGGAGTTCTAGCAGCCATTTTGTGACTGGGGGAATGGAAGCCATGAGCTAAAGAAATTGGAGCAAAATATTAGAGTCTGGATCTCTGATTACTTTTGGGAGTTATCACACAAGCTTTGGATTGTCTATTTCAGACATTTCACATGTGAAATAAGAAATTTCAGATTTGTCTAAGAAACCGTAATTGGATCTTTGTTCCTAGCAGCTGGAAGCAATTTCTAATTGAGACCCAACTTTTTACTTCAGGGATATTGACTTAGAAACATTTGTATGACTGACAGATATTTCAGTGGAAGAAATTAATCTTTGAACCAAGAATTTCTAACTTGTGCTCAACTAAAATATTGTCTACTTAATTTAGGCCTCGTTTTTTTTTTATTGAATACTTTTTATTTTATTTTTAATGAATAGGGAATTAATATTCCAGGAGAAAATCAACACATCTGGCTTCTAAGTCTGCAAAGATATTCTCTGGGGATGTATTGTAAGCAGATTTAGGGCTTAAGGAAACTTCTAACTAATTAAAAGGGACTGAGAATTTCAGAGTGATGCCAGTTTCACAGACCTTCTGGGAATCCCCATTGTCTTTGAAATAAAACAATTCTGAAGGACAACTTATTGAGTCTTATCAGAAGCTGCATGGATCTTTTAACTCATCTTTGGACAAGACCAACACAGAGCCCTTTGCAGCTGCACGGTATCCAGCTGGAACTATCTAGAGATTCCAGACCAGCACTGTCCAATAGAAATACTATATGAGCCACATACGATATGAAATTTTAAATTTTATGGTACCTGCATTAAAAAAAGAAAGAGGTGAAGTTAATTTTAATAATAGATTTTATTTAATACAAAATGAAATCAATACAAAAATTATTAATGAGATAGGTTATACTCCTTTATTTGTACTAAGTATTCACAAGCTAGTGTGTACTTTACACTTACAGCACATCAATTAGAAGTCCTCACTGTTTAAGTGCCCAGTGGCCACCTTTGGCTAGTGACTGCATATTGGATGGTACAGCTCTTAACCTCTCCTGTCTTCTTCTTTATTCCATAATGCCATCACCTGTACTTCTAACCCAGCTCTGCCTTTGCTATTTTAACTTTCTCTCTTCTACACCCCCTCCCCCCCATTGCTCAATTGCTGCTACTAATTTTCACCACTTTCTGGATCCCAGTAAAACCTTACTCTAACTGATATACCCATTACTAAACAAATATTCAGTTAAGACATTGTTCAAAGAATAGAGAAGGTAACAATCTTCCATTAAAACCTTTTCTCACTGTGATACCAGTTTCTCTTTTCTGCCAGTACCTTCCCAACCTCCACATCTAATGAGCTCTCCTTGGTCCAACTCCCAAATACCTTGGATTCACCCTTTTCCATCCATTTCTATCGCTACTCCAATAGTTCAGGCTCTCACCACCTCTGCTCAGACCATCTGAGCAAACATTAGTAATGCAAAGCTTATTTTCCTGCAAATCCTTCAGTGTTTCCTTATTGCCCAGGGGATAAATTATAATCATTTTAGTAGGCTCTTTTTCAATAGACTCTCACTAAATTTCTAGCCTCAGATCTTCATGCTGAATTTCTAGCCTCACACTAGTAGCTGCCAATCTCTGGAAGAGCCCCCTATAACTATTTGAGTTTCCTGCAAGTCCCCATGTCACTCACACCCATATCCTTTGTATTGCTTTCTGTCTACCTGGAATGCCCTTCCTGTGTGCCTTAGAACTGCTCCTCTTTGCAATCTCCTTCATCCTGACCCAGACCTCAGGCAGAATTAGAGCTGACATCCCTTGGGCATACTGCAATTTTGGCATTTCCCAGGTTTTTCAATAGTTATGTTTTTTTTTTTTTAAATTTCTGTCTCTTTTGTTAGTCAGTAAAGATGTAGGGTCCATAAAGTTATATCTTATTAATCAAGGCTAACATTATCCTTGGCACATGGTAGGTAATCAGTGAATGATTGTGGAATGAATGGATGAATGACATATCTTTCCAACTTTCCTGTGACTCCCTACACCAGCTTTCTGCTCTGGTTCAAATGGTCACCTGAATGTTTCAGAAATATGACATTGTCATCATGCCTCCACACTTCTCTCATGCCTTTGCTTCTGCCTGGCATGTTCTTTCCCTTTCTTTCTTATCATCTGAGGCTACAGGTTCTCTAAAGTTCAACATACTTCTTCTATGAAGCCTCCACTAGCCACGGCAGCCCATAGTGGTTCTCCCTTCATTAATTTTCTCTAGAAACCACTATCTGTAATGATTAAGAAGTATATGCTTCTTAATGCAGCATTTAAACTTCTCACGCATGTTTCCTATTTCCATGGCTAAATTAGTACATTCCCTATGGGAAGAGGTCCTAGCCCACATCTTTTGGTTTTCTTGTTGTGCAGACCAGTATCAGTGCTTTGACCTTCTCAGGAGATTAGTAAACTTCTCTTGAGTTAATAAAATATAATAACTATGTGAAAGGGACTTGTCTCTTTGTGTATGGTGTTTCTAACTTCAGAAATATCACTCTTTAAGATTTTAAAGCTTTTTCTTTCTTCTTTAATTTTCAAATGCCTGAAGTTTCAAGAAAAAAATAATTCACTTTGATGTCACGTCCATTTGCCCAGAGGGGGTCTTCACTGAAGTGTGTCCATGAAAATAATTTTCATGTTGATGAAGCCTTTCTGGGACTATGTCAAAGAATCAAAGATCATGAAACTACTGGAATAAAAGTCTAACAGGTACCACTTGTTGAAGGCAAACAAAGGTAATCCTATAAACAAATGTTGTACAGTACATAGAGGGTCCAGCCTCATCACAATTGTAGATAGTGGTCTACCTATTTATTGATGATGATTTATTGATTATGATTGATTTATTGATTATGATACTCCTTTCAGATATTGCAATTTATTTGTTAAAATTTATTACAGACTCACTTTTCAACAACATTCTAAACAAACACACACATTGTCCCCACCCCTTCCATCTGCATTCCCCTCTCGCTCATGTAACATTCTTTTTGATGTAAGTAGAATTTAGTAAGCAAAATGAGATTCAGACTCTAATAAATTCCTCAATGAATTCGTAGACAGACAATGAAGAAGTATTTATCTCTAATATGGCAATGGATGCCTTGCAGAATTTTAGACAATGCTATCTAAAAAGCTAAGCTTTTTATCCCCTTGAAACTAGTTTCTAGGTAGTACACATACAGCCACAGAAAGAAGAAATACTTCTGTTCAATTAACAAATAAAATAAAAATGATGACAAATTTCAAGTTTTAATAAAACTGCTTTTCCTGGCATAGAAAAATCTATGACTCTTTTCCTCTTCTTATCAGGTTATAGATCACTTAAAAAGCAAAGGAGAATTTTCAAAGAAAATGTCATTTTTAAACTCCTATAAGAAATAGACAACATTCTTTAATTTTTACAACTGTTTCTATTTTAAAGAAAGTAGAAAATGTCACATACCAATGAACCAGAGAGCAACACGACTTAGTTTTTTTCCTCCCTCCCTCCCACTCTCCTCATTTCTCTCTCTTTCTCTCTTTCCCTTCCTTCCTCCATCATTTGGAATGCCAAAAGCAAAAGAAAAAAGTGAATTCTTCTTTCATTTTTTTCCAGATTAGAGAATAATAGAAGTCTTAAATATGTTGACTGTAATGAACTAAAGAAAGAAATCATTAAAAGGATACATACTTTAACCATTTTAATTTAACTTAAAACCCTACATCATGTAAATTCAATGACTCACTTGTCAGAAGGAATTGCTCTGTGCTGGCTGATTGGAATTCTACAATTCCAATCCACCAGCCTTTCTGATGAACCATTTCCATAAAGTATCACTCTCAATTTCCAGGTTGATTTCTTAAAGTGCGGGGAAAACTAAAGTCACCAATGAAGCTGCAAATTTTTATAGTTGCCTTGTCCATACCTAAACTGATGGTTTTGTTTGGTTTTGGCCACTTGTCTTTCTATAACCTTTACATTTGGTTTTAATGCAAACTATTTCTTTCTGTCTCTACTTATTTGAAAATGTACTTAGGATTTTATTAGACCATGTTATTACAATAACAAGTGTGACGCGCATAACCATATTTGGGAAGGGACAACTGGATCCCACGCAACATGTGGGAGTACAATGGATGAAAGATGGCAGCCTACTAGCTCCAACTCCAATCCACCAGGCCATGGGTGTCACTCCCTATATCTGACAAACGGAAAGGTTAGCATCTATGAATCTGTGAAGTTGGTTTAAGGGGACGGCAGTTAAATGAGCTCTTAGAGTTCAATCAAAATTTTGCAATATATTTAAGTAACTGACAAAAATATTATCTTAAGAAGAAACTATTTGTTAAGATAGATATTTTAAATGTGTTTTTTAAATTATTTGCTTTGTGTTTTGTTTTCAGGTAACGTAACATCAAAAGCAAGGAATAAAATTTAATGACTTATTTAAATCTTTTTCCATAGTTGATTCAGCCACATGTTAAAACTATTTACCTTCTTCCTTTCTGCTTATCTTCAAACACATAACTGTTTTCTGACATTACTTTTATGCACTAGGCCTTCCTTGGGATTTAAATGTCAAAGCACAGCTATAAGCCACGTCAAAAGCAAATATAGTTTTCCTTTGTCCTAATACATGCAATACATCAAAGAAGAATAAGGCTGCTATTGAATTTTAAGATGATTAATTCAACTTTTTTTCTTTTCCTTTTTCTCCTAGGAGAGTTATCTCCTCTGGCATTTCACTACTGTATTAAAAAAATTTTTTTTTGTCAGTCTGGTACTTTGCACTTAAAAATAAAATCACTTTGAAATCACTTCAGAGAGACAACTGATTTGAACATGGCTTCACCTGGGTGCGTGATACTTTTAGGTCATTGAGCTTATGTTTTTGTGCTACATAGATAACTATGGCTTAAATGTTTATGTATAAACAAGAAACTCCTTTCTGGATCCCTTCTAAAAGAAGCAAATGGTTCTGACAATGGAGTTAAATATCAAAGGGAAGCCTGGGGTTAGCATGGAAGGACAAGAAAGTTTATACAAAGAGCCATGCATCCAATATGAAAATTAAGTCAGATCTAGCAAGAGGAAACAGGGCTCCCCAGAAATCTACTAATAACCCAATATAGCCCAAACCGAGAAAGAACATAGCCATTTGCAATATAAAATCAATGGGATCAAAGATGGGGAATAAACTGAGAAGAAGTGAAGAGGCAAAGTAAATAGATCTTCAATAAAGAATCAATACGAACTGTCATATAAGAAAATTAAAGCTGGATATGTAACTAGCCTTTTTTATCTATTTGTTTATTTTGACCTGGTAATACGGTTTTAAGACCCTGAATAACTCTTGTTCTAAGGATGTTTTTGAAGGGTGTTTCCCAAAAGGAAACACAGCTTCACGTCTGGAAGATCGTTTACTGGTTCCGGTTCTCTCAGAATGAGTTCCAGCCGACCTGTTCTTTGCTCCTCTAGAGTCTGATGGGATCAGAGTCACAAGATATCAGAATTGAGCGGACACAAAGTCTTCAATAATGTGAAGTTTATCTGAGGGTCTTTCTGCCTCCTTTACTCCTTCTGCATAAAATTACCATGAAGTGAAAGTAAGATATTCCCAGAAGCCTACGGTTTTAGTAATAAGAAGCTAACGGTAAAAGACAAAGTGTTTCCCAATGTAAAGGAAGTCCTAGCGCAGTTTGACACCAGCCTAATTGATGGCATGAACGTTTCTAAAGAAAGAACAGAAGGGGGTGGTCAGCCTGGAACTGTATGAAAAGGTGTCAGACCCAGAGGGTGGCAGTTTGCAGTTAGCAAGATCCAAGTGAAAGAGAAAGGAAATCTGCCATAAATAGTGTCACTACAGAAATACCCATTTTTATGAGACAGGCCTTCCCTTTCCTACCGGGGAAATAATTTTTAGGTATTTCAAGTCAAAGTTTTGGTTTTGTTTATTTTTCATCAAATTTTTCTTGTGCGGTGGCTGCCCACTCAGCGGATCAATGACACTGTCACAGGAAGTGGGGGCTGGGAGAGTTCACCTCTGGGTTCTGAACTAGAACAAAAAGTTAGTGGATGTGTGGGTTCAATTTTGGCAAGATAGTCTAAAACCAAGGGACTTTTGCTTTGAAAGAGCTAGGTCTTTGAGAGTAAAAGAGAGTCACCCAAAGCGTTAAGACAGTGTCAGGTCTGATCAATGACCCTCCTTCCACTAGCTGAGCATTAAAGTCTCAGAAGGGAGTGTTCACTGCTCAGCGTGATCTTTATTAAGTATTTGTTGACTGAATGAATCTCAACAGAGACTCAGAAATCCTATGGTAGTGGTGGCTTGTGTCCTGCTTTGGGCCTTTGAGAATCTGATTTATAGAGGGGCTCATTTCAGCTGCTACAGAGGTGGCTGTTATAGAGTAGATATGGAGGCATGACATGGCGAGGCAGAGAGGGGGCCTCAGATAGCTATCCCTCCTCCCCACAGCCCCACACATACCATAATTAATTTCAGCTTATATGCAGTTTGCAAGGGATTTAGAAATCACTTTGTGTCCCTATGGGGTCTATAAAAATGCTTAGATGGCTGGTAGACCAGAAAAAGGGAATTGGGAGAAGGAGGGCAGAGAGTACCCAGATCTAGAGTGAGCAACCCCCCTGATTTATCCAGAACTGAGGTTTCTCCAGGTACAGGGTTTCCAGCGCTAAAATCAAGACAGTCACGGACACACTGGGATGAGTTACCCCCTTACACAGATCCCCTGAGCCACGGTAGCTGAGGCATCCCCAAGGCCAGTAGGAACAGCGGCCAGAGCAGTGGGCAGGTGGGACAGAGGCTGACTCCTGAAGACTAAGCGGGCTGGGGACCCTCAGGGGAGCCCAGAAGGAACTTGAGAGCACATGGAGAAGACAATACTCTTCTGATGACAAGATGTTACATAAGTTGGCAGGCCCTGACTCAAGGGCCATGCTGGAGGGGTTAAGGAGGACACTTGAAATGGGACAATGGCCCAAAAAGGGAGTTTGACCTTTGACAAAGTTTGAAGCTCCTATTGACTGAATATATATATTCAAAGTATCCAAATAAATGTGTTCAAATATTTATTTTTTCTATTGATTGGAAATAGGAGCTTAAGAGCAAATAAAAATCAATCTTAGAAAATAAAGAATGTTACAAGTATTCTTCATCTAAGTCAGGACTGTAAATTTTAAACGTGCTTTTATAGAAACTCATGACGCCTGCTGACTGATAATATTAATCTACTTATTTGTCATTCACCTTTCCAACAGAGTCAGCTCAGTTTTGAGACATCTCACACTGTATCTATCCAACCCCCATTTGAATGTTCTTATAAAAAATCATATACTTATTCTTTTCTTTCAAGGAAAAAAAATCAGACAAACTGAGTAGATGTTTTTGAAAAGAAAGCATTAATTAAAAAATAAAAACTGGGTTTGTGATTATGCACTTCGATCCAAAAATATAATGAAGACTTAATTACTAACTCAGAAATAGGATCCAATCTATTCACAGTTTCTCAACGGGTAATTTTGTAGGCTGTGGTTAAGCTGGGACATTCACTCTTCCTTTTCTGCTCTCTGTGCTATCTAGAATGTCTACCGGTTTTGTTTCTTAACATATTTACAAGGGAGGTGACAGGAAAAGTAAAGAATATTCTAATTCTAATGAACTACTCTTACTAGTTTTTCTAGCAGATGCTGACTCTAACTATGAATTTGCTTTGGCCTCTAAACAGCCATTTAGCCCCCAAGTTTCAATCTCTAGGAGACATCACTGGCATGAAACTTAATATACCCTAAAATAAATTTATCATCTTTTTTTTAGGCCATTTCCACACTTGGGGAATTTGTTCCTCCATGTTCTGGTGAAAAGACGGTATTGTTTGATTTTAGAAGTGGAGGATGGGGAAAGGACAGATGCTTTTGGTTCCAAGAAAAATAAAACGACTCATAGTGACTTAAACAAGGATTGCTTTTTTTGCATAAAAAGGGGTGAAGGTGGTTGCTGACTCTGGCTCCCTTGACTCTGGTTTTCTGGACCATACAGCTCCAGGCATGATGTCTGTGTGTGAACAAGGACAGTGGAGAGGAAGAGGTGACATCTGTATCAGGAAAACAAAAGTTTCTCAGGAACACCACAGCTGACTTCTGCTTATCTCTCATTAGCCGGGTCTGTGTCACATCACTATTCCTGACTATGATAAAGATAAATATCTCTCTGGCAGCTAAGCGATGAGAGTGGTCTTAGGATTGATATAGAAATCACAACAAGCAAAACGGACTTGACTATTCTCACAAAACAGATAAATTTTGCCAAACCTGTCATGAACACCACCCACTTCAGTTCAAAATATTTTAACACCAGCTTCTTCATCTCATATGCCCTGGATAAGAATCACAGACAAATGAATCATACAGTAACTCCGCATGGATTCACAAGTTCTACTGTCTGTTGCAGCAACTCTCCTAGTTTACAAATTTTGACCAATACCTGCCAGGACCCTGCTAGGACTCATTCAAGCCCCCCAGTACCCTTCCCTGACTCCCTCCCTCCTCCCTCCTCCAGCCTTTCCCCTCTCCCCCAACTCCCTTTGAGATGCCCCATGGTTCTGTTGTGGTTCTCCCTAGAGGGAGGAAGTGAATAAACCTAACTTTAGTTGTGGGAGTGTTAGGTTTTCGGCACTCAGATTTTCACACCTAGAAAGAGGTTAGAGAGAAGCAGGTTGAGAATAGGAGTTGAGTCCGGCGCCTAAAGATGTTTGCGACAACGAACCAAGAATGTAAGGTGCTAGGAGTGGATAAAGGATGGTAATCATACAAGGAGAAACAAAGAAGTTTTATCTGCTGCGTATTTCACTGTTTTCAGAGAATATTCTTGCAACTGAGGGTTTGATGAAGGTCCTCCTCCCCAAGGGCAGGGTATCTCTCAAAGGGTAAAGCCACAGGCTTCTGATGTTGGAAGAGGCTTCCTGACCGCTGTTCACCTTCTCCCCTTCCAGTTCTACAGCTGTTTATGAAATTGAGCAGGCTAAAGAAACCAGAGGTCCTCAATAGGAAAACATGGCGATTTTGTCAGACACAACATCTTATTGTGTAATCTGCAGATATCTGCTTGATATACCCATACGTCGAACTGCCTTCTTGACATTTCCACTTAGCTGTCTGATAGACCTTTCAACTCATGCCCAACACTGAATGCTTGAATTTTCTCCTCAACCCCGTGACCAATCTCCTCTTCCACTAGCCTTCCCATCTGAGGAGACAGTGACTCCTTCCTTCCAGCTGCTTTTTCCAAATCACTTGTGTTTATCCTTATTTCCTCTCTTCTTCTCACACCCCATATCTACTCCATCAAGAAATCCTATTGGCTCTACCTTCTACGTATATTCAGAATTGGCCACATCTCACTACCTCCCATGCTAGCACCCTGATCTTAGGCCACCGGCATCTCTCACCTGGATTACTACAATAGGCTCCCCGCTCCCACATTTCCACCTCCCACAGCCAGAGTTACAAAATGTAAGCTAGATCATGTCATTGCTTTACTCAGAAACCTGCAATGGCTCTCAAGTTCCCTCAGAATAAAAGCCAATTCCTTACAATAACGTGCAGGTCTCTAGGACCCGGCTGGCCTCCTCACCCATGACTCTGCTCCTTGCCCTTCCACACTTGCCTCCCTGGCCCCTTGCAGATACTAGATCATGCCAGGCAGCCTCATTGCACTGACCATTCTTTCTGACTGTAATGCTCTTTCCCCAAAATAGCCAAATTCTATTATCTCTTTCAGGTCATCTTTTCAATGAGGCTAACACTGACCAGTCTATTTAAACTGCAGCCCAACACCTCAGTGTCTTGGAATGCCAGTCTTCCTTGATTTGCTCTACTTTTGTCTTTTTATCCATAGCACTTAAAACGAGTAAACAAAACAAGCCACATGTAAATCCACACACAAAGAAAGAGAAATAAGTTCAAATCATAGGGTATTCCAGTGCGACACACAGCAAAACTCCTTTAGAATCATCTTCCTCAAGCTATTTCCCTAAGTTCTACTCATTAAATCATTGCAGCTGCTCCTATTATCTCCAAACATTTTATCAAACTCACGCCTGTGGTAGCTTTTCTATTTTTTTTACCCTATGTTCTCATTTATCTTTTTTTTTTTTTTTTCCAAAAGTAGCTCTCAAACCAATCAGGCTGAAATTTGAAAGGAGAAAAGCAAGATGGAGCCAATGCAGGTTTACTTTGGGAGATTTTAGGTAGTTTGAAAATAAAATGGTAGCGATCAGGCAGTTGCCAAGCTTCAGTTAGTGAGAGGAAAAAATTAAACCAGAGAGGGGCCAGGGATGTATCATTAAAGTGTTATCTGATGGGTCACAGCTACGTGAGGACAGGCTGGAAACACTGGTACTCTCAGATGGAAAGACAAATTAGGGTGAAACCATCAATGTGTTCCTCAGTGGTTTGAATAAGATGAATATAGTCTTGTATCATATATAAAAATTATAACGCTTCACAGATTGAGATTTGAACTGGGAACATTTTAGGTAAATAAAAGAATCTGCTATTTCATACATTGGTAATTAATGTACAGAAGTCTTTGTCCTCAAAAAAATAGGACAAGCAGAAAATGGATTCCATAATGGGTTTAGGAAATCTGTGGAGATGTGTCAGAGGTGACTACTTCCCTATGGCTACTCTTCTGGGTTATCATTCTAGAGAATAAGTAAGACATGTTCCTTGTTCTGTCAGCTACAGGACACTTGGCAACATGGACAATGGGACTGATCCATTTTGGCAAAAAAAAATTTTGTATATTCCTGTCTCTGCCAAAAATTGAAATTTGCATTCCCTATTCTACATCTTCCCTGTGTTGTTCTCCTCACCAGGACTGCCATCTTCCACTCTCTTCATTTCCCAAAATCTCATTCATTCTTTTGGGGTCAATTTAACTCCTCTCCAAGAGAGTGAAACATTAAAATCTCAACATCCCACTTGTACTTCTTTGGTAGCAAACAATTTAAATATAATTCCCGGGAAACATGCTGTATGAAGTGAAACAGCAACATCACCATAAAATCTAGTCTCTTTACAAAAGCTGAATGAACTAACTTGGGTATTATTGACAGGAATTATTGTATCATTAAAGCTACTGACATGTAAAATGGATGAGATACTAAATATATCAATATTCTATATAACTATTACTAAGATGGAAAATCTTCCTGTATGGAAAACAATTATTGAAATTTATACATAAATATCCAATACCAGAACATGTGACTTTAAAACATTCATCTCTTAGTTTTTCTGATTATTGCTACCACTTGCTTTAGGCAGAAATATTAGCTATTACATTACTGATGGTTCAAAAATTAGGAGTATATTTCTATTAAAATTATTCAATGTTTTGTTTAAATATAAACTGTGTAGACTATCAAGACAAGTATTTGCCTATATGTAACAGAAATAAGCACTATGATGTGTCGTCTTATTACAAACATATTAAAGCTTAAAAAGTTATATTCTATAGCCATCATTAACTATAATTTATCACTGACATCAATACTATTTTGTTAAGATTATATGGAAGTAATCTTACTTCATTATAGATGATTTTATACATTTTTAAGATTCATTATATGTCTTTGAATGACTTCCCCAAGGATCACCTCTTAAATAAGATTCTTAGAAACTTAAGGTCCACACTTTTTTGGGGGCAGATTGAGACTTATAGAACTTTTATCTTTCAAAATATAAAATTAATGAAATTATTTTTCAGAATAAGATAGCCTTCTCATAAAAGATTCAAAAATAGTTTAAAAAATCACCAAAGTTCAACAGATTAAATTCAACTCATAGTTAGATATAGTTTGTTTATGAACAAAACATTTAAAGATGAAATTTTTTCATGTTAGAATGAAAGGTACTTTTTAGGAGCATATTAAGATAGTATATGCAATGCTGTCATAATATTTCATATGAAAGATGTATCTTTTCACTGTGTGAGAAGTCAACTAAGTTTTTATGTAAATCTCTGCCCAGATTTGTAAAAACTAATAAAGATTAGATTTTGCAATATTTTAGTATGTCTATTTGGTAACCAGCTCTATTACATTAAATATTCTGCTATGGTAAATCTCCATACTGCCCAAGAACATTTTTAATGTTTCTTTTCTTTCAGGAAGGGGCTTTAGAGGGTACAATATACTGAGGATGAGTCGTGACCAAGACAAGGAGAGAAGGGACATTTCTGCTTGTGGGCATAGGGAGCAAAACTAAAAATAAACTGAGTTCCTTTATAACTCAGCTGTTGCTTGCAAAACCACTTTCATAACGTTCACATTCACTGAGGGAGGCTGATGGACTAATGTGATATCATAGATTGTTCTATCACATATACCCGTGTCCTGACCTAAACGTCACTGCTGGTATCACAAATACACTACCATTGTTGTTAGTGCTGTGTAGTTGATTTTGACTCCTACTGAGCCTGTGTACAGTAGAGAGGAACCTTGCTAAGTTTTTTGCACCATCCTCTCACCTTTGGGCGATTCCAGCACTACATCAGACAATGCTCCACTGCTATTCATAGGCTTTTCATGGCCAACTTTTTTGGAAGTAAATGGCCAGATTCTTCTTCCTAGTCTGCTCTGTTGAAACCTGTCCATCGTGGGTGACCCTGCTGGTGGTTGAAATACCAGTGGCACAACACAGCAACAGGAAGCCACCACAATATGACAACTGACAGACGGGTGGTGTGGTTCCCCGACGGGGAAATGAACCCAGGCCGCAGCAGTGAGAGCACCGAATCTTAACCACTAGACCACCAGGACTGGCTACCATAGGCACGGCAAATGGCGCCTCCCACCTTATCCCTTATAAGGGGTGGTGTGTGTGTTTCACTCATCCCACAACAAAATCATGAATTTGGAAAGTTTGGACAATTTGAGGTAGGATGAAAAGACCGTTTACCTGTCTATGATGGCACACATGTCAATGCTGACATTTGCAAAACTTCCTGGTCTCCTTTGTGCCACTTCGTATAAATTTACAAGTTGGTCATCCACTTGAATGAGCTGCATGCATCCTTGGAATGAAGGCTGAAGGACAGAGTGACTTGAGTTATTCATCTGGTTCAGAAAACCTGTGAGAGAGAAGAAATGGGAGTGTAAATTCTGTGTACACCGTGCTTCACTAAAATTCCTCTGGGTATTTTCCCTGACCACAGCCATCGTGTTCAACTACCGTGTTTTGTTGATTCTTGCTGATGTCGCCGTCAATGGAGAAGAATGAAGTCTTTTGGGAAAGTGATATTATCTCAGGAGAGGAAGGTTCAACCTGGGTGAATATTTGTCTCTAGGGTCTACCATCCCTCATATTTTCTCTTTTGACATCTTCTTTCTCACTCTGTCACATCTCTCCGTCCCTCTGCTATTGAAGCCTCAGTGCTATACTTCCTCACCTGACCCTGTCTTCAAAAATTAGGACATAAAACTTTAGACCTTTCCCAGCCATCCAACTGCCTTCCTTTTATACCTTCAATATTTACTTGTACTTTCTTAATTCCCTAGAGGCCTGTTATCAGATGTCAAGAAGCTTAACTTACTGTCATCAATAAAGGTGGATTGCTTTTATGGATTAATGCCTAACTCAATTCAAAGAGATATTTGCATTAGAAATGATTTTGCAATTTATAAAATCCAAAGAAACACTATAAAGAGATAAATTTAGGCGTAAAGGTCAGCCACCTGCTCTGAATGTCCATCTTATATAAGGTACCTAATGTGGCATAGGAAGTATAAATGACAAGCAATGAAACTAAAAATCAGAGAGAATGAATAACAAGACAAAAAAAAGAGTAAATGCTACTGGTTCTATTAGGGAATAGAACATACATATTCAAATTTTGAAATCAGACATTAAAAATTTTATTGCAAAATAACTTTAAAATAGCATCACCAATCAATTACCATTATGCCTTTTCAATAGAAATAATGCTTATTATGCATAGAAAATTTGTAGGCCAAAGGGAATAATATTTCTTGATCCCATTAACTATTTCCATAAAGACCTCAAAAACATCTATTTTTCTTATCGTTCCCCACACCAGATTCACCTACCAGAGCAGATTTCAACTCTACTAATTTGTCTGCTTAAAAATCTGAAGTTATTCACACATTCATTTCAATCTAATATTATATCTATAGCAAAAATGATTGATACGGAATGGGTTGGGACCACAATGTGCCATTAATTAGATAAAAGTGAATTTTTAACAAGCACTTTCAAAAAAATTGGCCATTAAGTGATTTTTTAAAAATGTCCTATTCTATTTGACTAGTAAGAATAGTTTAGGACAATAGAAACCTGCTTTCTCCATTTGTTAATGGGTTACAATATTTAAAGCCTAATAATTATCATCTGAATCCCCTTTAAGGGTTAATCACTGAGGTGTATATCATTTTCAATCAACACAGTACTATGTAAAAATAGGGTTATACTTAATTTCTTGACTTGAAAAATAAATATAAGACTATTTCAATGTCAAACATATGGCTTATATATATATTGTTTTCTAAGTCACATTGTTTTTTCATTTGACTTAATCTCCTCAGAAAATTGCTGATCTTAGAAAAGTGGTCTATTTAGGTTAGTTGTATGCATGCATATGATTTTCAATCTGTTAATCAAGACAAAATTGAATGGAGTTTAATGTCTAAACTTAGAAGAGAGAAAACAGCCAGCTGTAACTTTATTGACTATCCTTAACAAGACAATCATTTGGTTCTGTTTTTTGAATACTTGAGAGTGTCTAAATATCCACACTAGCTTTGAAATATTCCAGAATGAGTAGATCCATTTGTGAGAACAAGACCTTCTCTGAAGTAAGGCAGCTGCACAACACACAGATCACTAAGGATTGGGTATAATCAAGTTCATAAAACAAGACTTCATCAGTCACTCACAACAATGTTCTGTTTGGCCCTGATGAATTCTGGAGTTTGAAATTGTCAAGTCTTTTCATTTTTCTACATGGGATACATTTTAGGAGAAGACAGTTATAGGACAAACTGTGTTATCCATTGAAAATTTAGGGTTTTTTTCCTCTCCTTGCATTATTTTTAACATTTCCAAGAGGGACTCCATTAATCTTTGCCTCCTGGTATTCACACCCTCTTATAGTCCCCTTCCCCACTGAATTAGGGCTGACCTCTGAGGTCCATGGGAAACAGTGGAAGTGGCAGCAGTGTGTGACCTCCAAGGACAGCATTCAGCTTGATCTCTGAGATTGCTGACTGAAAATCAGCCTTCACGCCATGAGCAATCTTGTGGAGAAGCCCATGAGAAATAATAAATCATGATTTTAAGCCATTAAATTTTGGGGTGATTTGTTATGCAATGGTAAATAACTAAAAAGGAATCCGGTGCTGGGAGAGAATTGTAAGAAAAACCTGAAAATGTGGCAGTGACTTAGGGACTGTGATGTCCAAGTAAGTTGAGTGGGCTTTAAAAGGACAGTTACCAGAAGTCAATGGCTCTTGAGGAGGTTGCCAGTAATGGCTTAAAGGAAGGTGAGGAAAAATATTATTGGAAGTGTGAGAAAACTGTATCCTTGCTAGTCGCAGTGGAAAGTTTAGCAACACTGTTGCCTATGATAATATGGAAAGAGAAAAGTTGTACTTAATCAATTGTGTGATCAGCTAAGGAGATTCCCAGGAAGAGTACTGAAGGTGCTGGCTAGCATCTTCTTTCCATTTACAGTAAAAGGGGAAAAGGGAGAAAAGCTAAAGAAAAACTGTTAAATATGAAGCATTCAGGACTTGATGGACTTAAAAATAAAATGTTTTCTCAATTCCAGTCTTTCCAGATGGAAACAATGCAAAAATTAAGAACTCACTTCCAGGCAAAGATCAACTACCAGTAAAACACAATCTAAAGATGACAATGAGGTGTGACTGTAAAATCCACGTTAAGACCTCCAAAATGTATTAGGCGTGCCTCAAAGAACCATTCAGTCAGAAACAAGAACCTCTAGGTAGCTTATTGGTGTGTCTTACAGATCCTCTGAATTAAACAATAGGGATTTTAATAATCTTAAGGGCATTTTCCCTTAGCATGTCAGCAGAAGTCTAGTGTAAAAAAATCTTATCTTTATGAGATTGTGGATGTGGCTTTTGTTTAATGGATAACATTCATAGGAAGCCCACAATTTTTTAAGAGAACTGTACTAGTGGTAACGCCACCAGCTTGGACTGAAAGGGACAGAGATAGTACAAAATGAAAGAGGTCTTTACACCCTAAACTTCTATAGGCAGAAAAATACACAGCTGTGAACACAGGTTACCTTTTATAAAAAAGGGAAGTATGAATCAGAGGGGTAGAACTGAGAACCCAGAAGTCAGAGCCTAGAGCCTTGGAGAATCATTTCTGAGAAATAGTAGGACTGAGTGCTAATAAAGGAATTACCAACATGTACCTGACTGATTCTAGAACTGCTATGGACCAGTTACCCCTTTTGAACCAGAGAGTCTAAGGTGGTACTTTATGCCTATCCTACCATTGTATGTTGGGTGTGTGGGTGGCATAAAACTCGTTCACAGGTCTTCAGATGAGAAGCTGTATTTGAGTAACTGTAACCAAATGGCTTCCTTTGCTCTTGGACATCCCCAGGAGCTTCATTTTGGTATGAACTTGACTTAGATGATGAGTTATTGGATTTTGAGCAGATGCTTTAATGGGGTGAAACTTTGGAGGGCCTTTGGGAGAAGATGAGTGTACTTTTCATGTGGAAGAGACATGAATCTTTTTGTCCCAGGGAGTGAACTCTGGCAACCAATCTCCAAGATAGCCATAGATCTTTACTTCCTACTATTCATACCCCAGTGTAGTCCCCTCCCACACTGAATCAGTGCTGACCTGTGTGACAAACAGAACACTGCAGAAGTGACAGTGCATATGTGACTTCCAAAGCTTAGTAATAAAGGGCATTAGAAGCTTCACCTTGATCTCTTGGGTCACTTACTCTGGGGAAGTCAGTCCCTGTGCCATGAGGAACCTCAATCAGTCTGGTGGAGAGGCACCACGCAGAGAGGAACTAAGACCTACCACTAACAGCCAGCAGCAACTTGCTAGCCATGTCAGTAAGCCACTTTGGAGTGGAGCCTCCAATCCTAGTCAAGTCTTTAGATGACTGAAGCCCCAGGAAACACATTAACTGCAACCTTACAAGAAACTTCAAGCCAGAACTTCCCAGCTAAGTTGCTCCTAAATTATTGGCCCACAGAAAAGGAAGAGATAACAAATTATTACTGTGTTGATCCACTAAATTTTGAGGTAGTTTGCTATGCAGCAATAGATACCTAATCCGGATTATAACTAACAAATCCTGTTATCACTTTCTCAAATAGTTTTTAAAATTTAGAAACCAAAGATTAAAAAAAAAATTAGCCTGCAAAGCAGAGTAACTGGTAGAATGTTGATCATTCTCTTACTTAGCAGTGGGTTAAAGATGTTGGGTCTCTGATACTGAAATTCCCGGTGCTCTAACTCCCTTTGAAATGGAGGCAAATGTATTATTTATTTTCTGTATTTGTTCCCTTTGTGTACAAATACAATTTTAATAAAAATACTAGTATATTAGTGCCTGTGATGCTTTCAGTGATTACTCTAAAGATCAGGAACTAACCTACTTAGTAGATTAACAGCAGGATTGTTTGGAGATATAAATTTACAGCTGGAATTTTCAGGGTCAGAAATAAATAGATATCAAGTGGATAGAGAGTTAAACTTAATTAAAATCTGCCAAGTTAGTAGAAAGATTATACAGAATAAAGAGGTAAATTTTTGTTAGAAAGCTTAGAGCTTTAAATTTATTATAGCTATGAACTTGGAATAAAAAAATGTAATATTCTACTTGGGTTGTTGTTACCGGGTTCTGCAATCTGACAATGTGTTATAACATCTGCAGTGAATTGTAATCTTGTCAGTCTCAACTGCATCTCACTGTCAGTAAACTGGGAAACTTTCCCTCTTTACAGGGTCATTATAATTATGTTACCTAACTGCTATGTTTGAGATTTCTGTTTCAAGGCTTAGCATATAAAAACTTCATACTTGATTTGAAGTCCACTCAGTATTTTATTATACTTGCTGACAAAAGGAACACATGCATTTTCAAGGTTTGAAAATTTTAACTCAGAAATACAACAGTGAAAAACATGCTGATACTTGTTTTGACATTAAAATGCCAATCTAAACGGCTGTAGGTTATAACGTTAACCTGATGGGACAGAAAAAGCAAACAATAGGCAACAGGGTGGAAAATTTTACATCTCTAAAACCACACGCATACAAGATTTCTCGATTTATACTTACTGTAAAGTTGGGAAGTTTGGGAGGTGGGAAACAGGCTGGTGGAATGTTGCAAGGATGCTAAAAGACATTCAGTGTCTCCCTTTCAATATAATCTTGGCAGATTGTGCAAAGTGTCTACTAATCTCTACTGTTTACCCGACCTTCCTGAATAATTTATTCTGGAAGGGACCAGGGCCCAAGCAAGGAGGGTGGTAGAGCCGGGCTGGAAGCGAGCGCAGTGGTAGCTGGCGCCTGCGCAGTGAGGGCAGCCACACAGCATACTCACCGGGCATGGCGGGCAGATTTACCTCGACACAAGTTGATTGAACAAATGAATAAATATATTGAAAATAGTGGGAGCCAGGTTCTCATAGTCCGAGAAGGAAGGTACAAAGGGAAAGAGGGATATCTTGAATGAATCCTGTGGATTTGGATTTAAATTTAATCAGTCAGTGTGAACTTATGATTTTCAGTATATATAGATAGATATAGAAATAAATCTAGATGGAATTGTGTGTATGCTCAATATACAGATGGCTCCTACCATCCACTGATGATGGGCTGGGAGCAGAGTCACCCCAGAAGCAATGAGTACCCCGATAGCTCAACTTTGACTGAAAAACACTGAGGCTCCTTGGAGAAATGGATGATTCCAGGTCTGGGTCAGGGAAAGTACAATATGAGCCTGGAATATTCTGCTGCACCAGAGAGTAAAGAAGTGCTCAAAGAATGATGGGGTCATGTCAGAACGGCACAGGAGCCAGCCCAAAGTGGGCTTCTGCTGCTCAAATCTGGGACAATTTGGTGCAAAATAAATAATTTGAGCATCAAAAAGATATATTGAGTATCAAAAGAAAGAAAGAAAAATAGACATAGATCATATTTCATTGAATAAAATAGGAAGCCATGGGTTCACCTGGATAAAAATGAGTAAATAAATGGGGAGAATAGAAAGCTCTTCCCATAGTACTATGCTAACTAATAAATGTAAAAGGCATGTTGGAATTAGAAAGTGACCATTTGGTGACCATCACAGCAGTAATTAATTCAGGCAAGAAGTAGCATTGATGCTCAAATGAGTGGGTGAAAGTTGGATGAGAAACATAGTCTCAAAGTATCTCCCTAAAAAAATTTATTAATTTCAAAAGGGAAAGTAGTCACTTCACAGTGGAGAAACCTGACAGACATCTTTGTAATCGAGTGATCCAAGTCATCACCACCAGTAATGGGACCCATTGACATGTGGGCCATCTGGTAAGATGCAATGAGAGGAATACAACATCGCCTGGTGGTACTCCTGCCAAAAATACATAACGTAGGTCCAATCATAAGGAAACATGAGACAAATGCAAATTGAGGGGATCTTGATAAGGTTGTGAAAGTCAAGAAATGGCTGAGGGTTTGAATCCAACTGGTGGAGACTGGAGAGGCAGGAAAGCAGGGTGCAACGTGTGATGCCAGATTGGGTCTTTTTGTTAGAAAGCAAATTACTGGACAACTGACAAAACTTGAAAGGGGTCTATGAGTGAAGGTTATACTGATGCCCTTTGTACACTGCTTGCAAATTCTTTTTCAAGTTTTAAATTATTTGAAAATAAAAACTATTTTAAAAAAGTTTATGTTCCATCTGACCTGAAATGGTGCTTTATGTTAAAAATTCTGCCATTCAAGAACACTATATTAAATTACTCTTTCCCAATAAAATGAAATTATTGTGTCTCCCTTTCCCCATGTCCCATTTATTCTTTATTTCATCTTAATCTGCATTCAGTGCTCATGGATTTTCAATGGAACTGCTCTTCCTAATGTCAGTGATGATGTTCAGGTAACTAAAGGACATCTTTCAGCTGTTGACTAGACCTCTCAGCGGCATTTGATACTTGATCTTCATATGTTTATATTCTATGTTATCAAACCAGGATGACTTCTGTGGCCTTAAAAGACTCTGAATATTCTGATTCCTGCCTCCCATTCTAACTTCAAGTCATATCCCTTTTAGCCAGATTTAGATATAGAGAGATCCTGAATATACTAGGATACAGGCAACCACTCAACTCCCCCACCAGATTTAAAGAATTAAAACAATATTAATTAAACCATTAAATAAATCTAAGAAAATTCTACAAAAGTTTGATTTTTTTCCCCACAATATATACTTTACGCTTCAAGGAAATCGATCACATTTAGAAATTGTTCTGTCATATTTTTGTGTGTGTACTTTGCTAGTTCCCTGATTAAATTGAGCTTAAGATGGCTACCCTGCTCACTGTTTCAGCCGTCCTGTTCTCTTGTCTGTGCCTTAGGAAAACCAAGCCCTTTCTGCCTGAAATTTTCTTCTCCCTTGCATTTTTCAGGGCTGACTTATGATTCAGGTCAGCTCAAATGTCACCTTCTGAGAGAGGCCTTCTAAGACCACTCTATTTAAAATTCTTTTATCAATTTTCTCATTCTAGTCCTTCAGCTACTTATTTCTTGTCACAGAAATTGTCACAATTTATAATTATCTGGGTTGGTTTATATATTTACTTATATAAGTGTATGTGTTGCTGAGTGTGTTTTTCTCCTCTTCTAGTATATTAGTTTCATGACATTAGTAATATTGTCCTATTTCTCTATGAATTTTTTAAGAAACATATTTGTTGAGGTAAAACTCACATACCATAAAATTCACACCCTACTTATCTTAAAATAATCCAGGGGATATATGGGAGATGTTCAAGATACAAGGTGCCTATTATAAAGTTTGGAAACTACTTATTTTTTAACAGATTGAAGATATCCTTTACAACATAGTATCTATGTTTCCAGACTTTATGGACCCCTCCATATTTGTTGGGTGAATGATCAAATGAATGAATATGTATGGATTTTTACCCTGGAATGAGGTGATGTTTAACCTTTCGTCTTCACTTCCTTCAGCTCTCTGTTTCAGTTACCTGGTCCGAGAGGCCTTCTCTGACCACCAGTTAAGTAGCACTTCCCGCTCTTAGCTCTCTATCCCCTTTACCCAATACATTTTTTTGCATGACACTTATCACTGTCTGATACATTGTATGTTTGTTTATAGTTTTTTATAGTTTTCATTCTTTACTAGAATGTAAACCCCATGAGACTTTGACTCCTGCTGGATCTTACCAAGTAGAGGCTCAAGTTGCCTGCTGAGTGAACAAAGAGAGAGCCATTGGAGGATTTTGAGGAAGAAAATCACTTGATCAATTGGTATTATGTTGTTATCTCTCTGGTGGAGATAAGAATAGGCTGGTGGAGGGAAAATTAGAAGTAGGGATTGTTTTATGAAGGAGCCATTGGAGAAATTTCAAGTTCTTATCTGGAATATGTCAATAAAGCTAATGTAGAGGAAATGGATAAAAGATGTTTCACAGGAAGATATGACAGAACTGGCTGATCTATTGGATGTGAGTATTGCACAGAGACACAGATGACTAGAATGACCCTGAAATTTCTGGCTGAGCAACTAGAGAAATGCTTTTGCCTCCACCAATGGAGGGACACAGGAAGAACATCAGGCCTTCAAGGAGTGGGAATGAAAAGGGGCAGGAGAAAGGGTGATGGGTGGTTTTGACGAGTTCAGAGCTAGACTTATCAAGTCCAAGTTCCGTGTGGGATATCTAAGATAAACTGTTCAATCCATAAGTTAATATTAATGTCTGGACATCAGGACAGAGAGATCAGAATTTGGGAAAGATCTGTGAGTGCACTAAGCAAAGAAACCGAAGGCTGGAACTTTAGAATCATCTATATGTCAGGGGTAGGATCAGGAAAATAAAGCAGTGAAGAAAACCAAGGGAGAGGTAGAAGAAAAACCAAGAAGGAGTGATATCAAGGAAGTGAAGGAATTATCATCAGTGTGTGAGATCACAGAATCCAAATTACATGAAGACTTAGGGTTTAACATTTAGATCAGTGGGAAATATGGGGAAACCGTAGAAGTGGGTGTGGATAATTAATTACAGTGTTCAAGCAGCACATGACATGTGGGCAGGCAGAGAGAGTGTAGCCATCCCAGCACTCCATTATCAAATAGTGCTATACTAACTAATAAAAGGCTAACTTCTTTGGAGGTAATTTTTCTGAGCTAATTTTAATTATGTAAATTATTTAATATAATCTGTTGGCTTTTTCAAATTTAGTATGTTATTTATATTTATTACATTTATTGTTTATTTATAATGGATGAGTACAAGGCTAAGAATTTTGTCTCTATCACCTTTTGACCTTGGGTAAATTAATTAAATGCTCTGTTCCTTGTTTCTTTATCTATAAAGTAGGCAAAATTATAATACTCTAGCACAAGAGGTTGTTGTGAAGAATTAGTAAGAATATGCCTATAAAGTAAGTGCCCAGAAAATGCCCATAATATATATCAAAAAGTTCTCATAATCATCATCATTTCTGTTATTCCTAATGATTTAGAAAATTTCAATCCTCTTTGTATTTATTAAAGATCCAAAACCACCATATTTTTGTCATTAAGAATGCTGAAATCTCATTAAGAAAATACGTCTCAGAAACATGAACGTAGTTGTGTTAAAAATGTTACCGCCCATCCGTATGAGTAAATAAAATTCAAGTATTAGAAGAG
Organism: Tapirus indicus; assembly: GCA_031878705.1. NCBI lineage: Eukaryota > Metazoa > Chordata > Mammalia > Perissodactyla > Tapiridae > Tapirus > Tapirus indicus. The sequence goes on along the minus strand of CM062917.1, from coordinate 162,507,768 downwards.
TTTGAGAAGACCATTGAATATTTCTCTATTGAATATTTCTTTCCTTGGCTAATGGTGTATGATATGACCTAGGGTTTTCTTTACACTTTTGTAGCAATCTCATTTCAATCTCTTTTACTGATTTCTTGTTTTCTACCTGGTGTATGAGTTCATCACAGTTTATCCTGGGCTATGTATGTTTTCTTGGTAGTCTCTCCATAATAATGGCTTATTCAAACCCATTGCTTCAACTACCAACTATATGAGTGTCTTCAATGATATCTCCATTTCAGGCCATTCCTCTGAGCTAAGGACTAATGTATCCAGAAGTTTCTTGGACTTCTCCATTCCAATGTTTCCCATATGTCAAAATTCAAGATGATTTGTTCATAATCCCAGCTGGTATTCTGTCATTTTCCCTGTATCAGTGGTCACTCAGAAAATCTTAACTCCAATTTCCTCATCTAAAAAGTTGCACAAATTAAAATCGTGAGTCATCCCTGGCACCTCCATCCTCACTCTCTGAAGTGAACCATCACATCATGTCAGTTCTACCTGGTAAGTAATCCTTTCAGTCTCTCTGTGACCATCTGAGCCCAGACTATCACAGCTTCTCATCATCCACTTCCAATCCAGCTCCAGAATGAGCCCTGAGTAATCTCTATTAAAAATATTAATCTGATGATGTTACACACCTGATCAAGAGTCTTTTATTTATTTGATAAAATGAATTAATAGGATTTTAAAAATTTCCAAAGTCTTTCTTTTCCTCTAAAGTTCTGGTTTTCCAAATATAAAATACATTTGTAGTGATTTATAAAACACGATGTCATATATTAAGAAAAGGAAGTATTTATTTATTTTTAAAATAATATTTATTAGTTTTATTTTATTTAAATAAAATTAATTTAATTTATTAGACCACTTAGGTAGAAAGGATAATTTAAAATATGTATATTTTAGAATATTTAAAAATATATAAGCTTTAGTATATCATAAAAAACCACCAATATTTATCATAACTTTATTGCACTCACAGAGTCAACTATTTTCAAATAAAATTATTTGTAGGTCTCCTCTCCTACCCACATACAATACTTATAAGATACATAAAATGTATTTATACCATAATTAGCTTAAGTTTAAAAGATCGTGGGTATATTTCTTTGAGTGTCTCTTAATAATCCTGAAGAAAATCACAAGAATATAGAAAATAAAAGGAAATCAAAGAAGCATACTTGGTATCAAGACAAATTGAGATAGCAATTTGCAAATGAAATTATACAATATGATTTAAAAAGCCATTGTTGCCCAGGGTCCACCATAAAAGGAAGAGCAGAATTGCCAAGCTGAATAATTTGACTCTTGTATGCATTTTTTAAATGTTAAGTGGTCGTTTAAAAACTTATGTTTTTATGCATATAGAGAGTGTATGCATATATAGAGAGAGTGCATCAAAGACTTTTACATTTGATAACATTACATCCTTATAACCATAGCCTGCTAGTATATTTAATACATAAGGCAGATATATTTATACATTCACAAAATAAAATACTATTATCTTCTTGGTTCTTCCTTATAAGTATAAGGAGTTTGTTAATTATTATGGAATAATACAGTATTTTGTAAAATACAATCTTCGTGGTCAGGGGTGCAGGCTGCAGAATAGTAGAACTGGTTTGAATCCCAGCCCTGCCATGTATTAGTTATGTAGTTATGTACCCTTGACTAGGTTATCCATTCTGTCTTTTTTAAAAATTTATTATTTTTTAATAAAAATTGTATATATTTAATGTGTATAACGTGATGTTTTGATAGACATATACATAGTGAAATGATTACTACAGTCAAGCTAAATACCATATCCATCTCCTCACATAGTTACCATTTTTCTGTGTGTGGTGAGAGCACCTGAAATCTACTTTCTTAGCAAACTTCCAGTATATAATACAATAGGATTAACTATAGTCATCATGCTGTACATTAGATCTCTAGACTTACTTATCCTACTTAACTGCAACTTTGTATCTTTTGACCAACATTCTCCCATTTAACCTACCTCCCTGACCCTGGTCTTAACTTCAGTTTCTTCATTTGAAAGACAGGATTAATAATACCCAATTCCTGTGGTTTTCAGGAACATTAAATAAAATACTATAAGAAAAGCACCTAGCACAATGACTGACACTCAGTAAGTGCTCAATAATGGCAGCTCTACTATTATCATTTAATTGCAAAGCTTTGATTAAATGACACAGTAATTTCTCACATTTCAAAATATTTAGATATTTGAGAGATTTGTTTTTCACTCTAAAGAAAATTAGAAATTACTTTCTTATCACTCTCATAAATATTCCCATTTTGAAAGTCTACATATTTTTGAATACTTTGAGGGGGAAGACTGCCCTTTTTTTTATTAGTATTTTTGCATGTGAAAAAGGAAAATATGAATATAAACTAGAGTCACAATTATCTGCATAAAGATGATATGGATAGGGCCGGCCCAGTGGCACAGTGGTTAAGTTCGTGCTTTGGCAGCCCGGGGTTCGCAGGTCCCAGTCCTGGGTGCAGACCAATGCACTGCTTGTCAGCCATGCTGTGGCAGCGTCCCATATAAAGTAGAGGAAGATGGGCACGGATGTTAGCACAGGACAAATCTCCCTCAGCAAAAAGAGGAGGATTGGTAACGGATGTTAGCTCAGGGCTAGCCCTCCTCACAAAAAATAAATAAATAAATAAATAAAAGGGTTTAGCCTTTTTTCATTCATTCAGCAAATATTAAAAAAAAAAAAAGATGATATAGACAATCCAAAATACTAGGAAATCAAACACGGTTTCTATTTGGCTTTAGAATGCCTCTAAATATGACTATGTTTGATATTCTGGAAATTAAGTTCAAATCAATACAAAGCCAGATTGTGAAGATCTATTTTAGGAGTTGCATTGAAACTGGGTAGGCAAGAAATGCTTCATGTGTAGGACTGGCTCTTGCCTTTGTTACTCTAAAAGCATTTTTCTGCCTTTTTTTGGCTTTGATGCTTAGAAGGGTGCTTGGCCCAAAATAGGAGCCCATGACCCATCCTTCTTCCTCTTCCTTCTCTTTTTCCTTGTTATGATATTTGCTGTTGTTAAGGATGATGCTATTACCCTTAATGTGATCTTTTCAGTGTTCTGCGCTTGGTATAAAGATGATGCTTTTCTTCTGTCGTACGAATGTTTCCATGTTCTTCAATGAAGGATGACATTAGAGTCTGAAGGCAAAATATTGTGAGAATGCTTCAAATTTCACCAACCTGTTACTCTCCAATAATAATAATTTTCCCAAATGCTGACACTATCTATTCTGAGTTATTAAAAAATGACTTTTGATGGATATAAAAAAGTGTAAAATTTTATCATATCTCAGTTTTGTTTATCATAACATAAATTCTCTGCTATGAGAAAATTTAACATATTTAACATTCAATAATATTATATTATAGAATATTTAGAGAAGAGATAGAAATAATAATCTCTAGAGAATTCCATTTCCTATGATATGGCAATGTGAGGATCCTGAAACTTTTCCAGTTCAAAACACCTAGAAATGCTAGATAAAATGTAACACACGTCTTTTAAATTATATATATATATATATGAGTCCAAAAGGTAGGAGAAGATTTCAGGGGTCAAAGAAAAGGAAAAGCTAAAATTCAGGGTGCCAGATGATGCTGGGCTATTAGTATTCAGAGGGTATTTGCCAATTTTTGTAATGCAGAAGTTTGGATTTTAATGGCCAAGTAGAATTAGAAATCCAGTGTTGGATTTGTGCAAGGAAAAGGAACACACACCCCCCAACACACACCACCACATAAAGCCTAAAAATGATAAAATCTCCGTTGAAGCAGATACTGGAAAACATTCCCTAGTCAGCAAAGAAAGATGACAAGGAAATTTGTCTTTCTTTTTCTGGCCTATAGAAAGAAAAAGAAAAAAATTATTTCCTAAGAATTCATAAGCCACAGGCTGGCTCAGCAAAATATGGCTTTCAAATCTACACTGACTATAGGGTATAACCCCAAGCCAAGAAATTAAAATAGAAAAAGTGGTTCTAAGCTTCTATCTTTTGAAGAGTAAGTCCTCTCTGGATGGACTCTGGAATTGCAGGATTCCTGAAAGTAAAAACCTGAGAAATTTAAACTCACAATCCAAAAATATAGAACAAGAAAATAAAGCATAATGAACAAGATTCAGCAGAAAGGTCACACAGAAAAATTTGACCCCTCTCCCCAAATTTCAGATAAATTTTAGGATTGAGAATATGGAAAACTTTCAGAAATTATTTAAAGAAATAAAAAATGGGATCAAATATATAAGAAAGGAATGGGAAAATATTAAAAATAACCAGTCAAATTTGATAAATAACCAAATAGATCCTCCAGGAATGAAAAATATTTTATATTAAAAATTCATTAGTTGTGTTAAGCAGATGAAACAAAGCTACAGAATATATTTGTGAATTGAAAGATAGATTGGATCCCCAGAATATAGTCCATAAATAAAAAGTGATTAAATATATTAAATATAAATTTTTAAATGTAGGGGATGATAATGAGGTCTAACGCATATTTGATCAAAATTTCAAAAGATGAGAAAAGAGAATGATGGAGAAGCAATTCAAAGATATAATGTCTAAGAGTTTTCCAGAACTGATGAAAAATTCAGATTCAGGGAGGACAATAATTCCCAAACAAAAATTTTTTAAAAATCTACTAATAGACACAGAATAGTGTAAGACCAGATCACCAAGGAGCAGATCACCAAGGAGCATAAAAGTAGCAAGAGAGAAGACTGATGACTCCTAAGGAATAATACTACAGCAGACAGGAAACTTCTTAACAAGGGAAAACAAAAGGTAGAATGCAGTAGAATAATACATTCCAAGGACTGAAAGAAAATAAAATTCCAATCTAGAATTGTATATCAAGCTAAATTATCAAACAAGAAAGAAAGTGAAATTAGGACATTTTTGGACAAAAATGAAGCAATTTACCATCAACAGACTCCCATCAAAAACCATCAAAACTACAAGATATGTGTCAAAGAGAAAAAAACTAAGTCCAGAAAGAGGAGAAATACAAGAAGGCATAGTAAGAGGAAAAATATGGCAAACATGGAAAAATCTAAAAATACATTGACTACATAAAAATAAAATTATAAAAGTGGTAATGACTAATATAGAAGTTAAAAAAAGAGGTAGAACTAAAATGCAGGACAAAAGTAGGACATAGGATGGTAGGGGATGACCAGAGTTATGTTATGCCAAGTCTCATGGACTGAATTGTGTTCTCCCCAAATGCATATATTAAAACCTTAACCTCCAATGTGACTGTATTTGGAGAGAGAGTCCTTAAGGAAGTAATTAATGTTAAATGATGTCTTAAGGGTGGGCCCTAATCCTCTAGGACTGGTGTCCTTATAAGAAGAGGAAGAGATACCAGATATTTCTCTCTCTCTTTCCCATGTACCTGGAGGAAAGGTCATGTGAGGATATAGCTAGAAGGTGACCATCTGCAAGCTAGGAAGAGAGGAGTCATCAGGAACCAACCCTAGCAACCTGATTATGGACTTCCAACCTCCAGAACTGTGAGAAAAAAATAGATTTCTGTTGTTTAAGCCACCTAGCCTGTATTATCCTGTTCTGGCAGTCTGATCAGACTAATACACAAAATTTCTTTCATATTTTAGGAGCAAGATCAAGCTGTTAATTTACTTTGGACTTTGAAAAATACTCACTGGAGGAACGAAAAAGTTATAAGGATAATCCCTAAAATAGGAAACATGAAGTATATATATTTTAAAGCAATGGTGGGGGGAATATATATATATATATTTTAAATATTTGGTCAAGCAGAAAGAAGGAATAAAAGAGGAACAAAAGGAACACAGAAAAAGCAGGAACAAAAGCAAAGTGGTAGAAATATATCCAACTATAGCAATCCAGTCGTGCATCACTTACAACAGGATATGTTCTGAGAAATGCATCATTAGGCGATTTGATAGTTGTGTGAACATCATAGAGTGTACTTACACAAACCTAGATGGTATAGCCTACTACACACCTAGGTTATATGATACTAATCTTATGGAACTATCATTGTATATGCAATCCATCATTGACCAAAACATCATTATATGGCACACAACTGTATTAAAATCGATTTTAACAACAATGAGCATATCACTGAAAAGACAGATTGTACCACTGGATTTTTAAAAATATTTAGCAACATACTATATTTAAGAAGCATGTCTAAAACATAGGAACCAAGGGAGTGACATCAGCATCATGGCAGAGTGAGTTGTCCCCTTTGTCTCTCCCCTCTAAGTTACAACTAAATGGACATTTATTAGCCATCAGGGGATTCCCTGCACAGCACAACAGGATGTCTGAGAGATCCAAGCAGCCGTGCATTTGAAGGTGGGTGGGCTGGATCCCTGGGAGGCAGTGGAACCAGCTGAGTGAACCCCTCCCCATCCCAGTGGCAGTGAGCCAGGTCTCAGATCCTCAAACAGTGGCTGAAGCAACTGTAAGAGGAGGCAGGGGCAGCCCAGCCTACGCTGCCAACACTTTTGGAGCTGTAGCCCAGTCCACGGGAGCACCCACCGTGCTGGGGTGGCCCAGCCCGTGGGAACGCTCTACAGCAAGTGGCAGTGGCTCAGCCCCCATCAAGACACCTGCCCAGTGAGTGCAGTGCAGGTGATAAGGCATCCCACCCACTCAGAAGGCACCCCACCTGGGGAGCAAAGCCAGCAACAGGACACACCAAGTGGCTGCTCAGCCCCCGTGTGGGTGCTCCTTCCACTTAGCACAGCACAGCAGCCTGCAGGACCCACCGAGTGGTGGCTCAGCCCCTGCAAGTGTGCCTGCCTGCTGAGTGCAGTGCAGGTGAGAAGGCACCCTGCCCACTCAGAAGGCACCCTGCTCGCAGAGCACAGTAGCCCACAGGAACCACCGAGTGGCAGCTCGGCCCCCATGTAGGCACCCCTCCTGCCTAGCAAAGTAGCTCCAACAGTCACCTACCAAGCACAGCAGCCCCACCTGAGCAAGAGTGAGCCATCTGCCAAGCCAAGCACAGAGGCCCCACCTATGGCATGCAACTCACCTGCTGAGCACAGAGGCCCTGCCCACACGAGCACAATCTGCAGAGTGGCTGCAGCCAGCTGGCACAAATGCAGAGCAGCCCTACTTACAAACTTCCAGCAGATGGTGCAAGATCAGAAAACATAGCTCCTGCTCCCCCCACCCCCCAGCCATGGCAGATGGAATCTGTGACCTGATACTACCACAAATGCTTTGGCAAAGGATCAATTCATGAAGCACCATGAAGAACTACAGCAGCACTTCAGAGTAGAAGGAAAATGACAAGTGTCCAGAAATCCTGGACTTCAATCTGGAAGTCACAGAAATTTACTGTATAAATGACAGAGAATTCAAAATACTTGTTATAAAGAAATGCAATGAGTTACAAGAAAACTCAGAAAGACAGTTTAATGAGCTCAGGAATAAAATTAATGAGCAGAAGGACTACTTCACTAAAGAGATTGAAACTCTATAAAAAAACCAGACAGAAATTCTGGATATGAAGAAGGCAATTAAGGAGACAAAAGAATAATCTAGAAACCATGAAAAATAGAGTTCATGTTATGGAGGACAGAATTAGTGAATTAGAGGACAGAAATCTAGAAATTCTTCAGGTAGAGGAGGAGAGAGAACTAAGATTTTTAAAAAATGAAGAAATTCTTCAAGAAATATCTGACAGTTAGGAAAAGCAATATAAGGATTATACATATTCCAGAGGAAGAAGTGACGGAGAAAGGAGCAGAGAGCTTGTTCAAAGAAATAATAGCTGAGGAAGTCCCAAACTTGGGGAAGGAACTGGACTTCCAAGTACATGAAGCCAATAGAACTTCTAATTACTTCAATGCAAAAAGACCTTCTCCAAGGCATACAATATTAAAACTGGCAAAAGTCAATGACAAAGAAAAAAATATTAAGGACACTAAGGCAGAAGAAAATAACCTACAAAGGAACCCCTATCAGGCCTTCAGTGGATTTCTCAGCAGAAACCTTACAGGCTAGGAGACAATGCAATGATATATTCAAAGCACTGAAAGACAAAATCTTTCAGCCAAGAATACTCTATCCAGTGAAACTATCCTTCAGATATGATGGAGAAATAAAAGCCTTCCCAGATAAACAAAAGCAGAGGGAGTTCATCTCCACTAGACCTCCTTTACAAGAAATAATGAAGGAATCCCTCCTACCTGTAACAAAGGCAAAGGTTTACAAAGCTTTGAGCAAGGATACAAATAGACAGACAAAATCAGAAAATTGCAGCTCTCTATCAGAACAGGTTAGCAAACACTTAATCATAGTATAAAACATAAAGGGAAGGAAAGCATCAAAATAATTATAAACACTTCAATTTAGTCACAAACTCACAACACAAAATAGAATAATTTGTGACAACAATAACTCAGAAGGGGAAGAGCAAAGGAATGGAATGCTTAGGCTAATGGAGATAACAGGCTCTCAGAAAATGGACTGTCTCATCTTTGAGATATTTTATACAAACCACATGGTAACCATTAAACAAAAAATCAGAGCAGAGCCACAAATCATAAATAAAGAGAAAACTGAGAAAACCATCACAGAAAACCACCAAACTGAAATGGCAGTCAGAAATACAAGGGAAAAGAAACAATGGAAATATAGAACAACTGTAAGACAAGGGATAAAATGGCAGTATTAAGCCCTCATATATCAATAATCACTCTAAATGTAAATGGATTGAATTCTTCAATCAAAAGACACAGAGTGGCTGGGTGGATTAAAAAACAAGACCCAACAATATGCTGCCTCCAAGAAACACACCTCAGCTCTAAAGACAAATATAGGCTCAGAGTGAAGGGATGGAAGACAATCTTCCAAGCAAATGGCAAGCAAAAGAAAGCAAGTATTGCCATATTTATATCAGATAAAGCAGACTTCAAGATTAAAAAGGCAATGAGAGACAAAGAGTGGCAGTATATAATGATAAAAGGGACATTCCACCAAGAGGAAATACCAGTTATGAATATATATACACCTAACACAGGAGCACCAAAGTATATAAAGCAACTACTAATAGACCTAAAGGGAGAAATTGACAGCAACACAATAATAGCAGGGGACCTCAGCATTCCACTTACATCAATGGATAGATATCCAGAAGGAAAATCAACAAGGGAACAGTGGCCTTAAAAGAAACATTCCATCCCAAACCGGCAGAATACACATTTTCCTCAAGTGCACATGGAACATTTCAAAGATAGACCATATGTTGGGAAACAAGGCAAGCCTCAATAAATTTAAGGAGCTAGAAATCATATCAAGCATCTTTTCCAGCCATAATATTATGAAACTAGAAATCAACTACAAGAAAAAACCTGGGAAAGGCACAAATATGTGGAGATTAAAAAACATGCTACTGAACAACAATTGGGTCAATGAAGTAATCAAAGGAGAAATCAAAAAATACCTGGGGACAAATGAAAATGAAAACACAACATACCAACTCTTATGGGATGCAGCAAAATTGGTTCTAAGAGGGAAATTTATAGCAATACAGGCCTACCTCAACAAACAAGAAAACTCTCAAATAAATAATCTTATACTACACTAACAGAACTAGAAAAAGAACAAACAAGGCCCAAAGTCAGCAGAAAGAGGGAAATAACAAAAACTAGAGCAGAAATATGTGAAATAGGGAATAAAAAACAATAGAAAAGATCAATGAAACTAAGAGCTGGTTCTTTGAGAAGATAAACAAAATTGACAAACCCTTAACCCGACTCACTAAGAAAAGAAGAGAAAAGGTGCAAATAAATAAAATTAAAAATGAATGAGGAGAAATTACAGCAGATACTACAAAAATACAAAGGATTATAAGACAATACTGTGAAAAACTATATGCCACAATGTAGAAGAAATGGATACATTCTTAGGCTCATACAACCTCCCCCAACTGAATTCAAGAAGAAATAGAGAATCTGAATAGACCAATAACAAGAAAAGAGATAGAAACAGCAATCAAAAAAGTCCAGAACCAGATGGCTTCTCTGGAAAATTCTACCAAATATGCAAAGAAGAGTTAATACCTGTCTTTAAACTATTCTGAAAAATTGAAGAAGACAGAATGCTTCCTAACTCATTCTCTGAGGCCAACATTACCTTGACACCAAAACCAGATAAGGACAACAGAAAGAAGGAAAGTTACAGGCCAGTATCGCTGATGAATACAGACACAAACATACTCAACAAAAAAAATGGCAAACTGAGTACAATACATTAAAAAGATCGTACACCATGATCAAGTGGGATTTATACCAGGGACACAGGGATGGTTCACCATCTGCAAATCAATCAACATGATACACCACATTCACAAAATGAGGAATAAAAATCACGCAATAGTCTCAATAGATGCAGAGACAGCATTTGACGAGATCCAACATCCATTTATGGTAAAAGCCCTCAATAAAATGGGTATAGAAGGAAAGTCCTTCAACATAATAAAGGTCATATACGACAAATCCACAGCCAACATCATACTTAATAGTGAAAAACTGAAAGCCATCCCTCTGAGAACAGGAATGAGACAAGGGTTTCCACTCTTGCCACTCCTATTCAACATGGTATTAGAGGTTTTGGCCAGAGGAAGTAGGCAAGAAAAAGAAACACAGGGAATCCAAATTGGAAAGGAAGAAGTAAACTTCTTGCTGCTTGCAGATGACATGATTTTACACATAGAAAAACCCAAAGAATCCATCAGAAAACTACTAGAAATAATCAACAACTACAGCAACGTTGCAGGGTACAAAATCAACTTACAAAAATCAATAGCATCTCTATACACTAATAACGAACTAGCAGAATGGGAAGTCCAGAAGACAACCCCATTTACAATCTCAACAACAACAACAAAATATCTAGGAATAAATTTAACCACAGAGGTGAAAGACCTATACACTGAAAACTATAAGATATTATTGAAAGAAATCAAAGAAGATATAAAGAAATGGAAAGATATTCCATGCTCGTAGATTGGAAGAATAAACATAGTTAAAATGTCTATATTACCTAAAGCAATATTTGGATTCAATGCAATGCCAATCAGAATTCCAATGCCATTCTTCACAGAAATAAAACAAAGAATCCTAAAATTTATATGGAACAACAAAAGACCCCCAAATAGTGAAGGCAATCCTGAGAAAAAGGAACAAAGCTGGAGGCATCACAATCCCTGACTTCAAAATACACTACAAAGCTATAGTAATCAAAACAGCATGGTGCTGGCACAAAAACAGACACACAGATCAATGGAACAGAAGTGAAAGCCCAGAAATAAAACCACACACCTATGGACAGCTAACCTTCAACAAAGGAGCCAAGAACATAGAATGGAGTAAGGTAAGTCTCTTCAATGAATGGTGTTGGGAAAACTGGACACCCACATGCAAAAGAATGAAAGTAGACTGTTATCTTACAACATACGCAACTATTAACTTAAAATGGATTAGACTTGAATGTAAGACCTGAAACCATAAAACTCCTGGAAGAAAATATAGATGGTACACTCTTTGACATTGGTCTTAGCAGCATCTTTTTGAATACCACGTCTACGCAGGCAAGGGAAACTAAAGGAAAAACAAATGGGCCTACATCAGACTACAAAGCTTCTGCAAGGTAAAGGAAACCACAAAGAAAATGAAAAGACTACCCACCAACTGGGAGAAAATATTTGCAAATCATATATCCAACAAGGGGTTGATTTCCAAAATAATAAAGAACTCACACAACTCAACAACAACAACAACAATAACCAGATCACAAAATGGGAAGAGGATATGAACAGACATTTTTCCAAAGAAGATATACAGATGGACAACAGGCACATGAAAAGATGTTCAACATCACTAATTATTAGGGAAATGCAAATCAAAACTACAATGAGATACCTTACACCTGTCAGAAGGGCTACAATTAACAAGACAAAAAATAAATGTTGGAGAGGATGTGGAAAAAAGGGAACCCTCATACACTGCTGATGGGAATGTCAACTGGTACAGCCACTATGAAAAACAATATGGAGATTTCTTAAAAAATTAAAAATAGAAATACCACACGACCCAGCTATCCCACTACTGGGTATTTATCGGAAGAACTTGAAATCAACAATAGAAAGAGATTTTTGCACTCCTATGTTCATTGCAGCATTCTTCACGATAGCCAAGATGCGGAAGCAACCCAAGTGCCTGTCAACTGATGAATGGATAAAGAAGACGTGGTATGCATATACAATGGAATACTTCTCAGCTATAGAAACAAACAAAATCATCCCATTTGCAATAACAGGGATGGACCTTGAGGGTATTATGTTAAGCAGAATAAGTCAGACGGAGAAAGACAATTACTGTATGATTTCATTCGTATGTAGAAGATAAAAAAACACATGGATAAGGAGAACAGATTAGTGGTTACGAGAGGGGAAGGGGGTTAGGAGTGGGCAAAAGTGGTAAAGGGGCACATATGTATGATGATGGATAAAAAGTAGACTATTGGTGGTGAGCATGATGTAGTCTATACAGAAACTTTTGTATAATAATGTACACCTGAAATTACACAATGTTATAAACCAATATGACCTCAATAAAATAAGTAAGTAAATAAAACATAGGAACCAAGAAGAGTTGAAAGTAAAAGAACTGAAAAAGAGAAGAAAGGCAAATACAAATTTTAAAAACCTGGTGTGGCAATAATGATATTAATATACAACCTTAATGATATCATTCAAAAATATTGATATAATTTATCACATTGACATTAGTATTTCCTGTGGAGAAGTACAGGCTCCAGAGCAAGCGTGTCTGAGTTTGATCTTCCTTATTCTAGTTTACCAACTGTGTTTCACTAAACTACTTAAAAATTGTGCCTCATAGTTTTTCCTCATCTCTAAAATAGAGAAAATAATAGTAGCTATCTCATAGTGTTATTTTGAGGATGCACTGAGTAAATATGTGTAAAATTATTAAGCATACAGTCTGGAACACGGTAACACTCAGTGTTACCAAGGAGGATGAAGTGGCAAAATATATTTTAAGATAAAACCAAAAACAAATGAAGAAAAATGCAGTCTGAGGGATATAGAAGGTTAGTATGTAACGATAAAGGCAAAATTCACTGGAAAGTTATAAATATTCTAAATATGTCTGCACCTAATAACATAGCACTCAAATAGACAAAATAACTTTTCAAGAAATTCAAGCACTACTTCCTCAAGAAAACCTTCCCGGATGACCGCTCTCTTACCCCCAATCCTAGGTCCCTTCCCCGAGTGTTTCAGTAGCACCCAGCACGTGAGTTATATTACAGCCTCCTGTTATGCAGACCGTCACATGTACATACATTTCTGTGGAAGATGATAGAAGCGTTCATCCATTTCTCATAAATATCTACAAATCACAAACAGACAAGAACTCCTGGCTCAGGGGACTTGATAAATTGACCATGGTTCGTCCTCCTCTGTTCGAAAACTCACCAAAATAACAAGAAATCAATAAAAAAGTATAAACTCCTTAATGTCACGGAAATTAGAGTTTAATGATTGGTGAGAGATTTCAACAAAGTTTTCAAAGAGAATGAAGTCAATGAGGAGTGAAAATGGAGATGGGTAAAGTAAAAAAGTACTTAAGTACCTGTGGAGAGAAACACCTATGAGAAGTGAGCCAGGCTGTAGAAAGGCTCAAAATCCAGAGGTGCGAAGCGTCTTGAAAAAGGGCAAAGGCAGGTAACATCCCTCCCGCCCCCTACAAGACTACAAGAGTAATGCCTGGAAAAGGTGAAACTGGGAATCACAGCTGGATTCAGTCATTGGTGGGGGACGGTGTGTGGGAAATGGTGGGGCTGAAAGCAGGAGGCTTGTTCGTGTTACTGCAAATTGCACAGTGGAATCCCTTCCCACAGTTCCAGAACTCAGCCAGAGACCACCAGATTCTCCCCTGGGGGAAGCAGTCTCAGAAAAAGACTTCGGGGTGCAATGAAAGGGCCGCATCACTGTCACTGATCAATTGATAAAGCCATCAGTCAACAAGCTTCACCTAGAGACAATTGCCTCTTCAGGGCACTCTACCGTCTGACACACACACGGCCACACACGGATAAGCGATTCACAGACCTTGTTTCCAGTTGTCAAAAAAGCCAACAACACTGATTTCAAATGAATGCATTGGTGATCAAGATTTGAAGATTTACGTTTCAATCATGGTTGAGGGAAAATGTAAGTATCCATAGAGACCTAGAAATAAATTACTTTTTACCAGTAACAGTGGAAAAACCACATGATGAACAGAAAAATAGACCTTTAGCCATTTAATTGAACTCATAAAGGGCCCAATTCCTTCATAAGAAGCCTATCACATTAGCAGTTTTTCACCTCCCTGGTCATATTTTTGGGAAATAGGGATAAAAACCTGCTCGTGTTTGAGTAAGGGGAAAAATGATAAAATTTGAATTACAGTCTGAAGGTTTACAGATTCCAAGCTAAATGCAGGCCTATTGGGCTATTTGAGATTCATCTCTGTGAAATGAGTTTTATTGTCAGTGTGGCTTTCCATTATTCTGACGGAACTCCTACCACCTGCTGGAAAAACACATAAAACAAATGAATTTGCAGGCTATGTTTGCTTTCTTCTGATGAATGAATCCATCCCAAGTTGTCTTTTTGGAAGCATAAGTAAAATATTGGCAGTTTATATTTTAAAAATGTTTATTCTATCTCGAGTGTGTGTCTTCTGTATATAAAAATATGCCAAGGAAAATATAATTCTTTACCAAGCCAAAAGCAAAAAAACAGGGCATGAGTACAATAAACTAAAATGCTCCTGGCTCTGGCTCTCAGCGGTCAGCAAGCATTGCTATTCAATTCAGTACCATGATCTACACTTTATAATATAAAGACTAGTAAATTCAAAGAAAGTTTCTGGTCATAGTGTCACTTAATACTGCTGTGCCTAGAAGTAGCTCAAGAGAAGGATACTTTTGTCAAATCCAGAAGTCTCCTTGAAAAATTAATAATTACTCTCAAATAACATTTCAATGCTCTTATAATTAAATATTAAAATAATAAGGCATACACTTTTTCCTTTGGGCTTAACCTGTCAAAATAATAAACCAGTAAAAGAAATTCCCCCTACATTTGCAGTACAGAATATGAAAATATCCATTAAAAATGTTTAGGGTTGTAGTTATTTTTGCATCTACCTCAAATTTGAGGTAAAATGGTAGGTTTTAGGGCCTGGCCCCATGGCCAAGTGGTTAAGTTCACTGCGCTCTGCTCTGCTTCGGCAGCCCAGGTTCATGGGTTTGGATTCCAGGCATGGACCTACACCATTTACCAGCCATGCTGTGGTGGTGACTCACATACAAAAAAAAATAGAGGCGGATTGGTACAGATCTTAGCTCAGAACTAATCTTCCTCAAGCAAAAAAAGAGAAGGATTGGCAATGCCTGTTAGCTCAGGGTGAATCTTCCTCAGCAAAAAAAAAAAAAAAAAGGTAGGATTTAAAAATTAATACTACAATGACTTCTCTTGGAAAAAAAATCTAATAACACAGACATATTTTGATAATATGCAAATCACAGGAAATGTATTAGCAACTTTGACCCTGGGCATTTGGAAAGCTGTAAAATTAGCATCCTGGGTTAAAAACACCGTGAAGCATTAACAACCCTTAGGACATCCCTCATCTTTTCTCAGTGAGGCTTCTCTGATGAGTTAGACTGGAATATTGTGATTGAATATATGGATGTAGGTAAGGAAGAAAGTGAACCAGTGGGGCTTGGTCAGCAAAGAAAGTGTAGAAGAAAAGGGAGCAACGGAGGAAGTGAGGATATGGCTTAGTCAAGCAGTGCTTGCAGAGAGGGTGCTTTGCCAAGAAATTTGAGTATCAGGTTCCCAGTGGCTAGACCATCACCAATGCAGAGGGGAATGGAGTCTTAGCTAATCTCTCAAGTGTTCTGATTCCATTTGCATTGTGGAGATGCATGCTCCCTAACTTGATGCTATTAAAAAAAAAATCATGTATCTAGCTACATGATTTTTACATGTCATCCCTTTCACTTTCAGGGAGGACAAAGTCTCTTAGTATTAGTTCTATCATTCAAAACAAAGTTAGAGATGCAGAGTAGGTATCATAATATATACAAGATTGGATTGAGCACTGAGTGCTACTGAATTACTTACTAAATTACATAAGACTGATCTATTTCTCTTGACTTCTGATAAGAGTGGGAGAAAAAAGTTCCTGGGCTACAGTGCAGGAATGAACAACTGAGCACAACAATTTAAACTGAGGAAAACTCTGATAGGAGCCAAACAAATGAAAAGGCCAAAAGCGACATTAAAACATGGCTGGGATGGCCAGGGTCTGTCCTTAAGTGGTCTCTCAAGGCAACATTCATCATCTCACAGTTATAGTTACCTGAGACCATGGGAAACTGTTCTCCCTCCCATAGCTTCATAAGATGCACTTCGTCAGCATCCCCAAACTGGATTTATATTTCAGCGGCAAGAGCACGTCAGCTAAGTTTAGAGGAATGTTTGTTTTTTAATGTATGAAAATGAGATTGTAGCTGTACCATGGACTGACAGCCTGGGCAGCTTTGTCCCAGAAGGAAGGGAAGATATTTCAGATGTTTCAGCCTATTGTTGGCTGTGTTGTGGGGGATTCTTGAGATGGAGAGCTGCATGCTGTCTCTGAAAGCCACTGTGGTAACTACAGCACCTGCCATCCACTGAAAGCTCTGTTATGCAATGGGGATTTACAGACAGTGTTTACATAACTCTGTTCCTTCCTGAACAGTACAAGGCATCGTCATCCATTTCCCCATATATATTTAAATACACATATCTACAATACTATAGACACAAATATATGACTATAATATATTTTATTAAAATATGTAACAAAATACACTCTCATGCAAACACACACAGATTACGCACTTATGAGTGAGCAAGCCTGGAGAAGTTTCCAGAGAGAACAAACTAGCCTTATATTTCTTATCATATAAAATGAGTGACACTTGGGTTTAATAGTGAAGTGATTAACATGATCAAAATAATTAACTCTGCCATGATCAAATATTTTACACTAAATGTTTGGTTAATGTAATATTAATTAATAACACTATTGGTTTGCAAAAAGAATGTCTGTTTAAGATTTATACCTGAAAATACCTGTGAGAATATAACCTTTCTCTAATTTTATCAAACAGCCACGCTAGTGGTCTAGTGGTTAAGATCCAGCACTCTCACCACCAGGACCCAGCTTCATTTCCTGGTCAGAGAACCAAACGACCTGTCAGTTGTCATATTGTGGTGGCTGCATGATGCTGTGATGCTGAAAGCTATGCCACCAGTATGTCAAATACCAGCAGGATCTTCCATGGTGGGCTGGTTTCAGGGGAGCTTCCAGACTAAGGAAGACGAGGAAGAAGGAACTGGTCACCCACTTCCCCCCAGAATTGGCCATGAAACCCCTATGAATAGCAGCGGAGCATTGTCTGATACAGCGCCAGAAGGTGAGAGGATGGCGCAAAGATACCAGGCAGGGTTCCGCTCTGCTGTCCACAGGGTCGTTAGGAGTAGGAATCGACTTGACGGCACCAACGACAAAATTTTACCAGGCATCCTCTTCAAGCCCAAAGTCCCTGTCTGTGAATCTAGGAGAACTTTGTGATTTTCAGCCTCCACAACACTCCGAAAGACTAAATTCAGTAAAGAGGAAAGGCGTATGAAAGTGGAAAAATAAGTCATCAAGAAAAAATGTCAATTTTCATGAATTTCAAAGCACATAAAAATTAAAAGTCTCCTCCTGCAGAGTCAAAGCAAAGGCTAAGAGTTGAAGTAAATGTAATAACACTTTTTTTATTATTCACTAGACTACGTATCGTATATAAAACTGAAGAAAAGTCAATAGCGGTACATAAAATAACCAACTTAGAAAGGTGAGATGTTATTTCTTGGGAAATTAAATCGGACCTCTACTCAGAATATCATCCTCATAAATTTGTACTGGTTAAATTCCACCACAGAAGAGATATACAAAGTAGATCATCCAATTCATTGCAAATTCTCATGACATATACCTCCGGATTTAAAAAAATTTTTTGATTTATTAATATCTTAATTTCAGAAATGAGTCTTTATATTAGTGCCCACATTTAAGCAATGGGAATGTGCCTGGATTGGATTAAATCCCCTTTGTGATGTGAGATCACAGTGTTAAAGATGAGAACATCCTAGGATACTTTTACCTACCCATTCATTGATCATCAGTTGAAGCACATATACTCTAGCTATTTTTCTTTGATATTGAGCTAGATAAGGTCAAAAACAAAAAATCATAAACAGCATTTATTAAGTAATTCCCCCAGGCAAAACTTTATTAAAGTCACAACTGGTAACAAGAGAGAATGATCAAGTTTGGGGGTGAGGGATAATGAGTTTGGTTCTGGATATGTGCAGTGTGAAGGGCCTGGGGGATGTTTAGGAGAAGATGTCCAATTGGAAGCTGGAAACACAGTCACAAAAAGGAGAGAGAGAACAAATACACTAAATTAATTATAGCAAGTCTTTTTTTTCAAATTAGGAAATATTGTTATGTGGTACTGTCTCCCACGCTTTTTTCTCTTCTAAACACTACAGTCCAGAGGTTCCTAACCCAACCAAGTGATCGTATCTAAACTGATTGCAATAAAGCATTCCCTCCTTCATGCTACTTCTGTGCCTTTCACAAGTTTTATACCTCAACGTATTGATTTACATTTCAATAATTGCATCTTTACAAAGGGAAGGAACTGGGACCTTGTTATTTGGTACCCTATACATAATAGGTGTTGATTAATTATTTGTAAGTAAATGGTTTTAGTTGAGAGAGATGTCAGCTCCATTTTAGTTGGGTATTTCAGCAATATGAGAGAAACATAACACTCCTACAGCTGAAAGAGACCTTAGAAAGACAAGACTGACAACAGCAACTGTGAGAAAATCACCTCAGAAAAACCCGTGCAGTGGACACACAGCTGCTCTCGTTTTAATGAAGACTCCAGAACTAGAGAGGTAAAGGGATCTGCCCCAGGTTCACAGCTAACTAGAGCTGCACCAGGTCTCAGACTGCTGCTCCTTGCAGCTCTGACTGGGCAGTGGGGTAGAACAGCAGGGCGGGACACAAAGGTGCAAGTATTTAATCATCTCTTCCAGACAAGTCTGCAGAACGTGACCTCACTTATTAAAGTGTCTCAAAACATTAGGCCCCCCTCCATTCAAAATAAGTACAAAAGCACAATCTAAGAGCTAAAGTAAAAACAGAGAAAATTAAAGACAGAGAAAAAAAACACCCGACATTCCTCACAATACCCTTCTGGATATCCTGTTTGTTGTTGACTCAAGAAATGTTGTCAATCTTCTTCTATACTGACAGTAGGCAGCTTTTCACAATAAAGGCTGAATAAGTGAGATACTCGCTTGTGCAGGCTACTCTGCAGCCAGGGCACGGGGCATATTTCTCACTAATGGTTTGTGTGTGTGTGTGTGTGTGAGAGAGAGTCTTTCTTGCCTTTGTGTACGGTTGTGAGAACAACCGTGTCAGGAAAGACCTGACTACAGAGGCCAGCCCATTAAGACTGACAGAATAAAAAATAAAGTGCCTAGCACCAGTGGCCCATAGAATCAGCCAAATCTGAAACTCCTTCCCCCAGGCTTCTCATTAGATGAAATAATAATGACAATTTAAGATTCATTATTGTTTAAGCCAGTGTTTGTCAAGTATTCTGTTACCCGAAGCCAAAAGCATTATAAGTGGCACAATCATCCATCTTAAGAACAGCCAAAGTGAGGGTAGGTGAATTCTTCCACTCACTGAATGCATTTTGCCCGTTCTATTGCATGGATGAGTTACATGACAGCACAGGAGAATCTTGCTTCCTGCTTCTGAGTTCTGTTTATTTAATATTATGATGTCCTTTAATTATGTGCTGGATCATGCTGGGACTAGCCCTACAGCAATTGTAAAAGTTCTTTTTACAGAATCAATTAGAACTTCTATTTCTAGGCATTCCCAATCTTGTGGCCATCTGGTCATACAACCTTCACCCTGCTGTGACACTACAGAATGTCCATAGGCAGAGGAAACAGTGGCAGCCAAATGATAATTTTGATTCAACTAGTTCTTGTTCTTCTGCCGATAATAGAGGTGAAGCTTAGAACTGGGAATTCCCTGCAATAATGTGTGACCGTATTTCCCTACAAATATGCATCTCGTCAGTGAAATGAAATGCATTTTACCTTGTAAATAAATTGAAAGGAGAAAGTTGGTCTTTATGAAAGACTAATTGAAATGAGTTGAAGAGTCTTTGCCATGTATTGAATTAACATCAGTCATAAATTTTAAGAAATTATCTTGTTTAATCCTACAATGGTAAATTGGCACTGAAACTTCTGCTATCTAAAGATATGTAAATAATTCTGTGTTCTACAATTAGAGAACATATAGCCTTCTCCAGAAAACATGGAACCTTTACAAAAACTGGTTACATAATGCAAGTCTCTCAACAAATTTCCATGAATATCTCTGACTATAATGCAATTACATGGAAATCACTAAAAAAAAAAAAAAAGCCAGTGTGTGTGCATATAAAATTTAAAAAATCACTTTTAAATACCATATGGACTAATAAAAATCATAACAGATATTAAAAGATACCGAACATTACTAAACAATAATGAAAATACTATGTAACAAAACATATGAGATATAGCTAATGAGCACCTTTTGGTGAAATCAATAACTTTAAATCTTATATTAAAAATAAAGGATAAAGTGGTGGGTCTGGTGGTGCAGTGGTTAAGTTTGTGCACTCCACTTCCGCAGCCCGTGGTTCGTGGTTCGGATCCCAGGCACAGACCTATGCGCCACTTATCAAGCCATGCTGTGGCAGGCGTTCCACATATAAAGCAGAGGAAGATGGGCATTGATGTTAGCCCAGGGCCAATCTTCCTCAGCAAAAAGAGCCCAATTGGCAACAGATGTTAGTTCAGGGCTAAACTTCCTCACCAAAAAAATAAAATAAAATAAGGGCTCGCCCAGTTGAGTGGCAATGAAGATCACGCGCTCCGCTGAAGTGGCCTGGGGTTCACAGGTTTGGATCCCGGGCGCGGACTGACACACCACTCGTCAAGCCAGGTTGTGGCGGCGTCCCATATAAAGTAGAGGAAGATGGGCACGGATGTTAGCCCAGGGCCAATCTTCCTCAGCAAAAAGAGGAGGATTGGCAATGGATGTTAGCTCAGGGCTAGTCTTCTGCACAAAATAAGTAAATAAATAAAAAATAAATAAAATAAAATAAAACAAAAAATAAAGAATAAAATATTAGTTAAGCATTCATCTTAATAATTAACAAAAAGAAAGAAAAAGTAAATACAAAGAAAGTAGAAAAAAAGAAATAGATTATAATATAGAAAACAAAGATGATAGGAACTAGTGAATCTAAGAACTTGTTCTTTGAAAGATAAATAATGTAGACAAATCTCTATTGAGAATGATAAAGACAAAAATGGAGAAGGCTCAAGTGGGGGCAAGATTTTAGATTCATCCAACATTAAGAAGAAAATGAGAATGCTATGAAGAAATTTATGCCAAAATTTTGAAAACTGAATAAAACTGACAAAACTATAGATTGTGATACCAACTCTACAAAGAACAGAAGGTCTGAATAGCACGATAAGCATTGCACTAATCGAGTCAATGATTAAAAGTCTTCCCGCCAAAAAGCTCCACATGCTAGTACAGGTGAATTGTACCAATCTTTCAAACTCATTCTAATCTTGCAGCAACAGTGAACAGGGCAGGAAAAAAGAAGGAAGCAATTCCTTCTCAACTCATTTTTGTGGATACTGTAACTTTAGCACTAAAAATTGTGACAAGGAGTGTGTGAGAAAGGAAAATTTAAGGCCAATCTTACTCATACAAGAATTCACACAAATTTAAGAGTTAAAGAAAAGTACTATAGTATGTTTATTTTTATTAATGTTAAGTCGGTTTTTCAGACCAACTATGCAGCTGATTAAAAAACAACCTAAGATTATTTGAAAAACATGTATATTTAAATATATATACATAGATATATGTACAGGCATATATATGTATATATTTCTCATATATATATATATATATATGAAAGTAGTAGCTGAAACTCAGAAGGAAAACAGTGTACTGATTATTGAAGTGAGGACATTTCCTAATCTCAGCAAATCTGGACTTCATTTTGGCAAACTATGCAAAAGGCAGAAGTCAAGGACTCAAGCTTAACAAATTGTGGGGAATCAAATTCGAGACCCCCTGCACATTAAGCTAGGCTCCTTCAAAATTCATATATCCACGGTAAAGGTGAACTAAAATTTAACCCCTCATTCCCCATCTCAGGGGACTTTAGAGAAGGATGCCTTGGTTCTGAGCAAAGGAGAGAAAAAGAGAAAATGGTAAATATCCTTTATTAAGAAGTCTGGGTCATATGCTAGCCCTAGTGTGGATATAGGTCCAAGAACCTCAAGACACAAATTTGGTTAAAGATGGTCCTCTAAAATAATGATTGAGACCCCACGTGTGCAGGAGAATTCTTGATGAAGGCACGGACTTCACCACAGACTTCAAAGAATTCACATAAGTAATTTATTTGAGGATAGTGAGAAGTGCAGAGTCAAAAATAGGCAAATATTCAAGGAAAGGGAATAAAGGCAAGCAGAAATAAAGTGGTAAATTATTCAGGTATTGGGAGCATCAGCTACAGATTACAATATATTTTCAGACAAACAAAAATCTAGAAACCCTAAGTAGAGGAAATCCTAAAGAATTGTGTTTTTACTTTTGAGATGCTAGAAGGAATAGTGAACAAAGAAATTGGCAACTGTTGATAAATCTATACAAATATTAAATTGTAAAAAACATAATATTGCAGTATCAAATGCTGCAAGGATGTGGAACAACAGGAACTCTCATTCACTGTTGATGGGAATGAAAATGATATAGCCACTTGGGAGGGTAGTTTGGTGGTTTCTTAGAAAAACAAACATACTCTTCCATATGATACAGAAATTGTGCTCCTCGGTATTTACCCAAAGGAGTTGAAAACTTAACTCCACATGAAAACCTACACATGGATGTTTTAACAGTTTTAGTCATAATTTCCAAAACTTGGAAGCAATCAAGATGTCCTTCAGTAGGTGAACGGCTAAATAAACTGTGGTACATTCAGACAATGAAATATAATTTGGTGTTAAAAAGAAATGAGCTTTCAAACCATGGAAAGAACTTAAATGCATACTACAAAGTGAAAGAAGCCAATCTGAAAAGGCTACATACTGTATGATTCCAACTATATGACCTTCTGAAAAAAGCAAAACTATGGAGAGAGTAAAAAGATCAGTGGTTGCCAGGCATTGGGGGAAGAGGGGAGGAATGAATAGGAAGAGCACAGAGGAATTTTAGGGCAGTGAAAATACTCAGTATGCTACCATAATGATGGATACATGTCATTATACATTTGTCCAAACCTATAGAATGTACAACAAGAGTAATGTAAACTATGGACTTTGGGTGATTATTATGTGTCAGTGTGGATTCATCAATTGCAACAGACGTACCACTCTGGTGGGGGATGTTGATAATGGACAAGGCTATGCATGTGTAGGGGCAGGAGGTATATGAGAAATCTATGTAACTTCCCTCAATTATACTGTGACCCAAAAACTGCTCTGAAAAATAAAGTCTTAACAAAAGAAATTTCATAAGAAGAACAGTTAAAAAATCTTCCTCCTCATCATCGTGAAACTTTAGGGCTAAAATATAGAATTAACATTTATTACACACCATCACATAAATCTGGAAGGTGTTTTAAAGTCCTTGAAATATCAGGGCTGGGTAAAGATACTGATTATACTTTGACAAATTAAGTATCTATGTTTAAATTTCTAGGGTAACCACTAAAACAATAGAAACAGAAGTTATAACTTTCAAACAGGGGAAATGGAATACTAGAGAATATTCACTTAGTCATTAATTAAGATATTTATCTTACAAATATAATTTTGTGTGACAGTAGCTAGAAATGATAGAAGATAGACTTTATATGTTTCCACGCATATGAATTTCAGAAAGAGGAAAAACTAAATAATATTTTGCTTATAAAAATACAAGTCTAAAATGAAAAATGGGAAGAATTATCCCAAATTCAGAATAGTGTCTGTGTCTGGTGCCAAGATGCAATAGGGGAGGGGCAAGCAGGACACTTCTAATTGGTCATGGTTACAACAGTGTCTCTTTATTTTTTAAAATATACATTTTTATGCACTCTTTTGTTCCTATGATTACATCAAAACAAACAATTTTAAGATGTTAAATGATTTTTAACGTGGAGATAAGTATCTTTAACCAATAGAACTTGAAGAAGTGAAATATTCCCATGAAGTCTCAACTTCCACTAGCAAGTAAGAATGACCAATCATAAACTAATGAACATTGTTCTGAATTCCATGATGTATACGTTAATGTAAAACAGAACGAGGCAAGGTAGTAATTATACAATTCTTCACAAAATAAAGGAAGAAACAGTCCCTTTTAACAGCAGAAAAGTGTAAATGTATGAAATGTCATAGCACTTTGACAGTTTACATATAATCATATACATGTAATTATATATGAGTAAATATATAATTATATAGAAAGGTATATATATATAATTTTCCAACAATTCAATATGCACATGGATATAACCAAGCTAGTAAAATTCGGAAATATTGAATAATACTCATTTCCAACAATACTTATTATTCGGGTGCTTGAGATCTTAATCCACATTCTTTTCAACAGCATACAGAACAGCTGATGTCAGGAAACAGAAGACAACATAGGCTATAATCTAACTACAGTATTTGACAATAGAGAATATTAGTACAATCTGTTAACCAAAAAAAAAAAGGGAAGGCAAAGCCACTAAAATCCTCTTTGTTGTGCATTTATTTCCTACAAATTTCATTTTCAGTGAAATTCTACAAATTATTACATAAACTGAACCAAGTAGCATATATCAAACTAGCATATATCAGCTGGTGGCAGGAATGAGCAAGCTTTGTAAAATGGAAAAAGGTTATTTAAAGATTCATGTGTTTTCAATGTCAGAAAAGGCACATACAAGGTGAAACCAGCTCTTTGAAATTGCACACACTAGAGGCGGTCTTCGGAAACTTGGCATTGGAAAATTGAGCCTAAATAGATGAAGAATTACTGGCACATTTACTTTTTTGTATATTTCCCTGAGAGTCTTTGGATGCTATAAAATAAAATCGGATGTTAATAGAAAATAGAAAAACAGTGGATAGGCAATTGGATTGGAAATGACTCTGACTGAGTTGATATACAATATACGCTTTAACAAATGATCCATCAGAGTCAGTGGCAGTTAAGTCACAGAAGTCAATCTGGATTCATGAATTTGAAGTGCTAACAGAGCGAAGAAAACGCCTTTGGAGAAGAGTGTGGTACCAAAGAAACCAAAACGCAACCAAAAAAGATGCAAATGATCATTAAACTGCATACCTTTCTTTATATGCAGTGAAAAATACTGGTCACATTCTCTATAAAAATGGGTATACTAATACAATAGTTATTGATAACACCAGGAGTAAAGAATGTTCCATGTTTCCTTATGGGATGCAGCAGTTTTAAATTACAGCTGCAAATACTTCAATACATCTCCCATGGAGAGTTGTGGTCTGTGTTTCTTCCCCTGGAATCTGGGTGGCCTGATGATCACTATGATAAGAGAGTATAGTGGAAGTGATATCATGTGACTTCCAAGGCTGGGATTTAAAGGATCATGCAGCTTACTCCTTTACCGGAAACACTCCAGGAGTCCTGCGCTGTTATGTACAAGGTCTGATCACCCTAAGACCGCCTGGATGGAGAGGTCACATGTGGGAGCTCCAGCCTGCAGTACCAGCTGAACCCATCCTTCAGCCATCCCAGCCCAGGTCCCAGACATAAGAGTGAGGAAGCTGGCAGATGATTCCAGCTCCCAGATGATTAGAGTGACCCTTTGGCCATTCCAGTCATGCCAGCTGACCCTCTGACATCATGGGGCAGAGATAAGCCGTCCTTGCTGTTCCCTATCTGAATTCCTGACTCACAGAATCTGTGATCATAAAAAACAAGGTGAATTGTCCCACCCAATAGGTTTTTTGGTTGTTTATTACTCAGTGATATAGAACCAGAACAAATGACTATGCACTAAATGATGGAATTAATTTAGGACAATTTATTACAGAGGACGTAAGGCACACTTATTGCCTAATGTGATATGATTTAAGAGATAAGTTATACACATTATAGATTGCATTCCTAGAAATCCCTCGGCAAGCAAGAACAAAATGGGCAGATCAAATAAGGGAACACATTGATGAAAATGCAAAGCATGCCCACAAAACAGGACACCAACCTAACATTAAATTATTAGTATTCATTTAGTAACAGCATTTAAAATTCACAATGGTCAGAAAATCTTGGACTCCACTAGCTTAAGGTACTTTTCAGAATAGATGAAAAATATCAGGAGCTCAAAAAGATCCTGCATCCTAAATAAAAGATTGTCACAATTACTTTCCGAATTGATTCTCACTCTATAGCTCTAGTCCTTAGAATTCCAGGGTCTTTACTTGATCTTTCTTTCATTCCTAAATTTTAGTTCTGCTTATTTATTTATTTATTTGTGAGGAAGACCAGCCCTGAGCTAACATCTGTTGCTAATCCTCCTCTTTTTGCTGAGGAAGACTGGCCCTGGGCTAACATCCGTGCCCATCTTCCTCCACTTTATATGGGACGCCGCCACGGCATGGCTGACAGGCAGTGCATCGGCGGGCACCTGGGATGCAAACCCGCGAACCCCGGGCTGCCAAGGGTGGACTAAACTGCTGCGCCACCGGGCGGCTCTTATTTATTTACTTTTAAACTACAAGTTCCAGCACTCTGACCTTTCTTGGCTTTCCATAACTTTAGCCTTTATCTCTGTGAGCTCCCTCTCCTTTCCTAGTTTGGCATAATATAACCTTTAATCTTTGTTTTGGGCTCCCTGACTCTCAGTTGGGAAGTCTTCCGAATGATGAATTTGATCCTCTAGTAATGTCCAAGAAAACCACTTATCTTCTCTGACCCCTTCATTCCCACCTATCCTTTTTTTTTCATTGAATTTTGTTGACTCAGCCTTAATCTTATCTCTGCTGATTTCAACTTTTAGGGACAGCTGAGACTCCACTGGAGTTTCCAGTTATTGAACAAAGTTGATAAATGACCGTGAACACAGAGTGGTCATGGAGACAACAGAAGAACTACAATATGACATCTACATTCTTCCTTCTCACAATAAGAGAACTATCCCTGACAGGGGGAATCTGGTAAATTGAAGATGTACGGAGAATGGAAAAAGCTCCATGACTACCTTATATAGAGAGGTTTTAGGCAATTGAATTAGCAGTGAAGGAAGAGAGTACCTAATAGTCTCAATTATAGATGCTTGAAGAATACTGGAAAACATCTCACATTTTTAAAGACAGGGACTGTCATGGCCAACATACTGTTGGAGTAGGAATTAAAAGTTGCATTCCAAATATATAAGTCGGAGGAAAAATTTGAGAAGGGAAAAAATCATATACTAAGACCACAGTGCTCAACTTTAGGAGGCATTAGAACATTGAAATCTAAGAAAAATAATTCAATTACTAATTAAGTGTCACGATATGGACTAAATATCATTGCTGAACCACAAGAATGAGGACACAGATCAAAGCTAAGGGGTTATACAAAAGAGTTTATGAGGATGCTAACTGAATATATGAACATGCATAAATAAACTGGGTCAAAGGCTCTAAGCCACATATAAATGAATATTAGTAGTGCTACATCTTAATATTCTAGAGTTGTTACAAGTTGTGGAAAGAACCATATATCTTTAATACATAGTTCTCGTTGTGTGCCAAGAACTCATTTAGGGTCTGAGGCTATGAAAGTGAACAAAATAGACCAAAATCCCTGACTTTAAGAGTTTTTATTCAAGTGCAGGAGGTAGACAATAAGCAAATAAAGAACATAGTATATTAAGAGAGATAAGAGTTTTGGATAAAAAATAATTAGATCAGCAGGGAAGCGGGGGAGGGAGTAGAGGAGCGGGCAAGAGGAGTTGTTTCCATTTTAAATAAGACAGTCAGGGAGGGTCTCACCAGGAAGGTGACATTTGGACAAAGACTTGTAGAGGAGACAGGCAGACATGTGGACAAGTAGAAGAGCATTCCAGGCAGAGGGAACAGCAAGTGCAAAGATCCTGGGGCAACACTGTTCCTAGTATCCTGGAGGAAGAATGTAGCTAAAGCAGAGACAACGAGAAGAAGAGAGTAGGAAGTAAGTCAATGAGGTTCCAAAGACCTATTGCATAGGACTGTGAAGGCTGTTTCTAGGACCGTTACTTCCTCAGAAGTAAAATGGTAAGCAGTGAAAGGCTGTGAGGAGAGGGTGGCATGATCTGGCCATTGTGTTGAAGCAGACTGCAGGGGAGCAAAGGTGAAAGTGGGAGATCTTTCAGAAGATAATTACAGTAATGTGAGAGTGTGGTGGCTCAGAACAGTGGGGCTGCAGATTTTTCACAACAGGATAGAGCCAACAGGATTTGCTGGATGGATTGAAGTTGAAGAGAAAGAGGAGAGTCAAAAATAACTCCACGGTTTTTGGTCTGAACAATCAGAAGAATAGTATTGCCATTTATGGAGACGAAAGAGACTGAAATAGAAGCAGTTTTGTTAGGAAATATTAAGAGCTGCATTTTGGGTGATTTTGAGATGCTAATTAGACATCAGTGTGAGATGTAGAAAAACCATTTGAACATTGACCTTGGTCAGGGCTAACTAATGTATAAATTCTCAGAGATTAATAAATGAGGTGACTGGGCCAGGTATAAGACAATTACTTGTGAGCAAGATGTGCCTAAATGCCTTAAAATCCCTTTAGAATATACTGTGGCGCCCAAACACAATACTTCTGTTTTGACTTCTTTGCTCTGTATTACCAATCAAAGTATAACTAAGCTTTAACAAATGAGACCATTCTGTACACCTATGCGTAGGGAGCATATGAATGGGCTTTCAGAAATGAGAGTTCAAGGTAATTCCAAAAGAGCCTAGGAATGTTTTTGAGGAATGGCAACATTATTAGAATAACTATATAGCTTTTTAAGACTATTTGAAGAGAAAAATCTCAATTAGAAGACTAAAGTTTGCTTGCCTTTTTGTTAGGAGAAAGGGGCTTTTTATAGTCACTCTTATGTGTGTTCAAGTCCTACATTGACTAACAATGACATTCATCATCCACCCTTTACATTAGTTAAAATAGATGCCATAAATTATACACCAACAAAAACTATAGATTTTTCAAACGCTGGTCAAATGGTGCTAAGATTGACTTCAACCTACTCTTCAGCTATGATCACTCGAGTATAATGAAGGCTTGCTCCATAGGAAGCATTTAAGGGTGATATGATCACTGGAGATATGGTAAAAAAACAAAAAGAAAAACACACCCGTTTGATGGACAAAGGTTTATTTACGGGTAAGAGGAAAATAATAGTATGACCAAAAACTGAGGTTTGTTTAAAAAATCAGTTAATTTCTCAAGTACGTTCGAAGTTTTCACAAATACATATTTTTATGGCAATAAGACCTCTTTACTAGAAAATGAGCAAAAAAACACTTGCTTGGAAACCAAGATTTTATTGCTATTTTGAAAAATGCTATTTTTCAACTTACATTCACCCCTTCTGCTTTCATTTCCTAATTTTTAAACAATAATTTTCAAGAAAGTTTTAGTATCTAATTTATTATGTAAATCACACTGGAGCCTTTTCATGGAAATAACGATTAAAGTGCTAAGTGTTATTTTTGTTACTGTGTATAAAGTTTGGAAGAGATGTGGACACAACTGTGGCTGTAAATCTACTTTATGTTTTTCATTCTCAATAACATTTACACAGCAGGCAACTGGTTAAGTATCTCTCAGGGGTCTTTAAAATGAAAATAGAAGCTTTATTAACTCATTTTCCACTGTTCTGACCGAAAAAAACATATCCTGAAATTCAGCAAGTACTTAACAGTATGAAGCTCTAAAAAAGAGGAAATTATAGCAAAAAAAGTGTCAACTGGGTGGTCAGTATCATGGGGGAAACTGATTGGAAGTCTGATGAGCAAGACCATAAAATAAGATTTGTGCCCAGGAAAGTAAATGATAACAGGGATAGAGTAAAGCTTTGTTGATCCATTTCGTCAACAGTGCTAATTAAGGAACAGAAGATAAAAACCATCATCTTGAATCACCAAGCTGGAAGGAGAAAGGGCAAAGAAATGATTAAACTGTTGCTCATCTCTGCAGTGATGGCTGCTGGTTCTTAGATCAAAAGATCCCTTCTCCTGACATGCTGCCACTGCTCAGACCTCCCATGAGCAGGAGGAAGAGCCTCAGTGAGGGAAACGTTTTCTGACAGTTGGCTCTAAAATGATAAGGAAGACTCCTGTGTTAGGGAAAGGGGTCTGGCCCTACTTGGTCCACATTCAGAAATGCAGAAGACAGAGATGTCAAGAAAAGGGAAATAAAGTTTCATGATTATGAGCAATACGTCTGTAGTCAGACCACAGTTCGCTGACCAGCTCTCCAACAGGTAGCCGAGCAGCAGTGGGAGAAGACACACAGGAAATAATAATACTACCTGCCTCACGGGATTTTTTTGAGGATTTATGGAGCTGATCCATGGAAACAACAATGTAAGAGGATATTAACTATGGTAGTCATTGAAAATAGCAGATTTTGATGACTATGTTACAATCAAAAAGATGGAGGTCAGAATCTGAATGAAAGATCAGGATAGAAGTGCAAATGACACTAGGTGAGCTCCTAGTACAGAAGTCGACACTCGGGATGTCCCTTCTAACTAGTGGCCACCCAGTCTTAGCTGGGTCCCATTGTGTGGGAAACCTTTGCTTAAGACACAACCTTAAGTAAGGAGAGGAGACTCACTAACTTTGAAAGAGGAAGACGCAATCGAGGTAACTTTTGTTTCATTAAAATGCCGATTTGAATTAGGAAGTTATATTCCCTTTCACGAAACAGTGTTCATCAATTACTCACGTCCACATTATACAAATGTGCAAAGTGTTTCTGTGCGAAGAATAATTAAAAAATTATTTCTTGTAATTCTACTATAAATATGGCACTTGACTAGGCTACAATGTCACTTGTTTTCTCACAAAGTTTCAATAGCGGTAGGTGAGAGAAGACTTTCCTAAAACTAGGCTAAAGGTTATGTACAAAATGCTAAGTGCCAAACTACTACTGCCTAATTTATATGACTTGTTTTTCCATGTGGGAAAACACACTTTTGCCCTTGAAACAGAATAACTCACTAACAGGCAATATAGCAGGCGATATAAATTAACAATGAGAATTCTACCTTGGCCACAGGTCTCGTGTTTTTCAGAGAGGGAAACTGCACTGAATCGATGAAACTATTTGAATGTGTCAATATCAGAAAGTATAGCACCGATTAGTTACTCCTGCATACAAATCATGAAGTCCCAGAACAACTTCTAAAACCTGTAGAGCTAGTCTAAAATTTTCTTAAAGCAAAGACCTTTGACTTGACAATGGATAAAATGGAAACAATATTTATTTAATAGGTCTTTTAAATACCAACTCTGATTAGGTTTAGAGGAAGAAAAAACTGTAACAAGTGTAGTTAATTAAAATTATGACTTAGAGGAAATGTACATTATTAGTCCCGAGGGAAGCAAGATTCTGTGCCATAGCTCAAAAGTGCTTAAGTATACTTGACACAGAGCACAGTATCATTCCATTTATGTTACATTATAGTCATTGCAGGCACAGTAACTGCACATTTGCTAAACTGCCTCTGCATAAAACCAACATTATCATCGTGCCACATGTCATGTACATATTTTAAATGTCTTGACTTTCTTGGGCCATGTCAGTCATGATACTTCTGAGAGCCGAGGCATCTGGGGGTGAAATATAATAAATTCACCTGAAGCAACAAGTAGACCAGAGGACCTTTGTTGATGTTATTTATTCATGTTTTTTAATCATCTGATCGATTCAAAACAAAACAGTTTGTTATTAACCAATGAAGAATTGGCACAATTTTATTTTAGTGAACACAATGGAATGTCTTTAAAAGGAATTTATTCATGACCATTGAGAGACTTTTACTTTAAATCACTTGTTGCCCAATCACTTGCCTATTTGCCTTTAATTTATAGAACTCCTTGTCTGGGGGAATCAGATTTATACAGTCCTTATCTACTCTTTAGCTACCACTGAAGATCTAGCTTTGAAGCTTTCGTTTTAATAATTCTTTGTGATAGACCACTCTGAGATGCTTGCCTGGAGGTCTAGAGCATCGATGCAAATTACTGGATAATTGATTTATAAAGAAGAGGGCAAAAGCATGAGTTTAGAAGCTGATGAATTAAGCTAAGCTTGCTTGGCAACTTACATTTATTAATTAGAACTTTAGACTATAATAAATATATATTCACTCTTCTCCAGAAAGATAAGTTAATTACAGAAATAAAACATTGCTATATATAATGAACATAGATAGACATCATATATTGCTTAAAAATAATTTATAGTCATCTAAACTTTATAACAGATGTTATTGTGAAATTCCCAGATTGCTTGAATGGCTTTTCTTCCCTCCCTTCCTTCTTCTCCTCTTTCTTTTTCATAAACTATTTTAAGATTATTCTAAGAACTGGTTAAATAAAAAGGACTAAGACTTAGTCCATAGTTAAAAGAACCTATTGTCTATGCTTATTACATTTAGGAACTATTATGATATATGTAAGATTAAGAAATTTAAATGTTATTTTCCACATCACTATGGAAATAAATCATTTATTTTCCACATCACTAATCTACTTCCCAAAACATAAAGAGATAAATTACTATATACCAGTTCCAATATATTATAGGAACATTTTGAAAGTTGAAAACAATAACTTAGATCCAACCAAATAAATAGGAAAACACTGATAAGAAGAAAAATGTTTTGATACAGAGCCAAAGTTAGCAGATAACCACAAAGATAGATTGCTCAAATGCATTGGTTTAACTGAGTGTACTGATTGATAAAAATTTTCATTCTCTTTTATGAGAAAAAAATTAATTTATCTTAGCAGAAAAAAGCAAGCCAATTGAAAATTATCATATTTGTTATTTGTGGAGAGTTTTCCAAAGTAAAAAGGACTTCTTAGTATTGGTCAAAACTTAATGTATAAAATCAAATACATTTTTCAGGTACAGTAAAATAATTTGGCCCAGGCACATTGACTAAGGACAAATATTTTCTTTTTTCAATTCAGGGTTGTATAAGTCTGGCTTTTAATAAAAATGGTGCTTTAAGTCTGATGTCTGAAATGTATTGTCTGCTCCACTGAATGCATATTTTAAACCAATAATATGGTATTGTAAGGCAGCATTGGAGAGAAGAAATAAATGTCCAGTTGTAGAAAAACTTTTGGATTTCAAAATGTCAGGAAAAACAGACTAAACCACACACACACATACAAAAATGAGATTAAAGAACTAGAGAACAAGAATTTCGATATGCATAAATTTTATTTTGATACATAGAATTTTGCCATATTAAATTGAGAGTTGAATATTGCTTAATCTTATTAAAGAATCTTGCATTATTTGTGGGAAATGGGTACCATAAAATGTATAAAAGTATACTTATCAATATCTATGATCCACTTTGAGGGAAATTACATGGCACCAGGAATGGGAAAATTTTAATTAATAAAACATAAATGAGCCATTTCACTTTGTGAATCAATATGTTCTATTGCAAGTGAAATTCTACATCCTGCATTATTTTCACACCAGAGAGGAGAAATTAGAAAATGCCTTTAAGAATTCTATTCAAAATCACATTTGGTTGTTTTATTTATCTTTAGAAATATATCGACTGTGAATAAATTAAAAGGTGTTTAAATCTTATATCATTTATCTCTGTAGCATCTCTCACATTCTCTTTTCTAACATCTATAATCAGGGCAAAGGACCCTACACTTGCAAATGAATATCCTTCATCTTAAAAATGTAACTGGAACAATGATGTTATAATTTATTAGTTTGCTAATTATATTTATGTAAACATATTTCAAAAACCAAGAGCTTAGGCATATGAGATAATTTATTTCTTTTCCCACATCGTTGTGGTAACAATGAATTAGTTGGCAGACCACAAAGTGGTGGTATAGCCAGGGAAGATGAGATGACTGACCCTTTTCACCCAACACTCCTTTCTCATCTCTCAACGTTTTTTAATGGAATGTAACTTACTAACGCTTTTCCAACTTTGAATTTATCAAAGTTGGGTGGTACATGTGTTTGCGGGTAGGTTTAAAACCATTAAAATGACTATATCAGCTCTGAGTTCCACTAAGAAGTTTGGCAGAGTGGTAAATGAGAAATCAAAAGACAGGATATCTGGGCCCTACCGTCTTCTTTGTGATTTTACAAACAACTTAAGTTTCTAGGATTACCAATTTCCTCATTTAAATTGGAATATTAACATACTTGTTTTATCTATATCACAAGGTTGTTATGAGACCCAAATGTCATAATGTTGATGAAAAATACCCTACAAAATATCAGACATTGATAGCATTATCATTCGGATTAAAAAAAAAATCCCATGCAAGAAAAAAATTTTTTTAACTCATGAAAAGCACATTTTTAGAGTTGAAAAATCTCACAAGTAGCTTCATCTACTTTTGCTTTTCAAGAAATTCAGGTAATTTTATATTTAAATTGCATGAGCGTCTTTCAATTATTTTGATGTTTCTGATTATTTTAATGGTCCTTATTATTAGCTAGGAATCCTTTGGACACAAATAATGGAACACGCTAACTCATAATGAACTAAACACCAAAACACTTGTCATCTTTATCATATCGCATAACAAGAAATCCTGAGGTATGGTGATCTCAGAGACCTATCACATATAGAATCCCAGTTCTTTGCAACTCTTCACTCTTCTTATCTTCAGGGTGTTTTTGCCCTACACCGGCCTTCTTTCAGGGCTCCAAACAAGTCCATCAACCAAGATTGGCTTATAAATACCTTTCTCATCCACTCACCAGCAAGAGGAAAAGAATTTCCATGCTTGGCTCATACTGACTTTTTAAATGTGGAACAGTCACCTTTATTTTTATAGAAAAGGACCAACCATTTGTTGATCATCGCCATCTGGAAACAGATCAGTTTCAGTTTTTGACCCTAGTGCCTTGCTTCTGTTGAAAATTCCTCCCAATGCTCCCTCAGTGGATTACACATATAGGTGGAGTTTTTGTTGTGATGTTTACATGCTGTTCACTCCTAAACCAGTTGTGAGTATTTTCGCCAGACTATCTTCTACCATTGATAAGATTTAATGATTAGTTAGTGAAATAATATTGTCACGAAGGCAATCATCTATTATAACATATTGGATACACCCAGTGGTATTGAAATATTATCTCCTTATATGTATTTTATTCCATATACATATCTATATATGTTCCCTATGTCTTATCTTCCCTAATCAAACACATTATTCTGGCCCTGTTATTTTTTTTCTTTCCTTCTTTCATTCATTTATTCATGCAAAAATATTTATTATGCACCAACTATATGTATAAGCACTATGCTTAATATTGTGGTCATTTAAAAAATTGCTTTCATCAATAATAATGATAATTAAGAAGAATATAAGTGCACATTAGACTGAGATAAATTCAAGATGTTGTGATTTATTTATAAAATAAGTAATATAGGCAATTAATTTTGTTGCATTTCATAGAAGAGAGAAGAGATTATAAGCTACAATAAATATGGAAGATATCTTAAAAGGTGATGGCCCAGGACTTAAAACTTTTACTTGGAGAAAGCATATTTTATTACTACTTATTAAGATGTACTCTAAATACTAAAATTGTATCTCCTTTACTAGACTATGAGCTCTTCCATGTAAGAAATTGTGTTTTCTTCATTTTTATATCCTCAGTGCCTAGTGTATATTTTTATTCACAAAAGTATGATAAATGGATGAATAAATGAGTGCATGATTGAATGAATGATTTCTAGGAGGATAGTAGTGAATACAACTAAGTAAAAGTAGGAACAAGAATAACATGTTTGAGAAAAAGTGATAAAATCAATGTGACTTCAATGGAGCAAATGGATCAATGGAACAAATGAGAATTAAGGTTTGAAAGATAAATTTGGAACAACTACATAGAGTTTTCAGTAGGTCAATCTAGGAATTTTAAAATTTATTGTGTAAAGTGTGGGTTTTTGAGTTGGGATTAACAGGATGAAATAAATTTTATATCATAGTATCCCTTAATTTTCTCTTCCCTTCATTCACACAGCTCATTTTTATATAGGTTGTCAGATCCCTTTTGAGTTTAATCTAATTTATCTGAAAGGCATGATTGAGGGACGTGACCAGAGAGAAAAGGGATGATAACAGGGACAAATAAACTTTGAAGCTTGGAAATTCTCACTTATGGGACAGAGGCAAAAATAAATCTGGAACTTAATTTACAATGTCAAATTTAGTACTCATCTTTAGAAATATGATGGTTTTTGTAGTTATCACAAAAACAGTTCCTCCAAGGTTCTTGAAGTTAATGGATAGAAAATTAATCCCATTAATTTTTTATGGATTATTAATTAATTAAGCTTGAGCCTAAGTATCTAGGAATGGGCAAAACTGGAAAAGATTCAGGGTGGTTAAATCTTCCTCTTCTTCCCAGGTCTGATCTTAGCTCCTCTTTATAGAATTACTTTATGTTGCTCCTTCACTTTCCCAGAAATTCAGCTAAATTTAAATGCAATTCTAAAATATGATGGATAATTTGAATACAGTTCATCTCCACGAACTTTGCTCAAGGAAGAGAAGAAAAAAGGTAGAAAGCATACGTTGTCTTTAATGGGACAGAAAGAACTATCACTGACCAACTCTTTTGAACATCATTTTTTAAACAGGCACCTTATCTTGAGCAAACATATGTCAGCCAGGCATTTTAACGAAGCAAAATAAAGCCTTAGAGTTGAGTGAAAACTGCCACCTTTTGCATAACATTTAATCGAATACATAACATTCACTTCACAAGTTCTTAAAAAAAAGTGAATAAAAATATCTACATATATTTGATCCAAACAAGGAAGTAAAATGTTAATACAGGGACATTCATTTCATAATCACCTATGTGTCACTAAAGAATTCTATTTTCATTCAATTAACTACAAAGGAAATTTAGGTAAGCTTTTATATAAAGTTATAAAACTATCTTATTAAAACAGATTTAGACAGACTTCTTTTTTGCTGTCAAATGAGTAAAAATAAAAGTAAAAAATGACAAAACTGTATGGCATTAATATACCACCTACTGAGAATATACCAGTTTTCATTGTTATCAATCAGTTTTATAATTAAATATAAATATGAGGGCTCTACGTTTATATATGTCACTAGGAAATTTCAGGATGTATTATAAATATTGGCTCACGAATCCACAGCATATTCTTAAATTTTATATATATGTCAAGTAACGTATATAAAAATAAACATATAAAATTGGAAAAAGACATATACTTTTCCTGACTAATATAATAATAACCTGGGTCTTTAGCTAATGAGCAAATTTAATTACAGTTACAAAATAATAAGCTACATGGCATATATAAAGAGAAGAGATGCTAACCTAAATATGTAGTTACATTCTGTCAACTACATAACCCTCATTGAGAGATCAACAGAAGAATCAGATTTTATGTGCAATATTTGGATCTATATATAGGTTTAGTAAAAGATTTTTTCCCTTAATTTTCAGATACATAACAATAAGAATAATATAGCAAAGAGATGCATTTTATTAATACTTTAAAGAAACAAAACAAAAAGGAAAGCTAATTTTGCACGGATTAATAAAAATGGGTTCAAAAAGTGTGCTATCATTTGTATAATGCTGAAGCGCCTACGAGAGATTCATTGTGGGGTTTTACCATTTACGCATAAAGAACTTTTAACAGCACATCTGATATACACCTTTCAGATCATTCAGTTCATGTAATATTCCCGGGCCACACAGCTTCTCTGAAAAGCAGTAATAACAGTAGCCTAGAGCAAAATTGTTAAGCAGTTGAGATCTGTCTTCTGAGTTTTCTAAATGTTATTTCCTAATGTAATCTCTGCCTAATCAGCTAGCTCCACTCATTCTCTCAGTTTTTGGTCAACCTAAAATGGAAAGGACTTACTTAAATGTCTTTACTTCAAATGTTATTATTCACTGTACCTCATCTGCATTTTAGAAGCATTTAGAGTCTTGAGTTGATGAGCTCCACATGTAGAATCTGGGGTGATGGTCAGTAAATTGGAGAAAATGTGGTGAGACAGAACTGCTTTGACGTTCTAAATTGACATTGCTGGTGACTGCTGATTCCTTGGATTCAGTGTACTTGAGTGGAAAAGGCATGGGCGTTAGAACCAGAAAGTCTTGACAGCTAATTTTCAACAAAGGAACCAAGAGCATAGAATGAAGAAAAGAAAGTCTCTTCAACAAATGGTGTTGGGAAAATTGGACAGTCACTTGCAAAAGAATGAATGTGGATCACTCTCTTACACCGTACACAAAAATTAACTCAAAATGGATTAAGGAGTTCAGTGTAAGACCTGAAGCCATAAAACTCCTAGAAGAAAACACAGTACACTCTTTGACATCAGTCTTGGCAATATCTTTTTGGATACGTCTCCTCAGGCAAAGGAAACAAAAGAAAAAATAAACAAATGGGACTACATAGAACTAAAAGGCTTCTGCACAACAAAGGAAACCATCAACAAAACAAAAAGACAACCTATCAATTGGGAGAAGACATTTGTAAGTCACATATCTGATAAGGACTTAATACCCAAAATACATAAAGAATTCATACAACTCAACAACAAAAAAGCAAACAACTCTATTAAAAAATGGGCAGAGGATACGAACGGATATTTTTCCAAAGAAGATATACAGATGGACAACAGGCATATGAAAAGATGTTCAACATCACTAGTTATTAGGGAAATTCAAATCAAAACTACAGTGGGATACCACCTCATGCCTGTCAGATGGCTATAATTAACAAGACAAGAAATAACAAATGTTGGAGAGGATGTGGAGAAAAGGGAGCCCTCGTACACTGCTGGTGGAAATGTAAACTGCTATGGCCACTGTGGAATACAGTATAGAGACTCCTCAAAAAATTAAAAAAATAGAGCTACCATATGATCCAGCTATTCCACTCCTGGGTATTTATCCAAAGAACACAAAAACACTAATTCGAAAAGATATATGCACCCCTATGTTCATTGCAGCATTATTCACAATAGCCAAGACTTGGAAACAACCTAAGCGTCCACCAACAGATGAATAGATAAAGAAGATGTGGTATATATATATACAATAGAATACTACTCAGCCATAAAAAAGATGAAATCCTCAACTCTGACAGTTTCTAGCTATGATGACTTTGCAAAGTCACTTAACTTCCCTTAGCCTCAGTGAACAATCTATAAAGTGTGAATTGAAGTGTTGATTTGAAGAGTAAATGAGAGAGGTAATAGGTGATAAATAATTATTAGCACTCTTCCTTTCTTCTCTATATGACTGGTCCTGATCATTAAATCTAGTCACTTCAGAAGCACAGTTAGAAATTGGGGTCTGTAGTCTGATGCCTTCATTGAGTGCTCCCAGGGACACAAAGACACACATCCGACATGAGGACAATCAAGAGAGAATTAAGCGAGTGCACGGAAATGAACTGCCCTGCCATCCACCCTTTTGCTGAAAAAAGGAGAATAGGGTTCAACATGAGTTATGGGTTCAACACTGAGTGACTTTGGGAATACAAACTCATTCATAAAAGTAAAACTTGATATTCACAATATTAGAACTAATTTAACATTTAGTAAAGTACTTGGTGTGTTTCAGAGCAACAAAATTAATGCTAGGAAATAAAAGTAAATAAAGGCTTTCTCAAGTGTACTGGGACGTGCCTAAAGTAAAATTAAATATTAAAATGAGGCTCCGAGATGGTAGGCAATTTGTCTTTTCATCCACATGTTCTACGTGCAAAGCCACATCTTATCGCCTGGGGAAGACGCAGAGCTTTATGGGGGAAAAATGGCCAATTTCATTCTCAGTGCTAACACCACTAGATCTTCTTTAAAAAGCAAGCTACTCACGACAATTACATGTCATGAATAATACATTTAGCACCAGGCTAAGATTGTGGCTAGGATAACTATACTTCCTGTTGGAAAAACCACATAAAGCAATAGTTTACTGTTGCTCATACAGTGAAAAAAGTATCTGTTTTATCTTTTTTTCTTAGTTGAACTACTTAATACTTAGGAAACAATATGTGGGCTTATAGTTGGCATAATTTTATCCACGCTTAGAAGTCCAATGCAATTCAACAAATGTGTATTGACTGCCTATTCTCTGCGCAAGGTTTGGCATTGCTAATCAATGGACGAATCAAAGACGCATAAGGCCCCACTAGATTAGATTGGGAGGCAGACGTGTATATTATTAACATAACAAATGTCATGGTCAGTGTAGAAAGTGAGATATAAACAAAAAAGGAAGGATAAAAGGAGGAGCTCTATAATTCACGAAATGTTTCTTAACTTTGGGAGCACTCAGTTTTCCTTTGTTATTATTTCATTTCAGAAGGTCAACATCCATTAATAGTCTTAATGCGCATTTCATTACTGTTCTCTCGTAGCTTATATTTCAGATCGTCTCTTCTTGTTCCTAGTGCTCTCAGGTAAACAAGTTATTTATATTTTATTATGCCACCCGGGTTAAATCCTAAAACCTAATTTTGTCCTTGAATGAGCACAGTTGAAATGGCTATGGGTTTCACTGAATTGGTGCACCGCAGTAAATATATGTTTCATGTGTAACCACATCTAAGGATAAAATCTTCTTTAAAAAACCAAATACAAATATAAGCTTGGAAACATTTCTGACATTAAACTGGCTAGTGGTTGCAAAATCAGATAATGTATGTGAAATTACCTTGAAAAGGATCAAAAACTGCATGGATATAATGTAACATTATTATCATTAAAGGGAAATGAGAAATCATGAACAAATGTTTATATAGCCCACACTCATTTTTAGATGGATTATTTCTCTTTGTTCAGACAAAACGCAGAGAGACAAGTCTTTAAGTTACATAAAATAAAAAACTCATGTTACCAAATATTGTTTATATATATTTTGTGTGTGTGTGTGAGGAAGATTAGCCCTGAGCTAACATCCATCGCCAATCCTCCTCTTTTTGCTGAGGAAGACTGGCCCTGGGCTAACATCAGTGCCCATCTTCCCCTACTTTATATGTGGGACGCCGCCACAGCATGGCTTGATGAGCGGTGCATAGTTCCATGCCCAGGGTCCAAACCTGCAAACCTCAGGCAGCCGAAGAGGAACACACGAACTTAACTGCTATACCATTGGGCCGGCCCCCAAATATTGTATATTTAATTATCATTATTTACACTCTGCTCTTAATGCATATAATCCAACTTCATGTAGCCCAACTTTTAGGATGAATAAAGGATTGCTATTCTTAAATGTGATGTGGTATTTGTGTGTGTGTGTGTGTGTGTGTGTTAGTCTAGATCAGGAGCTGGCTGTGTTTGGGGTGGGGAGCACTCACTTAAAAAGAAAACCTTCGCCAGATGATGCCGATCAAGATCTGCTAACTAGTCTTAAGCAGGTTCACAATGCTAGTAAAAGGCATCTCATATCAGATATTTTCTGATTCCAAAGCTCATGCTCCTGAACACCAATTATGCTGTATCAACTTCAACATGGGGTGCTATGAAAAAAGTTCACAAGAAATTCATCCAACTTCTCAGACAATTGTACTTTTAATCCATTCATTCATTCCACAGACAGCTCATGCATGACTGCCACAGAGCAGCTATTCTCCCCAGAGAGTAGAGCAATATATACACTATGTTGGAAGAGACAGGTGTGTCTATAGTTAGTCTAGAATAGTATGATACATGCATTAATAGAAATACGAACAAATTCTTAAGCATATATAAAGGAAGAAGCATCTAACAGTGG
This sequence comes from Tapirus indicus, assembly GCA_031878705.1. Classification (NCBI taxonomy): domain Eukaryota; kingdom Metazoa; phylum Chordata; class Mammalia; order Perissodactyla; family Tapiridae; genus Tapirus; species Tapirus indicus. Next base: position 162,465,360 of record CM062917.1, on the reverse strand, counting down.
AGGCTTAGGAGAGCAGGGGAAGTGGGGCATTTAAACTGAACTTCAGGAGATCGATAGGAGGCCGTTCCAGACAGAGGAAACAGTATTTGCCAAACAGCAAGAAAAGAGAATGATTATTTTGGTGTAGCCGGGCCGTCGAAAACATGAAAGGAGTGTTGGACAATAAGTGTGAAAGGACAGAAGTTTAAACGTGAGCCAAATTTAAATATTTGAAAGGAAATGAGCAATTACTATTGTCTGTTACCACGACAGAATTTGTGAAGGGTTTTAGTGACACATAAGCTGGCCTTCAGAGGAAATTTTAATGACTAGGGTTTTGACAAGAAGTTTCAATCTCTGCAAGTACAAAAGATATTATGGGGCAAAGAGTTGAACGTGCCTGAACAGCAGGATGAGTTGCTTCATCAGTGAGAGTGTAGCAGTCTTAAAGCCCAGGTGATGGCCAAGCCAGTGGCTGAGAAGGATTCCTACAGAATAGGAAAACTAAAGCCACCGAGAAATGAGCATCTACAAAGTAAACCCACGTGATTGGGGTTGTTTAGGGTGTGTGCGTGTGATTTAGAAGTGTGATATTTCACATAAAAAACATACATCTGTGTCAAAATACTGCTCCTTTTCAGTGTACATTGGAGAAGACAGGCTTACTGCACATGGGGCTCCAGTGAGCAGATACCCCTAAACTTAGAGGTAAGGGAACCTCCCCTCTCACAGGTAACATGCGAGATTCAAACACCATGGGGCACGCTTTCAGGTAAAAGTTATTCCTGGATAGAAGTTTTAGCTGTGATAAAAATACAGGCCGGGAAAAGATCTATCAGCAAAAGGGAAACAGAAAGAGGAGAATCAGAGGGAGAACTCAACAGAACATGTTCCAGCGCCGCTGATGAGAAGGTGGGCCGGCCCTGCAAAGTCCAGCACTCCAGATGGTCACTGAGTGCAGGGACACGTGATCTGAAGGGAAGAGTAAGAGCTTTGAAACTAAGTAGCCTTGAGTTCCAATTTGGGCTCTGCCACTTACTATGACCTCTTTGGCCAGTTTCCAGGATCTCTCTAAAATGTACTTAAAGTGGGTAGATTTACTTTGAGGATATGCAAAAAGAGGAGAACCTTTTCAGACATTACCATGACGACGATGAAAATTATTCCTCAACATTATTCACAATGCCCACTGGGTAAGCATTTGAGTACCAATTTGGCTTCCCAGGTAGATGAATATAAGAAAAGGAGATGCCTTTGTTAGGGTATAATCATATCATTAATGAAAAGAAATGTTCGGAAGTGTGAAGTAATGAACTGGTTTTTCAGTTTTATACATCAGTCTCGTGTGAATTTACTTGGTAAGAGAGTGACATCAAGAGTGTGCTTACTAATCTTATCATCTTGTCATGGTATTACTTATCATCTAAGTAGACGCTAAAGTCCTACATCAGGGCCCGAATGTTTGAAGATGTCTAAAGCACAAAAACTTCATCAAGGCAATTCCTCTTTAGCCGTCCAGTTGAACTGGCTGGACAAATTTCCTACCCAAGTGCATAAAGCTAAGGAATGGTAAGGTCCAAATAAAGATAAAATAAGGCAACTACTGATTTATCTGGAAAACTAGCCTGAAGAAACAAATACACTAAAAGTCACAGGATTCTGGATATAAAATGCCTTACCTAATATTCACTGCCCAGCATTCCAATTTTTAAAACTAACCTAAAAAATACAAGACATGAGTAACATTTGCAAATCAAATCACACTCATTGGACCTACTATTCGACTTTTAAAAATATTTAAAACTTGTAATTCAGTCAATTAAATGATCATTATTAAGTTTTGAAGGAAAAATTTCTCTTGCTTTGACAAAATTCAGCTAGCTTTCTGTATACACAGGATATCTTCTTTTTAATGGAAATAGTTATTAATTTTACATGCAAATTCATAGGTTGTCAAGGTAGGCACTTCAGTGATAATAGAATTATGTGTATGAAGCACTTTGTATTTCTTGTAGGGAAACCATTTAAAAAGCATTTGCTGCTTAGACGTGCCTTATTTTATTAAGATTATTTTATTTATTAATTTTTAATTAAACAAGTGGCATATGAAAAAGAATTCAAACAACACAGAAGCATAAAAGGCTAACATGAGCATGGCCCCTCCATTTCTCCTTCCCTCTCACTTTCCTCATCCAAGACCTCTCCCTCACCAGTTTGGTGTGCATCCTTTCACACTTTCTACCTATCTACATACATGTACACACTAGCAAATGCTAGTGGTCACAGAATATTTTGTCTTTATTTAATGGAAAGGAACTTTGTGGAGTTCTTTTTTTCTTTCCTTTAACCTGAAAAGCTGATTTAAAATGCGGATTAATATGAAACAAATCTCTCTTGGGATGCTTCTATTGGGATTCTCCATAATATTTTCAGTTTAAATTAGATTTAAAAACCCTACTATTAAAAATTTGAAAAGAAGTATGCTGATCTAATACACTTTAATAATACACTACTTCAATTCTAACAGCTAGCTGTGTCACAGTATCACCTCTCTCTGACTTATGAACAATCAAGAGAGCATTTACTCAACAATAGAATAAAGAGCACTCTTTCCTCTTATGTTCTGTATCTGGTTTTAAAGAAAAAAATCGGAGTGGATTGCCCTTGCTCTTGAAAGGTGACTAACATAATCGCCCTAATCTTATTTGATTCTGTGTATTTTTTACAGTGTGGAAAAGAAATATTTAGACTGAAATTTCAAGTTGAGAATTTCCTCTACACAGAAATCACACTGGAGTCAGTTTTAAGACTGGTCCCTGAAATTTGTTGGGAAATTCCAAACTAGCCTAGTAGCTTAATACCCTGTTTTAGAGCTGGGATCACAATACTTCTAAGCAGTGAGCATCTTGTGAGCCAGAAAGATTTGAAGTTGCATAAAAATGGCAGCCATCTATTCCAGCACTACGCATTACACATATCCAATAAGAGAGTGATGGATGGGATTACAGGGTAATGAAAGTATTGGATGAGATATTTAGACTTTGCAACCTCTTTCTCATTTCCAGACTAAAAATAAAATCTCAAACCAAATATTAACCCCTGAGAAGCAGTGACCAGCTCCCTCAATGTTATCAGCCAAGGTCTAGTCTTCTTGACATGTAGCTCTAGGAATTGCATTGATAAGGTCGGGGAGTCAATTCTTTAGGTAATGTTACTGATGAGTGGAGTTATTTTTCTTTAATTCCAGGGCTCAAACCGATCGCAATTGGAGTCACCTGCCATCCACTGAATAGTGCATTTAAGTCTGAAAACACAATGACCAAGTTCATTCTAGAGAGGATGGTGGGTTAAACTATGGATTGTTTTACCTGAGAGAAGAATTGATGGCAGGAATATTGAGGGATTCCAGTAGAGACTGTGTGACATTTTATAACATCAATTTGTAAACAGATCTTAGAGTCATTCCTTTTTAAGGCAGGGCTTAGTTTCTGAAGGTGATCTTAGTTAAAACATTGATCTCCAAACTTTTTTATATTGCATACCCTAACTTAAAAAAAATCACTATCAATTAATTACCACTTGTAAATTATATTATATAATACTATACTTATATATACACAAAAATAGAAATTTTGTACAAATAAAAGTTTTAATATTTGATTACCATTTCCCCAACTGATTATCTTGCCCATCCCCTGGGGGTATGTATATGCCACTTAGGAGAACATAAACTTAAGGGGGAAAAAACTTCAACCTGGCTGGCATATTAATCATAAAATTTTGCCAATTTCATTGTTGAATTATTTTACTGCTGGTCAAGGGACTGTTTACTAGAATTGTTCCAAGTTCTCTTCCACCTCTAAATTCTGCAGGAAAGCAGTAACTGACGATTTTTTCATCAGTAGGTGATAGTAAAAAATTTCCTCTATTTTCACCCATATACTGAAGGAGTAAGAGACTTCAATGAGTTAAACCAAACCCTAAGAAGCCTAAGGCCTTATGAGGAATTGGACTATTGTTTTCCATTGAACTTCACTTTCATATAGTCGTGCTTAAACAAACTCCCTTTAGGTTCATCTAGTGCTAGGTATGCTGCCGCATTCAGGTGAGCAACAAGTACAAAGGAAATGAAGCAGCAAAACTCTAAGATGTGGAAATGTGGCCACAATCTCCTGGGGTATGACAGTCCTAAAAAAAGAATCCCCTAATTTTACTTATAAATAATATCCAACAAAATCCTCATAATGACTATTATAATCACCTAAAGTTCAAAAGCTAGCTTATCTGCCTCCTAAAATCAAGTTTTTTTCACTCAACAGACAAGGTCATATCAGATTAACTGAATTTAGTCCTAATTCTCAAAACTTCTATATTCTCATTGATTCTAAATGCAAGCTGAAAGTTTGATGAAAGTAACTTAGGATCAGATTCTCCCCACAACAAGATATTTAATTGCTCAACACATCTCACTCATCCACAATGCCGCCATCGCCCACTGCTGTCTGTTCTTCTCTTCCTTCCTTTCTGACTAGTATAACAGGATACACCTGCTAAATTTTATTTTTTCCATCTCACGTTTATAGAGCAATGACTTTCAGATACTAAATGTTAAGTTCCATGTTGGGAACAATAAGGCTTAATTTAATAATGTAAGAGTAGAGTAATTCATGCTGTGAAATCTAAAATATTATGACACAATTGAGATGATGGGTTTGATTTCTAAGAAAAATAAGTATTGCAAAGAAAAATGTTACCATCGGCTAAATAAATAATTTATTTCTATTTTAATTTAATTGCTTTGATCATAAGATTTCATCAGTCTCTGTTTTGCTTTAAATGCTCAGATTAAAGCCTCTCATTGCCATTCTTTTGTTCAATCATTTATTTTCTTCGGGGGCTCAACAACTCCTGATGATTTTGTTTTCTCTATGATAGTGGATTCTTTTCTACTTCTATGCTGGAAGCCAAAAGATTAATCCTTTGGAATCTCAATGAATCACCTAATTAGTAACTTACTAAAAATGAAATAAGTTAATTATGTGTAATTTCTTCATAAAGATCAAATGACAGGCAACACACTTTCCTAAGGCTATTCCCTTCATTTGTAGCATAAATGAGAAAAATAGAAATCAAATAAAGTTTTTACTAGTGCTGAGAGCACGACGATACAATAATGGATTTCTGGGTTATTCTATTAGAGGCATTAACTCAGCATGAGTCATTGCTTTAAGAATGTATCCTACTCCAGAACTAGAGTTGATGAGTATACTAATAAGCCGGTTCACTAAAATACGTGATGACTCTCACGCTAATTAGATTCACCTAATATGAATTGAGTCCCTACTAAACAAGGTAATATGAATTCCTGCCCCACCACTTACTAGTTCTGTAAGCTTTGGTAAGTCACTTAAATTCTCTAAGCTTCAGTTTCCTCATCCATAGAATAGGGGCAATAATATGTGGTACCTCACAGGATTACTGCGAAGATAAAGTGAGATAAAATGAGTGTTTGCTATAACAAGTTCTGAAGAAACATTATCTTTTATCAAAGAGTACCCAGCAAGGGAAGGGACATATGTAATAAGAGCATCCCTGAGTGCATCTCTGTTTCACCAACATTAACCTGGATGTGAAGCTAGCCCTTCCTGGTTTTCACATGCACAAATACCTATTGATGGCAGGCGTTTCATGCAGTTGGTTAGATTTGCTGGAGAACTGATGATCCCAGGGAGGGGTCACATTGTAGAGGGTGTTATTTTCTGTCATCTCACTGGCCTCCTCAGCTCCCCCAACCCTCTGCTATTCCTTTCCTCCGGGATTACCCTCTGAATCTCCAAATCATGCAGATTAATTCACTTTTAGTCTTGTCTCCAAAGGGACGTAAACAAACCCACCAAGGTTTTTCAAGAGAAGAAAAGGCCAGTCATGTAACAGTTTCCATCTTCTACAGAAAGTACTTATGGTTATAAACAGCGTTTTTTTTTTTCTTCTTGGTACTCCATCATTTCTATTATTAGAGTAGTAAGAGCCAGGATGCAGTGCACCGATGAATAAATGGCAAATGGAAGAAGTGCAGGCAACAGATCTTGAATACTTTTTCAAAGTTTCACCCATTACGCAATGAAAGAGACAGGCCATTATCGTGAAGGAAGGGCAAGATCAAGGGACAATGTGGGGGTTATTTGGTGTTTGTATATTTGTGGAATCAGGGAAAACAGAGCATACTAAAAGTTGGAGAGGAAGGAGGCAGATAGATTAACAGCAAGAGATTCTTTGATGTCCCAGAGGAGAGAAAGGGGGGCTGGATTAAGTGAAGACAGTACCTTTGAGAGGAGCAGAGTTGGACACGTCTTACTTTCAGACAGAAGTGAAGATGGGGAATAGGAATATAGTGTAGAAATTGAGCAGGGAACCCAGTTCAGGGAATTCAAGCCCATACCCCTTTGAAGCTTTTCATAGCTTTGGCTTCCATAAAATGTTTGTCTCATCTTAGACCCAAGGCTGCTCTGATGTGGAGGCCCCTGAGTCAGCTTTGCCATCCCAGGCACAACACCTGCCCTGAGGACCTGCAGTCTACATATTCTTATATGTGCTTAACAGTTGTGCTACGCTGAAGTCAATGCGCTGCCTGTATTTTCACATTTTCCACTTGCTAATTCACCAACTCTTTCTATTCTATTAATTATGACATTATTTATTGTAATTAACAAGTAAATATTTGGACAAAGGTTTAGAAATAGATAATAAAAAAGAATTAAGATGGATATATCAACCATTTATTTTGAAAACTATCTAACATTATAAAAAATTAAGAAAACATCCCAGTACCTTTATTTCTAATTCAATTACAGTTGTGTAGTAATTATCCAAAGTGAACAATTGAAATAATTCAAAAAATTTTAGTAAAATTTACTATTACCTTAAACAACGGTTTACTTTTTTATTACAGAAAATTGTTAAAAACGAATCATTTTCTGTAGACAGCTCTTAAGAAAATTCTGTTTAATCACGAGCATTCAATGTCAATTTCCATAGTTTTTGATTTTTATCTACATAAAAGGCATTCTATGACTTTTTTGTGCTTACTCGTTATGGCTGTAGTGCCTTTGATTTAGACTTACCCTGTATCAACACAAATAAATACGAAAATGTGAAAGCATTACATGAAAATTGGAATTATGAGAGGGCTCACCACCTCATGCTCGTTTTGCCATAATTTCCTAGCTATTCAGCCTCATCTTTTCCCTCTGCTGTTGATCTTACACATTAATGCCAACTTATTCTTCTCTCATGAGTATTCTCCTCCTGCTGCACACTCCTTCTCACAATTAAAGTCTCCACTACGGGAATTATGCTGGAATCAGACCCTAATCCCATCTGTGTGTTGGCTGCCCCTTCCTCCTTCTTCCTGACCCTCTCCTTACTTCATAGATCAGTTTCCCAAAATGTGTTCTGGGAAGCACTAGTGCCTCAAGATGGTCATGAATAAAGGCTCAAATAAATTTGGGGAACTGTGTCACTTGCACATTCATATATTAAAGACTCAGAGGAATCCTGCATTAAGAAAGCTGTACGCTTTTAAGCCAACATTTCCCAAATCTATATATCCATGGAAATGTGTCTGTGAAAAATCTACCCCCAAATAAAAAAATAAATAAATAAAAATCCAGTTTATCATTATGGTACTAGAACTACTTTTCTCTTTCTTTCAGGTATTTTCTCTCTTCTGCCCAGGAGGTCTTGCTAAAAGTTTCTGATTGCTGATTGGCAGTGCTGAACTTCTCCAGAAGTCAAGCAGGCATTTGCTGAGTGGTCTGTGAAACACTCCACACTTTCAGAGAAGAGGGAGAAAGCAAAGGGAGCTTTCTGTTCTGAAAACTTTGTCCAATTGGTCCAATTGTCCATTACGGACATTTTCATCATAAAAAGGCAATTGATACAACATTTTCCATTTTGCGCTCCTCTTGATACATTCAAATGAATTAATTTTCTTAAAATTGGGCACCCAGACTAGCACATAGTGTAATAGACGCAGTTCAACCAGCGTGGAGGAAAACGCAGCTATTGTTTCCCACGGTCTTGACTCCATTCCATTCATGCAGACTAAGATCCTCTGAACAATATGTTTTAGCAGCCTTACCACTCTGCAGACCTATATTTAGCTTGACTCGGATAACAATTTTCTCCTTTCTTATTAGGATTTCCACATCAACGACAGCTAAAGCCGCATCACGGTAGACCTTACAGAGGAGGGGGTCTTAGAGAACAGCTTTTCCAAGATATATCAGTCTCCTGATAACAGCAACACCACAAGACTGCTGGAGAACTTTCTGGAATACTGAGGCAGCTGATGAGATCACGTCTAAGTGAGGATGCTCTTGGCAAAGTCTTTGAGAACTGATCAGTGCTTAGGGGAACTGAAATGAAGAAGGAGTAAAGACTGAAGCACATGCTGGCCATTGACCAAAAAGAGAACTTTCTATTTATCTTGATGGGCCTTGAGACCCTTCCTTGCTAACCTCTACAAATTGTTGACCCTCTTTCCTACTTTGCTGGCTTCTACACCATCAGTGCCTCATGGTTCTTTGTCAGCTACTTTACCTGTTTCTTCTAAGTCTCATTTGCGGTTCTGTCTCCTCTATCCACTCCTTAAAGTTGGGGTCCCTTCCTGCTTGGACTCTGGTACTCATTTCCTCATTCTATCCACTCTTGTCTACATTCACAATCTTGACCATCATTACCACTGCTAATGCTATGTTGGTGACTCCCAAATTATCTCTTCTGGAGTTTAAACCTATTTACCCAATTATATATGAGATGTTTCTGCAGGAATGTCTGAAAGAAACCTCCTATTTGATACATGTAAAATGTCATCTTTACTTCCAAACTTATACTTCTTCTTGCCATCCTGATAGATAAAAATGGTTTCCCTAGTTTTCCAAGCCAGTAACCCTGGTCATCCTCCTTGGCTTCATCCTGAGCTCTTCACAAGGCCCTCCCATACAGTTTGTTACCAAAATATATTGTGCCTCTAGGCAAATAGATTTGGGTTTTAACTATGCTTCAGTCTCTTACTAGTTCCAAGCTGTCTGTGCAATGTGCTTAACTCACAGAGCCTCACTTCCCCATTTATAACAAAATTGAGTCTCACTAGTTAGTGGTAGAACTGAAGCTTGAACACAGATTCTTAAACTTCCCTTCTATTCCTTCTTAACAACCCCATTATGCTCTTGGCTATTTCTCCCAGATATGTGTTATCTGCAAATTTGATAAACTTAGTTTGATGTAATTATTAGAGTCTTTGATAAAAATGTATCACAGGAAAGGGACAATAGTAATGGCTTAGGGTTGCCTCTTGAAAACCTTGCTCAGTTGACCACTCTGTAGCACAAGTGCGCCTCTGCAAGGTAGCTAAGAAAAGGGCAGAGAAAGAGGTTAGTGTGAGTTGAGAGCTATAAATTGAAATCTGAGCTAGGGACCAAAGAAAAATTATCTGAGGTACTAAGTAAGAACAACATGTCAAGACTAGGGTCCAAAGTTCAGAGAAGATATGTCCAGGAGGCCCAATGAGTGGGTAGGAGAGGCCTGCTCTCTGCCCTCCTCATCATCGTCTCCCCCCCACCCCCCAGCAGAGATGGCTACACGCTTATACCCATGGCTGTGAGGCCAAGATGCTAGCAATCAGATCCTATATTACAAATATAACAACTAGCTCCTTACAAAGTTTAATAGGTCTCCCTAAGATAGAGCAGCTTCACAGACAACTATTACCATTATTCCATAAAAATCAAGCCTTTTGCAATTCTTACTGTTCACTTGCCTTCCTCTCAAAGTACACAGACTCACTCTGCTATCCATGGTGGTGACAGAGGATAGCATATGTGTACCTCTGTGTGAGGGGGTGCGCAGGGGGTGCTCAATCCCTTGGCAATGATCAACCAGCTATAAGTCATCAGAGAGCTTACTATGTTTTCTCAGCCCATTCTGAATTCTGTTTTATTTTTCCTCAGTTTCAAGGTAGAGAGTGGTGGGGAGAGGTTGAAATCATAAAACATCGTAAAGACAGTACATCCCTTCACCTCTTCTCTTGGCCTATGTCTATATAATCTGGGGTCAAAATTGCACATTGAAGGAAAAGCTACTGAACTTAACTAGGGTTTTAAAGTTCAACTCCAGATTTTGCCAAACACCTTGTTAAATCAAGTTAAATTTACGACGTCTATCCAGTTCTCAAGGATTTTTGCCCCAAGATAGCTGAGGGACATGGTGCCCTCCTGCAGTCTGGCTTTATTTTTGTAGTGGTTTTCAAATGGTGTGTGCATGCATGAGGGTGTCGCCTTCTCCTTCTGTGATTATCACCTGTCAGTGAAAGTCCCTTGATCTTTCATCCTATGAAAACAAAAACAATAGTCCTGGAGCCATTTACCCTTAATGACACTCTTGATTGCTTCATTAATTACTAAGGTTGATAAATGATCAGTTTAACGATCAATTTTTATCATTTTTACAGAGATTAAAGTCAGGCTTATACTGCCCTGTGGTTTCTGGAATCTGCCCTGTCCCACTTTATAAATGTCCAATAATAGCCGTCCTTGCCATTTGATACCTGTAGCTGAGAGACTATCCATTATAACTGGAGACCTGGGGCAGCTGGGTGCTTTCATTGACCCTGGTTGGTTCGGAGAGTCAAAAAATTATGCTAGTCAGAACTCCCAGCTACATTAGCTGCTGAATTCACAGGATGTATGATTTTGTTTTTAACGGAAAGTTAAGATTTGTATCACTGGTCTTCATCTGTTGCTAAGAGCTCTTCTTACAGGCAACTGGAAGCTCTTCTTTTCTTCACCCATTGGAGACTTCAGTGTCCTTTCCCTGATACTTGTTTTTCCTTTTCCAGTTTGAAATCCATTTTCCTTGTGGAAGAACACTGAAAGAAAATATGAGTTGCTTCTTTCCTATTGTTTGTTACGATAAGACCACATTCTCATTCTCCTTATTTTTGTCCCAACATACTTCAATATTTTTTTCTAAAAATTGTCTCTAGATATTTTTCATAAGCTTCAGCTTATTCAGGCCTGCTAGACTCTCTCATGTCTTTCTTACAGTTAATTCTCTCAAGATCCTTTTCTTTCTGATCAACTAATTCCTGCTAAGGTGTTGATGGCTGATAATGGCTTAATGTGTCAACCTTTTAGGATAGCATTTGCATTTTCACAACTGCTTTTAATCCCTTAACCCAAAAAAGTGGATGATAGGAGAATTTCAAGTATTCTTGCAGAGACAATAAGGAAAGAACTTTGGAGGGAAACGAGTTTTTCCTAAAGCCCCACTAATCACAGAACAGACTTTTAAAGTACTTATCTGTACATAAGTCTCTCATTCCTGTAAATAACATGGGAAAAGTCAATAAGAGAAAATGTAATGCACATCCGTCATTGCAGATGTCAGACAGCTGTGAAATGAAGGCAGGAGCAGCTTCTCCATGTCTTTAGAGGTTTCTAAAATAGAGCTAGTCTGACTTTTCAGCCCTTTTATTCTGATCTGATCTGTTTAATTTGATTAAGTTTTAATGTAAAAAAGTTTTGTGGAGCATTTAGAGCAGTGATTACAATTTAACCTGGAAAGTAATTAAGAAAATGCCAACAAAATGCAGGCATTCTAGGGAACAATATATTATGTTGGTTAGGAGGTTACTGTCCAGAGTCAGACAAACCTAGATTCAAATCCTCACTCTGACTCTTGAGAAGTGAGGGTCCGTGGGCAAATCATGTAACTTGAGGCTTAATTTCAACCTCCGTTAAATGGGCATAATAATATTAACACCTATCTGACAGGCCTATCCTGAGGACTCCTGAGATAAATTAAGTAAAATGCTCTGAGTAGTTTTTAGAACATAGTAAAAGCTAGCGAATATTACTGTTGTGAGTGTGGGTGTTTTTAAGCAGAAAACATGACAGGACTCTTCAAGCCAGCTTTGGGGTCTTAGGGTTCCTCCAGGTGACCATGGTTGTCTGGCCAACAAAATGAAAATTAGCAGTCATTTCTATTGAGATTCTAAGATGTATTAGTCTGTTTGTTCATTTATTTTTTTCTTACATTCCTTTATTCTGGCAGTTTGTATCAAGCACCTGTTACATTAGAAGCTGAAAAACAGTGGTAAACAAGGCAGATATTCTCCCTGCTCTCAAAGCGCTTAGAGTCTAATGGTGTCCTTGCAGAGCAGGAAAAAGGCTAGGTATAGAATCCAAGTGTAAGAGGTGACAGAGGACATTGACCTCAACACATTTTACCTCTCTATAAAACAAAACCTACCACTTCACACCCATTTGGATATCTGCTATAAAAAAAAAAGAAGAAAAGAACAAGTGTTGGTGAGTATGTGGTGAAATTGGAACTCCTGTGCACTACTGGTGGGAATGTAGAATAGGGCAGCCATGGTGGAAAACTGCATGGAAGTTCCTCAGAAAATTAAAAAAGAATTACTATATGATCTAGCAATTCCACTTCTGGATTTACACCCCAAAGAAGTGAAAACACAAACTTGAGCAGACATCTGTACACCTTTTGTATACGCACTATTCACAATAGCCAAAAGGTGGAAGCAACTCAAATGTCCGTCAATGGATGAATGGATCAGCAACGTGGATAAGCTGTATGTACACACACGTGTGTGTGCATGCACACACACACGGGAACATTATTCAGCCATAAAAAGGAATGAAATTCTGATACATGCACTGACATGGATGAAATTTAAAGACATAATGCTCAGTGAAATAAGTCTGACACCAAAGGACAGTGTCATGTGACTACACCTATCTGAGGTACCTAGAACAGTCAAATTCATAGGGACGGAAAGTAGAATAGTGGTTACCAAAGGCTGGGGGAAGAGGAAATGAGGAGTTAGTATTTAACGGGTACAGAGTTTCAGTTTGGGGAAGATGAAAAAGTTGTGAGGATGGCTGGTGGTGATGGTTGCACAATAGCAAGGTGAGTGTGCTTAATGCCACTGTACTATACACTTAAAAATGGTTAAAATGGTGAATTTTATGTGACACATGTTTTACCACAATAAAAAACAATCATACGTTCTGTGAATTCTAGAGTTAACATAGGTGGAAGTTGTGACCAGCATAATGTTTTCCCTCTGTAATGTAGGGAATCTTAGCTGTTACCTGCTTGGTTGAAAAAAACAAACCAATATTTAGACAGCAATAACCATCAGGGGCTGTGTTTTCTTTTTAAGTTCTTTATAAGTGGAGCAAAACATTTGCATGCCTTCCCTCATTCTAGAGCTCTCCTCCTATGAAGATATTTTATTCTTTCGCCTCACGAGGGAAGCAAGCAGGGGTACTAAGCGAGATGGCAGTGCGTGGATTTAGCACATAAGGCCTAATCCAACAGTCTGATTTGACAGGGACATATATGACATGCAGAAATACTGAAAAAACTTTTCATACTACTGTAAATAAGTTATGTTTAGTTATTTTTAAGTACTCTCATTTCTCCAAAATCATTTTGAAATGTTGGTATTTTAAAAATTTGAAGGCTGCCTTCCTGTTCTCATGTCATTATCTACAGCCATGTACAGAATTTTAATGGTGCATTTTCTCTACTTAATATTTGTGCTATTTTAAACAAGGACCATGCTAATGTGTGTTTTTGTTTAGCCAACTAGGCTTTCATTAAGAGAAAATTAATAGTGTATTTTAAAAAGTTTATTGTTTAACATTAAAGAGGTAGTCTAAAGATTTTTTTCTTTGAAAAACAAATGATAAACTAGAAAATGCACTTTCCAAGGGAAAATATAATCTTAAAACATAAAAATAAGTTTTAGAAATACATAGTGAAATTCTTATGAGGAAAAATTAGTGGTTTATTGAGGAAAAACTAAGGTGTCCTAGAGTACATCTTTGACCTTTAAAGTTGATGTCTAGGGAAAGATCATGTCTTCCTGCAAATTACACTTCAGTGCCACAATAAGAGACAAAAATATAAGGTTGAATGGATTACATATCCGACATGATATGGTGTATCTTATACTTTTTTAATAGCAAAAGTACAAAAAAATGTTTAAAACACACACACTGCTGCGTTCTAGCATAAAATAATATAAAACTTTCTAATAGAATAATTTTTTAATGATATGGTTAATTACCCTTGTTAATTCATTGAACAAGTGTTTAACGAGCACCTTCCACACGTCAGGCACTGTGATCTATCTTGGGATACTGGCTTCAACAATATCAAGGGTATTTCCTGCTCTCCTGGAGCTTAAGTTCTGGGTGCCACCTGGAACACCTCACTTCTTTTAAAGCTATAGACAGTTTCCTAATCCAAATGTAGTTGTTCTGGCCTCTTAAATTCCATTTCTCCAGACTAAATAATCATGATCACGTTTCTCCTTTTACCTGGTAGTTCCACCATATACAAACTAAGAAATGAACAATCATTTCCTTTGGAGCTAAAGAAAAAAGCTCTTAGATAACAACCAACATTAATTTCAATAACTTCTGGTATTTTAAGGAATGGTCAAATAATTCTTCTCCCTTAATTTAACAGCAAGCAATTTATTGAATTAGGCTTTTTGTGGGAAAAAAAATAAAACAGAATGACAGAGTGATATAAACACATGATTAGAGAATACTCTATTGTTTTTTAAAAGCTGTTTAATTTTGTTACTCTAAAGTATTTGTTATAAAAAACTTCTGGCTAGGATGAAGGATCATCGAAAACTTGGAAAAGAAATGAATCCACTTAAATGTATTTCCCAAACTCAATATCCTTACATTAAAGAGCCATATACAGATTTTCAAAATTTGCCCAAGGAGTGAATAGTAACACTGGATGCTATTTTAGTAAGTAAAAGTGGGTATGTAGACTATAATCAAGTTCAAGGATAACATCAACTGCTTAATATTAAATACAGGAGCTGTTACAGAAACTGCTAATTATCCTCCGATATTTATTTTCCCCGTTTTGCACCGATAGAGATGTGTAGCTGGGTACTGGTTGCCCAATCTCCATTGTGGCTGTGTGTGGTCATGTAAGTTCCAGCCAATGAAGGTGTTTCATACATGATATGAAACCCCATGGGAGTGGCCTTAAAGGATGCGGGCCAGCCCCTCTCATTGTTTTCTCCTTGCTTCTACCTGGAATTTGGATATAACAGCTGGAGCTTAAACCACCATTTGGGACCACAAGGCAAATACTAAATGATGAGGATGGTAAGGCTGAAAAATGGAAGAAGCCCAACTTTATGACCCCATAGAGCACTGGAACAGCCTTGAACAGTCCACCTTCTATCTTCTTTTATGGAAGAAAGAAATCTCTACCTTGTTAATTGCGGTCTGTCACTCAGCTGAACCTAATCCAAACTAACACCACATTTGGTCCTACATTTAAAAATAGGGTGCTATGCACGACAGAACCTAAGTTTATGGAATTGCCTGTGGTAGGCACCAGGTCCTGTAGTCCGGGATATTATAGGCTCAGAAAGCTGGGGCTTTTGTTATTTTTAGCAAAATGTTTGGTCATACTGTCAACTGCTACTCCCTGGAAGGCAAACCAGGTGCCAACTGAGACTTTTAATATTAGGAGAAATATTATGAAATATTCAGATGCTGATGTGCATTGGCTTTTTCCTGCTGTGTTCAGCAGTCTTCAAGAGAGAGATGAACTCAGTCTAGGACCAGCTGTCCTGCAGGCTGAGATAAAAGTAAAACCACTTTAAAATGAAAGGCACTCTCTGCTTTTGCTGGCGATCTGAGTTGATGGAGAATCCCCAATTTATGAGGTTGAAAAAATAAAAAGAATAAACTGTATCCTAAACTAAAGTACGGTAAGTATAAGCCATAGCTTCCAGGAGGTAGCCTTAGAAGGAAGTAAACCTGTGGCCCAGGATGTCTTTTATCACCTTTCAGGTAAGAGTAAAGCTATAAAAAAAGGAAAAAAAAAAAAAAAGAGTTTCAAGAAATAAGCTTCTCATTTATGAGGACTTGTTATACTAAGATTTAATCTATATTTGATGCAAATATATGATCTCCAGCAGAGCTCTGTCTTCTACTACATAATTATGGATGACAATAAAATAAAATAAATAAGTGAAAGAAAGAAACAACCACCGCCATAATAGAGTTGTCTACCAGAACTTGGGAAAGATCAGATTTAGGATATTGCCTGTGGCAATGATCAAATTTAGGTTATTGCCACCCAAACAAGGGTTATTCTCCCTCAGGGCCTCAAGGTCCAATGGAGCCTTATGTTGCAAGGGGGAGGGGAAAGCAAAGGAGGGATCCGCAAGTTCTCTTGAAGAGAGTCAGAGTGGCACACCTCCATTAGGAACTGCAGAACATACAGGTAAGTAAGTAAAAGAACAGAGGCGCCAAGTGCCTACATTTAACATTACCTATGTGAAAGTACAAAGGAAAAAAAATACATCTAATTGATGCTTACCATTAGATCATCTAGTTTTACATCTAGATTAACTTCTCCAACAATGAAAATGCATATATATTTAAATTTTTTAAAGAATGAAGAAGTAGGATTGACTAAAAATTCTGAAATTTTTGATGCAGTAAGAAGGCTTCTTTTATTAAACCTGACACGTCGTGTTTGTGGATGTCCTATTCTGGAAAGTAAAATCAGTCCACTAATGGACAAAAACAACTTTTGTTAAATGAAAAAATTATTAGCAACTTTAATAATAAAAATACATTTAAATGCAAGTGTTATGTTAAAAGATTTTTATTTTGTCCATTTGTACTGTTTAAAATAATCCTGACAAATTTTATTATCTCTCTCTCATTCCCTCACCTTCATGTTTTTTATTTTGTTTTTAAATAATTTAATTCAGGCCTCATCTCTTTTGTGATACTTATGGAAGTTTTCCCTTTCAAAATTCAATCATGTTTTGAAACTTTGCTTTGTTTTTATAAATAAAAACTTACTAAGATCCGCTTTATTCTTCCTACTCTTCTCTCTCCATACCACCATGCTACAAGAACATTTTTCTTTAACTTTACAGATTGTTCCTATCTAGATAAAAATTATCTTTGTTTCCTCCCTAATTTTTCTTCTGTATTTCTAACTTTCCACTTTTATTATTTTCCAATGCTGTCTTATTCTCTCTTCTAATCCTCACCTCCTTTTTATGGAGTCTAAGATTTTCATTATCAGAATCCAACAAATATCTCTTTTCCTCCTTCATTCTGACCCCCTAATCATTTCCTAAATTAATATTTCTCAAAGTGTGGAGAGAAGACTACAGGCATTGAGTTCACTAAGGAAAGAGCTCAGCAGTCCCTCAAAATATTATATGGGTTACCATGTAGCCCAGCAATTTCACTCCTAGTTACACACTCAAGAGAAAGAAAAAACACATGTGCATGCAAAAATTTGTACACAAATGTCCATAGCAGCATTATTCATAACAGCCAAAAAATAGAAACAACTTAAAGGTCCATCAGCTGATGAATGGATAAGTAAAATGTAGTATATCCATATCACGGAATGTTATTTTCAACTAAACAGGAATAAAGTACTGAGTATGTGCTATAATTGAATAAACCTTGAAAAAATTATGCTAAGTGAAAGAAACCAGTCACAAAAGACAAACTATTATGTGATTCCATTTATGTAAAATGTCCAGAATTGGTAAATCTACAGACAGAAAGTAGACTAGTGGTTGCCTAGGGCTGGGCAGTACTGTAC
Source organism: Tapirus indicus (assembly GCA_031878705.1). Classification (NCBI taxonomy): domain Eukaryota; kingdom Metazoa; phylum Chordata; class Mammalia; order Perissodactyla; family Tapiridae; genus Tapirus; species Tapirus indicus. The sequence goes on along the minus strand of CM062917.1, from coordinate 162,447,669 downwards.
GAGAATGCAGAGTGGCTCTTAATGAGTTTGGAGTTTCCACTTGGAAATGACCAAAAATTAGATTGTGATGATGGTTACAGAGCTCTGTAAATATACTATATACATTGAATTATATGCTTTAAACGGTGAATTTTATGGTATGTAAATTATGTCTCGATAAATTAGTTAAAAAAAGAAAAAGAAGTCACTTGGATGCTTGGTTAAAATGCAGATTTCTGGGCCCTACCTCAGACCTACTGAATCAAACTCTTACTAAGGATGTAACCCAACATTCTGTTTTTTGAAAAAGCACCCTAGAAGATTCTTATGCACATTGAGGTATGAGACCTTATTCTAAAACGTGTATTATCTTAGCAAATACACAAATCTCTACCTGTCAGGCTTTGAATCAGTGGTTAACTCTTGCACCAGCCCAGCAAATAGAATTCCTCCTGCTTCCTCTAATCTTCTACATGGCAGGTATTACCTCCCTGCTTCACTCAGCCGGATCCCTCAGATTCCCACACTGAAACCCAACTGAAGACTCTCTTTCTTTTGCTCTTTCTCAAATATTTTCCACATATAACATTAACTGCATGTTTTTCAGGAGCCATTTTCCCTTTACATGTATTTTCTGTCCTTCAAATATTCTTTCCTTTGAAATATTAAACCTAAAATCATGCATACATACTGAATTCTGGAGTCACATCACTTAATTTGTTCAATAGCCCACAAATAATAGGACAATTTCTGAAGGTATGAAAGGATTTTGTGTTATTGCTGATTTTCCGAGGCATCTAGCTTTTTCCGGTGGTAATATCACATAGCCCACCGCTGGCAGAGAACATCCTCATTCAAAGTTCATATTTGCACACTGTGTGATCCAATAAGGGTCTGTGAGAGTAGAGGAGGTCTCTTGTCCCAACCTTAGGCCTCCATGAAACAGGAGCTTGGGAATTTCTTGGTCATTACAGATCAAGCTCACTGGAGGAGTGGTGTTGGGGCACGAATTATGTTCAACTGCAGGGAAGCTAGAGCAGAGGACTCAGACATTGGAGAGGCTTAGGGATGTTTTGATGGGAAAGGTTTTGGAAACGAAACCATTTTAGAGCCAGATTCTGATGTTGGCTGACTTAAATGTTACTAGGAAGGTCTTTGGCCTAAATTCCCACACCCTCACCCCTACTCTCCATACCGAAAAAGAGGTGAAATTTCACCATCAAAGATTCATGCTTTTTAGGGTCTTGAAGGCCAGAAAGCCTCACAAACTCCATATTACTATAAAATTCCCTTGGGGAGTGGGTAAAAATTCTTAGTTATTTGAGGGATAGCTGGTTGCAGAGATGCACAAGTGGGAACCCAAAAGAAAGAGAAATTCTGAAAAAACAAAGTGGGAATTTAGCAAAGGCTCTATTTGATTACTTTGTGGATGAACCAGAGTGGGAAAACTAGTTTACTTTTAAGTCTGTGATGTTCTTTAAAAATTCAACAATGGAAAAAAAAAAAGCCACACCACCAAAAAAACTTACCTCCTAGTTCAAAGGAAGAAGTTTACATATAAATAATTGACTGCCTAAATGAAAAACAAAAGAAGCAAGCAAGCCAAATAAACAATAACACACTAGTACAATTATAAGCACTAGATTTCATTTGGGTTTTTTCCTGCACATATAGGACCGTTATTATTTGAATTTTCAGCAATTTTTAAAAATGAGTACCCTACAATCATTTCCTCTATTTTTTCAGCCATAGAGAATTAGGAATGAAAACAGAAATACCAACTTTATTACTTAAAAAAGCCAAACTTCTCTCTAGTTTGTAAAGAAATGCTATGAAAGAACTTTCTAGAACTACCTTTTATTTTCACTTTTTTGTGAATCACTTTACCCAATGACTTCTGGTGGCCAGGGAGGGTTGCTGGTCACCTCTTCCTTGTTGTCTGAGGATCAGAATTGGCTGATCTCATTAGAGTCTACTGACGTCCTTCTGCTGAGACCATGTTTCTCCAGAATTTAGTTAATTACTAAACTTGGCAAGAGTTCCTGAGTCAGGCTATTTCTGCCTGACCTGGCACTCTAACAGGCAGTTTTTGTGAGGACTGTGGCCAACACCGTCTCTGTGCTGAGCTATAGTCTGGGCTCTTCCTACCCAATCTTCCTTCTGTCTCTCTCCTTCCTCAGGTGTCAGCTCTTCCTCCTCTTTCATCCTTTTATCCTTCAGAGACATTTTGCCCAATAAATCGTTTGAATGTCTAATTCTGTCTTAATCTCTGCTTCTTAGAGTATTTGAACTGACACATTACTCATGAAAAAAATGTATTCATTTCTTCTTCTTTTTTTTCCTTTGGTAAAGCATTGTAAAACCAACTGGATAGGGTAATCTGTAGAAATATTTATTTCTCTAAGTAATAACGTGACATATATCATATATTTGCACCAGATACACAAGTCATCACAGTTTTAAAACTTTGACCAATTTTTTTTCAACTTAAGAGCATTTTAGATATGGAAAATATTTTCGAAAAACTCTACACAGAAAAATCATTTAATTTATATATTTGAAGAGCTGTCCATATTATTTTCACACTCAGAACATTCTGTTCTTTTGATCTAGTGATTTTAAAGTAGTGGAATTAATATAAGGAGAAAAGAAAGCAGTGGTTTCCAGGGATAAACAGCCACGGGGTTAAGAAAATTCTTGCAAGTCAAAGAGTTTTTGTAATTTCATGATTTTTTTCTTTGAAAAACTACTTACAGCTCTGTCTGAAATCTGAATATCCCCAATGAAAGCCAGTCATAAGAGCCAGAAAAAGGCAAAGGGCTGTAGAATATCACAATAATTCTAATGATAATTAGCCCAAATCATAGCTCTAATCAAATTTCACTTCTAGGAGGTAGGTATAAAGAGATCTTTGGAATTTGGGGCTGTATAATGAATACTTTCCTATCTCCCACAGAGAAACAGTTTCTGACGAGGTTAATGTATTCCATTTCATTGTGTAATTCCCTTCCTCCTCTTTGCCCTTTCCTTTTACGTGTATAATTGGAAAACCAAAACGACCAAAAGTTCTTTGGGAATTAGATTGAAAAAGAAATGTATCTCTCCTTGTTAATGTTCTCATAATGGAAAGAAATGGCTTAAAAACGTAGTTTTTAAAAGTAGGAAAGAATTTGCATAGAATAGCAAATATTGATCTAAATATTTTCATGGGCAAGTAGTTGTTTTTATACAATCAAATCCTATTTAAGAAATTAATAATTGAGAGTTTCTAGGTTAATTCACTACAATTAAGGGAGAATCAACTCGCTAAAGCCAAAAAAGGGAAAAACAGTCACATATAATAATGAACCAGAGTGAAATAGTAAAAGCACTATATATATATATATATATATATACAGTAAAATTAATTAATGGGTTTGAAAGCAAGAAAAAAATGAATTTCAATTATTATATAGTGTTAGCCAATCCAAATAAATAAACTTAAAAATTTTCAAGAATCTCTAAGGTTCTAAGCTGTGCTTTCCTCATTTCTCATTCTAAAATTTAATAAATTGTTAGTTGGTCAGAAAAAGTTGACTCTTGCCATTAGTATTAAATTAGTATCTCAAAGAGAGGCATATTACACAAAAGTAAGATGGGGCACTCAAGTATTTCAATGTTAATAAACGATGTTCAGCACTAAGTAATGTAGATGATGGTTAACTTTCATTTTATTTTTAAAAATGCAGCAAATAGTTTATCTCCTAACCACCTCCAACCTCAGTATAGTTAGACCAAGGATGGAACAAAGACCAAGAGGAAAAGATTACAATTAGGCCATACTTCTGAAGCTGGAAGTATATGCACTAGAAGGTTATATGTGAACTAATATTTTAAAAGGCCATTGATTTTATATTAGTTACTTAGCCTTGAGTCAGTGTCCTCCACTTGCCTGTTTCTGAATGGCACTGTGGTCTCCAAATCAGAGACTGATTGGAATTTTAGTTTTACCAAAGCTAGTTTTAAATCAGCCGATTCCAGACCCTTGTTGTACTCCATGTGTGATGCAGCAAAAAGAGCATTTGGCCAAGACTTGAAATGAGAGATTTGGGAATTGATTCAGAACCCATCAAGGCAAACCAGGAGAAAGAGGAGGCAGGGAACTGTGAAAATGCGTGTGTGTGTGAAGGAAGGGAGCACGCATGGTCCTGTTAATTTTGGAGGAATGACAGTTTACTCCATGGACAACAATGCCTTCTGTAGTTTATGATGCACACGTCAGAAGCAATTTTTAAGGAAACACTGCCAACTGGACCCCAAAGTGTAGAAGAAGGAGAAAATGTGGGCTAGTGGGAAAGGATAAGCTCTAGGCTTTCTGTCAGGCAGACTGGTGTTATCCTTGACTCCTCTTTGTAGATCACATCCTGTATCCCACCTGTGAGCAAGTCCTGTTGGCTTGACTTCCAAAAATGTATTCAGAATTGATCATTTCCCACCCCCTCCACTGCTACAGCCTAATCCATCTCCCTTTATCTGGATTGTTGCAATAGTCTCGACTGTTCTTTCTCATTTAACTATAGTCTTTTCTCAGAACAGGAGCTTGAGAGATCATTTTTAAATGATCTTCTCACTTCCCTTCTCACTCCAAGTTAAAGACCCTTCACAATCCAGCCTCTGCCTGCTCAGATTCCTGAAACTATGCTGGCCTCCCTTCTTCAAACCCTCCATGTGCTCACCACCTGGATATGTATTTACACACACTTCTCCCTCTACCAGGGATGCTCTCTCCCACATCTCCTCAGGATGTGTTTGCTCACCCCCTTGAGCTCTTTCCTCAGATGCCATCTTCTCAGTTGAGGCTTCCTCTGGCCAACTTATTTTCAATGGCAATCCTCAACTTCGTCGTCCCCCCAAGAACTTCTCATCCCCTTCCTTGATTTATTTTCTCCAAAATATACTCATTTTACCAATTTGTTTGTTATCTCAACTGGAATGTAACCTGAGAGCAAGCATTATTTTCTGACGTTTACTGCTCTGGCATGAATAATAATGCCAGGTTTTAGTAAATATTTAGTAAATAAAATGATTTGAATCTTGGCTCTACTACTCTTTAGTTGTCCGTGTACCTAACTTAGATTAAAAAAATTGCATCCAATCTAATTAACAATTACTTTATCTTCAAGACCCTGAAAAGTTATACCTGACAAATATGATAATGGAATGCCAGGGGCTGTTCTAATCCAGCACAATCAGTATCCCTTACCTAAATTATCTTGGGGGGAGGGGCATGTGACAGAAGCTGACAGTCTAGTGGGGAAAGGAAATCCCCTAGCCCCTTGTGCACATAACCATTAAACGTATCCACAACGGACTGCCGATTAATTTATTCAATGAATAAATATATATTGAGAACCTCTTATGTGTCAGACATTTTTTCCAAACACCTGCAATACATCAGAAAATGTAAATGACCAATATCCTTGCCCTCTTAGTGCTCACATTCTGGTGGAGATTCTGACAATAAACAACCAGTACAATGAATACTGAAGGATGTAGAATGTTAGAAAGTGACCAAGTGCTGCGGCAGGGGAGGGAAGGGAGTGGAGCGGGACAAGAGGGACAAGGGGTGCTGGGGCGGGGAGGCTGCTGGAGCAGGAAGGGAAGGGCCTGGCTGTCCTCCTGCAGAAGGTGAGAGTCGGGTGAAGTCTCTAAGGAGAACCACAGGGAAGAGGAAACCAGTAAAAAGTCAAAAGACAAAAGGCAAATCCATAAAAAATGGAAGGGTCTAGAAAAAGAAACATAAGGGCAGGAGAAACGAGATCAGTGGTTGCCTGGGAGGGGGCTGGAGTGGGAATTGACCGCAGAGGGGCAGGAGGGAAATTTGGGGGGGGGGGGTTGAAGAAAACGATCTAAGGCTGAATTGTGGTGATGGTTGCACCATTGTATAAATTTACTAAAACTCATTGAATTCTACACTTGAAGTAGGTGAATTTTAGCGTTTGTAAATTTTATCTTGGTAGAAATATTGAAAAGAGAGAGAGGAAATAAAAGAGGTAACATTAGGAATAACAGTAAAAAAAGCATGTAAAAGACTTGAAAATTATAAATAGAAAACTCTTAAAGCAGTTTCTGGTATTTCTTTATTTGTACATTAAACCAGATATCTGATTATATTTTTATTTGATGTCTCAAATCCAAGGTCCATTTAGGTACTCTGTGATGGTTAGTTTTATATGTTAACTTGGGTAGGCTACAGTACACAATTACTCAACTAAACACTAATCCAGGTGTCGCTGGGAAGGTATTTTGCAGATGTGGATAATATCTACAGTCAATTGACATTAAGTAAAGGAGATTATCCTTGACAATGGGGGTGGGCCTCATCCAATCAGTTGAAAGGCCTTAAGAGCAAAACAGAGGTTTCTCCACATGAAGCTTAGAATAGGTATATATTAATAAGAAAATCATACAAATAATGTAAAATGATAACTTTATAAATGTGAGATATACGGAGTTATGAGAGCAAAAGCTGTAAATTCCATGAGGAGAGAGAATATGTCTTCTTTTTGGTCATACTGTACTGCCAGCATCCAGCACGATGCCAGAGTTATATTAGGGGCTCCATAGTCTCTTTGGATATAAATGAATGAATATAGATCCCAGTTCTATAATGAAGAGATGAATGAAAACACCAAAGCATGTCTGGAAGGAAAGTCCTAAAGATAACCAAGGATTTGGAAAATCAGGCCCAGAAAAGATAGAAAGATTTACTATTATTTCAACTAGTGAAGAGAGAATTGAACATTGATCTAAAAACAGAGTTTAAGGACTTCAATTCCCAAAGTAATATCACATTGGTTTTCTTTTGAAGGCATTTCTTGTGAGAACTCTTTGTGTGTAAAACATCACACTTGCCCAGCATTTATATGTTAAATGTGAGGAACTATCCCACTGACAGTAAGAGATTTGACACGTGGCTATGGGATGTCAGGGATATTCTCTTAAATTTTTCTTGTTTTAATCTGAACAACTTTCTGGGAACATTTCGTTAGATCTCTGTGACTCTAAGTCTATATTCCACTGTTTAGTAGATACACATCGTACAAAATTCCAAAACTAGTATAGCAGGACATTAGGAGGACGACTTATTCTTAAACACATGTGAATTTGGAAAGGCCACAAACTCAAATGAGGCATGAGAGCAATCTTGGAATTTTATCTTCTTTTCATGGCACTTTTGTGTGTGTGTGTGTGATTGTTTTATTTCCAGCATTATTATTATCTACAGCTAAGTCTTTAATATTTTCATTTCTTTGGTAGTGGTAGGTTTCCATTGCAGTACAAATCAAGGTCAAATTCCAAATTCTTCTGTTTCAGAAAATTCCCAGGTCAGACAAAACAATGTAGGTAAATTCTCTTACCTTGTCTTTAAGTACGATCCTGTGCCTAGTGTTTGCTGATTCCAAGTCTGGGATAGTTAATTTTATGTGTCAACTTAAAAGCTAAGGGATGCCCAGATAACTGGGAAAACGTTATTTCTGAGTGTGTCCATGAGGGTGTTTCTGGAAGAGATTAGCATTCGAACCAGTAGACTGAGTAAAGAAGACGGCTCTCCTTAAAGTGGGCAGGCATCATCCAATCCGTTGAGGCCCAAATAGAACAAAAGGACAAAGGAAGGAGAATTCTCTCTCTCTCTTTGAGCTGGGACATCCATCTTCTCCTGCCCTTGGACATTGGAGCTCCTGTCTCCCGGGCCTTCAGACTCTGGGACTTACACCAGCAGCCTTTGAGACTGAGAGTTACCACCACCGGCAACCCCGGATCTCAGGCTCTTGAACTCCAAGTGAATTACACCGCTGGCCTTCCTGGTTCTTCAGCGTGCAGATGGCAGATGGTGGGACTTCTGGCCTCCATCACCCTGAGAGCCTATTCCTGTCACAAATTTCCTCTCTCTCTCTCCCTCTCTCTATATACTGGTTCTGCTTCTCTGGAGAATCCTGACTAATTCAAAGTCTAGGCTGTATGCTCTTCCCTTCTCACTTCAAATGTTAGTTTCCTAGACATAGGATGTACTTTCACACCAAAGATTCCTTGTCTCATCATTTACAGTTTTTTTGTTTTGTTTTGTCTACACAAAGCTTTCTAACATGTATCAGAGAGGAGTTCTCACTCTCCATTACCCAGAGTAGGCACGGAATTCCCTCAGAAATATTTCTTATTGATTTCCTTAAAATTCTATACCCAAACCTCCTCAGAGGTCAGAAAGTCATGTTCAGAAATTTAGCTAGCAGTGGTGTTTTTATCCAGTATGCATGGTAGTTTAATGTTTGTGCTTTGTAATTTTGTTGATTGGTTGAATGTCTCTACCCTTTAGTTATCCACATTCCCCAAAATTTGTTTGACTTTTAACCCCCATAAAATTCGAGAATGATAATACAAATCCAGAAATATGAATCTCCTTTAAGAAGTGTGGTGATTTTAATTAAAGGGAGGTATGAAGCAAACCACTTACCTTATTATGGGCTTTATTGTGTCTTCCACAAAGATATGTTGAAGTTCTAACCTCTGGAATCTGTAAATGTGGCCTTATTTGGAAATAGGGTCCTTGCACATGTAATAAAGTCAAAATGAGGTGATAATCGGATCCCTAAGGGATCCCTAATCTGAGGACTGGTATTCTATAAGAAAAGGGAAATTTGGACAGAGAGACACAGAAAGAAGAAGGTCATGTGAAGATGGAGGCAGAGCTGGGGCGATACATCCACAAGCAAATGAAAACCAAGAATTGCTCACAACCCCCAGAAGGTAGAAGAATTCAGGAAGCATTCTTCCCCGGGGCCTTCAGAGAAAGCAGGGCCCTGCTGTACCTTGGTTTCAGACTTCTAGCTTCCAGAACTATAAAAGAATAAATTTCTGTTGTTTTAATCCACCCAGTTTGTGGTACTTCATTATAGCAGTCTTAGAAAATTCATACATACCTCAAAGAAGTTCATTTATTTTTTAATTTTTATTTTTGCTGAGGAAGATTCACCCTGAGCTAGCATCTATGCCAATCTTCCTCTATTTTGTATGTGGGTTGCAGCCACAGCATGGCTGACGAGTGGTGTAGGTCTGCATCCAGGATCCAAACCCTCGAACCCAGGCCACCAAAGCCGAGCATGCTGAACTTAACCACTATACCACTGGGCCGGCCCAAAGAAGTTCATTTAGGATTCACTTTTCAAACCACTGAAAAGGCATATCATCCAATGTATCACATCATTTAATAAAATGTTTCTTGCTCCATTTCTTGTGGAAAGCAGCAAAGAGGAGTTAGAAAAAAAAAAACCCTTCCAAATAATAGATTTTCTGTAGGTGTAACAGCAGGCAAGTTGTCCTTTCAGAGGCAGAAAGACTGGATCCTAAATCCAGTGCTGCAAGGTCCTACAAATAGTCTGGCGATGAGCTAGTCAACCCAAGGATTTCTGAGAAACTATCTGGGAGGCTTCTCATGACTAAGCGATGGAGTATTTTAGATCCCTAAGGACACTCCTAGGTACTCAAAGGTGCACAAGGTTGGGGCATTTCCCCATAATAAACAGCTTAGGAGCACAAGAACTGGTAACAACCATCCTAACAGTTTGAATGAGAACTACTTTATATAGATATATATGCACATACCTATCTGGTTAGCTATGTAAAATGCATGCTCCATTGCAGTGAGCATTGAAAGGCTATGCACTGGTGAGCTCAGATTTGTAACTGGGAAGGGATGTGCCCTTTTATTAAATTTTATTAACCCCATTCCTATCAGATGCAGGCCAGCTTCCAGTGCCCACCTTTCCTCTTGCCACCTCCACCTGGTCTGGTACCTTCTTGAGAACTGTCACCCCTCACTGTGATCTTGAGAACTCCCCTTCCAGTAAGACAGGCTCTGGAACTTTCTTGCATCTCCTTTTCAACCACAGCTCCTTTTCCTTTCAAATGACAACGGGGATAACAACAATACCAAACCTAAGAAAATTCAGAAGTTTAAAAATCCTTCTATTCTCTCATGACCATGGGCCCTGACCTATGTCAGAAAGACTATTACCAGGTAAGCAGACAATAAATAAAATTAATTATAGTGTTTATTATTCTTTTGATTATTAAAATTAATGAAGTGTTATCAAAAGGAATTCCAGTTGGGAGGTAGAGAAAAAAGTTAAAGCAGCTAAAATATCTTTTGCTGAGGAAACATCCCAAATGAATAATCTCTGTCTTTTTCTGTTTATTCCCAAGAAACAACAAGAGAAAAGAATTCTTAGGGCTTCAACATCTGCTCACGAGTGTTACAGAGAACTAAGACCCTTCCCCGGATTAGCAGGGAGCAGGCAGGGAGAGATATAACTCCGTGGGTGTGAAACAGCCGCACCTGCAGTCACAAAAGAAGCTGCGAGACAAGACTTAACTTCGAAGGAAACAAAGTGTGGACATATTTAAGGGTCTGTAATTGATACTTGAGGGCAGGAGAGCCTTCATGAAGGCTTTCAGCCAGCAGGGAAACAATTTGTTTCTTATTGACTCAGAGGAGGAAATGTTCTGAGTAGTGGAGAAGCTGGTGAGAGGTTTAGATGAGCACGTGGTTTGAAATCTCCAATGTTCCTTGGAAGGGGCTGTCTCCCAGGGAGTTAAAAAAAAGACTAAAGATGACTTGGAAAGGCAGTCAGCATTCAGCGTTCCCTCGAGTCAGACCCTGGGTGTAACAGGTTATGCTGTGTAATGTTCACAAAACAGATTCGATTGCCTTTTAATATGTGAAGAAAGTAAGATAAATTATTAAAACGATCATCAACTAAGTGAAGCCACTACCCCAAATCAGGTGCACGTGATTCAAAGCTCTTGTTTTAGAACACAGGCAATTTTTCTTTCCACAACACTAATATTTCTTAGAAAGTTTTTCACTAAAACATCTGCAACTTATTTCAAGTTTTCAGCACAGACAGTATGAAGTCGTGTGTGTGTTTTAAGTTACAATCCAGAGGAGCTAGCATTCTAACCGGGAAGACACGCCAGAGGTGGTCATGAGCATTATATCAGAAACACTGCGTCCACTCCAGAGGCCAGTGCTCCAGGAGTTCTGCTACCTATTCCTCTAATCGAATGACAGAATGCCACACTGAATTTTCTTTGGTGAAATTCGTGGTTTGCTAATTAGCATGTATGTTAGATAAATGTTAGAAAAGAGATCTTAATAGTGAAGTTAATGATATTAAGGACATATAGTTTGGCAAAACATCTTTTAGAGACATCCATAGCCTGTGTGAACATCGTATGACTCCAGTGAGGCCTGTGACTTGAAGCTTTGGAGATGGTTCTGGAATCCAGATCACTTAGTGATCTTGTGCCCGCCATTAGCTTAGGAGGCTTTCTGTTGCCTGGCACTGGCTCTGAGTGCTGAATATTCTAGAAGCTGAATCCCACTTCTAGAATATTGCTACAGCTGCCTGACGAGAATATTTTCTGTAAGGTACAGCAAGTCAGAGAGCTGGGACTTCACTGATCTTACAGAAGAGTTGTAATAACAGGGTTGTGCCAGCTTGCTAATAAATGTTCGTTTAATAAATGTCTGTGTACCAGACTGTGGCCTAGAACTTCCTTTCACTGCTCCATGGTGGCAAAACTATCAGAGAGTAGCTAATTCTCACTTCTCTCACTTTTCAGTGGCTGATGTTGTCTTTCAAAAAGAATCTGAAAGATGTGCATGCAAATTCGCTAAGGTCGATCTATAATTCTATTCCTCACATCATTTTTATCAGAATGACCTGAAGTTTAGAATGCTTCAACTTCTCAGCATCCTGCATTTTAACATTCTAGGGGTGGGGCCTGACAATCTGAATTGTAACAAGTTCCCCTAGTGATTCTCAAATACTCTGAGGATTCGGCCGATGAGGATATAACCAAAGAAGCATCATGAGCATTTGCTGACAGCATTTCCCCATGGCAGGTCCAAGACCCAAGAGGGAGGAAACATGCCCCTGACTGCTGGGTTTGAAAACCAAAATCTGTAAGGCCATAGTAAATAGCACGCTATAAAGCCCTCATATCCTATAAACTCTATGCTGTAAATTTATAGTTATAGCTATTTGCTTACCCTTCTAGATGGAAATAGATCAAAACTAGCCTTAGGCATTCAGCAAACTCATCCATGGCCAAAGATATCCCACTGTCATTTGGATGGGTAAGGCGTATCAATAGCTTTCCAGCAGACTACTGTGATCCGTTTTCCATAACAGCAAAGAAAACCGTTGGCCAAAAGCCCATCATATTAAATACATTTTTGGAGAAAAACCAGATTGGCAATTGGGTGGTTTTTTCTCACATCAACAAGCCCCAGTTTATTCACTCATCTTGTCTGACTTTCAACCACTCATCAAATATTTATTGAGAGCCTTTCTAAAATCATGTAGTTTTAACTTCCAACGAAGACCATGGAAGATTAAAGAATAGAGGTCTAGTTCAGGACTTCTGTCTCTGAGTTATCACTCATCATCATATCATGATATAGAGGGGAGAAACACTCTGGAACAAGAGTCAGAGGTCTTGAATTCAGGTGCTGGCTACAAACTCAGTGGCAAGTCAGTAAAGCTCCTAGGACTTCTATTTCTTCTTTCAGACAAAAGGAAATAAAATGCTTGCCTTGCCTATTTTTCAGAACTTACAAGTCATAAATATTTATTGGTCATCTACTATATTCCAAGAATTTTTCTAGGACCTTGGGAAATACAGCAGGGAAGAAGACATATAAGATGACTGCTCTCAACTAGGCTTATTCTAATAATTAGAAAAAGACATACATATAGTGATATATAAACGTATATTTATATAAACAAATAAACAGATATGTGAATATTAAAAGACATATTTTCAGAGGAAAATATATGTACACATATGTTTTTTAAACCTTAAACCAAAGCTTTTGCTAAGGATGCACTGTATTTTTTTCTATCTCACATGCATTATTTAGGATGAGAAAGGCAATAATCTAATGAAAGATATGTTGATCTAAACAACACACCTAGCACTTTAATAAATGATATCCCCATATTTCATTAATGATAAAAAAATCATTTTCTGCCAGGATGCTTTTCTCAAATTAGAAAATATGCCAGATCCGTGCTACAACACTCTTTCACATATAGCAGAATTTATGGTTAAGAGAATCTTCCCTTTCAGTAATCTTTTCATTACTGAAGAGCCAAGATATTTGTCATAAGATGGCTTCTCATATAAGTCATCCTATGGTAGGCAGTCTTTAAGATGATCCCAATAATTTCTGGATCCTTGTGTAATCCCCTTCCTTTAAGTATGGGCTGGATTTGGTGATTTACTTCTAACAAATTGTATATAACAGAAGTGATGGGATGTCACTTCCAAGACTGGATTATTAAAAACTTTGACTTCCATCTTGGAAAACTTCTCTCTTGCTTACTGGCTTTCTCCTCCCCTCCTTTTCACTCCCCTCCTCATCTCTCTCTTTCTTTCTCCTATTAGAAGCCCAACCACCAATAGAAGAAGCTACTTGAGGAAGAGAAGCCCTGAAGAGTCAGAGCCACATGGAGGAGAATGGAGGCACCCCAGCCAACAGCCAGCATCAACTGTCAACCAAGTGAGTGAGCCTTCTTGGAAGCAGACCCTCTAGCGCAGTCAAGGCTTCAAATGATGCAGCCACAGCCAAGACCTTGGGTATAATATAACCTCAGGGAGAGACCCTGAGTTAGAAGACCTGAGTTATCACCCAGCTAAGTCGTTCCTGAACTCCCGATCTAGAGTAAGTGTGAGATAATGTTTGTTGTTTTAAGCGACTAAGGTTTGGGGTAATTAGTTACACAGCGATTTGTGATTAATACATAATCCCAGAAGCTGAGTATTGAGGATAGTATTATGAGAATGAATGGATTCAGAATCTCATGCTTTCTGCCTTGAATTTTTAAACTGATCTAGAAGAATATGGTGATACATTAATACCTTTATCATGAAGAAACATAAATTTGCCACTCTTTTTAGCTCAATGGGGTTATAGAATTTGTTTTTTCCTGAGATCTACTGAGTCCATTGAATCAAATACTTCATAATCAAATTGCATTGAAACTTCATTTTTAGCAATGGATTAGTTAACCAACAAAAAATGGCAGTGTTACCTCCAAAAAAGTACTTCTCGCCAGTTTTAACTTGAAGAGGACTATTAGTTCGAACTGCTGAAGGCTCATCTCCATCGATGGTGAGAATAGCAAAATTTTCCTTAGCTAGGAAACGCACTTCATGCCATTGTCCATCGTTCAACCCAGAACCTGTTAAGTACAAAATAAAAGTCAATTTTATTTTCTTAAGATGGTTCAGTTTAAAACAATCTTTAATATCAACAGTCAGAACCTTGTAAGTAAAAATTATTTTCATGTAGAAAAATTCAATGCTACTTATAACTGATATCTCATGTTTCTTTAACATTGTACGTGGTTCTATCACCTTTTGACCACATAAGGCATAATATAACCAAATCTAGTAGGGAAATGATATTAATATGTCATTGGGGTACTTAGGAAAGTGAATAGAGTAAATAAAGTTGTCTGGGAGGTGAAGATGAACTATTTCAATTTAATAACTTATTTTCTGGTTAGCTTTACTAGAGTCCACTCTCAAATAAGAAAATGGATTTATAACTTTTATCTATTGTCTCTCTCTCTCTGTTTTTAAAAACATTTTTTATACTGTTATTTTCTCTCAATAACCACATCTGGCAAGTATAGTTTATAGAAATTAACGACTAAAGAATAAATGTGTGAGTACTTGTGGTTATTTGTGCTAAATGATCACCAATAAGCATGGGGAAAAATACCAGGATTATCTGATCATTTACATCTAAGGTATCTTTATAGTGAAATAAAACAAATAAAAACCAACGCAATAAATCAACAACTCCCACCACCAATAATTACACTTCACTGTTGCCTCGTACAAAGATATTTGGAAACAGAAATTCTACGGACCTCTCCATTAGACAGATAATAACTTAAAGTTTCTGTTTAGTTTGTGTTTATTTTACAAAGAATAATTAGAAAATGAAGGAGCAAACAGAAGAGAGTAGTCATTGAACATAAGTATCTGGAAAGAGTTTAAGAAACAATAAGAGACAGAGGAGTCCAAAGGGGTAGGAGTGGCTTTCTTTCGGCATAGGGAAGAGATTTTGTTCTAACCTACTCCAGACAGAATAATCTAGAACCCATAGGTAGAAGTTACTTGAGGATACACTACAGTTTCACAAAAAAAGAGAAGCTTAGGAAGTAAAGGTATCCAAAAATGGAATGAAAGTAAATCAGTGAAGCATAGACAACAACTCCAAGCCTCTGATCAGAGGTATGCACGCTGCAGCTAATGGGTCAAATCTGGCCCACAACCATCTGTTTTTGTATGGCCTGAGAGCTAGAAATAGTTCTCACATTTTAAAAGGTTGAAAAGAAACAAAAAGAAAAATATTAAATTCATGTGAAAATTACATAAAATTCAAATTTGAGTACCCACATAAGGTTTAATTGGTATATAGCCAAGCTCGTTTATTTACATATTGGCTGCTCTACAAGTTGCAGCAGAGGCTGTATGGCCCTCAAAACGTAAACTATTTACTGTGTGGTCCTTTACAGAAAAAGCATGAACTAGTGGTTGCTTGATATTATTAAACAGAAATACTATTTTACAGAAAAAGTAAGGCCTCTTGGAACTTAGAAGATAGTGACATATATGTGGTATTTACTGACATTACACTGGTGAATACCATTACAAATAATCACGCTTCAGGTACTTTTTTTAGGATTTTCAAATTTGAATTTAGTAAAACTTACTGAGCACATTTTATTTCAATGGAGGAAAATAGAAAATTCCTGCTCTAAAGTAGTTAATACTAAATAATTTCCAAATTATGAAATGTATAGTGTATATGAACATATATATATATATATATATAATTTTTGTACTGTGAAATTACTAGGCAAATGTACAGACTTACTCTAAAATTAAAATCAGTGAGCTGTCAGACAAGTAGTAGTGTTTACTGAAACACTTCCTTCTCAGGTGGGTTACTTTTGGGTTTTCCCACAGAACTGATGCATAGAAGACTGTATCTTCACCATAACATTTTTCTTGCAAGTACAAAACTGGGTTTACTGTTGATTAACCATAGAGGTACAAAGTTCTGATTTTTGTTTTTGCCTTTACAATGTGATGAATTCTGCTTTGAAATGCAGTTTTAGAGTATGGATCCAACGACATCGATGTGAAAAATATTCCCAAAATTGAATCCTAAGTAACCACACATCCAGAGGAAGTCATTTATAAGATATTTTCAGCTGACAAATCTTTCTGTTCTAAATGGTAAACTAGAAATCCTTTTTAAAAATTCCTATAAAAATTTCCTCGTCACAAAACTAATTTATAAATGGAACATCATCAGCTTAATTGTTCATGAAAAAAGGTTTATTATTCCAATCAGATTAAAATAAAAAGGTTACTTTATTTTTTCAAGAAACTTAATTATTAGAGAAATTGGACCCTAGATAAAAGCAGCCTTGTTGATAGCGGCCACTGCTCCGTCTGAGCCTAAACCATGATTTCTGTTCATTTTAATTCCAATTATTATTTTGAACTTTTTTTTTGTTTTGTTTTGGTTTTTTTTTTTTGTGGGGAAGACCAGCCCTGAGCTAACATCCGTTGCCAATCCTCCCCTTTTTTCTGAGGAAGACTGGCCCTGGGCTAACATCCGTGCCCATCTTCCTCCACTCTATATGGGACGCCGCCACGGCATGGCTGACAGGCAGTGTGTCGGGGGGTGTCCGGGATCCGAACCCACGAACCCCGGGCTGCCAAGCGCGGACTAAACCGCTGCGCCACCGGGCGGCCCCTATTTTGAACTTTTAATGTTAATCATCAGGAGGTATGCCTCGGCAATTTATGATAGGAATTGGGCCCCCAAATATATTGAAGTTCGTTCTTCAGTGGGGCAAGAATGATCCGACTGCTCAAAGGAGAATACGCTGCTTCTTTTAAATTTTCTTCATTCACATGTATAAAGAATAACTGCCCGAAGGCTCTCTCTCGAGAAGAATCTAATTTCATGACCTCTTCCTATGTGAGTATTTATGGATACACTGTTCTAAGCTCTATACGCTAGTCACTCTGCTAGGTAATTTACTTGATTTGACTCATTTATACTTCACAGAAAAATTTTTTTAAAATTACTATCCCCAATAAATAGGTGAGAGAACTGAATCTAATAAAGTTTAAGTGTCCCATTGCTGGTAAATGGTAGAACTGAGAATCGGAAGGCAGATATATCTGCTTCCAGAGGCTGAGTTCTTACAAACAACAAAACTAACAAACCAACAGCAAAAACATGTTATATAGCCTCTGTGCCTCGGTGATCAGAGTTCTCTTATACTATGCACACACACACTTCCATTTGCCACCACCCTGGAGGGGAGCTCAATTTCTGAGAACGTCGCTGTCTTATATAGCATTCGGGTTACAAATAAACTGACTCCATCCAGTTTCATCGGCCGACTTTCAACATTTGTGTCATCAGATTTTTTTTGTATTGGAAGATTCCAGTACTATGTGTCTTTCAATATTTTCTTACATTGGTGTTTTTTCCCTTAAGATTGTAATTTGAATGGAAATTTTATAAGTTCGAGAAACAAATTCTAGCATTTTCCCCCTAAGGCACATTAAAATAAGCTCATTTAAATCATCTCCATACTTTGTGAAACTTGGAGCAAAGAGAACTTTGCGTTCACTCCTTTCATTTTGTAACGAATGATCTTGAACATGCCATGTTGTTAGTTTGTAGAGCTGAGACCCTAATCCAGAACTTTCGGCCTCCAATAGTAGTATTTCCCACTACTCAGAACTCAGCCATCAAATTTTACAGTACGAAAAAAGAGGGTGCCATAGTTTTAGCATAATTTCCCTCTGCTTGTGTCCATACCTTGAGTGCAAGGTAGACCTGAACAACTTCATATGAAACATGGACTAAAATACATATATCTGACCTCTCCTGCAAACCTGCTCCAGAATGTGCTGTGCTTTCATCATTTCCTGGGCCATCAGTCACTTGGAGGAAGTAGTACAGAATTAGTTTTGTGTCAGAGAAGCTATAAAGAATAGCCTCTTTAAGCCATTTTTAGAAAATTAATAATATTGTTTAGTAATGTTTACTTCATATGAAACAGAACATCAATGAAATTTAAGAGCTTTTGGAATTCAATACAGTCATGTGTTGCTTCACAACAGGGAGATGTTCTGAGAAACGCATCATTAGGCAATTTCATGGCTGTGTGAACATCATAGCGTGTACTTACACAAACCTAGATGGTACAGCCTGCTACACACCTAGGCTGTGTGGTACTAATCTCATGGGACCACTGTCATACATGTGGTCCATTGTCGATCAGAATGTCGTTATGTGGCACATGACTGTATATTAAATTCACTCAATACCACGGTTGATCAGATCAATACTATAAGATATATACTTACAATAAATACTAATACATTTATTCAGAAAAAGAAATATCATCATCCCAAGTTTTGTTAGACATTTGTGAGTCATAAGTAGCAAAGAGCACAGCATCAAACGGGATTAAGGCAGCATCTCTCATTTGCTATTAACGAAATGGTATTCCTCCGTCCACTATTCTAGAGCCAGTAAATGCCCCAGGGAATGGAGGGACCCACACTCCCAGATGCAGTGGGGTCTTGGTGGCTGGACAGTGGCTCAGGGCCAGACCAAGAAAGAAGGATGCTGGTGATTGATACTTAGAAAAACAGACCCGTGTCTCACACAACTAACATTTCCTACGAGCCTCGTATGTGCCTGGCACTATCTACACACGCTGTGTGTGTCACTGTATTGCCTCTTCTCAGTAGCGAGCAGTGAGGCAGCAGGAGGGCAGGAAACGTAGTGAGGCAGTTAAGAGGACTGATCCAGGAGCCAGGCTGCCTGCCTTTGCTCTGCCCCTTGTCAACCTGGGCAGCTGACTTCACTTCTCTGTGCTTCAGCCTTCTCTTTCCTAAAATGCAAGTAACAGAATCCACTTTATAGATTTGTTTTGAGGAGTAGTTCTCTAATTGTTAGAAAAACTTGTTTTGTATGCAAATGTAAAATGTTAATGAAGCATATTCTATCTAGGTCATCTTTCTAATGGTATTATTTTTAAAGTAAGACTCTTGAGGTGGTTGCTTTGATTGAACAAGAAGAAATAGATGTTACACTTATTAGAGACAAGAAGAAAAGATCATTTAATGAATATTGAAAAAAAGAAAGTATTTAAAATACAGTAGCAACCTAGATGTAACATCTGTTTGAAAATGCTTCAAATAAAATTACAGTGACTAGAGTTTTCAGTCTTTTCCTCAATATTCAATCTTGAGAGAAAAAGTTTCCTAGAATGTGAATCCATCTTTAGGCAGTTATAGTGTTCTCTGATGTGCTAATGAATTATCGCATGTTATCAGTTATCTGTTTATGCAATAAAAAGAAAAAAAGGAATATACATTTCGATATAAATATGTCATGTACTATTTCTTATCTCATCTATCCAAATTCCGTATCATAAGGAAATTGATCCAATTTAATCATGCTCATGTTTACATGCCTATCCAAACCACCTTATAAATATGATCAATTGCGATCAGACAGAACATGTAATAAGGAGGCTGGGCAGGAACAAAATACTTTTTTTTTAAGCTGAAGAAACTGCCAAATGTTTTTCTGTGTAAATATAGAGAGAAAGTCCCTTGGAACATGTCCCTATTCTGAAAGAATCACTTGACTGGAACCTCTAAGTAAGACAAATATATTGCATACCATTTTATGTGTTGCTAGAAATGACCCGTTCACTTAATAAGTAAAATCTTAGGGAGAGGACGAATTCTTTTCTTTTAGGCACCCAGAATCTTCTGAGAGAGAAAGGGTGAGGTTAATAGATTTTATTACCTTATCTGTGTATTAGAGTCATCCGGGGAGTTTTTCAAGTTCCACCCCGAAACCTCCAAATCATTGCTGAGGAAATTAAAGACCTAAATAAATGGTGATATATACCATGCAATCTTAGTCAAAATCCCAACACTAGTCTTTGTAGAAATAAAAAGAAAAGATTCTAAAATTTATAAGGAAATACAAAAAAACCTTAAATATTCAAAATAATCAAAAAGAAACACAAAATTAGAAGACTTATCGTCTGATCTGAAGACTTGTTATAAAGCTATGTAATCCAGAAAGAGATCAGAAATAGACCTACACATTGGTAGTCCATTGTTTTTTGACAAAGGGGGTAAGGCAATTCAATAGAGAAACAAAAGGTGTTTTTTTGTTTGCCTTCTTTTGTTTCAAAAAAATATTGCTGGAATAACTGGATAAATACAGAAGAAAGATGTGTTTCGATTTCTACCTTCCACAACACAAAAAATTAATTCTAGATGGATTTTAGACCCAAACACAAAAGCTTAAACTATAAAGCTTCTGAAAGATGCCGGAGAATATCTTCAAGACTTTAGGGTTAACAGATTTCCTAGAGGGAACAAAAATTGCTTGATAAATTGGGCTTCATCAAAATTAAAAGCCTTGCTCATCAATAAACATGGCTAACAAAATTTAAGGCAAGAGAGAGACTAGAAGGAAATATTTGCAACACATATATTTGAAAATGGAACATATTAAAATGCTAAAAGCTTTTACAAATCAATAATTAAAAGACAAAAAATGGGCAAAAGTCACATTACAAATAAAAATATATTAATTACCCATAAATACATGAAAAATTTCTTGACATTGTTTAGTCATCAGAGAAATTAAAATCACAATAATATACAATTTTACAGTGACTTCAGTAGCTAAAAATTAAAAGGACTAACCAGGATCTGAGTCCCTGTGAACTCTCATTCACTGCTAGTGGGAGTGTAAAATTGTACAACCATTTTGGAAAACTGTTTGGCAGTTTTTTAATAAACTTAAACTTATATTAATCCTATGACCCCACAATCCCCCTACTAAGTATTTACCTACCAAAATCAAAATGCATGTTGTACAGGAATGTTTCCGCAGCTTTATTCATAATAGGCCTAAACTGGAAACAATTGTATATCCCTACAGTGTATATTCAAACAAGCAAATGTTGCTAAGCAATAAAGAAGAATGAACTAGTGGTACAGACAACATTGTTTTACACAGAAAAATATAGACACGAAAAATAGATACTGGATGAATCCTTTTAGCTGAAATTCTAGAACAGGCAAAACTAATCTATGGTGATAGAAATCAGGGCAGTGGTTGCCTATGGGGGAGGGGTGCAGGTAGGAATGGACTGTAACAGCACAAGGAAACTTTCTGGGGTAATGACAATCTTCTTTGTCTTGACTGGAGGGTGGCTGCATAAGTGTATATCTATTTACCAAAATCCATTGAATTTTACTTTTAAGATCTGTGCTTCTCACATACAGTTGATCCTCATTCGTGGATTCAGTATTCACCTACTCGCTAAGATTTATTTGTAACCTAAAATCCGTCCTTCTGCTTCCATGGTCATTCACGGACTTGTGCATGTACAGGCTGGTGAAAAATTTGAGTTGTCTGACACACAAATTCCCAGCAGAAGTCAGAAAAGGCAACTCTGCCTTCTTGCTTCAGCTCTCCTCCTGTAAACAAGTGCTCTTTTCACTGTATATTTAGTGCGATTTTTTTCATTTTTGTTCTTTTTGTTGATTTTCCTTAAAGTGGTCCCCAAATGTAGTGCTAAAGTGCTGTCTAGTGCTCCTCAGTGCAAGAGGGTTGTGATGCATCTTACAAAGAGAAAATATGTATGTTAGATAAGCTTCTTTCAGGTACGTGAGCTCAATGTTAATGAATCAACTACGTGTATTAAACAAGGTAACTTTAAGCAGAAACACACATAAAACAAGTTTATGTATTGATCAGTTGATGCAAACGTTGTGACCAGAAGTTTGCAGGAACCTGACCCTAGATGTCTTGTAGGATCAATGGTTCAGTATTCACTAATTCAGTGTTTACAATAACTATATAGAACCCAACTACGTGAATAATGAAAATCAACTGTCTGTAATTTTTACCTCAAAAATATATAAACATTTTTTAAAAGAACAAAAGTAATAGTGATATTCATTTTTAAATTCAACTGAATTTTATTCAATGCCCATTTTATGTTTAAGTAGAGATGTGAGGCAGGCAGTTGTATATTTGTGTCGGGAGCTCAAGGAAGAAGACCTGGAGACAGAAATCTGATGGCATGAGCATTAAGTCAGGGGACTAGAAAAGGTTACCTGGAGAGAAACTTGAGATGGAGAAGAAAAGAGAGTTTACGCTGAGGCTTGGAGTATTCTAAACTTTAGAAGTTGGAAAGAGGATGAGAAGACTTAGAGTAGCCAGTGAAATAGCAAAGAAACCAGGAGAATGTGATATTAAGGAAGACGGTGTTTCAAGAAGGAGGGACTAGTTGAAGCTTTTAAGTGCTTCTGAGATATTAAGTAAAACAAGGACAATACGTGAACATTAGATTTGGGAATATGGAGGCTTGTGCTAATCAGGGTGGGGTTAGGAGAATATAGTTGGTGAGGAATGCAGAGTGAGAATATACAATCCTTGAGTGGTTTAGCTATACAGAAAAAGAATTTTTGACTCAGTCTATGCTGAAAATCTGAAGAAAACTATGAATCCATCCTAAGAAAAATTCTTGTTGATATATACTCAAGATTTGTATATAATTTCAGAGGTTTAGGTCTGCATTCAGGCTAAGAACACTGGTTTATATCACGCATCATCTTTTAATTGTACCACCTGACTTTATTGGGCAATGAGAATATTACCAATTCATTTATGCTTTTCGGATTCATTACTTTTCTTACATTCCATTTTTTTCCATTTAATGGCTTATAGGTTATATTTTGTCCCTTAATTTGTTTTTTAAAATAAATATGCCAGTTAATTGGTTTTAAACTTAAATATTCATTATTATTGTTTACAGTCACTGTTTTGTTTTTGTTTTAAATAGAAAATTGTAGTTGTGAAATTATTTATTATAGCATTTTGGGAAAATAAGTTATCTTTATTAATATTATGATTTACTTCTTAAATCTAAATTGACTAAGTTATTTTTAGTCCTTTATCTTTGTCTCACGCATGTCTCAGATAAATTGCAATATCATACAATTTTCTCTAAAGGCACAAAATTTTCTTTTGTTTATAGGAAACTGACACTGTCCAAATGGCAAGGACATTCAAATCAATTCCTCTTTTTCTGGGGGCATACCTATGTGAAATACTGCAAAGGATATGAAAATAATTACTAGGATTCCTGGCCTCAAGAAGTTTTCCATATTGTGCCATTTAATTAAATTTAAATCTTTACATACATTTTCATAATTTCTATGAACTGTTTCCCTGGATTTTATAAACTGGAGTTGTATGACTCAGGAAAAAGAAATAAAAAATAAATAGGGAAGGCAGAGTATAGCTGAGATGATTTTGGATCCAGCTGGGGATCTTCGACAAGAGGTAATCCCAGTGTAGGCGTTCCCTTGAATTTCTACAGCCTAATTGTAAGATGATGTTGAAGTTCTGTTGATCCCCATTTTCCCAGTTGGCGTAACCCTGCCAGAGAAATGAATATTAAAACGATTACAGAGTACATTATCTCTTCCATATCCCCAAAGCATATAGTTCCTGCCCTTCTACACATTAAGGAGAAAATAGAGCTACGTGATGCTCTTGGTTGATAATGTTTTTCAATTCTGAAACATCTGTATTACAGAAGTAATGCAAAAAAGAATATCTTAGAGAAAGAATAATAGGAACACTATAAATGAAGATAATAATGACAATTTAGCCTAGGTTAATTCTTGAATCCATTTTCTCAGTTTTCTAAATTTTGATAATAAAACAAATTAAAAGCTGAAAATGAACAACTGTCAGAGTTTGATTGGCTTTCTTTAAAACAGTATGTATCATGAAATTCTCTCTTTTCTTCTAAATAGTTTTCAAAGTCTTGGTTTCATAACAACCATAAAGAGCAGTGAATCTAAGTGGTTCAGAGAAAAATAGAGCCTGTTTATACCTGTGTATGCCGGTTAACTCCAGTGAGAGAACTGTTTTTAAGTTAGAGAGGTTATCCAGCCACTCAGGGGCTCAAAAGTCCTGAGTTCATGGAATAATCGTGATCAGAGTCTTGGCATGGAATAGACACCCTAAAATATTATGTTCAGGTACATCCTTTATGATTTGAATATAAATCATTATTTTTAAATTGCATCATAAAATGCATAATAAAACCATACCTTCTCATTTCAGATAATTCTTCATTACTCCTCTTTGATAGAACTCTCTGTGTTTATACTTGCCACAATAATTTTCATGCTTTACTCAAAGGCAGGGCGTAGGTAATGTACCTAGGTCACGAATATAGGCAAAAATTCAGTCACTACCTTTTACAAGTATTTTCCTGCCAACCTCTCTACTACTTGTTCTACTACATGATTCCTAGTGTGGGAGGCAGCTTCTGTGTATTTCAGCTCAATGTCATTTCTTCCAGCTGGACTATTAGTGAGCATTGAACCATGAAGGGCACATCTCCAGATATTTATGAACTACTCTCTTCTGCAATCTTCAACTCAGCAACAATCCCTTTTGAGTGTCAACTGCCTTTTGGTAGTTTTTCTCATTCTTAGTGGCAAAACGGGAGTGGAAAAATGCTACAGGCGAGTGCATTAAAATAATATTTGCATAACAAATGTTCCATATATATTTAGGTTACAGATTTATTCCATCCATCCCTTTTTATGGATTTTAATCTGAACAGCATTGGACAAGATTAAAAATTAAAAGTAATATTTTAAAAATTGATATTATTATCCTAGCATAAATTTAAAAAAACACTGATTTATTTTTTATTATGGTTTCATGGACTTGTATTATATACATAAGTTGTGTGTGTGTGTTTGTATATATACAATCTGTATATGCGCCATAGGACATACAAGATAGGATGCTGTGTGATACACTAAAACAGAGCTGGGTTAGAATTTGGATAGCATGGATGCTAATATTATGTGAGCAAATCACTTGACCTCTCCGGCCCAGAAATTCTCATCGCTAAAATGAATGATTCATCCCAAATGATTACAAGATTCTTCTCAGCTCTAGACACTTAAAATAAGACTAAAATACATTCAGGTGTTGTAGAGGGGAATAGAAAAACAAATGACAATGTACTGATGTGAAAAACGAATGTTATGTAGAGCATATTAATAAAGGAAATACTTAGATAACTGAAGTTGCATATTTTGGTCTATAAATCTGTACTTGTCCTGCTGGCTGACTCTAAATATTAAACACAATGGTCATGGAATACCCAAAAGAGATGAAAGAGACTTTGAGTGAGATGAAAAGAGAAGAATCCATGCTGAGAATACAGAGATAGTCATTTAATTTTGTATTTAGTGGAGAGGAGATGAGAGCCACAGGTAGCTTCATGTAAACCTGAGAGTCAATAGATGGTGGAGCCAGTGCCATAAAAGAACTACAATCTTTTACTGGTTCAAATCTGAAAGGGAATTCTTTACCGTTTCTGTAATTTAATATAAGTAGTGGAATCCCAGAAACTACTGGAAAATTGAAGATAGAAGTAAGATTTTTGGCAAGAGCATTTGTCCTTTACTGCAGAGATTCTCTGGAATACTAATAAATGGTTAGGAAGATGTCGCCCAGCAATATCCCACAAAGGGAATTATCTGAGGGAAGTTGTGGTAGATTAGATGCCTTATAGCACTAAAATTCTATGATATAGATGAACATTTATCAGTTTCTTATTAACAGGGCACGTCCTATCTAAAGATAACATTAGTGAGAGCCATACATTTTCTTATCATATAGCACAATTGTATTTTTTTAGCAGTTTTTTTTTTTTTTTTGTGAGGAAGACCAGCCCTGAGCTAACATCCGTTCCTAATCCTCCTCTTTTTGCTGAGGAAGACTGGCCCTGGGCTAACATCCGTGCCCATCTTCCTTTACTTTAATATGGGACGCCGCCACAGCATGGCTGACAGGCAGTGCGTCCGCGGGCGCCCGAGATCCGAACCCGTGAACCCCGGGCTGCCAAGCGCGAACAAAACCGCTGCGCCACCGGGCGGCCCCTTTTTTTTTTTTTTTAGCAGTTTTTTATCCAATGTTGCTTAGCATTGGTTGCTAAGTGGGCAACCCTCTAGTTAAAAGCAATGGTTGACTTTAGAAGCAATCTGCGGTGTTGTTAATATTCTGTCTCTTGATCTGAGAACAGGTTTCCTAGATGCATTCAGTTTTTCAAAAAATTCATTGACCTGTACATTCATGATACATGCATTTTCTATATGTACAGTATATTTCAACAAAAATAAAAAATAAAGCAAGAGTCTATGTGATGTGTAACCTAATTGAAATACGTTAAAAATGTAGAAAATATTGAAGTCACTGTCATCTCTAAAGAGTCGTGAGATAGATGTGTTGAGATGCCATCAAAAACAAAATATGCACACACATAGTAATTGAAACAATAGTAATTTAGCAAAACTGATAGCTATCAATGCCATTAATTTAACATGGATTGTGGTGTAGAAGAAAAAAAAGATATTACTGGGGGACTACAACAAGGTGGAGAAGGACTTCATAAAAATTCTGGTGGGATTTCAGGACACTTTCAAGGACTTTAAAAGGTGATGTCACTCTTTAAATTATGTCTAATTTTGTTTCTAAACTTAAGGACTTTCCTTTCTTTGATTAACTTATCAACCGTGATTACGACCCTTCCCTGTTTCACATGTACAGGGAATGCAAACTGCTTTAACTCATGGGAGCAAAAAAAACAAAACCTCAAACTCTTTGATATAAAAATATTTACTTTCTTTTCTTTTGCTTTATTTCTAAATTGTATAGAATCTACCATCTTCCTTTTATTTAAAATTCACTCTTAGGCTTTCTTTGTTTTCATTTTTCTTGAGCTCACCACAGCTATATCTCTTAGACAGAAAGGTATAACCAGATGGTTCAAATATCCTAAAGTTCAGATCTTGCGAGCTCACCACTGTCAGAGTTCACTTTGTTTGAAGGTTTTCAATCTTTCCTGCTTTGAAATATTTGAGAGAGAACAATTTCACCAGAAACCATGGCTGACAATGGCATTGATTCTCCATGAGAGGTCAAGACCTTTGGTGGCTGAGCTGATAAAGTTGAAAAAGCATACATTACTTAAGAAAGGAAATCTATGTGGCTGGTAACTGATTTATATAGAATATATACACTGTATAAATATAGAGAATATATTCCAAGACTAATAGCTAAAGCCAATGTCCCCTTTGATCTAGCTCAGTCTTCAACAAGTGAACTAAATATTCACACCCACCAACAAATCCCCAAGGTAAAGCCACAGTCTCCGAGAAACAAGAAGGAATAAGAAGGCACAGATTGCAGGGAGAAGGTGAAACAGTAAGCAAGAATGAGCTGATTAAGTAGCTCTTGGTCTGAAGTAGACCTTGGCCTCTAACCTCTCGCACTTTGGAAGAAGGGGGTCCTGTCCCTCCTTCGACGGAGATTTCACAGGAGGCCATCTGCATCCACAGGTTGAGAAATTGGGGAACTCCAACTGCCAGTAGCCCACCTGCCGACATCACACTGGTCAGAGTGAGGAGAAGGCGCTCCAGGTCAATTCACCGAAAACCAGTTCTCTAAGAGTGTATTAATCAAATATAACTATCCAAAGAATCAATTGATGAATGACTATTTTACCAAACTCATCAAATTTACCAATTTATCAGGTAATTGTATTAAGGAATATTCTTCTTGAATATATTCTATGAATATGAATACATTCTTATGAATATATTCATGAATACATTTCTCTTAAATATATTCAATAAATGTGACTATATTAGTAGTTTACTAAGGATTGTTCAATTTATCAAAATCTAAGTGTCATAGGTTTAGCCTTTTAGTGAATATATTCATGAAATACATATTCATGCAGAATACAGTTAGGAACTAAATCATCACATGAATACAATGAAAGAGGATATCGTCAGTGAATTCTTTCATTCATTTATTCAATACTATGGGTTACGCAATGCCCTAGATACTAGGGCTACATCAAAATCAAAGTTCCTGACCTCATAGGGCATAGATTCTTAATATGTCTACTGTCTTTAAAGAAGAATAATCTTTAAAATAAGCTTTGGCAAGTAGATTTTATCAATTTGGAGAATTTACTTGCTTCCAAGGGAGATATTCATTAGTGCTGTTGGGGAGTGTCAACATTGAATGCTTGTGATTTGTTATAAAAATCTTGCACCAGAGGTTTATTATATTGGTCTTTATCAGCCTTTATTTATTGTGACTTTTGAAAACAGTACACATGAATTTTATAAAACAAATAACTAGTCACTCTGTGGGTAGCCACAGAACTACCCACTTCCCATTTAGAAAATGGACAAATGAGTAAATCAAGACTCACAAAGTTACATGACTTGCAAGTGTCAAGTAGTAAGTTGCAGACCTGGGTATAAGACCCAGGTTTATGGATTTCAAGTCAAAGATTTTTCTCCCACTTTCCAGAGCTCCATGTATCATCAATATTACAACTTTGCACTTTCCAAAACTTGAGATTTTGGTAGCTGGGTTGAGCACTGGCCATTAATTCAAATTTCTAAAATAATAATGAAAAAGATATCTTACTTTATGTATCATTAGATTTATTTTCCCCAGTAGCTTTATTTTTTTAAGCAAATTATAGTAGAAATATAGTACATCAGAGCAACTTCTATGTTAAAATTTGAAAATAAGGTGAATGTGAGTATAACAGTTATTGTTACTAATTCTTAGTTTTATTAAGCAGTGAAGAGCTTCATTAAGTAACACATTAGTCTTTTTTGTTAGCTTCATGAGAGGGAGAACAATGAAACTGCTTGAGTTGAGCTTTGTGGAAGAAAATGTTCTTTCCCAAAGGGCCGTGCAAATAAAAAGAAAACCTAAGCCGAACATTGTCATTCTCTGAGAATGTCATCAAAACAAAATGAAAATGTTGGCATTTTAGTAGACACGTTTGCATTTTATTGAGCACGACTTCTACCAGGGATTGCTGCGGATGCTGTAGGAGATTTCTGAATGTGGAGCAGATTTGCTAGAGAGGGTGTGACCTCTGTTTTTGTTTCTGAACTTTGCAAAGACAACAAAGGGCTTCTGTTATTGTTTTCCTGTATACATCTCGGTTGTTTATTTTATTTCTTCCCAACCCGTTCTCAAAAAGAACTCAAGCAAACAGAAGTTGGACAGTAGGCCCCTCTTTTCACCACTGGTTTTTCTTGTTTATTTAAACACAGGTTTTTCAACTTTGGCAATGTCTTGGCTCAAATAAAACTTATGCTTACACCAGAAATAGTTTACAATTAGCTCTACTCATTTGGAAAACAATCAAACATTATTTATATGATAAAAAGGGAGAAGAGTCCACTTGAATTCACTGTATGATCACTTTTCTTTCATGTGGAGTTGAATTGGTTCATTCTGCTATACAGACAGATTTTAAGAACAAATCCTATCCTTTTGTTTAGGCTGTGTCTACACATGTGATGGCAGATCTCCTTCTATCACCTTGTAAACATTTACGTTTTCCACTCTGATTAATAAAGCTTAGTGATAATGTTATCACTGCAAGAAAGGAGTCATAAGTGATTTTGTTCTTACAGCATTTGAATGGGCTTATTCCAAGGCTGACCTGCTATTGTAGGGAAACGTGGAGAGCTGCCCAGGATTATAACAGTGCCTGGTGTGCGGTGTGAGGGCGGATCTTCTTGAAATGGGTTTACGTAGCAACACCAGGACCCCAATTAGGATGATTTTCTTCTCTAATTAGGCAGTTAATAATCAAAACTATAATTTAGTTCCTATTATGTTATGACAATGAAATTTGAAGAAGGTAGAATAAGTGTCTCCCTCAGGGAAGTTAGATGCTAGATGAAAACGTATTCTATATGATTCTTATATCCTATTGGCATAAATATAAGGAGTACTGATAATGAAACTGAGGGTCTGCTGTCTAATTTATTAAATATTTACTGATTCTCAACTATGAGAAAGACATTCTTTCTTACCAAGATTTGTCACCTCTGGTTTGAGTCAAGGTTTTAGGAATGAATGATAGACTCACCATTAGCCTGTTTAAGAATTTAAATCATGATATTTTACTTTTTCCTTTGAGAATATAATTTTTAACTGTGAGAATGATATTTTTTAATATTCATCCTACGCAGAACTTTTTAATGCATTATCTGAAATTCAAGTATATCTATCACTATCAAGTATATCACTAATAAATTTATGTAGATTATCACAACATGTTGAAATTTAGATAAGTATTACTAACATATCTGGCATAATATTATAAAGATAAGGTTCAGAGTGATTAAATTTGGAGTTAGTTATTTAATCATCTTCATTATAATTCTTACTTCAAGTATGTATTTTTGGATGTGTTTAGCAAGCTATGTATAATGATCTATATTCGGGACAGAAGCTAATTTGTATTTATTCAATTTTACAGTAAAAAATGTAAGCTCCATGTTGTTAGGAGTGCAAAGTTATAAAATTATATCATAGACTCAAAATTATAAATTTCACTTATTTATAATTTTAGAGTCATTTTTTAAAAGTAATTGTGCAAGTTTTATTACTAACTTTATTATGAAAAGATGGATTGAAATAATTTTAAACAGTTAATTATAATAGATCAGATTAATGATAAATACAAAATTATATATGTATATTATGGAGAAAATTATCAAACTTTTATTAATTTTCAATAGGAATGTTTTATTTTCCCTTAAAAAACGAAAATTTCATTCAATATAAAGTTGTACAGAATGTGCTGTGAATCTTTTGAAAGTAAGTTGTTTTTTTCATTTCAATCATTGAATTGTTTGATTTTGGTATCCACTGCAGTCATGGATGAGAAAAATGGAAAGCTTTTTCTCCTAGATTTGTAAGGAGGTGAATGATTAAAGAGGAAATAAGAATGATTCTGCCTCCAAGTAAACTATAATGATTTTACTCAATCAAAGGTATGTGATTGTTCTGTAGTTACAAATTCTGGTAATTGTAGGGGATAGGAAATATTTGGAACGTTATCCTTGACTTCAGAGATACTCACTGATTTTGGGAGGGCATATGTAGAGAAGTATTAAAGTAAGTAGATGTTGCCTAGTGCTAAAATAAAGAAATGACAATGTACCATGGAATGGCTGGCTTATTTTTTTTTTCTTGAGGCAATTAGGGGAGATTGCATGGAAAAATTTCCATTTATGGAAATGGATGGTAAGGCTACTTGAAATGAAAGGATTGTTAAGAATAAAGGAGTGAAAGTTTAGGAGGTCATTTTGTTTGCATGATTTCCACCCTTTCCTGAGCTCCTTGAACACAGTATTGAATATACCTAAACTGCATATTTTTATCTTTGAATCCCCAGAGCTGCAAATGCTCAATGTATGTTTGCTGAATGTACAAATGCATTTCATGTCTTCAGTAAGAGCACTTTGCATGCAAGAGGTAAGACAAGAGGTACCGATTGAAGCCAGCTCATGAAGGATTCTGAATTTCAAGCTTGAGCATCATTCAGAAAAAGTTTATGGAGTGAAGAAGTGGCATAATTAGAGATTTCTTGAGAAGGTTAATCTAGCAGCTATGGACTATAGTATGAGTAAAACATGGAGACGTCTTAGTTTACAACATCCCCGCAAATAAAGATGTTTATAATGTGCATATGCAGATTTTAAGTAAAATTTATATTAAACATTATACTTAGAAACCTGAACTACCTACACTCAACAATCAAGAATCAGAGGGAAATGATTCAACTCAGAAGTTCCAAAAGGATTAAATTAGGAATTTTTAATTCTCATTTTGCTATTTTATTCCATGATTTATTTCTGAAAAACTACATTTATCCAGTCTTATCCTTAGCTCAGTAATGTTACACTTCTTCTCTTTTTGGTCCTCATCCAGTTTTTACTCCTTTCCTGAATTCCTCAAACATTCACCAAAGCTCATTATTATACATATCTGAACTTTCCTGCTATGACTATATAAATGAAGAATTCAGTCTGATTTTGAGACCGTCTTAAATGTTCCTATTTATATTTCAGCTACTCATGCATGAACTTGATTACAAATTATGTGTACACAGTCATAGTTAGTGAATCCCCAAAACATATTGCAAGCACATCATATTTCACTCCCAGGAACAGTAGAATACTGGCTGTCACTGGTGTTTTATGAAGATAAATTATTGAACCGCAAAAATCATGAGATGAATTGTAACACAGAACTTGCATTTTATCCCTGAAGGCATTGTGCACTGTCAGTTAAACACTGGTGAGCACAACTTAGTTTTCATTTCTAACAGCACTATTGTCACTACTGACAACTCTACCCGTCAGAGGAGAAGAGGGTTCTTCCCAGGAAGCCCACAGGACAAAAACTACATTGCACATTCTCTCCTTGTGCACAGCATCTGCGCTTCATTTATGTTTTTTTGTCAACTGAACTCAGCTTTTGAAAGAATATCTTATAAACACAATGCATACATAAAAGTGTACCCATGCCAAAAAACTAACATAGTCGTTAACATTGTCATATCTGTTCCAAAACACAAGAGAGCTTATGAACTCCCAAACACACTTATATTTTAATGAAATGTTACATCGTTACAGTAGAAACCAGAGCTTCAATCTAATGAGGATACAGAAAGAAATTGGGTCTATATTAAGACCATTATTCTTCAATATGAGTTCCAAATTTGGCACCAAATTTGTTTGTTTGTTCGTTTTTGCAAGCTATGGTATCCATAACATAGCTGAGACAATGGTTGCTTCCCTTAAGCCAATTTACACTATGTCAGGGATAAAGAAGAGCTATTTAATTGAACTTATGAACATTTCATTGGTCTTAATTGGGCTTAGAAATGTGTACTTGGGTTATAGTTCTGTTTAAAAGATGCTGCTCATCAATATATATGACTTGCAGCTTCAGAATCAAAGCTTCCACCATAACTGTTCGTTTTCAAACAATAAGAATGACACAATGACACCAATTAAAACAACCCAAAGGAAAACCAGAACCACTCAACCTAGACCACGAATGTTGGGCAGGATGATGGTAGTCAGGTGGGATCCAATCTTGCCTTTCAGTTTAGATTGACCTTGTGTCAGATCTTCTGCAGGCTGGGAGTGGGCCAGGAAGCAGAACACAGGACTCCAAAGACAGTTCCAGGGGCATTTGAAACTTCCAACTGGGCCTTTCCTCAGTTCAAGATATGCAGGGGTCCAAGCAGCATGTGAGGAAGAGGATCAGATGAAAAGGAGAGTGTCCTTAAGCCCTCTCTCTAAGGCCTACCAACCACATACCATTTTATGTACCATCCTTCCAACCCCAGATGACTTCATTTAACAGACATAAGCAAATGGAAGCACATTAAAAGACAAGTCACTCAGATGGTGAAAGGATTTGGATCACACCATATAAATGAAACTTGAAGAAATTGGAAGTATTTGGCAAGAGAGAAGTCAGAAGGCGCAGATGTGGTAGTTGTCTTCAAATATCTGCTCTTTCTACCTGTTGAAGACAAATATGAATTGAACTTAATCCCTGCCCTCCACTGCTCACTTGGGAGGAATAAATGTATGTAAATAAATACTTGAATTAGAATTCAATACTAGAGCAGAGTTAGGTGAGATAACACCATCCAGAGGAGTGGGGAAAGATTTCATGGAAGAGGTAACATTTGGGGGTGGGGGTGTCAGAGAGGATGAGTACAAGTTAGTTTGATGGAGAGGTGTTATAAGATTCTAGGACGAGAAAACTGTAAATCCAAATTAACGGAGCTGTGAAGAAGCAGGACCTGCATTGGGCACAGCGTGTGCACTCTGGCTGGTGAACAGGGTGCCTCGGCCACAAGCAGACTTTGGGGTTAAGGCTGGACTTACATGTGGACCAGAATGTGAAAGTCTGCCTGTCATATAAAGACATTTGGGCATCACGCTATAGAATTTGAGAAAATTTTAGAGGTTGCTTGAATTTATTTAATGAAATCAATAATCTCCATGAAGCTGGAGTTAGACAGAGAGAAAAAAAACACTCTTATTCCTGCTGTTTCTCAAATGAATGATATTTTAAAGGAACATTAACTTACTTAGCAACTAAGACAAGGATCTCTTCAATTTAACGAGGTGTTATCATGATCTAGACAAGTTGTTCTTTCATGAAACGACTTAAATTTCTCTTTTAAAAATGTAAGGTCTACATTTGATAACGTTCCTCAAAATGTAATGAGCTGGCAGAGATACAAGGTCTTCTACAAATCCACATGAAGCTGACTTCCGAAAAATCAAGCTATAAAAAGCAGTTCTATTTCAGTCTTTGCTGAGGGCATCCTGAGAGGAAGAGAAGAGCCCTGGAGTGAAAAGAATCTACAGACCCTCGATGGAGGAGATCCAGAGTGAAGCTGCCGTGCCAGTAAATACATCAGTAACCAAAGAAACGATGTGACTTTAGAAGACAATCACATGGTTCACAGATAATACTGAGCTAGCTTAGTAGAAACACCCCCTTTTGGTGTCTGCCTCTCTCCTCTATGGGATTTGAGAAGCCAGAGAGGAATTTCAGTTAAAGAGGACTTCTAGCAGACCTGTAAATAGAAGCTTTCATTTACATGTTTTTGAGTAACAGTATAATTTGGCCCTGGGCTCCATAAGAAACGTTATTTTTTTCAGACTCTGGGAAGACTGGTCCTGTTGTCATTAAAACTCTTGAAATAAAGGCCACTTAAAGAGTGTACTTTGAAAAGCAACCATAAATATCTGTGACCACAGGAATGCTTTAGTCAAGATAAGGAGGTACCTAAACCCAAGATGTTTTATTGATTGGAAGTAAGGGTCTTTGAAAAAAAATAAAACATAGGGAAGCATGTGTGTTGTCACTGTGCCTGTCTAGCACTGTCCCCTTCCAAAACAAACTTCACCCCGAGTTCATGCTGAGAGGTGGCTATAGATGGCCTGCACCCCTTCTGCACTAAGCAGATTGGACCGAATTGAGTCCCAAAGGCCACCATCTCTGTCTGGCAAGCAGGTGGACCATGGTGTAGAGACTGAAGAAGGCACCGTCACATTTTTTTTTCTATTTAAATGACCTCCCTGGAGTTAGGAATTTACGGGTTTGGACGACCATTGACAGTAGCCTTACTGGCAAATGACTTACCACAAATGATTTTGCACATAAAGCTATCCTACACAAAAAGTTTCCTGGAATCTGACTAGATTCAAAGAGTCAGCTTATCAGAAGCTTACAGGCTGAGAGAAGCAGACACATAACCTGTAATACACACATCTGAGTCACGGCAGCCCATGGACCACCTGTGTTTCAATCACTGGGGTCATTGGTCTACAATGCAGACTCCCCATCTGAACCCTGAGAGGGTCTAAGGCCCTAGGTCCACTGGAGGTGCGAAGGTAGCGATGCCCAGCCAGGGCTGAGAGCCACTGCTTGAGCAGCACAATCCCACGGAGACATAATGCAAGCCACAAAGACAAGCCACGTATGTAATTTTACATTTTCCAGTAGCTACATCTCATAAAAGGGGAAAGCAAGTGGGTGGCTTAATTTTAATAACATATTTCATTTAACACAATATATCCAAAATATTATTTTAACATGCAATTAATATGAAAAAGTTACTAATGAGATAGCCTGTATTCTTTATTTTTCTATGGAGTCTTTTACATATTAACACATACTAAGTCGTTGACATCTCAGTTTGGACCGACCACATTCTGAGTGCTCCATAGACACATGTGGCCAGCACTGATGCGTTGGCCAGCACAGGTATGGAAGGAGGAGCCATGACATTCTGCTTTCACTAAAGCTAAAGTGCATTTTAGAACATTCTTATGTGTATGTGTGTATATACACACACACACACACACACACACACACACACACACACACACACAGGATATTTCTTTTCCAAACCTTAAGGACCAGAGGGGAATTTACTGTGAGGCTACTTATATTCAAGCTTCAGGACACCTCGCTTACAGGGCTATCATGAGACTGGGAGTTGCTGGGAGTTCCCTTCGAGGGAGGGGAAGCCAGGTTACATTCCGGAAGCATCTCGGTATCAGTATTTCTGGTAAATTGCCTAATGAGATCTCAGAAAATCAGGGACTTGAGACTTGAAGTCTCCAGTAATTTGTTGTGAGTTTTTTCTCATTCTAAACAAAGATTCCAATTTGCATGTAATTTTCTATTTGTAATTTTGTATTGCTTTTTTGTAAAGAGTCCTCCCATCTCTAAATTGCATGAAGCCTCAAGTCCCACAAAACCTGGATCCACCCCTGCAGAGTATATAAAAGCTTTCATTCTTTGATCATTTTGTATATTAGGGGAAAAATGCAAACTTTTTCCAAAAATTTGGACAGTAATGCCTATATATTTTTCTTCCTTGTCAAACTGAAAGTCAGCACAAAAGCAGTTGATGTTGCCAGATTTCAGGGGAGAATGAAAAGGAGTGGGCATGGGGGATGTATCCCACTGCTTCTTACCACAACCCTAAATACTGCTCTGTGAAGACCAGAAAGATCACAGGGCTAACACTGGCTTTTCCTTGGGCAAATCGTACTCATTTCATTTGGTCAGCTTCATCAGTTAGCACTGAAGACTGGGGGACTAGGGAAATGAATTGCTGACAGCCACAGACTCCATCTTCAAGATTTTTATAATCTCAAACATGTTCAGTACATATAAAATTTAGGAGAGTACGATTCAACAATAAGTGAATGCCTATGATATATAAACAGTATGATAATTGCTGGAGGTATAAGGGGAAGCATATTGACCCCTCACTGAGTCTATACATGAGTGATGGCGTCACTATTATAGGAGTTCAGAATAACAAAATAACCTTGGTCGGTGTGATTAGGAAAGGTTTATAAAGAGGGCAAATCCTAAAACAGATCTGCAAGGAGAGGAAAATGTGTACAGCAAATATGAAAAGAAACAAGATTCTAGGGGAGGGCATTTCCATCAAAGATAAATTAATAACATAATCCTATAATCTGCTCAATTGAACATCTCCCACTGGTATCAAATCATGACATTAGTAACAATTTTTCTATTACCTTTACTGTTATCTTTTGAATTTCCATGGGTTTTTTTTTTGTTTATTTGTTGAGATTTTTTTAAGTATTACAGAGATGTGCAATGTATGTAGATATAAATATAATTTTTATGGGAAGAATAAGATTGGCAGTGTAAAAGTCATTCTATATGGACTGGCAAAATGCACACATTTATTCTAAATAACTTTTTGTGTTCACCTTTCATCTCTTCTCCTCTTGGCCTAACGATCAGGAACCTGGGATTGAGCTGGGCAGAAAGAAAGTCGGGAGGCCGTAGGAAATTCCCTATTGAAAATGAAGCTTGAGTAGAGGCGAGTGTGATATGCAGCCTTCCGTGCCCCTGTTGATCCTAACTGTTAAGTAGTTTTAATTTCCAATCATCTCTTCTTTTCGTCATTTTACCATAATGCTAGCCCGGAGTGCTAAATAGCTTTTGTTGGAGAAAATGAAATAGCTATTCTATAACATGTAGAGACTTAAAACAGGAATACACAACATGCAAAAAAAAAAAAAAACAGATAAGTTAGAAACTTAAATAAAGAACTAAGGTTAGAAACTGCATTTTGCTTATGAAAAATGACTTAATAAAAGAGATTAAAAAAACAACTGTTATAACTGCTCCCACACCCCCAGTTCTGCCATAAAAATAATGATTAAATCCAACAATAGGCTCAAAATCCCATTTTGCTCACTGTAATAATAGATAGGGTTTTAAAACCATCTTTATGGAAGCACAAATTTCTCAATGAATAGAATGCTGCAGAAGTTCTCTTAGACCACAGAAACATCTCAACAGGACTTTGTTCTCTGTGGTTCCGGTCTCAGAGCACTCAGATGCCTGGAGCTCCTGCAGCATGGGGGAGGTGACCTGTTAAAGATCCCAGTGCTGCTTCACCTGCCCAGGTCCCCGAGGATGACACATCACGGAGGGAAATGACTAAGTCAGGGCTGTCTCTACAACTTTCTGCAAAATTGAAAATTAAAAAGAGGTGACCCCATGGGTTGGTCAGTTTAAATCACATTTGTGAGCATCAGAAAGTAGTGACCCTCTTTTGGGTGTCCACAGGGGCTGGATTTCATCTCTCACTTACCCCTGGCCTCCTATGCCTGAGAGATGGTGGCCTTTCTATAAACCAACACTGTCTCCTCAGCAGTTGATCTATTGCACTTTGCAGAATGCTCAAGAAGTCAATAACCCTCTTCCTCATCCAGAATTTGAAATCTGTGTCTAGTAAATGGGGCTTTTCTTTATTTTTTTTCTGGATCTCAAGATGTCTTTTGAGCTGCCTCAGATGGCTCAGAGCTGCTAGGAGCGATGGCGTCATTAAGCAGGGGAACATTCTTGAACCTATAGCTCTTTTCTAGTTCTCACTGATGCTTTAACGTGCCTTGCTTCAGCCTTCCATGCTTGAGATCTTAGTGTGAGCCTGGAGTCGTTGTGATTCCTGCCATGGGCGTTATTAGAGTTATAAGGGCTCTGCTGCAACTACTCCAGGGTGGCCACTTCAGAAGTCTCCCAGGTAGGAGGCCATTGGTCTGACCTGTGCTGGTGAGCACAGGCTCTGCGGGAGCCAGTGAGCGACCCCTGCTCTTCCTGCAGTTCACCCACCCTGTTCAGCACTCTCCATTCACAACACTTCACGTCTTGATACTTTTCCCCTCTCCACTTACATTGTGTGGAATTCTTGTTCCTCCCCACCTCATTCTACCACTCTATCCTACCTCTTTCATGGAGGAGAAAGGGTCTAAACAACTCATCTACACTAAGTGTGTGCATTTCAAAAGTTGCTAAAACATCCTCCCTACAATAAATATCTATTTGTAAAATTCCATGCTCCTTTGGAGAAACAGTTCTGAAGGACAGTGATTTCCTGAGAGCCTCATATTACAGTATGAAAGCAAGAGCCCATCAGGCTCTACAGGAGGTCTTTCTTACTTTGTGTAATAATTTTCCATGTCTCTACCTCCTTTGCTTCTCTTTTCCTTAACCTCTGATCTTTCAAAAATCGAGTCGGTTCACCCCATATCCATTTGTCTCTGTCATATAAATATCAAGCAAATAAAGCAAATTCATTGCTTACATCCATAGCGCTTCCTAGGTTGGAACCCAGAGGGTGAGCACAGGCTTGACCACTGGGATTGTGCAAACAATCCTCTTGGAGCCAATGAATGCCTCCAGTTTGCTAGATGCGATGACTCCATAGAGTCAGACACACACACATGCTCTCTCTTCCTGTATGTCTTCCTTTGTAAATGGTTTTTCATTTTATTCAAAGTGACTCCTCAAAGAGTGAAACTGATTTTTAATTTTTTAGGGGGATAAATGAGACAAAAGGTCATATTTAAATATCAAAGTATCCATATGTATGACTCAACTGAATCCATCTTTATGCATGATTTCTACACTGCAACAGCATGTGGTCCCTTGGACTAATTCCTTCTGGGTACAGCACCCTCTGAGTGAAAGAGAACAAGATACTGAAAAAGACAAAAAACCATAACCTCACTCTACCACTACTTAATGTTATGCATGAGTCAAAATATTTCAGTCAAATCTTTGATCTGGTCCAAAGAGAGACGGTAGATAAATGACAGAGGAAAAGTGACGTGGTCCTGTATTTATCTACTTCCTTCAAGGAGGAACAACGCCTACTTACACCAGAGGTTAAAAATAGGCAATTTTTTATTTAAAATATCACTTAGAAGACTTCACAGACTCCCAGTTAACCCCTATGGTCGGAAGCTACTGTCTATGTTTTAACTAACTCTTGCTGCAATGTGCAGTTCATTTCCTAGTGTTTGTTCCTCTGTGGAAACTGTCTACAGAAAGTTACTACCTATATTAGTCTGCTAGGGCTTTCATAACAAAATACCAAGGACTTGAACAACAGAAATTAAATTTCTCACAATTCTGAAGTCTAGAAGTCCAAGATCAAGAGGCGGATTGGGTTTCTTCTGAGGCCTCTCTCCTTGGCTTACAGCTGGCTGCTTCTCGCCATGTCCTCACATGTGTGTCTGTGTCTTAATCTCTTCGTTTTTTTTTTTTTTTTTTTTTTTTTTTGGTGAGGAAGACCAGCCCTGAGCTAACATCCGTTGCTAATCCTCCTCTTTTTGCTGAGGAAGACTGGCCCTGGGCTAACATCCGTGCCCATCTTCCTCCACTTTATATGGGACGCCGCCACCGCATGGCTGACAGGCAGTGCGTCGGCGGGCGCCCGGGATCCGAACTCGCGAACCCCAGGCTGCCAAGCGCGGACTAAACCGCTGCGCCACCGGGCCGGCCCCTTAATCTCTTCGTTTTATAAGGACACCAGTCAGATTGGATTAGAGCCTACCCTGACGCCTCCATTTTAACTTAATTACCTCTTTAAAGGCCCTATCTCCAAATACAGACACATTTGAGGTACTGGGGGTTAGGACTTCAACGTATGAATTTTAGGGAGACACAGTTCAGCCCATAATTTGATCTTTTATTTAGCTCCTTTTTAATGCTTGAGGTTCTACACGCAGTCATTCCCCGATCTTCTCTCCAAATGAAATCACTGTAATATTTTAAACACTTCAAACTGAGTCATAAGATTCTTTAATATAATCCACATTCACTTTCACTACCCTCCTCTGAATTTGCCTGTCTTATACCTTCTTTTTGGATTATGGTCCTTAAGAACAGTCTACATTTTATAATAACAGATTATTCGTTTTTGTAACTTTTGCTCAGCTCCTAATGCAGTGCCCTGCTCATATTAAGCACTCAAAAAATCTTCTTTAAACAGAATGAGTGTAAGAAATTTTACTATTATATATGGTTATAATAATAAGTGTTACAATTCTGACATGTCCAGCTTGTGGTTAATTATGACTCTCAAATTATTCCCTGCTTTGCTAGAAAATAATCATTTTTATTGGAACAGATGCTTGCCTATCTAGTGATTCAGCAAAACCTTTCAAAATCATTGTCCAGCAACACGAAATTCTAAGTACCTGAGATTCTCAAACTTAAAGATTTAAAGCAACTGGCTCTCATCATACTCCAAATTTTTAATACTAGCTTCTGCTATACATTTTTGCATCACTGAATATTTATGGATTAATTTTCCATTTTTTTCCCCAATGAAAATAATTTTAAAACACCATTTGAAAATCATTAGTGCTAAAAGGTCACTTCTCTGACCTACAGAACAAAAAATACAATAGGCAAAGTTGTTCTGGATGACAGTAGGACTTTTTTTTTTTTTCCTATCCCTTTACGACTTGATAAGAACCAACACAGAGAGATTTCTTCTCTAGAGCTTCAGAATATTGGTACCAGCCCTGGCTGCCCAGCATATATGTAAAGCCTTTTAGAAACGCAAAAACTCAGGAACTATCTTAGACCTTTTGAATCAGAATCTCCGGGGTAGAGGGGGTATGTTTCAGAAGCTGAACTGGTAATTTTTATGACCCGAGCTGAGAACTTCTGCTTAATAAGGAAATGATCTTGAAATGTAGCAGCACACTGGAATCACCTGGGGAGCCTTAAAGCAAGCTGATGCCTGGCTTTCACCCCACGGCCTGGGCATCAGGATATTTAAAACTTCCCAGGTGATTCTAACGTGCAACTGAAAGGACGCACTGATGAGAAATTAGAAGGGCATTACTAATTATAAATTTTTAAAATAAATCATTTGAAAGTTAAAAGCATAACATCTGAATATCATGTTTATTACAAGCGGCTCAGTATTCCGTATGACTTGCCAGAGACTATAAAACATGGGCACAGCCATGCCTGGTCATACCTCGGATTTTGCATAGACCATAGCAGTAGTTCTTAAAGTGTAGCTGCATCAGAATCCCCTGGAAGGTTTATTATAACACAGATTGTTGGACCCAACTCCTGAGTTTCTGACTCACTAGTTCTGCAGTAGGGCCCCAGAATTTACATTTTTTGCAAATTCCAAGGAAATACTGATACTACTGGCCCAGGGGCCACACACTGAGTTTCTACTTCCATAGGGAGATCGATGTCCTTTCATGCAGGGAAGATTATTGACTCCACCTCCCACATACAGTATTAAGAGACCATCGACCCAAAGCATGTGCACCTGCCTTTAAAGAACATTCTGCACTGTGAGCACTACAAGATGGTCTCACCGAATGCCATATTCCCTCCAAAATCATGAGGAAAAAAATAGAATTAGGTAGATTCTATGTTATTCCTTATTATTATTTTTCACATTCTCTAAAAAATAATAATAAAATAGTAAATTAAATAAAGTGTGGATATTACACATTTAATTTCCATTTGTCATTTCACTCTCACTAGAATATTTTCAGACTTTTTCTCCCTCAGTTTTAATGAATGGCTGGAATTCATTTCAAACTCTTGAAGATAATATACAAGCTAAAATAATTTTGATTTTTCACCATAATATTAAAAGTGTTTCTGATTTTATGACTCAGTTCTGGACTTCCATACTGCATCATACCATGGGCTTTTACATGAAATAGAAAGACATTTAGGTTGTCTTCACGTATTAAATCCCCACATTAACTGTCCTAGGGGGTATCTCTTAAATCCCATACACAAATAACAGGGTATATTTTCTTAGATCTGCCTGAAAAAAATTTCATGTTAAACTACAAACTAAAAAACCATGATCTCTACGCCTTTCTTTAGATATGGCTCATCACCTCCTTTTTCTCCAAGGTTTACTTGCTTCTGTTTTTCATCTTTTCCATGGTTTCCTTGGAAAAACATTTTCTGTTCAGTAATCCATGATACTTTCCAAAATCACTTTACTTGTTGATCATTTCCAACAGGTTTGACACACTAATAATCTAATCTTATCCTTTCTTTTCTTTCTTTTTTTTGAGGGGGAAGAAGGCGGGAAAATAATGGAAGATATATTCAACTACAGATAATAATACTAAATGTTCTCAAAATTGTGTTCATATTTAGGGAGAGAACTCTGTAGAACCTAGAATTTTATGTCATCTAGCTTCTTCCAAACATCTCATTGAGAGCAGTAATATTGATGTTAGAGCTTATGAAGAATATGCATTCTC
Source organism: Tapirus indicus (assembly GCA_031878705.1). Classification (NCBI taxonomy): domain Eukaryota; kingdom Metazoa; phylum Chordata; class Mammalia; order Perissodactyla; family Tapiridae; genus Tapirus; species Tapirus indicus. The sequence goes on along the minus strand of CM062917.1, from coordinate 162,404,406 downwards.
CACGTCTCTTGGTGTTCTATCTTTGACCCCTGCATTGACTTCTCCTAAACCACAGGAGGTTGGCTCCTTAGAACAAAAAAGCTTCAGTTATTGGGATTCATTTAAGATTATGCTCTCGACTTTTACTGAAGCCTTTTTGAAAAACAAAGAAACACCAAAAAGTAATCTAAGCATTGTTTTGTATTTGTTATAATGCCCTCCGTATAAGATTCTACATAAGAAAATGCTCTTTGAATTTTACTCTGTACAAACTTACCTTCTCTGAAAATTTTATATTTTTTTAAAAAATATGTTTTTTAATATTTTTCTTTATATCCACTTGGGAAACTCATTTTTTTCCCTTTTCCTTAGTATTATCTTCATATGAGATAGTAATTTCCCTACTTCTACATTACTGAACTATTTTAAGAAAAGAGAAAAAGGAGCACCATTAATATTAAAAGAAAGTGGCTGCACTGGTGATAAATTTCAAGAGAATTAGATACCAGCATCTGAAGAAAAATAAAAACGAAGAAAGAAATGTACCAACGTGCCCCAAGATTTTCCATATTTTAGTTTTATGTAATCCTCAAACCTATTCTGACACTAGATACAGTAATCTCTGAACTGATGTCCAGAGAAGGTGAGTGATGTGCCCCCGCCGGGGATCTAGTGAACTTCAGAGAAGAGGTTCAAACACACGTCTCACTAGAGCACTCACGCTAATTTTACTAAACCACACTGGAAGGAAACTATTAGAAACCATACTCACTTAAAACCTACTTCTGTGACTTGTACCTCTAGATTACCACATGAAAAGATTCCATATTTCCATTACCTTTACACATATAGGCAGGCCATGCCGCGTCTTCCCACCACTCTGAATCCTTGAAGGTTTAGCATAAAAACTTTGACCAATCCAGGAAAAAAACAAAGTGATTGTAGAAAAGGGAATGTGGAAACACACACGGGGACTGAGGAACTCAAACCATTTGCTTTTTCACTAGAATGACTGGAGACAGCACGGGAGAGTGAAAAGAGCCCCAGACTTGGAATCTGATTCGCCAACTGTTACCAAGAGCCTATGTGAGCTTAGGAAGCCACCTAACCTCCCCAGGCCTCAGTTTCCTCTTTCATGAATTATGGAGTTTATACTGGCTCTTCTCTCAAGTCCTTTGCAGCCCTAATATTCTGTCCGTTTTTTGCCTATAAGCTGATTGTTCTCATTTGCAGCTGGACTTAGATGGTTCCACACATTTATGAGAGAAGCCTCCCCATCCAGGAGTCTGGACGTCTCTGTGAGTTACAGGAGAGCAAGTTAGAGGGGCTGCAATAGCTGCAAAAAGCTGTATACATGCAAAAATTGTCTGATGAAAAAAATTAAGGACTTCTGATATGGCTATATAGAGCATTAACTGAGACAGTCCGATTCAAATGTATTTGTTTAATACCAACTTTCTCTACTCCAGACTGGTCATCACTCTGAATGATTTCCCTGGTGGGGTTACATTTCCTATGGTTTCTTGTCATCTATTCCTCTGCCTATTTCTTTTTCTATATTATTTTTATTTATGTATGTTTATTTAATAAGACATCACCATCTTGCATGGCACCAATCTAACACTAAGATGTTGAACCTGGCATTCCCATGTGCATTCATTGTTTTAATCAAACAACTCTTTATTGGGTGTTTACTATGCACTTAAGACTTTGTTAAATGCTGAAAGAAACATCAAGGTAGGATGCAATCTGTTCTGCCTTCTCTCCCAGTCCTCCACTCAACCTGCACTACTGAGCTAGTCACTCGACATGTTATCTTTCTCCGAGCTCCATGTGATTCTTCATGCAATCTGAATTCCACAGTGAGCCATTTCATTTCTGTATTTGTCCTCAGCCTATATATACAGGGCCCTTAACCTTTTCCATTCTCTTCTCTGACCAATCCCCTGGCACCCTTCCTTTTTAAAACATAAATTGCATTAGACTGGAGAAATATCAATATGCCATGAATGCCTGGTGGCAACGCCATAGCTTTGGGCCCTGACGAGTGTGGTACCTGTTGTAGCTGAGTGTGTTCCATGCCTATTGAATGTTTATTAAAGGTAATGTCCACTGTGAAAAGGAGCCTTCTAAGACGGGGGCTCCTGCACCTGACATTGTGAAGCTCATCTTCTTGCACCTGGGTTGTTACCTGGGAGACCAAAGGGCCTGCCTCCTGCAGACTGGGTTAGACTGCTGAGTGGACTGCTGCAAGGACTCTCATTGAAAGGGGCCACCTGATGTCACCCTGTCTGGCAAGTTTGCTTCCTGTTCAATAGACTTCTGAGTAAATTGGTGACAAATGTGGCCCATGATCACCTTCTAGGTCTCAATGTTTAACTGGACCCTGAAAGTCTGCCTGGTGGGTATTGCACTACTCTACTTCTATAATCAGTCATTTTATTTCCTGTTAACCGAAGCAACTCCATCACTCCACTAAAACCATTTTTTCGAAAATCACCAATGATCTTTTTTTCTCTTTTTGTCCAAACCAAAGCCTTTTTCATTCAGTTGATACCCAAGTGTTTTTGATACTTCTCATTGCCCCATCTTTCATGAAATTCTCTTACTTGCGCCTGATGTTTCTTTTTCTTTTTCTCATAGTACCATAAGACAATTCCATGCCTGATTTCTTTTCTCTCTTTTATTTCCCAAGAATGCTAAATTTTCTAAGAACCAGTCTTGGCATTTTTTTCCTAGAATTTCCACTCAAAGTCAACCAATCTTATGACCTAACATTACATCCAAATCTTCATCTTCAGTTTGGTCTCCTGTCTCCCACCACTATATATTTTCATTTAGCTACCCTGCTATTGCCCCAAGTTTAACATCACCATTAACTGTCCCATTTCTCACCATTCTCCTCAAACAGGCAGAGACACTTCACCATCTTTACATAGTGTACCTTCAAATGTTAGTCATCGGGTGACAGACCCAGGACTCATGTGAATACTCTTCTCTCCTCCTGCAATTTTATGGAGTCCATCATCATGCCCATTTTTCCCTTTGAAATCTATTTCTGCAGCCCTTCTTCTTCATTCTCATTACCACCACTTAGTCCAGGTCACCACTCTATGACTCCAGTGTCTTTTAATATCCTCTATACTGCTACCACATTTATCATCCCTAACTCACTTTTCATGCTATTTTCATGCTCAGTGACCTATGCTAACATGACAACGAGCACTGTAATGTTTTATGTCCCTAGACAAATGCAGGCCTCCTTTTAAATATAGTTATTGACACTCCTTCAAATAGCCCTTTTAAATTTTACAAACTAAAGACAACAAGGTCCATCTTTCTCATGCTGAGAATCAGAAGGTCTCTGATTTTGAGAATTTTCTCTCTCTAGGTCACAGTCTTTCTTCCCCACCAGCCATAGGGCCTGCCATTTCAATGTGTTAAGGAAATAAGGTGTGAGGCTTGCCTAGCTACTGGCTAGTGAACATCTCCCTTTTTCCTTACTCCAACATAGTATATATAAATAACAAATTCTAATTTTTAAATACTGAGTATATGGTCTTATTTTTTAAAAACACATGCCAAGTATCCTTTTCCTTATTAAAATATGTACAGAGATTTTTTTTTACCCATCATTTATATGCAAGTGGAACGAAAAGTGGTTTTATTATAAAATATATTATGGGGCCAGCCTGGTGGTGTAGTGGTTAAGTTCACAGTCTCCGCTTCAGTGGCCCGGGGTTCATGGGTTCGGATCCCAGGCACAGATCTATGTGCCGCTTATCAAGCCATGCTGTGGCAGGCGTCCCACATATAAAGTAGAGGAAGATGGGCACAGATGTTAGCCCAGGGCCAGTCTTCCTCAGCAAAAAGAGGAGGATTGGCAACAGATATTAGCTTAGGGCTAGTCTTTCTCACACACACACACATAAATATATATATGTATTATGTTAATTATTCTCTATTTTTGACAAGTCATGAAAACTTTATCTACCTCAAGAGTTATAAAATTCTAGAATAAGTACAAAATTTAACATAACTTTCATTTTAAAAAGATATACTACCCAAAGCATAAAACATACAGTATAAACATTACAAACAAACATAGGTGCTGAAAAACACAACCAACCAAAAAGGTGAAATCCAGATTGCTGCCCTAGACATTCAATATGCCTAAATAAATAAAACACAGAAATAAACTGAATTCACTTTACTGGGCAGAGGGCCATTATCTATGCACACTTCCTCTTTGTTGCAGGTGTTTTCCATCATAATTTTATGTCTAAATTGTTCAGATGTGCTGCCAATATACTATTGTAATTACAATTTTAAAATAAAGGCAATTCTATGTTTCTTCCCTTTTCTGAGCAAGATAATTATATTTCTTTGGAATATAAATTGCCACCATTTTTAGAGTTAGAAATTCTTCAAAGAACAATTAAGTCTTTGCTGAAACATGAAATAGAAGATAGTTCTAGAGAAGATTACAGCGTTTCAATTCAGTGCTTCCACTGAGAATAAAAAAATTGGCTTAACTGTTGCCCAAAGTCAATACCTCAGATTTTAAGATGCCAGGCTGTGTATTCTGAATGAGCTTAAATATATTCAGCAATATAAGCAGCCTTGTAAACTATGAAGTTATTCAAGTGAATCAAATGTTTATTTTCTCTACACAATCGAAAATAGGAAAAATCATATGCTTGTAATATTAAACACGATGCACTTTTAAGTAAAAGTTTAAAGCATTTCTCCATTATCTTATTTCTTTTACAGAAAGAATGAATGGAAAAATCTTTTAAAAAGTTGAAGTTCTTAAAATAAGGGAATAAAAAACTCCAGCAGTTCTCAACTATTATCTGGTTCAAAATCATTATTTTTAGAGTAGAATTTCATTTTTACACTGGTGATTAGCTATATATTTTTCCTGCCTATTCCTGTAATATTTTGGAGGTGTTAGAGCTGTGTTTTTGTTCTGACATAGCTGTGAATACTGTGTTGTAAGCTGCATTATAGGAAAGCTTATAGAACCTTTTATTAGAGGAAAAGACGATTGGAGGGTCTTCCAAAAGTTATGAAGTTTCCACTGAGTCACAGTGGGGACAAGTTCTGCCCTCAACCTGACTGATGTCCCTCATTCTCACAAGAAGGCCCTGGAAGAGGGAAAAGACATATGTACACACACACACACACACACACACACGCACACGCGCGCGCGCGCGCACACACACACACACACACACACACACACACACACACTGGCATTATATGAGAGCAATAAAATAACCCAAAAGCCAGAGGTCAAGAATTCAGAGATACATGAGGTTAAAAGAGCGAAACCCAGCACTACATTGTAGTCAGAAAAGACAGAGGAATGAATCCCATGTTCCCTACTTACCATGTGGCTGGAGCAAGTACTTAAAATACAGGGCCCTCATCTTTAAAATAGGAATACTTATGCCACAGAAGATCAAGACTTGCCAATAAGACGTTGTGCCTGCACAGTGCTGGACACATAAGACACACTGAGAAAATGATACTCTCGGGTACATAGCATCCAGAGACCCCTGGCCAGCCTGAAGCCCGAGGACTGTTCTGAACTGTGGACATGGTATGATCAGAATCGTGTGGTGTCCAGCTGCCCGGAAGTAAGGCTCTTTCCACTTGAGCTCTGGTCTAAGGGCAGGGGCCCACTCTGGGGCCTCTCAAACTAGAAGAAACGGTTTTGTTGGCAGCAGTCATCACTATTACACCTGATCATTATTCTTTTTTAGCCTTCAAAGTCTTCAGAGATCTCTGGTTTCCTGTCCCCAACATGAATCCTTTCATTCTTGTCCTGAGAAAGTGATTTTTTTAAAGTCTCAAAAAAAATGGCAAGAGCATCAAGGCAGTACAGTCAGGCGCTGCATGAAGATGTTTTGGTCAATGGACCACATACACAACATTGGTCCCATAAGATTAGTACCATAGAGCCTAGGTGTGTAGTATGCTATACCATCCAGGTTTGTGTAAGTACTGTAGGGGAGAAAGAAATTTGCCTCCACGCTTGTGGGTTCTTCTCGCTGGTCTAAGAATTAAACTGACATGAGACAGATAACAGGAGAAAAACAAACAAACATTTAATAACATATGTACATGGGAGAAACCCAGGAAAACTGAGTAATTGTCAAAATGGCCAATGCCCTCACCTTAAATAGCATCCTCAGCTAAAGACAAAAGATGTTGGGGGTGGGGAGAGTCAGAGACTTCAAAGGAAAGGAAGACAATTCACAGGTAGATGAAAAGAAGCAAATGTTTGGAAAACAAGTGTTTGGCCACAGAGAAACAGAAGAACACAGAACGGAGCCAACGAACAGGCTTTTCTGGGTTCCGTCCTGTCTACCCCCTACTTCATGTTATGCTAAGGTGATAGCTTACTTCCTAAGACAGGATTTTTCACCTGAATTCTTTTAGAGAGTTAAGGGGGAGGTAACAATAGCAACAAAAAACTTGCTGAGTCTTTTGTTTCTAAAAATAATCATATAAAATAATACTCATGTTAAAGAGACACATTTTCACATTTTGGGGTGGCAAATTTTGTTCCCTTTCACTCTACCCTATGATGTTTGCACAACAATGAAATCACCTAACGATGCATTTCTCAGAATGTATCCCTGTTGTTAAGCGATGCATGACTGTAATATCTTCGCTCCTGTAATGGTATGTTTTTTTTTCTTAAGAATAATGTAGAGAATCTGCTAGATGATCAGCAGCATTTGCATGGCTATGAAACCCTCATTTGTTAAAAAGGTGCTTCTGGATCACCTTCTATATCATCTTCTGGAATAACAACGGTGAGTCCCGGTGCCTACACTCCGATCTGGTGAAGAAGATTCCGGGACTGATGACTGCATTATAGATGGACTAGCATCAGAGCGGGCGGTAGGCAACACAATACAATACATGGAAATGACCTAGGCTTTAATTACCTGAACTAGGCATTTCATTCCCTCCCACTGGGGTTCTTTGAAGTTCAACTTCTTTAAGGTTATCTAATGTCATTTGATCCCTGACAAGGCCCAACCTGATTGTTGGAGAATCAAGCAGAATGGCAGGATACCAATTAGTGAACAGTTTATTGACACAGTCTCTGGAGGCAGCCCTCTGAGTTCAAACCCAGGCTCTGCCACTTCCCAGCTGTTGAGCCTGGGCCTGTTATTCAACCTCTCAGTGTCTCGTTCTATTATCTGTAAAATGGAGATAATAATTGTACCTGCCTCACAGGGTAATCTTGTACCTGCCTCACAGGGTAATCACGTGAATTGAATTAATTTTTGTAAATGCATGGGACATGCATAATACACAGTAGGAACTGGGTAAGTGTTTGATAGACAAATGACATAGAATAAATAAATCTACCATGGGCTTGGTATTGTGGTTGGTGTTGGAATCCAAGGATAGAAACTACACCTTATATTACCTTTCCCCACTAAGGCACAGTGTTGATCAGTCAGTCATAGATCTTGGGAGACTCCAAAGAGAGATTTTTTTTTTCTGGCCTTATTCTTTCATTTCAGTAAGAAATTATTTCCCCTACTTTATAGATGAATCAGTTGCCATTCAGGAAGTTTAAATTACTTACTAAAGGTAAAAAAAAGACAAAAGAAACAGTGAGAAGAGATGAAATTAGAAATTGAGAAAAAGAGTTGTCCCAAACCTGTTGTGAGACAGAACTTTTTTGAAAGATGCAATTTGCAGCCCATCCTGAAAAGTAATTCGAATTTCTGATAAAACTCTTGGGCAGTTTTCTAATAGACTGTCATGATATTTCATTCCTTTCCAGGAATGTACGGTTACCCACCCAGCTGACTGTCAGTTTTGGAACTTGCCTACATCTTTAATCCATTGTGTGACTAGACTAATCATCTTGAAGCAGACGGTTCATTATATCCTCTCCTTTTTTCCTACAAAATGTTTGTACCAGCAGGGGGCAGCCTTGAGTCTGGCTTACTCAGCAACCTCTCCTTTAGCTGCATGTTAGAAATAAAAGTGTTGTTGGTTCCAAATCATTTTATCTGAGAAGTTACCTTAAATATATACATATTTCCCAGTTTAATACAGCTCTCCTTCCTGTCTTCCTAACGATTCTTACTCCCTGCTGCTTTTTATTCGTTCTAAAAACTCATAGATCCATTGAATTAGAGTTGGAAGAGATATTAGGGATCAACTAGGTCAACTTTCTTAATTGCAAACATCTGCATCTTCTCAGCTGCCCCTATGGAGACTCAAAGAGAACTTTAAACTGAATATAAGTGTCTTGAATGAAGCCATTACTTATCCTTCCTGAGGGCAAAATTGTTTTCTATTCGCAGCGTTTTTATTTATTTATTGCCTCTCCCCTTACTACCCAGGCTCCAGACAAAAGTAAAAGTAATAGTCTTTCTTCTCTCTTTCTCTTTCCCTCCTTCTCTCTCTCTATCTCCCCTTCCCTTCTCTTTCCTTCTTTTATTTTTAAACAAAGCAACTTAAGGTTGGACAGGAGAAGCCCAGAGAAAACATGAGGCAGCCAGTGGTTCTCGAACTTTACCTTGCACCAGAATCAGCTGGAGGGTTTGGGAAAAGTCAGATTGCTGGGCTCCACCCCTGAGTTTCTGATGCTGTAAATTTAGAGTGAGGTCTGAGAATGTGCATTTCTAGCAAGTTTTCTTCATGGAATCACATGGTGGGAACCAATGAGAGAAGCTACCTTAGTGGAATATTCCATTTTGATCATCACACTCTTTCTTCTTCTCCAAACACGGAAGCTCTCCCTCCCTGGGGGAGGGGCTGGACCAAGAGAGTCTGATAATCTCAGCACCGGAAGTTGGTGAGACTATCAGATTGGAGGGGAGGCTGCTGAGTAGATAAGGGACTAAAGGGATGTGGTGGGAGAGGATGTAGGGAATGTTCCTTGAAGTATTTTAGTGGGAAGTTCCCTGTGAGAATTATGTCCTCGCCCTGAGAAGGCACTTCTGAATCTTCACCGTTTGGCACTTGTTTTTGTGAGGGTTGGATTGTACCAATTTAAACAGGGGAAAAGGACTGGTTGAGCATTCTTCAAGACTCTGTTAGGGAAAGAGCAAGACATTCTTCACTATTTGAGCTTCAGCAAATTTCTCCAGGGGAAAGAGTGAGCAGACAGAGCAATCCATGCCTGGCCCCAAATTGTCTGTAGGTCCCTAACATCCAGAGCTCCCCTCCCCCCACCTCCCCAAAGGCCTTGTTCTCTAGAACAAAGGGATGGGGAAATGATGCAGTTTGTGATGCATCCTTCTCCCCCATTTTTCAATTTCTGCAGGTGAGATGTGTCTAAGAAGGGTCAGGTTCTCTTAATCAAAACTATCCTCCCCAAAGTTCTCCTAATCAGAGGTTATTTGGGTAACAAGTTTGACTTTTACAAATACACCACTCCTTCTCCCCCCACCCCAATAACATCTATTAACATCTCTGGAGCTGTTTTAACCAGTGTTCCCAGCCTCAGCTGGCTGTCATTAGCATCACACAAGGAGCTTTTACAAAATACCAAGGCCAGGACTCTACCCCAGACCCACATCATCAGAACTGGGAGGCTGTGGTCTGGCATCAGAACTGTTCAAGTTCCCAGGTGATTGCGTTGTGCTTTCTCAGGGTAAAAAACATCCCTGTTTTAATCAACTAGCCGGTTACATCTCTGTGAGAGCTGAGCTGTCTTTTAATCTGGGTAGTGAGGAAATGCCTGAAATGCCTTGTTTTAGGCATCAAGAAGGCTGTGTGAGCACGCTGAGTGTTGAGAAAAAGAAATAAGACTGGAGGGTGGGAGAGCTCTTCAGAAAAGGAGCTGCCATCAAAAACCATGGGACTTTGGTAAGAAACATGCAGGGTTTTACTAAAATTGCTGCCCACAGTCACCAATGGCCTCCATCAGTGATGATCTTTTGAGTAGTAAAATGACCGAAAACCTGAGCTCACCCAAGTCAGATGAATTTCCAGTCCAGCTCTGAATCTGCAGTGGGGTGAGGGAGAGATGGAAGGTAAATGCTTGCAACTTCTTGTACCTCCAGTGTCCTCCTTTGTCATAGTGCATCGCCTGCATGATGCAAAGGGCTCCCCTAACTATGGCTTCTCTGGAATTAGGAGACTGTTGTTGGAGTGCTCCCCCACAGAGGGGACCATGGTTATTTCACACAAGATGAGGGTTTTTAACTTTACTAAGAGAGTTGTGGTTTGAATTTCTCCTGGAAGGCAACAGGATACATTGACAGTAACTTTAATAACTTACGCCTCTTACATGGTGAATAGAACACTAATTTGAAATATTTGGTTAAAATCTCTGCTTATTCATAAACTTAAAACTAAAACTCAGTGACCCACATATGAATAAACCCTACAACCTTAGGCGTAAAAGAAGCTGTTTCTTTTCTAAATTCTTTCTTCTGTCTAGCTGCTTTTTAACTAGTTGACCCAGAAAGTCCCTGGAAAATTTCTAGAAAATAGGCTCCCACGGTGAGCGTGTAATGAATAAATATTTTTCTCAACCTGTACAAACTCTTCATTTACGGAGTTAGCTTTGTATTTTCAACTAAGTAGGTTGGGCAGAATTTTTCATCGGTCTCTGGAATTCAGAAATTCTATGTGTGTATTTTCCTCCAGTGTTTAAATACTAAGTATTTTTTTCTTTCCAACAAAAAACCAAGTTGATCATCAAGGCCAGAATTATTTTCAAAGTAACATCTGTATGTTTAGTCATGACTCCCTTATAAGCCTCTTGGTCCCTTTATATTAATGAGGCGCTCTCATAACTTTCTTTAAATTCTTGTCCTTCATGCCTTCTTTCAAAATGAGTGAAGGGGGTTAAAAAGTACAAACTCCCAGCTATAAAATAAATCAGTCATGGAGATGTAATATACAGCATGGGGACTACAGTTATTATTAATATGGTATAGAATTTTTAATATCCCTTTGACATTATTAGGAGAAACTTCAATATTCCAAATACTCATGTAAATAATGTTAAATAGAGAAAAAAAAAAACCTTTAAAACATTTAAAGACATTTTTAAGCAATATTTCTATCCATTCTAGTAATCAGTCAATCTTTATCCTCAACGTTTGAATCGTGTTCACAAATGCTTGGCCTACAGTAAGGTCTTAGTAAATATTTTTGAATGAATGCATGCATGAATAAATGACTGACTGAATGAAGAAATACCCATAAAATATGTTTTTAAATGAGGAAAATCACTTATAGTTAAGAAAATACAGGAGTTTTGAAGATGGAATAAAAATAGAGATTGAACAGCCATCAAGGCCAATATGGTGCCACAGGCCTGCGATTCTAAATGACTGTTTTGATGGGCATTATAGTTAATGCTCAGTCAGCTGCCAAGGAGGCAACTTGATTCTATTGCTTAGCAATAGTCCTATAAACAATAAAATGTATCTAATTCCTATTGAAAGCAATTTTATTCATTTAAATTATTAAGATGACTGAGGAGAGAAAAGGTAAAATCCAAATAACAAGAAATCATTTTAACGTAAAAATATTCTTATATCTAGAAAATATTCCCTAGCTGGATTATTAATTTCAAAAATAGAAACACTCTTTCTAAATCTTTGTAACCTACGAAAATACATTGTATAACATTAGACACACAGTAGGGACTCACACAGAGGCTTGTGAAATGGGGTGGAATGAAGTGGATTAAAAGCTTCTTCCAGCTCGGTTTAGCAATCTATTCTCAGACCCTTCTTTGCTAAGGTTAGATTATATTCTTTTACCATAATTTTCTAAAATGATTTGCCTCTCTCTCATTATTCCTTTTTTTAAGTCACACAAGCTTTTAGTGTTATTATATTTTTATAGAAACAATGGCCAAAGTTTGAAGATAAAAGATGAAATAATTGGATTTTATTGTAGCATGAGGTCTTAGCTGCAATTTAGATCAGTGATCGCAAATGAATTTCCTCTTAAAGATGAAGTGCAGTTTACTGGCAGTGCTGCCTGGGACCGACCCAGGGTAAGAAAGCCTCTGAGGCCCCGCTGGGGCTCAGTGATGCTGCCACATGTAAAGGAAAATGGAGTAGTGCCAAAGGCTGCTTATTGACATAGAAAGGCAACTCCCTCCATCCCATTATACTCTCAGGAAAGTCATTTTATGCACAAGATATTCTCATGTTTTATAACTATCTAGAGAACTTCTCTGCTTCATACTGGGGGAAACTTTTTTTTTCGAAAATACTTTTTCCTCATTCAATGGCAGTATTAAAACAATTAATTTCCAAAATGAGAATTAATAATATTTTGAGAGCCAGCAAGGGGAAAGAAAACTAATATAATGTACTTTTCTAGACAAAATCAAAATTATTTTTAAAATTTAAGTATTTGAGGAAATTGCAAAATTCAACCTCCAGAGGTAGAGAACCTTTCCCACTTTCCCCCTAAAGCCTTCTAATATTTTTGCTTTTATTGCCTTTGTATGGCAACATAATAAAAGTTTTCCTACACTGGTATTGCTTTGCCCAGCTTGCAACTTCCTTTTTTTGTGGACTCATATAGCTCATTAAAATGAGCAGCACTAAGAATATAAGAAAGAAGTAATTTCCATAAGAGAAAATAACATGGGATGAGAACTATTTCTTCAAGTTATTATTAAATACTAAGTGATTTTAAAAGAATATGGCAGGAAAAAGTGATTCCTTGGCTCAATAACTGTGATACCACAAAACTGAACCCTCTCTTCCTACAGGTCTTAGCTCAAATGCTAATCCTCAGGGGGGCTGCTCTGATCACCCTTCAAAAAATGGTTTTCCATGTACTACTCTGCTTTGTTATATCCTATACCTATTTATTTAGTGTGTATCTCCTCCATTAAAATATAATTTCCTGGAGTACCAACACTTCATCTCTCTTGTTCATTATTGTATCACTAAGACCTAGAATGGCACCTAAAATATTTGTTCAATGACTGAATGGATGGCTGGCTGGGTGGATAGACTGCCTTTTACTGTAGATATTTAACCATTAAGAATTATTAGGACATCTATGACTGATACAATTATTTTGGAGACAAAAGGTAGCACTTAAGTCATTTATTTTAGCATATGGTGTTCTACTAAAGTTCACTCCCTGTAAAGGAACATCTTCATCGTCTTTTTATTGGGTTAATGATGATTGCTGACCTCTGATCTCCCAGTGGGAACTAATAAAGTTGAGAAGGTTCGTTTCTTCCCTGACCCTACCTGAATATGTGGGGATTAGGTTGGGTTCTTTTGTGTATTGCTACAATTCTTGTATGTTTGGAACAGGGCCTACCAGACTCAGGATGAAATGTACACAGAGCAAGAGTGGGGAAACAGCAAGTTTAGTTGAGATAATGTGTCATTTAGCTTCGTAGTGGGAGATGAGGCTGGAAATGAAGACTGGGGCCAAAGGGTCAATGGTCTTGGGGGAGGGTGGTGGGAAAGGAATTTAGATTTGTTAAGTCAAAGATAGAATCCAGGGCCAGCCCGGTGGTATAGCAGTTACATTCACAGATTCCGTTTTGATGGTCCAGAGTTCGCCGGTTCAGATCCTGGGCATCGACCTACTCACCGCTCATCAAGCCATGCTGAGGAGGCATTCCACATAAAAGAGCTACAGTTCTACAACTATGATACACAGCTATGTACTGGGGCTTTGGGGAGAAAAAGAAAAGAAAGAAAAAGAGGAAGATTGGCAACAGGTGTTAGCGAAGGGTCTATATTTCCGCCCCCCCCCCCGCAAAATGGAATCTCCATCCCACCCCAAACAGGAGTGAATGAGAAAGGTAGGATTGATAATGTGTAGGGGAGAGATGTTCACAGAAATAAAACTGTCCATTTCTTCATCAGTAGGACCTATTTTGTTCTCTTTGAGGAAAATAACCATAATTACAAATTATTATTGTGGTCTGTTAACCTTTGTTCATGCCATGGCCCTTTCACCACTGAAGACCTTCTGATATTTTATAAAGGGATATTCGAAGCAGATAATGAAGATATGAGGCAAATGTACCAAAAATTTTGGCACTGAGTCTTGCATAGCATTAATATCTTTATCTACAAATTTCTCACCAGCAACCAATCACCACAGACACTGCTAAATATAAGAAAATAAGCAATAAGGCCTCTAAAGTCACCAAATAGGTTTAATAAAGTTGATGTGTAGGTGAGTCCCATGGGTATTCACCCACTATTTACCTTTACATTTCCCATGATCATAAAAGAAAAAAAAAATTGACCTGAAATCTCTACTCATAGATGACAAGCATCAAATTAGAAAGTTAGAAAGTCATGTGGGAAAATTGGGAATGACGCTGTGGGGTGGGGTTGGGGTAGGAGGAGAGCAGGTTGTGTAGATCCAGGAAACCTAGCACTCAGCAGGAAAATGGAAGAATAGATAAGCAGACCAAAAGAATGGTAGTCTGTGGCATTTCACAATGGGAAGGATAGTGTGGAATGTAACATTTAATGTATATAATAGTCACAGATTCAGGATAAAATGATAAATATGCATCGACATGTTCTGCTTAAGGAAAACAGAAGAATGTACTCAGAAAAATTTCAATATGATTTTGTCAAAATTGATTTAAAAAAATAAATGCTTGCTTTTAGAGGGGTAAGTCTCAGTTACCTAGGAAAATTATTTCTTGGTAAAGCCAGGTAAATAAAGAATTTTTTCAGAAGCCCACTGTACATCACAGTTAAGAGCATTTATTAATATCATATAGCCCCTTTCCTTAGAATCTTTCACTTGAGAGTTTTTTAAAATTATGAAATAACTATATGGAAAAAGATTACCATCTATTTAGTGCCTAAAATACACCACACAATGGATTGGCTGCCATGAGAAGTTATCTATGTAATCCTCTCAGCAAGACTGTTAGATAAGGATTATTACCCGCATTTTTAAAGATGATAAAACTGATACCTAGATTCAGTCTGTCATCAGCCAGATATTCATTCAGATGTAGTCACCGTTCCCATTATGATTACATTAATTAAATAAGATTAACAGATTTAAGAATTAGAATTAAGAATTAAGATAGATAAAAATGGTCGCTTGGGCCAGCCCAGTGGCATAGCAGTTAAGTTCGAGCGCTCTGCTACAGAGGCCCGGGGTTCGCAGGCTCGGATCCCGGGAGTGGACAGACACACTGCTAGTCAGCCATGCTGTGGCGGTGTCCCATATAAAGTAGAGGAAGATGGGCGTGGATGTTAGCCCAGGGCCAGTCTTCCTCAGCAAAAAAGAGGAGGATTGGCAATGGATGTTAGCTCGGGGCTAGTCTTCCCCACAAAAATTAAATAAATTAAAAAAAAAGGTGGCTTGAAAAATGAATGGGTTGATCAAAGAGAGGATCCTAAAAGTGACCAACCTCCCCCCACCCCGCAAAAAAAAACTTCAGGAAGAGAGGGTTGTCATTCTGTATTTTGGAGGAAGGTAGAGTAGATCAGATTTTAAAGTTGGTTAGATAAATGCACAGAGAAGACTTCCAGTTAGATAGTCCTGTTTTTGAATAATTCTGGTAAAATGAAGATGGAGGATACTAATATGAGGGAATCATAAGTCAAGGAAGAAATAATAAATGGAAACATTTGAAGTTTGTGTTTGATCCAAAGAGAGCTGTAGAAAACTTTAGGGTCTGGGGAGCAACATGATCAAGGTGTCAATCTTTAAAAAAAGTGACAGTAGTGTGCAAAATGATCTGGAATGGGGAGAAGCTGGAAAATCTGCTGGCCAAATAGAGATTAACCTCTTCCGTCATGGTGCCACAGATTTCAGGGAATATCCACAAGGATTTTACTTTAAACAAATCCATAATGGAAGTTGCAGAACTGGACACATAAAGAAGAGGCACAGTATTTATTCCAGATTTCTGGGTGTGTAAATAGAGCAATAGCACTGTCCTGAACACAGTCTAAACTTGGGAAAGAGAATGTCACTAGAATGACAGTCCTGTGTTATTAAAGATTTGAGAATCCCTTAATAAACTTGGGTCATTCACAGAAGAGATAATAGTAATAAAACTTTGGGAATCATTCTTTTCACAAGAAAGAATGAATGGTAAAATTAAAAATATTGAAGTGGGAAAAAAAGAGCCAGGACCCTGAACAAACAATGATGAAGTTGACTGCACTGTGAGAGGAGGCCAAGTCAATGAAGAAAAACATTTGTAAGGGAATTGAAAAACCAGAAAGCCAAGTAAATTCAGATCAAAAGAGGATGGTTGGCAGTCTTGCATGGCAAAAAGGAATAAAAGTAAACACATGAGAATTCAGCTTTTATACAAGTTTGTTCTGCTTTATAAATGTGTGTCAATAATTAGAGATTGGGCTTGTCACATTTAGCAAATAAAAATACAGGAAACCAAGTTA
The DNA here is from genome assembly GCA_031878705.1 of Tapirus indicus. NCBI lineage: Eukaryota > Metazoa > Chordata > Mammalia > Perissodactyla > Tapiridae > Tapirus > Tapirus indicus. The sequence continues at coordinate 162,388,042 of CM062917.1, read as the reverse complement.
AATTTTGAATTACATGGGTCATACTTATACTAAAGCATTGTTTGCTATTTATCTGAAGTTCAAATTTGACTGGACATCCTGTATTTTATCTGGCAATTCTAAGTCAGATTCACAGAGACTTTACCTCTCTTAGTTGTTTTCACACTGGAAAGAAAAGTTGCAAAGACAGGAAAGGCAACCAAAAAGGTTCAGACACATAGGAATAAGAAGAAAAAAAGAAATGATTTTCCATGAGGAGACAATTAGAGCTTGTATCTAGGGTTGGACCAGAGATTCCATTGCTTTGATATAAAGGGTTCAGGCAGAATGGCCGAGAATTCCAATAGTGAGAAAGTTATGCTTGTCCTTGTCCTTAAATGGAGAGGTCTGATTCCAAGAGAGAGGAGAACTTTGTGTAAAGATTGACTTGCTTCGTCTTTGTACTTTGAAGCAACATCTGCTCCTCATTATTCAGTCAAATCTCAATAGCTCATGATAAACTTGATGGTCTTTAGGTACAGATGTTATTCTACCTGAAAAGACTGGGCATCAGTCCTGCACTAAGATGTTTACTCAACAATACAAATAAAGGTTGAACCCTTTACTTCTGCAAAATTCAGAAAACAAAACACACCAAAATAACAGTTACATCTCTTCCTCCTTACCCCCCACAAAAATAAATAGATGAACAAGGCTCAAATAGATTCTCTTTTTTTTTTTCCCCATGGTGAGGAAGATTGGCCCTGAGCTAGCATCTGTGCCAATCTTCCTCTGTTTTGTATGTGGGATGCTGCCACAGCATGGCTTGATGAGTGGTGTGTAGGTCCGTGCCTGGGATCCAAACCTGTGAACCCTGGGCCACAGAAGTGGAGCATGCAAACTTAACCACAATGCCACTGGGCCAGCCCCCCCTCTAGATTTTCTTTTTGGTACCAAAAAGTCTGTGTCTTTAAATGAGATGAGTCATAATGTGGGAACAATATCCTTTTACATGGAATTTTAAATATATACCTTTGGTATTTGTTTTCTTTTACAAATGTATAATTAAACAAAGAGATGTTAGGACAGTAAGCACAGTGTGGATACTTTGCTGCTGGCCAAACCATCAGCTAAGAAATATTCAATGCTACTGCTCAGTAATTGGAGGCTCGGGCAGTGAAAATACCAAACAACGAGGAAGGTGACCTGCTGAGGGAGCTCAAGGACCACAGCTGAGTCAAATGTAGGTAATACCCAATTACAGTAACTAATTAAGTTAATTGTTTACTCCACAATTAGAAGGGAAAATGCCTGGGGCTTGGGAGGGAAGATAGGGAAATCACCATATTTTCTTTATGCAGAGATATAGTGAGCAAATGGCCTTATTTATTGACATTTTACTATGACAAGTTTACCTATATTTGCTTATTTATATAACATTATAAAGTGAGTAGCCAGCCCTGGTTGTCTATTGGTTAAGATTATGCACTCTCACCACCACGGCCCAGGTTTGTGTCCTGGTAAGAGAACCACACCACCCGTCTGCCAGGTGTCATACTGTGGCAAATGCATGTTGCTGTGACACTGAAAGCTATCCCACTGGTATTTCAAATACCAGCAGAGTCACCCATGGTGGACAGGTTTCAGCAGAGCTCACAGACTAAGGTAGACTAGGGAGACAGATCTGGCCACTCACTTCCAAAAAAATTGGCCATGAAAACTCTGTGAATAGCAGCAGAGAATTGTTTGATATACCCCAGGAAGGTGAGAGGATGGTGCAAAAAGACCAGGCAGGGTTCAGCTCTGCTGTCCACACAGGGTCCTAGGAATAGGAATCAACTCCATGGCACTAACATACATGCATAAAATGAGTACTATTATCATCCTCATTTCATAGATGAAAAAACAGAGATAGAGAAAAAGTTTATGCAGTTTTTCTAAAGACTTGGCTACAGAGTAGCAGAGCTGAAGTAAAAAGGCATTCCAGCGGCCCGCCCCCTGGTGTTGTGGTTAAATTTGCACGCTCCATTACAGTAGCCCGGGGTTTGTGGGTTCGGATCCCAGGGCAGACCTACACACCACTTGTCAAGCCATGCTGTGGCGGCATCCCACATCCAAAAAATAGAGGAAGATTGGCATGTTAGCTCAGGGCCAGCCTTCCTCACCAAAAAAAAAAAAAAAGGCATTCAGACTTGGAGCTCATACCTGCCATATTGACACTTCACTCTATTATGGAAAGTGCTTTCTATTTCTGAAAAAGGAATGACATTATCTATAAAATGTGTGTGGTATTGCTGTAGTTTCATAGAAAATCATGTCACATTAACAGTTTGGGGTTTACAACGTAGTTTGTTCTGTTTGGCTAATTTTTGAAACAGTGATGAAACCCTTAAACATTTATTAAGCAAAATTTATTCAACTATACTGTATTGCCCATTATAAACACAATCATTTTTTTGTAGGCAGTTTCTATATCCACTGCACTTAATGATTATTGACTTTAAGTCTGTAAGCAAAATCTTGAATACCTACCAATAAGATGGCCAAATTTTGCAATGCAAACTCAACAGACATACAAAAACACTTTTGTGACATTTTCATCAATGGAGAATATCAATGCAGAGTAGTCCATCACCTGACTACCAGATTCTTTGATAAGCTCTTCAGAAGATTCCTTCTTATCTGTAAAATTACCTGCATTCTCACTTTTTTGTCTTTTAAGTTAGATGGTGAGTGGATTCTCCATTTCCTTGTATACTAAATTGCATTGAATTATAACATTCTTAAGGATAGTTGCTCTAAATCTGTTGCGGTTCACCCTGAGGCAAGACTTAATGGTGAATATTGAAACAGTAAATAATAAGAGCAAGGCTTAGAAGTATCTCTTCTACTCTATAGCACAGCACCTTAGCAGACTCAATGATGCTTGTACAGCACTTGTCACTAACTTACAGGAAATGAATACTGGTTGTATCTGGGAACAGGAAGGGGGAATAAGTCATTAATAAAAGGAAATGTCTGAGAGCCTGCATTTCTCTATGCTTACTGGGAAATAAATCCAAATGAAGAATAATAGAATCTCAAGGATCTAGGAAGGTCATATACACAAGCTATATTGGGCACAGACAGTAAGAGATAAATTGTATGCTGGGAATGGGAAAATTAAGCAGAGGAATATGCTAACATTTATTGAGGCTGATGTAAAAGAAAAACAAAATGAAAATTTTTGATGGCATTCCATTCTAACCATCACTAAAGCTGCTTCCTGCTTCAGCAGGACTGAGATGACTATTAGGAAAAAAACTAAAGCAACTAGGGAATATCGAGGAAGAGGCTGTGTGTGTCTGTGTGTGGGAACGAAACTTTGATTTATGTATCTGGTGACAATCCAAATGTAGTGTCTACTACTATGCTTTCATCAGCACTCCCCATGGAGTTTGGATTTCTAGACTTTGTATTAACTTTTTATTGATTTTTAAAGCAAGTTGAGTGTTTACAATCTGACTAAACAAGTTTGTGCAAGACTGTTTTAATGAACAGGGATAATCATAACTTATATACTTGTTAAAGTTTCAATAATGTTTCTGCTTTAGTAACAGTTTGGGGGAATGTATATGTGACCAAGTTTCCATCATTATTTTCTTGTACACATTTACTTGTACAGCATTATTTACTTGTATAGCAGTGGCAGTAGTTACACAAATGCATGCCCCCAATGGACTCAGCCACTATTCAGATTTTGCTCCATGCCAGTCTGTAATAGGACCTGGTAATGCACAATGAATAGACATGACCCCTGGCCTTAAGGAACTTGCACTCTGCTGGAAAGACAGACATTCAAATAAGCGTTTCTAATACAAAGTGAAATGAGCTGCAGTGGAGTTGTATATAAGACACATTTGAGACGAGTGGGGAAGGCAGCCTCAATCCACCTAGGGAAGTCAGGAAATCCTTCAAAGTGGAGCCAGCACTTGAACTAGTTGGAGAAGATAGGGTACTCTGAGTATGTGCAGAAATTTGGAAAACTACAGAGTTTGTTATTGCTAGACTATAACTGAAGAGGTTAAGACTAGGGGAAGTGATATAATACGAGGCTAGAGATGCAGGCAGGAAAACACCAAATTACGATGTTTTTTGACAATTCAAAGGGTGTGGATTTTACCTTAAATCCATTAAAGAATTTTGGGTGTGGCAATCACAGGGTGAGAGTTATAGTTAGATCAGTATGAAAGATAGACAAGGGAGAGTTGGTTTAGGACACTGGTCGTGAGGATTTTAGGAAGTTGAGTTGGATGTGGGAGATAAGGGAACACGAGAACTATAACTTGTATGTAATATTGGAGTACTCTAAATTGTTGACATTGCCACTAACTCCAAGCAGAAGAAGATAAAAATCTCTTCATAGAGAAAACACTCTCAATTTAGATGAGCAGGATCCTCACAGGTTAAAATTAAAACAAACAACTCACAGTCAAAAAATCACCAAGAAAACGGAATGCCACGATGAATAAGAGTCGGTAAAAACAATAAGCAAAATTTATAGACTTAAATGACATTGGAATTATCAGATACAGATTAAGTATATGAAATGTTTAAAGGATAGAATTGTTTAAAAAAAACTGAGCAAGTTCAAAATAAAATTAGTGAATTAAAAACTCAGTGGGTGACAAATAGCAGAATAGATATAGTGATATAGAGAATTAGCCCCACATGGGGGACCAGAGGGCTGGTGGGATGTGCAGAGCACCAAGGAATGGGGGCAGCCAGACAAGGTGTCGGAGTCTGAGCAGGGTGAATGGTTTGACATGGAGGGTCAGAGACTGATCAAGGTGAAGACCGTCTGTGTCAGCAGGGCAACTGCTTGGTGTCAGATGTCACAGTCTGAGTGAGGAGTGAAGGACATCTGCACAGTAGAGGGGATGGCAGAGGTAGCAATGGGAAATTGGTTACACACTGGGGATTAAGTATATAATTTAGTATATTGAAGACAATGGCAGCCAGGGTTCTTCCACTTGGAGAAAGGAAGTACAGTTATGGGAAAGTGGAAAACTAGAATGAACACTATGGATTACTGGTGTGAATCATGGTCTTCCATATATAAAAATATAGAAAGAACTAAATATTGATGTAAATGTGTCTGTCTGTCTATCTACTTACCTACCCACCTATGTACATCTATACCTGTATTACTTCCCTCTGTCCACTGAGAGGACCTGGGAGCAGTGACACCACAATAGTCATGAGCACATCTAGCACCCAGATCGTGGCTTCTAAAAATCCTTCTCCAATAAAAGGAACTAAGACTGCCTGGAGAACAGGCTGATAGAAAAAGAGTCTAGTCTGGGGCAGGTAAGGTACAAGATCATCTTGGAACATCTGTTTGTGGCAGAAAGCAGGGAAATGCACTGAAAATAACAGGATCATGATAAAAGGTCATAGACACCAGCTTGAAAGGGCTCCCACTGGCCAAATCTCGGACAACTTGAGCATCGATACAAAAAAAAGCAATGGATTTTAACCCATTAAATGAAATTGGAAACCATTAATCTATACTGATATAAGTAAATAAATAAATGGAAGGTTTTCTTATGAGAGGACATTTGTTTCAAAGAACCTCCACAAAGGAAAAAAAAAAAGCCTTTTCATGTTGAAGAAGCTGGCAGACACCACCTTAATCAAACGATCAAAATAATGGGATGATTTGAAATAGTGCATCCCAAACGGAAACAGCAACTCTTCAGTGATATTCCGCCAAAGATGCATAAATTGAACTGAATCATGAGGAAACACTAGACAAACTCAGATTGAGGGAAATTGTACAAAATAAATGGCCACTAATCTTTAAAATGTCATAGTGCTGAACGTCAAGGAAAGACTGAGGAAATCTTCCAGACTGAACGAAACCAGGATAAATGAAACTAAATGTCACAGGAGCCTCGGAACTGGGTCCTTTTGCTTTCAAGGGTGTTACCAGGACAGCTGGTGAAACTCGATGGGATCTGAGGGTTAGAAGGAAGTAATAAAACAAAGTCAATATCCTGATTTTGACGGTTGTGTTGCAGTTATGTAGAAGAATGTCCTTGTTTGTGGAAAGCGGTCACTAAAAGAAATGGGACATCAGGTTGTCAACTTACTTTCCAACGACTCGGGAAATAAAAGTTCATTCTCCTGTATTTACAGCTTTTCTACAAGCTTTAAATTATTTTCAAATGAAATAAATAAACATTAATTAGATTTCCTATGGAGCATTATTTTTCACTGTGGAGATCTCACAGTATTTATCAAGCTAATTTGTGTTTCGCATTTCCAAGAAAGAAAAGTAATATGCAGTATTTCCTACTGATTTTTGTAAACAAAGCATCTCCTGGAAAACAGAAGTATTTAAAAACAGAAGCTTTTCATTAAAAATTATGAAAAAACATAATAAATATACCAAATTCTAAATGAATACAGCAACTAATTACTATCATGTAAATAGTAGTAAATGTGATCAGATTGATAGTCATTTAATCAAAACAGTTGATTAAAGAGGGAAATTATTAAAAAAATATACATGTATTAAATATTTTCTTTAACTTTAAACATGAATTTTCATTAATTCACCAATATTTTTATATAGGACACTTTTTTCCTTTTTTTTGAATGAGTGTCTCCTAACTGGATCACTGTGTAATCTTTTAAAAATGTTATACATGTGTATAAGTGTGTATATGATAATTTCTTTAGAGTGGAATAGGTCATCATCAAGTTGCTCTATTTTTTCTATTTTTATGCTTTTTTGGTCAATATTTTGCAGTTGTCTCACCACAATTTGAGATAAAAATTTTAATGATTCTTCCCTGGGAGTCTTTACAAATCATTAAGGTAGGCTTTCACGGAATAAGTTTTTCTCTATATATCACATTTTATAGGATTGTGTAAGATTTAATTAAATCATAGAATTACACTAGCAAGTCAAGGTAGCATCAAATGCTAAGAGAACAAATACTGCAGACTCTTGGTCTTGCAGCTGGTAATTGGTAGGTTGGTGGAAGAAATAGAATTGCCAGGTGACTAGGGATCAGTCTGCCAGTCAAGTGTTCGTTGTGTCGCGAACACAGGCAGCCTGCTTTATGGGGGGAACAGCGAATGTTTGTTAATACAGCCAAAAGGTCGTCAGGTTTTTCTCTAGGGTAGGACCCTGAGCTATTTTGTTCTCTTCCTTTCTGCTTTTTTCAAGTTGTTTGTTTATAAAGATACCACACTGATTTTGAAAGGAAAACATCTCTGAAAATATAATGAGTAATCCTATTGAAGGAACATATAAATCTTTCTTAAATTTAGTTCCTTTTCTTTGGTCAGTGGCAATCTGAAAGGCTAAACGTCCAGCCGTACATTGAATCATAATACAACCTGTCTGATTTGCTCATAAATATAGAAATAGTCAAACTATCATTCTTCTGAATTTTTAGTAATATTAAAATTGAATCAGAGTAGCCACGCGCCATGCTTTGGTTTGCTTGCCAGTTACGGATCATATAGCAATACCAGTAATTTTAACAGCTGTTCTTCAGAGACACAAAAACATGAAAGCTTAAGTCCTTTTGACATCTTGACTGCCAAATCAACTCAGTAAGGGAGAGGATAAGAAGCATCAGAATTCTTCAAACGTATGTTCTTCACTTACCATTTGGTGAATGTATGAAGTAATAGAATATTGAATTGCATGTCAATATTAGAAAAATTTTTGTTCGTAAACAACATATTAGTAACTATATTTTTACATAAAGCTTGATGACTTGTACTCGGCATTACTAAGTCCTCACCTTTTTAGCAAGATTTATGTTTAATATTTTGGAAAGTGTTTTGAAACTACAGAATGTAAAGCATTATAGAGTCAAGGGTTAGATGCTCCGTTATTTTCTTTGAAATCTGAATAACATTTCTCTTTAGTTTATCACATTGAGGTTTCAGTTCTAACTTGTGTTCATTTACATCAGCAGAAAAGATGAAAATAATCTACCTTCACAAGTTTAATCTGATGCCTTTGTCTGCATAGATAAGAACATATTTTAAATGCAATGGTAAGTGTGGAAGTATTGATTACTACCCTGGAGTTTCTGCTAAGCCTGAGTAAAACATTGTCCACAACTGTAATTCCATTAACCCAATATGATAAAATATGAATGGTCTTTTCCACCAGTTCATTTGAAACCTGTCACTGTGTTTGCCCTAATATTGTGGAAGCCAATCAAAGCGCCCTTTAAGTTAGAGTCTAGAGGTTTTGCTTTGGCATGTGTAAACACTTTCTTTGTGTCAGGTCAGAGTTTTTCTTGCGACTCACATAGAGATAACAAGGCGTTTACAAATGGACCAAATCTTAAAATGCTTTCATTGATTCAAAACCAAGGAGTTTTCAAATGGTGGAGTTAAAAGTCAGACTAAAATGAATTTAATTTTAATGGCAACTTTTTTTATAAGAGAGTTTAATTCAAGCTGTTTCTTGCGCTTGAGCAAAGCTACGAATCCCAGTTCACAAATGAGTGAGCTCATTTACAAATTTGGAGTTGCTATAGGCCCTGCCAGACGTTAAGTGAAAGAATGAATTTCGTGATCCCTAAATGGGCTACATTCAATCAGAGAAATGTTTTTCCCAGGGTTATATTTGCACAGTAGGATTTAAGAGCCTCTAATTAGTCTCTTCTCCAACTCAGAAGAAAAATTTACTACCATATCCCGATGGAAATTCTTCCTTTTAAATTTAGTAAGAGTGTATGATTAGAGGTTTATTTAAATAGTACCTTATACCTAAATGTGAATTCTCCTGGCAAAGGGGACTTTTACATCTCTCCATTCACCTACCCGCAGCTTTCCCACCTGTTAATAAGATCAGCTTTTTCTCTTATCCATTGAACCCTATCTTCCCCCACCTGCTCAAGTTAATGTCTCCAGCAGTTTCATCCATCTATCCTACATTATCAATTGTTTTCCTCTCTGCTAATTCATTTCCATTATCATACAAACATGCTTCTTCCATTAAAAAAAAAAATCTTACCCATGCTTCCCATTCCAGGTATTGCTTCGTTTCTCTATTCCCTTTTGCAGCAAAACTCAATTTAACAAAATAATAAGGATCTATGCTCGCTGATTCCAAATATATTCCTTTTGTTCTTTCTTGAAACTACTTCAAACAGGCATACAAAACATCTCTTGCCATGGTCACCTTGGACCTGCTATTGTTAAATGTAGTGGTCAATTTTCAGTCCTCATCTTTTATGACCCATCAGCAGTATTTGACCTAGTTGGTCACCCATGGTTCCTTGAAACAATTCCATCGGTAGGCATCTAGAACACCAACCCTTAGTCATTCCTTCTTCATCTACTTCCTGCTTCCTTCCTCATCTCCTTAACAAACCACTTAATATTAGAGTAGAAATAAAGATCAGTCCTTGGACTTCTTTCCTCTTTCTTTCTGTTCTCATTCCCTTAGCAATCGCATCCAGTCTCCCAACTTTCAATACCCTCTACGTGTTGAGGATTCTCTCAGTTTTATATCCCAGCCCAAGTGACTCCCCTGAACTGCAGACTTGTATATTCAACTGCCCGTTCAACATCTCCCCTGGGGTAGCTAAGACATCTCAGACTCAGTAGACCTAAAATCGGACTCCTGTTACTGATCCAAAACTTGCTCTGCTTTCAACTTCTGCATCTCAATTTGTAGCAATTCAACTTTCAAATTCTTTAGTCAAAATCCTTTGTGTCATCCATGACCCTCTTTCTCTCTCCTTTATCAGCCATCTGTTACCATGTCCTTTTCAGAATCCAGCCACTTCCTAGCAGCCCCACCAATGACGTCACCTGATAGCTGTAATCTTTTCCTAACTGGTCTGCCGTTTCCACCTTGCTTCCCTATAATCTATTTCTGATGTGGCAGTTAGAACGAGCCTTTTAAAATCACAAGTCATACCATGTTACTTCTTCATTCAAAACTCTCAAAGGCTCCCCACGCTACTCAGAGTAAAGACCAGTCCTTTTTTAAGTAGCCTACAAGAATCTAGATATTCTCTATCTGCCTGCACAGCACCCCTAATCATTTGATTTCATCTCCTCTAATCCAACTGCACTGGCCTCCTTACCCTTCTTAGACCAGGAAGGGAATCTTCCTGCCTCAGGGCCCTTGCATTTACAGTTCTTCCTGCCTAGACTGCTTTCCCCCTTTATTTCTTCCTGACTCACACCCTTGGTGATTTTACTCAATTGTCATCTCAGTGAAGCTGTTCCTGACAACCACTTAAAATAGCAACTCTACTCCCCAGTACTTTCTATCCCCCTCTCTTGCTTTGTTTCTCTTCATAGCACTTATCCCTTCCTAATACACACAATAATTTATTTGTTCAGTTAATTGTCTACACCCTCCCACTAGAATATAAGCTAACTGAGGGCAGGGATTTTTATTAGTTTTGTTTTCTGTTACATATGCAACAGCTAGGGTAGTAGTAGGTGCTCAATAAGTATTTGTTATTGATGTGTAAACTTTGAATAAATTCTGCGTTAAGTATACTGAAGTATCATGAACTGTGAAGAAATAGGATAGTAAACGGGCAGGAGAAGACTAATTTCTTGGCCTGTAGTAAGTGAGAAGGATAGTCCCCTGAAAAATCTCTGAAAGAAGCAACTTGTAAAGCTATGTTGGGGGATATAGTTATGAAGGGAGACTGGAGGGGACAAAACCATTTTCTTTACATCTCTCCTTTACCTTAATAATACCTGACAAAGATACGTTGAATTCCAAATGATTATGGGCAAGAGAAGGAAAGTTTCCTCCGGTGATTTTTTTTTTTCTGCTGTTTTTTCTTGGCTCCCCATCCTCCTCACTGATCTTCTACCAGCCCCAGGAGAGTTCAGTGCCATGTGTCCATGCTTCACTTCCAAGCCACAGTTTTATGCTCCAACTTAAGCCCCAATTGCAGGACCAAGTCCTAATGTGGATGACTGCTGTTAGACCAAGTTTCCTAAACAGATCACTTTATTTTACCAGAGGCTGATTAGGAAGAAGGAAATGATCTCTTAGAGCAAGAAGTAGAAGGTTTTCACTGCGTCAATAAAGACCTTGATCAGATTACAACAAAAACAACAACATCAATCATTTATTGAGGGTTTACTGTGGCAGTTGTGTTATATCTATTACTTCTAATCTTAACAAGAACATTGCAAAGAGGGGATAATAATACCTTATCAGATAAGGCCATTGAGGCTTTGAAAATTAACTTGCCAAAGATACTAAGAGGCTAAGTGGAGCTATTAGGATTCAAATGCCTGTTAGAATGCCCACATGCCCAGTCTGTTGTACAAGGCATGAATGATTCCTTTTTTTTTCCACTTAAGTTCTTTGAGGTGAAAGGAATTCCAACCTCCAACATTGGAATACTAACGGGATGCAGAAATAAACCAAAGACAACAAATCCTAATGCTATTTCATTTTCAAGTTGGACATACATCTAAAGCCAGTTTAGTATGTTTTTTAAAAGTCACTGAGCACAATGATAGAATGCAGCATGGAAAATGGATCATTCCAGCAGCACCTGTCAATCTTTCTCTATACCAAGAGAGGTCAAACTGCAAAGGATCCTTAAATATAATTAAAAGCAAGTCCTATTGTTTAGGTGGGGTAACATTTATTTCCACACCAAGGAGGACAAAAGTCATTTTCACTAGGTATTATGTTTATTCCTAGCACATTTTTGAGTTAGCGAGATATTTCAGCAAAATAAGTAATTAATCATGTTAAAATACATAGAATCACAAAGCAAAGGGAGACTCGATAAAACATTTCCACTCAGTTACAAAATAGTGCATTTGCGAAGTTCTCTATATTCACATGTTGCCACTGAAAACTGAATCTGTAATTGACAGTTGTGCTTTGGAGTGAACAATATGGCTCCATATTTATTTCTGTAATTATTTTAGAACTTTTAAATTGTGATTTCTATTTGAAGGGCCTTAGGACACGGTAAACACAGCCAAGATTGAGGGTTCCTTGCTTCAGATGTTTTACTTAACTCCAAGTAATTTAATTCAAGTCGATAAATCTCAATGAAGATACATCAAATGACCTACCCTATGCTTGTAACATACTAGGCAATGGTGGGAGATTACAAATTGTATAAGATAGAGTTGTCTCCGCATTTAAAAACATACGTTGAGAAAGCTCTTAGAGACTTGGCAAGAGGGATCGGAAAATAAGCCCTATTCACTCCTAACAAAAAACTTGGGTGTTAAAAAAAGAAAAGGAGTAAATGCGGCATGGATATATCTGCCATATAATCCTATATCTTACTGCCAATATGTTTCATTGTAGAGGATATCACTGATTCATATATATACACACTCACATACATTTTTGAGAAACACTGATCTTGTTAATAGTTATGCAAATTCAAACACATTAATTCAGACTTTACCCATTCTATACTTCCTATGAATATTAAAGGAGTCATTTCTAATTTAAAAAATTCAAACTAAAGATCCCTTAATAATATTTCCCTTTACTTGATTTCTTGGAAAAAAATATATTGAATTATTAGTGTTATATTCAAGAATGGAAGGGAGGGTAGTACCGTTATAATAAAATATAGCCCACAGGTCAGTAAACTTCTGTAAAGGGCACTAGTAAATATTCTCGGCTTTGCGGCCATACTCAACTTGCTGTGCCTGTTTCAATAAAACTATATTTGTGGGTAGTGAAATTTGAATTTCATGTAATTTTCATGTGTCACAAAATGTTATGATTTTGATGTTTTTTCTATTTAAAAATGTAAAACTGTACTTAAATGGCATGCAAAAGCAGGTGGCTGCAGACCCCTAACATAACCTGTTTTTTGATCTGAATCACGAAATAGCTCTTACGTTTGCACACACTATCCCTCAGGGATATAATAATTGCAACTAAACATTTAGTGCTTATATGCCAAACATTGTTCAATATACTTATTAAGCTGTGTAGCACATTCAGTCCTCATGCCAACATTATTAGTTAGGAACTATTATTACCTCTCTTTTACAAAGAAGGAAACCAAGGTGGAGAGGTTGAATAACTTGCCCAATGTCACGCACCTATTAAATGGCAGCCCTGGGATCAAACCTACAGTCTGTGCTCTCAGCCACTGCTCTTTGCCCCTCACTGTATGGTGACATGCTGTGGTTCCAGCAACAGAACAGGAAGTTGTGAACTACTTAAGCTCCTTTAAATTCTTAAGAATGATGTTTGTATCTGAATGAGTAAAGGTAAATGCAAATCTTTGAAAGTTCAATGTTTAGGTTCTTTTGACAGAGTACTTGAGACAGGCAGTGATATAGCTAGGGAAAAAAAGATACTGGTGACAATGTGTAGTGCTGATTGTTGTAAAAATGCTAATGTGTTTTCCTTGGGTTGCGAAATTATCATTGTCTTGGAGAGTTTATTCATTTGACGTCCTGATGCCAGAGAAGCTTCACCTAAAAACACACCAGGAAATTAAGTATTTATTTCAGTGTGTCATCTTTTAGTAGCCACACTCTGTTCTTCTATGTAAGAACTGTTAAAATTTAAACTGTGCACAATCTGTTTTAATTCTTTGTATTTGTTTTTAATGCAACATGAGATGTTAAAACATAACACAAATAAAAACTAACAACTCTGGTGTTTATTTCCCAAACTCCCTTCTTAGAAGAACTTAGTACATCTCTCAATAAATGGATTATATATCCATTTGTACATGGGGGAGTGGGTATTATTCAATTTGGTAATTAAATCACCATTCTTTGGATAGTATTACGCAATTTCTTGTGAGATTAATCCATTAAATGAAGTTTTTTTTTTTTTAAATAATGGGCTTGATAGATTAAAATAGTTCACTATTTTCCTTAATGTGACTAATTTAAACTGTTCATTAGCAGGGATATGCCCATTATTTTTCAAATCCTCATAATATTTTTATAATGGAGTTATCCTTATTTCTTTGTAGAATTACATTCATTATACCTTCCATAATTACCCACTTAGTATTTGCATATATTAGAAACATTTCTGAATATATATTCACACATATGTGTGTCTGTGTTTATCTTAACTATCATAAACTGGCCAGATTTGTGATTTTAAGCCCAAACACAGAATGTATCTGGCCTCTTTACTTTTTAATGCTTTAATTTAATCTTCCTTCATCTAGATCTTTCAGATAATCGCAGGGGAATGTCAATAAAACAGTTCACAGTAATTTCTATACGGTCTTCCCTTCTAGACTTTAGATTGCCTCGAGATTTTCTACTCCCTCGAACTGAACTGATTAAAACTCTTCCCTGACCTTTAAATGCTCTTATTGAAGTTGAAGTCAGAGAAAAGAGGGGTAAGAATTGAATTTTGGACAAAAGCCAGTAGGAAAATGTACACTGGAATTCTGTCTGGATACGAAATTGGGACAAAATAATGACAATTTAAAAAATCATATACAAAGTAGAACGGACAGAAGACAGAATAACTGAGAACATTGGCAGGGGTAGAGTGACCTGGAGAAACTCCTTCTGGGGCCTCGCACTCCCTCTGCAGGTGCCCAGAGTGGGTCTCCAGGGTAAACAACTCCACTCCAATAAAATACTTTCTTTCTCAGGCAAATACTAAATATATGGTGCAATCACTCTGCAGAGGAGAGTTATATGCTCAAACAACTTTTTTTAAAGTACTGATTGCTTGTCAAAGGTTTGTGCTCCCAGCAATAGCCTGTGGCCTCCATCCTGATAATGGACCAGATACCAGAGGGTATCAACTGAAGGAAAAACGCAAATTAAAGCACTGTGTTCAGAGAAAAGCAACTTTATTCCTCTGTTATCATGGACATTGAGAAAACATTTTTGATTTTATGCTTTCTAAGCTAGTGAGACGTCTAGGGTAGTCACCTGGTTATTGAAACACCTAGATGTGAAAATTCTCTTTGCTTTTCAGACTATAGCATTCATTTTAAAAGTAACCATAACTAGAATAGAGGATAGTACCACTGGGCAATGTCATATTTTAGTGTTGATTCCTAACGTTACATTAAGCTAAAAAATCTTACAGAGCTGATGTTGTCCAGGTTTTCTACATATTACCTGAACAGCCTAGTTATTTTATTCAGAGTCTCATTTTTAAAATGGGATTTTATGACAATATCTGTAGTATCTAATTTTGCATTTAGAAAAACTTTAGTTTCACTACAAAGTTGGAATTGTATAGAATTATGCTACATGTTATAATAATGTAGGTTTAAACTATACTGCTTTATAAACTGCATTTCTTCATTTAACTAATACAGTGAATATTTTCTCATGTCATTGAAACAGGATAAAATGTGATTTCTCATGCACTGCAATATATGTTTAATGGATGCATAGAATTCCATCGTATGCATACTATTGGCATTTAGATTGATGACTTTTTTTTCCTGTTACATCAGAACTTCTGTCCACAATTCAGTATCACCATTCCCACATCTATGTTCTCTCCTTTGTTAAATGGCTAGAAGCCTGGGAATTGTTTCCCAGAATCCCTGACTGCAGGTTTCCACATTTGATTCTGCCAATGAGAGGCATTTGAGCAGAATTTAGAAGGTGGGCAGTGGAAGGTTTTCCGGCTCTTGTGTCTGCAGTGGGCAGATGACCCACGTCCTCGACACCTGCAGTCACAGCAGCAGCAGTGTTCTGGTCTTCTGAAATAAGCAGCGATTTCTCTCCCCTTTGTTCCACCAGTCATTTCAATGATTTTGTAAAACTCTGATTCTGTGTTGTATTTCACTCTGTTTAAAACACCTAGAGGAGTTTCTGGTCTTCTGACAGAATCCCAGCTCAAATAGTCATAAATAATCTAATCTAAGTTTTGTTCTGTTCTTATGATTGTTTTCATGGGATACATTACAAAAATGACAGGATGTATCTGCCAAAAAGGTTTCCAGAAAACGTGTGGTAGTTTCATTAGCACCACCACATATGAAAATAACCTTATCTGCATTAATGTCATTACCTACTGTTTAAGTTTTTGCTCATTTAATATATTAAAACCTGGCAATTTATTCGTGCATATGTTTCATGCTGGAGAGATTAACATTTTCTTTGGCAATTTCCACTACTTGTAAAAATTTTTTTTTTGCTTACTCAACATTTTCCAATTTTATTAAATAAACTTTTTATTTTAGATAATTTTTAGATTTAAATATATTCTGTACCCAGTTTCCCCTATTATTAACATCCTACATTAGTATGGTACATTTGATACAATTAGTGAACCAATATGATACATTATAATATCTATAAAATCAGAAAAATAAGTTGTCAACACTAGGAGCATATAAACCCAAATTGAGAAACACTGATTTGTGGCTTTTTAAAAACCATTTTTAAGATATAAATTTTTTTTAAAAAAATTTATGTCCATCAATTGTTACTTTTGTGACTTCTACTATTTGATTCATACAGAATGGAGTTCCTCAACCTGACACTCAACAAATATTTATCCAGGTAAATTTATTTCCTAAGTTCTTTATAGATACATCTTTGATCTATTTGGTACATATTTTGGAAAATTGAGGGAAGAATCTCAATCTCACTTTCCTTTCATAGTAAAACACATTTTCTAGGATCATATATCGAATAACTAATTTTATCCCATTTGAGTTAAATGTAACATTTATATATAAATATTTTTGGACTCTTAATTTGTTCCAGTGATAATTTTGCATTTCTGTTTCAATTCCCCATTGTTATATTTATTGTATATTTAAATAGGTGTTAACGTATATTGGTACAAGCTGTTCTCATTTTTTTTCTTTCAGAATAATCTTGATCATCTTGACTATTGTTCTTCCAGATTAACTATACAATCACTTCGACTTCAAAATACTTTTGAAGGGGGCCGGCCCGGTGGCGCAGCGGCTTAGTCCGCGCTTGGCAGCCCAGGGTTCGCGAGTTCGGATCCCGGGCGCCCGCCGACACACTGCCTGTCAGCCACGCTGTGGCGGCGTCCCATATAAAGTGGAGGAAGATGGGCACGGATGTTAGCTCAGGGCTGGTCTTCCTCACCAAAAAAAAAAATACTTTTGAAGGTTTTATTATAATGAAATTAAGCATGATGATAACTTTATGAAGTTTATGAATAAACTCTCAGGAACTCTCCTAATACCTCTTAGAAGATAATATTTTGGATCTATGGTTACTAGATAGTTTGAGATTTTATCTTTCTTCACATATATTTTTGAGTCTATTTGTCAACCCAAATTCCCTTTACACCACATACTTCTATGAAAAAATTTTCTGTTTAATTTTTGAAGCTATCTTCTATATGCTTCAGGAAAACTAAGTCTGTCTTAATAATATATTTGCACATCTCCTTCTGATTGCATTTATTCTCAGATTTAGTTTATCATGTGCTATCAGGAACAATCTTTTCTTGCTTTTTATTTAGCTGACACCAATTATTAGTAGGCAAACTCTTGATATAACCCTGTAACTAGCAATTTTGTATATATATATATATATATATATATATATATATATATATTTGAGCTTTCATATTACTCATAAATTTTCTGCTATTTTCTACTTTATCCTATATATTGGGCTATCTTGATACCAATGATAATATAAATGGAAAATCAAACATTTTACAGTATTCACTTCATAATAATTTAATTTTAAATTATATCAGGAATCATATATATATGTGTGTGTAAGTGTATAATAGCATTGTTCTGGAAAAATTTTTAGATTAGTCTCATGATTTCTCTCATTAGACAATTATAATAATTTTAAAATTAAAAATTACATTTTTACCTTTCTAATAATTATAACACTATTTTTTCCTTTTTCTTTTCTAATTGCATTGTCTTAAAATTCCAGGATGATATTGTTAATGTTGGTTAGAGAGTTCTTGCTCTCAACTTTAATGGGACTATCTCTATTTCACCATTTAGTATGCATTAGTTATCAAAATGAGATTAGTATTCTTTTTCATGTTAAGCAGGTAAGAGTTCACTTCTAGGTTATTAAAATTTTTAATCAGGAATGGGTACTGAACTTATCAAATAACCTTTCTGTATCAATGTAAATAATTATATAAACTAATTTTACCTATTAATGTGATATATTATATTCCTACAAAGCTCAAATTCATTTTCTTTCCCTTTATATCAGTCTTTGTACTTACAGTTATAAATGAGTTTGGCTTGAAGCCTTTTTCTTTGGTAGACTGTTTTTATCATGTGTAGGAATCAGTTATGAAGTATTTGAACATAAATAAGAATTTTTCATAGTTTTCTATGCTCTGGAAAGGTGTGCATAGCAAAGGATTGATCTTTTCCTTGAAAGACTGACAAAACTTACCAATAAACTCTCAGGAACTCTCCTAATACCTCTTAGAAGATAATGTTTTGGATCTATGGTTATTAGATAGTTTGAGATTTTATCTTTCTTCACATATTTTTTAGTTTATTTGTCAACCCAAATTCCCTTCCAAATAATTTATATCACTATTTTTCAGATATTTTTAGAATCATACATGCTATTCTCTTCCAATTTATTTTCATTTTCTCACGCCTTAAATTGGCTCTTTCTTGACTGTTTTAGATTGCATGTTCTTTTTTTTTATTACTATTTTTGAGTGTTTGGATTTCTTCTTTTCAAAATCAGGGTAGCCAGATATTGGACTATTTTATTATTTTCTGAGATTATCTTTTATGAGTATTAATTTTGTTTTTCTGCCTTTTAATTCATTAATTTCTGCCTTTATGTTTATCAGTTCCTCTTTCCTTCTATCTTGAACTTTTCCTACCCTATTTAATCAAATATTCATTTAATTCTTTCCACTTCTAATAATCCAAATACTTATGGTTAGAAATTAGCTGATGTGTACAGATATGGTAGCATTCCACATAGAGTTCATTTGTTCTATCGTATAAGCTCTAAGTCATCACTTCTTTTCTGTTACTCCATTTTCTAGGTTTTGCTACAAGGGAAGTAGTTCATTAGTTTACTCTCCCCTTCTAATATATTACTTTGTATGCACAGTACTATGTTTTTATTTCACCATTTCTTTCCCTCTAAAACATAAAAAAGCAAACAAAAACATTTTTTAAAATGACACTGTATTTATGTCATTGTGAATTGTGACAATGAAATAGACTCTCTGTGTGTTTTTCTCTGCACTGATCTCTGTTCCACGCCCTCCCCTTTCCCCTTGCCCCACTCCTATCCAAATTAGGGGGGTTAGTGAGGTTCTCTGAGTTTATCATTCAATTAATTCCCAGTGATACTGTTGCTGAGCATGTCAGGAGGTACTACAACCTGATTCTCCTTCACCTGTGCCTGCACATTGGGGAAGCTTTTTTTCTAACCGCGATCTACGCAGGAGGTGTTATTTACGTTTCTTTCGACAGTGTGACAGCACAAACCAAGGTTAAATGTTACTGAGGAGTATGATATATAACTAAGAGAATAAAAACAAGCTGGGCAAAACAGTAAAACAAACAAACATCCTTGTGTAATGAAACTTTTATGCATCCAAATACCAGAAACTAACAGAACTGGTGGCTGGAACAGGGCTAATTTATTGATGTTCTATACTGAGGATGTGCACGATAAAGATTAAAGATCCCTCAAGGAACCCAAAGATGTCATTCAGGGAAAAGAAGAGGCTCTGACCCTCAAAACACTATCCCGCATCATAGCTGATGACATCATGTTAGCACTAGGCTTTGGTCTCCACTGAATGTAAGTGTCCCTTTGGAGAACTGGGCTTTAAGCCAGTGTTTTTCTACCATTTAAGTCCATCTTTACTTTTCTCAAGTATGTACATATCAAAACACTAACGTAACACTCAGCTGAGAATACTTCAATCATGTAATTGAACGCCTCTCAGCCATTCAAGATTTTGGGGAGCTTTATATTTTATTTACTTACAAAAAAAAAAAAAAAGAAACACTAAGAATTTCTTCTCTTTCTCCTACAAATGTAGAATTACATTATTTTACTGAGTATGCTTTATCGAATGTCCCATTTTAACCCCACACCCATGGATTCCTAAAAAGACCCTTCCACACAGAGGATGTGCTGTTGGGAGATATTCTTTGAGTTTTTTGTGTTTCTGCCCTTCCTATGAGCAGAGCAGTGACCTCCTTTTGTTCTGAACTTGGCTTTCCAGATTGTGTAGTGAACAGCCTTAGAAGACAGAGGCACCTGCCCAAGCCGAGTGCACGTGTGTTTGCTGCCCACTATAACCACGATCGTATCCCCTCTGGGGCAGACGTCAGGCAGGTTTGGCTGCAGTCCTTCATAAAGGATTGGGCTTTCGTAAGCTTGGGATGCCTCTCCTGACATGTACACCGCTGTGTGGAAAGGCGTCCCCTGGTCCTCCCGGCGCCACCCTGTGCAAATGAGGGTTCAGGGAACCCGTGCAAGTGCTGATACTCTGGCCACCGCTATTGCTGTAAGTAATAGGCGGTCCTTTGTCTCTGACCCAGAAGCTGGGTCTCCTGGCAGCATCCATGGACTGGGCAGGCTAAACTGTTAGCTTGTAAGCAGGTACAATCCCAGCCCCTCCATGGTTCTTGACATTTCTCTGTGTGTAAATATGAGTTTTAAGATGCTTTCATCTAAATCTTGTTTTCTTTTCTTCTTGAGAACTGGTGTGACTGGACGGACCAGAGGAGAAGAAGCAGGTGGTGACAGAGTACATTGGGTGCCAGAAGGGAAGCAAAATGGACACAAGTGGTGAGAAAGGGCTCGAGAGAGAGAGAGGTTGGTGGCTCCAAAAGCCAACTCAATCTCTTAACAATTGTGCCTCCTGCTGTCATCCCACAATCATTTCAGTATTGTTCTCTCCTGAGTGTGGTTGACGGGGAATAACTCACTCCTCATAAGCATAAACCAGCCCTGTTAGCATTTGGTTATATTCTCACACAATTCCACCCCTTCAAATTAAAAATGAGACAACCATGTGTAGGTAATTCCACATTTCCTGAGATGATGAAGCAGAATGTTCTTTAAAAAGAAAAGAGAATTTGGAACCAATTTTCTAATTTCTCAAAAGTAGTCAGTTTTCCCTCCATCTCGGTGTACTCTCGGCTCCCCTCAAGGAAGAAGCATACCAGTGTAATTGTAACAGACAAATTTCATTTCTCTAAAGAATTTCAACATTCATCCACAATCTGCGAGGAACTCATTTAGCTAGCTGTGAAAAAAAAAAATCAATCTTGGAAAAAAAAAATGTTCAATCAAAAGTTAGAAATGGCCCTAATTGAAGCAAAAGCACATAATGTACAAAATAATCCATTTAAAAATCAGCAGGAGATTGTTATGGGTTTGAATAATTACTAAGTGAATTTGAAATATGGTATACTATTTTAACTTTCATAGTGTGTTACCTGAAAATGCAAGTTTTACATTTCTTGATGTCTACAATGGGTTGAATTTGTTTTCATGGGACTTCATGCTGTGGAATTTTAATACTCTTAATTATAGAGATTAAAGAACACTTATTCTGTGAGGAAAAGTTGTATTTGACCTTATCTCATGGCATGATGCTAAGACCTTGATTAGTTAACCAGAGTGCTATATTCTAGACCGTTGATCTTTCTGGTTAAAATCTGGCTCAGGTCTGGTTCATCAGAACCACCTATTTGTTTCTTCATTTCAACTTTTAAATCTTTCAGAACTGTATTATTGTGGTTTCTTGTTGTAATAAGGCCATTGCAATGAATCGAAAGGAGTTTTTTCTTGATGAATGAGGACAACGCAAAGTCTTGAACACATCATGTCACTGGACCAAAGTGGGTCTGCTTCTTGCTGAGCTGAAATCAGAGCCTTCACCAGAAGGAGTTGGCACACAAAGTAAAATTTATTTGCAGCAAATAAGGAGACCACTTGGAATTCTTTCCCAAGCCGTGGCTCCCCGAGCAAAGGAAAGCAGGTGATTTTTATTTCAGGCAGGGAATGAACATTCAAAAGGGAAGTTTCATCATCATGTGGGGAGGTGGGTATAAGTCGCACAGGCACAGTTTGAAAACATGCTCTCACACACATCGCATGTTATGCTAAAAGGCTTAGGCTCCTCCTGGGGAGATTTCAGTATTAAAATGAAGCAAAGGGCAACTTTGGGCCATCTCGCAGGCCATCTGCACAGGAGATGCTCTTGCAGTGGGGCGTGGTCTGGTTCATCTGGTCGATAAAGGTATCTATTCCTAAAATAGCTCTGAAAAACAACCTTGAGGGGAGTGTTAAGTACTTTTGCAACTTCCTTCAAGCTGCTTAGGGCATACACTGGGGACAATTATTCATATCACTAATCATCACTGGGAGTTACTATAAATGCATGTGGTTGACGGTATTGGATGGCATCCAAGACAGCCTCCAGAAATACAAACTTTGTTTGTTTATGAAACAACAAAACAGCAGCAATGGTGAAAAACACAAATTGCAATTAGTCTTTGTCTCTCAAAGAAACAGAAAAAACTTCAATAAAGTTTCCTAGAAACTTATTATCCTGGTATTTTTGGTTATCCACATTTTACTTACAACTTTTTAAGTGGTACTAAAGTATTTTATATATTCTATTTTATGAATCAATTTTAAGATAGATCACATGTTAAATGTAAAATAGATTATAAAGTACATTTTATGAATAGGTTTAAAAATTTTTTTAAATTTTCCATTTGTCCTTAAGTGGTCATTAACTTTTGAAAAGTATTTTAAAAGAACATTAGTACTTTTCAAAATGTTTAGACATAAAATATAATACTTTCCCGTTTCTGAGGTATCTTTTCTTGTCTTGTAAAATAGTAAAGGCCATCTTCAAAAGTCTTTGAAGAATTCAAAGTTTAGAGCTCAAACTTCTTTGACAATTTTAAAGAAAAAACAAGTAACTGAAAGAATACTGAATTACCTCAACAACTTAGGAAACAATACATATTTTAATAAAGATATTTTAGAAACATGTACCAGTATTGAAGGAAACATTCTAATATTCTTAAACATTATGCTTGAATGTTAGAGGAGTGGGGCAAAATACATGCATTACAAAAATCACACCATAAGGGATGCATCCATATGGTGACGGACAAATAATAATGTACAACTAAAACCCCACAATGTTATTAACTAAGACATCAATAAGAATTAAAAATTAAAAAAAAACCCCCAAAATCACACCAAATTCTCTAGTCCCTGTAGGGTATTATTGGATACTCTAAATCTTGGGAAAAAGTCCTTCCATTGGTTTACTGATAGCAGTTTATATGAGGGTGAGTTGCATGCTTTCTTGGCTGTGTCTTCGCTCATCTCTCTGTATGGCACTAATGCCGATAACGAGGAAGTCCCCCGCAACAACAAATCGTGAGATGCACATCCCACTTTGTACCCTGCAGTCTCTTGGCCTCACGAGGGCATGTGCCTGCTTACTTTTCGCTGTATCTCCTCCGTGTCATTCAGTGGTTGCTCTTCCGCGCGTGTTCCCTTCTGTAATTGGTGATACTGCGGGAAAGTGACAGAGGAAGTTGCATTTGCTAATAGCTGTAAGGATGGCTGGTTCCAGATGACCGATTCTCAAGAGGGCGTGAAGAACTGTCAGGAGTGCTTACGAGGGTTTTATTCCTTTGTATTCAGGCAGGGGCACATATTTGCACTCTCCACTCCAACGAGAGATTTAGACTGGAGATTACCTTGAAATTAATGCAGCGTTCCTTCATCCTAAGGGTTCAAATGCTTTCTATCATACGAATTCATCCTCTGGACAAGTCTGAGCAAAGGCAGGACATCTATCTTAGTTTTTTCCCTTACAAAAATATGAAAAGAAAATATGATCCTGGAATTACCATTCCTAGCTAACACTGTACTTTTAGCAAATTCACACATTTGCTCCGTGGGCCTGGTGCCATCTATAGAAGAATTTCCCAGCACATAGTTGCTGTTTTAATTTCACTTTGTAGCCATCAGTTAAAGTATGGGAGATTTAAAATTAGTGTATTAGTTTGCTTGTGCTGCCATAACAAAGTGCCACAGCCTGGGTGGTTTAAACAACAGAAATATATTTTCTCACAGTTCTTGAGAGGAGAAGTCTAAGGTGAGGGTGTCAGCAGGGTTAGTTTCTTCTGAGCTCTCTCTCCTTGGCTTGTAGATGGCTGTCTTCTCCCCAGGTCTTCACAGGGTCTTCCCTCTGTGTGTCTGTCTGTCCTAATCTCCTTTTTCTGTAAGGACTCCACTCTTATTGGATTAGGGCCCATCCAGATGACCTCATTTTAATTTGACTACATCTGTAAAGGCCCAGTCTCTAAATACAGTCACATTCAGAGGTACTGAGGCTCTGAGGTACAACTCCCCTCCAATAGGAATTTTGGGATGACACAATTCAGCCCATCACAGTTAGAATCCGGATAGCTGGCTTTTCTCAAAGCAGCCCAATATAGGTTGGTTCTGGGCACTCATTCCTCCTAGTTTACAAATGCATTCTTTACACTATTAGCAGCATGATCTTTCTAAATCTTCTCTTGCTTAAAATTATTCCCAGTCTCCCCCTGCCTTCTAGATAGATTCCAATAACCTAACAGGGCATGAAAGTCCTTGTGGTCTTGCCTCTGCCTGTTTCTTTATTCTCGACTCCCTCAGTCATAACGAACTTGAAGTTGATCAAGTATGTCAAGCTTTATCAGGCCTCTTCCCCTTTGCACCTGCAATTCCGTTTACCTGAAAGGTCCCTTCCCGTGTTCTTTTTCTGTGATTGGTTTCTTGGCCTACTCTTGCTTCTCTATCAAAACTCTAATGTCATTTCCTCTAGGAGGGCTTCCCTGGCACCTCACCCTGGGGTACTTCCCTGTACAGTCTCCATGCTCCCTCAGCACCCTGGGGAGCTAACCATGCTCTTACAGAAACTGACTGCAATGGTTTAGTCATCTATCTCTCCACTAGAATGTGAGTCCTTGAGGATTCTTTCTTCTCTGTGTTCCCAGAGCCTAGCCCAGTGCCCCTGAGAAAGCAGGGGCTTAACAAAAATTTTTTGAATGAACTGAAAATACATGAATGGATGAATCCATGCAACAACTCTTCCCAGCAGGTGTCACAGGCAGCCTGTTCTACAGACTTAGACAGATCTTGATTTGAAATCCAGCTCACTGTCAACTTTTAGCTGTATTAACTCAGACACATTCCTTTATAGCTTGAAACTTCAATTTCTTCGTCTGAAAAATTGGAATTAAACATACTTCAGTGGGTTTTTGCAAGGTTTCAAAGAGAAAAACACAGAATAACCTTGTACATTGTGAGGAATCAAAATGTTAATAATAATTATTATTGTATTTATTTTTATTATTGTCACACAATGAAGGAGCCGGGTTCTCAACTCAGGCTGTCCAGCTACCATCACTTGCTAGCACTTTTCCAAGACATCTGATATGTTCGGTAGACTGAGAAAATACCAATCCTGTTTACTAAATAATTCTTCTCTGGACAAGCCCTGAGGAAGACCAGTAGGATGGGTCCACTACAGTCAATAGAGCTAGAGAGAAGAATCTAGCAATCCATAAATCACAACCACATCCCCAGCTTTAGATAGCCCTGTGATGATTTGGCAGCACTAAGATCATTTCAAATGTGTAATTCCTCAAAATGCAAAATGATGCTAATTATAATCAGTGGGTTGCAAAGCAAGTACAGTAAGAGAAAGGAGAGAGAACAAATGCTCTGAGGAACATGCCACTTAAGGGAGAGGGAAGCTGAGGCTGTGGTGTGATTCTTTAAAAACAGAATATACTAGAGCTGTGGTTCTCAAATGCTTGCCTGCTGAAGAACCACCTGGAGGGCTGGTTAAAACACAGATCATTGGGCTTCACCCCAGAGTTTCTGATCCAGAAGGTCTGGGGTGAGGCCAGAGAATCTGCCTTTCTAACAAGTTCCCAGGTGATGCTGATGCTGCTGGTCAGGGGACCACACTGAGAACTGCTGGATTAGAATATAGGAAGAAGAGATGTGAAATTTTCAGGAGAAAGAGGGTATAATTAATCATTGAGAAAGATTTCTGTGATATGGGATAAAAGACACAACGAGAAGGAGTAATCTTGAAAAAGACCAGGGCCATCTCCTCCTGGGAGACCAGAGGACAGACCTGTGGGGAGAGGAAACAGAGCTGGGATTTCACCAGAGAGTGGTGGAAAGTCACCAAGCATCTGGGAAAGCTGTAACAGCCCAAGCAGAGAAATGGGCACTGATTCTTTTGAGCTTTGGCCAGTTTCGAGAATGTAGTTGAGATCAAATTACTATTTACTTCTTTTTCCTTCTAATTAAACATTTATTTCTCTCTTAATAGATGTGTATGAAACAAACTCCTAGAAATTGTGGTTCATTTTGCAATAATTTGCAAATTGTTGTTTTCCCCCTTCAATATATCCCCCTTTCCCCCAAAAAAATGTCGGCACACATTTTCTTTAGTTTAACTTACTAACAAGCAAGGTGAGGGTCTTGTGAGAGAAAATTCAGTTTTGCTTTTTTAAAAACAGGGTTGCCCATGTTCTTGCTATCTTGGTGACACTTGTCTTATCTGTTGTGGTGTTGTCTAGATGGGGATAAGAAATTTGTAGGGTTTGGCAAATTTTGAATTCCTGAAGGGTTTGGAAACTTGGAACTCATTTGAGCTGGCTAGAAATCTAAAGGCAAAAGAAAAATGAAATAAAGAAGAAATGGAAAACCTAGAGTTAACTGGATTGTTTTTGTCCCCTCCAGGAATAGGATTTTTCACTGTCTTATATATAAATGTCTTCCATAAAGGAGCCCAGACAAACCTCCAGGATATCCAACTGTCAGGCAGTTTCCAGAGACCCACGACATGACTGTCTCGTTGCACTAAAATTGTGGCTCACACCACAGGCCATCAGAAAATTGGTCCATGGCCTCCATTACTGTCCCTCTGAGTAGAAGTCATGGATTTTGTGAGCTAAGCCTGTCATGTCCATGGACTTGGCCTCTTCACAGGGCCTTTTGTTCTTTTTTCCAATTTTCAGGATTTGGTCTCAGTTTTGTACACTGATAAAGGCAGTATTTAATGCAAATTTTATGGAAATTGGTCTTTAGTTTACTCCCTGAATTAAATTTAATTTTGGTTCAGGAAATACACTAGGATTTTATTAGGATTAGGATTTAGGGGCCTGTCACTTTCTAGCTGTGTTGCCTTGGGCTGGACATTCATCTACAGACTTTGGTTTCCCATCCACAAAATTCAAGGGATGAAAGATACTAGATGATTTCCCGGGGCCGCTCAACCCTTCCTGGTCTTCCCCAACCCTGGCTTTCTAGTTCTAGAATGTACAGAGTGAGTCATTTTATATCCCTTTTTTCTCCTTTCTCATTTAGAACATTGCATCTGATATGCATATCTTTAAATCTTCCAGGTTAGAGTCCTGATTTTTTTTTCTTGTCATCTAGATTTAGTCCTTTAGAAACCATCATGGGCTTACACCAGGAAAGTGATAATATTCAGGCCAGGTATTATATCACAATCATTTTTCTGTCTTCTGAGATCAGTTCAGTTAACATTTTTCATATCTCTTTCACAAAGCACTTTATGTGAGTATAATGTTACAGTGAATTTAATCTGGCTAACAGTAACATAGTTTAATGCTTCACAAAGTCTCCAGCTTGCCAGCCAATTGAATGCTGCAAACTAACTGACAAGGTGATGGTACATCATTGCTCGTGGTGATTTATGCAAATTGATTACAATTAATTTTTTTTTCTTTAGGAGTTGTCATGACTAGAATGCATATCAATATCTTCAGCCCTCAAGCCAACACTATGACAATGCTGGTGTCACATTCAATGTTCACTGCTGTGGAAATTATATGCAGATGATAAGTGATAATGACCTAAAGAACAACTGATAAAAATTTCTTACTTTGACATTCTCATAACCAGGATATTGTAACACACCTTATTTGCGGAGAAATGTTCTCCCATTGTGCGACATAGCTTTAGTAACAACAAGATAGAAAACCACCTTAAGGACATTCTTATTCTGCTTTATGAGCACATCAGAAAACACATTTTGATATTTGATTTTGGCACACCAGCTTCCCAAGAACTTATTCCAGATAACTTAATGAGATAATAAATTATATAAATAATGACTCCTTTAAATTGTTTTATACTATGATATAACTAGGAAGACTAATTCCTCCCCTTCTTTCTCGAATGGTCAGAATGAAATTTTTTTTTGTTTCTAGTACACTATTTTGGATATTAACCCCCTATTAGATGGTTTGCAAATATTTTTTTACCATTCTGTAGGTTGCTTTTCCTTTTGTAGATCATCGCTTTTGCTGTGCAGAAGCTTTTTACTTTGGTGTAGTTCCACTTGCGTATTTGTGATTTTGTTGCTTGTGCTTTAAATATCATATCCAAAAAAATCATTATAAGACCCATGTCAAGGAGCTTTTTCCCTATGTTTTCTTCTGGGAGTTTTATGGTTCCCATCTTACATTTAAGTCTTTGATCAGTTTCATTTTAATTTTTGTGAGTCGTGTAAGATAGGGGTCTAGTTTGATTCTTTACACATGAATATTCAATTTTCCCAGCACCATTTATTGAAGAGACTATCTTTTCTCCATTGAGTATTCTTGGCTCCCTTGTCA
This sequence comes from Tapirus indicus, assembly GCA_031878705.1. NCBI lineage: Eukaryota > Metazoa > Chordata > Mammalia > Perissodactyla > Tapiridae > Tapirus > Tapirus indicus. Next base: position 162,359,438 of record CM062917.1, on the reverse strand, counting down.
AATGTTAGTTGACCATATATGCTTCGGTTTATTTCGATTCTGTGCCATTGGCCTATGTGTTTATTTTTATGCTGGTACTATACAACTTTCATTACTCTAGGTTTATAATATATCTTGAAATCAGGAAGCGTGACACCTCCTGCTTTTCTGTTCTTTCTCAGGATTGCTTTGCCTATTTGGGGTCTTTTGTGGTTCCATGTAAGTTTTAGGATTGTTTTTTCTACTTCTGTAAAAAATGCCATTGGAATCTTGATGGGGATTGCATTGAATCTATAGATGGCTTTGGGTAATATGAACATTTTAACATTATTCCAATTCACGAACATGAGGTAACTTTCCATTTATCTGTCTTCTTCGATTTCTTTTATCAACATCTTGTGGATTTGGGTATAGAGATCTTTCACTTCTATGGTTAATTTATTCGTAAGTATTTTACTTTTGATGCTATTATAAATGGGAACGTTTTCTTTATTTCATTTCAGAAAATTTGTCGTTAGTGTATAGAAATGCTACTGATTTTTGTATATGATTTGATATCGTACAACTTTACTAAATGTGTTGATTAGATCTAACAGTTTTTTGATGGAGTCCTTAGAATTTTCTGTATATAAAATCACATCATCTGCAAATAGAGAAAATATTGTTTCCTCCTTTCTAATTCTGGTGCCTTTTCTTTTCTTGCCTGCTTGCTCTGACTAGGACTTCCGGCACTATGTTGAACAGGAGCGGTGAGAGTGAGCACCTTGTCTTGTTCCTGATCTTAAAGGAAAAGTTTTCAACTTTTTGTCATTGGGAATGATGTTAGCTGTGGGCCTGTCATATGTGGCCTTTATTATGTTGTGGTACTTTCTTTCTATACTTAATTTGTTAAGTAGTTTTTATCATGAACAGATGTTCAATTTTGTCAAATGCTTTTTCTGCATCTATTAAGATGATCGTATGATTTTTCTTTTGATTAATGTGATATATCACATTGATTTGCATAAGTTGAACCAACCTTGCATTCCAGAGATAAATCCCACTCGATCGTGGTGAATGATCTTTTTAATGTGCTGCCGAATTTGGCTTATTAGTATTTTATTGAGAATTTCTGCATCTATATTCATCGGAGATGTTGGCCTGTGGTTTTCTTTTCTGGTAGTGTCTTTTCTGGCTTTGGTATCAGGGTAATGTTGGTCTTGTAAAATGAGTTTGGGAATGATGCTGCCTGTTCAGCTTTTTGGAAGGGGTTGAGAAGGATTGGTGTCAATTCTTTAGATGTTTTGTAAAATTCACCAGTGAAGCCATCTAGTCCTGGGAGAATAGTTCTTCTTCTCCCATCTAGTTCTTTCTTGGGAGATTTTTGATTACTGATTCAATCTCCTTACTAGTAATTGGTCTGTTCAGATTTCTTCCTGATTTCTATTTCTTCCTGATTCAGTCTTGGTAGGGTGTATATTTCTAAGAATTTTTTTCACTACTTCTAGGTTGCCCAGTTTAGTGGTGTATAGTAGTTCACAGTAGACCCTTCTAATCCTTTGTATTTCTGTGGTTGCAATGTCTTCTTCTTCTTCTTCTTCTTTTTTTTTTTTTTGGTGAGGAAGATTGGCCTGGGGCTAACATCTGTGCCAATCTTCCCCTATTTTGTATGTGGGACGCCACAACAGCATGACTTCATGAGCTGTGTGTAGGTCCACATCTGGGATCTGAACCCACACACCCCGGGCTGCCGAAGCAGAGAGTGAGAACTTAACCACTATGCCACTGGACTGGTCCCATAACGTCTGCTTTTTCATTTATAATTTTGTTGATTTGGGTCCTCTCTTTTTTTTCTTTGGTTAGTCTAGCTATAGGTTTGCCAATTTTGCTTATCTTTTCAAAGAATCAACTCTTAGTTTTGTTAATATTTCCTATTGTTTTCCTGTTATTTCATTTATTTTTGTTCTAATCTTTATTATTTCCTTGCTTCTGCTAACTTTGGGCTCATTTTGTTGTTTTTCTAGTTCCTTAAGGTGTATAGTTAGGTTATTTATTTGAGATGTTTCTTGTTTCTTAATGTAGGCATTTTTTGATATGAACTTCCTTAAGTTTGGTATGTTGTATTTCCATTTTCATTTGTCTCAAGATACTTTTTTATTTACCCTTTAATTTCTTCTTTGATCCATTGGTTGTTCAGGTCGTATTCTATTTAGAATACACTAGCTGCTAAGCAAGTTGACTTTAGATATTTTCTTACTCAATTTTTATTACTAAGCACTGCAATATAGAGATCATTTTTATAAATGAGGAAACAGACTAAGGTAGGTTAAGTAATTTGTCCAAGGTCATTGTCTTGGTAATAGAATCCCTGGTCAATCCCCTTTGTGGAAATACTTTCAGCACCAGCCCTCACTGCCCCCCGCCCACTCCCAACATAGCAATTTCTTTTCATAACAAAGCTTCTGTTCTTTGGTCACAAGTATTAAAACAGTTATAAATTTTGGGCATTAGATACAAAAGAAAAGTGATTGCACCAGGATTAAAACATAGTATTTGAATTTGTCTTGTTATCTAAGTGTGTACTTGGGCTTAACAATATCATTTAACAAGAACTGTGGGTCATTTGAACTTAGGAAGCCAAGTTTCAAAGTCTGATTGCTTTTAATGTATCTGGGCAGCCAAGCCCAATTGCCGGAGAAACTTAGTGAGATCCAAGACTAAACCATTGTGGCTCCACAAGAGGGAAGGAAAGAGACAGTCCACAGCAAAAGGACATGCCTCTATTTTCTGCAGATGATGTATCTGATGAAACCCGCTGGGGGATGATCTTATGAACGCACAAAAGACTTAGGTTTTTTTGAGGACTCTTGGACTATAGGAACAATTCCACCTATTCTTCTTCACCAGCATCTGGCTGGTGTGCTGGAGGCACATGATAATGGTCCTTTGTACATTCTCTACACTCAGTGAGCTTGCGTCTCTAGGAAAGAGGCTTCTCATTAAGAACCAGAAAACTCATTCTAACGTAGATGGATATAGTCACCTGGGGGGTCAGTAAAGCAGCTACAGAATACAGCTGTTTTATTCTAAAATCCAAGTTATTTTTGTTGTATTATATTGCTTTAAGGAGGAATGATCTTATTCTAGTTTTATAAATCTGAACCAAATCTGCATTCCATCCTCAACAACTGCTGCTCCATCCTTCACTTCCCCTTGTTCCAGCCACACCCAGTGTCCCACTATTCTCACATCCCCCAGGCACTTCTTCTCTTAGTATTGTTACACAGGTGGTTTCCAGTGGCTACAACATCTTTTCTACCTTCTAATCATCTTTTGATACTCAGTTCATATGTCAATATTTCTGTGAAATTTTTCCACTCTGCTCAGTCTCCCTTCAATTTCCCATGGTACTCTGCACACAGCACTCTCCACTCCATAGTGAAGTAAGGGTCTGCAACTTTGGTCTTCCCAAATAGGGAGAGGCAGGATGATAAATAAAGAAAAGGGCTTTGGAGCTACAGAGTGATGGTCTGAACCCTAGCTCTGTCACCCCCTAGCCATGTTTCTTGGTCTAAGTCTCAGCTTCCCCACCTTTAGAGTGAGAGCAACAATAACTACCTCAAAAGTTTGCCCCAAAGTGAGATGACTGATATAAGGCATAGACTAAAAAAGATCTTTTATGTCTTTAAAAATAATTTATCATATAGTATTTGAAAGACACAAAAGAATTTGATGTATGTGTAGGTTATATAGCATAACAGTCAAACACACAGCCTTGAATGTATTACTCAACATAAGAATTGGAATATTAGCCCTATGATCGACGCTACTTGTGTCTCCTTCCTTCCCCGTCCCTTTCGCCCAAAATTAACAGCTATCCTGAAATGTATGCTTTTACTTCCCTTCTCCTTCAAAATGTTGTTTTAACATAAGCAAGTTAACTAAAATGTACGGTTTCATTTTATATTTATCCCTATTTCTGTTTGCCATTGTGGTCAATACAGTGTTACTATTGGATAATATTTCATTATTTGATTATTCCACAGTTTATTTAGCACTATACTGTCGTTAGTATGTGATGCAAACATTTGGGTTGTTCCTAGGTTTTGCTATCCTGAACAATGTTTTTTTTACATGAAATGTTTGACATATAACATTGTGCAAATTTTAGGTGTACAACATGTTAATCTGATACATCTATATATTGTAATATGATTGCCATTTTAGTGATAATTAGCACCTCTGCCATGTTATATAATCATTTCTTTTTAGTGGTTGGAATCATTAAGTTCTAGTCTCTGAGCGATTTTGATGATGATAATACGGTATTGTTGTCTATATTCACTACACTGTGCGTTAGATCTCTAGGACTTATTTACTGTGTGTTGCAAGTTTGTGCCCTTAACAACATTTGTCCTATCCCTCCTCCCCCTGATCCCCTGGTAACTACCATTTTACTTTCTGTTTTAACGAGTTTGGCTTTTTTAGGTTCCACATATAAGTGATATTATATACAGTACTTGTCTTTCTCTGTCTCACTTATTTTAGCATCATATTGAACAAGGTTAATATGAGCATTTCGTACAGGTTTTCTATTCCCCTAGAATAGGGGAAAATTTCTCTAGTGTATTTACCTAAAAGTGGAGTTGCTGATTTGTAGAATAGTGATCAACTTTACTAGGTAATGTTAAACCTACACCCAAAGATATTATGTCTATTAATGAATATATTGATTTTATAGATTGGCCATTTGAAAGAACTTGCTTTTGGTCTTCTGATCATCTTATTTAATTAATTCTCCTCTTACCTATAATATTTGTTCCTGTCTACTTTCTTAGTGTTTATTTTATTGCTCTGATCCTTCTTAAGATTGATATTTATATAATTTTCAGCCTTCTTGTCTAATATAAGTGTTTCAGGAAATAACATTCTCTGTAAGAATCATTTTAGATGACTTCCTTGCTTGTAGAATATTAAAAAAAATTTTTTTCTGTCCTACTTATTAGGTACTATTGCTATTCCATGTAGACAGTATTTAGCTGGGTGGCATTACCTACATTTTCTCAGTGGTACCAGTGTTTTAGTTTTGATTTGTAGTAGATATAGTTCACTTGGCTCTAAGTATTTACATTTCTGTTGTAATTTATTTTGAGTATTTAGAAGTGTTCAATTTTCCAAATATGTCTTTTCTTTAAAAAACTTGATTTTGTTATTGCTATTTCATTTAATTACATTGCGATCTCTTCTTTCTTTCTCCACCTCCTCCCCCCTTCTTCTCTTTTCTTCTCTCTCTCTCTCCCTTTGTCCATGCTTCTCTCCCTCCTTTTCTCCCCCAACTAATGTGCTGATTCACAAGTACTGTTTAGTGTTCTCATTGTTATCTCAGCCTGGAGATCTACAAGACAAGAGATGGCTGAAATTTTGTACCTGATGCCACCCCCTCCCCCTTTAGGGTGCTCAGTTTGATTTACTCATTTGATTATTTACCTGGTCTCTGCCTTAAACAGTCTGTCACCATAATTTAGACATTGTACAGGCTCCGTAAATATGTCAGATGGACCTTCCCTCTCAACTCTGAGAATTTTCAATCTGCAACAGATAAGACAAGTTGGTTCCAAGCGAGAGAAAATCCAAATCTAGCTGGTTGAACAGTAAATGGTTCAGGAACTGGAAAACTCAGAAGCAGAGCAGCCTTAGGGGCGACCCAGTTTGTCTAGAGATACTCTTACCCCTTCTCACAGTGGCAGGGTGGCAGTGAGGTAATTCCTATGCATCTCTGAACAGCTCATATTTGTCTTTGAGATGAAGAATGTAGGAGCGGTGAAGGCAAAAGGGATTCCCCAAGACCATTCCTCAGGAACTCAAGCTTATCAATAATCACAATGGAAGCGTAGTCACCATTTCACCCAGTAATTATTTAATGGCTAATTATCCATATTTTAGCTTCTTGCTATACATGGCATTCCTGTGATGGATGAGAAGTTTACATTTTTGAAAAGGCCCACAAATTCTCCTTAACGTATAATAGATACAAAGCATCACTGGTTATTACTGCCAGATATTGACTCTGTTTGAAAAGGGAATAAAAATTAATTACAATAGCTGCTACTTTATTGCGCAAGTACCACATTCCAGCCTCAATAAGCAACAGCGACAATTCTCTGAAGCAGAGGTTACCATTCCCATTTTCCAGCTCAGGTAATGGTCTCCATTCAGAGACTATGGAGCCCGTCCACAGAGTTAGCATATGGCAGAGGAGGGATCTTAACAGATGTGACTGCTCTGAGAGCCCACGCTATTGATCATCCTGCACCAAGCTTCAGGCTGAGAAAACTAGGCAAGAGGGGAATAGTGTCCTTATACCCCCCTTTAATATATAATAGTTTAATATCTTACTGAACCTGTCTCAAAAAGAGATACTCTTATTTAACAAATTGGCTGAATATGCCAGTGAACAGCTCCGGCAGGTTGAGAAGGACAACTAATAAAAATGAAGTCCAGGCTGGCCATCTGCGTCATGGAGTGGTTGGGCTAAATGGCAGTAAGGGCCCTTCCAAGTCTGAGATTTGCTGTGTAATTTAACTTTCTAATTACAAATCTTAATTAGGCTTTACTTGATTGTGAGCCGCTTGAAGATACTCTTGATTTATGATTAATCGTTTCGCTGCTAGCCGGGCCTGTTTCTGCTTAGGTTTTCCAGACATTATTGGTGACTTGAATTAGAATATCCAGGATGGAATTTTGACACAAAATAGAAATAGATTTTAAGGATTCTTTTCAACTTTAATTTAGATAAGACATAGTTAAATGTTCCTCTTTTTATGGCTCCTACATTCTGCAGTCATTATCCACTGTTACAGTTTGAGCTTTATTGAAGCTTATTCTGAGCTGCTAGCTAGCAGGAGTGGCCATGGCTAGGTAACGCATTAACAGAAATTCTTGCAACTTTCAAGAAATTCCAGTGATGAAACTGGATTGAAACAAACCATATATGACTTTCAAAATGACTCTGTATTTACTATATTTATTTATTTATTTTTTGTGAGGAAGACCAGCCCTGAGCTAACATCCGTCGCCAATCCTCCCCTTTTTGCTGAGGAAGACTGGCCCTGGGCTAACATCGTGCCCATCTTCCTCCGCTTTATATGGGACGCCGCCACGGCATGGCTTGACAAGTGGTGCGTCGGTCTGCACCTGGGATCCGAACCTGCAAAACCTGGGCCACCAAAGCTGAGCATGAGAAATTAACTGCTATGCCACTGGGCTGGCCCTACTATATTTATTTTTAAATACCCTTGGTGATATGTTTAATAGTCATAATTACTGACTAAATAAACAAGATATTCCTAATAATAAGTATGAATACAACTAAACTATTTCCATTCTTATGTACTGAATACGTGCTGCTTTCACCAACACTGAAATTATTTCCATTATATGATGTAAAAAATGGAGTACTAAACTCCAGTAAAAATGGATTACAAGATTGTAAAACAGAAGCAGCCTATTTTATTATGTAATTAATAAAGCTTAGGAACAGAGCAGACAAAAATACCACCCAAGAAAATAAGGTTCAAGATTAGCAAATTTATTTCATTCAGTGCTATAGCCATATAAAAGATACCCCCCCCCCCCGAAAGATACTTATGTTTCAATATAAGGCAACTGGTAGAGTTTAGTAAAGAATAGAAAGTAATTATAGACAGTTCAACATTGGGAAAGGACTACAAATGGAATAACAGGTTAAAAAAAAATGAAACTAACATGCTTGGTGCATGGTTGATACAGTTAAAGAAGTTTTTTTCTCTTTGAAAATAATGTGCTGCATGACTATACCTTATTTTTAGGTAATATAATTACTCCAGCATCTGTAATGAAATTTATTAAAACAGTATTTTTAAAATACAGCAAATTAACACAAAGACTCTAAAAAGTATTTACCATGAAAAAAGAGACGGTTAGTATTGATTTTTTTTCTCCTTATTAATTAATAGGCGCTACTATCACAGCTGTGCAATGCTGGTTAATTAGAGTTAACAGCCCTCGCTTAGCTAAAGCACTTTGCTTTTGTTCTTATTTCTCTTGTTTAATGTGGAAGTTACTCGAGCATCTTGGGCTGCAGTAATGACAAAGAGCTACATTTGATTTGTAACTTTCAGTCGTTCTGTAAAGAACTGCCTCAGAACATTTTATAGCATTTCCTGAAAGGATTGAATATCAAAGCCTTTCTGTTATTCTGACACCTCAGACAGTGAAAAGAGCACTTTTGATGAATTTTTTAATGAAGTAAAATGTCCTCCATCAAAACTCCTTTGCACTTTGCCTGCTTAAAAAAAAAAGTTCAGGGGCCGGCCCGGTGGCGCAGCGGTTTAGTCCGCGCTTGGCAGCCCGGGGTTCGCAAGTTCGGATCCCGGGCGCCCGCCGACACACTGCCTGTCAGCCATGCCGTGGCGGCGTCCCATATAAAGTGGAGGAAGATGGGCACGGATGTTAGCCCAGGGCCAGTCTTCCTCAGCAAAAAGAGGAGGATTAGCAACGGATGTTAGCTCAGGGCTGGTCTTCCTCACCAAAAAAAAAAAAAGTTCATTTGTCTGTTGAAATATTTCTCAGTGTGGTTGAATTCTCTTCTTTAGTAAATATCTATAATATTTTGTAAGTTTGCAAATATTTCCTTAAACCTGTAATATTTAGTACTTAAAGATATACAGAGACTTACATTGGCTAAACATGGTAAAAGCTTTAAGCAATTTGCTTTGAAAAGTTAAGGAATAAGATTTTTTTTTCCAGTAAAATAATATACCTATGTGAATTGTAATGCTTAAAATATGTGCTAAGATCCCGCTTCTACAAGAAAGGACTGTTTAGGTGTGATTCTCTCTGTTTTCTCTTCTCCATTTGCTCTGCCATGTACACTTCAGATGTGCATTTTCTCTTATCTCTAGCCTCTGATCTCTCACAGCATTCAAAGTCTTGCATAATTGGGCTTCTCTCTATTTTTCAGTCTTAACATCTTTCGTTTTCATTTCTTTTTCTTTTCTGTAACTTCTTTTACTCCACCAGTAATGATTTGCCTAGTACTTTGTGAATCCACATGTTTTTCAACAGTATATTGTCAAACTTTTAATTTTGCCTACTGATTTTATATAAATATAATACCTGATTTATTTGTGATCTTTATTTTCGTTTCCCTAACCAAAAATAATGTTGAACATATTACTTTTCATGTTTGTTCCATTAATTTTTTCCTCTTCCGTGAAATGCATGTTCCTCTTCTTTGTCCATTTTTTTTCTATTGGTTAGTAGTGCTTTACTTATTGATTTATAGTTCTGTATATATTCTGTTAGGAATCATTTGTCTGTTGGATGTATAACATATCTTCTGCCAGTTTTAACTTTTTATCACATTCTTTAAGATGTCTTTTGATAAGAAAATTTCTTAAGTTCAATAAGTTTAATGTATCCAACTTTTAGTTATTGCTTTGTGTTGTCCTTCAGATACAAATCTATACATTTCATAAGAGTTTTGAAACTTTATTTTTAACATTAAAGCCCTTAATGTTGTTTACTTGGTGATAACCTCTTTTCTAACTTCATTTATTGAATAGTCTCTCTTTTATTTCCCTGCAGATCTGATATGCCACCACATAAATACTCAGTATTTTGTGGGTTTTCTGTTCTCCTCCCCTACTAAAATTCTTTGACCTTTGATATTACAAGATCTTAATTTCTACAATATTCTAATTGTCCTCAAAACTGTCCTCATATAATTCGTAGGATAGATTTCTCTTTTTTCTTCTCCTTCAGTGATATTTTGACAGTTCTTAGTTCTTTAATATCCTACACAAATCATATAATCCACTTATAAAATTCTAAATATTAAAAAAACCTTTGGGGATTTTATTGGATTACACTGCCTCTATAAATTAATTTGAATAGACTTTGCCTTTTGATAATTTTTTATTCATATTTATTTTATACAACTCTATTCAGTTCTTTTTAATGTATAATTTTTAATATTTTTAAAAAGTCTTATACATTTTTGTTCATATTCCTTTCTAATAATACTACCAAAGTAATCGCTAATACTATTTTAAGTTACAATTTATTTTTCTTTTTTCTGAGTAAATTCACCCATCGGTGCCAATCTTCCTCTGTTTTTTGTATGTGGTTCACCACCACAACATGGCCGATGAGTGGTGTAGGTCCACGCCCGGGATCTGAACCCATGAATCTGGGCTGCTGAAGCAGAGCATGCTGAACTTAACCACTACGTCACAGGGCTGGCCCCAAGTTAGGATTTTCTTAAATTATATTTTCTAGATGTTTGTTACTGGAATATAGAAGTACAATTGACTATTGCATATTAGTTTTATTTCCAGTCACTTTGCTATATCATCCTATTTTTATAATAATTTTTCTCTATATTCTTTAGTAGTTTTCTATGTCAATGTTTTTATCAGCAAATAATGACAGTTTATATCCTTTTTTTCCCATTTTTATGCCACTAATCTCATTGTCATTTCTTAGTATACTGGCTTGAATCTCTAAAAGTTGAATAGAAGAGACTTTAGTAAGCATCCGTGTCACATCTGTAATTTTAAAGGAAATAATTAAAACATATGATGGTATTTGCATATTTTAAATGGCTATTCCTTATCAAGCTGAAGAAGTTCTATTCCCATTTTACTAAATTTTTATAAAGAATGAGTATTAAATTGTATCAAATATATTTCTGTATCTATTGAAGTGACTGCTTGTTTTTTCTCTTTTATGCTGATAATGCGTTAACTACATTTATGGATTTTTCTAACTTAAGTACCTTGTACATAAAGTTTAAACACAATTTAGTCATAAAATGGCATAATTTTCATAGACTATGGTATCTTCTTTGCTTATGTTTTCTTCAGAACTTTTGTAGAATGTCAAGTATAACATGGGTTTTAGTTTTTTTTTCTTCTAATGACTCTATCTGGTTTTGACATTAAGAATATTCTGGCCTGGTAAAGCAATTGTATTTTCAGAAAAAGTTTGTATAACATTTGAATATCTGTACTCTAAGATACTCTAGTGTATCTTGGTTGTTTAGTTCATTGATTATTGACCTCTTTGATCTTTGTTTTTTTGAAGTAAAATTGACATACAGTATCCTATTAGTTTCAGGTATACATCATCCTGATCTTATTTTAATTTTTTCTTTTTTCATATTTTTGGAGACTGATTTCTATTCCATGAAGTTGCCAATTTCTTTCTTATAGTGTCTTTCATCTGTGAAACAGTTACCTCTTGTCATCACATGGCTGATTATCATCTCTGAGAGGCCTTTCCTGACCGCACCTGAAGCACTTTTCCATTCTTTCTCCTAATACTCTATTGTGTTACTGCCTGCTTTCTTCAAGACATAATCATAATTTCAAACTATGTTGTTTATGTCTGTTTGCTTGTTTATGATCCAACTCCTTCTACTAGACTGCATTAGCCTTTTGGACCAAAACCTTAGTTTTCTGCTTTACTATTCTACACCAGACCTTGAGCTTATGGCATAAAATAAGTAATCTTAAATATTTGTTGATGACTTTTCTGCAGCTTGGCCCTAGAAATTATTGAAAACAAAAAGCTTAAGTGTTGACATTGGCAGTCCTCAAAATTATAAATAACCTGAAATTAAAAAATTATGGATCATTCTCAATGCCCACCTTTTTGTGTGCATGTGATACTATAATTAGTCATAGAAGTTTCTGAATTAAAAACAAGTAAGAACAATATAATTTCCAGTACACATAGTTTTCTTAATGTGATCTTGCAAAAAATGATGGGGACTTGAGAGAAGATTTGTAATTTTAAATACAATTTTGAATGTTCATTTTAATTGATTAGAGTGTCTTTTGATGAACTAAATTGTAAAATTTAATTATATAAAAAACAAGTTAAATAATAAAGAGAGTAGAGAGAGTGAATTGAAATGAACCACCTGGCAAACACAGTATATGTGATGGTTGATTTTTATGTGTCAACATAGCAATGGGGTGCTCAGATAGAGGTTAAACATCATTTCTGGTGTGTCTGTGAGGGTGTTTCAGGGCGAGATTAACATTAGAATCAGTAGACTGAGTAACGCAGATGGCCCTCCCCAGTGTGGGTGGGCCTCATCCAATCTGTTGAGGGCTTGAATAGAATAAAAATGTGGAAGAAAGAATTCACTCTCCCCATCTGACTGGTTGAGCTGGGACATCGGTCTTCTCTCGCCCTTGGACTAGGACTTACACTATACGTGTTCCTGGTTCTCACGACTTTGAACTCAGACTGAAACTACACCACTGGCTTTCCTGGGTCTCCGGCTTGCAGATGGCAGATCATGAAACTTTTCAGCCTCCGTAATTGCGTGACCCAATTCTTTACAATAAATCTCTCTCTCTCTCTCTCTCTCTCTCTCTATTGACAGATAGACAGACAGACAGACTGACTGACTGACTAGAATCCTATTGGTTCTGTTTCTCTGGGGGACCCTAACTCAGCATATGTCACCACCAGATTTTAAATGTAGTGTAATGATTTCAGATAAGTTCAGGTACCTAGTGAGCTACAGTTAGATATACAGTGAATCTTAAAATAATTTTTGAGAAAGAATATTTTATTTAACTTAAAGTATGTATAGTTTTTTAATCTTTTAACCAACTATTTAAAATTTTTATGAATGATTATTTTATTATGCCCTATTAAATTAGGCATCACATTGGGTTTCTATTCATTTGTTTAAATACAAGTTTCACCTAAAAGATTGAGGGCAGTCAGAAAGAGGGCCTCACTAGGACTAACTCAGTGTTATACATAAAATGGGAACTGGAAAGAATTATATGGGAATCAACATATATACATGGGACTGATTACTATATATTATAATAATGATTTATGTTTTTAGAAATTTTTACAATTCCACAAAGTAATTTTATTTGCATTGTCTCCTTTGACTCTCATAATTTCAGTGTAATATTGTATGACCCATATTTAACAGCAATGGAAGCTAAAACTCAGGTAGGTTAAAACTGTTGACATTCATGCAACTATCTATACCAAAAAATACAGATTGATTATACTGAAATAGTAAGATGTGGTTCTAAAAGTCACTATGGAAACATATATTTAGCTACTGGAGGAAGAAAATTTATTACAGAATTTGTAATATAAGCATATCAAAGAATTACACAGGGCCAGCCTGGTGGTGTAGTGGTTAAGTTTGGGTGCTCCACTTTGGTGGCCTAGAGTTTGTGGGTTCAGATCCCAGGGGCGGACCTACACACCGCTCATCAAGCCATGCTGTGGCAGCGTCCCACATACAAAATAGGGGAAGACTGGCACAGATTTTAGTTCAGGGACAATCTTCCTCAAGCAAAAAGAGGAAGATTGGCAACAGATGTTAAACTTAGGGCCAATCTTCCTTACCAAAAAATAAAAAAAATAAATTTAAAAAAAGCATTATGCAATGCTAATATGTCTCTTTTTAAACTAATTAATATAATGTTAAAAGTCCCAAAGGCAATGAAAAAAGATTAAATAATTTCCATTAGAAATCAAAATATTAATTTATATATTTCCTGATTATCCAACAATATTTGGAAATTAGTGAAAAGAAAATGCAATTTTTCATATGGGATTAATATTTAATTAAATATTTTATATCTATAGCTTTCAAAATAATTGGCTGACATAATTAAGAGTTAATATAAGTAAATTAAAACTATAACTTCAATTGAAGCTGGAGAAATTGTTTTAGAACTTTGATGCCATAAATTCTAACAACGACTAGTGCATTATAGAAGGAAATGTCTACAATGTGTGTGCCTGGAAGGAAGGTTGGAGGTGGGGAGTAGAGGGACTGTAATATGGACTCAAGTGATTTTCTGGTATCTGATAACAAAACATTCTAAATTATAGCTGTGATATATTCCAAAGTATTTTCAATAGAAAAAAGTAAGTCCCAAGAAAATAAACAGTTCAGCATGTCACATGCTTTTTGATTAGTCAGTCTGAAAAGGGTCTGATCACCAAATCATGAAAATCTCCAGTTTTATACTTACAGAAAAAGAAATCAGAAGGTCTCAAGCTCTAAATTGGGGGACAATTAAGGAAATATTGTTTCTCTGAGGACACGAACACAACTGACAGGGACTGGGGAGTTGTGAGATTGTTTCTATGTTCCTGGCCAACCCCCTCAATCAATGACGCCTGCCTCCTGCCCACAGGCCCCGTCCTGGCCTCTTCCTGGACAGTCTCCGATAGGTCAACATTTGCATGATGACTCATGAAACAGTTTGGCTTCTCAGGTCCTGACATCCCCCTCTTCCCGTGGACACAACCTGATGTTTCTTCATAGCCTAGAACTGCAGCACATCTGACATCTTGACTTCAAATATTCCATTCTCAATAATGCCTCTCTCTCTTCAGATCACTTATTCTAGTATCCCCATTACTAACATTATTGTAACCCATTAAACCTTTATTTCATTGGATCCATCCCCTTTCCCCCATCTATCAGCTTTCTCCTATATTCATTTACCATCTCATTCAGCTTCGATCCCATTGTTCAAGTTATTAACTACTATACATGGGTTCTCATCTTCCTTGCCCACTCTTCCATCCTTCAAACTCACACACAAAAACCCAATTTGTTGAAACCAATTATCCATCCCCTTCTTGGTGAAATTTTATTTATGAAAAATCACAAAGGGGTACCTGGTTTCACTTTAAGGTTATGATTAGAAACTTCAGTCACTCAGCACCGCTGGATAATTCCATTCTTTCTCACTTTCTATTTCATATTTTTTGTCTGTCCCCAAATCACATTCCTTGTTTCCCTCCCTCACTGCTGGTTGTACCCTCTTGGTTTCTTTTACTGGCTCCTAATCCTTTACCCAGCCTTGCTGCATTTCTTCAGGGCTTAGTCTTGGGTTCCCTTCTGTTTTCTATCTAGGTTCCTCTCGGTATGTGACTTCATCCATCCATGCAACCACAAAGATCATCCTTATGCTATGGACTACCCAATTTATATCTCCATCCTCCATAACTTCTCTGAGTTCCAGATTTCTATATCCTCCTGCCTACCTGACATTTCCAGTTGTGTGTTTAATGGAGAAGATGCCCCAAGCCTCCTGAGGATACCACCAACTCTTCTCACCTTGTGCTTTCATGGTCTTCTTGGAATCTCACTGGGACCTCCAGGGTCTCTCCAAGATCCAACGGCTAAGAGATTAACTCCTGGCACAGCAGGAAGGCAAGATTGCTCCTGTGCTCTGGCTAGCATCTCTTCTGATCAGTTGGTACTTTTGTCATACAGATGGCTAAATATTTTGAATAGCATCCTTGATCATAAACATCTCTGCCTTAATTTGCATGAAGAGAAACCCTTGATTCTCCATTTCCTCTTAACATGGTTGGTTCTCTCCAGTTTTGTTTTCTTCTTAGTGGATTATAAACCGTGCACCAAAGTTAGAAACCACAAAGTTGTCCTCTATGCCCCCTTTCCCTAGTTCTCTACAACCTATGCATTAGTGATTTCTGTTGGATCTATCTCTAGGCGCTATTTCCATTCTATTCACTTTTCTGTGTCTACTAAATCTTAGAGTAAATTACCATTTTCTCTCTCACATGGACTACTAAAATAGCTCCCTGAAATGTCTCCCACTCCCATAATCACCTTCACCCAAAAACAAAGCACTCCAAGTGTTTTTTTAATCTTCCTATAAATTCTCACATTATTTCCTTGTTTAAAAAATGTGATGGTTTTCCACTGCGCTTAAGATAAAACACAGACTTCTTATCATATCCTTAATTTCTGCATGATCTTGGATCACATCCAGTGGATATTGCTCAGCTCCTCAGCCTTATCTCACATCACTCTCACTTATGTTCCAAGCCTGGGTGCACGGGTCATCCATTTTCCCCTAGAATCTGAGAGACAGTCTCATTTCAGAGGCTTTGTGCTTAGCCTTCCATCAGCCTCGAGTGTTCTTCCTCCAATATCTGCAAGGAGGGGCACTTCTCATTCTGTAGTTTGTTTCATTACAATATCATCTCTTCCAAGAGGCCTTCCCTAACCACCTTTCATCATCTTGAATACAACATCCTCTTTACTTTTATTTTTTTAAATTGCATATACCACAATCTCAGACTAAACTTGGAGTTTCAATACTTTCCCTTTTGGTTTCTTCCAGTAGAAGGACCCTTTGTTATTTTTCCAGCCTTGATATATAACAAGTGCTCACTTCACAATCATTGATAGAATTAATGAATTTATTGGAATTACAGGCATAGAGATCTGGAAGACTTAAGAGGGCATTAATATAACACTTTGAGTTAATAAATGAGGATATGGATTCTCAGAAAGGTCAAATGACAGTCATGGGACACAGTACTAGAGTTGGGACAAGAACTCAGCTGGCCTTGATTAAAATACCACAACTCCCGAATCATCTGGAGTCTTCAGTTGTATCAGAGTAAGCCTCTGGCTATGGATTTGCCAGATCAGATGGAATATGTTAATGATAAAAAAAAATAAAAATGATAACATAACTATTGCCACAATTAGGGAGATTTTTTTTCTAACTAAAAGCTTAAAGTACCTACACTGAGGAATTGAACATTCCTCTACTTTGTCATAAAAACAGATGCTTAAAAATGGTCAAAAACACCTTATCCTTCCATCACTTTTTCTCCTTGTTTCAGAGACCCAAGCTCTGCACTAATGAGAAAATCGGGGCAGCTGTTCCTACGTGTATAGCCAGCATTTGGGTAGAGATGGCAAGGTGCTGCTATTTCCTTTCTTCCCAGCTTTATAAATGCACTCAGAAACCACCAGAATGGTGTTTTGGATGGTGTATTTGTTTTCTATTACTGCCATAAAAAATTACCACAAACTTTGTGGCTTAAAAGAGCACAAATTGATTATCTTATACTACTTTAGGTCAGAAGTCTGGCATGAGTCTCACTGGGCTCATATCAAGGTGTCAGCAGAGCTGCTTTCCTTTCTGGAGGCTCCAGAGAAGAACCTGTTTCCATCTTCTGAAGGTGCCTCACATTTCTTGGCTCTTGGCCACATTCTTCCATCTTCAAAATGTCAAGAGCAGACAGAGTCCTCACGTTTTGGATTACTCCTGCCTCTTCATCCTCTGTCCCGTCATTCTCAGACAAGAGCCAGGAAAAGGTCTTCACTTTAAAGAACTCATGGGATTACTTTGGGCCCACCTGGATAAACTCAGCAAACTCCCCATCTCAAGATCTGTACCCCTGATCACATCTGCAAAGTCCCTTTTGCCATGTAAGGTAACACATTCACGGGTTCCAAAGATTAGGACATAGGCATCTTTGGCGAGGGGAAAGGAGGAGGCATTATTCTGTCTACCACAGATGGAGTTGAAAGGTAGGATAGACATTAGTGTATTCTCTACACTTAGAGCTTTATAATCAGATTGGTGATCAGAATAGTATATTCTAGACAGAGTATATTCTAGATATTTTCAATTTTTTATAGGTATGGAGGCAATGAGCAAAAGGAAAAGATCTCACCTCAGTTACTCAAGGTTGCACTAAATGATTGCCTTTAGGTATTAGAAGTTGAAATAAGAGCTATGTACATTCACCTACCCATATGCCTCAACCTTCAAATGTAGCTAATATACTTAAAGTGGAAATCTACTCACCCTATCAACAAAGACCAAGTCTACATAGTTCTCTAAACATTTTGAGTTGAAGAGGAAAAAGAATGAGATTAAGTACATTTTTTTTCAATGAGGGGAGAAGAACATTATCTTAAACTTTAAGAAGAGTATATATCTACAAATCATTGAATATGAAAGTCAGAAGTAATTGTTATAAAATGCTTGTTGTCCTCAGTAGGATTAAAGAAGATATGGTCTATATGAAGGAGTAAAATGGCATAAGAGATTGGATTGAGAAGAAAAAATAAAAGAATATGATTCTAAGACAAGTATAAATATGTATATAATACGTACGTATATATATGTATGATCTATCTTGTTCATTTATATGATAAACTATATGTGTGATGATCTATCTTGTTCATTTCATGCAAATAAAATGGCAGAACTGGGAAAGAGAGGAGGAAGGCATGTAATATGCTGTACATATTACAAATTTTCTATTTTTAAGAATCTAAATAATTTGACTTAAGTCATTATTGAACATCCACCTAGCACAATACCTGATCTATTGTAAGTGCTCAGTAAATGTCTGTTTAATGATTAATTAAAATAATTACAATGACCAATGACAGAGTAACAGGGAAAATGTTTGAAATGTGTATTAAAACTATAATACTAAACTTGGTATAGGTATTGCTGAAGCACTGAAGGCATTATCATTTTATGTTGAGAAATACTTATTTTCCAAGTGATGAGGTGAATAGATCTTCAATTCCTACTCAATTATGTCTTGAAGTTGATTCAGGGAAGGCTTTCTGACCTTCCAGTCAAGTATCTTCAGAAAAATCCTCATTAACTGGAATCATTACCCTGAGAGTAAGAGGCTCCTTTTAGATCTAGCTATCAGTGTGAGGATGGAACTTCTACTAAATGCTCAGAGCAGTCATGTGAAAAGCTTTTAGAATCCCATCTGGAGTAGAGGCATAAAAAACTTCTCCTCTACTCTAAGTACCTCTGACACTAGGATACATTTGACACTCATTGATCCAGGTGCTCATACCATCCTGATTAGCTTGTAAAAGGAGGTTGGGAAAAGTTTGATAGAGGTTTGCAAAATAATATTGATGCTGATTATGGACTGTTAAAGAGTTTGTTCTATTGGTCCTAACTGCTAGAGACTCCTAGACAGTTGTATCTGCTGAGAACTGATGAACACGGATACCAGAAAAGTCAAACCATTCCATTGCCTTGTACTCCCACCCAAGAATGCTCAAGGATGTCATCCTGAGGTAATTGGGGTAAGGGGTATTGTTCCTTCAACCTCCCTCCTGAGTTCATGCCTGCAATGCTGTGGGTGACCTCGGGGCCAGCTCCATGCATACTTGTGATTGCCCTCTCGGCAGTAAATCTATTCATCCCTCACAGTGCTGTCCAGTGAATGCCCTCTCTCAACTGCAGATTGGTTTTCCACATGTGTTTGTCTGTCTGCTCTACAGAGGGAATTTTACTCCATTAAATGATCTCTGAGACGTTTCCTCATTGTGATGGAATCAGCAATGTTGTTGATGTGAATAGTTTTTCAACCTGAATTTCAGGAACCCTGACAGTTTTCATTATTATTGCTTCTTACAGTGTGATCTATGGTAAATTTATAATTTTTAGGATATTCCCAGTATTATAAAGGAGTAGACCAAAGGATTAGAGTATACGTGGTATTTGTCTTGTTTTATTTCTGTCATGAATTAAATTTTTTTCCTAGATGGTGAATGACTGGCATAAGCAACCCAGAAGCTCTTTACTTTGTCAAAATCGTCCAGAGTCTAAAAATCTGAAAAGCACTATAAAGTCAGTATAGTAATATCACCATAAGCAAATATATCATTATGGTATTGTGATTTATAAGAAATGTGTATTTGGTCATTCGTCTCACATATATTGGTCTTCATCCAGGGTTGCTGGCTCACAGCTCCCAAAACTCTTGGAATTTGCTGAGTGATAAGAGCAATGGGGGCACCTTTTGTTGTAATATTTAGTCTCTTATCCTCAGTTCCTGAAATCACGTCAGAGCCATGAAGGTGAAATGGGTGTCGTGTTATTTATAACAAGCCCCTTTCTACCATAACTGGGTTTATGTTAATGAGGTGACATTGGAAAGGATCTAAGGATGGGGGCTGGTCACCAGAGGAACCAACCACATGATTAGAGGGTTGGGACTGAAAGTTCTAACCCCCAACCTCTGGGGAACGGAGAGGCTGGAGGTTGAATCACCAATGACCAACAATTTGATCAATCATACCTATGTAATGAAGTCTCCATAAAACCCCAAAAAGTAGGGTTTGAGAGGTTCTAGGTTGGTGAACATGGGGAGATTTGGGGCGAGTGGTGCGCTGGGTGAGGGCATGGTAGCTCCACACTCTTTCTCCATACCTTCCCCTAGGCATCTCTTCCATCTGGCCGTTCCTAAGTTACATCCTTTCATAATAAACCAGTAATCTAGTAAATAAAATGTTTGTGAGTTCTGTTAGCCATTCCAGCAAATTAATTGAGCTTGAGGGAAAGGGTCATTGAGACCTCCAATCTACATGTGGTAGGTGAGAAGCCCAGGTGACAACCTTAACTTGTGATTGTCATCTGAAATGGGGGCGTGGTGGGGCAGTTTTGTAGGACTGAGCCCTTAACCTGTGGGATCTGACACATCTCCAGGTAGATACTATCAGAATTGAGTTTAATTGTGGGACATCCAGCTGGTGTTGAAGCATTGCTTGTGCTTGTGGGGAAACTCTCCCCTATGGTGGAAGTGGATGCAGAACGCTTAATCTTTTATGTGGATTTTTGGTTCTCACTATGTTTTCCAGGGCTACTTCGGAAGTCATGGTTCCTTTTTCTCTTATGACATGTGTCCCTTTTTTACAGAACAGAAGGATCAAAAGGCAAGAAATACAGATTGCCTGGCTAGTAATTTTAGGCTTCTCAGTATTTCCAATGGAGAAGTGCTGAGAAGCATAAGAAGGAGTGACATGATCAGATTTGTGCTTTACTACTATTACTAAGATCACATCAGATTTAGAATGGATTGAAAGGAAGGGGTACCTGGATCAGAAATAGCATTTTAGAAGTTAATTGACTCATTTTATTAAGAGGTAATAAGGATTTGAATTATGGTGGTGGCCATGGGAAAAGACAGTTATGTATGTAAGGGAATTTGGAAAGGAGATGACAAATAACTAGATGTCAGTCAGAAAACAGAAATTAAAAAACAAGTCACTCAGTTTCAGGCATAATTAGTTCTCTGTACCTGTTCTTGATGTCCTTGAATGATAGATATATTATTTACTGGTTATTAAGCTGTATATAAAACAAATTTTCTCCACCTATACTCACTCCCAGATACTGTGATAGTATTAAGTGATGGAGTCCACGAAAAACTGTAACTGCCAGGGTTTGCAGTGATCCAAACTCCCCCACCTCCCACCGTGGTCAACAGCAGTATGTTTGGAGACTCCTTGCTTCCTGGGATGCAGTGTCCAATTGTTACTTCCCCACCCCCGTTTTCCTTCCAGTCATTTGTATTATCCCTGAAGAGAAGTTGGAAGAAGGTACTATCGAGGGGTTGGAGAAACAATTCT
The DNA here is from genome assembly GCA_031878705.1 of Tapirus indicus. Classification (NCBI taxonomy): domain Eukaryota; kingdom Metazoa; phylum Chordata; class Mammalia; order Perissodactyla; family Tapiridae; genus Tapirus; species Tapirus indicus. The sequence continues at coordinate 162,338,203 of CM062917.1, read as the reverse complement.
GGGCACTTTGAAAAGTCAGCATCCACCAGGTGCACGACTGTCTAGTTTTATGGTTGGTACAAGCATTTCTGACCTAGGGAACAGTAGAAGAGATACAGATGTCTGTCTTCTATTTCCTGGTGCCCAAGCCAAGCCTGTTTCTGGCAGCAACATCATAGATGATCCCATTTGTTTTTATAAATCTAATATCATCTGCCTTATAAGTAATGAAATTCCCTCCATACAATAGATTCAAAGTCAGTTCCAGTTCTACAACTCATTATGAGTTTCAATTTCTTTTTTCACATACTTCTTGGACATTTTATTGGGAAATCAGGAGAGCCTGAGTCAGGAATTGCTAAGGCATCTGGTTAAGACAGGAGATATGATAATGTAGAAAAGTAATAAGTGTTTGGCTTATGTAAATGGCAGTCCTAAGTACATGTCAGGCTTACTAAAACATTTTTCATTCATGAAAAGAATAATCTGAATTGTTCTTGTCAATGACAGTCATCAAGGAGGTTATAATAAGTATTATATGGCAACTAAGGAAAAAAAATCTAATGTTAACTGCTCTTATAGGTCCTCTCTTCGGGACCTCAATATAGTTTCAAATGAATGGCTATCCAGCTTCCAAAAAGTCTTAAAGAAAGAATTGTTCTTGAGGAAAACTAATCCAAGGAGCATACTCTCCTCAGTTACTGTACTATAAATTTTAAATTCTCGTAAATACACTCAAGACTCATTCACTCAGTCATTCATCAAACATGTATTAAGCATTGCACAGACTTATTCTAAAATTACAGAAAAAGCAGAAATATAAATAAATAATGTTAAAATTATATGATAAGCACAGTAGAAACAGGAGAGGATGTCTCAGCCCTCCAAGGATGAGTCAGTCGAAGAAGACTGGAAGCAGGAGAGATGTCCCAAGGGGCCGTAGCAGCATAATGTATGACATGGTCAGCTTTGAAGTTTAAATAGGTTAGACTGTCAGTTGTCTGGAAGAAAAAAAGTGGTAGGAACGTGAATAAAGGCTCGAAGTTAACTACAGATGGGAGCAAACTGTGTTAATACAAATAAGAGATATGATAGCCGGAACTAGGAGCATTACAGTAAAGATAGAGAAAAGGGGTGCATTATAAATACTTTAAGAGATAAAATCAGGAGACTTGGAACTTGGGCAGTAGAAAAAAGGGAGATATCAAAGATGATGGCTGGGTTTCTAGGTGAAGGGATGGGAATATGGGGACGCTGCCTGAATGCGATGAAAGGGATAGATGGGAAAACAAAAAGGAGGAAGAGCCATTCTTAAGAAAGAAAATTCAGTTTGGGACATTATGAAATGTAGTTTTCTATGGAACGCCCAGCTATAGCGAGGGCAGGAAACTAGACATAAATATAATGACCTGGGTAGCTAGTCGGGAACTACAGAGTTGGAATAAATCTGATTGCTGAAAGACGCAAATGGATGGAATGAACCAAGAGAATGCATCAAGTTAAAAGAGTGGTGGGTGAAGGTGGAAACCAGAGAGATCATCAACATTTAAGGTAGAAAATGCACATGCTGGAGACATAGGAGGAATGGTCAGAGTAGCATGGGAAGAAAAAATAAGCAAGGGATCATAGAAATCAAGGGAACAGAGAGCTTTGAGAGTGAGGAGCTACTAGGTGTAAAATGTAGCAGTGGCCATCAATTAGGGGAGAGCTAAGCAATTTCCACTGGATTGGCGCTTATTTAACTTGGAGCATTTCCACTAAAGGTGTGAAGACAGAAACCAGATTCCAGTTGACTGACAAGTAAATGAAAGGTGAAAACATAAATTCAGTGCTCTGTTTTTAAGAAATTGGGTGAGTAAGAGAGGAGAATCATGAAGGGTAACTAGAGGGTGGTGAACAATACCGATTAGTTTATAGGAAAGGGGATCCAAAGATGAAGGAAATCAATTTAGAGAATTAGAAAGCTTTACACCTGTATCATATTAGAAAAAGCCTTCACTGAATTTAATTTTATGTCCTTAGATTTAAGAAATCCATTTTGGAATGTGTTGTCATAATAGTTGTTGACAATAGTGCCAATTTCCCTGTCTTAAGATCCAAGTAAGAAGTTGCAGATTTTAATGCCGTCAAAAAACAATATATTGCTTGAGGTACAGTTCTTTCTTTCTGATAAGATTGATGTAACTTTTGTGTTTCCCTTTATCTTTTGGCTGCTAAGAAGTGTAGAGTTAAATACGTCCCATGACAGAAAGTATGTTTAACCCTGACAATTAGTATATATTCTTTTTTCTTTCTTGATTTGTCTTTCTGTGCCAGTTTAATTAAGATGTTTTGTAATAAGTGATGATCCTGCTTAAAGAAGCAGGGTATAAACGCTCCAACCAATGCACCTGCTATTGTGTCTACCCTTATAGTCAGGAATGACGGTGGAAGGAACTTGTGCATATGGATATAAGATCCAATATTAAGTTACAAAAACATCCTGAGCTCTTCTCTTATTTTAGACCCTTGTGTTCAACTCCAAGACATCTTACAAGTTCTTTATTTCAGTCAGAATTTCTCCACTGGAAAATTTTAATGACTTTTTTTAAAGATAGGTAACTACTTTGTCTTTGTGCCTAATTAGGTATAATCACCTGAACAATGGATTATCTTACAAAACTTATATTAATATGAATTAAGAAATTATAACAATGGAGTTACAAATGACTTTGAACACTATTTTGATCCGATTAAATATTAGGATCAAAAATCAAAAGGTAAATGTATGGCAGTAATTCTACCGAACAACAGAATGAGTGTTAGAATTAATATTTATTAGCCAATATTTGAAATGAAAAGGGAATGCGTAATTCATCATCTCCTAGTTATAATTCAGTCAATCAACTGAATGTTGCCCTATAGAGAATCTTACCCTTGCTTTGACATTTTTAATGTTAAATATGGCCTATTTGGAATAAATATGATTTAGGTAACCTTTCATGGAGCACAGGAACGTGGGATGCCATAAATGTCAAGGAAAGAACAAACTTTTGTCTCTTTACGCAGACATAACAAAGAATAAGGCTGTTATTGGTACACATTAGACAGTCATTGGAAAATCTGCTTATCTTCGAAATCATCAAGTAGCATCATTAATAAAGGTAATACAAGTGGAAATTAAAATGAACTAACATTAGTAAGAATCATACCCAGAGAGGGCAGAAACATGTTAATCATCTCTGTATCCCCAACAATGTCTATTATAATGTCTTAAATTCTAGGCACTCAGCAAAGGTGTATTGAATGAATGGCATTTTGAGTTATTTAACTGGTGCTATCCCCATTTTTTCCAAGGAATATATTTCACGGTTACTTTCATAATCACGATGTAATGCACAATTTATACGTAAATGGAAAACAGAATAAATAATTTTTAACTCAGTTTCCTGACAGTATTTTAATCAGAAATGGTTAGCCAATGTGACTATTATTCCAAGCTCCAAACTCCTTGTTATGGGCTGTTTGTATCCTCCCCACTCAGATATTGAAACCTTACCCCCCAATGTGATGGCATTAGGAGGTGAGGCCTTTGGGAGGTAATCAGGATTACCTTTGGGAAGTAATTGGGAATAGATGAGGTCATGAGGGTGGAACCCATAGAAAAATAGAATTAGCACACTTATATGAGTCGCAAGAGAGCTTGCTTCCCCTCTCTGCTCCCCAGCATGTGAAGATACAAAGATAAGTTGCTAGTCTGTAAGCCAAAAGAGGGCCCTCACAAGACTTAGACCATGCTGCCAACCTGACCTCAGATTTCCAGGCTCCAGAACTGAGAAATAAATTTCTGTTGTTTATAAGCCACCCGATCTATGATATTTCTGTTATAGCAGCCAAAAGTTCTAAGAAACTCCTCATTTGTCTTCTTAAATACATATTTTACATGACACATACCACATACATAGTTGAAGAAGGCAGAAACAAAATCATTAAGTAGATTTTTCAGATACTTATAATCAAACTGAGCCAACCACGTGATTTAGACTTCAAAAAAACACTGTACCTATAAATTGAAGATACCAGTTAGGAGTAAACAAAGTGACCCCTATGCAATTTGATTACTGAAAAGATTCTATTCTATCACAAGTAGCTTCACTTTGGTCATTTATGTAGCTGGAACTGAATGATGTAACTGCTCTGTTTTGATTTCCTGTGCAAGCATCTGTGTTCATCATGTTTTCATAACTTTTCTTTCTTTTTGAAGCTAGAATTTCAAAGACTTATGATTCAATAATAAAGATTTAGCTACTTCAAGTCTATTAGTTTTTTAAGCCAAGATGATTTCATTAGAGTTGTATATATAAACAGAAAAAACAATGATTGAAATAAAAATTTCCACATATAAACAGAAGAGTAATACATGCATTTTCCTTTTATTAGTTTTTCATGATCATTATGTATTATACCTTTGGTGGAGTTATTTGAAAGAGTAAAAATAATCCCACTTGATTCAAATGACTGGTATAGTTTAATCTGAGACTGATAAACTGATTTTATGTTTTAAAGGCACTGATTTGCCTTATTGTTGGTATAACCTATCACCATTACATATATCATAATGTGATTAAAATGCTGACTATACTTCTACTTTTCCCCTCACTGGAATCATATTTGTAGAAGACTGTAGGAAGGGGAATAAACTAAATGTCTAGCTTATAATGTGTTCCATTTGGTTTGTAATAATCTGTTGAAAAGATGACAAATGCATTAAAATTAATTTCTCTAACAATTTGGGAGAAGAAAATACACTAACTTCTAAAACTTAAGTTATAGAACATACAAAATTCATTCTCCAAACATTATAGCAATGAAAATGGTTCAAAATGAAACTCCAAGATAAAATATTACAATCTTTCAAATTTCACATGAATTTTGTTCAATTTTCAGAAAGTGCATGAAACTGCTCAGACATTTTTGAAATGAACTTAAATCAAATATAACCTTTATCATACGGGAAGATTATAAATACTCACATACCAAAGCCAACTTAGGGAAAAATTAGGCAATTTGTAACTTCTTTTATGTTTGAATTAATTAAGGGAAAATCCATATTTACCACAGCAACTTCTTTCATTTCAAAATCTCTGACATGCAAAGCTCTTAAAATAACGTCAATAACTCCTATGAATCATTTTTAATGTCTACATTTGACATTACATCAGATGACATCTGAAACATATCTTTAAATCTAGTTATTCACATTTTTGGAGTTTGACATCATTGTTATAATTCCACCATCTAATCAAGAAACCAAAAATGATTACAAATATTAGAGAAAAATCAACTCCATTATAAAAAGTTCACTATTTAATATCAGAGGTAGAATAGCACACAGTCAGCCCTCTATTTATCTCTGGGTTCTGCATCCGTGGATTCAACGAACCGCAGATTGAAAGGTCTATGATGGCGGCATCTGTACTGAACGTGTACAGACTTCTTTTTCCTTGTCATTATTCCCTAAACAATACAGTATAACAGTATTTACATTATATTAGATATTACAAGTAACCTAGAGATGATTTAAAGTACAGGCATACCTTGGAGATATTGTGGGTTTGGTTCCAGACCACTACAATAAAGCAAGTCGCATGAATTTTTTGGTTTCCCAGTATATACAAAAATTATGTTTACATTATACTGTAGTCTATTAAGTGTATAATAGCATTATGTCTAAAAAACAAAGTACATATCTTTTACTGCTGAAAAATGCTAACCATCACCTGAACCTTCAGCTAGTTGTAACCTTTTTGTTGGTGGAGGGTCTTGCCTCGGTGTTGATGGCTGCTGACTGATCAGGGTGGTGGTTGCTGAAAGGTGGGGTGGCTGTGGTAATTTCTTAAGATAAGGCAACAATGAGGTTCACTGCATCAGTTGACTTTTTTCTTTCAAAACGATTTCTCTGTAGCATGCGATGCTGTTGGATAGCATTTTACCCACAGTGGAACTTCTTTTAAAATTGGAGTCAATTCTCTCAAACCCTTTATCGGCTTTATCAACTCAGTTCATGTAATATTCTAAATACTTTGTTGTCATTTTAACAATCTTCACAGCATCTTCACCAGGAGTAGATTCCATTTCAAGAAATCACTTTCTTTGCTGATCCATATGAAGCAACTACTCATCCGTTAAAATTTTAGCATGAGATTGCAGCAATTCAGTCACTTCTTCAGGCTCCATTTCTAATTCTAATTCTCTTGCTATTCCCATCACATCTACAGAGACTTCCTCCACTGAAGTCTTGAACCCCTCAAGTCATCCATGAAGTTTGGAATCAACTTCTTCCAAACTCCTGTTAATGTTGATATTTGGACTTCTCCCCATGAATCATGAATGTTCTTAATGACATTTAGAATGATGAGTCCTTTCCAGAAGGTTTTCAATTTACTTTGCCAGCATCCATCAGAGGAATCACTATTTACGGCAGCTATAGCCTTATGAAATGTATTTCTTAAATAATAAGATTTGAAAGTTGGAATTACTCCTTGAGCCACTGGCTGCAGAATGGATGTTGTGTTAGCAGGCATGAAAACATTAATCTCATTGTACATCTCCATCAGAACTCTTGGGTGACCAGGTGCATTGCCACTGAGCAGTAATATTTTGAAAGAAATCTTTTTTTTCTGAGCAGTAGGTCTCAACAGTGGGCTTAAAATATTCAGTAAACCGTGTTGTGAACAGATGTGCTGTCATCCAGGCTTTGTTGTTCCTTTATGGAGCACAGGTAGAGTAAATTTAGCATAATTCTTAAGAACCCTAGGATTTTTGGAATGGTAAATGAGCACTGGCCTCAACTTAAAGTTACCAGCTGCATCCTTTGAAGCTTTGAAGCCAGGCATCGACTTCTCTTCTCTAGTTATGAAAGCCTAAATGGCATCTTCCTCCAACAGAAGGCTGTTTCATCCACATTGAAAACCTATTGTTTAGTGTAGCCACCTTCATGACTGATCTTAGCTAGATCTTCTGGATAACTTGCTGAGGCTTCTACATCAGCACTTGCTGCTTCACCTTGCACTGTTATGTCATGGAGACGGCTTCTTTCCTTAAATCTCATGAACCAACATCTGCTAACTTCAAACTTTTCTTCTGCAGCTTCCTCACCTCTCTCAGCCTTCACAGAATTGAAGACAGTTAGGGCCTTGCTCTGGATTAGGCTTTGGATTAAGGGAATGTTGTGGCTGGTTTGATCTTCTATCCAGACTCCTAAAATTTTCTCCAAATCGGCAGTAAGGCTGTTTTGCTCTCTTATCATTCATGTGTTCACTGGACTAGCACTCTTAATTTCCTTCAAGAACTCTTCCTTTGCATTCACAACTTGGACAACCATTTGATGCAAGTGACCTATCTTTTGGCCTTCCTTGGCTTTTGACATGCCTTCTCACTAAGCTGAATCATTTCTAGCTTTTGATTTAAAGTGAGAGACGTGTGACTCTTCCTTTCACTTGAACACTTAGAGGCCATTTTAGGATTATCAATTGGCCTAATTTCAATATTGTTGTGTCTCAGGGAATAGGGAGGCCCAAGGAGAGGGAGAGAGATGGGGAATGGCCAGTCGGTAGAGCAGTCAGAACACACACAGCATTTATCAGTGAAGTTTGCCATCTTACATGGGTGTGGTTCCTGGCACCCCAAAATAATTACAGTAGCAACATCAAAGATCACTGATCACAGATCGCCATAAAAAAAATAAAAAGTTTAAAATATTGTGAGAATTACCAAAATGTGACACAGAGACACAAAATGAACAAATGCTGTTGGAAAAATGGCACTGATAGACTTACTCGATGCAGGGCTGCCACAAACCTTCAATTTGCAAAAAATGCAATATCAGCAAAGTGCAATTAAGCGAAGCACAATAAAATGAGGTATGCCTATACACGGGAGGATATACATAGGTTATATGCAAATACTACACCATTTTATTTAAGGGACTTGTGCATCTTCAGATTTTGGTATCTGCAGGGGGTCCTGGAACCAATCTCCCACATATACTGAGGGACGACTGTACCATCTTTCTGAGAATCCTGGCAAAGAACATGAACATTCTTGAGTGTTAAAGCATAACAGATATGGGGGAACAAAAATTAATGATATTGGGGCCAACCTGGTGGTGTAGTGGTTAAATTTTTGCATTCCACTTTGGCAGCCCGGAGTTCAGGGGTTTGGATCCCAGGTGCAGACCTACACACTGCTCATCAGCCATGCTGTGGTGGCGTCCCGCATACAAAATAGAGGAAGATCGGCACAGGTGTTAGCTCAGGGCCAATCTTCCTCACCCCCCCCCCAAAAAAATTAATGATATCAACCATTAATGTAAAAGTCAAAGGTGAATGGATGAGAATGGTTGGGACAGAGACATGTCAGGTTCCATGTGACCCATCTGATTGTTGCCAGGGTTGATCAGAGAAGAAAAAGAAGAAGAAAAAAGTCTTATAACAATTCAAGTGTAGTAATAAAACCATTATTAGATTTGTTTAAAAACTGGGCAAACCATTTTGCTCTTTGATCCTAATTCCCTTAGTTTTGAAATAATGATGTTGGACTTAATCAGTGTGTTTTAAACAGGGGTCCATATCAGAATCTCTTGTGGAGCTTTTCAATAATATGCATGTTGGCACTCCACCTTGATCTGTCTCCTTGGAACAGCTAAGTCCAATAATTGTCTAGTAAGATTCACTTTTTCCCTGGCAAGCATCTTGGGTAATGAAATTAGGAGTATAAGGAAATTATTCTCTCACTGGAAGAAATCAAAATGATTCCAAGAATACCAAATTTTCTTATCAAGTCTTAGGTTTCATTTGAAATCCTTAAAGCAGCAGAAGGGAGCCAGCCTGGAGCACTGAAGAGAGCAAAAACTATGGAAGGACCAATTTTAGCCTAAAGTTGATGGTGACCCCCTCAATTTGAAGAGCCAAACTAAACTTAGAATCCACAAGCAGAAGAGAATAAGAAATTCAAATTTTCTGGACTTCAATTTTCTCATATTTAAAATGAAGAATGTCGACTAAGCAGTCTTAAATTCTACTTCCAATGCTAAAAATCTATTAGACCAAATGTTACATTTATTTAAAGCTTATTCCTCATTACATTAAATATCTTACAGTAAATAAACTATTATTTTAGTAAGTACTTTTTAAAAATAAAAAGCACACTTAAATAGGAACCCTCCATGCCATGTCTTTTTAAGCCATGTTTGGTGCAGAACCTGACTGCACGGTTTATCCATTGTAAAACAAGTCTCCCCATACCTGGAGGCAGCTGCGGGCCCGGTGTAGGGAAATGAATAAGCAGCCTCTATGGACCTGCTTTGTAAACTCAGTCCTATTAAATAATGACACTGTCACAATTGGCTTTCAAAAATATGAGAAGTAGTTACGAACAGTCCCCCTTTGTTTCCTAATGTACTAAAATTTGAAAACTAACAAGCTTTCTTTCAATTATTCTTTTGCTTTTTCAATAAGAACATACCAAGATCAGTTGAGAATAAAATCTTTCATTTATCTGTGGAATAGTTCAGGCATAAACAGCTGTCATGTAAACCTCTGCTACCAAAAAAGTCAACATGTATCTCTCTGGTTGTGGAGGGATTTACAGTAGAACAGATTTTCATTTTCTCCTTGCATTTTGCTTTATCTTCAGCTTCAGAATGCACCTTACTTTTATAAATTTAACCTTGTACAACTGAATGTCTGACTCGAAAAAGCTAAAACAATTTTGCTAAAGAAAAAATAGCAAAGGGAGGTGTAAGTCCCTTACTCTGTTCTGCCAGATGAGATGTCCAATTTAGAAATCCCACAAGCTCATACATTTCCAAAGCAGGATGTCTGTTTCAATTGTTAAGGCCACATATATAGAGAATACATTTTTGTCAGCAAATGATGACAGACCTATTTCCGGAGAGGTAGAGAGAGAAAGGAGAATGTTTTCTAATATCAAAGTGATTTCTCTTACACAAAATAGTTAATGGCTGCATTTTGTTCAATGTGGTTCTAAGCTACGCACTCTCAACGTATGTTCCAATAAAAACCTTTCTTAACTAGACATTGACAATGGACATATTCATTGAGAGAAGTTTCTTCAACACCTAACTTCAAAGCACTCTTCTAGACATCACAGAAGATATAATCTATTGCCTTCCCTGGAGAAAGTTACAATTTAGCTGGAATGATGAAATAGTCATATAAAACATTCTACAGCAAGATGAGGCCTAAAGAATTGTATGCTGGAATAATAAAGGAGTTTTTTATAAGGTAGTAGTTCTTCTCCAACCATAGGAGATTAATAAACACTGTGGAAGGAGAAATCTATTAAGTAAGTTAGGTTTGAAACAAAAAGGTAGTAATAAAACCTGTTAAAATTAAAGTACTTATAAATATTTTAAATTCATTAAAACAACAAAATAGCACACTAAAAGGATATGTCACATATTTTAAGTAATTAAAAATGGGTACTATATTATTATTTTTCTCAGTTTGATAGACAAGTTTCAGAATATTTTCTTTGACATTTTAAAGAGATGACTGTTAAGATACTTGTTTTTTTTTGTTTCTTTCTTTCTTCATGCTGAGGCTGGTCATCCATTCCTTTTGACTTTTATGACCTGAGGCTCATGGTCTCTTGACACCATCAGCTACACCAAGAAGGCCCTCAGCTTTCTTGGGTCTTGCAAATATGACACCCTGGGGGAGAGTTCTACAGCCTGAGTTTAGTTTATCTGGCTCTCCTCCACTCTTCCCTAGTTTTCATGACAAAGACTTGTGCTTGTGTGATTTGGCTTAGGGTATTGCGAATCTGCCATCACCATGAGAAGAGCAAACCCTGGAAATCACTAGTCCCAAGATGAGATGCACATGGAGCAGACTTGAGCCCAACCCTAGCTGATGTGAAAACCAGTGAGTGAGAAAGTAAATCTCTGCTGCCATAAGCCTCTGTCTTCATGTAACAGGGTTGTAGAGAAACATCATTAATATATACGCTTAAGTCAGACAGTGGGTGGCTTTGAGTCAGACATGTTTTCACGCTTACTTAGCTCAGCTGACATAAATTAGCCAAAATCACAGATGTTTGTGCTTCTAGACTTGTTGAAATTCATTAATGACTTGAAGGTGCTTGTTAACAATTACATCAGCTCTCAACCTTGACATGCCATGCAACCTACTGACTAATGGGTGGAGACAGAGAAAAGTAAAGTGGACAGTAAACATTGGGTAAAAGGACTATCATAACCAAAGATTTCCAGCATAATTACATTCATGGAAGACATTTTCAATTCCTAAGTTTATACCTGTCTACACCCATGTGCAACATGTGGAGAAATGCCAGACTGATTTTGCCAGTGATGATGGATTGACTAATTATTAACACATCAGACGCAAGAACAACTATTAGCTTATGAAAAGAAAGTGAGTTTTTTCTCTTCTTATTTTGTACTGCACAACATTATTCATAATAATAGTTAAAAGATAAATTACTTTTTCTTTTACTAAATGAGCTTCGCAATAATCTAAAGATTAAATTTTAAGCAGTGATATATGGATTCACATAAACATGAAGCTACATAAGAATATGGATGGGCCATTCAATAGACTAGCTACAAATGGGTGTTCCCACATGCCCAGAGTAGAATATTGATAAACCTTTACTACTGAGAAATAGAGGGAACATTTGTGCATGTGCAAAAAGACGGGCAAGGGATTGCCAAAGATGCTTTTTGCTTTTAGGGGACAAGACACTGGGTATGATTTTTGTGTTGTTGATTTGTTTAAGAGCAACAGATTCCATCCACAGTATATGTTCTGATCACACACATATGGGGTAAATCCAAGTTCCAGATTATACCATTATAATACAAACTCTTCCTAGCTCTCCTTCTCTTGCTCTGGAGCAAGAGAGAGGGTCAAAGCAGGTAACTTGTAACAAAGGGAAATGGCGTTAGAGTTCCTATTGATGAAAAGGAAAGATACAGTAAATAAACCTTACAAGGTTCTGCTGGGATCAAAGCTACACAATAATGTATAAGAAGGGAAATTCTTGAATGGATAGATTCACAGGAAGAGATTTCAATTGTGTGTGAAGCAGAAATAACCTCTTCAAACTGAGGACAGGGATTCTAATAAAGAGGTCAGCAGACACTCCAGTGAAGATGCCAGCGTTTACTATAATACAGAATAGGGAAGGATGTGCCAGCTCTTTTCGTAAACCAGACCAGGAACAAGAGAACTTGTGCTAAGAACTCTGAAAAATCCCTCTTATGGAAAAAGGCTGGGTGGATCACCAGAAATATTCAATACATTGTGCCAGGTACTGCATTCGGCCCCAAGTCTATAGTGGTAAATGGACACACATACCATATATGTGCATAACAATGTTATATAACATACCTTATATATGCATAACAATATACATTTTTGTACATGCATACGTACTCAAACGATAGGCTGGCATAACAATATCAACCAGGACATAAAACACCCTCGAAGAAGAAGGTTTAGTTATCCTTATCCCATATACCAAAGTAGCAGGAGAAGAATCTACATTCTCCTACTTCTACCTAATGCAAATTTGAGTCGGGGTATCCAAGTGGCACTTCAAACACTACGTGTCTTAAATGAATTCATCATCCCCATATATCTGTTCCTTTTTCTGTATTTTATATCTGTTATGATCAATATTATTCATTAAGTTCCCCAAGTCTTAAATTATGGATCCCTCATCACCTCCACTTTTCTTGCTCACCTACACCATCCAACTGCTCACCGATTCCTTTAAAATTTTTCTGCTCACTGCGTCTTGAATCGGTCCCCTTCTCACCATTTCCACTGCTGCTGCTAAGAAAAATCGATGTTACTTCCAAAACTCACTTAATGGTTTTCCAGTGCTTTGGGGAGATAATCCAACCTTTTAAATATAGACCGCAAAATTCTTCACAATCAGCTCTCTACTCACCCAACAGATTGGGCTTCTGAGTATCAAATCATCTTTGGGAACTTAAGCATTCTGTCTCCACGAATGGCATTACCCTTCCTCCCTCCCACGCCTCTATGCTTCCACATTTTTTTCGCTTAAGTATTAACAAAAATAACAACAAAATTAAATAAATCTTAGATATCCAGCCTACTCCTTTAAGATTTGGTTGCCTTTTTTAAAATGCATACTTATAGTACTTACTGCATCATATTGCAATTGCATATCTTGTTTATTAAATTCTGAACTCTTTCAGGGTTTTAAATATCTAAATTTCCTGTGATGAACAAGATTGAGTACAATAAAATTGCTGATGTTCAGTAAATATGTGCTAAATTAATAAAGGTAGGTGATTTGTAGTAACTAAAATATAGCTATAATACTTAAATATAAAATATTGACAGGGACAGATACATTCACCATTATGGTTTGTAACTTGGATGAAACTAATGATAAACTCCCAGCAACCTTTTTCTCCTCTGAGCCAGGGCTTAACTGGGGCATTTTATTCCATATTCCCATAATTTAATAAACAAGTTTGGTTCTAAAAACCTGAATATAAATGAGAGAAATGGCCTGGATACAATAGTTATAAGCATCCATCAACATCACTTATATGAAGAGCCTGTATATTGAATATTTATCTGTATATCAATTGAAATTATCCTGGAAATACTTCCCAGTTTTATAATGATATTTAAGAAAACAACTATCTTGGCTTGCGATTGCTTGTGATATTGACAAACCAATTCATCAGTCATAGTGGTTCAGTGACTGGATACCTCAAAATAATGTTAAACTTATCTAAGCAAACCTTTTGTTTCTAGGGCCTTACAAACTACACTTTAGCAACTACTTAAAGCCAAGTAACTAAAACCCTTGGAGAGTTTGTGTCATTTCAGTGTTGCAGCTTCTGTACTGAAAACATTCGATTCATATCACAGAAAGATCTATGATTTATAGGTGGATAATAGATATCCTAAATTCTCAGTTACGATTTCTGCACAGTTATGAGTTTAGGTACTGGTGCTGTGCCTCATCACATATTCTGAGTTGTGAGGCACGACTATAGGGTTAGAAAACCCAAAGTTATGAGAGTTTACTAGATGCACAATTAATTGTGGTTTGGTTTTTAGGCCTGGGTCAATCATATTGTATAAGTGGATTCATAAGTATGAAAAAATACCTGTGGATCATGCATTGATTCTGGTCTTTAGAAAATATGGTTATGACTGAAAAGAGATGTGTATACTTTAGTCTCTTTAACGTATTTTAAAATAGTAATATGAAGACTGGTAAAAGTAATCACCATTGAAGAATGAGTAAGGTCAATTATATGTCCAAAAACAGGTTCTTAAAACATTTCAGCCAAATCAAACAATATTTGAGCACTATGGATAAATAGGTATATCTGACTTTCTAAATGCCCTGTTTGTTTAGCTTTATTTTATTCTCACTCCAATCTCATGTGAAGATACTTTAATAACTCATACACCTTTAAAAAATTGGCGACATAAGAGTTAAACATTACCACAAAAATCACATTTCTGAAATGCAAATTTGATCACATGATTCTCTTATTTATATACTTCTAATAGCTACCCATAGAATAAGATCTACATTCCCTAAAAGGACACACAAGAATTCCCAATTTGAATTAGTGTAGGAAACTTCTGCTCCCTTTCGGTAGTACTCATGTGCTCCAGACACCCCCAAATTTCCCTGAAGACTTAGTGTAACCTCAGACCTGGCAAAGGCTGTTCCCTTTGCATGCTGAGATGGACTCGCCACCCCCCGCCCAAATCAAGAACCCTGACCTTTCCTTTATGTCTCAGATCAAATGTTATTTCCTCTGTGAAATTTCCAGTGAGCTCCCCTTCACCCTGGGAAGAAAGATACACCTTTCTTTGTATAAAAAACAACATGGTGCCTTATTTTTATGGAATTTATTATACTGCATTGTAATTTTTTGTTTGAAATCTGTTTCCTCATTTAGAGCATCAACTCTTTCTGCTTAGGGAGCCTGTTTTATTCCTCTCTGTATCTTCTAAGTACATTGCTTGGTGCATGGCCTCCAGTAGATGCTCAACAAGGACATAACTCATTCCACCACACACAGGAAGAGAGAAGGATAAAGATAGAAAACTTCATCATTCAGCGTTTGCTATAGATGTAGGCATTGCCAATGCTTTTTAATATTAAAAAAAAAAATCACCCTGAGATGTAAACACATACATTTTAAGATGTGCTAATGCTTGCATTAAACCACCACTTTATGTCCCATTTTATTCAAAACTAATGAATAGGTTAATTGTGCTGAATCTCAGGTCAGCAGAATAAGATGTGATTTAACTTAGCAGTGTGAAAAGTGGTTTCTTTTCATAAATACATGCAGCACACGGTCCTGTTGTGCGTGTAATCCATGGTGCAGAAATAAACCCTGTGAAGAACCATTATCATAAAGAGAATTATTAGGGATGAACTGAACTTAATTTTTTTCAGCTATCATTCAAAATGGATTTATGAAAACATAAAAGGTCTTTTAAGCTTGGTGGAAACTTTTCCATTAGAAGCTGATGTGGTTATTGGATGTTTCCATATGACTATTTTCAAAAGGCCCATGAAATTTTAATTTCCTTGAAAAACTAAAAATGCAGAGTTATTTGTTTTGACATGTTTAATCACTTTTCCATTTTAAAGCTAAAGATGAGAAATCACTGGGGAAAGTAAAAAAAAAAACAGTGTCAGTATGAGCACAAAGAAATGAGAGATTTGCAAATAAAACTTCACATTACTAAATTGTCAGTTGCAGTGTTTTTATCACTTCTTTAGAACACGAAAAGCATATAAATTGTTTTTCTTATTGCTGATTTAACATGAAATTATTAATGTATTTAAAAAAATCAATATATCCCACTATGTGCCATTAATTAAATTACTGATAATGAAAACATAAATATGTAAATAAAAATTTGGATTAAAGTTTAATAATTATGAGTTTTCTGATACATACAGGGCATTCCTATCTGGATGAAATAAAAAGTATCTGAAACTCATTTCTTCTATTTATTCACTCATCTGCTCTTCATCTAGCCAAGTGCATTAAGCATGAATATCTGTGCCAGGCACGGGGCGAGGGTCTAGGGAAACGTGTAGAACCACGGATGTCAGATCCCAATTCTCAAAGAGCTTATATTAGTGGTAGAGAAAAACAAGAAACAAAAATTGAAATAGAACAATTGCATATTATTAAAAAAAGATGATAAAGGAAATGAACAGACTTCCATTTTACAAAATAAAGATCAGCCTTGAATATAACACTTAGAGCATCTTGAGGAAGTGGCTCAAACCTGGAGAACGAAAAGAAACACGACAACTGCTTTGAGGATTGTATTTATAGGAAGGCACTGTCCTTTACAAAACAATTGTATTTGTTTCCAATTAGCTTATCTCCTCCTCCCTTTTCAGTAGCATCTCTCTCCTGATCATTTCTTGTACAATATTCACATCAAAATTGGATCTCAGGAAAAAGCATGTGAAACTTCTTCCAGAAATATTTGCGTTTTAACAGGGGTTCCCAATCCTGTTCATCACGTTGGAAAGAAAGAATGCTCTAAAACTAATGTTTCTGGTATTATGTACTTAGTACACTTTGGGGAGCTGGGGGTGTGGTGGGAGGAGCTTTCTTGGCCACACAGAAATGAGACCAAAGAGGCAATAAATGAAAGTCATTTATTGAAAATATTTTTTCTTGGGCTATTTGCAGGACACCAAAAATCCACACCTGGAGACAATGGAGAGTGAAGCCAGATGTGTTGATACTATGGGCTTTCTGGCCTTTCTGGGTTTTACTAGCAAGGAGAGAGAAGATGGAAGACAAAAAAAAGATTCTTTTCTTTCCCGTGTACTCCATACAAGGCTGGAGGTTGTGTGAGGTTAAAGGTGACGTGGTTGTGACTGTGCTAGTGTAAAGGTAAAACAATGACTTCCTTTAGGGAGGAATGTCATGATTATGTCCATGTTTGTTTATTTGTTTATCTTTTAATAAACCTATTACCCAGTTTGTACACAATATGATGAGGCCACGTGCATGGTCAGTCCAGTTGCTGAAATCAAGGTTTGGGGAAGAACTGTAAAGCCTATCTGGTCCAAATACAGAAATATCTTCTGCCATATCCTCGACAATCTTTGTCACATCTTGTGTCAGCCCCCTGAAGAAAGCCATACCTTTCCTCCTCGCCTCTCAGGATCCTATCAAGACTCAGATGAGATGACAGCACTTCGAAGGGTTTAAGCACACTATATGCATATATGATGGGCACACAGCACAGAAAAAGCAAGAATGGATGAATGGTCTAATTCCTAACAGAAGGACAAAGACTGTTTAAACATATTTGACAATTCTGCATTGGGTTTTCCCTGGCGAACAAAGGCGTTGGTGAGGTTAGCTGAGACTTGGGAGATGAGAACCAGGCATTCATCTGTGTTTCTTCAGTACATTTCCCTTATATACCGCAAGTGCTGAATTCACAGAAACAGTCAGAAACTGTTTTGGGTTCGTTAGTTTGTTCAGTATCAAACTAAATATGTTTTTTACACGTCAATATGCCAAAGTACATATGTGACAGTTATTTCAGATATTAAACTATTGTCTTTCAGCTCAAAACCTATCCTTCTGTATTTCGCTTTGTGATGCTGGCTGCGAGACTCTGAAAACTGCATTTCCCCTTTCCCAGCTGGCTCTATGTCGGACTCTGCAATCTGGGTGCTAGAGGAAGCCTGTGAGGTGGAAGGAAAAGGAAGGGGCTTGTTCCTTCCTCTTCACTTGCTGTTCTTGTCAGTGTCGCCACACAAATGGCCCTTTACCTCACGTCCCTGTAATGAGTACCACCAGCATTTGGCTCCCATTTCCAGATTTTCCCATACGCTGAGATATATCAGCACACAAGGGCAGGCACCTGTACTCGCAGGTCTGATCCCCAATCCTTAGGGCCCCTCTTCAAGTTTCTTAAGGTACCAGCACAGGCTGGGCAACACTGCCTCCTTAGAGTTTCCTTTCCCCGCTAATATATGCACCACTAGATAGGAATCATTTTGCATAGTACATACTATATGTTATCATACATATAAATCATAGAATACACTATTATAAACATGTGCATGTCTGTCTTGATAGCACATAATACATATACATAGATACTATATTTAATTGCGCACAGTAGTATTGTCTCCACTGGATTATTCTTTACCAACGGTTATTCATTTACATAAGAGATTTAAGCCTTAATTATGAATAGCACATTCTATTAATCAAATCCCTGTCAATATTCACATCACTTCTGCAGAGGTTTGGTTTCCATTTATGCAGGGGCCCTCCTCCAAATCTGTACGGTCTAATAACCCAACTCCTTCCCTTTGTTCCTCCAGCAATGACACACTTGTGTTACCTCAGTGGTCCTCTTTTACCTGTTTAGTCTGTCAATATCTATTTAGCCATTTCTCCGTAATGAATTCTCTCTGGTAAGATAACTAGATGGTTTCTGTTTCCTGATTGGACTCTGATGATAAAACAATATATAATGAATCTAGGGCATCATCTAAATACATCAGAAACCTATCAGAAACCACTCCAGAGATATATTTACTTATATCTACAATATTTAAAACATTCAGTAATTAGCAGTTTGAAAACTTCTGGAAACAAGAGTGGTTTTAAAGTTACTGGTTTTAGTTCAGTATCCTTTTCTGAAGGCAATTGAAAACACAGTTCTCCATTTGACTGTCTGATGTGCATTTTGTTTCAATTTACTAGAAGGGTGGTGAGAGGACAGAATAGACTATATTTTCTTAACCACTAGAATGCAGGGATAGTTAATATAAGAATGAGGAATTATTTTAAAGCCAATAAATATCAATATGGTAAGCATATTACAATTGCTCATGACAGTTAAAATAGAACAACACAACTAAATTTAAAATGTTTTTGAATTCTAGGTGAAAATCAATACTTAAGCAGGTTTATCTTCACCCAATCTAGAAGAGATTAAAAATGCTCCATAATTTTGTACAACCTAGTAAATCACTTCATTGCCAAACAAACTTTCTTTTAAGTCAAAATAATGTACATCTTCATCCCAAATTTCCCCTCCGTCTACTCACGTTTTATGTAAAACTCCTCACATGACATGGTTGTATTTCCAATCTCCAATTCCTGATCTTAATTATCCTCTTTCTCAATTAAAACCACTTTACACAGGAGTCACTACTACCACTCCAGGGAGTGCTCACTGCTTTCTCCTATCAAGGTCACTGTGGATGTTATCCATCCGACGGTTAATTCTCAGTGCTTATCTTGTTTGACATCCCAGCAGCATTATACACAGTCGATCACTACCTTCTCCTTGAAACAACAACTTCTTTCTGAACATCACATTTCTTGGAGAGTTATCTTCGGCTGTTCTCTTTCTCCTACACAGCATAACCAGTCCATCAGGAAATCGACTTCAAATGATATCCAGAATCCAACTACTTCTCCACACTTCAACACTTCTACTACCCACAGTCTGGATTTTAACCGTTCTTTCTCTTTCTATAGCTAGACTCTGAAGTCTACCTTTTAACACAGCAGCCAGAACAACCATTTAAAATGTGAAACAGATTATGACTCTTCAGTTGCTTCCTGTCTCACTCAGAAGTGTCTGAGGCGGACTGTCGTCTCACACCTGCTGGACCTCCGTACCTCTCCTCTTCCGCTATTCTTCCGCCATTCGCTCTTTTTCTAGAAACACTGACCTCTTGGCTTCACACATTCTAGGCATGCTCCCATCTTTGAGCCTTTGCTTTGGCTTTTCTCTCTGCCTGGAATGCTCTTCCCCAAAATATCCATGTGGACAGCTCCCTCACCTGTTTGCAGTTCCTTTATTTCCTGTACTGTGAGGCCTATGACGATCTATTTTATAGTTACATGCTCACCACACGGCACTCCACCCAGTACCCTCCAGCCCTCCCACCCTACTTCTTCCTTTGCCATAGAACTTTCACTTATCTTCTAACCTACTATATACTTGATTTATAGGTTAGAATCATAAGTTAGTCTGTCATCCTACCACAATTTAAGCTCCACATGTCAGAAATCTTTGTTTCATTCTCTGATTTATATCAGGTGTGTAGAACACAGTGAGCTTGGCACGTAGTAAATATTCAATAAATATTTGTTAGATGACTGTAGAAAGTTATGTAACCACTCAGTACTCCCTGACAAGTCTCTGCTTCCTTCTGTTCTAGGGAGAAGACAGTCATGTACCTACCTACTTTATGATTTCACCTCCTAAAATTCTGCCCTCACCCAACAGGATTGGAAAAGGGCTCCAAAGCTCTACTAAATCCTATATATTTTGTATACCCTTCCCTGATCCCCATCAATTTGACATGATCTCCTGTTCTCAATTTGTAGAACCAGCATGGACCAATGGAGAGAGTCCAGGAATGGACGTCAGAAGACAGTCTCCTCTGGATCAGGTGATGACATAGGTGTGTAACCCTGGGCTAATCTCTTAATACCTGAGCCTCAGTTTCCTCATTTCTTAATGAGCCAGTGGTACAAACTGGTCTGTAAAGTTTCTTATGATTCTAATTTTATATGACTGTAATTATAATTTAGGCACAATGTTTATAGTATCTGTCTATTTAAAAATCAAGCATTATAAACCAGTGTTATTTTACCATTAACTAAATCTCATATTGTTGTTAAAGTCATATGATAAGTCAAGTATGCATTTATTTACTTTTTATCTCCTCAATTGTATTGTAAGTTATTGAAGATACTGATTCCGTCCTTTTTGTTTCCAACTACCAAGATCAGTAACAACGACATAATAACAGAGCACAGTGTAGTATTTATATGAGCCAGAGACCCTTCTAACCCTTTCACATTAAATTCTCACAGCTAGCGCAAGAGGCAGATGCTATTGTTATCCTCATCATACCATTTTACAAATGAAGAACCTATGACACAGAGAGATTAAGTAGCTGATAGATACTAAACATACGGTAGATTTGAACCCAGGCATTCAGGTTCTAGAGTCCAAGTTATTCACCGCCACAACTTACTGCTTGCTCAAAACATTTTAATTATTTAGATTAGTGGAAGGCAGAGAACAGAACAGATGAATAGGTAGTTGCTTTGCTGATTATAAAACTGTTTGCAACCAGATTAATATCTCCCTGAAGGAGAGTTAATCTCCTGCATACAGGAGTCAATATCTTTGCTACAAACTGTTTATGCCGGGTACTGGAAATTTCAGCACTGTCATGATCATTAAATTCAAGATACATATTTGGGGGCATGAGATATGATGCTTCCTACCATTTCCCATTGACAAAGTTCAGGATAATACAGCTTTTCCATGGCTGCATCAGAGAAAAGAAATTTGGATGCATAAGTACATCCAAAATTCAAAATTAGCAAGGGAGGCTTCCCAAAGACACTTCCATTTCCAAATTAATACATGGAAGCCAAAGAAAGACCCAGCTGCTCTTTCCAGTTCTGCCCTCTGAAAGCGACCGTTCAGCAGCAGTGGAAACATATTGGAGCAACACGTAAAAAAAATCCCTGAAAGGAACCATTGTCTTTTAAATGTGCAAACAAAAGAGGCTGCCAAATACATGCTGAAAGAAAGTTGTGTTTTATGTGTGTATTCTTTTTTACCCTTTAGAAAATGCTTTCCATAAAATTATTGGTGAAGAAACAAAATAGGTGAAAGTGAAGTAAAGAATGGAAGCACTAAACTTAGGCCACTAAAATAGACTTTTGCCTGAAACACCCAGACAAGCTGTATACATTTGAGTTATTTCTATAAGTGAAGTTATTTCAAGGGATTAGTTGAAAAGTATATTGTATGTTTGATTATATTTGGTTATTTGTTATTATTCAATAGCTTGTATGCTAGACATATGCTGACTTTATAATTTTATCTCCCTATTTCTCACTTTTTTTCTTACTGCCTAAACCTTATGAAATAGCAACCATATTCCTCCTCATCATTTTCCTTACATCAGTTCCCTCTTATTTATCCTTTGCTTTACTTGGTATCTCAACTTTTTCCCTAGCTTTTGGAACATTTGCCACTTCTTTATGTTTCTTTATTGTTTTTTACTTGCATGGGGTACTAGAAAGTGCATGAGTTTAGGAAAAGAGCCAAATTTATTTCAAGTCCCAACTCTGCTGCTTTGGAACTTAGAGAACTGGTGCAATCTTTATAAGCCTTGGCTTTCTCTTTATAAAAGGATAATACCAGGTCAGCCTGGTGGCGTAGCAGTTAAGTTCGTGTACTCCGCTTAGGCGGCCCAGGGTTTGCAGGTTTGGATCCCAGGCACAGACCTACACACCACTCATCAAGCCATGCTGTGGTGGCCTCCCATACACAAAATAGAGGAGGATGGGCACGGATGTTAGCTCAGGGACAATCTTCCTCAAGCAAAAAGAGGAGGATTGGCAACAGATGTTAGCTCAGGGCCAATCTTTCTCACCAAAAAATAAAATAAAAAGGATAATACCCATTTCAGAATTTGTTATGCCAATTATGTGAAGTAAAATACATCAAGCACCTAATGTTTGTCACAGAGTGCTCCTTAGTAGATGTTAGTTCTGTTCTTTCTAGTTGTTTTTCATGAATCAACATTGTCTTGGTTGATGTTCTATTTCTTTTATAGTCCTTCGGGCTCCTTCCAGGGTTTGGCCTTCTCCTCCCATTTCCTTCAATAGTCATTCCAAATATTTTCAATTCATTTTCCTTATGACACAATCTCTCTGATTATTATCTATTTCTTTTTAAATTTTCACCATTTTGAGTATACTTATTGTGACTTCTTGTTGGAAGTGGAGAGGAGTGTGTCGAACAAGGGGTTGATAGGAAATCAACACTGATGATGATAAATGCATAACAGTATTTTCCATTTTTCAGATGGCATCAGCCTGGGTTTACTCTATCCAGTGAAGATGGTATCTGTCCTGTCTGAGCCTTCCATAAAATCAGTAAGCAGAAGAGGTGGTAGTAGAGTCCTCATACCATATTCAATTCTGCCTTGCACTTAGACAAGTTCTGTGTATTCATTTCTTATTATATAGTCAACCACTGAAGTGTATTAACGTTTTGTGTTTTAACAGTAGTTAGACTGTCGTTCTTGACGAACTCTCCTCCTGTGACTCCAGGATACCAAATTCTCTTAGATTGTTTTTTTTTTACCTAATTGTCCATTCCTTCTTGGTCTTCTTGTGGGCATTTCCTCCTCTTCTGAAATTCTGAAATGAGGAACTATCTTGAGGCTTGTTTTGGGATTCTTTTCTCTGTCTATCCTTTCTTACTCACTAAAGGAATCTAGTCCTATGGCTTCCAATACCATCCACATGCTGGTGACACCCAATTTATGTAACTCCAGGCCTGACTCTTCTCTGAGCTCCGGACTCATATCCCTAACTGATAACATCACTAGTCCACGTAAATATCTACCTGGCATCTAAACTGTAACATGTCCAAAAACGAACTGGACTCTCTCCAAACTCTTCTTCCCATTCTTTTCCACATCAGCCAAAGGGATGTGGCACTGTCTATCTAGTTAATCAAGTTGGGAAGCTGCAATTCAGTCTTGATTCCTAGCTTTATTACACATTTCACATAGCATCTGTTGCCAAGTTGTGATGGTTCTACCTTTTAAATATTTCTCAAATCCTTTGGCTTCTCTCCATCACCACTGCTGTCACCTTAGTTAAAAGTACCATTATCTTACATCTGGATTATGCAGTACATCCTACCTTGTCTCCTTTTCTCCACTGTGGCCTGTCTATAATCCCACTGTATACTCTATTATCTATTATATCTATCCACCATCCATTTATGTATCTAATCTATTATCCACATAGTAGCCAGAAAGATCTTTAAAAATCAGATCATGGCACTTCCTGAGAAGAAATCCTTCAATGAGTTTCAATCCTGGCTTCTTACCATAGCTTACTACACTTTCCATGATCTGGCTTCTACCTACCTCTCCAAACTCAGTTCTTCCTTCTTTCCCCCTTTTTAATATTCCTTGAATAGTCAAGTGCTCTCAAGTTGTAGGGCTTTTCCACTTTAGGTTTTTCCTATCTGAGCCTGCCCCTTTTTTATCTTAGTCATATCTGAGTCTAAATTTAATACCCACTACTCTTTACCATATGGTTTTTCTTATTTCTTTTATAGCCTTAATTACATTCTATAAATATTTTATAGATTTATTTAATATCTGTTATCTCTCATTGGAGTATTAGTACAATGAGGGCACTCTGTCTATATCCTCGGTGCTCAAAACATACTAGGTACCTAGTACGTAATAATGAATGATCTAGGGACCATGTATATAATAATGATTCAGGTACCCAGTATGTAATAAGAGTGATCCAGGTGCCCAGTATACAATAATGAATGCTCCAGGTACCCTGTCTGTAATAATGAATGATCCAGGTGCCCAGTATACAATAATAGATGATCCAGGTGCCTGGTATACAATAATGAATGACTCAGGTATTCAGTATGCAATAATGGATGATCCAGGTACCCTGTCTGTAATAATGAATGATCTAGGTACCCAGTATAAAATAATGAATGATCAGGTACCTAGTATGTAATAATGAATGATCCAGGTACCCAGTATATAATAATGAATGATTCAAGTACCCAGTATGTAATAAAGAATAATTCGGGAAACAATGTGTGTGCGAGGGTGTGTGTGAGTGTAGGTGTGTATCTATGTGCATCTGTGTGAGTGTATTTGTGATCTGCAGGTAAGACTGAAATCACATAGATGAGAGGATTATTGTGGAGGACAGTGACTTTTCCCCTCCTTACTCTATACTTTCTCTTTCTATTTTATCATTTGCACATAGTGGTGTGTGAATTCTTGGTGGAGATCATAGACCAGGGCAATAAAGGGCAGAGAAGGGAGGTAAACGTAAAGGGAGGGCAGGCCTCCTCTGTTTGCCCTCTGTGGAGGAGCAGTAGCTTCTCAGCTGTCATCAGTCGCAAGTGAGAAGAGGCCCACTTAGGAGCTGGTAATAGGAAGGAGAAGCACTTGAGGAGGAGGAGGAACTTCTAAATTGACTCCCCAGAGATGATGCAGGATAATTCCGATTACCACTGTTTCCAGAGGAGGCTGAACGGGGGCGGGAGAAAGGTGTTCAGCGTTCACGCCCTTCCTTCTGTATCACGCCTTCAGTTCTCTCTCCTCTGTCTCTCCACTTCTACCTCCCAGGAACACGTTTTGAAAACTAATAGATGGCAGTTAGGGCTCTTTTCCATTCTAAAATTCTATCTTTCTCTTACCATTAATATAGTTAATTAAATTTTTGTAACACTTGAATGTAATATTGACAATCAACTATTTTGACCATTTAGGCACTTATGTCTGCTGCCTAATGCCAAACACACACATAGACACATAACTTATGTTTCTGCCTGTTTCTGATAAAAATGGCAGGAACGAGTTATAGGGAAGTAAGGTACTAGAGAGTTCACATGTTTAGAAAAATAGTTTGGAGTTTGTATAAAAAAGAAAAAATAATAAAACACAGTTTAGAAGACTGTTTACTGGGAGAACTAGCTCGTTGTTTCTGATCACACTAGAGAAGAATCAACAACGTCTCTTCATGGTTTTGAAGTGCAAAATTTCCTAAAGTAAAAGTGAAATAAAAGGGAGGAGTCCAGGATTTTTCAAAGCATATATATCTTGAGAAAGGAAAAGAAAAGGAGGAAGCTGATAACAGCATAGAGCAAAATGATAAAGAAAACAAAAACTAAATGGCCAAGGAACCTCAGGAATCAGCTTATCTAAACTTGTTATTTATTCAGTACAGGAGAAACTGGAAATCCACAGAGGGGAGGCGAGTCTGGACCCCTCTTCAGGACACTCTGCCTTTGGAGTGTAACAGAGGAGCTCCTTCAGGTCAGGGCTGTCAACTGGGGCACTATTGACATTTTGGGTCAAATACATCCTCATTTAGGGGGAAGAGGGAGTTTGTCCTTGTACTTTGTGGGATATTGTACAGCATCTTTGTCCCCTACCCGCTACAAGCCAGTAGCACGCACATGTGCACACACACTCCCTCCCAAGTTGTGACAACCAAAATTGTCCAGATAGTGACAAATATCCCCTAGGGGTCAAAATTACCCCCAGTTAAGAACTGGTGCTTTAGAGGATCCGTCCCTCAAGATTTCTTCTCCCCACTTGTCTGTGGTAATATCCATGGTTTTATTAAGAGGAAAATAAAAAGGAAATCAGAAAAGCTAGGAACTGTTATTTTTTGTTGCTTAAGCATAAATGCTCACATGTTTGAGAGAAGGAAATGGAAGAAACCAAGCACTTTACAAAAATTCAGGATGAGCTATAATTCCGACTTGTTTAATGTCATATCATTTTACTGATTAAATCTTCTCTATTCTAAATCATTCAAACATGGCAAATGGAGATATTATAGTACTCAGTTAGAAACAGAATTATTGAATTTTAAGGTTTTTATTTCATTAAAGTTTGAAGAGGTTTTTGTAAAGTATGCATATGTACCTACACACTCCCACAGACTCCCCCAACACCCATCGGCGGCATTCATTGCTGGAGATGCGCTCATTCACAGCAACAGAACTCACATTCTGTCATTTCTTTTTCAGTAGTGATGCCCACTGGCTGTTCTATGTAATAAATTGTGCTGTGTATTACAGAACTGCTCCAGGCAGTCAAACAATACGTAAAGATACAGAGCACCCTCCTTTTCTTTCAGTTTCCTAAGGGAAGTATTTCTTATAGAGACTATCAAGGGTTTTATTTCCCTCATCAAGCTTTTTATGAACAAACCATTTGCCATGTATGCCTATGGCACTGATTATCCTGCATGAAATAGCATTCATAGTCCTTTGGTTAGAAAAGGTTAGAAACATACCTGCCAATGGATTTATACGCATGATCCGAATTTCACATTTTCCTGTGTAGCATGGAATTATAAAGAATATCAGAAATGGTAGAGAATTTAGTAGCTCTGTTCTTCCCATCCTGGCTGAATAAAGTGTGCTGGAAGCGCAGCAAGTATGTGCTATATGGTCTTACGTGAACCCAGGATAAACAGATGGCTGTGCTGGGGTATGGAAGGATGGTGGGGGCACCATTTCTTCTTCCATGTCCACGTATAGTTTCTCCTATGACGTTACTCTGCAGTCTATGTTTTATTGTTTAGTTATCCAATAGAGAAAGGGTTATTGCCTGGAGTTACCAAATAGAAGAAGTCAGAGACAACATGATTTGATCATCCAAGACACCATTTCCCTTGACAAAGCAAGTCAGAGTAGGCTCCAACAACAAATGGAAAGTCTCTGTTTTAAGCAAGTGTAGAACTGACTGGAGATCAGGGGCTCTAAGAAGAAGGTAGAAAAAACTTTGATTCTCTTATTTTCCCTTGGAGTTATTATGTCAAATGCATTCCCAAGCCTGAAGAGAATAAAGCTAAATTAATTTTAATCATGCACATTTCTTTTTTTGTATTCTGTATGAAAAAATAAATACAAAGGGAATATGACTAATTTCAAGGTTTAACTTCATGTCATGCTCCTGAGAACACATTTTTCAGCAAATGTATATATGCTTTTATTTTATTCACATAATAGTTTATCCAGTACAGCTCTATGCTTTAGTACTTTAAAAAAAATTCTTCTTGCTATAAAAGTATCACATCAAAATTCAGGTCCTGATCAATTTCACACACATTAGCCTCCTACAGTTAAGCAATTATTTCCTCTGAGATACTTGCTACTCTCATTTCACAATGAATTTGGTTCATATAAATTGATGAAGACAATAGAATTATAAAGTTACAGTTTATAACATCTTGGTATCAGTTCATTAGAAAATCAATCAACTGGATATTTGAAAACATGCCACACGTAAGACATTGTGCTAGGCTCAGAGGTAGATAGGCAGATGTGAAAACAGGATTACTGCCCTCAAAAAGCTTTAGGAGATTAAGCATTTTCAACAACAGTAGTCAAATGTTGGAACAATATAATATACAGTGTCAAACAAGTGAAAACAATAAAAGTGATTTAAAATTTTAGAAAGATTTGAGATCATAGGCTTTGAGATTTGAGATTCAGGCTTTTTGTGGAGGAGACATGGGAGTTAATCTCAAAAACTTAGGGCTTCATGGAAGATTTTTCAATGAGAGCTTGACAACATGGAAGCAGTCGCTTTGGAATTTCAATCGGGAAGGAATGTGTGGAGTGGACTTGTTTAGATAGGCGGGGGGCAGAGAAAAGAGCAAGACATCAGCAGTTGTCCAAGTGTAGATCCAACAGAAAAATCACAGATAGACATATTGATCATTTATTCTCTGCGAGTGTTGTGGTAAGTGTTAGGAGTACAGAGATGAGAGAGAGATGACAGTGGAGGAGTTTGCAATTTAAGACGGAACAAAGAAAAATGATGATTATTCAAGATGTGAGGTGCTAAACCAGAGGATGGTAGATTGCTCCCAGGGTTTGAGAAAGGAAATGATAATAACTGATACTGAAATTTGATCTTGAAGGATGAGCAGGAGTTGGCTAGAGTGGTATGTAGAGGAAGGGACCCCTGGCAGATAGTGGAAAGTAGTCAGAGTACATGGTATAAAGCAGGGAATGTGGGGCCAAATACTCCCGTTGGGCTCTGTGCATACTCTTGTATGGAATGCTAAGAAATTGGGACATATCCTTTAGTCATGGGGAATAATCAAAGTATTTTCCTCACATTTTAGAAATAGAAGTTGGATAATATGAGAGAGAAATGAGAAATAATAAGGGAGATTATTTAAGACTCCTGAGAAAATCCCAACGAGACATAAGGGCATGCTACATCCAACAAATATTTCAGATATGTCTTATTCAACAATACCTGATCCTGTGTGAATGAAAGCCCATGTGCTGAATGAATGTGAAAGGCAATACAGCAGAGTAGCCAAGAGTACTGACTTCAGACTCAAAATTTCTTCATAGGCTTCTGCTATTTACTAGTTGGAAGAGTCTGGATGAGTTATATTTCTATGCCTCTGTTTCTTCACCTACACAATGCAGATGATAATGACCTTTATCTTGTGGAGTTATTGGGAGAATTAAATAATTTAATACATTTTTGCACATTTTCTTTGTTTAAACATTGACTGGAACAGAGAAAGACCTCAATCAGTGTTAGCTAGTGGGCAGTCTGACTCCAGAGTCCATGCTCAGAACTATTATACCATACAAATAGGACAACGATTGAAAAGAAACATTCTTTTTGGCAATAAAGATGGCTTTGATGATCTTTTCAAGTGCTGATTTTTTGAACTAGGATAAGGAGACGATGGATGGATGAGGCACTTCCAAAGCACTGACGGTACCTGCTAAATAATTACATGTGCTAGGCAAAGACAGAGGACAAAATTTGATTTTTCTCAAGGTTTTGAACTTGGGTTACTAGAAGAATGACTTTCTCATTGATATAAATGAGTGAGAAAGAAGGTTCCACGATAATACATAACTTACAAGGTCACTGGAGCCTTAAGCAAGATAATTAATATAAAGGATTTAGCACAATGATAGGCATGGTGTAAGCATTGAGTAGCTGTTAGTGATCATCATGGTCATCATCACAGTCTCAGACTAGATGAGAGACACATCTGGATGTCCTGGAGTCTCATTTCCTCCAACTTATACTTCCTCAGTAGAGAGCTGGATTAGCAGATCTGAGTTAGCATAAGGGAGGAGCAGGCTGATAGCCACTGGGCTCCAAGGGCCTCTCTTTTCTAACAAGGCAGCTTTTCCGACACCTGCCCCCATAATGATGCAGAGCATTAAAAGTGCAGGTTCCTCTTACTGGAATCATGGCTACTGTGTCAGCTGACCATCTATACCCAGCCAAAGCTAAGAACTTTGTTATATCTGCATGCCAAGAAGCAATAGGCATTTGATGACAGAGAAGACAGAGGGAGGCTGGGATTCGGCACACATCTGCACAGGGATTGATAGAGGCACTTCAGTTGGGCAATGGTTAAAACTTGTGCCCAAAGGGGTAGGAGATATTTGTAGGCCATGAGGTTGTAGCCTAGACTTCAGTTAACAATGTCAGAGTTATAGATAAAATTAGCAGGGACTTGGAATGAGGGGAGAGGCAGGTTGCTGGGAAATCAGAGATGAGCAGTACTCTAATATGCAGCTAGGAAACTGGCAACAGAGTGATATTTCTAGGGGTAGCAAGATCCCAGTTTCTGGACAGAGGTCCAGCAATAGAGATCCAATTTCTGAAAGGATCCCAGAAAGACTAAAAATGCTAAAAGAAAGAATAGAAGTGCTTATAGAAAGACTGGAAGCCTTAGAATAATTGGAAGTACTAAAAGAGAGATTGGCGGATTATTAGCATCTTCTGGAAAACATCAGATGCTAAAAAGTGCTACAGCAAAGATCTAGGTAGAGCTTGATTTGTAAAAATTGGATCATAGGAAGAGAGTGGAAAAAAGTAGTGGCCGGAGAGAAAATAGAGGACTCAGAAATAACTGTAGGAATTCGGTTATCAGAGGTAGGGTCTGTGCTTACATCAGAAAGGCCTCAAGCAAAGTGTGTCAGAATAAATAAATCGTAAAATTAAATTATGATTAGAAATTGGTTCATATACATAATCATTTTCTGATACAATGTTACCAAAGGTAAATACTTTGTAAGCAGTATTGTGTGGCTCCCCCCAAATTTTCTTCTTAAGAGCTTTTAGGAACAAAGGAAAGACACTAAGAAATATACATGGCTAAACCCCTCAGAGGGTATCCAGAGGAGTCATTCCTTAGTCTGATTTCAAGTCACTTTCAGAGGGTCTCCAGGAGCTCTACTGGAATCTGCAGGACCTCTCTCCCAAGAAGGCTCATTTCCACAACTAATTATAATGAAGCAACAGGTAACCCAATGAGCCTAAATTCTCCACGTGTGAAATGGCTCTAACTTACTTAAAGATCTCACATCCTGAATTTCTTGGTCGAGTTAATTACCCCATGCAATTCTCATCATGAAATTAACGGGGCAGTGTGGGGCTGGGGGAAGGGTCCGATCCAACGATTTGCTTTGTGCTCTTTCTGATTATGAAGGTAATCAATCTCTGATTGCTCCATGCCAACACTAATTATTTTGTTAACTATTTAAAACAAAATTAGATACTCAATGGCAAAAATATCTGAAGTTGATGCAATGGTTAATTTTATGTGTCAACTTGACTGGACCACGAGGTATCCAGATGTTTGGTTAAACATTATTTTGAGGTGAAGAGGTTTCTGGATGAGATTAACATTTGAATCAGTAGACAGAGTAAAACAGATTGATCTTGACAATTTGGGTGGGCCTCATCCAATCTGATGAAGACCTGAATAGAACAAAAAGGTGGAGTGAGGGAGAATCCCCTCCCTCTGCCTGATTGTCTTCAAGCCGGGACACTGGTCTTTTCCTGTCTTCAGACTTAAACTGAAACACCAGCTCTTCAGTCTTGAGCCTGCCAGCTTCCAGACTGGATCTTATACCATCGGCTCTCTTGGTTTTCAGGCCTTTGGACTTGGAGTGGGACTCCACCATAGGCTTCCTTAGGTTTCTGGCTCACTCACTGCAGATTTTGGGACCTCAGTCTCCATAACTGCACGAGCCCACTCCTTCTAATAAATCTCCTTCTCTCCATATACACAACCTATTGGTACTCTTTCTCTGGAGAACTCTGACTAATACAGTTGACTTGTTACCTCTCTATTTTATAAATCTATATTGCTTAAATTTAGAGATTATTCATCCTATCAGTTAGAAAAGTTTCAGCCCTTAAACTTATATGAAAGGTAAAGAAAAAGGGCCTCTCAGCAAAGCTAACTTGCTCCTGTGCCCTCCTTTCTCTAGTTTTGGTAGCATCTTCAACTACATCCATATATTAAGTTCAGGCTTCCTGAGCTATGTTCTTTGCTGGTCTTTCAATTCATTTTTATATTTAGTTTGTAGTAGTGATGTCTGATTCTTTTTCTCTTTGATTAGTTTATTTGTCCTGTAAAGTGAAGCTTTTAAAACATGACCTGGTCCCCACTGGGAGTTTTTACCTCCATTTTATCCACCTAAGTTTACTAAATTCTGTCCTTGCCTTGCAATTTAAAAAAATTACTGTACACACATATACAAAATCATGTTTTATTCATCTTCCCTGAAAAAGGCATAGAATATTTTAAAAGGCCCAGAAACCTTGTAGAAACTAAAATGAGTATGGTATCCTGGAGTGTGATTATAAATTAAAATGTTCCCTTTGCTTCTTAAAGAATAAGTCAATACCTAATATCACAAAACTTTCCCCCTCCAGCCTCCATTTTTTTTAATGTTGGAATATAACATTTCTATTGATGTGAAAATGCACCAGCATGCACTGAAGTATAATTAAAGGGAGATTTCTACTCAGCTTGCATGATAATAGTACAGCCACTTTGGGAATTGAAATATAATAAAAAGTCAGTTAGGTGAAGGTACCCAGGAGCAATATACGACTCACTCAAATGCTTTCTACTTGGTCCCATGTGGCTCTCACAGCAAGTCTATTTGTGAATTTGGGAGAATAAAATCAGCAAACTGTGTTGTAGATATGCCCAAGGTTGTCTATATTTATATCTATATATCTCTAACTACAGATTTCTATCCATCTCACTTCTGGCTCTTACTAAACAAGAGGGGATATGCTGTCCCAGCACTAATCTAGAGTCCTAATTAAAATGAGCA
This sequence comes from Tapirus indicus, assembly GCA_031878705.1. Classification (NCBI taxonomy): domain Eukaryota; kingdom Metazoa; phylum Chordata; class Mammalia; order Perissodactyla; family Tapiridae; genus Tapirus; species Tapirus indicus. The sequence continues at coordinate 162,305,423 of CM062917.1, read as the reverse complement.
CAATGCTCTATGACTCTACTTTCCTGATGCTCTATCTTCCCCTAAGAATCCAGAGCCGTGTTATGGCTTCAGCAACTTAATATGATGGATTTCTGAGTTTTCTTTGAATATCTTACATATGTAGAAGTCCATCAAAAATCAAGGAACTCTAAAAATTAATTTTTAGCTACTGCTTTTGTAGAAGTATATATAGATTATTTGGGAATAAAGAGATTTGTATCCATTGATTCACCATTAAGAGGGAAAAATAAAATCTGTTGTTCTCTGACAGCTAGTAATGGTTTTAAGGGAAAATGCCTTTATATATGAATTCATTTATCTACCTCCCTATCCTGAAAACAAATGGGTTTAAAATTACATGGAAGGTGTGGCATTTGTTCAAAATTGGTTATATATATTTTCAAATAAAAGCTCACAGGCCCAACCCCCAAATTTCTGCATCTAAATACAAAATGCTTTGTTTCTTATGGGAATGCCATTAAGGAAATTAAGTTGGAGCTCATTATTTAAAGACAAACTTAAAAAATCAATTACATATATGCTTCTAATTAAGTAGGGAAACTAGAATTTTTAAATCAATATAACTTATTCTATGTAATTTCCACTCATAATATTGTTAAGCATTATACTTTTTAGGACAATCATTTTATCCTCAATTATTTTATAGTACACCTATTTTTGGTTTTTTTTAACAGTAATTGATGCTTATTGTAGAAAATTTGGATATTATAGAATACGTATTAAGAAGTAGAAAGGGACTAATAATTAGAGATAATTAGCATTAGTATTATTCAGATTTTACTTCATTCTGATCTCTTTTCTAGCTACCTATATATTTATAATAATAATCTTGGGTTCATATTCTATATAAAGTTTTGCAAACATTTTTATTCACTATATTATATTTTCCAATGGTATAAAATATTATTTGAGAAACAATCATGAAATAATAGTATTCCACATAAGGATATGCTAGTTTGTATTCAATTGCTTTTATTATTTTATGTATGTTGTGATAAATATTCCTATGGATTTTATTTCTTTAGAATCAGAATGATTCAAATTTAATAGGTCAAGGGGGAGTGACATTTCTAAGGCTTCCAATAATTACAATTTAAACTTGAACAAAGAATATAATGTGTATTACTAAATAATTCTCCAATCACTTTGCTATAAGACAATGTAAAACAAGGAATTTGAAGCATGATTAGTAATACCTAAACATTATTAATTTTTGAGTTATGGAAGTTTTAAGAAATCTTAAAATAAGATCAGCAGTTTGAAATCATAGAGCTGAAAATCATTTCTCAATAAACAATCAAGACATAAAGAATAGTACTACAAACTAGACCTTTCTTTCCTTATGTGATGAAAAAGAAACCTCATAATGCAAGTTATCACTGAACTTTGGAAACTGTACTGAATCAATTCTTTTAAAGAAATATTAACGTGCTGACTACATTTTCAAACGTTGATAGAATCCAGAAAAGAGATACTCAAATTGCTTAGGATAGACAGTGACACGAGCAGTCCCAGGGAAATGCTTTTGCTGAGATTGAACTGGGAACCTGCCAATATTTACCAGCACGTTGCCCAGCTACACAGGAAGCCAAGAAAATGCCTTCTCCTTCTGCTGTGGTCTGAATGTTTGTGTCCCCCCCAAATTCATATGTTGAAATCCTAATGCGCAAAGGGATGATATGAGGAGGTGGGGTCTTTGGGAGGTGATTGGGTCATGAGGGTGGGGCTCTTATGAATGGCATTAGTGCTCTTGTAAAAGAGATGCCCACAAAGCTCCCTAGCTCCTCCCGCCGTGTGAGGACACAGCAAGAAGTCCACAGCCTGCAACCTGGAAGAGGGTCTTCACCAGAACTCGACCGTGCCTGTGCCCCGATCTTGGGCTTCCAGCCTCCAGAATTGTGAGAACATAAATTTCTATTGTTTATCAGCCACCCGGTCTATGATATTTTGTCACAGCAGCCTGAACAGACTAAGATTCCTTCCCTTAACACACCCAAATGGAACTCAGAGGTTTACAGAGCAAATTGTACTACAACCCAAAAGTAAAACATGGCCACAAAAAGATTTTCTTTGGAGATAGAAATACAAAAAAGATGATCTTTGCTAAGTACAGGTTTCTGAAGCAGTGTGGATGCTGAAAAGTCATTCTAAAATCGATGCGTCTACCTAAACAAAGAGGTTTGAATACCTCAGCTTAACCAGGTGATTTAGGAGCAGGGCATATTCTGAATGACTGTTTTGAAAGACTTTGTTTACATGGATAGAAATTGATTTTTTTTTTCAATAGGTGAGACAGGTCATTAATAGTAATCACTTTCCTTCCACTATATAAATGCTGAATCACATTTTATGACCTTATTAATATGGGCAGACCATAACTTTAGAGTATTTTTCTAAACATGTTTGTAATTTAGTGGCATAAAAGTGAGGCATTTTGCAATAAAAACCTTATTTCAAATGGTAGGTAGGGTTTTTTTTTTTTTTTTTGCATACATCAGGTAGTAATACACATGAAATACGTTTTACCACCATTATAATATTATTAAATTTTTCCTGGAAGATACATTTAGTTTTTCAATATGGAGTGGTGAAGTAAATACCCTCAGGCAACTGGAACATTAACAATTTCCACCTCTTCCAATGAGAAGACAAATATGTAGTTCAGTGTTTTCCAAACTCTGAGTTGCAACTTGTTTTTAGCTCATGAAATCACTTAGTGGGTCATGGTGATTTTTTTTAATGGAAAAGAAAAAGATAGAAATAAAACATCAACATTATCAGAGCACACCTAAAGTGGCAAGGTAAGTTTATTTTGTGAAACTTTGTTTCAGAAGGTATTGAGTGTGATATAAAAAGTTTTCTTACTGTGTTTTGATCAAAATCATTTGAACATGGAGGATGTTATGCTAAATGAAATAAGCCAGAGAGAGAAAGACAAATACTGTATGATCTCACTTATATGCAGAATCTAAAAATGTCAAATTCATAGAATCAAAGAGTAGAATGGTGGTTGCCAAGGGTTGGGGTTAGAGAAAATGGGAAGATGTTGGTCACAGGGTAGAAACTCTCAGTTATGAGATGGATAAATTCTGGGGAATCCAATGTACAGCATGGTGATTATAGTTAATAATACTGGATTGTATACTTGAAATTTGCTAAGAGAGTAGATCTTAAGTGTTCTCACCACACACAATGTGAGGTGATGGATGTCTTAATTAACTTGATTGTGGGAATCATTTCACAATATATATGCATATTATATCATCACATGTGTACTTTAAAAAATCACATTGTACAACCTAAATATATACAATTTTAATTTGTCAATCACACCTCAATAAACTGGAAAAAGCCCCAAGTCATTTGATAAGCACAGTTCTAGTCTACTCTCCTCAGGGTGATGAATATGAAAGTTAGAAATCTCACAGCAAACAGATGTTATCCATTTGGCCCTTTTAGCACCTGTTTTTTTTTCTTTTACCACTTATTCCTATTTAAAGTTATTGCATAAATATGTATTCACCAGTCAGTAACAACTGTTCTAAATAGAAATAAATGTAGTGGAATGATTTATAAAAGTTAATGTTGCAACTTGGAAAATATTTTCACAGAACCATAACCTATTCTGCAAATTCAAGGTTACTCAGAGTTTGACTGAATTTTACAAGTTGAGTCCACTGTCAATGACTAATGAGACTTGAAAATTAATCACAATTTGAAGGAAAAATTAGAAGAAAAGGGTGAAGAATATATTGAATATTTTCTAACTTACAGGATTTAGTTTGAATTCTTCACCAAAGAACAATGTTGTACAAGGCTGAATAAAAAGGCTTTTGAATCAAATGAGTTAACTTCATCCTTGACCACAGAACTTATTATTTAGAAGTATTGTGTGTGTGTGTGTGTGTGCACCAAACTGTTACTAGTGAGTATTTTCTTCTTCTAGATTTTCTGTATCTTCTATATTTTTGCAACCAAGCTATTTCAAAAAAGAAATAAAAAAGGATTGACATTCTTCAATGCTAATGCTATTTATAAGAATGGGATAGATGGCACCAGCCTGGTGGCATAATGGTTAAATTCACGTGCTCTGCTTTGGTGGCCTGGGGTTTGCGAGTTCAGATCCTGGGTGCAGACGTGCACACCGCTCATCAGGCCATGCTGTGGAGGTGTCCCACGTACAAAATAGAGGAAGATGGGCACAGATGTTAGCTCAGGGCTAGTCTTCCTCAGCAAAAAGAGGAAGATTGGCAATGGATGTTAGCTCAGGGCCAGTCTTCCTCACCAAAAAAAAAAACAAAAAAGGAATGGGATAGACATAATATAGAACTATTTCCCTTTTGTTAAAGCAAACATTAGTATCCTGGCTTAACTGATCTTTCAAAATTAGTTATTTTCTCAGTGTTGCTACTTATACTAAGTTACTCATACATTTACTTGAATTTGGTAAAACACATCAAACAACAGATGAAAATTGTCTTCTGTGGACTCCATATTATTTGTAGGATGAATAAATGTTTGTCTTTAGTGCCAAAGAGTCAATTCCGACTCCTAGCAACCCTGTGCACAGCAGAGCGGGACCCTGCCCAGTCTCTTTGCGCCATCCTCTCACCTTCCAGCGCTGTATCAGACAATGCTCTGCTGCTATTCATGGTGTTTTCATGGCCAATTTTTTTGGAAGTGAGTGGCCGGGTCCTTCTTCCTAGTGTGTCTTAGTCTGGAAGCTCTGCTGAAACCTGCCCAGCATAAGTGACCCTGCTGGTATATGAAATACTGGTGGAATAGCTTTCAGCATCACAGCAACAAGCAGCCACAGCGGTATGAAAACCGACAGATGGGTGGTGGTGTTCTCTGACCCGGAAATGAATCAGGGCTACAGTTATGAGAGCACCGGATCTTAACCACTAGGATCATCAGGGCTGGCTATGAATGAATGTAATTGAGGCATATTGAATTCCTTGGTTCTTTCTTTCCTTTATTTTTTAATAAACACAGTTTAAATGAGTACAAGATACAACTTTTTTTTTTTGCCCCTGAGAAAGGTTCACCCTGAGCTAACATCCGTACCAATCTTCCTCTATTTTTTAGTATGTGGGCTGCCAGCACAACACGGCCACTAACAGAGCGGTGTAGGTCCATGCCTGGGAACTGAACCTGGGCTGCCAAGGCAGAGCACTCTGAACTTAAGCACTCGACCACTGAGGCTGGCCCAAGATACAACTTTTAAAACGTAGGTGTACATATTTACTTACTAATCTTTCTCAAACTTGAGCAATGACAACTGATGAGACCTTAGTTCCCACTAAGGGATAAAAGGAAATATTTGAAACATTAAGGTATTTTTGTGGAAATTTATAAGACTTAGACTATAGAAATGTTTAGATTTCATATCAGTTTCCCTTAATGTGCACAGATTCTTGGCTAAATTAACAAAAATTTCTGAAGTCCACTTTTATCATATTTAAATCTATTCAGATAAATTAGTTGTTGCATATTAGATTCCTTTGTTCTTTCTTTCATTTTCTAATCAACACAGTTTAAACTAGATGAGAGTATCCTAGAATCCTAAACCAGACCAAATTAAATTAGTAAATGTTTATTGATCACTATATTTAAGATCATATTCTTTCCATTATAATGGTTATTGTTACATGGAAAACCCCCAGGAAGTTGGGTTTGCTCAGAGAATGCCAGGGGAGAGGCCTAGGTTCTTATGTTTTATGTGTTTGGTCATTAGAAAAGAATCGTTAATCATAACAGAATCTAGTGGGGAATTTTTCCACTGTGGTAACTATGTGTGTGTTGATTTGTTTCATGTGTTATTCTGGTCTCTCCAGATGTTTTCTATTTGCTCTAAATCTCCCCAGGTGAATTTATCCTGGAAAGTAGTGATAAAATATGGTGATCAATCATTTTGACTGAACATTCAGGGAAAAAAGCAAAACTAACAAAGCAAAAACAGAAAAAGTAAACATCTAGGTATCGCAAAATAGCTTTTGAGTTCAATAATTCAGATACAGCTCTGACATAAAGGTTCCTCCATCTTCCTTGAATCCCTTTCAGTAACAGTCCATACAGCCACACCACAGAGAAACACAAAGGCTATTTTATGAGAAGACATATGTCCTTTAGCAAGAGATGGCCTGTTAGTGAACACTAGTTCCAAAGGTCACAGTGTTGAACTCAACAAACCTTCCCGGAGCACCTCTTGTGTTACAGGTGCTGTTCTATATGCTAGAGATGGAAGAACAGGCATGGCCACTGCCCTCAAGGAGTTTCTAGCCTAGAGGGGAAATGAGAGGGACACAATAATGTAACGTGGTAGTAACTGTGTCGGGTGTGTGCATATGATGACACAAGTGAACGCGGAATACTTAGAAATCCGAGCCAGCAGTTGTGCAGTTGAGCTTCCTCTCATGTATTTGGTACATCTGTACACGGTGCTCAGTAATGTTAGTTTTCTCTCTGTCTTCTATTGCTAAGTAGTTCTTCACAAAATAAAAACAACCATTGCAAGGGACATCTAGAGAAATTTGGTGAAAAATTTTACTATTCATCAGTCCCACATTATGCCTAATTTTTCTTTGTTTGTAACATCTCACTTTGCAATCACAGCTTTCTTTGTACCACATTAATCAGAGACTATTCCAAGGTTTTTTCGAATAACAGGAATACTACCCAAGCCTCAGTTTATCATACCACGATGATGTCAAGGTTAAAAATTACCCTCCTCAGCCAGGCCAGTCTTCCCTCAGTTGGTACATACATCTTGTCATTCCTCTTTATACTCACCCCTTGCTGTTTTGCCCTTTGTTTGCTGACAATTTGTATAAATTTAGCATGATCATTTTGAGGTTTTGATTCAGGCAGTTGAATATACCTTTAAAGTCATGATTAAATTAATATACACTTGTTACTAATAGTAAAAGATATTTGAATGTCCATGAAGTCAAAAGATACCAGATACTCTTATGTTAGTAAAATAAACATTCTTTTTTTTTTTTTTTAATTATTCACTTAGAGAAATATCCATTGCTCTACTAAATCTGAACTGGCATTTGTAAGAAACAGAAGATTTTGGTGCTCTAAGACAGTCTCAACCAACTTTCCTCCTCACCCAGCCCTCACACTCTCGGCAAGTTTCTAAGTTTCTCCTATTCAACCAGCACCCAGGGCAACCAAGTGAGTATCTCAAACGTCAGACTCCAAGTATAACCAGGAGCGTGTAACACCGACAAAACAAAACGAAACAAATCCAACGTTATCTGTGCAAATCGCAATAGCAGTCGCAGGAGCAGACAGCAAATGGATTTCACTGACCTGAGGAAATGTCTATTTGGCTCATCTTGGTCTGTGTGATGTTGATGTGAACGCCAACTTTGCTTTCAGTGAGATCAATCTCCACGTTGCCCAAATTATCCGCAAAGTGACTGAAAAGCAGGAGACCATTGGGGTTCCAAGTCCTGAACTGGAAACTGACTGAAAACAGGTCCTGGTTCAGCCGTCCGGGGACCTCCAGGTAACTGGTAGCATTGAAAAAGACAGGCACCGTGTAGGGCTCCACACATGAGAAACTTAAATTTCCCTGGAAAACAGAAGGGCATGCTTTGAGGCGAATGCGGAATAAAATAAGCATCCATGTAAGACAGCAGACAAAGCTACAGTTCTACAAATTTCAAAAGCTGGAGCCTGTGCCAAACTCTCACACACAGCAGCATGGCGTGGATTCAGCAGTTGGAAACCTTGGCATGAATCTACTTGGAGTGTGGACCCGACAGGGTGCAGCAGCTGGCCATCAAGTTGAGGGATGTAACAAGCACCATCCATCATGGAATTGACAGATTGACAGCCTGATGTGATGGTTTGACCTGGGATGTGTCCCTGTGTTGTGGGCTTGAGTGTGGACCGCTGGACTTTCTGAAGACAGCAAAGAGCTGCTCCCCTCCCCCATTACTGATGCTGCATCAGCCTGGGAGGAGATGCCACTGTCCTCTTCTGGATGGCCTATGTCAACTGTCTATTAATATATTACTTACTGGTCTCAGTGGGAACTATGGTCATTTGGTTGTTATTTATCAAACTGATTATGGGACAAATATTCTTGGGTTTTATACCCAAACCTAATATGTGTGAATTAATATTAACTGTTTAGCATTGGCATAACTGTGATTATTTCAGATTATTTTGTTATTCAACTGAAAATCCCATTTAAATTCCCATGAAGTGTGCATATATCAAAACGCATTAATGCTTGTGGGAACAGTGGCACGAATATACAAACTGAAAACAAAATTTGCAGTAATTAAAGCCTACTCCTTCCCCTTCACACTCCCTCTACTTGGTACACAGAAATTGGATTTACCATTCAGATACACCGAATTTTATATTCCCATGTCTAAGGACATTCCTTTTAAAGATCTGAAAAATCTAAATTTGCTTCCAGCTTCTCTTATCCCACCAGGATATTTTGACGAATATAATCCGATGACATAGTCATCTGATCCTTCTTTTTTATTTTTATTACAACACCATATATCTATCCCTAGATGCACAGTTCTTCCATTTCAGCACATTAACCATTAAATCTAAGGCAGGCTGTCTCTCTGAGTTATATTCAAATTAAATTTGCACTGTACCTTCACAGATGATTATTTTTAAATGCTTATTTTTACTAGTGAAAAGAACTGCCTATGCATAATAACTGAAACGTTATAACCGACCACATAGTTGTGTTGTGGGGATTGTCTCCTGGCAAAATTAAAGATCTTTCTGAGTAATGGTGCTGACTCTGGAGTCAATTTATAATGAGGGAACGGGTGTGTATATGGAGAGGGGTGCAGGACAGGTATTGAGTCAATTTCACTGAAATATCACACCTGACATCTTTGAAAGCAAATTTCCTAGTAAATATTTGCCTTTGTAGAGCTGCTTGCAAAATGTTCTACTTGCCTCTATCCTGTCTAAAATTTTAATATGTATGTAATATTTTTGTTTAAAAGTTTATTTTAGGGCCTGCCCGGTGGCGCAGCGGTTTAGTCCGCGCTTGGCAGCCCGGGGTTCGCAGGTTCGGATCCCGGGCGCCCGCCGACGCACTGCCTGTCAGCCATGCCGTGGCGGCGTCCCATATAAAGTGGAGGAAGATGGGCACGGATGTTAGCCCAGGGCCAGTCTTCCTCAGCAAAAAGAGGAGGATTGGACGGATGTTAGCTCAGGGCTGGTCTTCCTCACGAAAAAAAAAAAAAAAAAGTTTATTTTATATCCACTCATTCTATTTTAACAAATATAATTATAATCTATGCTTTACAAATTTCTTTGTTATTCAAGTTAAAATAGCATCTATAACCACAATATATTTTGCAATTAAACTTGATTTTGAAATGAGTCTCCATAGTGCAATTCTCTGTAGTTTGGGTACTTAATGGGTCCATCTGAGGACCAACTGGGAGGTTTGGGCAGAAATAATCCTTTACCTCTTCTTAAAGGTGCAAATAATGGAAAGAGTATTCTGATGATTTGGATTGTGTACCTTTTTATCTTAAGCAATAATTTCTGAGAAAACAAAAGGACTTTGGTGCCATTTTATCCAAAGCTTAAAGTAGCATAAAAATATGAATACTGCTCTAGATAAGAAATAACACAGTATGGAAGGAGACCACGACCTCGGGGGTTGTATATTGTGAATCCACAATCTATTTTTGCCCCTCACATTCAGTCACCTCGGAAGGTTATTTTTCCAGGTGAAATCTCCGTTTTCTCATCTACAAAATGTTTATGATACTATGTCCCTCGTAGTAGTATTCTCAGATTATCACAAATGTAACATGCCTAGCACAGTGCCTGTTGCCTTTAAATGGAGCCAGTACTATTTTCCTCTATAGGCAATGTGCTTTATGAGATAAGTTACCAAAGTTCAATTTTTACTCTTGTATAAATTCATTATTACTTTTAGGAAAAATAATTATTAAAGAAAAATTTTTACATTAAATTATTGTTTTGTAGTCTCTCATTATTCATTAGAGGATTTCCATTTGTCCAATCATTCTATGAAAACCCTAGGCTCAAATGTGGGGCAACAAGACCTCAGAGCTCTTTGCAAGCACAGTGCAAATCGTCACGATATTCTCTACTTCCAGTGGCTCTCTAATGTATGCATGTCTGGAATCTCAGGCTCTCCCAGATAACATTTCGGGGTTGAAGAAGCTCCCGTTCCTGCAGAACTGCAGGGAACACACATGCTAGATTTTTAAGTTGACATCTTTTAGTGATCCTAAGCAGTGTCGTGGGGAAGCAAGTGTGCTAGAGCGTTCTTTGATTTTTGCTCTCCTCCTTGAAATAGTTAAACTTGGAAACAACTCATATCAGAGACAGAAGACCACTGTGAGCTCTGTGTCACAGCTGACTATCCAATGGGAATCAATCTTTATTTAATTGCATAATATTTAGTATGTTTAGAACTTTGACACAGAGTATACTATTTACATATTTGGATGAATTATCTTCGAAAATACGGAAGTGTTAATAAAGTCCCTGTTTTAAATATTGAATAAAATATTGAACTAAATCCTAAACAAGAAACGTAGAGCCATATATGATGAGACATTTGGAAATATGATGCTGCCAGTTTATGGGCTGCTGAACTGCCATACTTAGTGCCTGTTCCTCTGCGTGGGGAATCCAGAAACACCACGGCCAAAGTTCTGTGCCCCATTTCAATAAAATTTCCTATTTCAGGCTAATTTACACAAAAACCGGGATCTATTCTCAGAGTATATCCTGTATCTACACATTTTCAGGTACTGGAAAGTTAGTTTTGTGCTGTTGAGCCCACACAAGCATGATGAAAAATGCTATGTTGTTGTTGTTCAGTAGTCCAGAGAAAACAAAAATTTTTTGATTTTTCTATGAGCCAATATTTTGGGGGGTGAAAAATCTTACCACATTTGAGGGCTCTAGTTTCTTCCTTCTTGCAAGATCAGTTATGTTGATGCCATTATAGTTAATGCTTTCCATGCAGCCTTTGAAATTTTTTCTACTGCTGGAACTTGGTTTACCAGAAAAAGGTATGCCTCCAAAAGTTATCTTTGAGAAAAAAAAAAAAAAAAAAAAGAAGAAGTATTCACACTGTATTCGACTTTAAAAAGATAACATTCACAATAAATTAGACAAAACTATTAATACAGCCAATGTCAGTTATCTTTACCTCAACCAATATGCACAGGTATTTTTTCTGCCTCCAAAATCTGTTGCATATTAAATTATGCTCTTATTGAAGCGCATAATAGTATCACTAATTCTGACAATTAGATTATAACTTGAAAAAGAAAATAGCAACAATCCTTGCTTTTTTGCTACCCGAAAGGCATTTTATAAATGTTCCTGAGAATGTTTTAAAAGATTTTGTACAGCAAACATCTTTTATTAACATTAAAAATACATTTTTATGTTTATCATCAAAGACACGCTATCCATAAATGCTTCTAGTCGTCATGAGACAACCAGCCAAATATAAGTTGATATAACTGCAGCCCAAAGCAAGAAATATTGTATTGACCCTATATAGACTTATTGTAGTCTAATGACCATTAGAATAAAAAATTCATTAGACTTATTTTAAGTACAGAAAGTGGTTCAAAAAGTCTCATTACTAGATTGATCAGGAACATTTTAGGACCTGGGGTTATAATTTGAAAAGTACAGGCTTAAACATATTATAGGTCTTCTAAATCCAAAGGAAAAAGGTCAGTGCTCCTTCCTATGATTTTCTAGCTACTATCACCTATAAAAAGACAGTATCTATGTTTCCACATATCTTTGGCCAAATTACAGTATTGTAATAACAATTTCATGTAATACAAATTATACTTAATTACTTATTGCCAATAATGACATTTACCGCTAATAGTGAATTAGTAGTAAATGAATCTACTAATCATAGCTGAAATATCAAGAAACATAATCCAGATGTTATATCACTTTTAATTATTATTCAACCATTATCAATCTTTCTTACAAAGTTTTAAAAATGAAAGCAATGGTTAAGACATTTTTAAATGTCAAGACTTCATATCGGACATATAAGACAAAGACCTTTGTGTTCTAGGAGGCCATTAGCAAATTATGTTCTACACTTAGTGTCATGGCATTTTAAATGCTTAATTAGTTTTAAGGAAAAAAAGCACAAATTAATGATGCTTTATGGGATAATATAAAACACCAAAAGATCTCACTTAAAATTAAATTAAATTTATTAATAATGGTTAGCTGAATGTATATCATTTACCATAGAGCTTATATATAGGAAGAAAAGAGGAAAACTGAGAATGAATATATAAAAAAGAATTAGGAAACTATAAAAGGAAAATTAGAGAGTAATTTAAAATAGAATTATTGGGGAAAATATTTTCAAGTGGCACTGAACTCAACTTATTAGGTACCTTATAGGTGTTACTAATAGCAATGGTAAGAATTATCGATACTTAAATGCAATGTTATATTTCCTGTCCACAGTTTATCAGTTACTTCTCCAGCTGATAGTAATAAAATCCTCTATGCTTAATGACATGCAGCATCACAGCTTGAATAATATTACTAAATACTAGTTGAAAAGGATTGTTTTATTCCTTCTCTGTGTACATAGTTTCTTTATTTTGGGACTTTCATTTTCTTTTGGGCTGATGATTCAAACACTTCTTATGTTTCCCTACTTTCAGCAACCTCGGCACATGCCCTACCTTATGGAAGGTGCCTCGGTGAAGCATCACAAGCTCAATTTACCAGATTCCTTACAACTAAGAAATGTGGGTTCAAATCCCAGTTCCTAACGTAGCTAATCATATGATATTAGGCTGTCACTTCTTTCTGGTTATGCATTCTCATCAGTAAAATGAAGTGGCTGGACCACAAAATACTTTCTGATATTGTAATATCTGATAGTAAAAAATTGTTGCAGTTGTTAGATTAATAATCAGATATTCATATGACTCACATGATTGACCTATTAATGATATTGCCATTCAATGACAACCTTGACTCTAAAAACTGCATTAACCATTTTGTTAGCTACCAAGAATTTACAAAAGTGTAGCAGAGATGACTAGACACTTCACAGTGTCCTTTCTCCCCACCTTCTTTAGGGAAGAAAAAATTGCTTTCAGTTATGAACATGGCTCCCCAGCCAATACATGGCATTTGTCAACCTCTTTGAAGCAAGTTTTGGTCTCATGGGATTTAAGTGGAAGGGCTGTGTGTGACCAAGAATTACAATTAAAGGAGGGAGGGGGGACAACCTTCTTCACGCTTTCTTCCTTCCCACTGGCTGGAATGCAAGATGGAATGTGAGTAGCCATCTTGGAGTGATTCGCAGTGGGGATGGAGTCCCAGCAAGATAAAAGCAGACTGGGATCTTGATGACCATGATGCTGCCACCTGAGTCCAGGTCTACCTGCCTACAGGCTCCTTTATATGGAACAGAATAAACACGCATCTGTCATTGCAGTCCAGTTAATTGTCACTGATATATATGGTGATTTCTATTTCTTCCTGTTGTCTCCTCACATAACGCTATGAGAAATGTGCTATTACATTCATTTTACAGAAGGAGAATATGATTTCTCCACCATCACACAACCAGTAAGGGGCAAAAAAAGGATTCAAACTCAGGCTTTTCGCTTCAGTTTGAGCCTACACAACTGATTCTCTCCAAAATCCTAACCAGTTTCTCTCGAAAATCCTAGCCAACAAGGAGGAGTCGTTCCTCTACTTTCCCAGCGGAGCTGCATTGCAAAGGCAAGCACAGAACATCCAAGTGGGTTCATCTTGGAATTCAGACAAAGAAAAGAGAGAAGCCAGGCCAAACACCAGTCTGCCACCCTGCCCATGATTTCACTGGCTGAGAGGAGGAAGAATGAAGCGAAGCGCATCTGTCTATGCTGCACCCTCCCCTGCTCACCATGCAGTTAGCAGCGTGACTGCAAAGGGTGACTGGCTCACTTTGTGGTGTAACCAAGTGAGTGAGGCAAACTCGGACACTGTCTCCCGCAAAAAGCGCCCACATCAAGTTACATCAAAGGAGCAAACTTCCTTTCTATTGCTTCTTTCATGATGTACATCTCTGGGAATGGTGATGGGTGTTATTTAATTAACCCCTAGTAGTGGTGTGCAGGATCCTGCTCATACTGGCTCATGAGAACTGATTGTTAAATAGAACCATTATTAAAAATGAAATTATATTAGCTGTATATTAAGCAAAAATATAGTAACTACTCAGAACTCAAAACTATGTATGTTCTCGAGGTTATTTAGAGTTATTGTGTCTCTATGATGGAAATACTGTATAATAGTGTGGTACAATAAATATGTTTGGTCTTTGTCCCCAGTTCCTGGCACAGAGTTCCTAAAATCCTCGGAATTTCCTGAATGATAGGAGTATTTTGTTATTCAAAACAAGCTCATTTTTAGGTTCCAGTCTAGTTACTGACAGGTGAAGTCAAGGAGATACGTGCAAAAACACTGAGACTGACTCTACTATAGTTCTTAATTTTGTTTAAACAAATAAGCAAAAATAATCCCTTTACATTGAGATAAGTGTGTAGAGATATAAAGATGGACCCAAGCACTTTTACTCTAGCTTATGTCCATGACTGCAGGACCAGAGAGGAGAGAACAGGCAGTAGCTCTACAGAGAAGTAAGTTGAGTCTATCCCGATTCTTTCTTAGTAAATTTAAATTTCTTCCTAATGTCTCTCTCTAACAAATATGTTTCAAGGATTTTAGTCTACAGTTGAGGTTCTCAAACATGGTACTGTATATCGATGAGCTTCAAAGTGTCCATGAAACTGCTGACCCCATATGAAAGCATTGTGTGTGCGTGAATATTCATAGATTTCATCACAAATTCAGTAGGGTCTATGACCTCAAATTTTGAATTCTGTTTTTTGAAAATTGGAATTGAGTTTGCCCATTGCTAATGTCCAGGATTTCTCACCTCTTCTTTGGTACTTCAAAGTTTATTAATGGAGAATGAATAATTCATCTCTAAATTCCCTCATATGGTGGGAGTTAAGTCACCTAAGCCAAGAATTATACTACTTTCGAGAAGATAGAAATTTCTGGGACTTTCACATTCTTTACCTTTCAACAATAATTTTGCTTTAAATAGATTTTTGGGGGGAGGGGAGTAATTATTTCCTGATAACATTAAATTTATCTTAATGTTAATAAGGTTTCCATATCAGAGTTTATGTAGCACAGTCTATGTTAAATTCCTGTTTAGGAATGTATGTAATATATTCATCTCGCAGAAAATTTAGAAACTATTTAAACATATATAGAAAATAGAAAACACAGTTGTAAATCCTTTTTTACTTATTATTTTATGGTAAGCATGTTCCATATTCTTAAAAATTTACATATAGATATTGATAGCACACATATATGTGTGTGTGTGTATACATGTATGTGTGTGTGTGTGTATATATATCTGTCTCTCTACAATTTCAAGGTACACTGAGGTGGCACAGCAAACTCTTAGGGTACCACAGTATACTTGACCACGATACTTGGTATCTTCTGGACATCATATGAAACACTAGCTTTGGGTAGTTCACAGTTCCAACATCCTGCTACATTGCTTTCGATGATGACCCGTCTTGTGAAGCTGGGTTTTTGGTCACTGTTCTGATAAAAACAGTGTCACGGGAAAGTAAAAGTGGAACAGAAAATGAGGATGGCAGTGTCAAATCTGATTCCAAAATCTGAGAAGTTGTTCAGTGCAGGTTCACTCATCCTGTTAGTAAGTAATTATTGTGTTTTATGAAGAAATAAAAATACAATTTTTTATTTTATTTTCTGTGTATTTTTTTCAAATGGCTACCAAATAGTTAGGACATAAACATTTATGAAGTTGTTCGGACGTAACTATTACAGAATGATCTAGGATGGCTGTGGAAAAGTTAAGACACTAAGGGTTCCATGAAGTAAGTTTGGAAACCTCTTCTGAATAATATTTCATCCTATGTATTTATTTTACTGCTATGCTCTTTTCATTAATTTAGTGTTACCTCTTTTCTCTTAGTATAAAAACACTGCTATGAACATCTGCTTACAGAACTCTTATCTCTCTATATAATTATTTTATTTATTTATTTTTTTGTGAGTAAGACTAGCCCTGAGCTAACATCTGTTGCCAATCCTCCTCTTTTTGCTGAGGAAGACTGGCCCTGGGCTAACATCCGTGCCCATCTTCCTCCACTTTATATGGGACGCCGCCACGGCATGGCTGACAAGCGGTACGTCTGTCCACGCCAGGGATCTGAACCCGCGAACCCCGGGCCGCAGAAGCAGAGCGTGTGAACTTAACCGCTACACCACCGGGCTGGCCCCAATAATTAATATTTTTGATGGGCATTTTAAGGTTGAATTGCTCTCCAAATAACTTATTAAAAACCTGAAACACCTACCCATATAATGTGGGAATATATAGTTTTTACTGGACCAATATGATCATTGATTATTTTTTGATCTTTGATCATTTGGAAGGTAAAATGCATTATTTTATTTATGGACAATCTCTTTAAAATATTCTATATTTTACTTTATTTCTTTTATGGCAATTATATCTGTGAAAATAGAACTTGTCAAAAGAACTACTTCCAGTCATGAACTTGTAAATGACAGTATAAATCGGCACTCAGGATTTCTTATTCATTATTTTGTAATAAATACTAGGCAACTCTGTGTTTATAATATTCTGTACGTTCTCAAGAAGAACAGGGAATTTATATTATAATTAACTACCAATGAAAAGATTAAACATACTTATTCTGGATTTATTAAATAGCCCTGATAACATGAAAAATGGTCCCTCTCTTCAAATTACTACTTTGGTACGAAGATTTTAAAAATATTTCAAATGCTCATGATTAAAAATTTAGAAATGAATAAAATGACATGTATTAATAAATAAGGTTTTAAGTTGTAAGTCAATTTTTCTTTGGAGAGTAAAATGAAATGGTGTAGGAAGGTATATGATTAGCAATATACAACAATACAGGAGGAGACTGAGGCAGCCACTCAACACTAATTACAACTTACACATCCTCAAGTTTACCTCATAGTCCAAGTCCAAGTAGTCAAACTCTCCGTTGGTGCGGAAGTGCTGCATGCTCCTGTCCAGGGTGAGGTTAATGCTCCGGCCTTGGCGCTCAATGACCACAGAGTGCCAGTGGTGATCATCCAGCAGACTTCCTGTCATCACCGACGTGTGGCCGTATATGGGGCCAAGCTGGTTGCTTCCTGAGTCACGGGAGTGGAAAAGAAACAAGGCAATGATACCGTGGCCGGCTCCACGTAGCAGCAGACTTCTCACTGACAGTGCTGCAGGCTGATGTTCCACTAAAGTTCCGCCTATTGACCTTAACGTGGGGAAACTGGGGAAACCAGCACGTAACTACATTTAGAAACATTTTTATATTCAGAACACATAAAAGTGATTAAAGACGGAAAATAAAGTCTGCGGCTTTAAAAAGAAAAAAAATGAGGTTACTCAAGTTATACTTTAAAATAAAAACCTGCAAAAATATATACATAGCATTAATCTAGTTTTCAGAGAAGGTCGCCATAGCAACAAGACTATAAATAATAAGAGTGAAAGGTTGTGAGAATCCAAAATGTTTACTAAGGTCATCTCTGGATACTGTTTACATATTTTATGCCATTTTCTATTTTGTTTAATCAAGTATTGTTTTTTATGGTCAGGCAAAACTAAATGCTATAAAAATATAATATGGTTTCAGAATAAAGAGAAATGCACAATAGACTGGAGCACTAAATTATTTCCCCCCCCTTTTTTTTTCACATTTAAGACACTAATGATGCCTATACCTGACATTTTCTATAGTGTTCCTAGATCAAATTTTCTTCCCTTTTTGTGATGAAATCAACCACTGATGTGGGATTGTGACTGTGGTCAAGATTGTGTATGTCCATGCTGGGGAGGAGGAGGGAGAAAGAAAAGTGAGAATAAATCTAAGTGAAAAGCTACACTCAATTGTATTACTTTAAATGTTTTTAAATTACTTTAAATTACTAGAAGACTGAGCGGCAGCTGATATGCCTGATATTTAGGTAATGGCGTTAAAGAGCGATAGTGCATATTTGAATGAATATATTTCCACGACTGTCATCAATTCCAGTCAGTCAATAAAACTGAAAGTAAACTGCTTTCCAGTGAAATGGTAATGATCCTTTTTGTGAGGTCATATGATCAGTTACTTGTTTCAGAACAGTAATGTCACACTTTTATAAAGCACAGTGGCTTTTAAAAGGCCACTCTTTCATTTTTTTAAGAAAAAAGGAGAACGATTTGAAAAAATAAACATCTTTAGATATAATCCAATTGCTCTGAGTGTGTGTGCGTGTATATTTTTTAAAAGTACTTATATTTTGTTTTCTGCTATCCCCTCCACCCATTTCTCTCTTTCTTATCTTCTATATTAAACCTTGCTTCAAAAATGATTTAGGCTATTTTTTCCCCAAGTGATACATGAACACATGTTCATTATTATAAGTTGAGAATATTATGAAGAATTAATATTGTAAAACATTAATCACTCATTCCACCACTAAAAATAGTTTGGCTTATTTCCTTCCAGACTTTTTTCCATATATAAATGTATATATAAAGGTGTGTATATATATACACACAGACACACGTGTATATATACACATTATGAAAATATTGATATATTTATAACATTTTTATATTAGTTTTCATTTAATGTATATAGTATTTACCATCAAATTAAAAGTATTCGCAGACACTTTAAATGCATATCAACATAGTTCTATAGGTTTAGCTGTTTTTTTTTTTTTTCAATTTTTGACATTGTGATTAACATTGCAAAGTACATCCTGGACGTAAATCCTGCAGTCATTTCTCATTATTTCCTTATACTTATTGGACCAAAATCTATAGAGAATTTTTAGATATCTGAAGACATACTGTCAATTTGTTTTCCTGAAAATATATTCTGATGCAGAGAACAGGACACAGAATCCCATCATATACTCACCAATACTGATATTATTTTAAAACTGGTTTACTTACTTGACAAAAATTGGAATCTTATTATTTTATTGTGTATGTCTTTTATAGATAGTGTGGTTGAGCATTTAATATTTATAGAATATTTATAATTTTTCTTCTGTGAGTTATCTTTTATGTCCTTTGCCTATATTTTCTCTTAGGGTCTTGGTATTCTTATCGAGTGGTATGAATTCTTCTGCGTGAATGACATTAAAGTTTTGTATTGACATTTACATGTTCCCAAGTTTTGGCAAGTATTTTAATTATATGATTATTTTAGTGTAAAGAATTTAATATGTTTGGATAATTAAGTGATCCAGCTTTTTTGTGTGATTTTCTTCTTTCTTTTGTTCTTACAGAAGCTATTATTTCTATTAGATTTTGAATGAGAAAAGTTTTATAATAAAGGGTAAATCTTTGTAGACAGTGTGTCATGTATTACCCACAAAAAAAGTAATTGAAATTGTATTTTTTAGTATAATACTGATTTTCAAAGTAATAAAATTTAATATATGGGACACAAGCCATATGCAGGAATGTTTGGACTACTCAGATTGATATGCAAGTCAGAAAGGCAGGATCTGCTTTTGTGTTCTAATCTTTAGTTTTGTAGCTTTCTATTAGGATACATTTCACATGTGAATTTTAGCTATTAATATATTTTAGATTATTACATTTTGTAGAGTTCTAATATTTTTACAACAGAAACATTTATAGAATGTCTGATGCCCTTCAAACAATTCTTGCATATATCCTGAAATTTGTAAGCCAAGCAAGAGACTTAAAAACGACACTTTAAAACAAAAGAAACCCCACCCAAAATGGAACAGTAACTCCTTCACAGAGTTCACCTCATCCTCCAGCCAACATTTCTTTTCTCTGATTAACTTCATTTCTAGTTGTTTATATTTGAAACATTCATTTCCACGTCTCCCATCTTTTCTTAACCTATAACAATAAAACTATTGTCCTTTCTACTCCGCTGAAAGTAAATTAACAGTAACCTCTATGTTGCCTAAGCCAATATTCACCTTTCTGTCCTCATCTCATGAGACATTTTAGGTGAATTCAACACAGACCACCTCTTTTCTTTCCCTGGTCTCTGTGATACCACATCTTCTTATTTCTTCCCATTCACTGTCCACTTCTCCTCCATCTCCATTTAGCAGCTTCTCCTCTCAATCTCATACATGCAACTCCCTAAAAGAAATCTCAACTCTGGTGTCTAATAGGCAACTAAAATGCACCATGTCCAAACAAATCTCCAGAGTTCTTCTATTAGAGGAAACTAATAATCTTCTATTAGAAGAAATTCTATAGACAAAAGAGTTTTCTCTACTTCTGAAAATGGTACTAATGTCCATTTGGAGCTTGAGCCCATACCCTAGGAATTATCCTTTATTTATTCTCTTTTATTCTTACACCATACCCAATCCATTACAAATCACGTTGAATTTGCCACTAAAATCATCTCCCAAGAAGACATGTTTCTCTGCATCTCCTCTGAGATCCACCTCCTGCAAGCCTGTGCCGACACTCACTTGTACTCCGCCGAAGTCCGGCTTTGACTCTCCTACTCATACAAGTGTTTTCTCTTACAGAAGTCTCAGTAAACCTTTTAAATTTCATGATGCCATACAGTTTAAAGCTTACTAATAATTTCCCATTAAAAAAAAATACATCTAAACCCTTTACCATGCTGCCCTACAGGATCTTATAGGGTTTGAACAATCCCCAACTTTTGGATTTCATCTTCTCTCCCACTTGCTCACTGGTCTATCCACCCCAGCCTCATTCCTGTTCCTTGAGCACACCAGGTCTTTGTCTTAAGTGATTCCTGCCTTTGAAATGCTCTTCTGCCTGATATTTTCATGGCCAGTTTTGGTCATTACTCAGATCTAAGTTTAAATATCTCCTCGGAGAGTACTTTCCTCAAGAGTTGACTTCTCTTGCCTCTGCAGTATCCTTTATCATATTAGCCTATCTAATTGATTTCATACTTCTCATCATTATTTGAAGTCATTTCTTTTGATTTAGTTGTTTTAAAATAATAACGATTGATAATATGTCGTCCGAATCCTCCACACGTTTAGGTCATAAACTTCATGAACTCAAGGACCATCTCTATTTGCACACCACTGTGTCCCAGATGCTGGTATACATCTTGCATAGTACAGATGCTCAATAAATATTTTTTGAATGAATAAATGTATCAATATATAACTACAACTATGGATTCAAAATTGACAGAATAATATGAACTTTTTTATAATTTACATTTTAAGGATTAAACAACATTACAAATGGGAATATTCATAAATATAAAAAACGGTGCCAAAAGTCAGAACATACCTAGGTTTAAACTGAAGACCAGCTTGGCTTTTTTCAGTTCCAAAGTAATGTAATCCCCTTGCTGTCCTTCTCCATGCAAGATTACTCCTTCACTTTCAGTGGTTTTAAATTTCAAGGCAATGACATCTTTCAGTGTTTTCATCTTCTTGTTCCTGAATCTATATGGTAACACAACATGGCCATCAAAGTTGATAACATCAGCCCCTAAAATAAGAAATAAATAACATTTTAGTTCAGTTATTGTATGTTGCCATCCAGTAGGAAATAGATCCACTTCCAACTGTTGTCTGTACAGAATAAATGAGAAGTAAGTGTACTTCTGAGAAATCTGGAGTCCTGGGTTCTTATTCTACCTTTTCTTTCAGTTTATTATGTGTCCTGAAGTGAACTGTATGGGAAGTATTCATAAAGAATGATCATAGAAACCTCTGTCAATATAAAATCTTACTTCAGTTGTAATACTAATAACGTAAACTCCACCAATGATTTATATGCTTCAATTTCAACTTGGGAGTCTAGAATTTACTTGGAAGAAGTAAAATTTTTAATCCATGAGGTATTATGAGATTTTAGTGTATTCCTTGTTAATTGACGTTAGTCTTATGATTTTTAAATATATATTTTACTCACAAATTTGCTCTTTGACATAAAAATGAAAGCACTTGGAATGCAGGGTTTGATGGTATACTCATTTTTCTAATGGCTTTTATATTCTACTACATTTTGAGTAAACATTATGGTAGTATTCAGAATTTATAGCTAACTGAACTTTAAGAAGCTTCTCACCATTTGCTCCTGGGCCTCTGGTCTGTCTCAAAGTGCTTGCTATCCTTTTGTCTTTGGATTGGAGAATCGGGCTGACTGGGATTTTGATGACAATGAACAAAGACATCCTCACCCATATATGGGATAGAACAAATATCTTGCCTATACTGTGACTATAAAAGTTCTAATTTTATTTTAGGGAATTTCACTGAAGACATGAAATTATATAAACTTTGTCACAATCCTCAGAAACAGTTGAGGGTGGGGATTCATTTCATAACTGCACTTATTCACACCAGAAATGGAAAATGAGATGATCTTATTTATTATGCACCGTTGGTTAATGGATTTCCAATCCATGGGATGGTTCCAAGATGAATTGTAACCATTTAGATCAAATTTTAAGTACATATAGAAGCCAAGTTACCACAATGAGTCCTTTGTCATTAAAAATATTTTATAAATCCATTTCTTTTAGCTTTTAATTTTAAATGGTACAAAACCTACTTAAACTGGATAGTTCTAATGACTTTAGAATTACAAGCCCAGATGAAGCCTATCTCTCAGTTTGGGGCAAGGTCTGGCTAAAGATTTCCACAGGGAGACAGTGGGGAAAAATAATAGCAAGTTCAAAGCCCATCAGAGAAATATTTTCTCATCTCATGTCCTAGCTCTCTGGCACTCGTTTACTTCAGTCACCTCGGGGAACACTTTGGTTCCAGCATAACAAGAGTGTGCTACCTCGTGGCAGCCTCAGCAGGGGTGCAGAGCTCCTACGGCTACATCCACTCACTCTTTCCTTGCGCACTACTCGCCATTACAGGTTGTGCTCTTACCTGATTCTATAAGGTGAATTGTCATGAATACAAACATCACTTAAAAATAAATCAAGTTTTCCCTTCAAATCATCAATGGATTTTGAATGCTTCAAAAAATATTTATTGTATTATCTCAAATATTTATGTTTTTAAATAATAGTTTAGAGAATTGTTGCATTCTAAAAAGTTGAGAAAGAAAAATATAACTTTGAATTTTTTAAATTCTTATAGTCAATTCTTTACTATAAGCCTTTTTATAGCCATAAAAAGACTTAATCAACAGAATTCTGTGCTCTGAGACTGTGAGTCACAGAGGTTTATTTTACTATGGGGTGAAAAAAAATCAGCCATTAAATTTCAGCTTCTGCTAACACTGCAAAAGCCAATTAGACTTTAGCTTAATCATCTATACTGTCACAGCTGAATTCCAATTGCAATATCTTTATCATCTGTGATGAGAGATGAAAGAGAGAAAAAGTAGAATCTGATTATCAGATCCCAGGTTGAATTTATAATCCAGCTGTTGGTAGAAATTACTTTTTGTCTTGAAAAGTGCATAAACGGAAAGTCAGAAGGAGGGAGTAAATTCTGAACTCTAGAAAGTAATTTTGCAGTCAATTTCTTATCAGTGACAGTTGAATAATAGACACATCATTGTTTTATACACCTTCAATATATATTAATTGACATAAAATATTCCCCATTCATCTCTCAGGAAGGAAATTTACCTTGAGCTTAGATGGAGGAAAGAATTCACTCCTCCTATATTTTCTCTTAAATCAAAATTCAGCTCCAGGTACAGAATAGTGACTTATGCAAATGTTCATGCCTTTCTTTCTTACTTTTAGTGCAATGGAAAAAGTGACAGGAAGAATGGGTATGGTTTATTTCTTCAGACAGTCCTAGGATACTAACAAAAATATGAAGGAATGCTATTCATGAGGACAAAGCCTCATTTTACAAATGGTGAGTGGTCAGTGGTCAGTTGAGAAACTGATTAAATACTTTGCAGGCCAGATTTCTCACACTATGAAATCCAAGCTGTTCTTCCATGAATGGGCTAAATGCTTGCACAATGTCAGCATGTGGATGTGAACTCAGAATTGGCTTTGAAATGACAAAATTCCTAGAAATCATCTATGACATATAATTTATACATAAATACATACCATACACTTTAAGAGAGTCTGGGATATTGTAAAATTCATCAGAGTTTAGCTCCATTTCCTACAAAAATACATTAAAATTTCATTTGCCATCTAATAATATGTTGTGCTTATTTTGGGACAAGCCACCTTTTTCCCCCATTACCCTGATTGCTTATCACTCCCTAGAATTAAGTTTTCTACGCAGTGATTAAATATGTATGGTTGAACTGTTTAAGTAATCTGAACAATAATGGCTAGTCAAAAAGTGAATGCAAAATCACAGTGCTTCCACAATTTTGTTTCTAACAATAACTCAGAGAGCTGGGAATGTGCCCAATTCATCAAATCATCACGGTAGAGAAGGCTTTTTGTTTTTTTTTTAAATTTCATTGTTATTTAGCCTTTACTTTCTGAATTTGGAGATATTCAGATAAGGTATTTTGAAGAAGTGTTTATCATCTAAAGATTTTAATATTTAAAAAAATACCCTTGCTGTATTTTTTGCTACTAATGTAATATATGTTTATTGTTAAAAAGAATACAGAAATATAGAATGCAGAAAGTGAATCCCAAACACAAGAGATCAACAATGTTAATGGGTAATAGGTTGGTTCATATCCGTCTATGAATTTATACATAGATTTAGATTTTATGCATGCATTTATCTATCTATTATTAAAGGGTAATAGGTTGGTGCATTTCCTTCTATGAATTTATGCACAGATTTAGATTTTATACATGCATTTATCTATCTATCTATTATTAATAGGTAATAAGTTGGTGCATTTCCTTGTAAGCATTTATGCATTTAGATTTTATGTATTTAGCTACCTATCACATGGAATAATGGAGTAATCCATACATTATTATATCCGCAAGTGTGTGTGTATTTAGAGAGAGAGAGGCAGGGAGAAAGAGAGGAGAATGTTACTTCATTTAGTTATGGTTGTACAAAATGTACAACGATAGCTTGCATTTTGGGTAATGTAATACTTATGATGTAGGAAAATTGTATGTTTTAGCTAATTAATATGTTTTATTGACCTTCATGAACTAAGACACTTATATAAAGTAAGAATATATACAATTTGAAACTTATTTTTCCTGTTTATTTGAAAAAATAAAACATGTATTTGAATACAGCACCCCAAAGTAAACAAATAAGTACTTAGGAATTACTTTTGATCCTGTTTACTCATAAAAATGTTTCACTCACTTGTAGAAGATCGGAGAACAACAGGAAAGTTTAAAGAAGAAAATTAAAAGTACATAATTCCATTTTCCTGAAATAACCTCTGGTAGCATACGTTTCTGATCATTTTAATTGGCATATACAGAATGTGTGTGCATGTACACAGATACACACGGGGTTCATACTCTATATAGTTTTGTGTTTGGTTTTTCTTACTGAACACTATATGTATTTTCCTTGCCTGAAGTTGTCTTAGGACTAGACTGGTGGTGTTGTTTGAGGAGAATACCACAGAGTTGTGGTGTCCCTCCCATCACTTCCTATCAGGGGAAGCATGGTTTCAAGACGACTACCCTCTGGGCATGTTGGCTAAGGTGATGTCTGCAAGTTTCTTCACTGTCAAGTTACTATTTTTCCCTTTTCATACTCTATTCTGTGGAAGTAGTCACCAGGGAAGTATCTACATATATTATTTGGAATCTCTGTAAGGAAGATTTATTCTATTTATTCATTCATTCAATCATTTATAGCAACATGGGAGCATGCGTGTTTATTTTATTCTTTGAGTTTAGTCCAATATTATCATTATTCAAATTGTTCCAGCTTTGGCCATTGGGAGCGCTTTTAAGTTGGCTCCTGTGTCCCTTTGACATTTCCTCTCCTTCTCCCGCCCTTCTTCCCCTTCTTCCTCTTTCTCTTTCTAGGACTACAAGATGCCCAAAGCTTACCTTGCATTTTCCCTGCCCTAGACCTGGAATCAGCCTTTCTTCTAGGGAGTCCCCATTTCTTTAGTGTAGTACAGTGTTGAGAATTGCTTTTCTTTTTTTTCACTCTGCTTTTTATAAAGCACACAATATATTTTCTACAAATAAATATAGCTGTAATTCATCTGTATGATATATTCTTCCACATAAATAGATTACCAAGAGAAAAAGTATGAAAAATCATAAAATGTTTCTTAGTAATCTATTTCACAAGGATTTGGTATGATTTTGAAGCTCTTTTCACTTTAATCAAACATTTTTCTGTAAACAGTGACTTTTTAAGAGCAGTAATAATAATTGTTAATATTTATTTAAGCGATTACTGATTACTACTTACGTACACTGAAGTGATTGTGTTAATATTTATTTAAGTGGTAATATATAGCACTTAATATTTTAAAATGATTTTTGCTTTACATAAAATTAATTTATACTTAACTGTAAAAAATTTAAATCATGTAAGAAAGCAAAAAAAGGTCAATTTAAATTATTTACAAGTACATCACATAGACATCAAAATACTGTTAACATTTTTCTCTCTACATATATTACTGCAGTATTTTTTCCTGTTGTTAAAATATTTTTCCTCAGTGAAATTTTTAATGGCTACACATTATTTCACGGTACATATGCACTTCAGTTTTTAAAATAATTTCCTATTTTGTACATCTAAATTATTTGTAGTTTTCCATAAATTCAAACATTTCTATAATGAACATTATTGTGGTGAGATTCTTTCACAATTATTTTCTTACTTTAAATTTCTAAAGTGACATTGCTCAATTAAAGATGTTGATAAAGGTGTGTACTAACAAGTTAGTATGGAATCTAACATTACATAATTTATGTAAATAAATTCCCAAGTCTCTTTCAAGAGTTTGAAATAGATCTCTGAAACTAAAGTTTAAAAATATTACAAGGTGGAACTTCCTTAGTTTTGCAAATTTTACATAAATGCAAATCTATATCTTCTTTTTTTTTTTAAGTCAGATGTCAATATTTTAGATACATTGACCATTCTTTGCAAAATAGCCTGCCTGCCATCTTCACTCTCTACTCCTCGCTTGCCTCTATTCTTCTTCATGGCAGTTATCTCTACCTGACATATTTATTTGCTTATATATTTACAGCATGTCTCCTACTCCGAGAAAGTGTTCCTCAGAGACTGCTTTGCTCCATCCTGAAGCTCATACTTAGAACAGTGCCTGAGAAACAGTCAGTACTTATTAAGTATTTGCTGAATGATTGCATGTTGTCACTCATATTTCAAAAGCTGGATGAAAGTATAATAAACACTATTGCTTTTTCACTAAGAATTAGGATCACTAGATTGGAAATATCGAGAATCACTCTGATCTACCTTGGTGCCACAACTAGTAATGTAATACAAGGCTTCAATTGTCAGAGAAAAAGAATGGTAATACCATGTTACTTTTGTTGGTGGTGTTGGGGAAAAATTCATTGCATTATTACTAATTGACTTGGTATTTAATTGACAGACATTAACTCTGGTGGAGCATTGTCCATCTCATCTCATCTGCACACTGTTTTGATGCGATCAATTTCTTCCTTCTAACCTACTACCTTTTCTTTCAATGAACCTGTGGTTTAAACCTGAATAGTTCAAATAGATTCCAAAATGTCAATAACAGCTAATTTAGAGTAATAGCGGCAAATGAGCCTTCTCCAAATCCTTTAAAAAATGATCTAGAGATAGACTCAAAAAGTCACTTCTACTTTGGGAAAAATAAAACAAAACAAAAACCTTAAAGGCTCTTTCATGAAGGTCAGCATCTCACATTTTGTGCAATATTTTGCCTTAAAATGTGTTGCTTTGCCCTTAAGTGCTTGATAACTCATAGTAGAACAGCAACAACAGTATCAGAGGCGTCTGATTTCATGTCTCCATAAAATTTGAACTCCAACATCCAACTGCCCGAAAGACAGATCCACATGGACCTTCCACAAGCGCACCTAACTCTACTTATCCAATACGTAATTCTTTCTCTGGGCCCCACTGCTGCTGTTCTTGTATCCATTACCCAATCACTCAAGATAGAGATCTGGGATTCTCTTCAGCTCCTCCCTCTCTCGCTCACCCGCATTCAGTTCCAAGTCCTGTGAAATTTAGCACTTCTAAAGCTAAGCACTTCAGCTTACTTTTTATCTGCACTACCCCCAGGCTACCATCATCTCACACACCGTCTATCGCATTAACATTGTTTGTTAATGGACAATTCCCATCCTCCAGCCTTATTTCCCTTAAATCTAGCCTCCACACAGAAGCTAGAAAGATCTTTCTGAAATAAACATTTTTTTGCTGCTAAGCTCTACAGCATGGCCTTCAAGATCCTCAATGATAGAGCTCCTGCCTCCCCCGACAGCTTCACATTTTAGCACCA
The DNA here is from genome assembly GCA_031878705.1 of Tapirus indicus. Lineage (NCBI taxonomy): Eukaryota > Metazoa > Chordata > Mammalia > Perissodactyla > Tapiridae > Tapirus > Tapirus indicus. The sequence goes on along the minus strand of CM062917.1, from coordinate 162,276,877 downwards.
TCTTTCTCGTTGTGTGCTAATGATGGTAAACCCACTGAATCCCTTGCTCACTTCACCGAAGGCCTTTCCTCATGCTATGCTCACTTCCTTCAACAAACAGCTATATATTTTTTTAATCTAGTTTTAGGCATCCTCCAAGTTTCAGATTAGCCTCACCTATTAGAAAAGTTTTCCTTGTGAAAGAGCTCACGCCTATTATTCCACGACATCCTTGCACACTTGTATCATACCACATCTCATCTTACAATGAAATTCTCTCTTTATGGGTCCGATATCCTCTGTGGACCTTAAGCTTCCCTAAGGTACAGATTCTAGATTGTTCGTTCCACTTTGTATTTCTGGCACAATAAACACTTCTTAAACTGATCTAAACATAATTGGTATTTGAGACAACAAGGCAATAGGAGAATTCCAATGATTTTATTTTCCTTCAAAACCATACCCAGTGCAATGCAGTTTACTCTCTTAGAGTACAGACTTACATGATTTAATGGCATGCGTTTATATAAATATTACAACTGTGGGTTTCTGATATGAATAAATAGATTAAAACATGAAATGCTGTCATGATACTCATACTATCATTATTTGTTTATAAGTCAAAGACTAAAACATTTAACTCCAGCATGAGTTTAAATACAAAATACATATTTTCCTTTTAATTGAATGCGTTTAAGAGAAACTTGCCTATTCTAAGATTAAAGTTACTAAGTTTTAAACACCTTTTAACAAAGTAATTTTACACTAACTGGATATAAATATTTATTGATATTCTATAATATTCTACTAAAAAGCATGATGGGCTTGCTCCTATATATTTTTTATTACAGGATTATTTCACGAAAAACAATAATATATGATGAGTCATGATTGGCTAATCATGTGGTTGGCCCACTTGAATAAGACACAGGGAAATATCGTTAATTTTTTGAAATTATATTATTCAACTTCAAAAGACAAAAATCTGAGGTTCTTCCTGCTCCCCCCAAAATGGTCATTCACACACACACACACATGCATGCACGCACACAGAACATCAGAAAAATCAAAGTGATCCACTTCTGAACAGGGTTATAGCTCTAAAATATCTGATAATGCAGAGATAATAAGCAATTTCTGAAAATTAGCATAAAATCTATTTGTAGGAAATCCATGTGGAAGCTATTTTTATTTATTTTTGTAAATCAAAAAGTCAAACAGGGGCCGCCCGGTGGCGCAGTGGTTTAGTCCGCGCTTGGCAGCCCGGGGTTCGCAGGTTCGGATCCCGGGCGCCCGCGGACGCACTGCTTGTCATCCACGCCGTGGTGGCGTCCCATATAAAGTGGAGGAAGATGGGCACGGATGTTAGCCCAGGGCCGGTCTTCCTCAGCAAAAAGAGGAGGATTGGCGATGGATGTTAGCTCAGGGCTGGTCTTCCTCACGGAAAAAAAAAAAAAAAAAAGAAAAAGAAAAAGTCAAAAAAATTAGACTTGCCTTCTCTGTGATAATATTGCTGTTTACTGAAAGCAGCTCTTCAGTTCTGACCACGCACAATCTATTTTTGCACTTGGGAAAAGACTATCTCGAATTATATATCCTGAGTAAATATTCCACAGATGAGGAAAGGAATCTGACATCAAGAAACCTCCCAGAAGGTCTTTTGTTATAAATTATTCCTAACTTTTATTTTAGATATTTTTTTATCACTATTCAGTTAAACTTCCATTTTGTCAGTGTTGAGGTCGAATTTCAATACTATATAGGCTAAAGGATGGCAATTTTATTTAGGGACTTGTTTTGAGAACTGTTTTCGTGGTAATCTATATAATACTGAGGAAAAGATAAATTATCCATATTAGTAAAGGGGGAATGGAGGGCTGTCACACAGAGGTGGGTGGGGGGCTATCAACAACCTGGCCATTTCTCAGAGCTGCCCTGGCTTGCTTCTACTTTCCCCTCCGAATTAACCATATCTTTTATTTTTTGTATTCTGATGCTTTGACACCTGGGGCTTTGCTGACCCTGGAGGGACTGTCCCTCCCAGGGTTAGCCATTCCCACAAGCACACTCTCCAAATACAAACCAACCAACGCAGAGCCCACAGCCCAGCTATCTCCTCTCTCAGGCTGTCACACTCCAGGCCACTCTCTATGTGCCCTAATCACCCTAGAGTCAGGTAGACAACTAGGGACAAACCTTGTGCCCCAGAGCCTGCTGAAATTATGTAAACTAGCCAATTCTAAACCTGCTTACCTGCCTCACCCATTCCTTCCTGCAGAAACCACAATAAAGGCTCTTGCCCATCCTCTGTCTTTTCCATCTGCCTCTTGACTGACCCTGGTGATTCCCCTTGTGCTCCTCCCAGTGCCCCAAGTTGTGACATGCCCCTGCCTCTTGGGAATTGTGAGTAATAAACTGTCTTTTCAATGACAGTTGTTTCCTGATATGTTGGCCTTACTATATTTTAAATTTTCTATGAAAACACACCTATTGGCTTTACTATACTTCTGATACACTATATTCTAAAATGCCCTCCCCAGAAAATTCCCTTATTATATCTTAGAAAAGAAAAAAGGAGAAAAATTGAAGTTTTGGCCAAACAAGAACAAAAATCTTAGCAATGTTGGCAAGGGTTATTCCATAGATCTGCAAAATGCTCCTTTAAAGAACATTTTAGAAATTATTATCAAGTGTCTGATATCAACTAGCATTCACTGAAATACCTTCTACACCCATAGCATTGTACCAAGAATGTGGGACCATTGAGGTAAAGGAGTGGGTTTTAAGGAAAAACTAATAAATGAGCTCTTCTGTTAAAAAAGAAAATTAAGATTGAATGAGAAATCCAGACAGATGAGGAGACAGCATAGTCAATCGCTTTAAAGAGTTCAGTAGTTCTATGTGACTTTAATATCTAAGGTTCATGGGTTATGGGCAGGGTTAGAATTGGAAGATGAAGGACCGAGTGCTCCATATGGAAGACATGGGTCTATGTGAGTGACGATGGTGTCCTGAGGGGAAGGCACATGTTCAGATTTGCCTCTTGGAAAGATAACACCTGTGTTGATGTGGGAGCGCAGGAGGGGTGGGAGAGAGTGCAGAGGCACAGACAGCAAAGCCCTCACCTCAAAGAAGCTGAGGGTCTCATAGTGTTGACAAAGGTCACACCAAGCCAGAATTCAGAAGATAACTGTCGTTAAAGAATGCAAAGCTTTCTGATGATGCATTGTTGCTACCCAGAATTTTGAAGCAGTTAAGTCTTCTCTAGCGACTGAAGAATTTCAGATGAATACTTTTAGTCATAGTTTCCTCCAATGGTATGACAAATCCAGTACCACAAAAGCATCAGGACTTTTAATGGAATTGAAACTACCCTAAAAACAAAACCAAAATGTCAAAAATCCATCTTTGAAATATGCTAAATATTTGAATTCAATTATTTGCACCTGCCTAATTTTTAGAATCTCAGTTTGCTACTTCTTTAGCTATTCCACATTGTGATGCTCTATCTCATTTAAACCCATACCTTACAAAAATAACATTAATCTAGAAATGTAAAACCAATATTTTTCCAAACAGTATACACTTTCCCAACAACTTCCACAAAGTCTCCTGAACAAGTAGCAATAGGCACTAAGTGACTAGCAAAGACTGTCATTTTTATTTATTTTACTTTCTGTACTTTTCTAAAAGCCAAAAATGTTTGTACAAATGATCTGCACTTACTTGTAAGAAATGGGGACATATTCTTAGTATGTTTTGAGTTTGTACACAGACTGTAGTACATTACAGCTTCACTTTATTTGTAGTTTGATTTCATACACCTTTGGGTGAATCTTTTACCTCAGCCATAAAATAGGATTAATAAAGCTCAGAATGTACACATGTCATGACATGATGTGCTCTCTCCTCTCCACTAGAGCAGTTGGGTCCTGTCCAGTAAAGCACTAAATGGTACTCCGTGGTCCGGTCGTCAACACACCTCAGCGACTTGGGCGCTGGAGGGAATCTGATTCACTGTGAACTCGGGTGCCGTCCATTAATTCATGACACCCACACACCCACCGAGGCCCTGGTGAGCAGACTGAATTAATTCATTTCCATAAATGAGCAATGCTCCTACCACTTGTGCAGAGAACTAGCTCTGACAGGGCTGAAATAATTGGGAGCTCCCGAAATTAGAAGTCATAACTTCAATGCTCAGAAGGGACAAGCAGTTCACACAAATCAGTGATGCTGGCTTGTTAAAACCATTGATCCGTCTCTCACTTTCTCACTTTTGATAGAGATAAGGGTGACAGAGACCATATTCTCTCTGATTAAAAAATCAACAGGGAAAAGATGCTAAATTAACAGCTTCAGAATTTGGTCTTGAGAGTGGAGAACAAAATAGGGAGTGTTTGGGAAGTATTACGAGTATAAGGGAGGTAGTCTTTATGCACCTGTAGCAAACTGAAGCTATGCAGCAATTCGGGCATTATTCAAACATTCAGTTTTTAAGAAAGGGCAGAAATCTGACATTTTAATGAAATCTCCCTATTTTTAAATATTGAGCAGCTAATTTGGGGTTGTATTAAGCAGAGGCTGCTAGCTAGTGCCCCACAGATACGTTTTATTTGGCCACACAACTTTTTAAACTTGAAGATTGTCAAAATATAAGACTAAATGGATCATAATAAGTTTAAAAAATTTATTTTGCCTGATATCATAATTTACCTGTGAATTACTGCAATATGTATTAACAAGGAATTTTATTTCTCAAAATACAATTTTTTAAGAAAACAACTTGGTTAGTGCTAAATAAATAGAGTGGATGGGTTAAAAAAAAACAAACAAATTTTAACCATATCATATGATACAAAGATACACCACTAAATGATATCATAAAACTACACAGGAAAGAAAGAAGGAAGGAAGGAGAGAAAGAGGAAGGGAGAGAAGGAAGGAAGAAAGGAAAACACCATAAACCTGAACTTTATTCACAGAGATTTTGGATAGAAGACTTTCTTAAAAAGAAATACATATTATTTTAAAGTATTACCAATTAACAGGTACAGCTGATCCTTCATTACTGGCAGATTCTGTATTTGCAAATTTGCCTACTCACTAAAACTTCTTTGTACACCCATTCATGGACATGTGCAGAAGGGTAAATAATTGGAGTCACCTGCTGCTGACATTCTCAGCTAAGGTTGGACAAAGCAGTGCTCTGCCTTCTTGTTCAGCTTCACTCTATAAAAAAGTGTCCCTCTCACAAACCAGTTAGTGCCACACTTGGCCTTTTCTTACTTTTGGGGGATGAGTTCGCTGTTTAAAATGCCTCTCTCCCAAGAGCAGTGCTGAAGTGCTGTCTAGTGCCCCCAAGCTCAAGAAAGTTGTGATGTGCCTTCTGGAGAAAATACATGTGCTAGATAAGCTTTGCTGGGCATGAGTTACAGCGCTGTTGACTGTGAGGTCAATGTTAATGAATCAACAACACATACCAGACAATATGTTTTGAAACAAAAACACAAATAAAGAGAGGTTGTGTATTGATTGGTTGATAAAAATGTAGTGACCAGAGGCTCACAGAAACCCAACCCTGAATTTCCCCAGGAAGCAATGCTTCACTATTTGCTAATTCAGTCTTCAGGGCAACTTTAGAGAACATAACTACTGTGACTAATGAGATTGACTGTATTTGCATTGCATTCATTTCTTTAAACAGGAATATAAAGCAGCATTTCAAACTACCACATATAAGAAAGTGAAAACACAATAAAGAAATATTTAAATTATCCTTGAGGAAAATGATCAACAAACTGCAACTCTTCATAGATGAGTTAATGCTACACGGTGTCACTTGACAAATGTTCTCCTTTTCTTCTTCCTGCTGCTTAGACATGCGTGTCAGCACATGCGATTCACAGGGAGAGCTTACAACGGCTAATCTCTCATTCCTCACATGCTTACTGCGACTAACCTCTGTGGTTTACCTTTCTCATTACTACAATTCACTAAGCACTTTATAAACGGTAAATCCAGTGTTAGTAGTACATTCATGTCGAAGGGGTTCAGGACATGCCACCCCAAAATATGCCTCTTTGGTAGATTGATTATTTTGAGCTGAAGGCACCCGAGAAACAGCAGATGCAGGGAGGGCTCTCTCATCTACCCCTTTTAACCTAAAAGCAGGTCAGAAAATTTCCCATGAAAAAGGTGCCTTCTCTGTCCCAGGAAGAGAATAACAACATTCTTATCACCAGAGATTAAGAGTGAACACCAAAATGGGAGCTGGAACCTGAACAAACAAACCTACTAAAATAACCCTTCTCTTCAATTAGTTTCCCCCAAATATTTCCTAATCACTATCTCAATTTACTGCCCTACCCCAAACCCCTTTGTCTTGTGCCATCCTTATAATTTATCACTCTTTGTTTAAAAAAGTGTATAAGCTTTTTGGTCTAATGGCTTCTTTGAGTCCATTTTTCTTCTGAAGACTGCCATGTACACACAAAATATTAACTAAAATTTGTGAGCTTTCTCCTGTTAATCTGTCTTATGTCAGTTTAAATCTTATGCCCAGACACAGAACCTAAGAGGGCAGAAGGAAGTTTTTCCTCCCCTACATTGTGTAGCATCTCACAGATTCCTGGGGAATCATAGAATCCAAACCACACCCTCCATTTACATTTCCCATGAGGCAAGGCCCAGAATTTTCTTTTTCACTTAGCCATTTGATTATTGCCTACTTTTCCTGACCCTATAGGAAATAATCCTCTTGAAATTTACAGCATAAAAGTACAGATTTTATTGAATCTATTAGAATGGGAAAACTAGTCTTTCTACCCTCTAAACCCTAAATTACTCTAGGGCTATAAATAAACTTGAAGTTGACTTCTTATATTTTAAGAATTTTAGATGTTCTTTATATAATTTATACTTTGAATTTCTTTTCCTCACATAAATCAAGGGTTTCTTTTGAAGAGATCTGGCATTTTCTTTTGAATAAAAGCTTGAGCTATTGAAAGTATTAGAAACCTATCGGTGAAGCTGCAGAATTTTCCAGCCTCAAGAAAGGGATCATTTTGAACTCACAAAATATAAGGGCAGACAAATGTCACAAATTTACATTAATTTTAGAAAAGGTTTGTTTTTTGTTTTTTTGTGTGTGTGTTTTTCTGGAAGGCTATTAAGAAACTGAATTTGGAAATAGGACACATTTTGATACAGTGCCTACACATCCTATTTTCAACTTTCTGCATTTGACATTTTTTACAGTTTAGGTCAATCCTAACAATTTACGCACTTCCCCAGGCATGACAGATATAATGCTGTTACAAGTACTATTTATAGTAGGGCAGTTAAGTCCTTAAAAACGTCAATGGTTGAGTTTCTCTTAATGTAGACCCAAAAGCAAAGCACAAGTCTTCGTTCGAGGGGGATAAAGGGCATGCTGAGACAGGAAATTTATTAGAAAATTAAAGTGATGCAGCTTTCTCATGACCCAAGAAGCATGTAGTCGAATCAACAGTATTAAGACCCTCCCATCAGACTTTAGGAAAGCCCTGGACCTGAACCCGGAGATCTCAGACCCAACCCTGGCTTATTCACCCTTGGCGAAGTCAATTCCTTCAGTACAATGAAGGAAGGGAACACATCATCTCTTCGATTCCCTTCAACTCCAAAATTAAGCATCTTGTATTCTGAGTGACTTGGTCAAGCTTACAAAGAACTATACCCTTATTTTCAATTATGGATTTTAAATTAGATTCTAGAGTGGCAGAATTCTGAATTTTAGAGCATAGTCACATTTCCTGATTATTTTAGAACATTATCAATTGGACATTCCCAAACGCAGTTTTAAAACATAAAATCCACCGATATTGAAACATTTTCACAGGTGACTACTTTGGACAGTTAAAATTTTATACAGTGTGTCAAAATTTGCAAGTTGGAGTAAAAGTATTATGTTCTAAATATCACATATATTTTCCATGTTGTTAATTCTTTAAAAGATAACAAATAATCATTTATTATATGGAGGCTTCCAGAAGTGGAATCGAACAAAACAATTTATAAAGATAGATTAATAGTTAACATATTTTTAGTGGCTTGACAATGTTTAAACAGACACATAATTAGTAAAACTGATTTATTTTAATTCTAGAACATGGGAACAAAATTAGTTATCTGAATAAGTTAAGGAATACATTCATGGCTACAAATAACTGGGCCCAGTAAGAATGAATGTGTGACCCTGAGCAGGTATGAAAGATCTGGTCACATTCAGCTATAACACGTCATGTTTCCCTCTCTTTTTGCTAGTATTTAGTCTGGCACAACAGCACAGCTCTTCTAAATATCAAAGAATTGTAACATATGTATTTTTCCATATCTGTCTTCTTTACTAAATCAAGATCACCTCAATGGGAGGGACTTTGTGTCTTTAGTGCCACTAATCCCGGTTACGGTAGCCGGAGAAGCGACAGAGATTGAGTTAAGACTGACAAGGTTCTACTTCCTGCCTGGTAGCTATGTGACCTTCAGCAAATTACAGAGCTTCTCTAAGCCTCGGTTTCCTTGACTGTCAAAAGGTGAAGGTAATGACAGAGCGTGCTTTATAGAATTGTGAAGACTGGCTGAGTTTATACATGTAAAGCATTTAAAACAGTATCTGGTATGCTGTAATCTGCTAATAAACATTAGCTTTTATTGTTATCACATATTAAATTTTTGTTTAATTGATTTGAAATAATGAATAATCTAATCCACCCACTTGGGAACATCGACTCAGGCCTGGGAAGAGAGCGGGTCACGTTTTTACTATATCATTAACGGACTTTGGACAAATTGGGGAGCCATGCTTGGTGAGTATAGGACCCACCCTACTTACTGGTCCCTATTTTTGCCGCCTTCACCAATGTAGCTTATTTTGCTCCCCAGAGGAAGGCAACAAAATATAGAGAAATAAAGTAAAAGGGAAATAACAAGTGATTCAGCCTACTCAATTCCTTCTCCTCACTGTGCTAAATAACATGGCAGGGCAAACAAGCATTTTGGAGGTCTTGCGCCACAGCCTTTTCACTACAACCTGAGGAAGCCGAGGTGCAGGGTAAGGGCCAGTGGCCTGTCCCAACAATCTCAGTCTAGGTTTTCAAACTGAGACTTGACCTCAAATCCCTCACCGGTGATTCTGTCCACAGCAGCATAACATAAGCCATAATTTCTGTATAGCTCATGAATTTGTTATCCAGAAAGCAACTAATATTTACTGAATATAGGAATTCACAATTATAGCATCGGGTGAACATATATATTAAATGTAACTTATGTTTTTGTACATTTAAAGTTACCAAATTAGGTTAACTCCAACCCAAGGTCTAGATTTATAGAAAAGATATATGTGCTTCCAATTTTGTATTTGATGAGATTCTGAAGAGTGCAAGGTGAAGAAAATGTCTCAATTGCTAAGTTACAATGCTGTGGTTCAGAATATATTAGCTAAATCAAGTAAAAAGAAAAGAAAAAGTGCAAAGTTTCAGACGTATGTGAGAAAAGCCAGACAAAATTGTTTTTCCCAGTGGCCCTGTGGTAAGTGGCAGTGGGGACTATTTATAAAGGTTCCACACATAGCATGTGAAGGCTTGTAAAGAGAGCATTTATAGACACCAACAGGGAGAGCAAAGTGCAAAGCCTGGGATGGGTGGAGACAATAAAGTAAGAAGGGCAGGACCCTGATCGCTTTAAACTCCTAAGCGAGTGATGCTGGGACAAGATGGTGAAGAAGCAGGAGACCCAGAACAAGCAGAGAGGCTGGAATGAACTATAACGTCAGCTGAAAGACAAGCAACTCTGTCTGCAGTGGCAACAGCTGGAGGAGTGTGGCTCCCATGGGACCCTGGTAGAAACCAAGCTCCTTTGAGCCACACAGTCAATGCATCTTAGGTGGATGACCTGGGCCCTGATAACACACTAGGAGAGGCCACTTTGCTTTTCAGAACAGACACATTTTGGACCTGACACAGCCTCTCAAGACTCAATTGCTAGACCTTTTATTACATACTTTTTCAAATAATATTTTAGAACTTGCTTTTGTTTCTAAGAGTGACTACTGTGAATTTTGTCACTCGAATTACCTTGTAAATAATATGGCTTCAAAATTTAGCAAATGTTCTTTATTTAAAAATATAATGTAAAAAAAAAGAGCTTTGCAACTTTTAGAAATATGCTTTTCTTCTCTAATTTCTATTTTTTTAATTTCAAAACTCCTGATTTTGAGAGTTACCACAGAGAAGCTCTAGTATCTTTGTAACAAGTATTCTCTTTTCCTGCTAGTTTCACTGTTCCATAGAGATCCTCTTTATTTTCCAAGATCCAAGTGAGACTTCTTTTTCCAAAATTTGGAAAAACTTGTTTGATGATTTGATAAACCTTTTCCTCTTGAAATTAGAAAAGTTTTGGAAAATGAATTAGGAGAATGAAGGTCAGAGTTCTGGGCTTAGGGAGATTCATGAATGCAAACAAGAATTTTCGTGCACAGTCCAAATTCTGCTCCAAAAAATTTTGTTGCACTATAGTGAAAGGATGACCAGGTCCCTTTTAACAGGTTTTCCTACTAAATAAAGCACAAACAGCCATTGTTAATATCGCCTACACTTTGTGTTCAAATGATTCTTCCAGGAATGAAAATAAAATGCTATTTCTGTGATATCCATTTTATGAGGAATTCCGTTAAAAATGAAATAGAAAATGTTAATAGACCAGTAGCCAATATTTATGGGGCCAAATAAGCCATGCAAGTGAGATACAAATAATTACTTATAAATATATACTATATATAAATTCACCACTCTCCCTACACACAAACATGGACGTGTGCATATATGTACAGAAATCATTCTTACACCACTTACACACATCTGCGCTAGGGCTGGCCATTGGTTAAAAAAAAAACAAAAACAAAAAAACATCAAAATGAGGGAAATGGATGTTTCTCTTTGGTGTCCTGCCATTTCAGTGACTATCCACTCCCTCACCCCCCACCTATTCAACACGCTAACAGACACATTGTAAAGTATCTGATATAAGAATTCACGTTAAGACGTAGGTATCTAATGATGCTTAAAGTTTTAAAGACTTGAATGGGAACAGCACTCAAAGGAAAGAAATGCTTCAGAGGGAACTTGAGACCCCAGAGAACAGGTAAGGAAAGGATAAGTTGATTGGAAGAAACGTTTCTTGAGTCTGAAGTTCTACCACGTAGATAGCAACCCACAATACTGGTCATGGCGAGAACATATACAGAACCACAGACACAATTAAACTCATCCATGTCTACTTTCTCTTAATGACAACATCCCTCCCAATCACAACAGAGGCAAGAATAAAATCATCTCCAGTATGAGAGGATAACAGGCAAAAATTAAGCCTATCTTTACTTTTGTAAAGCTCTGCAGTATATAGTACTTTGCTGAGGTTTTTGCCAATCCTTTGCCTGGACAATCTTTTACATTATTAAAGATGAAATCAGTTGTTTCCCAGTTGAAAATTATCAGATAGCATTACATGAGGGAGGGAGTCTGAGATTAAATATTTTCTGCAGGTATATCTAAAGGAGCATAGACAAAAGACTTTTTTTTATTATGAAGGACAAAAATATTAAATTGCTTGTTTTCTCTTATCTGTTCCACTCTTTGGCTTCTCTGTATCTATTTCCTTCTTTGTTTCTTACTCTTGTTTCTTTTCTTTAAACTTATATTCTTCAAATCTCTCTTCATTCAAAACTCATTAAGCCAAGAGTGAAAGCCCTTTCTTTCATATTTAAACAATGTGATACAGTATTTTCATTATTTTCTCATTAAAATACCCCGTAAATAGTACCCCTATTAAATTTTTTCTTAGAGTTGATGCCATTGATGAGGACTAAACTTGAAGACATTATAATGAAATTTTGTTGGAACTTCCAGAAGGAAACCGCGTTTGGTGACATACCTCAGTGGATTTCCTACCATTTCAAGTCATCTTATAATGAGGCTCCAGGATCTGAGGGCAAATTTATTTAGGAAACATCACTATTGTTTGACTCAGAGAGCTTTTGTGTATAGGTAGTAGCTACACAATTTCTACAGAAACACATAAAACATGTGGGTTGTAGATGCAAATGATTTGCTCACTGCTATTTATCATTTAAATCTCCAGACCACTGGATCAGAGGATGACTTGCAAAAAAGTTCTGAATGACATAATGGAAAACAATACACTTATAAAATGATTGGGCATAAAAAGAGTAGAAAAATGTCAAACAGTCAGCTGTGAAGGATTGGCTGGGTGACATACAGTAAAACTTTTACGTTTATAGAAAGAGTCTATGTATTTTTCGCTCTTCAAACAGAAAGTGTGTGGTTGTTAAGAGAGATATCAACTATAGAATTGTTTTCCAGCCCAGATAAAAGGGATATAGACAAAGATAACAAGACTAGGAGATAGATAACAAAGTCATTACAGATGCTATTATTATTATTATTATTATTTTTTTTTTGCTGAGGAAGATTGGCCCTGAGCTAACATCTGTCACCAGTCTTCCTCTATTTTGTATGTGGCTCAGCACCACAGCATGGCCACCAATGAGTGGTATATGTCCACGCCTGGGAACTGAACTCAGGCCGCCGAAGTAGAGCACATCAAATTTAATCACTAGACCACAGAGCTGGCCCCAAGATGCTATTATTTTCAATGCACTTTTCTTAAGCAAATTATTTGTTTTTCTTAAATCAAAAGACACCAACTTGGATTTATGTGATTTGTTGATTATAAACAAAAATATATCTGCACAGCAAAGGAAACCATCAAAAAAATGAAAAGGCAACCTACTGAATAAGAAAAAATATTTGCAAATCATGTTTCAGATGAGGGGCTAAAATCTCAAATATATAAAGAATTAATACAACTCAATAGCAAAAAAACAAATAATTTGATTAAAAAATGGGCAGAACGGGTCGGCCCGATGGCGTAGTGGTTAAGTTCACGCGCTCCGCTTTGGCAACCCAGGGTTCACAGATTCAGATCCTAGGCACAGACTGATGCACTGTTTGTCAAGCCATGCTATGGCGGCGTCCCATATAAAGGAGAGGAAGATGCGCATGGATGTTAGCCCAGGGCCAATCTTCCTCAGCAAAAAAAGGAGGATTGGCAACAGATGTTAGCTCAGGGCTAATCTTCTTCACCAAAAAAAAAAAATGGGCAGAAGATCTGAATGGACATTTTTCCAACGACATACAGATGGTCAACAGGTACATGAAAGGATGCTCAACATCATTAGTCATCACTTGGAGCCAGCCTCAGGACCAGACGGACACATAAAGAAGCACGAGTGGTTTACAGATCAGCGGGTTAACAAATCAACTAACTGATATCAGCTCCACCTGGAACTTTTATGTGAGAAATTAAATTTCCTTTTTTTCTTGAACCAGTTTGAGTCAGGTTTTGTTACAGAAAACTAAGGCAACCTTAAATGCTTATTTTAAATATTCTCCTAAAAATATGACAATTATTCTCTTTAAAAGCACAGAGGAGGAGGAATGCCCTATCTCCTCCATTCCTCTAGGAGGTTGGAAGTAAATAATGTGGTGGAGACTCTAGCTGTTCACCAAAGTGTAAGGTGTCTTATTTTAATAATAAAAATTCCAAGTTTTAGCTGGGCACATGGCTACAAAACTGAGACAAAATTTTTGGTTCTCCTTTGCAGCTAGATGTGGGTGGCCATGTGACCGAATTCTGGTTAGTGGGGTGTGAACAGATGGCGCACACCTGTTCCGGTTCTGTTCTCAACAGAAGAGGAAGCCCTTATGAACAGAAAAGTGCATCTCATCCTCAGTCAAAGAGACGGTGACGAAATGCCTCAGCAAAATTTAAAGAAAAGGAGAACATGATTGCTCCGAACCCACTGTTCTTTCGTGATCAAGGTCCTTGTTTTCTTCTTCCTTTTTGTGGTGCCAATTAATGCTTAAATGGCAGCAGCCAATCCCAGATTTATCTCTGCTGCTCCAAGTACAGCCAATGGTTGACTTCAACATCCCTTATATATATATATATATATATTTTTTTTTTTTGATAGCAATCAATGAAGCAATTGTCTTTCCTGCTTGAATAGACCAATGAACAAGTGACCAAGGGACATTTTGAATTGTAGTCTGCCTGTTCTATAAACATTATCATTTTGATCCAAAAAACTATTAGCCAGAGGCTACTGACCCCTAGTTCCCTCCTTTTTAGAGCACCAGCATATGAATCATCTCATCTGGTTTCCTTCTAGAGGCACAAGCCAAGCAAGGAAGACTACAACTGTGGCAAAGTAGTGTCAATGGTCATGGCACAAGATGGGGTTCATCTAAACTGAAGCTTATAATATTCCTATTTTAACAAGTTTCCTTTGATAAAGAAATTAGGATTACTTAATATCCTGTTTTTTAAGTGATGAGTGATTGAGATTGCTAATTTTGGTTTTGGCACAGACTCGGAAAAGAAAAATACAAATTGCATTTCTTGAAGGGAAGAGATGGTCCCATATTAAGATCTGGAGTGAATCCTATAGCAGCTGATGAGAAACAATGAGATAACGTGAGTGTACTTTCTCATAAATCCATAATCACTCATTCAGGGGCAGCCCAACTATCAGCTGGTTATGGAGCACTGCCTGACACAATAAAAACTGTTTCTTTGTGAATATCATACACGTATGACTTTATATAATGCCAGGATTCAAGTCCTTGAATCCTGGCATTATAATGTGTTCAATATCCGTCTTTTCCCACTAGATTATACAATCTTTGAGGACAGGAAATCAGAAATTATATTTTGCTGAATATATACTACATTGATTTCATATGAAACACAAGTGTTTATTTTATATATGAGAGAATGTTAAAAATATTATGGGTAATCTTTCAAGTTAGTTTAACTTTCATTTGAATTAATTCACTCTTGCTTATCTTTTGGCATACTTAGCTAGAGTCAACACTTGCCTATGGGTGAGGAGGCTGAAAAAAATAGGGAAATGGAAGGTGCTTGAATTGACTAGAAATCAAATAGCAAGATCGTGATCATTCATTGACGTGAGGCAGAAAAATAAGAAATAGTTCAGAATTTAAATGATACAAAGATATGCCACTCTATGGTACCATGAAACTACACTCAACATAGCATATTAGTTGAAAAATAAACATTTTTAGACACTCCTGCCGTTTAATTGAATTTGCTGACTATATGGAAACCCACTATACATACAAAGCTGATTTTTTTTCTATTCTTTCACAATGCATTAATTAATTGATTAATTCACTTAACATTAATTAATTGATTAATTCACTTAACATTTATTAAGTTCCTCCTATATGTTGGTCAAAATGATAGGGGTACAAAGATGAATAAGATGTATAATCCAGATCTAAAGTACAAAGAAAAAAATCTATGTACCTTTGAAATAACTAATAAGTATTTATCTTAAATAATCATTCCAAAGTTTCCACAGTAGGAGATTACCCTGAAACACTCATTCTCTTATACAAATCACCTCCAGGCATAGTGACAGAGTGATTTTTGGAATACGTACGAAACCAAAGGCTCAAGTTCATACCACACGGTATTGACTTCTAGCTGGGTGAATCTTATGTCCGTCAGACATTATTTTAGGCTGATGTGTTCTAAATAATCAATTAATAGCAAATCAAGCATATAGCTATGGAAAAAATAAACTCGAATTTGAATTCTGGTTCTACTACTCACGAACACTGTGGGCTTTTACAAGAAATATCACTTTTCTGAGCTTCTGTTTGAAAAATGTGCAAAATACTTCTGGGATTGATGACACGTGAGGGTAATCATCAGGGGTTACAGATGCTGTGTGTGAAAGGATAACCAGATGGTGATTCTCAAAACATAGAAGCTATATAATTGTTGTGTTTGATGTTGCTACTGCTTTTATTATTGTCACACAGACTATACTCCATTTTTTGTCCACTAACTGACTCCTATAAGGTAACCCGAAGAGTCAGTGCTACTAAGCCTGTGGCTCTTTTGAATATGAGTTTTTCACTGGAGCTACAACTCAAAGTGCATATTCTACTGGTTGCAGGATGAAGACTCAGCCCTGTGGGGCCCGCAGTGTGGGGGCTGGAAGCACGGGCCCTAGAATTAGAGTGTCTGGGTTCATGCTGAGCTCGACTGCTTCCTGGCTGTTTGATTTTAAGGACGTTACTTAACCTCCCCGCAGTCTTGGGTTCTTCAGGTATTAAAAGGGAAAATAATATCTACCTCCTAGCACAGTTAGTGAGGAATAAATGAGTGAAAACATGTGAAGTCTTTAGAACAACGCTTAGAAAATAGAATGCGTCCAAATATGCTGGTTACGTTTTATTATAGAGGACAGCATAGAGTAAATTAAGGCTTAGCATCAAACCAAATGAGACAAACAAAGAAGAAGAGATATTATAAACTAGACTAGAGAGTGGAGCATTTTTGAAAGAAAAATGAGGGAGACACAGAATAAGGTAGTCTGTTAAACCATCATGGCCATGGGACCTGTAGCTTCTATCTGGATTGCCACCAAAATGGAACCTACAGACATTAAGCAAGATCTGTTAAGAAGGAAAGAACACCAAGGTGATAGAGCTTGAAAAAATCTGTGCTTTCAACAGCTTCAGAATTCCCTGTCTAATCAGTAACAGCTTATCAAGCATGAGATGGGAGAAAAACAATCATCGGGACTCCAGATGGAAATGTTTAATGCATATGCAGTTTACAGGATGAATATAAATTGCAAACGTGGTGGGTTCTGGTTAATCTGCTGAATAAAAAAATATTGAATTTGTTCTACTTTAATTAATGAGGAACTGAATATTTGATACAGCAACATGCTTAACTCTTTCACAGAAAATCGACTGCCAATGATTTGTCAGAGAAAGTTGGCACTGGCAGTTTTATTTTCCTTACCAATGTAATTCTTTCAGAATATACTTTGCAACAGAGGTGAAATCTTAGATGCATTGGGATCTATTCTCTCTGCGCTGATGATAAAATGTGTCAATTTACCTAACTATGTGGAGTACAATGGAGAAGAATATAAGTATCATTTAAAATGTTTAGCACGACTTGAACAAAGGAAGAAAGGTAAAGCAGACGTCATGGGCAAGAGGAATAAGGGACTTAACATCCCCTGTTCATGGGTAACAGGAAGCCTGAGGATACAGAGGATGATAATGGGGAATGAATAAAGTGATATGTTTCTGTCTGTACCTACTTCTCTATCTGTAACCTGTGTATGTTAGAGCCATATTTTAACTGTATATATTTTACATTTATATAGCACTTGGTATATATTCCAGGACCTTTACAAATATCACCTTATCTAATCCTGATAATAACCCTGTAATATAGGTACTGTTATTATTCCCATTTTACAGGTGAGAGAACCGAGAAACAGAGAGACTAAGTAACTTGCCAAAGCAGCTAAAAAGTGGCAGGGCTGGGAGCTGAAACTAGCCAGCTCTGGGGTTTTTTGCCCTCAACCATTACGCTGAGGTGCCCAGCTAGACAGCAGCCAAAGTGGAAACTGCAAACATATAGGCATTTGATATGTATCCACTGACAATAATGGTAAAAGACTGGAGAAACAGAATATGTTTTGCTATTAGATAAAGTTTCAGGGAATCTGGGGATTTTGCTTCAACCTAAGAGTCTGAAGTTGCCCATCACCACTGTTGCTTTGAGTCTTTTCCTTTGTGAAATTAGGGGAAAATAATCATAAGCCTATCTTTTGTTTTCACTGAATAATGTGAAAATGAAAAACTGTGCAAATAAAAAATGCAGGTATAGGTCATCACAAGTGCATTTGCTTCCTTCAAACACCAAAGGGAAAGGAATCAAGGCCATCTGTCATTATACAACTAAAGATGCAAATGCAGCTTACCTTTATAAGGCAACAAAGAAGAAAAATAAATCTTTTAAAACAATTAGGTTGTTTCATTCAAAAAGAAGAGAAGATTAAAATCTGAGCTATAGGAACAATGGGGCTAAGTTGGAAAACAAAACAAAACAAAATTGTTTAAGGAAATACTCTATTTTCTCAAATTGAAAGCCATTTTGTTATTTTAAGAGTCTGAATGTAAAAATATTTTCTAAGTACTTTAATTAAAAGCTCTAATGCCAGAAGTATCATTGGAAGGAAAAGAAGCAGTTGTGTTTTAAGGAAACTCAGGAAACTAATCCGATGCTCTTTATTTGCCAGCTGATGGGTTATTGCTGTACATTTGCAGAATCTGCCATTAGCAGAGAACTAGGTTTTTAAAATGCAAATAGTTAATCTGACCTTGACAGTGCTGTTTTTCTCCTTCTTTTTGTTTTTTAAGTTATAAATCTTGCCTTCTTTTCTGTAGTAAAGCCAGGACTTCTATTAAAGTGAAAAATATAAACAGTCTAAATATTTTATATTATTCATTGACATTCCCCCATAATATTAATAAATTTACACTGACAGGGAGAAGTAACAAGGAACAACATCCAGAAGTTGTTGGTTTAGTTTAAAATTTTTTTTCATTATTAAAAATCACATACTTTTTTCACCATTAAAAATGCAGCAGATTCAAAATTGCTTTGAAAGTCACAACTGATTTCATTTAGAAATGTAGTCACTTAACAAGATCATGTTAAAAACTTTATGATATTTCATGCATATACACTACTATTTTTGTTAGGCTGGGATGCTTTATGAACATGGTCTTACTAATTCTCACAATATTACCCAAAAAGGTAAGAAGGGCTACAATTCATGGTGATAAAGCTTTTGTGCTTGGTGGAGCTGGGAGGTGAAATGCATTATAATCTAGTCTGCACTTCATGCTACCACCTGCCATGGGAATTTTTTAAGTTTTAGATAAGTGGGCATAAAAGCAAAGGGAGCGGAAGCCATGTGGTGCAAAGAGAACCCAGCCCTTAGGTTAAATGGTCACGCGGCACAGGAATGGGATAATAACACCTCCCACCCAGCAATTCCAGTCAAATGTGCAATCAAATTATTGCTTACCTGCACAAAGTACATATTGATTTACATAAATGGAGCATTTACATTGAAAATGAGATTTATGAGTGGATTTTTACTCTCACATATTACGATGCCCACTACAGTCAACTTTGAAGCATCATAATTGTGAAGGGTCATTTTAAAACTTGCCTGTATTCCACAGTCAAAGGATAACAGTACTATGGAATTTGTCAGCTTCCTAAAATGAACAAGGACTCCATATCTCAATCTCAGTTTAATGGACATCCAAAATGTGTGCCCCCAAATAGCTTGGTTATACATGTAGTGCCTTCTGACACAAGAAAAAAAATGCTTCAGAAGGAGCAAAACATCTTTAGATGTGCCAACCACAGCTACTAGAATAGTTCAAGCTTTGAAATCTCACACTTACAGGTTTGAGAATTCTTGACTGTCACCTTACTTTCAATCGAAATTTATTCACAAAATAATAAGACAAAACACAAACCTCCTGATCTATGATGGAATTTTATTTCAAGGAAACATATTAATATCATTATAAAGAATGATCTTTATTTTTAAGTTGATTTGTATTTTGGTCTATCCTGTTTCACTGGCACTGGCATAGAAATGGCTTTTTATTCATGTCATCGTTTAATGAGAAAAAAAGACGATTTTTTACTCAGATCATTCTATTTATGAAAGTTACCATATAAGGTATCTGCAAAGAAGGAAAGATAAAAACGCAAATTTTCTTCATCTGATGGAGATCTTAAATTGTGAACATGAAGTCATGCTACTCAATGCATGAGACTACTGTTTATATTTTTTTAAATGTCAGTTGGCCAGCCATACAAATAGAAAAGGCAGGAGAAAGCACTTAATGGACATGAGGATGATGAGGAAAAGATGGGTTGCTAGCAGTGCCATATTCAGACAGGAGGAAAAGAGCAAATATTTTTTGTAGCCAAATGATACACATCATCTGTAAAGAGGAAAAGGGAAGGTTATTACTTGTCTATTTAAACTCATAGTTTAGCCCAACCAAGTGCACCATCCAAGGCTATCAGGCAGATGATAAACGGAGGAGCAGATGGGCATCTCCAGAAACAACAAAAGAAGGAAAGCAAAAGGATTTTCAGGGAAACATGTTAGTTTTGGGGGGATGCCACTGAAAATTTTGGATTCTATCTCAGGTTCTTTATGCAGGGTGAACAGAATGAAGTAAATTTTATAGAATGGAATAGCTACTAAATCATCATAAACTAAGAAATAATAAAAGGTTAATTTAATTCACCACCTTGATTCCAAAAGCGAACTTGTCGAAGGGAGTAAACACTGCCTGGTGTTTATTCTATGATGCCATGTTTAATTTGGAAATGTCACTCTGTGCTTTCTGACCCAATCTCCTAAATTCACACACTCCTTAAATCATGCCACTCTGATTTCATTTCCCATAACTTCAATACACAATTCATGCTAAGGTCACCATCAACTTCAGTTTTACTAATTTAATGGACAATTTTGAAGTCCTCATCTTACATGATCTCTTAGCATTCATAACTGGTGCCACTTCCATCTTCCTGGCATGTTTTCTTGTCATATTCCTTTCGGGATTTCCCCTGATGTACCTACCACTCATTGTCCATCTCCTTTGCAGCTTATGTTCCGTTACTCAGCCCTTAGATTTTGGAGTTCTCAGGACTCGGTCTTGGACTCTCTGGTCTCACAGCATATTCACACCCTAGGTAACCCCATCCACATCTGTCTTCAATCACCTTCCCTATGCAGAGCTAAACCACAAATCTGTCTCTAGCCCTATCATCACTGAGTTCTTTATTATTATTCTTTATTATTATTTTTGTCCACTAGAAACCTTCTGGATTCTGTAAACACACTTCAAATTCAACATTTTAAAAAGCAAACTCATGATATTTCCTTTAAACCAGATCGTCTCCCATCAGCCCATACTTCTGTGCTTGTTATTGACCAATAACTGGTAAGGCCAGACAGACATGTGGGAGTCACTCTCAGCACTTTCTTCCACCCCAGCCCATTTTCATTCCATCACCCAGTCCTGTACAGTTTACCTGCTAATATCTCTTAAATCCTCCCACTTACTCCCACTCTGCTACCACCATCACGGTCTAAGCTGCTATCTCTCACCTGGACTATAACTATAGCTGTCCCCGAGTCTTCACCAGCTGCTCTCAGACTTGTCCTCCACACCGCAGCCAGAGCCAGGCTTACACAAGATAGGTACGATGATGTTATGCTTTGCCCATCCCCATCACTCCCAATACACACAAACTTTGGCTTAAGATACTTCAGTGGTAACCCTTTGGACTTCTAACAGGAAAAAAATCAGTAACAAGGCTTATAAAGTCATGTGTAAGGATCTTCCCAACTCTCCAGTCTCATTTCACATCAAACACTTTCTGTGCTCCAGCCACACCAGCCCTCCCTTTCTGCCCCTGGGAGTTTGTATATGTTCTTTCATCTACCTGGAACATCACCTTTGCTCCTGTCTTCAGTGACCTCCAAAGCTCAACCCAACCATCACTTCCTAAGGGAAATTTTCCTTCAGCATCCTAATGAAGTGGCATCTCCATTGGCATCTATTACACTCAGAGCACCGCCACCTTCGAGGATGAGCACAGTTGTGATGCTACCTCCATTGTGCAGTTCTTCAGTGTCAGTCTCCCCCGTGAAGGCAGAGACGGTTTTCCTCCCCACCATAACACTATGCGTATATCCCCAGACCCTAGCACATGGTTGGTTCTAGTAAGTTTTATTGAAAAAATGGATAATATTATGACCAAACAAAAGCTGGTCAAATAGCCAGAACTCCTAAGAATGACCTGAAACAAAATATATTTAGTCCTCTGTCTAATACTACACACACCAGTATTTTCATTCATTCATTAACTTACTAGTTCATGTATCCCATGCCCCTTCCTTAGCCCAACTACTCTTGCCCGCTTTTTCACATGTACCATTCTTACTTATTTTTCAGATCTCAACTTAAGTGTTACCTTCTCATATACGGTCAGCAAATATTTGTTAAATGAATGGTGATCTTATTATGCATTTATTGATTGCTGTAATTAGGTGCCAGGCAGCATACTAGGGCCTGGGGTTTCAAAAATTGATGTGAAATGTTTTCTGCCATCAGGAACTCATTACATATTTGGGGATTGCCATCACGGAGAGAGATAATTAAAGCATAATATACATGGGACAACAGAGGGATGCACCTGCTGCCTGTCGAATGATGCAGGGGGGAGTCCTGCTACTGTTCCCACAGAGCACGGCTGCAGAAATGTATACCTCCTTTGTTCAGGACAATGTGCTTGCTACCTGTTAGCCATACAACTTTGGCCATATCACCTAATTACTCGTTAAAAAGAAGGAAAATCCACTATTTTAGACCATTGCTGGAAAATATGTCTTATGAAAAAAATTTAACTAAACACTTTGATGGGCTATTTGCAGATGAAATGGTAGGCCCCAGAGCATCAGTTAGAAGGCTGGGTTGAATTGCTTTACATAGAAAAATGAAAGGAATGGGGCTGTGATGGAACAGCTGGAGGAGGCAGAGCAGGATCCCAGAGAGATGAAGACATGTAGAGAGATATAATGAGGCCCTGGGAGAAAAGAGGGGCTGAACCATAGACCCAGGGCCTGGGCACGAGGAAACACATGCACACACACACACGCACACACACAAACACACACATAAAACCAGAGATAAACTTCCTTTGGTTAAGTTTCTTTTGAAAACAGACATGTTGTTATTTAGTTTTAAATTGTTTTAATTTAAATCCTTCCTAAATGAGAATCCTTCTCTCATAATTCCTTTTGCCCTTCAGCCCCTAACATGAGTATATTCAAGAGGAATTGGTACAGGCTGGTTAGAGTTGCCTGATATGTAATCCTGGCTCTAAGGAGAGAATGAAAGCATGAAACCCTGATCATCCTTCTCAACCCTTGCATCCTTGCTTCCTACACTCCCTGGCAAGACCATAGGACTCTTCTATTTTAAGAACAAATGCAAAGTCCTTTAAATTCCCTGAAGTTCTACCTTAGGGTAGAAGCACGGGTAGGCTCTGTGGAAATCAAAGGCTAAAAGTCCTAGCGCTGGATGGTCTCTGTATAAGAGCAGCTGTTCTAGCAGTCCCTCTGAGCTCTCTAGGGCCCAGCATCTGGCTAGACTCTCGGCTGAGAATCTCAGAATTCCCAAAATAGTGATCCATTGATAGGTGAGGTTAACATGATGACGTTTCTCAGGGTATTTGAACCCTAAGATAGGCTGTTCATACATATTTTAGGTACAGAAGAACTGATAGGCTGAATCACCTGATACTGGAGATGTCATTTTCCCCAACAACAACATGCTTTTTCTGCTTCTGCATTTATGCCTGGTTACCTTTTTATTTGATTGTTTCAGACAAATCTAGTCCTCCTCAAAAGACTGTAATTTCCATGTGAAAAGTCTAGTCATATACTTAATTTCTCTCTCTGGTTGCAGCTAGGCACAGCATGTTTTCTTTAAAGTAAAGAACAAAACACATGGAATTGCAATATGCGAAGAGTATAGGACTGAACTAGTTGATTTTGTTTCAGATTAAAAGAGATTTTCAGGTAATTTGTTTAATGAGTTCACATTAATAAAACAAATGCTGACAATGCAGACATATCACAGCTCTTATTTAAAGTCAGGGCTGTCTAGTTGCCTACAGAAGTCCAGCTGTGACAGTAGATTATTCCTCTAGAGCTCTCTAATACCGCTTGTGGCTACTTAAATTTAAATTGGTTAAAATGAAATAAAAGAAAAAGTTCAATTTCTCAGTCACACTAGACACATTTCAAGTGTTCAATAGCTACATATGGCCGGTGGCTGCTGTATTGGATGGTGCAGATACAGACTATTTCCTCCATCACAGAGAGTTCTATTGGACAGCCCTGCTCTAAATACTATAGACAACAAGAGTCTGCAAACTTTTAGATTTGCAACTAAAGAATTTTGAGGTACTGGATCTAAAATTATCAACATGGATGCAATTTGTACATCGTTAGTTCAAATCTCATGCTGCATCAAACTTTAATTTCATTATGTTTGTGATCTCTTCCTTTCCCTACAACTGTTCATTTACTCTCCCATCCCAGAAAATCCTACTGTTTGTTTTCCACTGAACAGAATTCATTGGGAAAAAAGAAAAACTAAGTAGATGGAGAATGTGTGGACAGCAGAATTCTGAGACGACCACAAGATTTCCTGGATCTGGTTCCCATGAGTGGATAAGACCCTCCACTTGAGCGTGGGCAGGACCTGTGAAGGCGACGGATTCACTCTTCTGATTAGGTCATGTTATAGGGCAAAGTGAGTGGATTTCGAATATGTTAGCAAGGTCCTGCATCAGTCAGGGAACCACTAGAGAAACAGAACCAGAAGCATATTTATGTCTGAACAGATTTACTTCAAGGAATTGGCTCATGTGACACAGGGCCTGGCTAGACAAGTCCAATATTGGTAGGAGAATCTGTCAGAAAGGGTAGACTGGAAACTCTTGGGCAGAATCCTGCCCACAGGCAGAATTTGTTCTTCTTTAGTTCTACTCTAAGGCCTTCCAATTGATGAGATCAGGACCACCCAGATTATTGTAGGTTATCTCCTTTACTTAAAGTTAGTTTACTATGGAGGTTAATCACATCTATAAAACCTTCAAGCAATACCCAGATTCATGTTTGATTAAACAACTGGGGATTGAAGCTGAGCCAAGGGGACACAAATAACTGACCATCACAGATCCCTAATCGGTTGATTTTGTGTTACTCTTAAGGTGACCATCTTGAGTGGGCCTGATGTATGCAGGTGAGGGCTTTAAAAGAGGGTCTAAAGATTAGAGAGTTGAGGCAATAGAGACTCTCCCTCTCCTGCTGTCCCCAAGAAGCAAGCCATCATGAGTTCTACAGCTACCATGAAATGATTTCTGCCAACAGTGCTTGAGCTTGAAAGAGAACCCCCAGTCTCAGATGAGCCCACAGTCTAGGCTAACACCTTGATTGCAGTGTTGTAAGACTCCAACAAAGGATCCAGTTAAGCCATACCGAGATGCCTGATCCATGGAAATGGGAAAATAGTAAATGCACATTGCTGTAAGCTGCTAAATTTACAGTACTTTGTTATGCAGCATAGGGAACTAATACAGAATGGAAAAGGAAAAGAACCTGAAGTATACTGAGGGCAATGGATGAGCTTGGCACTGAGTTGTGAAGACTTCATAACTTATCTAAAATATATGTTAATCAGCTTGATTGTGGTGACCATTTTACAATGTATACGTATATCAAAACATCAAATTGTACACCTTAAATATATACAATGTGTGTGTCAATTATACCTCAATAAAGTTGAAAAAAAGTTTGTTATTTTAGGCTGCTAAATTAAAGATAATAATAAAATAAAATAATGCTGGTTTCAATTATTCTCTTTTAGCAGTGAACAGCTTTTTATTTTTCTTTCATCTTGAATGATAAGGAAGCTGAAGTTCAAAGAGTAAGTAATTAATGTCACTTTGGGTTCAAAGTGACATAGTACCTGTTAGATCTAAGACTTGTATTCTAGAGAGAATTCAGATTACCTCTTTTTTGTGGACACATGAATTATGTAGGACGGATGGGTTTTTTGATTGTCATTGTTACTTTATAAATACTGTAGCGTAATAACAAAAAAGAATTGTGATAAAATACCATTCTTTATAACAGTAATATGCAGTTCTTGACCTCCAGTAGATCTGGTCTAACATGCGGTCTTCAAAATAAAAAAATATCACCGTGGTTGACGTTAGGGAGAGTGAACCTATTTAATTACTTATGCCAATATTTTTCATCTTGACTATTTTCCCACTATTATGAGGTTATGCACTCTGTTTAAATTCAGTCTCTCAGTAAGAAAAACTAGTTAGAACCTGAGAACACACGTACTTATTAGTCTTTAATTGGGACTGATCATGGCAAGAATTTTAAGAAACCCAGAATCTCCTATAATGTTTAAATAAAATTAATAAAATCCAGTAGGTCAGAAATTTTTACCAGACATGTCTACAAGGCAAAACCAATTTCAACATGATACGCTGTTCAGTTTTAAAATAAGGGGAGCCATTCTATACGGCAACTTCAGCCTACCGGGAGCACTGAGAGGCAGCAATCTGCTGTGTCCTGCTGTGCTCTCATCCTGGTTGTGGCAGCTAGAGGTGGGATTTTAAGTCCTCTCCTCTTGGTTGTATTTGTAACAGAACTGAAGGGAATAACCTTAGAACTGGCGATGATCTGCTAAAAGTTACAGTCTACAGACATCTCTAGTTCAGTTTAAAGGGTAGTTATGGATCATTGAGAAGACTTTTTTTTCTCTCCTCTACTCAAATAATAGGTCAGTGTGACCTCTGTTGCCTTAGAATATTTGTACATCAAGCTCTAGCTGCAGATGTCAAGTTTCTGCTCTTAGAACTCCGAATTAACTTGTAATGTGCTCCCCTACAAAACTACCTTTCCCACCTTAATTTTGCTTTAGAGTTTGGAAAGTAGACAGATATAAAAAACAGGAGTCAAGATTATGATCACTTTCTCCATTTTCTTGAAGACTCCCGACTTTAATATCCACTAAAACCTAAAGGAAATCAGAAATATATTTCTAATCATCTCCACCTTTAAAAAATCAACTTAAAAATTAGTACCTGCTTTGTGCAAGGTATATTTTTGGCTCCTAAGAAGGATATGAATGCTGAATAAGAAATAGTTCATGTCTTCAAGAAAATGATAATGATAGTATACTTGGAGAATATTAACATAACATAATTAACTCCTCATGAAATTATATGATAAGGGGCAAAAATGAACATAAAAGCGATGTGATATAAGGGGAAAAATTCATCCATGTGACAGACTTGTGGGTTCAATTTTGTATCTGCCATTAACCAGATAGTCTGCAACCAATAACTGCAGCCTCTCTGGATTTCACTTATCTAGTGTTTAAGTAAGAGTTGGACAAGATCATTGTAAATTGTATGTAAGATTTACACTTCCTCAATTTCTTTAATAGTTGGAACTGATAGGCTAATACGTAGATCCCAAGTTTGTCTTCAGTCAATTTGATCTCATTCTTGATCAATATATTTCTTGACTTAGAACACAAATTGTTCTCTAAGTGAAGATTCAAATGGCTTCCATTTATTTAACAATTACTATGAACAAGATATTTACTATTAAAGCTTTCAGTTAATACTTACAATATTCAAGAACCTTACAAACAGGAAACTGATTCAGAAAGAATCAATAACTTGTCCAAGGCTTCATAGCTACTAAGAAAGAACTGGGGTGTGGACAAGACTCTAGATGATAATAGGTTTCCTCTGCTTTTGTGCCTTTAAACCCAATCTCATCTACAAACTTTTCTATAGGAAGCAGAAAGTAGAAGAAAAAATTATATAGGTCAGATTTACTTAATCACAGAGACACTCAAGGGTCCAGTATTTTATTCTCCATTTTGGCAGATTAAACATTTTCATAGGCTTACTTTATAATGAATTTAGCTCTGAAAATTTTGTAAAATTGATGTGGGATTTAAAGAGTTGTAGTTAACATTTTCATTTTTCTAGATTAAGATAAATCAGTTGAATGCAAAGATTTTAACAATTTCTAAGAAAGGATTTTTTAGATATAGATATGTTGAAGATGGGAAGAATAATTTTCCCTTCACTACAGACCTTTCTTCTTCATTTTACTTTATTTGGAGATATTTTGACATTTAATAGGCTCCCCTCTTATTAACTGAATATTTTGTAACTATTTATGGAAACGTATACTATAAGCACTGTTGGCTGGAGATGAGTAAGAGGGGAGAGGATGGGAGAAAGGCGGCACGTGTGCATTCAAGAGAATCCAAGCAACATTCACCTTCTGCAAAGAACGCCCTGCAAAGCACGGGGAAAATGTCAAATCTATACAGAACGGTGTGGTCAGTCAGAGGATCCTTCCACATCATTTAGCAGTTGAGATGCTACCCTTTTAACAACAAATAGCCTCTTGTTATAAGGTGGAGAGGTTTTTATGGTAGAACACGGACTGCTCAGCAGTATACTATGTGTGTGTGTGTGTGTGTATTAGCTTTTCTTTTTCATAATGGGTGGAATAATAATTATGAATTATTTGTCATGAGAATTCTGATATATCAATTTGGTTGACATCAGAATTTTAATAATCCTTTGTTAATGCTCACTCAATGCATTGTTACTAAAAAGCATCCAAAATTAAAAATTAAAATGACACATTAAATATCATGTTGATGGTAAGTCAGCATTTTGATATAAAGAATATTAGTATTGCTACTTTAACACGTCATTTCAAAAGGCTTAAGTGCTATATTTTAAATCACTAAAGATTGAGAACAGTGTTATTGACAAACATCATTTTGTATTAATTTTAATGTTTCCTTCTCTCTTTCTTTCCATCTCTCACTTCTCCCTCTTCACAGCTTTGTTTGTTGACAGTTACTGTCATTCTTAGCCAAATTTCACACTCTTTTACTCTCCTATGAAGTTAAAATGATCATACAAATAATCTAAGAAATTGAAATTGTGACTTGATAAGAGTAAGTCTCATAATGATTTTGATGGCATTGAGCTTAAGGTGTTTCTTTGCAAATACGCCTGTATTTAATTCCTTATGGTGAACTGAATATTAATTTTCAGATTTTTTGCCTTCCTTTCCTGATTCCCATGTGATTTAATTCATTATTTAAAGGTGGCTTGAGCATGAATACTCTCTACTTCACTGGGCTCAATATATTTCTTGATAGCCTCATTGGGCCTGTAACAATCCTTTTCGTTTTCCAGAAAATCTGAGATTTCATTGGCTCCTCACCCTTCACTAAGTGTCAATAAAATTCCCATGTGTGTAAAGGAGCCCAACTGTAACCCATACCTGTGGATGCATAGTTATCCTCTAGCATAAATTGCTGAGCAATTAGTTATTTTTTACAAACTTTCTACATATTTGATGGATAAAACAGGGACTCATTCTTTCAAAAATATTTCAATATTATCTACTACATGCAAGGCAGAATGTTCGGGCCCGATACCCACGTACTGATTGAAATCTAACTGAAATGAATACATGCATGTTACTTTTGATATAATACAATAGAAAAGGACTAGACTAAGTACTAAAACAAGATCCAGTATAGTTCTGCCACTGGTTCCTCATGGGGTGGTCTCAGAAAGAGCTATTCTATCTCCTTCAAGGAGCTCTTTGTTCCTCATCTGCAAACTTAGGGGCTGGACGAGACAATATCCAAGAGACCTGCCATCTCCAAACATTTTCTGGCTCCAGGACTCCTGTTTTTTGCTCTTCTTTAACATCAATCATTTCGGAGAACCTCTTCTCTAAGTACTAGAAATTATATTTTGATATGAAGGCAGCTCCTTCTAGAAAATGATTATAACTCTGTATGAGCATTAAAACCTCATTTTTGATGCAAAATTAATGTTTAAGGCATGTTGTCTTATGAGGTTAAGAACAGATGCTGGATAATAAAATTCATCTCGAAGCTGAGAATATAAAAAATAAAAGAACAGTCAGTAAATAATCCTATGCGCTACCAGAGAGAAGCAGGAAATATGAACAACAGCAACAATAATAACAATGGCTAATATTTATGAGTGCTTACCTTAAGCCCGCCATTGTGTTAGGCACTTTGCATTTATTATCTCATTTAATCTCCATGACAAATCTATGGAGTAAGTGTTATTACTCCCATTTTGTGGTGGCAGAAATGGGGATTTGGAAAGCTTAAGCAACAATCTCAAATCATCCATTAAATAAACGTGGATTTACTTTAGATTTAAACCCAAAGAGCCATCTCCTTTCATTATATCACATTGCTTATCAAAAAGGATAATGTTACACTCCAAAATATGGTTAGCACAAATAATCCCTGTACATGTTTACTGTGTTCAAAACTGAAAAGTGACATCGTGAAGCAAAATTTTGCAAATGAATTCTGAATAAGTCGATGACATACAAAACCACCCATGGCTGTATGCAATATTACAGACAGATGAAAACTCAAGTTATTTAATTTGAAAATTAATGTTTTATAGTTTAAAGTAGAAAAAGGTGTCATTTGGCTTAAGATATACTTTTCATCCTTACTGATCTAAAGAACATGTTTTTTATATTGTTTTCTCATTATAAATAGTATATTTATTCTTCAAATTACTAATCTAAGCATTCTATATAATATTCAGAGATAAATTTTGAAATATAAATCGCAATAGTATAGAGATATTACACTGCTTTTCATATATCATTTAAAAATATAGATTTTAGGTATTTTTATGGTACTATTAGCTTTAGACATATCATAAAAGACAGTTTTTGAATTACTATATTATTAGCATCTGAACACTAAGTAAACTAGTTTATTCACCTAGCTTTATATTTTCCTTCAAATACAGTAACTGGTTGTTCTTTTTGGGTAACAATTTATAGGTGGACCATCCAACAGGTTCCCAATTGGTTCAAACACCCAGGAGTGCCAGAGAAGCAACAGAGAGCCAGTGAGCTTGGGAAAGGAGGGGGTAATACAGGGTAAGTCTCAGGGCCAGCCTCTACAGACAGATCAAGTGTGTACACACAATGACATAGAATAAGACTCTAAAATGGAATGATGTCAACATCAACTAAGATTAAGTTCCCCCAATGAAAATAAGATGGGAGCTTGAAATTAAAATTGTTGATAAAGGGATGAGAACTTTCATACACATCTGAATTTGTAAACTGAGAATGAAATCTTGCATACATTTAAAACCTATATTCTGATTATAGTAATTTTTGAATGTTAGTAATACAGTTATAGGATATTATAATGCAGAAAAGTATGTAAAAGTTATCCATAATGCCAGATATCAGAAATAATTATGGTTAATATTTCAATTTTGGGTTTTTTTTTGTATTTTGTGTTTGAAATTTTTTTTACCCACTGGTAAGTGAAAGAGACACTGCTTTGTATAAACAATCTTATAGTCTGCTTTTCTTCACATAATACCATATCATGACCATTATTTATCATTAAAAATCTTTTTTAAATTTTTGTAATGTCTGTACATAGTTTATTCAACCATTTTTCTTTTTGTCACACTTTCAAAAAACTATCTTTAGGAAAAATTTTATTTTAAGTTTATTGTGCTCTAGTCAGAGAAATTCACATTTTTCTTTTCCAATTTGGAAGCATTTGGGAAAGGCAATCAATACACAAACAAACAAATACATCATTATTCTGGTTGTTACACTCACTGGTTGAAAGAGTAAACAAAAATTTATTTAGTCCTTAGTTTTCTCATTGGTAAAATGAAGAGAATAATAGTTCTTAACTTGTAGCACTATTAAGAGCGTCAAATAAGGCTCTTAGCACAGTATCTGACACTTCGTCAATGCTCAGTAAATGCTGGATGCTCTGATTATATAAATAATGATAATAATAATTCTTACTACTGTCCTCACTGCGGATCTGTTAGGCTCTGGTTTTGTGCTGCCTATAGGAGGTAACATGCTTTGGTGGAAAGACCGGAAGTTAGACTGACAACGTCAGATATGTGGGTAAGTTACTGTACTTCTTCCAACTTTGGTGTTCTCATTTGCAAAGTGGGGATGACGTCACCTATTTTGCAGAGTTAAGAGAACGCTATAGATATAAGCCAGAAACAATCAATGGTAGCTATTTCTCAGCTTCTATATCCAATATTTCCTAGCAGATATACTGCTCATTCAAAATAGTGGGAATTAATCTAAACAAATGGTAGTTTAGTTAACTAAATCGCCCTCTTTTTCCTTAACTGTAAAGCAAGCATAGAAATAGCAGTATACTCATTTTGAAATGTGATCCCAGTATATTATGGGAATTAAGGTCATAGTCAACAGCATTCCCATTCTTCACTTCTCCCCCCCAAAAAGGACCACTTTCCTATATAAAAAAAAAAAATAAATTTCACAGTCGAGATTATTATGAACTAAGTGAATCATCTGAACCAGATTGAAGCTGCCTAGTGTTATCCAAATAACTCTTTGATTTGGTCAGTTCAATTTAAAGCAATAAAATATCAGCCAAACCAATTTAATGGCATCACCCACTAAGGAAATTGTTTGAATCTCTTTATAGAGCATAATTCTATACTCTCTACATATTATGCCCCACTCTGTACATCTCTGAATAAACATGATTAAGATGATATGGTGACTTTATCCTCAAAATCCAAAGAGCATTCACTTGTATCATATCATTCCATTTCTCACCACAGCCCTAAGAGGTAGGGAGGAGGAAGAAGGCATGGCATTTTATATGGATTGGAAAGAAGTGATTTGGATTAGTGAACATGTTCACTGGGTCATGTGGTGTTATGTGGTGATCAGGGGAACATTGTTAAAAATGCAAAACCAGGCCTTCCTCCTTTCCTTAACTGGGAAGCACAGAGCCCTTTGAAAAGGAAGCTAAGAAAAAGTAGGACAAAGCTTCATTTTATTTATTTGTTTCCTCTCTTTTAGAGAAAAATCAGCTTCCACACTATAGATTAAAGGTCAATGTTTCTCAAATCTGAACGGAGTGTGTGAAAACAACATGAATTTGTAGACTATTAGCAAATCCCATTTATATTTCTACTGTTTTTAATTGTCTATTGGTAAATGCACAATGCAAAGGAGCAGCCATATAAATAATACTTAGCCTAAACTATGTAGAGGATCCAGTCAATTTTATTTTGATCCCAAACTTAAATTCACATTAAAGAAAATGCAAAATTAGCCAAAGAAGAATATAGATTTAAATTGATCCTAGTTGAAAAGATGATATAACTAATGGCAAAAGAATGATGAATTGGCAATTAATAAAAATAAAACAGCTTATATTTGAAAAATTTGGAAGAAATTTTGTATGATTCTCCACAAACAGCACAGATAAAATATATGAGAATTCAGGGGGTCATTTTTCTTTGTAACATTTATGCTGATAACGTGATGTGCTAGTGTTTCCATGTACAGTATACACATAGAAGACCTCTATCTGTAGGCATACTTTAATACCACCACTATCACCCTTATCAATATAAAGCTTACGGAAATCTCAGCATGCAGGATATACCTCCTGCACATAGAAAACACCACACTATAGATGAAATGAAAACTGAATCGATTCTTACAATATGTCTATTTTCTTTATTCCATAGTTCCTAACAATATAATGAAGCAATTACCAGGTGACAAGCACCATCTATACAAGTGGTTCTCACCAGGGGACAATTTTGCTCCCCAGGAGACATTTCTTAATGCCTGGCAAGTTTCATTGCCACAACTGGAGGACGCATGGTGTTTTGCTAGTATGTAATCGGTAGAGGCCAGGGATGCTGCTGAAGATTCTACAATGAACCGGACAACCTCTTCCTCCCCAACTCCCCGAAATGAGTTATCTGGCCAAAAAAATCAACAGTGTCAAGGATGAGAAACGTTGATCCATACTGATATTCAGTATACTGATATTTTATACTTGGCCAAAGTATAGAATATGATTTGTTTTAAAATATTTATTTACTCTTATTTTAGAAAGAATACACAAAAACAAGAAAATTAGAGAATAAGAGAATGAGTGGCAGAAATTATAAAAGCAGAAGGAGATGAGGTGATCTAGAGTCATCATGGAAGGTCGTGTGACAGATGTAGGAGGTTCGACCATCATGCTTAGCAGTTTGTGGACAAGTACAGAAATCAGTCTACATTGCTGGTCAACCAAGAAGAAAACACCACACATTCTCCATTTTATGATCTTGAATTCAGAGGACTCCCTTTGCAACATGGTCTTATATGAACTTCTGCCATGTTTCACCTTAAATATTGTTGGAAAAAACTCATCTGGAGAATCACTTAAATCACTTGTCTTGCTCTGCCCCTTAGATATGTTTCTGGGCCTCTCACTGGGTTTTGTTGTAATAATTACTGAACTTGCTTTTTGATTGTTAATTTCAGCATTTGCAAATATGCTTTATTTTTGGTCAACAAAAAGTACTCCTATAATAAATGGACACCACATATCTACATTTGGAGTAAAGATTAGTCGGAGGGGCTGGTAAACCAACTGTGCCCAGAGTCAAACACTAATGGAGTGAGCAAGCTCAGTTATATTTTCACCTTGTCCTCTGCAACATAGAAAAATTTGGAGAAATGATTAGACAGAGAATTATCTTTTCTTTGTAAGCACAATGCCATAGGAAAGAGGGCTTTCCCCTCTCGATATTAAAACATTTACATTTCAAAGTAAGTTTAAGAATCCACTCACCCATGTTCTAGAGTCATTTTGTATGATATACAAATATGGCTGATATAGCAAGTTTAAAATAGCACAAACCACTAAATAAACAACTGAAAATAGTAGGTTGATAGCAGGGAGGAAAGAATGTTGCATGAGGTTTTGCATTGTTGATTTGACTAAGGCTAGTAATTCATACAATCTGGGATCAGATGGCTAAATCTGATTTACACAAATAAAGGTTTTACCTAGAACCTAATTTTACCAATAATTTCAGAAACAAGCCAAGAGGCTGTGGTATAAGGCCTAACATTAAGGCCCAATACTACATTACCTTGACATCTGAGAAAAACCAAGAGGGTCTCAAATGGCCCAATGGAAAGTCCATCTCAGGACTCCGCTCCTGTGGATAAGGCCCCCCAGCCTAAAATTCTCCTGTGTCTCAGGGACCAGGCATAGCCCCTGCTTATTCCTGAGCATTTAGGTTATGATACATCTCCATTCAACACCTCAATAATCACTGAGCTTATGAGTTGTTTTCCAGGGAGCCAAGATCATACATCCAGAGAAGCTAAGTGTGTTTACCATAAGCAACCTAAAATGGGGATATCCTGCTCAAAACATTCCATAGGTAAGGACTTTCCTCCTAGAAAAGATACTTGTTTGAGGTCCCTGGGGGTACAGTTATCAGTATAATTACAAAGAGATTGGTCCAGGTTACCTGCTTTCCTTCTTCGCTAAGAGCACTCTCCCAGTAATTGGGAGTGAAATGGAATATGGGACAACTTCTTTAACTCCTCCCAGTCCACCAGAACAAGCATGAAAGCCTGAAAAGCCTAATATGACACTGTTTGGAGCATAAGAAAGTATTACATACATGTTCCACTTAGGATAGGAGTATAAGAAAAATAAAATTGTGATAATTCTTTTCAAGTCTAAGTATAAAGGATCTGACGCTAGTTTAACAGGAATAAAATAATCAAGTGTTTTAAAATGACTGATTTCTAATTTTTAAGTGATATATTCAAGTAATTTGGATTCCTGGAAATTTTAAAAGTCAGCATACTACATGATTATTTCATTATATTATTACTTTTAATTCATGAATGTGATAACGACCATCTTAAATATTTGCTCTTCTCTCCCTAGCTAAGCTAATTTGAATACCTTATAATTAAGACTAACAACTGAAGAATAAAAGCTAATAAAAGAATCTCTTAGTATATATATGCAATGTCTTACATTTTACTTCTTTCCTGACATTAAAGAGAGATCACAAGTGAAATGTTGACAAACTGTATAACTGTAACTTTGACTTAAATACTCTTTGCAATCACCTAACATATATAAGGATTAACATATATGTAAAAGAGAGTTAAAATATCTCAGGAACTGAGATTCCCTGAGGAAATGCACTGACTGAGGTTGACAAACTTTCTGTACCAAAAATGCTAAGAAAGCTTGAGTTGTGTTATTTGCAAGCTGTCCTTAAATGAGTGTGTTATGAAGATCAGTGCCTTAAATTTTCCTGTTGGACTTGTGGGATGTACAATACTGTTGAGAGGCTTTTCTTGCTGCGTATCTCCTTCTATATGTTCTTCGACTTCTGATGAAAGTGAGAGAAGAAAGTGCGAAAGCAGGACTGCACTGGAACATCAAGAAGACAAAGATCATGACTGCAAAAGAACTACACAACTATAACGCAGACAATGAAGACATTGAAATTGTTAGAGTTTGTTCGCCTTGGTTCAGTCATCAATTTAGATGGAGACTGCAGCCAAGAAATCCAGAGAAGATTGAGACTCAGAAGGGCAGCAATGAAAGAATTAGGAAAGACCATCAAGTGTGAGGAAGTGTCATTAGAGACTAAGGCCAAGATTATCCACACCCTCTCATTCCCGATTTTTATGTATGGGTACGAAAGCTGGACAGTGAAGAAAACTGACAGAAAAAAACAATTGATTCATCTGAAAAATGGTGCAGGAGGAGAGCTCTATGGATACCCTGGACTGCCAGAAAAACCAAGTGGGTCCCGGAGCAAATTAAGCCTGACCTATCGCTGGAGGCAAAAATGATAAAACTGAGCCTGTCCTACTTTGGCCACATTATAAAAAGGCAGAGTTCCTTGGAAAATACAATAATCTTGGGAAAAGTAGAAGGCAGCAGGAAGGGGAAAAGCAAATATAAGATGGACTGACTCCATAAAAAAAAGTCATAGGCATGAAGCTACAGGAATTGAGTAGGGCTGTTGAGGACAGGACATTGTGCACATCACTCATTCACAGGGTCGCCGGGAGTAGGAGCTGACTTGATGGTGATCACAAATACGTTCTTGTAGTGAAAACTGTGGCCCAACTTTTATAGTCATTAGGATCTACAAAATAATATTTTCTGTAGGCCATCACTATGATGATAAAAAGTCCTTGTGAGCAGAGAAGAAGAAAAGAAGAATTAAGGAGAGGAGAGAGATATCAAATGTCAGAGAGGGAGCAATGCTTTTAATTGTTATGCCGAATTTTTAGGTCTGCAATTAAATCACTTATGCAAGTCACACAAGCCTGTGGATTTTGGCTTCCTCATTAGTAAAACACGGGATAGGGCTGGGAAGTCTCTTGGGAACTTTTTAAAGTTCTTGCGGAGTATACGTATGGCTCTTTGTATTAATCAAAATACCTTATTTGTAAACCATGCTGAGTGTGGTTATTTTTCATTATTTTATTATCTTCAACCAGTTATCATAACATGTGTATGCTTTAAAATGTTTCTTTTTCTTAGAAGATTATTTTATGAACAGAATTTTGGACTAATAATACAATAAAAAATATATCCTCCCTTATTCCACAAAAGAGGTATACCGTTATTCCTAAATCAACTGCAAACATGGATATGATTACATGTTATTCTCTACCAATAATTTTAGTTTGCTTTAATTCAACATTGTTGATTTTATATGTGAACTTAACTTTGAACATTCTTGAGAGTAAATTTAAATTTAGATTTTTTTAGTAAGCAATACAATGTAAATCTAACTCTAAATCGGCAACTTACTAAATATTTCTCCAAAATATGAACTAGCTGCTGTGGGGGATCAGAACTGGCCACCCCCAAATGTGTCTCTTTGGCTTGATTATTTATTTTTTTTGAGGAAGATTGGCCCTGAGCTAACATCTGTTGCCAATCTTCCTCTTTTTCTTTTTTCTCTCCAAAGCCCCAGTACATAGTTTTATATCCTAGTATATCCAGTACATAGTTGTACCTAGTTGTAGGTCCTTCTAGTTCTTCTTTGTGGGATGCCGCCTCAGCATGGCTTGATGAACGGTGAGTAGGTCCATGCCCAGGATGCAAACCAGGGAACCCCGAACCCCTGGCTTCTACTGGGCCAGCCCCCTGGCTTGATTATTTTTAATAACAAAAGACTCTGAAAGAAACTTTGACCTTCCCCCCTAACTGCCTAAAAGAATTTAAGAGAGAAGGCCTGTCCCCAGGACAGGCCATCACCATAGATAACTCTGGGTATTCATAGACTGTGAGGGCCTTACTACACCCATTCTTATCAAAGTTCTGTCTACCAAACATTTGCTTTTCTATTTCCATGTATATTGCCTTCCTTCCCTATGAAGTTCCAAGCCACTACCCCCAACATCCTTCTTTGTCTTTTGCTGAAGATGATATTTAAGCTGGCAGCTTGCCCATTTTGGCAAGTTACTCAGCTTTCCTGGGTTTCTCCCACGTACACATGTCACAAAGCTTTGTTTGATTTTCTCCTGTTGTTCTGTCTCATGTCAATTTAATTCATAGGCCAGCCAAAAGGACCTAGAGTGGGTAGAGGAATTCTCTTTCTCCCCTACACTGCCATTTGTGACTGTCTTGTACCTAAGTACAAAGCTACACTTGCCATGTTTTCTCATTGAATAGACTCAATAGTAACTATCTTGCAAGTAAACAAATTACAGAAAAATTTAATTAAATGCTGATAGCACGTATCTCCATAGACATGAAAAATGAGAATGCAATTCTTTGTTTTTCATACCGTAATTTTCCTTTCGATGCAAATGTCACCCTCAAATGTCAATCCAGGAATGAGACCCACTGAGTACTGACTTTTTACTACATAAAATGATAATACCTTATTATCTTTTAATATCTGTACTTTTAAACTTATGTTTCTAAATAAGAAAAGACTATGACACAAATGATCCAGTATATTTTTCACCATCTCTAAAATATCAGACTGTTATGAGAATGATCAGTTGATGCATTATCACCTCCAGGGTGAGCCACAATGAGATATATAGAAATAGTCTATTACAAAGTATTCCAATTCCAGTTTGAAATACCAACTACTTTTTAAAGAACTGAAGAATACTACATGTACTTGAAGCTAAGTTCTATTTCTCTTAATGTCAAGAACATTTCTGGTTATACCATATCACATTTTTTTAAATTTGTTTTTTTAATTAATTAATTAAATTTTTTGGTGAGGAAGATTGTCCCTGAGCTAACAGCCGTGCCAATCTTCCTCTACTTTGTATATGGGACACAACCACAGCATGGCTTGATTAGTGGTGTGCAGGTCTGTGCCCGGGATCCAAACCCATGAACCCTGGGCCTTCAAAGTGGAGCATGCAAAGTTAGCCGCTATGCCACCAGGCCGGCCCTCAAATTTATTTTCTTTAATCTAATTGTATATAAACTTAAGAACATAGCGTGTCTTGCATACATAATATACTAGCATGACAATTTTAATTATCTCTTTACCATGTGTAACTTGGCTTGGATAGCTATTAAATCTATTTTTTATACTGATTTAGTTTTATTTTCACATTAATCTGGATATAAAGTTCAAAGTAATTAACGAGTGTGATTTTTTCCTCTGCTGATAAGCAAATTGTATATGTAATCCATGAAGCAGCTTCATACACTTGTGGTTTAAAATAATCTTAAATAGAAATAACACAAGGTCTAGACACATTTAAGTTAGAGAAAGAAATACTGAGTGTTTTATATGGCTCTGCTGGAATATCTATTAATATATTCAGTTTAGCAATTATTTCAACATTCTGTAGGCCCCTAGAGCACCACTGATATGATGCAACTGAATCATACCCTGTTCCACCAGTGAAAGAATCTATACAGCATCAAATAGTAATCAGTTTTCACTGAGGGAACAAGTTAGGTCTGTATCATTTACATCTGACAGTAGTTCAGTTCAGCAATCATTAATTGTGCACTGGAAGTCTGCTAATTAATGGAATGCCAATGATGAATAAGATAAATTGTGTGCCCTCTCCCCCCAGTATCTTACAGTCTGCTAGAGATTGGAATGGTTTGGTCACTATTCCATTGGAAATATTCATATAGTGTAATGGGAGTAAAGAAAAAAAAGAGATGTGGTTCATTCTGGAATTTCAGAGTTTTCTTGTTGGAAACCGCATCTCAACTGAATCTTGGACAATGAGACAGATTGGTCAGGTGGAGAATGGTGGAGAGGGCACTGCAGTGGGAGAGGATATCTGGGATGAACGCATGTTGAAGAAGCAGGTCATGTATTGGGAAACGGGAATAGTTTGTGTTAGTGGAGCACGGAGTGTAACATGGAAATGATCGGATGTAAGATTGTAGAGGTAACAGGGAGGGCACTATATTTCAAGCTAACAACTTGGACACTATGGGCAATGCAGCATCATTAAAGTGTTTTAAGCACAGGTGTGATATGGTCAGATTTGCATTTTAGATTTAAAATTAGCAAAATTCTTTATAAACAATTCAATAAATGCTAATGGATTGATGAATCTGTGTCACAATATAGCGATCTCCAAGCAACACAATAAATCTTTTATTTCATATATGTGTGTGTGTGTGTGTGTGAGAGAGAGAGAGAGATGAATACAAAATACAAGTATCTAGGACTTTTTATATTATGCAAAATTAAATATCTAATTTAAATAGGAAAACATGGGTTGACTTCTAGAACTGTTTCTCCTTTCTCTGCCCAACTAAACTGATCTACACAGAAATTCTTACCAATTTTAATGAATACATATTATACTGGATTGAACAAGGTTCCTCTGAAATTCATATCCACTCAGAAACTCAAAATGTGGCCTTATTTGGAAATAGAATCTTTGTAGATGTAATTAGTTACTTTAAGACGAGGTCATACTGGATTAGGGTGAATCCTAAATCCAATGACTAGTGTCCTTATAAGGCCATGTGAAGATACAGAGACACAGACACACAGAGGGAAGAAGGCCATGTGAAGGCAGAGGCAGAGACTGGAGCGATGCAACTACAAGTCCAGGAATACCAAGGATTGCCAGCAACCGTCAGCAGCTCAGGAGG
The DNA here is from genome assembly GCA_031878705.1 of Tapirus indicus. NCBI lineage: Eukaryota > Metazoa > Chordata > Mammalia > Perissodactyla > Tapiridae > Tapirus > Tapirus indicus. The sequence continues at coordinate 162,236,195 of CM062917.1, read as the reverse complement.
AGGTGTGAAACAGTTTGTCCCTCTGAGCCTCCAGAGGGGAGCAACCCTGCTAACACCTTGACTTCAGACTTCTGCCCTCCAGAACTGAGAGACTCAATTTCTGTTGTCTTAAGCCTCACAGTTTGTGGTAATTTGTTACGACAGCCCTAGGAAACGAATACACGTACGTGGCAGCAGCTCTTGCCTAGGCAATATGAGAGCTATGGGAGTTAATCTGTGGCCCCTGTGAGAGGGTATTCTCATTAGCACAGCATGAAAAGGACAAAACATTGTCCTTTCTCTATTAGCATTTGGCTTCTCCTGACATGTTTTGTTTCCCCCAGCCTGGCACTTATTTTCCACCATGATTTGCATTGTGTGACATATCTAGACTTTATTAATTATTCATGCAAATTGAGGGCATATGTAAAAATCACTTTAGTTGTGTGTATCCTAGTTTCCCCAGGTGCTGACCTTTTTCTTATGAAGACTGGTTAAAAGCTAATTTAGTATTTGTCATCAAAGATGCTCACTACTTTAATCGATACACTATGTTGGGCTTTTGTCAAATCAATGTTTGATTATGGCAGCCATAAATGATTTTTGAAAATTACTAGACTGAGACTTCTCCCTTCTGCTTCATGCGGTCCCTTTGGTATAGACTAAGAAGATTAGCATCACTGGTTTGGGAGACAGCTCACTGAGTCAAAAGATACGGAGCATATCACTAAATTTTAAAAATAACAGCAGGCACTTGTTTCAGCTAAGCTTGAGGGAAAACCACATGGAGAGGGAGCAGAATAATTTTAAATGAGTTTAAGTTCACTGAAATCGGAATTCATATTGGCGTCAAGACAAGTTAGGCAACAAAAACAGTAGAACCCTAAAGCGTTCAAAGCAGTGGCCTGGAACTAAACTTCTCCACCTGGAATAGAGTGGACTTCCTATTTTCAACCTTGAGAAGCGTCCAATTTCTCAGATGACAAAGTAATCATGGAAAAACTGCACAGAGGAAAGATAACAAACACAAGGGGAATTGCCTTCAGCCTGCGTGGCAGCAGAAGCAGTGCTCTTACTGAGATTTCTCCCTCTCTAGTCCTTCTGGCAAACTCTGAAGTAAAAGAAGTACATACAAGCCCATTCCCTAACCTGCAGGTTTAAGACAGATCTCAGATAAACCCTCTAAGGGGTTTCTAGAAAGATGAGAGAATCCATTTCTCTCTCCCAGGAGTGATCAAAGCCCAGTTTTCCTATTTTTTTTTAAAGAAACTTATTTTCTTGGAAAGAGATAAATAAAATTTGCATTCTTCAAAAGTAGACAAATGAAAAATAATCTGATCTGGACATTGGTTAGGAAAATGGGCTGGTTAGGGATCTGGTTAGGTAGTAAATGACTAGTCATCAAATTTTCAGCAGTAAAGACAGCTTCCAGGATGATTTAACTGTTGTTTTCCAAACTAAAAAAAAAAAAAAAAAAAAATAGAGGCTGCCATTTAAAAAATTAATGTTGTTTAGATTATAAAAGGACATGGGGAAAAAATAATAAGAAGCAGATGTTTTGGTTCTTCTAAGCTGCACCATCCAATATGGTAGCCAATAATCACACTATTTCAATTCAAATTCAAATGAATTAAAGTTAAAAATTAGTTCCTCACCTGTCTTAGCTATATTGCAAGTGCTCAATAGCTACGTATGGCTAGTGGCTAGAGCAAGTCTAGAACATTTACATCTTTGTATAAAGTTCTACTGGAGTGTATTGCTCTAGAGCTATTTTTGTGTCTTTTTTAAAAATTTTCTAAACCACCACAAACTTGGTGGCTTAAAACAACAGAGATTTATTCTCTCACAGTTTTGGAGGCCAGAAGTCCCAAAACAGTTTCACAGGGTTGAAATCAATGTGTCGGTAGGACCACACTTCTTCTGCAGGCTCTAGGGGCGAATCTGCTCCTTTTCTCTCCTAGCTTCTGGTGGCTGCCAACATTCCTTGGCTTGTAGCCATATCACTCCAATCTCTGCCTCTGTGGTCACATTGCCTCCATCTTTTCTGTGGAATCCCCCTCTGCCTACCTCTTCTAAGGATGCATGTAATTGTACTCAAAGCCCACCTGGATAATGCAGGATACTCTTCCCATGTCAAGAGCATTAAATTAATCACATCTGCAAACATCTTGCCTTATAAAGTAACATTTACAGGTTCCAGGAATTAGGACCTGATATCTCTGGGGGCCATTATCCAATTTACTACAACCAACTACGATGCTATTTTTCAATTTCTATTTTACTTTATTTTATTTTGCCAATTTATCATTTACTCCACTGGCATCTATCGGTTTAAATGTTAATACAGTATCCCAAATCATATGGGTTTTCCCCCAGAAAGGCTTAGACACTAGAAAATCTAGCTTCCTATCTAGCCTCAGGTATTTTTCCTTTCTGTCTTGTGACTGCCAAAGCCCAGACTTGATGGAAGAGCCCATGATAGCACCAACTCAAAACTTTACAAATCTACTTGCAACGATCACAGAATATGTTATCACATTCCGAGCCATGCTGAGTCAGAGGACTATGTGCCTTCTGGAAAGTTGCTTTTGTCCTAAATTTACTGTGTTTCTAAAGTAACTTCATTGACAGTGTTGGGTTTAAAATTATTTTTTGAGGAAGCCATCTGAAAAATAAGATGAGTCTGGATATTGTAATGAGAATGAAGAAAAAAAAGAAAGAGAAAGAGTGGACTGTAAAAGCTACTCAAAACAACAGAAAAATAGATAAATAAAAGACAACTCCATAGAAATATGGGCAATAATCTTGAACAAACTCTTCAAAAAGAGGGTCTACAAATGACCAGTATCACCTCTTTAAATATTAGGAAAATAATCATTAAAACTAAAATGAGATATAACGAACATCCACCAGAATGGATACAACTTTAAAAGTAACACTAAATGTCCAAATTTGTGGAGCCTAGTGCATTGCTTGTGTGAGTCTAAACTGATACAACCACCCTAGGAAAATTTTTGTCATTACTGACAAAAGTTGAACATACATATATGCTAACTTGGTATTACTCCCTCCTAGGTCTATACCCGTTAAGAAAAGTTCATAGTAATTCTATTGAAATAGCCAAAAACTGGAAACAACTAAAATGTTTATCAACATGAAATGAATAAATAATTGTAGAATATTCATACAATAGAATAATAATACTGATGAAAACAAATATCTCTAATAACAACATGGATCATTCTCACAAATATTATTTCAAACAAAAGATGTCAGATGGAAAATAATGCATATTTTATGATTCCATTTGTATGAAATACAAAAAAAGAAAAACTAATTTATGGGATAAAAATCAGGTGGATTTCTAACTTTAAGAAGTAGTAATAACTGGGAGGGGGCCCAGTGGGTGCTTCTGAGGTGTCAATATGATTCTTTATTGACGTGGTGGTGGTCACAGGGGTGTTCACCCTGTCGGGATTAAGGACTAGGAAAACAGGACAGTGGTAGTGGGCTCGGGCCTTGTACCAGAAGTCTGGTTTCCCTTTCAGCTCTATCACTCAGGCTGTGTGCCTTTGGGCAAATTTTAACTTGCACTATTTTTATCACGATAAATGCTACTGGCTTAATTGCTCCCCTTTGTCCCTCAGACCGTATTTTTCTTATTCACTGTGGTATTACTAACATTTAGCATATTTCATGACCCATAAAAAGTGCTCAACAAATAATTGTTAAAGGAAATTACACACATCAGGGTTTTCATGAAGAATATTACATGTTTTTATTTATTGAAAGCTGAACGTGCTCCTTAGAAAATTTGTCAAGCTGACAAAAACGCCACATTTTGTTTTGGCCTCCCCATCATGATGCTGACAACCAGAATATGCGTGAACACAGTGCTCTCTGTCCATGAATACCCAGACCGCACAGTAGAAGGGACCTGAATTTAGGTTCCAGCCCATTTTAGGCTTCTCTTGAAGAGTTAAAACTTCCTTCTGAAGATCTAATTCTCCAGGAGAACTAAACATCTCTGTCTCTCTATTCACTATATTTGCTATAAAAAAAGTGATGACCAATAAAATAAACTCCTATAGAATTTTCTAAATGATTGCCATGGCTCCCTTGTAGTAATCAGCTCAGTTTGCACATAACAATGTTGCCCATGAATTGATAAAACATGATTTGGTCATTATGGCTACTATTTTCACCAATCTCTGCAACTAAATTCATACAGAGGTGAAAGCTTTATATATTTTTTATTATAAACCTTGTACTAGATATCTGGTTAATCTTAAAAAGCTTGCCCAATAGGGCATTTGCCATTTTCTGGTAATGGTGAGCTTTTATTTTTACGGGTCTATAGGAAGAGGTAGGGGAGAGTCTAACAGGAGACTCCTTGCATAAAGCTGATATCCCAATTCTCTGCTCTGTCCATATCCAGCGTCCCTCCTACCCTGGCCGATTGGAAGAACAGGAAGAAAAATTTCCTGGGAGGAGGGGAAAATATTTTACCAGAGAATTCTTACTCTAAAGCCAGCGTTCCCAAATAATGTGTTTGCAGATTCAATTTATATTACCTAGTAGCCTTAAAAAACCTCCAGCAATCTTTAAAGTAATTCTGTGTTGGTACTGCCTTCACAGAAGCAAATAAGCAAAGATAAATCCTTTCTAGAAAAATTCACCATGAACCTTGGCCTAAAAGAAGTTCCACAGATAGAGTTTTGAAGAAACTGAGATCACAGTCAGTAAGATGAATAAGCATAAGGATAAGGATGAGAAGGACAGGCAGATAAGAAGGCTAAGAAGAAGGAAGAAAGAAAAGATGGAAGAGGAGAAGGAGGAGGAGGTGGAAAACAACAAGCTCCACTAGCAAAAATGAACAGAAACAATAGAGAGCAGAATTACAATCCCCAAAGTCCATATATTGGAATCATTAGGCATATATATATGCACACATATATAATGCATATAAGAAATACAAAAGGGGAGTTTAAAATATGATTAAAGGAAAAGAAGCTTTTTAGGTGACCAAGTAGATTTTAAAAGGAGCAAATAAAACTTATTGGCATGTAAAATATAATTGACATTAAAACTCAGTGGTTGACTTTAAAATAGCGAAAGGTATAACTGAAGAGCAGTGGAAGGAAGTTCTTAAGAAGGTATCCAAAATCCATCAGACAGAGTCAAAAAGATGAATACCAGCATAGGTTTCTAGTTTTTAAATGTTTCATAAGACTTCAGGCAAATTAATTAATAAGCTTTGTTGTTTTGGTCTATTGAACAAAAATCACTTCCCGAATCCTTTACTTAATGTATTCTCATATGTGTGTTTGTGTAAAAGTGTAAATATACATTTATAACATACAAACAACCTTATATACTATTTATATATAAAAACAGAAGGCAGTTTATTGTCAGAGAAAGCAAGTAATGTTAATTAAAAATAAACAAATTACCAATTAAATGAAGATGACAAAATCCACCATGAATTTTAAGTGTGATACTCACAGTAAGAACAGCCATAGACTTCTATTCTTAGCCCAATGCGGCCTTCTCCGTTCCAGTCCAGGGGCACTATGCGCACGTAGCGGGCAATAACTGGATGCTGTAAATCATGCCGAACCACACTGTCGGAGTTGATGTTCCCAGGGAACGCCTGGAAAAAGAAATGGGATTAGGAAGTTAGGAAAACAAAATTCTTCAGAAACAACCATGTTCTCTCTGTACTAAAATAAACTCAAATTTTCTTATCTAATGGTGGGATTTTATATTCTCTACACCATAAACAATTTGAAAAAAGCTTCTATATTTCCTTTATTTGAAACCAAGTCCAGTTTTAAATGGGGACTAGGCCAAAGTTTCTATGGTCCTTTCCTATGTGGAAATATACTCGTATGTTAGAAGGATGAAACGCTATATGGCACCCACTGTAGTTTCCAATAAACATTTAAATTATGAGCTCTAATATTTTGCATTTAAATTATACAATAAACAATTTTTCATAGAATCCAACCATATTTCTTGCTTTTTAAAAATTTTCTCTACATTATCTTTCCATGCCACCATCAAAAATCTGAACACTTTTTCAACATCAGTTAGGTAAAGAGAACAATTGAGCATTTGTGTAGGGGCCAGGGTTTTCTACCTTTTACTGGCATGAACACATTTAGCGAGCTTACGTGTGGATCAGAACCATATTAATTCCATTTTTCTCATGTATAGAAGATTCTGTCCAAAGAGTGATTTCCCATGAATCTTATTTGATGGTGAAAGTTTACATTGTCTATATTTTTCCAGCAGAGAACAAATGGATTTTCTTTGGGCACGGCTATCATTCACTCAGCAAACATTTGTAAAACATCTATTGCATAGTAAGAATAGAGCAAGAAAATACGGGGACACACGGATGCGCACAGCCATAGATGCTGTACTCAAAAGAATTACAATCTAATAACAGGAGAAATGTCAGCATAAAATTATAACTCAAGGAAGATTTAAAGCAAGAGACCACCATATTTTAAAAGACATAAGTCAAATAAATGGGAAATATATGCATGTGCTATTTTAAACACCAGCTGTTTTAATTTCATATATGCATTCTAGCTGTCCATATATTAGATAACTTGAGTTTTTGTAAAACTGCATTCCACACGAGAGCTTCTTTTATATTTGTTTAAATGGTCTCTTAAACTTTGAAATAAAACTTTAAAAAGAACACTGCACTTTTTAATCACAAAAAGATACAACACAAGCATTATATTACATTGCTAATCTATTGTATTCTTGACCTGAGGTTTTGAATTTGCTTCTATATAAAATCAAGAGTTTCATCTTTTCAAAATCCTCTTTTATAACCATTTTTAAAAGATAAAAAATTGATAAGAAGCAAATAAAGAGATCCTTTTAATAAAAAGTACATAGGAGCTTTGAAATGGAAGGCTCTGGTTTAACTTCCCAGAAGCTTCACGGCAATAAAATTGTGGTTTAAGGTTTATTACCTGACCCTCATTCTCCAGTCATACTCCAGCCTCCAAAACACAAAATGTGTAACATAAGACCTGGTGGTATATGGAACATGTTGAAACACTTCCTCAGAATTTAAGCTATTTTATATACCATTTAGATGGCCCCAACAATCTGCAAAATGGGTAATATTTAGCCTATCACAAGTACAATCATATGCTTTGAAAATTGGAATGGTCTTCAGTGATGATTCCTGTTGTGTTCTCCTTGGTTTCCCTCAAGCTGCACACCACCACTGCTTTTTCAAGACAGCCACACCCTTTACCTTCTTCAAGCCTTCACTGGACAAAACTACTTGAGCTTTAGGTCTTGAATTTTAACACTTAACTAGAGCATCCTCTTTGTATCTTGCTGACAAAATTTGATGAAGAAAAACAGCAAAAAGATTTTTTTCTTTTTAGGTGTTTTTCTAGCTAGCTTTTAGCTTTACAAAGAAGCCACAAATCTATTTTATTAAATCATGGCTGCATTTTAATACCACTATTGGTTGGTCTGGCTTCAAAAGCAATAACAATGAGAACACCTGACCAAAATCACCTGAATTAAATCTTCATTGCATATAGGTTAATCTAAGATTTATTATCTTAAATGATACTCAACAAAAGCCACCAAATAATTTTAACTTGAGGATCAACTATATGCTTAATGTGGTGCTAGGTGGTATATGAATATTAAAAAACAACAATGACAGCAAATAACTCTCTTGGAACCCTGCCTCTGAGACATCTGCAGTCTTTTGAGGCCTGAAAGAAGAAAAACACTCTTCTGTGTTTCTCCTCTACTCTCAACACTTACTTCTGACACCAGATGTATGTGTTTTCCCACACATCACACAGTTCTCCAATTCTCTGCCGACACCAGCTGGGTCCTATAATTTAACTCAATTCTGACACTATAGATAGAGTCAGACCCCACAGGTTAAGGGCTCAGTCCCACAAGACTGCTACCCCGAACTTCAGATGTCAACCTCAAGTCCAGTTTGTCACCTATGCTTCTGACAGACCAGCTATAAAACAGAGGTTCCCATGACCTTCTCCTCAGGTTTGATCACTTGCTAGAACGACTTGCAGAACTCAGAAAAACAGTTTACTTACCAGATTACTGGCTTATTATAAAGGGGCATAATTCAGGAGCAGCCAGATGGAAGAGATGCATAGGGCAAAGTATGTGAGAAAGGGCATGGGGGTTCCATGCCTTCACCAGGTGCGCCACCTTTCCAGAACCTCCATATATTCACCAACCCTGAAGCTCTCTGAACCCCAACTTTAGGGACTTTTATGGAGGCTTCATTATTCAGGCAGAGTTGATTAAATCATTGGCCACAGGTGATTGAGCTTTCCAGTGGTTGGAGTGAGGCTCAAAGTTTCAACCCCATCTTATCTAGGAGCTTGCCAAAAACCACCTCTAGCATGAACTCTGGTGTGGCTAAAAGGAGCTTGTTATGAATAAGACACCCATTTCACCTTTATTGCACTTATCACTTAGAAAATCCCAAGGGTTTTAGGAGCTTGTGCCAGGAACCATGGACAAAGACGAAAAAATACATTTCTCATTATAAATCACAATATCACAGGCCTAAAATAAAATATGAAAAAATATTACCAAAGGCAGTGTTAAAAGGAACTACAGAAGTGCATGATGTAACTAGTAATTTCAATAATATTTGGAGTTCTATGAAAACTATGTAATCAGAAAAACTCTACAGAAAGGGATCTCAGCTGGATAGGAGGGCAGAATGGTGCTTGGGAGATAGAGATAAAGGGAGTCAGATACAGCAGAGAAGGGGTTGAGCCTGGAATAAAGAAGGAACTCAGATCGAGGGTTTAAGACACCCAGAGTCGAAGTATGGTTGTGCTGAAATTTTGTTCTGAATGGGTAATTTCTCTAGGCCTCAATTTTTTTTCATTCCTTCTCCCCATGTGTCTCCCCAAAAAGACTTGACTAGCTTATTTGTAAAATCCATTTTAGAACTAAAATTGTGGATTATCCAAAAACATGAACTAAGGTACATTCTAAGGATAGGTAATAAGGACATAAGTCTGATCGGAAGGACGTGTTCGTGTTGCAAAGTCATGGCTGTTTTAACAAGTTCTGTCTTGTTATGGACAAAAGAATTGAGCATGCATTTTTTTTAAAAGAAATGACAGCATAAGAGCTATATTCAGGAGATCCTGGGTGGTTGGGAGATCATACTGGAGGTAGGAAGACTGGCAACAAGGAATTGAGGATCAACGGCAACGTGGTAGGAAAATAAGAAAATAAAAGACAGATATGATATCTCAAAAGAAGAAGTAACATTTTGAGAGAAGGGAGTCGGAGAAAAGATATAAACCAACCTACTCCAGGGTATTAACACACGGGCAATTGTGACAGAAAGAGGGAAGGGGGAGAGAATGGGAGACATCTATCCTTCCCCTTCTCAGCAGCCTCTTCTCTTTCTTTGAGTAATAAAATCTAGATTTTCTTTAAAATGTTATCCACACTCCTCTCTTAGTCCACTTGATTTGGGAGGTGCGGATGCCACTCTCCAGCACCAGGTGTGGGCACCTAACTCGGTGAGACTCAATTTTAGCACTTCTGCTGGAATGATTCATTCATATATTCAATCACTTATTGATCCATTCACTTATTCATTCATTCACTCAGAAAATATCCAAGAGCTTTCTATGCGCCAGATAGTGTTCAAATCACTGGGGATGTGGAGTGAACAAAACAGAGTTTCAGTTCTCAGGGCATTGATGTTACTAAAGTATGTAGTGGGGCAAAGTGAGGCAGATAAAAAAGATATATAATGAATATATATATATATTACTGACATTAAGTTATACAATATGTACATTTTGTCATGTATCATGTATATTAAATTACATATATAGTGTACCCAAAGGCCAGAAATGCAAACACCCTGAGCATACCTTGCATGTTCAGAGACAGAAAGGAAGCCAGTGTTTTGGATCACAGGGAAGAAAGGAAGAATGGGGGAGATGTTAGAGAGGTGGAGGCCAGGGCAAGGAGCACCCAGAGGCCGTGATAATGTTGGGGACTCCATGTTAAGGGTGCTGGAAGGAAATCCATTGGAGAGTCTTAAGCAAGAAAGTTAGACGTCTTACAATTTTTAAGATTGGGGCCCCTAAAATCCCCCTCCCCCAGTAAAGCAAAGATCCTGGGAGAACAGTAGAATGCTAGAGCATAATATACAATATAGAGAAGTAGCAGATGGGATGATCTGGTGACAAGCGCTTCAGAGGAGTGGGGCTGTTTAGGGGAGAAGGAAGGACCGGTGTAGCGAAGTGGGTGGTGAAGAGGAGCAACGGGACCTCCTGGATCCCAAAGGCACTGCACGGGAGGGCAAACAGAACACGGAGTCACGGGGGCAGAGACTCTTCTACTGAGCTCCTGTTGGCCGTTTTGCTCTTATAAAGTGACGATGTCAGACAGAGACAAAGTAGGTGCATCTGTGATGACATCAGTTCAGCATCAAATCCAGAGCTTCCTGAAGAAAACCTCTGGGCTTTCTGATTATTTGACCTGTTTCCTCACTTTTTTTTTTTTTTTAGCAATTGAAAGAATATCGACTAATACAAAGATATTTGAAGGGAAAGATAACTAGTGAAGATTTAGACATACTGCACTTGAGATTTCACCAACAAATTAAAAGGTCACATAGAGAATTTGAGATGTATAGGATAGTAGAGTTTTATCCAAGATTAGCTTTTCAGAGAGGGTACATTTATCATTTATGAACAAATGCATGGCATATGCTATTTTCTTCAGGATTCACAGCACCAGTAGATTGTGTGTTTTGCACTTCTTTTCATTTCCAAGTGTATTGAGATTTAAGACATTATCCTAATTGAAGTTTCAAACATTTCAAAAGAATGGTGTAGGCGTTACTGATCATTGTCTTGAATATAAAGGCATAAATATATGTGAAACGTCTTCTTTCACATAGCAGTATTTGGAAAAGTTAAGAAACAAAGAAGGAGGTGTAGCCATTGATTTAATAAAAACAACATCTAATATGTATATGTCACTTTATTATTTAAAGGGTTCTGGAACACACTGTATTGTTTGTGCCTCACAGAAAACTCTAAGTTTGGTAGGGATGCTATTTTTTCAAATCAGGAAACTCAGCCTGAGAGAACTTAGAGGACCTGCTGATGCCGAATGGCTAGTAAGGGCAAACCAAGGCAATTAACAAGCTCTTCCATGCTGACCCTTGCAAGAGAATCAAATTTTCAGCTGGGAATAAAGGTTTTTCTATTTAGACACAACACATTTTATTTTCAATATTGCATATTTGAATATCAAATTTAAAGTTTGATAGGTAATTTGTATATCACATTTTGGATGTACACTTGATTTCTGGCCCATTTATTAGCTAGCATATTTTGCCTGCATACTTCTCCCTTCATTTTATTTCCACAAATTTTGACAAAATTGATATTTTCTTTTCTCACACATTTTCCCAAAACATGCTCCCATGCTCCTATTGTGGTCATTAGCAAAAGCTCTTCTGTAATTTTAAAACAAGTAATTAAAAAGTATGAATGACACTGTTCACTAAAAGGAAAGGAAGACTGGTCTGCTGTGGTGCATGCATCATTTTAGTAGTCATGACTACATTGTCATAGGCCTTGAGAAGGACCTTTCTTTTTTTCACATAATCTGACTCTCTCGCACTCACTTGCAGTTTTTTACATAGATGTGAAAAGGAAGAAAAAACAAAGGCATACAGCTGATTTTTACAAAATCTTTAAGATCTGAAAATCTGCATGATAAATTGAAAAACTAAAATGAATTTGAATCTTTCTTGAATAGAATAATATCCTTTAGAATTCAACCTTTATTTTGACAAATGTCACACAATCATATACGCTTTGCAGATACGTGAAAACACTAGCCAGATTCATCACTGTAGACTGAAAAATCAATACACAGAAGCCTGTCAATTGTATGCTGTTAACTATTAAGCCTCCTTTACTGGCTGTGATTTGTGTACATGCTTAGAAGGATAAGGTTTTTTACTAACATAGCATTTATGTAACTTGCAAAGCTTTATGCTTAGTAATGCTAAGAGCAATATAACGTAATGTTAAACCTAAGGTGCTACTTTAGAGTTACTGTCCCATAAATTGTTAAAATTTATAACAAAGAGTTAGAGCTTTTTAAAACATATTGCGAGTTGTTCAGAATGATAATTTTAGAATAATCTAAATATCACTGAAGTTCTAATAACTAAAAATTTCCCATGATGTAGATATTTCTTCTAGCTCAAACAATAGCTGAGATGGCCTAAGAGAGAGAGAGGCAAACTTTTTCTGTAAAGTACAAACAGTCAATATTTCAGGCTTTGCAGGCCACATACCTCTCAGTTCCATATCCTTCATCTTCTTCTTCCTTTTTATTTTTTTCAACAACACTTGAAAAATGTAAAAACCATCGTAGCTAACAGACTTTAAAAGAACAGCCATGGGCCAGAGTTAGCCCATGGGCTGTAGTGGGCCAACACCTGATCTCAGGAATCTTTTAAACTAATAAATCCTTCCCTCAACTCAGATAGAATGCAAATGTCTAAAATCACGGGAAGACTTTTCAGCCACTTGGCATTTAAAAACCAATAAACTTTGGAAAAGCATTTTGTCATCCCTTGAAGCATGTCATTTATCAGACTGGAGGAAAATATATAGGGATTTAGAAGTATGCTGCATGTGATGCATGAACTAACATTTTCCCTCAAATTCGCTATTACAGGGCCTGAAGTGTAACTTATGAAGTATTTTATGAAGAGAATAAACATATTTAGTCCTCACTAAAACATCACTTTTCAAGAAACCTGAAACAAGGGATCACAAGCTCCTGTAGCAAATGAATGAGACTATATATCTTAGTGCAAAGGTTTTGCTTACGACTGAAAAATGTGTCTAAAACACTCAGCTGTTGTGTAAGTAAGTCTAGGAGGAGCTTTTAGTGCTACTGACAAGTCTCAGACATGGGAAATTATGTGAGAAAAGCAACAACACATGAATATTTCCTAAAGTGAGAGATCTTATTTTCTTAAAGTATAAAATGTCTCTGCTGCAATAGAAACACATATTGATTATTCCTTAAGTTTATGTCATAAACCTGCAATCACTATAATCACTTTTCTTTAAGTGAAATTTTATGTCTTGCTGGATTTTAAATTTTATTTTCCCCATGCTAACAATTTATATCAAAATGTAGAAAGAGAGTTTCCATTCTGCAGCCTCGATGTGAGTCTCTGGGCTTACTTACACTCCCTGCTGAGGCAGGAAGAAAAGAAGGACCTTCAAAAAACACTGCATCTGTCACGCCCCTGACGTGGCCTCTTCACCTGGACTTTCTTGTCATCATCTGTATCTGGCTGTACAAGCACATCCTGCAGGACTCAGCTCAGAAAATGCTTCCTGACTTTAAGAACATTCCCTGACCCTCTCTCCCCAACCCTCCGCCAATCTGCAGGGTGCCTCGTAGAATCCTATTCTTTTCATTCCCTTCATGCAATTGTAATTACTTAGTTATATTTTTGATTATCCACCTAATGACTATTTCAGAAATATGTAAGTCGCCTTTGAATTCTGTGATCAAACTTCTGGTCCACCACTATATCTGATGCTGCTAGCACAGTGGTTGGTGTTCAGTAAGTATCCTTTTACTGCCTGATTAGATGAATGAATAAAAACGTGCATTCTCAAACTCCCACTGTTTACATTTCACAGCTCTTGCTATTTCTGGATGTACCAAAAACCAGTGCAGCAATTATTTACAGTTAATAAACCATGTTTGATAATATCCTACAGGAAAAAGATAGAGCATGCTAATCTGATTCAAGAAGACATTAGGCTACTAAATAAAGTTTCCCAGAGGTATGGGGATGTCATTATAAGTACATAAAGTGGCCAGAAATCACAGAGATCATAGGATATAGAGGAAATGGTCATGCAAAAATCATGTCAAAATCAGAGGAGGAATGCTAGGAGCAATGTGAAAATTAACACACACACACACACCCTGCCCATCAAATCTCAGATGTTCACATGGGTCATTCACTTGGACTCTGCTAAAAACATGCTCTTTTTGGATTGCAAAACCATGCAAAATCAAAACACATGTTGTGGGACAAATGTCAAAATATTCTATCTATATATGCACAGCAATACTCTCTCTGGACACTTCTGCTCTGGACTCAATTAAATATGCCTTCTTACCCTTTTCATTTTGCCAAAGTTATGAAAGGATTTTAAATTTATTTTAACTGAAAAATAATTAAGAAAAGAATTATGATGTAAGGACAATAATTTGCTTAAAAAAACAAGGTAAAAATCTTGAAAAATCTAGTTCTTTAATCTACCTTTCCCTGTATTTATTTCTTATAGGAACTACATGATTATGGTGTTCTATGGGTTTTACTCTTTGTGGTCTCCTGCCCTCAACCTCCTCCCTAATCTAGTCTCAGGCACAGGGATCTTGGAGTCCTCTCTCCTTCCCTCCCTCCATTCTTTCCTTCTTCCTTTCTTTCCTCTCTACTTTCCTTTCCTTCCCTCCCTTCCTCCCTCTCTCCTTCCCTTCTCTCTCTTTCTTCCTTCCCTCCTTCCAATGGTTTCATGTAATGCATGACTATTTCTTGCTCACATTGCAGTTCAGTATAGAAGGAAGGGAGCATGGGGGCTCTACTCTACATAGTCACTCAGTGACCCAGGCTCACCTTATTTCATTCTCACTATCAACTTCTAGTTCTCTAGGCAACCACGGAAATAGAAGAGAAAGCATGGAGGAATGTATGGGGGAGGCGGTGGGAGGTTGATCCGATTTAGAAGTACAGGATACCACTTCTGCACACATTCCATTGGTCATGCATCTTACTGGCCTTAACCTTGGTGCATAAGAGACTGGGAAATGTAGCACAGGAATGAATCAGGTTTGATAAATGTATAACAGTGTCTCAGCCAGAGGGGTTGCATGATGCCCAGGAATTTTTGAAATTTTATGTTTACCTATATCATAGCATTTATTATACTGAATAGAAAAATTACATATGTTCATTTATTGGTTTCCCAACTAAACCACAGACTACGTAGGCAGTAATATGGCTTTAAAAAAAAACGGCAGTATAATTTACATATAGTGAATTGCATATACATATGCAGTGTATGCATAATTACATAGTGAATTAAGTGAACAGTTTGATCAGTTTTGAGAAATGTATCAACCATGCAATCCCCTCCCCCATTAACATATAGAATATTTCTATTAACCCAGAAACCTCCTTGTCAATCTTCTCAGTCAACACCCTTCTAAGCTAATACCACTTTCTACCCTATGCAACCGCTTTTCTGATTTCCATCACCATAGATTAACTTTGCCTCTTCTTGAACTTCTTACTAAAGGGATCAAACATTGCTTTCACTCAGAATAATGTTGTTCAGATTCCCCCATACTTTTGTGTGTATCTGTAGTTTATTCCTTTTTATTGCTTAGTATTTCATTGTATAAATATAGCTCAGTTTACCTATTTTTCTGTTGATAGACTCCAGTGATGTTTCCAGTTTTTTAGTATTATGAATAAAATTGCTGTGAGCATTTGAGTAAATGCCTAGTGGGAAAACTTCCAGGTCACAGAGTAGATGCGTGCTTAAATTATTAAGAAATTGCCAAACTGTTTTTCTTGGTGGTTTAGCATCAGACACGTATTTTAAATTGCATCAGAGAAAGCTCTGCTATAGATTCTATGAATAACTTAAATTCATTATTTTATGCATGTATATTATTTTTCTCTTCAAACTTTCCTAAATTTTTTCTTCATCCTGCATGTCAAGCCATAAGAAAGGATGAAAATAATTAGATAAATGCTATCAATCATCTTTTTTTCAATATTTGAAATAAATATATGGACAAAATAAGAAACACAAAGGCAGTGTAACCAAGGTTGATGATGTTCAAGTACAACATCACTGACAGAAGTTTGGAGTTGGAAATGTTTGAGAGAATGTAGAAAGAAGGACATGGTCAATAATATCCGTGTCATTCAAGAAAAGAGTTAAGACATTAACAAAGCTCGATAGAACAGCAAACCCACTTTTAAGTGTATTATTAAAAGTAACAAAATTAACAAATAGAGAATTTAAAATATTTGACATAAACACACCACGTCTGAGAAAAAGTAAGTTAGCTAACTACCAACTGATCTATCAAGAAGTCAGTAATCAATAGGTAATTTCTAAGTTGATAAGTGAACAAACTCATATATAAGTATATAGGGAGAATGTAACTGGGGATGGGGAGATATTGGGAAGAGAACTTTTGCTTTTTAAATTAAATTCTCTCTGTACTCTTTGATTAAAAATATTCATCCATATATGACTTTGCTAAAAATATTAAAAACAAACCACACAAAAATATTTTTTTGTGAGGTGGTGTCTAAAACTTTGGTTTTAAGATTTCTGGCATACCACATAGATGGAGACACAATCCGTTGTGAGACTCATCTTATCTGAAAAATAGAATCTAACCAGTTGCTTGAAGAGCATAAGACTCCTGGTCCTAAGCCCAGAAGGAAATTTCTCAAATGAGTCCTTATATCAAAGGAACCAGGCTACACAATCAAGCAAGTGCTCCACAACATCTGTATGAGAAGACAGCAACAAACTCCAGGGGGGTTTCTGAGTTTCTCTCAATGCAGCTCCAAGGAAACAAGTCAAAACACAATTCAGCAAACACACTTATACAACGGTAACCAGCATTTTCAATGCAAGTATTCAGCTCTCTACTGACTGGCTTACTCTAGAAATAATTTACAGTATCCAGAGGAATGGATGGATTGCTTTGTCTTCAGGTTACCCTCCATAGACATTGCTTTTCTCAAGTATTGGATAAGTGTCAATGGCAGTGAATTTGAGA
This sequence comes from Tapirus indicus, assembly GCA_031878705.1. Taxonomy (NCBI): domain Eukaryota; kingdom Metazoa; phylum Chordata; class Mammalia; order Perissodactyla; family Tapiridae; genus Tapirus; species Tapirus indicus. The sequence goes on along the minus strand of CM062917.1, from coordinate 162,219,278 downwards.
ATATACTCCTTGGAAAGTACCCAGAGTACATCTCTTTCTAAATATGGAATCAAATACTTTCATAAGCAGAAGATCAACAAAACGATCAAGTTATATTTAGGGTGAGGATTGGTCATAGCAAAGTAAATTACCATCTTTAAATTGTGTCTTTTCCAAATGTGAAGCTCTTCATTTGGATAGCTTTGTGGCATGAAATTTTAATAATTTTGACACTAAATATTTCTCTGACTTGAACAGTAATAATGACTATACTTCCTCAATTTAATATACTTATGCTTCCTACCATGTTTATACTCTACAGTAATGTTTCTTTGAGATACAGAGAAAGACCAAAATAACTGATACTTCCAGGGTCTACAAAAGTCCATTTGTCCCCCAACATATCTGAGTCTCACCTTTCATGGGAAAAGAATCCCCCAGTGTTTTACATTGCTCCTCCAGTTGTACTAGTTCTAGTTTTCTACTGCCTTCCGCTACAAAATTTCTCAAATAAATGGGTTGTGCTCTGCATTTCCCTCTTTCTCTATGTTCTCTTTAAGCTTCAGCAATGTGCTTAATCCTGTCTTTCCTTTGAAACAGAAATCAGAAAGATCACTGATGATAATCCAGTAAACTTTTTCTTGGTTATTTGATCTTTCTTCAACATCTCCCATAGTTAGTCATCTTCTCCATGAATCTCTCTTATTCAAGGACATTCCCATGATGCACGTTTGATCTCAGATCACTTCTCCATCCTCTTCACTGGATAGTTTTAATTTTGCTGTGGATTATTAAAGATCATATTGTTCTCCGTACTTTTTCACAAGTGATATCCTCCACTTTCTTGCCTTCAATAGTAAATTCTAAGAGGACGTTTTGCTATCAGTCTCTGTTTCCTCCACTACCCAGATTTATTATCCAATTTCTTGGGAGCCTGAGTAATGATGGAGCTAGTTCTTACAGACCAGGTTACTCAGGCTCTGGCTCTCACAGACTGGGTTACTCAGGCTCTGGCTCTCACAGACTGGGTTACTCAGGCGCCCTTGCACTCCGGCACCTGATTGCATTCTGCCAATAAGGCACACCAACAAATGATGACCTCCTCTCTGGCAGCCAGTCTTCCGGTCCCAGCTCTCAATGGTCTTTGATAACTCTGTTTCTTTCCTCTGTGCTGTAAGCCCTAGGCATGGTAACAGCTTCCCTGGGTTTCTAGTTCATGAGTGTCTCAGCATCCCTTGTTAGTTCCCTTGAACCTGGCCATACTACTGCTAATAGTCCCCTCACTAAATTCTGTTTAGGTAAATCCTTTTGAAAGTGCATGTGCTTCTGATCGGCACACCGACTGGTACATGTGTGTACAAAATCTCTATTATAATGGTAATCTCTCAATAATTTTATTTCCAAATGTCCTCAGAGTGCATCCAGTTGGAAATATGTCTGTCTAGACTTCTCTTAATTTTCCAATATCTAGTTTTCCTAAAATCTTTGGCTCTATTAACTTTACCTTCCCCTGTGCTTTTCATTATCAAATCCTAGTCACAGTTCTTCAGGTACATTCATTCCTTTTCCATTCCAGGGTTTAGGCCCTTGACATTGTTTCCTACCTGAGATATTGTGATATTTTCCCAGTTTTCTTCCCCCTGCATTTTCAGTCTTACTCCTCTACGATGCAAAATATGGGATTGATCATGTCAAAGCCTCCAACTCAAAAATTTCAGGAAATCTCTATTTTGAACAAAATAAAATCCAAATTCTTTACTGGAATGTGCTCTTATAAACTATTTTGCTATGATCACACAGTACTTAAAGTTACTTTTTCTATCAAGCAAAGTTGTCTCCTAATTTGAAGGATCCCATTACTGTATTATACTATAAAATTAATACAATTTTTTGCAAGACATAGGCATGCAATTTTAAAATGCACACTTTAAAATATGCTAATTAGTAATAATTGAAGTCTAACCAATTTGAACTCTTCTCTTTTCTGTCAGTTCACGCAGATCATTCTCTCTTGTACTGAAATAGATATAGAAAATTAAAGCAAAAATCATGCAGATATATAACTTTATTTTATTTGCAAGATACTCAGATTATTTTTACTGTTTGTTTCTTCTCATGAGAATAATCAAGTTAATAGTACTTTTATGTAAAAGTATTTTTATTTGGCAAAAACCAAAAAGAGATAAGAGGACTAATGAGATCTTTAGTGTAGGGTGCCGGTGGCCATGTAAATTGCCCAAAATTGTTTACGCTGTTCTATTTGCGCCTTTCTTTTCTTTTTGGAATTTTACATTCTATAGGTAATAGCCATCTCTAAAGAAAATATCTATAATTTAAAGAAAATTTTCAATCAAAATAGTCTGAGGTAGTTGATCAGATAACATTATCTGATCTAAGAGTACAATATCTATCTGCTAAATTTAGTAATTTTATTTTAGATGAGCAGAAAAGGAAGAAGAGACAAGTTAAATTATTTAGAGACAAATTTTGAATTTGCTCTAAGGCCAAAGATCCACAGCTTAAATACCTGTTCACTGAGATAATGTCTATTTTCAGACAAGCCTATTTATTCTTAGCAATTAAAAGTAACATACTGCATAAGAGGCAAGATAAAAAGATCTACTTTGTAGAAATCATACAGACATATGCAAACAGGCTGATCACAATTGATATCAATCCAGGTTGTTTCTCAACTTGGCCGGACAATCTTAAAAGACCATGAGAATCTCTACTCTGTTGCAGGTGTGTAAGAAATGGATCATTTATGCTAGATTTAGTTTGCATATCTTTTGTTTGTTTGTTTCTGAATGGTTTAACTAAATTCTGACTCTTCTCTGAAGAGTCCATATGTTCTTGCTCCCATGCTCTAAAAATGCTTCATCTTCTCTCATAGCCACTACTTTAATAGGAAATGAGTAAAAGGAAATACCGTCTATATTTCCTGTTATTTTAAAATAACTGCATATAGAAATGTTCTTTTGAATAGCTATTCCTATTAATAGATTTTAATAAGGATTTAGTAATAAAATCACTATAATAATGGAAAATTTAAGCATATATTTTTCATTTATGGACATAGATAAAAGAATTACTGCGGATATAGAGATCGAGACAAAAGAATTAATATACTTAATGTTACAGATTTTAAAAACCCTGCACCAAATATTTTTCAAAGCACAGATTGAAAACTACATGGAAATGACATATTTTAGGCCTTGAAGCAAGTCATAGTAGATATCTAAAAATCAGTATCATACAGACCGCATTCTCAGGAGACAATGCAATTCAGTTATATTGACTAAAAAGTGATCAAAACAAAACAAAAATATAAGATCTGAAGTTAAAAAAAATTTAATCCTAATTCTGCCACCAACTAGCAGTGTAAACTTGGATGAACTCAAGCAACAAAGACACACACACAAACACACCCTCGTGGACATAAAAGGAAATCATAATGATAGTTAAAAACTACTGAACAGATTAGTCATAAAAAAGTATTAGCTATCAAAACTTGTGGCATGCAGATAAAGTAATATTTAGAGAGAAAATCATAGACTTTATTATTTATAGTAGAAAGTGGAAAGGGGTGAAAATTAATCACCTAAGCAAACACTTTCAGAAGTTAGGGGAAAAAAGAAAACCAGGATAAATTCAAAGGATGTGTAAGAAAAGAGTTAGGAAAATAAGAGTGGAAACAAATAAGACATAAAGATTAAGGAGAGACAAATATGACTCTGCAAAATAAGTAAATCTGGAAAATCTCTGGTGAGACTAATCTCCCATAAAAAGAGAAAGAAAAATGATCAATATTATAAATGAAGAGAGAACTTAACTATAGATAGAGATTAAAAATAAAAATGCAAGAATGCTATGAACAAGCTTTATGCTAAAAAATTTAATATGAAACTGAAATGGTCACTATACCATAAAAATATAACCTAACAAAAATGACACAAGGAGCAATATAAATCATACAAAAAGCCTTCTAAATACTAAAGAAGTTAAATCAACAATTCAAAAATCTTCCCATTCTTGGGAGACAGTTCCTTATAGGTTGCTCATGTTTCTGCATATCTTGCAAGCAGAGCTTTCATTCTTGACTATCTTTTTGAGGATGGTTATATAGCAAGCAGTGGGGAGATATGATGTTCCTTCCCAAGAGAGCAGGTTTGTTTACAGTCCAGTAAAATAAAGGCAATGTCTCCTCTGGGGCAAAGGTCAGGTCTATTTGCTTGTGAGTTACAAGCAAATTATAAAAGAATGAGGTTTCTGAAGCTTGGGTTTCCTTAGCTGTGTTCCAAATCTCCTGCGTGTGCAGCATCCACATGGGCCAATCTGCATCATCCCCTGGGGTTTTATGAGGCAAGGGGAACTGATGTGAATTTGAAGCTCATAAATTAAAACAAACGAAAACTCTGAAAACATCAAGTGCTAATGAAATGCTTTACAGTGGAACTCTTGTACATTGCTAGTAGAAATGCAAAATGGCACAGGCAATTTGGCAAACAGTTTGCAGCTTCTTAAACATACCTAGAAATCCCACTACTCAAGAAAAATGACAGTCTTCACATAAAAGTCTGAATGTGAATGTTTATGGTAGCTTTATTCATAATCGTGCTAATCTAAAAACATCCCAAATATCCATCAACTGAAAAATGGATAAACAAAGTGTGGTACATCCACAGTCCACTGCTGAACTGATTTCCTTCCACAGTCCATCAAGGGGCAAGTCCCACTTGGACTGTTTTCTTCTTTCTCATCTAACTCTATCCTCCCTATTTTCCATTAGCCATGTTTCCATGGTGCCCTTGCGTTCCAATTCTTTCTCTAAAAACCGTCTCTGCTTCAACAATTTAATGAAACAGATCAAGTGTCCTGATTTAAAAGAAAAAAGAAAGGAAAAATAAATCAAGAAAGGCAAAAAAACCAAAAAAACCTCCACCAAACCTCTTTTAACCCTACTCACTTCTTCAATCACAATACCATTCCCGCCTTTATTGATCTCCCAAACTTCTTGAAGAGGCAGCTTTATATCCAGCCTTCCAAGGGGTTAAGTCTCATTACCCGCTTTTTCCTTGTTCTCCTGTAAGCAGTTGCCTGCACCAATATAATGAAATCCCAGGCTTCTTCCTCAGTTCAGACCTTCTGTAACTGCTTTGGAGCACGTGGTATCCTTATAGCATCTTTAAGACTCTGATCTCACTTCTATCCAGGGACAGGGACCACTTCTATTATCTTCTGTTTCTGACTTCTTCCTGTCCATCCTCTTCTAGGAGGTCTCATTCTAATCCAAATAATGGAGACTGATTTCCATATCCATAGCTCCAGCCCTGAGTTGGATTTTGAGATGGAGGCCAGAATTTCCAACTGTCTGTCAGATGTCTTTCTTTGGGCAGCTGGAGGATGTTTCAAATTAAAAAAGAAAAAGTCTTTGCCTTTTCACCACCAAAACTTGCTCCATGTCCTATTCTTCCCATACTGTTTGTGACACTGCCATCCTCCTAATCCTCCAGCCCAGAATCTGCTGTCACATCTGTAGCTTTTCCTCTTTACTCACATCCACAGTGTCCTGGGTGCTGGTGGTCCTGTCTCTCCAGTTATGGCTTTTCCAATCATGGGGCCATTGTACTTTTTCAAACCCTCATCCTCCCCTGACAGCTCTCTCAATGTTCTGCCTGCTTCTAGTCTCTTTCTTCTTCAATTGTCTTTATATACTACCCAAAGAGGGATCTTTCTCAATTAAAATCTCATTCCTTGAGAACCTAATTACTTAACCCAAAGTATAGACACAGGTTGCCTTTGTTCACATGTTGCCAACTTAGTAAACTGAAAAGAATAATTTGTATAATTATCACCTTTTGTTTTGTTTATAGGATGCTAAATGATTCACTTAACAGATTCTTTTCAACAAATTAACAGAACTGACTTAGCTGAGCAAATATGTTTGTTATATTGGTGTCATGCATACACAACCATGGGGCTGTTTTCGGTTAGAACCTGAGACAAGCAGCCAGTTTCAGCTCCTGATGTACAGAAAATCTACACTGTCCTGTCCATCTTTAATGCTCTCTTTTATAATGACAAATGATCCATTTCTTGTGCATTGCAATGATTGTACGTGGAGCCTCACTTTATTCCCCTCTACACACAGAAATTTTATTTGCTTTCTGAATTGAATAATTTAAAACTTCAAATAGATGACCATCACTTTAACTTCTGAACACATTTTCCTCAACTAAGGGGATGGGGGGGGGGCATGTAGAATGTAGGGCACACTGAAGATAAATAAATCCTCTGATTTTAAGCTACTTAGCAAAATGTTTACCAGAGCAAGTTTTTTTTTCTCCCCAGAGCATTCAGGTGTGATAGATGCAAGTTTACACTAATTTTATGGATTTTTTTAATCACTGAGATAAAGCTAATAAGCAATAGGTTTTGTTAGCCAATTATAGACAACCTGAGATTCTCGGGGAAAAAAAATTAGAGAGCTTATTTTGAATATGCCCTTTTGAATAAGTGTCAAAAAACAAGCCTTAATAGCTATTAGGTTACTTTGAGAATAAAATGGTGTGACTGCCCTTAAATTCTAAATGAGAGTCTATTTTATTCAAATTGTCTTTGGGAACTATCCTATGGAACTATCTAGAGGAAGGATTGCTAGCATGACAGCATCCTGGAAAGAAATAAAAAGAAAGTGAAATTTAACATCTAACGGAAAGTAGACATTATAAGATCACCAAATATTATTTGAAACTATATATTAATTTCCAAATTTAATCATTATTGTGAAAATGAAGAGAATGTTCATTTCTTGAGTTACATAAATATATTATGTAAATATAAGAATCTAAGGTATTTTATAAATCTTATCAAGAGATTACGTCAACGGAGCAAGCATATGTTATCCACAATGTGGTTTTCAGAGTGATTTAGATTCAGTAATATTTTGTTACTTTAATAAGCCAACATAAATCAGACTTTGGGCTCCAGCCATCTTATTTATATAGTTTTGATATTAGTATTGCCATTGCTTTCTACTCAGAAATGATGTATTTATCTATGTTTTACCTAAACACCTATGCATTATAATGCTTTCATGTATAGCTCAGGACCCTATCTTCAATTTTCTATTCATCAAGTTGTGTAAATCTATTCCAGCTTTCCAGCCATACAAACTGATGATGTCAAATAAGTATAGGCATTGAGCTCTCTGAGATGTACACGTGTAATGTATGCACACACACACAAAATGAGAGAGATAGGGACTTTAAATCACATGGCAATCTATATGACATTTTTTGCCTATACACTTTTATGAAATAATTTTAGACTCACATAGTAGTTGCAAAAATAGTATAGAGAGTCCTTGCGTACTCTTTGTCCTGCCTCCTCTAATAATAACTTATGTAATCATAGCACGATCATTAAAGCCAGGAAACTGACATTAGCACATTATTAACTAAACTACAGACTTTATTCTGATTTAACTAACTTTTATGCCCACTCTTTTTTGGGGGGGGGGGGCTGTATACAAGTTTTACCAAGTGTGTAGATTCGTGTAAGCTCCACCGATTGTGATATAGAACAGTTCCATCACACAAAAGTAATTCTCTCTTCAATTTTAAATTTAACAATACAAATCAGTAGAATGTGCTTAGAAAAGCCAGTTTTGCTTACATTTCTGAATTTAGTCCTCACTAAAGTGTACATTATTTTATTTACTGCCACTGATGGGCTACTTTGTGATTGTCATTGGACTAGATACTGGACACTAAGTGTTAATAATAATGGTATAAAGAAAACAATTGAGACTGTACCTAAAGACTGCACTTAAATTCTAAATGAGACAAAGTGTTCCCAACTGAGTTTAAATTGGGATTAGGATTGGCGATTAGGGGAAATAAAGAGAGGAGCTCAACAGAAACTTATCTCCAGCTCATTCCCGTTGACTACATATGCAAAATAGGAAACTAAGTGGAAAAAAACACTTACAAGAGTGATGACCTTTTTGACAGTTTTACTGTGAAACCCAAACAGCTTTAGCACCAGGAGCACTCAATTACATCTCTAGTTGCACTGAAGGGAGTCAAAAGGCAGCTGGAAGCAAACATGATGTTCACAGAGGGCAGAAGCCCAGAAGTCATAGTAGGTGACTAGCAGTCACAGAGAAGAGTGGCAGCTCCTAGCAGAAGGGACTTAGTGAGGAATATATGCTCTGGTTTATGAATACAACAGATTAGTGGTTGCTAGGGGTTAGGGAGGAGTTGGGTGGAAAGGAAGTAGGTGTGACTATTAAAAGACAACATGAGGGATCCTTGAAGTAATGGAAATATTTTATATCCTTACTGTATCAATGTCAATATCTTGGTTGTAATGTTATACTATAGTTTTGAAAATGTCACCATTGGGGGAAACTGGATAAAAAGGGGACTTGGGATCTCTCTACATTATTTCTTACAAATGCTGGTGAATCTATAATTATCTGAAAAAAATCTTTAATTAACAAAAGATTATACGCTAAGCATCATAAGTGTCTCCTCAAACTATTAAAATCTGCCTCTTAGAGTGGATTTATTTTTTTGCCTCAAAATGATATAAAATTTCTAAACAAATGTTGGCACATGTAGAGGGACAGAAACAAACATGAAATTGTAAACTCTCTCTTGAGAGGTTGAAAGCATCAGTTGCCTTCCCCATGTTCATCTCACCCTATTTCCTCTTTTAATACCCCAAAAGTAGAACAAAATGATAAGGGTCTGAATGCTTCATTCCTTTATGCAAAAAGTTTATCGTAAGGCAAGAAATCCAGCACCTTGAATTACAACAGCCAGGTATCTAATAAGTTTGTTTAAACCGTCTCTTCAAATGACTACGGGTTATGATTAATGGTTCTCAATTCCACAGATAACAAACTGGTGGACTCTATTATAAAGAGTAGAATTATTGAATACCAAATACATACATCAAATATAATGGATTGGAAACATGCAAAATTATCATTACTATGATGTTTGATGAATGCAATAAAGTTTTTTGATTAGAAAAATAAACATAAGGCCCAAGAAGAGTCCTGCATCTGATTGCTTTGCAATTTGAAGAAAGAAACACTTTGGCAAAATTCCACAAAAATGATATTCAAATCACAATATGACTATTGTAAATATTTTGTTATGGATAGAATAGTAATTTATTGTGCGTTTTCTTGATGAAAACATGTTAAAAGAATCCTCCAGAAATCTTATTTGATATTTATGTTAATGATGAAGAAATAGAAAAAAATGTACAATTTATAATTTATGCTTGTAGATGACCCTAAGCACTTCAGCATAGTGAAAATCTAGACCAGTGGGAAATTTTTGCAATAAAATATGTATATGGAGAAGCAGAAAGTGTGCATTAACATAATCAATTTATGATGATTTTCTAAAGGCAGGGGAGCTGCCTAAAGTTGTATTTCTGGAATAGTGGACTTGGTACAACTAAGGGCAGATCTAGGAGTCATTATAGATTATTCTTGGCAGGCAATGACTCACTGAGCTCTTACAGTGAAGTCAGACCAAGGAAATGGAATGGAAGCTTATCCCCCTGTAGTATAAGACAGTGTTTCTATGGGATACTGTTTGTAATTCTGGTCACCAAACTGCAATGAAGAAATAATAGAACTCTAGAAGGTCTAGAGAGGGTAGCTGAAATGGCCAACAGAATATAGAATCTTCCATATATAAAAAAGGGGATTTAATCTCAGTACAAAAAGAGAAAACACAGTTGCACAGCCATACTAAAAATGCATTCATCAATACCTCGGTGTCAACTGGATGGGTATCTTTAATGGTGTGCTGGAGAGTTCTTTCCTCAGCCCTCCATAGGTCAAAAATTCATCTATGTTTGATGAAGGCAAATAAGACATTGCTGCCAAAGTTTCAAGGCGTATAAAGCTTAGGAGAATAATGAAATGTTATATGCCCAAGGCAATATATGAAGATAAAGAAAACACAAAGAGAAACCAAATATAACAAGATCAAGTTGGCTAAATATAAGTGTAAATATCTTAATTAAAGTTCGAAAGTGAATTAAACTAGTAGGAGGAGAGAGAGAGATGTTTTAAGAACCTGTTGAGTTGGAAAAGCCATGAGGTTTTTCTTGTCCCCAATTCACTCTCAAGCTATCGCATGTTCAAATGTACAGTGAGACACGTGACAATACTACCTTGACTTTAGAATGAATTATTAGAATTAAAATTTCCATGCCAAGGAAAATAATAACCCTACTGTATTTTACAGTGGTTGAGAATGCAGTGGTCTGGAAAACACGTCAAACAAAGAATTGGCTAAAAACCAAAAAACTATATGAGTATTAATCAAGTCTCAAAATTTTACTCATATCTTTTAAATAATTGTCTCTATACAATGTGTAATTAAAAACAAGAACAAGGGAATATGTTTGATTATTAGAACAGACCGGGGTCTAGAATTTCTGGATACTGGTTGAACTCGAACGACTCATTATGTAATCATTTTAGGATTTTCGTCAAAATTTTGCATCTATAAACCTGGGGTACTGGGCAGACTCTCAGGTTGTCTTATTTTTTTAAAAATCACAAAACACTGCACAACGATAAAATGAAATATATTATAGTAATGATATTTCTAAGAACATGGAACCACATTTTTGTCACCCAAAATCAGTGTTCTCTAACTGAAGTGTCTTCCACTCTGCTTTTCTCTGATTTCCCAGATTTATGCTGGGGTGAAGATACTCAACTGACTTCTGAAGCTAGGTTTGATCTGCCTGGACCCTGGCAGGGTTAAAAACTATTTTTAAAGGTGACACTGTTAGAGAACTTGGTGTCGACAACACAGAATTCCTGGGCTATTATAGGAAACTGGGGGGTACTGTGGCACACTGTTCTACATCTCCCCTCAAACCTGGGCCTCTGGGTATATTTGAATAACAACAAATGCATTGGCAATGCAGCACAACGCAGCAGACTGAATTTTTCTTCCAGATGACAGCTTTAAATGGGTCAACCCAAATAAATGAGAGCTCCATACATCAAGGAAACCTAACCCAGCGGTTTTGTGATATATACAGTGCTCCAATAAAACAGTTAATAAGCAAGGTCAAGCCACACTTTGCCCACATCTATCATTCCACACCAGACCCTTTCAACAATATGACCTCCCTACTGTGTTAATATATTTGTCCCAATTAGGCCTCCAAACTCCAGTTTTGCACTATTTCAATAAAGTCTATAGAACAACAGAAAAATATTCTAAAACAGGTCATATAAAATATTCTAAAACAGTTTATATAAATATTCAAAAGCCCTCACCGGCATTTTGGTGCTTACTGCATCAAGTGTGAATAAAAACAACAAAAAACCCCTCAGCCTAGGATTCAGGGTCACCTGTGATATGCACAAAGAGTTTATTTCTCCCATCACCTACTGGCATTACGTACCCACACTATATTACACTGCGTTGTCTTAGTCCTAATTGTCTTATGTTTTTCATTTAAGCCTTTTCTCACACTATTTGCTATAACCAGAACCTTTCTGGCCACTTAAACCTTTTCCTAGCTAAATCCTATCTATCACTGGAGACCTACAGCAACAACTACCTCCTTTATGGCTCTATTGTGACCACACTAATTTGTTGTGAGCCCTTCTGGCTCTGAAATATCATTACTAAACAAAGTACTTTCTGTTTTGGAGTATACTCACTTGTTTTATTCTCATATTATATCTCAAACATCTTGAGTAGAGATCAACCATTTTAATTTATCTATATTCCTTCAATCTAGATTTCTGCCTTACACTTGCTAGGTCGTTGAGTGTAAAATAAATTAACAAATTAATAAATAATAGATTAATACCAACATCATGATAAATATTCTAATACTGGCAACTTCATTTATTATACTAAACACATTTGAAGTTTATCCTATAAAAGGAAAGTCTTTCTAAGAAAGTTACATAGACATTGATACAGGTCCTCTTCTTCTGGAGTTTGCTTTACGTTTGTTTGGTTTTGCTTTTGTTGTGATTTTTTAAAATAGTATTCTCAACTTGTAAGAAATCATCTAGAGAACAGAGTCTTCCATCATCACTACCATCCAGTTAACTGAGTTTTAGAGAACTATTTGCAGTTATATATGGCCTTTAATTTAAAAGTCTAAGGGTCTCCTAAGACAGTTTTTGACATAATGGAACTCATTTTTTTCAAGGGTTAATGTGAATACAAGATCGGTTCGTCAATCAAGAAAAGCAGATTTTTTGCCAAAAAGGCAAAGGTAAGGAAAAGATTTCCATCTGTGTGTTCTTCCCCCTTGTTACTTCTTTCCTCATTCAAAGCAGTCCCTGAGTTAAAACCTTAGCAACACAGGTGGAAGAACATTGTATTAATCCCGAGCAAACAAAGAAAAGTGAACAGTATGTGTTTAGGGCACATGGCGTGGTGGACTCAGGAGTGGACTATTGCAGGACAAGGGGTCAGGTCAATATTCCACTTCACTAGGGTTCAATTTTCAGAAGAGAAAGTAGGCTTCTTCTTCAGCTCTACATCTTGTCGGAAAATTCTGTACCTAACCAGTCTGTTTGATACTTTTATTGGAATTTAAGTAGATTATATATAGGGATTACTAAGAAAAATTATCCAAAATTTGAAATTAATGTAAAATAATAGAGTGCCCTATCACACTAAAGAGCTGTCTAACAAACCTGCCTATAAATCATTGACTTTCTAGGGAAATATATTTTTTTCTTTTAATTTATTACAGATTATTGAGTTAGAACCCTGGTTCTGTAAAGACAGGTGTTAATCTGTAGAAGATTAATACTCTGCAAATGATGTTTTTCTAATAGAGATGCTAATGGTTTCTAGCCAATAGAAATAATGGCTCTGTTATAGATTTATTGCCTTGTACAACATTAAGCAATTTTGTATCTAACTTATTTTGACATTCTTCCCTTCACTGGCTGTATACAGTTTTCTCTCATATGTTTTATTTGTTGAACCAGCTCTAACATTTGTCAGGTTTCCTAATTAATTAATTAATCTTTGATATATGCCCACTGCATATTTGTATAAGAATATTTTTTTAATATACATGTATTTTTAAATTTTATTGAAGTCATGCTGGTTTATAACATAGTGTAAATTTCAGGTGTACATCATTATATTTTGGCTTTTGTATAGACTGCATCGTAGTCACCACCAAAAGTCTAGTTTCCATCTGTCCTCATACATACGTGCCCTTTACCCCTTTTGCACTCCTCCCACCCCCTTTCTCTCTGGTAACAAGGACAACACAAAAAAGGAAAATTACAGGCCAATATATTTTAAATTTATACTTGGCAAGTGCACTGTGAAGAGCCATTCAGTGAAAATAAATCAGTTATTCTCTTTACTTACTGTTTCCTAAGTCTTTGGCATTTTCAAAAAGTCTATTTTTAAAAAAATAGAAATTGAGTGGGGGATATTACAAACTTAGAATTTGAACCAAAATACCAAATTTTACCTGAGATACTTTTATGAAGCACATTACAGAGTTTCACGCGCATGTAAAATATGCAGTTATATGATAAATAGGAAACAACACAACAATACAATAATTTCAATAGTCTCACTGCAGAAAGAGAAAAAATGCAGCCTTTTAGAGTGCTATGTTATAACAAAGTGCATCCTATTAACGTTACATTTTAAGGAATGGCTGCAGTATCAAGCTTTCCAGTTTATAACACGTGCATAAAGGTGAAGAATATAATATGAAATAAGTGGTGAAGGTGGGGGAGGAAGATGACTGGAAGAATGCAGGAAAGAGATAAGGAGACAGGAAAGACAAAAGAACAGCGAGTGAGGGAAGAAGTAGAAACGAAGAAACTGAAGGAGGAGAAGAGCACTTTTAAAATGTGTCAATTCACTTTATTTACAGTGGGAAAAAGAGGGCAGGGAATCCTCTAAATTATTTTTTGTCACTAGCTTAAATGACCAAGATATGGTTAAAAATAAAATTGGTTAAACTTTTCTTGAGCAGCACAAATCGTCAATCTTCCTCCCTTCAGCATCTCTTGCCCCAGGTGGCCCCTTGATTGCACACATATTTTCCTCCAGGGGATCACAGCAGGATGCCCTTCTGTACACAGGGACATATGTGACAGACCTTTCCCAACTATCTCTACCACATGCAAATATAACCTCCCTATGGCCCATCTTTTAGACCTCTACTCTTGATTACAAAACAACCAGCGAAACTACAAACTATTTTGTGCTTTATTAGTCTAAGCTTTCTATAAGACGTAATATGAGACTTTGAAAAGAAGCCTCCCAGAAAGAAGAAAAGGCCTTGAATACAATGAGGAATTTGAAAACTGGAATTTCAGGCACTTTGGCAAATTAAAGAAGAAATAATTTGTTCAAATGGGACTGTCAATATACCTTCAAAAGTGGTCTATTTACTCTTCATACGGGACTAGCTCTTATTAAAAAGCCCTGGGAATAAGTAGTTTCTATGGGTTTATGATAATTTAAAACATATTTTATTGTCTGTTTTTCAGTTCTGCTATTTCAAAGATTATCTACAATAAACTTTATAATGGGCAAGGAGAAGAGATTTGAATACAGAAATATTCGATTCCTTAAATCCATGGAATGATCTGTCGCTGAGATTTCTTACCATGTGAAATACAGGAGCACATCTGGCTTGAACTCAGAAAAAGAACAAAGACACTTGGCTTTCACCATTGACACTTAGACAAGCAATCAGACACTAGATTAAAAGACTGTCATTGCTCACTGGTTTTCCCTGCTTTCATCAATTGTGAGAGCTAGCTAGGTTCTACTCAAATTAGCACTGAAGTGTCAGAAAGTTTTTGAAAAGTCGCACAGCTTTCAATCTCCTAGAACTCAAAAGAGAAGTACCAAATTTCTAGTGTTCCCAAGGGGTGAACGCAGTGCACAAGCAACGAAAATCAGGTAAGTACTGTAAAAAATACTCAATTAAAGGAGAGACTTTGCCTCCTGATATGCCTCACAATACTGTCTGTCACTACTTAGGAGAAGTGACAGTTACTTCACCTGTCATTCCTAAGAAGGAAGAAATTGAGGGCCAGTGTATTAGCATCTAAGTTCTTTCCATATTTAGACACTACACCCTTGGAGCCAAATGCCAACGAGTAGAATACATATGAGTAAGAATTTAAGTTTGACGGTGGTGAAAGGTAACATAAGAGGATGGTTTAAGAGATTTCTAGAACCTCCCTTTTCTATATTAACACGATATCTGGTGTTTTTAATCTTTCTTAAACAAAAGAACACAGCATTCAAAACAGATGAAGCATGTGAAATGTATATATTGATGCAACAATAATTCAATAACTCAAGTCCATTCTATCCTCAAAAACGTATAAACGACCAAGAATTGCTAGAACCTACACATTACCGTGACGTCCCTGAGATGCTCCTTTAGGAACCATGACACCCTCAGTATCTCACTGACTGAGCCACTCAGCATTGCAATGAGTCCATCACAGCCACGAGGGCTATGTTACCACTATTACCACTCAATACCAAAAATGAGTCTTTAAATGTTACAAGGGCATGGCATTTTTAAGTGGGTAATTTTTTAAAAATCAGGATTCCCTTTTTCCGATGATACCAGCATTTTGGCTACAGAATAAAAAATGATCATCTGCTGTATGTGAAGACAAAAGGATAAAATATAATTAAGAATAAGAAGTGCCAGGGCCTGTCTGGTGGCGTAGTGGTTAAGTTCGTGCACATCGCTTCGTTGGCCCAGGGTTCGCGGGTTTGGATCCAGGGCACAGACACATGCACCACTTATCAAGTCATGCTGTGGCAGGCATCCTGCATATAAAGTGGAGAAAGATAGACAAGGATGTTAGCCCACGGCCAATCTTCCTCAGCAAAAAAAAAAAAAAAAAAGAGGAGAATTGGCAACAGATGTTAGCTCAGGGCTAATCTTCCTCACAAAAAATAAATAAATAAAAAATAAGAAGTACCAGAAATGTCCAAAGAGCTTCCTATGTTTTCTCAATTCTCCCAGCAACCTTATTGTACCCATTGTATAGATGAGGATAGAAGGCTCGGAGTGTTTTAGCAGTGTGCCCAAAGATACTTTGCTCATCATTTCTACTCCCTTTAAACTCGATCTATGGGACGATCTAAACTACATTAACCATTCCTTTGTCTGTGTTTTCTAAACTGCCTAAAAAGCAAATACTATGGAGATAAAAAACCAAAAAACTCTGCCAAAAGCATCCATAAACATTCATCGAGTGCAATTAAAGTTAACAGATTCACTAAAATGATTTAAGAAATTAATTTCTTAGCATTTATGAAAAACTTTTATATGACATTTTATAGCATGTTTTTTTTTCCACTTGGCATTAATAAACTTAAATTATGTATTAATTTGTCAAGCATCTCAATTAGGGCAGTCAGTGAAAGAGAATAACATATTAGCATGCTTTCCTTAATGTTGTACACAAACAGCTGAAGAATCTCCAGGGGCCGATTATAGAAGAGTGTATATTATTTAGGCCTCTTCTTTCTATTTTGTTTTCTGTTGCCAAGACTTGAGAACTTTCACTACTGATTAACGCTCTTTCCACCAAAGACTGGCAGGAGAGCTGAATGCTGTGGATGCTAAGTCAATCCACTTGGATTGGTGTGTTGGCAGCTGTGGTAGGGTGAGGAGGTGTTGGTGGCGGAGGCAGGATTACAGAACCAAACATTATGTTAAACCAAAGAGGAAAGAGCAAATATTTGGATTGCTGAATAATTTGTGAATTCCTTTTATCCATGCTATGTCCTCTATTTGGATGTAAAGAAAAAATGATGTCCTCGTTTACTTCTGGAAAGTTAACTTATCTATTTATTGTTGGAAAATATATAATGAAAGTTTATTAAAAATATAATAAAGTTTCCATGGTTACTGGTAAAATATAAGCTATTACATTAGTGAATATAAAATACAGCATCATAACGCACTGCTCACAGAACAGGCCAATATATTAGAAATTACTGGGTGTTGTTTTAGAAAAGCAGGACATGCGCTATAGCTAATCATATGTTTTAATTAGAAAACAAATTTAACCTATTCTGTCAGGAATGCAGATGATACAGGGTTTTTTATATTATACTCCTGAAGTTTGAATTCCTCCTGGCAAAATGCATTTTTTTAGGAATAGAGAATAATTTTCATTAAAATGAGTATCAATAACCTATAGATTGCTTTAGTGAGTTCATTTAGTGATATCCAAGGACTTGGTCTCGGAAAACAGCATCCGAAGTCTCTAGTGAAAAGCACTGTTTCTCTCCTGTCATCATGTCACAAACATCCTTTTTTTCTATTCATAATTCTTTGTGCTTCTAATATCCACAAATTTACTAATATGCATTCATATTTTTAGATTACCTCTCTTTAACTTGTCCAAAATTTGACCTAATACAAAAGCATACGGGAAGAGAAAAACAATTGGTTTTCCCTCCTCAGCAACTGGCACTGTATTTAGGTCACAGTGACCCTGGGTTAATATAAGACGGGGTTCAGCTTTCAGGAGCCCCCATTCAGTTGGTCGATTGAACAGTGGGTTGAACAGTAAGACAATACTCCATGATGTCTCACAAGGCAGTGGACAATTATTTGCTGAAGAAATTATGCTAACAACATATAAGTATTCAGAGAAAGTAGATGGATTTGGACAAAGTGTTCCTGGAAGTTTCCAACAAAAGACATAAAACAGAGATAGATCCTGAAAATGGGTAAGTGGTGAGGTAAAAGAAAAGCATTTTAGACAGAAGAACAGCCAGCATCAAAGTGTTGATGTGAAGACAGAGTGTTTAGGAACAGTATATTTGGCTGAAATGTTGCTCCGTGTAGGGAAAATACAACTAAATGAAATGCTGGTATGAGAACGAGGAAATGAGCACAAAGCTAAAAGGTTAGTCCTGATTCTGAAGACAAATGGAAGTGCTGTTTCCTCTACTCTTTCTCCAGGTCTGCTAAACCTCTCTTGAGGTTTTTTTAAACATAACTGCAAACAGTATTCTAGCTGTATCTTTCAGTGATTAGCAAAATGGTCAGCTCAATCTGTCAAAACTATCTTGAACTTTTTAAGTCCATCAAGAAATAGAACCAATGACTTCAGAAAATTAATTTTAATCATTCCATGCCTTATTTGCGTTATAAGTAATATTTTATACTCATTCTTCTGCAAATACATTGAATTATTTTTAAAATATTTACATTATGCTTTTTTTCCATTTATTTATTTTTTTGTCAAAAATAGCTTTGTCAGCAAAAAGAGGAGGATCGGCAGTGGATGTTAGCTCAGGGCTGGTCTTCCTCCCCCCCCCCCAAAAAAAAAGTTTCATTCGGGGGCCACCCGGTGGCGCAGCGGTTTAGTCCGCACTTGGCAGCCCGGGGATCGCGGGTTCAGATCCCGGGCGCCCGCCGACGCACTGCCTGTCAGCCATGCCGTGGCGGCGTCCCATATAAAGTGGAGGAAGATGGGCACGATGTTAGCCCAGGGCCAGTCTTCCTCAGCAAAAAGGGGAGGATTAGCAACGGATGTTAGCTCAGGGCTGGTCTTCCCCACAAAAAAAAAAAAAAAAAATAGCTTTGACTGATTTTTAGAATAAGGATCCATCAGTTTGATTTTTACAATCTACAAGAGTTGTAACCTGCAAACTTAGAGATGCCACTTCAAATACATTCTTCTAGGCCACTACAAAAATGTTTATACTAGTTCTAACACTGACAGGCCTCTAATGACTCTAGTATTTATATCTACATAGTTTTGGACAAGATTGGGGAGATCTTTCACCCTAGTTGCTCCTTTGTATTTCTAAATCAGTTTTCTATCCAAGGCAAAACATTCAATTGAACAAATAATGTTTTCAAAAGCCTTGGCATGGAAACTTCTCACAGATATTTTAAAAGTCTAAATCAGTTTCATTTTTTCTTGACTAGCCTCAAGTATCACCATTCTCAAATTTCAGACCAATTAACTTTCAAATTTTCTATAGAATTAAAATTCTCTAGAATTATTTTTGCCACTTATTTTCAATTTTTAACCACATTTACAACTATTTTTTAGGTTCGACTCTGAGATAAACTTTCATTTCTTAACTAATACTTTTTTCTAAACCATTACTTCTCCATCTTCCTAATTTTTTTTAAAATTTTGAAATAATTTCAAATTTACATAGAAATTCCAAGAATAGTGTGAAGAACATTTTCTGCCTCCTGAATCACTTGAAATTAAGTTGCCAACTTAATTTCCATCCTTTCCAAATATTTTAGTATTTAATTTCTACAAATAAGTATATTCTTCTACATAACCACAATAACCTTCAAAATCAGAGCATTTATATTAATTACTATCATCAAATGTACCAATCTTATTTAGATTTCACCAATTATGCCAATACTGTCCTTTATGGCCAAAAGATCCAGTTCAGAATCACGTCACATTTAGTGTTTATGCATCATTCAATCTGGAACAGTTCTCATTCTTTCCTTTACTTCTACCCCTTGACACTTTATCAGATTTTTATTGAATGTTCTTCTGTTTGAGTTTGTCATATGGTTCCTCACAATGAAATTCAGGATATACATTTTGGTAGAAATATCACAGAAGGCAAGCTTCCTACAGGTGGTGCATGATATCAATTTGTCCCATTACTGGTGATATTAACTTTGATCACTTGTCAGCCTTCTCCGCTGTAAAGTTGCTGTTTTTCCCATTTCAATTAATAATTATTTTGGAGGGAGGTACATTCAGATTATGTAAATGTCCAGTCCCCATCAAATATTCACCCACTAGGTTTTGTATCCATTGTATTTCTTAGCAGAATGAGTAATTGCTATGATGCTTACAATCTGTGATGTTGAATCCATCATTCCTTCTACAGTGCTTAGTTGGCACTCTTCTGTAGGGAAAAGCTTTCTCTTCTCTTTATTTATTTACTCATGTTTTTACTTATCACAAGATAAACTCAAGGATTCTCATGTTATTCAATGAGTTATAATCTGTTACTGTCCTTATTTATTTTGATGTTCAATTTATTCTGGATTTGGTAAATAGGATTCCCTTTAGACTAGCTCCTATGTACTTTTGACATGTCACCATCATTCTTGAGCACTTCCTTACTTTCTGGGACAAATAGATGTTTCACACTCATCTTGTAGTTTCCTATCTCAACCCTGAAATTATTTTTTTTCTAAGAAGCTCTAATCCATCAGTGGAGACTAGTATTCAGAAACCAAGATCTAGATGCCTCGTGTGCCGCGTGCTATTGGAAAGTTGTTACTTCTAGGCCCTTCCGTTGGACAAAGCTGCACATGTGTTTATATCAATATGTATTTCTATATTCATCTATATACACTGAAAACTGTGAACAGTAAGTAGTTTCTAAAGAAGAATCAGAATAATTTTGTAGTAATACCATGAAAGTCACCCTAAAATTCAAGCTGATGTCTTCTCTCACGTCTTGAACTCTAGGTTAAGAGAGTTAGAGGATCTGCTTTTAGTTAAAGCTGCTTCCACTAATGTCGGGAACGGAATGACAAATATTGAACTAGATGTTGACCTAAGTTATTCTATAGTGTCTTTTTCCCCATTTAACAAGGTCTTATTTTTTTATCTGAAATGATCCATATTTAAATATATTTTCTTCCATTCAACTGAATTGCAAATTCAAGATAAACACAGCTTGAAAAATCCACTGGCTGCAAATGATACTCTTTCAAAGAGAAATTATTAATTCAGCAAAACTTCAAGGGAAATAAATAGACAGTTCTGCAGCCAAGGTAAGCACACATATTGGATTGTCTGTATCGAAAACATTCCTTTGTCAAAATTCTGCAATCTGACAAGCACCAATTCTGCTAGAAACTACATGGCTTGATATTTTTAACCAATGCTTTCCTAGGTCAGACAGTAGGATTTTGTAAAATCTGGTGTGTTATAAGGAAAATTAGAAAAAAAACATCTGACGATTATCAGAACATTGATCTTATTACATTTTAGATTACTCCCATCACTAAATGGTATGACACACATATTAAGCAAAAGGTGTTATAAAAGACTCATAGCTACATTTGGCATGGAAACTTGCACTATATGTATGTGTTTGTGCAAGTGTGTGTATGTTTTCTATGCATGTATAATCTAGATTTTTATAACGCATCTGTATCAATTTTTTCCATTTATTTTTATAATTCCTCATGAATGAGAACCATTTTGCCTTTGAAATACTCCACAGATTCCAATACTAGGTACAGAAAACTAAAAAATAAAAAACAAATTTTGACAAAAGAATCATCATAGCATTCTGCCTCTTCCTGAATTATATTCAAATAAAGGCCATGAAAATTATAGCTCACTCTCTCATTATATATTGGGAATAATGGAAGACTTAGAACCAATTGGTTCTCATTATTTTCTGCTCTTTACTTGAGGAGGCCATTGAATATACTTATCTCCAGGATTAACAAGACACATTCTTTTCTTATTGTTAACATGAAAGAATATTTAGAATAATTTCCTAACGGATTCCATGAAATAATGGATAATACAAAGTTAAGAGGTAGAGGAATTGGGCATATTTAAAAGCTGGGACTAGCCCAAACTAGACATTTCCTTAGTGGGTGATATTGGATAGATCTTTCTACTCATTAAAATATTAAATAGACATCTGTCATATTAATCAATTGTAATAAGACACAGGAAAATGGACCTACATTTATTTTATTTCATTAGAATTTTCGTTTTTCTTTCAATTAATGATGGGGGAGAGGAGTGCATTAGTTTTATTGTAGTATATTTTATTATTTCTAAAGTCTTTGAATATGCACTTTCTGAAGTTTTTACTCAGTGGATAGTGAGCATGATTTTCTCCTTTGCTGCTATGACTGAAAATAGTTTGTAAGGTACTTACACATCAGCATAAACTAGAAACTAGAAAGAATTAAACATGTGCAAATATTTTGATATCCAATACTTATGAAAGTTAAGTTTACATCATTAGTTATATTATTGAATTTCATTAACTTCATAAGGTTAATTACAGATAGCTTATTCATTCTATTCAGGTTATAGAAAAACTTAGCAAAGGTGGTTTTCTTTTTTTCTTAACATTTTTTTACTCCATGACAAATTACTGCATTTACTGGTATGAAGCAAAGCATCACAAGGAAGCATAATAAAGTGAAAAAAGTACAATGTTCTAACAATTTAAACAGCATCCTCGTGGTTAGTATTTAAGCATTCAACTCTAAATCACCTTTCTCTGACTAAAATCATTTCCCCTTTTTTTCAAAAATAGATTATTTTACTTCTCTATAAGCAAGACAATCACAGGAATATGCAAAGATATTTCATACTCACACATTTTCCAACTCATCACAAACTTAGAAATTTAGAAAACATTTAGTTTAGAGAAAATAAATTGAATTATTCTGTGTAGGAGAGAATATTTTTTTATATATATCGTGTACTTACTTTGTATATTTATATAATAGATAATCCTTTTGTATTATGTATTGAAAATACTGGTTATCATGTATGGATTATTACAAAAGCATGGGTTGCGCTCAGGAACATCATCTGTGAGATGAAAAGATGAGATAACTTAATGAGTCACTGACTGCTTTTTCTTCCCTCTGTGAAGTTATGAAACAGTCCAACATATAGAAAAGTAGAGAAAATACTACAAAAAGAACCATGCCACACCTCCCAGATTTAATAAGCATTTGTATCTTACCACATATTTTGGATCATTTGAAAAATAAAACATTACATCGCTTTGAAGCTCTTCCTGACATTGAGATCCTGCCTCTGGTGAGATCAACACTATTCAGACTTTGGTGTCTTCTCCACCTATGGTGTTTTGTGGGGTTTTTTGGTGAAAAAGATCGGCCCTGAGCTAACATCTGTGCCAGTCTTCCTCTATTTTGTATGTGGGATGCTGCCACAGCATGGCTTGATGAGTGGTGTAGGTCTGTGCCCGGGATCCGAACCTGTGAACCTAGGCTGCCGAAGCAGACTGTGCTAAACTTAACCACTATGCCAGCAGGCCGGCCCCTCTGTCTATGTTTCTATATTTATGGTACAAATTAATGTATTCTTTAAATACATACATAGTTTTATGTTTTTAAACTTTATACAATTATCACAATGTAGGTGCCACGCTACAACCCGTTTTTGTTTTTCACTCAACAATATGTTTTCAAGCATAATTCACACTGTTATCTAATCCATTCATTTTAACAAAAGCATAAATAGGTAGGTAACCTTGGGGAAGTTACTTAGCTCTATATGCTTCAATTTCCTCGTCAATAAAATGAAAAAATAATAAAAGGTGTGGGTTGTCATGATGAAATCAATTTGTGGACACACAAAGTGTGTGTGTTAAAAAGCTCCTGAAATAAAGTTGAACTCTGTCAGTGTTAGCACTTTCTTCTCAGGAATATCTATCTACAAGTTGACTTGCTGGGTCAGAAGGTATGAACAACTTCACCCCTGGCATACAATGAGAAATTATTCCTCAAAGTAGAGGAATAGATTACGTCTATTCTATACTTGTACCACACTAGATTCTTAGTATATGAGGAAAAGTTTCTTTTGGACATCTACTAGTAAATATTTGGTATTGCAGAAGTCTCTTTGCTTGAAGGAACACATCTTTCAGAAGCTCTGCCAGGTTGAAAAGTTGGTATGAACACAGATAGTGATGACAGTCCTCAGTGTGCTTGTCCTTTGAGTCAAAATGATCCAATCTGATATAATTGCTCCCTACTGCTCCTGGACAGTTGTCACCCTAGACTACCCTTCTCCATCATTCTGGAGACTCCCCTTCTCTGTTAGATGGTGGTTTTCTGAATCCTCGTCCTCTTCTCTAGATATACTTCCTTATTTGGAAGGGAACATTTCCTGTTAAGCTTCCTTGGCATGAAAGCAAAGGAGGTAAATAATTGTATGACTGAGAACATTTGTGTTTATTCTCACACCTGAGTTATAATTGACTGGATATAGAATTTTAGGTTAGAAATAATTTTTCTTCAGAATTTTAAAGGCAGTATTCTATTGTCTTCTTGCTTCTGGCATTGCTGTTGAGAAGTCCAAAGCCATTTTGATTCATGGTCTTTTGTATGTGATAAGGTTTTGGTTTGTTTTCCCATGGGAAGCTTGTGGAGCCTTCGTTTTATCCTGACTGTTCTGAAATTTTATAATTATGTGCCTTGATTTGGGGGTACTTTCATCCATTTGACTGGATATTCTGTTTTTCCTTTCATTCTGAAAATGCATGACCCTAAGTTATGAACAATATTATATAAATATTTTATAGATTAAATTCATCCCTTCTACTTTCTCTTTCTAGAATTTCTTTTATTCTAATATATGCCATCTTATTTTATTACCTTTTCTATTATGTTTTCTATTTCATTGTCTTTTTATTTTCTGGGTAATTTCTCAAAAATATTGAATATTTGAAGGAATTTTGCTATTAGATTTTTAATTTATAAGAGCTTATTTTTGATCTCCAAATGCCATTTGTTATAGCACTTTATTGTTGTAAGTGGATAAATTACTTTTTGAGTTCAATCTGAAAACATTAATAAATATTTTTAAACCTTTCTTCCCTTCATATAGTTTCTATTTCTTACAATTTTTTTTCTCTTTTGTTTGTTTGTTTCTAATCAATGTTACAAGATTTACTCAAATACCTGCAAAGTTTTGTTTGGGAAATCTGGATTTTAGAATCTTTAAGACTCCTCATAGGCTGCTGAGATTTCTTGTGCAAGTGGGTACATGAGTCTTAGATTCCATGAAGAAATCAGGGCTGGAGATAAAAATTACAGAGACATCAGTATTTAGAAGATATTTGTAGCTATGGGAGTAAATAAACTTGTCTTGCAGAAAGGTGTAGATAAAGAAATAAAAGGGCCTAGAACCAAGCCTTCTTTTCAAAGTAGCCATACACTAGTGTTTTTCTATGTATTATGATCTACAGTGGTTTCTTTAACACGTATCACCTTGAACAAATTCACATTTAATTCTTCTACATGTCTGCAAAATGATTAAGAGCTATCCATGTGTTTTAAGTGCTCCATTTAAAGGCATGTAATAGAAAAAGGACATTAGAAATAATTAAACCAAAAAACAATCACAATGAGAAAAATCATCTTTAAAAATTAAATTATATTACTACTCATAATTAGATTCCATTAATACTCACGAACATGGTGATTTCACATAACTTTGACATTTTATAATTGAGTACTTGAAAGTAATCTAAGCTAAACAACCACTAATTATAATCTTGGGATGGAGGAAAACAGCTGTATGATGTAATTGTAAAGAAAAAAAAAAAAAGAAACCAAAACCATGTTATATGAGTTACTCATTTAGCAGAAATCATTCCCCAAATTTGCTGCAAGGTGTATTTCTATTTTTCACGTGATTGTCACTATAATATTTAAATTGTGTACAGAAAGAAAAATCACTTTCCTAATTATCATAAAACTAGAGTACTTAAGAATTCAACAAATCTATAAAATTAAAATTGGAAAAGGAAACAAGAGCTTTCCAGTAGAATTTTAACAGTAATGCTCAAAATGTGAACAATAACACAGATCTCTACTTAAAACAATTCATAAAATTTCTTTCTTGAAAAGGAAAATACAGTGAAATAGAAAAAACTCTAATAGTAAGATTAGTTGTATTGTGCTTGGAAGACTGGTTATTGAAAAAAAAAATCAAATATCAACTCCTTTACTACTTATTACTAGTAACCTACAATATCATGTTGCTTGTTCCTTTTCCATAGATTGAACTTAAATAATTTCTTTTTTATCTTTTTTCACTAACACCTATATTGTCGGTTACATTAGTCCTCTGTAGGAAGTAAGAATGTCTCCACAACATGTCTAAAATACACTACCTGCTTAGCATTGGAAAATTATGATAATACATATTAGAGTACAGAGTAGATCAGCTACCTGATAAAAGATGCCTTACTTATGGGTTTATAGCATGTCAAATGGTATTGTTTGAAGCTGAAAAATATTAAACATTTTCAGAAATTGTCACCTGTAAACTTTTTTCTTTTCATCTAGAACAACAAAGTTGAGACACTCAAGATGACAGTAGTGGCCAAAACAAAATGGTGGATTGTAGCATGACATTTTAAAATGTGTGTGGACAGAGAATAGAACATGAAAATTTAATCACTAGCATTTATAATTCTGGTTAGCAAATTGCTACAGTATGAGGAATACTTTCCCAGGAAGGAGATAAAATATTCATTTATTTTAAATTTCAGAGAGAAAAATCCTAGCAAGGATTTACTTAAAAATCCATATGATAATTATTTTTGTACGGTTTTGTTGCTAATTATTGGCATTCACATTAGAGTAGTTAATTCTAACAAAAGACCCTAACATGGCCACCCTTTCTTCATATCTATTAGAGTTAATGATATTTGGTCTGTCAATAAGGGAATCTGCACTGTAAAATTATTATCTTTGTTGGCTTTACAAACCCTTCTGGGAAGGAGGTATCATTCTAGGATTAAAAGAAGTAGTCTATCTGATTTTCACCTTATTTAACACAAACACATGTAGAAGCATTTACATTTCTAAATATGCTTATTTAAAGGATGCCATCGGCTATTTATGTTGCATAGCTATTCCACAATATCGATTCATAGCAGAAACACTTCCAAGGGAGTTGTGTGTGTACATAATAGTACCATTTCTCAGTTGGAGTCTTTTACTTGATGTAACACCAAAACCTTGAAATGAGTAGTGTTTGCTGAGTAGAGAAAAGGGACAAAAACACAGCTATCATCATTCAAGCAGTAACAATACATTTATGCTAAAGCACTAATTTCTTTCCAGTGAACTCTTATACAGACATTCAGCAATGCATAATCACTTATCCTTCATGCCATTCACATTGTTAGGCTCTGAATACACAAATCACCATAACAACATGGAAAATGAAGAAATATGATCACTTTGAGTTCTGTTGTTCAACGATCTCAGCACTTTTCCTGATTCAATATGTGCCCAATTGTTCCTACAAGCAAAACTGAATGATTTTCACCATTATGTTGCACTTTCTTTAAAAGAACTTAGCGAAGTCTCTAGAGAGGTTTATGTATCCCCAGAATTTCTGAATCTGTTCCCCTATGGTTTTAGAAATTATTATTACAAAGCATGAATTTGATGAAAACCATTCTGTTCATAACTTCTTTCTTCCTTAACAACCTTGAAAAATTTCATTAGATTTCAAGGTGTTTTCTCTCCGGTAGTGGTATTCTGATCACGTAGGGGTACCTGCCTAAACACGTTTCCTCATCGCTGGGTCCTACAGAGTTGTTTCTCTCTCTCTGCCTTCATTCTGACCTCTATATTCAATGATATTGAAGTGCTAACTGCAGATCAGATGTTTTTCCTTTTACATTTAAATTAAATTCTCTTGGTATATTATGAACTGATTTCAAATCCCAACATCTTTTAAAATTAATGATATTCCAAATTAAATGATTTATATCCATATACTCTCTCAAATGCTCTGATCAAATTTCAATATTTCAACTACAATTATTGTTCAATTCAGATCTGGTCAAATCTAATTTCCCTTTTTTCTAAGTGTACTTAGTTCTTTCTTGAGCCTTTTTTTTTTTTTTTTGGTGAGGAAGATTGGCCCTGAGCTACCATCTGTTCTCTATTTTGTATGTGGGATGCCGCCACAGCATGGATTGATGAGTGGCATGTAGGTCCACGCTCTGGATCTGAACCTGCGAACCCCGGGCCGCTGAAGCAGAGCCTGCGAACTTCACCACCACACCACCAGGCCAGCCCCACTTGAGCCTTTTTACAAAACAAATTTTTTTAATCTGACTTATGTGTATTATTCTTTTCTTTCCTACTAGACTGAAACGTCTCAAAGGTAGAAACATTCATCACTGTATTTCCAATAAAGCATTGGAAATTTGCCAACAGAATGCAAAAGAAAGTGTGGGGAGGTGCAGTTTCCACACATGAACTAATTCTTGGGGGCTGCCTATTTCTCCCAGAATCCTTTGAATATGGTTCCATACTCAGCCGAAACAGTGTCCTTTGGCCATCCTCACTTTTTTATGGTCTCTTCTGAAAAGAGTGTAGCAACATGAGGAAATCATTTTTCCTTTGACTTAGTCAATGAGTCTAAGGGAAGGGACTTATTACATTTTAAAATTAACTTATCACTACCCAAATAGAAACAGACCAAAAAATGTGTTTGTCAATCAAAACCTAAACAAATTCTAAAAAGAATAGTAGAATGGCAGAATCCCATCACTCTTCTGATTGTACAATTTCCCCGAAGAACCAAACCTTATGTAAGGAATGTTTAATAATGAACAAAATTTTCTTGGTGAAATACTACTTGGATCTCAGGAGAAGAGAACTTGTTGAAATTAGAGAGAAGGACAAAATCAGCCATGGAATACTGTAGAATACCTTAAACCAAACTAACCTGAAACAAAACCAACTAAGACCAGATATCTGCTTGAAATTGTAAATGAAGAATAAATTGAGATGAGAAGATAAAAGGACCTTAAGCACAGGAATGATCCGTGCTCTTCTAAGACAGATGTGCAATCAGACCTCACTGGGATAGAAGCTTTTTTGTAATACATTTGAAAGGTTCAAATCAGTACGACCAAGTTTTGTAAAACATTTTGTCCATGGGTACACTTGATAGTAAACTGAACTAAGTGTCCTAGGCAACTCATTCACTGAATAATTAAGACTGGATGGATAATGCCATCCACGGATAACGCCAAAATTCTGACCCGACAAGCATTAAAAATGGAAAAGTTGACTCACAGGAACAAATAATCCCACAGAAGCTCAGAGATCTCTCTATAATTATGGCCTCCTTTCTATCCCCAGCTCTGATTTTCTTCTCTCTAAAGTACCTAAGTCCAATCAAATATTAAATAAGGCCCAAATATCTATATGGTAAATTTGGTACCAATTGGTATCAATATAAGCCAAGTAGACTTCTATTTTGCTGGGAAAACTGAAAAATAGTCTTAGAAACAAACAATTTTTTTCAATATGTTGCTTAATTGACATAAAATAGATATTTCAAAAATAAATGTTATGTTTTTGAAAATAAAAGTATTTTTTAATACTTTCGCTTGTCAAATTCACAAAGTGTTACTCCCTCTCTCTCTCTTTCTCTTTTTTTTTTTCTGAAACTATCTCACCAAACACAAATCTCCATAATAAATAGAATCTGTGTGTCTTTTGATGGAAGATTCTAATTACTTTAAGAGTTCAGAAGAAAGATCACTTTTAGCTGGGATGATTAGAAACACCCTCAAGGAAATCCTTCAAGGTGAATTGAACTCACAAACAAATTCAGTAAAGTTGCAGGATATGAAATTGATATACAAAAATCAGTTGCATTTCTATACATTAACAGTGAACTATCAAAAAGAGAAATTAAGAAAACAATCCCATTTACAATAGCATTGAAAACAATAAAATATTTAGACGTAAATTAAACCTAGGAGGTGAAAGATCTCTACACCGAAAACTACAAGACGTTGATGAAAAGAATCAAAGGAGACACAGATAAATGGAAAGATATCCCATTTTATGGATCAGAAGAATTAGAATTATTAAAATGTCCATACTACACAAAGCCATCTATAGATTTAATGCAATCACTATCAAAAGTCCAATGGTATTTTTCACAGAAATAGAACAAACTTTCCTATAACTCATATGAAATCACAAAAGATCTCCAATAGCCAAAGCAATCCTGAGAAAGAAGAACAAAGCTGGAGGTATCACACTTTCTGAATTCAAACTATAATACAAAAGCTATAGTAATCAAAACAGTATGGGATAAAAACAGACACAAAGACCAATGGAAAAGAATCAAGATCCCAGAAATAAACCCATGCATAATGGTCAACTATGATTTGACAGAGAGCCAAGAATACTCAATGGGGAAAGGATAGTATCTTTAACAAATGGTGCTTGGAAATCTGGATATTCACATGCAAAAGAATGAAGTTGGACCTCTTTCTTACACCACTCACAAAAATTAAAATGAAGTAGATTAAAGACTTAAATGTAAAACCTGAAACAATAAAACTCCTAGAAGAAAGCATTGGAAAAATCTCCTTGACATTAGACTTGGCAATGATTTTTTGGATATGACACCTAAAACACAAGCAATGAAAGCAAAACTAAACAAGTTGGCCTACATCAAATTAAGAAGCTTCTGCATAGCAAAGGAAATCATCAACAAAATGAAAAGGGAAACTATAGAATGGGAGAAAATATTTGCAAACCATATACCTGATGAGGGGTTAATATCCAAATACATAACTCATACAACCCAATAGCAAAAACCAAATTACATGATTAAGACCTGAATAGCGCAAAAGACCTGAATAGACATTTTCCCAAAGAAGACATGCAGATGGCCAATGGGTACATGAAAAGGTGCTCAACATCATTAATCAGCAGAGAAATGCAAATCAAAACCACAATGAGATATCACCGCACATCTGTTAGAATGTCTACTACCAAAAAGACAGGAGACAACAAATCCTGGTGAGGATGTAGAGAAAAAGGAATCCTTATGCACTCTTGGTGGGAATATAAATTGACACAGCCATTATGAAAAACAGTATGGAGATACCTCAAAAAATTCAAAACAGAACTGCCATGTGATCCAGCAATCCCACTTCTGGGTATATATCGAAGGAAATGAAAACAGGAGATCAAAGAGATATCTGCACTCCCATGTTCATTGCAACATTATTCAAAATAGCAAAGACATGAAAACAACCTAAAAGTCCACCAATGAACAAGTGGATAAAGAAAAGATTGTATGTATGTATAAATATATATATACACATATACAGTGGAATATTATTCAGCCTTAAAAAAGAAGGAAGTTCTCCCATTTGCAACAACATGGATGAACCTTGAGGACATTATGCTAAGTGAAAAGTCAGATACAAAAAGACAAATACTGCATGATCTCAGTTGTATGTGGAATCTCAAATAACCAAACCGATAGAAGCAGAGAGTAGAATGGTGGTTGCCAGAGGCCTGGGGAAGGTGGAAATGGACAGACACTGGTCAAAGGGTACAAACCTCCAGTTATAAGGTCAATAGGATATGAGGACCCAATGTACAGCATGGTGACTATAGTAAACAACACTGTATCGTATACTTGAAAGTTGCTAAGAGAGTGAATCTTAAATGTTCTCACCACACAGAAAAATTGTAACTAGGGATGTGATAGATAAGTTAACTAATCTTATTGTGATGCTAATTTCATAATATATACATATATCAAATCATCATGTTGTATACCTTAAACTTATGCAATGTTATATGTCAATTACATCTCAATAAAACTGAAAAAATTAAAAAAGAACTGTCTGCAGAAAGAAAATTCTGTGCTAGACATGCAAGTTCTCTAATGCTGGCTTTTGTCAAACACAGGCTAAATGACAACTTGCAAGGAGCACTTTGAGATGATTTAAAAACGGATCAGATGGTCAATAAGATTCCTTCTAAAAAGCACTCAAAAAATGATGGGACATATCAAAGAACACAGGATTCAATTTGAAAGGCCTCCCAGTGGCCAAACCTGAGAAAAATTTGAGAAAAAAAATATATTGATGCTGGTACATTGTAACCCATACAATAAAACAAGAATCCAGGAGTCCATATTAATGGCGAGAGGAGAAAGCTCTTCCTTACAATAGTTTTCCAATTAATAAATGCAGAAGGAATGATGGAAACAGAATATCACCATTTGGCAAAGATTGCAGTAGTAAAAATCATCAAGGGATGTTGAAATTAATAGGTGAATGTTAGGTGAAAAAGTATAATGAGAAACAGGATATTGGGGAATGGGAATTTTGTATTATTTTGGTGTTACATAAGTCTGAAAGAATTTTGAAATGATAGTTAAAAAAAGAAAAATAAAGATATTGTCATCCCCCCACCCCCCACAAAAGGTGGAGCTAGGTATGATGCGCAGTACACAAGAAGGAATGCTAGAAATCAATGGCACCGAAAATGAAAATGTGTGCTTGGAGGAATGAGGCTGAAACAGCTATACGGTCCAGACTGTGGTGGTCCTTCAGTTGTGAGTTAAGGAATTTGTATTTTATTCTGCTGCTAATAGAGAGCCAACGAGAGATACTGAATTGACTAATGACAGGCTCATAGAAGAGTTTTGTGAGGCCAAGCAATGTAGTGGATAAGGAAGGGGTTGGAGAGGTCACATTAAGGAGGCCAATTAGGAAGTTTCTATCTATAAGTGCCTAATGTTAGTCACTGCAAGTGCCTAGAGTGATGGTTTAAAGCAAAAAATAGAAGTGAAAGATAAAAATGAAGAAAAAGTGAATGGATGACATATATCATTTTCCTCTTTTTTAGGAGTCCACACTAGACACTGTTATGTGCTCACCAGATATCCCTTCATGACTGAAGGGATTATTTCCCCCTTGGAATTTCCTTGGCTAAAGAGAGTCACTTTGCCCAAGATCACTTCCCTTTCCCTAGGGAAACTGCATCCAATAACTGGCCAAACTGGAGTAGACAGCCCCAGGCCCATCACCCCAACTCAGGCCAGTGTTGATGGGCCATCCTAGATTTAGAGCTTCTAATGAGATCAGCAGAAAACTTTGTTAAGACTACATTGCACCACAACTTCTCCCTCTTCCCAATCCTCCCTCCTTTCCTTCTCTTCTGTTCCATAGATAGTGATCCCAAGAGCGCCCCTAATAAACTCCCTTCATACTGATCCCCATCTCAGAGTCAAACTCAATCAGTAACAGAATCAAAGATGATGCTGAGGATTCATGCTTGGGTGAAAAGAGAATTGTGATACCGTGCACCAACACCAAGCTTGCAGACAAGAGCAGGTGTGTGAGAAAGGAATAAGGAGAAGGGAAAAACCAGAGTGCATTTCAGAATGCTAAAATTGAGGAGATTGTGGGGTACAAGGCAGAAATGTCCAGCAGGCAGTTAGAATACACAGGGCTCGAATCTGGGAGCAAGTTCAGAACAATGGATGCAACTTGTTGCCCCTGTCCACATAGAGAAGATAGTTGAACTCCTATTTTGAGAAGTGCTGCTGCTCCTGTTGCTTCTATTATCCTTTGAGGAAATCCAAACAGCCTAAGATCCATTATTTGATACTGATAAGATTTCTTTTAACCTAAACGCTCTTTGGTCTGTGTATTAGCTATGTGTTCAAATGGTCTAGCCGAGGATTTAGATTAGCATCTTGGACAAGTTTTGGGCAATGTTAAACCATTTCATCTGTTCAAAGATACAATAACTGCTTCTTTTTTAAAGCTTCCAGTGAGATAAGAACTACCCCCCACCCAAATAAGTCATTTTAGTCAGAGACAATGTAGAACTGGTGAGGCCCTGAATCTTAACAAATAAAAAGTTCAAGCTTTTCAAAGAAAATCAGGCTATTGGGACTCAAACAGAGTCTTTAGGAGTGAGCTCATGTGTTTTTTCTGCCTCTGTGGAGGATGGAACCTGAATGGAACCTACCTGTGATCTGAAAATAAGACAGAAACCATATCCCATTTTGTATGTAAAAATAATACCTTGTTTTCTTATTCTGAGCACTTACCAAAAGCCATTTTAACCACTTTTGTAAAGATTTTCTTTCTCTAGTAACCTGAATTTCAGAATTCAAAAACATTATATTCCACATTCAAGTTTTATTCATTTTATGCGACCATGAATTTTAATCGTCCACATTTAAAGATATTTCCTCATATGGGAGCTTAACAACATATGTGTTAGAAAGTGGACTCGAGAGAAGATATGTTAATTCATTAGTTTATTCATTTGCTCAAATACTAATTGAGCTAAATACCAAACCACAGAATTTTAGAAAGTGAGAGGCCTTTAGTGAGGAAATTGAGGCCTTTGGAAATGGAGTGGAGTTATGGGAATCTGCGCAAAAATTAAAATTTATTGAGAGCCTTCTATGAGCCTGTCATTGTATTACGTTAGGTTCTTTAACAAGAACCTAATCTCGGAGGGGCTCAGGCCGGTGGCATAGTGGTGAGGTTCATGCACTCCATTTTGGAGGCCCTGAGTTCGCAGGTTCGGATCCCAGGTGCAGATGGACGTACTGCTTGTCAAGCCACGCTGTGGCAGCGTCCCATATAATGTGGAGGAAGACGGGCACAGATGTTAGCCCAGGGCCAGTCTTCCTCAGCCAAAAGAGGAGGATTGGAATGGATGTTAGCTCAGGGCTGTCTTCCTCACACACACAAAAAGTTATCTTGAATTCTTATAACCATCCATCTGTTGTAAGAAGATTATAACCATCCTACAGTGACCCACTGTACTAAACAATGAAATTGAGACCAAAAATGGTTAAGTAGGTCAAAAGTCACACCACTGGTAAGTAACTTTCCACTTGTCTCTGTTATCTTTCCATGACTGTATTACATAAATCATTCAGTGAGTTGCTTCAGCATTGATACTATGAGAAACACACACATATTTCCATGATAATATCATCACAGTAACTTTACTATACATGGTCTTCAAAGACCCACAAGGAAGATGGAATAAGGCAAGAAAGGTTTCTTCATTTTAGATTAATTTGGAAGCTTTTGGAATTAGTCCACTGTGAATAACTGCAATTCATCGTAATCTTTACTAGCTTGATTATCACTATTTGCTTAATCTTAGAGTATACAAAATGCGAATAGAAATCATGACATGGTTATAGCCAAATATTTTCATTTTCATTTATTTATATTTAGCTTTTACTACAAAAATACAGTTTATCATGCAGGAATATAAGTGGGTACAATGAGTACTAATGAACGCATTTCCCAATAATAAATCTTTTTAAAATAAAGTAGTTCAAAAATTGCTACTCCAAACCAACATTTTAAAAAAAAGACTAATATCCAAAGTACACTTTGGAACATTTCCCACAAGAATTAAACATTTTGGGGGGCATATATTAACTCATTTTATATCTGATGTTGGCATCAAAAGGCCAACCATCCTTATGGTTTCGCTCAGCATCAAAACTGTAGTTTGGAATTGTTGAATTAATTAAGATCTCTCTATAAGCCAGGATTCTTGTTGAGAGCTTAACAAATATTATCTAATATAATCATCAACGAGAATCTTCTGATAAGCAATAATATTATACCTGTTGTATAAATTACTGAAATCTAAATGGTGTAGCAATTTGCTCCAAATCCCACATCTTGTGAGTGAAATATCCAACCCTAGGCCATTTGGCCTTAATGCCCTTGCTCTAAACAAGTGATTCTAAGAATTTGCTATTTATTTCTCAGCGACCCGTTGCAAAACGGTTAGTAAAAAATTACATAGAGCATGGTTAGACTCACTTGGGAAGTGTGGTTCCTCCACCTGCAGTATCAGCAACACTGGAAATTTGTCAGAAAAACATTCTCCAGCCTCCTCATCTATTAGATGAGAACCCCTGGGGGTGGGACCCTGCAATCTGTGTTTCAACAAACTCGCCAGGTGATTCCGATCCACCCCACACTACAAGAATTAGAGCAGTAAAAGGTTATTTGTCCTTTAAAAGCTATGTTCCTTTGTGTACATATTACAAGAAATAGAGGAAGAAATGTTGAAGGAATTTTTCTCCAATAAGATGATTCTCTGCAGTTTCTTCACTGATAGATACAACCTTATTTATACACAATAATTGCTAATTGCCAATCGCCAGTAAAAACAAATCATAATAATGATCCAGCATAAACCAAAGATCTCTTTAAAAACTATTTTATTAAAAAAATGCAACCTTAAGGGGTACAGAAAATATTTTTTAAAAAAGAGCTAATCAAGATTTTTAAATATTTAAATGTTTTGGCAAAGTTTTATATACATATGTCTGTGTGTGTATGTATACATATATATACATTTTTTAATGAGCCAGGTTTTGTATACAGTTGATAGTTGGCCAGTAGCATTGTTTAGTATCTTAAATATTGTCTAAAAGAAATTTTAAATATTCAAAATCTAAACTTCTTGTACCTATGTGTGGTTTCTCTATTTCAAAGAAAAATAAAGTACATATTTATGAAAAGCATGCTGACTGTGCTGATGGTTAACTTTACTGAAGATGGTTGTCTGAATTGACTAATAAATTAGCTCAAAATTACAAGTTAAATAATCACAATGGAAAATTTCAAGCATTCTCCACAAACCCTGTGTTATGTTTAGGTAGTTTGCAGATACCTGATGTATCACCACTAATACACAAAAAAGTGTAGCAATGAGGTAGAGTTCCAGGTCAATGTCCCACACTTATTGATGGCACTTTACAGAATAATTAAGGAAGCCTGGTGTTTACATCCTCTTTCCATAACTACTTTCATCACTCTATGAATTAAATTAACAGTATTCACTCTATTATAACTATATAGAAGTGATTCAAAACAGCGTGAAAGCTTTTGCCTAGAATAGTGTGTTTTTGTGGCAAAAGGTTAATTTTACTATATTCATTCCGTTAGAATTCAAAGAAGGCTATTTCACTCAGATGTTGAAACACATGAGTTGGGACTGTCAAATGCAAATTCCACTAAAATTAAATGCCTACTTAAAAAGAATTGTGCTTGTATTTCAAAAGCATTACATTTAGCTGATGGAATGCAAAATTGCCAGAACGTAATACTGATTTATAGGGTTTCCACTACCAGGAAACATTGGGGAAAATGGGAGAACCAGTAGGATCCAAAAGAAAGTTGATTTTTTCATGAAGAAAAACTATTAGGGATAGAAATCTTATAAAAATAAACTTAACGAGGTTGTGGAGCTATCTCAACGACCCACACCATAGGGGAAGTGAGAAATCCTGGCCATGGAGGGCAGCAGCCTCTCTTTCTTTTATTATTATCTTGTCTTTTCAATGACAGGATACATTAGCTCTCTAAAATGCACCTCCTTACAGCCATGTCTAAACAAGAAAGCATTCTTCATATGAAGAGGCATGAAGTGGAAAGAAGAATGAGAGGAGAGAATAAGAAAGAAGAGAAAGAGTAAAGAAGACAAAAGAGAAGGGGGAACAGTAAAGAAAATGGAGGAAATAGCAGGTTGAACGAATTTTAAAGGTTGAAAATGAGGGAGAGGAAAGACAAGAAGGAAAGTAGAACCAGCAAAGAACAAAACAGCCTATTTGTATGTATAGTTTTCTAATTGCTCATGATTCCTCATTCATTTGGTAGAATACAATGAATATGAAAGAAAATGGCTTCCAAGCGGGTCCTATTCACCACGGGTATTTATAACATTTTGAGTACAACAATTCTTTTTTTTGTTTTTGTTGAGGAAGATTGGCCCTGAGCTAACATCTGTGCCAATCTTCCTCTATTTTGTATGGGGGTCACTGCCACAGTATGGCCACAGATGAATGGTGTAGGTCTGTCCCCAGGAACCGAACCTGGGCCACCAAAATGGAGCATGACGAAATTAACCATAGGCCACGGGGCCGGCCCCCACAAATATTCTTCTTTAGTAATTCTGTTTAGCTGTTAACTAGTTCCTGCACTTTGTAGAAAGTAAATATATTTCTTTTCCAGCCTTTATGGCTGCTTAAGAACAGATTTGCTCTAGCAAACCTGAAAAATATGCTCTTCGCAGTCAGTGCTCCACTGAAGACCTCTGTAACAGGCTGAGAATAAGCAATACACTTGTCTGACAACTTACCACAGGGAAAAACAATTAAAGGTATTGTGCCTATTATGGGCACACCCACACATACTCTACTTTTGCCGGAAAAAGAAAATTCCAATGTGATACAGAAGAGAATTTAGAGTTTGTGGGGTATTTACAGCAGTGGGAGACTCATGAAATAATTCATTAATGCATTAATAATTTTCGCTTTGAGTCAATAATTGCATTTGTTCTGCTTTGTTTTGTTTTGTTTGTCTCTCTCTAAAAGTGTTTACTTCCTCTCAAGTACAGATTGATTGCAGGATGTGTTGAATTTCCTGGGCAGAAGATTGGGGAGAATACACTGGCACTCTTCCTATAGGTAAAGAGGGTAAACAAAATTTCAGAGCTAAACAAAAGCAAGCAACTAATGTATTATTTCCTAGCCTTTAGACTCCCACCTCAATTCAATATGATCTTTCAATAGGAGAAAGAAAAAAAAAGGAAAGTCATTTCTAGAAACTTTTGTCTTAGAAATGACTATTACTAACAATAGACTAGAAGGTTGAAATAGATGGTTGAAGTTCCTCTATTGTGACAATTTCTCAATCTATTATTTCAAGTGGGTAATTATCAGATAAAACTATCAATGTACAGGATGTTAGCACTGCACTTTTAATATTGTGGCTTAATAATGAAGCTGAATTAAACTATTAGCAACATATTTTTTCTCTTTTTGCAGCCTAGGCAAAAATCCCTGAATACGTGTAGGTAATAATAAACAGATATCAAACCTATAAAACTTAAACAAGACCAAAGAATTGGAAATGGGCATTTATTTTCAATTGCTGTTAATCCAAACGCAGAGGTAGAGCTGTCTTTTGTTCTCTGGACCTTTTGACATTTGCGGCAACACAGTCTGCATTTTACTCTGTCATCTGTGACATTGGAAGTGAAATGCTGTGTCTGATCAGAAGCATCAAGCATGAAGCCAAGCAGAAGATACATAAGTATCTTATGGTCCATTGCCCCCGGTGATTGAGCTAGTGGCATCTAAAAGGGACACGGAGAGGTCTGACACACAACATCATCTCGCATTCTCAATCTCACACACGTACCAATACATACGCGCATGAAGAAATAGCCTTCTCCATCTGGTGGCTACTAATTGACTAATTGAGCATTAAGGCCTTCACAGAGTACTAAACATGAGTAGGATTGAAAATTTCTCCTCCTTTAAACTGATCTAGGATAATCTCTTCTGGTTTCGTTAGTGCAAACAGCTTAAAAAAAAAGGAAGGGGGTTAATGTTTATGTTAAAATTTGATAGTACGTAACACCTTCTCAAATTTCATGCACTTTAAACATATATTTTATTAATTTCTATCCTAAATGAGTATGTAGAATATAATAGTTAATATGCTATAGTTCACACATTTTTGAATAAAACTTAGCTAAATTAGCTCCAAATTGTGTTTTTATTTTTTTCTCTCTCTATACCAGGGGTGAGTGAACTAAAAAGCCTGTGGACCAAAGCCAGCCCATCACTTATTTTTGGATGACCCATGAGCTAAGAATGGATTTTACTTTTTTTTTTTTTGGTTAGGAAGGTTGGCCCTGAGCTAACATCTGTTGCCAATCTTCCTCTTATTTTGTATGTGGGCCACGTCCACAGCATGGCTTGATGAGCAGTGTGGATTTTACATTTTCAAATGGTGGGGGAAATCAAAAGAAGAATGTAATGTAACAGGTGAAAATTATATGAAATTCAAATTCCAGTGTCCATTAGTAAAGATTTATTAAAACACATTCATTCTCACTAGTTTATGTATCATCTATGTCTCCTTCCATTTTATAATGACAGAATCGAGTAGTTGTGACAGTGATTGGATGTATCCTGCAAATCCTAAAATATTAACTGTCTGGCCCTTTTCAAAAAAAGCATTTGCCAACTCTTGATTTATACCATGTTCATCTATTTCAGTTGAAGTAGAAATAGTAAAGGTAAGTCTAGTAGCTTTGGTTTAAGCCTTTTTCAGACATATTCTCTCTAAATGTTAATTCTTAACTCAGTAATCTATGAAAATGTAACTCTTCCTCCACCCCCAACCTCTACTGAAATAATAATATAGATTATTCTAAGCCAGAGCACAAATTATTTATCCAGTAAGAAACTGAAATGTGCTTCTAAGATTAAAAAAACAATACAAATGACGAATATAGGATGTTAGTTAACATAAGCCACACTAGATTTTTAACGGCCTAGAGTTTACATCAAGATACATTCATATACAAGTGGTTAAATCCAGTTGGAAACAACCTTTGATCTGGAAATGGAGAGGATTTATGCAAGTGCTTGTCATCTGAAAATGGAAAGATAAGATACACCAGTGAAAAGAGTCTACATTTTTACTAGTTTAACCACACACAGGGACTCGTTTTCCACTGTTCTCATCTATTTTTCTACCACAAAATTTACATGAATAAATCAGAAATAGCTCTGAATCACCATAATTTGTGTATGTCTTATCTCTTCTAATATATTATAACTTTGTAAGAACAGGCATAATATATCATGTAGCCCTGTATTTCTAGCTGATCAATGAATATTTATGAAATGAAAATGACCTCATTGCAGATTTCTCCGCCATCCTGGAAGATTGGTTCCTGCCTATCACTATTTGTGCTTCCTCTCCCATAACAGCTGTCCATCCATGGACTACATTTTCTGGCTCCCTTACATAGACACAGGGCCTTGTGTTCTCCACCAAGGAACAGAAGTGACGAGTGAGCAGAAGTGACGAGTGTAATTTCTAAGTTAAGGGCTTAAAAAGCAGTTACGTCTTGTCCTCTCTTTTTCCAAACTCCCTGACTGGAATGCAGAGGACTCTGGGCCCTACAGTAGGATGGGGCCAAAAGAAGGAAAGAATCTGGTCCCTGAATCACCATGTGGAAAGCTACCTGCCAACCAGGAACACCTGTTTTGGACTGTCCTGTGACTGAGAAGCAAACTTCCATTGTGCAAACCACTGTCATTCAGGGATTTATTAGTTATAGCAGCTTGCATTACCCTAACCAGGAACAGTTGACAACTCTAGCCTTGTTGCTAAATATAAAGGAGGCAGCTCAGTCCTTATCTCTGTTAACTTTTCCACGGCATTAATAGTATTGATCACTTTTGAAATTCCTTTCAACTTTGCCCTCTGCCTTGTTGACTAGGACCACACTACACCACTGCCCACAGTCCCCTGCTTCCCAGGTTTCCCTTAAATATTATTGCCTCCTCCTTTTCATTCTCCTTGGCCAGCTCTTCTATTTCAAATTTCATACTCTCCCAAAACTCTATCCTAGGCCCTTTCCTTCCCCAGGGTAACATCAACCACTTCAAACCTCTGGAAGAAGAAGCTTTACTGTACTGACTACTCGCCTGGAGGAAGGTGACATTTTATGACTCATGTTAACCTTTTTTAAACACGCAGGACATTTATGAAAATGTTATACCTTTCTAATGTGATTTATAGTTCACTGTTCTCTTTCAAAGTCTTACGTAAGGAGTTAGTAAGATAGGAGATTTCAGCTAACTATAAGGAGATTTCAGCTAACATGATCAATTTTTTTTCCGTTTACAAATGTATCTTTCTTGGTGCCCTCAAATCAAAATATTTAGTAGATCTTACTTTATTTACCTTATGCATAATATATGGAACCAAAATTCTTTATTCTTTCAATAAGTAGTAATTAAGAACTAATCATGAGTTGACACTGCTCAAACTGTTGGAGATAAAGTGTGGAGAGGAGAGTCAACACCCTTGCTTTCATGGAGCTTATTATAAGTGGGGGAAAACAGATTATAACACATAAAATAATTTCAGACAGAGACAAAGGCTATGAAAACCATAAACTGTAATCATGGGAATACACGGGATGAAATGTAACTATGGGGCAAGGGCAAGTTTGAGAACAGTAAAGCACTCTCTGAGGAGACAAATTGAGATGATATCTGAATGGTGAGAAGTCAACCATACAAATATCTGGGGGAATATTCCAAGAAGAGGGAAAATCAAGTACAAAGGAGACAATGATCTCAGTTGAACAAGTGCAAAACTGCTAGTGTGGCTATAGTACAAGAAGAGGCCAGCAGAGTAGGCAGGAAATGGCATGGGAAGGAACTGGGGTTTTAGATGTTCTAAATATACTGG
Organism: Tapirus indicus; assembly: GCA_031878705.1. NCBI lineage: Eukaryota > Metazoa > Chordata > Mammalia > Perissodactyla > Tapiridae > Tapirus > Tapirus indicus. Next base: position 162,177,357 of record CM062917.1, on the reverse strand, counting down.
ACAGCATTTGGAGGGAAGACCACTGGGAGAACAGAAGACTTAGGGAGACCTACATGGCTTTACCAATAATAAAATGGATTAGTTTGGGAAAGCCACTTAATTTCTCATATTTTTGCCTTCACTTCTGCAAAACATGGGGGTTGAAATTAATAGGCATTAATGTTTTGTCTGGATCTAGAAAATCAATAAGAAAATTAATAGATCTTTAGAACTTTACATGTGGTATATCTAAAACACAAATTAACTTTAGTCAAACTTTCAAAAATTTCAAGGCTATTCTTCCATTTCTTAAGGTGACAAAATTTTATTCACACTCTTGCTTTAATACTTTAGCATAATTTATCTTTCTTTAGTTATTGTCCCAAATAAACTGAGAGCTACTTGAAAGGTTGGACCTTTTCTTATTTATTTTTGGGTCTTCAGAGATTAGCATGTAATACTCGTTCGGTTAATATATATTCAATGAAATAGTAAGTTGAGAGTTAACTATATATGTCTATTCTGCACAGTGAAGACTCAAACAGCCCCCTCTTTAATTCTTTTAATAATGTGTTCCTAAGGGTGAAGTTAGAATCACAGTGCCTTAGATTTTTATTTTGAAGGAACTTTGAAGACCATGTGGTCTAGCACTATTATTTTACAGATAAGAAAATTGGTAACCAGGGAATTTCCAAAATGCACATGTATTTTGCAAAGTAGATAGGTGTAAGAGTATATACACGGCCATGGAGAGTTAAAAGACACCTAATCAAGTATCAACTGATGGAGTCATTCCAATTTTTGGAAACCATACTGCTGGGAACAAGAAGAGCTGTCCTGGTCTCGTCTGAAAGGGTTGTTTGGCTGGTGATAATCAGCTTGTGCCCTCAGTGGGCAGACCAGCACCACACCGGGCTGAAGGCCAGGTCAACTGGCGGTGACCTTTGTTTATCACACCCTGACCTCCCCAGCACTTCCAGGGGAGTTCTGAAATGACAAATTCCTTGTACAATAGACCTGCTTTGATATTGAAAAGATAACTAATTTTTAAAAAAATCAAATTCTCTCAGATTTTCAAAGAAGATCCTAAATATCTCAGCTGAAAAGGGTAAAATAAAAATTAATAGTTTGGTGAACTACAAAAGGCTCCTAACCACAGCTGATAGCCTGGTCTGGGGTATTAGTCTATAGGAAGAAACTGCAAAGGGAATGCACTTTTTGCTTCACTGCTTTAAGTCATTTAAGACCTTTTCTATATTTACTCCTATCTTATCTTCTCAAAAAATTCAATTTCTTTGCACAGTGTTCAATCTCCCTTAAAAAAATAAAAGTCCAATGCGTGTGGTACCACACAAATCTTTATACTGGAGTTTTATTTACTTATCTCTCTTCCATATCAACCCACACAATTTGACAGGACCCCCATTTGAGACTTGAAAGATCTGAAACTCTGACCAGCCGAAAGGCAATGAAAAGTCCAACAGTTACAGGTTTCACTTGCTCACCAAAATAAATATGTGAATAAATTAAAAAGCTTAAAAACATGAAATATAGTATCCATGAGAATGTTCCACTTAAACTGCCAATTCTGCAATTCATATTATGTAAGTTTATAAGAAATACCTAATAAAATGGAATGCCTAACTTACTCTTTTACGCTAGGCATTCACTGGTCTTAGCTGCTCTCAGCATTGTCTCTCTTTCATCATCTTTCTCAGTCAGGGTGTTATTGTTCATGTGTGGTAAAAAAAGACTAATATGTCATCAAAGAGAGTGAACAGTTCCTGACAGTCATGTCATGTGTGATCACTCCTTAATTATATTTTTTCATTATCTCCTGGACTCTTGACTGTTAGTATTCTCCTCCATCCGTATTTCTTCTCTTTTCTATTCATTCTTATGGGGTGTTCATCTATGGACAGTTATCAATGATATCTTGATGTCTTTCCTTTCTTCTAATCCTGTATGTATGTGTGTGAGTGTCTGTGTGTAATGAACACCAAGAAAGAAGTATAATTGAAGTATCCCTCTTTACTCATTTCTCCATGCAAGTCTAACATTGAGTCATAAATGATAGTTCTCTCTTCCCCGGCCTTTGTATTTTTTTATATTTATTCACCACTTGAACTAACAAATCTCCAACAAACTTGCAAATTTTAAATTGCACTTTAAGGCTTTCTGTTTTCAGATTTTCTGCTGGTTGTGTCCATAACACCACCTAAATAACTGTATACAAATTTTCTGACTCATTCCTATTAGACATTAAGTGTTGACTTTGTGCCCTGAAAGGTGAGGAATTTAGCTCACTTACTCTTTTGCCCTCCATATATCCCACCATCCTTCTCTGAGTTTTTGTTGATTAAAACATTATTTTTATTTCCCTGCTATTTACCATATATCTTTAAATACTATTTTCAACTTTTATTTCTTAACCCATACACCTCTAAAAAACCTGAAGAATCTACCTGGAAGGCTTAGGACTCCTAATGTGTGTTCTAGCACCTCAAAATAATATTCTAGTGTGTTTAAATTATGCTTAAAATAAGTACTTCTATAAGGGCTTTACATTGCACTTACTATCTTTTGACTAAATATAAATGCAGAGGAGAAGCTATTCTACATTCTAGACCAGCACTGGCCAATAGAACTTTCAGTTATCACTGAAATGGAAATGTTCTATATCTGCTCTGTCCAATAGTGAGGAATAAAATGGAAAGGTGCTATTCTGATTCTCAAACACTGGAGATATGGATGATAGATGGATCTGAGGAAAACGCAGACTAAATATAAAGGGGTATCTTTACCATTTATTTAATGCTCTCCTTTAGCTTCAAAAGATTCATATCCTACACCTACTTTGATATTATAACTAGAGTAATATATTTTACACCTCATGCATTTTCCAATATACACTCAACTTCACCTCTACTTGAATTGTCCCAGCGACTTGAGTATAGGCATGGCATATGCACTTGTTAAAAGTGTCACTTGAAATTTTAATAGTTTACAATCCAAACTAACAATCATTGTATGCTGTGGGGGAAAAATAGCCTTAAACACAGCCATATGCGGTTAGTGGCAACTATTGGACATTTTTTGATGAATAAAGATTATATCAGAAGTCTTTTATTCACCCAAATAACATTTAGTGAGAGCGTGCCTGATGTCACTAGGCTGGCCTACAGGTGCCAGGCAGAGGTAAGATTCGTTCTAAAGCGTGAAAGAGTGAGATGTGTAATGAAATACACCTGCACTTCAGTTTTTCACTCTGCCATTCCCCAGTTTGGGGACTCTTTTGATCTTCAATTTCTTCATCTATAAAATGGGAATGATAATGCTATAAACTTGAAAGGCTCTTGTGAGGTTTTGGCAAATGAAAACTGCCACACAGTGGTTGTTAAGCTGAGGTAGGTAATATTATTATTTCTTGCATTAATCATAATTAAAGTTATTAAACACTGTTTTTACACATAGGATTGCAGTTAGGGTTAAATTAAATGAGATGAACTGTAAAAGCATTTAGCAACGTATCTGGCACACAGTACATGACCACTAAGCATTAATTCCACACGGTCACTAAACATCCCTCTCTTTCCCTTCACCCAGGCAGGAACCACCACTGTGGCTTTCTTGCCTGGAGCATACTGCACACACTTTCTGCTGAAAGCCACTTCCTTCAGGGGGCCTCTGCTCTATCTCCAGGTAATTGTATATTTTTCAGTTACCACATTTTTTGGGACAGTGGTTTTTTTCTACCTTTGAATTACCCAGAACTTTTTAATTGTCCATAAGATACTCTATCACACTATTTAGTATATAATAGATTTAGGCTGAACCAGACATTGCTGAGGCAAGAGCATAGAAAAGGTTTTCCTGTTACCATTTGTGTCCTGGTTGAATGGGGCTCAAACCCTGCTGGTGAGTAGTCGGGCATCATCTCTTTTGGAGAATTAGATGCTTGTGTCTCCCACCACGAACCCCCATAAATATTACTTGCACTAGTTAGCACAGGGGCCTAAGAATCTCTCCTCTGCAGGAACAGTGGCTGGGACTGAAGCCTTCATGGTGGCTCAAAAATACGAATACTTGCTGGTGGACCGAGTGGCCCCCAACTGAGAGTGGATTGCAGAAGAAGATAGTAAAGGCAGCAGACTGATTCGCCGGACTCAACTTAAGGCCTGAGTCAGAGAGGACAACTGTTTCTGGGCACACCCTGACCACTTGGCATCGTGGATACTCCCTGGGGTCGGGGGGGAGTCCATGTGGCGTATGAATGTGCAGGTAAGTGTGAGTGTCTAAGTGGAAAAAGCTGTGCAGAGAAGAGTGGAAACCCTTTGGGCGTAGATAACTTGTGTCCCTGATTAAGCATTCACAGAGGTTTAGAAAAGTCTCCCTTTCAGACCACCAGAATACTTCTTCCTGCTCACCTCTGTGCAGGCAACACTAAGACCAGAAGGAGTAAGAGCAAGATTGATAAGCCTTAGGGTAGACATTTTGTACAGGACTAATGACTATGATTTCTGCCTCCATCATTAGCCCCAACATGAGCGACTCAAGGAGGCAATACTGGGGAGCAAAAATTGCAGAGTCCCCCACAGAAGGTAACATGTACTTCCACTTCATTAGCAGAGGTGGCGCATGAGAGCAAGAACGAGTCAACAAATTACGTAAGTACCTCTGAACAACTGTGAAAATATTTTGGAGGTGATACCTGGAGGACAGAAATTCTTGCTGGTCTAGTAGATTGTTTTCAAAACCATTGCCACGTGTGTGTTGATGCAAATGACATCTGGTTTTTACTCAAAGGTGTGGGTCCCCTGACACGGTTACAAGTTTGCATCCTTTTTCTAATTATTTCTTCATCATTATCCCTCTAAACAAAATTTGGGCAAGCACGACATCATGGTTCTCTAAGCCTGTCTTTTATAACTTTATCTCTTCAGTAACTCATAACACATTGCTGTACGTTAAGGGGTGGCAGACACCACACCAAATCTGGCCAGTCACTTGTTTTTGTAGGTGACTATTTTGGGAACACAGCCACATCTATTTGTTTAGGTGTTGTCCATGGCTTTTCTCAGGCCACAGTGGCATGGCTGGGTACTGACACAGAGACTGACAGATCACATGGCCATAAAGCTTACAATTTTTACATCTGGCCCTTTGAGGAAAGGGTCTGTGGACCCCTGCTGTCCATGAAAAGGAAATTCAGTAAATATTTTTTAAAAATTTAAAACTTACTCCAAGCTATTTCTAAACTCACAGAAAGAACAAATTCTTCTTCGGAGCTGAGTTCCAGGTTTAAAGTATCTTAACACTAAAGAGAGTCATCTGGTTTATCTTAATATCAACCAGTCAGTTCAGTGCAAGATGATATCCAAAGCTGTCGCCTACGAACTGATCTGTAGTCGGTATTAGAAACCTGCACTCAGTGCACACCTTTAAGATTTTACTGTCTTCTATTAAGACATCTGGGAATTAAATTTAAAGAAAACAGTTTTAAACACAAACCAAAAGAAAGCTTAATTGCATGCTATTCTTTTGCAGAAACAGATACTTCATTTAGTTAAGTGACAATGATAAGAAATTTTGCATGTTTTAGTGACATTGTGCTGTAAGTTCCATTGTTTTACAAATGTTCGCTAAGGCTTGGTTCTGATTGAGATGACAGTATTCAAAATAAAACCACTCAAAAGTTATTTTAATTCAGGAATAGTGGGCTGAGGCTGTGGAGAGAGTTTCCAATCCTGATTTGGATATCAAATGGGACCTTAACAAAAAAGATGAAGCTCACGGATTTTCTCATTTACCGCCTCTACTGCTGGTGATCTGTGCAATAGGATGGCTTGTTGTTCAGAGGCCTCTCCTCAGAATTTTCTAATCTTCCAACAGGCAACCGCTCAACGTAAAAAACCATTCTGTCTTGCTTAATACAGTGAAATAAATAAACTTGTGTCTCCCTGCCTCGGAAGATGAGCTTTCAGATTGTTTCTTTGCAAATCAGAATCCTACTGTGTCGAGCTATTCAGATTTCATAAAGTGTACAATATCCAAGGCAGTTCGACTCAGATAGCGATGCTTTAATTGCTTGGTGATGCCTGAGGACAATACGAAACAATTTTTAAAAACCTAAATAAATATTAAGCATCAAATCAGTTTTTCAACAATAAGACATCTCATTTAATGTTTGTATTTACCCACCTTATTTTAAACCTGGCTGAGTATATTTAGGCACTATACATTGTATTTGCAAGAAATCTAAACTAATGGCATCACTGTTTAAGACATTGCATTTTATTCTCTGAAATAAGCAGGTCAAAAGGGAATGTAATGTTAGCCTACCGTATGAGATATAAAAAGAGTGACACAAACTACACCATGGTTCTTGAACCAGAATACAAAAATGTATCTTGATAATCAGAAAGTTAAATGGCTAATAAACACTCAGGACATTTTTCTTTCCTCTTACAAAGATTTCATAAGACTGGCTAAATTTCATTGCCTTACGCAAGAGCAGGTACATGCAATTTGAGATAAAGGAATTATCTTTTGAACAAAGAAAAGTAAAAGTGAATATATGATTCAGAGTCATTTAGATAGCTATCAAATGTAAAAAAATTAGGAATAGATACTTTCCAGAATATTGCCAGTCGACTTTTATTTCATTTGCGTTCTTCATTTAGAAATTGACTTCAAGTTTGTGGTAGCCAAATGGCTTTTTTATGGAGAATTTCTCATCAACTTCCCTTTGGTGAGGTATCAAGTCCTCTGTGCAGCCCATGGCTCCCTCCCACACAGAGCACTTTGCATGTGCGCACTAACTCTGCTTCTCCTGAAGGCCATTATTAGATGCAATTTTCATGCCCACATTTTTGATTTTAGGAATATTCCTGTCTTCCTTCAAAATATCCACCAGCTCCAGATCTGGCGAGTGCAATTTGGGGGTGGGTCTGAAATCTTGAACTCCATTATCTGAATTTTAATTAAAAATTCTATAATGTTAATATTCATTTCACTGTAGTCTTTTGTCTCTTAGCTCATCTTCATTTTTACCAAAAGCAGCAGACTACAGACTGCATTACTGGTAACCTTGAAAACCTTCAAGCCCACGTAGTCTGAAGCATTTCTTGCTCAGTCAGAAGGTTTCTGGACTCAGAGTCAAGCTCAGGTTGACGGGTGCATTTTTAACACCAGGATCTTAGCAATAACAATAGGATGTGTTAAAGAAACAAAAAAAAAAGCCCACAAAACACAGCTCTATAGTATTCAGTCTTTCATTTGTTCAATGATTATTTTATTTACTAAACCTCTATTATTTAGGGGGCACTGAACTACGCACTTGGACTATAGAGAAGAAATAAGATATGATATCACTGTCCTCAAGAATTTCACAAAAGTAAGGATCAAGTTCATATTAACAAATGAATTATGCCAAATGAATAACTGTATAAAATCTAAGTAAGAGAAATATGGTGTTTAGTGCTATCTAAACAGGTTACATAAGTAAGCACTTCATAACTGCATAATTCATTTTACATCTTGACCAAGACAATGCATTAATTGTCTTCTGCTCGCCAAGATTTCTCTACGATCTCAAACAGTTCACTAGTTACTCCAAGTCTAGAGCAGATTCAGAGACTGTAATCCCAGGCACCACGGTGATTTCAGGAGTCAAATTTAGCCCATTCCCCAGAGAATGAGTCATTTTTCATTTTCAGAGGATGAGATCATGCTGCAACTTCCTAACAGACCATGAGCACCTCGTGTGTCTTCTGAATTTCTCTATTCTCTGTCTCCATGAGTGTGCTCAGCATTATAAGCATTTCCTAGTTCCACAATATCAACTACCTATCATTCCACTATTACAACATTATTTGCATTTCATCTCTCATTAAAGTCTCCAGCGAGAGGAGTGCATAATATATCACAGAATATAGTGGAATGGGATACAGGGGCAACATCTGGAACTGACTGCTAAATGTTACTAAAACAACCTCTACTACTTTCAGGGTAGAGAGTGTAAAGAGGAAAAAAAAATGTGCCGTTAGAGAGAAAATGGAAAAATTCCAGTAACAAACTCCCCTCTTTTCATAGTTCTCTTTACTTCTAATTCTATCTTTACCACTTAAATATAGGTCACAGAGGTTCTTACTGTTAATCTCCCATAGGCAGACACATCACCTTGACAAACATTATTCAGGTTACCCCAGGTGTGCTAGCGGTCGCATTCATTATGGCATCTGCCAGGCTCCCTGGGACTTGGTGGTTGTGCCTGCAGGGGTCACTACTGGCCAAGAACTGACAATTGGGTTCACAGCTACTGCCAGCAAGGGAATGAGAATGAAATGGGTTCACAGGTCACTTTATGTTAAGTGGAAAATGAACAATAGTTTCGTTTCTGTGGGCTAGAGAAAAACATGTATCATTGATCCCTCAAGGATTAATTTCTCATGATAAATGTAATTGTCTAAAATAATAGTGGGGGAAACCAATCATTCTAAATGCAAGACTCAGAGAATGAGTGGATGATAGCTGCTCATTTAAAAAGGACAAAGAATTCCAAAGGAGTGACTGGGGTGCTGTTAGCATGTGGTCAACAATTGCTCTTAGGCACCTGATGACTTTCCTCTCACAGCTAGAGGTCAAAAATAAAAGGTATGTCCAGTATGTTTATGACAGGGCTACTCAAAGTGATGTGATCTTTTAAAAGAAAAAGAAAATTACCATATTCAACCTTTGGAGAAGATTAGCCTGGGATTGGCTGAAATTCCGATATTAAACTGAGAGACTTATTAAACAGAGTTTGGAAGAATAATAGTTTGTTTTCCTGCATGTAGGGATTTGCCTATTGTTTCCAGTGATTAAAGAACAATTATTCTTTTCTTTAAATTTCTTATCTATGGGTCTCAGATTGTTGATAAACTTTTGAACAAATCCTTACACCTATTGCAAGACTTAATCGCTATGGCTTTTTTTAACAACTGCAGAAACTGCAGTAAAGGAAGTTATTTTTCTGAATCCTGCACCATATTTCAAATGACCACTATGAACTCTATAAAAAGAAAGGCCACAGGCCATGGTGTAATCAATATGGGCACTGCACAGACAAGTAGAGAAAGCTCAGAACCTGTCTAAGAGGATTTTTCAGGCTCTGGCCTCCCTCTCAGAGCTAGCTGCCAAGGACCCATAACAGGCCAATACTGAGAAAATACAAACATTCCCAGAGTAAACAAGAAGAATGTTTAAAGAGCATAGTAACTATTTGCAAAGGGAAGGGTGTGTATTTTGGACCTGGATGAGATTATTAAATGTTGTATATATACATCAGGGAGAGAAAAGAACTGTTGCTCATTTTGCCATTTCCCCGGGGAGAACCACATAAATTAAGAGAGATTTTAGTGAAAGGAAAGAAAATGCTAAGGCAAGGAGATGTGCTAGGAGTTAGGTGTAGCCTCAAGGACTGACCAGAGAAGAAAAGAGGACAATCCCTGGATCCCTGAGAAACTAATTCCTGGAGAAACATAGCGGTCTGGTTGACAATGAACGGCAGGAGAGTAAGATATCCAGAAAACTGCCGTGAGAATATTTGAGAATGGATAACCTGTGATCCAGGGTCAGAGGGAAAAGAAATATCACCTGTGACAACCAAGGTTTGAATCCCGTGTTATCTTCTTATGACAGCCTTTACTTAGTGTAAAGCTTGAATCCCTATATCTCCAGCAATTCCCACCTTTAACCTTAGCTGGGCAACTGGAGTCCCTTATTCTGTGCATCTGACCTTTTCCTTCTGGAAGCCTTTGCTTTACCTTGATTGTGATCTCCCTTTTTACACCCTGCCTTGAAATCTGGTTCTAGCTCATACTTCTTTCTTTTTGTTAATAGCTTTGGTTCGTTGTCTTGACTCTGGATTGTATATCTCACTTTTAGCAGAGTCATAGCAATGAGAGAAAGATCTGAGTCCTTTCTCTCCTTAGATTATAGACGTCATGGTCCTGATTCAAAGAGCCATAAAAATCATGAGGAAAGACAAAGAATATGACAGAAAAGGCAATCTTATCAGTGTTGAGTTAAACTAAGAAAAATAATGAGGAGAGGATTTCTAAATTTAAGCTTATTTAAGAAGCCTAATGAGGAAAAGATTTGATACTTCATTCATTCAATTAATCTTATTTGGATAACTACTATGTGCCAGGTAACAGTCTAAATACTGAGGATGTATTAGATGGATGACAATAACTGAGGTAAAAATTAAAATACATGAAAATGTGCTGTGAAGAAAAAAGAAGCATCAGTATATCCAAAAAAATCATTTAGATGCACCATTTTCCTTTGTGTTTTGTACACGATATTTAAGAACAAAAGTATATCCTCAAACATACGTCTGCTTACCCCTTCCACCCATCTGGATAATTCCTACTTGTATTTCTAGAGAGAGATCAAACACCATTTTCTCAATGAAGTGTTTTTACTCGTACTCCACTATGATGAGGAGGAGTACGGATAATGAGGTCACTATGCAACACTCCTTTGGTATGTGTTAGAGACCCAGTAAATGCCAGTTTCTGGTCCCTCCCTAATTCTTCTCGGATTAGCCTGGGATTGGCTGAAATTCCGATATTAAACTGAGAGACTTATTAAACAGACTACCATGTAGCAGAAGCCAAAAGAATAGACAATTCCAAGAATATGCTTATAGAATAAAGTATCACACATTCAGACTGGATTCTAATGGCCGTGCCTAAGTGTAAATTCTGTATATCAAAATCATTCTTGAAAGTTTCATTAAATCACACACAAAATAAATAAAATACTGTATAAATGGCTTTGTGTACACATATATAAATCCATATATTAGTTGTTCTAATTCTTAGCGACTTCGTATGGCCCTCAAGTAATCTTTCATTGTCTACCCCAAGAATGCCGTTGACACCATCATGCTCCTCTTCTCTGGCTGCGTAAGCAAGGAGCTTGACTTTCTTTTCTCTGGCCTGGAAAACTTTAAGGTTATTTGCACATTTATTCCACAGCTTTGAGCATACTTGCAACAACTTTTTCAGATTGAATTGAATTTACTCCTTAGGGCACACTTTCACAGAGCAGAGTGGAAAGTGAAGTGGTCTATACTGCTTAAATAGATATATTTTCTTTTCCTCTTTTTCTTTTAGTGGGCATCTAGTTAAATTCACGTAAATTCAGTGCTCCTATGAGATAATTTCTCCCTACACTATTCTTGTTTCATTACTTTTCCAAATTCATTTATCCACTGATCCCATTTATATTTACCCAAAACACAAGAGTCTATTAAAAGGTTCATCCAGAATGTCAGCCTTTTAGTTGCTTACATGGGAGAAGACTTGTATTCCTTCAGTCTTCTAGGGGAGATTACCTAACATACACAGAAGCCTATATCCCAAAAATGGAGGTCCTAGAAATTGCTCAGAGTAGGAAATATAATGAATTTTTTCTGTATTCATAATATTGTCTACTTTCTGATTCCACTCTCTTTTAGTAGAGTATATTTAAAATTTTTCCTACTCCTTGCCAGCACAGTCAGGAAAGGGAGATAATTACAGATTGCAATGTACTATTGGCTTTAAGCCCAGCTGAAACAGAACGTGGAAAGAAGCACTTTTTCTTTCTTCCAAGACAGACCTACAGGACCTGCTTAGATCCAAGAAGAAAAATCAAGCTAGGCAGTGGATAAATAAGAGTAAACAGATCTTTCCAATAAATGAAAGGAAACAAGTTGTTATTTTTTTGAAAAGGCCTTATAGATGCTCACACAACCATTAGTATATTACCACAGTTTTGCACTAACTAGATTCTAATGAAAGGCAGTGCAGAACATCTCTGCAGGTTTTTCTAACCAAATTTTTCATGTCTTTAACTTCATTTCTGACTATCAAGGCTGTACATAAAGCAAAAACAAACAAACGAGAAAGTTAAAACATATTTTTAAAAGACTAATATCACAGCTTTGCCTCAGCTAGAATATAAATGATCTCCTGAATCTACTTCATTTTCAAAATAATTTGTATTGGGATTGGATATATGAATTGATTTGGAGGAGGAAAGCTATTAGTGTAAAGAAAGACCTACACTTAACAAGATGGCATAGAAACCTATCAATCACGGCCAGTGTTCTATAATATGTGAATTATCAACCTATTACCTACTGACTATTTACTGAGATGACTAATATATTTAATATTGAGTATCTATGTTAACTGCCAGAGGCTACTTATTGATGAATCTCCATCAGGTTTATCTCTCATATTCTACACTACATAAACTGAACTGCTGATGGAAAACAAAATAAAACAAAACCAAAAATCAAATATTTGATGCAACAGAATCAGTCTAAGTTCCACAGATCTCTTCCACCAAAGAATAGTGAAGGAAGAATGCATTTGAAGATAATAAATGTAACACGCTTCAAAAGAATTATCTCTAGGGTCATCCTAAAATGTACACTTCTGTAATCTATTTGATAAACTTTTCATATTTCAAGTTGCCTCGTCAATTTAAAATAACAATGATACTCTTTGACTTGTTTACCCTAGGGAGTTATTGTGGTTGAAGTAGCTCCAAGTTGACACAAAAATACTTCACAAATTGGAAAACAAGATTTTTTTCCAGTGTTTTTCTTTACTCCATGTTAACAGGACACTGAGTGACTTTAACTTTTTCAGACACTTTGTATGCAGCATATAGGTCTCTGTACCAAGAAAATTGTAAACAGCTTTTGAAGGAAAAATCTTACAACCATGTGAATAAATAGACAAGTTTTCTTGGATGTGGGTAAGACTTGGCAAAAGTAGATGACTATTACCAGCCACTAAAAGCAAATACCTCTTGGCAACAATGCCAAATAATGCGGAGGTGAATGGGGGTCAGGCAAAGTTAAGAGAACATAATGAGGGTTAATGATAACATAGGAGATAAGAGTAAAACTATATTAACAATTTGTTCGAGCGGGACCCTGTATATATTTTGTCAGGGCAGGGAATCACTTATACTATACAGATGCCAAATAAGTTTGTATTACATGTCAGAGAACGTAGTAGGTTCATCCACAGAAATAGAAGAATTCTCAGTAAAGGTTAAGCTACCAAGAGATTTAAAATCTCCATTTTGTTTACTTCTGCGAAAGGTTGGCAACTGCTTCCCCTCTCCTTGGACTGATGTTGGGGAGCTTTGCATGGTTTCAGACAGAGGTGGAATTACAAATCAGTGAAGATACACAATGGACTATTCAGTAAATGTTTCTGGGACAATTTGATACATACAAATGAAAAAAAGTAAAGCTAGACCTGTTTTTCACATCGTATCATATACTAAGATAATTTCAGGTGAATTAAAGTGGTATAAGTGATATTTTGGAATTTTAAAAGAAAATAGAGAGGGTGTCTTTTTGACATTTGAATAGAAAAAGATTTTTCTAGTGAGCAATAATGCACACATAGTCAAAGAAAATATTGATCAATTAAACTTAAAGAACTCTGTATGAAAAAACAAAAAGATATTGAAACAATGTGGAAAGACAAGACACTTATTAGGGAAACAAAAACATTGAAAAGTCCACTAGATCCATCAATTACAATAGAAAATTATCTTCTCCAATAGGGGGAATCCTTTTGTCAAGTTCCTGATTGATTAAATGATTCTCTTCCAGATGTAAGACTTTTTATGTAAAGCCTTCTTTTTTTTCCTCTGCATATAGGTTTTTGCCTCTTTCAGTCACTTGAAAAACATATGCAAAGATGTTTTTCATCTATGCACTTTTTCTAGGTTTAACGAGCCATCAGTGTAGCATTTCCATTACATTGGTCACATTCATTCTGCTCCAGCAAAGCATACATTTCAAAATGTAAAATGTGCCCACTGTGTGTCCATTCAATGTGACATCCTAATTTTAGAAAAAAATAGCAGTTACCTTTAATGTCATTTTATTAAACACTAGAAGAAACCATTGTGTGTTAAATTATAAACTAATGAAATTTTATTGCAAAGGCATATAAATGTGAGAAATAAAATTAAAGGAAGAAATAAGATTGCAAAGCCTGTTCCTATCTGTGCAGCAATTTAAGAAAAACAAATGAAATAAAAGCTGACTTTATCTGGAGATCTCATACCGTAGATTATATGGCATTATCATAATAGTTGATTCTATAAAGCTATCAGCAAAAACTAGGAACAATGTATAGGTGTGCCCTACAGCTCTCTCATTGATATTCCCATATTTATAACACTGCAAAAAGACCCACGGTAGATTCACTTGCTACTATTAATAACAAACCTTTCTCTTCAAAATACCATTGATAATTCTTTTGGTTTACAACCATTGTAAATATTAGGGACGTGCAGCTTTAGCTATTTTTTAAAATAAATAACTAAGAGATACATTGTTCCAGCCCTCAAAACTGCCTCTGAACAGGCTATTCGTTTCAATTAATGTCAAAGCAAATGGTTGGGCAGTCATATCTATACAAATATTTACATTTCACTTAACATTTTGAAGCTCTGGGTATGATTATGATTTGTTACCGTTTATTTGCCACTTTTTTCGTATCTTGCAGTCAACTTTTTCAGAGTTGTTTTTCTGTTACGTGGTAATTTAATAACAGATCTGTGATTTTTCATTTATTCAGCATTTGCGAGCTTTGCTTCAGGTACTGTACTAGGCATGGAGAACTAAGGATGAATATGATGTCTCCATATTCAACAAGTTCACGGCCACTTTGAGGCAAGGGAAAATGAGTAAAGTTAATAAGTAAAGATTTTTGTTCAGCAAGGAATATCGTGTTTGATCACACATGAAACAAAAGGCATTGTTTTATGCTTATCACAAATGCTGCATTTTTCATCTTCATTACAGACCTATATAGAAGTTATTATCCCCTAGTTTCCTGAAGAGGAAAAAATAATAGCTGGCATTTCTTGACTGAATACCAAGTGCCAGGATTTTATGCAGAACTTTATGTGTCCTATCTTGTTTTATCTATATAATAATCCTATCAGAGAGTATTCCCCTCATCTTCTCTTTAAACATGAGGAAACTAGCTTAAGTTAAAGTATCAGTCAGAGTTCTCCAGAGAAACAGAATCAACAGGATGTATATAAAGAGATTTATTATAAGGAATTGGCTCAAGCAGTTATGGAGGCTGGCAACTCTCAAGATCTGCAGGGTGAGTCGGCCAGCCGGAGACCCAGAAGAGCCCATGGTATAATTCCAATCCAAAGGCCAGTGGGCTCAAGACCCGGGGAAAGTCAGTGTCCCAGCTCAAAGGTCATCAGACTGGAAAAATTCTCTCTTTCTTGGGGTAGGTTCAGCCTTTTTGTTCTATCCAGGCCTTCATTAGGGAGGGCAAGCTGCTTTACTCAGGCTACCGATTTAAATGTTAATCTCACCCCAAAAAAACCCTTGCACAAACACTCAGAATAAGGTTTGTCCAAATATCTGGGCACCCTGTGGTCCAGTTCAGTTGATATATAAAATTAACCATCATGGTCACTATCTGAAGGCATACAACCAGTGAATGGTGAAGCCTGGACACAAACCAGAAGGCTTGCTCTCAAAAACTATGTAACACTTGCTTTGAAAAGTAAAGACAGTACTCCAAGTCCCACAGCTAGTGACAGATACACATGTAATTCCAAAGTACATGCACTTTCCACTGTATTATAGTGATTCTAACCCTTAAAATATTATTGTTTCTTTGGCATTTATACTGTTTTGAGAAGCAGTTACAGTATGGGGCCGGTCTGGTGGCGTAGCATTTGTGTTCGCGCTCCCACTTTGGTGCCAGGGTTCGCAGGTTTGGATCCCGGGTGCGGACAGATGCACCACTTGTCAGCCATGCTGTGGTGGCAGCTCATATAAAGTAGAGGAAGATGGGTCCAGATGTTAGCCCAGGGCCAGTCTTCCTCAGCCAAAAAGAGGAGGATTGGCAACAGATGCTAGCTCAGGGCTAGTCTTCCTCAGACACACACACACACAAAAGACCACTTATAGTATGATTGTTTTTCTTCATTATCTGCTATTACTCAAATCTAAAATAGCATTGAACACGTACGATGTCTCATTCTACCTAGATACTGCCTTAGTTGAAACCAACCTTGAGAGCTGGAAAATTCTGTGATCCGTTCATTTACTCCCAAGAAATTCAATAGAAGTAATTTCATATTCCACTGAATATAATCTTAAACCATCAACACAGATCAACCCTCATCTCAGAGCCCTGTCACTTACAATAAACAATGGCTTGCATTTCCTTTTAGAAGGTGCTGTGAAGATCAATATTTGTAAGTTCAGAAATTCTGAAGAATCCACACAGGAAAAATTTGTACTAAAGTTATGAAAAATAAATCTACTGAACATTTTCAGTCTCTGTGATCTTATAAACAACCTTTTGAAATGGCAAGAAAAGGAGATTCCTGAAGAAAGAATGGCAAAATCGGGAATACCTAGGTTAGAAGGTTATTAATAACGTATCTTGAATCTTTTATCGGCATCTTTAAACAAAGCTAAAACACATATATATATGCCTTCAGATAATATAATTATTCCAGAATTTTGTTGGGTGCACCTGTTTTTATATGCAGGTAAAATTTTCTAATGGACCTAGGAAATCTGCCTCATTGAGCTTCCGATATCTAAGGCAAGATCAATGTTACTGGTTCAACAACGTCATTACTTCTCTTGTCAGGTAAGGCACATTTTGTCCTCGGGGGTCATATTAATGGTTTCCTGGCTGATGGACACGAAGTTTTGCTAAATTCTTCACGTATGTTATCATCTGAGCATTGTTCCTCTTTTCCTAAGAAATAATGTACATTTGAAGAAGGCAAAAAAAACATAATCAAAACATTGTACTCATCTCCTTCGAAATGGCTAGGGTCTCTTCATCTTACTTGCCTTGCCCTGCCCCCATATAACGGACTCTGGACAGGGAGAAAGGTTAGGAGCCCTGGTTCAGGTCCTTAAGTCACTCCTCTTCCAGGCAAGGGGAGGCAGGGATGACAATTCTCTTCTTTAAGGAACAGATTAGGAAATGGAGGCTTGAAGTTCACACACTTTCAATTTATCAACTTTGTTGTGAAATGACTGAGAAAACTAAGAAATTCCTTGGCAGAAACAGTTGCAATTGATTGATGCAAGGGTATTTTTAGCCCCGCATCTGCCAGAACCTTAGAGAATATGTCTAAATTGGCAGAATATGTCTAAATATGTCTAAATGGTTATGTAAATGTGAACTGGGGAAAGGGACAGCTGAGATGAGAATCAAAAGTTCTGGACCACACAGGTTTTATGAAGCAAAGTGGAAAAATCATAGGGGAGGTTGAGGCAAATGCTAGGGACTAGGGCAATATAACCCCAGGCCTCAAGATAGTTCAGAGATGATGAGGGGATAAGACCCCGAGAGGAATGGGATCTGATGGCCTCTTCAGCGAAGGGGAAATGCTCTGAGGTGGAAGACTGCATATATCTTAACAATTTCATTTATTCTGTTTTAGTGTCATAATAAAAACGTTTGCCAATCTAGGCTTTATATTCTTTGATTGGCTTTCAAAATCGTTTTACCCTTCTTTCCGTATGCTGAAATGCAAAGATGGATGCAAAGATGGAAGAAAATGAAGCTTAAGACCCTCACTTACACAGCCTGTTAAAGATCCTACAAGAGGCTCTTGTAATGTATTCTCACATCAAGTATTTTTGTAAAATTTGCAAGAGTAATATATTTTAAGCAGTTGGCTATAACCATCATCTTATTCCTGCTTCCTCTCCATCCCACTTCCCCTCATGCCTGATATCACTGGAACGGCTCCTTCTATGCACTGTGCCGATATATACAGCATTATGATGTGAACTACAGAACCAGAGGTTGTATGACAATAGGAACAAGTCCTGTAGGACCTGGCGTCAGTAGTATGTGTGTCATAAAGAAAAGAAATTTGTAATGTACACAGTTGTAAGGTAGTCTGCAGAGGATGCTTTCAAAAACCAGATGTTTAAAATTGCAAGTAAAGTACTTGGTTCAATGCCTCATCAAAAAGGGGTTCTCACACTTGACAATGTACCATATGCAATTACAAACTCAAAATACATTGTTTTATTGAAGGAAATGGAATATTTTATTAAGCACTTACATACTATGTAACTACAATTTGAAAATATGTTTTAAAATGTTTCAATTAAGGGGCTGGCCCTGTGGCATAGTCCATTGCACTCCACTTTAGCAGCCCAGGTTCTCAGGTTTGGAGCCTGGGAGTGAACCTACACCACTTGTCAAGCCATGCTGTGGTGGTGACCCACACATGAAATAGAGGAACATTGGCACAGATGTTAGCTCAGAGCGAATCTTCCTCACCAAAAAAAAAAAAAGGGGGGGGGGAAGAAAAAAAGTGTTTCAATTAAAAAACTGAAAAATTCAAACTCCTGATTAAGCCATGTATAAAGATTAAGTTCTTTTGTCAGACTAAAATTTATTTAGGAAAGCACTGAGAGAAAATTCATATGCAAAACTAATGGAACAAGAAACAAAGATGAGCAATAAAATTAATAGAAATTATTCTGACATTGAGAAACAAATCGTAACAAAAATTTTCTTACATCAGGGATTGGCACATATTTTTCTGTAAAAGGTCAAGCAGTAAATATTTTAGGCGTTGCAAGCCATACTGTCTCTGCCACAGCTATTCATCTTGATAGTTGTAGGGGAAAGCATCCATAGGCAATATGCAAAGAAACAGGCATGACCTGTTTGTTCCCTATTTTAGATCATGCCCAAAGCAGTAGTTCATTCAGAGAAAGAGATATGTAAATAGCAAATAGAATAGGCTCGGGGCTGCCGGGTGGCACAGTGGTTTAGTTGGCGCTTGGCAGCCTGGTGTTCGCGAGTTCGGATCCGGGGCGCCCGCCGACGCACTGCTTGTCAGCCATGCCCTGGCGGCGTCCCATATAAAGTAGAGGAGGATGGGCACGGATGTTAGCCCAGGGCCGGTCTTCCTCAGCAAAAAGAAAAAAATAGAATAGGCTCTAGGATTTTTTGATAAACCAAGGAGTGAATCATAATAATGTCTTCATTCAAATGTAATTTTTGCTCATTTGACAAAACATATTGACATCAACAAAAGATAATATTAACTTTATATTATGCCACTACAAGGAAACAAAAAATAGTTATAAATCTTAAAAGTATTATACCACTATACCATAAAACTTAAAATTCTCTGAAATCTTTCAGCATATATCTATAAAGGGAACTTGATAAGGGTGTTCACGAAGTTGACAACTATTCTAAAAATTTACAAATTTACATGACATTACTACTAACAACAAGTTGAAAAGTTAGAGGAAAAAAATTTAAATATCAACAATTGAAAAAAAATTTAAACAACCATTCTAGGGGAATGGCCAAATTGTCTTTTTTTGCCCTATATAGAAAATGTATTAGAAATCATTGGCATAAAAAATGATAATGAAAGAAGATTATAGGGACAAAATTGTAGGAACAAAAATATTTACAAAGGAGGTATTTTTAAATTTTGTGAACATTTGTATCTCTCTGCTCTTTTTAAATTATCAATATGAAATGACGATCTCTTTCGTAAAGTAATATTCACTTTTAAATCTCATGTATTAGCAATTTTGAATTATTTGTTTTCTAATAGAAAGCTCCACAAATTATTAAGCTTCCTCAAAACCTGGAAAAGTTATTACTAAGCTCAATAACTAATCTTCAGATGTTTGAATATACTTTATTTAAAATGAAGATTTTTAATTTACTTTAATATCTGTTATGTCAATGCTATAAATATAGATACGTAATGATTCTTTTACTAAAATATGTCATGAAAATAAATTCAGATAAGAAATCATAACAAAATGATGAATTTGGTATTACTGTGATTTTGAAAACAGCAGAGAAGGAAGAGAATATAGTAGGTTTCTCAGAGTCTTCCTCAGTCTGGTAGATCCAGCCTTAGGTGTCAGAAACTCTTCTGATTTTACAAGGTAGTAAAGAGTATTTTGAATTCAAAAAAAGAAAGGAAGAACAATAGAAATAGTATCTTTTTAGTTTTACCGACAGAAAAACACTCCCAATGTCTCCCTTTGAATCCAAATTCTCCTGTCCTAAACTGGATAGAAGAATATTGATGGGCTCCTGGGCAGGGAGAAGTCTTAGCACAAGCACAAAGTAGCTTCAGTGGTCTGGGGATTGTTCAAATATAGACAGAAAAAGAGAACGATTCTTATACCTTTTTTGGATCTGTCTTGTTCTGTGTAAAATGAGACATTAAATAAAATGACCTATCAATTTCCTAACATTTCCAACATGGATTCTAAGAGCAGCAACGTCATCATTAAAGCGTCGAGATGACTGCAGTCCGTTCACTGTAGAAAGCTGGTAAAGACAGAACTGATCAGCATGAGTCTGATTCTAGTGCCTGCGCTAAAGACACAGTCCTAATTCTCAGTGAAGTGGGATGGGATGAGAGGACTAAGTGATTCCCCAAGCGTGAGCAAAGAACAAGTGTTTTCAGTTAAGGATCTTTCTCAATCCCTCAAACTAGCTTTTTTTCCCCCATTTTGGATTTTTTGTTATGAACCCAGTTCAAGATTTGATGAACTACAAATACTTGAACCTGAGTGATGTAACTAATTTGTCCTGGTGGAGAAACAGAGACATTCCTGGGCTGAGCAGGAAAAACGTTAGAAAAATCAAGGCTGACGCACCAGCCTTTCTTCTTTAGCAGTATGTAAGTCACACGGGGTTACATTACAACTTAAAACCTGACCGAGTCCTGCTGTAAGTCTCCCAGCTGAGCAGTGATCCAGATGTTTTATAAAGAAGGGTGCAGATGATAACAAGTACAGACAAGATATTTTTTTACAAATGGAATTCTGATGCCTATGGCCAGTGATCCCAGAGGAACAAAACCTGAAGGCATTTTTTAAATCTCAGTGAGACTACGCAGGATACTCTCATATGATTATTATGATTTGCACTTATTTCCTTATTTTAAAAGTAGCAGGTCACTACAGGAGAAAAATATAAAAAGAAATGCCAACAAAAAAGAACACCAAGCACTCACAATCTCACCACCTCGAGACAACTACCATTAAATTCTTGTGTATAAACTTAAGATGTCCTTCTGCATATGAAGATCTACATTAATCATCTTCGAATGTAAGGATATCGGTCTCGTTTGCCATTTTACTTTTTCACTTAACATTATTCTATCATGGATATTTTCTTATTATTATCATATGTAAGGCTACACTTTATTTTATGGGATAGTTTTAATCAAATCTCTAATGATGAACACTTTGTTTCTAATTTTTTTAATATTATTACAAACTATTTTGTGATGAAAATACTTTAATGCCCTTTAAGAGCTTATCCCAATCTTTCTTAGTAAGTAGAACAACTGGGTCAAAGTGCAAGCCAAATATTTTAATGTTGATAGATGCTGCCACAATGCTTTTGGGAGATGGCACCAATTGACATTGGCATTAGCAGTTCTCCCAAACACACTAACATAGGCATTATAAATAATTTGATTTTCTCTCAGGCAGGAGGCATTCATGCTATTTCATTTACAATTCTTATTACTGATAGGTTGAACCTACATTCCTTTTTTTTATCTGACCTCTTTTGTGTCTTTTTGGTAAATTATCCATGCATGTTTTTGCCTTTTTTTCCCACTGGAGTGTTGGTCTTTTTATTATTAATTTGTGCAAGTTATTTATGTTTTGACTATTAACTAATATATCACTTTGTCACAATATTTCCATTTTCCCCAGATTTTTTTGACTATCTCCTGTCCTTCAGCCACATTCTTCTGGTAGTCCTTTTCTCTCTCTCTTCTCTTTCCAAACTCCTTCCACTCTCCTATTGATTATTTAGTCCAGCCACGAAAAAACGTCTTTTATTTGAATTTGATGAGAGCTTTCGCATAACCTATTCTTTCAGCTAGAAGAAAAGAGTAAATGGGTAAAGTTTGTTTTTGAGTCCCTGTATATGTAAAGCTGCTTTGATCTACCCCATATTTGACTGATAGTGTGGCTGCGGAGAGAATTCTCCTTTGGTGCTCTTCCCTTGTAGAATTTTGAGGGTGTTGCATGTTGCATTCTAGCACGCGGTACTGCTTTTGCAACAGCGATACATAATGATTCCTATTGATGAAGATGGCCATAAGGTTCCCCTCAGCTTCATCAAGCTTAAGACAGGCTTCTTCCTGCTCTAGGCCTCTCACCTCCCTTTTCTTAGAGCATTTACTTTACAAAACGTGTAATTACAAATTCTTTCTCTGCCCCTTTGAGATGTAAATGTTTGTAAAAGTCTTTTGCCATTTATACAACCCAGGAACGTCTTTTTCTAGGACCTGGGAGTCATATCTTTGAAATGTTAACGTCAAGGGAGCTAGCACCCCCATCTCCTTGTTTCTGTGGGAGGGTGGAAGCCTAACTTTGATGGGATCCTTGCTCCAAGTTGTGAAAACTACCTTCTGCAACGAAGATAGGAGAAAGTTTACTTCTCCTTTGGGTCAAGTCAATTAGCAAACGCAGATGGCCTAGATTCCCCAACCTCAGCTCTCAGAAACTCTCCAGTTCTGGTCTCTCCCCACTATGGTAATAGCTTTAAATAATGACTTCCTCGCCCATTTAACTTTGCTCAGTGCAAGTTTTGCTTTGACACTGTGTTTTTAATTTTTATACCTGAGGTTCTGAAAATCCAAAATAATATTCCCTGCTGCATGTCATGTATATATGACTTTCAATCAGTACTCCATCATTCACCCTCTTCCTTACCCCTGTCTTTTGTTAGGCTTGGGCCTCCAAATCCCAAGTTTCTGAGGCGGGGGAAAACGTGAGTGATGTCTCTCAATGTTTGTCCCCACACCCTTTGTGACTGAAGCTTTCTCTGCTCAGTTAAGTCAGTTATAAAAATGGATACAATGCAAATAACACACAAATGCAATACAAACAAATGTAAATAATTCTCCTATCAAAATTTTGCTGAACTCCCTTGACTGCTAATATGTCATTGGCTACTCTCTTTGTTCTTGAGGGTTAATACTTAAAAAAAATTTTTTTTCTTTACTCTCATGTGAGGTAGACTGCCAATAGATATGATTAAAGATATGGGGAGGGACTAGATCATGTACAAAATTATAGGTCATTGTGAGATTTATAGATTTTATTCCAAGTGAAATGGGAAGTCATAGGGATCTGAGGCAAGAGATTTGACAAGGTACGATTAATGCTTTCAAAAGATTAGTCTAGCCATTGTGAAGATAACATATTATGAGTTTTCAAAAATGGATGCAAAAAAGAAAGACCAGTTTGGAGGAATTGCAGCTGTCTAGGTGAAAAATGATGGCGGCTTGAACCTGCTTGTTATTGGTAAAGGGAGAATAAAGTGGAAGCATTTAAGATTCAGTTTGATGGTTGAACTGACAAGCTTTAATGATGAAATGGAAGTGGGAGGTGAGGGAAAGAATGATGAGGACTCCCAGGTTTTTGGTTGAACAGGTGGTATATTTTACTCGGATGGGAAAAAACAGCATGTACTAAGAGAAATTTACTGAACTTGCTACATCCTCTTTATATTTCTAACAGCTCTTTAGGCACAGAAAATTTATTGACAGTTTAGCTTTATTATATGTTTCACTGTTCATCTTCAAATCCTGTTATTTATTGATCCTTAATAAATCTTTATAAATTACATTCAATTTTGTTTGAACCCTGTTTTTTCCATTTACAATTGCTTTTGGTACTTCTTCATCCATTCATTTTTAGCTGTTTTGATTAACTTTCTTGAAGAAAATCTATAGTTTTTAAAATTAATTTGTTAAATTTAGGACTTCTGTTTATCCCACTGGCCCTTACTGTTGAATCAGAAAATGACTACTTGTCACCACTCTACTGCCACCACCTTAGTGCAAAAAACCATCAGCTCTTTCCTGACTATTGAGACGTCATTTATGCAGCAGCCCTTGGTTTGCTCCCGTGTATTTTCACATGGTTCCCAAACTAAACTTTTTAATCATGAATCAGATCATGTCACTCCTCATCAATACATAAATAATAGAAATAAATACAATAAATAATAGAAAATAAATCTCCAATGGCTTTTCATCATGCACAGAATAAAAGACAAAATCCTCACCACGGTCATAAAGCCCCCGATGACTTCCAAATCCTACCTTCACATCTCTGATGTCACTTTCTGAAACCCTATTTCATTTTTACTCTATTTCCAGCTGTGCTGGCCTCTTGATGATCAACCAGATGCACTCCCACCCCATAAACTCCTGCCTCGAGATCCTGTCATTTCATTTAGTTCAATTATCACCTTTTCAAGGAGGCTTTCCTTGATAGATCAGTGACTTTGGACCAGAATACCACAACTTGGTGAACATGTTGTCCTAAGTGCACTGACTGAATACATGATTAAGGAGATTTGAAAATGGAGCTTTCAAATGTTCATCATTGACACTGTTAGGTGACAAAGAGGTTATCTAGTTTTGTGACACAATGCTCTACTTTTGGCTTTGTTAGTTCACTTGCTTTTAATTAAATACTTAATTGAGAAGGTACAAATGATGAATGTCAAAATTAAAATGATAAAACACAAGGAGAAACTAATACATTTTTATAATTTACATTGGTACCAATACGGAGGTAATCTTTTTAATATTTTCTTTTGCAGAAATAGCCAAAAAAAAAGGTTTAAATTTCAAATCTCTCAAATTGATAGCCATTTTGAAATCTCAGGAATTGTATATAAAACATCATCTATTGGAATAGACCTAAAATCTTGACTAATCTTGAGAAAAGAGTCATTGAAAATGAGCTAATTAGGGAAAATAATTACAAATATAGTTTTTTTCTATTGTAGTCTTTTTTTACAACCACCATGCAGAATTAATAATCATTTGGAATATAAATTGAGGATTTTAAACAGAAAAGAAAATTAAAGATTTTAAACAGAAGAGAAATATATTTAAATATAAATTATCCTAACTAAATTCCGATGATGCCAACTAATGACACCAGAGCTGGGGAAGCCATCAGCATTTCACTGAGGTATGACAACTGAAATGAACATTTCTTAATTATCACTTTTTAGCTACAGAAAAAAGAAATTATGATACTACGATGAACCGCCATTCTAAAATCAAGAGAAAAATACCAAGCCCAGGCAAGTCCTTTTATCTGGCATGGACATTTTAAGCCTTTTAAACTTTGGGGTAAGGGTAAACACAGAGGAATCACAATTGTAGATCTTTATTCTCTACCTTAAGGACATACAATGACATTCCTAGGTCAACTAGCATAAGAAAATAACAAGCAAAAAACATGATGCATCCACTAGCAATTGTCTAGGTTCCAAGGAAATGGCTTGTGAGAAGCAAAAAGAAAAGAAAACTTTTACAATCTCTGTGGAGCTTAAATTCAATTTCAACCCATAGTTTGGGCAACAAGGTAACATGAGAACTACTTCCCATCACTGCTATGAGATACACACACAATTTATTAAGATTCCTCCCATTCTACTTTAAAGAAAAGGTGACGGGGCAAAATATGGTGCATGTGTACTTTTTTCATGACATTAATGAAAGACTAAATTTTTAAAAACATAGAAAATACGGGGAGAAAACCCTAACTATGGGGTGAGCTCTGTTACCCTTTTCTGAATTTACAAATTGGTAATTATGCTGAAACACTGCCTTTTCTGTATTGTAAACCAGATCTCAGGATATTTGGCAACACTTCAAAGTCCGCTGCAAGCATCAGTCCTGTGAGATTTCAATAAGCCAACAACATCCATACGAATTTAAAAGAGCTGAAAACAAAATGCACAAAGCTGAAAAAAAAAATCTATGGTCAGTTAAGGAAGAAGTTCTAGATAGTGAAAAACATAACCTTTAATGCATTTTGGTTTCCTTTGGGCTTCCATTTTTCTTGAGTTGATTTAGTTTTTCTCCAGGTATTAAATTACCAAGTCCTTCCACAAAAGGAAACATTTTGTCTACTCAGTCTGGAGTCCCTAACCATAAACTTGGCAAGTGCTCGAGGTCCTCAGCTCCTCTTATTGCAGGCACATTAAAAACCAAGGGGTTAAGAATTGAGTGTCATGAAGAAAAAGAGTATAAAGAAACCCAAAAATATTCTCTTTCTCATGGGGACACTGAACTTCTGGGAGGTAAATGACAATCACGTTCCCACAGCTGTGACCATGCTGCTAAGCAATCATTTCAAACTATTTCTTTCACTGGAAGAGATATTTCAGAGAAAGAAGAAAAAAGAGCAAACTTCTTAAAGTTTCCTTTGTTATTCATGTGCTGCTCACCAGTGGATGAGTGGCAATTTTGAATTTGTCGTAGACACATTTGCTATATTGAATTCTTTATCTGCTACTTATGGTTGTGGACAAATGGATGAAGAAAGGATTCCCGAAGTGGAAAATGAGCCATACAGAAGAATTCAAAACTAACTCCTATTCTGACTTTCTGAGCCTACTGTAAAGCAAGGAGCAAAACTGCAGACTAATCCTTGCTTAGGCCTACTAATGCTGTTCTATGTGGGAAAAAAATGCATTCTTTCTCATTTGGGGGTGCGTTTATAGTTGATAATGTGTTTCTTCTTCTTTGGTCAATGTCTAGCATTTGCTAAGTTTCCTATTCATTCCTGTGCTGTTAATGCTAAATATTTGACCTCCTAGATACATTTCAAAATTATGTTTTTTGTAAATGTCAAGTTTCCACTTGTCATACAGTAAAAGCTGGCTGCACCAATGCCCTCTTTCTGCCCTCAACATTAGGTAGGACAATGATGAATTTGTAAATTTACCTTCAATAACCATTTAATTTGTCAGAATTGTCATACATCTGAGACGACCAATGTCTAACACCTGGCCTGGTATATAGGAAGCTTGATAAACACTTGTTGAAAGCGTGAATGATGAAGTATATTGGGCATAGACGACAAAAAATAATTACATAAGTTTCTGGCCCTCAAGAAGCTGATGGGCTAATGAGGAATATACAAAATAATAGGATTAGCCTGCTAAGTTTCAAAAATGCTTGGGAAGATTAAAGAGCAAAATAATTTTACATAGAAAATAGAATTAGTAAAATATAACACTCTAAACAGAATTTAAGATTTAAAATAACCAAATAAGCAAGAATTAATGGGAAACGATTTGTGATAACAAAGATGAGGAGTAGAGGGATTTGTTTTGCTTTTGATGGGCTGAGGCCCAGCATTTTTAGGTACAGAACACAATGTACTAAAGAAGTATTAAATATAATAATATATAATATTATACTCTATAGTATATATAGTAATATATACTATTATATATTATATATTATGCATAGCAATATATTTTTAAATGTAAATACATATATGCATATTATATGCATACATATAATTACAATATTTTAATATCTTCTCTTTTGTCTGTATGTTCTCTTTAAAATATAAATAGGGGAGATAACCAGTGGCACTTCCAAGAATAGGTTTGAGTACTTAACTACTGCCAACCTTTGTACCCTCACCCTGGCCACTCCTTAGAGGCCAAAAGAAACCCTACAAACCCAGACAAATGCAGCTTGTGTCCCTCTAACCACAACTAGATTGCTTCTCCTAAATAGAAATAGAGACACTCTGAAACCAACTCTTGTGAGAACAACTTAAAATTTTAAATATTCAGCTTTTTGATAGTACACAAGTTTTCACAGCTGATTTTCACCTTTAAAATATCTTGGTGTGAGACAATTTTTGAGCTTCTAAACACTGTCTTCAAAGGAGTTAAATGTAGCTTTTCTTGATCTTACAAAACTGCCATGAACATCCTAGAACTCATATTCATGAACATATTCAAAATAAAAACTTCTTAAAGACCTTCCTCATTAATGCCACATTAGCCAATGGTCTGTTTATTGATTGCTGTATACTTCTCTGAGTTCATCAATTTCCAGGAAGACAGTGATCATGAAGTTGCATGGTCATCATCGATGTGGCCTGTGTTCAGTCCAGAGCACTGTGCACCCTGATGGTGCACGTGTTTCTCTTCATTCAGTAGAGGCACAGCCTGGAAATGACCAATTATCTATTTAATAGTCCCCTCTTCCCAGCACTGAACTTGAATGAATCATGAGTCAGTGAAAATAATGCCTGTCCTTGGGGAGCTTAAATTAGCTTAAAAATAGCATCGTATATTTTTTCTCTTTAAAATTATAAATGTAAATATGTATTCATTGTTGAAGATTTAGAAATTACAGAATAGTTCGATGATGAAATAAAAGAGCCTATGAACCTACCACCTAGAACCATCACAGTTAAAATTTTGGTATATAAATATACCTACACCAACAGTGCTTAGGAGATAATACAAACAAATTTTATGGATGGCTGTTGAAATATAATTAATTAAACAGAGCAACTCAAATACTAACAGCAGGGGTTTCATTAAAAAAATTATGGCATAACAATAATGTTGAATATTATTCAGCCAATGGAAAGTGTAGGAACTTAAGTGCAAAGTGGTAACACATGATTTTAAAGGGAACCTAGGAGACTAAACAGAAGCCATGGACGTTTTATGAAATTCCACTAATAAGACAAGGAAGCATTTTATTTAAAGGCTAAATGGTATATGGACCAAAACTGTTGAAGAGATAACAGGATAGAAAGAAGTCCACAAAATAGATCTTAAAAAGCAGATTGAGCGTTCATTGGTTTAGCAGAGCAGAGAAAGCTAAATCTGAAAGGTCTGCTTTGGGTTGTCCAGGTGGAGAGCAGACACTATCTGCATTGTAAAACTCTGCTAAATTTGAAGAGTTCAGGAATTCAAGGTAACAAGAATCTCTGAAAGTCAAGGTGTGCGTGGGACTGGGAGAAAAAAGAAAAAAGAAGGAAATTCTGTATAAGAGGTAGTAAGATCCCAAGTTCCCTTCACCACTCTGCACAGCCAGGCAACACCCCTCCCCTCCATGGTAGAAGGTGGAGGCTTACTTTCTTGAGAGGCTGGAGGAAAATCTGTTAACTGGGACCCCAGATACAAGGAAGTAATGTCGGCAACCCCTCCCAGCCTCGCTCAGGTTCCAGAATGCAACAGTAGGCTTATCCAAATAAGCCAAAGATTGAAGGTCATCTTTGAATGCAAGATCTCAGAAGTTCTACCTCTTGGGTATTTTTTTTTTCAAACTACTGGAAAATGTACACACTAAAAGAGAATATGACTCAAAGAAGAGGATGGATGACATAAAATCTGGGAAACATGGAGTCCAACACTGGCTCAGAAATTTCACAGAAGTGAAGAGAATACTAGGGATGCTGGCAAAGAGAGAATCTAGGTAACAGCAGGATGATGGAGGGCTACAGGAAGGATATTTCAGGGGAAAAAATTACATATATAAAATTTTATCTATATATAATAAATATATAGATAATATATAATTATATAATATGTATAGATAATATAGATATAATAATATATATAATATCTGGCCTGGCCTTTGGGGCGAGGTGCCACTGCACTGTGGCTCTGAGTTGGAGGGGTGAGGAGTCCAGGAGGATTGGGTTTGCTTGACGGGTGGCACGAGCCAGACGAGTCTGCGACGACGGGCATCCGACAGTCAGGCGTTTCTCATCCCAGGACTCCCTGGCCGGTCCCCGTAGATCTCCCAGGATCGCGCGAGACCCGGCTTCCTCCGGGAAGAGTGGTCTGGGCAACTGCGGTTCAGCCATGATTCCACCCTTCTCTGAGCCTCCCGTAACTCCCAGGCCATCCTCTACTTGCCCCTCCGTCTGCACCGGCACTTAACTCTTCCCACACACCAGAAGCCACTTATGGCACCCTCCATGCTCCAAATGCACCCTGTTTGCCTTTTTTTGGGAGAGCCCAAGCTCCACCTACTGGGACTAGGCCCTGCCCGGGCCAGCAGGCAACCCCATCTGGTTCAAGAGGAGGATATTTCTAGGCTTGGGTGAAACAGCCAGCTCCCCCATCGCAGAGCGCTGGCAGTTGGGCTGGATGAGAAAGAGAGAGCAATGACCTGAGATGGTTCTTCAGGGAAAATATATGCACTTACAGATGACATTTCATGAACTTGATCATACTGAAAGGAAACCTAAAACTTTGGTGGAGAGTTTAGAAATAAATTAAGTAGGTATTACTAGGAAACTAAGCAATTAAAAAATAAGGTAAACATTAATTTCAAGAAAAACAGGGTATTCATAAAGGAAATGTGATCATTTCCTACAGTATGGAGCTCAGATGTAAAAAATAGTGTCAAATTCATATATCATAAAAGTCTGATATAATTATATTTACAAGTTTTGCAGAGAGGTGGCTTGGAAGCCAGTACAAAATATTTTAAACTAAAAAAAAAAATCAAGAAAATACAGTCTATCGTTTATAAACACGGACGCATTCATTATAAAAATAGTGGGATTGCATGAGATTGCCTCCAGAGAGTGAGGATCAGGTGGAAATGAGTGGGGCAATGGTGTTTTTAGTCGTAAATCTTTTAAAACAATTTTTTAAAAATCATACATATGTATTATCTTGATGAAAAAACAAAGACAATGCATACATGCATTTTATTCCATGAGGGACGTTATATATCTTTATACAAATAAAGTGGATCTGTTAGATGCTTATATATTTTACTTGCAAACATAAGTTTTGCAAGGGAATATCATTATGTATGTTCTTAATTCTGGAGAAACCACAGAATCTTCTTATCAGATTTACTTAATCATAACCAGATCATTGGTGTCATGGTCAAGGATTAATTGCCACAAGATGTTAAGCAAAATTGGGCTCTTTGGGCAAATTTAGTTTCCAACATTAAGTGAATAAAAACAGTTTTCTACAATACATTTGAACAAATATAAAACCTTTTCTAGGCTCAGGGTTATAAGCCAGCAATCTTTGGAACCATTAAAACACAGGTCTAAGTCTTACAGATGAGCACTTTGCCCTTCCCAGTAAACGGATTTAAAAAATTAAAATTTTATGGCATAAAAAGAAAAAGACTCTATTGAAATCTTACAGTAAATGGTCTGCCAAGATTGTTTCTTTATCTCAATAAGCAAAGACTAAGGAATAACCCAAAGCTCTTGTGTCAACAATTTCTTTGCTGGAAGTTTCTCTCAAGGATTTCTCCTTTCTTCTTCTTCCTGTTAGTGGAAACGTGGTTTCTGGGTTTGCAAATAATTTTCAAGGCTGAAATAAAGTTATTTGTGATTTCTTATTATTATTTCTATATCTACTGAAAAATAGAATCTCAAAAATATACATTCTTTTTATAATGTATTTATCTTCTAACAATATAAATGACTTGTGTATTTTGTCATTCTACACAGAGAAACTGCTTGTTTGTTTTGTTTTAGAATGAGTTCTCTTACAACTCTACAATATCTATATTTGTTTCTTCACTATTGTTTCATTCCTACCATGACAAAAGCAATTTAAATGATTTTATTGTTTTAACAATTGTTTTGGTTAGATAAAATTAGAAGGCTGCAAAAATGTTATAATGAAGACAAGTCTGGCTCTACATTGAGCACTGAAATTGTAGAAGGAGGACCTTTCAATAATGCATTCACTCATTCTTGAATATTTATTGGGGGTCTGTAATGTGTCTGACATTGTGCTAAGTGCTCATTAGCTTCCTACCCATGAAACTCATAGGTCTGGATGGGGAAGAAAGATACAAAAGTTCGTTTTCAGAGATGAAAAACTCAATTGGAATTATAACAATAGCAAAGAGGAAATTTTTCTACACAAGATGGATGGGTGTAATTTTGTGGTTAAATACGCCTTCCATGTTGGCAGCTAAGAACAGACTGAGGAAGAATACCGTTAGAGAGGGGAAGAGAATGAGTTTAAGAAGCATTAAAGTTTTTTCTGTAAACACACACACACACACGTCTCAGATTAGTTTTAATATACAGTTTGAAATGGCCTACTCAGAAATACAAGACTCTATGGTTAGCTATTTAACTATGAAATATTCTGAAAGATTGGTTAGTTAGTAACTAGAGCATTCTAATCAGAAGGCCAAGCACCAGAGCCAGCCGCTGCAAGCACTTTCCGTATTATTACCTTCGGTCAATGTCAGAGGCTTGGTAAATAAGCACAAGCATTCTTTCAAATGAAATGGTGAAATGGCTGATCTTCCTGGTTTGGACTCAGAAATGCCATACAAGCACTCTTGTCCCCACAAGAATAGGGTGTAGGAATCTAGAGAACTCAATGACCTATGACCCTTTGGCCTGTCACCCTAGCCTGAAGATTTGAATTGATCCTGTGTTCAGAAGCTTATTGGAGGATTTTGTAGTCTGACTCTGACCAGAAGGTTAGCTGAATACTGCTGCCAGAATATTATGGCTTGTGTTTTGAGTAAACATTCAAAGTGCTGTCAGAGCATCAAAAAGACAGAGAGCTGGGATTCAATGGAGCTTAGAGAGTTGTATAACACTTATTGTGCCTGCTTTTATTGTTCTTTATTCTGATGCTGGTTTTCTTTGGAACATAGAGTGTTCCAAAGGGTGTGGAGGAGAGCTAGAGCACTCTCTGTCTTTAGCTGTTGGATTTCACTGATATGTACTCTTTATGAACTTTTTGTTGTGAATGACCGAATTTGCTTAGGTAAGTTTGTAACAACGTATTTTACTATCTGGATTTTTCCAGTACATTCATCACCTTGCTCAACTTAATGATCTTCAACATTGATTTTTAATGAAAGTAAATGAATTCTTATGCTTACATTTGACAATATATATTTAAATGTAATTGGCTTGAAAGTTCTTCGTGCCTGACCACTCTGTGAAGCGCAGTGAAATCTGCTGCCACTCCTCAACCTGTAATAGTGACCAGAAGTAATGAAAGTCTCCAGGTGAGGAAATGATAAGTCTTTCTAGAATATATCTTGTTTTTAAGTCTTGCCCTGAAAAGTGAAACTCTTCAATGGTGATTTTTGATTATCTCAGTTGCTAATGTTGTCTTGAAAGATATAAGTAATGTATTTTCAGGTGTAATGTAGTAATGAATTTATGAAAAATATGTGACACCTAGGAACACTATTAATTGTAAGGATATACTTCATAAATTATGGAAACATTTTTAAGCCACTTTGATAATTCATATAGGTGTTTTTAAAAGTTTACATTTATGCTTATTTTGTGCCATTTAAAAATGAATGAGGAATTGGAATTCAAAATTCACTTCCATTCTACCTAGTATGCAAAAATTGGTTGAAATACAAAAGAATCAATCAAGCAATTATTTTACCGTTAATGTGTTTACAATTGATGCACTGGTACATTTTTCCCTTCACAAAGAAGAAAGTAGATTGGTTGAATACTTATAAAAACTTGGCTCCTTAACCTACTTAAATTATTAATTTGTCAAATATATTCCAGGTCTCTTAGAAACACAGACTAGATTTGTTTTTTAACTTTTCAGTTTATTACAGAATATAATTTTTAGAAGTAATAAAATTTTTGTAAGATATAACTATTATTTCTGTAAATTATAAAGAAGGTAAAGGAAGGAAACATTTTGGACTCAGATTTTATACTTTTATACATATCAAACTTAAAAATGCACAATTTTGATGATTTTTCAAATGGATATAACTAAGCATTGGAATTTTAATTTTTTTAGAGAGTCTATGTTTACCACCAAAACCAGATTTGCACAGTCTTTTGTCTTATAATATGGAGGTTTATGCTTTAATTTAGACAGCTTCCTTATCTAAATAGTTAATAATTATCAGTGTGCTTTAACCGTAGAGATTGATGGGGTTTTTTGTTATTTTACATCAAGACATCTGTGAGTCTGGAACCTGGTAGGAAATAGCACCCTGGATTTAAACTAGTTTAGGATTGTTTAAGAAAGGGACTATTTAGAAAGGTATGGGCAGGGTATAAAGGGACCACATGGGGAAATGCAGACCCCAGGGATTTTGTTGCTGCTGCTCTTTGGCCCAGCAGAGCCTGGAGAGAAAAGGCTGTGTGGAGCAGCCACCTGATGGAAGTAATCTTTGATCAAGAAACTCAACCATCCTGTAGCATCCCTGCAGGGAGGGAACCAGGGATAAACACTCCCAAATAGCTTGTTCCCTCCTCCGGTCTCCTGCTGGTCTTCCTATGGGCAGAAACCAACTGAAAGCCAGAGACAAAGGAAGCTGATAACGTCGAGTAGAAAAGGGCAGAAGGTGAATGTGGAGAGGAAAATGGAAAATATTGTCAGAAAACTAAACACTAACCTTCTTCTGATTGACTAGCAGAGAGTTTTCTGGTTCCTTTAGAGAACACCACACTTGTGGCTGATAAATGTATTGGCTCACTCAATAGTCATCTCAAATTTGTCTAAGTGTCTTCCTGACACCAAGATGTCAGAAAACTACAGCTGCACAGATGTGGTTTCCATTATGCCTGCCAGATGTGTATGCCCAAGCCGTCGATTTGGGGCTGAAATCACAGGGTGAGAGTAGGGTCTGATACCGTTTTGCTGCTGTGGATTGTGGCAGAGGTGGTATAGGTCTGGATTCAGCAACTATGGCAACAGCTTAGCGTGACCTTTGAGGGACCAGCAGCCCTCAAGCATCCAGGTCTACTGGATGGTTTCAGGAGACTATATTTGAAGGTCAGTTTAAAGCCTACTTCTATAGTCCTGTCAGTTTGCTAGGAATACACCTTGATGAAGTACGTTTTCCTACATAACATAAATGGTTTCTGTTGTCTGCAACTGAGAAGCTCACACAATGCAGCACTCTTAACACAGCAGCGAAAGGCGTGTCATTCTGGCAGGGCTTTTGATGGAACATTCTCATCACTTTCAACCTTGCATACAGAACTCGTTTTGATCCTTGCCGTCTCTGTAAGCCAGCGATAAAGGTTGTATTTATACACAAGAAGGAAAAATTGCAAGTGATTAATCCTTCTGTTTATTTCAACAGTAGATATACTGATTATTTTTCAGAAAAAAGGTGAGATAACTCAATAGGTGCTTATATTATTATGTTCTCTGTGTAAAATAGATAAACAATATATTCTTATGCTAGAACTTAGAATTTTCCACAAAGTGGTATGTGAGACTGATCCATAGCAATTCCCACGATGATTTGAAGACCTAGGGAAAATAAGTAGAACATGGCATATTAACCAGAAAACACATTTTTTTTTAAGTTATTCTCTTTGCATGACATTCTATTTTCCTTCAGTGTTCCAGGTTGAAACACTTATGTATCAAGAGATACACAAAATAATTCACAGTGATGAGCTTTAAAACAGCTTAAACACAAAAAAACGAACAAAAAACATCTCTTCACATCTTTAAATGAGAACTATGAATAAGAGTGGTAAAAGTTGGTTCCAAATAATTGTTATAGGTCGAAGATTCAGGTAAGAAAAATTGACTCCCTACACTCATGAATAGAGAGTGACATATTGACTTCACAAGTCCTCTATTTATCATCTTACACTTTAATCTTCAATAATAGCTACTGGCTCTCAAACTTCTTAAAGGAAAGTATGAACGACATCTTCTCCAAGTAGCCTTCTTTGATGACCTCCAAACACAGGTAAGCTCTGACGTTTGAATGTCATAAGTGACTGTCACAAACATCATAAATCTATCGCGTTACTATTTATTTTGTGA
Organism: Tapirus indicus; assembly: GCA_031878705.1. NCBI lineage: Eukaryota > Metazoa > Chordata > Mammalia > Perissodactyla > Tapiridae > Tapirus > Tapirus indicus. Next base: position 162,141,682 of record CM062917.1, on the reverse strand, counting down.
TTTGTGAATACAGAGAGGGAGGCTGTGCATATGGAGAAGACAATATGTGAACATGGAGGAAAGAACAGGGCCTGACTGCATTAGAACTTTCTAAGCCTCCAGGTAGAAGTGACAAAACTATTCTGTGGTGCAGAATCGTACCTCTGGACACTAGGATCAACTCTCTTAAAGAGGGAATTTTTTAAAAATCTAGTTTTGGAGATGTCAACTTGGAAAGGTCAAGAATGGATCTAGAGAAGAGAGAGCTGACAAGGCCTGGGCCTTAATTGAGACTTTGTATAACTCACTACTGGGAAAGAAGATGATGGGGATGCCATAGTTCAGCTACAAGAATTCCTTCAGCTCATATTCTATAATTTATTCCAAGAATCCAGCAGAAGGAAAAATAAAATGTAAGAGTCTGACAATAGTTTGGGGAAGCTACTAAAGTAGAAGTTCTCAAATGCTTGTGTGTATCAGAATCACCTGGAGGGCTTGTTAAAACACAGATGCTGGGCCCCCTGTCCTGAGCTTCTGATTCAATAGGTCTGGAGAGGAGCCCAAGAATATTCATTTCTAACAAGTTCCAGGTGATGCTGCTGCTGTTCCAGGCATTAGACTTTGAAAACGGATATGGTAAATAATTGGATTGGTGCTTACAGATGGAAAGATATCCTCATCATATGAGAGGAATTATTCAGTGGTGGGGTGGGAAGTAGTTATCATCACCGATGCAATAATAGCAAGAGCAAAGTCCACCAGCAGCAGTGGACAATTCACGAAAGCAGCCAAAACATATTACTACTGGGAGAAAGACAAACAGTCGCCAAAGAGTGAGATTTCTCCCTTCTTTGGAGTGAATACCATTACATGTTTGTTTCCCCAAACTCTGTTTCCACTGGAAAGGAGATATGTGTACTCACCATTATGGTTACTTAATTTAAAAATGTTTTTGAGCACGTATTATATTCTAAGGACTGTGTCAGGCAATGGAATACAGAAAAGAATAAGACTGTCTCTTTTCTGTGGAGATCAGTCCATTACTAATGTAGTAAATTCTGTAATGCAGAGAAAATGCCTTGTGCGTCTTAGTATTTTGTACAAACTTCATCACAGTGCCCTGTAGAGAGAAAACACTCAGTAAACATGTCCGTAGATGTGACATTCATTGGCGTGAAAGTATCAGCAGCACATTCTGCTGATCCCTACATTTGCTGAACTCTGATGATGTGCCAGGTACTCGCCAAGCATCCTCTATTTTACTTCTTACAATCACCCTATAGGGAAGTAATTTTATTTCTGTTACCAAGAGAGGGAACCGAGCTTTACAAGATTAAGCAACTCGCCCCAGATCACACAGCTAAAAGTGTCAAAGCTGGAATTTCAGCCCTGATCTGTGTGACTTCAAAGTCCCTTCTACATCTGCAATGCTGTCTCAAAAAGTGATTGAAAATACCTTTTCTTATGTTATCAAAGATTCATTCCTGTAATCTTTACTCTAGTAATACAAATAAGAAATAAGTATTTTTGCATGGCTCATTTATTTTTTTCCCACTCATTTACCTGAGTGCAAAATGTCAGATATAACAATGAATTAACCCAAAGTGCTGCTCTAAGTAATAAAAGAACTAACATTCACCACATTCCAGGGATGTGTTAAATGTGTTATCTAATTTTACTTTCAGAAAGGAAACCCTATCAGCAGGATTATGACTCCTACTCTATAAATGAGGAGCTAGAATCAGAGAAATGAAGTAACATTTTCACAGTCACAGAGCCGATAAATGGCAGGTCTAAAATTTGAGCCCTGTTTTTTTTTTTTTTTTAATTTTAGAACTCTCGCTAACTGCTATTCCATACTGCCTCTCGTCAATTTTCACCTACTTCTAGACAGTCTGCCCTTAAAATACTCATCTTTATGTTTTCACTTTCACCTTTCTATAAAGAAATTTGACTGATTAGCCTCCCAAAACACCAATATACATTGATCAAAGAGTGAAGGTAGTCACTCAAATGATATATTGGTACTCGGCTTACCACCACATTCACACATGGGAGACTTCTGTGCCTTCTATACACGGGTTATTCGACATGTAATGCCTACAGTTAGTTTTTGAATGTGACAAAATTTATACAACATCAATAAAAGCAAAATCCATGTGGTTACAAAAGGAAAATTGAAAAGGTTAAAAGTGGTATTTCTTTTTTCCTTCATTAAGTATTTTTTTTGAACATAGCATATAATATGTGAAGGAAGTATAAAGAAAAATGTACAGTGAATATATATATATATGCATATACACACTTTGTTCCCAAATTTAGACAAATGTATCTATATTGTTACACACATCTTTACTTATATATGAAGAATGATTGTATTCATCATGTGAACAGAGATTATTAGCATTATTTCTGGGCAGATCTGATATAATATCTTATTCTGAATAGATACAATAAAATGAAAATTTCTATGACGTCAGGTGTGACATTAATTAATATGTTCAACTAATGTTTTTCTTTATTGATCTGGCTTCTGTCATCTGTTTCCTCCTCTAGGTTCAGGGATGTCTATGACCTAGAATGACCTTGTGTGTTAGCACAAATCACATACAAGCTTCTGGCGGAGTGAGAACCAGGTCTTAACATCGAGTTCCCAGTGGTGCCTGATCCCATTACTTCCCACTCTTGCTGTCCCCGGGAGACTCAGGCCCACCTTGCCTTCCTGTTCCCAAACAGGCCGAGTACATTACTGCCTCAGTTTTCACTTGCAGATCCTTCTGCCTGGACTCATTATTTAGATCTCAGCTCATATGTCATGTTCTCAGAACATCCTTCTTTCCCTTTCCTTTATTTAGTTATAATTTATTTAGAGTGACGATGCTTCCCTTTTATTATATTGTCCTATGAGTTTTGACAAATGCAAAGCCATGTAACCACCACCACAATCGAGATAGGGAACAGTTCTTTCACTTACAAAAGTTCACTGCCCCTTTTTAGTCAACCCCTGCTTCCACCTCATGCCCCAGGAAACTATGATGTCTTTTCTGTCCCTGTAGTTTTTCTTTTCTAGAATGTCATATGTGTGGAATAATGCAACATGCAACCTTTTGAGTTTGAGTTGAATGTCCATTCCTCACTACTTGTATGATGTTGCCCTACAATTTACTCTTCACCATTGTATTATCTTATTTTGTTTTCTTTATAGCACTTACTATTCCCCCCAAATATCATTTTATTGGCTTATGTATTTATTGTTAACTTTCTTTGCTCTGAGCTGCGGCAGGTACATATATGACACTTCTTCTTCAAGTTTGAAGATTTCTTCGGGTTTGAAGGTTATGAAAATTTTCTTCAGTTTTACCCTCAACTTGTGTACTTAAAATCAGTCTTCAAATACATTCCAAGGTCAAAGATTAAATGAAGTTCTCAACTCTCAGAGTAGGCAATTCCACGGTCAATGAGACAATTTAAGTATAGACACTACACATTAAATAAACAAGCAATGCAATGAAAGATACGGGGACGAGTTGTACACTGTATACAACTTGATTTTATGAAGATTCAGTTGTCTAGAATATAAATTAGCAACAGTAAAAATAAAGAAAAAATTTTAATTGTTTGTCCCCTTGACAGTACTTCCATGAAAAGCAGATTCCCATATATGATGAGATCAGAAATAAGTATTTATAAATACAGATCAGTGGAATATAATAATATATACTTATAAATTATTGACATATATTTCAATTTTGAAACAATCTGTGAATTATTAGTTTATGTATGTATAAATGAACATCTTGTAAAGTAAATAGGAAAAAATCAAACATGTCAGTAATAAACGCTGCTTTAAAGATAAATAAAACCAAGTGCATTCAGCTTAAAACCAGACAAGCAGAGGATGAAAATAACTAATAATAATAATACCTTTCATCTCTAGTATTTTATGAGTTAAATAGTAGTAAATTATACAAATATTCTAGACCAAATTACTATGCTAAATCGATGCACGATTAATGGCAAATTTAAGAACTTCAAAGAAATTAAACAAAGATTTCTGGGATCATTAGACAAAGGCATCTCTTGATATAAACTGAGCTACATATAGCCACTGTGAGAAAAAAATCTGGTGGTGGTGTTTATGACTCATTAGTAAAGAACGGTTTTAGATACAATACTAGATATTCCTTGCCTATTAATCTTGTGTGAAAAGAATTTTAAAAGGTGACATTTTCTGTCTCAGTTTCATCTAGTTTGTCAAAAGTCAACAATAAAACATGAGGTGTCCATAACCCCAATATTCAAAAGGAGAGTACTAGAATATTTATGTGGGATTAGCAAAGGGAATGTCTGAAAACCTCTCTCCCATCTTATCCTATTATACTTCTGTAACAACAAATTTGAAAGAAGTACACCATAAATTTTAAAAAATCATCAAAATTGATTTATTTCCTCATTCTGTTTCTCTTTGTTTTCCCTAAATTCTTTTATATGGTTGCATAATCCTTACCCTCTAAAGCCATATCTTAAGGTTCATAGTTGTTATGCTGCCCTTATTTTTCCATTAATTTTCTAAAGTTTCCATGTGTGTGTGAATTTATTATCCTTCTTTCTTTCTTCCACTCTTCATACATAGATAAACTGAAGTCAACACTTAACTTATTTTTTTCTCTTTCCCTTTTCCCTTCTTGTCTGTCTATCTATCTATGCTCCAGAGATTCATGTAAATAATACATATCTCCCATAAAATACTCCATGCAAAACCTCCCCTTGCTTGCATATTTCTGCTAATTTCAGCCAGGCTCAAAACCACACTGTAATCTATGACTAATTGTTTTCCCTATAATCTCTGTCTTATCGGCTGTCATTCATCAGAATCAGAGCATACTCTGTGTAATGCTTCTTGTACATGGTACTTCCTTTGCATTTCTACCCTAGTTAAGACCCATTTTTTTTAGACTTTAACCTTAGCTATTGTTTTTAAAACTAAACATATTTCCTATTTTAAGGCTTTTCTCTTCACTTATGAAATCATGATTTTATTAAACCTCACTTTCTGTTCTCTAAGAATTGTCATCAAACTTCCAACTTCCACCTCCTCTAGGAAAAAGCTCAGACCTCTTAGGCTGGCATCACATGCCTCCTCTGTGTGGAGGAGGCACTGATTTTGTGGCCTCATCCCTTTACATACTAGCTACTTCCTTACAGACACCACATACTCCAGCTAACACGACCCATAAGTACCTGGGGAACTCTACGTTTTCCATATACACTTCTGAAAAGTGCCCTCCTCATCTGCCTACCCAAAGATTAGTGAAATGTCAAGGTTCAGGCCCTCTTTCTCCATGAAACTTTGCTGATCTACCTAAACCAATGTTTTCTACAGAGTGTCCGTTCGCCATTTACATTTCTCTAATGAGAAGTTACAAACTCCATGTGACCAAGAACAAAGGAGCCGATAATTTTCCTGACGATAACAATTACATATAACTTCAAAATCTACAATCAACAAATGAAAGGAGTGAACATTGTGCAACATATATCAATTGCTATGCGATTGGTCAAAAGAAGGGATACTAAAATGATCAAAAGAATAAAGGGGCAATACTCTTCTGTATGCAGAGTCCTTAGCATAGTGTGTGGTTTAGCGTAGGCACTCAGCAGTGTTGTTTTCCCATTCTCACTCTCAAATGAATCATATTAAAATATTTAAATTTTTCTGTCTAGAAGAATGATGCTTGAAGTCTAAGAAAATTACACCACAAAAGGGAAAAGTGAATATTAATTTTATCAGCAAATCACAGAAACTAGAATTAGGCTTGTTACTTGAAGTTTAAAGGAGATATTACAAATTAAGTAAAACCCAGTCTTAGCACTAAAGCTATTTTGTTATAATTTGGTGTCAACTGTAGGATATTCCCAAAATACGAATTCAAAGTGTCATCTTGAGCCCCTCACTCAATAGCTAATGTAGGATTTTCCACAAAAAATATTACATTGATTTCTATTTTTCCTTATTCTGGATATTGCCATGCACTTTTCCAATTATTAGAAATAAGTGATATACATTGACTATAGGACTTTATCAGTATATGTGTTTGAGAAAAATAAGGGAACTTGCTTAACCTAATAGAAGTAGAGGGAAGAGAATTACATTTTCAAAAAGTATTGTGGTTACATCTATTTTTAATGCTTTGGAAGCACCTGTCAGCAAGAGCATCTGCATCCTAATAATCTATTTTAAGGAAATTTAAATCATCCTTGTGCTGACAAATACAGCCAAATTCCAAATATGTGCACCTCATAAAAGCAAATGCATATACAAAGACTCATAAAATCAAACATTTAAAAAACATCATGATTCAGGACCCAATACATATTTTTAAAATAACAGTATTTCTTAATGAAAGGATTGTATACTGTACTGTATGCAAATATTTATGTCATTTAAAAATGATGATCACTATAAAAATGCCCCTTAATTGAAGGAAAGAAATAATTACAACACGTCTCACCACAATTGTTTATTCCTTTTTATGAAATACAATGTGTGTTTGAGATACTTGAAAATTACCGTATATTACATACATAATAGTTAAAATGTTCTTGAAGATTGTAAACCAAATGTTATTGTTTTTAGTAAATATTAAAAATCGTTGTAGTTTTATTCCCCTAATATAATAATGCCCATTGGTTTGTCATCCAGTTGCCCACTGGGTTCCCATGCTTCAGGAGGGCACATGACAGCTATGAAGGAAAGTTGTTTGACTGTCATATGAGATTTCTTTGAGTCACTGCATAAAAAAGGCCTTGAAAGATAGGCTTTGTGAAAGATAAAAGTAGTTTCTAAATTCCACAAGCTCCCTTTAAAAATCAAGAGCTAGACTTGGCCAACTCTGATCAAAGAATTTTACTCCAAATCCTTGCTAGAATGAACTCAGGAAAGGATGAAAGCAGAGGTCCCTTTAGATAGAAAGAGAAAGTAGAAAGAATTCTACATCAAGAGAGACTGAAGGTGAAGAAATGAGAAAGTGGATGAAACCTAAATCACTAAAAGGAAAGATTCTCCAGTTTCCTGGGTTTCAGGTAGAAGGGTGTGGTGGGCAAAGGCAAAATTATTAAACCCTTGAAGAAATCCCCATATCCCTCAAAGGTGGAGGAGGAATCCAAGATCCTCTAGGTCAAAGGCGAGTCCCTCCCCCTTCCAGAGAACCTTTGGCAACGAAGGAGACATTTTTGATTATGACAATGGTGGTGAGGGTTGGCTACTGGCCTCTGGCATCTAGTAGATAGAAGCCAGGGATGCTACTAAACAGTCTACAGTGCAGAGGACAGTCCCATGCTACAAAGAGTTATCTGGCCCAAATTGCCAATAGTGCTGAAATTTATAAACACTACTCTAGTCTGGTGTTCTGCTTCATTGCCACATCTAGTAAGGGGCTGTAGCCTTATATGGGCAAAAGGATTTGTCCAGATAGATTAGCCTGAAATGTTATTCATCCAAACCTGCATCCAAATTTGTGACCAGCATAATAAAGTCCATAGTCAGCAGTAGGGGCTGAAAGCCCATATTCAAAAGATAAATTCTTTCATTCAGCAAATGTAGAATATTTACTCAATAAGTACCTTGCATTGTTTTACCCACTAAGGGAACAGCACTGTCTGAATGTGCCACATTTGGTGGAGAAATGAGAAAGACAGAATACAGGGATGGGGCCACTTATTCCACAGAAGGTCTTTAGGGATGTTTTCTCTGAAAAGTATCGAGTATTGACATATATCGAGGTCCAAGGAGAAGACACAGCAAGTATAAATTTCCTGAGCAGAAATGTATTTGGTATGTTTGAAGAACAGGAAGGAGGCCAGTGTGAATGGAGCAGAGTAAATGAGAGGGAGGGTGGCTGGAGGTCTTGCTTACAGGTGAGATGAATAGGGAACTGTTGTCTGTTGTGAGGACTCAGGATGTTTTAACGAGTAACCTGGAGAGCAATGAAGGCTTTGAGCACTGGAGTGACATGCCATAATTTACATGTTTAAATGATCCCTTTGCCTATTCTTCAGAGATTATGAGAGGAGGATGGGGGAGAGACCGGAACTGGACTCGTGTGGTAGTAAGAGATGTGGAGAAAGTGGTCTGATGCAGGATATATGTTGATGGTAGAGCTGTATTTGTTGACAGATTGGCTCTTTGACAAGACTCATGATCAATCCAATAATTTTACAAGAATAAAAGAACAGAGCTGTCATTTGGTAAGATAAGGGTGCTGCTTATGTCCCCCCCAAATTCCTATGTTTTAATCTTAATCCCCAATATGATAGTATTGGGAGGTGGGGTCGTTGGGAGGTGATTAGGCCATGAGGGTGGGGCCTTCATGAATGGGACTGGTGACCTTACAAAAGGGCCCCCAGAGACCTTGTTTCCTCTCTCCCTCCCTGACAGTGAGGATACAAGCCACAGTGTGAGTTCTCACCAGGAACTGAATTGTCCACCACCTTGATTTTCAACTTCCCAGCCTCCAGAACTACGAGAAATCAATGTGTGCCTCGTCTGTGGTAATTTGTTATAGCAGCCTGAGCTGACTGAGATGGGGAGAGATTGGGACGGAGCAAGTTTCTGTTTCATTTTGTTTTGTTTTGCTGTGGGGTCAGGAATTTGGTTTCTAACATATTAAATTTGAGAAGCTTATTGCATCTAAATGAAATTATTGAACACAAAGTTGGCTAAATGAGCGTGGAGTCCAGGAGAGACATCTGAGCCAGTCATAAATCCGAGACCTGTGAAAATAGTGATGGTGTCTATAGCTGTGAAACAGGGTACTGTCATCTAGGGTGTTGATTCTTGAACTACCTGTGGTGAAAAAACAGGATTTCATTCAATTCTTCAAGGATTGCTATTTTGTCATAAAGTGTGTGGCTGGTATGCAGTCTTCACAAGAGAGTTTGGCCTTATCTGAACCGGACAATACCTTCTTCAATGACACAAGTCTGTGGGTCAAGGTCTCCAATGTGGCAGCAATGCGAAATTGATAAAAGTGTTTCCAGACTCTTAATCCCAATATCTATAGCTATCTTAGTGAGGACTGGTAAAACCAGTTGTGGTCCAGAACCAGTCTACATTTTCTATTTAATTTTTTGCTTCTTAATATGTGATTGGATTGATATGATTCATAATCTCCATTTTACTATGTAAAGTAGACATATTCTGAATACTGGAAAATAGTCAAATACACATGCAAAAATTATGTATGTACATATATTTATACATAGCTGTATTTAATTTAGCAAATATTAGCAAACATGGTGCATACCTTAGTATAAATATTAAAGAAAGGGAAATGTTCAGGAAATAGTGGACTAAGAAGATCCAAATTTACGGGAGAAATAACTCGAGGTTATTAAGTCAGCCAAATGATAAAATATTCCTTAATACAAAAGGATTGTGGAGAAAGTAAGAAAGAAAAAGTGCAAAATGGAACTTACATGCAAGAAAAGGGCTCAAAGAGCAACAAATATATTTCCTTGGAGTTCACGTTGCTAAAAGCAGGAGAATGAATTATATAATTAAATGTTCTAGAAAGAATTGTTTTTAGAACACTGATATTTTCTCAAGCAACTAGTACAACTGACGTCATCTTTTAGTTTTCAACATCCAATCCAAGTAAGTCCCAACATTTCACTTTTAATTGTAATCCTTTCATCAAATATTTAACTTAAAATTTTTCCTACTGAAAATTCCATAAAGGATTTAGAGCACAGATATAATTTTAGAAAGTGCTTTTGTTTGATTCATCTCCTTTGGCTTTTACTTTATTTTTCAGTTTTAAGTCAGATTTCATTTTGTAGGACATACATTGCATGTTCAATTATTTACAATATTGATATACTGTAATGTATTAAATTCTCTCCCTATGTACTCATCCGTGTATTCAGAATATCTGAGAAATTACATAGAAAGCTATTTTTAAATTGCTTTTGCTGTTTTTTGTTTTTTGAGACCAGATTATAAGAGTACATACAGATGAGATACTTTATTCTTAGTAAATGTCTGGAAAGAATTTGTGTTTATTTTGTTTTCTATGAAGATATAAAACTTCATTGGGCATATGGCTTTTACTCAGCAGTAATCGCTAAGGCTTGCATGAATTAAGCACAATTGAGAATTATTTTATCTGTATTATTCCTCTATTTATATTTTGGTAAATAGCTGCTGTTTGCACTAAACAAATTTTCCTGTCATTTAGGCTCAGTTTAAGATTTTCAAAAATAGTCTTTTATTCTACCGGAGTGTTGACAGCATAAGCCCAGAGATAAAGCAGCTTTATCACTGTTATTATTATTACTATTTTAATCAGAACAGCATTTATTGGGTTCTATATTTTCTGAAAGATAGTTTTAGAATATAAAATAAAACACTTTATTGAGAGGATAGGGGATTCATTTGTTCATTGAATAATGAGCTAACGTTTATTACCTGTCTACTATTGAAAGGGATTATGCTAAGCACTGGATGAGAAAGACAGTCTAGAGCAGGGAGATGAGAGAGCCTATGTGAGTGTAATGAAATTCAGTAAGAACTATGTGCTCAGATAGCAGTATGTATACAGCACTCTGTAAGTTCTGAACGATGTTCAGAAAAAGCTGACAGAGGTGTTACCTTAGTGGAGTCTGGCAGGGAAACACAGAATTTAACCAGAATGGATGAGGAGATGTGTATGTGTGTGTATGTTGGTGGCAGTGGGGAGGGATAGGGACAGTGGCAGGAGATAAGATTGGAAATACAGGCCAGGGCCTAATTGGATAAGGTCCTATCAGCCATTCAAAGAAATTTAGAATTTATGCTAGAGAGAACTGAAGGGCTTAGAGTGGTTGGGGATGAGGAGGGGGTGGAGAGTGGAGGGATGGTCACATAAATAGATTTCCCTTTTGGAAGGATCTCTAATGATGAATTGAATTGCAGATGGTCAGGACTGGAAGCAGAAAAGCTATTTAGGAAATTATTCAACTAATTTGAGTGGACCATAAAAGGGTTTAATCTTCTTATCTTTTTGGTAAAGAATATTATCTTTATAATAAAAGATAAAAGAATAGTAGATCTAGTCTAGAGATACTATGTTGACGGAATTGACAGGACTTGGAGACTGATTATGTTATAGGACATTATTGGAAAATATCCTGAGGGCCAGCAAGCTCCTCACAGTACATTTTAGCAAACCTCGTTTTTTAAGTTTTGAGAAGCCATTTAAGACTTACAAACAAATGGTACTGAAATTACAGGTTGAATTATCTATTTGTGAAAAATGACTAAACACCAAATAAAAATATGATTGATTTATAGCTGATTATTTGAGAATAAGTTTAAAATATACTAAAATTATTGTTTTCCTCTAACCTTCCCCCATCTCCAGCCAAGGCACATCTATTTTCAAGGGATTACATGCTGGTTAATATTCAAAAGCTCCCATAAATGGGAACACTTTGCTCTTATCATAATGCTCTGTCACATAGAGCAGGTTGCTAAGAACTTGTTGTGGGTACTCAATTCTGACAAAATTCCCATTGCTGTTTTCTGTTCCTAAGCTCACTCTGGGTCCTCTAGATGTCAGCATTGTGTATTACAGAGACAGAGGAAACCCCCCAGAGGACCTGTCCTCTCCCTTAGCTTTTCTGCTTCCTCTTCCCTCAGCCTGTCTATCTGGAGCCGATTGGAGACTCCAGAGAGTTACACATGGAGAGCATAACTCAAGTATCACTACTGCACATTCTCTGCCACAACTCACCCTATTTTTCAGATGTTGTTAGGTAGAAATGAATCTAGTTGCTAAAGTGAAACCTCAGGTGCAAATTTAAACAAGAGCCACAGAGTACAGGTTCAATGTAGGGACAGCAGTCAAGAATGAATCTTGGTTTCTGGCTTATGCAACTGGATGCCATACTTCTAAGTTTTCAGCACAGAACAGGAACAGATTTGGAGGTCTGCCATGGGGCATGCCAAGGGCTGGGAGTGACTCCTGTTTGAGTATGTTGGTTTCAGTACCCTGAAGTAAAGTCCTATAAACTTGTCCTGTAGGTAGTTGGGGTATGTGTTCTGGAGCTGAGCTGAGGGGATTAGAATGGAAGTGAATTTGGGAAGTCAGCAACATGTGACTGAAGCCAGGGGCCTAAATAAAATTATTCAAGAAATGTGTGGAATGAGAAGAGAAAACAGTGAATGGACCTTTGGAAAATACAAACATTCTCTAGAAAAGGTGGGTCCACAAAGGAGGTTGAGAAAAACTGGACAAAGAAGTTGGAAGAAATTAAAGAAGATATTTTAGGAATCTGGGAATGAAGGAAAGTATTTAGTGCCACACGGAGGTCAAGTAAGTTACTCCCTTGAATATGTTCATTGGATTTACAATGAGATGACAGAGGATTTGACAAAAACTGTAGTGGAGTGTTTGTGATGGGAGCAAGAAGGTGGAAATAGAAAATGAAAATAATTGGCTAAACACTATAATAAAATGAGGGGGATATTTTAAAATTTAACTGCTGTACATTGTTTTTCTAGACAATCCTCAAAACAGCTTTACGGTGCCGACAAAATTGATCTCTAATGGTGTGTCAATAAATCTAGACTATTAGTTTTGAGGAAAATAGATTGTTTTAATTATTGCTGCACAACAATCTATCCAAAATTTAGAGTCTTCAAATTACAACCATTTTATTATTTCTCATGAGTCTGTGAGTCAGGAATTTGGACATGATTTAGCAGAATTGGGACATCCACGATAGTATCTTCATATATTTAGTGCCTCAGCAGACATGCTTCTCTTTGTAATCTCCCCTTCATGTGGTTTCTCCAGCAGAATAATTAGATTTCTTGTAAAGGTTGTCAGGGATCCTCAAAACACAAAAGTGGAAGGGGTCAGGACCTTTTAAGATTTAGGCCTGGAAAGGGCACAGTGTCCCTTCTCCTGGCATTACATTCTGGTGCTTAAAACAAGTCAAAGATTGAATGTAGGAGGGGACCACACATGGTCATAAAGACTGGGAGGTGTGGGAGCCATTGGGAGCCAATCTTAGAGGCTAGCTACCACAAAGATGAAGATAAACATGTTCTGATATCTGATATATATATATATATATTTGTTTTTTAATGCAGCTTGCAACATATAGGGTAGTTTATACAATCAATAGATCATTTAAAAATACATACACACAGACACATAAACACCCACCATAGGTTTCATTTCCTTAGGCAGTAAGAGGGGTTTATTTATTTATTTGATGAAGAAGATTGTCCCTGAGCTAATATCTGTGCCAGTCTTCCTCTATTTTGTATGTGGGACGCCGCCACAGCATGGCTTGATGAGCGGTGTGTAGGTCTGCACCTGGGATCTGAACCTGTGAACCCTGGTCCGCCAAAGTGGATCATGTGAACTTAACCACTATGCCATGGCGACAGCCCCAAGAGGAGTTTATTTTTAAAATGCCAATACCACAACCGATTTAAAATAAAGTGCCTGAAACTCTCAGTTAACTAGGAAAAGCAAACAACTCAAAAAATTCTCTGTCTTGAGAATTCTAATTAATACATATTAGATCCTATTCCTGAGTGATTTCTTTGCTCTGTATTTTTATACTTACTAACAAACAAATGGAAAATAATAAAAAATATTTTAAAACTTGTACCTTGCGGGCTAATTTCAGTCATAGTGGATGATCTCTGTTTTTTATACCCCAAATCCCTAAAACTTCAGAAAATACTGTGTAGTTTTACTAAAATATAGAATAAGATAATTTCTGAATCAGCAATAAGTTATGTACAGTTTATAGTTAATTTAGCATCTCAATTTTTTAAGGGTCTTTCAGAAAGAGTACCAGGGCTTCCACGTGTCTTATTATATGATTAATTTTAATGATCATTACTTATGAGCAGCTCTAACTCACTTCTGGAATGCTAATGAAATTTATACATCACAAGCCATTTGTAATTGACATTCTGTAAGTTGTGCTCCTAAATATTAAAAATATACATATCTTCCTTAAATAAATTTATGGAAAAAAATTGATGCATGCTCGTAAAATTTTTCTTCTGTAATCTCCAGGGAATCATATTAAATTCTTAAAAACATACTAAACTTACACCACTATATTTCTCACAGACTTGAAATAAGGAGCGTAACTTGAAAATTTCACTACAGTCAATTGATTCCGAGGGGTGGGTGGATGGGGCTATTGACTTTCTGAGATGCTGCTTTAGTAGAAAATAGCTGCGAGAGATTGCCATCTCTGGTGTGTTCTAAGAAAGGGCAGAGACAAATTTGTCAGGGAAAACTTTGACTCTCAAAGGTTTCCAGAGCAGAGGTGTTTCCTAAAGGCCAAGAAAAAAAATCTGTTGTGTGTACAGAGCAAGAAATCAATGTGTGAAATCCACTTCCTGCAGGAAAGCTTTATTACTGTTGGGTTTTGACAGAGAGATCTCAGGCTAGTGGCTCTGTCTTCACAAACCAAAAACAGGATTGTTTGACTGAATGTTTTAAAATATTTTTAACTATTGCCAACATATTAAAATCATGATTTTTTTTCTACTAAAATTCTGATATCAGGAATCTCTTAAAACACTAGCTTATTTGGCAATGCTGGCCTCCAAGTTCACAAATAGCCCACCTCATTCCATTCTGTCAACAGCCTCCTGATGTGTGTTGGCAGTTGATTTTGAGACCCTCAACTTAAACAAAGACGTGCCAGAAAAATTATCTGAAACTTGAAAATAGGTAAAATACATCACTGCGTATTATCTCATTGCACTGTTGGGTTTGATTCTCTGTTTACTAGGTTATTTTACACCTCTGTGATGGCTGAGAGTAAGAAAGCGACTTTAGATTTTTGTCTAGTAGAGATACTCTCATAAATTGAGGTTACTTATGTTGAATATGAAACTAATTTCTGTCCAGTGGAACAGATAGCCTGAAAGTTTATGGTTTATTTCTCTATTAGACATTACCCAGTTTTATACCTCATTCAAAAATATCATCTTCATATACATTTATTAAAAATTATCTATATACCTAACTCCTTAAATGCACATTAGCCCAGGTTAAATATCTTAAAAGTCCCCTCATTAATTAATAAGTTAAATAAAATCTTTGACTAATGTTTATTTTTATCTAGAGTCTTAATTTTACTTTACTAAAATTATATTTTAACAGAAGAAATTAAGCCAGTTATCAGAGTTATTTAAGTAAAAGATTATGTTTTCTTACTGCGCTTTGCTGGGATTTAGTTTCTATTCTACTTGATATTATTTGGTTTGTCAATCAGTCGACAAACTTTTATTGATTACATTCTATCAAGACAGAGTCTAGCCTTCAAGAGTTCAACGTATAGTGACTGAGAAATATTAAAAAGATGATAATTATAATGCAAAGTATTCAATGTGGAGATAGATATTCACAAGATATTATGGAGAATGAAGGAAAATGATGTACCTTATCTGACTGTGGGGGGATTAGCAAGGCTTCCTAGAGGAGATAATAAATGGACTTCCACATGAGGGATGAGTAGGTGTCATCCAGGTAAAAGAGAGCAACAAGAAGTCATTCCTGCAAGAGCAAGAGGCAGGCATTGCTTGGAAGGATATGTGTAGATGAGAGTGAGTGGAGGTGATTGTAAATGAGCCTTTCATTTGTTGTAGTTATAGAGAACCAAAGACTAACAGATGAAGTTATCTATGTTGGGTATGTAAATTAATCAGTCTGGATTCCAGTTGATTCTGCATCCTATTTCCCCACTCTGAAGCTCATTTAGTTTCTTAGACCCGAAGTTGTATATATTTGTGGCATTTTATATGATAATTTATCTTAATAAATTACTTTAAATTTGGAGAGAAAAACTCAGTTCTTGGAGGAAGCAAACTGATCACCTGAGGTCTGTCTTGAATTCTTAATTCATACTCAGATCTCTAGCAGATGTGAAAGTGCAACATTACATAATAAAATCTCCACAAATACTTCATTAAATCTGATTATGTTGAATAGTTACAACCACTAATGTGGAAATGGGAATTTATTCCACCAGGACTAGGTATTCAAAAGAGCTTTAATCGTGTCCTTTGGAACCAAGAGATACTGGGTTAACTTTTGAAATAAGAACAATTGAAGGGTATCCCATTGCATTTCACTTTTCAAAAAAGGAGAAGCTCCTTTCTTTGGAAAATTATGTGTCCATAATACTATTATATTAATCTAAGAGTGATGTTTCATTTAGTAATATTTTTATGTATTTCCAAATGGCTCCAAATTCATTTATGTCAGAGTGTCAATCTTGTGTTTTTACGACTACAGATATACGTAATTTGCTTATAAGGTTTTATTGTACTCAACGCATACAGCTCCTGCATCCTTTCTCATTATTTGTACCTTTAGATCATAGTTGAATCTCAGTAAAATTCAGTCAAATGGCTTTGATTCGGAAGGCTTTACAATGTAAAGAAATGACTTGAAAGAAAGAAAAATAAAAGCTTAATACAGTTGGGCAAATTGTA
Source organism: Tapirus indicus (assembly GCA_031878705.1). NCBI lineage: Eukaryota > Metazoa > Chordata > Mammalia > Perissodactyla > Tapiridae > Tapirus > Tapirus indicus. The sequence goes on along the minus strand of CM062917.1, from coordinate 162,125,181 downwards.
AATTTCTTGAAGACATTAATCTTAAGCTAAAATTTTAAATTTAGAACCATTCATTCTTTTTTCATTATAGTAAAAGAAGTATTGCAGTATAAAAAGGAAAAGCTGTTCCCTATAGATATGATTTCAAGTACAATATAAATACCAAAGAATTATTTTATACTAGTTTCAAATACCTAGGAGCATATGGTAAGGAGTAATTGCTCACAAGACCACCACTGGGGCTGACAATTTCCACAGTGTTTTCAAGGATTTCTTCAGCATTCTCAACTACTCAATTATTAAATATTCTTAAGTCAAGGTCAGTCATCAGCAAACACAATTCATTCATATTTATGGAGCACCAATTATATGGTAGCTGATGGGATTATAAAGATAACCTACATAAAAGTAACAGTTTTCTTCAAAAAGTCAGACAAGTAAATTAAGTATTAAAGAACATCTTACTATCTGCTGTTATAGCGGTCTGTACAAGGTAATAAAAAAGGCAGAGTGAAAGGCAAAACTAAGTCTGCAGAGGGGATGTACCGTTGAAGAAACTATTCAAAGGTGTCACTTTAAATTGAATATTTTTTTACGGTGAACTAAGAGGTAGCAGCATTCCAAACTTGGGAACTTGTATGTATAAAAGATGGAGTTGTGAGAAAACTAGTTAAAAGAACAACAGAAAACAAATAAACCATAGAGTTAAAAATTGCTAAAGCAGAGGGCGCAAGATGGATTGGGAACAGAAGATTAATTTGGAAATATAAACGGAGACAGATTTTGAAGGGTATTGATTCCCACATAAAGCAATTTGGCCCTTATTTTGCAGACTGACCTGGGTTAAGGAACAGTTGCCCAGAGCACTAAAATATCCCAAAGGCATTAATATGTCACTGGAAATTTAGGAGACAGAAAAAATATTGTTTACTTTAAGCCCTTTCCAGGTAAATTGTACGAGTGGAAGAAATGATTCAAAAAGTTGCTTGGTGTAGAGAATGAGGTCACCAGTGAGTTATAGTTGGATGACAACAACTGGTTTAAACACTTTTGGAGGTGAGCTGCCAGGGGTCCTTCCACACAGTTTCTATAAACAGTATCCACCATCTTCTCTAAATAAATAATCAACAAATATTTCAAGAACATAGTTTAAAGGATAGCCAAAATATTGAATTCTCCTAAGTGTTCACTTAGCTTGTTTGTATCTGTCTTCCAAAAAATGGAAGCGGTCACTTTTGACATCTTTTTACACCTTGTTTTAGGGCTCCTTCCTTTGAAGTCGGCCATTTGTTAGCTGATAGTAGAGTAGTGTGTTAATCCTTGACTCACGGACACACAGATAATCCCTGAAGGTAGAACTATAGGATGGTAGGAATGGTAGTTAGAGTCCTTAAAGACCGTGCTAAAGAGACAGGCAGTAAACTGGTGATGGTGGCTGCCTGTCCAGTCTTCAAACATTTAGCCATCATTCGTCAAACTTCTTGCCAGACAGGAAGCTAGGCACATAGGCAGTCATCTACTGTGCCCACTTAGAAAGGATCTTTTCTTACCCTGCACATGCTTCTGCTCCAGGAGAGAGGAAATTTTTTTTCCCTCCTGAAGAAAAGAATACATATATATCACATCACTGCACTTTCTACTTCTTTTTCTTCAGCATTATAAAATTTTTCTGGAACGGATCTGTCAGTCAAATCTATAAAATCCAAAGCCCCAAATTAAATAAACTGAGAGGAATGTATTAGGATGTCCTGATCATTATTATAAAACAACGTATGAAATAGCTCATTATATAGCAGTCTTAGGTAGAAAGAACAAAGGAAGCAAAATATCACTTCTTTCTCCCAGCACAGAAATAGATAATATAATGCAGAAGATATGAAACAAATGCATTTATGTTAACTATATACATATCAGACCACAAAATCCTCTATGTGTAAAATATGTTTATGGGCAATAAATGTATTTTTCCTTACCAGTTTCTGACACTATCATCTTTCATAACTTTACATATGAATTTATATATATGACATGTTTACAAAAACCCGGGTTTTGTTTCTGCATATATAGATTAAAATTTCAATGTCTGAGTCCTCAAGAAACTTATATTCAGAAGTGTATACTTGGAATATTTTTGTAAATAGTCATTTTATTCTGTAAAATTGTATAATTTACATTTTATATCTTCCTGTCTGGCAAGATGTTTGACGAATGATGGCTAAATGCTTGACGACTGAACAGGTAGCCACCATAACCAGTTATACTTTCTCATCTCTCATCTCTCGAGATAAAAATATCCTAGTGAATTAAAGATAACCACAAATTCTTTGACACCTTCCCATTGAGAGGTAGAGTCTATGTCTCCACCTCTTGAAACTGGGTGGGCTCTGTGACTGCTTTGACCAATAAAATTAGTGTGTTGTAGGAAGCAACACCAGAACCATGGGGACCTATGGAGAGGCACACATGAAGAGGATCCAAGGCCCCAGCTGAATCCCCAGCTGATAGCAGCATTGACTTGCCAGCCATGTGAGGAAAGGCTTTGGAAGAGTCTCCTTCATTCTGAGTTGAGCCACTCCACCTGATGCGACATGAAGCAGAAATGAGCCATTGCCACCAACCCTGCCCAAATTGTAGATGCGTGAGCAAATGAATGTTGTTGTCTCAGGCTACTAAGTTTTGGGGTGGTTCATTATGCCGCAGTAGATAACTGGGAATCATATTTTTGCCAAAAACATTAGTAGATGGATAGAAGTGGCAATGAGAATTAGAATGGGTATGAAGTTTATGTAAAATTATATCATAGACATTGTCAGCAACACAAAAACAGTGATACTTAGAACAGGGATATAAAATAGATACAAGTTCTAGTGCCAACTTCATAGATAAGGTGTGGCTTCCTGGAGTGCTATGTTGACAAGGATTGTTATGGTAGCTGGTTTCAGTGGGAAACCTGATTATAATTGATTAGCACATGTATTTGTCATTAACAACCTTTAGTGATTTGCCCATTTTGCGTGGTGGTATATTCAAGTTAAGAGATCCCCTATAACGTCCTTTTACTTTAAAAAATAATTCACTAGAAAAATAAGAACAAACTATTAAAATTCATTCGGACACTTGGACTTGCCAAAACAATATACACAGTTGATATTTCAACTGTGCTGAGGATTTTCGTGAAATCTATCCTCTGAGTAATTTCTGACTTTTTCTCACCTAAAATATTACACATTTTCAGCTAATACACTGGGTGAAACATTGTACAAATCATTCTTTTAATTCCAGAACCAATACCAATTGATGATGTCTGAACGCAAATACATTGCTGTTAGGGCCAGTGGTATGTGAGTGACGTCCCCCAGGTTTGAAACAAAGTCATTGCCATTTCCAAAATGTTCAAAAACCTACAGAAAATTTTACTTTACTTATTCAAGGACTAATGTGAGTATCAAGATTCATTTCTTTTGCTTGGGTTTATTGACCTTTTCTTTAATAACTTTTGTTAGTTCATGTTCATCAGAAATTCTGATTGGAAGTTATACATGCTTCATTAGCAAAAGTGGAAAATTAATTATAACAATAAATGAGACTTGATAGAAAAATCTTTCAAAATGTGGTATCTGTGGGTAAATTGGCAACATAAGCAGTACTTGACAGGAATGAAAACTAGGAGCTATTTCTGTGTTGAAAAGATGGGCCTGGACATGAGGGTGAGCACCTGCCCTGGATTCTGCATCTTTTCTGCCTTGAACTGTCTGGGGGGCTTTGGGCAAATGACTTCCCCACTTCACCTGTCTTCTCGTTTAACAAGCCAGGACAATGATTCCAGACTTAACTCCGTATTTTTAAAAGGCTGAAACACAGTAATGTGCAAAACAAAATACTTTGAAGATCGGAAGACACTCTAGGAATGTGTACTGGTAGAAAACAAAATCGGGGCCCTATCTGTCCTACGTCCTTCTCTGGATCTGAAGAACTTTGGGACACAGGTGGCATTTTCGTCTTTGCTTCCAATGAAAGTTGGAATTTTGGAAGATAAAGGATGCTGTGGGGTATGAATATCTGGCTAAACTGAGAGCTGGCAGCACTTCATGCGATCTGGCTTTTTATCTCATGAATAAACCCCGAGTGATAGGCCGTTGGCCGGAGCACTGAGAGCTTCTAATGAGGAGCAGAAAGGACACGTCTGCCTGGCAACTTGCCAATTTCATCAATAACGCTCAGATCTAAATCAGAATCAGAGAGAGGGAACAAATCCCAGATAGAATTATACAACCAGATACCAAGACGGATATGAGGAGTGAAGAAGAAAGTATAATCAAGACAGACGTGCCCAGTAATTTATATGATAATAAAGCAGCAAAGGGCTTCAGAAAAACCTTCTACGGTCTCTGTTGTCTAAATACTAAGAATATGTGATGAAGAACAAAGTATTCTGATTTTAAGAAAGGGATGTAAACATAAAATTATAGATATAATCAAGACTCAGTGATTGGGATTCAATTAGAAGTTGGTAACGGGAATGTACACTTTAGAAGGCCATTCAGAATGAAACAGTTGATTACAGATAATTTTTGTATGGAAGAAAAAGATGAGAGCATCGATTCACTTTAAAAGTGAGTATTTGAAACTGCTAGAATATTGGATTAAAAACTAGAAAACAAATATTCATGGGTCAGGCACTCCCCATATTCTCCCATATTCTCCTCACATGTGCCTGTGAGGCAAGGATTAATAGTCGTATTGCACAAAGGAGTGCACACGTGTGAACAGTTAGAGATATCTACCAAAAATAATTATGGTACTGCAGTTAGTTTTGTTTGTCTTAAAATTAAACAACAACAATAGAACAGTTAGGAGAGCAGATTTTGGCAGCTGTGAATGTGAGGTTGGGTGATATTCAGGTACAAGAAATAGTCCTAATTTTTGGCAAAAAGTGGAAAGACAGTGGACAGAAGACGAGAGAAACTTAGAGGAATTCTGAAAAGTTAGGAAAGTCACAACAAAAAACTATGAGACAAACAAATCCTCCTTTTGCTTCTGGCTTTAAATTATTCTTTTTAAAACCAACTTAGATTTTAGGGTTGAGGAGTACATTAAGATATAATCCATCAAGTTTTTATAAAGACAGCCAGACTAAAATTGGGTTGTTCACAAAAACTTGTCTTAGAGTAATTCATGCCTTAATGCATTTATTCTTGAAACCTAAGAAATACAAAGGGAAAGCATGTGCGCGTGCACACACACACACACACAGACACTGGGGGCAAAAAAGCATAAGGAAGTATGACAACTTCTATCCTGTGCAAAATAAGCAAAGTATTACTGAGTATTACTTTTTTACTAGGTATTACTCAAATGCTTAGTTTATGATTGTTGAAAAAAATCTTTTCAGTGACTAGTCAGTTGTCAAAATGCTAATAAAACATAGTGTAATATGGTGATTTAAAAAATGACAAATATAATCATTTATGTCTTCCCTTTGGCTCTTTTCTATCCCTGTTCAACTATATTGCTTTCCTTGCAAAAGAAAGTTCTGAAATCAATAAGAATAATTGCTGCAACTTCCCAGGTAAGATTAAAATCTTAAATAATTAAAGTTATCCATTTATATTATCTACACTTATTTATTGCTCCTGCTTTGTTTAGGGGAGAATAGAGGAAGCAGCTAGATTCAAACCATGGCGATGTGTGTGCATTTTTACATCAGATATACAAGGGTTTGTTTTGCCAAATTCTTAACATTTTCAAACTCCAGGCAATGCCACACATTTAATCTACCCATGCATGACTTTCCCTCTGGAATTATTTATGTTAGATGACTGCCTCCTTGTTGTTCTCGCTTCTTGACGTTAACATAAGAATTAATTTTTAAAAATATTTTTTATGCAAAAGAAAAAAAAAGCTATATTTGATAGAAGCTGAAGGCTTTTTGTTGGAAGGATTAACAATACAAACAGCCAAAGATGTCATGGGTAACATTAGCATTTAGAAATGAAAATATAATTCCATTTTATTTACATTATTTCCGCTTCCCCTGAAAATCATTTTTCCCCCACTAACCACAAAACCATTCAGCACCTAACTATACTAAACATAGTGTAGTTAACATAACTAATTTAACAATTTTGTACATTTTTTTCCATGTAAAACATCATTCTGGGGTCTGTGACTATGATGGTAAATAGACACGTAAAAATTCTCCCTAGATAATTGATCATAAATGCTCTTCCGAGCTTATCAAATGCAGTGATTAAAGGCTCTCCCTTTACAAGGTATATCTGATATCAAAAGCTGTAAAAACTTTTAAGGAAACTAAGAAAATAAATTGTAATCTGGCCCACCAGGTTTTAGAATGATCCTAATGATTACACTTTATTTTGAGCAGCACTGTATCATTTACAAAGTACTTTGCTCTCTGCTTCCTCTCCCTTTCTCCTGGAAGTCGTCCATGGCACTCCACTTCTTGTGCTCCAGTGGGCCCTGCACTCCCCCATCCCAATGGTGCAATGTCTGTATTCATCACCTGAGTGTAAACCTCACAAGTATGAGAACAAACCTATCTAAAGGAGGATGGTACTCTCCATACCTGGAATAGTGTCTGGCCCATAGCTGGTACTCAGTAAATACTTACTGAATTGAAATGTCTCACTGAATTCCCAGGACAGCACTATGAAGCCTACAGATGCCCTAGAAGATAGGCACTTTGATGGCATCACACAGACAATACACATATTTTTATTCTTCCATTGCTCCTTGTCAGTCTCCCGTTCCCTTCCATTTTAGCTGCAATAGAGCTGCAAATATATACAGTGCATGAAAGGAGCCATCTGTTCATTTCTGCTAACTTAGTTTACCCTGAAATAATCTAGTAATCTTTCCTATTCACACATAGTTATTATCAGCATGGTCTATATATAATATGCAAATCTTCTATCTGGAAAATTGAATTTAGGTCAACTGTTTCTCTAATAGATGTATCTCCAGTGCCTCGAGAAACTTCTGGCATTAAGTAAAACTAGAACGGAATGTTTACTGAACAAATGAATGAATTGCTTTTGATATAAATTATTAGATAAATTTCTACAATTGTATTGGTATAAGGATTAAATGACAGCATTCAGGAGATCTATTACTCTATCTCCTGACTATCTCTTAGTCACTTCTATAAAATTCTTTTTACAACCTGGTCTTATTTCTTCCAACACAATATAGAATCCCACTTCATAACTTTAATCAGTTTGACTCCAGCAATCTTATCACCCTTGCCCCACATACATTACCTGTTCTTATGCTTGAAAAGCTGAATTTTAAAACCTTTTAAAGACAGATTTATCACTAAAAATTAGTAGTGTCCTGTTTAAATTCAGATAATCAGAGTAAATAAATTGATTTCTTAAGGCTTAAACTCTTCCATTTTTAGCTTATTATTTTTGTAGATACATGATAGCACCTTTCCTGCAAATGTCACTTTCCTCTTTGGAGCCACAATCCCATCTCTTGTGCTGTTATATTAAGCATGGGGGTCCACAAAGACAGTGATACCTAAAATATCACCTATTAATTGCTGAAACCTGATGTAAGCAATGGGAAAAAATTCCATAACAAAAAGAAAATAGGAATATGTGTTCACACATATTTTGCTGTAGATTTATTTCTCTTCATATGTGGGCTCTGCTATGGACTGAATGTTTGTGTCCCTCAAAATTCATATTGAAGCCCTAATGTGAGGCTATTTGGAGGTGAGGTCTTTGGGAGGTGATTAGGTCATGAGAGTGGAACCCCCATGATGGGATTAGGGTCCTCATAAGAAGAGGAAGGGAGCTAGCCCTTTCTCTCCACAATGTGAGAAGACAAAGAGAAGATGGCCATCTGTAAACCAGAAAGAGGGATTTGACCAAGAACCCAGCCATGCTGGCACCCTGATCTCAGACTTCCAGTCTCTAGAACTGTGAGAAATAAATGTTATAGCAGGCTGAACTAAGACAGGCTCATAGCTTAAAAGATTTTCTTTTAATTCCACTCTTACACCAAACTTAGGTTTAAAAAAATGTTTAGGATCTACTTAGTATTTACACAGAATAGAGCTAGAGGTAAAGGAGGTTGATAGGGAATCAGATAAGGAAAAACAGGATTGCACATACATTATTTAGCTTAGTTTAAATTATGATATGGTATAGTACAAAGAACTAAATAACCTTTTCCCATTCATCAATAAAAAATCATGATTTTTTGTAAATTGCAGTTTCGGATTATATGAGTGTGTGTCTCCAGAGGAATGTAGACAATGTTTAGAAATGTCTATGCTTTAGGCCTGTGGTATGGGCTTTATAATATTGACTAAAGGAACATACACTTAACCCTACAATTTTACTCATTCATGTACAAACATTCATGGGTATTCAGATCCATAGAATTCCAATAAGTTAACATATAATTGAATCCTTTTCATGAAAACAATAATTCACAGCATTCAGTAAATGAATCGGTCCACAAAATATGGACTCAACTCTCTCTTTTGTACTTATGGGGTTAATTTTTGTAACCACAAACTAACAAAAAATGTAGGCCATAAAATATACTGTCCTTGGATCCTATAAGTGAAATAGACCAACTAGAAGTATCCTACTAGCTGAGGACTGCCCTAAATTAGGACACTGACAGATATAGGAAAGAATTATTCATTCCTGTAGAGTTTTATTAGCTCTGCTTCTAGGCTCTATGAAGCAAGTTAAAAGGGAACTGTCTGGACACCTTCCTCTCCCATTCTTTTGAAACTCTTTCATACAATTTTGATTTCCATAAAGCACTGATTGCCTAATTTTATCTCAAATTTTATTGAATATCATAGTCACTGGGCCACTAACATAAATATTAACGAGTCTGTCACTGGTGTAATAATAATTGAGTCAGATGAACATTTCAATTTAAAATGTTCTATTTACATAATTAAAGTTCATTGAGCATCAGTATTAATCAAGATTGGTCATGAACTATGGCTTGTTACTTTCAAAAAAAGCTATTTGAAATAATCAGTGATGCTTCTGTGAGGGATCAGAAGTGGCCACCTCAAAATATGTCTCTTTACCTTGATGATTTTCACTGAAGGAGGCTTTGACCTACTCCCCAACTAACTGTCTAAAGGGATTTGGGACAGAAGGCCTGTCCCTGGGATGGCCATCACCATGGATAACTCTGGGTGTGGATAGACTGGGAGGGCCTTTGCTATGCCCATTCTTATCAAAGTTCTGTTTACCATACATTTACATTTGTAAGGGAAATCTCCATTTGTAAAGGTATCTCCTTCTCTGTACTGGGAAGAGGGGTGGATGACTTTATCTCTAGAAACTTGTCAATGTGGAAGGCAAGGCCTTAAATCTGCATAATAACCTTACTGTGCTTTTCTTGTAATCCTCCATAGCTGATACCCCCACCCCCAATATCCCCCGTTGTCTATTTAAGAGGAAAACCTCCGCCATTTTGTTGAGAGAAACTCAGTTTCCCTGGTCTCTCCCATGTATACATGTTATAAAGCTTTGTTTGATTTTTCTCCTGCTATGCAGTCTCATGTCAATTTAATTTGTAGCCCAGCCAGAAAGGACCCAGAGTGGGTAGGGGATAGTCTTCCTCCCCTTCACTTCAAATATAGATGAATTATTTTACATGTTAACAGAAAGCAGGATAACTTTTAATCTTTTGGCTAGAACTGTTATTTTTTAACCATGTTGTCCTGATGTTTTCAACTCTTTTCATGAAATTATTACAACCTAACAGGATGGGGTTTCATAAGTAAAATGCATGTGCATTGGTAGTATGTGGTTATGGATTTGAGAGGTATGGAGCAGACAGAGAGACAGGGACACACACACTTGCTGAATTCCTACCAATTTTTCTCTTCATTGCTATGAATCCCTAAATTAAAATAAATCTAGTTCTGAGAATTAATATTCCAATGGGAATAAAAACTATTTCAGTACACCGTCTCTTGAAAACTTGATAGCTGAAACTTTAACACAGAAAAACATTTTATTTCCTGAGAATTGCCACTAACAACTAAAGAGAAAAGAATGGTAATATAATTAATTATAAAAAAATTATACTAAAAGCTTAAATATAATTTAAAAATTATCTGTAAGATTATTGGAAACACCTATATAGGAAATGCTGTGCAATAACATTGAAAAGAATAATATGCTATATTTCAGCTTTAAAATAAATACAAAATTTGAAAAGGAAAATGTACAAACATATTCATAGGTGCAACAAAGTTCATTCTTTTTTTTAACTTATTTTTTATTGAGTTCAGATTGGTTTATAATATTATACAAATTTCAGGTGTACACCATTATATTTTGAGTTCTGTGTAGACTGCATCGTGTTCACCACCAAAAGTTGAGTAGCCATCTGTCACCGTAAAAATGTGCCTTTTTACCCCTTTCACCCCCCAAAGTTCATTAGTTTATTACATGTTTATATAAAACAACCTAACAGTTATAGAAGTTAAAAAACAAACTAAATAAAAAGTACAGAAATCAGTTCACCAAGTACAAATGCAAGATCTCAGTACTTTCTGAGGCAAAATTTTTATATATTTTGTTATTGTTTTTCTTTAGTTTCTGGACTATTCATATTTTCTATTTATTTTTGCCAATGAGTATTTACGTTTTTCAGAAAACCATCTCAATTAAAATAATCAAATATATTACCAAATATTTTATCTTCACTATTTTGTAATTTTATGAGTGCTTGTAGTTTTTATCAGTTAAGTTTGTGAGAAAACTGCAGTTTCTAAAGCATTAGGTTTTTAGATGAATATTTTATCTTTTAATAGTTATTAATGTTTTTTCATCTTCCCTTATAAATTCTTTCCTCCTATTTTTCTATGTTATAAAATTCTTGAGTGAATACTAAATTTATTGTTTTAAACAAAAGCAATTAAGCTAAGAATGTACCCCAAATAAAGCTTTAAGCATAATCCATACAGTCCTGAGATACAGAACTCCAGGTTTCATAATCTTTTCAATGGTTGTTCATATGTTGAGTTTTTATTCCTCCAATGATGGGTTAGAGACTTATTTTTAAATACCAAAGATTTTTTGAGGGCAGTGGTGATGGCAATCTATACATTTTCAATATTTATTTCGATTTCCATAATATTCTTATTTTTCAGGTACAAATATATGACCTGTATAATATCTGATTTGTAATTGTCATTTTTCCTTTGTGACTTAATAAATGATCAAAGTATGCTTAAAATGAAGATATATTCTCTGGTTTTTGTGTCCTATAAAGACAGATTAATTTTTAATATTTTAAATGATATTACTTTTCTTTTTTAAGTCCTTGATTTATTCTATATTAATATTGGTACATTAAAAGTTTCTATTCAGAATTAATTTCTATAAAATGTGCATGTATTTTACCTTTTTGATGTATACATTATATGCCAATTAGTATATAAACTTAGTGACTCACACAAACAACTTATTAACACTAATTTGACAGTATAAAATGATCCCCTTTCTCCTGATTATTGCTTTTTTGTTTTTTGTTTTTATAATATTATACATTCATTCAAGAAATACTTTTGAGTGCCTGCTATGTGCCAGGCACTCTTCTAGGTGGTGTGAATTGCCAGTGTCATTCCATAATATGTTGCTTTGTCACTTTAATAGATCTTTCACTATATATAGGTGTGAGTATATACATATATTTATGCATATATTATTTAATTTTTCAACACATTCTGACAATCTTTTTCATTTAAGAAAAATTTAAATTATTTGCCCATCAATCATTTACAATCCATGCTGTGTTAATGGATTTCTCACTCATTGTGTTTTGTGAAATTTGGATACTAACCTGCTTGCTTTTAGTCACTGGTATTAAGTGAAGGCTTTAAGGATGTTCAATTCTACTGCTTTTAAACATATGTGGACCCGTATTTCTCTATATATTATGAACAATAAAATCAACTCTCCCCTAAACCTCTACCCTAGGCACTGTGATGACATTTTTATTTTCTTTTTCCCCAAATTGACAGAGCAAACACCTACTTTTGAGTCTTAGATAAGGTTATCTGGAATTACAGATTTAAAGTCTCATTTCTATATTATTATCTCTTCAATTTGAAGTTTTCCATTCCAGAAAGCTTTCATTTTGTATTTAACATACACACACTTTGCAAAGTTTGCAAAAATTGTCCAGATTTAACCCACATCTAAATTCAATGTTCAGTGTAGTCATTTTAAGCAGGATTTGCTCATTCACATTTGTGAATTTTTACTCATCTTCCTGTCAGCCCCAGCAAGTCTTTTAGGACTTATATTTTTTCTTGATTTTTGAAAATTATGTGCTATCTTTCTGTTGTTTTCACTGTTGGAACTACAAATTAGCTAGCTCTGGAATTATTGAATAGTAAATGTTTCCCTAAAAAATTCTGCAGATCTTTCTTTATTATAATCTGTCATTTACTAGTGCAGATAATTTTTTGATAAATTTTAAAAAAATTGAGAATTTATATTATACCTTTCAGTCATCTTGGATGCTTCTATGTATTATATTTATTTTTTAAAATTCACAAGGATGGTATGGGGTTAGTTATCATGATTTTTTTTTTCTTAAAACAGAGAAAGCTTTCAATAAGAACATTCTGCAATCTGTTTTATGCCCAGGAAAGTTTTTCTAGATTGTAAACCTTTCAAAAGAAAAAATCTTATCTTATTCATTTTGTGTCTTCATAGCCCAGCATGGTGACAGCCATATAGTGGACCCAAATATGTCACTGATTCATATTTCTAGTATATCTTTGATTACTAGTGCATATTTGGTTACTATTTTTATCCAATCATGTGCGTGGATATCCATTTGCTGTCCCTTGTATCTATTTTTTTCATAATTACCCTTTGCATTACCAATGAACCCATGAAGTGGAACTTCATATCACTCATTTAATTTCTTCATTATTTGTCACCAATGTGGATTTATTCTCACCAATGTAAATTTAACTCTACTTGGCAGTTTTAGTGTCTTTTTTTTCTGTTTTAGAAATACCTTTTTTTTTAAGTCTATCCTTTTTATTTTAATCTCACCCTGATTTATCTTTATCTCTGTACTTATTTAACAAAAGTAGAGACTGCTATTCCTTAATTTCCACTGTTGTGAGACTTTTTTTTCTTTAAAGCAGCATAAGTAATGGAAAATTGGTTGAACAAGAATGTGTCTGGGATCATGATCTAGCTGCTGTCATATTGGGGAAATCAGTGTTTGTGACTCAAGAATATACGCTGACAAGCTAAACATAATCAATGGTGGCATTTGATCTTTCATCCCAATCTAGGGTCTCGATCCCCATGTCACCCAAAGGAAATAAACAGAGGATGCCTGAATAATTAAAGACCTCAATGAAAATTAGGCAGGACCTTAAGACAATTTTATAAACACAGCTTGTTTATTTTATGGTGTCTGGATTTCAAGAATACGTTGTGTTTGAGGAAAAAAATTGCCATGTTTAAATTTCAAAATTATGAATCTCTAAGAAATATTAGACATCATCTAATTCTACACTCTGCTTTTATAAGTAAACCTTGGAGAAGAAAACTTACAAATATTGTTTTTTTTGACAAAACTAATATCGTTTCTTTTTGGATTTAGCTTTAGCAAGTACATATTCTATACGTTCAGGTGCCTTAAAATCTACTGTTTTGTGAGTAGAATTAGAGTGGTTTCACATGATATGGGTCCACTGGATGGCAGTTCAAAGAAAACAGATTTGGCTCAAAATTCTGGAAGGATTTTTCTAAAGAGTTCCTTGGAATCTAGTCAGTTGTAATAATTACTTGGCTAGTAATAAAAATAATTTCTTATAAACATGTCTTGAAAATTAATTTTGCTCACTTCGTAGCTTCAACAGATTTAGGAATATCATTCAAATGCTGCTGGTTTATTATGCAAACACAAAGCCAGAATTCTGCAAACATATCTCTGAAGACATTTCTGAAGTTATGAAGGCCTTGTGAATCTGAGGATAGTATTTCATCCCCTGAATCTTTTCAGGCATCAGATTAAAATACAATAAACCAAATTCTAAGCCCTCTATGGGTATTAAGCTTTCCAAAAAATGACAAAAATCTTTTTCTCTTTCTAAAATATAAATGGGAAAACCAAGGGCAACAAAGATGTTCTTACTTGAACATCTAATGATCAAGAAGATATTAGAAAATATGTTCCTTAAACCTCCTGGTTGGGATAATAACGGGGGAAAGCATAATATAGCAATAAAGAGCTCAATATCTGACCCCGATGTTCAAATCTCAATTCTATTGTTGAGCAGATGTTTCGACTCAGGTAAGTTATTTAAATTCTATGCACCTCAGTCCTCATATCTGGGAAATGGGAGTACTGACTTCACAGAGTGTTTATGAAAATTAAGTGAGCTAATTCCTGTAAAACACTTGTAAGAATGTCTGTAACATAGTTGTTGCTCAATAATATTATACATTTTTATTATTTTATTATAATCTTGGTGGAAAGTATAAGAGAATTTATAAAAAATGAGAATAAAAGGGGGCCGGCCTGGTGGTGTAGTGGTTAAGCTCGCATGCTCCGCTTCTGTGGCCTGGGGTTCGCAGGTTCGGATCCCAAGCACAGAACTACATACCACTCATCAAACCATGCTATGTCGGTGTCCCATATACAAAAAGGAGAGTAAGATGGGGATGGATGTTAGCCCAGGGCCAATCTTCCTCAGATAAAAGAGGAGGATTGGCAACAGATGTTTGCTCAGGGCTAATCTTCCCCACAAAAGAAAAAAAAGAGAGAGAAAGAGAATAATGAAAAATTGGCTCAACACTTCCTCTTAACAGTTTATTAAATATAATCTTGAAAATAACTAGAAAAAATGCTCACTAACATGATACATCATAGTTGGCAATATTTTAATAAAACATGTACTTTATATTTAATTTTTAAAAATTGAGAATAGTTTTAAATGCTCTATCTAGAAAAGGATGGAAGTAGAGCTCACCTTCTATGCCAACACTTGTCTATTGGTAGCAGTAACTAGAATCAATTTGTGGGAAGAGTTTTGAGTTAGATTGACTCAAATATGCAGTGATTGACACATGGTGCCTGCCACAGGGTAATGGAATGGCACACAGACACCAGCTCAGCAAATCTATTCACACATTTGCTTGCCATTGCATTTCATCCAACAGATATTTCTTGAGCAGTTACTACAAGCCCACCATAGTTCTTGGTTTGAAAGTGTGATGGTAAGCAAGCCAAAATTCTTTCCATCACAGAGCTAATATTGTGTTGGAAAAAGATAGGAATTAAACAAGTGAACAAATAAAGTTCACACAAGATAAATGTTATAAAGCAAAGTAAAACCAAATAAGGTGTTAGAGAGAGACTAGGGATACTCTGAAGTGACCAGCCAAAGCCGCTCTGAGGTGATGGTGTTTGAACAGGGATGACGGGGTGGGGGAGGCTAATGAAGATCAGCAGGTAGAACAATCTGGTGCAAAGGTCACGAGGCAGGAAAAAGCTCATCTTCTCATGAGACAAGCATCAGAAAGCCCATGTGCTTACAGTTGTGTGAGAAGTAGGGAGAGCAGAAGAAATGAGGTGAGAGGCACTAGCCAACTTACGAAGGGCCTTTTGACAATGAAAAGAGTTTGGGTTTTATTCAGAGGGTAAAGTTAAACTGTTAAAAGAGTTTTAAAAAGAGTAATGGCAGGGTCTGATGTATGTTTTTAAAAAGATCACTGCCTTCTAACTCCTACTTAGATCATCTATTCCTAACATATTCTCAGGCCTGGTATGATCTTATTAACAAAACCAGCAGTGGTACTCAGTGGGGGGAGGAGGGCAAAGTAGTCTTACTTGGGATTTCCTAAATTACTTGCAGAATGAATCTAGCATTGTAGAAAAAAGATAGTACCTCATTACCTTCTCCCTCCCTGCAATCTCCTCCCAGGGTTCCCTGCGGCCAAATTGAAGGAGAAGCTCAAGGACAAGGAAGTCAATTCATGTAACCCTTAAAGGTCAGCTACTGGCCAGATATTAGGGTGAAAATGGTAAACTGTGGATCTGGAAGAATAAATGGAACATATCTACAATTCAGAGTAAGGAGGTGGACTTTGCATTAACAGATATCAAGGTTTATAATACAGCTGTAACAATGAAGGGCCACTGGTCCATGAGCAAACACCAACGCACTCCAAAACAAAAAAGTAAATTGCGTCTGCAAGATCCATTTTAAAACACAATAGTACAAGTTCTGAATCCTTTTCTATGTATTTTATTAGATATTTTATTATGAATTACTTCAAATGTACAAACAAGAACTAAAAATGATATGTGTGCATCTTAAAACAATATGCTGAAGAGGAATAATTAATGAAATGTATACTATAAAGGGAGATAATTTGTTTTAATTGAAACAATTCTTAGAATTTTCAGTGCTCCTTCTGTCCAGGTAATGAACTGAGAATCTCCTCTAGTAAAAATACAATCACGGAAGGTAGCATCATAAAAGGCAAACGGTTTTCAAATAATCTTGTTTCATGCAAAGTAAATAATCCAAATGGCACTGAAAGCTGTAAAATTTTTAAATTCTTCCCCTATATCTTTAATAGTTGAAAGAAAATTACCTTCTCTTTACTTTCGTTCCTGTTTTTGAATGCAATGTTTTTATTATCACTTGCTTGATATCTAAGTCCTTTCTTACAGAAAATACATAAGATTCTGATATCTTTAGTGAGATTGAACATATGTGAATTTCATCTCTTAGATTTGAATGTCATCAGTGAAAACTAATCAAAGTAGTGGTTAAAGGTGAAAAGTTACAAATATACCAATGAACAGACTGGTGAACTATGAAAATAAAAGAATTTATTTTTGTACTAAGGTTACTGAAATTTTTATTTCAGCCAGAGCAATGAATATGCCCAGATATACTAGAGAAAAAAAGTTCTATTTCTTCCATATTCTTTTCTGAATCTTTCAGATGAAGGGGAGAAAGAGCATTCTTTACCCGCTCTGGGTCCTTTCTGGCTGGGCTACAAATTAAATTGACATGAGGCCGAATAGCAGGAGAAAATCAAACAAAGCTTTATAAAGCATGTATACACGGGAGAGACACAGGGAAACTGAATATCTCTCAACAAAATGGCGGAGGTTCTCCTCTTAAATAGACAAACAAGGATATTGGGGGTTGGGTCAGTTATGGGAGATTACCAAAATAGCACAGTAAGGTTATTATGCAGATTTAAGGCCTCTGCTTCCACACTGACAAGTTTCTAGAGATGAGGTCATCAGCTCCTCTTCCCAGTACAGAGAAGGAGATACCTTTACAAATGGAGATTTCCCTTACAGATGTAAATATTTGGTAAACAGAACTTTGATAAGAATGGGCATAGTAAAGACCCTCCCAGTCTATCCATACCCAGAGTTATCCAATGTGATGGCCTGTCCCAAATCCCTTTAGACATTTGGCGGGGGGGGGGGGGGGGGGGGGGGGGGGAGCGGCGGGGGGGGGGGCGGCAAAACCTCCTTCAGAGAAAACAGACATTTTTGAGGTGGCCAATTCTGTTTCTAGATCAGCAGTGGATAATGTGCATTGGGTCGACATTATATAAAAGTGATCTGGAGGGTGATTCTGTAACCTGAGCATACATGTTTTAAGTTCTATATTCCTACAATGGTTCCTGGCACAAATTTAAAGGTTCAATAAATGGTTGTTGAATGGATAATATCAAAAGGTCAGAGCGGGACTTTGACACAAAATAAAGTTACAGTTTTTCTAGAAAGCTTCTGAAGCTTTAGCCAAACCAAATATCCTCATAAGGTAAAGAAATTTATTTTATTGTATAGTTTTATTTTCTTTGTTTTATATAATCTCATTGCATACTTTTTGAAATAAATTATAATCACAACCATGTGAACAATATACTTTGTTTACTAGAGAGTTTTAACGGAAAAGACAAGAATGAAAATAACACAAAATGATTCATGAAATCCAACCTAATGTACAGAAGGGCAAAGAACATGCCCTGTTGGGTTTTTCAGCAAGATTTAAACCAGCAATAAGAACATAACCATCAGTCTGTGCAAAGATTCAGGTGATACAAGGATAGGCTGGGCTAAGATCTCACAAAGTTCCTGTGTGCCAAATATTTCTAAATTCTCTGAGTCCGGGCTGATCTGATGAGTTTCTTACGGGTTCTGTCAAAGCAAAAATTGCTCTGGATAAAGGTGAACAGGCAAGGAAGGCTACTGCAATAGTGGGGAGGAGGCCACAACTCAGTTTGAGCTCTACTTCCCCAGGGGACAAAGGGCTGAAACTGAAACGTTTTCAAACAGGGTGGGCTGAGGGGCGGATCTTAGGCCACTTGTGTTTGCTAATTGACTCTACACAAATGAGAAGTAAACTTTCTCCTGTTGCCATCACTGGAGATCGTTTTTCCAACTTAAAGCAAGGGGCCCATCAATGTTAGGCTCCTATTCCCCCAACTGAAACTGGGAGATGGGACCCTGTTGCCCTCAATGGCTCCCAGGCACTTGAGAAAGACAGTCCTGGGTTACAAAACTGGCAAAAGGCCAGTTTTAAAAGATTTTCATCACAAAAGGGCAGAGAAAGGATTTACAATTATAAGTTTTCTACAGTAAATGCTTTAAGAAAAAGCAGATGGGACCTCGAGTCAGGAAGAAGGCTGTCTAAAATTTAGTCAAGCTGAGGGGAACTTGAAGACTATACTGGTCAGTTCCTGATGTATAACCTGGTTAATATCGATGTCCTCTTTGTAGGAGAATTATTTATCTGAATCCTCTCAGTTATGAGTTTGCGTAGTAAACCAAAATTCACCTGCTCATGAAAATATGTATAATAAATGGCCATTTATAAACTCGCTCTCCATTTATTCTTTTCTGCTTTTTTACACTAATGTCTATCTCTGCCTTTCACACCAATATTGTATTAGTCAGTTTACTGATTACAATGCAAATAAAACGTCAATTGACTATAAGATGAAATTGCAAATTTTACCATAGGTAGTGGATTTCCTAAAGTTGATGACACTGATGTAGAAGAGCTCAAATCACACACATAAAAATGATTAGACCGATTCTGATGAAGAGAAATTGACAAGAATGATAATATAATAGGCATTTCAACATAAAATGATTTGAATATCAAATAAAAGTTCATTGGAACAACTGAGAGTGCTCTTAAATTTTTTTGTTGCTGTTAAAATGTCTTTCACTGTGTTAAGGCTGCAAAACCAGAATGAGAGATCATGGTACCAAACAATTTTATTGGAAGAATCATGTCAAAATTTGGCAGATAATTAGTTTGAAAAATTAGAGTATAGTTGCAATTACAAACAAAATTCTGTTATAAATAAAAATAAACATTTCTTAATTTGTTTTATTTTTCTAGACAAAGTCCTAATGGATCTTCTTTTTCATTTAATTATGCCATGTTGTTTTCTGCCATAAGTGAATTCACTTTAATAGACTTTCCCCACAGACAAGTTACCTTCAGTATCTTTTATATACAAGTTCCTAATTCCTGGCCTGAGCTGTTCTCCAAGCTTACAATTCTTCACACGCACCCTATTCTCCATCCCCTCGACCCAATCTCATTCACAATTCAGATTCTCTGGGACCCCACCTCTGACCCACAGACAGTCACTGCACAACCTTTGAACTGTGTGCACATTTAACCTCTAAGCCTCACAAAGTGCCTAACACACAGCAGGTAACTAATTAATTAACTAATTAATTCAACAAACATCCATAACAGCAACAGTGAAACACAGCACATCCTTTGAAATAACTAAAATAAGAGTCAGACCAGGTTGGTGAAAAGAGATGATTTGAGAAGAAATAAAAATTGGCAGTACAAATAACACAGATATTATTTTTCCAGCAGCAACTCATTTCAGTTCTTCCTTTCTCTGCGACAACATCTGTGTCCTGCTTAAAATTCTTATGGTGTGTGTGTTGGGAGGAGTGGGCAGGAGTGGAAAGGGTTATTTCCAGTAGCATTAGTTTAAACCACACCCCATGTATGGCATGAATAGACAGTCACACAAGACGTCATGGTCTAAATCCACTTGCTGCAATGAAAAGACATCAAGAATTCTCCAGTGATGGAAGTTTAAATCAACAATTACTTAAATGTTCAGATCTGTGAGCCACCCAAGAATTAGGAATGAGGGGTCTGGCACAATTTCTCACGGGTCAGAATTTGGGAATAAGCAATAAGTATTTCTAAGTAAAATATGAGTGTTATGTTAGAATAGCTATGAATAAAGAATACTTCCATTTGAAATAAAGACAATTCAAACTGTGTTTTTCCACTGACAGTGCTCCTCAGATAAACAGATGCATTGAACCATTTGCCTATCATATTTACTAAAATAATAAAGACAGTATTCTTAAAACCATCATTTAAGAATATTAAAGAACTTCCCTGAACATTTTATACATGCAGTTCTTCTAAGATAGATATTCAGCCTTCTAGCTATTATCTCCTAATGTGCATACAATGTATTTCACAGTTATTTTGATATGTTTGGGATGCATTCATGCCTTCCAGCTAAGCATGCACTATTCAATTTGGAGGCCTTAAATAAGCTCTCAGTATTTTTGAGAGCTAATTAAAACTTCATTATTAGTACAACAGCCGTACCACATTACTGGCTTGATAAGAAACCCAGTAACTGACAGTGTCTATGTAGGTCTTTCAACTGACACTTATAATTAAGTTGCATGGAACCCACTGCCCTCTAGAATCTCTTTTTAACAAAAAAACAAAATAGTAAAACATGAAGTGCATGGTTGATTTACATAGAAGTGTAGGGTTGATTTACTTTGACATACAGGCAAAGCCTGGATTCTGTCACAGGTTTTCAAAGTTTCAAATTTCCTTTACAGCCAGGAAAATAATTATATTTGAAACACATATTTTTAAAATTTACTTTTTTGGGAGGGTGTATATATAGTTACCCTTTTTTCTTGGAATATCTGTTTTTATACAGGTGGATGATATATCTTCCAATGAAGAATTCAATTTCTAAAAAATGAATCCAATAACTTCACCTGTCCAAATGGGGAAGAAAGATAAGTAGTAATACAATTAACTCTTTCTTCTATTGATAAATCCTTAACAGTTACTTTTTAATATAAGCTAGCATCCTCCCATCAGTCAACATTGCTTCTAGGCAATTTTCACGCAGACCTCCTGTTGTGTATTATGGGAATGTCAGTGAACTTTAATATTATCTAGACCAAAACATAATTAGGAAGGAAATTCTTTGGGGAAGAGCAGTCTGTGATGTATCTAGTCGCAAAGCCAAAGAGCTACAGTTCTGTGTTATTTGTTTAAACATATTTACGCTGATAAAGCTTATTAGAAGAAAAATATCCTAATTTTTTTATAGTTTCTCCATGCAAACAGATTACTGTCAGGTACTTAGGATAATTTTTAATTAAATCACAAGTTATATTAATTATAGCAAAAATATGCCCATGTCACTATCTTACTGAAAAGATACTTTATTGGAAATACTATAAAAAGAATAGGGATATCAAAGGTTAAAGTGATAACCTAGAAAAAGGGCATCAAATAAGAAAATACTTCTCAGCAAATGTGCCTCAACTCCTTGCCTCAAAATATAAAAACTCTTTTGATTGTGCCCAAAATATAGTAACTTTTCTTATTTGTAACTATTCATACCAGTCCGTCTTTGATGACTGATCTAAAGTAGCTGTTTATGAAGTGGCATGAATAAAGCAAAAGCCGGTAAGAATTAAATGCCCCCTAGGAATCCCTATTAAATTTATTTCTAATATCTTCAATCAAAAGGTGCTTAACTCATCATGTGTACATGAAATCACTCCTGAAATGCTTGCTAATAGATGTGTCCTAATGGGAAATTTTATAACCCATTTCAAGCTATTTCACATAAAAAGTCTCTAAAATAAATGAGTCCATCAATTCATATATTTTTAGCAAGATATGCATAATCTGACAATCTGTGAAAATTATGCTTTTCTTAGTCTTTTTTTTTCCTTTACTGAATAAATAATATAGCTATTTTTGGCATTCGTTTTATCCCAAACATTTGAGCACCTACTATGAGCTTAGAATCTCATATTTTATTTAATTTAAATAGTTAAGAAAGGTTATAATTCTCAAGAGCATTAGAATATTAAAAAGAGAATATTAAAATCCTTGTTTTTTAATAAACTTTTTATTGTATGTATTACTAATCATGACTCTTTTGATTGACACAGGTCAAAACATACTGGTTTTTTCATACTCTTAGAAAAAACCAGAAACTTAAAATTATTATTTATTGCAGAACACTTAATATTATGTACCTTAAGTCAGTTTGAGTGAGAAATGAGGAGGCTCTGTTTTCCACATAGGGGTTAAAAAAATTCATTATAAAATAAACTCAGACTTGTTTTAAAAATTTGAATATGTAAACATATTATTATTGAAATGCTTAAGAGTTTTTGTATATATCCTTCCAAATTTTTATATGTATCCAGAGATAAAATAATTCATGTTTACAAAATCATGTCATATAATACACAATTTTTATTCTACTTGAGACTATATCAAAGTTATAATTTTATTGTGGAATGTATATATCTCTCTCATTTATTTTTATCAGCTACATTGTTCTCCATCATATGGATATGCTGTAATTTAGTTCACAAACCTTTTATTGATGGACATTGGTTTCCAACTCTGCTCTATTACAAATAATGCTTCATGAACATTTATGAAGACATCTTTAAGTAAGTACATGAATTTCAACAAACAATATGTCCAAAAGTAAAATTAGTATAAAGAACACAAATAAACTATTGCATATTGCATACTGAAGCATATACAAGATTTTAACTCCCACCTGCTCCTTCAGCCAAATGCCTTATGTAGGCCCAATTACACACAGAGTCATGGGCCTAACTTTTCATCACAAATGAACAATATAACATTACTTTTTACTTTTAACTTTGAAAAAGTTGTGGAAATATTGATATTATTGCTAATTGTTTTCTTATGTGGTACAATAGTGTCAATATTCAGGAGTTAAACTAAGACTATTTCCTATATAACTACCCAAATATTAAATCTCCTGAACTGTACCATGCACTGAAATATGAAAAAAATAATTTAAAAGGAAAATTATTTTGGAAAACATTATTTAATTACAAAGGCATATATAGAATTATCTAACATTTGAGGTTTGGAATCTTCATTCTCTACTGAAGATTTTACTTTCATCGTGGACTTTCCTTGCATTTGTACATGTACTTTTGATACATTAGCCTGAAGCCATACCACTTGTTACCATTAAGAACGTAAAACAGGTAGATGGAAAACTACCATGGAAAAACACTAAAGTTATATGGAAAGTAGCACTAAATTCACTAGGTAAAAATTCATTATAAATTCATTGTTATTGTGTTAGGACAGTACCTCAGAATGACACTAGAAATTGGTGGATTTTCTCAGAATAATATATTCAATAAGAAATAAAAAATATAAGAATAATATATTAGTTTGGGTCCTCTGAGAAGCAGACACCTAATTGTGCAAAGAATTTTTTAGGAGAAAGGGGTCATTGTACATCTGGACACAAGGCTTTTGCAAGATTTACATATTGGGAATATGTTTTCCCAGTCTGTGATTTGTCTTTTCATTTTCTTAATAGTGTCCTGTGGAGAAAAGACACTTTTACTTTTTGTGTATTATATTTTTATCCATTTTTTAAACCACTACTACTTTTTTGTCTTGTCTAATAAATTGTTGACTATTTCCAGATGGTGGACATTTTCTCCTATGTGTTCTTCTAGAAGTCTAAATATAGCTCCTACATTTAGGAGTATGACTCATATTTAATTGGTTTTTGTGTAGAGTGTGAGGAAAGGGTCAATGTTTATTCTCCCCATATGGATGCCATTGTCCCAGCTCCATTTGTTGAAAAGACTACCCTCTTCTCCACTGTGTTATGTTGGCAGCTTTGTTAAAAGTCAGTTATCCACATACGTGTGAGTCTACCTGTGGACTCTGGATTTTGTCCTCTTCACCCACATGTTTATATTTACAGCTATACTGCACTGGCTTTATTACTACATAATTACAGTAATTCTTGAACATAGTATATCTCAGAGTATATCTGGTATCATGGTATATTTTTCAGAGTATATCTGATTTTTTACAGAAATATTTTGTGTGTAGAAAGGGAGCACAACTTTTATGATATTTAACTGTTAGTATTTTAAGTCTTTGATGTTATTTTAAATGATATTACTTTTATAAGTTACATTTTCCAAATGTTTCATGCTAGCACATGGAATTCTCATGTTTTTGTATTAATCTTGTATCCTGTTACTTTGCTAAATTCATTTATTTCTTATATAGATTTTTTAAAAAGATTGATAAGGATTTTTTAAATGAACAATCATATCATCTATAAATACAGACAGGTGTACTTCTTCTTTCCCAAACTTTATACTTTGCTTTATTCTTGTCTTATTGCCAGCATGACATTGAATAAAAGTGTAAAAACAGATATCCCTTCCTTTTTGCAAATCAAAGGGAAAACACTTCTGTCCTTTATCATTCAGTATTACATCAGTCATAGGTTTCCAGAGATGCTTATTATCAATTTGATATAGTTTCCTTCCAATCCATTTTTGTTGAGAGTGGTTGTGTGTGTGTGTGTGTGAGAAAGATTAGCCCTGAGCTAATATCTATTGCCAATTCTCCTCTTTTTACTGAGGAAGATTGGCCCTGAGCTAACATCTGCCCATCTTCCTCTATTTTATATGCGGGACATCTGCCACAGCATGGCTTGACAAGTGATGTGTAGGTCTGCGCCCAGGATCTGAACCTGCGAACTCCAGGCCACCAAAGCAGAGCACGCAGACTTAACCACTATGCCACTGGGCCGGCCCTATTGAGATTGTTTTATCGTTAACAGATGTTGGATTTAGTTAAATGATTTTTTCTTTACATCTATTGAGATAATCACATGTGGTGATTTGCATTGATTGATTTTTGAATATTGAACCAACCTTGCTTTCCTAGGATTAAACCCCTCTTAGTCGTAATGTATTATCTCCATATAAGTATTATTGGATTTAATTTTCTAATTAATTTTTATGTCTATATTTATTATAATTATTGATATATGATTTTCTTTTCTTGTAATTTTTATCTGGCTTTGGTAAATGTTCTAAGGCCTTATATTGCTGAAGAGGAGAGCAAAGACATTGAATGACATTATATTTTAAGAAAGATACACACTTTAAAATCTCTACTAGTAACCACCAAAAATATTACTTAGAATATTTAAATTCTAAAAAAAAAAATGCAATAATAAAACACTATAACATCAACAACAACTTTAAATCAATAGCAAAGAGGGCAGAAAAGGAGGAAGAAAAAAACATTGAAAATCCCTTGATAAATATAGGTAAGCTTTTAGACATTTTATTTAAGGTGGGTCTTGTTTCTTGGATTAGTGTTTCCATTCTCTCATAGTTAACTAATGCCTTTCTCCTTAATTAGTGTTCAAGGAAATGCAGAAGTATTTTATCTTCAAACTGTCTTTAGAAAACCTAAATTGCCTAGCTCGGTATTTGGGAAATGGCATGTGCTCAGGAAAGCTTCTTTGATTCTTCTCAAGGTTAAATACTTGGTTGGTAAATGTCGAGTAACAAGGGAGGAAAGCAAAAAGCACATTCTCTCATTAGAATTATATGTATTATATATTTTAATTCAAGTCTGATAATTCTTCCCTTAATGAACCATCAGTGACTTTTATTGAATCACATTCTGTATTTAATTAGTATTTTTGAATTGAGCCTATTCTCATTTTAAAAGTTAGCTGTGGAAATACCTTGTGGACATTTGACTAATATTTTAATTAAAGCATAGAGTTATATGAAAGACACACCTCTATCTTGGATAATTATCAGCTATTGATAATTATCCATCCCTACTGAATAAAGTTTTTGGTAGTATGATTATGTAGCAGCATATAAGAATTATAAGCAAATGATTAATACTTTAATGAGATTCCGCCTTTCACTTTATTTTCTAATGTTATTTATACCTTGGTTTGAGCAAAAAACTCACCTTTCAGTAGAGTCATAAATGCCTACTATTCAAAGATATGTTTAAAGATTTGAATATGTGCAGTTTTCAGTCATTGCTTTTCTTTCAAATCCAAGTTCACTGTTTACTTTACGCTTTCACATAACTACTGATCTAAAGAAGGATTTTACAAGTTATCAAATAATTACTTTTTACAAAAGATACATTAAGCAGGACCCCAATTAATAAATTCACTAATTATTCCATATTTAATGTTCACTGTCTAAGATCATATACATTAAATACGATAGTGATAAAGTGGAAATCTGCACACATTAAAGTTTACTCAAGCACAAAAGTGAGTATAACACTGTTTATGTCTGAGTCTGTTTAAGACAGTTTAATAACTGGAGGTACCAGAATGACCACATTATGCCCCAGAGTCTCTGCTATATCCTCGTACCGTGTAGAGCCATGTGGACAGGTCCATGTTTGTGTGCATGGCTGCACACAAGTGCAAGAATATGAGTGCGGGGGCTGCCCGGTGGCACAGAGGTTTAGTTCGAGCTTCGGCAGCCCAGGGTTCGCACGTTCGGATCCCGGGGGCCCGCAGACGCACTGCTTGTCAGCCATGCCGTGGCGGCGTCCTATATAAAGTAGAGGAAGATGGGCACGGATGTTAGACCAGGGCCAGTCTTCCTCAGCAAAAAGAGGAGGATTGGCAACGGTTGTTAGCTCAGGGCTGGTCTTCCGAACCAAAAAAAAAAAAAAGAATATGAGTGCCAAGCAACATCATGCGTTTCCCCCAAAGTACAAATATTATGAATAAATATTAGTTCTCATTCATTAGGAAAATGCATGTGTTGCATTGATTGTTATTATTTTTGGGTAAGATACGGGATGTCATGGCGCATTTGTAGTACTATTATTACAAGGAAATGTCTTAAAAAGTGATTAATTATGCTTTCTTCAAGGGATAACACACTATGATGCAAAAGTTACCAAAATACACAATCTTTTCACTTCCACTGTCATTAGGAAATGTCCAGATGTCGTAGTTTCTTTAATGTTACAAAATCTGAACATGATATTTGGAATGTAACCTAAGATATAAGTAAAGGATTCATTCAGTATATCAAATGCTAAATTCCTTAATTCTCAAAATATAAAATTAGTGAAATTAGGATAAATGGCTCTAATATGAAAGAGTAATCTAAAGAATTGGTTGGGAGAAAATTTCTAGCTTCTAAAGTTTTATCACTGTCATGGACTTTGCACCAGATCAATTATTTCACCTTTGTTTTTCCCAGTATACTAACTGATAAAATGGGCATGGTAGCCTTTATCCAAAAGAGGATGCTTCATAGGATGAATAACTAAAAGAGTTGGCAAGTGCTTTTTAATTAGAATGTTTACACAATTGCCAGCAGATAATAACCCTTTTATTCAAAATCAAATGCCCAGAGGTTAATTGATTTGCCAAGGTCTCAAGCATTATTAGCATGTATCTGTATTCAGATTGCTAAATACATTTATCTTTTAAATATTTATGAGTCACCAAAGTTCCAAAATCCAGTAAATTATATAAAAGTATTTGCTCTTCATTTGATCAGATATAATTTTGTTCTTTAGTCATTTCATGTAGGCACGTGAAGCAATATAACACAACCCTGATAACCTTGATAAAGAAGAAATAACAGGACCATAGAATATTTGAGCTACAGTTCATGTTTTAAAACAATCTCACTGACTTTATATATTCTTCTGATTATAGTTTTTATATTAGGAGGTGATTTTTAAAGTTACTTGTGCTTAGAAATAGACTCACAATCTCCAAGTGTCAGAATTTAGTCTTAATTAGAATAATACTAATAATAGCAATTATAATACATTAGTATAATGCTTTATTCTTTACTAAATACTTTCTATCAATGTTATCAAATAAGGCAATTTTATAAAATTGTTGGGCACTTAAGAAAGCAGCTCATTATAATTCCTAAATTTTTGAATTTTAAAATATATTTAAGAAAATGAGAGAGTAAGGAACAAATGTGAAAATAAATTAAAAAGGATATCCATATAATGCAAAAATAAGCAAACAACAAAGAAACAAATTCAGCCCACAATTTTGCCATTTCTGAGTGTTCTATCAATGGTGTGAGAGCTGGTAGTCAATAAGAACAGGTAGAAAAGCACGCCAGTATGCATCATGGTTAGTAAACTTGTCGTTCAGAAATTTTTATTGTTCTAGGACTAATTCTATCCTAGAGGCCCTGGTACATATATTTTAGCAGATTTGACCAACAATACCACAGTGATAATAATGAACTATTTTTTCTGTTTCAAGAGATACTTTTCATTCATTAGAACAAATACTCTAAATGAACTTAGATTTTTATTTAAGTTTAGAAAATATATTTAAAGCTAATGTAACTGATTAATATGTTTATTTATGTTTTTAAAAAAGAAGAGTATCTTCAAAAAAATTAAGAATATCTTCTTTTCTTTTCAATCTTAATAGGAATGGTTAGAAGACAAATATCTTTCAGATAACTATGGTCCTATCTAGGGTATGTACTTATTGGACTATCAAGGCTGTTCTAGAACTTTTCTAAAACCACATAGTATATGGCCCAGTGTCTGACACATGGTAGAATCTCTATAAATGTAGATACCTTTGTTTCCAGCCCACAAACTCTGTCTCCCTCAGATCCTTTCCACTGGCTCCTCCTCTCAGTCTACAAATGTGTTCAATGTTTTTTCTAAACTATAAAAAAGAAAAGAAGTAAAACAACCTCACTAATTTACTGCAACCTTCTTGACTACCCGTCTTCTCCTCTCTGCCTCTCTTTGTCCTAAATCATTTCTCTCATTCTCCCCTCCTCTCTCTCAACACACTAACCCCAACTATTTTTTTAAGTATACTTTAGTAGCACACCTTTATATTCTAATTAGATGTGATCTCCATGAGGATGGAGACTGTATCTCTTTTATTGCCCATTGTTCATTGTATCCTCTGTACAATAAGAATGAACTTGATAAATATTTGTTAAATAAATGAACTCTCACCATATACTCATATTTATGTGACTTCTCTTTGCATTATTCTATTTAAAATCCTGTTTTAAATTTTGGCCATGAACCCACCTCTAAAGGTAATCTAAAGTCTCATGTTCTCGCAGTAACTGACCCTCCTCCTCCTCTGTATACTGGTTTGCCTAATATTTCTGACACAATTTTTGTTTTGTTTTAATTTTCTCTTGCATGTTTTCCTAGCCTGACAACTGAATTTAGACATTTCCTTTGAATTTATCCTTGGCTCTCCTCTTTCTTTCTACTTACTCACTGAGCTACCACATACAATCTTTTCCTCTTCATTGATCACTCATGGTTTAGGGCTCCCATATCTCTATTTTCAGCTCTGATCTTTCTCCAGAGCTTGAGAATCCAATTTCTATCTGCCTGCTACACACCTCATCTAGATATCCACTTTCAATTCAAACCTGTGGACTCTCACTTTTTCATTCTTGTCCTCTACACACGAGAAGTTGTAAATTTCTGCTGGTTTTCATCCAGCGCTCTCTACTGTCTTCCTTGCCATTCCACTATCTCAGGCTCTTCATATTATTCCACAAGTTATTTCTTCCTTCATCCTGATCCTGACTAGTAATTACTTCCATGTTTCATGTTCCGAAGCTAGAAGAGAGAAAAAAAGCTTCCCTTCTAGGGATGTCTCTAGAACATAGCTTAGAGAGACTTTAGATAAATGGTGTGAATTAATAATACATTAAGACAAATAAGGTCTTATTGGAAGAAACAGTGAAAGTAATCAGGGGCTTCAAATGTAAATAATTTACATTTCTTAAACTGTTTCCTTACATTTGTAACTTGTTTATATTTACATTTATAATTTCTCAGTCTATAAATATGCACATAGTACATTTGAAAATTTATTTTGGTTTTAAAAAGTAAAAGTGATTGGAGGGAATAGGCCTTCAGGACTTAGCATCGATGCCTTGTGGAAGTCAGTACACATGAAGACAATGACACTTACAATTCTGTATTATGACGATTGCTTCAAACTGTAGATACAAGATACTGTGTCTTGGAAAGCTCTGAGGAGTTGATGGAAAAGGAAATTTTCTCAATTTTCCATTCTGAGTGATAGGTAGTGGTTGGTGGTGGTTGCTTGGAGATGTATGCTGAAATAGCTTTTGATGTTGCCCCTGGGCTCAATGGAAAGATTGCGATAATCAGATAGTAATATCTACATGGGCATGGGGGATGTGAAGAATGGTTCAGTGTGGTGGCACTTTATTTGTTCAAACTAAGCTTTTTCAGGCTTCCACGTGCTACCTCATCCTGACATTTGGTGAATGTTCACTGTAATCCTATCAATTACGATTTTATAGACTGTGGCTTTGTTTTCACTTGTCCTTAACTATCCATTTTCTTGATTTTTACTTGTCCTTTAAAATTGTTCTCTATATTACATTTTTTTTACAGAAAAAGCATCTAACAAATATTGCCATACATTTCCTCATTCCATCTAGGTACAGACCTATCTCTGGTTAATTAAATTACAATCCAATTACAGGATCATATTCATATTTTTTCCTTCTCTCCCTCTCTCAATGACACCATTCTTCCTGATATTCCAAACTCCTTTGATCTATTTAGTATTAGTGCCACATTTTGCCAATATTCTCTGGGGACAGAAGAATTACTTCTGACTTAACCAAGTAATAACTAAAGCTCAGCAACATGAAAATGTTTGCATTACATTTCTGTAAGTTAATTTACTTTTACCTCTTATTCAAAAATTTATTTGCACTTTCAAAGAGCTAAAAAACTTTCCGAAAATATTATTCATCATTTAAAATTACTGAACGGAGAATTCCTCAGTTCAGAAAATATATGAAAATCTAAGAAAGAAAAAAAATCAGCATTGTTTCACATTTTTCACTTCTTTTTGATATCCTTAAATGTCTGAGTTTCTCAAGGCTCAGTACTAAACCCTCCTCATCTCTATTCTCTTCCACTGGTTATAAACATTGGTTCCCGTGGCTTTAAATATCATCTACATGTTCATGACTATCAAATTTATTTGTCTAGTCCAGACTACATACCAGTTCTGGACCCTTTCATCTGACCACCTCCCAGGAAGAAACACTCACCTACCAAAATTCATACTCCCCCTTCTACTGTGTAACCTTGTAGCTGGGAAGTGACTGATAAACCAGACCGACATATCCAAGCACACCCTTGCATCTAGGTGTGGCTGTATGACTAACTCTCACAACAGAATGTCAGTCTAAGTGATGTGCATTACTTCCTGGCCAAGGCTTTTAAGAAGTGGATTTGTCTTTTCTTCATTCTATCTTCTTCCAAGCAACTAAGATGGAACTCAAGAAAAACCTTGGAAGCCACATCTTGATAATAATCGTATCCAAGGTAATTTTTAAAGCATATCTTGAATATGTCAGAACTGACATCAGTCTCTGAATGACTCGTTGGAATACAACTACCCACACTTGCCAGGAACCCTGATTTGAACTGTTTAATGTGAAAAAAGTAATATTTTATTCTTATTGAGCTTTAATTCATTTGGGGGCCTAGCTGGCATTTGCTAAATAAATAATACATGGCCATATTCATCTAAATGTATCACAAGTATCTCAAACTGAGAAAGCCCCATACCTGATTTTTGCCCCTAAACCTGCTCCTCTTCCACTCTTTCCCATTGCAGAAAATAATAAAAATAATAGTTCCTTATTATATATTGACTGCTTAAGGCAATGTTCTAAGCACATTAGATATATTTATGCATTTATTCCTTACAACAACTCTATGAGAGAGGTATTGTTTTTAATCCAGATTTTACGGATGAGGAAGCAGAAGGACCAAGACATCAAGTAATATACTGAAGGTCATTCAGCAAGTAAGTGTCAGTGACGGAATCAGATCCAGCCATATTGGCTGCCTGGTCTGTGCTATTCATCCTTTCACTATACTGCCTCTGATTCTAGGATAATGCTTGTAAACAACAAATATATTATTTAAAAAATAGTTGGAGGAGTTAGAGTAAAGAAAAATACGGGTAGGAGATAATAATGCTAGAGGTAAAATTAGCACAAAGAAATATTTACCATATGCTAAATGATGCTAAACATATGCTACCCACCTCATCCCTAAATTATTTAGTAGACAAGATAAAGAGAGAAAATGGATTCACAGTATTGATCGAGTTACCTGAAGCAGTAAATAAAAACTCTCTTTCAATGTTTTAGAATACTAATATCAGAGAGAATATTTTTCATTTATTATGTTATTATTTTGAACTGAAATGTGTTCTTTACCAGATTCTGAAAATAAAATATTCAACAAATTTCAATATATGCAAACTATGCATACTGCTAGCAGAGATATAGATAGATGGATAGAAAGATAGATAGATGTACAGAGATATCTTTTTTCCATTTACAATCAACCCAGAAGATAAAGTTGAAGTCCTCTAAATAAAATTAATGTGCCTAACCCAGATATCAGTTTTAAGAGAATACCAATACCTCAACCCAAAAAATGGCTGCACACTATGGAAAGGCTCAGCTGAAATCATTTTCTGTAAATAGTCTTGTTTCTATGCCAATAATCATTCAATATATATTTTAGTGTCTACTGTGTATCAGGGACTGTTACAGACATGCAGCATGCACTAGTTTAAAAACAAAGATTCCAGGGGCCGGCCCAGTGGCTCAGCGGTTTAGTCCGCACTTGGCAGCCCGGGGTTGGCGGGTTCGGATCTCGGGCGCCCGCCGACACACTGCTTGTCAGCCATGCCGTCGCGGCGTCCCATATAAAGTAGAGGAAGACGGGCACGATGTTAGCCCAGGGCCAGTCTTCCTCAGCAAAAAGAGGAGGATTGACAACGGATGTTAGCTCAGGGCTGGGCTTCCTCACAAAAAAAAAAAAAAGATTCCAGCTCATGCAGAGTTTAAATTCTAGATGGACAAACAAAATGAACGTAATATATGAGTAAATTTCATACTATGATAAAAAGCCCTAACTGCTGTGGAAATATTTCAAAGAGGAGACTGAGGTAAGGGTGATTGTGAAGGGCTTGTGAGAAGGTGTATGTAAACAACAGTATTAAAAAGGGTGGATAGGATAGGCTTTATTGAGGAGTTAACATTTGTGTAAATACATAAATGGAGGTGAGAGTTAGTCAAGGGCAAATATCCAGTGCAAAACTCCTCAGGCAGGGGCATTCCTGGAATGTTCAAGGATCAGTGAGCCTGGATCTGGGCAATAAGGGGGAGAGTAATAGTTAAGAGAAGCACCAAGGAATGGGATCTTATAGGTCCTTTCAGGCAATCATAAGGACATTGGCTTTTACTCTGAGTAAAATGGTGAACTGCAGGGTTCTGAGCAGTACAGTAGTTACTTGATCTGGTTTGTATTTTAAAAGGATAATTGTGGCTGTTCTGTTGACATTTGTCTATTTGGAGTCAGCAATAGAAATAAAGATATCTGTTGAAGTCCCTATAATCATTCAAGAAATAGCTGGTGTCTCAGACCAGAGAGGCAATAAGTAGTTGGATTCTGGATATATTTTCAAGGTTGAGCAACAGGACTTTCTAATGGACTATATATGAGATGCTAAATAAAGACATGAGTCAATGACAACTCCAAATTTTTGTACTGATCACCCAGAATAGTGGAGTTGAAACGAACTGAGATGGAGAAGAGAAATATCTGGTATTTAAAGTCATAAGACTGATAGGATCTCCAACAAGGTGAGTAAGTGTGGGTAGAGAGAAAAGAAAACCAAAGATGGTGCACTGGAGAATTCCAACAGTTAAAAAAAAAAATCCTGGTTACAAGGAAAACTCAACATAGGAGACTGGGAAGGAACAATAAATTACGTAGGAGGAAACCCAAAAGAATGTGGTGCCTGGAAATCGAAGAAAGAAAGTATATCATGGAGGAGTAAATGTTCAACTCTGTTACATTATGGAGACAGGTCAAGTAAAATGATGATGGAAGAGTGACCACTGATGGGGCAGTGAGAGTGGAAGCCAGATTGGAGTGGTCTAAGAGAGAACAGAAGCAAAATGAACAGAGCAAGTCAAAACACTTTTGGAAAAATCTTGCAACAAAGGAGAACAAAGGAGTAGAGCGGTCACTGGTGGAGATCAAGAATAGTTTTTTAAAGTTTGAGGAAACAGCAGCATATTTGTACACTGAAGAGAAGATCTAGAGTGAAGATGTGATGAGATAAGAGAGAGGAGAGAACTTCTAAAGTTGTTATGTCTCAGAGTAGGTAACATGGAATAGGATTTAACGAATAAATGGTGGGATTGGCTGTGGAGAGAGGCATGGATGTAATGTCCAGCTATTTCATCTTGCGGCTTCGCCACCCTTGGCTGGCAGAGAGAGGAGACGAGAGTGCAGGGCTCCATGCGAGAGAATTTGTGGGCCAGCCTGACAGTGTTACACGTGATTGTCCCCTACGTTCCATTGGCTGCAAAGAGTCATATGGCTATGCCTAACTCAAAGGGAGACCAGGAAATCAG
This sequence comes from Tapirus indicus, assembly GCA_031878705.1. NCBI lineage: Eukaryota > Metazoa > Chordata > Mammalia > Perissodactyla > Tapiridae > Tapirus > Tapirus indicus. The sequence goes on along the minus strand of CM062917.1, from coordinate 162,090,501 downwards.
GGTATGTGACAAGGAAGGAAAGGGCATGGGTTTGGTGAACAACTAACCAACCTCTCCCACACCTTCAGTTTCTTGATTCTCAAAAAGTTTCAATTTTAGGACTTCTTGTTTATTAAGTAATAGAAATGTAATGAATGAAAGAGAAAAAAGGACACCTACAGTACTATCAACCTTAAGATACGTCCTAATTTAATAATGTTAATATGTGGAAAAATCTGTTGATAATTGTTTATTCTTAGATAATACACTCTACAATGCCATTTGCTTTTACTTGCATTTAAAGAACTATTTTATCAATAATGTGATGTGAGGAAAGATTTTGTTTTTTTGTGTTCAACTTGTTAGCTTGATCATTCTTTAAAAAGTTGTCCTAAATTATAGTTAGTGCCAATAAGAAATAAGAGTGTGTTAATATTTAAGTGATCATAATGATATTAAATAGATCTTATGTTTTTTCTTGTTACATGGCTGGATTTTTATCAGAGAATTGAGGCTTGGATTCAAGTTCAAGTGTGTCTTTAGTAGGCAACTATGCGTCAGGGTTAGGGTTGGGTTAGGATTGGAGTTGAAGTTGAATGTAGAACCAGGGTAGGTATCAGGGTCAGAGTTAGGGTTAGGAGTTGATTTAATAACTGTTTTTGTGTTTTTTTAATTGATCTTCTTCAGTACCTGTAGGCGTTGATGTGAAATGCTATACTCGTCTTATTCTGTCAACAAATTAGTTCAATTTCTGTTCATCAGGGGGATGGATCACTTTCTTGGTGCCAATATCCCACGTCAGTGATTCTCTTTAAAGCAAACTTTGACTCTGTCCTGCTTTTCTTTAAGATTTGACTCGCTCTTTGTTGAGGAAATTGAAATACATTTCCTAATCTCTGCTGAAGTAAACCTGAAAATCTAATGTAATTTTCTATGAATTGCCTCAAACTTTTAGCTTTACGCTGAGTCTCAATTGCTTTTAATATCATTTCATTCATACTGTGAATCCATATACTGTCAGCACTTTGGCCTTTCTTCTGAGGGTGTGGGAATCATCTGATGTGTAAATGTAAAACCCGTGTAGCTTTAAAGAGTTCATCCTTCGAGCAGCATTTTCGCATTATCATTTTCCCAGTGTTGGATTCTCCCTGGTATTCCGAATGTATCGAGGTTGAAAGAAAGGCATTTATGCTGACATGTACAACATTATGTGAAACGTATAATGTACAACAAATTCTATCTAAAGGAGAGGAATATTTGATAACAAGTTTAAATTATCATAATAGAAATGTCAAAACTGAAATTATGTTATTTATAAATATGATTACCTTTCAGCAGATGATGATACTGAATACGGGATAGTTAACCGTTTTGAAAAACAGTTGACCTTAGAATGAGTGAAAGAATCTCAGAGTTGGTAGGGAAACTAGAAAATGTTTAGTGCAAGCCCTGCAACTAGGTATAAATCTCTTTCTCATGGAGGCATGATCTTTTTGATATCTGAACAGAATAAATTAATGCAGAGAATTTGTAAATCATATTTGCCTGAAAACTCTCTGTAAGGAACACTAAGTATTCCTCTGTCAGGAGAAACCCTTCATTTCCTCTTTAGATTTGATTTGCTAATGTACATCTAGTTGATTTTTCCAGAACAAGATCTAATTGTGATTTATTTTCTTCAGTCTGGGCCCTTAGTGCTTCTTCCTACAGATGTTTTTGAAATATTAAATTGTTCTAAGCTAATTTCATATCTGTCCTACTTCTTTCCACTTTTAAATTTACTCTGACAGGCGTGACCTGTTGGTATCTTTGAGTTCTCTATGCCTGGGGGCAAATTCGCAATCCAAGACTTTCAGAAAACTGTTATCACCCCTTCACCATATAAATCCTGTTGAACCAATATGCTTCTATAGTTTAATGTTCTAGTTAAATAAATTTATTTTATTTTTGTAGTATCTTTGAGCATATGATATAAAACAAAGCATAAAGGAAACAGCAATTGACTAATCATCTTAATCAGGACCAGTCCTAGGTAACACTGTATGTTGATAGATTGGCTGTGGGGTTTTTTCTTGTATCCCACCTCCTCCTCAACTCAGGCACCCACCCTAGTTGGTTGCCCTCCCATTGCTCATTGCCCCTGACACATCCCCTCAGTCACTACTCTTGGTATAATTTCTTGTTTCCTTACCTTACATCAAATCTCTAATTTCCTCAGGATATCAGCTATCATCCAGTTAGTAGGAAAGAGCCAATTAAACATACTGATATTGATTTCCATGACTGGTTTAAGAGTAATACGCTCATGTACTCTCATAAGGCATCTGGTTTTGAAAGAATACTCTATTAAAACAACAAAAATAATGTGTTTTTAATATTGGATTTTCAGAGAAATTAAAAATATATATTTATTTTAACTCTTTTTTTGAAAAAATTTCAAACTTACAGAAAAGTTGCAAGAATAGAGTGAGGGACGCTTTATGCCTTTTATTCTTTATTTGGATTTGCAAATTTGGCTCTATGCCATGTGCTTTATTATTCTTTCTCTCTCTCTCTCCCTCTCCCTACACACACACACACACACACACACACACACACACACACACACTTTTTTTTTCTGAACCACTTGAGAATAAGTTGCACATTATGTCCATTTACTACTGAATACTTTAATTCACATTTCCTAAAAATAAGAACATGAGTTGACAAGTGTATAGCTATCAATTTCAGGAAATCTAACATTGATACATCTAATCAACCTTCCATATCCCAATTTTGTCCACTGAGCCAAAAATGTCTTTGTAGCATTTCTTCCCATCCAGGATAGGATCCAGGCTAGGACCACATATTTCATGTTGATGTCGTTTTTTTAAACCTCCTTTAACCTAGAATAATTCCTTAGCCTTTTGTTGTCTTTTATCACATTGACATTTTTGAAATTTATTCTACCCTCCTTTCTTTAATAGAATGTACTTCATAGCATATTTCTCGTTTTGGGTTTGAGTTGTGTTTCCTGTAACAGGTTCATTCCATTTACACATTCCTGTTGGGATACTACATGCGTGATGTTGGGTCATTCTCAGTCCATCACATCTGGAGGCACACAATGATTATCTGCCTCTCATTGATGATTTTTATTTTGATCATCCAGTCAAGATGTTATCTAATTTCTCATGTATATATTTTTTGTCTTGCAACTAATGGGTAATTTCTGGGAGACAGTTTAAGACCATACAAATATTCTGCTCCTCATAAAAACTCTTCCTATCCCCTAGTTTTAATGTTCACTGATCTTGCATGCCAGAACTAATATTTACTCTGATGGCTGCAAAATGATGACTTTCTAACGCTGGCACAATGTCCACATTTGCCACTCAGAAGTTGGCATCCTAGTGTAAGCAAGAATTCTCTCTTCTCTCCCATTTATCTATCATCTATCTATCTATCTATCATCTCTACAGACTTAAGGATACGTATTTTTTCTAGAGGTTTGTGATTTCATTAGTGTCCTTTATTTTTATGCTAATATTGTCTGATTTTGGCCAATATAAATTTTTTCAAGCTGGCTTTTGTGTCCTTTTCGTCATTAACCATCATTTTTTTCCTTTTATTCTGACATAAAAATCTGTTCCAAACTGAAGTTGTGGCTTACTTGACCAAAACCTGATATAATTTCTCCAATCCTTTTAGAGGATAATGATATTAGGTCTACACCAGGTATGCTCATTGCTCCCGGAATGTCTTTGTTTCTAGACCCATTCAACAGTTAGATCTAGGAAATATGTATATAAGTATACATGTAAATATGTATACACAAATATATATATATTCACACATACACACACATATTTTTAAAAGAGCTTCCTTCTTGTTTTCTCCAGTTCTCATTTATTTTTCACTTCTTTCATAGTGAGAAACATGGCTTCCAACACCATCAACATATTTACTCATTTGCTCAATCTATAATGTATTTAAACATTTTTCAGAATTGCTTCAACCATATATACATGTTTTCTCATTTCTTATTTCTTACACAAAATTTATCACACAACAAATGTTCTTTGCACTTTTCTTTTTTCATTTAACAATATATCCAGGCAATCCACCCTGTATCAACTCATAGAGATATTTCTCAGTTTTCTTCACGGCTACAGTGTATCCATTTTGTGTATGTTATCTAGTTTATTCAGCCAATCTGTTGTATTTGGTCATATAGGGAGTTTCCAATATTTTGTCATTACAAATAACGCTACAATGAATAACCTTGTGCATATGTGCTTTCATGTTATGGGATCTGTACCTTTAGGGTAAATTCCTAGAACTGACATGGTTGGGTTGAAGAGTAAATGCATTTTTATCTATTGCATAAGCTCTCTATTTATATTTTTTGCCCATGTTTCTGTGTTTCCTCAATTTTAAAAGGGGAGACATTTTAGACACGGAAACTTTCTCTGTGACTATTAACATCTATCATACATACATGGCAACTATAATACTGAACTAAATTTAGTAAGTTTAGGCATACATCTTGCCAGTAGAACAATAAAAAATTCAAACTAGTAAGAGTAGCTATAGATTGGCTTATATGCCAAGCCTTACGTACGCTAGCTGCAGACAAAGAAGTCTGTTATATGCATTCATCGCTTTTCAAGCCACAGGCAATGAGAGCCAGATATGATGCTTCTTTAGAAATACTCGCTTCATTATCAAGTGATTGATTGTGCTATAGCAGGTATCCACATGTTAAGTGTGAATAGAGCCCCATGCATTCATGTAAACGTTGAGCTTACATAAAGACTGAAATAATTTGCCATGTGTTGCAAGTAGGCTTTTTAGGCCCTTTGCTAAATCCCCTGGTTTTTCCCTCTGGCTTAGCCCACTAGTTTTCTCTTGCAATTATTTTTGGTACTGGACAGTAATTCTGATAACAGCTCCTAATTTCCTTCAGTTCCTGTTCTCTCAGAGCTGGACCTTAATTTCAAGCCTGATTATATTGTCTTTTGAAATTTGTTACTGAATTTGAATGTACATAGAGAAAAGTACACATCATTATACAGCTTGATGGGTTTTCACAAGTGTAACAAGCACCTAGCTCAAAAAACCAAACAATTATCAACACCCCCAACGCCTCCCTTTGTATCCCATTCCAGCCACTACTCTCCTGCAAAGGAAACCACTATCCAGATTTCCGATAACATAGGTTTTGCGTTTTGTACAAATGGAAACATAGAATATATATATATTCTTTTGTGTCATGTATCTTCCTTTTGCATAGACGTCACAAACTCTGCTGCTATCCTGACACTCAGCCTTTATGAGATTAGAAGCGTCTTTATACTCTCACCAGATTATCCACACAGACCCCAGGATTCAGGTTCAAGTTTGCCACATATTTGTGCATTTGGCATTAGCCCGTTGACGTTTCTCTTAGCATCCCCAACTGCCTCCAGGTCTGAAGGGAGCAGAAGCTTTGCTGCCTAGTCAGTCCTCCCAGCCTCCCTCTTACCTCCCGGCTGTTGCAAACTCTGCTATATTTTTCTCCCCTGTGGAATCCCGAGCTTTTCATGTGTTCCCACTTGCTATTTCCATCACTTTAACTTCCCCTTTCGATAGATGTAAGTGTGTGCAACATTTGTCAGTATTTATCAGATAAACATAAGTTAAGAAAATAAACATTATTGTTTATGAAAAATGCACCTAATTATAAATACATATCCAAATGTCCACCAAATCCCATAACTCAATCTGTTAACAAATATTTACTAAGCACATTGAATGTGCAAGGCACTATACTACCTGGTGAGACTGAACATTTAACAAGAAAAATAAGCCCCTCAGAGAACTTACATATAGTCACCCACTGTCATGTCCTCTTACATATAGTAAAATGGAGAGAGCAAAGGTACAATGACACAGAAACCAATGACCAAACTTGGTCTCTCACTTTTCAGGATCTTGTCACAGTCTTTGACACAGGGAGTACTTAACCAGCTAAGTACTCAGTGAGGTAGTATTAGCAGTGGTATTTGATCTTAGTAAAATGCCTGACACCCCTTCACTTCAACTGGATCAGTTGAGAAACAGACTTGATTCTATTAACTATCCACAGATCTTTGGAGGAAGACTAAGTGTTGTTCTGTAGTAAGAACTGAGTATAGGTATGTGTGTGTGTCTGTGTGTGTCTGTTTTATTTCATCATCAGTTGCCCCAACTTCCAAACTTAAAGTATATCTGAATAATGATGTCTTATGTCTTTAACTTTAAAAACAAACAACAGGGCTGGCCTGGTGGCATAGTGGTTAAGTTTGTGATCTCTGCTTCTATGGCCTGGGGTTCACAGTTTCGGATCCTGGGTGCGGACCTACGCGCCACTTATCAAGCCATGCTGTGGCAGGCATCCCACATATAAAGTAGAGGAAGGTGGGCACGGATGTTAGCCCAGGGCCAATCTTCCTCAGCAAAAAGGGAAGGATTGGCAACGGATGTTAGCTCAGGGCTAATCTTCCTCACCAAAAAACCCACAAAAACCAAAAAAAATCCCCCAAACAACTTTGATATTACTGCTTATTTAAAGTAAAGCTAAAATGTAATAACCCTATCTATTACTATTCCAAGAATAAAACAGTCAAATTATAGACACTTAATCGCACACTGACCTTTTTACTTACTAAGCCATGTGAGAAACCTATTGTATATATCTTACAGTATCACAATCACAAAATCTTTTCAAAGGAACAGGAAGCTTCTCCAGTAGTTTTTCGGTCTGTTATCAAACACTTGCTTGTGCCAGGCTGCATGTAACTAGGCTGAGTAACTTTATGATATATTCCCAGTCTTTTTCAGTTGCTCTAGGCTATCATACACAGCTCTATTTTCCAATTTGTATACTGTAACAAAACTGAAAAATACACAAACAGGACAGTCACTGTGCGAATGGAATGAACAATTGTGCTTGCTAAGTGCATAAGATGAATAATGCCTTCGCCCTGGGCAACTCGGCTTTCATATCTGAAACGGGGGGAATGTGTTTCTTAACCTTCTCTGAAGAATACTGCGAGGGCAAACTAATGAAACCTGCTGTTTTCAAATAGACACTATTATAATCCAAATGAAATTAGCAATTAAATCTCAAGATTCAATTGGAGAAAGCTGTTTTAGCTTTGGGAGAGCTCTTTTCTCTGCTGATAAAGAAATGCCTATAATTGTTTAGAAGGCATGTTCTTTAGAATCCATTTTTTAACAAATAATATATCTCAAGGAATTAAATGATGTTCACAGTGTCACATGGTGTTTAATTCAGAATAAGCGCTATGTTTGGTTTGAAACTTCAACATTCCTTAAGGGCCATTTCTCAAGGCGGGGGGGGGGGGTGAGGGGTTGGTTTTAAAAAGCATCTTTGGCTCATTTGCCACCGAGGAGAGAATAATTCTGAAAATATTTCTTGGACATTTTGCTTGTAAATGAATGAATGTAGAGAGTCGTATATAATTAGTCATCATCCATACTCTCACGGTTTGACCCAGGCATAGTTCCCGAGTTCATGAGGACTGATATACGACTCCCCTTAGAAACCACTGTCTCTCTGCAAGATCATGCCCTCTTCTTTATAATCATACACGGCACTATGAGCAAGGCAGTGGCAGCAGATAGATTTTAATAGTATAACTTTATAAAGTACTTCCCTAATAGGTATTATGGGTTGAACTGCCTCCCCCTAAAATCCATATGTTGAAGTCCTAACCCCCGGTACCTCAGAACGTTATCTTATTTGGAAATAGGGTCACTGCATATGTGAGTAGTTAAAATGAGGTCACACTGGGGTAGTTTGGTTCCCTAATCCTGTATGACTAATATCTTTATAAAAAGAATAGCATAGTATATATGTATACCATCACATATATGTGCAGCACATTACAGTTAAAATGTGGTAGTCACCACATTTTCCTATGTTTCCTATGGATGTGAAAGCAAGGGCTGAGGAGAGCCATAGGGGTGAAGCTCACAGGCTAATTAGACAGCCCTGGTTTTAACTCCCAGCTCCATTGTTAATTCACCATGTGCACCAGGGAATGTAGTATCTTCTCTAATCCTTAATTTCTGCATCTATAAAATGGGCTTAATAATAATAATAATCTATACCATCACATTTAAATTGTTTTGAAAATTAAATGAGATAAAGCATATCAAACATTTAACGAATCCCCAGTAAGTGCTGGTTGGCTGGTATTATTTATTAACTGGTGCAGGTAGAGTTTTCTGAACTGCTCTGCTAAATCGCAGGAGAGAATTGTCGTAGACTTCACTACAGCTGCATGTTAGTGTGATTATAAATCATGAGAGAAATACAGATGTTTATCTCAAATAATCTTTTCATTTGGAAGCACAATATAATTTTTCTAGAAGCAGGAGGCTATGCTCTACTCCTTTTCTAGGCTCTTGAAAAGGCACTGATGGTAACCGAGTGGATTGTTCAGCCAGCCTATCAACCTGACATCTTTTTGCCAGAATGATAATACAGCCTATAATTAAGCTAGTTGATTCAAGCAAACCAAACTTATTAGCCGAGACATCTTAGCATTCTAATGGTTCTTTCTCAAAGTCAATGTTGACTGAATTAGTCACTTGGCAACACTGTGTGCATAAGTGACAGGCATAGTGCAGGTAACTTCACGGTCACCAAGGGACAAGCAGACTGAAAGTTGCACGAGATGACTGGCTCCTGTTTACAGTTATTGTGCTGATAATTAGACTATATTATTCTCGAGGATAGGTCTGTCCACTACTAACTTGAGGTCTGTAACCACTTTTAATATAGTGTTCTATAATTATTAATGCTAATAGTAATAATAATACTGATAAATAATTGGGAGGAGGTGAAACAAGAGGAAGATAAGATGAGCCAAATTTATGGTGCATTGTTCTAAGCAATTTGATTAATTTATCTAATTCTCACAAAAATCCCACAAGGTGAATACTATTATATCCCTTTTACATCTAAGGCAACTAAAGCCCATAGAAGGTTGATTAACATGGTTAAATGTTCACCGTTACTAAGTGTTGGAACCGCGTTTTGGTATTTGAAGTCTGGTTCCGGAGTCCATGCTATCTTGTTCTGTAAATATTGTGGATGCAATCAAATTGTTTTCACTTAGTCAAAATAAGCAAGTGGTCATTACAGTAATGGTGCTTCTCGCTAAACCCAAAATAGGTATTTGGCTCCATCTTGAGTACTTGGGTCAGTATACCTGGATTTGTGGCTCAAATTTAAGTACACCATGTTTCTCAGCTTCAGCCTGTTTATTTTCAGAATGAGGCACTTCAATTCAATGGTACCGTCTTAAACATCTATTATGTGCTTGGCAGTGAACTCGGTACTGTGAGTATCACAGAGATGTGCCCTAGAAGACTGCATAAACTCTAGCGTTCTTCCAAACTGGGATATTCTCATTATATAACTTGAACATTACTGATTTAAAGAATATGATTTCAGAATCATAAATAAAAGTCAGCTTTTTATTCATTTGTAATAGGGAAGTCAGGAAAGACATGGTTCTTTAGAGTGTCTCACTATCTATTTCAGAAGATTTATCTGCTGGGAATGACTTCCCAGTCCTCCCTGCATGACCAACTCCTTACCTACTTAGCCAACAATACTTAGTTCCTCAAGATGCCTTCGCTGATCGTGACCCTCAACCACCCTGAATGTGGCATCCTTTTGTGTGTCCCCAGAGCAACCTGTGCAAGCGTCTATCTATTAGGACATATATGATCATATGATATAATTTTAAATTTATATGTTTAGCATTACCACTAGATTTTTCTCCCTGGAAGGCAGTAACCGTGTGTTTATCTCTAGCCCTGAGTAAACAGTAGGTGCTCTGTAAGTGGCTATTTAGCAAAGCTATTCCCTTTTCATGATAAGTCTGTCTGCAATTTGCACTGTCAATTCTAGTTTTTATGATTCTGCCTTCAGGTTTCGAGACACAGGGGCCAGTTATAATTCCTCTTTCTCACAAGAGCTCCTCAAATATTGAAGACAGCACACTCTATCTTTAACACGAATATGAATCGCACGAATACGAATATGAATAGTGAATACTGTTAAACTGCAGATTCTGATTTGAAAGGACTGGGGTGGGTCTCTGAGAGTCTGTATTTCTAACAAGCTCCCAGGTGAGGCTGCCGCTGCTGGTCCACAGACATTCTGAGTAATTGGCATTCCGAGTGGCCTCTCACTCTACCTACAGTTCTTCTCCTTCCATCGCTAACCGGCATGGTCTGTTTTAGCTAATACTTAGAAGCCTGTTTTGGAGTCTGCTTATCTTACTCTTTTCAGTTAGCCTAAGAAGACAAGAAGGAGGAGAATAGACAAAAATGGGTTCTTTATTTTCCTTGATTGCCAAAGTGAATTCATTAAACTAAATCTAACAGACGTATCATGATCATATTTTCATTAAAGTTTAATAAAAACATATCTGAAAGAACCATCCAGACACAATTTGTACTAAGATGCATAGGACTTCATGTGACAATTAAAAGGATCATCATTCAAATAACATAAATTAGCATTCTCAATTATACTTAAAAATGAGTTATTAGTCATTTCAGGCTGAGAAGCACAGATGTAATAAAATATACATGCCAATAAGTAAATAGAGAAAAACTATTGTAAAGTGAAAGCAACAGGCTATTTTGAATTTTCAAGGACAGATCCAATACAGTATACTATGGCAATGCACCTGGAAGTCACAAATTTATAAAATCTAGTAACAATTGAGTGGTTATTATGTGCCAGGCACTGTTCTAAGCTCTTCACATGGATTATTAATTTAATACCTATAACTCTTTTGAGGTAAATACTATTGAGATAAGTGAAGTAAGTACTGTTATTAGTTGCATTTTACAGATGAAAAAATTTAGGCACAGAAAGGTTAAGGAATCTGCTCACAGTTGCACAGATCGATATGAACAAAGTTAAGATGATTGGCCTCGGTGGTCTGATTCCAGTGTGCACCACTGCCTCTCAGGGGCCTGCAGCCACACAAGCAGTGTGGTTTTCCGTGCTCTGAACTCCCCCATATAGGCCTAGTAGTATTGCTCTAACTTCCATTAAGTTACCACTTGAGCGGGTAGAGACATGCATCGTAAATGAGGGAATTGATGTCTTACCCAAAATATTTGTAGATACCCTTCTATCAACACTGTATATAGATTTGCATTCACTTGGAGTCATTTAGCCTCATGTCACCTAAATCCAACCCTGGTCTGATGAGAAAACATTAGCATCTCCACTGAGTCCAGAATAAGATAAAGCACCTGAGAAAATCATTATGCTTACTGACAACAATTCCTCTTTCAGAGAGCTCTCCAAGCAATCAAATATACTTTAAAAAATTAGAACGATGATTCCATATATCCTATTTTATCTCATAGATGAAAAACACTACATTGTGAAGAATTATATACTGCTATTTCCTTGGTGTAAGAAACCTTATCATATAAGATTATATCATTTTATTTTGCTTAACAGTGTATGCCAACAATATATTCACTATTATTAATAGCATCTTATTTTTAATCTTCCAAATTTTTGGAAAAAATTAAACACATAACCATGTTGGTTAGAATGGTTCTATATATGTGTATATATACGGAATATTGACTGACACGAATTGACACAAGGCAAAATCTCATGACCTCTTAAAATGAGAATCTCACAATACAAATGTGCATTTAGAAAGGTGATCAGAATTCACTAGGAGAGGCATTATAGTATATGCAAAAGGATCTGGAATATCCACTCAACTTATTAAAATTCATGAGATTTTAAAAACATCACCCAGCCTAAGAGGGATGTAAACAGAAAGATCTATTTCACAGAAATAAGAAGCTTATTCTAAATTCACTGTGGAAATTATTTTCTTCTATACAAGTCCTAAATATTTTGACCCTATTTATATCGAGGGTCGTTTTAGAAAGGGTTTAATGCAGATTACTCTGATGTGTTTTATTTCTCAATAAGCTATCTATAAAATTATTTTGAATTTGCCTGCTTGGTCCATTCCCCAAATGACTGATTGCAGCACTAATGCATGTATATACATAAACAAGCAAGCATCTATTGGTGAAAAAAATTACATTAGTGTCCGAAGTGAAGTAGAGGATGTTATTGTCCAATGGAGGATATATGAGCAAGCAACAGGGATGGTCGTCTTCTTTAGTTTCATATGCAGGAAAAAATTCTAGATTTGCTTGAAAGAATCCAAAGATACTATTGACCTGTGAAACAGTTATGTTTTAAATTTATAACTGGAACAGATTTTTAAGTGATTTGGAAAATTAGTACAACAGCTACAACAAATGGTTGAAAAGATAGGACAGAACAATCCATTCATTTTTAAACAATATCCCCTTACATGGCTCATTGGACACATGGCCATCATTATGGTAACAAATAATTTGTTACAAGCGCTGCAATGGTGCTTGGCATGGAGCTAGGTCTACCAGCCATGCCTCACAGGCCGAGCCTGCACTGCCCTGTCTACCACTGGCCACTCCATTTGTTAACTGGAAAATATGTCATAGATTTGTCCACATCCCACCTCCTACTTTAAGTTATACTTCCTTCATCTAAAATATTTTCAGATATTTTAAATCACGAATGAGTAAACAGAGGTAGATTGGATCTACAAAGGATGGAAAGGACTGAAAAATCTGAAAATTATCATCACAGACTATTTTCACTGAAAAGAAATACTACACTAGTTTTGTAGAATGCTTCCAAGTTGGGCAATTGATAACACGTTTCTAAATCTTTATAGCCTGCAAAATTTCTTTACTTACATAATCTTATTTAATTCTCCCAAGAGGCATTACTTCCATTTCTCAGATTAGGAATTTGAGGCACAAAGTGACTTTTCTGAGTCTGTAAACCAGATAAATGAACCCAGATACTTGAATTCAGACCTTTTGAATCCATATCTTGGCTTGCCAACTACCTGGTCATAGGCTAATCTAGAAAGATGTTTTGGGGACTCTTATTATGTAAACACCAGCTGATAGGATATTTAGTTAAAAAGAAAGTAGAGAATACATGTTCCAGCTATTGACTTGAAATTCAAAAAATCAAAGAATTTAATAAATTAACTGCTGACTACTGTACTTACTTTCCAGATTTTTTAAATGTTTCAAATTTATTAGAAAAAAATGAAATTTAAGTGCCTGTATATGTATGTAAGAAAAGCATGTAAGCAACCAAGAGATCCAGATTTTTAACACATCTAGCATATTAATACTCTATTTAATATTGCTTAGAGAATATGAAGTTATATATTCCTATATTCTTGATAAGTATTTAACCATGCAATTTAAATATAACAAAACATTTCTGTTCTGTGGGATTCTCCATCTAATATATTCAGTGATTATTGATCCCAGTCTGATACCCTCTTACCATTAACAAAAGGGATCGAAACAGTTTTAAAAAATAATTAGGAATATATAAGCATTTTCTCATCATTTAATAAAATTATTTTAAAAAGAAAAACTATGTTCACAGTACAGGTAAATTTGTAGTATGTTAACTATCCTGCAAAACAATAGTGGTATGTAAAGAAGACATTCACTATTAATACTCCAATTTCCTATTTTGACTCCAAATATCTAATTCAAAACCCAGTCATTGAATTTCCCAAGCAAAACTAAATGCAACTTCTTAGCAAAAATCTGCTGGAATTCGTATTTAATGAAATATTTAATGCACTTTTGACAGAAAATGCTTATTTAGAATACTTCCTCTCTCTCCAACAGATTATACTTAAGAAACTTGAAAACACCTCAAGAGAAATATGCAAATTAGAGTGTGTGGCATATGTAAATGATTGGGGGGGTAATTTTAGCAATAGGCACCTATTTTCCTTTTACATTGGAAAAGAAATTCTAAATAAAAGGAAATGGTATTGTGGATAAAATATAAAGAATTCTATTAAGATTGGTATTATCAAAGAGTAATGAGAAGGTTTGACTAGTTAAGCACATTTAACAACTCACATCTTTGAGTATTAAATATTCAGATAAACCATTCTTCAGGACTTGTTTCAAGAGCCATTCTAATTCCATAGTGTGAGATTCATGACTTTAAAATCTTGGAAACTGTCATAATTTCTCATCTACATGACTTGTTCTTCGCTTATTTTAACATATTATCCAATGGTCATAAAATAATTCAGAATCTCCATATGGGCATTTAATAAGAATATTACAATAAAATTAATCATGCTGTCCATTTCACCTGCAATTATAGAAAGAATAACCACTGATCTTTGTTAAAAACAATATTCAAATGATTGAATTTACATTACTTTGCATTCTTCTCAGGTAATCAATCATCTTAGGAATGGATAGGCAAAGCAATCTTAAAACTGCATCAACTGTCAATTATTCTGAGTATCTGAAAGTTTACATTTTATAGGGTATTGTCCATCAAGAAGTCATCCAATCTTATCTATGTCAGAAATCTTTTATGTAAGTACAATATACATTACATTAAGCAATAGTTGGATTAAAAGAAAAACTAATATTTAATTACCATTTTTCATAAACTTAAGCTGAAAGTGTATTTTTTATTGAGATTTGTAAATGATAAAGTTTAATCAGTTAATGCATGTTAAGACATAAGCTCTGAAGTTCTCAGGAATTTTTAGGAAACAATGAATTTTATCTTTTAGAATACATCAAAGCAATGGACTATTTTTCACATTAGCAAGGATTGCAAAATTTTGTCATAGATTATTAAAGTAATATAATTGTATGTTGTAGGATCATTGGCACACAAATATATTTTGCAATATTTAGTTTGTCTCAACTTTGTTTTGACTTTTTAAATTTTATAATTAACTCACTATAGTTTCATCTAGAAGTAATCACTCATCACTTATCACATACTTATTTTTAATGAGAAATATATGATGTGAAAGGAAAAAACAAAATGATCACCAGAAAGGCAAAAAACCAAAGAAACAAACTCTTCATCACCATCAGAAAAGGTTGCAAGTCCCGTGTATAGACATGGCCCACCTTCACAATTTGTGATATTTTCACTGCATGTCTTGTCTCCCTGATTCAGCCACTGGCATTTTATGTAAACCAGAAGAATCCAAGTCACCCCAGAAAATTTTACCCTCCTTAGCCCTTTGAACCCATGTCTCTGTATTTAGCCAGAAGGGGACTGTCTCTAACTGCTACGTATCTGATAGTAAATTAAAGTTCAAGTATCACTGTGTTGTGGCAGACGTCTGTATTACTACCTTTGTGCATTATGATAGCAGAGGATTTGATACACTCTTAATTGTGAGATGGAAACTTTACAAAAACAGAAATGTGAATGACAGTTTGGAGTCAGGCTTGTAGCCCCTCAAGTAATTTTATCAACATGCTAATCTGATTTTAGATTAAAATCTACAGAAAGTCAGAAAATAATGACTGCTTTACTGAAACAGTTTGTGATCTGAGCCTTCTGTCAACTCTCAGTCAGTTGGTTGGTCTGGTTGATTGGTTGGTCATCTGGTCAGTCTCTCTCTCTGCTAAACTTTAAGTAAGGTCCTTTCTAATTTTCCATTCTACTGTTGTTTTTCACAATAAACCTCCTCCATCCCCACCCTATCCACGGGTCAAAAACCAATCTAAAATATGGTTCTGAATGTTGGCTGTACATTAGAATGACCCAGGGAAGCTTAAAATCCTAATGCCTAGATTGTACCTTAGACCATCCACATCCAAATCTCCAGAGGGGGGACCCAGACATCCATATGTCTTAAAGCTTTCAAGTTTATTCCATTGTGTATCCATGGTTGAAAACCACTTTTCTACAAATTATGCCTGAGACTTCGAATTATTTTAATTGTGACATGAAGGCTTTCCATAAAAAGACATTTTCCCCACTACTGGCTTCCTACAACTTACACATCCCAATATACAAATGTTCTTGCCATACAACTATGGCTTGATGGAAGTTACTTCTAAAGGACTAATTGAGACTGAGTTAGCATAAGAGACTCCATGTTTAATCCGCCCCCCACCCGCCCCCGCAATCTTATTCTCACAGTGCTTTGGAGAAATGCTTAGAACTGCACATAGGGAAGCTAATCAGTAGCCACTGAGTAACCAATAAAGAGAATGACTTGTTAGCAGAAGATTTAAGTCTTCTGCCCAAACTGTCCCTCGTCTGCCTGATAAGAAAATAAATAATGTTTTCTTGGATTCCTTAGGAATGTTGCTCAGCAGATACAAAACTTTTTGTCTATGGATAGGCACCCAGTGGTCTGCAGTGATCCAACACCTGGCACTCCTGAGCCCCCTCCCCAACCCCGTTTGCTTATATAAGTCATTTCCCAATCAGTTCTCCTTGAAGATGGTTTTTTGATATGGGCCCTGATATCGGTTCCCTGACATTAAACCCAGCATATACAGGGCTAAAACCAAAAGCATCCATCCCCTTTCCCAGCTT
Source organism: Tapirus indicus (assembly GCA_031878705.1). NCBI lineage: Eukaryota > Metazoa > Chordata > Mammalia > Perissodactyla > Tapiridae > Tapirus > Tapirus indicus. Next base: position 162,074,018 of record CM062917.1, on the reverse strand, counting down.
CTTTAGTTACCTTCATATGTAAATAGAAGTTTCTTTAACCTTTGTATCCCTGAATTTCACATATGCAGGAAACTAATCCTGAGATTAAAGCACTGACCTTCCCCTTGAACAACACAAATAAAAGTTACAAACTGTTAAAGCCCAGGTGGCCCCACGCTGAAGTTTTGGATAATTACAGGTCCTTGAAATTTATTGCAGGAAGATTGACGTCCACCATTCATCACTGAAACAGACAACCAGGGACACCCACCTGCAGATTCCTTTATCTCTCCACCACTCTCCCTGCATGTGGTCACATTCCTCACAACCTGTAAAACTCCTTGTCTCCGGTCCTTCAGGGAGACGAATTTGAGTACTTACTCTCATCTCCCAACCAATGTCACCTGAAATAAAAATCCCTTTCCTTGCCACAAGCCTGGTGTTCCAGTTTTTTTTTTTCCTTTTGGCCCCTCTTTTGTGGCAGGAAAACAAACTTGCATTTGTGTTCAGGAACATAATCTGGCATATGCACTTTTTATTGTCAAGACGTTATATCCTTATTTCACGTGAGGTAACTATCATTTGATCCTGCTACGGAAATGACTACCTACCCAAGCTGAGAACTATAAACTGGCTACTCACAAAAATTACTTGAGGACTTTTAAAATATAAATTCTCCAAAAGTGGGCCCTAATTAGGTGAAAATCCCCAGCACTCTGCCTAATGCAGTGAAAGGCACAATTTTAAAAGCAAATTTCCTCTTTCTCCTCCGCTTTCTTCTTCTTGTTTAATATTGATGGCTTTACTTGATTTTGGTTATGGTTGCTTTTTAAAATAATAAAACTAAAATAGATTCCTCAAAATTTAGCATTTTAAAATATTTATTCAAGTGTGGTGAATAGTTGATCAAATAAACAAAACTCTCCAATTTAATTGTGATATTTTAAGAGTAATGAAATTAAACTTTATATTTTTCTCTCATAATAAAAGAATAAAGTGAATATAGATCTATAATAAGGGTTTAAACTACTACTGTCATGTGGGAATTTTTTTTACCATATATCACTTCTCCTATTCCTCTAAACTATTTCCGCATAATTTCAATATTTTACTCAAATTGAAGATCTCTGTCTTTAAAAAAGTTATCTTTAATCTAATTTCTACTTATGTTGTTTTAATTTAGTTGATCTGGGTGTGGCTGGTATCCTTATACTTGCAAACACCTCAGATAATTCATATGTATAGTCGAGATTGAGATCCATTGCCCTAGGCTTGGATAGAAATTGCAGCCCGAGGAAACTGTTTCTTCATTTAATAACAACAACTCTCTCTCTCTCTCTCTCTCTCTCTCTCTCTCTCTCTCTCTCTATATATATATATATATATATACATATAATTTTTAAAAATCTCTTCTCAATGGTTTTTGACAGATAAATATTGACAAATGCTTACACCTCAGAGTGAGGACCAGTAATATTTTAAAACATGAGTCCTCTACCATTTTCAAACATCTGTAACTCAATTCTGTGTCTTTGTCTTTCTGACAGTTACTCACCCAGATATTCCCATCTTGATGATAAGGTTTCCAGTTTCTCCCAGTGTCACTGTAGAGCATGCGGTATTGGGTCACCCAGTCTGAGCTGCTGTATCTTCCTTGGGTTGCAATGGCACTGATCTGCCTCCGATTGCCAAAGTCAACCTGAAGCCATTGATAATGGTCACTGTCAGATGGAGACCATCCCCCAGCACCTGCAGACAGTAGAGGCAAGAGGGGAAAATGCATATTTAAAGTTGAACTTCTATAATTGACAATGGATTATTCTATATCTTTTTTGTGTATGTGTGAAGAACATTAGCCCTGAGCTAACATCCTCCTCTTTTTTGCTGAGGAAGATTGGACCTGGGCTAACATCCATGCCCATCTTCCTCTACTTTATATGGGACGGGTGCCACAGCATGGCTGACAGGCAGTGTGTAAGTCCATGCCCGGGATCCAAACCTGTGAACCCAGGGCCACCAAAGCAGAGTGTGCGAACTTAACTACTATGCCACCAGGCTGGCCCCATTCTACATCTTTTAAATGGCCTTAGCAGTGCTATATTTCACAGATACATTATGAAGTGTCCTTTATAGATGCCACTGAGACTTCAACTAATATTCTTCCAGCTGGGTAACAGTGATACTCTAACCTCTTTATGGTTTAATTATGTGCTCATTTTCTCCTGAGCAAATGTCTTCATAATTCCTCAATTAGATCTTATTAGTACATGTCAAAGTCTAATTGGCTGAGGGTTGATCAATTTACCATGAATTCTTCAACTAAAAATCACTAGGAAAAAGAGTAACAATCTATCAATTCCTCATGTGGGGTTTTATCTTTTAGTAGATTATACAGGAAACAAAAAACAATTACATACAACTCTAAAACATATTTTACTTTAAAAAGTTCAGAGTTCACAGACTACTAGTAGTTCTTAAGATGAGGCCTACTCTTACATTAAGCCCTTGTACTCATGAGGACTAAGGTATATGGTTAATCAGGCAATATGTTTACTAATACTTGAGAGATATACAATCAACACCTCTTGACAACCACATTTCTAAGAAAATATTTGACTTACTAAATGAAGTGAAATTTCTTTGGGTAGAATATACTAATTGGCAAGTAGTAAGAATGCAAAAACATTTATTACAAAAATAGCACTAATGTAGAACAAAAAGACTTAAATTTATAGCAGTATGTAAAATTACAGTAGCAATAAAAACAGAAAATATGGCACAATCCTTAGTGTTAAGAGGTAATATAATTTTTTGAGTGAGTTTGGCTACTAATGGGAGTAAATGATAGAAAAATATTCAATAAATTATCCAATGTACAGTATACGAAAATATATGCATCACTTTTCAAATAAGGAATTTAAAGGCTGACAGTAAAATAATTCATTCTATGAGGATTATGCTAATAAAAGTCATTTTGCAAATCATCACAGATAATCATTCATTTAATGATGTTTATATGGCTTATTTCTGCTTTCAGCTATGAAAGAATAGCTTTCCCACCATAAAAAAATTGCAAAAGTGACAAAAATGTATACAATTACCCTTTTTATGGATTAGACAAGAGACAGTGCAGGACTCTGATCCACAAGAGAAGATAAACAAATGAGGAGAGCCCTGCCACCTTCCTGGCTTTCTGCCTGGTTCACTTTCCAGATCATGGCACATGGAAGAACATCCCAAACAGATACAGCAGCATCACTGAGGTGGAGACAGATCAGAAGCTACTGAAGGAGCTACTGAGGGAGCTGGCCTTTGTAGAACAGAGTACCAGAGAGGGGGGAACTGTGTGGAGAAAGAGCTCTGGAAATCGGCATCATCACCAGGGAGTCTCTGGAGTCCAGATTCTAGATGAATACTAAGCTGTGTTTTTGCAGACCAAGACTGCACAAGACCAGGTGAAGAGAATTCTAAAATGAACAACAACCAGAGGATACACAGGGGTGGGAGTAGCTTGATTTCAGATTACACACGATTGAGAGAACTTGTTGAACATCCCTAGGCATTCAGTAGAGATCCCAGAAAGGGGTTAGAATAATTGAGTCCTAAAATAAGGGCCACTCTGGACACACCTGAACAAATGTTGGTAACAAGTCTGAAAAAAGGTCAATCTGATCTACAAGTAAATTAACTCCTTGCTTGAACAAAACTCAACACTCCATTAAGAGAAGCCATGAGGGGCTGGCCCGGTGGCATAGTGGTTAAGTTCAGTACACTCCACTTCAGTGGTCCCGGTTTGCAGGTTTGGATCCTGGGTGTGGACCTATACCACTCATCAAAGCCATACTGTGGCAGCGATCCATATAGTAAAAAATAGAGGAGGATGGCATAGACATTAGCTCAGGGCCAATTTTTCTCACCCACCAAAAAAAAAAAAAAAAAAACCCAAAAAGCCAAGCCATGCAAGTTTAGAAACTCAACAACATAACATCTATAATGTCCAGTATAAAATTTTTTTAAATGCTAGACATTTGGAGATGCAGAAAAATATGACTCGTTACCAGAGAAAAGTCAGTCAATAGAAATAGAATGGAAAATGACAGAGATGATGAAATTAGCAGACCAGGATTTTAAAACAGAGATTATAAATTAGTTTCATTATTTGAAAAAACACATATAAATATTGAAGAAAAAAGAAACAACAAGAGAGAACAAAATGGAAGTTTTTGAACTGAAAATTATATGTCTGAAATAAAAAATTTACTTGATGAGCTTAACAGCAGATTAGAACTGAGAAGAAAACATTAGTGTACTCAAATACAAAGCCATATAAACCGTTCAGATTGATGCTTGGAGGGGAAAAAAGGCTTAAAAATGAACAATAATCCAGTTACCTGTAGGAAAATATTGTGTCCTAACAAGCTTGTAAATGGAGTACTAAAAGTAGAAAAGATAGCGGCTGGGCCAGAAAAAACTACATTTGAAGAAACAATGGTTGAAAAATATAAACCCAGATATCTGAGAAATTCATTGAATTCCAAGCAGGACAAATACAAAGAAAAACACACTGTGGTCCATCATAAACAATTGGTAGAAAACAATGCTAAAGAGAAGTTCTTAAAAGTACCCAGTGATCGGTAACATCTTAGCAGAAACAATGCAAGCCAAGAGACAATGGAACAACATGTCTGAAGTGATGAAGAGCAAAGAAAAAGAAAACTGTCAACCTACAATTCTATATCCAGAAAGGGAAATCCTTTAAACATGAAAGTAACATAATGATATTTAGGATCAAAGCTGAGAGGATTCATCACCAATAGGTATATAGTAAGACATGTAAATCTTTTAGCTTCAACGAAATTTTCCTGTATTGAAACCCACATGCCCATGAAGAAATGAACGCTGAAAATGGTAAACATGTCAGTAAATATAAAATATTTGTTCATGTTTTTAAATTTCTTTAAAAGATAATTGTTTAAAACAAAAATAGTAACAGTGAATTAGAGGGTTTACAACAGATGTAGAAGTAAAATGTGTGATTACAATAACACAAAGGATAGGAGGCAAGGAGAAAAAATTATAGTATACTGAGATCCTTACGTTACATAGGAAATGATGCAATATTACCTGAAGATAGGAAACCTTAGATCAAGGGCCAGCAAACAATTTCTGCCAAGAGTTAAATATTGAATATTCTAGGCTTTGCAGGACATTCTACCTCTGTTACAACTACTAAACTGTGCTGTTGTAGCAGGAAGCAGTCACAGACAATACAGAAACCGAGAGTGGCTATGTTCCAATAAAACTTTATTAATAAAAACAGGTGGCTGGCCAGAGAGCTGTAGTTTGTCACCCCCTGCCCAAGATCAACCTCTAAAAAAGATGAACAATTAAAATCTGTGCATTTCACTATATCTAAATTATACCTCCAAAAACACTTAGAAAATATTTATGTATATAGTGTGTGTGTGTATAGATATATATGTACATATGTGCTGTCTATAGAATGTGTGTATAACTACACAATAACTACTTTCTCAGTCTCCAGTCTCTTATATCTTCAATCCACAGTTCTATAAGCATGATTTTTCTAAAATGCAAACCTAATTATATTTAATCTCTGCTCAATATTTTTCAGTTGATCCCCATTGCCTCTAGAAATCAGCTGCCCATGCCACCACACAAAATGACACACCAGAAATACACCCTCCACACCCACACACACACTCTCTCAAGTTGGCCTGGGAGATTATTACTTCTTTGGGATCAGCATGTTCACTTCAAATATCACCCCCACAGTGGATGCTGTGATGTGCCATTCAGGTCCTCCTTTGTGACTGGAGGACTTACTCTCTCAGCTATTTAGAGGGCTGCCAGAAGACAGTAACTAGCTGTAATTCCTCTTCAGGAATTTCCTGGGCAAACAGAGGCCTTTTACTCAAGGTCACGCTCCTTCCTAGGGTTGCACAGATGCAACAACTGGTTGACCAGGGGCTATAAAGGGCCAGTACCCTCACCCAACTTGGAAAAGCTATGAAGGGTCCTCACCATTTCGGAGCTCTCTGCAGAATCAGCTGAAGCTTCTGCTGAGACTGTGTTGCATCTCAACTTCTCCCTCTGCCTATTTCTGCTTCATTCCCTCACCTTCCACAGGTTTTCATCCCGAAAGCACTCCCTGAAAAATTTCCCACATGCTCCTCTCCATCTCAGAATTTGCATCCTGGAGAATCCAGCGTGCAATACCTCCTTGGAACCACTTTCCTTATAATCTTCTCACTAAAAATATGGGTTAGTTGGCTCTGCTTTGCATTTTGTTGTTTATATGCTGGTTTTTTTTTCCTAGTGTAGGATCTAATATTCCCTATAGTCATATATCATCCACATGCTTATTTTACCTAGAATTCTCTAAAATTTTGTAGGATCTGTAGATGAATTTTGGGATAACAATATACCCCATCACAGAGAGATCACAAATATATTTCATCTGTTAGATATATAGTTCCAAAGTTTGGAGAAATTCTATAGCCAATTGCATGTAAAGTTCTATCTATGTGTTATGAAAAGTAAAGTGTAATTTGGTCGTTGAAGTAAATATGCAATTATTACAATGAGTGAAATGGGAAAAATATGTGCAATTGATTGGTGCGATTTAGAATATTCCCCTAACTAGTCCGGCAAATAAATATTCCTGAATAAATTTTCTTGTTACCTATTTTATGCTGAATTACAATTTTTCAATAAGGAGGCAATTAACATATAGCTACTTAGTCCCATTTATCTCATTACTTTAAAAAATAGACTTTATTGTCAACTTTAATGCAAGGAAAAATCTAAAAACAGTGAAAACAAGTTAAAACTTACTACTTAGCAGAAGTATATGTGGAAAGAATAGTGATTAACCTCAAGGTGAGGGCAAGTGTCAGGCTTTCATGAAGAACATGGTAGAAAGATCGATGAGAAGTTTCCTGTTTCTCTTTGATCTATCAAGCAATGTAATTTGGGGAAGTTGATTACTTTGTTCATTTGGCTTGTGAAATGTGTAACCTCTATCGATCCAAGGATTGAGAATGATACCTCTTTCATCACAAAAAACTTCTGGAAAATGGTACATAAGAGAGCAGAAATGCTCCCCAGTATATCGTGGAGAGTATAAGAAGGAGGGCAAAAATGTTCCCTGTGGATATTGTGGTAGCTCAAAGGAAATAAGTGGAAAGTTGAAGAGGAGGTAGAGGAGATGGAGACACTGAGTAGTTATAAACTCTCAGTATCTAAGAAGACTTAAGAAGAACTCTTATCTAGAAATAATAGAGGTCCAAAATTGAAAATATTCAAAAGATGAATACTTACATAAAACTCTTATTATTCCCTAAACAATAAGGATACTTTCCCTCCCCCCTTCTCCCTCTCCCCCTCCCCTTCCATCTCCCTCCATCTCTCCCTCTCTCTCTCTTCTCTTCCCCCCTCTCTCACATACATACATCTCTCCCTACCGTGTGTATGTATGTGTGTGTGTGTGAGAACTATAAAGATACATAGTATTTGTGTTCTAGATGCCCACTCTACCATGGTTACTTGAGTGATAAATTATAATAGAGAATCTAGAGAATTGGGTGAAACTAGTACTCTATAGCTTACAATTGTGATAGGCATTTGTGCTTTGTAATTTGTAAATTAGTATCTCTGAGAGAAAAAAGGAACACAGTAACGGTTCAAGAGAGGGTATGGAGTTTCTTTTCTAGTGATAAATAAACATGATGCCCAAGTGGGTGGTTGCAACACCACCAGACACTATAAGCTTAGATTCTAATTTAAAAGAAAAAGGCAGGACAAAAATTTAATTTAGGATAGAACCACCTTTAATAACTGGTTGAGAAATGTGTATCAGATGAAAAGAAGACTTTCAGGCAAGATAGTCTTATGAGTTCAGGCTTTGAGACCTCCTTCTGTTCTAAATACTCCATATTTTTTAGATAAGATAGATAAAAATAAAATTGAAAAGACATAGCCAAGATCAAAAATAAGATAAGCATCTCCATGCACAAGAAATGCAACCAAAATGCAAAGCAAAGAGTACGCCTGGAGCTGAGGCCTGCTAGAGTTGGGTCTGGGAATGCTCAGAGGCAGCAGGCATTTGACAATATCAGTGAATGTAAGTCTCCTGTGTGTGGCAGAGGACGGAAGCCCGGGTCAGTGCTGGAAACCAAACTAGCCCAGGACTAACTTGCCTGTGAAAAGAGACTGAAAACAGCTGCTTACTGACTTAGAGATATGACTTATATGAGACTGTATGTCCAAAGAAGTTAGAAAACAGGCATATTTGAGCTAAGGGAAGGCACCCATTGGCTTCGTTACTGGACCGATGATTCCCTAATAACACTGCGGGCAAAAGTACAGGATCATCTGTGTAAGATGTGGTTCTGGACTGGGGATCTGAGAAGCTGAGTAGAAAAGTTGCAAAAATTTAGGGCAGAAAAGGAGGAGAGAAAGAGAGAGAGAGAGAGAGAGACAGCTGGAGCATGTCTGGCTGTGAACAAAAATGTGCAAACTAAAATTTTAAATCACAGGATAGAAAACAAATGCCACAAAGTCAGCTAACAAAGTCAAAAGTCCAATGCACGTGAACTCCATATGTAATAGAAACTGAGGAGCAGTTGAAATAAATATATTGTAGGTTCTCAAAAATATAAAATAAGTAATGTCATTTATTAAAAATAGCAGTAATGATCAAATACAATGGAGAGGAATAAAATATTTTTAAACAATACTAAAAAGAACCAAAAAGTGATCTTAGAAATTAAAATTTTAGTCATTGATAGAAAAAAAAAAAACCTCCTCAGATGAAAATCCACAAATTAGATATTATCTAAGAAATAATCATTCAGCTGAAAGGTGATATTAAAGTCAACACAGAAAGTACAAAATCTGTTAGAGTTTGAGAGCTTCTGCTTCTCACTAAGATGGAGTAACAGGAATTGAATTTACTTTCCCACCTGAAACAATGAAAAAGCAGACAAAATACATGAAACAATGGTTTGCAAGACATAAAATATGAGGCAACAAAGGGCTCTGATCCCTGAGATACAGGACATAAATGAAGTGAGTCCCACTTCCCCAGCTTCCTATCTTGAGACTTCCAGGCTGAGACACAGGAAGGAACCCAGGCGGAACTTGGCAGAATCCCTGCGTTGAGAAGATACAGCTGCGAGCTGGGGAGATCAATATGGCAAGAATTGTCAGCAAAGGAAAGAGCTGCATAGAAAGATAATTCTAAAGAGCAGTGGGGGGACCCCAATGAGTCATCGGTTGAGTAATGATTAACATAATGATCTGAAGAAACTACTCAAAGCTGGGCAAAGAATCATCTGAATGGCTAAGGTGCTCTTGCTCTGTACTACTTACCGTATGGTCCCACTGTCTCACTCCCAGATATTGTCCCAAGAGAAAATAAAGCATGTGAACAAAATTCTGTACATGAACATTAATAGCAGCTTTATCTTTAATAGCCCAAAGCTGGAAACAACCCAAATGTCCATTAATAGTTGACCGGATAAACAAATCGTATATGTAGCCGTATGGTGGAATACCATTCAGCAATAAAAAGGAAGGGGCCTTGATACACGATACATGATTAATCTCAGAATAACTATGCTGAGTGAAAGGGTCCAGGAAAAAAAAAGTGCATACTGTATAATTCCATTTATATAAACTTCCTGTAAATGTAAACTGATACACAGGAGCAAAAGCAGACCAATAATTGCTTGAGGATGGGGGACAAGGAGAGGAGAGGAAGGTGTTACAAAGTAGCAAAAGAAGACTTCTTGGGGTGATGGACATATTCATTATCTTTATTGTGGTGATGGTCTCATGGGTGTATACATACATAAAAATAATCAAATTGTCCAATTTAAATATACACATATTAATGGACATCAATGATACATCAATAAAAGCTGTAAAAATGTGTGGGAGTAAACAGACATGGAGGATAAAGTGGGAATTTCAACGATACATCTAAAAAGTTCTAGAATAAAACAAGTACTTGGTATATAAACATTTGAAGAATTAATGACTGAAACTTTTTCAAAACTGAAAAAAAAAAAGACATGACTCCAAAAATTAAAAGGCCCTCTAAATAGTGAAAAGCATATTTAATGTGAGCATACTATGAAAAGTATATTTTGAGGGGCAAATGAAAGCTGGTCTAAAATAGTAAGATTGATGAGATGTGACATTTAAAAAAATAAAGTTTAAGCATACAATTGAGAATTGTCTCATTGATAAAGAAAAAATAGTTGGCATCTTAAGAAGAGCTAAAAGTTGCTTGCTAATGAGCTCAGATTTTATTTACAGTGGGACATAAACAGCTGAAGGTGTGGCATGTGACCTACTTAGAAGGAGAAGAAAAAGTAGAGTAAGCTTCAACCAAGGGTAGATACTAATTGATTGGCAGTAGCCAGAAAAGAGAGCCATGGCCATTAATTAACATTTGTCATGAGTTAAAGAAGAAAATGGCAGTGCCACTGTCATTCCTGAAATACGGGATAAATTACTGCTCACATAAAATAATGTGAAAACAAAAGAGTATTAAAGTATATTTTGAAATAAAACAGAAGGAAGAAGATGTGATTTCATCAGATATTATTAGATGATGGGAAGACAGAATGGCTTGTCTCCCATTTGCACTTTCTGCAACAAGGACAACAGCTTTCACATCATTCTGGGAGGAGCACAACTAATAACTGAGTACAGGAAATTACCTCCTGAGATAAGTTAAGACACAATAAGAGAAGTAGAGCTGCTTTAACTTTTTTGAAGCATTTAGATTATATGCCAAAGGACTGGCATTATTCATAAATGTAACCTAGCTTCTTTGAATATTTATCAAAGGAGCTGCCCGAAAGGTAAAGATAGCCCCCCATTTTCCTGTTTTTTTTTTAAAAAAAGCAAGGGGCTTAGTAAATCAAGAAAAAATAGACAAGAAAGCTCTTCAAAATCTGGCATGTGGGTTATGAACATTTAAACTAAAAGAGAAGTTGGGGGGTGGTGATACTGGAGGTGGTGTTGGCGGGCTAAAAGGATTTCCTTTTTTGATCACGTATCTCCAACTAATTTTAGCAAAACATTTGGCAATATCTCTGATAAGGATAAAAAGGTAAAATGTGTTCTAGGAGGTAACAGTTCTAGGTAAATTCAGAAATGGTTGATAATTATGCCCCAAATATATTGATTAATGACTATGTCAACTGGAAGAGAGCTCCGTAATGAGATGCCACAAGCTTCCATCCTGTATACTGTCATTTTTAATATTTTTATTATCTAAGACATAGGAGACATGCTTATGAAATTTGTCAATTATATAAAGCTGGAAGAGAAACCTAATAGGATAACTAACTGAATTATGATATAAAATGTTTTTGACTGGCTGGAAACCTGAGCTTGTACTAGCACGATTTGTTTTAACATCAATAATAAACTAAGATGCCCGTTATGAACAAATGCAATATCAATTTCATGATTAAAGGTATATAATGCTTAGAAATAATTATACAACCTTAATTTACTTTATGGATAATACAGTGTTGAAATAACGGCATCTACCTATAGTACTGTATTTGCAGTATTACATTTGCAACAGTTTTTGATATATTTTTATTAAGGCTTTACATATAAATAGAAAAATGAAGAAATCACAAGCATATAGTGTTAGGAATTATCACAAAATGAAATAACCGTGTAATCACCACACATGTAAAGAAATCATTGCCAGCAACTCATTAGCTCTTATCATGTCCTTTTCTGAAATGGTCACCTCCCTCTTCCCCAGTGAATTGCCCCAGAGATTCATTCATGTGGTTGTATGTAGCAGTAGATCGCTCATTTTCTTTGCTGCCTAATATTACATTGTATAATATACGACTCTTTAGTTATCCATTCCAGTGTTGAACATGTGGACATCCCCAATGTGGAGCTATTATGAACAATGCTGCCATCAACGCTCATGTTCATGTTTTTAGCGCTTATACGTGCATTCCTGCTGGGTATATGCCCAGAGTTGGAATTGCGAGTCCAAACATTTGTGTATTTTCAAAGTCAGTCAGTTTTGGAAAACAGTTTCCCAAAGTAGTTGAAATGACTTTGAAACCCCCTCCCCGCACCAGTAGTGTCATGAGAGTTTCCATTGTTCTACATCCTTGCCAAAATTTGGTGGTGTAAGCCTTTTCTTTTTTTAAGTTTAGTTTAGCCATTCTAGTTCATTGTGGGTTTATTTTGCATTTTCCTGATAACTACCCTTATTTTGTTGATATCAAGACTTATTATAAAACTATTGTAAATTAAGACATAAGTGTTATGGGTGCTAGGATAGACAGACCAAATAAACAACATATAGATTCTCAAAACAAAACCACGTGTACACAAGTGTATATCAGCGCTTAATTTATGACAAGGGTAGCACAGGGGAATAGCAGAGAAAGGAGGTATTTTTTCAGTAATATATTCGGGGTCAATTGAATAGCCACATGGGAAAAAGTGAAATACAGCTGAGCTCTATACTATACTCAAAAATCAAGTCAAAAATGAGTAGATCTAATTGTGAAAAGGAGAACATTAAAGCTTCTAGATGACATAAGAGAGTAACATCACATTCTTGGGGTTAGTGAAGATTTCTTAATCGGGACTCAAAAGCACTAGCTATACAGGAAAAGATGGATAAAACGAAAGCCAGGCACAACAACTATACTGCTGTGTAAAACTGCATGAAGGCTGGATGGCAGTTGAAACTAATGTGAATTCAAAATTAAGATTGATCAGCTTTGTGTTCTGCATAGAAGCCACAGTGCAATTTCTATTCCATCATAAAGAGCAAATCTTCACAGGAGGTGAACCTGGGCCGGGGTGTAAAAGTGAACATTTGCACACAAGTCTAATGTAAAATAATGATAATTAAGTTTGATTAGAAAATCTTGAACATTTACATGCCCCGTAAGTATTAAATTTACTTACCACACAGTGTAAATGATATATGGTCCTATTTTTAAAAATGTGCTGGCAATACTATGACCAAGAGAAAATAGACTTTGTGTGTGTGCTACTTCAGGTGGTGGTATTAGGAGGAGACAGTTAAAGTTATAGGGAGTCAGATTTCAATGTAACAATTTTTAAAACATTAAAATAGATAACACCTATAAGGATAGATTGTCACAAGAAATAGTGAGCTCTCCATTACTGCAGATATTCGGGTGAAAGCTGGATAATAAGAATTTCTTTAGAGGAAAATTTTATATAGGATGAGAGATTAGACTAAATGCCCTTTAATTTCATTTATAAAGAAAGTTGAAATATAAACTATTATATTGAATTCATATCAAGTGGTTTTTATTTCTTATTGCCTTAAAACCAACAGTTATTATCCAAGTTTTGGTTGATTTGTTTTATTAATATCGGGGGGATATTATTTATACTATTGCTAAGTAACATTTGACTATATGTAACTTTTATTATTAAAGAGTCTGGTCATTTACATTTTTACTATTATTAACTCCCTGGTTTATTCATCCAGCAGATATTCATAGAGCACTTCTATATGTCAACTATTGAGGGGTTATTTTTTTAGAATTTTTCATAAGCAATTTTTACTAGACCTGTTTTTTTATACCTCAAGATACAATTTATGTATTTGGAGGATGTACAAAAATATTCTTTATTTAATAAAGACTTTATTACTGGGAAAAAGAGAGATCCAATATACTTCTTTGTGTGTGTGTGTGTGTGAGGAAGACCAGCACTGAGCTAACATCCATTGCCAATTCTCCTCTTTTTTTGCTGAGGAAGACTGGCTCTGGACTAAAACTCATGGCCGTCTTCCTCTACTTTATATGGGACGCCGCCACAGCATGGCTGACAAGCAGTGTGATGACCGGACCCGAGATCCGAACCCGCAAATCCGGGCTGCCGGAGGGCGAACTTAACCGCTACATCACTGGGCCGGCCCCTCCAATGTACTTTTAATGTGCATAGAAATGAGGTCTGGTGTGTGAAAAAATAAAGGGAAATGAAATATTATAACCAAGTCAAAGTCACTGAAGCCCTGTTTCTTCTTTGCTACTGCTGGGAAGCTGCTGTTTGATCCTAGCCTGTAAGACAGGCGGAAGGGCTTCATGTTGTACCCCAGTATCCCTTTATCCCCTGCACCTCTAAATGCAATCAAGGCCAAGGGTTCATTAGTCTGAGGCCAGCATCGACCCAGATGTTTTTACAAAATTAAAAGTTATGTGGGCAAGAGGTTAATTTTATGTTTGCAAATCTCCTGTTTTACTTTGTATTCCTCATCTCTGGCATGCATTCCTATTAATGTCTACAGAATTTTGAAAACAGCATGGTTAATTAGAAACAGTTTCCCAACCACTCTAGCTACATGCACGTTCATTGGCGTTGTCCAGAAAACATCATCATTCTCAAGAGGTTATTCTTTCTGATAAGAAAAAAGAATAGTAAAAACATTGCTCTCTATGCAGCTCACAAAGAAAATTGTTTGGTGGTGGGAGGAGTAAATTTATAGGTTAAAAAGGGCTTCAGAGCTCAAACATGGAATAGCCATCTTTAGGTTATTAAATAAAGCTGACCTCTATTTATAGGGAAGACTGAAGGAAGGATGTAGCTGCAGAAGTCAACTCAGTCATGGAACTTGAAACAAATCCTGAACAACTGCATAAACAAACTGGGGATAATCAACTTTTTCGAGTCAAGGACTGAGTTTTGTTGATCATTTAATAACCACTGCCAAGCATGGTTCCCTAGATATAATAGGCGCTCAATAAATATCAGTTAAATGAATGAATACAAGAATTAATTAAATAATAAATGAATATATGAATGGACAAATTGAGAAATAAATGACATTCTGAAAGTAAGAGCCCTGAAACAAGAGGGGAAAATCCTTGGGCCCAGTTGTATTACATGCAAGAAAGGCATGGATCATGAAAGACAAATATAAGTTGAACTATAATAAAAAATAATTTTTTAATAATACTAATGATTCACATTGTATCTTCAGTATAGAGGAACTGGATTATTTGCCAAGGCACTCACTGTATTTATTCTACATATTCTTCTTGGCTTAATGCATAGTAAGTGGATTCTCACTCAAGAATAAGTATTTGTTCATTCTTAAAAATCATTTTGTTGCCTTCATCAATTAAATCTTCACAAATTAAATCTTTAGCCCTTATCTTCAAAAGGTCTTTGGATTGTATCAAAACTCTAGCACTCAGAGTGGACAAAATCAGGAAAACAACTGTCGTTTAGAATTCAGTTTTAACAAGTTTTACTTGGTCTGCAGTTACTACTCACGCATTAGCATGTCCATTCCTGTGGACACTATCATGATCACTCCCACAGCATGGCAGGAAGCAATCAGCTTATGCAGGCCAGGAGAGGGAGTGGACAGGGGATTCGGAGGAGCTGGAAATGAGCAAGGACTTCCTCAGCTATTCCACGAAGGATGGGGACTCTCGGCATTGGTCTGCTCCAGAGGGACCCAGAAGACTTGACTGAGAGGATGCACAATTCAAAGTGAGTTTTAACAATTTAGATTTAACTCATCACAGTAGAAAATTCCTTTAACTTCTGTAGCAGCTTTTGGCTAAGTGGCTAAAATTAAGTAAATTTTAAAGTTGATTTTCACCTATATCATCAAAAGCTAGTCTCCAGGTAGCATTTTGTACAAAGTAAGGTTTGGTTACTTATTACTGTTTTCTTTACCTAAGAAACAAAAGGGTCAGAGGCACATTTACAAAATAGAAATATTCTCACTGGTAACTAAATATAGTTTACTGTTTATTAACAAAATAATTAGGGATGCAAATAATATCTCTATGCCATCTGCCTCAGGGACTCCTTTTTTGAAGCCTCATTATTTTCTGGGTCAGAGGCTCTGCCATAAAAGAGATCACTGGAAGAAATGCAGAATAGCAAAAAAAAATGTACGTATTGTCTGTGTGTTAACAAAATCTGTTAACGGAATACGCAGCAATGTCAATGATGTAGGGCAATAATACATGCAAAACTATACGCAAAGTTGTCTGCCAGTGTGTGAAATGATAGTCAGTTGATGTACACAAGTTTTATATATACAATGATTCATGCAAGAATGCAAAATTGTCAATGATTGATGACATAAGGGAAATATAAGGGAATATAAGGGAAATATTGTATATGCAATGATTTTCAAGCTAGATCTACATGAAAGTATAGAAAGATTAGGCCATTTTCCAGTGAAATACCATGATAATTGAGACAGATATTTCTACCGACTTGAAGTGAGTGGAAAATTTCCTCAGTTCTTTACTTTTCATACGTGTACACTCAGTCTCAAACTCTGATGTAGCAATTTCAATTGTGTGAAAACATAGGTTATAAAGACTTTGCTTTGGTTCCATTTTTTTTTTTTAGAGAAAGAATGCAAAGGGATTATTCTCAAGATCAAGATAGTTAAATATAGTAAACATATCCTTCAGATCAAACTCAAATGTCTTTTACGAGTTCTATGATCTTCCCCGTAATTCATGCGTAGTAAGTGACTTCCTCCTCTTTGGTCATCACTTTCTGTGCACATTACTTATTCCAGTCTAAACCCCAGCTCCTGGATGGCAGGCATTATGTCATTTTCAAGTTCATGCTTAGAACCCTTGTGATCCCTCTGAAGGTGTATGGCACATAGAAGGCTCTTTCGATAAATATCTGCTGTAACTACAGAATTTGTTGTGGTAAAGGGAGATTTTTGGCACTTGTATACTTGGCAACATAAAACTATTTCACCAAAAATGTAGTGGGAATATTTTGATACAAATAGAAAATATTTATAGTAGTTCCATCTCCTTAGGCTCTTAATGAGTAGGGAAACACTAGGAGATAGACATCTAACAGATGGGCCTTGTAAATACAGTTGTTTTTAGTACAATCTTCTATAATGTTATCTTCATATACATAAAGCCATCCATTCTCCTTGCAAAGAAATTCTTTAATAGATTTTCCCATAGTGCATGGGAATATTGTGTATACCATTCATGTTCTCTCATAATTCAGAAGGCGTGAGATGCTCTGAATTTCTCCATGAACACTGCTTGTAATATCTTGCAACTTCTGATCAAATTACAATTGTAGCTTTGTTTTATATTGGAAACAAAATACCACTATAACTGCTACATGAAGAATAAATTATAAGAGACTGTGGAGGCTAATAGAGGAAGTGAAAAAATCACAGGTGAACTGGTTAAAGGTCCTCTTGTCAGTGGGTCTCTTGTGAAGCAAATGGATGAGAGAACGGACAGAACACACTGGTGGACTGGATTTTAGGGTGGGGGCTATGGGTGGCAATGGCGAGAGAAAAGAAGGAATCAAGGACGGCTTCCAGATATTTTGGCTTGAGGTAATTAGAGGGTGTTGGTGCCAATTCCCAATATGGGAAAGACTATTAGAGAAACAGATTTGGGAAAGAAAAATCAGGAATTGTGTTTCACCCTTAAGTTTGAGATGTCTATTACACATTCAAGTCAAGATTCCAAGAAGGTTGTATATATGGGTCTGGATCTCAGGAAGAAGTCAGGGATCAGGATATAAATTTAGAAGCCATTAGTATATGGATGATCTCTAAAGATAACATTAAATGAGATGTTCCAGTGAGAGAAGTGAGAAGGGTCCAGGACTTGAGTGGACATGCCAATGTTTGATAGCTATTTAGGGAAAAAGGAGTGCCAAGTGAGGTAGGTAGAAAACTAGGAGAGTGTGGTGCCATGGAAAACCAAACATAAAAGCTTTTCTAGAAAGAGGAACTGGTCAACTACATTATTTTTTGAGGCGATGTGGCAACACACTTTTTTCAATAGTCAAAATATAATCATGCTTTCAATCTACTAACTCCACCTTGCCAACATTGGAATATTTTTTCCCATAGAAATCACTCTCATTGCTTGCCACCCCTTCTCCAAAAGAAAGAGATATGTGCATAAATATGGGTTTTGTTCCACTATACCACTATTCATGATCAACTGAAACTGGGAACATTTAAATTTTCACTGATAGGAGAAAGCTAGGGAACTTTGGACAAAGTAATTGCACAGAATACTTTGTAATCAACAGATGTTTAATAATAGAGATTATTTTCAAATTATTTATGGAAAGAGCAGAATATGAAGCTAAATATACATCAATTAAAAGTACATAAAATTATGAATAATATGGTCCAGGATTGGTATTGAATAAAATTTCACATCTTTACTAATCTATTTGTTACTGTTATTGTAAAATGTAAAAGGGTTTATCACTGTGGTTTTACCTTTTTTGCATGTTAACTAGTGAGGGTGAATATCTTTTACACATGTACACACACACTAATTATGAAACTACTAATTGATTAATCTCTTTATAGTCTTGCCTATTTACTTATCGATATCAATGATTTTCTTATCCCATTGTGTGAGATTTTTAAATAGCAGGGATGCTAATCTTTATTCTTATCTCCATGAATAAAATACTGATAAAATGTTTACATTCAATGACTATATATAGTAATAGACTTATAGGTTACCTTTGTCAAAATTCCTATTTTACGTGTGTTTAAATATAACATGTTGGAGGGTTTCCGTGACTGGCCCGGGCCACAGAGAACAAAGGGCAGACCTCATTTTGGACTCTGATGAGTCTGATTCCAAAGCCCGTGCTTTCTTTCTCCATGCAAAGTATACTTTTTTATAAGAGACATTTAAAATAAAAGACTGCTGAAAATTTAAACACTTGACAACATTTATCTTTTGTTTTCAAATGCGGTTTTGTTTAACGAAGAAACATGGAAAAATGTGTTAAGCAGAGAGGAGTATGCAAAATACTTTGGCCTTCTGAAGAAACTAAAAGTAAAAGGATTCTATGAACTTCTTAATAGGCAAATCGATTCCCTTTAAAAATTAATGAAGTGTCACTAGTTTAGTGCTGAAATAAAGGCAAAAAAACATCATGCTCCATTAGTAACACTGTCTCCTGTTATTATTTGAATTTGGGGTTAAAGATGAATTATTCTCACCATCCATTGGTAAAGATCTTGTGAATTCAGTGCAACTATTAAAACTGTCTGGCACAAGAACCGACAAGGATGTTTAATGTTAGAGAAAATGAGAAAAGGAATATTGTAAACAAATGAGGAAAATGTAAAATACAAAAATGCTTAACAATATTACTAATGTTTACTTAGCTTTTAATTTTTATTCTAATTGTTCAAAATTACAAATATATGCGTTGCTGGGAAGGAGGTACAATTTTATTTAAAATACTTATAATGCTGTATGGATAGGCTGATCTTTATATTTTATACAAATATACAAGAATTTCTTTAGGATTAAAGTTATCTATCACCCAGCTTATCACACCCACTGAATTCTTGACATCGCTATTACACAACAGTGAAGCAATGTTGTATTGGGTACTTGCTACAATCTTGCCAATGGATTAACAATCAGGTAAAACAAGAAAGTGCATTCAGCACTAATTCTTGGGGAAAAGCATTCGTCATCTTGAAAATGTGCTCTCAGAGGATATGAAATTTAGTGACTATGAATTAGCTCTAAATAGTTTGTGACTCCAATGTAATTACGGGTCAGTCAATTGCAAGGTCCATGTTCAATAACTGGAAAATAATAAATTTTTCAAAACGTGAAGCCAAATTATTTCTTTAAATTATTCATACATTTTCTTTTTTTTTAAATAAGTGGTATAAATCTCAGAAAACCGTATACTCATGTCATACTAAGTGGAGGCATTATAGTTTTTTTATATAGTAGGGGTTTGGGGGATCAATCTGGTTAGATTAGAGTGGATGGAAGATTTGTCTTGAAGCTGACACTGCATTTCTAATTCAATATTTTTATTACATATATATGTAATATATGTATATTATATGTATATGTATACATATATATAAATATATATGTATACATATACATATTGGTGGTAGCTTTAGGGTGTTAAAGGCAATGGCTGTGGCTGAAGGCCAGGCCTTCACACCTTCATATCATTCATTGCTTTAGCCTTGTTATCAATTCAAACTTAACTTCAAAGTGCTTGGTGATTTTCCTGCAACCCTAACTTTTTAACAAATTCTACAGATTGTTTACAGAAGAATGTTCATCATCAGGGGAAGAATTTTCTATAGCCAATTTTCCAATGCTTAAATTAGTTTGGGATGCAAAGACTTGGTCTGTACTCTCTTAATATGTTTGTACTCTCTTTTCTGGATCTGCTCTTTCATTGAGGCAAACACAGCAAGAGAGTTCTACATTATTGTCAACAATTTTCTTTTTTTTTTTTTTTTTTTTTTTGTGGGGAAGACCAGCCTGAGCTAACATCTGTTGCCAATCATCCCGTTTTTGCTGAGGAAGACTGGCCCTGGGCTAACATCCGTGCCCATCTTCCTCCACTTTATATGGGACGCTGCCACGGCATGGCTGACAGGCAGTGCGTCGGCGGGCGCCCGGGATCCGAACCAGCGAACCCTGGGCTGCCAAGCGCGGACCAAACCGCTGCGCCACCGGGCGGCCCAACAATTTTCTTTTTTATGTTCTCCATTTATTTCGTATGTACTGTGTGATAAGCACTGAGCTAATCAGGTTATTTCTTTAGCATTTCAACACAGTCCTGAGAAATAGACGTTATGCCTACTTTAAAGATGAAGACATTAAAGATTGGAGGGGTCCTGTCATTCTCCCAGGGTTACACAGATGGTAGGGGAGGAGTCTGGATTCAAATCTAAACTCTGGGCTCAGGAGCCCATCAGTATCAGTCAAACTCAGCTGCACCTGACTTTGGTTTACTATCTAGTAATTTCTTTCTTTTATATCTCGGTGTGTCCAGGAAAGAGTAAAAGGAACAAAGATTGAATAATAAGGTAAAGAATAAGAATGATAGTTTTATCAGAAAAATTAGCAAAGTCAGAGGTGAGCAAAAGCAGCTTAAAAGAAGCGTAAACCTCCTATCCCTATTTTTTGAAGGACATTTTAAGTTTAGATTGATAAAAGCATCTAAGTTGAAACGCATTCTAGCCACATTTTGTAATTTAGTTTACATTCTTTGCAGTGCTCTCGATCAATGCACAGGATCTTATTATATTACGTGAAATATAAATTACAAATATCTATAGAAGAATTATTTGAAACATATAATGCTATTGTCTTTGGGGTTTAATTTTGTATATTGAAAGGAGATGAAAATAACCCCCTAAGGCAGAAGCACAATTGTATGCTTCAATGAATAAATTATATTAGGGAACGTACTTGAGAGACTGCAAGAAACATAAGACAGGCTGCTTATGTAATAAACTTGGTCTCCAATGAAAAGTAACAAACTTTGTAGGCTGCAGTAACAGCATCATGTCAATAATTTTGCTATTTTCCAAGACATTTCTTATTATTTCTCCACATTTAAAACCAAAACTGAAACGTGGGTTTCTGATGACTCACCACCACCAACATCTAAGCAAATGTAATATGCCAGAGCAAAGAATGTCAATCTTAAAGAATCTGAGATTCTTATTTACAGATCTTCCTCAACTAATGATGGGGTTACGTCCAGATAAACCATTGTTAAGTTTAAAATATTGTAAACTGAAAATGCATCTAATACACCTAACCTACCGAACATCATAGCTTAGCCTCACCTACCTTAAACATGCTCAGAACACTTAGGTTAGCCTACAGTGGGGCAAATTTATCTAACATGAAGCCTATTTTATAATAAAGTGTTGAATATCTCATGTAATTTATTGAATACTGTACCGAAAGTGGAAAAACAGAACGGTCTATGGGTCCAGCATGGTTGTAAGTGTATCCGTCGTCCGCCCTCATGGTCATGGGGCTGAATGGGAGCTGCGCTGCCCCGGGGTATTTTTAATTTTCTTTCTTATTCCAGTTATGTAATTTTCAAACTTTCTACAACAAGTCTGTAATGTTTGTTTAATTTTAATCGGTATAAAATAGTAATTTAAAAAAGCCCTTAGCATTTACTTAAAACTCGAGGAAGTTTATTCGTTCATTTGTTTACTCATTAAATTATTCCTTCATTTAAGAAGCACTTCTGCGGTGCCTACCATGTGCCAGCCATTGTTCTAACACTTTCGAAACATTATCTAAGTTAATCCTCACAACAACTCTATGACGTGGGTCCTATTCTTGTGCCACCTTTACAGTAGGAAATCAATGTTCTGGCTCAGCACGTGTGTCTGGAGTACTATGCTCTGCTACTCTGTTCTGAACGGGCCAGATAAAGCTGCCCATGTTAATTTGGAAGCCTCACATTTAGTGGTCAGATGGCATCTCTCTAGACACAAGATAAAATCAAACTTGGATTGGATCCTGCTCCCAGGCTGGGTTGCTCCTCATCCCTGTTCTATGCATATTTGATAAATAGGCAGATTACGGTGCAAACACAGAACAAGTCCTGAGGCTATACATATTTGTGCCTTTCTAGGGAGGGTGGTGACTCATTCATGCAAATATATTACTGAAATATTTACCCACTCTAGCAGTCACAAAGGCTTACCCTATTATAAGGGCTGGTGTGGGATACATAATTAGTGTTTTACCTATGACCATTAAAGCTTTTGACAGGCCTTTGTACAATCATGCAGTAGGAAGGAGTGATGAGAAGTCATCTAATTTACAATGGCATGCTGCGAAATGAGATTGACCTATCTTGTGTCTACAGTGACTTAACTCCTGACTTATCAGAACCTGAAAATATGAAAACACACAGCTTTAATTATTCCGGCCAGTTACATTTTAAAAAAAATTGACTTCTGTTCTTTATTGTTCCCATTTGCAAATACTGTAGCTAGGTTAGTCTCTGTTAATAATAGGAGACTAATACAACAGTTCAAATAAACATTAAATTTCTTTTTTGGTGCAAACCTTCCACCATTGCCCGCCCTTTTTCTAGTAAGAGCAACCCTACTTGCTCTGGACAACTATTCCTCTTGGTTATGGTAGGGCTACTCCACTCTTGACCCTTGGGTCAATGTTATCATAGGCATAGAGTGCTGGACATGACCCAAACCAGGCCAATTAATGTCCATCCCTGGGCATTCATCTCCTTTCCCTCCTTCCCTGACTCCTTCCTTCCCTCCTTCTTTCCTTTCTTCTTTCATTTAGCCACTTTACTTCTCTATAATAAGGAAACCTCTACTTTTTCAGATTCAATTATCAATTTTGTAAAGGTCTACCTTATGCCTGTTGATTCCTTTGGTACTCTAAGTCTACAATGGCTGTTTCTCCACGATCCTCTATTCTAAGGGTTTAAATGCAAGGAATGTGGCCCAAGTGTCATAGTCTGGTCTAAGGGCCCACTGGACACCTGTTCTTTTCTATGATGCTGATAACTGATTCCTATCTTTCTTTTCCTCTTCTGTAGACCCAAAGCACTATGATTCCTTCCTTTATTTTACTGAGAGGGGCCAGAGAGAACTTTCTTCCACAAATCCACTGGTTGTGCCATCTCAGCCATTTATGCCTCAAGACTCCTTTTTTCTCTTGTTTGACTCTTGTGCTTCTGGTGGAACTGTTTCAGCCAGTAGGCGGTACTGGTACCGCAAAAGATCCAAGAGAGGAATGGGAATTAAGAGGATGACAATGGTGCCTTGTGATGTTGAAAGGAAGCTTCTCTGAACCTTCTCAAATATCATAGGAGGTGGAGTATGGGGAATGGGACAGGAAGAGGGAGAATATCATTGAGACTGGGGTTTGTGTGACTCTGTTCCCTTATGGATACTTTAGGCCAGATGAGTGTTGATATTTCTTGTTAAGCAAACTTCTTTCTAAAATTTTGTATCAAGAGTAGTTAGAAGTAGTGTTTATGAGGCTGTTCTATTTATTTTTCCAGGTACCGAATGGCCAAGTGACATGTGTTGTATATGTAATTATTTTTATATTTACTTATATCTAATCTCATACAACAAAAGATTTGATGTGGCTAACACATCATATTTTGAATACTTGTAGCATTTTTTAATATCTTCTGCTTGATTCCATTTTTCCATTCAGAAAGAAAACATGTATTTATCTCTCCTTCCTAGTAGATTAAAAGTCCCTGGAGGTCAAGGGCTGTATCTTACTCATTTTTGCATCCTCCCAGCACCAATCACAGAGTCTAGCCAAAAGCATTCAATAAATATTTGTAGACATGAAATGATTAGGAACCAGAGGACAGAATAAAATTTCCTTTATAAAGGAGCATGATGAATAAACCTGAAGCAAAAACGTTGTTTTCCTGACAAATAAATAATTAGCATCTAAAATAGCATCACTAAGTTTTTGCTTTCTTTGACTAAAAATATAAACAATCACATGATAGCTCTACCTCTTTTACAGAGGAGGAGAGCACCTTATCCTTACTCTTCCCTTCTTACCTTGCTTCCCTCGCCATTGCATCTCTGAAACTGTGTCTGCACATACAGAATCACAAGATGCAGTCAGAAAGTGTAGGCTACTTCTAATGGATTTATCTCAGGGAAAACTGAACAATGCTGAAGTCCAAAGGTAGAATTTTTATCTCTAAATTGAAAAACTTCTTTCAAACCTTAGCCTAGAAGAATTAAACTTTCCCACCATCTCTTTCTCATTCTAGGAAGGAAGCACCTTTGAAATCAAAGGGAGCTCTGCAAGGAGACAGGGAAGCCAGAGGAAGGAATTCAAGGGCTTTAAATTGCATTCCAGCATTATCTGAAAATATGCAGCTCACACAAAACTATACCATGGCTTTTCTTGGAGCCTACATTTTAACACCCAACTGAATACTGTATCGTGCATGCAGGGACCCTGTTTCTAAATAATTCACTGCCACTTTTACAATTCTTTTACTATTTCATGATTATATATTTAAAATTATATGTATCTGTATTTCCAGAAAGAGTAATCTGTCAAGATTTCGCTAGACCAATTCCTGGCACTAATAGCTTTTTTTGTAGACACAGACTACTTCCCATTATCTGCTCTATTTATTTATTTAATCCAAATCCCCTCCCAAATGTATTTATTTATTTCAAATTTATTGAGGACTAACTATGTGCCATAGATTCAAAGATGTAAATGCACCGTCTCTGTCTTTGGCCTGTGGTCCAA
This sequence comes from Tapirus indicus, assembly GCA_031878705.1. Lineage (NCBI taxonomy): Eukaryota > Metazoa > Chordata > Mammalia > Perissodactyla > Tapiridae > Tapirus > Tapirus indicus. The sequence continues at coordinate 162,048,891 of CM062917.1, read as the reverse complement.
GACAGAGTTGTTCGAACAAGAGATTATGAGCATAATCCCTTATCTCCTAAAGCCTTTCCCTCTCCAGTCACTCCATGTTCTGACAACCATACTTCCCACATGATCTGCATTTTCATCCTATTCACATCCCATCCTCTCATTTCACTGCACTGAGATTTCCCTCAGATGATGTGTTTCTTACAAGTCTGTCACACAGTGGTTTCTGCTGGGCATCTGGGGAGGTCACCTTATTCCTTCTCCCTCTGTACTGCAACATCAGGGTCAAAGTTGACCAGTAACTTTCATTAATCTCTCCTCTTTTTAAGTTGACGACATTTGATTTTTGGCTGCCTGTCCTTCTTTTCAACATAGGACATGACCCACTTTCCTCAGATTCAATGACTTGTCACATGAGTATTGGGGGATCAGAATTGGCCACCTCAAAATGTGTCTCTTTACTTTGCTCTGAAGGAGGCTTTGACCTTCACTCCTCCAACTGTCTAAAGGGATTTGGGATGGAAGGCCTATCCTTAGGACAGGCCATCACCTTGGATAACTCTGGGTATTGATAGACTGGGAGGGTCTTTGCTGCACCCATTCTTATCAAAGTTCTCTTTGTCAAGCATTTACATTTGTAAGGAAAATCTCCATTTGTAAAGGTATCTCCTTCTCTGTACTTGGAAGAGGGGTGGATGACCTCATCTCTAGAAACTTGTCAGTGTAGAAGGCTAGACCGAGACCTTAAATCTGCATAATAATCTTACTGTGCCTTTCTGGTAATCTCCCATAGTTGACCCAAGCCCCAATATCCTCCTTTGTCTATTTAAGAGGAGAACCTCTGCCATTTTGTCGAGAGATCTCAGTTTCCCGGAGCATCTCCCGTGTACACATGTTATAAAGCTTTGTTTGATTTTCTCCTGCTATTTGGCATCATGTCAATTTAATTTGTAGCCCAGACAGAAAGGACCCAGAGTGGGCAGAGAATGCTCTTTCTCCCCTTCAAGTAGGTACACAGTAAATATCGGTTAAGTGAATAAATGAAGAATTTGTTCAGTCTCACAATTTTTCTTTATTTCTCTCCCTTTTCCTTTACTATTAAGTGTTTTCAACATTCATGTTCATGCTGCTCTGAGTAGCCTGAGCCCAGAGCCACCTGACCTCCTCGATTATAACAATGCCTATTTTCCCTCCCTCTCTCAACCCGTGGTGTTTACTTGCATGAATGACATTTAGATCTTTTCAGTAAGACTTGAATTTTTTTTACCTGCAGGATATCATATTTTTAACTCTTGTCTTCTCAATATAAGTCATCTTCCTTGATTATATCGTTCATGTCTCTGCATATCACTTCCAGGAGTATAACTCTTAAATCTGTATCTCAAACTTCAACTCTCTTCCAAGTTCCAGAATGCACTTCCACCTGCCCACTATTCACCCAAGACTCTAAGATGGCCTCCCAAGATTTTATGCCCTAAGCCCAGGGATAGGGAATATGATAAGATAGCATGCCTATGGTTATGTCACATTATGTAGCACAGGGGATTTTTCAATAAGATTACCCCTCAGTTTACCTTATGATAGGAAGATTATTCTGGAGGGCCTAATCTAATCAAATAAACAGCGAGTTTTCTCAAGCTGGTAGCAGAAGTCAGAGATTCCAAACATGAGAGAGAGCTGATGTAAGGGAGGCTCTCCACTGCTGAAGAAAACAGCGACCTCAATCCTACAACTGCAAGGAATTGACCTGTCCACATGAATGAGGTTGGAAACAGATTCTTTCCCAGAGCCTCCAAATGACTGAGTCTGGCCAACACCTTCACTTTCACCTCATCAAACCTGGAACAGAGAACCTAGTCCAGCTGCGTGGACTTCTGACGGAGAGAACTGTGAGCTGATAAATGGATGTTGTTTTAAGCCACTGAGTGTGTGGTAATTTGTTATGCAGCAATAGAAAACTAATACAATACATTAAACTCAACACATTTTATCTAAACTAATTATCTTTCCTCCAAAATGTGTTTCCCATAACTTTTCTAATGGATGTTAATGACACCACAGTTCTTCCAGCCTGGTCATTGAGACTCATATCTGCTGTCCTCCCCACATCTACATCCTTGCCAAAAACAGTAAATCTATAGCATCTGCATCTCACTTTCCACTCTGCTCTCTTTACCATGTTGCAGTTAAGATCCACCTTCTCTGTCACTTAGGATAATGAAGTAGTTTTCTCATCTGTATTACCACTTTCAATCTACCTGACAACGCCACTGGAAATTTCCTACCACCCTGCTTTAATCATGTCAGTTCTTTGCTGGAAAACAACATCAAAATATTCAAATGAATGTCAAACGCGTGTTCTGTATTATGGCATTTACCATCACCCCAATCTATTTCTGGGCCCAACCAGCTTTTTAGTCAAATTGAACAGCCCATCTCACCCTGAAAATTCTCTGTATATTCCCACATATTTATCTTTCTTGAACTAAGAATCTTTTACTTCTGAATAAATCTTTCAATGTCTGTAGCAAGTTTAATATTTCCATGAAACATATTGTTTGATTTTGTATCTTCATTCCCTATATGAAAGGCCTTCCGTAAATGTGCAATGAGCAAATCAAAGCAGCCTCTCCTTGTTCTTCCTGAAGGAAGAAGTTTCCTTCAGTGCATTTCCAGGGCACCTCATTTATACTTCTCATACATGACATGTGACGTGATGGAATGTCTACTCTTGATGCCTCTCTTACTTCATTCTAAAATTCAGAGCAGGGTATCTTATTGTTCTCTGTATCCCTGAGTGTAAATCCTATAGGAGGTTGCACCTAACAGATTTTGTTTAGTGTTTTTGAAATAAATGCATATATTTAAGCAGTTTAAATTCTATGTGAGAAATCGACTTACTGTTATTGATATACCAGGTCTACCAATCATCTCTTTCAATTAATTAAGCCCCTTAGAGGTCTTATGTGGAGTTATTGATGACTAGAAGAGTGGATGATTCGTCTAGTTAGCTCCATGTGACTGAGGACATTGGTCATACTCTGTGACCAGGGGGCAACTTTAAACAACCTGCATGTTTGAGGAATTTCAGAGGTTCACTTTCTCAGTTTCCTTTGCTGCTAGAGTAGAGGCATGTGACAAATTCTCCAACAGAGGGATGGACACAAGACCTTGTTTTAGAGGAGAAGATTGGATGGAAGTGGTGGCTGTGCAGAGTTGATTTCCTGACAAGGCTGGTGTCAGAGGCAGCTGGACTTCCCAGACCAAAGTGGGGTCCTGGAGTGTAGCCCCTGGGGTCAGCTGTGTCTGTGGAGCGAGAGCAGCCATGTTTGCCTCACGGGAGCTGTGGAGTTGTGCCTGTGTTCCTGCTGGCGGCTTTTCAAATCTGACTCTAGCTCTCCGAAGTTTCTGCAATTCTCTAGTATCCTCTGATAAATCCTTTTTCTGTTTGACCAGCTAGTGTGGCTGCTATTGTTTACACTAGAACCCTGAGTGATATCTGTGGAAAAGTGGAAAAAAATAGTTATTAAAAAGAATACCCTATATTAATTATAATTCCAAATGCATTCCCTAGTATTCAGAATTAGAATAGGTCCCATCTTTATAAATAAAGTTAGTTACTATGAATATATGATAATATGTTATATTGTCATTCAAAGTTAGTTTTTTAATTTAGCAGATTTTCTGGAGTCCCATTATCACTTTTATGTATCAATTATGATATGCCAGAAACTATACTAATTTTATATACATATTAACTCATTCAATCCTTCAAACATCTCTGTGAGAGAGGTACTATTATCAAAATCACCCCCATTTTACAAGTGAGGAAATGGAAGTCCAGAAAGTTTAATTAATTTATACAAAATCACACAGCCAGTAAGTAGCAGAGAAAGGTTCAAACTTAGGTCATTAGGCTGAAATCCCAGGCTCTTCAACACTATAGTTTTATGAAGTGTAGTCAGGGTATTTTCACTCACTGCCTTCTGATATATTTGAATCTCAGTATCATTCAAGCTCTTTAGAAATTTGTTTATTTTGATGTGCATATAGTCATATAATATGATAGAATAATTTAGAAGATAAACTCAAATGTACATAAAGAGATAAACTCTCTGTCAAACAACAAACATTTATTAGAACATAGTCTATGCTGGACATGATGTTTGGTACTGTGGATAAGAATGAAAAAAGGATACAGTAGTGTCCTTAAGGGGGTACCACCTAGGGAATGACATCAACAAGCAAGCAACCAAAATACTACAATAAGATATGGGCCACAATAGATTTTATGAAAAGTCTATGGAAACCTATTTTTGGTCAAGGAAAGATTGCCAAATTCTAGGGACTTTCTTTTCCACCTCACTTTAAAAACAAAGGAACTCAGAAGAATTGATCTAAAACAAATATCTATTTTCATATAAGGAGAAGTAAAATTCTAATAGATAGCAAATAAAATCTAGACACAATATGTACCACTATTTCCATTACATTAATTCAAATAATGTGGTCCGTATAAACCAAAAAACACTCTCTCAAAATGAGGGGATTAGGTCACATGAGAGAACATATTTGTCTATATGCTCTAGCACCTGGAATAAAACTTAGCAAATAGAATGTACTCAATATTTTCTGCAGCCAAACATGAGAACATGGCTAGGATTGGCTGGAAGCTTCTAATACTGTTAGCTGAGTTTGGGAAATTTGGAAATCATAATTTTCTTTTTTAAAGACATCTCCAGGAGGACAATGACTGTCTGTTTTGTTCATGACCATAAACCTAGCACCGACAACAGTATCTGACCCATAAAATATAAATAATGCTTATTTTATGAGCTACACTGTCTTTAGTCAGAAATATCTCAAGATAAATGCACCTGATAGAAGTGCTAAATTATGTGAGATTGTGTCTGTTTCAGGCAGTGTCACAAACACTATCAATTTAATTGCCATATTAATTGCTTTTATGTGAAAACAGTGGTTAAATATAAATAAAAGATTTAAGGTTGTGATAATCCATGTAATAAGTGTACACACAGATATACCTGAAACATGTTTTGGGAGAGTTTGTTTTGCTGTCTCAACAGTTACAGAAAAATAGACTGATAAATGGTAATGAACAAGTTGACCCATTTTGAATGCTGCGGTCCACCTGGGTTTAGCTTCACGAGAAATTAGGCTTCGCTGTGAATTGCTGAGATTGGGGGTGTAGTTTGTTCGGCAGGCAGCACAATTTTGCCTCTTCTTCTCTTTCAGCCTCCGAAGCTAATAAGTTAGGGAGGATAGTTAACTCTAGAGAAACAACCATTTAATCTTCCTTCTTTCCTCATCTGGTATTTTGCTTAAGCCCATCAATATTTTTCACTTGAAATAGTTCTAAGTGGCCTTCTTCTAATAACTTTATCCTTTTTCAGTTCATCCTCCACAAAGCATACGTGGTTACATCCTAACTAATATGATTCTGATTACTTTGTCCATGTCTAAAATCTTCGATGGATCACAGATACCTCCAGGACAAAACCCACATTTATGAACCAACCCCATGTGATATCAAGGCATCTCCTGCCACTTCCCAGACCATTTCCTTCACCATTCTTGAACATCCCCTTGTCCTTTTCTACTTCCATGCTTTTGCATGTGCCAATTTCTCTGACCAAAGTGACCTTTCTCATCCTGTGTTGATCAATGATCCCAAATGAAAACTACTCTAATAAATCCTTTCTTAAGGTGAAACTGGCCCACACTTTTTCAGTGCATTCAAACTCCTGTATGGCAAAAAAGAATGTTTAATGAGCACCTACCATGCCCCTGGGCTCAGCCCAAGGCCTTTTACAGGTCTTCACTCATGGACTCCTCAGGAGTGAATGAGGTAGTTAGCATCACTGTCTCCATTTTGTAGATGAGGAAACTGGGTTTCCATAAAATTAATTAAGTTTTCCAGGGTTATTCAGCTATTAGGTGGCCCCGCTGAGTTTCCAACCTGGGCAGTCATAGTCTACCCTCGCAGCCACTACACTGCTGCATTGCTTCTTTAACTGTAGAACTCTGCTGTGGAAGTGAGGGCTTATTTCTCTGCATGTCCTGAGCTATGTCTACCACAGTTCCTTGCTCCTAGTCAGCACTCAAACAGTTGCTGAGTGAATGTGTGATGAATGAGTAAATCAGAGGAAACTCACAACTCTCCCCTCCCCTCTGTCTTAAGCAGGATAATAAGTTTTTCTTCATAGAATTTTAATAACATTTTCTGTAATATAAACAGAAGAAAATACATAATATATGTTCAATTTAAAAATAAGTCCACCAACTAATTTAAGAAATAAAGTATCGTCAACCCCTTCGAAAAGCCCAGTGGATCTCTCCCACTACCATCCCCTCCCTCCAACTCAGAAGTAAAGAATATTCTGCATTTTCAGTTAAGCTTTCTCTTCCTTTTCTTTATGGTTTTATCACAAATGCATGCATTCCTACATAATGTATTGTTTTGTCTTGCCTGTTTTTGAACTTTATATAAGTGAAATTATATTGTATGTATTCTTCTGCGACTTGTTTTAATCCACCTCATGATTTTTGCATTTATCCATGTTAATATGTTCATCTCTAGGCATTCACTTTTAATTTTGAATCTTATCTCATTATACAAAATATAGTTTACTTTTCTAACAGTGATGCTATTAATGGGTGTTTGGATTGTTTCCACATGTTTGCTATTACACACGATGTTTCTATGCACATTTTTATACAACTCTTCTGGTCAAAATGTGCAAGTACTTTTCTAGGCTATCTTCCTGTCATTGTAATTTCTGGGGCATAATGTATGAACATGTTCAATCTTATTAGGTCACAGCCATCACCTGTGTCTGCAGAATGCCCTCAGAACTCACCTTGCCTGAACATTAGGAGAGCTGGAAATTTGTGAAAATTAATGAATGTCTGAAGGATGTAGGGGCAAAGATGCTTTAGCTCCCAGCCGCTGTTTCAGACAGCTCTGAGATGTGACTTGTCTTCAGAGCTTCCCTGTGGAGTGTGAGCCAAAGTCATGTTCATGAAATCCAGCAGCATACTGCACACTGGTTTCACTTCTCCACCTCACTTCCCATACCCTTGCTAGTTTTCCCCAGGAACACCTTCATCTTCACATGAGTCCTCATCTTGGAAGTAATACATTTTGTACTTGTGATGAGTCCTTGACTGTTGGTCTGTGGGGTAAGAGTGTACTATGGGAACTGCTAAGTGAAGTCAGAACCAAGACGGCAGCCAGAGAATTAGTTCGGGGTTAGCAAAATGTCAATACACAGAACTGAACTGTTTAAAATATCCTCAGTATAGTTGGTCTTTTACTTTCAATATTTATCAAGTATATTCTAATTCCCCATTAAGCTATATAATGTAAGAAATTATTCTTTATCATGAAGATTTGTTTTATCATCAATGTTCAAATTTCAGAGAAAATTTGTTATATTCGTATATTTACATTATGTCTGTGTTTAGCATTTTTTTCTTTAAATTTTTCACCGAAACCTCCTCAAATGCAATAGGTGCCCTTGCTTTCTACTTTCTCTATAGCATATAAAGCTGTAGGTCATATTCAGATGTTGCATTTTGGAGCAGAACTTGATGAATATATACAGCATTACATAATTAATGTAGTAAAAAAGGCACGTTATTAAATTCTTTAAAGTAGATATTTCCAAGGTATTTCAATCACTTATTTTCAGATAGATATTTTACTTAATCTTTTTTTTTTTTTGCTTTATGCATGTGGAAATGATGTTTGGAACAGATTTTTGCTACTTTGAAGTGCTCTTTTTTTCCCAGATGAATAACTGATACAGTACATTATGCCGCTTGTGGCTTATTATGACAGCTTTGGGACATCCCACATTGTAGGCAGCTCCTCGTTGTGATGAAACATAAAGTTCGGTAGACCTCAGTTTTAATCCTGGCTCCAATACATATGACTGTGGCACCTTGGGAAAATTATTTCTCTATCTGTAGATCAGTTCCCACTTCTGCAAAATTATATCTACCCCATGACTATTAATACTTTAATCTCCATTTTGGGACTTTAAATCATGACTGATGTCTTCTAGGGTCATGCTATTTATGACACTGACACTTTTCAGAAAAGAAATAATTGAATGATTTTTATTTTTAATGAGGTACATTATCCTTCTTAAAGAATGCATTCTCTTGTAATTATTAAATAATGTTCTCCTGTCACCTTCTAATCATCAATCCCCTTAAACTTAATAGAAATTATGCATATGCAATGATTTGGACAAACTTTTCGGCTATAATACTAAACAGGAGGTTACATATAGTGTTCAGATATGTGAATGCAATATTATCTCTACAGGGGCACAGGGCTTAGGCAATGCCAGAGTGACTAATCCAGGTCCACACTGCTAGGGTTATGCCCATGAAACAGACTACCCGAAGGCATTCAGTCCATCTTCACTGAGAGAGTTTCATTCTCTCTAACACCCTGAGTGAGTCCGGTTCCATGAGGATTTGCCTTCAATCATCCAAACCAAAGAATCCTAGCTCCTTACGCCCCACAGTAGCCACAGTAGCTGTCTCTAGGGCCTGATGAAAGTTTTGGCTGAGCGTACCCCAATACAATCTCAAGAAACATCAGGCAGCTCATTACATGTTCTGGAAAAGAAAGGAAGCCTCTAGGACTCTTTCTTCTTCAAAAGGAAACAAAACTCCTTATCTTTGGGGGCCGGCCCGGTGGCGCAGCGGTTTCGTCCACGCTTGGCAGCCCAGGGTTCGCGAGTTCGGATCCCCGGCGCCCGCAGACGCACTGCCTGTCGGCCACGCCGTGGCGGCGTCCCATATAAAGTGGAGGAAGATGGGCACGATGTTAGCCCAGGGCCAGTCTTCCTCAGCAAAAAGGGGAGGATTGGCAACAGATGTTAGCTCAGGGCCGGTCTTCCTCACCAAAAAAAAAAAAAAAACTCCTTACCTTAAAGTAGCTCCTCTTTGACTCCCTAGAGCTGTAATCCACACACCACCCTCTCTTCTTTAGCTCCAAAGCATACTTCCTGATACCTCTCACACAGCTGAAATCCAACCCTGGGCCAGAGCTGCACTGGGACACTGGTCCCCACAGCTGCCCGTAGGCTGGAGCTAGTACTGGACTCTACATCTCAGACACCCAAGAGGAACCCCCAAACCCTGTACTTCTCTGAAGAATTTCCAGCACTAAATGACAGCTACCTCATTCTTGTCTCCGACATTATTGCTTTGCCCAATAAAGTGAGGCTCCCCTGTATGTTGATATTAAGCATTTAGCTCCCTCTCCAGCCCCCAAGTTATTACAACTCTGTTGTCTCCCAGCCACGACCTGGCCTTAAATGAATTCTGATTCTTCTCCAAAGATCAATGTCACTGCATGGGGTTGTGCACTGCAAATCCCCAGAATCACCATTTACACAGACCTAGGCTGACCAATACATGTGGATAATGAGCACTTGATATGTGGCTAGGGGGACCACCACCTGTCTGAGACACCAGGCAACTAAATTTTTTATCTTATTTTAACTAATTTAAATTTATATTTAAAAACTGACTTCGGGAACAACTTGGGTATGTGAGTCTAGTTTCTTAACTATAAATTTTATGAAACTTAAATGTAGATTATTTCTGAAGAAAATTTAGCTTCTGAATTAAGATGTGCTATAAGTGTAAAATACATACCATATTTAAAAAAGTTAGTATGAAAAAGCAAAATATCAAATTAATAATGTTTATATTAATTACACATTGAAATGATAATATTTTGATATACTAGGTTAAATAGAACATTCATAAAATGTATTTCACCTATTTATTTTTACTTTTTTAATATGGTTACTGGATAATTCAAAATGACATATGTGGTTCACTTTATATTTTATTGGCCAGCACTGCCATAGACTATAACGTGGATGATGCCCTCTAGAATTGTGCAATGTACAACCTACAAAAACATGCTTGGTGACTCTATCAATGACAGTGATTCTTCTGCAACTCCTAGGATTGTCTACTAGTAGCTCAATATCCTTCATTGTTTATGGCTCTGGATTACCATTTTTCCCATTTTCTAGAAACACTTTCAAGTGAAAACAAACAAATTCTTGGCCATTGAGGCTAATGCCATTAGATTCTACCACCTTCTAGCACTTCTTGTTGCTGTCATCTACTGTACTTCTGGTCACTTCCCTTATTTCTTGAAGACAGAATCTGACTCCATTTTTCTGTTGAACTCAAGACCTGTCTTTATGGTGTCCATGCCGATAACCTATCCAAAATAATAGTCTCGTGTTTATTTGACTTTCTCACCTTCAATAACCTTTCATACAGTGGTGACCTTCCTCTATGGCCACACACTGGACTTAGTCATTACCTGGATGTCTGATTTCCCTGAAATCTTATATTTCAATAGCCAATTATCTGGTTATAACCACATGTTCCCCTAGTTCTTCCATGTCCTGGGCTATATTATAAATGGTCTTTGGTTGCTTAGAGACATCCTTGTCATTGATGCCTCCTTTTTATCTCAGTCAGACTTCCTGGAGACTCTCTACATTCTCTACATATATGTAATCTCAAGGAATATTTTCTAAACATTCTTAAATTCCTAATATCCTGAACTTTCTGTAATATATACCCAGCTGTCTTCTCTCTTCTATTCCTACATAAATAAGTGCTGCTAGAGAAAATTACACAATATTCTAGATTGTTGTATCTATAAGTCATAAAATTGATGATCTTCAACAACAGTTGTATCCTTAAGAATGTCCATTAACATTTTAGTAGCTTTGGTGTGGGTCTTGTATCATTGCTCTCTATGACTTTTCCAAAAAAAAAAAAAAATTCCATAAGCCCCTCAACCGTTCCCCACCTACTCATAGCAAACTTTCCCTTCAACTTTACTGAGAAATCTAAAGTTACTAAGTATGATTGTTTTTGAATTCTTTTCTCCTATCTACAAACTCCTATTATATATCTATACTTATTCCTACTTCTGTTCTTCCAGTATCAGAGGATGGTTGTATCCTTTTACACCTCTTTAAGTTCAACTCTTGCACCTGTGCTTTCCATGAATGACATTGATACAGATAATAATTAAAACAATCTTCATTTCATGAGAGTTAACCTTGTGCCAGGTGATGTGCTAAGTACATTACAAAAATTAATCTCACTAATACCTCATAAAAATTTTATTCGGTAGATACTATTTTATCAGGTAGATAACCATTTTGTGTGTGAAGAAATGAAGTTGAAAGATGTTTCATGACTTTATCAAAATTGCATAGCTAACAAAAAGTAGGGACAAGTTTCTAACTCCGGGCTGGATTAATCTAAAGGCAGTGGTCTTGAACACTCTACCATAGCAGCTTACAATAGACCCCTAGGACCTCTGAAACCTTACTCCATACGTTATGGAGTTTCTCGACTGTACTCTCGGCTCCTTTTTTTCTGAAACATTTTCAGATATCACTCATATTAAAGCAGACAACACATCTTGGCCACATCCCATCTCTTGCTTTATCTCATTTTTCTTCTTTGCTTCCATCCAAATATCTTGAAAATGTAGTCTACATATGCTGTCTCCTCTTCTTCACCTTCATTCTTCTAGCCACAAAACTTTGGGTGCCTCCCCCAAAATTCTACGGAAACCACTCTTGTAAGGGGCATAAGCGAAGGATACAATCATCCTCTAATACTGGAAGAAGAGAAGTAGGAATTAGTATAGACATATAATAGGAGTTTGTAGATGGGAGAAAAGAATTCCAAGACAATCATATCCCATTGATAAGCCAACCTACATTTTCTAGTCTTTGTATTACAGGATCTCTTTGCTGCATATCACTTTTGGATTCTCTTGATCAAAGACACTCCACTCCTCGTTTTGCTCATTTCTCTGTGACCTCCAGGTTTCTTTGAAAGCTAGCTCTTCCTCCACCACTTACACATTAATCTTTCTTGGTATTCTGTGTCCAGTTGTTCTTATTCCTGTGCTAAATAACTATGAAATATTTCAACCTCTAGCATATCTTCAGAGAGCGTGTGCATACTAACACCTCTTAAATTTGATTGGCAAGCTAATTTCTATCTTGAATTTCTATTCAGTATATATAAATCTGAATCTTCAAACATCTCTCTACATCTGCTTCCCTTTTGTGCCTATATTGTTGGCCTCATTTAGTAGCACAACCCTCTGATTCACCCAAGATAGAAACTTGGGAGGGATCCTTTATTCTTGCCTCTGTCTGTTTTTGCTGCCTCACATCTCCAACTATCATTTCCTTACTGGTTTTTCTCTATAATTATTTTAAGAATTTATCATCATCCCCATATTTTTAGAATTGTGAGCCAAGTCCAAGCCTTCAGTCATAAAAAGTACATAGAGAAAAAATGGAGGGCAAGCATCACTGAGAGAGTCAGTGAATTAATGGGAAATTTTTTATGGGGTAGTCAGATAAGGCTTCTATAAGGTGGTATCATTTGAGTAGAAGCTTGAAGGAACTAAGTGTGGTTATACTGCAAACAGAATTTTAAGCCAAGGGAGCAGCAGGCACAAGAAATAGCAAGGAGGCCTGTGTAGCCGGAGAGGAGTGAGGGACAGTAGGATATAAGGTCAGGGAGGTGCTGGGTATAGGCAGATAAATAAGGCAAGACTTTATAGGTCCTTGTAAGGACTTCAGAGGCTTTTACTTTGAGTGAGATTGAAGTCCACCAGAGAATTTTTGAGCAGGAAAATATGTTCCTTCCTGATTTTCAAACGATTGCTTATACTGCTGTGTTGATAACAGGTTGGGGCAGGAAGAAGGTGCAATAATAGAATCAGGGAACAGAACTGATGCTGGATGGGAGCAAGTGTTAGTTGTGGCCGTGGTAAGAAGTGGTCAGATGCTGGATCTATTTTGAAGGAAGAACTGGTCAGGTTTGCACATGGGGTATAAGTGAAAGAGAGGAATGATGGAAGATTCCAAAATTTCTGGCCCAAGTGGGAGGTGGAGTTACCATTTATTGAGATGGAAAAGATTCCAGGGAAAGCAGGTCACAAGGCCAGAGTTGGTTTAAAAATCAGGGGTTTTGTGTCGCTCCTTAGCATGACAATCAAGAATCTCAATTTCCCGGCCTGTGCCCATCTGAATCCATATTTCTCACCACATGCTAACTCTCACTTTAAGCTCTAGCAAAACCAAATCACCAGCTAATCCTCCTTTAACAAACACTGTTTTTGACTTTGATGTCTTTAATTATATTAAACTCCTTAAATGAGATTTTACAAAATAAATTCTATTAATACTTTAACCTCCTTCAAGAAATATTCCCTGAACTCTCCTCAGCAAATTAGGTCATCAGTTCTTTATGATGCCACAATAACCTTCACATTTATATAATTTCACTGCCACATGGTGATGTAATCCTTGTACAATTATCATGTTCACGCCATGCCCCTGACCTAGTTCCTTAGTTGTGAGCTACTTAGTGGAAGCTCACTGTTTGATATAAAACTAAAACAAGTTGGTATTTAATAAATATTTGAGTGAGGGAGTATATAACAAAGGAAAGAAGAGAGGGAGAAAGGAAAGAAGCATTCTGTCTGCCCTACTAGGAAGCTCAGGTCCCTCAAATGAGTAATGGGGAGAAACTCTTTAATAATCCTCTTCATTAAGACAGGTTCCTATGCCCTTCTGATTCATACTCAGATATCACCTGAGCCTTCTCCAAATTTGGAGCTGGGGACACTCACCAGTGTGCTTTGGACAAACAATGCCTCTCCTCATAATGATGACCCAATCTCAGAGTCCCTAGAAAGTTCCTTTGTCAACATTTCAGATGTTTAAGTCCCACATGCAAATGAATCTTTAGAGGTGGTATGTGCTCAGCTCAATGCATATTTATTGAATGACTGGTATCTCTCATTCCCTCTAAGCTGAGCAACATTTCAAGTCTTATTTTGATACTTAGTCTTTTCTGTCAGGCTTTTCCAAGTCTTGACTTGTGTTGCTGTACGTTAGAACTGTTTGAGAGGGCCATGGCTGAAGGATCAACATTGTTATCTTAGTCTGCATTGCCACTCTAATAGAAGTGGTGCCAGTCCATTAGTTTAGGTTGCTTCTTTGAAAAGATGTAGCCAAATGTACTAGATTAGCCTTGTTTTGTTGGAGGTATTTTGCCTAAAATTGAAAATTTAGATTTACATGTAGCAGACAGGGTGTTGTTTTCTTTTTAATTTTTTTTTGTTCCTTCTTTTAGATACAGGATGTCTTAGTAATAAAGAAAAAGAAAAAGAAAGATTGCTAATGTTCTCTCCCAGCCCGAATAACTCAGAGTTACATAAGTGTTTATGAATAATGAATGTCTAATTGAGGTGCCTGAAATATGAATAACAGTATATTTCATACTGCAGTGAGATGTAGAATTCTCATTCGGCAACAGGATTTTTATTTCGCCATTTCTGCCTTCTGTTATTCCCACTGTTGAGTGTGAAACTAGCACAGATAACACTTCAGTGCTTCTGAAGGACTCAATCTCACTTTTTTCTGTACCAGCTAAGCCATCCAAACAAAGAAAAAAAGTGGTAGGGGGAGATCCCTATGAGTTGAGAACAAAGCGAACCTTAAATCTCTATTAATCCAATAAACAGAAGTAGAATCACAGGGTTTAGATTTTAGACTCAGTGAGAAATCTATTTGAATTTAAATTGTTGGCATTCCAGAAGCTGATTAACATGTTTCAGGCTGTTAACAAAACATCTTGCTTGTCTCTCTCTCCTTGGTGAATCCTTGCCATGTTATTGATAAATTGCTAAAGAGAACTGGTGATTTCCAAATGTATGTCATATCAACAGGGAGAAAATTTCCCATGACCATACAAGAAGGCCAGCATTCTTTCTCTGTTTTACTCGTTGAACAGTATGCCTGGTCTGCTCTGAGTCCGCCTCCCCAGCACTGCAAGGAGCACCGAGGGTCCTGGTTGGCATCTCTGGGCTGTCCACCCACACTTCTCACTCTGAACCACAGAAAGCTGGACTATGAACTGAGGGAACCAAACCCTGTCTCCAGACCCTATAGAGAAATTCCTGACTGAATCATGCAGATAACGCAGTATTTTTGCTGGAATTGCATTGTTTGGACGTATCCAATAAGCATCCCTAAAACTGGGCCATCTGGGTGTTTTCTTCCAGGTCTGATAGGCACTGTTTGAGAGTCTGGCACTCATTCCTGGGAAGAGGTTAGGCTACTTGCAGGTTACACAACCTCTCTTGTTCCTCATGTCTGATGCCAAGCTAACGCTAGTCCTTTGAGTAAGAAACCAATAAACACTACTTGTTGTCCAAAGTAGAACTACTTGGTTTCAAATTTCTCTTTTAATTGTGGAAATTCAAATACAATGGTTAGAATTGAAAACGTAACGCATTTATTGCTTCTTTGACATTCTCTTTAGAAAATTATTTTCCATCGTAAATGATTAAGTCTTAAATTATATGTAGAGAAGACAGAAAATAATAACTTTGAAATAATTGGTCAAATAGTTTTTGTTTTACTTATTCCAATACCTGATATACAGAAGACCAGAGTATAACTGAATCAATTCCCTTGGCAGTCTTAACTGTGTGGGGGATCAAAATTTGCCACCCCAAAATGTGCCTCTTCAGCTTGATATTTTTAAGAACAAAAGACTCAGAAAGAAACTTTGACCTTCTCTCTAACTACCTAAAAGCATTTAAGATAGAAGGCCTGTCCCAGGAAGGAGCTATCACTGGAGATAACTCTAGGTGTGGTAGACAGGAAGGTACTTAGCAAGGCCCATTTTTAATCAAAGTTCTCTCTTGGGTCTCCTTGCCGTCTATAGATGGCCCAGCAAACCTTTGTTTACCAAACACTTACTTTTTCATCTCCATGTGAATTCCCTGTCTCCCCTTTGAAGTCCCAAACCACTGTCTCCAACATCTTCCTTTGTCTTTAGCTAAAGATGGTATTTATGGTGGTGGCTTCAGCCATTTTGGGGTGTTATTCAGATTTCCTGAGTTTCTTCCATGTATGCAAGTTATTAAACTTTGTTTGATTTTCTTCTCTTATTCTTTCTCATGTTAATTTAACTCTTAGACCAGTCAGAAGAAGTTGGAGGGTAGAGGAATATTCTTCTTCCCCTATAATAGGTTTCCAGGAGATATGGTCATTCTTCTAAATAATAACAAAAGGAAAGGCAACATGTAATAATGCTGAATGCTTCATTTGGAATGGAAGAAACAATTCAATGCTTGATAATGATCATACACAGGAATATTATTATTATTAATGCTAGATTAATACCCATCTCATACCAAACAGAGATCTAGTTTATGGCATGTCTAGTAGATCGCAGCCATTTTCTATTTTGTGGTTGAGTTTTATTTCTGTTATTCATTTCCTTTCACTTTGTACTGACTTACTCTTTTTCTCCATGTGTGTTTTGAACATTAAGAGTGTTAGTGACTTTAAAAAATATTGCTTCTGTCAGTTTCTAGCATATTGGTGCTGCACATCAGTAGTTTTTTCTTATTTCAATTCTTTTGTGGGAGATAGAATGTTGGTCTCATTGTTTTGTTCCAATCTTCGCTGTTCTCACATGTATAATATTTCAAGTACAGTTATGTCTTTTTTGCCTACCACCTTGTATCATATGAATTCAGAAACAAGACTGAAAGAGTCTAGATTTTGGCTAGGCTTTTAGTGTAGAAAAAAGAAAGGATACGTCTTTTAAAATTATATTATTATATGCAAGTATTACAAACAATATCTTAATTATCCTTTGATTATAACAAAGAAAATAAGCATGGAAAGAAATCACAAGTCAATATATACTTCTCAAAAATAAAATAGAGAAATGTGTCTGTTTGTGTTCTAAAACACCAGTGGGAAAACTTTAGCTGTGCTCTATAACCAACTCAAATATTATTCCAATATTTCCTAAAGAAAAGCTCACATAGGCAGGGAAGATACGTGAAGAATAGAACAGTGAGCAATTGTGAAGTCAGAAGAGTTTGTTTCAAATACTCAAATCTGCTTTCTGTTAGCTGTGGCCTTGAGCAGGAATCTAAACTTTCTGAGAATTTAAGCATTTTTATCCATAAAACTGATTTTTATTACTTCTAAATTCTTTCCTAGGGCTTTTGTAGGGATCAGATGAGATAATGTGTATATGCCAGCATTTGTTTCAATATCTGTGAGTATCTACTCTGTGCCAGGAACCATCGTAGATGTTGGGTATACACAGATGCATTAGACATAGCGCTTATGTTCAACTCACACCCAGTCTCACAGGGTCAGACAAGTGAGTCTACAATACGACACTGTATACCAAGTTCTGAGATAGAAAAAAACATGCCACAGAGAGATATACCTCTTCTAGCCATCAATGATGATTCTTTGGAAAGGTGACATCTAAACAGTACTGGAGGACAAGCAAGCTTAATGTTGACACAGTGTATGAAGAATGAGCTATATAATAAAAATCCGGAGACCAGTGGGAATGGCTTATAATGTAATGCAGCTTGAATGGAAGGCATGGAAGGATTGGGGTGGGGGCAGTGGCACCACCCTTTGGTTTTCTAGCCTCTCTGGGACTCATTAGTTGTGATCGCCAGCTCTTCCATGGTGAGGCAGGGAGCACCATTTCTGCCCTGTTCATGGCTCCCTCCTGTTGGTACTGAAGGGGAGAAAGAGCATTTTCTACCCACTCTGGGTCCTTTTTGGCTGGGCTACAAATTAAATTGACATGAGGTTGAATAGCAGGAGAAAATCAAACAACTTTATAACATGTATACATGGGAGAGACCAGGGGAAACTGACTCTCAACAAAATGGCTGAGGTTCTCCTCTTACATAGACAAGGGGGGTATTGGGGGATGGGTCAGCTATGGGAGATTACCAGAATAGCACAGTGAGGTTTTTATGCAGATTTAAGGCCTCGGCCTTCCACACTGACAAGTTTCTAGATGTGAGGTCATTCCCCCTTCTTCCCAGTACAGAGAAGGAGATATCTTTACAAATGGAGATTTCCCTTACAAATGTAAATGTCTGGTAAACAGAACTTTAATAAGAATGGGTGTAGCAAAGACCCTCCCAGTCTATTGATACCCAGAGTTATCCAAGGTGATGGCACATCCAGGGACAGGCCTTCATCCCAAATCTTTTAGACAGTTGGGGGGGGAGGGTGGTGAAGGTCAAAGCCTCCTTCAGAGCAAGGTAAAGAGACACATTTTGGGGTGGCCAATTCTGATCTCCCACAGTACTATTCTAAAGCTCAGTTTAATCATCCTCTTCTGGGAACCCTATTTGACCCTACAGGAACACACGGCCTTATTAAAATGTAAAAAGAAGAGACTCTAGCAGTGACTTATGAATCTCTAATATCCCAGATGCATGTAGACCACAGAAGCATGTGGTTTCAACTTCCACTCTCTCTAGAACAGTCAGGAAGAGTAGAGGAGTCAACAATACTTTTTTTCATCACCTTCACAGTAGATCCCACAAGGCTTATCTACTGTTCTAAGCATCAGTTGACAGCAAAAAAAAAAACAAATTAAAAAACTCAAATTAATATTCCACTGAAATACATATGTGCCGGAAACTGGATAGGGAAAAATCCACAAAAGTGTGTAATTACGCATTGTCCGTACTTATGCTCAGGCACAAACCTCCCAAAACAAAGTAATTCACTCTGGAGGCAGAAATCTTCCTGGCTGCAGATATCTGGTGATGTGGAGGTAACAGCTATAATTCATGCAAGGATCCTCAAACTGAAATAAATAGCATTGCCCACTGATTTTAAAGTAGAAAACAGATACAAAGGAAGTAAATTCCAGAAGCTGCTGAGAAGGAAAATAAAGTGAAATAAAAACATGCAATGTGAATTCCTTACATTGCTAAGAAAATAAAAACCGCTAAGAAAAAGTAAAATAAAAGTGACCTTTGGGGGAAAACCTGGGGAATAAAGCATTCTGCATTTTGTGTTTACATTTTAACATTAAAGAGGCAAGAACAATAAAAGTAGACTGTCTTAAATGTCATGGTTTATTGTCAGCAGTATTGATGTCAAACATATATCTCAGTTTTAAAGCAAGGGGATGAGTAAACAATGTTGATTGTTCATTTGCAGAGTAGAGAGAAGGCGGTGTGCCAACAAAGGCTGGACTGCTTGGAATTGTTATTAGTGACAATATTTTTAGAATTAGTTTTGGAAGGCATGAGTATAAAAGAGAGGTAATTCTATATTTTTTTTATTCTTCTCAAAGAAAAATGTGTGAAAAAATTCATTAATTTGCTGAAGGTATAAAGACCAGGGTCTATTCATTCTAATAAGCACCACCTAACCAGGTTGCTAATAAAGCTATTACTACATTAAATCCTCCCAATAGTCTTGGAAATAATTTGGCCTGCTTTTTCTCTTACTGAATGAAACAAGGGGAAGGAGGCAAATAGGAAAAAGCATGGAAGTTTCTCTAATCATAGAAGAGTAGATACTGAAGAATGATGGGGAGTCACTCATCTGGTATAGAGGAAATGTAATCATAGGGTTTGAGGTCTATTTTTCACATGCGTGGTTGTTTCTGCCCTAACCTTTCAAATGAGTGGACCCTGTGCAGTGCCCCTCACTGGGCAGTGTCCTTCATACGATCAGCTGATGTGAGATTTCCAGACAGTGACTTGTGGACACGCCCTGCTTATTTCTGGCCTTTGTTTTTTCTCATAGGCTACACTGCTGCCACTAGGACACAGAAAGTCTCTCTTATGGGCCAGATGCTAGATATAAGGACTGATAGAAGGTGTTTTGTTTCCCAAAGGCACCTGTTCAGTTGGATGCAGCAGCTCCAACTGAAGTCCTCATCTATGAAGGAAGTATCCTGAGATAAGAGGGGCATGCTCTACCAATTCAACATCATTATCCTATGGTTCCTGTTCCACAATTTTGACAGCATTGGGAGAACATCAATACCGTGGGGCCGTTTCCCAATAGTTCTGCATGTACATACTAAAAAACAGATACTAAATTTTTAAACTTATAAATGATGATAATAATGTTTGCTCTAGCTATTTATTCTCTATTGTTGCCTGGATCCCAATTGGCTACATCAGTGATTAAATAAGTTGAGAGAGAATTTTTTGGAAACTGAAACTGCTGCCAAATACTCACTCTTGATGTAACAAGTCATCCCAACATAGAAGCAACAAGCATTTGAAGTTTAAAATGCGTAGAATGATATATGAAATAAATCTGATTCGATATATTTGTTGTTCACTCATTCAGAAAATATTCCTTGAGAGTTGAGCATGTGCAGAATATTGTGTTAAAGAAGAGGTTTGAGATTGTGTGAAGAATTCTATTTTTAAGATGAAAACTTCTGACATGGTACAAATCATTCACAAAACTTCTCCACCTTCTTGGAAAAGATGTGAAAAATATTAAAGTCTCTCTTTCAACAAAATGAGCATATGTCAAAGGGATAAGTAAACATTTAATCTCCAAAACACACCATTGGTGTATATTCTGGAATGATTTAGAAAGAAAAATTCAACTTGTAAAAACTTTGATAAATATTTTCTCCCAGATAGTCTGGCTATTTTCAAAGTTATTTGATAGGAAGTATCTCTGTGCACAGAGAAAGAAGTGGTCCAGACCACTAAGAATCTGTAGTGGTTCGTTAAGATCAAGACCAAGGAATTATGATCACTCCTGGCTACAAGGTGAGAAGTTTCAGAGATGACAGAGTCCTAGAGATGATCTAGTCCAAGTCTATCATGACCAAAGTGAGGTAATTGGGGAAATTAAAGAGAGAAAGTGGTCCACAGTCTCTCCTAGGGCAAAAGAGAAATCTAGTTCTAACTCGGCATCAACAGATCTACCAAGACCTATTTATTCTATACATTTTCTCAAAATAAATATTTATCTAAATACATTTCTTTGCCAGTTCAGATGTGAAGTTTCCCCACCCCATATGTCCTAAACTTTATAGGGCAAGTACTAAATAGCGTGGTTTTCAATATTGTGTGTAAAGTAAAATTAAAAAGCATATATTACAAATATCTTAATTGAGTATTCATAATTTTCCCACTCTTTCAAACAATCAGCTATTAATATTATGATATAAGAAGAGTGTTAGAAAATTAATATCCCAGAGCTATTTCAAAGATGGTAGCCGTGGTTAATGGAAGAGCACTGATTCTAATCTAACTCATGATTTTCTCAGTGGTAAATATTAAGATATTTGCTACAAACATAGCAAAATAGCAACCTCCTAAAAAATCATTAACTAAAAAGTTCTTCATCTCAAATGCCCTAGATATAAAACCTCCCTTTCTTCAATTAACTCTAGTTCACTCTGCTAAACCAAAAGTCATCATCCATCACACTATTATCAAAGAGCCTTTAAAAGCAGTATTTTTAGAAACACAGGAGTGAACCCATGGGACACAATTGTACTTCTCTGCGTATTAAACAAACCTCATTTAAAACCCTTGATGTGCAAAGTGTTTGGTTTAATTATATAAAAACGTCTCCTAAAGTGAAAGTGTGTTCTGTTGGCCCTAAAGATGCTCCATGATAAAGAAGGTCTCCCTGATTGCCCTAGAGAGGACCACAGAACACATTATTCGATTTGTGGGGAAATGTGTGTTTTCATAGCACAAGCTAACATCACACACCTTGGGAAACAGTGTTCTATGGGAAATCCAGCACAGGTTTCTATGGCGAACACAAAAGAAGGTATTAAAATTCTAACGTTATAAAATTTGGTGCCACAGCAGAAACATAGCAATATTATTTGCAAATTGAAAAGGCATGTCTAAACAAATTTATGAGCCATTCCCTGGTGAACAATGTTCCATCATTTTTAACAAGTGTCAATGATACAAATGTGTCATGTATTGCACATTTAATTGTTTAAATCTCCTAGTGAAGCCAAAAGTTTGATTTATATTTGAGAATTAAAATAAAAAACATAAATTAAAACTTACAGTGTCAGTTAGATGGCAACTCTCATTCAAATGGAAAGGTGAATGCAGAGACTTATTGATGGCTTTAGAAGAAATCATTTAAAAAATATTTTTTAAAAAATAGTCAGAATTTATAGGGCTGAGGGGAAAAAAATGATATTTTTTTATTCTCCCTAATGTCCAGAACAACTGCCTTTGGCTTTTCTGAGGATCATAAAATTAATAAATAATTATTAAATTGTATTCTATAAGATCTAATTCAAGTGTTTAAAGACAATAAGAACATAATAACATTTAAAAATCACTGACATTAACTTTATCATTTGAATTGAATGGAGTTTGAGATGAAAAGACTTGGGAAACATTTAGTTTAATGTAAGTAGTAGCCCAATTATGCAAAAATCATTACAATTATTTAAAATGTTATTTTATTGATCTTTCAATTATTATGATATTTTTATGTTAGATGATGATGATAAAGGAAACACACATACACATTGGCAAATATACAAATTGTGGCAATCGCTTTTTAGGGAGGCATTGTTTTTGTAGTGACAAGGGTATTTCATTCAATCCTGGCTTTAAAATATTAATATGTGCAGTGTTGTTTTCAGGAATTGAGGGTAATTGATGAGAAAGATACTAATATTTAAATACAATACAGTTTGTGTAGATTATTTCATTTAATCTTCACAACAGCTCTGCTACATTGTATAATTGATTCCATTTCAAAATATCAATGGGGGACCATACCTCCAGGATTACCCTGGTATAATCATTAATAGCACTCTCTTTCACTGTCAAATGTTCCTGGTTTGGATGATAAATTTTATAACCATAACCACAGAAATCAGGAAACCAAGATGCAGAAAGTTTAAATAATTGACTACTACCATACTCATCCTTGGTCGATTTCATATTGGAACCTAGTCATGCATGAATACAAGTCATTCTCTTTCCACTACTCAGCACTGCATGAGTGCTGGCAAAATCAGCAGGTGTTTTCAGAAGAGTAATTCGGAGATGAAGAAGAAGTACCCAGTCCAAATAGGAATGTCAAATATTCTGAAATGCTACATTAGAAAATCATTTCTCTGGATTTTTCTGCTCCCAAGGATCTGCTCTGAAAAGGTAAATGGTCCTAGGGGAGAAGTAACACCTCAACCGACAAATTTGCACTAAAGTAACAATGAATCATCAGTGAGTGGGAAATGGAGCAGATTAAGAGAAATGCTGAGTAAGTGGTAGAGGCTGGAGAAGGGAAAGAGGGAAAACAGTAGAGGAATCTGCCAACACGGACAGAAGCTCACCAGTTGGGAACTTCCGTCTATTTCAGAATTTAAGCCTTGATGTTATAGTCTAAGAGAAGAGCTTCCTAATAAGGGTTAAGAATACTACCTGACCTGGCAGATACTGGCTGCCAGGAGTGGGCCATATGGCACAGGGGAATGGATCAGCGACTGGATAGAGCAGAGGAGCCAGAGGCATTACTGGCACAACGAGGGACCATGTCCTCATGGAAGCATTGTGATTTCTTTCCCAATCAGAGCCTATCAGCTACAGTTCTGGGTTTAATTAGTTGTGACTGATCTTTTTAATATTTAAAACAGAAAGGGGAGAAAGAATAGAAAAAGGAAAAGGAGGTGTTTTACAAATACAACTAAGGGACAAGAGAATTGAGGGTGCAAGAAAGGAGAGAAGATTTTGCTTCCAGGCGTAGCAGGAACAGACTTCTGAAAAGCAGAGTAAGGTATGATTACTGACTGAGACACCTAGGAGCCTGCAAGAGGTGGTCCAGCATGTGTAAGCATGGAATTGTGAACTGGAGAAGAGGTTGTCGTTATGCTAATTCCTAAAGCTCCCGACCGATCGACCGACAGGAAGCAGAAAATGCTAAAAGCAATGATTTAGCCAAGCCAAAGCATCAAGGGATGGCAACGCTTATTACCTTCAGTGATGTCTTTTAAGAGAAGGGAAAATTGTGGTTCTTTTTAAGACACAAGTGTGGACATTAAGAGATCTGTTCGAGCAGTCTTTCCAGATGTCTGTTATACACGTATTCCTCCCAGAAGTGATCATCAATTATGTGGCCTATAAACACAATCTGTTCTCCCTGCTGGAGGAAATAAAGGATAAATAACTTCAAAACAATGCCACCACCACAACCCTCTGCCCTTTGCTTTACAGGGAAGACGACAGGCTCCTAAAATGGGAGGAATTATCCAGGAAGCAAAGCTAAAAAAGAAAAAGTCTCTGAGGAGCAGTAAGCATTGAAGGATCTACGAAGTACAGGTAAGTGGCAAGAGGGTGAAAAGAAAGAAAATTATTCAAGATCTGCATCACTCAAGAAACTCTGAGATTTCATGACTGGGTTGTTCTGGCCATACAAGCATAAATCAAACTTGATGCAAACCTTCCACCCCTTTTAGGTTCTATCCTTGGGTTAATTCAGATGCAGCCCTGATCCTGCTTCATCTGGAATAATCGAACACGAACAGTGTTGGGTCTGAGTAGAGGACATGCATTCTTACCCCTGCACTGTTGCTCCCTTGCTGTGCCACTTTAGAATCTAAAGGGTAGGCTCTCAGTTAATGTCTTCTTAGGTTTCTATATTTATTATTCTGGTCTGTAACATGAGGACAATAATAACTCTTTTT
Organism: Tapirus indicus; assembly: GCA_031878705.1. Lineage (NCBI taxonomy): Eukaryota > Metazoa > Chordata > Mammalia > Perissodactyla > Tapiridae > Tapirus > Tapirus indicus. The sequence goes on along the minus strand of CM062917.1, from coordinate 162,024,282 downwards.
TTGTGTGTGTGAGGAAGATTAGCCCTGAGCTAACATCTGTTGCCAATCCTCCTCTTTTTGCTGAGGAAGATTGGCCCTGGACTAACATCCATGCCTGTCTTCCTCTACTCTACGTGGGATGTCACCACAGCATGGCTTGACAAGCCGTGTGTTGGTCTGTGCCTGGGACCCGAACCTGCAAACCCTGTGTTGCTGAAGTGCAGTGTGCAAAACTAACCGCTACAACACCAGGCCAGCCCCAATAATAACTCTTTTTAAATCAGGAGTTCTTTAGTAACTAGGAAGGCAAATTTACTCAAATTAGTTCAGGCAAGAGGAGGTGATCATTAGAATCAGAGAGGGAAATTTCCCAGACTCAAGCAGAAGTGCAGCCAGGGGTTATGGCACACTGGAACAGGGACCTGAAGGAGAAGAGGAATGACACCAGCGACTTTATCCACCCTCTGTGGATTCACATGGCCTCGTGCCTTCACTTCTTCACCAGCATCTGCGTCACTCCTCTCTCTTTGTCTTATTTACACATGGCCCATCATGGTTTCCCCAATAGTCCTCTCAGTCCCCAAATCTATGTTACATAAATAAAACAGAGATTCTGTTGGCATCAACTGAGATAATGGGTTCTCTCTAATCACCTGTGGCTGGTGGAGAGAGAGGAGGACCATGTGGTGGAATGGCTGTCCTTTTTGGGCAGTAGCAAGAGGATGATTTCTATAAAAGGCATGTGAAGTAGAAATTTGAAAGTTTGGCAGAAGGGATTATTGGCATCTCTAACCTAACATTCTATCTAAGAAGGTTTTTGTGAAGATCAAGTGACATTTAGAACAAACATGAAAGTAACCTGTAAAACACTATAGAAATGTAGGGTAGTAGATACCTATACAAAACTCTCAAAACTTTAATATCTGCGTCACCCTTTGGACAGAGTAACGCCTCTCATTGCCAGGGACTCAATGACGTAGGACTGGGAAACCTTCAGTGAATTAAGGATGTGGAGATAGAGCCTAAATATAGATCACAGGAGGTAAGTATTATTCCAAAAAAGCCAGACAAACAAAACCAAAAACTTAAAGCAGTCAGCTCCAAAAGACATGACAGAATTACAAATGGCTTTTCCATTTAAACATCACATTTCCCCCAGTCTTGTCATGCACTGGTTCCTGACATCCAGGTTGTAGCAGATGGATTTGTATTGTGGGGATCCAAAAACTAAACTCTATTTTATAAATGTGTGTCAATCTGCCATCTGAATGCATATATGCATTTATATTCCGCCTTTCTTACGTATTCATAAACTGTCTCTCTAAAATATTGAGGAATGTCATTTAAATAAAGGATAAAATTTGAAGCCAATGTTTATCAACATAATGCTCAACTGAATTTGTTCTTTTCTGTATTTGTATAATTAGTAAGTTACATTCTTTTATCCTTCTGTGTTAGTAAATGATCTTGCTTTCAGAGGCTTACATGGAAGATGGAGCAGATGATTCTTGCCAACAACGAAGTAAGAAAATATATCTTCAGTATTTCTGGCTTCCCTTACATATATCTTTTTTTCTCCCTCTTTGGAATTCTCTGTTGCCTTTGTCTCTCTTTGAGATATGTAATATCATGCTGCGCTAAAAAAAAAAAATCTATTCTCAAGAAATGTGAATTGTTAGCCATTCATACCTTAGCATGAATTTCAGCCAACATCGCTCCTTCCCGAGGGCATTTGCATCGGAAATTTATAATGGAATAAAAAGCTTTGTTTTTTTAAAAAATAACCATACATGGATGTCTTTTTGTTTTTTTCTTGGAGAGGAAATGACCCTCATCTTGCTTGCTACCTGGACCCATACTGAGCACTCAGCTAGGATGAAAGGTAGCCCTGCACATGGTGTCTTGTATGTACATGTAGAGGCAGAGCAGCATGACGACTGGAGATACAGCCAGGTGTGTGACAGTCTCAAACAATTAGGTAGATAGTATGGGATGAGGTGTGGAGAGAGTCATGCACAGTATACCACTGATAAGCAAAAGAGAACTTTGGGAGCCAAAAAGTACCTCTACATCCCCCACATAACAAATGTTGATAAAATGGGTCATAGGCAAGTTTAAATCTATAACTATATCATGGACAATGCTTCTCCCAGTGAATACTACTTTGTGATTTCACTCCGATGCATGACCGTGCATTGTATCAAGAGTCAAAGAGACAGAAATTGATGGCCAAATAGCTAAGAAACCATAACTTTTGTTCTATAGTCTTTTGCTTTTGAAATGTCTTTCTTTTGGGAAATGCATTGTATCTCTCTCTCTCTCTCTCTCTCTATATATATATATGTTCTATAAACTAGAGAAAACTATTATAAATAAAGACATTTCTCAAATCCCACCATCCTGTTTAAAAAACAGTTAACAATTTAGAAGTTTAATTTTAGATCCCTCACTCCACACATATGAGTAGACAAACAGATAAGTAGCTCGAAATAATCTAAAGTGGCATCTTGTACTAATTTAAAACAAAACCTATTTTAATGTAACTGTACTTGAATTCAATGAGAAGAAAAAAGAAACTATCGATGTTTCTTCATAAGAGGTATTAATTACCCCCAAATCAAAGACAAAATAAATTTGCACTTAAAGTTATAGCATCTAAGGCCTTCTACTCTGAAAGGTTAGTGGAAAAAAAGCACACATCTGTCTAATTCTCATAATTTGGCATTTTTATATTCTTGCATCTACAAAATTCATACTCTGTTCTACAACTGTAATTCCAAAGTTGTTTAGTGATAGTCTTATATTTAAATAAATTCACTGCTCAGCACCAGTCATTTGACCATGGTTTCTGTCTTTTTTTCTCTCATCTCATTGTTGGTAGGATTGTATCACTTGTATTCTCAAAGAGCTTGTATGCTTGACATAATCTGACTTGCCCAAATTCACCAAGTATAAAATTCATCAGTCATATTTTCCCATAAAACTTTCTAAAGAAACATTTTGTGAGTCTGCTTCCTCTAATTAAAGTTGTTGGCAATCTTTTGGTAACACGATACTTCTTTTAGGGAATATTGCATCCTCTTGACATCTAGAAACAAATGTGTTATTTCTTTTCTCTTTTGTATTTTGCTCCAGCTTTCCTAGTGCTGGGCTGGCCTGAATCATAATTATTATTAGGGCACGGCCAGGTTCTTGTTTCATGTTTTTCCATCTGTATTCATTTTTTTGCTTGTTTTTAGTGAATTTTATAGAAGAGGAATGAATTAAAATTTTCATTACTTTGACATCTTGAAGCAAAATTTTTGATAATTTAGAGTAACTTACTAACTCGCTCATGCCCATGGCCTGATGAATATCGTATTATACAAAGAGAAGCTAATTAAGACTACTCCTAAATCAAAAGTGTTTATATTTTCAAATTTATATCTCTCTACTTTTGCTTGTGTATCTTTATCTTTCACCAGGTCGTTTTACTGATTCTGGGCTCTTCATACATCTGTGAATTTCTCTATACATTATTCTGCCTTTTTCTTACCTACTTTATTCTCCCTTTTGGTCTTCTGAATTTCTCTGATCTTGTCTCTCTCTCTTCTCTGACGTCATTTTTTCCTTCTTCCCTCTTCCTTCTTTTTCCTTCCTCTTTTAGGTTTTCTCCTGGTCTCATTTTTTCACCTTCATTTGTTTATGGTTTTTTCCTGCCTTCTTCCCTCCATTCTTCCTTCCTTCCCTTCATTCTATATTTATTCCCTTTTTCACCCCTGAATTGGCTGTGATTTGAGTTTAGTATTTCCTGTTTTACTAAATAAAAATTATGGTCCTGGTTGGCTGATTCATATTTATTTAAGAAAATACTGTTTCTTTCCTTTTTAAGTTGCCATTCATTAATATTTGTATCAGTGTTCCTTTGATGCAAAAGAATTTTAAGTTTCTGTCTTTTATCATCTTCTTTTACTATCTGTGAATTGCTGTCTACTTTGAAGTTACCATTTACTAATTAATGCCATGACTTTAAAGTACAAAACTCAAATTTTAGTTGTAAACAGATAACTATTTTTTACACGGCTTTAATAACAAAGCTAAATTCTGGTTGCTGGGGGAGAAATTGTAAAGAACCATATTTTTTTTTTGTCCTATATTTTCAATAGAAACTAAGTTTGTACATCAATAAATTGAGAAAAAAAAGCATACTTGGAATACATTCTTTTTCACACATTGTACACATATTTGGAATCTTCTTTTTAACTTTTTTCTAAATGATTTTCTGATTAACAAGAATTTCCTTAACTCAAAATTTTTATGTCCTTTTGAATTCATTATCACAAGCAACTCCAAACATTCTTTTGCTTTGATTTACCATCTCTCACTTCCAGCTCAAACTTTCCCATATCACTTCCAATCCTGTCTACAAAAGAGGTTTTTAGTATGATGGGGTCTGTTAGAAGTGGGAAGAATGATTTTGGGTGCATGATAATAGCTGTTGTGCAATAAAATATATCTTAGAAATGAGTTGTAAATATAACACTCATGTTACATTTGTATATGTTATGTTCTTATTTCACACATTTGTTGACGAAGGAAATAAATGTTGCCTTACCCCCTCGCTTGTTGATCTTGGCATAGCCTGGAGAATAGCTCCCAGACATAGAGGACGAGCTGCTGAAAGCTCCGTGGGGAAGTCCAGACACAAGAGGTTCATCACATTTTTCTGAAAAGAAAAGAGAAAGAGATTCAATAAAGCTCTTTAAATAATCATTGGTATGTTTCTGTTAAAATAATTATTGAATATAGTACCAATTAAAAAATCTATGATAAACATTTAGCAAATGATCAGAGTTTAGGCAACTCAATTATGGCAATTCTAATAATCATAGGAACAGTTTGTTTTAAACAACCTTCTAATTTTCTAGAGTTGTAACTGCGACAAAGTGCTTCATTCCAAAGGCCCTCAACTCAGACTTGCTATCCAAGAATCATGAGTAAAGAATCAAGCTTTGGAATCTGGCATCTCCTGGAAATCTTCAGATATCTAGTCACTATCAGGATTTGGATTTGGAAACATTGATTAGAAACATTGAGATCGGAGGAAGGAAGTCCAGGAGGAATCCTACCAAAGCTAAAAGACCAAGAAATAGGTGTTAAGAAGAACACAGAAAAATCACCAAGTTGAAAAGCACTCCCATCTGAAAAATTAATCAGTTCCCATCATCCTTGATCAATCAGCTGCACTGGAACAAGGTGGTCCCTCAATTCTATTCTTACTTGCTTCTATAGCGCCATTAACTTTTTCTTCCTTCTCCCTCACTTCTGACTTGCTCTCTGATTCCTTTGATGGCTCTTTCTCATTCTCCTAATGTCTAAATATTCAAGTGCCCAGGACTCAACTCTCAGATCTCTTCTCAGTCTACTCTTGCTCTCTGGGAGACCACTTCAAGGGCTGCGTCTTCTCATACTAGAATATTCCAAATCCTATCACCTGGTCCAAGCAGCCCTCAGCGATCACTGTTGTGAAAGACTGATAAGTCTTCTTGCTTCCTCCCTTGCTACACTCCTCCTGCACACAGCAGCCGAAGGGACATTTTTAAAAATGTGAGTGGGTCATGTGGCTCCTGTGCTCAACATATCCACTGGCTCCTGTTCACAGTCCTCAGAATAAAGTCTGAAGCCCTCCAATGGCCCACAGAGGTCACTGTACTGGTCACATCTCCTTCTCACATCCTTGTCCACTACAGTCCAGCCACAGTGGCTCTGTTCCTCTCCTCTTCCTTCAACAACAAGCCTGCTCCTGCTGCGGGCATTCGGGATTGTTACTCTAGCTACACAAGGCTCACCCCTCACCTCTACCAGGCTCTGCTCAACATCACCTTTCACCACTGCAGACAAGCTTTCCTAGTCCCCCCAGCTGAAAAAGCATGACGCTTCCACCACCCTCTGTTCCCACATCCTTCATAGCTATTTTCCTTCACAGCATTTAGAGCCACCTGACATGTTATATTTTCACTCATTTAATTGGTTGCTTTTCTCTCCCACTGGACTGGAAGCTCATGGGAATCAAGTTTTTGATAGTTTGCTTAATGCTTACTCTCCAATGATCTGAACAGCACCTGGCACTTGGCACACACTCTAAAAACATTTGTAGAATGAATGAATGGAAGAAAACAAAAACCAACTAAACCCGACGAACCTCAAAGGGTCTTGAAGCACACTGCTGAATTACAGCATGGCACAACACTTAATTTTTAGAGAGGTGGTCTTAAATCCTCAACAAACGCTTACACATGCTCAGTACTCTGCTTAATAAGATAGAGAGTTACACTGTATATTCTAGAATGGTTCCTATCTCAGATATTTATAAAGAGAAAAATCTTTAGCAATAGAAGGAATCAACTACTTTTCTTGGAAAGTCACTCAAGTGGAGTTAAGTTTCCAGTGATACTGGGGAAATGAATTATGATTCATTATCTCACCACTCAAGTGTGTACAAATCTGTAGTTAAAACGAACAAATCCATCCACCTAAAACATTGTTTGATTTCTTTTTTTTCTTAATTATAGTGCACATGCCTCTGTGAAATATGGCAAGTGTGTATGAATACGTGTCCCAAGAAGTTAATTGCAAAAGAATGAAAAGATGAACATAAAATTTACTTAAAAAGTATCAGTTCAAAAAGTGGGAATGTAAAGTGAAGGATTTTTTATTAATTGTTAAAAAATTTACTTTTCAGTTTAGCTGCCAGTGAGCACAGATACAAAATCTTAATTTCCTATCTTCTGACTCTTTTGAATCTAACTTGTTATATTCTTTTGACATAAGTTCTGCATTTAGCTGGAGTTACCTCTAAAGTGTCTGTTATATTGAGAATGCGCTAATCTTCATTCATTTTCATTTCATTCATTCAAATATACACCAGGCACCTAAGCTCTGCCAGGCACGGGAAATGCAGCAGTAGGTGAAATTGACATTCCCGTCCCTGTGGAACTTGTGTTTTAGTGGGAAGAAATAGACTAAAAACTAAAAGGTAAATGTATAGCATGAGATGGTGACAAATACTACAGAGACACATGAAGTATGAAAAAGGGGGCAGGGAGTCTGAGGGGCGACGTGGAGGTTGAGAGAATTGCTGTTTTTTGCTGCTTTGGCAGGGAAAAGTCTCTTTAACCAAGTGACACCTGAGCAGTAATCTGAAGGAAATGAGGAGGTGAGCCCTGTTGGAATCAACAGGATCGTTCTGGGGGAAACCTTTTCTAGTCTAAACCTGCGCAACAGGGTAACAATAATGAATGATGCATTTTCCAAAAGTAAGTATTCGATGAATATATATTGTTACATTGAAAGTAATTGAAATGAAGTTGATGAATAATTGATTAAATGACCCATTAGCTAATTTAAGTTTAGAATTTAAGATTAACATTTATAATACTTGAAGATTGTTTATCCTTACTACATTTTAAAAAATATGACTTCTGTAACAACTTGATCATTTTAATTTTTTTTTTTTTTTTTTTTTTTTTTTTGTGGGGAAGACCAGCCCTGAGCTAACATCCGTCGCCAATCCTCCCCTTTTTGCTGAGGAAGACTGGTCCTGGGCTAACATCGTGCCCATCTTCCTCCACTTTATATGGGACGCCGCCACAGCGTGGCTGACAGGCAGTGCGTCGGCGGGCGCCCGGGATCCGAACTCGCGAACCCCGGGCTGCCAAGCGCGGACTAAACCGCTGCGCCACCGGGCGGCCCCCGATCATTTTAATTTTTTAATGGCAATTTTAAATTTTTCACAAATTTTAAAAGACTATTTAATTCAGAGTAACAAAATTAAAATACAATTGGAATCAAGAAAGATAATAGCATATGAAAGTTTTTTTTTTTTATAAAAGATGGCTGTAGAATTATTATCAGAATTTAAGCACTGGCAATCTCACATTCTTCTAAACTGAGACATAATCTATAACCATGTAATTAAGTAAGAAAAATGCTACATTTACATATATGTGTGTGTATATATCTATATCTATATCTATATCATCTATATCTATATCTATATATATATCTCCCATTATATACAGTATATATAGCCCATTCCCTCATGAATGGCAATAATATATGGACCCATATAAAGTAATTAAACATGAAACAACAAGAGAATAATACCAAAGAGTTTGTAATTCAATGCTGAATAGATATAATCAAGTACTGAAAGTAACAAATAAATTAAAAATTCAGGGCTGTTGTTTAGGTGAGTTGCTTGTCAGTCCTGGCTCCATTATAAATGTGTGACCTTGAATATGTCAATTAACCCCCTTCCTACATGACTCACACATTAGCCAAGTTTCTCCCAAACTCACAAAGCTCCAAGCATTGTCAAGTACAGGAATCCACAAATTGCGTCCGACAGGCCAAATTTGGTCCACTGCTCGCTTTTGTAAGTAAAGTTTTATTGGAGCACAGCCATGCTCACTCATTCATGTATTGGTTATGGCTGCTTTCACGCAATAGCAAAATGTCGCACAGGAGACCATATGGCCTCCAAAGCTCACATATTTACTGTCTAACCTTTTACAGAAAAAAGTTTGTCAATCTCTGGTCTAGTAGAATAAATATTCCAGGTGTCTAAGAAGAAGAATGATTAATGATCACTATGGTATCAGGTAATATATAAATAGTAAATAGGACCTGAAGAATTGAAGGAATATAGATAGGTGGAAAGAGGGTAAGAACATTCCAGGGAGAGGGAACAGCTTAAGCAAAATCATGGAGGCCACAGTGGGTATGAAATTTCCCAGCAGTGGTGTAGCAGCGCTCCACGCATGCACATATTGCCATCCTGACTATTATGATGAACTATCCATTTTTATTCCCACTGTAATAATTGTTATTACACATTACATATTCCAATAGTCAGCTTGCTTGTTGTGCTAGAACATGTGTCTCAATATTCTGTAGATATTAAATACTAGGAAATTGGGCAAATCCCTGGAGGAAGTTAGAATTTTTATAGAGTAGTAGAGAGACAAAAGAGAGAGAGAGAGAGAGAGAATACCACATGTGAAATAATTCAGTATTCTATTTTCCCATACTGGGATGTCTTCCAAAACTATGGCCACACATCTATGGCAAATATTTGGTCTCCAGTGTACTTCCCTTCCAGGGAATCTTGGATGAAAACTAGAGGAGCAGATGGGCCTTGAGTTTTATTTTCACACAATTTCAGTCAATCAGGAAGGCAGACTTGCTGTAAGAATTCTGTACTAATTCAAGCTGGGACAGAGGAAATTATTGGCAAATAAAGACAAAATGACTGTTGCCCTTCACCTGAGAGAGTGGCTGAAAGGAATCTCTATTGGCAAGGGATATGGGCAGGAGTTTGCAAGGTGAAAAGACTTCAGAACATATGTAATTAACATTAGAGATGGATTCATGTATCTTCGATTAAAAATAACATTGGAAAATTTTACAATACATTATTTTTTTAAATTATAGTACTTAATATATATGGTTTATATCACACATTTGGAAACATAAGCCTAATACACAGAAAAGGACTCCAGAACCAAGCAGTGCTATCAGGACAGAAATTCTAGCAACATCCTCATTTATACTTTAGGAAAAAACCATTGTGAAAGGCACATTCTCAGTGGAACGCATCACTCAGTGGTCTCATGTCCTGTACATTCAATTCCTAACTTTTGAAGCTGGAGCTACATCACATCCACCTGAATGTTTACCCCGCCTCAGGTTTTACGACATTCCTCTCCACAAGACAAATTTAACAGGCCAGACCTCCCTTTAAATTCTTCTGTTTCCAATTAATAGGCTCCTGCCTTGCTCCTTATGGCCAAAACTATCTTGAATTACAAACTGAATAGTTGTGCTAATTCCCTTCTCTGGTTCCCCGTGGAGTATCTCCGTTCCTCTTAGAGATGTTCTGTCTTCCCCTGATGCTCATTTCAGGGTCTGAAGTTCCGTGTCAGCACTCCAGGACAGCATCTTGCCTCCTCCTCCTCTTGAATATCATTATGCTCTGTCTGCTCACCCACATGACTATTGCCAATTGTTGTCTTCACCAGCCTGAGGATGCGACTACCCGTGTACCCACCTCACGTTCACTATGTCCAACCCACTGCTTACTATCTTATCCCTTGGTACCATTTGCTTGACTCCCTAGAGAGATCATGCTTTTGTTTACATTGCTCCAAAGACAGTGGGAAAACCCCTTAGACAAGTAAAGTGTTACGTCTTGTCTAGCCTAAGGGATAGTTTCAGGATTTGAATCAAAGGAGACTGAAGTCACGACTCAGGGGCTCCCTGAATAATCACTGAGATTAATATAATGCCTTAAGGTCTTCATAAATTTTCAGTAGCATCACTTCCCACATTCCAACCAAGAGAAGACTTGCGTGGGATCTAGCACATCTATATTTCAGAGACTTTATTCCCCAGATTATGAACCCTTGTTTTTATATTTTCCAACAAAGAAGAAAGAAAGGAAGGAAGGAAAGAAGGAGGGAAGGAAGAAAGATAGCACTAACAATAACTTCACAATCTGTTTCTTTATAGCTGCGGCAGGCCTACTATTTTTACTCCCCATAAACCTGGGCAACCGGTTCCAGAAGCATTTTGTTTTGATGCACTTAGAAACATGGTGCTTCATCTTCTTTTCTCAGCACACATTACTGAATAGGCACCATATTTTTCACCTCAGAACTTTGTTAACTTTAGCATTCTATTAAACAACAAAAATAAACTTAGATCGTCCCATATGTCATCTGTGGAAATCCCATACCCCAATTACTTCACTTTATGGAAAGGGTATAATCATATCTGGAAGCTAAATTTTCTTTAAATTTAATAATTTATATTATATATATTCAAGTATTGTATTACTTCTTAAATAATATACAGAAAGTACAGGAAATAGAAATATGACACACTCTTCCAGTATTTTTTCATAAATTTTTTTACACAGTTGCGATCCATTTTATTTTAACTTATCATTTCCTAATGAACATTTTCTTGGGACAGTTTTGATTTTCAGAGGTACTATGAGGTTGGGGGTTCCCCAATATTAATTGTGGAAGAGAGTGCATGCTCCTCACAGTCAAAAGATCGAGATTTTATTCCTGGCAAAATGAATTTGGATGACGACTTAATTCTATCTTACCCAGAGTCTCCTCTGTTTCTCTATTACTTCAAAAGACTGTTCCCAGTTTTGAATCAGTTGTTCTGTGATTTTTAAGTCATAGCAATAGAAAATAAAGTTTAAAAAAAATAGTGTTATAGGAATATTCTAGAAAAACATTTGCTCCTCCTTAAGGCAAAAACACCACTGACTCCAACTCGTCTCCTATTTCATATATCTTCACTTCCATTATATTTTCCTCCCATTTTTATGGTTCATGCATTGCTTTGTTGCTCCAGCTTCCATAGCCTACTATTTGTCACTGGAAATAAGATCCATTTATTTCCTGAACCTATAAAATTCCATACAATACAGAGAAAGAAAGAACTCTCATAATCCATAGGAGTAATCACTGTTACTAGTCTTCACAGATACACACACACATACGTTTAATATAACAGATATGTATAAATAAACAGGAACATTTATAATCTTGTCTTGAACATACTTTTTTACTTGATGATCTACCATAGAAATTCCCATACAAATGTCCTGTTTTTATGTATTTCACTTTATATAGAGATCTTTTACTATCTCTATTAGTATCTGCATAGCAGGGTTAAATTGCTTTGCACAGAAAATGCAAGAGTGTTGGACCATTGGTAAAATAGATTATATATTAAATTGAGAATTAATTGTCCTTCCATACAATGTATGATAGAATGGACTTGATTTTCTTTACCCACCCTAAAAAGGACTTATGAGAAACAATAGCCGTGAAGAGAAGTGCAATTAGTTTGCCATCAAGTACTAATTTAGGGAAAAGCTAAGGATGATGAAAGTAGAATTAAATAAACTGAGTGGACATTTCTTACCTGATATGCAGTGAAAATCAGTAAGTGAATAAAAATAAATCTCTCTCTCCTTCTTTTCCTTCTCACTGAATCTTTCCTGTTTACTACCCGATGGAGGTGACTCCATCTACTTTTTGTTTATTTTCCATTCAATGAGACAAAGCCCAATGTGGTACCACATGCATTATAGTATCTGTGAGCTGAATGAGGTTGCCTTCCCATCTTCCCTCTCAACCCTTGCGATATGGACCACCATGAACGGTGTAAACAGTAGAGACCACTAAACAAAAATCAGTAAATAAATGACTAGTAACAGCAATCATGTATTGAATACTTAGGTGACAGGCAATATATTAAATATTTTGAGAGAATTATCTCATTGGGTTATTATAGCAAGACTTTGACATAGGTATCATTACCATTTTATAGATGAGGAAGCTTGAGATGTCCTAACTAAATATTAGAGCCAGGACAAAAACCGAGTTGTACCTGATTACAAGGCCTATCCTTTTGAAGTCTCCACTTCAAGGACACACCTTCTCTAAACTCACTTCAGATAAAATTCACGTATGTTGCATTGGGTTTATTCCTGGGCTGTGCAGATCTCCAAACAGTATTGAAATGGTCAGATTTCCCTCACCATCTCCCGTTTTGATCCCAGGAGTTTACTTGAGGTGATATCCCACATGATGATATTGCAACAATTTCAGTGTCTTCTGTCCATATCAGACCCACATTTTTCAACCAAAAGGAAGAGGTTTCTGCAGTTTTAAATAGTGTTCTCAGAGAAAACCATACATAATCAGCCATTCAATTGATATGCCTAAATCAAAAAAATATACCTTGAGCAAAGTACATCTAGTTTATCCCATTTATTCATTTAATAAATATTTATTGGGCACTTATTTCCTGCTTCAATCTTAAAATCCATTTTCTTCACAGTTACCAGACAGATCTTTTAGAAACGGCATCAGATTATGCCATGCCCTGACCATCTTCCAATGGCTTCCCCTAGCATTTAGCATGAGATCCAAACGCCACCAAAGCCTGTGATGGCCTGGCCCTGAGAATCTCAGGTGTTATTTTATTTTACTCTTCTCTTCTGGGTCACTAAGCTCTAGTTTCTCTTTTTCAAACACACTCCTGCTCAAGAGCCTTTTCGCCCTCTCTGCCTTCCAGCTAGAACTCTCCACCAGGTCTAAAGAGGGCTGGCCTCTTTCCATTCTGCCCTCAACTCAAAGATCACCTCCTCTCTCCCTGGCCAGTTTATCTAAATTAACCAGCTCAACTTCCACCTTTATACAGTCCAGATATTACTTGCTGTTTGATGGCACAATTTTATTTCGGTCACAGCAACAACCACAGTCTAAAATTACTTGATTGTTTTATTTTTTAAAAGCTTATTTATTACTTTTCTTGTTGACTGGACTGTAAATATCATGAGACTAGGGCATGCGTCTGTCTTGTTGAGCCTCTATTCCCAGGGCCTAAGACCCTACCATGCAGCACAAATTCCATCAAGTGTTGTTGAGTCAATGAATTACTGACATGATAGGGAATAAATCCATCTAAAAGTGAGCAAGGGAAAATAGTTCCCAGTTTTGGCTATTGAGATGTATTCTTTTTATTTAACAGACATTTTTGCATTTTTCCATTTAGAAAAGTGCTTGTGCAGAGCGAGTTGACTTCACCCCATGATGTTATGCAGAGATCTTCCTCCCTGTGTTCCACATCAGATCATCTCTCTGATCTCTATCAACTTAAAAAGACTTATAATTTGGAACCCTTGAATTATGTAGGGGGTTTGTCTTCATCATCAGTATGTATGTCTAGAACTTTTAAAACATATTGGTTCCAGCAAATGAATTTTGTGAGAGTTGAAGCTATTGACTTTTTTGAGTTAGCTCTTTTACATCTTTTTCGTTTTTAAAAGAACATAAGACTTAGGTATTTCTAATATAACATTCGTGTTGTATCATTGCAAATCTATTGTGATAAGTATTTGTTGATCTCCCTGCTATATGCTGATCTCTTCTGGAAGGAAGGGGACTTCTTTACATTTTCAATATGTGAAGTGTAGAACACCCAGGAGGTATTCTTCATAGATTTTGAAAAATATTGGACACAATAGGTATAGTAGCATATGACAATGAATAAAATTTAATGCCATTATCTTAAAAAAACGAAATCAGATTTCTCTCATTTCCCTTTTGTTGGTCCAATAGCTATGCTCAGGAAAAAAATTAAAAGTGGGATAGCCAGAGAATCAGTCTCATTTGCCAGAATCATGGTTGTAAATCAAATAGGAAATTGTCTGCTCTGCATGTACCAAGGGCGAATTACTTCGAGACTTGTAGTTCAAATTTTGCTGGACATTTAACAGCTGCAGCATATTTCTGACAGATGGTATAACAGATGAACCAGTTTCAAATTATCTACTGAGCTGTTATATACTAGAAAAAAATAGATTTGTGAGGCTTTAAAAAAAATTAAGTCACGTTTTGTCTCCTCTAAGTTGATCTTCTAATTTCAGAGATAAATCCTATAATACAAAATAATGATAATCAACTTGTACCCTTTATGTAGTCTGGAAAAGTTTTTGAAAACTTAATTCACATTACTTCATGCAAAAAAAGGAAATGGTATTCAAAAATAGAACGAACTAGTTGTCCTAGAGCCGGGCAGAGGTTTTCATCTCTAAAACAATGATGACAGTGGTCTTTTTAAATTTTTTCTTTTAACTCAAACTCCACAGTCTCATAAGGAGGCAGAGCTACCTAGCACTTTTAATAAACGAGTAATTTGAAGAGTGTCAAGGTCAGTTGCAATATGACTAAACGAACCTGGGCGCTCTTAAAGCTTTTATGGGCAATCTTCTTCTGGATGAGGCCCTTTTGGACTGTGATTTGTTGGTCTACTAGTAAATGTCTCATTTTTTGACTCTCTAGTTTCATCAACCGGAATTAACTGGTTAATTCAAAGATGGTATTTAACAAGAAGATGCAATGTACTTATTGACGACCAAGTCTATTTCCTAGACTACTTAACCCACTTTGACTTTAAAATAATTGACTAAAGTGCTATAGATAAAACATCCTCCAGTGTCCCTGGCTCAAGTCACTTCAGATTAGATGATGCACTTAACTGGCACGAGGTGAACAATCATACACTGTAGGTTCAGTAAAGTGAAGCCGTAGAAGAACATTTAACTGACAAACATATACGGTATGTTAAGTTAAAGAAAAGTAGGCTATGAAAGAGTATTTATAATGTGATCCTAATTTTATGAAATACATACTTATAGATGAAAAAAATGACTGAAAGAATATGTAAATCAAAACCTCCCTAAGATTTTTAAGATTCTAACAGGCTTTCTTTAAGACAAAACTCCCCAGTGCTTCATTTTACATCTGTACACTAAATTGCAAAACTTTGTCTCTTTTCCTGTGATACTTTCCTGTTGAATAAGATTTCTCTAGCGTGTGTAGCTCCATTAACTGGTGTTCTGTTAACTTAGAACCATTTTTCATAACGGGTAAACTACAAGGAAGATAGGTATGCATTAATGCCTATCCATTTCCCACTTCTGATGCCCTTTCTCTCATTTTTCTTCAAATTTTTATCTTTTCTTTTCTAATGCCTCTGACTTAAAGTATATGCAAATTTCTTTATTTTAGGAAGACATACTTTTTTGTTTTTCCTGAGGAAAATTTGCCCTGAGCTAACATCTGTGCCAATCTTCCTCTATTTTGTATGTGGGTCACCGCCACAGCATGGCCACTGCAGAGTGGTGTAGATCTGCACCCGGGAACTGAACCCAGGCTGCCAAAGGAGAACATGCTGAATTTAACCACAAGACCACTGGGGCCGGCCCCAGGAAAAAATACTTATATCTCATTGCTGAGTCTTCTCACAGAGCCAGCTCCCTTGAATGGAATTCTGTACTCCACCACCAAGGAAATGTCCTGGGAACTTGCACATAATCTAAAGGGAAAAGCATGTTGTACTGATTTCCAGGAATGTGTTCTATTCCAAAGAAATTTGCTTGTGTTGATATATATTTTTGATAATGTTTAAATTCTAAAACAAAGGTTTTTCAGAAGGCTTCCATGGAAAGGCAAAAACCACACTAAACTAAAAGAAAACAGAAACAAAATAACTCTCCAAATACACACATGTAGAGGTGCACTCATCTTAGATGGGATGAAAGTCAGAAAAGAAGATTTATTGGATCATTTCTGCCACCATTCCCAGTCATGAATGGCAAAGGAGAATGCTATTTCATTAGGAATACCTCCAGGAGGAGGTTTTTGAAATAAGCAGACAGGGACTGAAGTGTAACTCTGGTCTGAGATAGGCAGAGACAGAACGGAGTCAAGTCCAGCAAGTTCAGGTCAAGAAGGAAGAATCAAAAGGAAAGCCAGCTATAGACAAGCAAACAGGGACCAGAACCCGGGAGATGAAAACCTCAGCCAGACCACTGAGAACCAGTCCTGAGAGAACCTCTCGCATCTCTGTGATTCTTTACACAGTCTGGTGGGCGTACGAACAGAAGCACTACAAGCTTAGGAATTTTTCATAGTTAAAAGTAGATCTTCTGCCTTCCGTAGGAAGGAAGAAGGGAGCATGCAGAGGCACAGAAATGACTAATTATTACAAAAAGTAAGTTTGATTAATATGCCAGGTGCATTTGGGAAAGTGATAAGAAAAGGGATTGCAAGTAAACAGTGTGTTGAGCCTTGAAAACTAAGCAGAGAATTTTCAGTCTCCCACAGCAGGGAATTGGGAACAATTAAAGGTTTCTGAACAGAGAAATTGCAGAGTAAAAGGGTAGGGAAAGTTATAAAAACTAAACACTCTTTGGTTTTTAAGCTTCCTGAGAGAGGGAGATTCCCAGAGAATCAATCCCAGATGGGAAAAGAAAATGCATCTTGAGAAAACAATGTAATCACAAATAAATAGGAAATGGAGACAACGCAACCCATAGAATTCTGTATACCAAGAGATGGGGGAAGTTGTTGGTTTTACATTTTGAAATAAGAAACAGAGCCATAGCAGTGAAAAATAAATGAGACATATATATTCATGGCCATCACAATGGAGAAATGGCTGCAGTCTCACGGAAACAATCACATTGTTTTTGAAACACACCTACATTTTTATAGAAGCTGGCCTCTAAACCTGAATTTAGAAAACCCGAGTTCTAATTTCTATTCAATCTCCAACTCTCTTGAGCAATCACCTATTCATGTTGAAACTCAGTTTTCCCACCCGTAAAGTAGGAGTAATGGACATAAAATCCTCAGGGCTCCTTTCATGGCCGACATTCCTGGATTCTATAGTGTCTTAAGATGCTCACGGGAGTACAAAATTTTAAAAAGCTAGCCTATCCCTTACTTGACTGCTATCTCTCGGGTGCTTGCTTAATCACTTCTTGTCTATATAAAGAAATTAAACGTATTTCAAGAAAATTACAAGACAGATCTCTCAGTGCTGGTATGGACTGATAGCAAAGGACGAAAAGAAAATTATTTTGCACCTCTACCTCTCTCTCCAGGCTGGAAGCGCTTATCGTGATCTAACGAATCATCATAAGGAATAGATAATGACAATGCATTCCTTTGTCAATAAGGCCCAGGACATGCTCCCAACTCTGCTCCTTTGAGTATATCCAGATTTTCAAGAAATTGACATCCATTTATTTCTACCTTCACAGCAATGTGTCTCATTGTCTTGTTTTATCATCACAATTGTTCTTTTTTGTGAGAAATATATATTTAAAGGGATCTGAATTACTGTCTCAAAGGTTCACATGAAGGAATTTTGTATTACATAGCCGTGAAAGGAGTTTTGCTTTATGATTATTCAGTCACATTCAAAATGGAGAGGAGATGCACTGTGATCGACATGTAGGAAGCAGTCTTGCAAAATGAATATTTTTTAAATAGTACTAAACATTTGTTTTATAAACATTATAAAAATGTTCTTATACAAATTATATATATATATTAAATATATATAACAAATGTTTAGTATTGTTTTAAAATATTTCCATACTCAACATTAAAATGTTCCTTACATTGTAGGATATAATTTCAAATATGCTAAGAAGAGGGGAAGATGGAGGATAAAAACATATGAAGCCCTGGGATTCAGAGTTAGGACACCTAGGATTGCATTCTGGTCTACCTCTCAATATTGTGTATTCTTGGATGCATCTCTTAATGTCTTAGAACCTCAGTTTTATCTTTGGCAAAATAGTAATTTAATCAGAGTTAATAAAGCATTACTAGGCAACAGTAGGCAGCCTGTATTTACAGATGAAGTTTGGGAGGTGGGGGGGTGGTGCTGATAATAAATACCTCTTGCTGGATGGGATTTTAGAGTCCAGACAGGGCTATAACATGAACAGATACCTACTACACAGTATTAAGTGCTGTAATAGAGATGTAATGGTCAAGAAAGTGATGTGGGTGCATAGGGGCAGAACAGCCATTTTCCCTAGAAGATAATATCACCAAGCATATCCCCATGTTAATGAAGAGTTCTGTGAAATAATATAAAGAAAATGCTTTTTAAACAGTGAGTTATATACAAATATTAGTTTCTTTCACTAACATAACTTAAAAGTAGAATTAAATATTTGATATTTTTCAGATTTCTTATGATTAAGTCATTTAATTAAAACATGAGACATGACTAGATATACAGAAATATACAATTAGTTTTTTGTAGGTAATTGAAAATACTTTATTGTTTTTCACATGCCTTCACAGAACCAATGGAATAGACCACAATATTCCTTTCACCTATTTTTTTTCAAAGAAAATCCACTTAGGTTCCAGAATTCCAACTGATGTTGAATTTGAAAAGAAAACTACGCATCAACCAATGAAGTCTAGAGAATTCCTCCAGCTAGTTGTCCACTTTCTATTCACATTCATAATCTGTTTTATCTTTACTAAGTATATTCTAATTAAAGAAACATGCCATCATAAGGCAAATAAACCTGTGCTACAGGGCCAAGGCAGCTGATCTGCACTGGCGACCTCGCAGGACAAGAGCTTCTTCCGTGGTGACTGCAGGAGTATCTATAACAGAGTCTCCTGTGAAGAGCACTGTATGATTTGAATCTTCCCAAAAGTCAGTTTACAGACTCATTCTTCACACTGTTACATTCTCTTGCTGCATTTTCTGACTCCATGTCACGAGCTAACCTAAAAAGATTTGAGTTATGTGTTTGCTGTTAGTTCATCATTTGATATTCCATACGTTCTGTTGTTCCAAACATAAGAGCATGCACATTTATATGTTTTTCTAAATTTCATTTATTGGCTAGTGTTATTTGAAACATAATATAAAAATGCACTTGACAAGTCACCCGGGAGGTGACACAGCAGTTTGCAAAGAGAACATCATTTATTCATGGCAGAGCAATGTTCCCTTTTTGATTTGAGTTGCCTACTAATATCTTCAAATGCCACTGTGCACCAATAACAATTTATTTTTCAGTGGCACAATTGGTGATGTGGAAAATATTTTTTCCTGGATTTAAAAGAGCATATATATTCACAAATACACTTTACAGTCCGTCCTTGTTCAGAATATAATTTCATGTAGATCGCAGACATTCTCTGTGGTGTCTGATTCATCTCTGAGATTTCATGCTCAACAAAGTCTCCAACACCACTGCTAGATATATGTTTGTTGAATGATTAAACATGTCTGTTTATTCCTCTCTCTTAGGGTGGGAGCGTGTGGGGTTTACAGAAACAAACTCCAGTTACAGCTCCAACTAACACAAACCCTGGGAACGCTGCCCTCAGCCCCACTAGAGAAGAATGCCACCCCCAATACTACAGAAAATGTATTCTGGGGCTTACTCCTTCTATAAATTGGGTTTATAATTCAGATATAATGGGGGTAAGAATATCTTTGAGAAATTTGAAGCAGGTTTTCTCATGGAAGAGAGGCAAATTTAATATGAGCTGCAGCATTTTGTTGTTGCTAAGAATAATCCTTTACTTTGAGATGATTAGAGTAAATTTTGAGAGAGAAAAGGAAAATCATTTTCAGAATATGGTGTGTAGCTTCCTGAAAATTGCATTTCTTAGAAACAGATCACCTAAAAAGTATTTCTTTCCATCCAAAACTACAGGGCAGAATAAACAGCCTCTCTTTCCAAATCCCTGCCTACACATGCTTCACTTTTTTGCCCAAGAATTCTGAAAAGACCTGCAGATATACTGTTTGACTCTATGGCACAGCGATGGAATTCTCCCATAGAGATATCTCAGGTGAGCTCAGCATAACTACTGTGGCCAGCTAGATTCAGTAAAAAAGAAAGAAACTAACAACCTACATTATTTAATTTTCCTTCTCATTGCATGAAAGCTGTGATAAGGTGTGTGCAAGTTAAAAGGTAGTCAGCTGACATGCATTTTCATTCCTGTTTCCAAGGGTAGCAAAAAACACAATGAAGGATAAATCAGAATGTGTTTAACTAATATCCTGTTTTCTCCTTGGAGGGGAAACATGCTTCACCTTACATTGCTTCTTTCATAGCTTATTGTAGGCTTAACTACATGTTACACATTTATTTGTCTCAGAATTTTATTCATTTTCATTAAGAATTTGATACCTATTAAAATTAAAATGTTTCTGGGAGAAATAGAATTGGAAGGTACTGTCAAGTCCTGAGGATGAAGGCTTTGAATGCAAGCTTTCACGGGTGATTGGGATGGGAACAAAAGAGAATGTGAAAACATGAGACATGAAACTTCAGGGACAATAAAATTTGGATCTTGGCTGGAAGCAAGAAAACCTATACTACTCCACCACTAGTTTGCCTTGGACTGGATGTGCCTGCAAATAATGTATCTACATGTCCAAAGAAAAGGCAGGAATAAATACAGACATAACTGGCATTTTTCTCACATAAGTATCTAGAAATAACTTATTAAGCTTCTCTTGTATTTTAAAGGTCTTGTAGATTGAATTTTCGTACGGTAAGATTTCAAACACTTGAATCTACATGGAATTTTACCCTATATCCTATCCACCCCTGGTACAATCTCTCAAGATTATAGATAAATCTAAAAGTAGCACCAGATAGAAAGCTGATGGCTGAGAAAAATTCAGGAGAACTGGTAAATAAATGTTCTAAAAGATGGAAACCTTTGACGATAGATGTGGCTGAAAGAGGTTCGAGTATCAAGACAATGTTTTCCAAGATCATTTAAAAATAAGTCAATTTCTACTTGTATATCATCTAAGGAATCTATATTGCTTTAGTAATGTGCAAGTGATAAAATTCAACATGATTTCTATGTGCTCTGACTTTTTTTGGGTCTAAACTGCATACAACTGAGTCTGGAATGTTGAAAGTCAGATCTCTCCAATATTTCTGTGTAATAATTCTTCTCTTATCAACTTAACATGTACGTGTCTTCTGGTGCATGAGCTCAGAGACATAGATGCTCAAATTCTATAGTGCAACATAAGTAGGTTAGCATGGAAAACATGTGACTGAATCCAGACACTGCTCATTCCTACTGTGTCTTAAATTACATGGAATTAAAAAATTTACAGTAACATAAAAGATTCAATAAGATATTTTAAAAATGCATGGTACAATGGGTTATATATAAGGAGACATCATTTGATCTATTTTTTATTCCTGTGTTACGATTTGACCTAAAGAAGAATGTATCAATATGTGAACTGGAAAATTTAAGAAAATAATAGATATAGATAGAAATTTTCATAACATGTCTTTTTTTTGAAGGGCATATTTTATTTTTATTTTAATCACATGTTTACGTACACATAGCTTAAAGTCCTCCAGTATCCCTATGTTTCCTATTTCCCAAAGCAATCATTTTAATCTCCTTTAGCCACTTCTTTTGGAATTTACCTCTATTTCTTTCGTTAAATAACATGCTTATGTTGCCATTTCCTAATGTTTCAGTTTTAAGTATCTCTGGACTTCCCTCTATGAAAAATGAAAGTTTAGTTCTCCTTCATCTCTTCACCCCACCACACACAAGCATAGCCATTTTGTCCATTCCCCCACCATCCTACTAATGCAGTTACATCAAACTTCCCATTAGGTCGCCATTCAATATGTATATTATTATGACTATGTGAATGCTATTCACAGCTGAGCCAAGTACTAGGCTATGATAACTTCTCCTTTCCCGCATAGCTTTCATTTTCTCTAGTGATAATATTTCTTTCTTTCTAAATTAACATACAGTTACACAAATCATAACATGTCTTTATTGAAAAAGAAACAATCTTGGATTACCTAACAATGCCCCCAAATATTTTGAGTAAATGACGATAGAATTTATATAGATCTACTTGACCAAGATAAAGACATTTGATGAAGCTAGGGTCAGAAAATTTTTACATAGCTTGCATACATGAAAGGCAGACTCTACAAACTCTCCATTAACGTCTGGCTATAAAGAGATAAGTCCAATGAAACTCACTGGTCTTGCATTCACTCTGCAATTGTCATCTAGATTCAGCCTTTAACATCTGGATTTAATCAAGAATCATGGATCAGTTCATGGTTAACAGAGAATATCAAATGGGGGGACTAAGAGAGCATGATCAGAATGAAGATTTAACAGCATCTTTAAACTAGAAACATAAACTAATACCCATGTTATATCTGGAGGAAAAACTTAGGAAGCATTTAGTCAAAAATATGTACTTACTACAAGGAAACAGAGACCCAGAAAGGTGCCTGACTCAAAGTCAGTGAAAGTGTGTGTGTATGTGTCTTTAATTTCCACTCTAATTTAATATGTAACATTCCAACATTCCAACATTGTAGATAACTTACAATGTGCTCTTTAGAGTAAGTAATGTGTAACTATATGTTGTTAAATAAGGATAATGTTAGGCTGGCGTGAAGATAAGATGATTTCTATTAATTAACATATATTAATGTTAAAAAAGTTCTCCAGATTGTTTATTTATAAATTTATTAATAGGCCTGGGCAACAAAATTAATTTTTCCTACACTATTAAGATTCCTTGAGACTGTACCACATTAATAATCCAAACACCATTTTATTATTATAAGACATTGTTGAATTTACTACCAAGAAAACATATACAAAAGTCTAATTGTCCTATCTTATTAGAAAACATATTCTTTTGAAAATAAAATGGAATGAAGGAGTAAGAGCACTTAATCACATCCCATTTATTCCTATCAGCACACTTTCCATAGCTCAGGAAGCTGGCTGAATAATTAACCACCATATAAATACTTGGTTTTTCATGGAAAAAGTAACAAAGCTACTGTTTCTTAATTTCTCAAGTAATATTCTTAATAAGCTATATGGTTAAGTGAGTCTCATAAGGCAATAACAGAAAGATACAAAACTGTATAAATTTCTACCTGTGCCACCTCCCTACCACGGGCAGAAAAAAATGAATTAAATATTAACTTCAATGAGACATTACTGAGATCAATTTAAAGATTGTGGCATTTTACAGTTGGTGAAAAAAGAATAAACTTTAATAAATGTTACTGCATAGGCAATGGCAACCTGTTACAAGGCCCACTGTGTTGGGTCCTTATTAAAAGACTGATCAGTTGTACCCCCATGGCTAATGGCAAAGGCTAAGAGACTAAGCGTAGGACCAAGCTAATGAGGCAGGTTGTCTCTTTTCCCTGGAGGTGGGAAAAACAAAAGGAGCAATCATGTAGGCAAATTTAAAAGAATAATTGTAAGATGAGCAGCTGAAAATGTAAGGGCAGAGAGGAGAGGATACCAAGACATCCCAGAGAATCATTCTCTGATTCTAAGGGATGAAAGTCAGGTAGGAATTGAAACAGAAGGGAAGCAGATGCTATAAATTTCACATATGAGGACAAGATGGAATCTGCATGAAGACTGCAGAATAAGAAGCAGAGGAACATCAAATGCAGGTCAGCATATTAATTAACACTGATAGAATTTGGGTTTCTTAGGCCAAGATTTGATCATTCAGATCTTGGCAGAGTGATCCTTTGCCCTATGCTACCAGATAAATTTTGGTATTAACTGGCGAGGAAGAGGACCATTTGCAAGTTCCAGGACCTCATAGATCTGGGAATGTATTTGAGAAAATCTGAAATGAAACCATAGCTCATGTTCAAACACCAAGAATCTGTGTCTTTCATCGCTGCTACCCACCAAACCAGATTATTGTCTGTCTTTGGGAACACGCCAAGGAATTGGTCCAGGTGAAATAAAGGTAAATAATAAGTGACAGGAATAGTTTTAACCCCAAGGTCTTTGTATCAGTGATGGAAAATGGCATGTAAACAGATTCCACAAATGTCAAGGTGGCAATACTACAACCCCTGTTTGAAATCTGTATTCTACATCTCAATATTTACCAAGTGCAACAAATATTTTTCTAATTTAGCGTCTCCTTATAATACTTTATTCAGGCCTTTCTCCACAGCCTCCTTTATTCAGGCCTCAATCATATCTTTTCTGAACTATTCTAGCTGGTATCTAATAGGAGAACACAAAGATTTTAATAGTTAAGTTTCATAGATAGTCACTTTTTGTCTTCTAGTATAGCTAGACATAGTTTAGTTTTGTCCGTATTATGGAAGACGCTGAATATCATCGAATGTGATGATAAAAAATCAAAACCTACACACGAGTTTAAATTACAATAGGGTAATCTAATTGTTAAGAATAAAGGTTTCTATATCAATCAGACAAGAGATTGAGTCCCAGCTGTGCCACTTGCTAGCTGTGTAATCTTTGGCAATTTGTTTAACCCCTGTATGCTTCATGTACATCAGTAAAGTGTAGGTAGTAAAAGCATCTACTTTATAAAATTGTTGTTAGGCTTAATAAAGATACACTTAAACACACACATATATATATGTGCATATATGCATATATGTACATATAAAGAATGCATATGCGTATATATATCTATAAACAACAAATATGTATATATGTATATATTAGAGAGAGATTGAGAGGAAAAGAAACCTTTTACAATACCTGACATATTATATGACCTCATTATATATTATTTTTAGCAAAAGAACATCTTAAAAGTTAGAGGAGATTTAATAGCTTTGAAACCAAGTACAGGTGATTTGTATTCAAATGGCTGAATTGTAGGCTTGCTGAATATATTGTACAAAGAGTACAAACAAGAGGCAGATCCATTTAAGAACCAACCAAGTCACAAACTGTCTGTATCTTAGAAATCATCTAGTCCACTTCCCACCTTGAATAGAAATTCTCCAGCCTTCCTGATAGATAGCCATTTAATCTCCATTTGATCAAAAAGTTTATTTTTTAAGGACTCATTGTAGAACAGTTCCATTAAAATATTTCCATTATACTGTAAATATTTTCATTATATTGACTTAACATCTTTAGCAAGTTTTGCAGTCCAAACCAGTGACAGGTAAATAGTCACATAGGATAGAAAAAAATTATACTTTACTATAATTATAATTAGTGTATTTTCTCCTTTTTCTAGCATCATCCTTTTAACTGCCTTTTTGTTTAGCGAGATGAGCTAAGGTTTGAAGTGACAAAATTGGGTTTGAAACCCCAGCAATGATACCCAAAAGCTGTATAGACTTGGACAAACTACTTCACTCTCTGGGCTTCAATAATTTCATCTCTGATATCAGGATGATAATTTCCTGACTAAGAAAGGAAAGAAAAAGGAAGAAAACAGGAGGGAAGAAATTAGTACATTTTGTATGTTGTGCTCATCAAGCTCTATAGCAGACAATTTCACCCACTGTATCATTTAACTCTCATTCATACCGGATAGGTATTATCAAACAAAATTCTACAGATGAAAAAAAAAACAGATCGATCGAAGTTAAGTCAATTTCCTACATTTATAAAGCTAGGAAATAGTTCATATTTATCTTAAACCATTATGTAAGGACTTCCCTGGGGAAATTTCTGAGAATCTACATTCATGGGAATGACTTTGTAGTGCTAGTTTTATATAGCTTATTTAAAAAAATATTTTAAATTAAAAATTCTCTCAACTAATATATTAAGTAACAAATAAAGTTCAGTAGGTTATTTTGATCTTTGCCTTTCATTTCTGTTTTAAAATATAAAATAAACCTTTAAAATATGTTAATATTATTTGTTCATGAAGCATTTGAGAAAATTGCATGGTGATGATTAAGGAGTGATGTGTCCTTTGTATTATTAAAAAAAAATACTTTCAATAAGTATAGGTTTCCCCCCAAAGAATAAAAGCAATTATTCACTGAAAGGAAAAGAAAAAGACAATCAACTTATTTCAAGTCCTTTCTGAAATGAAACACATACACATAGAGATAGGATGTAATGAAATTACTGCTGGTCCAGGCAAGAAGACTAAAGTCTAGCCAATGTCCTTAATCTTTGTAAGGCTCACTTTTTCTCTCTGAAAAGCGATGATCAAACTGTCTTACTTGTGCCTCTTGAAAGTATGTTGTAGGTTTCAAATCCGATAATATATATGAAAGTTCATTGAAAACTATGAAAATCTATTCAAGTACAAAGGATTATTATTAGACAGACATGAAGATAAAACAGCCACGCATATACACTTTTCCAAAGTTTTGACATCTTTAAAATGTAAGTCATGAGCACACTAGGCACTATGCCAGGTGCCAAGGCTACATAGACAATCAAACATGTTCCCAAGTACTCAGGACTCTATAAAGAACTTCAGACATATTCATACTCTTTGATTCAATAAATCTACTTCTGGGGATTATTTTCTACAGAAGTAATCCTAAATAGAGGGGGAAAGATCATAAAAAAAAAACCCTTTTGTTGCTAAGTTATTTCATAATAGCAAAAATATTTGAAATGACACAAATATCAACTATAAGCATATAGCTAAATTACATAACTTCATTTTCTCAATGAAATATTAGAGCCATTAAAATTATGATTATAAAGAATAGGATTGGAAAGTGTTTTTGATCTAATGATAAGTGAAAATAATCAGAAGATTGTGAGTTAACTGTAATTACCAGTAGGTAAAATTTCATAAAGTAAATAATTTCACAGGGGAAAAATAATGAAAGGAAATGCACAAAGTTATTAATTATTGTTACCTTTTGTTGCTGAGATTACATGCAAAAATTCAAAGGGGGAGCCTTATTTCTATATTTTGCAATTTTTGACGGATCTATTATTCTTATAATGACTTTTATATACTACTATAGAGATAATCATGTGCAAGAAGTGAGCTTAGAAATAGATATTATTGTTGAATATATGTACAACTTAGTTCTAATTTTCTCCTGGTCTTGTTTGTCATAAAAATCATTTAAAAAATAATATACATCAAAAATTTCCTCAACAACTTAATTTAAAATATATAAACCATGTTTTAATTAATAGTTCTCTGGGCTAGCAAACTAAAACAAAATACATTTCTTATTTCCACTCATTATGTTCCCATCATTAATTTAAACTGTCTTAATTTCTTTTACAAAGTTAACTTTTATGACCAATGCATTTTGTCAAGATCAAAACTTAAATGCGTGAGGAATTAACCTTGTACAATAATGAATTAACAAGATCTGAAAAAGATAAAAAGAATCACTAAATGATTATCGTTCACAAAAAGTTCCTCTCTGCTCCCCTATGGAGAATGATGGAACACTCTTCTATTGAACTCCATTATCCTAATGAGAAGATATTCTACACTTGATCATAGCCAAAAGGCTGGAGAAGATATTGTAATGAATTACTGCCAGTGCTTAATGAAGAGATTTCATAATTATTGAAACCACATCTGTTTGATTAACGAGTCTCTCCCAATATCCACGCATCCTCTGCTTTTCAGCGGGGGGCGGAATGCGCGGACTGCTCTGGTTTCTCTTCTTTAGTGAAGGGGAACCTTATCTATCAATGGCAAATGCTGCTCCTAACGGACTTTAAAAAAGGCCAAGTCTCTATTTTGTGCAGACTTTGTTTAAATCTTGGTTCAATCACTTACTGATTTGTGGCCCTGTGTGCGTCACTTAAATCCCCATAGCCTTAGTTTCCTTTTCTGGAAAATATAATGCCAAACTTATAGTATTATTTTGAGGATAAAATGAGATAATAAATTAAAAGCTCTTGGAGAGGCCAGCTCGGTGGCCAAGAGGTTAAGGTCGCCCACTCTGCTTTGGCGGCCCTGGGTTCATAGGTTCGGATCCTGGGTGTGGACCAACGCACTGCTTGTCAGCCACGCTGTGGCGGCGTCCCATATAAAGTAGAAGATGGGCACGGATGTTAGCCCAGGGCCAGTCTTCCTCAGCAAAAAAGAGGAGGATTAGCAATGGATGTTAGCTCAGGGCTGGTCTTCCTCACACACACAAAAAGCTCTTGGAGTAATGCCTGGAGCAAGCAAGAACTAACTCTGGGTACGTAGCACTGGGCGTGTTTCTAAATAAGGTGACAATTCTGGAATCCATTTGACCCTTGATATCATTATTGGGTACACAATTGAGAAATCTATTACTTGTTTCTTTTCTAAGATCATGATGGGATAATTCCGTTAATGTTTCTATGCTCATCTAATGATTAGTCTCAGTTATTCTGATATATAATGCCCTAGAGCAAGCAACCTTGCAATGCCGAATTTGTTCTAATAGAAACAGGATTAGAATAGGAAGTCGCATATTCACAACTTGATTATGAAAAAAACACATATCAATCTCATTTGCTTTACAAAATGCAAGTGTTCTATCTACAAAGGACAAATTCCTCCCATTGTTCTCAGCCCTCAATTCCGGAGGTAAAGTGGGACTAATACGGCTTAATTTAAGCTATATGTTCTTAGGGAGAATTTTCTATGCACAAAATCATACTAGTAGAAAGGCCACTTCATAGCTAAGCCTGTTTCATTGTATTCAGTCACACAGCTGGGATCCTCTGGAAACATGTTTACCATCATCAAAACTTGAAAAGAGCTGTCTGTCCTACTGCATTTGTGTAAGATGAAAGGTAGTTCCAACATCAGAGGTCCTGACAAACTACACCAAACACACAGGGAAAGGTGCTGGCATCTTAAGAGTTTTGTCCTAACAACTAAATTTTCAGACAGTGCAGGTACACTGAGAAAAGCAATCCACTCCTTGAAATTTTGGCATCATAAAATCAGCACAGTGCTAAGTACATAGTAACTCCTTGGTAAATACTTGCTAATGAAGTGGAAAAAGTAGGTGAGTCAGAATCAGTTTCTGGTCTTTCTACTAATTCTAAATAATGAGAGAAGAAGTAGCATGAAAATGAAAATCCTTGAAAGTATCCCCTTAAATAAGGTTTACTTTATTGATAATATTTAGTATACGTCTCATTTAAGTTTAATCATTTGATATTTAACCAAGTTGTCAAGATTCTTGTTAAAATGGTATTTAAAATTAAATATATTTTTGAGTGAGACAACTACTAACTTAAAGAAGAATTCTTTTCTTTTTTCTTGAATTCTTGCAAATTTAAGCAAAAACATTTACAATTACTCCCACAAGTTAATGCTGAAGTAGTGTTTCCCAGACTGCTTCTGTTTCTATCATGACTTGGGCTTTCTTTTGGCTGCTGTTTCCTATGTCTTGGTGCTTAAAAATATCAGGTATAGGGGCTGGCCCAGTGGTGTAATGGTTACATTCACGTGCCCCCGATTTGGCAGCTCAGGGTTTGCAGGTTTGAATCCTGGGCACGGACCAACGCACTATTCATTAATCCATGCTGTGGTGGCAGCCCACATACAAAATGGAGGAAGACAGGCATAGGTGTTAGCTCACAGCCAATCTTCCTCACAGACACAAAATAAAAAATAATCAGTCTACTTTATGGACATCATTCATCCATGCTGCCAATTAAAGGCCATGTATTGTCATATTACAATTTCCTTCATATAATTTTATCCAGAGGCTTGTGTCATGCATGCTTATGATTTTCAGACAAATACTTAAGACATGTGTTAAAATAAAATATCACTGCATAGACAGGAGTGCAGAGAAAATAGTAGATTACTACAAAACTTCCAAAATATCCTAAAATGAGTGACTATGTTTTTAGCTAAACACACAAAAAAATAATCATCAGGGTGTAAAAAGATGCATTTATAAACAAATTCTGGGGAAGATAAATACCCCTGGCAACAAAGGCCATGGTGTCAAGTTCAGAAAAAGAAGCATTTGCAACTTTTGCCAATTAGGTCCCCTGATGGTTCAGTTTTAAAGGAGACAGATGAGCCATCTTGTCAAGTCCCTAGTCATGTCATACTATTTGTACCCACCCTGGACTCTGATGTGTGTTCCCCATAATAATAAGAAAGGGGAAATTTTAATTCTAATTCACAGGCATTGTGCTTTACTAATCAATTCCACTATGTGAGAGTTGATAGCATATTGACAGATGTACCCAAGTTAATTCTGGATTTCAGACTACAAGAAAGAAGTGGCATGAAATTCCTGTCAGGGTTTCAATGCAGATGTTCGAAAGAACAGAAGTTTTGCTATTTTCAGCCAAATATTTTCCTGAAAAAAGATCTAATTTCTAATGACTTCTTTATGTTAAAAAGATGAACGCTATTCAACCTTTAGAATGTTCGTCTCCTTTATGGGATCTGGACCATCACATTATGTGAATATTAATAATGTCTTTGAAATATTTGTACATTTGCCTATATCTCCTGCTAGTACTGAAAATCAATGTGCCTGAAACAAACTCACAACTTTCAACTAAATGCCAATTCTCTTCCTGAATATTTGCATTATGGCACCAGTCATTTCAACTGTATATATCAGTCATCTTTGACATAGTTTCCTCCATTCTTCACATGTAGTAAATCACTGATTTTTAATGTTCTCTCATTACCTATTTAACTCCCCTCTTCATTCCCACTGAAATCAATTCACATTTATGCTACCATACAACCTTTTAGTTTCTCTCTCCACTGCTAACCTTCCTCTCTCAGGTCTGTCCTAAGGACAACTCCACACAGTCTTCCTAAAGTGTCCACTTAACAGTATCACCTTCTACTTAAAACTTTACAGTGGCTCATTATTCCCTTTGGTCTCGCATTGAAGACCCCAAATTACCTTTTTACCCTTACTATCTTCCATAAGTCATCTATGGGAACCTTCTGATCAGATTAATCTTGTCTATTCCTTCATGAGTCAGCAAGACTAAAGGTGAATATGCTGGTGGTTGGTCATCAGGAGTGGATTGTGGAAAAGTGCTTCTAAAGAAGACTAAGTATGATGGGGGCTTATGGTGGACATCTATCCTCATTATATTTGGCTGCTACTTTAGAGAAATAAATTTGTTTATTCATGTTATGGATAAATAAATAAATAAAAGGAACAAAAGATGGCAAATCAAGCAGTCAGTAAACCATGAAAGTAAAGGCAGATGGACAAAAGTTCCACCAACTGGCTCGTGGGAGCACCACCAAAGCTAACTTAAATTTGTTTTCATGCAGTCTAAAAGGAGAAACGAGAGTGAAAGCACATAATTATTACTCTTATTATTATCACTATACTCTGTAACAGTAAGAAGAGTTGTTCAGTAAGGAGAGGTTATTACGTGGTTTGAAAAACAAGCCAACACGTCCAGCTAAATTAATCACTTCATTCCTGGATTACTGCTATTGCCTCTTGTTGGGTTTCTTCCCTCCAATCTCTTCTACTCCCTAATTCTCCTCCAGTTCTAACCTTCCCACACCTATACCTTCCCCATTCCTGTAGTTTCCCTGTTATAGGGTGTACTCCTGTTTCCTACCACTACTGCATCACTTTCAACTCCTTGCTGGTGCTCACGGTCTGACATGGCTTTCAAGTTTGTTTCCTATGTCTCCCAGATAAACCTGTACTTTGCTTATTCACATGTGATTTCTCTCCCTCCATGCTTATTCCAACATCTGAGATTTCACTCATCATATTTTCTCTGTTGAAAATAGTCTTCAGGCTCCTCACCATGGATATGTCCTTTGTCCTTTCAGGACCAGCTAATATTCTTTGTGCTCTGGCCTTTCTAACTCTTGTTTGCTTATCTTCTCTGTCACATTTACCAATAATATCCTACTATCTATAAAACATATTAACCTACTATGTGTTTCTTATATGCCACTTCACTTCTCAAGTGAAATATAAGCTGGTTATGTGTAGGTACCCATCTTTTCAATTCTCCTGTAGCTCATAATAGACGGCACAGCAATGAACACGTAGTAAGTAGTCAAAAATGCGGTTGATTTCTAAAGTAATTTGCCAGAAACAAAAATCTTATTTTATAGATTCTTTACAGTTTCATATAAATGTCATATTTAGGATTGTTTTACTTTTCATCAGACTTTAATTGGTTGATTCTTTTCTTAATGGAATATAAACTCATGGTTAAAAGCTCCCTCTACTGGTTCTCTTTAACATATCAGAAGAAAAGTAAAAAAAAAAAAAATTATCCAATACATATTTCCTAAGAAGTTATCATTTATCTAAAAAAATTTCAGAAAAATCAAAAATGCTATTAGCCTTTTTATTCTTCTGTGCTTTTTACCTACATTATCCAGTTTCTGAAGAATGTATGCTACTATAGTTCATAATCCTTTATTTCTCCAAATGAAATATTTGATTTTTCTTTTGTCCATAAATTCTACTATGCCTCATTCCGTACACCCCTATCATGCTCACAACTCTACTATTTCCTGGGAGGCAATATACATAGTGATGGAGAGCTAGGGGTCTGGAGTCAGGCTGCCCTACTCTGTGCTGGTTTGGCCCTTTATTAGCAGCAATTAACTTGGTCAAGTTACTTAACATCTGCTTATCTCACTTGCCTCATGAAAGAAATGAGGATTACCATAGTTCTTCCTTCACACTGTCGTTGCAGGTTTTAAATGTTCAGGCAAAGTGTTTAGCACAAGTAGATATTACATCTGCAGATCCTGATAAGGTCATGTTTCAGTGCTCCCTCAGAAGCAGAGAACGAACACACTTGACTGAGCCTTTCTCCCAGTGTTTTTGACTGTTTTTTATTCTCTGAACTTTGCCACAATTCTGCCGTCAATATCCTTATATTCTTCCCAATGATCTTGTTTGTGTTGCCTTCCATATATTTATTTTATTTTATATCATTGTGGTAAGAACACTTAACGTGAGATCTGCCCCCTTAAGAAATTTTCAAATGTACAATACAGCATTGTTATCTACATGCGCAATGCTGTACAGCAGATCTCTAGAACTTATTCATCTTGCATAACTGAAATTTTTATCCAAAAGAATTGAAATCAGGATCTCAAAAAGCTATTAGCATTCCTATGTTCATGGAGGCACTATTCACAATAGCTGAGATGTAGAAACAACACAAAATGTCCATGGATGGATGAATGGATTAAAAAAGTGGAATATATTTGTAATGGGATATTATTCAGCATTAAAAAATAGGGAAATCCTGCAACATGTGACAACATGGATGAGCCTTGAGGACGTTATGCTAAGTGAAATAAGCCCATCACAAAAGGACAAATACTGCATGCTTCTACTTATATGGTGTCTTTCAATTCACTTGCTAGATATCACCAAAAATGGCTCATTCTCTGTGCAAAAATAATTGACCTATTCTTTGAATGAAACATAAAGTGAGTTGGCACACGCTTTCATTAAACTCTTATTTTATTAGTTTATTATATTTTACTAAGGTCAGCGAACAGGCTTTCAACAAGTATGAGTTGATTTAATGATTACTGGATTTCAGAATCATGGCTGCTAACTAAGACACATTTTCTTCAGATTATATCCCATAAATTTAAGAGAACGTTTATTGATGTGAAGTACACAGTTTGTCCAATATAAGGTTAAGAGTGTGGACTCTGGAGACTGAACCTCTGGTCCCGTAACCTGCTTGTCCTTGGCAAAGTTGTGTAACCTTGTGCCTCACCTGTAAAACAGGTATTATGCTTATTTCTACTATTTTTATATACGTAAAGATAATTGAAGTTGATTATCTTGTAGGCTGGCTCTAAGGCCTAGGTATTATCTAATAGATATTTAGCAGAAGATCTCTGTAAACAGAGATGAGCAGTGTTGGTAAGACGAATATGGGGCATTACCACAATATAAATTTACATATATATGTGTTTCAAACTAAGTTTTTAAAAGCTTTAATGTATAATCCTATTGACTTGTTTTTTGGTAGAATGATATTCCAGGAATTTATATTTATCAGTCAGTGGTAAAGTTAAAAAGATTAAAAAGAAAGAAGAATGCTTTCCCCATAATCCCAGCTTGTTGATATTTTGCTCACAGTGAAGGTCATTTCAACAGCAATTTGTTTTGATCGTCATGATATTTTGGAAACATTTCAGCATATTTCCAAAGACTGTTTCAAATTTAGATTTCATGGTTAAACGTCTGGGTTCCTTTCTCGGTCCATTTAGCTGCATTTAATATATACACCCTCTACTTCTTCAGAAAATAAAAATAGATTTTGTGAAAACTCGGGAAGTGAAAGATAACAGCATTACACAAAATTATGGGGTTTGGGTGACTTAGTTTGGACAGTCAGGTTTAATTCTAGAAAACACATTGAGATTCCTTGAGGAGAGGATATTATGCATATTT
Organism: Tapirus indicus; assembly: GCA_031878705.1. NCBI lineage: Eukaryota > Metazoa > Chordata > Mammalia > Perissodactyla > Tapiridae > Tapirus > Tapirus indicus. Next base: position 161,989,715 of record CM062917.1, on the reverse strand, counting down.
TCTCATCATTTTGTAAAGGCAGAGCTTCAGGATTAGGGAGTACACCTGAAATTCACTTGTTCAAGTACAAATAGCATTTCTCTTTATACCAGGCCACATTTTAACCTATTCTCTTGACACTGGATATGTTGACCTACACAGAATCTATATCGTCTAAATTTTATGTAACAATTATAATCAGTCAGTCTAGAATCTCACATGAGATAGTTTTCTGTGTTCATAAAATTGTTATTCTTTCCTACTCATGTATTTGTGAACTGGGTTGTTGAAAACTTAAATCTTCAGATGTGGTTTAGGTTTTTATCTTGTTATTTTTTAGTATTAATGTATTTACACTAAATTCAGGACTCTGCATCTCTTCTTTGTCCTATACTCCTTACTCCCTTACTCTCCTTGCTCCTGTCTTTAGGTAAACATCCTAATATGTTGAAAAGCCTTTTAAGGCTCTATATTTTTACTTTAATAATTCTCCCAGAGCAGCTTTCCTTTCTTTTGATAAGCCTTCCATAGTTTTCAAATTATATGGAAAATATATACCAAGTATCTCCCATGTTTTGATCAATTGTGGTTTCTATATTTATGTACAGGCTGTGTGGAGTCCTTATAAATGTCCCAGGTTAGACTAGGGCTTGATGTATAGCAAGCACTAAATATTAGCTGTTAATATTGTTGCTGTTGTTGTTATTATTATTGCTATTGCTGGATGCATTAATTATCTTGCCTTTCTCAAGAGAACTGATGATCAGACAATATAAAAAGAAGGTAAGTGGTGAGCCAGCAGCTCAACAGGTGGGTAGCTTTACATTCAGCCTTGTAAAATAGAAATATCTAATTCCTCAGTTGGGGTCACACAAAGGAAAACCCAAGCTCCTGTCATCTTCATGTTTGTCTGATGCACCAGCAGGGCAGTAGTGGAAGGTCATGAAGTGACTGCCTTCCACCCACCACAGAGATCCCAGCGTAGAATAGGTTTGTCTTACTGCTATCCCCAAGTGATTCTGGCTCATCTTTAGTACCACTGTGTAATGAAAAAATATTTTTGTTTTGTTTTGGTGATCAGGATCATGGATATAGACTGCCAACATCGTTATCATTTTAAGCAAGGCAATGCCAGACACACTTGAACTCATTCTTGATGGTTATAAGAAATTGATATATCAATGTAGTCAGAATCTGAGAAATGCTAGAAGAGGGAAGAGCAAGGATAAGGGTCTTAGGTTCTATCAAAAATACTTATATATTCAAAAATAAAAAAGAACTATGAAAAACTCTCATGCTGCAGATATGATTAAGAAGCAGATGTGGGAATAGAAAGCTCCTTCCCATGACTTCACTCATCCCTATGTGCGCCCTCACGTCTCTCCGCAAGTCTGTCTGGCTCCTCCTTTTCTCTCCTCCTTTTCCTCACTTATCTTTCTCTCTCTCAGTCTGGGCTATTCCTACATTCCTGCACATTTAACCACTCAGTTTTAACTATTAGCAAGCAGCAAAAGCTTTTTTTAATGCCAATTTGTTCACTGTAGGAAAAGGTAGTAAAATGAGATGTCCTTGTTTAATCTTCCTTATAATATGAAACCTCACTAGTTCAAACAGATTAGAAACAAAAGTTAATTGGAATCATTTCAAAATTTAAAGTTAGATTTTTACAATACAGCTTTAAATTTTAAAAAAGAATTTAATGTATGAATTGAATTTTGTTTCTTGCATTTTTGGCTTTGTAACATAATGATAAAGCAATACAAATAATAAAACAAACAAAAGCAATAAACAAAAAGAGAACTCTGCTTTCTCCTGAAATATTTCATTTTTAAGTTCGATTTTCTAGATACTTATATTGATGACAATAAGAAAACTTAACATTGACTCAGTTTGCAGTTCTCCCAAATTCATATAGCTGAGGGTCCGGATTCCTAAATATTTCATGAAACTGAGTAAATGCCTACTTACCGTGGACTTTTGAGAGAGTAGCTATTAGCCAAATTGGTCTACGCAGCCTATTAGAAACTCTTTTTGGCCACAATAAAATTCCTATTCTTAATCCCAGTTAGGACCCATTCCATTAATAGTCTGTGACTATTAGTGGATTGTAGTTTTTCTGATTAGAATACCAACTTTTGAAAATGTAGTTTCTCTTTTACATATCTTAAATATTTTTTTGGTATGATGATCAAATGGATCTTAAAGAAAGTTGAAAATCTACCATCAGAAGAAGAACAGCATGGGTAAACCTTAAATTATAAATGCACTGAACTTCTCTCTCTTCCTTATGACAACATAGAATATTATATAACAGCAAAAAAATCAGAAGACAATTCTGACAAGTGAGAAAAATGAGGCTAGGCCAGGTGGCTGACATAAAATACCTTCTTCACTGATTTAATGGGTATCAACAAGGAACACGTGATGAATTTGAAGTTTAACTGGAACAGCAAGGTGAACTCATTTTAAGTTGAAACAAAGTCATAACATGAAGGGAAAAGAGTTTTAGGATATGTAAAATGGGCATTTTTGTATAATGAGATTTTGTATTATCACTGCTAAACATAAAAATGATACCTGCTTTGCATGATCAAAATAGTGAAATTTAAATTGCACTAGGTCTATTGAAACAAATTCGAGGCTACTACTACAAAACTATTTTGAAACTTCTCCATTAAATTCAAATTCTGGATTTAAGTGTTCATAAGGAAAAACATAGGATTTACTTAGTACAGAGATTTACAGGTCTAATTCCCTAGGGTGTGATAGGGGCTCACTTGGAATAATGATTTGAGTAGTCAGCACTAAATATCATACTATTCTCTATTTGGATGCTCAGATATACCTAAAATTTAAAAAAAATTAAAAAAATATGATTATTACCAAATATCAAGTAACTACTGAAAAATAAAACTAAGAAATATACACATGTATTTATTCAACAAACTATTTAATGTCTTCTGGGTTCCAGGCACTGTGCTATGCTGGGTTTGAATGAGGAGCAGAAAAGAACTTCTGCCCTGAAGAAACTTCTGCAAAAATGTTAAAGAAATGAAATGCCAGGCAAAAATGATAGTTTGCTACTTTACTAACCCACATCCTTCTGTGCTGTTTAGCTTAACAAAGCTCCTTGCAAATTCTCAGTTGAAGATTTTCAGGTATTCCTCCACCGAAGATACTAATTTCCAGGCTGCCGATCTGATACAGAGAGTTATATCAAAAGCCTGCAGACCATTTCTGAATTTAGGAAAGGTTTCTCAATTTACTCTCACTGCACTGTGTAGGTCTTTGAAGCTAGATCTCCTGGGCTCTGTTCTCCAAACGTTTTTCAACATTGAATTAAAATCTTGATGGGAACGGAAAGCACTGGGCAAATATTCATGTAATTCCACGTTTCCCTGTGATCTGTTCCATAGTCTGACAAGTCTGGTGCTTTTGGCCTGCTTCTCCTAACCTGTCATCCAGCTGTACTATGAGACATTAGGAGCCTAGAAATCATGAGAGCTCTTGTACAATCTGGACACAGCAAGGCCTAGTGGACTTTAGTTTCAGCCTCAGCTGCCACTCACTAGTGATTTGACCTTTGGCAAATCATTTAACCTGCCCGTTGTTCAGTTTTCTCATGGGTAAAATAAAAGTTTGTACTAGATGCTCTCTAAAGTCACTTCAAGCTGGAAAATGTCATGAGTTTACGAACACAATAAACACCAGACTCCTGCAATTTTAGCATAGTCCCAGTTTGGTGTTCGTGGTTGGAAAATTCCTTTAAAAATAAGCCAACACTGCATTCAATGAAAACTTTTTAAAAATAATAATTATTTATTAATGTGGTAATCATTTAAAACTAAGGTGTGGAGGGCAATCATTAGAAGTAGGGAGAGATATAAACAATAACATGGAAGCACAAGGAGAAATGAGCTAAGGAGAGACTTAAAAGTCACTGAGTCTCTGAAACAGAGGGGGAATTCTGTCCACCGAACCATTAGCCACTCATCAGGACACTGTTATTGAAATTCTATGAGGCACGGCTCTAGGCCCTGAGAATGCAACTGTAGATAAAACAGACAAGGCCCCAGTCCTTGTACACTTACACTGTAGTCAGGGGGAAAGGAAGGGACGTAGGAAAAGAAGTAAATGATAATTTTAGATAGTAATAAATAGTGAGTTATAAATAAGGAATAAACTGGGTGAAAGAAAAAAGAAGGGCATGGTGTCGGGAGGCTACTATAGAGAGCATGGTCAGGGAAGGTCTCTCTGATAAAGTAACATGAAAGTTGAGACTTTAGTGATGGTGAGAGCCCACCCGTATGATCTTCTGGACAAAAGGTATACCATGCTGGAGAATACGGGAGTAGCAGAGGTGAGAACCAGCTCAGATTTAGAAAGAATAATGAAGGCCAGTTTGGCAGGGCTACACTGAACAAAGAAGAAGATGCTAAAGCCTGAGGGAGATGCAGGTGAAACCCAATTTTCCCAAGGAGTGGTAAGAATTTGGAGTTTTATTCTATTTCAATGTAATGTGGAAATTTCAAGCAGATATTGGATGTTTTCCAGAAAGGTGGTGATGTTATCCAATTTGCCTTTGAAAACATTCGTTTGCCTGCTGAATGGAGGTGAGACCCTGGGATTCCCAGAGTGCTAACATATAAGTTCCCTGGGATACGGTCATACTTTAGAACTATAGGAGAAAAATGATGAAATTTTAGGAGAGTTGGGTAAAATAGTGGGCTCAACAATTCATAATTATACTGAATAAATCCTTAAGGTTAAGTAAAATAGGAAGTATTTGACAGATGAAGGCAAGAACTAGGAAAGTTCAAATTTGGTCATATATGTATATTTGCAAATGAGAAAGTGCTTGTGTCATTGCATTGTGAGCAGTAGATTGGACTTTTTTCAGAGTCATAATGGGCCCAGACTTCAACTTGCTTCATTTTCTAATGTAGCAAGATTAGCCAGTAATAGTTCATTTCAGTCCTTCAGTGAAGGTGGCAAGTGCGGGTTTCCGACCATATTGGTTTGGAGAAACGGTACCAAGGTACCGAAAATCCATGAATCCATGTTGTCCTTCTCTGTTTTTACCCCAAGGTAGACAGTGCCTGTGAGGATACTTAAGGAGTCAAAAACTATTCCCGTGTTCTGCTTGGCTGAGGAAAGTTGGAAAAAGAAATGGAGTCAAGATTTGTAACGTACTTTGCCCTGGTGTTCAAGCAACCAATTACAACTTTACAGCAGTATAATTGCCCAGTTTGTTTTTTGTAGCTCCTGTTTCCATTACTCATCTAAAAGAGAGGTCACCCATTGTAGCCGGTAGCTGATCCCACCGCGGATCCATTCACAGAAATCTGAATGGCAGACATGACACAGTCAGGCACTGTTGGGCACATTTTGTAATTCCAAACCTACCAAGGTACTAAGAGAAAATGTCACAAACTCAGTTCTGTTCAGTTAAGTTATAGATACAAATTGAACGTGTATAATGTTGTGGGATAGGACACAGGGACTTAAAATCTATTGGGGAAAACAAGGCATATACGGAACAATTAAATGACAATGAAAGTCGGTGTGATATTAAATGCCAAAATTAGTTACAGAGACAATAATCTTCATTGAAGTTTAGAGAAGATAAAGACAATAAGTTGAGCTTGTCACCAACCACTTCCAAGCAGTCTGTGAAAGCCCTTTTATATGTTAGATACATTATTTTCATCATTTTATTCTCTGAATGTTGCTCTTGATTTTCTGTCAGGAAAGAGTCGTAACGGAAATGGTCAAATTATATCATCAGATGATAAAGGAAGCATAAATTTAATAGCTGTTTGGATGTAGTAGATAATGGCGAGATGTTGCTGACTTGCAATTAATTGTGTACTAACTGGCAGTCTTTCCCGACTGGTGATGATTAACTACCCAGCCATTAATCATCTAATTGTTAAAACTGATTAACTACAACCTTGTTAGCATTCTAAATTAGCTTTTCTGCCCCTCACCTTGTATAAACTATGTAACTTCTCGAAGTATATTAGAACTTCAATTAGATTTACAACAAGCTGTCCAGTTTGTTATTTTCAAGGTGAAGATTCCTTCAAAGGGTTTTAGAGAGGCAATTTCTCTCACATTTTGGAGAGAAATGGATACAAACAATAAACAGATGAGAACAACCAAATTGGCATAATGGGCCTTTAGACTACACTCATTAGATGGGCTACTAATTCGATAAAGTCCCAGACTGATTTTTATTGGTTAAAAAGATATATGTACATATATCTACCTACCTAAAACACACACACACAGTAGAAAGATATGTATACACACACATACAAATATGTATATACACAAATATATGTGTAAATGTATATGCATGTTTGTAATGACCCAACTGTGCTTATAATTGTTTAACACAGTTTCATTTTATGTTTGGAGTCTGATACAACACTTTAAACACCCATTTCTTTAAATTTCCTCTTTTTTACTGTAAATACCTTAGCTGACTGTTGTAATACCCTCCGATCTGGCCTCTGTACATCCCCTTGTCCTTCTCAACTTGATACTTCCACCTGGCCTTCACCATGAGCTTTCAAAAATTGGAATCTGCTAATATCTGTCCTCCATTTAGAACTCGTTATAATGCTTATGTTTTACTTTAAAATACTTTTGTCTCAACAGTATGACATATGTGTATGTGTTAGTTGTTTTAATCTGTATCCTAGAGATGGTGAGTTGACATCTGAAGAACCCTAAAGGAGAATGTGTTTGGTGTAGTCATCGGTTGAAAGACTAGTCAGAAGCCCACCTCCCCGAGGTAAACTCTGAAAGTGCTTCAGCAGCCCCCGTCTCTGATCAGCACCAGGGAGATTATCTGAATATTGAAATGATTGAAATGATTTTTCATTGATGAAATGAGAAGTATTCAAGATATGTAGAGAGACTAGTAGCATTGAGTGGACATCTCCAATCTTTCCTGAACAGGATTTAAGAAACCAGACATATTTCCACTGAGAACGATGACCTAGTCTAAGAGACCATCCTGTCTCACGGTAAGCTGCTGACAGAGGACAGTGCTGCCTAATTCTGTCTAGATATGTAGCCAAGTACTGTTGCTGGAATATTGTCACATTTGAACATGAGCCTTTACTTTGAGATCTTGTTAGAGTGTCTAAAAAGGACAAAAAGCTGAGGATTTTATTTAATTCACAGAACAGATTGTATGACTGCTTTTGTTCCTGCTTCTTAGTGTTTTAATGTGTAGCTGAATTAGGACTGAGGCTTGTTTTCCTGTTAACAAACTAACTGTAGCCGTTACCTGAATCTAACTACTGGAGGGTACAGATATATAACAAACAAACATGCCCATGTGAATGATCAAATTGGCTTACATTGGTTTGCAATACACATTAAGGGCCCCCCAGTGGGTATTTGATAAAGGTGAAACTCAATTCCAGGTCATAAAAGCTTTCCAAGAACTCTCCACTACCTCACTCTCTAGCTCCTTAATATACCCCGCCAGACTGCACCGTATTTTTTCCTCAGACCCATATCATTGGTTCTCACATTCTCCTCGAGATGTCCCCGCACCTGGAACACCATGCCCTGCACCTTGATCTGAATCATCCGTACGACCCAGTGTACGAATTGTCTCCCCCAGAATGCTTCCCTGTCCCTGTGGGTTTGGTGGGCCACCTCCTCCATATGATTTCCGAGCACCTTCATGATACCGTCAGCCACAGTGTGTTGAAATTGTCCGTTCAATCACTGAACCCCCTTCTCTATTTCATGAGCAATGTGAAAGGGAGTGCGTTGTCTTTTCCTGATATCCGTGATACTCAGCAAAATACGAGGTGATCTGAATAAAATCTCCTGTGAGTACCTAAATGGACGTTTAGAAAAAAATCATCGTTCCCCTTGTCCAAAAGAGGAATGTTGTTTATAACGAGTATTTTCTTAAGATGTTGACCTATATTAGCAGAGCTAATCAAATAGTCTTCAGATATTTTTCTACTAACAATAGTAGATATATTCTTACATAAATATTACTGGATAGATATTACCATTATAGATTTGAAGACATTTTTATGTAATGCCAACTGTCCTGGAAATTGTGACACTGTACATCCAAGATCTGTATTTAATCATCATAATAGTGAAGATAGCAGGTGATTAGGAAACATCTACATAAATTGCAAGCAGGCTATCCAAATTATTTGGTTTTAGTGAGTACAGATATGTGCTAGTTGAAAATTTCTTCTGTAAGGAACACAGATATTGTCTCACCATCTGCTAGCTTACGGTCGTGGTTTACAGATTACCTCATCCCCACATCCTTCCTGTGGTAAGTGGCCTGGCTCTAAAGCAGTGTTCTCTTCAGTGGTAGTAAATTACTGACTTTGATTATGCTTTAAGGACGATAACATCAGCTCCATTAGAATGTGCATCTATATTCCAAATACACCACCTATGCTTCAGTGAGTCAGTTGTTTCCTGGACATTATCAAAATGGGTGTACATAATCTATCTTTTTATCCTTCACAATGCAAAGGACACTGTATAGCAAGTAACAGTTTATTGGACAACAGCAGTATCGTGAGTATTTCTCATACTTATTCTATTGATCACCTGAAAACTCCTGATGATGGTTTATAGGGCTAAATGTTTTCTACAGTAAATCTTCCTTCTTAAATCAACTAGAATTACAAAATAATTCCAAATTCAGGCATTTATAATTTCAACAGGAAAAAAAAAATACAAAAATCAAACAACCTTTCCTCACCCCTTTAACCATCCCACAAGAAAAAACAAAAGCAAAATCAAAACAGTGACATACACTTGGTTATATTTAATTGGCATGTCTGAGTGGTTTATTAAAATAAATGGAAAAGGGAAGAGAATACTGTATTTTGAATATTTACCATGTAAAACCTCTGCTATAGGTGTTTTACCAGGGTGGAGTATTTTGAACTTGGCCATGGCTTTATGATCAGGTATTTAATCCTCACAAATGAGTAAATTCAAATTTGAAGTCATTCACAATCCAGGACTTTTCTTATGACACGATACTCATTTTGGAAGTATTTGTGAAAGTTGTAATTTTTAATAATAGCTATATTCTATCTGTTGGCACTTATTTAATTGTTTGGCTGAGCAGATTTATAGACATTTCTCTGGGAAAAGAGAAACAAGAGATTTTCATGCAAAAATATTAGAGTTTAAAATATCTCAGCGTTCAGCTCATCTAATCTCTCACCTAAAAAAGGAAATTTGCATAAGTGCTTAGCAAACATTGGTTATACAGTTGAAAATTGAATGATACTTTAAAAATATTGAAATAGTTCAAAATACAAAGATGAAGGCCCACAAATAAGGGAAAATTAAAAAGTTGTCTCTATCACTAACTTTATTTTTCCCCTCAGATTTCTTTCTCTAGACTGTGAAATTTATTTTAAATCACATTCACAATCACAAAATGTTTCAATATAGTATTCATGTATTACCGCCGAGATACTGTTTCCCTAAATAGTTTCTAAAACTCTGCTCTAGAAACATTGAGGAAAAAGCTATTTTTTTAAAGAGAACATTTTTGTTTCTCTACACCAATGATAAACTGCACAAGATATCTCAGATGTCATAATAAGAGGCATATCTATTGTTATAAAAAGCAATTGTTGGCTCTCAAAATACCCCTGAAGTGTAGATACTGGTTGTTGTTGGTTAAACTGTGTACTCCAAAAAGATACGTTGAAGTCCTGACCTTCAGTACTTGTGAATCTGACCTTATTTGAAAATAGGGACTTTGCAGATGTAATCAAGTAAAGGTGAGGTCATACTGGATTAGGGTGGGCCCTAATCCTATATGACAGATGTCCTTATGAGAAGACAAGAGATACAGACACACACAAAGAGGATAATGCCTCATGAGATGGAGGCTGAGACAGAAGTTGCCTGACACAAGCTAAGGAACACCAAGGACTGCCAACAACTATTAGAAACCAGGAGAAGCATGAAACAAATTTTCCCTCAGAACCTGCAGGAGGAACCAGTCCTGCCGATGCCTGGATTTCAGACTTCTAGCCTCCAGAACAGTGAGAGAAAGTACTTCTGCTGTTTTAAGCTACCCAATCCATGCTACTTGGTTACAGCAGCCCTGGGAGACTGATACCCTGGTAATATAAATGACTAGATCCAACAACAGGACTTTCTCATGTTTCCCAAGTGAGATGCTTCACCAGGCACTGAGCTGGAATCTTACCAAACAATTAAAAAAGAACAGAACAAAGCAAAGCAAAACCCACCTTTTTTCAAGGATCTGACATTCAGTATTCACAAGTGGATTAGAAATTATTGTTAATAAATGTATTCATGCGGCCATCTCTTTTATCCTTACTTAGAACACGAGATAATCCTCTACTATACATTACGGTAGATTGTGAAAAAAAAAAATCTTAGGCAACATTTACAGGGCCCTAACTATTCAGTAGCAACCATTCTGACACACATAATGTACTACATCATCTAATCATCAAAATGACACACATAATGTACTACATCATCTAATCATCAAAATCACCCTCAGACTTTGGTACTGCAGATAACTTCAAAAATCGTTATAGACCCATTAAGAGTGCAAACTGGCATAAGGAAGTATGGGAAGGTATCCACTTGCAAGTGATGATTCTTTCAATCCTCATCTCGGGTCTCTTGAATATGACTTTTACTTCTGCCTAGGCTGCCACATTTAGCAAATGAATATACAGGACAAACAGTAACATTTGAATTCCATAAAGAGGATATTTTTAGTATAAGTTTGCCCCCAATATTGCATAAGATATATTTTTCTAAAAAAAAGTGTTGTTTATCTGAAATTCAAATTTAACTGGGCCTCCTGTATTTTATCTGGCAAACATACGTCAACAAGACCTGAGCCTCGGGAACAAAATGCATTAGCCTATAGAGAATTCTGAAATTATACAAAAGAATTATAAAAGGAAATATCTGGTCTTTGGTACACACAGAACCAGATTTTTAACGTCACCTCTTATTTATCTTTGCATCCTTGTTTTCCCCACAGGACCTGGGATATAGTAAATTCAATAAATGTTATTGAACAAACTGAATTGATGATTAATTAATTTCTTTAAACATAAAATATACTCTTTAAATTACCTTAATAGTCCTTCCCAGGTGAGTCATTAGTAACAACGCTTCTCATCTGTAGCTTATTCATTGAATCTAATTGTGGCTTTATATGCCATAATTCTGGTCAACTTCTTTAACCCAATTTGTGAATATCTTGTGATAGGTTTAATTTTAACGGTAAGGAAAATGTTACTAACTGAGTTAGTTTCCCAGGGCTACTGTAACAAAGTACCATGAACTGGGTGGCTTAAAACAATAGAAATTTATATTATAAATAATAATAATTATTATTTATTATTTATTAGAAGTCTGAACTCTACTAAATAAAGGAGTTGGCTGCGCCATGCTTGCTCCGGTCCTTTCTTGCCCCTTCCAGGTACTGGCGACCTCAGGCATTTCTTGGCTTGTGGCAGCATCACTCCAGTCTCTGCCTCCATCTTCACACGGCTGTCTTCCCTCTGTATCTCTGTTGCTACATGGAATTCCCTCTTTCATAAGGACACCAGTCAAAATGAATTAGGGCCCATCTCAATGACTTTGTTTTAACTTGATGACATCTGCAAAGACCCTATCTCCAAATAAGGTGCATTCACAGGTACCATGGTTTAGGCCTTCAATATATCTTTTTGAGAAACACAATTCAACCTATAACACTAAAATTTAATATAGTTTTGGCATAATGCCTCTTGTTTTCTAACAATGTTAATCTCAGAATTTACCTAATAAATGTTCTAAATCCCTAATCCCTTGGACCAAGGAGTCCCATCTGTATTACCGTATCTCACCAGCCAGCACCAGAACGAAAATCCCTAAACCGTTAATGCACTAAGAAAAGAGAATAGAAATTATTGTTGCTGCTTCTAAATCTTTGCATAAACATTTTTCTAGATTATCCATCTAACTAAATAGAGCAATAATTACCACTAGTAAAGCATTTATGATACATCAGTACAACTAATTCTTATCTCCTCCACCCTACCCCAAGCTATAAATGTTTGGAGGGCAGAGATCATGTCTTGTGTGTTATAGGATGCAAATGGTCAAGGTTCATCTAATGCAGGGTCCAGCTGCCACTCTCGTCAGCAATTGCTCATGTTGTGCACCTCACAGAATAGGGAGTGCCCCATAGGTTGATATGTTTAAGCACATTATCTCTCTTTTTCTAAATAATACCTAAATAATACTTAGTTTTGTTTACTTTCTATATTTAATGGTTGTATACCCTCTACACATTCTATAATATTTTATGAATATATAACATGACAGGAGACTCGGAGAACCAAACCAAAGAAACATATACAATCTACCAAAAAAAGCACAAACAGAAAAAGAAGCATGAATACATAACACATGGAGGATGGAAGGGGAAATAAGACACTCCAAAATAGGTGTCATTTTTATTTTTATTTTAGAGTTCCTTTGAACATTAGTAATCACCATTATTCCATATTTGCAGTTATCCTGGAAGGATAATTCTTTAGTAAAAATGTGGTGTGTTTAACCTCCAATTCAGAACTCAATTTGTGTTTGAAGGCATCTAAAATTGATTCAGGTCAGCCCCAGCATGAAGAGTATGTAGTCACTTCCCTGAAGGAGCTGTCTTTGTGTCCCCTAAGCATGATAGGTAATTGCCTTCTCTGGGGAGACTACCAAGGATTTCGTAACAGAGAAAGCTGCAACATTAGCAAACTCGGGTATTCTAAAGTAAGAGAGTGAAGAGGTGCTGCTCTACGGGATGATAAATGGGGCTGAAGAAACTGTGCTGACAACATTTTGGAAGAGACAATAGGGATAAGAACTACGAAAATCGGAAATGTGCACCAAACCAGAGGCCCAGATTTTTCTTGTTAAAATAACTGAGAAAAAAGTTTTATATGAGTGTAATTAAACAAAAGACTACAAAAACTGAACTTTTCTTTCCCTCAAACAATTAATCATGGAACTAGAAAAGAAAGGCAAGAGAGAAGAAATCAATATATTCAGTCCAATAGAAGTTTCTCTCGACATTTCAACATTTGGGTCACCACAGGTCTTGATGCAATGTAAGCAGGCAGTCCTGGAGGCTGTTCACTGGGGTTTCTTCTACAAAGAGAGTTGGGACATTTATCAGTTTGCTATTTCCTGTCTCTCTTTTAAACTTGAAATGATAGTTTCCTTTTGAGAGAACAACAAAACCAAAAGGCTACCTTGGTCTAGAAACAAAACACTCAGAAAGGGTTTTAAAAAAAAGAAAGAGTGGTTTTAAACATTTAGATGTCTTTGAGAACTGAATTCAAGGACAAGCAAGTTATGCCTTTTCAATTAGAAAGAATATATAAAGATAGAAATATTAAGCAAAAAATTCAGGGATAATAAAAATTACAAAAAAAGTCTCAAATGTTCTCAAAGACCATAGTATCAGCAGAGGTAACTGCTAAAGTGGTTTTATTTTGTTGTAAAATCTGGAAACCTGCCTGTGAATTGAAATGTGGATTTCTAACATAATTTCAATTCACTAATTCTGAAGTCTGAAAAAAATGAAGACAGAAAAATAGGATTTTATCACTTTGGATGCCATATTTGTCTCCTACTCTTACCTTTCCCTCAATTTAGTCATTTTAAGATTGTTTCAGGGTACAGATCAGAACTTGCAAACATTGTATTTTCTCAGATCAGCAGCCATAAGCCCTGGTGAAGTTTCCAGCTCGGCTTCCCTCTTCTATGTGAAAAACCAATGGACGCATAGAATTTCTTCAGGGTCTCAGAAAATGTGACTGTTGAACTAAAGAATCCAAATAAAGAACATGGTGGAACCAAGAATGGAACCAAACAGAGAAGGCAAACAAAATGACGTGATATTCCACATCAGATGCAGCCATCTTTTGCTTATTATGAAGAGTGTGAAGAGACAGAATCTTTGGAATTTGAGAGTACTAGAAAAAATAAAATACTACTTATTGCTTCAACATTAGGTAGGAGAGAAATTAGATTTAATAAAAACCAGAGTGATTTAATTTTGCGAGAGAAATCTTCCTTTACTTTACAAGCTAACAAATGTAAATCGCCTTGTGAATATGAAAACTCTAGAGAAGGGCAGATTCCACTTTCAATTAACGGACTGAACATCATTATAGAAGAGAGACATACCATCTTCAAGTAGTAAATACCAAGACAAAAGTCACCTGCTTAACTCTGGCAGATTAGGGACAAAGAGAGGAGCCCTCTGGAATAAATAACTGTCAAAGGAATCAAATAATGAGACGAAACTGAATCTGTTGGGGAAAAAGGCTCTTATTTCCTCTGTATTTATGATTTCTTGGCGGGAGGGAGGGGGAATTCATGTTAGCAGGTAATTAACTATCAAACAATAAAACTAATACTAAGATAGAAACTCGAATGTCCTTAGCCAAGCTGCAACGATTGTTTAGTTGAATGATAACGGATAGCGTCAGCCAGGGACTCAGAATTATTTATTGCCCCTAAGTTGTAAAAGTAAAACTTGCTGTTTTCAATCATTTCATTGCTCTTTAAGTGAGCATAAAATCCGGGATCCTTCATTCTAATTAAACAGAAAACGGTTCAAGGAATAGAAGTTGTTTCCAGCCACTGAATGCCATTTTCTTACCCACTTATCAGACGTGCAGCAGTCCTCAGCCCTCACATGCACAGCTACCCACCAAGAGACACAATTCTTCCAGTCAATGAGGCCACAAACAAGCCACAGAATCTTTCATTCCAGTCCTCACTCTTAAGAACCCACTCTTTGAAAAAAAAAATTAGCCTAAGGTTATTGAGAGAAAAAGGGAAATGCAGTTTATTTCATTGGTTAGTAGCCTAGTCTTGTGCAACTGGAGGAAAACAACTGAGACTTTTATAATACGTGACAGTGTAAATATTTAGTCCAGGCAACAACGTGTGCACCAATTGTTTACAGCCACACAGATGGTAAACGAAATGGACTAGCATATGGAATATTAAAAGAACACCTGACGTTGGAGGCACGTACACCAAATTAAGACTGTAGCTGTTAATATTTAGGAGCTTATGGGGCTGCTGCCTAAAATGTGTTTTCTTGCTATCGTCAATTTGTTAAACATGTAGAATAAGCAACAGAAAATAATTTCAAATAAGTTGTTTAATTATCTTAAGGTATTTCATCCCTATTTCCACAATGCGTTGGTCACCGGTGTGACTTCAAGCGAACTGCTAACTAACTAAGCCTCTATTTAATCCTCTGTGTAATGGGGATAAAGCATTCCTGAACTTCCAGGATCACTGGGGAACTATATGAAACACTCAAGAGCTTTGCAGAGTATCTGCCACTGTTTATTTTAGTTTTTCTGATTATTGAAGGCATTTTATAAAATACTATAGCTGCATAATAGAGGTGTGGCCTTATTTGGCAGTTATCTAGTCCAATCTGCATCCTTCCTCACTAAAGAACGTTTCTTCCTACTCAAAGATTGCAAAGCATGCTCACATATTGATCTCATTTGGTCTTGATAACTACTGGTATAACACCAGACAGGTATTGTAATTACCCTCTCCACAGCCGAGATGAGAAAATCTGGACTCAACGACATTAACTTACTTGTCCAAAGTCACCCAGGTAGTTCATAGAATGATAGACTCCTAAAAAGTTAGCCTAATTATCTGGCCAAAGGGTATCAAACATAAATGCATGCAAAGGGCAAACACTTCAAGCGAACACATGTAGCAAGCCTGGTATATGGCATCAGAAGGGAAGGTGTTTGTATTGTACACACACAATGTCTAGTTGCATTGCCTTTTAGAAACACTTTGCGGGCAATTTAAAATTACTGAACAAACAAAAACCTCTCAGGGCTAAATATTATTGAAGGGTCTTGGGTTTTGAGCTCTGATTTCTTTGAACTCCAGCTTCTTGTTTGTTTGTTTATCCCAAGGAGGGGAAATAATATGCACAGGATCACCCAACTAGCCCTGGATATCCTGAGCACTGGGCCTTCTTCTAGCACAGCCAGGAACCCAGACCAAGCCTTCTGTCTGCAGACTTAGCGTCTTGCCAATGTGCTCCACACAGCTCAAGGCAGGAGATGCAGCCAAAGTTTCAGGCTATTGTTTAGCCATAAGTACTACACTTTAGGCATTTTGGCCCCTGTGCCAAAAAAACGTGTTATTTCCATCTGGTTCTATCTCAATTTTGTGGGTAGGTGAATGATGCAGGGAGCATGTTAATGACCCATTGCAGCCATTCCACTTCTCTCGGGCTGGCACGAGTAAGTCACACCACCTGAGGCCCAGCACTGCGACCAAGACACCATTAGGAGCAATTTAACATTTTCTGAATACTTGGATCATGTCTTGGAGCCAACGCCGGGGACGAGGAGATGAACATGACATAGCTCCACCTGCCAAGAGCTCCCAGCCCTGCTCACACATTTCCCCACCGAGTCCTTCAGCTAGGCGATGAATTAGTGTTCATAGCTGAAATATCGCAAGGCAAAAGGATCTATATTATAACTTGGCTTGCACCAACAATCTTTTCCTAAATGGTAATTGCTATGATCCTGAAAAAACTATATTAGTGATTCACAAAAGCAACAATTTTCTGCTCATCAATTTGGGTAGGGTGATTTTCCTTTTTTCCACAGTGGTAAATGGAAATGAATCCGATATACTGTCAATGGGGAATTGTTTGCTGCTGAAACTGTACATAAATCAAAACTAGAGCCACTAAAATGTGAGAGGTCCAGCTTGATTAGCCCCTGAAAAGATGAGCGAGGTAGTAGACAAATAATATTGAATAACAAATGAGGTCTTATGTGAGAGGCCCCTCTTATTATGCAGACACATCAAAGACCCAGGGACTTGCTCTATCTCACAGGAACTGACACTTTAGGGAGTTTTAGAGTCTAACCAACTTGCACTTGCTTTATCTCATTTCCCCTCCCATAGGTACAGTTTTAGTAGATAGGAAAGGATTACTACTTACTATTTTACAGATGAAAAAACTGACAAGAGATTAAGTGACTGGTCTCTGCTAACACATATAATGAAGCTAAAACCTAGAGAGCACAGAACTTCAAACTTGTAAAGACCATCTATAAGAGTGATTCTGTGTCACGTATTTTGAAGGAATAGTATTGAAATTCAGTAATGTGCCATCAGGCATTTGTATAAGTATGCATTTCCTTCTCTTAGTTACATATACCTGTAGAGATAACAGTCTTCTATTTGATTTCCATGTCTGTATAATTTCCAACTGGTAACTTGAATTTAACTGTACAACTTTGTCTGATTCTGTGTTCTTAAGGTCATGCTATTTCTATTTCCTCTAGGCACATACTTCAAAAGAAATACGTAATAATAAATAAGTAAAGACTAAACAAATGAATAAATAAGTAAATTATTTTAAATAAATAAAATAAGTAACGCATTACTTACAAATAGATCTGTTTACTCTAAACTTACAAACATCTCATCTGAGGTTTAGATATGATAGCATTTTAGTGTCAACCTCAAAATAATTCCCAGTCTGAAATGGTCCCCTCATAGTGTCTTAATTCCTCTATTAGAAAGTAAATAGCCTATCATGTTCCAGGCACATGATCGCAGTGGGAAACTAAAGAAAGAACAAATACGTTCTAGCCATGGTGTTCATCACTGTCTACTGGAGCAATCAGATGTGCAGTCCAGTTAAATGCAGGATAATGAACGATATAATGAAGGATGCACAAGGCACCGTGATAGAAAAGAGAAGGAGGAACGATTACAATAGAGAGTCAAGGCAGGCTATTGTGTAGAGGTTGTATACGAGATAGACCTGACAGGATGAGTCAGGTGAAGTGCATTCCACAAGGAGGGAGGAGCAATCATAAAAGAGAACAATAATAAGAATAAGAAAAGCCAAATTTGTTTGTTACTCTCTACCACTCATTCAACAAATATTATTTGAGTGTCTTCCAACCCTCAGGTAACAAGCTAATTCTTTATATATGTACTTTTTTCATTTTACTCTTACAATAATCCTTGGAGGTAGGTATCAGCTCTGTGCATAGGAGATGGAAGTCCAGAGAGTTTAAGTCACCTATACAATGTCACATAGCAAATGGCTGGCAGAACAAGTTTTCAGCCCAAATTTTCTAACTCTAGAGCCTGGGTTCCAACCAAGCTCTCCTGAGTAATATACAGTGATTGACATGGAGGATGAACAGCAATGGGGAAAGAGGGAAGGTGGGTTTGGAAACATAGGCTGGAATCAAATTGGAAAGTAATTTGTCATACTTCAAAAAAAACATAACACTAGCTATTCGTGTATTTTATGCAGAAAGAATCAAAGTGACAACAATAGGAACAATGGCTTGCAGGTGAAGTGGTAAGGTGAGGAGAGAAATGAAATGAAATGAAATCTGGGAACAAAATTCTCAACTTTCCCCGGAGCCAGTACAGCTTATGGATTCTCCACCAGGCTAGTAGTTACGGGCAGAATGACAAACATGAGGACAGGCTGAATCATTTCCCATTAAGAAGCAAGCTACAAAGCAAACGGCAGAAGTATTGATTGAGCATTTAGTGCAAATGATGGAGCACTAATTAATAAGTGCAGCTGTCAGGAAGCAGTGATGGTTTGGCTTCCCTATAGATTTCTTCCCCTCACTTTCATTTGCTTCAATGTTCAAAGCTTTGTTTGATGTGAATTTAATGCTTCCTTTTCTCATTCTGTTCATTCTTGGAGTGTTTTTTTACTGTATCCTTTTGTGGATGTCTGCCTTTATATGTTTTTGCCCTCTTGCATGACTAATGTTATATTTAGGATTCTGAAAGTCTGAGATTTCTTACAAGTTTTAGTTTTGAAAAGCAAATGAAGTACTTCAGAGAGGCGAATGGATCTCAAGGTGAAGGTTATCAAGGGCATTTCATTTCTGGCAATAACTTTGAAGGGAGGGACACAGGTCAGCTTGAGGAAATCAACATCAAGGGAATGTGTATATATTAAAAGAAAGGAAACTGAATCAATGGAAAAAATAAGGGCAGAAAAAAATGTCCCAAGATCACCTAAAATGTTTGATTATGAAGTCATGGTGAAGACTTTGGAATTAAATGACAGAAAAGAGTAAAGCATGAAAGGTTGAGTCTAAAAATCAAGTAAAGTGTAATATGGGGGAAAAAAGCATGTTGTTTATAAATAAATTCAACCAAGATGTGTTGTGGATGTTGGGCTACTTATTTTAACCTAAATTTAAAAAGTCAAAAACAAAAGCTGTTCTGAATTCTAGTGGTGGGGGAATTTTTTAAAAGAAACTGGCACATAGGTGGGTAGATTATCAAGTCTTAATATTCTTGTAAGGATAATACCGTATAAATTGATCTGTCTCCCCAACTCTTTTCACAGCTTTAGGAGAAAAAAAACCACCTTCAGATTCTTCAAAGCCCAATTCAAATATTCCCAAATTATTATCTTCCTCCTCTGTACTTTGGCATCATACATTTTTCTATTTTCTATTTTCTGCATATGAATGTATTATGTATATATAGTATATATTAAATCTTTTAAATCTGTATCGATAGATAATAGATAGATGGATTTTTATTAAGAGGGACTTTTTAAGAGGAAATTAATTCCTGCAGAGCAGTGATTATGTCTTGCCAACCTCTGTGTCCTTCCTAGAACTCGAGAAATTAGGTGAGAGGAGGTTGCAGGTTAAGTGAAGGATTAGCGGGCAATCAGACCCAGGGAACCAGGTGGAGGCCTAAACTTTTGCTCTTTCTGCAGTTCTTTGTAATTGGCCAATGGGAGAGCTTTTAACTTGACTAATGATTTCCAGTGCCAGGACTAGATATACATGGATACTATGTATGGAGTGAGGATCCTATCCCTTTATCCTGAAACATCACATAGTCTTGTAACATAGTTTTGAGAGGTTCAAATGGTGACTGATTCCCAGCAAGCAATGACCCTGGTGAGGCCCTACAGCAACTGCAAAGACCATCGTCTTAAGAGATAAAAACCTGTAAAGTGTGAATTACATGTAAAAGGCAAAAAAGGTAAGATAGTGGAAAAGAGAAATAAAACAAGAACTCCTTTAGTGAAGAGAAAGAGATATCCCCAGATAATGCCGCAGGGTGCCCCTAAAGGGAGAAACTTTGCCATATACTGCCCGGCCCTTCTCTGCTGTTTAAAGAAATGAAACAAAACTAATTAAAAGACAGTAACAAGACTGCAAGGAGGGGGCTGCAGTCGATTTTACTTACTGGGTAAGGCCTCTGTGTAGAGGAAAGATATGGTTTTCATGGTGAATTTCAAACCTCACTTAAAATCTGTCAACGAGAATGACTGGATGAGAAATATTGAGGGGGCCAGGCCCCTCGTCCTGTACTTTTCTGTGCATATCTCATTCGCCCCACTCCTGGGATCAATGAATCATACTTCCAAGCAGCAACCCTCTAGTTCCTTTAAGGCCAAATTCTGGTCCCCACTACCACATTTCTCTTTGTCTCCTAGAACTGACTGGTGTTTGGTGTTTGTGTCCTGGTCCTGTATCCATTTGCTCCCAATCTTGATCCAAATCCATAATTCTCCCCGTCCCCCACCCCCTTGCTTTCCTTCATCTCTTACTCCCCCAATACTGTGTTCCAGTGTGAACCAGCCTTCCTGCCTTGGTGTCTGGCCAGTTCTTTCTGCCTTTATGGATGGCCTTTGGCAAGCTACTCTTTTCAGATCCTTGTGGCTCACATCTTGATCTTATCAGGCTAACTCCTTTAAGCTCCCAACTGATTGTGAAAACATGGAACCTCTGCTATAAAACACTGACCTTTTTATTGCTCTAAAGCTCTGTACTCAGAGCCAGCCTGTGTTTTCCCAAACAGCCAGATGTAAGTTCCTGGACTCTGAACAGAGCTTGGGCATTCAAAACCTGATTTTCCATCTGGCTCCCTTCATGTCTTGAGCTCCTCTAAAGATATACTACACACCCAGTCTTCTTCTTTCTCCAGTTCTGGCCCTCCTCAGCCTGCCTTATTGTATCACCATCCAATTTCTCTTCTTAATCACTAGAGGTTGACACCAAAGGTGGAGACCAGAGCACCATCAAGAATCAGATTTATGCTGTGCTTCTGAATTATCCTTTCTGCATATGCCTCTGTGGTATTTAGTTAAGTGATTCACTGGACCATTCCATCCATGATTTTGTTTCCCACTGAGCAGCACAGTGGTTGTGCATTGGCGTGGCTGAGAGCCTGAACTGGCCCACTCTCGTGGGTAAGGTCCTCCAAGCCTTCTGGCCTATGCTTCTGAATCCAGACACAAACTTCCACCGCTCTTGTGATGGATCCTCCCTCCATTTTAGGGTTCTCATCTATTAACAAGAGCAGTCAGCGTGGCACTGACTATAGACGTGTGTTGGTTCTCGTGATCAGGATGCTGTGGGGAGTAGGCTGACATGAGAGTTCATAAACACGTCCTGGTTCTGCCACCTGCTAGTTAAGGGCTTTTATCAGGTCCTTCTAAACTCTGAATCACAGGTGCCTTGTTTCTTAAAAAAAAAAAAATTGAACTAGGCTTTCTCTCAAACACCCTGATTCTATACTATGGAAAAAAAGTATTTGATCCACATAACACAACCTTATATTTGTCTTTACAGATGAAATCACAATTCTGTTACCCAGATAAATGATGTTTACAGCTGTGATTTACTTCATCTGCTCATACATAGAAAATAATCCCCTCAACATCTCTTAAAAGATCATATTTAAGTCCCATAGTGATTTGAAACCTTCACACTTCTGAAATTTAATTTATATCTCAAACATTCATAAATCAACCAAGGTATCTGAACTTAAGAATCACTTTTTTTTTCCTTAAACAGATACTAGAATGTACAAAACTGCCATTTTAATGTACAGTAATACAATTTCTAGGACTAGCACTCCATTTCAGTTTCAGGCTAAAAAGCTCATTTATATGTACTAATTAGTGTAGTTATTTTAAAATTATTTTAAAGCATCTGACCTTTAGCAAAAGAGTTTTCCAAAAGGGAACAAAAAAACTGATGCCCCCAAATTGCTAACAAGTGGTACCTTCCTACTTCTGTTACATATACTAAATAATTTGTTCACTGTAATCACTGAAGACCTACTCCAGGTGAGCCTCCCTGTCACAGTGAAGACAGCTGCAGCAGCAGGTAGAAACCAGCACTTCAGAGCTGTGCGAGGGGAGTCACAGGTGTCAAAATTACATAATAGAAAGTAGAACGTAATATGTTCTTAGATAAGGAGACGGGCTATTAGTGTTCATTGTGTTTATTTCTTTGGTATTTCTATAGAGTTTTGTTTTTCCCAGTTCTTTCACCAATCTGTCACTTCTCAGTCCTCAGTGTGACTACCGTAGCTTTATTTTTGCCTTACAAGCCCATCCCTCATGGAGCAGATACAAACAGGTGCCGTAAATCATAGTTGCTGATGCATACATAATCAAAAATGTCGCTTTGTGTTACCTGCTCCCTGCGTGAAATGGCAAGAAAAGGGTTCTGCTCACCCTTCATACTTCTCTATCAATAACCAAGAGTCAAGTTGTACTTTATGGCTTGGCCTGAAGAATTAACCCTTGAAAGATTAAGAGTGCACATTCTTATTTTGATCATGAAACAAATGTAAGGCTCATAAAATTTTCTTTCATGTAGAGTTTCCAATAATTGAACATGGAACCTAATGACAAACTTAAAAAGAAATGAGAAATAGGAACTGGATAAAGTAAAATCTGATCATTTCAAAGTTTGTTTTAAATTAAAAATTTGAGGAGCAGGGATACTTACTGAGACCAGGAGATGGCATCGGGCACGAAGAGGAGACGAGGCAAGCTTTGAGTGGCCAGGAATAGAATTTTGTATTAATATTCTGGACTTACAAATTTTCCCCTAAAGAATCCAGGTACACCCAGTGGCTCTTGGTCCTGACCTCTAGAAATGCCTGTGATAGGAAAAGCAATGGCCACCAAAAAAGTCATGAAAAATGTTGCCTCTGCCCCAATAGCTTGTACAAAATAATTATTGAATTTTCAGATAGAGTCAGAATTGGCAATTTTACAAAGCTGGCTAACTTTCACTGCAAGGATGCATTTTGCTAGGCTATCCCAAAGCTCCACCATTGGATTTTTGCAGTCTGTACTTAATAGAATCCAGTGCATTTTAATCTTAAGAATCTTTAATCTCCAGAATTTGAACACTCAATGGCTTCTCAATTTAATTAGAATAAATTCTTAATTTATTAGCATGGCATGCAAGAATCTGTAAGATTATAGTCCTGATTCTCTCTCAAATATCAGTTTGCACCACTGTCCCCCTTACTTATTCTTCTCCAGCCATCTGAACTTTGATGATTCCTCTACTGCATCAAGCTCTTTCCAGGCTCTAGGCTTTCTCTGGAATTGATTTTCCATAGCAATTCATCTAGAGAAATACCACTCATTCTTCAGATTTCAACACTTTTCCCGGACAGCCCTTCTCTGGCCATCCAGGTGGAGAACATTCTCCATGGACCTTATTATTTTCCTTATAGCACTTACTTATCACAATTTATAATTTATGTTTATTTACTTGCTTAGTGTCTGCCTTGATCACTAGGCTATAAACTTGGTTAGGGCAGGATCTATTTCTATTCAGTGTACCAATGTATCACTATCACCCCTAGAGTACATGGAACCTAGTGGTATAGTGCAAACGGTACTTTATTTCCATTTCTCTACCACTCTCAGCTGGGGAGATTTTGCTCCTCGAGGAACATGTGGCAAAGTCTGGATATATTTTTGGTTGTCACAACTGGTAGAGATGTTACTGGCATCCAGAGGTTAGGGATGTTGCTAATCATTCTACAATGCACAAGACAGCCACCCCAACATAGAATTATCTGGCCTCAAATGTCAATAGTGTTTCTCTGCTCTTCTCGAACTGAATACATTAGTTAATATACAGAGACAGAGGTCAACATCTCACCCTAAAAGCTTTTTAGCCAAAAGCTGTTATTGAGGTATGACCACAAGACAAATGTTTGATCATCTTAAAATCATGAAATGACCAAGGTGATAAGGGTTTCTTCCAAAGAAATAATTAAATCCCTTGCAGCTGCAAGGCCCCTTCTCTTAGCTGGGAGAATTGCATCTGACCCTTCTATGAGAAAATGTCAGCATTTTATATGCCAGAAGTTTTATGGATCTGACTACCTAGATAGAAAGAAGCGTCCTCTTAAAGTTACCAGGAAAGGAGCTTTTGGTGACATTTCTCCCCCACTCTTAGAGCCCATAAGTATGCTTGGGCTTTGCTCACTTTGAGGTATAGAAAACGGAAGATATCTAGAAAGGATTCAACAATGTTTCTAGCCTAACTTCCTAATATCGAACCAGACTGAATTTTCACACTGTCAGTTACTAAAAATTCCATGACTGCCTTTGATGGTTTTTAAGCCAATTTGACATATGTAGGATGTGGGGAATATCTGACATCAAGTGACTTGACATTAATCTAGTGTTCCCTAACTTATCTGGCAAATGTGGGATCCAGATTATATTTAAGTACATACTATTTGTAAGAGTCTAATAGCAACATGGGGTTTCCATTAAACACATTCTGACCTTAAACAAGTCACATGGTCTGTCTCCATAGCAGCTTCTTCATCTGTCAAATAATGATTTCTAAGATACCTTCTAACTTTACAATTCTATATAATAAATTAGCATCTGAATTTATCAGATTTTGGTTCTAGATTATATTACCTAAAACTTATTTTTTAGTCTCTTTCCCTATATATCACTACTATTCTGGGGCTGGGCAGTGAAGCTAAGCTTATAATGCATGTGGCACACTGGAGACTGCTGGCTTAATTAAGCAATTTTTACAGTGAGTGGAAATGACATACTTTAAAATTGACCATGTGTGTCAGTGCAAAAGTATTCTGTCTCCATGCTCGCAGTGTATAAAATGTATTTACTCTTTGACATTATGTTTCTTTCCCTTTGGACCTGCAACTTTTTGCATCGATCAATTTATTCAAAGGCAACTTTGAAATATGACTCACCTAACAATCAAAATTGAATGGACATATGACCTATTGAAGTCTCTCACTTAAAATATTTCAAGATGAAGTGAGAGAAATCACTGGTGGGGAGAATTTATCAGAGAAGAAAATACAAATAGAAATTGAAAGACAAAAGAAACAAGTTCAGATATAAAGTAAACACCAGAAAAGACTATTAAAGATGAGTTTGGAGCCTAAATAAGACCAAAAATATTTGTTTTATTGGACTTAAGGATGATCGAGTTATTTAGCTCTAAGAATATTCTACACTGTTTGATTTCTGCCTTCTTTGTAGACATAACTGAACAAAGTAGTCATGCCATGGGGCTATACTGCTTGACTAGCCCTCCAGGAGTCCCTTTCAGAGAAATGGCTGTTGCCTCTATTTCACGATGTTGATGCTACATGGCTTATTTTAGTTTGGGATATTGATTTGTCAATAGAACTGAAAACAATAGTGTTATTGAAGCTCCTATTAATTGACTAAATGTTAGTGCACAGTAGATCCAGAATATCTTACAAGCATAGGTACATCTGCTGACTTTGCTTCTTCTCCTGTAAGTATAACGAGTTCAGAATTTATTGGATGGATAACATGCTTTGTGAGAAAAAAATCTTTGTTTTCAAAGATCTCTGGAGGATTTGTTTCACATACAAACAGAAACTATCCATATGCACATAGGATCAATGACAAAGCTTTCCTGGGATATGTTAGCAATATCATCAATGCATATATTATTTGGATGGAAATAAATTCATCTTAACTGTAATTTTCAGTATTGTTTATATATGATGCTTAGCATGTTAAAGGTTGTTAAAAACCAGCATCTGAAAATTAAAATGGGAGCCACACAATATTAATTTTTGTAAAAACACAAATGCGGCAATTCTGTCTCTATTTCTGAATAATCATTCAGAAGCGGGAGATTGAGTAAATGAATTTACACATAACTAAAGTTCAAAAATGTATGGCTGTGCTGTCCAGTAAAGTATCCTAGGCACACATGAACATTTTAATCTAAATTTAAGATAATGAAACATTAAATGAAATTTAAAAATCAGGCCCTGAGTCACGCTAGTCATATTCTTAGTGCTCCACATTCACCTGTGGCTAGTGGCAAGTGTATTGGACAAGGCAGACATAGAACATTTCCACCATCATAGAAATTTCTGTTGGACAGCTCTGATTTAGAGTACGCAAAAAAATCTTTCTCAATGGAACTCTTTCTAAACAATTTTGCAATTCCTTGTCCTTTTAATAGAATAAGAGTAATTGGCTTTTCCTGATTTATGTTTATCTATTTTTATACAGAGCTTCAGAAGTAGTTAAGCTCTGAGATGTAGGATTAAATGACTACCAACTTTAATGATTCCACTAGAACTTTTCAAGGAAAATTATTCAATATTAATTAAAATTTTTGTTTTTTTCACAATGAAGAAGAATAAGATTTGCTTTTACATGCTTTCAAAGAAGTACAACACAGCTACATATCTTCAAAATTAAATATGTAAAAAAAAGCGAATCTTCCTAAAGATGATTATTTCACTCTCCAGCAAAGCTCATCCCTCTCCTTCCCTCTTGCTATACCTGCCTTTTGTTTTGACAAGAAATTCAATGCAAATATTACTTTTTTTCATCAATTTCCAGGTGGATCACCAGTATATCTTGCATTTTGTCCACTCAAGTTCCTTTCATTGCTTGCTGATTGGACGTGAAAGATTGTCTCTTTCATGCTTGTAAGACTTTGTGGAAAGAGGATTTTGGGGATGGCTTACTCCAGAACCTATAAATTTCTCAACATCAGAATAGAATATATTTGCAAGTATGATACCAGAGTATATATCATACTATTAGTTCTACTTCAGAAACAATTCTACATATATACAATATTTTAAAAATCACATTTAAGGATACAATTTGTATCCAAATTACTGCAAAATTGAAATTATTTATAACTCTTCTATAAAATATTAAACTCTAAATACATCCCTGTCTATAGGTTAAATCATTAAAATAATTTTGAAAGACAGGAAGAAATTTTCTTGAACTCACACCTAGACATCATAGTCTGCTTCCTCCACAATTTAAAGGATGCTATTTCAAATATTTGGCAACCAGGACACCATGGGCACAGGCCCAGCATGGCACACAGTGTGGTAGCACTGATGCTGCAAGTGCCAGCAATAGTTCCAAAAAGGCCAGTCGCTCTGAGGAGACATTCAGGAATGGCTGAGTGGCAAGTGGCACCTGGGGGGCTAGGGTTAGTGGCTTTACCAAAAGTTGAGAAAATGTTTAAATAATGGATTGAGCTTTATGGAAGCACATCAACCGACTATCAGCCTTGTACAATTGTACAAAACTTTACTGCCATCAGATAAGCCTCTGTCTTATTTATTTTTCCAACTAAAGAACAAAATGAGATAAAATCATTTAAAAAAAGAGTCCTTGTTTGATCTACTTTTTTTTTCAGAGCCTTGACTCAATATTATTTAGGCAAATAATATTAAGTAGAACCTAAACATTATCCTTTGCTCATCCTTTTCAGGTTTTCTACTGCCCTCCAATTTATTTAATAAAGCCAGCATAATTTTATATACGCTTTTAACTATTCCTTAGAAGATGTTGGGACACTTATCATTGATTGGCTTAAAACGTATGCTCAGCCTGCAGCATTTGATGGATTCTATCTTGGTTTTGCATTGTGCTACAGGACACTCGCCGTGAACTGCAAATTTGGGTGTGTTGGTGTGCATTTATGGTGGCCTACCCGCATGCAGAGCGAGGGAAATTTCAAAATAAACAAAGACTGATATTTTATAGTTTCTTTTCTGTTTTATAGGAACACATAGCTATTACAATCACAGACGAATTAAAAGAATACAAAGATGTAAATATCTCTTTGATCTCTTATTCTTCAAAACTTTCCTTTGAATGCCCTGAACAATATATTTTCATTGCCTAGAGGTCACTTCTTTGTTATCAGAGGTAATTTTTATAAACATGTAGGTACTTTGCCTTTATGTGTAACTGAACTTCCTGAAAGCCAGACTCTCAGATAACTGAAGTATTATCTAGTTGCTGCCAACTTACATTTTTTATTTTAAAAAAGGAAATTCATCTAGCTTGACATGTAAAGACCTTGGAAGTCATTGCTCCAGTCTTCATAGCAAGAAAAAAGTTAAACAAATTGAAAATCTGTAATTCTTCTCAGCTTAATCAGGGAATTGAGGTTATAGGGTAAACCAGAGAGACAGGCAAATATAGAGAATCAGAGCATACCACAAGTAGAAATCATCGCTGGAGCCAGCAACTGGTAGGAAGAAATAAAGAGTAATTTACTAATTACTGGAGATTGAGTGTGGACTAGCTTGAGAAATAAAAATCACTGGGGGCCCAGCCTTGGGAGGGGGGACCCACACTTTCATAAGTTTTACTTCTAGGAGGCCCACCAAATTCTAAAGTAAAGATGGGAGAAAAACCCTTATGCTTCCATCAGGAGAAAGGGAAAATTAAACATTTTGAAATACAACCAGAACATTCTGTTCTCCTTAACAAAGGCCTTGCCTAGACTTTTTTTATTAGTACCTAACAGACAGTGGTTTTACCAGAGCCTGACTGACCCTCAGGAAGAGAAATACCTAACTCCAGTCCCATCTAGGCTTCCATGTGGTGGAATATAATAGACAACTTCAGCCACCTCTAGTCTTCTTGTGTCACATGGTGGGAAAAAAGCACTTGTGAAGGTCACAGCCCAGAGGCCCATCCTCACTAAAAGACTAAGACCTAATCATAGGACTATGAAATGCTTGTCCTCCACTCAAACCTTACCACATATCAACAGGACTCCTGTATAATAATGAGAATCTAGAAGAGAATATAAAAGAACTGCACATCTCAGACTAAACCACATGCTACTGAACAACCAAAGGGTGAAAGAAGATACCAAAAGAGAAAAAAAAAAAAATCTTGAGACAAATAAAAATGGAAATACAACATACCAAACTTATGGGCTGGAGCAACAGCAGTTCTAAGAGGGAAGTTGAAAGCAAAAATGCCTACATTAAGAAAAAAGAAAGAGCAAAAATGATCAACCAAAAGTTATACCTCAAGGAACTAGAAAAAGAAGAACAATCTAAGCCCAAAGTTAGCAGAAGGAAGGGAATAACAAAAATCATAATGGAAATAAACAAAATAGAGACTAAAAAGATGATAGAAAAGATCATTAAAATTAAGAGCTGGCTTTTGAAAAGATAAACAAAATAGACAAAATTTTAGCTAGACCTACCAAGGAAAAAAAGATAAGACAAATAAATAAAATAGAAATGCAAAAGGAGACATTACAACTGATACCACACAAGTACAAAGGAGTATAAGAGACTACTATAAATAATTATATGCCAACAAACTGGACAACCTAGAAGAAATGGACAAATTCCTAGAATCATGCAACCTACCAAGACTGAATCATGCAGAAATAGAAAATCTGAATGACCAATTATTCACAAGGAGACTGAATGAGTAACCAAAACCTCATAACAAAGAAAAGTACAAGACCACATGGCTTCACTGGTGACTTCTACCAAATATGTAAAGAAGAATTAACACCAATTCTTCTCAAAATCTCCCATAAAACCAAAGATCAGGGAGCACTTCAAATTCCTTTTACAAGGCCAGCATTACCTTAAAACCAAAATCAGACAAGGATACTACAAGAAAAAATTTATAGGCCAATATTCTTGATGAACATAGATGAAAAAAATCATCAAGAAAATATCAGCAAAGCAATTCTGATGGTACATTAAAAAGATCATACACACCGATCAAGTGAGATTTATCCCAGGGATGCAAGGATCGATCAAAATCTGCAAATCAATCAATGTGATACACTACATTAACAAAATGAAGGATAAAATTCATATGATCAGAAATCAATAGACACAGAAAAAGCATTTTACAAAATTCAACAGCAATTCAGAATAAAAACTCTCCAACAAACTGGGTATAGAGGGAACATACATCAACGTAATTAAAGTCATATATCACAAGCCCACAGCTAACATTATAATAGCAAAAAGTTGAAATCTTTTTCTCTAAGACCAGGAAAAAGACAAGAATGCCCACTCTCACAACTTCTATTCAACATAGTACTAGAAGTCCTAGCCAGAGCAATTAGGGAAGAAAAATAAATAAAAGATGTTCAAACCAGAAAGGAAGAAGTAAAACTGTCTCTATTTGAATATGGCATGATACTGTATTTAGAAAACCCTAAAGACTCCACTAAAAAATTTGTTAGAACTGTACGACAAATTCAGTAAAGTTGCAGGATTCAAAATCAGCATACAAAAATCAGTTGTGTTTCTATACACTAACAATGAACTATCATAAAGAAAAAGTAAGAAAACTATCTCATTTACAACTGCATCAAAAAGAATGAAATGCCTAGAAATAAATTTAACCAATGAGGTGAAATATCTGTCCATTGAAAACTATAAGACACTGATGAAAGAAGTTGAATAAGACACAAATTAATGCAAAGATATTCCATTCTCATGGATTGGAAAAATTGATATTCTTTAGATGTATATACTACCCAAAGTGATCTATAGATTCAGTGCAATTCCTAACAAACTCCAATGGCATTTTTCACAGAAATAAGAAAAACAATCCTAAGATTTGTATAGAATCACAAACCCCAAATAGCCAAAGCAATCTTGAGATAGAAGAACAAAGCTAGAGGCATAATACTTCAAGATTTCAAACTATATTACAAAGCTATAGCAATCAAAACAGTATAAAATTGCAATAAAAACAGAGAGATCAATGGAATGAAATAAATAGCCCAGAAATAAACCCATGCATATATAGTTAATTGATTTACAACAAAGAAGCCAAGAATATACAATGGGAAAGGGATAGTCTCTTCAATAAATGATGTTGAAACACTTGGAACCCACTTGCAAAAGAATGAAACTGGATGCCTGTCTTACACCATACACAAAAATCAATTCAAAATGGATTAAAGATTAAAATTTAAGACCTGAAACCATAAAACTCCTAGGAAAAAAACATATGGGGTAAGCTCCTTGACATTGGTTTTGGCAATGACTTTTTTAAAATTTGACGTTAAAAGCAAAGAAAACAAAAGCAAAAATAAAGAAGTAGGGTTACATCAAACTAAAAATCTTCTGCACGGCAAAGGAAACCATCAACAAAATGAAAAGCCAAACTACTGAATGGGAGAATATATTTGCAAATCATATATCTGATAAGGGGTTAATATCCAAAATATTAAAAAAAACTCATACAACTCAATAGCAAAAAACCCAAACAATCCAATTAAAAATGGGCAGAAGAACTGAATAGACATTTTTTCCAAAGAAGACATACAGATGGCCAACAGGTACATGAAAAGATGCTCAACAACACTAATCATCAGGGAAATGCAAATCAAAACCACAATGAGATATCACCTTACACTCATTAGAATCGCTGTCAGCAGAAGACAAGGAAAAACAAGTGTTGATGAGGATGTGGAGAAAAGGGAACTCTTTGTACAGTTGGTAGGAATGTAATTTGGTGCAGCCACTATGGAAAACAGTAGGGAGCATCCTCAAAATATTAAAAATATAACTACCATATGATCCAGCAACCCCACTTCTGGGTATATGTTAAAAGAAAATGAAAACAGGATCTTGAAGAGATACTGGCACTCCCACGTTTATTGGAGCATTATTCACTATAGCCAAGATATGGAAACAACTCCATCAACAAATGAATGGATAAAGAAGATGTAGGATATATATATTTATAAAATGCATTCTTTTTCAGCCATGAGAAAGAAGGAAATCCTGCCACTTGTGACAACACAGATGGACTTTGTGGGCATTATGCTAAGTGAAATTTGCCAGACAGAGAAAGACAAATACTGCATGATATCACCTATATGTGGAATCTTTAAAAAAGTCAAACTCATAGAGAGAGAGAGTAGAAATGTGGTTGCCAAGGACTAAGACTGGGGGAAGTAGGGAGAGGTTGGTAAAGGGTTACAAACTTTTAGCTATAAAATGAATAAGATCTGAGGATCTAATGTATAATATGGTGACTACAGCTGATAACACTGCATTGTATAATTAAAGTTTGCAAAGAGAATAGAACTGAAATGTTCACACATACACACAAAGATAAATACATGAAATAATGGATGTGTTAATTAACTAGATGAGAGGAATTATTTTCACAATGTGTACGTACATCAAATCATTACAATAAACACTTTAAATATCTTACACTTTCATTTGTCAATTAAAACATAAAAGGCAGTAAAAAATGTAAGAAAAAAATAAGCCAAAAATGAAGGAAACAAATAGAAAATAGTTATAAATATGGTAGATTTAAATCCAAATATATCAATAATCACTTTAAGTGTGAAAGGTTTGAATACAGCAATTAAAAGACAGAGACTGTTACAATAGATTACAACACAAGACCCAAATATTTGTTGTTTACAAGAAAGTGACTTTAAATATAAAAACACAAATAGGTTAAAAATGAAGGCGTACAGAAATACACCACATTAGCACTAATCAAAAAAAAAAGCTGGAGTAGCTATATTGAGTTCAGACAGAGCAGACTTTAGACCAAGGAAAACTGTCAAAGAAACAGAGGGTCATTTACATTATGATAAAGGAATCATTTCTCCAAGAAGACATAACAATTTTTATTGTGCATGTGCCTAACAGTAGAGCATCAAAAAATGTGAAGGCAAACTGCAAGGAGACATAGGAAAATCCACTGTTACAGTTGGAGACTTCAACACCTCTCTATCAGAAATAGACAGACCCAGAAGGCAGAAAACCAGTAAGGATATAGTTGAACTGAAAATCGCCAGCAATCACTTGGTTCTAATTACTGCATCCAACAACAGCAGAATACATGTTCTTCTCAAGCTCACATTGAACATTCACCCAGATGGACCAAATTCAGGGTCACAGAACACAACTTAACAAATTCAAAACAATAGAAATCACACAAAGTATGTTCTCAGTTCACAATGGATTTAAACTAGAAGTCAATAGCAGAGAGATAACTGGAAAATCTCAGAATATTTGGAGATAAAACAACATAAAGTAAAAATATTTTGAAGTAAGTCAAAATTAAAATGCAACTTAAAATTTATGTGGTGAAACAAAAGCAGTGCTTAGAGGGAAATTTATAGCATTGAATGCATATATCAGAAAACAAGAAAGGTCTGAAATAAATAATACAAGCTTCCATTTTAGGAAACTAGGAAAATAAGAGCAAAATAAATGCAAAGCAAGCAAAAGAAAATAAATAATAAACATTTGAGCAGAAAGAAATTAAATCGAAAAGAAGAAATTGATAGAGAAAATCAGCAAAACTAAAAGTTGATTCTTTGAAAAGACCAATAAAATTGATAAACCTCTAGCCAAGCTAACCAAGAAAAAAGGAAAGACAATATAAATTACTTATATCGTAAATGAAAGAGAGCAATTACTACAATTAAAAGAACTAGCAATTAAAAGAATAACAGGGATATTTTGAAACTTTATGTCCACTAATTTGATAACCTAGATGAAATGAATGATTTCCTTGGAAGACACAATCTAACAAAACTCACACAAGAAGAAATAGATAATCTGAATTGGTCTAGATCCATTAAAGAAATAGAATCAGCAATTATTGCAACCTTCCGAAACAGAAAGGACCAGTTCCAGATGGTTCCACTGATTAATTCTATCAAACATTTAAGAGAGAAATTATATCATTTCTCTACAATCTCTTCTAGAAAGTAGAAGTAGAGAGAACACTTCTTAACTCCTTCTATGACACCAGTATTACCCTAATATCAAAACCAGACAAAGACATTGCAAGAAATGAAAATTACTGACTGGTATTGCTCACGAACATAATGCAAAAATCCTTAGCAAAATACTAGCAATCCAGCAATGTATGTAAAAAGAATTATACACCATGATTAAGGGCGCTTTATTCCAGGCATGCAAGTTCGGTTGTACATTCAAAAATCAACTAATAAATCCATCACATCAACAGGCTAAAGAGGGAAAATCATATAATCATACCGGTAGATGCAGAAAAAGAATTTGATAAAAAGCAACACACATTTATGATAAAAGTCTGAGCAAACTAGGCATAGAGGGGGAACTTCCTCGATTTGATAAGAATATCTACAAAACCCTATAGGTAATATCATACCAATGGTAAGAAACTAAATGCTTTCCCCCTAAGATAGAGAACTAGACAAGGATGTCTGCTCTCACCACTCCTATTCAATACTGTAAGTTGAATGCAAGTTCTAGCTAATGTATTAAGATAAGGAAATTAAAGTTATACATATGGAGAAGGAAGAATGGAAACTATCTTTTATGTGGATGGCATGATTATGTAGAGAATTCCAAAGAATCAACAACAACAACCCAAAACTCCTGGGACAAATAAGCAATTATAGTAGGTTGCAGGATTCAAAGCTAATGTACAAAAATCAATTGCTTTGCTATATGCCAGGAATGAACAAGTGAAATTTAAAATTAAAAGCACAAAGCAATTTACATTAGTACCCCACAAATGAAATACTTAAGTATAAGCCTAACAAACTATGTATAAGATCTATATGAGAAATATTACAAAACACTGATGAAATGAATCAAAAATAATCTAAATCAATGTAAAGATATTCCATGCTCATGGATAGGAAGACTCAATCTTGTTAGGATCGTATTCCCAATTAGATCTGTAGACTGAACGCAATCTCAACCAATGTCCCAGTAGGTTATTCTGTGGATACTGATAAAATGATTTTAAAATTTACATAGAAAGACAAAAGACCCAGAATAGCCAACACAATACCGAAGAAGGACAAAGTCAGAGGGCCCACAGTGCCTGAGTTCAAGACTTCTTATAAAGCTACAGTGATCGAGACAGTGTGGTATTGATGAAAGAATAGACAGATCAATGAAACAGAACAGAGAGCCCAGAAGTATACTCACACAAATGTAGCCAATTGTTCTTTCACAAAGAAGCAAAGGCAAGCGAACGGAAAAAAGGATAGTCTTTTCAAAAAAATGGTGCTGGAACAAGTGGAGATCCAGATGCAAAAAAATAAATCTACTTACAGACTTTACCCTTTTCACAAAGTGAAATTATTGTTTATACGTTACCTCAAATTACTTTCCCAGAATAAGCCCTTTCTCTGTTCCTTACAAACAGCAACTCTCTTCCTCAACTCTCTGGGGCCTTTTAATTTCATTTTTTGCTTCTTTTACATCATTACTCATCTTTCTTATTTTCCAGTTATTTTCTTAAACTGTTTGATTTTTCCCTCAACACAAAATATTATTTTCAGCAGCATAATAGTAGGGTGCAAATATTCAAACTTTGTGTCTAATGATTTATTTTAAAATAACACTACCTTTGAATTTAAAAATGTACTTCATTGTTCAGGATTTCATTTGGTATTAATAGAAGTAGTGACATCAGTAACATCCTCATTTGATGAGTGAGAAAACCACAGCTCAAAGAGTGGAGATGACTTGTCAAAGGTCAACATCGTAGAATAGGAACTAAATCCATGATTACCAACACCTTTCCCTGTTGTAAGGATGCTGGAGCCTAGGTTAGTGTAGTGATAATCTATATCTCAACTATTGCCAATAAAAAGGACTCATAGGCAGTGAGAAAATTAGAAGAGAAAAACTCAAAAACTCATGGAGAATAAGATGAAACAAAGCTAATGGAGTTGCAGAAATTTGATTGAACAAATTATTTAATTCTGCTTGCAGATTTTTTACAAACAATGCCAAAAAAAGACAACTAACTCAAAACATTGGTATAAGAAAATATATCAAATTGTAACTAATTGCAAATTAATTCCAAGTATAAATTTCTAATGGTATTTACTATCCTCAGAACCAATTTATTAACATTAATTACACATTAAGTGCCTAATATGTCAAGTATAATGCTACCTTCTTTCATATTATCAATTCTTTTGATAATCTTATGAAGTAGGTATTGTCTCTATTTTATAGCTAAAAAGTCTGAGTTTCAGAGATGTTAAATGATTTTCTCAAGATTACATGAGTAAACAACATGACATTAAATTAGAATTAAAACTCACTTTCCTGATTTCAAGTCCATAGCTCTTTTACTGTACATTACAGCTCAATGTAAAAAATATTGGTGACTACAATGGATGGTGTGTTTAATGGCAGTTTTGCACCAGGGTGACTGATTAACTGTAGGGTAAAGAGAGGATTACATTTTGGTTGGTTTTATGATAGGATGAGCATCAAGATTATTAATATTCATATTAACAGTCATAATAGCCATCACTTTCTGAGTAGCTATCACATGACTTTAACTACGTTAGGTTGTGTAGAGTATGTATATCAGCTCTCCACCGCAATTTTACAATGAAAGCATTATGATCCCCATTTTGCAAATGAAGAAACTGATGCTTAGAGTAACTAGGTGACTTGTCCCGGGTCAAGACAAGTAAATATTTGAAATGAGGTTTGTTCCTCAAGGCTCCAAACTCTTTCTGATATATTTTAATTCTTTCTTAACCACAGTCAAAATGGTTGTTTTCATCCTTTCTATTTTCCCTCTTGACAGCAGGTTAAAATTGCACATGCAATTAAACATTTCTTCAGTTTGCTAATTGTGTGCCCAATTGCATGCTCTGGCTGCAAGCACCTACAATTAGCAAGCACTGATTAGATGCTTATGCAATTTCCAAAAGGATTACTTTTAGTATGCATAAAAGGAGGCCAGCTTTTAAGAAGTTGGCCTTTATTGGTATCAGTTTTGAAGATTTTTTATGTAGGGAAAATGTCAATTCAAATACAACATGAAGCTGCATTTTCTAAATGCACTTGAAATGCTTGCAACTGTGACAGGCCCCTATGTAAATGTTTATCATATAAAAGCATAAACTCTGACAGAAAAGTATTTCTACAAGACAACAGGGAGTGTAGAAGACTAGATAAAACTGCTGAGATGACAGTAACTATAGATGACAAACATAAGTGTACCCATTATCTCCAGGAACCTGAAAAACGCATTCCTTATTTTCTGGTTACATTGTCATCTCTGACTAGTTCTAGGATTTTAAAGTCAGCGATTCTAGAAGTATCCCTGTGCATCATTAGATGTCTCAGCAGATTAGTAATGGGCTTGAGGACCTTAAACTTCTAGGTCACTGGGTTGAAGCCAACCCAAGTCATTACAATTTAAAGGTCATTCCACTGTTCAAAGTAGTCACTGAAAACTAATTTGCCCATTTTATACATCTCTGAATACTGTTGCATTTACACATTAAACTCTTTCATTCGTGCCAACTTTACCATTGCGTGACACACAGATTTGAGAGGAGAGGGAGTGAGAAATGTGTGTGTGTGGGTGGGTGGTGGTTGAGGGAGTAGATAGTATGGGTAGAATTCACTGAACTGATTCTAACATCCTAACATTCTGGAAAAGAATATTACGTTCAGACAAAGCATCCTCTTCTACCTTCTGTTTGAAAAGGAAACTACATATTTTTCTCAGTGAACACATTGTTAGAAAAAAGAAACAAACCAAATTGCTACTTTTATATTTATCATTATTTCTCAGTATTTCCTGAAAGCAGCTGATTACCCATGGAAATATTAAGAAAGTTGAGAAACTTGCTTTGTTAAAGTGGTCATCATTTACATGTAATTAAGAAGCTATATGTGTACATACGGGTATGCATCACATATTATCTAGGTATTAATTTGGAGTAAGTTTCCGGGACACATTAAAATGAGGAATCAATGCATTGTGTGTTTTCCAAAATCATACCATAATCACAGGATGGTGAATTTGTGGGTAATCCCTCATTTAGGAACTGATCCGGGTGACATAATTCAAGATTCTTAAATAAATTATTCCACAGGTTTTTAACCAGGGGGACTAATGAAATGAACTATTTGATTCACAAACTAAATTTCATATTCTCCTTTACATCCAAAATACACTGTCTCAGAGATCAGAAGCGAAAAAAGAAGGCCTTTTAAAAAACCATATGCCATGAAGCAAGTCATCTGTCACTTAAGGATGGGGATATGTTCTGAGAAATTGGTTGTTAGGCAATTTTGTCATTGTGCAAACATCATAGAGCGTACTTACGGAAACCTAGGTGGTATAGCCTACTACACACCTAGGCTAGATGGTACTAATCTTCTAGGACCACTGTTGTGTATGTGGTCCCTTGTTGGCCAAAACATTGTTATGCAGCACATGACACAATTACACAATTTGGGGCAAATGTTACAATCACCCTCTTTTGGTTAAGAGCAGATTCTAGCTTTAATAAGCATCAAGAAACTTGCAAATGAGGGCATTAGAAACCCTGGAAAGTTTTAACTGATACAAAATATTTATTTCAATCTCTGGTAACTTTGATTTTAATACTCTAGAGCAACCAAATCCTATTAATAACCACGTGTTGAAAAGACTTATAAATGCTGTAAACAAACTGGACTTAGCCACAAAGCATTCTCAGAGCTCCAACTGGCTAGCAACAAGCATCACCAGGCCCTGGCCCTGCATGAGCCGAAAAACAGATGCACAGTGACCAATCACCACCTGACTTTGAAAGAAGCAACATGATTGGTTACTGATCATGATGAGCACCTGTTACTTACGTAGTGCCTTGTGAACTGAAGAGCTAGCAGGAACGTTTGTACTTGATGCAGTTACAGTTCAAATGCCCCGGACTGAAATGTGAACCCAGTTGTTGGGAGACTGGTATTATTTAAATAGACCGAGGTAAAGGAAATTCTTTCAGATAGGAATCATGTAAAGAGAAGACTGCCTGTAATTATGTGAAATGAAACCCAACACCAAATTTAGTAAGATCTTGTGTGCAGTTATTTGAAAAAATATCTCCTTAGAGATTAAGAAATTAACTAAAGTATTTAGATCAGTGAATCAAATTTTGATTAAAACACCATTCCTCTTTCTATACAGATTCTGTCATACGTGAAAACCTGATACTGTAATAACAGCTTATTTAGATGTCCTGCTCACTCTCTTTTACAAGAGAAAAAAAAAAGGATATGCAGCATTTCTGCATGATAAACTGTAATATATTCACATAAAAGTCTCCAGAAAATAATTCAAAATGGGAAGGTCTTTTGATTCCCTCAAGAAACCAAATACGTTCTTCAGCTTTTTATCAGACTGTTTTAATAACGGCATGACTGCTCAATTTGTTATATTTCATCAGACATGCATGGCAGTCAGTATAAAGGAAACGTTAGACTTTAAAATGAACTGTTCAAATCTTCTGATAATAAAAGGAGAGTGACAGATATAATTATAAGGCAGTGACAGATAAATGAAAGATTCTCATGGACATTGGTGGCCTACGTTTAGAGCTTAAGGAACAAACTGAAAAATTCCTGTTTCTTGAAAGAAAAATCCCCCTCTCCATCTTTTTTCTTTCTTTCTTTTTAAAAAAATTTTCATAGGGTTCTTATCCTTGATGATCTCACCGTCACTTAGTAAGGTATACATATAAACACACACTTGGACTACAATACAAATGTGATAATAAATGCATAGAAAATTTCATGGCAGTTTGCTGCTTTATAACTCATATATCTCATTTGGCTTTCAGAAGCCAGTGTGGGCATTTGGATGACCATTCATAGATGAGTAAGCTAAGGATCTGCAAAATGGAGTGACTTGCTCAAGGTCACCTGTTCATCAGAGGCCAAGTCAAAAAGTAAACAGTTCACTTTTGACTACAAGTGTATTTCCAATATACAACTGTGCCTCTTAAATTCTGATTATAATAGGATTTTCAAGTAAAATTTTAGAAAAAACATTTGTGAAAATGCAAACAGTTACAATTATGTTGATTTTTGAAGCACCATGTAGACTATATACAAAAGATAAATATAGAAAGTTTTGACGGCTAAATATCTTAGTTTTGTAAAATATTATTTGCCTACCAATTTTATATATGTGCTCTAATCAGCTAATAAGGGTGGTCATTAACTGATGAAGAGCTTTGATTTCCTTGCTAGGATAATTAGGATCATCATTAGTAGTCTCTTCCTTCCTTATTTTCATGTCATCTCATGGCAATATTTTCCAGTTGGTTTGTGATAACATAACACAATAATTGTTATAGAATTCAAAGCAGAACTTGCAGAACAATTCTTCTGACTACTGTTGTGTTATTACATAAGTTCACTCTGATTAATATCATTAAAGTAAATAGGACAGAAATTAACAATGATTGGACTAGTATTTTAAATTAGTGCCTTCCTTATATCACTTCATGGCAGAGCTTGTGTCTAACGAAGTCTGCTTAACACCACGGGATTCCATCTCCACTCTGGAATCAACTGTGTCTGTTTGGTGAACTCTTCACCTTCAACCATTTTTAGACTCAGAAATTAAGTTTCTGCATTACACCCTCTCCACCATGAAATATAATCCTTAATTGATTATCATGGGGAAAGTTTGTGTTTAGGCAAGTATAACATAAAAAACTTGGACACATACACACACGCACACACACACACATACATGTATGCACACACTTCCCACTGCTGTTTCCATGGAAAGCACTGTTGCTTGATTGTAATATAATTAAATGGATTTGACTAACCCTATAAACAACTAAATCTTGCAAAAGCAAAGGAAATTTTTATTTCTATGTCTCTCTCTTTACCCCTCCTTTTTGCATTATCATCTCCTATTGCTAAACTTATTTCCTAAATTTACAGTGCAAATTTCCATTTTCTTTAGTTTGTAAATTCCAGAGAAAGGAAACATCTGATACCTTGATTCTAAAAAACAAACCATAAATATCTATGCAAAAGCAAGAAGCCTAAACATATCACAAATATATATTCATGCAGTCTAAATTCATATATTTGCATCATGTATATGAGTACCACAACAACTTTTAAGTCTGGTTGTTCCCCTCATTGCTACGGTGATGCATGACAGAGAGGAGCAAAGACCGGCAGAAGGAGACGAGGATGATTGTAGCTAACGTCAGCTATGTGCTTACTATGGCAAGGCATTGTTCATGTATTGCCTCATTTAAACCT
Source organism: Tapirus indicus (assembly GCA_031878705.1). Taxonomy (NCBI): domain Eukaryota; kingdom Metazoa; phylum Chordata; class Mammalia; order Perissodactyla; family Tapiridae; genus Tapirus; species Tapirus indicus. Next base: position 161,948,447 of record CM062917.1, on the reverse strand, counting down.
CACCATGGCCCTATAAGGTTGGTATTATTTTTGTTCTGTTTTTGTATAACAGGAAATTGAGGCACAGGGAAATTATCATCCTCCTCCAGATCACATATTTAGTAAGCATCTGAGCTACAATTTCATCCCAGGCAGTTGAACGACAGAACCTGGGCTTTACCCACCAGTTAATACTTACAGATCTTAGGGATTGTTTTTTGATAGGTTGTGTGGTTTTAGAGAGCTGGGCACTGGAATACTGAGTTCTAGAGATATTTCACTGTTGAGAAATGAGAATTCTCTCAGTAAAATGATAGAACCGTGATTAAATGACACAATTAATAATAGCGATTTCTCATGGAACTCTCTCACAGAAAGGATGCTAGTTAGACTTGTAAACTAACGTGCTTTATTGGCAGACTATTTGGTTAAATAAATATAATCTATATAGTGTTTCATTTTTGCAGTACAGCATTAGAACCACGTGAGCAGCAACGACCATTGGCACCATCTGTCTGATCTTATGATATAAACATTGGCTGAATCAATTCCAAAGCTTTACTAGAGAATACACTGACTGCATCCCAAGGTGGTATCTAGAAGTTGTATGTTTCATCATACAAATTCTAGAGAATTGAAGGAGTCGAGCCATATTTCTTATTATTACATTATATTTCTAAGTACCAGTTTGAGAAGCCAGTGTTTTGTTTTAATATACCGTCTAAGAAGTAATCCTATGGAAAGTCATCAAGAATGAGGGGAAATGAGAATCTCTTAAAACTTACTGTGTTCTAGTTTCCTTTTTCACTAAATTAGTGAACTGGAAAAGTGGGCAGTCTGGCCATATGAATAGAAAGAGGCTTCCAATTAATTGAAAATAATTTAACATAGTTTTTAAAATTTGTGGTTAGGTTTTATCTTATGTAAAGACAATAAATGCTGTTCCCATATATAAAACCTGTTTCTTGCATTGATTTGACATTACCGAGAGGGGAATTATTTTTGAATAATGAAATTTTCCTAATAATTGAATCTTCTTTTTAGGCTAGCTATCAATCTTTATTTTGTTTTAATGAGACTCTTTAGAAACCAATGATAAGACCTATTAAAATGCATCTGGACGAAAAGAATCTATCTATGAAGGAATCATAGCAATGATGCGATTCAAACACTTGGACTTAAGGATTACGTGTGCCTTCTGTCTTGTAGAAGATATAGCTTCCCAATAGAATGTAGGCCCCATGAGTGCAGGATATTAGTCCATATTTTATCCCAGTGCCTAGCGCATATTTAGTGTCCATTAAATATTTGCTGATAACCTGAGCAGTGAATGCAAGGATATCTGATTGAAATTTCTGAAGTACTCATGAAAATGTGATGCACTCGCCATGTGTAACATACAGATAAGTTATAACAATACTGGTACTCTATTCTTGACTTCAAAGCTGGTTTTGGATTGTTGATTAAAATTCGAAGGTCAGTATTGCATTAAATGTTATTGAATATCATGTTTTAGTTAAACCATGTAAAAGAAACATACATTTTCTAGTACCAATTACTACCACTGGGCGCAAGATTTTAGAGATTTAGATTGGATGTTTTCCTCTGTAAGTTCATTTTCATATATATGAATTACGAACAATTCTTTTTATTTGATGGATAATTATTTCTAAGTTTAATAGAAAATATACTAGTAAGTGAAATGGATATACACATCTCTTAGATGTCAAAAATATTTTTTTCTAATATAGACCCAGAAGTCTTTCTTAAATAGTCTCTTTTATTTCATGATAGAATAATTTACTCCTTCACACGTTGTGATCACCACCCAGATTTTTTTCATTCAAATGATCTTTATCCAGTGCCTATTCTGTGCAAAACTGTGTTCTATGTGATAGTAGAAATGCAGAGATAAATCTGGTCTGGATTCTTTCCTCAGGATATTAACACGAGTTATACCCAAGGAAGGCAGTAGTTTTCACGCTCTCCACTCTTTCACCACAACACATCAACCAGTCTCTACCAGCGTGACCAGAAAGATCGACCGAGCCCCTAAGGATGCATTACGTTCCTATGTGTTCATGTAATACCATGTTCTATTCAGTCATCTGAGATGCATCTTGTTAATTGTGGCATCTCAAATGCCCTGGCAATCATAGCCATGTTCTTTATATAGGCATGTTCCAGATTTTACAGATCCTTGGTTCACTTGCAAGAAATAAAGTGACACAATGACATGCTATCATTTGAAATAGGCATGATATAAGATAGGTATAACTTAGTGGTTAAGAATGTTGTCATTTTTACATGTCAATTTATTTGGGTTTGAGACCTTGCTTCTCCCCTATCTAGCTGCATGATCCCTATACCTTAGTTTAGTCATCTTTTGAATGTTGAATATAATGGTAACTTTAATTTTGTTTTATTTTTATGAGTATTAAAGGGCTCAATATTAACTATTACTTAGTACTTCCTTGAGGAGCATTATTTTTAGTAACTTTGTCATAACATTTATGTAACATTTTAAAATTTACAAAATGCTTTAGTGTATATTACCTAATTTGCACTGTCCAAAAAAACAAATCCCATGCTTACAGCTATAGGGTCATGCGCTAACCCATGCCATGGGGTGTCATTCACCAGACTACAATATGAATGGGGTCTCAGAGAGCTGGGTAGCCCGATTCTCTAAAAATAACTCTACAGGGACTTTGGTATCCTCTTTTGTTAAATGAGGTTATGTGATTTGCAAATGACAAAGAAGTTAAATGATTTGTAAAGGTCACGTAGTCAACAACTTGCAGAGCTGGGGAATCCTACAGCTCTTTGTTTTGTGTTAAATCTGTTGCTCAAAGTGGTGTTGGGGGCATCTCATGCCATCATAGTGGCCTTTCCATTGTACAAACATTAAATCTCATCATTTTCTAGTTTATTTGGCTCACATAAGTTTCCTTTCACTAGCCACATAAGCCACGTTATTGAGTAGTACAAGGATTTGTGGCGATTTGAAACAGCCAAATAAGTTTTTAAATTTAAAGACACCTAGTTTTGATGGATTTTGATTTTGACCTGCGTTTTACTTTTATATAAATATACATGTAAAGAGTGTTCAGCACATAGCCATTCCTGAGTAAACATAGGAATATCATAGTGTAATGAAATTCCATTTATGTTACTGTTTTGCCCTCATTTTCTCATGGATAACAGCAGTTCTTCAGGTTGCCCTTTGCCCTCAGACTGTTCTATGTGAGTTTTTCAACTAGTCTATGAACTAGTCTTAAATTTTGGTATATAGTATGGCGTCCAACATTCCCATCCATGGGAAGCAAGAGCACAGGACAACAGGTTCAGTGTAAAGTTTTGTACCATTGAAGTTGAGACCAGCTCAGAAATGAATGGTGGAGCAAAGGAGGCTGCTCTGAGAGGCAGTGCACTGACCGACTTATCTTCTGGAGGGCTGGGCAAAGAGAGCCAGCAAGACAAAAGACAGGCTTGCCAAAGACAAACAAGAAGTTTTGAACTGGAAAGTGGAAGAAGGAGCTTAGAAAAATTCCCTGGGTCGAATGAAAAGGGTAGCTGCTGTGATTATTTAAAGGATGCCAGAGGTCTCAAGATCAGGGAAGTAGTTGTGAAGACCACCAATCTTGCAAAGTCACAGGGAATGTTCATACATATGTCATTTGCACTGTGTGTATTTTATGAATATGCATTTTATATAACTTGCGTTAGATGCCACATGTGACACACATTAATGTCCCATCAATAGGAGAGTTATTTCACCCATTATCCTCAGGCATTTTTTTAATCTGTAAATAAACTCCCCAAATATGATAGGTGGTCCATGGCTCTTTTAACACACACAAAAATGCCTGGCACACAGTAAATGTGAAGCAAACTATTTGCACACTTTCTTGTTTTTTTAGCTTGTCCGAAGTAATGCAAATGATTTGAAAAGTAAATAATGTCGTGTCTAGTATGACACACTGCAGAATGTCTAATGTGTGTTTTATTGAACTTTGAGTTTCACTAGTTCCCAAGATTCTGAGAGCTTCAATATAGTGATGACCACCATAAATGCCGAAAGGGAGATAATCTATGGAAAAATTCCAGAATTATCTGGTAGTCTGACAGTTTTATTAAGGAGTATTTTAAGGAACAAGAATCCCCCCAAAATATTTTAGGTGAGGAAAATAAAAGAAATATTATATATTTTTTATACTATTATAACAAATACTATGTATATTTATTATTTTATACACACACAGAGACACAGTAGAGAGAGATTAACATGAGGGTAAGTGGCATAGCAGTTCTGCCATTTTAGCAAATTAATCTCACCAAGATAGAATGTTTTCATAATAATCGGGATAATAATATCTACCTATAAATTGTAATCAGGATTAAATAATCTAGTATATGGAACACATCTAGCACAAAGGAAGGTCTTAAAATGTTCATTTTTTCCCCCTCCTTACTTATAATCTACTGATTATATACATGATATATATCTGCTTGGCAATGCAAAAGTCTTTGCTGTGAAATGTCTGTTGACCAAAAATACCTTTTTTTTTCTGAGTATATTTGCTATAACTTTAACAGCAATTTTACCCAAGAGACTTGGAGTTAGACCTTTAGCTTTATGTTTCCCTGTGATTTGTACTGTTAGAAGAAAGAAAACTTTCCTCTTCTCTGCTTTATGTAGTCTGCTCTTTTTCTCACAGTATTATGCTTGCAACCCAGGAATAAAGACAGCTCATGCCAAATAACTAACATATGTGTATTAAGTATTAGATCTGTAGACATTCAGTCCCGTAATCATATTTTGGTTGTCACCTATATAATAAACCACTGATAAAATCTGTTAACATAGTCCTTACTATGAATGCTCCCAAAACTCTTACTCTGATATATCCTTTGTTGGATGCAAGTTATCGTGTTCTTATCCTGGGTTTATCACTCTATAGTGAGAATTTGCTGGATGAGAGAGTTTTTGCCTTTTAAATCAGTATAGACACATACACATACATATGTATATACATTATCCTTCCATGGTGAGGAAACTAGGTCAAAACTCTAGTTAAAAATTAGATATAGAGAATATACAAGATTAATGATATATGTGAATTGACTTTCTCATTTCATAAAGCATCATTTTTATTGTCTTGTTCTACAGTGAATAAATGGTTCTGTGACTTGAACATCAAAGTCATCATACAAGGTTATGTAGCTTATATATGCATTTGTTATTCTGACCTGAGAGAACTTTGGGTGGTTTTATCTGGAAGCATGGGACATAAAAGTATTCAGTATTCTGAGACACTATGTAGAATATCTGGATGCAGATGATGAACTAGAAAGCTAGATATTACAATGGGAGAGGGGAAGGAAACACTAGGAGCCCCTGGTTTCTAGATATAACGTGTGAGCATATGTCTCCACAACTTTTTAGCAAGGCATTTAAATTTCAGAGCCTCCATATTCTCATATCTGAAGTAGGAATAGCAACAATTTTCTTGCCAACCTAAGATGTGAGTTGAGGGTCAGGTGAACAATAGGTCTGAAAGCACTTTGTAAACCATATTTCAATATACATAAACAAAATATTTATTACATGTTTGATATGTGCTAGGTCCTGAGCAATTAGAAAAATGTCTGAGATGTCATCAGAAGGACTAGTGTATCCAGCCAAGCTTGGCAAAAGTTGTGAACCGGAAGAAAGCCCTTGGAAGAGAGCTGGACAGTGAATGATGAGCAAGATGATTAGAATGCTAACAAGCAAAGGCATGGCTTAACATAGATGTAAAGAAAGAAAATCTAACACACTGAAATCAAACAATCAACCATCTATGGGAAAATCTCCATGTGAAACTTCCCAATAGGAATTTAAAAAATTACCTTGTCCTGTTATTCCAAGAATATATATGTTTCCCAAATAAGCAAGGAAATACATAAAGAACAAAATTACAGTAAAATTGTAAGTTCTTTAATTCTCAATACAGCACATGGAGAAAAAAGAGCAAATGTGAAACTTAGAAGGTTTCACCAATTTATGTAATTTTCTGCCTCAACGGATACTGAAGGATTTTTTAAGTTCGTTTAACATAAACTTTACCTGGATATTTAATTTAATGAATTTTTACAAATGTCATTTCACATATCAATAATATAACCAGTGACCTTGAGAAATTAATGAAGTAATTTTTTCCTTGGGTTTAAAAGAAATTCCAACAGTAGTTCAAACTATTTACACAAATTAATGTTCTTCATGTGAAGTGAAAATTGTCTATCTTCGGACAGAAAAAATTTTGTTTGGTCTTAAACTAACATTACTTTACATATGAAAAAAATTTAGTATATGTAAATTAGCTAATCTGCATAAGCAATCATTACATGTAAAATAATTTTAGATTAAAATTTCTGGTAAACTCTAGATATACAGTATACATTATAAATAAAATTATGAGATTTGATGGAAATTAGTTTTTTATACTTATAGGTAACATTTGTGTTTATATAAGATTTGGGTACACAGTAAATGTGTAGCTTCTTAAAATTTGATCGAAACCTATTGAGATAATGAATCCCATACTGTTTCCCTATAGTTCTAATAAATCCATTTCTAACCTATGTCTTTCTTCTGAGTATGCACTTAGGGGGGCAAAGAGGCCAATAATTAGTCTAAAAATGTTATACAGTTGAGAGAAATGACAATGAGCACGACTGTCTCCAACTTGTGGCAAAATTCATGACATTTTGCAATCAAGATTGGTCAACCAGTAACCTAAAGTGTCTGATTTACATGTTCCATAGATGAAGGAAATATAAATAATGTGTCTCTAGAAACAGGTCAGGTTCACTAGGTGATTGGAAGTACTGACACTTTACACGCACACACACACACACACACACACACACACACAGAGGATGTGGCAAAGAAAGAAAGATATTTTGTTTAAAAACTTGCAGGGGACCAGTAGAAACATTTTTTTTTTCACCGAACATTATTATACTTTGAAAAGGAAGCTACACTGATATAGGAGAGTGGAGGGAACTAACGTGTAGAGGTTCTAGTATTTTTCTGGAACATGGTAGTCTTTTAGGTGCATAATATCACAGTAGAAAAAAACCAAGATGTATAGGTTCTTGAAGAGTTGTTTTCAGCATCTACAGGAAGAAATGTAGGGAGAATTAAAAAGAAACAGCTTGTACCTATTTTTATTCTATAAAACCATATGTTCTGCAAAATAACATATAAAATATAGCTTACAGGACATAATGGACCATTATTTACCTGTATATAATATAACTATGGATTTAGTATCTACTACAGTATTTTTTAAGGTTGTTGAATACAGAACATGGAATGTGGAACAATGTAAGATTTAGGCTCAGGGGTGGGGGCAGAGGAACATTTTCTCAAAAACCATGAACAAAATTTTGAGAAGAAAGAGCTTCAATAGGGGAGATCATGGCATTCTTTAGGATTACTAGGAACCAAACTAAGCAATTAGCACAATTAAATTTTTACTCTCTATGCACACACATAGAAAATATACTTTATATGTGCATGTTATGTGTATGCTATATTTATTCACATAATTTAATAAAGCAACAGCAACATTTCTAAACATTAAAAAATTAATGGTAATTTATAAACTTAAAACAACCATTATATTGACTATCTTTTCTTTACTCTTTAACCCCAGCCTCCCTAAACTCTCCTATCCCCCCAAATGCACACCTTAACCACATAGAATGTTCCAAAGTCCTCTGAACATGCTATCACTTTATATATGTTACACTTTATTTTACTTCTCTCCCTTTCCGATACTCAATCACCTTTTCTATAAAACTTTCTGTGGCCCCCAAGTCATAATTGATTACCCCCGCTCTGTGACCCCTTAGCACTCTGTTGACACTGCCATTAGGATTCTTTTAGAATATTCAAGGGTTGTAGCAGTTTGAAATTGGTAGATCTAGCTTCTTAAAGGGCCAGTATCAAATTTTGATCACTGGTCTTCATATTCTCCTCACTAGTGTTCACATGAGGTTCCACAAACAATCCATGCAATTCCATCTGCCTTACAACACCTTCATCCAATTTCAGCAAAATAAATAATAAATACAATGAAAAATGCCTTTGTTTGCACCATAAATATTATCTTTGCAGAATGTCCTGATCGATGACTATAATTGCTGTGACTTTCCTACATATTGCATTATTGCCATTTGTCCACTACATAAGAGAAAATAGATGGTTTCAATAAATTATAATCTCAGGAACACATTTACAGAAAACCTTACCTCATAAAGTCAACTCACGTGAGCTCTATGATATGAGAGTGGGCTTGCATATTTTGTATTTTCCCATAAAATGGACTAAGAATAGTTGAGGTGAAAGATTAAAATGGCTTCTGAGAACACGGAATAAAAGGAGGATTAAGAAAATCCATATTTTCCTTTTTTTTCTCTCAAGAGTTCTTCAGTTACTGTGATCAATATTATAAAAGTTTTCCATTTTGCTACAACTCTCCCCTTCACTCAGCTGTTAAGAAAAAATAAGTATAGAAGCTTCCAGTTCACATGTTGACATAGTCTAAAAAAACAGGATTTAGCTTTAGTTTTTGGGGGGAGTACTGTTTGCGGCTTTTGATTCACTTTTCTTTATTTTCTTCTGCATATATAATATATGGTTATACAATCTAGACAGCCTGAGTTTGAATCTTGATTCTATGGCTCACAAACTGACTGCCCATGCAAAAATTATTTGATCTCTTTGTGCCTCAGTTTCTCATGAATAAATGGTCATAATAATATCAATCTTAAAGGAATAAGGTATGCATATTTAACGATTTAATTATGACAATTAAATCTTAATATTGGGAAGTGCTTTTTGGAATGGTATCTAACATAACAGGCGCCACATATGTGTTTTAAAAATAAAAATACAAAAGGATCATGATGTATTTATTCTATATAACCGAAAAACAGGACATATTTCTTAGATATTATTATGATTATTTTCATCACAAGGCAAAAAAAAAACCTTTAAAATGTTTTAGAACTAATTTGGAATATAAATAAGTATGGAGATTTAAACTGGAAAATCCCATCAACTTATATGGATTAGTATTACCACTTTATTTGGGAACACAGGCAAAAGTGGAAAGAAGAAAGAAGGAAAAGAGAGATTGACCAAGTGTGAAAAACGGGAAGGGGAAAGGGAGAATGACAGAGGGAAGGAGGAAGGGAAGGAGGAAGAGAGGAAGAAAGGGAGGAAGGAGGCAGGTAGGCAGGCAGAAAGGAAGACTTAAACATCTGTGAGGAGAAGATAGTCCTGAAACAATAACTTTAAATTGCCTTAGGAGATAAAGCCAAGACTCCTGAATTCAGAATTTTAGCCCATGTATTACCTTAACTTTTCATGTGTGCACTTATTAATAATTGCTAAAGATTGATGATCCTCATTAATTTCTTTTCATGTGTTTCCATTTATACTTCATAAAAACCCATACAACAGAGATATTGTTGTACTTTTTTTTAGAAAAAGAACATGAAACTTTGAGTGGTAAGACAGCATGCTCAAAGTCATAGACAACTAATGAGTAATGGAGAAAGTGCTCCAAGATAGGTCTATAGAAAGCTAAAAATTTCCTTGACCTTTTATTGCCTTTTCAATACAATCAGCCTCTGTCTACAAATCCCCAAAATGGATCTTCTGTTCTCTACAAGTTCAGCATTTCTTTATTAACCTTCAGTTTACTTCAAATTTATTTCCATCCCATCCAACTTATTTTTTTGTGTTAAAATAATTTTATCCTACTTCTCCAAAAGTGTATATCCAATGTTTTCCTCAAAGCCTAGTTCAAGCTTTTTTCTTCATGAAGTCTTCTCTGAAAAGCCCTATGTTAAGTAATCTTTTTATTATTATAGTCTCTACCACATAAATGCATCCTATGTTATAGTGTCCCACAATATTATTAAATATTGCCATTAGTATACCATTTAGCTCTGCAGTTTTGTTTAAATTTCGTGAGGGTAAAAATCATGTTTTCCAGATCCCTTTTCTGGAGGTACAGGGGGCTCTGGACCATCCTGGAATGTGTTTCTGGAGTAGGTTGCATAGGATATGAAGAAGGGGGTGACCTGGGAGATAGTGTCCGGTGGTAGGACTTATCTCCACCAGATCTGAATATGTCATCCAACCTGTCATTCATAAAAAAGGAAGGGCAGACAGACAAAGCTGGATTAAAAGCCAGAAATGAAGCATTTAAGAAATTTTAAAAAATATTGAGTTGGTACCCTGGATTGGATCCTGGAACAGAAAGAAGATATTAATGGACAAATTGGTGAAATTCAAATAAAGCCTGGAGTTTAGTTAATAGTAACATGCAAATGTCAAGCAGTCTGTGTGGGGAAGGAGACTTTAAGGGCAAATTTTGAGCTGAGGCAAAATTGGATAACTTTTGTATCCCCTACGGTGTCTGATTTGGTGGCAGTACATAATGGATACATATTACAAAGTTTTTTATGTCAAAACATACTTTTATATATTTAATAAAGGTAATAGAAAGTTTCTATTTCATTTCTGTTATAACTGTTATATAAAAATGTAAATGTTTCTATTATATATTTTAAACTTACTATTATGTATGATGTATTATGATTGAACTTTGGTTGAAACCGAAATGAACATTGTAATGAGAAAAATTTACAGATAAGTGATTTTGAAAACAGAACGGATGGCTTACAAATTACTGGAAATAACATAAACCAGAAGAATTCAATGAAAGGCAATAAAGGATTCTGAACTAAAAGATATAAAATATCAAAACCAATGAGGGTCATTTGAATATCAAAGCGACTATGCATGAATCTATGATTCTGAACTAACGTAAGAGGAAAAAATATTCTCCTAAAATTTACATCATTTAATGGAAAAAAATTAAGAGGTAAATCAACCAGGAAGAATTTTGATAAGAAAAAAAATTGCTGAGCAATAGGCAATAACCAAAACCATAATGATAATTTTAAGTGGAAAATTACATCTATTGCTTTAATACATTCAGATTACAAAAATAAATTAAAGCTGAGTAAAAAATATTGGTCCTATCAGTATAGGAACAAGATGATATAAAAACAAATGATTCTAGCACAAATATGAGGTATACATGTTAAGAATATGTGTTATCAACAGGTGATTGTTTAATGATTTCATTTTTTTAGTCTCCAACATTGCAGTACACTGCATCTACTTGAGAAGAACTAAAACTATGGCTTTTACTCTTATGGGACTTGTAATATATTTGGGTGTAATAATGAAGCTGGCACTGTCAGTGATGCCCATTGTTTCCAAAGAGGAACAGAACCAGGGCCCTCATCCCACTTCTCCTTTTGTGAAGTGACTTTGCCATCCTTCCCACCACAGCAGGAGTCTTGTCCTCTGCTCCCCTCACCTTTAATCTCACTGGTCCCGTGACCTGTTTTGGCCAAGAGAACGCAGTAGATGCCGATGTGGTGCTGAATGGTTTACAGGCCTGAGCCCTGTAAAACCTTACAGCTTCCATTCTCACCCTCTTGGAGCACTGTTTTCATTTACAAGTGACACGATTATCTATGTAGAATATCCAAAAGAATCAACAACAAGAAAACCTCCTGGATCTAATAAAAATTAGTTTTTGATATGTATGTAGGAATAAAAGGAAAAGGAAAGCAATGAGGGCCCCCTCAATTAAGAGGTTTACAGGAGAAGAGGGCACGATGACTGGGCTTTGGAATGGTTAGGTTTGATCAGGAGGGGAGACAGAGAATCTCTGGGGAGGGTATGCAATGTGGAGAGAACGTCAAATGGAAATGAGAACACCGTCTCTGTACAAAGGTAAAAGTATTTTGACTGAAAAGGAGGGAAAAACATAGGGCTAAATTACGGCTATGTTTAGTTTTACTCTGGTTTGGGCATTGTCCTAAGGGCCGTATGTGAATTATTTAACTTATTCATCATAAAAATTACATAAATTCTGAATTATTACAATCCCACTTTGCAGGTGGGGAAATTGGAGCTTAGAAATCACTCTCTTTATAACTAATGTAGCCCCAAATTCTAACCACAAATTATAGTTGAGCCTTTCCCCAAGCACTAGTAGATTTAAATGTAGCACACTACATTTTGTGTGTGTGAGAGAGAGAGAGAGAAAGACAGAGACAGAGAGAGAGAGAGATCAAGGGGAGGGATACTTTGTTTAGAGGAAGAGTGTGCTAGCAAAGATAGAGACCAAAAGTAACCCTCTTCTTCTCATTCCTTTGTTAGTCTAGGTATATGCACCTTGACATCACTTGAGAGGTCCTGAAAAATTCCAGTGTCACTAAGGGTGTCCTCCATTAGAAAGGCAGACATACAACCTCATTGTCTAAGGTAAGGAGAAAATAAGCATTTCCTTTGGATTTTGAAGGTTTATGAAGAAAGTCTGCTTAACCCCAAAGAAGACTTCTGTGGCAGAAAGGGTTGGGAGTTTTGTATCTCTTGTTAACTGTTCTGGTCAATCGTTCAAGGAGCTGGCTGGCACCATGGAAAGTGGTTGTGTATGTGAACTGAGAGAGCTGAGTGTTAAGAGTTGCCACAGTTGGAGGGCAGGGGTGGAGAATATCTAATTAACAATAAAGGAGTAGGGTTGCCTTCTTTCAAAACTCCGGGCTCTGAGCGAGGCTTCATCTCAGTAATGGTCCATCAGAGTGGGCAGGGCAAGCTCTTGATTACCAGTACAGGAATGGGAGCTATGGCTGTGGCGGGATGGACAGCCCCCTCTGGCTTGGACTGTGCAAGTCCTGGGGTTCTTACATACATGGGAGTGATGGGATCAAGATGGACAGCTGGAATTTCTTTTAATCAGATAAGACATGTGAGAGTGTAGCCCATTAAGAGGATACATTACAATGAGGTGCTTATATTCACACCGCAGGTTTGTGGAGCAGGTTTTATCTGTTTTATTAGGAAATAAAGCAGTAAAAGTATATTCCTTGATCACAGTGTGTCGGTAAATCTATATGAGTGGGGCAGGAGATTTTCACATTTCCTTTGCCAGGCTTTGCCACACCTAGAAGTGAGAGTTTCGTTTTCTCCTGTGGGTTTCAATTCTAGGAATATCTCTGGCTATGTTTTTCATGGATATAGAAATGTTGTCCATGACGCAGGCTGTATGAGTGGGGGCAAGACTGTCAAAGTCCACCCAGAGGTCAGCCTTCAGTTTCTTCTGCAGGCCACTATTTCCACAAGTGATATTCAAAGATGGGGGTTTTGCCAAGAGTCCTCTTACTGAAGATTTGAAAAACACTGGGCTAAGCAGCATATATCTAGTTCTATGTCTTTAGCACATGCTGCCTGTGGCAAAGTAAAGGCCTGCAATTTCTAGTTTCTCCGAAGGAATGTAATTGGTATAGTAGCATCTAGTTCTCCTAAAATATTATATAACTTTTTCAAAAGAAGACAAAACTACATTGAACAAATGCATACACTAAAGCATCAAAAGGACAGAGTGTCTTTATTTCTATTCCTTTAAACGGCCTGTTGCAGACTGAATTATCTTTGAACAAAACAAGAAGATGCTCTCTTTTAAAGATTACAAAACTTGATTGCTGTCTGGAAGGTTTGAAAGACAAGAACTACCAAAAAGCTATGTTCATTCCTTTTTGTCCTTGAGAGTTGTCTAAGAAAGAATATGAAAAAGTAGTTATGTTAGAACACAACTGCAGAGTTGCTTTGAAAAATATTGTAATTCTGGTATTGGAGTTTAAAGAGAAAGACTGAGATAATTTTTAATATAGGGCATTGATTTTCCTTAAACTCTTTTAAGACCCATTTCTAAGGTTGGAGGAGACAACCTGACCTCTCCATCTCTCCCCAGTGTTCACACTTGATCCACACGATTCTGCTGCTCTGGGAGGGTTCTTTGGGTATCTATCTACATTGGTCCAAAACCAAAATCATCAAAATTTGAGTATATTTTAAAGCACATTTTCCATAGAAGATGTTAATACACCCTTAGAAGCACAAATAAAATCCTCAGCAAACGCAGACTTGTTTTTGGCATGTGATTGGTTACACATGATTGACATCATAACCAAATTATACTCGAATAAACATGCCTCTTAGGATCTCCCCTTCCCTGAACATCACTTAATTCCTGATCTACAGTAAAGGGGGATGAAGACTCAGTAAACAAGTCTGAAATTTAATATATATCTTTTCAGGTCTATAGCAAAAATGCTATGTCAAAGTGATTGGAACACGTCGATGGAGAGTGTGGGTTATTGAAGATCTGTGCTTGCTGCCTCGTCTTCAACCTACCTCCACTTGGCCTCAGTGATTCACTTTTAAGACCTTGAGAACAAAGCCACTGTGACATCAGTGGGGTTAAGGCAAAAGTTTCCTTATAGCTTCTAGCCTAATTTCTTTAACTATAGGCATCATTAGCCCTTATACCTCTTAACCTTTTCCTGTATCTTTCGAAATGTGTTTTCAAGAAAGTATCATCATATCAATTTGCTTGATATTTATAGAATGCCCAGCAACAGAAAAATACACTCTTTCAAGTATACATGGAACACTCACCAAGATAGTTCATATTCTGAGCCATACAACACTTTTTAACAAAGTTTAAACTAACTGAAATCATGCAATGTAATCACTCAACAATGAAATAAAATTAAACCAGAAATCAATAACAAAAATTTTATTTTTAAAAAATTCCAAAATATTTAAAAATTAAAACTAAAAATTAAAATTAAAAATTAAAAGATTTCCAGATAAACCATAGGCCAAAGAGGTAGTCAGTCACAGGGAAATTATAATTAGAAATCAATAAAATTTTAAAACATTCAAAAATTGAGAAAATAAGTGAACCCAAAAGCTGGTTCTTTGTAACCATCAATAATGAAGACAAACCTCTACCAAGACAAATCAGAGAGAGAGAGAGAGAGAGAAGGATGGAGAGAAACAGAACACATTATCAGGACCAGGGATGGAAGACGGAACATCAGAAGATCCTACTGCTACTAAAAGGATTATAAAAGAATATTAACACATTGATGTCAATAGATTCAACAACTTAGTTGAAACTGATACATAGGCAAAGATATAAACTATTCAAGTTCACCCAAGAGGAATCAGCCTGAATAGTCCTTTGTCTAGTAAAGAAATTGAATTCAGAATTAAAAATCCTTTGAAAAAAGTAAATTTTAGGCCCAAATGGCTTCACTGGTGAATTCTTCTTTACACCAAAGAAAGAAAGAATACCACTTCTATACAAATCTTCTTGAAAATAGAAAAGGAAGAAAACCTTTCCAACTCATAAATTTTATAAGGCCAATATTACCCTATAACAAAACCTGTCAAGAAATTACATAAAAGAAAACTACAGATCAATATACTTCATGAATATGGCACAAAATCCTTACAAATATTAACAAGTCACATCCACCAATATATATAAAAATAGTATATCATAAAGTGAGGTTTATTCCAGGAATACAGAGTTGATTTGATATTCAAAAATCAATGTGATTCACTGTATCAACAGACTAAGAAGAAAAAGTATATGATCATCTCAATACATGTAGAAAAATCATCTGACAACATTGAACATTCACTCATAATAAAAACTCCTAGCAAACTAGTAGTAGAAGGGAACTTCCTCAACCCGGAAAATAGTCTATACGAAAAGCCTACAACTAACATTACACTTGATAGACAAAGACTGAATGCTCTTCCCCTAAGACTGGGAAAAGGCAAGGAGGGTTGCTCTCACCACTCTCACCTGGAGGTCCTAATCAGTGCAATAAAGCAAGCAGACAATAAAGGAGTGGACCAATAAATAAATGCATACAGTTTCGAAACGAAAAAATAAAACTGTCTTTATTTGCAGTAGACAATCCCAAAGATTTTCCAGAAAAGCCATTATAATTAGTAAGTGCATTTGGCAAAGTCACAGGATGCAGCATGCAAAAATCATTGTATTCCTTTATAGTAAATGAACAATTAGGAACTGAAATTAAGAAAAAATATATCATTTAAAATAGCAACAAAAAACAAGATAGAGCCAACAAAAGATATGCAAAATATGTATGCTTAAAAAATATATAACATTAAAGAGATAAATAAAAAAGCCCAAATGATGCTCTGTAACATGTTCATGGACCAGAAGACTCAAGCTTGTTAGAATGTCAGTTCTTCTCCAAATTGAACTACAGATTCAATGCAATCTCAAAACTAATCCCAGTATAGTTGTTAGTAGAATTTGGCAGACTGGTTCTAAACTTTATATGGAAAAGCAAAGCAAATGGACAAAACAGCTTTGAGAAAGAAAAACAAAGAAGGAAGAATCAGACTATCTGATTTCTGTACTTAATATAAAGCTAAGCAATTAAGACAACGTGGTATTGGTAAAGGATATAAGTATACATCAGTGAAATAGAATGAAGAGTCTGGATGTAGATTCATAAATATATGGTCAATTTATTTTCCACAAAGGCACAAAGGCAATTCAAAGGACAAAAGATGATATTTCAACAAAATGTTTTATAACAACTGGATATCTATTTGCAAAAAAAAAAAAAAAAATTAAAAATAGACCTTAACCAACCTGAAATATATCATAGACCTAAATATAAAATAAAGAACTATAAAACTTGTCAAAGAAAACATAGGAGAAAAATCTTTCTGCCATAGGTTTAGGCTAAGATTTCTTATATAGGACATAAAAACCATGAACCATTAAAATATTGATAAATAAAAATTAAAACTGATGCTCTTTGAAAAACACTGCTAAGAAAAGAACAAAAAAAATCACATATAGACTGGAAAAAGTCATTGCAAAACACATATGATTAAGGACTGGTACCTCAAATATATACATAAAGAATTTTCACTACTCAATAATAAGAAAATGAACAATTCAATTAAAAATGGACATAAGATTTGAACAGACACTTCACCAAAAAGAGATAAAGATGGCAAATAAGCACATAAAAAAGTGTTCAACATCATTAACCATGAGGGAACTGCAAATTAAAACTACAATGAGAAACCATTATGCACCTATTAAAATGAATAGGCATATATTTAAACAGATAATACCCAGTGCTGATGAGGATGCAAAGCAACTAAAACTCACATTTTTCTGGTGGAAATACAAAATGGCACAACCAGAGCTTGGCAGCCTCTTATAAAGTTAAACATACAAAAAATATATATACACTTATCTAACCCAGCAATCCTACTCCTGGGTTGTCACCCAACAGAAATGAAGACATATGTTCACACAATAACCTGTACATGGAAGTTTCCAGCAGCTTATTCAAAATCTACAAAACCAAGAAAAAACTCAAATGCCTATCACCTAGTGAATGGATAGACAAATTGTGGTGCAATAAGAAAGAATGAACCACTGATATGTGCTATATCACTATGAATTTCAAAAGCATTATGCTAAGTGAAGGAAACAAGAATCAAATGGTTACAAACTGTGTGATTACATTTAAATGACATTCCAGGAAAGGGCAAAAACTATAGAGACAGAAAAAAAATCAGTGGTGTTTCCAGGGGCTGGGGATCGGGAGAGGCATTGATTACAAAGGACATGAGGGACCTTTTTGGGGCAGTGGAACCTAAATCCGATTTTGGCACTGGTTACAGGACTGTATATGTTTGCCAAAATTCATAGAACTGTACATCTGAAAAGGGTGAATTTTAATGCATTAAATATGATTTAATGAACCTGAAATATATTATAATTAAATTACAATTGAATTAGGAAAGTATATTTTAACCCAGCATTGTCTGTAGATATTTGAGAGAAAATGGTAAAGAATTAAAAATGTGATTTTCAGGCAGAAGTCAGAGAAGGAGATTGTGCCCAGAAACCCACAACCCACCGCAAAGGAAGCCCTTATTCAACTTGGGAGCAAATCCAGGTCAGAAGCAACGTGTGGACTGACAGCTCAGTGCCTCTGGAGAAATGCCAACCTCGGAACCATGTGAATTATCAGGAAGCAGATCAGAGCTGCTGAATCTTCCAGGTCAAAAATCAAAACTGGACCTGTTCCAATACTTTCTAGCCTCCATTTCCCATCCTTATCTCTGTTTCAACCGCTTAATCACGGTGCTGTCACATTCCCAGCCTCACTTCGTGTTCAACACACCACTCCTCATAAGGATCACGAGGTGACTGAGAGCCATGAAATAGGAGAAAAGGATGCGCAAATGAGGACCTTTAGCCTGTAGAAGAAATGATGGCGAAGTTATGATTCCCATCTTCAAATATTTGAAGTCTGTTAGTAAAAGACAAAATACCTTTATTACATGACGCTCCCAAGCCATAATGAGGATTAGTGTGCTCAAGTTACAGGGAAACTGAAATTAGTTTAATATAAAGGAAATGTCTAACCATTAGAAGCATCCAAAGAATAATAATAACAGCTACCATATATTGAAATAGTGTTATACATATTATGTCTTTTAATATTATAACAATTCTTTGAAGTAGACATTTATAGATGATATAAAATCCCTAAGTTCATACAGCTAATGACCAACATAGTGAAGATTTGAACCCAGGTGCTTCTTTGCTCTGCTATCCTATGTCCCAGTGGGCTGCATATGGCGATCCTGACTTCCCATCGCTGACTCAAGCCTACTGGGAACAACTTGGCTGGGTTGTTTTATAAGGGACTGTACAGTAGATGTGCTAGATACTATCTGATTGCTACTTAGATATCATCAAGTCATGAGATATTATGGGACTCTTTATTAGTATATTTTCTTACTGTATAATAAATGAATCTGCACTGTCCTCTTCCCTTTTTTTTTTTTTTTTTTTTTGGTCCATTACTTTCCAAGTTTCTCTTACATACGAAGGAAATGCATCCTTCTTCATCATCTTGCATCACTAGAGTTAAGTTCAGGTGAAAGAGAAGGCATTTAAGTCAATAACAGCGTAATTGCACCCCTGCCAGTGAGTGGAGTTTGCCAATGGGATAATCTGCTCTCACACGCAGATGCTGCTCCTGGCGCTGACATGTGAGGCCTGGCAAGTTGGCTGCCAACCTTCAGCACTGTGCCAACTTTTCCCTACCCAAATCTTGCCTAGAACTCCAAAGGCTTATTTGGAGCACTGAGGGATATTTATAAGAAAAGTTCAGAATCCTGAAAAGGACTAAGAAAGGCCTAATGTTTGTTTCCTCTTTGCGTACTCACTTTGTCCAGGTTATTGAAACATGTTGAATATATTTAACTCCTTTTGTTAGTTTCTTTTAATGTTTTTATATTAATTCATCTATTTTTTAATTTTTAGATGAGTGGTTTAGAAGTCATAAAATTGTAAAATTTTAAGGAACTGTAGATGCCATCGAATCCAATCTACCATCTACTACAAGAATCCCTTCTAGAGCATCCACGAAAAAAATTACCATTAAATTTTTGCTTGAACTCCTCACATAATGACAGAGCAAATCATTCTGCCATGAACTCTAGCTATGAAGTTATTTTTCATAAATACGTAAATTTCATCTCTGGATAACTTCTATCATTTACTAGTCTCTGGTGCACACAGGACATCTCCACTCTGCCTTTCAAAGGACAGTCCTTCAAATATTTGTAGATATGAAGCCTTCTCTGAGCATTTCAGTTGGTTGTCTCAATATGTCCTTCCTGGGCCTCTGATTCTATAGCAACTTTTAACCCTATTTGTGCCACTTGGTAACTAGTCCCATACCTACCCTTCTGTAATTTCCCCTGTGCACTTTTCCTGGATCACTGCGAATCAGAAAACTAACACTTCCAAGACTCCCTTACCAGCTGAATTTGGACAGGTTTGAAGGTGAGACTGAAGGCCAGAGGAGAAACGAGGCACTGGGTTCTGGCAGCAGCTACCTGAAGTACCAGCAGAGACTCCCACAGCATCAGCAGCAGTGGCACCTCCCCTAGTTGCAGGGAAAGTGGTTCCTGCTGAGGACAGCAGCAAGTGAAGGTCCTGGGCTACCCCCAGGGGCTACAGCAGCTTCCTGAGCCCTGGGTAATACCACCTTCCTTCCTTGTCCCTGTGTCACATCTCTCTCTGCCTGTAATATCTAGAGGCATTTGCTTTTGTGACTATACATTGATTATGAACTATTATAACACCACATTCTGCACCGTGGTACAATTTTCTGTGTTCACACCTTACCACTAGGTCAGTCATGAGGATTACACCTAGCATTTGACTCATAAATGTTAGGTTTGCAATTTTGTTTTTATCATTTAGAATCATGTCTCTCCTTAGCTTCCTCTTCTTCAGACTATACACACCCAGTTTGCTCATTGTTCCTTAAGAAGCACCATTTCTAAATATCTCATCTTTTGATCTTCCTCCTCATATCATTCTCTCCTATTTCATTGGCTCTTAAAATGTCACATGCAGAAATGAAGAAGCCACGCCAGATGTGGCCTAAGAATAACAGACTTCCAAATGAAAAGAACAAATATGTCTTTCATTATCTGAACACTCTCTGCACATTAATGCAAGCTTTGATGGTATTTGCTTTTTGTGGAAATCATGTAACATGCAAAACACATGTTAAAATTCTGTTCAAACACCAACACCATAAGTCAGCTTGGAATCCCAAATTCTCAAGATAATTTCAGTTTTTCAACCTTTTATCTTTACCACCTGTGAATTTAATAAGCTGCTCTTCTATGCCTTCACTCAAGATATTAATAGAATGTTGAATAGGATGATCGCAATACAGACAACACTGCAATGCTGGTGAATTTAGGTCCATTCATACCCATGAAGTAGATGGAGTTAGAGGTCTCTGTCACCCTCAACTACATTACTCTCCTACACTAAGTGATAGTTTCAATCTCTCATTAGTCAAGAGTTTTGAAATTCAAAGTTTATTTTAAATATTATATTTCTTGTACATTTTCATATGTACAAATTCTTGAATTTATATTTCACAGGCTGAAATTTACTTTTAGGATTTGGCACTGTTGACTTTCCAAATATGAATTAATTTTGTCAAAGAGAAAAAATTCAAGTTACCACATTTGTTTTGCTGTTGTTGATGTTTAATGAAATTAAAATTCCTAGATAATTTGCATTCTCAAAGGATTTTTTTGGCAAATCATTATTTTAAAAAATGGACTCATTAACAGTGAAAATTATTAACTAGATGGACATATGGTTCATGGAAGTGCATGCAGGAGTTCTTGTAACAAAATATTGCATTGTGGCTCTGATTTTCATTTTTCTGACGATCAGTGATGTTGAGCACCTTTTCATGTATCTGTTGACCATTTGAATATCTTCTTGGAAAAATGTCTCTTCACGTCCTTTGCCCACTTTTTAATTGGATTATTTGTTTTTTTGCTATTGAGTTGTATGAGTTCTTTATATATTTTGGATGTTAGCCTCTTATCAGATTTGAAGGTTGCAAATACTTTTTCCCATTCCATAGTTTGCCTTTTCATTTTGTCGATAATTTCTTTAGCTGTGCAGAAGCTTTTCAGTTTGAAGTAGTCCCACTTATTAATTTTTGCTTTTGTTGCTTGTGCTTTGGATGTCATATCCATAAAATCATTGCCTTATATGTGAAATCTAAAAAAAATCCAAACTCATAGATACAGAGAATAGATTGGTGGTTGTCAGGGGCAAGGGTTGAGGGGTGGGGAAAATGAGTGAAGGTGGTCAAAAGGTACAAAATTCCAGATACAAGATAAATAAGTTTTGGGGATGTAATTTACAGCATGGTGACCATGGTTAACAATACTGTATTGTATATTTGAAAGTTGCTAAGAGAGTAGATTTTAAAACTTCTCACTACACACATAAAAAATGTAACTGTATGAGGTGATGGATGTGTTAACTAACCTTATTGTGGTGATCATTGCACAATATGCACATACATAAAATCACTACGTTGTATACCTTAAACTTACACAATGTTATATTTCAGTTAATCTCAATAAAGCTGGATAAAAATATTGCATTTAGAGTAGTATGGGCCAGGTTGGAGTTTGTAAACCAAGACTGAGGAACAAAGTCTAAAACACAGAAG
Source organism: Tapirus indicus (assembly GCA_031878705.1). Taxonomy (NCBI): domain Eukaryota; kingdom Metazoa; phylum Chordata; class Mammalia; order Perissodactyla; family Tapiridae; genus Tapirus; species Tapirus indicus. The sequence goes on along the minus strand of CM062917.1, from coordinate 161,926,382 downwards.
AATGTTAAATACCAACACAAGACAACCTTAAAGTACATAAGCAATGTCATACCCATAGGATGAATGTGGAGTGAGTTATAAAGAGGATAAAAGCTCAGGGGACAAACGTACCACTTCTCAGAGGAATAGTTAAGGAAAGTTTTGTTAGAAGTCAAGCCCAATGCAAGGATAAATAGGACATTAATATGGGGGCCGTGGAGATCATGTTGCTTGTTGAGCAAGTATATGGGTGTACGCACATACACATGCACATACGCAATGAGGTACTTGGCATATCCTGGTGAGTAGCTCAATCTGCTTGCACTAAGTGATATTGCCCGAACCAAGGTTGTAATAAGATATGGAAAAAGAGAGAGGCAAGATTGTACTAGGGCTTCAACGTCCAAAAAAAAAAAAGAAAAAGAAAAAGATTTAGTCTGTAGGGTATGGTGAAACATTAGAGTGTTTGGAATAGGAGATCGATATGATGAAACATAATATGTTTATTTTCTATCTCGATTATCAGAAAGGCACTGGTCAATGATTTAGTCTCTAAGACAATGAATCTAGTAGTAAATATGCATTGATTAAGGTGTTTGCAATCTGACAATAAAGAAAATATTCCAAGAATATTTAGCCAAAGTTGACATATTTTCATCATTGATTGAGAGAAGTGGTTTGACGAATAAGGTCTTGGCAAAATCTATCCAACTTCCTTAACAACAGCTGCTTTTGTGTTTTCTTGCTCACGCTGGCACACCTGTCAAGTCACTGAAGCCCCTAACTGCTCAGGTAACCAACCGAGTCATCCAGCTGGGCCTGGGAAAGACGCAATCTCTCCCGGATACTTAAAAGTGGCCATTTAGTAAAATCTGAAAGTAAATTGCTTCAGTTTTCCTTGCTGAATTTGACGTGGATCAGTGACTTTTTCCAACATTGAGCCGTTTCAGAGAGTCAAATACATTGTTTCAAGTTTTGTTTTTTAATATACCTGATTACCTGTTTTTGTTACTTCTAATGTTAATGGCTCAGTATTTGAAAGAAAAATAATGAATAATAATGAAGATAGAAGACAGTTTTACGTAGTTCCTTTGCCAGGTAAAACAGTTTGGAATGCAAAACAAGTGCGCGTGCAATGATCTTAGCAGGTAGAAAGAAAACAGCAATAATTGATGAACTTTGGTCTTCAGCCAAAGACCATAAAGGATGAAACACGCAGAACCAGTCAGAATGATTGAAGGTTGTTTTGGTGTTTAAAGGGGCTGCAGTTTTACTCAGTGGTTTGTCTTTAATGCAGGATAGTAAATTACAAATTTTCTAATACTGCCCGTTTGCCATCTGTTTGTGAGAAATTATATCTGATAATAGACAATACAAAAGCATGACCTTGCTAAGCTTCAATGGAAACCACTCAAATAAAACTCGTTGCACATTTTTTTCTCTATTTCTAAAGAGATACTCAGAGAAGACAGGGAAGGAATCTGCACAATTAAACCATCCTCACATTAAATTTTATCTTATTTAATCAAGGGGAAATCACAGAATGCTGTCCTTATGAAGATTTTATTTTATAATTAGCCATAATTCCATGAGATAGTTTCCATAAATATCTTTAAATGGACTTAATAGGTAAAACAGGAAATCAACTAGTAATATATTTTCCAATGCCTATGTTTGTCAAAAACACCTCTTGTACTACATTAGAGTCATTATTTGCATTTGATATATTTTATTTTTTTCTCTGTTTTTTTTTTTTTTTTTGTGAGGAAGACCAGCCCTGAGCTAACATCCTCCTTTTTTTTCTGAGGAAGACTGGTCCTGGGCTAACCTCCGTGCCCTTCTTCCTCTACTTTATATGGGACGCTGCCACAGCGTGGCTGACAAGCGGTGCGACTGTCTGCACCCGGGATCCAAACCCGCAAACCCCGGCTGCCAAGCGCGAACTAAACCGCTGCGCCACTAGGCCAGCCCTGTGTTTGATTCATTTAAAAAAAATAATATCCAGAATGACCAATTATTTGCTATATTTACAAGCTGTGATTTTAACTGGAGTTTATCTGCTTCCAAAAATCAAATAAACCTTGAAATGGAAAAAGATTTTCATTAAGGGTGATTTTCAAAATAATGTATCTGTAGACAAAGCAAAACAATACATGATCTAGGCAATGAAAGTGATATTGAAAAAAAATGTATCATTTAAAAATTTGCATATTTAAAGAAAATTGCATTCATATCATCCACTGTGGACTATGACTTGAGTATGCTTGGTAAAAACCAGTCACACAAATTTATAATGGTATAATATATACATTAACAACATGCTATGTTGACATATATAATTATAGATTTTCCATATATTTGTTTATCGCATAAAAGGGCATTTAATTTTTATAAGAGATATCCACTTAATTTTCCAATTAAAATATGCAAAATACAATTTGGATTGTCATCTAAGTTCCTAGTAGTCATACGATTTCATAAAATATGCCTACAACTCGCTTTAGAACTCAAGAAAAATGGCTCGTTATTAAACATCTTCGGATAAAAACACGAACCTAAAGGAACTGATTCTATTATAAGCTAAAGACCTTATTTCTTAAAATGTCATACCACAATCATTTCATTCAAGAAAATGATAAATTTAAAAGCCACAACATAAATATTAATTTATGAAACCAAATCAATATATGAAACTAGATTCATTAAATGCTTCAACAACCAATTATGCAACTCTAAATATTTGGTTTTGACTAATTCTGTATATTCAGAATACAAATAATATTATTCTTAATTTTTAATATTTATCAGTCATTTTATCTAGCTGTAAATTGCTTTCACATGAATCATATTTATTTATGGGAAGTCAAGATATTAGGCTTCTTGTCTCTCAATAGAAACAGAAAGACACATTCTAGAGAGAGTTCCACATGCTACAAAACCCACACAACTCAATATACTGATGCAGACTAGGGACACCACACACATTCATCAGTGTAAACACAGGTGACCTAAGCATGCCAGGCCATCTATCTGCTTTGAGCTGCCATCCTGCTGAGAATGGCTCAGCTCCCTGACAGTAAATCTTTACACCATTATTTTCACCCCTGTGATGACAAGACATCTCCTGCTGTGAGTAGCCAAATGTTTATGTGCAAGGACATTGCGTCCATTATCGTTATTAGTTCTCTGCCCCCATGCATGAGCAAGGAACATTAGAGGCCAAATAGGTGAGAAAAATAGTTTGCCCTGGGCCTCAGCCTCCTACAGAACGTGAGAAGGGATTCATCTTTTTAAAATATACAAGGAACTGTTCTGGGACTCTAATTTCTTACCAGGTAGTCAGTGGAACCTCCAATTCATGATAGTGCAGTAATGGAGTGAGCACTAGATAAAGTGGCAAGAGATGTGATTTCTATTGCTGCCACTAACTAGTTATGTGACCTTAGCAAATCCCTTACTTTGGTTCTTAATTCTCTTCTATTTCTTTCTCTTTCAATGAGAGGCTTCCTTTTACCCAAAAAAAATGTATTAAAGACTAAATGTTCAATAATGCCCAACCCATCTCTCTACATACAAATACACTTTCAAGATAACTTCCAATTCTTCCTCAGGTAATTTTCCCAAGTGATTATGATATAAGGATACTCAAGGAAACCTTTCTAAATTGTTTCGAATTACAATTTTTCTTAGTCCTAGACCACGGCATGGGCATTCAACTATTGACTAATCTAGTCTAATTTTAAAACGTAGTATTGGTCTTCCAAACGACAGTTTGGAATTTAGAGTTCTTTTCAAATAGTAGTTTGCAAGTGTTATAAGTGTCCATGCAAATGCTTCATTTTCTATTAAAACAACGAATTGGTCTGTATATTTAATATTTACACGAAAACCTGTGTGGGAAGCTCTACAAAGGCAGTGACCATGGATGTCCTATTCACTATTATATTTCTAGGTGGCTAACGAATGATCTGACACACAGCAAGTGCTCAATAAATAATGATAATGGAAACAGGTTAAACTAGACAACTAAGAACTGAGGAGACAGCTCCAGCTGATTTGGAATTAGGATCTAGCAACCAAGAAGAGTGACTGCTTTCCCAGTGACCTGAGAAATTAAGGAAAGTTTAGCATGGTCTAAAAATGGACTACTCAGTGGGAAAGAAAAGAACATACACTGGCAAAGCTCCCAATCTTAATCTTCTTTTCATCTGAAACCGGTTTTTGCATTCAAAACACTGTCCGTGAATACGGACATCCTGCCAACTAAAGAGGAAAAGGTTTTCCTACTATATTGCTTCCAGAAATGAGTCCTCATTTTCTGATGGTAGCAAGAAAGTGACAGCACAGGCAGGCTATCCATCTTTTTTCATCACATATAAATCTTCATAGCTACTTACATACAATTGCTTTGTTTCACATTTTGTCTACAAAATTGCAATGTCCAATAGAAATAGACTAAAATAATACAGTTCTATCACCTCATTGTAATTCCACACTTTGACTCATGTCATGTTCTATTTAGTCTGAAAATATCCCTATGTTCAAATACTCATATCTCTTACTTCTTTAAGTTCAAAGTTATTTAAAATGTCTTGACTTAATAAGAAAGAAGTCTATAATATCCTTCCATTTCTCTTCCCTTAAGAATAAGTCAGTCATTAGCAATTACTCAAACTGGAAACACATCTCCAGAAGTAAAAAAAATTTTTAAAGGGGTCATGACAGTAAAACTTTTCATTGAAGTCAAATGTCTTGAAATCTCATTTACCAATAATACTTGTCAAGAATCTTTTCTTCAAAAATCTCAGAGGAATTCACACATTAATTAATTCTGACAGCCACCTGGTAATGTGCCCACATGACAAGTAACGACTGGAAAAGGAGGTAGCCCACAGTGAGACAATCAGAACCAATAATCTTAGGTCAGTTCCCAAAAGCCCCATCTTCTCGCTGATTCCATTCTTACCATTCTTTAGAAAATGTTCCTCTTTAGAGTTACTGACACTTTGTGCCATGGATGTCACAAAATGAGGTGGGAGGGCTTGGAGTTTTTTCTAAATTCCTGTGATCCCAACAACACATTATCTAAAAATAATATGATAATCTATTTCGTAGAGGATCCAGTTGTTTTCTAATGTGGGGGAACTCCAAAGTAACTCATGTGCCATTTTGCCAAAAGCCACAATTATGCATTTATGTTTATTACCAGTATATTGTTTCACTTCCCTTCGACTGAAATGTGTGCCTTACAATGTACTCTTTCTAACACATTGTTGGGTGTGAAATGATGAGTTTTGTATATCTCTTTTTAGGATCTCCCAGAGTGTGGCTTGGGAAATAAATAAGAAGAAAAGAAACAGGAAGAGGAAAAGCCTGCTAGAAGATTACTATAATAGTCCAGAAGAAAGATTATGGACGTTTAGACTAAAATGACATCACTAAAGATGGAGAGATATGAGCAGAATTAAACAAAGGACTCTTTTCTCATTGAGGAGATGTAAATTTTTGCAAAAGTTTTAAATGGAGTGCATTTAATGAGTGGTCATTTTTACTAAAAAATGTACAATATTCAGAATAATTTCCACTTTCTTCAGGCTTATTTTGGAATAGCATTTTAAAAAAAATCACAAAATTTGAAAAACGGTGAAAAACTCATATTCAGCTCACTGAAGTTTGAAACTATGTCAATATGTAGTTATAGGAAATAAATCCTCTGGTATAGGTCATGTAAGTAGTTAGATTATTCTAAGTTCTCCTTCTTTACACATTCATCACACTCAGCATAAGAAAATACATCAAGGTATACTGCATAGATTGTTCATTACCATTTTAATGGGGATTGCCGTTGATCAATAGAAGTTGACTTTGCCATTGCTCTAGGTATTCGGCTAAACTTGTCATCTGGAAGACAGATGAGCAGCACAATGTCTTGAAAATAGCAGTCCTTCAATATATATTTATCGACTTGAATATGGATGCTTTTCAAACTACAATTAGTTTTCTAAAACCATACAACATTCATTTAACAAGTTTTCAATTGAGAATTCAAAGGGGGTGGTGTCTCTGTGAGAAGTCCATTTTGGTTTCCACCCTCTCTTTTGATAATGTTTACTCTTTGATTTATCCTACTGACATTCTGGCTTCTTGTTCCTTTTTCTCTCCCTCTCTCTGTTAGAAAGCAAAGTGATATTTCCCATCATCTGTCTGCTAGCAATTAGAGTTAACCCGATTAAATTGGGAATTATCCTGTGAAGTATAGTAATCAGCCACTTTTCCTTCTCTATTGATTTAATTCATTCCTTTTCTTCTATTTCCATTTTAATAATTATTTTATCATTTCACATTAATTTGCTTCCAATAAATTAAATTAAAGGCATGAAAGGGCCTCAAAGCAAATTAGCTTTTTGCTAAGTCAGGTTTTAAAGATCCAAAATATGATTTTGTTTTTCACTCTGTAGATTATAAACATGCATTACACATTAAGAAAAAACACTTTCACATTAATTTTCCATTGATTCTAAAATATCTGAGAATTCCTTCTAGGCCAACAGAAGTTTCATCATAAGTCTGCTATGTCTTTTAGACTCAAAATCTTCAGAGGATGTTTATTTTAGAAAATATTAGTTTCATTTTAAAACCTTTAAAAAGCATTGCATAAAAATTTCATTCACACATTAAAACTCTGGTTTTTAGCTTTTTCTCTTTTTAAGGAATTTCCTAATTTTGAAATTTCCCCTACTATTGCTTTTATTATTTTATCCAGATTATAACCATACAGAGAAAAGCAATTTCCTTATAAATTTAAAAAGGGTTTAACTCTTTCTCATGGGGAAATTATTCTTTCTTTCCATCCCTCTATATCCTTGAGACACGGGTACTGACATAGAGTTTATTCCAACAGATGACTTGAAAATAATTATTTAGAACGGAAAATCTATCTTTTAGAATATACTAAATATTGTATTGAAGTTTCTACACTAGTCTGCATAATACCCCTAAAATGGAGAAATATAAAAATATTTTATGAGGAAGATTTATCCAACCTGTGAGATCAAGGACATCAGTTTCCAGCTCCAGGTGAACTGTGGAAGTGTCTACGGCCAAGACTTTGGTCGGGTGAGGATTCTGGCGGGTTGAGCGATGAGTTGAAGTGTTGGCAGCTGACATGCAATGAGGGCCAAGCTCTAACTTAACTGTTCATGAATTTCATCCGGAATTTATTGAGCACCTCTTAAGCCATGCTGCTATATACCTCTGGCATTTGAATATAAAACATTTTTTTCTAACATGGGAATCCCTCTCAGGAGGAATATAGGTTAATAAAGCAGTAAAACATTCACAGAAAACTCTAGTAAATAAAATAGGTAAAGAGATGAAGTTTACAAGAGAAACTGATTCCATCTAACTCTGGGGATCCGGAAAGGCAAACCGGAGTTCCAGCCCTGGGTTCTTGATGCCTCAGTATTTCCCAGATGCGTCCTTGTTTTCTTCGCTTCACGGCCACGGTGGGGAATCTTTCTCCCAATGCTTGCTGCCTCCCACCTGTTTCTTTCATTGCTCATCAGGGAATGAGATGGAATTTTACATCCTTTTCTCCACATTTTGTCCCAAGATTAAGCAATTTATGTTTTATTATGTTTTTTAGTGATATAGTAACAACAAAGAAACAAGAGAAAAAAATGTTTCAATATTATGTGCTATGTTTTTATTTATTTCTCTTTTTTAACCTAACCTCTCAGACAAGATTTTTACAAAGATATTCAGTTTTTTTTCTTTTAATGTACACAGAAAACCAAAGTGAGATTCTTTTTTCCTTCTTCTTCTTTTTTTTAAACAGAAGGACACCATGCTCAGGTTATGTGGCGTTTCTTTACAGATACCGGGGTAAGGATGAGAACCAGGTTGAAGTCCAGAATCAGGTCCTTTAAGGGAAGGAAACTGGATTTGGGGCTGAGACATAGCAGTAACTCAGGATTCCGCCTGCTCTGGTACTAGCAACAGCTGCTGGGATTTACCTGCCTCTTGTAATCCCTTCTGTCATTGACACTGCAGACTCTGCCCTCGGCCAGGCCTCTGATAAGACATGGACATATGTCACAGAGTCCCTGGGCTCCTGTGGCTGCTGAAATGGTATCCTGCCTCAGAGCCTCTCTGGCTGAAGAATAATTGCACATCGTTTCTCTCCAATGTGCTCTAGGATTTGCTTTCGGATCTGTCCTGTGGCAAACTGGCTTGGATTCTATTTCATTCTTGTTCTTCTTCCCTGGCCGCTGGCACTGTGCCACCAGCAGACCTGTGGCTTGACCCTTTCTTTCTGGCTCACCGGCTGTGGTTCACAGAAGACCAGCTCCCCTGAACATGACAGTCATGGTCAGAATGCGTATCTTTTTGTAAACATTGAATCAAGACTTCACCATTAAATTAGACACTGTTCAGACACAAGTCTATTCAATGTGGATAATTGGAATGGCTTTAAAAGGAAACTATAGTATTGTTTATGCCAGAAAATTCGAAGACTTTGTCCACAAATAGAACTTTCAGAAAAATATTTGGGAATGAATTAATGTCCTCATTTACAATTAAAAACTTATACATTATATCACTATTTAGATCTATGTTACTATTATATATAATTTTAATATAATATATAAACTATATACAATATATATGAGTTTGATAAATTTGACAGCATATATTTTATATAATAAAATATATATTTTATGTGGTATATATGGCTATCACTATATATATCATACTAGTTATGTATATAGTATTTCTGAACCCTCTGATGAATTTGCTATAGTTAAATTGAATAATTTGTTCTAATGTAAGTATACATAAATATATATTGTACACGTGCACATGCACACACATATTGCCTACTGCTATGGTATATAAACACAAAAAGACACAATGAAATGTTTGAGCTTCCTTCTGGAACATGTAAGTGAACTACATTATGTTATTTTCTAAAATGAAGATTTCTCTAGGCCTTGTTTTGTCAAGCTTTTAAACAGTTATATTTTTGCTTTTACAGGAATAGCTGTGGCTTAGCTAACCTTGGCAAGGCATTTGTACGTTGTGAATAAAAGGCTGTAAATCGTTAATGTGAATTTAATGTTGGAAACCTTTTCCCTAAAAGTTTTAACACTGTAATTCATGTGTCACCCGAAACAGTGACATATGTGACTTTTCCCCATAACTTCTTGTGAAATTTCAGGCAGTATCTTCAGATGAAATATAGTTTAGAGAACTCACAGGAGAAATTCACCCATTTCATAAGGATATTACCAACACCATTGAAGAGAGATCTGGATGGCAGGGTGACTCATTGTCCCTCTCCCAACGATGCACACACATGCAGGCACACATGCAAATCCACACAGCTGTGCACACACATACACACATGCACACACACAGGGTAGATTAGCTGAGAGCTGATTCCACAGGTCTGACTTAGCTCAAGGATGCACAACTCTGTAAATATACTAAAAGCCATTGAATCGTATACTTTCAATGGGTCAATTGTATGGCATGTAAATAAGTATATTTCAATAGAGCTGTTAAACAAAATAGGTAAGGCAGTTGTTGTGGTCCTGAACACCCCCACTCCCACCCCCAGCAAGACCCCCTCATTCAAAGAGCTTTCATTGTTTCACTGTCTCATATGCCCTGCCCTCATTCCCCATGAATATGTAGAGCATTATTCTCTACTGGGACACTGGCCATGGGGTATGCAGACTCTCTAAGCCTGGCATCGAATAAGGATGAGAGTCTAAGACAGTGTGTGCACTCTACTACTTCCTTGATTTTAAGTCCCCCTGCCTCCCACCCCAGTGATCCTATGTTACATCCACCCTATTGACCACTAATGGTGTATCTCTGCAACACTACTGAATGACAACCGTATCCATTATTTTCCCCTGTGATAACGTATCTATTCACTCATTCAATAAACTGTGCACCAGGGTAAATGTGGAGAAAGAGCAGTGAATGAGACAGACGTATTCCTGCTCTTGGGAGCTTACATTATCAGAATACACAATTGCTGGATCCTTTAAGCACTGTTTTAGAAGTATTGGCCTATTTTCCTAATTGAATTTTTCATTTCAACTTCTTAAATAAGTTATGATTTGCTTTCCTCTTTTTCTTTAAAAAACAGTAAGTATAGTTGCACCAACCAGCAAGTTCTCTTCACTTATACATATTTCATATCCACCGTCATTCATATTTTGTTCCATGATCTCTTTTCTTGGATGTTCTCATTTACAAACTAGAGGTGATTTAAATTTTTTAAAATCTTTCATAGAGCTTTAAAAATACTTTGTCTTCATAGTTGCTGTGCCAAGTTTACAAATAATAAAAATAAAAACGCAAAAAGCTAGATTTTAGTATGCTCACTCTCTTTTAGGTGTACTGTTTTATCTGTTCTGAATCTGTAGTATCTTTGTGAAATGGTGTTTCTTTTTGCAATGCCAAAACTGTTATGAAAAACATTGCTTTTTGCTCTCTCCTCCCAAACACCTGCACAAAACTCTGGAGTAGAGATCAAAGAGAACGCAATCTATTCGAGTGATAAGCAATGGGCCACTGTCACATCAGCACCTGCCTTTCATTACCTCTCAGAACCACAAATTGAAGATCAGACAGAACTAGAGATTGAGACGGAAAGAAATAGTTGTAGAGAGGCAGAAATAATGAGAAGCAAAGAAATTCAAGAGGGGAAGGAACTGAAACAAAATTCATCGTCCTCCTACTCCTTATAGAATATGACTTGCACAATAATTAAAACAAAATATGTTCTTCTCTTATAAATGATTATCACAGCACTGCCCAGGCATTTGATCTTGTTCTGGGAGAGGTTTGTTTTCTTTCCTCTCAAAAGTCAAACTATTGGAGAGATGGCTTCACTTTCTTCCAAATTAGGTTTTCACTCATACACATTTTAGGCATTTTCCCCTCTAACACAAGAATTAATAGCTAGGCCCTGTTCACCAGATGTTGTCTTCCTTATGCTTGCTCATTATTCTTTCCACATTACCTCTAACAGTGAGATTTATTTCCCTAAGCCTATCTATTATTTTACTTTGCAGAAAAATCAACATCACTTCATCCTTCAAACACTGGAGTTTAAAATTCTCCCAGTTAAGATGCTTTTTATTAAAGAAGGGAAAAATCCACCAAAGTAGAGCAGATTGGTGTGACTGCAGGGGTATTGGCTCCTTTACAGGAAGCGATTATAATAGAACCCCTGGATAACCTCAGCTGAAAAAGAAACTGTATGGCAAAATCCTCTTTTAATCAAATAGAAGTCCTCAGATAAACACTCTAGTCCTCATTAGACTAATTTGCTAAGTTTTTCCCCTCATGCACACTTTGCCACTCCACTTAGAAAATGTACTCTACATAATAACTCCCCCCCCGCCCCGAGAAAAAAAAGAAAAGAAAGAAGGAGGAGGAAGAACTGGTACATCTTCAATAAAGCATCAGACTAATTCACCAAAGATGACCTTTTGGCCCTAAGGAGGTGTTTAGACAATTGATCTACAATGTACACATTATCCAACAACAGTGCACATTATAATCAGCCATCAAAGATGCTGACTCTCTAAATGATTTTCTGACATTTCAGAACATCAGAGAAGTATATCTTTCCTTTGGGATTCACATCAGTGTTTGGTATAATTTCCTTGTAAACTCCAGATAGAAATATTCCAAAGAAGGAAATAACAAAACAAAGCCATAGATATAACAAGTGGTTTATGTTCTTAAAATAAAAAATCTTTTGCTAAGATATTTTATGAAAAGCAGAGATTTTTACAGTTTTCTTGTTTTCTCTCTTGACAGTTTCCAGAATCAGAACAGGTAGGCAGAGTGCACAGGCAGGCACTCACCATGTGACTTAAGGAGCCCCAGGAAGACTTTTTTATACTCTGAACTCCCATTTAAAAAAGCACACTCTCAATGGTGAAGCTTTATAAGCTACTAAGACTAGGGTGGTGTTGGCTACTCGGGTGGTTACTGGAACAAACTCTGGAGTCAGATTCCCTTCCTTCCTCTCCTAACTCTGTGCCTTCTTAGCTGTGGTGTAGTCATGGGCAAAGACTTAACCTTTATAAACTTCAGTTTCCTCTTCTACTAAAATTTTGATAATCATATTATCCACATCTTTGGTACATTCTGAGTATTACATGAGATAATGCCTATAAGTATTTACCATAATGCCTGGCACATGGAAAGTGCTCAGCAATCACTAACTACGTCCTAATTACTAGTGATTCCTCAGATCAACTCTACTCCACTGAGGAGGGATTGGGAAAAGTGAGATCACAAGGCTATTGCGATCACACTGGCTAAATGTGAGATCACAGACAATAATATTGACAAAGTCCTAGTAAATGGGTCATAATAAACAGCGATGAGGGGTAACAAAAAGCCATTTTATGCTCAAGACAACTTTATTTTACCTTCTGAAATTCAGTTTCCTCCCCTATAGAATGGAGATAATATCAGAATCCCTCTTAGATGATTCTCGTGGGGATTACATGAGATGAGACAATGCTTATAAAACTGGCGGAAAGCAGAGGACGTGGCACACAGTAGGTGCTCATTGATCACAAGTGGTTGTCAGATGTTTCCTTCACTACAGAGAATGATGTCATTTTCTGCTTTTTCCAGTGCTGTATTTCATCCTTTTTAAATAGAGGAGATGAGAACAGAACTTTCCCCTAGTTTCTTTCTGATAGAAGAACATCTCTATCTCTGTATCTATCTCTTACTTCTCTATCTTTACCCCCAGAATTATCTCGGAAGGGTAGATAATGTTGCAGTACCAAGCTCCTGGATGGGTGTGTATTTGCACATCTGAGACAAAGATTGAGAGAAAGCTCCACATAAGAAAGGAAGTATAATTTGAAGTTTGGGAAAAATTAAGGGAGAGAGCAAAGGATCTCCCAGGCTGGGAGAGAACTAAGGTTCACAACTGAGTCAACACTGCAACATACAGACAATAGGAGAGGACTCAGGAACAGAAAAACAGAGGTTAATCATGGGAAAGTGAAGACCTGGGAGTGTGAGTAGAACTTGGGGAGGGTTAAAGCTTCCCCAGGGCACGGATCAGGGGTCTCACACAACTCTAGACTGAAAAAGTATAAACTCAGACTTTTATGTCCTGATATTTCTACAAATCGTTTTAGTTTGCTGTTTGAGCATGGAGTTTTCCAGATGTTTCTGTAAGCCTTAGCTATTTCCACTTTATCTATAATCAAACCTAGATTATGTTCAAAATTTAGATAGTACAGAGAATACTGACTTCAGAGAAACCTTGGCTACAACACTTGTTCTGCCTCTACCAGACAGAAGACATTGTCGATTGTTGTACATCCATGGACCTTAAGCTCTTCATTGGTAAAATATATCAGATGAAATGATTAATACATTCTTATCAATAATTTATCTTCTCTTAATTTTCTTCACTGGAAAGGGTTACATGTCAAAGTGAGAAGGAATATAATTTGAGAAGTAAAATGACATGATTTAAAAATATAGAGAGATAAAATAATGCATTGGGATATTGGCCTTTGCGCCTCATATATATAATATTCATAGATATGTCTTAACTACCATATGAAATTTGATCATTTACACCTGAGATATAGCAGTTTTTATAAAATATTTTTGTGAGATCCCTGAAGATCTGCATATTTTTTTTGATGGACTGCCAAGTGAGATTTCAAGTGACAGTTGCCACAGCTAAAATAGAGTATGTATATCAGGGCTAACTCCACATCCCACCCACCTTGTTCAACAAGGTAGAGGTCATTTGTCAGAGCCTTAAGGAACTTAACACTGCAGGGAGACAGGGATTTCTCGCAATGCTTAATAATTTAAGTCATTGTCAGTTCATCCTTTTGGATCTGATATCATTTGGGAATAGTCATAAACTGCCCGTTAGTTCAGTCAGTTTCTTTTAACCTTGATATGAGCTCATAGACAGGAATATAATGACGTTCAATGCAAGCAACAAACAGGCTGGATTTATCACTAGAACAGATTCGGACTGTCAAATAACCTATCTATACAGCATGAGTTACTACAACAGGTGTGCATATGACTAAATATAAGGTCATATATTATGTGACCACATGGGTTATGGATGATAATTACGGACTATAGAGATGGATGATTCTATAGAAGAATGCAAATTTGTACAACTAAGATAATTTAAATATTAATATTGCTTTTGTTCTTTTAAAAAATTAGGAATAGGATAAACATGGTTAATACTGACTTGAATAATTCAACTGATATATTAATATTTTCTGTTATCTTAGTACTTCACAATTTCAAATTCAATTGCCTTTCTAAACCAGTCTGAGTTACACATACGTGGGATGTAGAATCGTTTCTTTCTCTGTAAGGACTGGAGGCACTCTGCACATGGACATTATACACTAGCGTTTGTTCAACTTCAGAAAAAGCCCTCGCCCTGAGCAAATAGAGATTAGGAAGGATCAAGTCAAAGAGCATTTTCTAATAGTGATTATAGAATTCAAACAATATTGAGCAAGAGTAATAAATATACCTAAACTGCTGTTGAGAGAATAGTAGTGAGGTGTGATAGAGCATGTAGCCATTGGGGCAAACTAGGCCGTGGCCACAGAACTTCCCTGAAAAAGAAATAAAATGCTAGTGAAAATATCAGAAGAAGGAAAAGCAAAATATGTGACTCAATGAGGTACAACCCATGGCTACAGAGAATATTTTAATAGATATCTTGCAATCAATGTGTAAAGCATATTTTTTAATATAAGACTTCAAAGTAGTTTGCATGTGTAAAATGCACTGAAAAATAAAAACACATGTTTTTATGTTTCTGCAATTTCACTATTTTACAAGGTATCCTAATTAATATATCAGGGAATCTCTTAGTTATATGGTTTATGATGCTGCTGCTGGAGTTTGTGAAGCATTCCCTTGATCATTTAAAGTGATCCGTTTGGCCAAATTTAAATTCTTGGTTTGCAGAAATAAACTACAATTTCTTCTTAGGTTTTCATTTAATTAAATTTGTTGCTGACGCTATCGCCCAGATTGTGAACACACATATTAAATGTTTGAAGTTCGGAGAGGTGCAATTTACATGTGTGTCCAATGACACTATGATGGTGTATTTCTCTCTATGTATGCCTCTGGCGATGGCTGTAAGGTCAATTTCAGTTTTAAGTTTGGAATATAGTTGAGAAGCAAGGTTATGAGAGGATTTTGAAATCACAGCTTAGACTTGGCAAAGAGAGTCCTAACATTTTCTATACAAACAAATGAAATGCCAGAGCAGACTCTCAATGTCAGAGCTTTTGAAAGAAATCTGGTTTGGCTCAACTGGAGTTAGCTGTGTGTGCTGAGACAATCTGACCTAGAAATAAATGCTCTCTACAAATAATCAGTGAAGCTGAAGGAAATTAAATGATTTTCAGTGGTCGACCTTAGCTGCATACTAGACAATCATGAGAAGGTAATAATTATTATCTGAGAATAGATGGTGGAATATGACCATTGCTAGTACGAAGTTGCCAAGTAATTTCAGGTTTATTTAGCCATTTACACAGAATCATAAGAGGCAAAAACTGGAAAAGATATTAGAAATCTTAGCCCGTTGAAGCAATATTTTAGATGAGAACCTTAGGCTCGTTTCCAGTAACACCCTTGAATTATATACATCTGAATTTTTAGAATGATAAACGTTTTTTTAAAATTAGGGTATAATTTATATACCATAAAATTCACCCTCATTAGTATTCAGTTCTATAAGTTTTATCACCAGCACATTCAAGATATGGAATAGTCCCAATGCTCCCCCAAATTCCTCTGAGCATCTTTGAAATCAACCTGTCTCTCATCTCCAGGTCCTGAAAACCACTGACCTCTTTTGTATTTCTATAGCTTTGCCACAGAACCCACATTTAATAGCAGGAAAAATGCACCTGTCTATTTTTCGAGATGTTTGAAGGAAACAGTATTATGAAACGCTGCTGATACATTATAAGGCAGTTTCCTAAATGTGAGCAAGCAATACTCAAGACTGCTCCATTTATTTGCTACTGGAATAGTAACTCCTCTCTGCCATACATCCAGACCCAGGGTTTGCAAAGGGCATTTGAGTCCTCTTGGCAGACTGATTTGATACCCCTTCAAACTAATACTCTAAATATTTACTCAACATTTTTCAGAGGAGAAGCTTAGCACCCAGTTGAGTGCAAAGGCAGGAAACAAGGATTCTGGAAGACAGTGCCCTTACTTCCTGTATAATCCACTTAGCCAAACAAACACACAGCAATTAACCAACAACTCTTGGAGCACGCAAGCTTTGCTGTGAGCGAAATGGACAAGAGCTTCTTATAGTTTCCTCCAGGAAGCTTAACCAAGAATTCTTTTCAATACATCCAGTAGTCTCTTTAGGAAGAATTCTGATAAACACAATTTTCTTCTTTGCTTTACACTTTCAGGGATGTTTTATTACTTCATGTCCCAAGCTATTGCCAATCTGACTTCTGTCTTTTCTCTATCATGCGTCGTCTCTACACCTCACCTAAAGAGCTCAGCAAGCCATCATGCTCCTCCGGACACTTTAGGAGTTCCATCCTGTCCCCTAACTCCCATAGTACCCTGAAGAGATGGCCAGTTGTGTGGGAGAAAAGTGCCCCCACTGCTGGCTCCTGAGAAGCAGAGGGGTGGGGAGAATGCTGCTGTGTTTCTTAGAATGAGCACTGAAATTTGAATTAAGTTTTCATATAGAAACGGAGTTTAAATCATGGTTAGATTTTTCTACTCTAATGGTACAACACATTCAGGTATTTTTTTGTTTCTTCCTTCCTTCCTTTATCTATGTTTGAGGCACTGTGCTCCTCATTGGTCCATTCTTTGCCCTCAGAGAGCTCAGATTAAGTGAGGTTAAACCAGCTTTTATGAGCTGATCTAAGATCCCATCACATTTTGTTAAATCATTTCTAATGGAAAATGTGACTTGTTTAAGTTCCAAACAGTAGATTTACAAATAAACTTTGGTAATCCCAAACCATTTATCAATTTGGAGTTGCTTGCATATGAGATATGAACTAGTCCTCTATTAATTATTAATATGTCTCGTTCTTGTTAAATTGAAGTACCATTGAGTTAACTGGAGTGAGGGAGGAAAACACCTGATTGCTATCACCAAGTTTTGGATTTAAGAAATTCTCTTTTCCCTGCTGCAGATATGTGCCACACGAGATTTAACAAAAAGGAATAAAACCCAACTATTAACCTCATCTTGTTTGCTTCTTCTTTCCCCACAAATTAGAAAGGGAAGCTTGTCATCAACATTGCATGATTGGTTGCATTTTAATATTCAGTGTCTAATGACTGGCATGTGATAAATCTCTCATTAAAATATTCATGAATAATCAGATTAAATGTCACATCTCCAAAGAAAGATCATCTGATCAGGGGTAACATCAGTTAATTTCTTTATTTGTTTGTAAAGCACTATTAGAGTGAAAGCAATCAGTATGAAAAACCTCTCTATTGGTGTGTGAATTACATATAAATTATGTGCACTTGGGATAGCAGAGAAAAATCAGAAAATGCCATTTCCTCCATTTTTAAGAAAAATGGATGGGATCAGTTTTCATTAATGCTCTAATAATTTTTTTCCGCCAATAAGCTACTTCTGTGTTGATTGTCAGAACTCTTCCAAGTAAGAATTAAGAGCAGGAACTCTGATTTTCAGGATGATTTGAGAATAAGACACTCTGGGCAATCAAATATTTTGGTTACAAGAGAATTGCATTACCATAATCTTATGGTAAGCAGTTGATTTCATTAAAGGTCTTTGTGCTTAATTTGGCAAATATGTACTAATGCGTACCAGGAGAGAACTGAAGTAAAAGGGATACAGTTAGATGGTACAAAGCTGGAGTTGGTGTCTTGAAAAAATACATCTTGCCCTCTTTCAAGGAGAGCTAAAAGTGCCCCAGAACTGGCCCATTAGGCACTGTCAGTACTGGGCCAATCACATTGTAGCCAGCCTGCCAGAAGGCAAAGGGAGAAAAGCTACCATTCCTTTTTGAGGGGACTCAAAAATTACACCTGCTGACTCCCTACACATTATATATGACTTTCAAATACAACATCCTCGTATCTATTTTATAATCACAATTTTATATTCATTTTTCCCTAAAGGTTACTGATAACGAAATATGCACGCTATGCAGATAATAACAGCATTTTGATGTGCAATTTATTATGGAATTACATGCTAGCCTATCATGTAGCTTGTTATTAACCCTACACTAACATCAAAACCATATGGTATCCTATCCGTTTACGAAACAAAGCTATCTCCTCAATGTCATTTACTGTAGGTTAATTTATTTGGCAGAAATACTATAGAAGAACACTACCTCTTCTCAGATGTAGAATAGAAATGCATTAACCTTGTTAATTTCCACCCTCATTCCATCCAATACACAGTGGCTCTATGGCCAAAAGGTATCTACCATCAAAACTTCACACTTTAGTTAGATTTCTTGAAGTATTTGGTAGACCTTGAGTTTAGAAATGCATCTAGTCTTAAAAGTATAATCTACCAGGGTAAACACACATAAATATTCTCAGTACTGGGTGTCTCCCATTGGGAAGAGAAAACAGTTCATATTGTAAAACCAGAAGTCAACTGTTTATTCAAAAGGGGACAAAAGAAGAAAAGACAGTTCCCTTTTATTTCAGAATATCCACCTTTTTTTTTTTTTTTTCATGATGTTGACTGGGGAAGAGCTTTCATTTTCTCAATTCACTTATTTCTTCCAATATTTTTTATTTTTTATGTTTTGCATATGGGATTTTCTTATATGTATAGTCACTTAAGTGATCATATCATTTATAAATCAGCTCACCCAAATTGCGAATTCATGTAAGTAATAAACCTTTAACTATAAATCCAGAGTCTTGTTGAATTCTAACATGGTTTTCAATGTCTATGTCATAGATTATAATTTTATATTCTCCATGACTACATGATTGTTTGTAATTTTATATCATTTAATTATACTTAAAAATAATACATCCTATCTAAATATAGGCCAACATTTACTGACAGTCTTTGCAAATTTTAGATAAACAGGCAAAGATTTTTCAAAAGACTTTGTATTACAAGTATTATTCTACCTTATAGTTAAGATCTTACTTTTTTCATTTTTGTTGTTTATTTTCAAATAATTAACCTAAAATACTCATTGGATATTCACTGTACATTATATCTCAGCAGTTTTTATATTAAAATCAGATCTTTTAGAACACATGACCAGGGTTTCTTAAGTCCGAACAGAAATTTAAATTCAGTTTTTCCAATCTTGTTATCATTGGATGCAAATATAGAGACATTTTATATTTAGTTCTGAGTTATGTTTGCTGCACTATGTTGCTCATATATTTTTAACATATTTTCCTAAATGTAAAATAAGAAAACATAATTTCAAATCTCAAAATCTCTGGAGTAGTTTTGGGAATAGGTATGGGAATTTAGGCAGGAAAAACATGACCTCTAAGAATCCACTTAGGTTTCCTGATTAGCCTTTCTTTCCAATTCAGATAATCCTTCATTCTTCATTTGATGAAAATGAAGCACATAGAAATATAGTGACATGTCTAAGGTCACCTCTGTGAGACCAAAGCCAAGTCTGTCTTATTTGCAGAATACGGCTTCTCTGAGAAGTGGCCCTGACACATAGTAGGCACATATCGTTTGAGTAAACAATAGAGTATTTATAAACACGTGATTATAAATAAAAGTATTTCCTGAAATCTTTTGGGCAGGCTTTAAATGATAGACTATATACATGTAAAGTTTTGAAAATTTGTAGTTGGTGGAACGATGATGCAAGAGAGTATTGATTGATTGATTTAAACTTGGAGATTGGTCAAGCGAGTATGTATGTGAACGAGAGATTCTTAACAACTACCAGCCAGTATGTTGTCTCCGTGAGGAACTGAAGAATTGCCTGGATCTTAATAAACCACATACTCAAGATGATTCAATAAGGTGCCACATGACTACATATAGGATTTCTCCCTTTCAGAACTCTTGCTTTAAGAAAGATATTTGCAACCTAGAGATGAGTAACAAGATGTCTGAGAAGACTAGAAGCTTTCTCTTGTAAAGAACAAATGAAGAAACTGTCATCATTTAGCGTGGTTGATAAATACATTTTGAAGAAAGCATTTGGTATTCATCAAGTACTCAAAAGGCTGTCAGGTAGAAGAGGGTGTCGACTTGGAGAAGAACTGAGAGCAATGGAGGAGTCACATGGAGGTAGATTTCAGCTCAGTGCAAAATGCACTTCCATAACAAGAAATGCCCACAAATAAAATAGGTCCCAAACATCTATGATTCTGGTGGAATTACTTTCTGAAAATATGAATTTCATCCTCTTCAGATTCTCCCAATGTGACTGACTTACATTTACCATTTCAAATCCTGGCTTTCCATTTAATGCAGTCTAAAAATTCATATTTGAGAACATAGTACTCCATGCATTACAGGGGTAAATTTATTTTATGAAATAAAATTTGTTAGCTATCCAATATCTAACCCTCCTTAAAATATGAAGAAACCTAATACAATACAAAGTTTTTTTCTCCCTAATGAATTCATCACCTCATCATTTCTTATGTTAACAACTGATGGCAGTTTCTATATGAAATATTTTCAAAAAACAAGGTTTCGATTTGCTTTGGCCACTATTTCTCATGAGCAGTATGCAATACAGGTTTGGGATTTTTCAAGTAATAAATAACTTGCCAAAAGAAAATTATTTTTTATACTGCCTATTTTATAGTTTCAATAACTAGTAACAACCCAATAAATATATCTTTGATGATGATTATCAGGGTCAATAGAAATTTTAGATAATCAAGGGGGAAATACAAGAAGAAGAAATCATATAACATAATACATTCTTTGGTGTAAAATATTCCATTATTTAAAATATTTTACATACTAACATACACAAATACTATCAAAATGATACACCTAGGGAAACCATTCAACTGCTCTGTCCTACATTTTACAATATTTATTTTTGATAAAGTAATAGCTTTTTAAAGTTAAAGCATTTTAACCTTTTTGAGAAATCATATTTAAAGAAGAGATAAATATTAACGCCCCATGAGTTTTAGTAGGGCTATTATTAAAATATTTGACATATGACAAAGATACTAAATCTATCTTGCCTGCATTAGCCCCTAAGTTTCTAGATTGTGTGAATTTCCCGGTGTGGCTGACCCAGCAGGAGAGAGGTAACTCAAGGGAGGAGACTTGGGACAGCAGCTATTCGCCAGCCAGTGCAAAACTGCATACAACACGCAGTGCGTGACATGCATCATGTATTTTTCAGGAAGTACATTTCCAAATTATGTTCAATATGGAGATAGATAACATCAGTCAAGAGCACGAATCATGACACCAAAGATATCAAAATAGTTGAAACTAAGTAAGGATTGCTTTGGAAGACTGGAACTAGAAGGTTATCTCATAAGTATGTAAAAATTTGAGGCCACACTCATTGCATATACTTATTTCTTCACAACGAAATAGATAGAATACAGAGTGGGTTGTCATGAGTCTCCATTTCCTTCATAAATCATAGCCCTCAAACAGTGTGCCAAGACTGTTCTGGAGGTGCTTGTTAGTGCCCTAGTTCTGATCCTTTGATCTGGTCTGTGTGGGATACCTGTTTTTGCTTCAGGGCTCTTATTGCTAGGTCCCTCTTTGCTCAGGTACTTGCTTCAGGTAAAGTCTGTAAATACTAACCTGTTAATTTGACAGAGAAGTTTATGCTCCCTCCAATGTGCTCTAAGGTTTTGATGGCACAATCTGGTACTCTGGCTCTTGAGTTCTCGATGCCATACTCCAGATCTATAAGCAACTCACCTTCCCTTGAGAGACCAATATTGCCTGCATGCTGAGATAATGGGAGTGCTTTGAAGCCCATTTCAGTCTAAAGAATTACTTCTTGCTTAAAAGAAGAGGAAGAAGATATCTCATGTGCACAAGTATTTCTACATAACACTGCCAAATATCTCTTTGGAAAAACTGGATACAAATGTTACTATATAATCAATCACACATATGTATGTAACCACCCGCTCATTCACAAACACATAAATTCATATATACTTAATGTATGACTTTTCCAAACCAAACAGAGCAACACAACTGAAGAATTAAGGCTGAAATTTAAAACCAACTAACCTGCATAAGAGAAGGAAATAGTAGACATAGTCACTAGTTCCTTTTGCCCTTGACGGTGCTTCATAGACTAAAATATAGTCTCCTATACTTTAAAATGCATTTATATTCTAGATGTTTTAAACCTTTTGGACCCAAATAGTGAAGTTGGTGAGAAGAATATCATAACTGTAATTCAAACCACGATCTGAGACAGTAACAATGCCCTAAAAAATCAAGTCACAAAATGCACACTATAAAGATCATTATATTTAATTTTTAAGTCCCCTGGCTTAAAATTCAAATTTTACTCTGAGTAGTAGCTAAGTCAGTGTTTGCTGAAGTTTTTAGAAAATTAGATATTATAGGAGAATGATATGAAGAGGTCATCATAATCAGTGGATCTCTAAACTTTGGTTTCAGAGTCATTTTCTCCTTCTTTTAATCCTGACCGATGAAGCATTTTTTCCTAGCTATGGTACAAAATTGCTTCCTTTAGCATAATCAATTGCCTCTCGTTTGATCAACTATTCAGTTAGCATGAAGTGATATGCATTTTTATACATAATGCATAAAAATATCAAGCAGTCATTTAGGAAATGAATAAAAACAAGCCTGGAATTGCAAAACAAGCAGGGACTTGTGGAGTGAGAGATGACCTGAAAGATTGGGGACTGCAGAGTGACTTCCATCTGCAACCTGTAAGGTCAGAACTAGCATGCTGTTACAGTTTAAATGACATAAATACACATAGACAGCACCATAGCACTCGAAACACAGATACACAACGAACTGAGCTATGCTAATATTCAACTTTTAATGAAGATACTATATAAGAAAGAAAATTATTTCGGTTCTTGTACATTTAATTTTTTTTATCTCTCTTTGATCTAGTCTTTAATCCATGATGAGTTTATTTTTATATATGCTATAAAGAGTGAAGAAAACACTCCCTACTGCCCAACCCTCGCCAGTTGTGTTTACGATTCAGTAAATAATTATGTTCTACAAGTTTGGATGTCTCTTTTAACTATATATTAAAATAAATTACTTGGTCTCATTCTTGGAGTGTTATTTTGTTCCACACAATTACATTTCTATTTTTGTGCCATTCCTTACTCCTTTCTTTTTTTTTTTTTTTTTTGTGAGGAAGACCAGCTCTGAGCTAACATCCGTCGCCAATCCTCCTCTTTTTGCTGAGGAAGACTGGCCCTGGGCTAACATCTGTGCTCATCTTCCTCTACTTTATATGGGACGCCGCCACAGCATGGCTGACAAGCAGTGCGTCGGCAGGTGCCCGGGATCTGAACCCGCGAACCCCGGGCTGCCAAGCGCGGACTAAGCCGCTGCGCCACCGGGCGGCCCCCCCTTACTCCTTTCTTTAATGCTGTTTTTACATGCTTTAACACCTAGTAGGAAAGTTCCCCCTTTTGCTCTTTCTTTCAGTATATTGTTCATTCTTGCATATTCTTAACATCCAAATGTTAGAATCTTTTTTCTTTATTTGTTTTCTTCAAAAATCCTAGTTGGGATTTTTTCGATTTAATTCACTTGATAAAGTAATGAACATCATTGACATTTGTAACATCTATAAGATACAGCATTCTCAATATCATACATAGTATACTTACACGTATATATACATGTATACTTGTATACAAAGAGTATATACATGCACACTTTTCAAACTTCTTGAGTGCATTTACTTAGACTTCATTTTTGAAAACTGGTCCTGGCAGGTCTTTGCTTATACTAGCTCATTTGATGGAGTGTTCTTCCTTTCACCCCAACTATCCACTTTTTCCGCATGTACTTCACAGGCAGTGTCCGTAGAAGCATATCAGGAAGGATTCTCCATCCTGGGGATTCATAATCCCTTCCTCCCACTTCATGTTACAATGTAGTGTTCAGACAGTAAAATGCCAATCACACTACAATATAATTGCTATTTGTTCTCCTTTAGTTTACATGTTCCTTGATGAAAGAACCTTTGATTCTTATATTCTAAGTCCCTAGCATACTCTAGATGTCTAGCAAATCTTTGAAAAAATGGATAAGAAAAATGTGTAACTAAAATCAAAAAAATTAGTGCTTAAATTTTTAGGTTTTGTAAAGAGAAAAGTGTCGGGCATGTCATTTAGAAAATTTGTCTTTCGCTGTTACTTTAGTAGTCTGGTGTTTTATCCATAATAGTAGTTACAGATTATGGTTTTGCCAAAATTATTTAAATGAAGTCTTGGAGAAGATGTTCTTAAAGTGATCTCAAAAAACGAGCCTCTAGGGGTTGTGACAAGTGTGAATTTACATTTTTAAGAGTCATATTTTAAGGAGTTTACATTTGTGAAAGGGTGCATGTATATATGTATATGTATATTTAAGAGAAAATCTATACATTACTTAGGTTCTAAAATGCATTTATGATGCAGAAAACTGAATACATTATAGGTTTTTTTAAAGAGTTGCTAGGCTCTTCGGCTGAGTAATGTTTATGAAGCCTCCTTCACAAATCTTAGATCTTGCTAGAGTTTTATTATTAGTATGATTACTTTAATGCAACCTTTAATTTTTTTCATGAAGGTCATCAGTAATAATTGCATTCTTGGAAAAACGAAAGAATAATACAAAATTAACACTGATAATGAAATCTCAATATATTCCACATTTATTTATATTCCCCATGAATACTGGTCCTGGCAGGTCTTTGTATTGTATATATTATATTGTATATATATATACATGTATATATGTATATACATGTATATATATACAAATGAACATTGAAGACATTGAAATTTCATTATCAATATCAATTTTTATATATAGTTACACAACCCTACACTTACTACACTACAAAGTATTCACTCATACACAATTCTTTCTCATCAAGCTTAAAGTAAAATTAGTAACTCTAAGTCAACACATTTGATAATGGAATTAGTTTTAACTTACATATTAAAGTATGTTGAAACCACTCATTAAATTTTTTAAAATTGTTTTTATTATTTATAGGTACCCATAAATTGACCTTTCAGAACAGAATAATAGATATGATAAGTTGATATGTAAACCAATGCTTTTTTATTTTTTTAATTCTATACCATGAATTAAGATTTTGGATGTCTTACAAAAATAATACTTGCTTAGAAACAGGATGCAATACAATTTTGTTTCAATACACAACTGGGCATTTTTAGGAAGTAAAAATTCATTATTGTTAATTTTTTTTTGTTAATATCTACTGCCTTAAGATATGGCAGTTCATTTGTTTTGTGCTTTGTGTGTGTGCATGCTACTGCTTCAATTAGATAGAGTATTACAAGTTTGAAGCTCTAAAATGGGAATTCGAACAAAAATACAATGTATATCTTTCAGAAAAAATGAGAAATGATTCATCCATTTCCTATCTAGTGCATGGAAGATAAATAGCCTCTCATCATTTAATATGTAGCTCGTGAGATATGTATTGTGAATGTGGCATTGTAGCTAATAAGATAGGGTTCTTTTGCAGCTTCCAGTTCCTGGTAGCATCCCAGCTTCTATGGGTGCACTAAGAATAAATTATTCCTTTGTAGGAGAATTCATTACCAGTAGCTGATAGCTCGTGGCTGAATTACTTATGGGAATTATTGAAACCATATTTTTCTGAAATAAAAAAAATGATCTTTTCAAAACCAACCTTTTGCTGGCATGTTAACAACCAAATAATTGTTTGGAATAGTTACTCCCTCCTATGCCAGTCTTCCCCTTCTATTGCATTTTGGAATTTTTTAAAAAATGCCTTCTTTTATTTGAAAGGAAATACTCCTTAAACTGATAAGAACTTGTTCAAATATATAGAATTTGCAACTCTCAGACCAATAATAGGCTATTAATTTGAAAACAAATCTTGGGATTCAAATAATAAGCCTGTGTTTTATGTTATAAACATCCCATGATATCTTGATCATTGTTTTTCAAGTTTAATTTTTTGAGTGGAGAAGGATGCTATTCTAAGTCATTCTTTCTGGCCCCATAACTTGAAATTCTTATTTTTTTCTAAGTATTCTCTTCCAACACCCTATGTTCTTTCTGCATCTCTACCCTCCAAAAATTTTTTCAGCTTCTTCTCAGTTTTTTTTTCCCTTCAGAGAGTCCTGTATCTAGCCTCTTTCATCATCTTATTAACAGTAAAATACTGCTCCCTGAGACTCCTTTCTGCTTTTACCATATATGGCCATCTTCTGAGTAATGAATTTCAAATTCATTACTATCTATAATACTCAAAGCTGACTCATAATTAATGCAAATCTAAATATGTTCTGATAAAGTTCTCTTATGAATATATTTGGTAACCTATCAGAATGACTCAGATCTTTGCAAATCTATTTAACCTTGATCTTTGCTATTTGTTTTATGCAGACAATTTGTCTTTTTTCCTCTTCTAGAGTTACATGAGTTAAAAGATATATTTAATAAGATAAACATATGTATTATTAAATAATGGCACAGAAATTTTCATTATTTCACAGGATAAAAACAAGAGGCTATTGGAGAGATAGTCTATGTTCATGGGCTGGAAGCTTCAATATTGTTAAATGTGAATTATTCTTAAATTGATCTATAGATTTGACACAAATCCAATAAAAATTCCAGCAAGTTCTCCTGTATATATTGACAAATTATTTCTAAAATTTATAGAGAGAGGAAAAAAGACATAGAATAATCAACACAATACTGAAGAAAAGAACAAAGTTGGAGGATTCATACTACTAGATTTCAAGACCTAGTGTAAAGCTACAGTAATCAAGACTGTGACTGATGCATAGATCAATGCAGCAGAATAGGAAGCCCAGAAATAAACCCACAGGAATACAATTGATTGATCTTTGACAAAAGCAATTCAATAGAGAAAGGATAATCTTTGTCCTTTGTTGAAAGATAGAGAAAAAATGGCGCTAGATGTTGATGTGCAAAAATAATAATAATAACATAGACACAGATGGTACATTTCACACAAAAGTTAACTCAAAATGGATCATAGACCTAAACATAAACTGAAAAACCATAAGCCACCTAAAAGGACACATAAGAGAAAATTGACGTGTCCTTGGATTTGGAGTGAGTTTTTAGATATAACACCAGAAGCATGATCCATGAAAAAAATTGATAAGTTGGACTTTATTAAAATTTCAAAATTCTGCTTTTCAAAAGACACTGTTAAGAGAACTGAAAGACAAAGAACAGACAGAAAATATTTGCAAGACATATCTTATAATGTAATCGTATCCAAAATAAACAAAGAACTCTTAAAACTCAGGAATAAGAAAACAATGTAATTAATAAATGGGTAGAATATCTGTACAGACACTTTATCAAAGAGGATATACAGATAACAATTAAGTATATATGGAAAAATGCTCAACATCATTTGTTATTAAGTTAATACACATTAAAACAACTATAAGATGCTACTACACACCTACCAGGATAGCTAACATCCAAAAACCAAGACTAGTAATGCACAGTGAGAATGCAGGGCAACGGGAACTTTCATTCATTGCTGGTGGGAATGCAAAATAGCACAGCCACTTTGCAAGACAGTGCAAGATGGCAGCTTCTTATAAAGCTAAACGTAGTCTTACCATATAATCCAGCAATCACATTTCTAGGAATTTACCCAACTGAATTGAAAACTTATGTACACGTGCACATACACACACAAACACACTCACACACACCCTGCCCATCAATGTTTATAGCAGCTTTATTCATAATTGGAAACACTTGAAGCAACCAAGATGTCCTTCAATAGGTGAATGGATGAACAAACTGATACAACTGAACAACAGACAAAAGAGAATAAACTAACAGGCCATGCAAAGACATAGATGAATCTTAAAAGCATATTGCTAAGTAAAAGAAGCCAGTCTGAGAAGGCTACATGATTTATGCTTCCATTTATATGACATTCTGGAAAAGACAAAATTATAGAGAGAGTAAACAGATCAGTGGTTGACAGAGATTTGGAGGAAAGTGGAATAGGTAAAGCATAGGAAATGTTTTCACCAAAATTCAACAATTTCAGTGAAATTATCTGTATGATAACATAATGGTGAACATACGACACTATACATTTGTCAAAACCCATAGAACTTGACAAAAGAAAGAGTGAACCTTAATTTATGCAAATTTTTAAATAGTTTTTATTTTTAGCTGAAGAAGATTCATCCTAAAATAACATCTGTTGCCAATCTTCCTTTGTTTTTTTTTTTTATTTGAGGAAGATTAGCCCTGAGCTAATATCTGTGCCAATCTTTCTCTGTTTTGTATGTGGGTCGCTGCCACAGCATGGCTGACAAGTGGTGGAGGTCCATGCCTGGGATCTGAACCCACAAACTCAGGCTGCCAAAGCACAGCACACTGACTTTAACCACTACACTACGGGATGGCCCTAATACATGCAAATTTAAAAGATATTTAGGAAGTCAGAGGAACACACGATGGAATAAAGAATATGACAAGATTAGCTACTGAAAATGTTTGAAACAACCTCATTGATGTGGGAGTAGGGGGAAAGATGCTGACCTAGGTAACTTTGGAAATGAGGAGTCTGTAAAACAAAAGTTAAAAGGAACAGCACATAAATGCTGCACTCTAGTTGATAAAGCTTTCCCCTCTGTAGGTATGAGTTGAAAACTCCAAAACCACTATGAATGTGTACTGGAATTAAACAACTAATTAAATGGATGGAGGATAATGGGGCCTGGGTTTCTGACTATTGGGGTGGGAATTTACAGATAAGCAAGGGTAACAGGCTAGAATGATTGACATGGCAAGGGATTATAGATGGGAACATCAGTATTAAGCCATGGTTAGTGTAATATAGATCCAAATGGATAGATACAGATATTTATAGATATGCATACATACAAGGGTTAGTATACATATTCTCTTGCTCTTATCAGCTGAAAGGGTCTAGAAGCAATGACACTCCAGCATCAATGAGCATACCCAGCATCCAGATTTTGAATTCTAACACCATTTTCTGATAAAAAGAACCAGGATTCTTTAGAGAAACGACTAATGCTAAGACTGGGGCAAAGGATACATAAGACGAGCCTGATGTATCTTGTAATGCCAGAAAGTAAGGAAGCGGTTAAAATACTCTGCAATGATGAGGGTATGTCAAAAGGACACAGGACAACTGAAAGAGCTCCCAGTGGCCAAAGCTGGAACAGACTGAGCAACAAAATAAGTAAAGCAGATTTAGATTATAACCCAAAGTATAAAATTAATATTCATGTGTCCATACAGATATAAATAAAAGATTGATTACATAAATAGGGAGAATAGACAAATCTCCCATGCAGAATACTTCCAAATAATTAATGTTGATACCTTGCCTTCAAGAAGTAGGACATATTTCCCTACTCCTTAAACGCGGGCTGCATATAGTGACTTCCAGCCAAAGAGTACATTGTGGAAAGGGTCTACTTTACAGTAAAAAAACAAACAAACCCTCCCTCAGCTAGGTAATAAGATTAACATCAACAGTGATAAATCATCTTGATAGTATGTACTCTAGATATAATGTGATAAGAATGGCACTTTACTTGTGTAGTCTTCCTCTCCAAAACCCATAATGCCAGTCTAATCACGAGAAAAACATTAGACCAATCCCAGTTGATGGACATTCTACAGAAGACCTGACCAGAACTCCTTAAAACTGTCAAGGTCATCAAAAGTAAGTGAAGTCTGAGAAACTGTCATAGACAGAAGAATCCCAAGGAGCCATAATGACTAAACGTTAACAGGTAAACTGGAAAGGATCCTGGAACAGAAAATGAATTAGGTAAAACCTAAGGAAATTGGAATAAAAAATTGGACAATGATAGCGTATTAATATTGTTTTTTTAATTATGACAAATGTTAACATACTACGTTAGGGTGTTTATAATAGAGGAAACCGGTTGTTGTTTATATGGGAAATGGGATCTCTCTGTACTATCTTCATAACTTTTCTGTAAATCTAAATCTATTCTAAAATAAAAATTAAATTTTTAAAAAGAGGTTGCAACACCTTATATTGGCAAATAACGAAATGGGGGGAGAGGACAAGGTTCTTTATCTCTGTGCCTTCTTAAATCTCACTCTAGCTTAGCATTTGCCACTTATAGGAAACTAAGTCAAAGTTGAGATCAGTATGACGGATATATGTTCCAGTCCAATGTGGCTTAAATGATAAAAGCTCTAAAAGTAAAAAGAAAAAGAGATGACACAGTTAGTGGAGAAGATAAAATATTCCATAGTTTACAATTCTACAATGTTGTAAAAAGTCACTTTATTTCCTGCCCTCTTACCTCTTGATACTTAAAATTACTTGATTTTTCAAACATTTTTGAAAATTATTCCATTAAATCACAGGCATGAAGTGAGATCACAAAGAGCAGAAAGAACCTGGAGAGGGAGGGGTGAGTATGTGCACACAGACACGATGCTAATCATAATGTACAGCGCTATACCTTTCAAAATGCTCTCTCATATGTAAGCTCATCTGACCATCACGATAGTCTTCGTACAATATTTCCAGTGTGTTTAAAACTAAATGTGATATAATACACGCAGAATGTATGTGACTCAATTTTAAGGATTTATAAAAGGGTATAAGAATTAGCGTTTATATTTACAAACATCACCCATCCTCTACATTTCACGACTGGAGACATGGGTCCTGGTAGAATTCTCCATCCTTAGGCCCCTCCTTCAGTCTCTATTTCCCCCAACAAGAATAGGAATGCTAAAGTAATGTCTCATGATTTCAAGGTTATGATGAACATTTACAGGAAGAAAGATGAAGGAGCTAGCGAGTAATGCACTGCATTGCTCCACATCCCTGGCAAGGACCTGACTTTTTCTACCAACTACTCTGCAGCGTTGTCAGCCATGATCTCCCACAGTCACGATGAGGTTGTAGGTCTTGCCATGGTTCAACAGGTGTCATTTATACACTATGTCAGATGCAGGAAAAACACAGCCATATTAGAGTCAAATCATAGTCACAAATTCTTATCAATTTACGTTACACTCAATTCTTATTTCACTATTTTCAGAAAGAAGAATTAGGAATACAGATACTCTAATTATAAAATGGCAGAATTACAAACTATTAATGACTGAATAGATTTCCTTTACACAAATAATGAAGGTCAACAAGGTTATAGAATCTGGTCAAATTCACATAGGAAGTTAACATTAACAAAAATTATAACCTTATCTCTTAACTCTTTGTTTAGTAAAATAAGTAAATACTTCTTTAAATGTTGCACAAAATGTATAGTGATAATAATGGAGAGAATATTTTTCGTATGATATCTTGAGTTTGGGTTTAATCCATCAGTAGGGGTTGGTATATCTTATATTTAATAAATGGTGAAGATATTACAAAATTAGACAAAGATAATTTAAATATTACACACTATTGTCTGACTACATAATATCAAAATTAGCTATGCTTCTGTCACTTGAATGCTGCTTTCTTCACATTTTTAAGAGTTCTAAAAGCTATTTTTGTTATTTAGGAACTCCACTTGTATTTTTCTGTTTATATTACGTTGGACACAATTATCCTTACCTTCAATGGTTTCAGTTATTTTGCATGAACATTTATACTTTTTTAAAACAAAACAAGCTGAGAATCAAGTCAAATATCAATCCTTATAAAAAACGCATACCCTAGCATTCTGTCCTTATCAGTTAAAACAAATATGCCTATGCTTACAAATGCAGAATTGCTTTGTTGCCTTAGGATTGAATTTTATATATGAGTTAATTGGGCTTTGGATTTTGGAAAATATATTTATTCATACTCATGGGAAGATCCTTCCTGAAAATTATGGTGATGTTCATCTCTTAGACATCATCATAGTATAGTACAGATAGGTTGTAAACGATTTGAAAGTATTATCCCAAAATAATACATATTGTGATCTCCGGTTAATTTAATTAATCTTTTGAAAGAAAATCCCAATATGTAAAATTCATAAGCTTTACCTTAATTGGTGACTATTTTGAGAAAAATAGCGTGGTTTGCAAATCAAAAATAATTGTGTAAAAATTAAGAGTTAAAGATATTGAATCTCCATACTATATCAATCTCTTCCAAGCTTCTCTCAACAAGGGTCTACACAACAGGTGATTTTTCTTCTGAGCTACAGTTCATACAATAATTGCACTTCTAGTGAGGCAGCAAGTCGACTCCATGCTGAGCAGTGAATCTGAAGGTTCGAGGAGTGATGAAAAACCAATTCAACAAACTACTTTCTAAAGAGTTTTTTTGACTCATTTCCTTTATTTTTCTTTCTTTTTATTAACCTTGAAGATAATACAAGAAAAGCAAATCAAATAAAATCCCCACAACAATAAAAATCAAATCAATGCTATTATAAATGAGACATACAGCTATTATGAATTAAGGTAGTACTAAACTCACAAAACAATGTATTATTTCTTTAAGTAATGCATTTCATTGTAGTCATTTTTTTATATTTGCTTTTATTAAGCTATTTACATTCTGAAGGACCTGAGAAATCTTATTTTCCATACTTGACTTTCACAAGCCTCCTAAAAGAGAAATATCTTTTGTTTTACCTTAGTCATACTGCTAGAATTTTTTAAATGCCATGTTTCTTGATATTTCATGCATTTTTTTCCCAACTATACACTGTACTTTTAGTTTGCTCTAATATTTGACAACAAATCAATTATTTAATTGTTAAAGAATCTAAACCATCCCTTTATATGTGAAAAACTTCATGGGTAGATAAACCCTTATTTCAAGTTTATGTGTAACTTTAATTTTTATTTAAAGAAGTTTGTTCCATAAAAATGGCTATTCAAATTGCTACAGAGGTAATGAGTCATAGAATTATGAAGCAAAGAATTTCAGACAAAAATAAGCTCTTCGAGTTACTACAATTCAGCAATTCTTAAAATGTTTTTAATAACAGCCTCCTTGGAGAATCTAATTAAAAATATGTTCTCTCTCCTAGAAAAATGCACAGGTGCACAAATTTTTGCATTCAGTTCCAATACATTTGAAGCTTGGAAATCTATTCATGGACCCTAGGTTGCAGAATTTGGGGGTATTGTTCGAGCTTATTGTGTAGACAAAGGAACATCATTCCTCCCAGGTTAAATTACTTTCCAAGGTTAAACCACTAATTACAGTGAATGGTGGGACAAAAACCAGGATTCCCAGAATCAGCACTTTTTCTATGACACCCAATATTATAATGATAGTCAACTAGAAAAAAGCATTCACAGTAATTAAGCTCATTTTACAACTTTAGATTTTATTCCAATGTAGTAAAGTACACCTTATTTCATCACTGCATGTTTCATTACAAGTGATAATTGTGTAGCAAGCTTGACTCCTTGGTGAGGCAGGTGCTCTGTAAAAGTCTCTTGAATTTCAAATGAATGGACTTGCTTTGGCTGGACTGTGAGAAAAGTGGCACAAGTGTACTATAAGAGATGCCAGATTCCCTGAGAAACTAGGCATTTCAAGATTAAATCGTATTACAAAGTACTGAATAGGTATGAAGATTTTAGCTTATTGTTAAGGAATGCTTTCCCCCCATCAGCTTCTTCTTTGATATATAGATTCACAGAATTGGTGGGGACTATATACAGTAACATAATCCAAATTTGTGTCACCTACTCCCTGAGAAATACCATACCATGTGAAGAAATTCAGTGATGCAGGGGTTAAGTGATAGAGAAGTAGCTTTGCCCTGATAAGTGATTTTGGTTACAAAGTCCATCCTTATATTGGATGCACAGCATTTTTACTGCAAACTTTACTTATTTGTCTAAATTCTTCCACCCAGACCAATACACATAGAAATATTCATTTATTCTCTCTCTCTTTCTTTCTCTGTCTTTCTCTTTCACATACACACAAACTTAAAGAGCTTATGGTATTTGAAATTACTCTGTTGTTCATTGTTCAAATTTACAGCAAGTTATTTCAGAATAATGTGACCTTCCGTGAACACACTTCACTGACTCCTCGCTTTCCTCACAACTTTTTTCTCAATTATGTTCCCTAGGTTTGATTCCCTCTTTCTCCTCACCTGCCTTTTTACTTTCCCTTCCTCTCTCATCCCCTCTTACAGACTCTTTGCCCTCCGCCTATGGATTCCACTTCATTCCTTTGCTATATTAAAAAAAAAAAAAAAAGGTGATCCTTAATGAAATTTTACAGAATTACCAATTCTGCTGTTAAAATTCCAACGGCCAGAGCTAGGATTGTAAATTAAATTGAATTCCTTCAGAAGAAGATCTTGAACAAATGTGTGAGTGCTAATACTTTGGGGGAAAAGGGAAGCCAGGGGGCACCAGTATGAGGGGGAAAATGAAGCACAGGAAAGAGCGAAGTATCTTTTCTTGAGTGGGTTACTGCCGTGGGTACCTGAAGAACTTTGGAACTCGATATCGATTACATGTTCAAATAATATTTTGGATAAATTAGATGAAGTAAAACGTATTCATAAAATTAATTTCACCTTTTTTCACTCATTTTTCCACATGGCTACTAGAAAATTTAAAATCACAAGTTTGACTTGCATTATATTTCTATTGGACTGTTGGATTTCACTGTCGTCAAAAGTTACAATGTAAGACTAATGAACAAAATAAGTATGGACGTATCATGGAGACCTGATGGCACTTTTCTTAAAGTTTCAAAATAATTAAAGAAGGAAATTGGGGATATGTTGGCCAAAACGTAAGCATCATTCTTAAAGAATGTCTGTCAGAGGTCTTTCGTGTCAGAGTCTTCGTGTGGCCACCATGATGGTGCTTGTTTACGCAGTCTTCCAGTGATGACTGTAGGGACT
Source organism: Tapirus indicus (assembly GCA_031878705.1). Taxonomy (NCBI): domain Eukaryota; kingdom Metazoa; phylum Chordata; class Mammalia; order Perissodactyla; family Tapiridae; genus Tapirus; species Tapirus indicus. Next base: position 161,891,261 of record CM062917.1, on the reverse strand, counting down.
GTAGACAAATGAGTCTCACTGGGACAGTGGAGACTTTACTAACTGGTGGATGCCACCAAGAGAATGTGTCTGCAAAGGTCTAACACTTCACATACAGCTGTTTGAGAAAAAAAGTATTGAAGGAGGAAAGGAAAAATATATTGAAGCCAATTAACCCACCTACAAGTCCTTTGTTAAATTGTCATCATATTGAGTCTCCTTGGTAGTGAGGGGAAAGGCAAAAAACCATGGATAACTTTGAGTTTAGATGCAGGAACAAAAGGGGGGGGACGGATGCCCAGGTATGTAAGTGGAAGAAGAATTGTTCCCAGATATAAGAGTTGGGTGCTGATCTCATTTAACTTAGGCAACATTGGACAATATCATTTAGGACTTTTGGAGATTAACTGAAGAAGGGACATCATACACACACAAAATCTATGCGTTTTATAAACACAAAATTTTTCATTCAGATTTTAAAAAAGCCAAAGTAGTGGATAAATACTTAGGTATTTTTCTCTGTGTAAGGTTGGGGGGAGGGTGGGGATAGGAATGGTGTGAATTTTAAAATGGGCAATCCACATGGTTCCTATCTTAAGAATATGTCTCAAGTGTTAAAAATCATAATGCTTTCTAGAAAATAAAAATAATATCTTAAAAAATATTTTAAAAATTTCTTATCACTGTCTGTCTCTTGGAGTTGACTCTTTGGCTCATTCTCTAAAAAGTAAATACTTAAGGTCTGGCAAAAAGAATGGAATCCCCCCATAACCTCTGGTCAGATTTCCTGAGAATAGTCCTTCTTTTAACTTTTTTTATGATCTTAAACCATTGGTAGTATCTCTTTTTAATAAAAAATATTTTTAAATTTTTATTAAAATTTTTTATTAAATTTTTCAATAAAAAGATCACATTTCCCTTTTCCTTTTTTTTTTTCAGGTTTCTTGAAATGTTGTTTATCTAAAGGAAGGAAATATCTGAAATAATCTCCTTCCTATCATTTCTTGTCATCTCTCTGACCTGAAAACTAATTTTGCTGTTAATGTGTGCACCGAGAGAGAAAGTCCACGTTGGCATTTGAGAAAGAGTGTATATCATCTTATAACATTAAGGACATAAATCACATATTTAATAATACTAATAGCTACTTTTATTAATTAATTATCCTATCTACTAGGATTATTCTAGGCTCTTTTTTAAAAATTCTAAGTCTAATTTAGTCTTCACACACACTGAGTCCTATTATTGCCAGTTTAAAGATATATCAACTAAAAATTCAAGAGACTAAGTAACATAGGCTGGAACAGACTGCAAACAAGATATTTCAAAATAAGCCTCCTGGAAACTACTGTATGAAGGATGGACATTCAGGACGTGCATCCAGTGCCCAGGCCCGTTTATTAGGACGTGGCCCAATTCTGACATTTGTGTTTGAAGCTATTCCTGTGTTGAGCTCAAGAGAAAGCACGGGGCTGGTGTCTGATACAACAACAAAACCTCTTATTTTTGTTCAAGAAAGTGTTAAATATGTGTTTGTCCCCTTCACTCATCTATGAATACGAATAATCTTTTCTATGTTATGTGCGAACGAGCAGGGAACAGGGAAGTTTGAAGAAAACCTCCCCATACTGAAAGGTCTGACAGGTGGTTTTGCAAAAAGGACTTTCTGTTTGTCCAGACAGTGCAGGTGAGTCCTGAGGGTCCGGGCAAGGCTGGTCAGCTTGAAGTTTAAGCTATGCTGAAGGCACAAGACATAGGAAAAGCATTACTTTTGTGTAAAACTTGCCCAAACTTGTACCAAAAGATTTAATTTAGGTTATGTATTCCCTTGCACAGTTTTAACGAAACTTCTCATTAAAGGGAGATATAGAACACAAAAGAGAAAATTTTACCATTACTCTAAAGAGTCTATCTTAAACATGTATAAGAAATGTCCTTCACAGACAGATCTTAACATTGTAGCACCACGTGATTCCCATTTCAATGACCATGAATCTGTTTTTTCCCCACTCAGATATTTCTGATATTAGGCCTCAATTACTTTCACTTAAAAAGGGGCAGCAAATTTTAAGAAATACTTGGTATTTTTTCCCTTCTACAGCATTTCTACAAATAATAGAATAAAATAAAATATTGTCCCAACTAACATCCTAGTGGTTTATTAACTTTTAAAGCAAAATACATAAATGGCTTTATTATAGATTCACAAGTATCATTTTAGTGCTCCTTAAAGTCATTAAAAGTTTTATTGGCAATTCTGCTTCCATTTTTGATGCTCTTTTAGCTTATTTTAAATTCCTGATTCAAATCCCAGAGGTTGGGACTTTCTCATTTGCATTAATATACTTTCTTCTTAAACATATAAGAGACTGACTAAATTAATGTGTAAACAGCATTGGGGCACCTGGGGCTGAAGGCAAGAACATAATTACTCAGGGGATAGAACATTTTCTAATTCAAAACAGGTTACGTGCTAATGTGCTAACAGATGACTAGCACCATTTCTAAATCTAGAAGAACTACTTAATATGTTCAGAGACCAGACTACATGTTGAAAACAACTGAAACCTTTTAGGGTCTAGATTTGTACAAATATACATCAAGATTATTTTGAAGAAGATCTAATTAAGAGGCAAATGAGATGTCTCAAAAATTAAAGTATTAATGCATACTGAGATAATAATAGGATGTTACAATCAAGTCAACACTTTTACTCATGCTGAATATACTGGGATTGTTTGCCCTTTATTCTGAAATTGACAATATCTACCTAGAATATGTTATATGTAGTCTTTCAATTCTTGTTACATTTTTAGCATTACTCACCTTACTCCAAACATGTGCACACACACACAAGGAAATAGACACAGTCAGACTTCATATTTAGGCACCCATACAAGTTCTCCATACCCCTCAGATTTGCACCTTTTCCCTGCCATGTCAAGTCTTCCGAAACTGACTTTCTAATCTCTTGATTTCCATATATGTGTGTGTGTGTGAGAGAGTGTGTGTGTGTGCGTGTGCCCTGCTTTGTGCTAGGAGGCAATTAATCTGAAAATAAACCGATATAAATGTGTGAATGGATGTGGAAAGTCCACATTACCATGTTTGTTAGTTTGAGTACCATTTGAAGATGACATATTTTTCAGTAATTCTCAATCCTTCTCAATTTTGGCAGTGCATGGGACCCACTTGAAGATTGAAGTTTAATTGGTATAGAACAACAATTCTCAACCTTTAGGTACATAAAGATCACCTAGAGGCCATGTTAAATCACAGATTGCAGGACCCCACACTCAGAGTTTCTGATTTACTAGGTCTGGGGTCGGGCTCACCTGTTTACAGTTCTAAAATGTACCCAGGTGATGCTGATACTGCTGGTTTAGAGAGACGCTTTGAGACCCACTGGTCAAGAGTTAGACTTAGGAGATCTCCAGCTGATTCCTATATTACCTAGTATTATGATAAACTTCTATAATCAAATGTAGAAGTCTGATAATGGGCATTTCAGAACTAAGCCATGCTAAATGTATTTTTTGTAGTTAGTTGGAGAAACTTTGTTTTTTCAAAACACAACAGATATTACACACTCTACTTAGGGATAATTCTGTTTGCCTGTATATATTTATTAACCAATTACTATTTTCTATTTCTGAACAAACTCCTATACCATGAACAAAAGTCTCTATAGTATCCATGTCTTTTTAGGCATGTGATAAAAATTTACATACTAAGACTTTCTTCAAAGAGCTCAAATGTTTTAAATTTATCATGAAATTGACAGAAAATAGATTGGAGTTTAAATTTTTAGATGTGGATCTTATGGATCAATACTCACAATATTCACAGAGGAGTATTGTGATACTGTAATATCAGGGTAACACATCAGGAATCCTATTTTTAGAACGACCCTTGGATCCTGTGGAACAAATCGCGAAGTTCCATTTGTGAGTGAGGGAAAAAACCCCGCAATCCTAATATTGTAAAATGTGAATAAATACTACTCCATCCATGGGGTGAGCACAAGTACAGGGAATGCATTTACTTTGCCATAAAGAAGACAAAATAATACCGGCTGATCAACAGAATATAATGCATTTGAGTGTAGCACTAGACACTTTTTGACGAAGTTCTCTGACCAAGGAATGAAAAGCGAATTTAATCAGTATAGTGGAACTTGAGTCAAATGAGGTAAGAAAAAGTAAATGAGACTTTTGAGACCCAGTAATAAAACTGACGAGCAGTGCCATAATCTTTGATTGTTCCCAAGCATGAATGGTCATGGGAAACAAGTTCTACAGTAGTATTTATTTATTACAACCGAATTTCTGCCTTTTTCCCCATCCTAAAAACTTAATTCTTAAAAATATCCCAAGAAGAAATAATTTTAATTATTTGTGCAAAAACCAGGATGCAATCTGACCATTTTAAGAGAAAGTTAAAAAGTATATATATTACAAGTTTTTGAGACAGTGAAAATTTAAAATCTAAAATCACACATAGAAAAAAATGGGAGAATTAATATCAAGAAAAGAAGGAATAGGCAGAAATGGAACACATTTAAATAAAATGAATCAATAATTTACACCAAAAGCATTAAAAACATATCCAATTGGTTAGAGAGAAGGCTTGGGGGATGAATGAAAAAAAATGGTAGAAATATTAATACCACAAAAGGACAATTTTTTATACTTGCATCAATTATTTTGAATCACATATTCTGTAAGAAAAGGACATGAGGAGAAATACATTGTCTCATGACTATGAATTGTGTACCCAACAATGTACTTTATTTTATACAAAGGACTGTGCTTCACTGAAGCATGTAATCTGTACTGTCATAATTAACTCAATGAAAAATTTTACTTTCTCTTGACCAGCTTATTCGCACACATTTTCATTCTAGAGAAGAGAATTAAACTTGTTTATTCACAGTATTAATTCAAACAGATCTGTATTATTAAGTGCATTCATTCAACAAACATTGCATTAACATTATATACTGTACGAGATCTATCTTCTACAAAGCAACATATAAGCATGGGCCCTGGCCTTAAAGAGTTTTAAACCTGGCAAAGGGAAAAATATATTTGCAGAAATACCTTGAACAAAACAGTATATGACATTTGAGCGATACTGACAGTAGGGGGCAGGAAGGAGAGAGTATATCCTGCTGAAATGATCAAGAAATACTTTATGACGCAGATGATTTTTTAGCTTATCATTAAAAGTTGGAGAACATGAAGTGTAGCTCAAAATATTAATCATGTTTATATCTGGATGATATCCCAAGAGATTTTTATGGTCTTTAAATGTTTCTGCAGTTTCCATTTTCTTTAAATGTGTCATTTTTATAAAATGAAGTAAACAATAAATATCATTAAAGCAAATAAAGGAACTGAAGGCAAAGTAAAGAGTAAAGGGAAAATTAACAGAATTTATTCATTTATAAGATTTTGGAGGTAGAGAAGGCAAAGTTTTATGTTCGGATAAGAAAATTGTGACACAATACCGAGTCAACGGGTGATTTATGAAGAAAGGGGTGCATCTAGTTTTAGGTCCGCTGAGTTTAGGTAATGCTAGCCAAGGGTCCATCAATGCAGAGTGAAGGTAACACTAAGAGGAGGAGCTGGGGCAGGGCTGCGGGTCATGCACAGGAGTAATCATTGGATGTAGGGGACATAATTAATATTTGATGGAGATAAATCCAGAAATATTTTTAAGATTGAACTTTGGAAACACTTCCATAGATGATTAAACTATGCCCTAATGTTGTTTGAAATTAGCTCAAAACCTGACAGACTATCAACATTTCTACATATTGCTTTTTCCCCTGTAGGACTGACTGGCCAACTAATACTAATCTAATAATAATCTTTTGCGTTAGGAGGGAAATGTACCTTTGTCTCCTCCTTTCTTAAAAGAAAGAACACGAATAGTAGCATGTATTTAACTATTAAATAAGTAAAATGAGCAACTTTAAAATAAGAAGTCTGACCTCAGCCCCCGCATGCACTACTTTGCTGCATAGTTCGAGGCTGCACACAAGAGCAGACGGGGTTGTCAGCACGATCACGTTTAATTTCTGCACTGCCTAAGTGAGCGAACTCCATGGAAATTGTGACAGCTCCTTGACATCACGGACACTTACCAACTACTTATTCACTCATTGAGAGTAAATGAGTGTCAGCTGCCAGAAAATGGAGACAGGGAGGTCTAAAACATATGCGACACTTTGCCTTAAAATGATGATAATTTCAAGGACTCAATCTCAGGCATCTGCAAGTTTTGTTTTATAATTCCCAAAGCAAAATGGGCGGGTTTTGTTGAATGAAAAGATTCTATTTATGCTTGTTGAATTAAACATTTGAGGTTAAAGTAACAGCATAGTTTCCAGATATAAAAGCGAATGCTATATCTATCTATCTAGGTAGATTTATATATATATATAAATATATATAAACCTATATATATATATATATAAATATAAACCTATATATATATAGGTTTAATCAATTGCATCAACAGAATATGGTAATATGACATATTTTTCAATCTTCTCAATAATATTCAAATGTTTCTTTATAGAATTTGATATTATGTAATTTGAGAGTCTCTCTTGGCTCCCTATCAAAAGTTATCTTTATGTCACCTAATTCCTTCTCAAGTTTGATGACTACTAAAATAATTTACATGTAAATTTCTTAGCGCATTATGCAAAATTCCATTTAGAAATTATGTATAATTTTTCTGACTCACTTTATTCATTAAATTCAGGGTCAAATGACCATTTTTTCACTTCCCATGAGATTATGTAACTTTTACGTAACTACTATCTATAATAATAAAGCACATATAAAATATAATACAAAGTTGGAGAGGAAGACGATTTTTAATGTGACTCATTCGAATTATTCTAATAATCACACATTCATATTCATAGGCAGAATAATACTAATTATATTAACAATAATTATACCAACATAGTAAATGGTTGGATGCCAACAATGCATTTAGCATTTTAGCAAATTTACAACAGCAATCAGATCTGCTTCCAAAAATGTACATATAAATATGAATGCTCTAAGTAAATCAGAGGTTTTCATCTAAACTGATCCTAGGAAATAAAAAGAGCTGGTATTCCTACTCTACATATTTCACTTGACTCAAGTCAACTTAAAAACTTAAATCTTTATCTCAACATGACATACGTTGAGCATTAAACCAAACTCTATAGATTTATAACCCTTGGAAGAAGCCAGCTCACCACTTTTAGACTTTTTTTCAATGGCACCTATGACAGATAATGACCTACCCTCTGCCTGATCACCAGCACTAAGGACTGATCATATCAGTTATTTCCCTATGCCTGTTATTCAACAATGCTCTCTCTATTGAATTAAAAGCTGTTACATCTACCATACTTTGTTCTAAGTTCTTTTTTGGGATTCAAACACTAATAGCAAAAGTAGTATTTAAGCATATTTATCACCATCCATCTATGATATCACGACCTTCATAATATTTATGAGAGCTTACTATCTCAGTTCTTCTTGATTCACATTGAACATCTGTTTATTTTTGTCATAACTTGGCTCTGGGGCCCTTTACCATCTTAGACTCCTTTTTCCTGCATAACCCATAACTATATTAAGGACATTAATACAGTTCAGGTACTGGAACAACACCAAAAGGTGGCTAAAAATTTGGCCTTTGGAGTTGAAGATTTATGTTTGATCCAGGGCAAGTTATTTAAGCTCTTAGTCCATTTCCTCACAGGTAAAATGAAAATATAATAATAAAAATGACAATACCAGCCACCTGATAGTGTTGGGGTATAGAATAAATACAATAATACATAAAACACTCAACACAGTTCCTAACCATATAGAAAGATGAACACAAATATAGAAATAAGACATGGTCCCTGCCTCCATGAAGCTTTCACGTTAGAAAGGAGAAAAGAAGATCACAAGTAATATTGTAAAGAAGGATTATGTGTTGGAAGGAAGATTTAGCAGCATTTTTAAATTTACATATTTTACTAAATTAGATTTACAGTCCTTGTACATTTTTGTAAGTACCATGCCTCGTGTTCCCATAGATATGGTTTATTAAGATTTTTTATACAATCTGATTATATTTTCTCACACTTTTAATGCATTTGGAAAATAAAGACAATGGCAAGACTATGTTGTCATCTGGGAAAGACTAAGGGAACAGGACATGGGGTTCTAAAAGACCTCCAAGGTGGAGTCACCCTGGTGAATTTTAATATTACTTTATCTCCTCCATAATATTGTACAATCTTTGACATTTCAAACTTGAAAAATTTCACTCTACACTCTTTCTTTCACATTGTTTGGAACATATTGAATAAGACTCCTGCCAGAACTGATTCTTAATAGATCCCCCTATAACATTTCTTGACCTCCTGAAATAACTTGTTCTGTGTATTTCCCAATCAGTGGAATTTCAACTTTAACTAGTATAGAGGGCACTATGGTTATGTAATAGTTACCATTGACATGACAAACATTTTTGAAATGGTGTCTTATCAAAATTCAAAGAAAATAAGAGATGCCTATAATTAATCTCCTTTTAAATATAAAGTAAACATAAATACATTTTTGGGAAGAAAAATTGAAAATAATTGAAAGTCACAGTGTGAAAAATGGAAGCAACATGTCCTCATGTTCTTTACTTTGCAGCCTTTGCATCTCTTGTCTAACTCTGCACATATGGTGACCTCTGCACCATTGGTGCTGTTGATCACCTCTACATTCTTCAAACTACCTCCTTCCTCGACACGTCTGCTCTAGGGTCTTGTTACTCTTCTTTCTTTCTTTCACATCTTTTCAGTGGATACAGCCAAAAGCTCATTCTGTGAATCTTAGCTCTTTTCCCTATATAACCACATATAACCTTAGACTCCTCTGTGCAAATTAATAAAAACATTTTTTTAGCCTCAAACACAATTTCTATGTTGTGCATATGACATCCCCAGGTCTCTATAACTTCAAACTCATTATTTCCTCCCAATTCAAGCCATTTTGGTACCATTCCCTCCATCCTCCCCCAAATAAGACGTTTGTCTTCACCTACAAGTTTCTGTTGATTTTTGCTTTGAAAGATTTGCATATCCATCTTCAATCTAACATTATAGTTGCTACTCCACTCACTATCACCTTAGTTCATTTAAACCCTTGATCTTGTTATCTTGCCTGTGTAAGGGGTGAGATATGAGACAACTTAATTTTTTCTACTTTTTCTATTTATAGTCACATCATTTCCAATGTACACTAATCTTTCAAATGTATTCAGGTACATTCCTCTTCTGTTTATGTTTTGTACGAGCACCCTACTGTTATATTTATTGAGAATTTATCATATGTTTTAATAGCTGTTAGAGCAAGCCCTCCTTCTTTGCTTCTCTTTAACAGAATTCTCTTGATTATTCTTGCAGACTTATTTTCCCATAAACTCTAAAATAAGTATCTCTAGTTCAGAAACACTATTGATTTATTATTTTTATTTCAGATTAATCCATATAGGAAAAACTGGCATCTTTATAATATTGAGTTTTCCTGTTTACAACTATAGGATTAATTACAAATAGTAGTAAATAATTGCATTTTCCTCTGAGATTATTATTAGTGGTAGAATTTTAAGCACCTTTGCATTTTCAAACTCTCCCTAAATGTTTATGTGACAAAATAATCATTGTCACTATTTGCACAGAAGTCATATAAATTCTTTATACACTTAAGCCAAACATCTCTATTTTTTCATGTATATGACTTATCTGCTGTATGATATTGCAAGCTCTCAGGAAAGCATTGCACCCACTTCCTGAATTGAACTTGGCACATAAAGTGGATTCATGTCATTCTCAACCTAAGACAAATAACACAATAATCACTTTGTATTTATCTTAAGGCAATCTGCTTCTAAAATTGGGGCATTTGGGAAATCAGGGGGAGAGAGAGAAAAAAAGGAGACACTGGAAAAATTGTTTATATCTTAAACAATGTTAAAAAGAATTCTTTTTTTGTGTAAATTTTAGTTTCTTGGAGAGTTTAATTATGCTAATGAGCATTACAGCATCCCAAGAAGGGGTTTAGTATTGAGTGTTCTGTATGTGAAACCTTAGAATGCCATTCAGACACTGTAGAATTAGTAGACCTCTGACAACAGTTTGTAAAAAGCTGGCTTAGTGCAATACAATGCAGTCAAGATCAACGCAGCATGTTTTGATCAGCTACTACATGTCAGGTACTGAGCTAAGTTTTGCAAGTGCAGAAATGAATAGGAAATAAGCCCCATGTTTTCTTTTAGGGCTCATAGTATGTGTGTGTGGTGTATATACATTTATATATATAGAGAGAGTAAACACAATGGAAGAATAAGAAAGGTACAGAATACATACCTATATACATACATACATCTATATGCATGTATATGTATGTATATGTGTGTGTGTGTATACATACAAAGTACAAATATGAACAAGATACTGTAAACAAGTATTTCAGGGCTGGTAACTTTTGACACCTCCTCTTTTAAAATCCTCATTGCATGTGCAAAAAATGAAAAAAAATCCTTGGAAATAAAAACAGTGCTTTGTGAAGTCAATCAGTTACACAAATATTTTCTAGTTTGGGTACTAATGAGAACATGCACTAAAATTATTTAAACATCTTTTTAAGTGGCAGTACAATTTAAGGTAAAAATGCAAATCACATATTTACAATATGTGAGTTCTAATAAAAGGAAAATTTCCACATTTCTATTACTGAACATGGCCAGGTATTCAAGAGGGCCCTAGAATTAACAAGCATTTCCTTCCACCTCAAAATTGACTATATGGAATGATGTTAATGAATAGTTGAGAGTCACCTGGACATTGAAATATCTCTTTAATGGGAGTTGTGTGGGAGAAATGAATGTACCTGGGTTGCAGGTGTAGAAAGAGAAAAAGCTCTTAAAGATAAATGTTAGATCCCTTAAGTGTGTTTAAGGTCATTTTACTCCCCAGAGAAACATGTTTCTGAAAGCACAATAATGGAAAAATATAAATCTATATAAATTGTCATTTTACGTACAGTTTTTCAGAACATCATCAATAGCATAGAGTACAATAGCAGTAAATAATTACTTGCTTAATTAATTCATTCACAATGTTATTTAGTGTCTATTAGGTTCTAGTCATTATTGGAAGCACTAGTGATTCAGCAGTAAATAAAACTAGGTATCTATCTCAATCTAAATTTTGTGTGGGAGGGCTCAAACAGCAACCAATAAATTGATAATAAGCCAGGTGTTGTAAGTTCTATGGAAAACATTAAGACAATGTAAGAGGAAGAAGGATCATGGGGTGGCAAAAGGGGGAGTCCACATTTTTATATACAAGATGAACAGGGAAATGGCCTGATTTGAGGAAATATTTGAACAGAGATTGGAAAGAGGAGAGAAGGCAGCAGGTGGATAATTCTAGGCAGAAGAAAGAGCAAGTTTGAGGTAGAACATGCCCACCAAGAAGGAGAGTGGTACATGATGAGATCAGAGAGGAAATAGGGGAGTCAGAGTATTTCAGAAGATTGGGAGCCATTGTAAGACCTGTGGCTTTTATTCTGAGTGAGACACTAAATAATTGGAGAGCTTTGAGTAGAGAGGAGATATAATCTGACTTACTCCTGAAAGATCATTCTAGCTGATACATTGATCATTGGATATTGATATTGGAGGGGTGAAATGATGCAAGCAGAGAAAACAGTAAATTATTGCAAGAGTTTAGATGGGAAATGATGGTTGTCTGGCCAATGGTGGTAGTGCAAAAGTAGTAATAAGTAATCAGATTCTGGATATATTTTGAAGGGAGAGATGACAGAATTTGCTGGTGGGTTATATGCAACACGTTAGAGAAAGTAAGGAGTCAAGGATGACTCCAGTATTTTTGACCAAAGCTAGAAAGTTGGAGTTGTCAAGTACTGAGATGGGGAACTGCTAAGGGAAAAGTTCTGGGGATGTTGGAAAGATTTCAACCTCTGGCACATTCCATTTGAGAATTTTAATCACCAAAATGGAGAAGATACAGTTTGGACTTGAAAGTATGAAGTTCAGGGACAAATTCTGGGTAAAGATATATATCTTGTCCACAGAGTATGGATGGTATTTATAGCAATGATCCTGAGTGAGATCCCCTATAGAAAGATTCAGCCAGAGAAGTTCTCAGGATGGAACTCTGCGGCACTCTACTATTTAGAGACCTGGAAGTTCCAATCAAAGAGACAATGAAGGAGAAGGAAGGAGTTCCCAAAGTCGAGTGAAAGTGTTCGAGGAAAGAGAGTGGCAAGTGTGTCAAATGTTGCTGATAGATCGGTGAATGAGGAATGTGATGAGGAATGTGAATTGATTGTTGGATTTAGCAATGCAAAAATCATCTGCAACCTTGACAAGACCTATTCTGATAGTTTAGTGAGGACAACAGCTAAGCTGGAGGTGTTCAAAAGATAATCGAGGAAGAGAAAGTATAGACAGTGAGTATAAATAACTCTCCAGGAGTTTGTCCTAATGGGGTGCAGAGAAATACGCAAAATAACAGTATGTTAGTATGACAGTGGAGGTGATAGAGTAGAAAGGTATAATTCAAGAAACAGGAAAGAGAAGAGTCATGGCCGTACTGATGTCTTGACTGGATGAGTGAAGATGGTGCCCAGCACTGAGGCCATTTTAAATTAGTGGTTGTGTAATACAAGGGACAATGGTTGTGAAAGGTGTTCTCCAGCCTGGCTGAGTTGCCTGCATGAAGGAATAAAGTAGGCAGGGATTGGATTTAATGTGCGTTGAGGTTTATCCGGGTGAGTGTGACCAGGGAAGAGAGAACACACCATGCCCAGGAGTATGTGATTTGAGGGAGAGCAAAGGATCATGACTTGAGAAGGCTACAGTGTCCTTCAGGGGAGAGCCAGGAGTCAGAGTCCAAATACAAACAGAACGCTAAGGGTAGAGGGGATTTTGCTGATGGCTATGATGTTAGCAAATTTGTGAGCAAATATTTCATAGTTTAATTACTGCTACATTATTTATTATTTGATTCTACCAAGATTAAAGCAGTATTCCTGGAAATTCCCATATTTTCAGAGTCAAAAATAGTTGCATTTGTTTTTTAAATTGTAAAGTTAATATCTTATGATCATTAAGATGTATAATTGAAGCTCATGGTTCTGCTAAATGTATTCATTGTTTTAAATGGCCCCTATGTACTAACATGTATTTATTTCATTTCTAAAGCTAACATTGAGGTCATTCTCTGTGGACATGTAACCGGAGGCTACGTGGTCATGGATCTTACAGCAGATATTCCTATTAGAGTAGAGCACACTAAATAATCCTTAAAATCTCATCCAAATCTATGATTCTATGATTAGGATTTATTTTCAATGCCACACCCTCTGTGAAGTTCTATCAAGAATGTTTTGAGAGTTTCATAATGAGAATAAAGCACTTGTGTGCCACAATAACATTCTTTTATCTCCCTCCAAAGGAATGTATGCCTGTCTCATGGCTATTTTTGAAAGTGTCTTTGAAGGTAGTGTGAATTCATCAACCCCAACATTTATTCACTGCTACTTGCCACCCCACCTACTGGGCAGCGGGGATGAGATAATAGTCGATTTTCAGAATATTTTCATCATGTTGGGCACAGTGCCAAGGGCTGTCTGCATTATTTCATTTAATCCTCACAATATCTTTATGAGATACGATGCCATTTTAATCAGAATTTCACAAATATGGAAATAGAGACATTAAGGGGTTAATTGCCCAAGGTCACACAAGTAGGTAGATGAAGAGCTCATTCAAATCCGTGCTGCCTAGCTCCTAACCCAGATTCTAAACCATTGTGTTACAGTGATGAATAAAACCATCATTGCCCACATTATAGCCCCCTCATCGATTTCTTTTTCTTTTCTTCTCTCTTGCATGTTTTTTTTTTTTTTTGGTTTGAACGTAGCCAAAAATTGTTTGAAAGAGTTCTTTTTGGGTTATAACTGTAGCCACATTTATAAAAAGTGGTGGTGTTTATATCTCAGGCTCATCATCTTAGAGCCTACGCATTCTTTTTAATCATCATGCTTCTGATTGCTGATTATTTGCTCTTCTGCCTGTTGCTGTTTCCTCGCAGTATCACCCAGCCTGCTGTCTAGCCAGGCGTTGTGCTTCTGTGTGTCCTTGTAGCATTTCACCCCACTTTAGCTTGTCATAAAGCAGCTGTTTTCCTCTCATCATCCACTTAATATGCCCTGCAGAATTGTCTAACCAAGATTCTACATGATCTTGTCACATTCTACCTACAGTAACCTAAAACCCACATGGATACAAATTGAATATACAGATATACAGCAGAATTCATGCTATTCTTAATCTATAGACTGCTTGTTCTGGAGTACGCTGCTACATTGGTCCACGACCCCAAGGAGTTGAAGATATTGGCCTATAACTTGATTTATCCACAACTTCACTAAATTTGAGATAATCCAACAACTTTCAGTGCTACCACGCCAATGAAATGATTTTTAAAAAATGTATCAGTGGTAGCAGATTTGCTTTATATAAAGGCCTTAGCCTTTATACCTGGATAAGTTAAAAAGGATGACTATAAATCAATAACCAGTAGAGCAGCAGATATCAACTATACTTCAAGAACAGTCGTTGGACCAGGTTATGACCAGAGCTATGTCCAGAAACAAACTTTGATACACATATATGAACTTAAGAGACCACTCTACCATCGGCATTATAGGAAAATTAAACATAGAAAGACTAGGTTTAGTAAGCAACTATTTTGGATGTCTTTGACGTTATGAGAACAAGTGGTAGTTTAGGGAATGCCTGGCAGGTATCCTGAATATAGGCATTTTTGTAGTTTGCTGAGTAGATTTCCACCTACTGTTTGCAGAAGTGCTCCTGCCAAAGGCTATGAGCAGTTGTATAAGATACTTAAATATATGATATACCATCATTTTGGTCTGTGGATTAGTGGCCACTGGAGGTATAAGAATTATGTATCCAAATCTTTTGGAAAGTTTAACATGTCTTTTAAAGAATAACACTGTTCTTGATCATCATAATTCCATGTACTAGCACTATTACATATATTTTTCCAGATATGCCTTCTTTTAACATTCATACAACTTGAAAGCCAAATTATTAATACGTTTGGATGATTTTCTTGAGAGATTTTGATGATTCTTACAATATTTTAAAATAGCAGAGTTTTTAGGAATAATACCAATAAAATAAATATCAATAGTATGTTTCTTGATAACACTGATCTATAATCAATTAATTTTTAAAATACATTTTTAATTCAATTATTATTGTTACATTCTTGAAGGTGACTATATAACTTAATATGTTTTAATCCATTGTACTGGTGTGCTGGAGCCAACTCATACCAGTGGTTGAGAGCTGGCAGCTAAACTTTCAGGAATTTGCAAGCCAGTTAAAAGTATCTATCATTAAAAATTACATTTCACTGTTATCTATGTCCTTGAGGTTATTTACATCTATTGCATCTGTATGGTGGAGACACTACGCGACAATGTATCATTGCACATTTCTTCACAACTCCAGGGTCAGTAACGTCACATTCGTAATCAGAAATCTGCCATGGTGGCAGTATTTACATTACACAAATCAGGAAATACTACAATAGGAGGCTTTAAATTTGGGGAGGAGGAGCCAGTTGTTAAATATTTATCAATATACTATTGCCTATTATGTATAACATATCCTCCTTTCCTTTATTAGAATGAGTAGATCAGACATGAGGACACAAAACTGCAGAGGATTAGTTCTTTATTTTAAGCATCTATGAACCACCAGTGGCCACTGAAAGGTTGGCATAACATTTTCTCAACAGTTAATTAATACTATAAAATGAACTCACTTTTTATGTCAATTGTTTATAAAATAGCTTCTAAAATTCAGGTGATTTTTAAGTTGCTGAGATAAGAAAAAAGTTTAATGTATTTACCCAAGGATGTAGATATGCCAATAATAATAACTGTGTGTGTGTAAAACACTCGTCAGAAAACAAGTTATATAATAGACTAATAGAGGTGCAAACTACAAATCCATCTATGAAAGTCCAGAAAGGGAGTGATTAATTATGCAGGCTGGGCTGGAAAAGCCTGCAAAGACTTCATACGGGAAGTGACACTTAAGAGGTTGTTGGGATAAACATATTTCAAAAAGAGAAAAAGGAAGGGAAAGGCATTACAAATGAGAAACAGCATGAGTAGGGATACAGAGATGAGGAAATATAAAGGCACGAGTTGGTTGTGATTTTTTTCATTCCACCTAAAACATTTATTAAGCACCTACTGCATGCCAGACATTGATCTTTGCTCTGTGAGGAAATCAGGGAGCTTGAGTGCTGAGGTGGTGGAGAGGGTGTCTGTGAGGACTGGCAGATTAGGCTCTACCAGTGGATTGAAGTCCTATTTTTAAAAGATGTTCAATATCATTGTTTTAAAAGCACAGCAATAGTTTTGACTTTTGGAACAACACCAGGTTTCTCCTTTCAGATGCAAGACTTACATTTAAGTACTTTTCTTAATTCAACCCTCCATCCTGACCCCCGTCTCTATCCCTAACGAGGGAGTCCTAGACACCTGAAGGGCTTGCTCAGCACTAACCAGATATGCAAACCAGCTACCTCCTTCCCATCTGCAGTCCTGTTACTAAGGGACTGGCCTAATTTAGGGCTGCCCCCAGGGACACATTTTTAAAATGAATTCATTATAGATTAATGCTATCAGGAAATATACTATATGATATTGATTTCATCAGTATGATTCCCAAAAATTCTATTTTAAAATGCTGTAAGAATCATCAAAATCCCTCAAAACAACCATCCAAACATACAAATACTCTAACTCTGCAGTACGAATGTACAAAGACGGCACAGCTCTCAGGGAGAAAGATTCTGAGGGCCCGACCAGTCAGAGACCAACATGTCCATGTTCGTGTGCACAGTGCTAATAAACAAGGCAAATATACCCACGCAAATGAGGCAGAAAGATGAAACTGGAGGTTCTGACCTGCACTGAGCAGCAGTCCTGGTCTGGGTTGGTCAGGATATCTTCGCACTGACTGTCAGACTGTAGACTTCCCACACACTGTAACCTAGGGGATTGGTTTTTGAACTTGACCTTGAATTCTCACATCGGTTCTTATCTGTTCCCAACCATCTTTCTGCACCAGAAAGTAGGAATGCAGAGTTTTTTCATTTACTAAGAGTAATCCCTGGAATGGCTGAATTTTTGGGAATTGGAGCAACACATGGCTTGTACATATGGTGCAGAGACCTGGGCGCACACACCCGCAAACACTGCAGCTTCTCCACAGACTCCGGCAGCAGGCGGGAAAGTGACAGATACGCCCCGTGTGGTGCTCTGGGTACCACTTGATCCAAAGGCAGGAGTGCAAGCACTAACCAATATCCATGGGGAATTCCTCCACGCCAGCCCTGCCAGATCTTCTGTGAACCTCTTGTTTTCTGTTTTCCGGAGACTGTTCTCTCATGGATCCTCTCCTCCTGGGCATCCATCTCATCCCAGCTGCCACAGGGATCCCCGGCCCAGAACGAACTTTCTCTGCAGGAACCTGGGAGGCTTCCAAGCCACAGAGATTTTCCATCCTGCTGAATAGCATTGGCGCCGGCTTTCTTTTCCCGTCCAGATTTCACGACAGCCGGATCTGAGTTGGCACAATTGACCGAAGCAGGCATCCTGGGCACTGAAGTCGAGACCCTTCCTTCTCTTGGTTATGGGAAATGCGTCAGAGGAGGTGAAAAAATAAACATAAGTGTTGAAGAAAGATGGAAGCGGTGTTTCTTCTACCTAACGAACTGTGAAAATCATGCTAACTGTTCTACCTTCTATGCACTGACACTCATATACGGCAGCCAAATAAGAGGGGGTTTGATTAAGGTTTTACAAAGAGAGATTTTACCACCTCTATTTTTACAGTCAGATATCCTTGGCCCTTCTCTCAATCATTTTCTACATCTTGATATCCAATGACATAGTTTAAGCTGCACATTCACAGCCTGTTGTGAATCTTTTAAAAGTTGCCGCCGGTTGCTTTGAAGAATCTATATTTTTGCATCCATCATCAAAGCCTCATTGTAAGATGTGCCATGGCTGAGAGTTGGAGGGTGGAGTTTTGTTGTATTAATTAATTCAACAAATACTTCTCATGCTCTACGCCCTTTGATAGGAGCTGTAGGTATAACGGAGGGTAGTCAGGCATGGTCATTGCCATTAGAGGGCTTACAGTCTAGTTGGGGGCATAAACATTTGGCAAATAATATTATAAATGCTACAAACTGTGTGTTATGAATAATAATACGAGGCAATGTAAGCATGTATAGCAGCCATCATAAAAAATAAATATTTGAATTGAGTTCTAAATGAAAAATAGAAGTGAGCTGACTGAATTAGATGAAGTTAAAAGCACTCTTTGCAGAAGGAACAACCTGTATCAAGACTGTAGTGCTTTCTGGAAACTGCTAAAAAAAAAAAAAAAAGGTCAATATGGGTGGAACACAGAGTGAGAAGAAGACATGAGGTAAATGAAGCCGGCAAGTTGGGTAGATGTTAAATTTTACAGCATTGTTCTCCTTCCTGGCACACACCTCGAATACATTCCTCAGTCTCATTTGCAATTACACTGAGTTCTGGCCAAAGTAATGTGAGTGAAAATGGCACGTGCTCCTTCTAGAACTGGCTCATAAAAACTCTCTCTCGTGCAATGTTCCACTCTTTCTCTTCCTTGTCTTCCGTCTGGATGCTGAGGAACAAAGAGAGAACTCTGGTCCCCAGGGGGACGTGAAGGAATGCCTCCTGCAAACCAGGAGCACACACTCGAATGTCATTTGAGTGAGAAATAAACTTACGTTGTGTTGTTCTATTATGCATGTGGGGACTTGTTCTTCACAGCAGCTTGTGTTCCTCTCATTAATATATCCGTTTTGTAAAGTAAATGGACCTCCACTCCACTTGCAATTGCATTCTTAGAACAACAGTGCTTATATGGTTCACAAAAAATAATGTTCTATAAAACATTCCAACAGCTTTCTGGAAATGGAATGGGAGGGCTTGTGAGATTGTGAACTAAAGTAACAGGAAATATTCAAGGAAATGTTCTTCGGCAACCTAACAGGGATGCTGAGGAAGCAGGAAGGATACTGAATGAGGTGACTGTGATTGTCAACTTGATTGAGCTAAGGGATGATTATTTCTGTGTGGGTTTGTGAGAGTGTTTCTGGAAGATGTTAGCATTTGAATTGGTAGGTTGAGTAAAGAAGATCACCATCTCCAACACAGATGGGGATCATTCAATTCCTTGAGGCCAAAATAGAACAAAAAGGCAGAGGAAGGGTGAATTTGCACCCCATCTGAGCTGGGCCATCCATCTTCTCCTGCCCTCGGACACTGGTACATCTGGTTCTCTAGCCTTTGGACTCAGACTGGGAGTTACACCGTTGGCTTCCATGGTTCTCAGACCTTCGGGTTTGGACTGAAACCACACCACTGGCTTTTCTGGGCTTCCAGCTCGCAGAGGGCAGATCATAAAACCTCTCCGCCTCCATAATCCTGTGAGCCAATCCTCATAATAAATGTCTTCCTATATATCTATGCATATTCTATTAGTTATGATTCTCTAAAGAACTCTGACTAATATAGTGACCTCTAAGAATTATGGTGAAATGGTATTTATTTGCTTAATTTTTATTTCTTGAAGTTATTTTCTTTTCCTTTTTTTTTTTTTAGGAAGATTGGCCCTGAGCTAACATTTGTTGCCAATCTGCCTCCTTTTTCCCTTTTTTCTCCTCAAAGTCCCAGTAGATAGTTGTATGTCATAGGTGTACATCATTCTAGTTGCTCTATGTGGGACGCTACCTCAGCATGGCTTGATGAGTGGTGAGTAGGTCCACGCCTGGGATCCAAACCAGCAAACCCCGGGCAGCCAAAGTTGAGCATGCAAACTTAACCGCTAGGCCACCTGGCCAGCCCCGAAATGGTATTTTATAATTGAACTTTGAAGGGGCAATTATTGTAGATCATCACAAATTCTTAAATCCAGCAACTAAAACATATGATTTCATATCTGTTGCTATAAAAAGAGAACTCAAATGATTGCTGGTTCAAAATTACATAAACATATACATATAAACTATGTACACATGTGTACACATACATCTATACATGAATACATACATGTACATTTACATAGAAATAAACACCTGTGGGAATTTTCTTCTGGTTAAAAATATACTTCAGTGAATATATCTTGGAATGACATAAAAAAGATACTTTAAAATGCTTTTCCATTTCTACTCATGAAAATTTAGTTCTCAGCATTCCAAAAATCAAGTAGTGGAATTAAAGAAAATTTCCCAATTTATAAACTGTAGAGTGAGTGCTGCTCTCTTATAATTACCTATTCTAAATTCATAAGTTAAAGATATATGTGGCCTTTTATGTATCTTTAAAAACTTCAGAAAATTCAAAAATATTTGAACCCATCCTTAATCAAACTGTAATAAATTCCACACTACATGAAAATCTCTACCTGTCAAAAACTTCTGGATGTAGGAGAGAGTGTGTAGTTTACATATGGCACCCTAGAGTACAGCTGCTGGAACTAAGATCAGGCTTAATATAAAGCAATTGTTTTGTAATTCCATTAATATTTACACACACACATATGTGTGTGTGTATATAAAATATAGTATATATTTAGTCAGAGTTCTCCGGAAAAAAATAACCATCATATATGTATACACACACATACATACGGTGGTTTTTACTTTCACATATGCGAAAAAATGTGAATAGGGCAGTTAGCATGCGCCACACCCAACAGGTGACGCTGCGGAGTGACTCAGGTGTTGAGCATCACGCACGGCTGCTCGTCAAACAAGGGCCATATATTCGGTCTCTAGAGATCACACTCATGATCGTTTCTGGGGCCCCCATGCCTCAGCATTTCCCTGAGCCAGCAGGATTACATTAGCTTAATAAAGATATTTTGTGGGAGGCTGTAAAAATGCTTCATAAAATGCTATGTTAGCAGTGAAAAGGAAATTAGATAATGGATAAAGCACACATTTACACCAAAAAAATAGTGGGTAGAAAAGCAGTGTGAGTGCAGTTTGGTAACTTCAAGGACCTTTGACGAGAGATTCAGAAGTTGATGGCAGTTCATCTAGGAAAGGATGCTTCCTCTGACAATCAGATGAACTAATTAATCCGCATTTAACCCAGCAAAATCTTACCTAGCCTGTTAATGAGCGCATATTATTTTGCCAGCAAGGGCACAATCTCTTAAAAAAAAAAGAATTGTCAGGGTCATTTTTGCTATGAGCAAAATCCTATTTTGATACATGATAGAATTTTTTTAAAGCAACAAAGAATGTCACATTCATTCTTAAATATTTCCTATTATACAAATTGGTACCACAGTGTTGTTTTGTTTTTGTTTTTTATAAACTCATTCACTGCTCTTCATTTAAAGTTTCACATTTTAAGGTCATATAATGAAAATTAAGTGTTTTTCCCAGTTTGCTTTTTGTTTCCACAAGATTTGATGTCACCACAGAAGCCATAGAGGTAGATACGATATGATGATACATGCCAAACCATTCCTATCTTGGCATCCGTGTATACAGTTGCATGCCTTTTTTTATACCATCCATCATATTATATGGCAATTAATCATTAGATATAAATATTTTCTACTAGACTCTAAGCTCCTAGGGGCTAGAAATGCTATTTTTCTCATTTCTATGTTCTAGCATGAATACTGGTTTATCACATCTTTAAAATATGTGAACCACTTTGCTTAATAAATTAATTAAAATATTGCTCTCACAGAACAAAGAGTTCTGATTTGAGATGTGAATAAAGATGAAATGTGAAATGCTGACAGACAGGATCTGTAGCATTCGATGGCGAGGAGACTGTTCATATAATCAGACTGATTTCCTAAAGCTGATGCCTTGAACACAACATTAGGCAACTAAGCACTTCACGAGTCCCATGTCATGTTCACACCACACACACACACACACACTCACACACATTCACCTTTCCTGCCTTTACCAAAACATAGAATAAAGTCTCAGTAGATATTATTTTCTATTGGTATTCTGCATATTAGATTACTGGGTAGGTGTGTAACTTAGAGGGGACACAATTTCTAGGCCTGTCTTTGATAACTTGTCAATTTTATTCCTCATTCTCAACTCTGAATTCCTAAAAAACTTGGCATTAGTAAGAGAATTATGTAACAAAGGCATATCTATGAAATCAGTTTACTGTTTTAGATAAACACCTTATTTAACTTTACATGTTTTAAAGAATTTGCACAAACTCCTCATTTCATTCTATTACCTCATTTAAGACTCAAGTGCCAAAGCAGGTGATGAGGGTAGGGAAAAGAGGCTAAGATAGGTACTGGGCCAAGAATCTCAAGACCATTGAGATATTTTGATCTCTGGACTGACATTAGCTCAGACGGGCCTTACCCTTTGGCTTCACTTTTTGGTGGGAAAGATTTGGGACCCAAGATGAAGTGAACTATAAGCTATTATTTAGATGCCTAATCAGCACCCTGCTATCCTTTCCAAATTGAATTCTAATTTTTTTCAGGGTCCTTCTTCTTCTTTTTTTTTTTTGGTGAAGACTAGCCCTGAGCTAACATCCATTGCCAATCCTCCTCTTTTTTGCTGAGGAAGACTGGCCCAGGGCTAACATCCGTGCCCATCTACCTCTACTTTATATGGCTGCTGCCACAGCATGGCTTGACAAGAGGTGCGTCTGTCCACACAGAGGATCCGAACCTGCGAATCCCGGGCCACCAAAGTAGAGCGCTTGAATTTAACCGCTATGCCACGGGGCCAGCCCCAGGGTCCTTCCCTCTTTAACACAGTGATTCAGGAAACACTGGCCAACCCCTAGCTCCAAAAGTGACCCTGATTGGACAAAGGATAATGTCCTAAACTTTTCAATCATTGGTTTAAGAACATTAGCCAATGTTAGACCATGGCAAATCCAGAGGGATTGCTTCAGAAATGGACATATGATTATGGAAAACAGTATGGGGGATACTCAAAAAATTAAAAACAGAACTACCATATGATCCAGCAATTCCACTTCTGAGAATATATCAAAGGGAAACAAAAACACTAACTTGAAAAGATATCTGCACTCTCATGTTTATAGAAGCATTGTTTACAATAGCCAAGAAATGCAAACAACCTAAGTGCCCATCAACAGATGAATAAATAAACAATTAGTGGTATGTCTATACTCAGTGGAATATTATTCAGCCACAAAAAAGAGGAAATTCTGTCATTTGTGACAATATAGATGGATCCTGAGGGCATTATGTTAAATGAACTAAGTCACACAGAGAAACAAAAATACTGTATGATCTCCCTTACATGTACAATCTAAAAAAAAAAAGCCAAAAACTCACAAAAAAAAGAGATGAAATTTGTGGTTACCAAAGGGAGGGGGTGGGGGAGGGGAAAGGTGGTCAAAAGGTACAAACTTACAGTTATGAGATAAATAAGTACCAGGGATGTAATGCACAGCATGGTGATTATAGTTAACATTGCTGTATGATATACATGAAAGTTGAGAGTAAATCCTAAGAGTTCTCATCATTAGGAAAAAAATTCTTCCTTTCTTTTTTTGCTCTTTTTGTTATATCTACACATGTGACATGATGGATGCTACCTAAACTTATTACAATAATCATTTCACAACATATGTAAGTTAAACCATTATGCTGTACACCCTAAACTTATACAGTGATGTATGTCAATTATATCTCAATAAAACTGGAAATAAAAAGAAATGGGCATGTGACCTAAATCAGGTGATTTAGACTTGCAAAAAAGTTTGGGGGCAGGGGTGGCTTCTGGAAAAAGAAGCTTCCTTACTATCATAAGAGTGCTTATGCTCTCTCTTCCTCGGAATGATGCAGTGTGAGGATGCGAAGAGGATGTGAGGGCGTGAAGCCAGATTTCTGTTACCGGCCATTATGATGGAGGCACCTGAAGACAAAGCGAGCACAGGAAGGAATGTGCCGCTATGGGAAAGGAAGCTGAAACCCCTAGCTCATCTTCCAAATTATGTGAGCAAATACAGTCCCTGTTTAAGCTAGACTTAATTGGGTTTTCTATTACTACAGCTGAAGACATCCTTCTGCTATTTCCACTATGTGTTAGACGCTCTATTAAGCATTGCCTAACTTGATTTTTATTACAAACCAATGAGGTTGATTATCCACATTTTACATAGAAGAAAATAGAAGCTCAGGAGTGCCACACAATATGATTAGTGTAACACAGAAGAGCCGTCATTTTAAACAAGTGTGTTTGTTTTTCTTCACGCCAAAGCCTATGAGTTAAGTCGCTCCGCTTTGAAAAATAAGAAAAAAAGAAAAGGCCTAACAAATTATTTCAGTCTTCCTATATCAGCACTTTCATGGTTTATTAATAATTTTGAAAAGTTATATCTCACAAAAATGGATATGAAAACTTGGGCAGCTGGAGACCAAGTTAAACTTGCTCTATAGATATAGATTTACAACTACATCAGATACAAATATATATATAAGACCCACACACTTGCCTACAAAAGAAGAGGCATATAAAAATACATTCACAAAAAAGGGACCTCAATTTCAAATCATTCTTGTAAAATTAGTTATTTGTACCAGGAAAATATTACACAGCTGTATATAAATGTAGCTCATGACATGTTTAGGGTATTTTTGTAAATTTAATTTCAAAGGGTTATATCATTCATAACGAAAAGTATGAGTAAAGCATCAGGGCTGAAGTCATTCAAAAGTAGTGCTAAAGGAAATTGATATTTATGTAAATTGCATTATTCTTAAGAAAGGAAAAGTATAGCAAGAACCAGATTAATCTTGTCACCTCAATGTTTTATCGGAACTGATTAAAAATATGAATTTTTCCTGCTATTTGATAAAATTTCTCTTGTTGTATGTGTTTCTCTCATTAGTCTTTAAAAATAGTTCCAGTCATTTATTAAACAACAAAACCCAGACCTCTGACCCACCTCCCCTCCGCTTGCAAGTAATCTGTGTCCTCTCTTTGCCTTCCTTCTGTCTTCAGAGTTGCATGCTCAACTTTCGTTCACTCAGCTCCCAAATGTCTCACATTTCCCCTCACTGGGCTTTAGACATTGCTTTAACTACAGTGAAGTCATTTAGTTGGTAATTCCAACCAACACATATCTTCCCTACCTGACTTCCATTTGTTTTGAGAAATGTTCTCCTTCCTTCTAGGATGCCACACTCTCCCAGTATTCCTTCTGGCTGCTTCTTCTCAGTCTGCTTTTTCAGATTGCTCTTTGTCTATCCTTCAACGCCAGTTCCTCAAAGTTATGTCCTTGATTTTCTTTAATTCTCATTTGACAAATTCCACCTGAGCAGGGATCCCATCTACTCTCGTGCTTCACTGATCATCTACATGCTGACGACTCCAAGAGCTCCCACGTGGTGATCACATTGCTGCAATACTACAAGACAACAATCTCCAAGATATTCAATGAAAGAGAGACCAAAATGCCATGGCCTTGCCTAATTATCTAGTAATGAGTATTCTGTGAAATAAGAGAAGGAGGGCATTTCAGAGCTCCTTGGAAATGTTTAAAGAAAAAAAAGCAAGGATATCAATTCCTTTTTCCTTTTTAGATATAGCAAAGGTTCATTTTGCATATTCTCAGACCCAATTACCGTATATTTGGTAAAATCTAGAAAAAGAAATGCATTCAGAACAATCTGGTCTCTGCATTGCTTGGGAAAATCCTAGCCAACATTCTATTGGAACCTCTGTGCTGTTACTCACTCTGGATAAGGCTTTCTATGGTTGCCCATGTGAGAAACACCTTGATCACAAATCAGCACCTGCAATTCCAAGTGTCTGCTCTTGTGACTTTCAAATCTAGGCTCGTGTTATAAATTACTGTTTATTGCCTTTCCCTGTAGCATCCAAATATCTATGGCACATCTCCTGATCGGTAGTTACAGCGTTCACCAGCTTGATAACCTATGTCTTTGGGGTGTCTTGCAAGCCTGCCCACAGGGAATTTAAATGATGTCACAACCTCTATTTTAAGTCAGGTCATCCCAAGATATCCTCTAGAGAAAACCCATCCAGTTGTTTTTGCGTAACCCAGTAACAGAAACAGAGAGAAACTTACATTTATTTATATGGCATACAAAAGACAAAAAAAGGTTGTCAAAATATAATCTCAAAACCTTTGGGAAGTTACAATTGATTTCGCTGTGGTGAAATCTTTCCTTGAAGATACCAAGATAAGATTCTTCCTGACAGCAGAGCACCCATTCATTACAGATCCAGTGAAGGCTTGTTTATAGGGGATAGAAATCTTTACCCTTAGTGTCAGACCACTAGTTCGTTCTTCACAGTTGCTAGAGTCGTCCTTGTATTACAGCTACTTATGCATATGACTGTATTTCTAGACTGTGAACTCCTCAAAGTCAGAACCACCTCATATTATCAACTCCTGCCCCAGCATTTTGTGCAAAATGAAAGGACGCACTGGGAGAAGACACAGTGAGCTTGAACAATGCCACTATTATTTGGCAATCAACTTGGAAGCCTTATTTCCCCTGCACTGCGTTCAACAACAAAAAAATAATAATTAAATATATTTTAACAAACATAAATATTATTCTTATTTTAAATTGAGAAAAATATTGTATCATAAAATAAAATCAGAAAATTCAAATAAGTTGCTTTCTTTACTAAAAGTAGCCATCATTTTCTTCTTACTATAGTACCTTACACTGAACCTTAACCCTTGATAACTATTTTTTAAAATTATGTTGAATTAATGCACCTGATTTTTTGTGACCTAAATTTTCTCCATTTCTTTTCAATATAGGTCACTTTCAACATTCTACCACCAGTTAAATTATTATTCTTTTCATAAAATCCCAATACTAAATCAGATTTTGTAATCTTAAAAAAGTTCAGCTATTGCTATTATAATTTATCATCTTACTTCTGTTTTTCCTTAGCACTGAAACATTACATATTATTGCAATATAACAAAATAAAAGAAAATATCCTAGGGGATGCCAATTCTGACCTTATGGAGAAAGGCATAAAAGTTGTTTTCATTTCTTGCACATAACATCCTGAAAACAAAAGTTAGCTCCTTCTGGAAACCCACATTTTAGTCACTTAGTAATGGAGGCTTTATAATTCAACGATAATTTCCCATTCTGAAAATGAGGCTAGATTTCCATCACTTCTTTGATTTGTGTGTTTTGTGGCATTGATCACACACAGAGGGTATATTTGTCAGGCACCTTTCCTTGGAAGGCTTGAGGTTGCTTGTGGCCCAGAATTTTAGCTTTAGTCATCATTTAGTCATACTGTTCTGAATCAAGTTATATTTGACAGTTAGTTTCATACGATGAATTAATTTTCCAATTTTCTCTAATGGCCTTTTATATCTTGGGGTGGTTTTTAGCACATATTTGAGGTGGGAATGTCGTTTGGCCAAATGTATACAAACATTCAATTTATTCAACACATATTACTGATCTCCCGCTATTTTTCAGGCAGTGATCTAGGTAATGAGGAGAAAGCTGTGGATAAAACATACAAAATTTCTAGCCCTCATTGAGATTACATTTTAATAATCCATCACATAACTCCTTGGCAATTCTATCCCTTCCTAAGAGTGATCTCAATAGACAAGCATTTTAGGCACTTCTTTGTTTTAGGTATTTAATAAACTAAACATATAATGTTAAGATAAAACATAAACTGATGGGGGTACTGGCCAGCAAAGGGGACAGAATGGAGCAGTGGATAATAGTCTGGGATTTGCTCTCAGAAAAGTTTGGGCTTGTGTTCTAATCTTCTTCCTTATCTTGAGGTCTTGCTGAGGTATTTACTAAACCTCTCAAGTCATCGGGGTTTTTTTGGCTTTTTAATTTAATAATCCATTTTTTCAGAGTTTTCAGTATTCTGTAATTGTACAAGATATTTTAATTTTTACGATGTAGCAATTAACTCAGATAATAAGGATAATATAAAGATGTAGTCACTGCCTACTCCCTCCAAAAAACTTTAAAATCTAATTTGAGATGCAAAGTTCAATTAAAAAATCAAAGCCACGTGAAATCACTAAGTCACTTTCCACACAAAAATCACACAATTCTGATTTTCTAAGTGAAGTATGAAATCAAACGTTATGAAAATTATCCTTGATAAATTTCCACTGCTACAAAATTATCCCTATAGATTGATAAACCAGAAAAGCTAAACATTAGTATTTAGTATCTAAACATTAGAATTTGGTGTTTCTTTAAAGTCATTTTTTTTAGAAAATACATGCCTTAAGGATAGGAAATGTAATTGATGATGTGAGAGCAGAGTGTGATATGGAGTCAATTTTGGACGTGCTGCATTGGTTGGATCCAAAATTGAAGGATTCTGAGTAGCTAAGGGCATCACGTAAGAGCTGGCAAACAGGAACAGAAAGAGGTTCAGTAGAATGTGGATTAAAAATGAGAGGGGTAGTCCTCTGAAATATTACATAGACTGAGAAACTTTAAAGTAAGCTGTTATTTTCACGCCAACAAATTATTTTGCATCATGTAGCAATGAGGTCCCAGAAATTACATCTTCTTTACCGCTCAATGCCATTCATATCGTTTGGTTGCCTCTTAGATTCCTGTGAGGGGGATGGAATTAAACAGCTTGCAAATGCAATAATTTTCAGTTTCTTCCTGGCACCAAATCTGTGAAATGATCAATGATGAACTGCGTATCTTTCAATAAGTGAGTCTCCAGTGGGCAGTAAGCAGCAAACAGAGCACCCGTTTGACTGATTTGAAAGCTTAAGTGAAGGTTAAGAGTCTGTTCAATTTGTGGAGTTTCTGGAGAGTTGCAAACACTATTTACCATAATGCTAACTTCTCAGTGTGCTGGTATTTTGGCACACAAAGAGGTTTGAGGTGTTTCATAGCATGACATTCTCGTTAGTCAAGAGAACGTTGTGTGTGGGTTGCTATTATTGTCAATACAATCCATCTTTAAGATTTCTAGGGGCTGTTTGCTTATTTATGTTTATAAATCCCATCATATCTTTCCTTTATAGAGCTCAGCAAGAAATGAGATTTTGAGGAGTAGCTGTTTGAGACCTGATACAAATAACCCTTGTTCAGAAAATGTTTAACAAAGATGAAGTTGTGGGAGGAAGTAGGGTGTTGACTATTTTCCAAGAGAAATATCTCAAGACCTGAAATTTCTCTGTTGGATCAAACATGTAATGAACTCATCTAGAGAAAGTAATTTCACACCATCATAGTCAGTGGTTTTTACCAGCTAGAATATTTATTTAGTAGATAAGCAGATAAACTCAAAGTAAAACAGTTTAGTCATAATTTGAGGACCCAAATCTCAAGGATATGGCCATCTGCTATACATTGTTAAAGATTATTTAAAGGGGTTTCCCACATGGAGAGTGATATGAAGCATACTCATGGAAATAGAAATAATTGGAAGGGGAGTTTAAGGAGAAGGGATAAAAACATCTGACTTAATTCTTGTTTACGAGATGTCGATAGCAAGGAACAAAGCCACAGCCATAAATATGTTGTATGTTGTAGAGTACGAGTTTTGGAGTTTACATCTTGGTGCTCACCATTTCCAGGTTGGATGATGTTGAGCATGACATTTCACTTCTCTAAATCTTAAATATTCGTATTTACAAAATGGAGATAAAATGATATTGGGGAGATATTTACACAAGAGGGCACATAGAAAATATCTAGCTATAGGAAGTATTCAATGAATGGGTAGTGGCAATAGAAACAAAATTTAAATACATTGAATACATCGTACCTCTTATGGAATTACTTCTTTCGAAAATAGTATGATGCTACTTAAAACAATTAAGGACCTCATTTGTAAAATGAATCTTACATAAGGTTCTTATATATCTTATTTAAAGTTGTATTTTTCTGAGCAAAGGATGAAAAACATGCATGTGTCTATGATGCAAGTGCGATACCCAAGCAACAAATACTGTATAATGAGAAATTAAATATTCAATGCCTCAAATTTTCTCTGAACAAAATTTAATACAGACTCGCTAATTAACACTTGGGGAAGTGGAGATTTAATAGCAGCTCCAGGCAAAATGATCTCACTCAATTAAGATTATACAGTTTAAATTCCAGTTGTTGGGTTTACTTTCTGCTACCTGGAAAATATATTAACTTTGAAGTATTACTTAATGGACAAAAAATTCTTTATAAATAATTTAAAACTATGAAAAGCAGTCAATATTAAAGAAGTCAGGTGCAAATAATCGAGTGTTAAAATAATTAATAACCAGACATAAAAAATTATAAGCATAGTCCATAGAGAAGAATTCCATGATGACTCCTGTGCAGAAATAGTGCTGACCTGGGTTTTTCCCTAGTGTCTGCCATCCTAGACCTCTGGCTCTCTACACACGTCCACATCCCTCCCAAGCAGCCCAAGTCAAAAGACAAAACAAAATCACTGACCTTACACTCCTTACTTTTCAAAAGTAGTGAAAAATGAACACATTTGATATTTACTTGTATCCATTATAATTAAAGATGAAATTAAATATTAATGTGTTCAAATTTTATTGTGCATTTTAAATGAGGAAGGGAAATTGCTTTATAAATCTGGATCCGGTTTGGCCTCCATATAGTTGTTTAACCATTTTATCCTTACATACTAAAATTCTTCTGTATGTTATCCACAGATAAATCTACTTACTCCTTTTTTTAAAGAGTTGAAAGTGTTTTAACTGGCTGGGTGTGTATTTTAAATTTAATCAGGAAACAAAATTTTAAAAACCTAATTAAATAATTTTGATATGATGATATAAATATTAGATTCTTCAGAATTAATTGCCACCATTATATTCTATAGTCACAGTAGAAGTTCTCTAAATGTTGAACTTCTGAAAAAATAGAAGTTAGGTGGGGCCTTTGGAAGGTGCTTAGGTCATGAGGGTGGAGCCCTCATGAAAGGGATTAGTGCTCTTAAAAAAGAGACCCCACAGAGCTCCCTAGCACCTTCCACCTTGTGAGGATGCAGCAAGAAGTTAGAAGTCTCCAACCCAGAAGAGGTCACTCAGTTGACCATGCTGCCACCCTCATCTCAGATTTCCAGCTTCCGGAATTGTGAGAAATAAACTTCTGCTGCTTATCAGCTACCCAGTCTGTGGGTTATAGCAGCTCAAACAGACTGAGGCAAAAGCCATGTCCAGAACTTGGGGGTGAGCAAGAGGAGGAATCTTCTCATGTAAATCCTTGGAAAAATGAAGAAATGAAGAAAAGGCAAAGAGAGTTGGGAGTGGTGCTCCCAAGGCCAGGTGTTCATCTCCCTCTTTAACAAAAATGTAGGAAAAAGTCTTAAACAACCCGGCCTTGAGGATGTTACCAAACTTATCAGCACCCGTGTCAGAAGGAAACATGGCAAAATGATGAGTTACTTCTTCAAGTATCAGAATTATAACCACAGTCAAGGAGAACAAGAGCTCCAGGATTTTTAGAGACAGAGGGGATGAGGAACCCTGACATACCCATCTGACCTGCCTTGGGGCTCAGAGCAAACACCACTATGATGGTCTCCACACCCTTCCTCCTTCCCAAATTGGCTGGGACAAGGGCACTGAAGGTACATAAATCTGAGTAGTTTTAGGATGTCCATATCAACTACAGAGAAATATTTAACCCCTAAGCGTGAGGAATATGTAACCCGGTTTGGGCAGCTCTCCCTTTTAAACAGAGCTTTCCTTAAAGTCTAGTAAATAATGCTTCTGGATGGAAACATAATGGCAACCTGGAAAGAAAACCCACCACATCTTTCATCTTATCACATGGGAGTCACATGTCCCAAATTATCCATCCATTCTCTCTCCTCTGGATCCTTTTAGTAACTTAACAAGGTTGTATATTCTGTGACAGTATCCACTTCTTCACTGTCACGGTCTCCCACTGCAAATTAAAAACAGATGTTTGTTGCTTTCAAGCCAGATGCCAGCACGTCAGCAGGTGTTCTCGTCTATTTATTTGTACACAGAATATGCTGCAGCCTTGAATCACAATTAAGGTGTGTCTTCACCTTCTTCTCGTGTTCACTCCCTCTGTCTTTCCTTTTTCTTCTTCTGTAAACCTTTCCATAGACAAGATTTAAGCCATTTAGTCATTATTTGCGGGTTAAAATGGCCCCAAAACAATTGCCAAAATTAACTGCCATGTGGTTGCTAGGAAGTTGCTGTCTTATAATATTTTGCTAGGAAGTTTAGAAAATTGTTATTGCCTTAGAGACTTCAGTAATAAAATTTTGTTATATTCCATTCAAACTTCATTCCCCCTGATAACATATTTCAGTTTCAAAAGTTGACAATCTGGCCTTTCCACCAGCATTAAAATTCCCTCAAAGAGAAATCACCACTGGTGTCTCATTCCTTCGGATAACTTAAATATATTGATAGATCAGCTTAAATGATATTTACTGAAGTATACTAAAGTAATTATTAGATCCATCCTGAGTGTACAATTCTTTAATATCTCTTCTCAAATAATTAGTAATCGATAATCACAAATAAATATTTACTCAAAAGAGTAGACTTTAAAAAAAAGTTCTTCTTCCGAAATACTAGGGTTTAAAATGTATTACCAAAGTTGAAAGTGAACAGTCTTTATATAGGCTGAGGCTACTGGGGTTCTGTTTTTTTATTCAAAGCCACTGACCTTTTTTTTTTTTGTGGGGAAGACTAGCCCTGAGCTAACATCCATTGCCAATCCTCCCCTTTTTGCTGAGGAAGACTGGCCCTGGGCTAACATCTGTGCCAATCTTCCTCCACTTTATATGGGACGCCACCACGGCATGGCTGACAGGCAGTGTGTCTGCGGGCGCCCAGGATCCGAACTCGCGAACCCTAGGCTGCCAAGCGCAGACTAAACCGCTGCGCCACCAGCCGGCCCCCAAAGCCACTGACCTTTTGTAAAACCAATCACTCTCTGAGACAGGGATGCATGCTAGGGAAAAAATGGGGGAGTGAGAGCAAGTTTGCAAATTTGGTTGGCACCCTGCTGCTTCAGGATAGAGTTTTTAGTGCAGAGGTAACAACCTCTGGTACTGAGGAAAAAGTTCACCACTTGTGTCAACTAGCAGGTCATGATTTACTGCTCCTACTGCTTTCAAAAAAGAAAAGAAAAGAAAAATAAATTAGATTTCTGTTTCACAGATATTTTTAAAGCAAATATGTTGTATTTATGAACCAGTTAGCATAAATAAACATTGTATTCTTGACCTTGTTAAAACAATTTAACTTTGTGTCAAAAATAGAATTATTAGGGGGAGGGTCCCATGGTGTGGTATAGCGGTTAAGTTTGGCACGCTCCACTTTGGTGGCCCGGATTGAGGGTTTGGATCCCTGGTGTGGACTTACACCACTCATCAGCCATGCTGTGGTGGCGACCCACATACAAAATAGAGGAAGACTGGCACAGATGTTAGCTCAAGGCTAATCTTCATCAAGCAAAGAAAAAAAACGAGGAAGACTGGCAACAGATGTTAGCTCAGGGTGAATCTTCCTCAACAACAACAAAAAAAGTAGAATTATTAAGTAATTTTGCTGTATGTGTATGTGTAAATGTGTGTGTATGTGCAGAGTCCGTGGTAACAAAACAATCAAACAAACAAAATATACCACTGAATTTTATGTATAAAAGTGAGTGTTGTTTTTGTCTTTTTTAAGGAAGGAGGAATGAAGTGACAGCCAAGTGTTGGAAACACTCTCCCCGTGCTGGAATCATGACGCACCAGGTTTGGAATGAAGCTTAGAGATCTTTACTCCCTCTATACTCAAGGTGTGAATCTCCTCAATGATAAACCCATAAAGAGGCTTTTATGCCTGAGACTAAAATTACACAATGATGGAAAATATTTACCTTCCTAAACAAAGTTTTAATCTTAGTTAGACTCCTTGTTGTCCAATAGACTAAGTCTAAAATGTCTTTATTAATGTTCAGCGATAGCTAGGTAGTCTCTTCTCCAGTCTTAACAGCTCTGATTTTATCTGCTATCTCATACGACAGAGTTGCCTGCTCTGTGCCCTCTTTTAACATGGCCCAGGTAGCCTGTACTCCTCTTTGAATGGGATGCCCAGAAACAAACTCGTTTCCAGCTACAACCAATTGAGCCAAAATAGTAATACCTGCTGTTTATTGAAATAATACCAGCTTTATTATGTGCCAGACACTATGCTCTGCAACTTATGTACTCATCTCATTTAATCCTCTTAGCAACCCTATAAAGAAAACTCTATGAGGAAAAGAGTAAATTAAAAAACACTAAGTAAACTGCCCAAGAGCTCGTAGCTCCTGTTGGCGCAGCCTGGATTTACACCCGAGCAGGCTGACACCCAAGTCTCTGGAAGACAACATCACCACACTGTTCTCTTCTAAGCCCGATAAGTAAAAATAACTGATTCCACTGCTGCTAAATCTTTCTACGTCTTTATGCAGGTGTTCTTTTCCAACCAAACACAGGACAGTGCATTTAAACATTATCAAATACAATATTCTGAAATTTCACACAGAGGTTCTCACGCTTGAGTTGTGCTTTGGGTCGTGGTCCTGTGTGTAATGTTTCCATCATCCCCCTTGACTTCTTCATATCATCACCGGAAAGAGGGGGAGGGGCATATACATATATATCTTTTTCTAACTCATTGTACAAACTGTAGAAACAAAAGTGCCCAGAGAAACAAATGTCACCTGACATTTACCTTCAAGGTGATATCATGTATCAATATTTTTTTGCATACTGTCCTGTCATTCACTAATTTATCTAATTTTTTTCCACCTTTTCTATACAAATATCAAGAATCCATATCACTGACTTGTTAAACAATCCCTTTTTCTTCTCTTCCATGAATACTTCTTTCTCTGCTTGTTCAAACTTTCATTTTACCCCTGGCACCAACTCCTATTTTATAGACCACATTTTTGTAGAATATGGTTATTTTTACCCAAAGTCACACATACCATAGGAAAGAAATCAAATGTATTATACTCTGGGGAGTTCAACACATAAAAGAGTGCCATCCTTTCTTTAACTTTTTGTGACTTTGCTTTTTCATACTGTTTTATTGAACATATTTTATTATAGTCTTGATAACCACAATGGCAAAAAATAAAAAATGTTGTTGAAAATCCCGTTTTTAGAAAATGTGTTCAGCTCCCACTCTGCCCCTTGGGTTCTTTGGGATTTCCATTCCCAGGGATTCTCAATGTCTTTTCCTCCGGAAGTTACTAGGGATTACCAAAACAACAACAGCAAAACAACAACAGAACAAACAACAAACAAACCAAAAGTGGGTTTGCTGCCCAGTTAAGATTGGGAAATTCTAAACTAAATTGTCTAGGCTAAACAAACTTCTAGACTTCTTGACCTCTCATAAACCATAATATGCTAATGTGATTTTGAATCTCCAACACTGCAATAAAGGGGTTAGTGTCTTTAATTAATAATAACCACAAATATTCAAATATGCAAATTTCCACCAAAAATTCAAATTCAAATAACCACAGAGTTCCAAAAGAGGAAAAGGTTAAATGTACAAATTTATTATGGAAGTCACCACTATTAGTTAACTGAGAAATATACCTGCATCCATTTTCAGATACTTTGTAAAAATGTCTAGGTTTCAATACTGATTCTATTTTCCTTAGTACAGAAAAAAATTAACTCTGAATTTAAGAAAAATGATATGCAATAAACATATACATAGATATCAACTATTTGATACAAGATAAGGCATTATTTCTATACCCCGCCCCCCCAATTTAGAACAGGCCAAAGGGAGAAACAGGTTGTTCAAAAATGCCTACTCACTGTATTCTGTTCTATTATATAGAGAAAGTTATATATTACATTAGCCAATTATTCATTCAATTATTCCTTGATAATCAAGGAGAGGGTAAAGGAGAGATGTGCTGTGTCCACACACCACTGTATTGAAGCACCTTAAGTCAAGATTCATATGGAACTTTCCTTTGCAGTAACGAGTTGTACTTATGTACTAACAGTGCTGAAATGGAGCCAAGAGAACTGGGATAGCTAATTTCCAAAAGAAGTAGGGAAAGAGCACAATTCTTCTCCTTGCAAAAGTCAGTGAGGTGACTTGTACACCTTGATATGTCTTTGGAGGAGGAAAAATGTGTACATGTAGCCCTTGAAATGGGCCTTGGGAGCTCATGCATTTAATTACTGTCAAATCCCTAGAAAGCTACAATGACTTTTCATAAAATATTCAAATATACACTTGTGAGGTCATCTCGTTAACAGATCTGGACACTGTCTTGTCAGGAATGTTATAACAACATAGGTAAGGTGACACGTGACATTGTCTTATAGGAAACTCATTTGGCCATCTGCCTACCTGAGCAGATATTGTGCTTTTCTTTTCTGTAATGTCCCTCATAAAGAGCAGAAAAATGCTATTTGCGCTCATCTGTGATACTGGAAGTCGACAGCGAGCTCTAGACTTCACCACTTAGAATAATTCAGTTTCCACAGCATTTATGAAAATAAAAATTATTGCATTATTTTCCAAAAAGAACTAAGATGCCATGTTCTGAGCTAGTAATCAGTGCTTTGGGAAAGATTACTTTAGTGAAAAATGAACAGTAAAATTTTCACAAAGATATTGAGTAATGTATCAGGAGTTAAGTCTTCCTCTCTTTTCACACAGGATAAGGTATGCAGGTGTAAACCACGTGTAAATTGGTTTGAAATAGATAAAAAGAAAAATCCCCATAGGAAGCCCGGGATGGAAGATTGTTAGTCTGATGCTAGAAGTAACCACGGAGAACAAGAATGATGGCAACTTGTTATCTACTTGACTCAGGGGCACTCTTAAATAAACGATCTCATTTAATCCTAACAACCTCCCATTGGAGTAAATATTACCACCATGCTATCTTCATTTGGTTTAGTAAATTTTTAAGGTCACAGAAGTAGGAAATTTGGAACCAGAATTCAAACAGAAGTCTGTATGACTTCAAAACCCAGCCTCTTTCCTTTACAGTATTTGGAAAGATTTTCCGCATAGTACACTGGTGAGAAGTTGGTCTCTTCCCACTAAAAATCAGGGGATTCTGTGAAATCTCTCCTTGAGGCAAAAGTACAGAGACAACAGTATCTTGAATCAAGAATCCATAGGCCTTCGAATTCGAGCCTTCACAGGTATGTGGCATAATAAGAAGGGGATCTGTAACCTACAGAATTTAGAGCAGAATATAAGAGCAAATATTGTTGGAGCTATAGAAACATAGCTGATGAAGAACCGTTATTTCAAATCTGAATGTTGAGCAAGGAAAGACATTGATAATCCTATACAATCACTGTATTACTGTTAATATAAAGAAACTGCTAATTTGCATTAATCAAAAGGTGGACTAAAATGTCTACCTCTCTGAAGGAAATTAAGAGAATAACAGGAAAAGAGATGTTGAGAAGTAGACAAGCATCCAGCCAGAGATATTGCCTCATCCCGGTCTGATCAAAGGTTTTATTACTACCCTAATTAGGAACGTTTAACAGTAGGTTACATATGTTGTTCAACAGTAAGGTTTCAGCCTTTCATCAATCCTTTTGAAACCTTTATTAAATCTTTTGAAAGCCCCAAATTGAAAGAAACCATTTGGGTCTACTTGGCTTGGATAGATCTACCTACTTACCTGTGAAGTCAAGATGCTGATGTCCTGATTAATCTCATACAATAGGCTCGCATAGGTCACAGTCTAGGTGCTACTTAGATTAAAGTATGCATACTTCTTGAAATTAAATATTTGGAATGAATTTTACTTTTCTATATTATCAAATATGAAAAATACTTCAATATATGAAAATGTTCCAAATTAAAATGCACATGCAACTTAACCAAGTTAAGTGTTCACTACACAGCATGAATATAACTTTTTAAAACAGTGCAACTAACAACCTAGTGGGTTTCTGATATATCCTTGACAAGAATTAGACTAATCAGGAAAGGAAATATAATTGGGCAATTTAGTATAAAAATAAGTTAAATTAAACCAAATTATCTCAAACTTTAATCCTACTTTAAAATTTCTTTTTACCAAAAGCAAAGAAAATAGGCAGTTCTTAGACTGTGGTCTAATAATTAAAAGTATATTTTTTTACTGCTGTAGTTACAAATACAATTAAATTGGTTGATGTTCAAATCTAACTAAGTCTATTTGTTTCAGAAATTTGCTTTGAAAGTACTAATGCAGTTTATTAATTGTTCTTTTTTTAGATATGTGACACTTTAAGACAAAAAAGGAAAGAAAAAGCATATAGTATTACTATTACATGGCTTCTTTTTAAAAAAACTTTTGTTGAGAAAGAACACAGAATGCCAAGACTGACATAGAATTGATTCCTATATTGGCTGGGAAATGTAATCTAGATGACCTATAAAAACCCTTAAAGAATCTTATTATTCTAGTATCTGGTGCATGTTTGTGGGAGAAGGGTATTTTCTAAATTTCAGTTCTATTTCACAATGAAATCATCTACTCAGAACTGTATGGCATAACTGTATCCCATCACTTCAACCCAAAAATAAATATCGAATGTATTTGTATATAGTTTATTTGTGTGGTTCCAATCAGTTGCTATAAAGGTACAGGAAGAAGTAACTTTAAAAAAGGAAATGAAGTATATGTGTTGGTGGTGGTGAGTATTTTTCTTTTAGCTTTTAACTCGGACACAAAGTCCAAAATCATCCTTATACTGTGAAGAGCTTTCTAGGATCACAGAAAAATCAATTTGCAAGGAGACGACTATAATCCAGATTAGGTTACTTGCAAATTTTCTACTCTCTCAGTGGCATGCTTCAAGATAGAATCCCTTCTACTAAGTCTATAAATTCAAGGAATGAGTCTTAGAAAAGTAATTACTATGAGATGCATGAAATTCTCACACAAAACAAGAAAATACTTGACACTTGCTTCATGGAAAGCAAAAGATAAAATCTTCCTGAAAAATATAAAAGGTCATCTCCCTTTAGGGGAATTCTAATTGTGAATTAGAAAATGTGGCTGTGTGCCCACTCATGATAAATGCTGCATTCTCATAAGGAAGATTGAAGAATTGCTAGTTGAAGGACTGGAACAGCGAGGTGTAGTCAACTTCCTGCTGCCTGAAAGCTAACATGCACTGTCTGTGAGTCTGCACTGGTGACAGGCAACCTGGCTGGTGCAGGTCTGTCCTGCCATAGCTCAGGGGCAAAGGGGTGGCCGCCATTCCAGAGTCACTGGGTGACTTGCCAGGGAATATGCATGAGAAGTTAATTTGCAAGGATTCAGTGAAAAGTTAAGTGTTTTGATGAGGAAGCCTGAAATAACAAGAAGGGAGGAGTAAGGAAATGGGATAAATATACCAGAATCCTTGATTACTCTGCAAATACTGCAGGCATCGAAGTTTAGCTTTTCCTTAAAGCTTGTGGTTTTATTTCCTTGCATATTTTTTTTTTTTTTTTTTTTTTTGTGGGGAAGACCAGCCCTGAGCTAACATCCGTCGCCAATCCTCCCCTTTTTGCTGAGGAAGACTGGCCCTGAGCTAACATCGTGCCCATCTTCCTCCACTTTATATGGGACGCCGCCACGGCATGACTGACAGGCAGTGCGTCGGCGGGCGCCCGGGATCCGAACTCGCGAACCCCGGGCTGCCAAGCGCGGACTAAACCGCTGCGCCACCGGGCGGCCCTACCTTGCATATTTTAAGCATGACATGGGCCACTGAGAGAAGGGAGTCAAAATCATTCACACAGTTTATTTTAAATGGAAAATAGTTCATGAGCAGATTTCCTCTAACAACTTTAAAAAATAATTTTATGCCTCCATTTTGAAGAGCTTTTAAATGCTTTTGTTAGCAACAAACCTTCTAATTTACTTGTAGACCATAAATGGTTTTCTACATCTAATCAGTCTTATTCACTAGCTTTACCTTGATTCTTTCTATACGAAAAAAAAAAAAAAAGCCAAAAGCAAATCACTTCAGAAATGAAATAAAAAAGCACAACAATGTAGGTTTTTCTCCCCCATATCTTTATTATCCCTGAAAGTGTAGTACTATTTAATTAACTCTGATATATAGTATATTCTCTTCTGGAAAAGAATCTGCCATTTAACATCCACAAGTAAGACAATGGCTATGAATAATACCTTCAGATGTAAAAAATGAAATCTCTGAAGAGGATTCATAATTCTTTTTTCTTTTTAATTGAATCTCTCCAAATTGTACCAATGGTTTCAACTGAAAATGTGTACTCAGCACATGAATAAGTAGAACTACACAACCTCTCACAAAGGATTTGCCTGTACAAGTTGGTCAGGAACCTTGGAACTACACATGGTACCCAAATGATGTGCGTGTGCATGTGTGCTCATGTGCGTGCATGTGTTTTTCTTCACAAACATCTGAGTCTAGTATTGAAAAAGGAATAACAGACAATAAGAATTCAGTGAAAATAATAAAACAGTGCAAAAGGAAAAGGCAGAGGTGGAAGAAACATCGCATGAGGAATTAGAAGACCTAAGTGTAGACCTTGGATCAACCCTTAGTCATGTGATCTTGGGCAATCACTTAACGTCTCAGATACTCAGTTTCTTATCTATAAAATAAATGCAATAAGAGACCACGTTTTCCTTATGGGATTCTTAGGAGGATAAAATTCAACAATACATGTAAATGTATTTCGGAAACTACTAAGTGCTATACACATTATCTGTTTCCTGTAAATTCAGTTGATAGTGTCTGACGTTCATGTCTTTGGATCTCAGTTTTCTCATCAGTAAAATGAAAGAAGTGGGGTTAAATGCTCTCTCGGGGTTGTTAGAAGATCCAAATGTAAATTAAAAAAAAAAAATACAAAATAGGTCATGGGCTGAAGGCATGAGATAAGGCAGTTGTATAGTCAAAGAGAAAGGATCAAAAATACAGAGGAGGAATGAAAGCCATGTGCTGGGCTACCATTGTGGAGAGGAGGAGGTGGCAATGAATAGAGGAAGCCAAAAAAAAGGATGTATTAATTATGAATTTGAAGCAATGGAATCAAGTCATATATTGATTAGAGGTAGATAATAAATGCTATATTATATTATTATTAGAATCTGCCTTCACCTAGATGTCATTAGTTGTAGCTTCTAGGTTCTAAAATACTTTCTGGCACAAAGACATCAAATCATATGACCAATAGCCAGGAAAGAGGTCAGGTTTCCAAGCAGAGCACTGTAAATTCAAATCAGAAAACAGCTTAAATACAGCTGGTATCTGGTTTTAGTTGGGTAGAAAAAATGCAGAGTTTTCTCAAAAGGAAATAAAGAAAATAGGCAATAGAAGAAGTCCATTCATTAACGGGCTGTGTGAAAATCTACCAAGGATCTATTACCCATTATGCTGTGGTCGGCCTAAAAAGTGGGTTACTCACACAAAATTGAAGTTAGCTATTCTAAAAAATATATTTATTAACTACTTACTGTGCGCCACAAATTATCTAATTCTCACAGCAACCTTATGAGATATAGATAAGGCAATAAAAGCTTAGAGAAGTTAATTACTTGTCTAAAGTAATAGCATGGGTGAGGAGTAGAATAAGACTTTGGCCACAGCAGTCTTGATTCTTATTCACTAAGCATGTTGCCTTTCTAAGGCAGTAAGAGGCCAAGTTGCATGACCAGCCTCTGCTCTTGTCTGTGTATCTGGTCCCTGTGGTCACCAAGAGCTCATCCTCAGGGAAATTGTATTCTTCTATCTCTTCCAAAATGTAGTAAGAACTTCTTTTCTGATTAGTTGATTAAATACTTAATAAGAGCT
Organism: Tapirus indicus; assembly: GCA_031878705.1. Taxonomy (NCBI): domain Eukaryota; kingdom Metazoa; phylum Chordata; class Mammalia; order Perissodactyla; family Tapiridae; genus Tapirus; species Tapirus indicus. The sequence continues at coordinate 161,849,239 of CM062917.1, read as the reverse complement.
TGGTACTTAACAAATCTCCTACCTTGCCCTTTGGTTGATGTGTAGAATTCATAGAATAAAAGGCATTTGCCTTGTCTATTAATGTGGATATTAGAGGGGAAATATAAGAATCTGAGAAATACACTTGGGCCCAAGATGTTTAAGGCATGATAACCAAATAGGATCTGCAAGGACAAACATCTCTGAATAACTCTCAGGGCGAGTGTTCCATTTATAGGCTCACTGTCACCATCTTTCCTGAAAATCCATCCACAGCTTGTGAAGGGAATGGAGAACATGGGTTCGAGGCAAAAATGAAAGATTTTGTGATGTGGCAAAGAAGGAAAACCTCTATAAACTTTTCTCAGAATTAATTCCTTTGAACTGGTCTTAAGATATTGCATTGCCTGTTCCCATGATGCTAGCAGGCACCTTGAGATCAAGAGGTTTACTTAAATTCTGTGAACCCAACAGTTTTCTGGCTGTACTATATTATCCTATCACTCCAGGGAAGCCAGGACTATTAAGAATGTTTCCAGGTACCAGCAACTGGCAGTAAATGAATATTGATTGGATAATTTCTATGTGGCAATTTCTTGAACATGCTCTCTGGAGGATAGTGAGAAGGAGGCAATGTATTCTGTGTCTCAGGGATCTAATTGTCTGCAGTATTAACAATACCATAAGATGAGTCTCGAAGTTCTCAAACGAACTCAAGGTAAGAGCTGTGAGAGGTCAGAGTGCAAGGGTTTGGACATCTTCTTTGAGCACGTGGCTTTCACTTGACCTTGAAGGATGGGTAAGATTTAAAGGAAAGGAAAGAATGAGACCTTCCAGGCATGAGGAATTGCAAGAATAAATTTCCAGAATTGGTAACACTGGTCATATTCAGGAAACTGGAATAAAATAAACTTCTGGTTGGACCAGAGGGTCTATATTGCAGAGGACGGACCTAAAAACTTAACTGAGAACTGAATCAGTTAGTTAACTTGTCCATATTTCTTATAGAGTCAAATAAACATCATTTTTAACCCCGTGTCCGCCACTAGCTTTGTAACCTTGGACAAGTTAATTTCTCTAAAACTCTATTTTCTACCTGTGATATAAGGATGATTGCTCACAGAGTGGGAGAGTAAGTGTGATTTTCTACATAAAGAATCTAAGAGTGTCTGGTGTGTAGTTTAGACATCTACATCCTGTTTTGAGTGATAATAACAAATACAATCATAGGATTGGATTATATCCTCACTAAACTGAATTTTAGTTTTAATAAATGGATTGAACTGTGAAATTCTTTTAGTGTTCTATAGGAAGCATATAAAATTTAAGCCTAGAAATTTAAATTCAGTTTTAGCTACAGATTTAGTAAAAATGAGCTTTTAGCAACTGCACTTTTTGTTTCTTCCTCACACAAATGAAAGATAATGTCCCTAAAATTTGACTGAGGTTTCAAGGACATGAACAGTAGCACTAACAATAATTTAAATAATGTTAAATTATAGGTGTCATTAATTGTTGAGACAAAGCTCTGTCTTAATAAATTTCTCTTTTAGGTTATATTATTGTTGACACATTTAGCATTTATTATATATTTTTCTTTAAACATGTCACATTGTTCCTCATTCAATTTACTTTTAGTTCCACTTATGAAGTATACATTTTATAAATTACCCTAACATGTACATATTCTATATTTAGAATTTAAAATTGAAGAGCTAATGTGTTTAATCACTTAAAACAAACTTTAATTAGTGGAAGCCATGATTCTTATTTTAAAAACTTAGCCAGTCCAAAAAAAAATGCCTTTAAAATACAAGTAAAATGTATTTCATTACTATCCCTTTCTCTGAAAGAAAAAGTCATTCAGATCTAAAAAAATCTATCAGGATTTGGGAGTACTTTATATCAGTCCTATAAGAGCTAGGACAGCTTCATGCCTATTCAAATCCTCTGTCACAGTAGTCAGTGGAAATAATAGTAATTTTTAAATAAGTCAATAAGATAAAAGATTCAAACATGTTTTTGGAGGGAGAGATAACTCTTATTAACAAACAAGTTGTTGGAATTTTCACATCAATCATTTTTACCATCAGTGTATAAACTACTGTTATGCAAGATGATATTGTAATTTTTTCCTAAGCAGAACCTTTCTGTTCTGACACGTGTCCTATACTTTCAAAATGGTTCCTTTTTCTTGTGCCTGCCATTAAGGTACATTACACTTGTGAAGCTTAGCTATTGCCTTATTTAAAAGGCACCCCAAGACCTTATTGACCTAGAGGGGGAAGGCCTCCTCCACTGTCTTCTACAGAAGTGCCTATTATTAAAGAAAATATAGAGGGCTATTTAGAAGTCACTATTACAATTCTCAAGGAAACCTGGGAGGAGGTGGGCAATTTCTTTCTGCCTTTTACATTATAAGGCAGATGCATTTTTTAAAATGTTTTCATTTATAATATATAAATGGCACTGTGGTTGTGATCTCAAGGAATGTTTCATTTACTTCCATATTTAATAAATGCCCACTCTTCATGAATTCTTCAGGTGATACAAACACGAATGAGAAAGGAAATCAAGGTCCCTCAAGTTGACATAAGAGAAGTGGGAGACCAATATATAATCAAATAATGACAGCAGAGTGCATTGAAATGCTAAAATAGAGATATGTGTTAAGTGCTGCTGGAGTCCAGCGGTGGGAGTGGCTGACGTTTTCTTGGTTAGGAAAGGATGAAGGGAAGGTCGGGAACTTCACTTTAAAGATGTCAAGCCTCACTCTTGTAACATGATAAGTGACACCTTTTCACCTCTACTCAGCTGACAAAAAACTCTCATTGCTTACTCCTACTCTACTGTAGCAGGATTCTGAAGGGATTCAGGGATGGCCAGCTGGAGTGGACCTCGGGTTGATAGCTGTGAGCAGTATCAGTAACAGCATCTCAGAATGAATCCCCAAAACTGAAGAATTCTTAGCCGTATAAGAAATGCTTATAAAATGTTTAGCCAAATATATATACATACCATCTGGTTATATTACGTAATAAATGACCTGACTCTTTACAACATCTATTGAGAGTAACGTATATAATCTCATTTGTATTTGCATAGACTCACTGGCATTGAAAAGACGCCATCAAGCAAGATGGCTTACTTAATGCATTTCCCACCTGTGTACATCTTCACTCAGTGGAAGCAAGACAGAATCAGATAACAGTCTAACGACCTTGCAAAGGAATTCAGCAATTGGCAATGGGAATAATATAATAGCCAAATCTCAGCTGAAATTGACTGCAGTATTTGCTCCTGTTTCACTAGAAAATGGTAACATTTCTGCAAGCAAATAAAGGCACTTTAATTGATGAAAGATAATTATTCATTTTAAATACTGAAAAAAGGACTTAAAGTATAATTTGTGATAAGGGATTAAATGACCAAATGTGCAGATGTGTAAATGTGTGTGGTTGTGCAGAGAGGAGGGGAGACAGCTAAATGACATCTTTTTAACAGAATTGTGTCATTCTTAGTATGTAATTTAGAGGACACCTTAACAGCCTATCCCAAATATATGAAACATGTTTATTGGAAGTAGAATGAAATGATCTTTAACATTTCATAAAACAAGGAGAATGGATGGTTAACAATGGGCTGAAATATGGTTGAACTAAATATCAAAATTTGATAGTCAAGAGAATATTCTACTATAGATGAGCCTTCTGTGGCAAGCAATAGAATGCCTTATAAATAGGAAATAGAATTAGATTTTCCTGGTTTTATAGTTCTAAAAATAGTATTTCATATGCATTTTTCATTAGTTTTGTGAGACAGGAAATATTTGAAAAACCCTAACACAGCAAACACACCCCATAGGTTGTTAGCATCTGAGAAACCGATCAGAGGCACAGAGTCCAGATGTGGTTATTATAATCGTTCAACTATGCTGATATTTAATAACCTTCAAAAGCATCTTCATTCGCATCCTGAGAGTAGCAGTGACTTTTCATTAGTGAAATAAGTTTCATTAGTGAAGCAAGACACGTGGACTTGCTAAGATACCACTGGGGGCCTCTGCCTCGCTTGGACAGCGTTCCAGACTTAGTGGGCCTGGTCACCTCTACTCTTCACGCTGCTTCAGCCTGTGAATTCCATCAGGTCCCATGAGCAACCTCTTCCAGAGGACACTTTGGCCTGATTCCAACTAGCTGGTAACTAAATCCCGCTAATAGAAAATGGTTGTATCGGTCTAAATGAAATTTTAATGCACGGTGCTTATCAAAGTACCCAAAAAGACAAAAAGCTGGGATTTCATTAAACTCTCAATGTAGATTTTATGACTTTTTCTGCTTGGTTGCTAAGAAAAATTTGAATGTGATGTGTAGTAGAATTTGATTTCCATGATTTGCTGTCATCGTAACCTGAGATGACATTACAACTGGGCTATAGAAGAACTATAACTCTCACCTATAACAAAAGATACCAAGGGATGATGAAAAGGAAGTTGTCACCTGTGGACAACCTAACTGGCTTTGGTCAGTGTGTAACACACACTCACGCACATGCACACAGAGCATGTGAATATCCAGGTTTGTCTAACTAGTGAGCTAGGAAATGTTTAATGAGTTAATTAATAAAGTACTATGTAGTAGCAAGTCTCCTGGATTAAATATTAGATATTTGGGCTCCAGTCTAATTCTAGTATGATTTGAGCCACAGGTAATTTCCCGTAAAGCCTTTTATTTCCTGAGAATTCTGGACTCTATGACTTATTTGGCTACTTTCAACCCAAAAAGTCAGTACATTTTACAAAAAAATGCGATAGAGACCCCTAACTATAGTATACTTTAATAGACAACGTTTCTGGAACAACCTTACAGAATATAGTGAGATTCACCTGCCATCGTTCCTTCCCTTGAAACTACTACCCAGTACCAAAAAATGGACATCTTAATCAGTTTTAGAACAGTCTTGTAGACTTCTTGCCTGGGAAGGTAGCAACATATTGTCTCTACCTTCTCTCCTCCTGCCCTCTTTTTCATTCCTTACCTTCTTAAAAGTTTCTCTCTTTTCGTAATCCAAATGTCAGGAATGAGTTTGGCCTACAATTCTCCCCCTTACAGCTTTAATGGTACTGTCGGGAGAAATGTCAGAAAACATGGATATCAATCAAATAGATCATTTGATAAAAAAGAAAACATCATTACATGCAATTACATTAATTTAAATTATATGTTGCTTTGAAATATTTCATCCCAGTAGTACAGGGATGTCCATATGCCTACTCCAAATCTTAATATTTATACAATTTTAGAAGGGTTATTTTCCTTGTTTGTTTAATCAACCGGAATAATCTGAAAAAAGCCTGGCCACATAGAGCAAGATCCCTCAAGTCTCATACTCCCGCGTTTCTCTTTCAGGTGGCATTATCTGTATGGGAAGCTAATCCTTTTCACTGAGGGAACTGAGATTTACAAAACAGTGCCAGCTCACAAAGGTCAGATCTCACTAACTCTCTTCATCTCCCTGCTGCCCTCTTTGCCCCATAAATATTATGCTTTGCTTCCTAAATAAATCGTGCAGCCATTCTTATGAGTGATGTTTGTTTCGGGCAAACATCAGTTCCAGTGAAATGATTAGAATTTTCAACAATCTTGTCTTCTCTATATGAATTTTTCTCACTGGATCTTCTTAAATGCCTTGGGATTTCTGTCATGCTCCTTTGGTTTCTGGGGTGTTATGTTCAGAAGGATAGAGATGCATAAGTAAAAGAAAGTAAAAGAAATTGAACAAGGGAAATTAACATTTATTAAGCATCTATCATAATACTGGTGCTGTTATACATTATTTACTTGCACTGTTTTATTGCTCTTACTATCAGAACTGTGAAGTAATTACTATTTCCCTCATTTCATGAATGAGTGTGTTAAATCTAGATGAGATTGAGTAATTTATCCAAAGTCACACAGCTAGAAAGGGTCAAAGCCAGAAATCGACAGCATGTGGGTCTAGATGCAGTCCCCTGACTTTCCACTGTGCTTTGCTGCCTCCTCTATCTCCTTCATCTAAATACTTCAAAGGAACACAATACTTTTAGGTTATATTGGTATCTTTAAAGTAAGTTTTTAATTGCAACTTGAGAAAAAAAAGTCCGACATTATACATCAGGAAAAGTTTTCACAGCAAAAAATCCTATTGCTTCATGCACTTGTTGAAAGAATATTTGCTGGAATTCAGTCAACATTGCTGACATAATATTGGTATCTAACGAAGTCATTAGGTGTTTCTATTTAACGTAGCCGATTAAGAATTATAGGTGTGGAAAAAATAGGTGTCTTTTCAGTGTGTATTACCTGTTAGCCACTAAGCTTCAGCTTTACACACATTAATCACTTATTCTTTGCAACACTTCTATAAGTGTATTAGCGTCCCTTTGTGCAAAAGCAGGTTGTGTGACTCTGAAATAAGACGAGTCACTCAGGTCACCCAGATATCATCTGGCAGAGCCCCAATATGTGCTCAGGCCTTCTGACACCACAGCCTGTGCTTTCTGTGTGTGTGTGTGTGAGGAAGACCAGCCCTGAGCTAACATCCATTGCTAATCCTCCTCTTTTTGCTGAGGAAGACTGGCCCTGGGCTGACATCCGTGCCCATCTTCCTCTACTTTATATGGGACGCCGCCACGGCATGGCTGACAAGCAGTGCATCTGTCCGCGCCTGGGAACCGAACCTGCAAAACCCCAGGCCGCCAAAACAGAGTCCGCGAACCTAACCACTACGCCACCGGGCCAACCCCCCCAGCCTGTGCTTTTAAAGCTACAGTGGACTATCCCTCACATATCACACCACATGCTCACACCACACACTTTGGAAGATGATTATATTAAATGTAATACTATTTTATACTCTTTCATTGTTCTCTAAATTTTCATGTATAAAAGCATATCTCTTTCTAAAGTCTCCAATCTTCCTCATGGTTGCTTTTTTTGTGAATTAGGTGTTTAAAAACATTTGCTATATTGAAATAATGATAGATTTCAGATAGATAGAGAGATAGATGATGATGATGATGAAGATAGATGATTAGATAGATAGATAGATAGATGATAGAATAATTTTATGTGCAGTCCAATACACGACTTAAGTAATATAAACCTAAAGCAAAAGCAAGGTTATTGTCAAGGTGGGAGTGGATGGGGTAGGAAGGTATGCCTGGAATTGATTGGATTTAGCTGCAGTCACACAACATCTTTAGCTTTTCAGTTGATTTGACCAGACCTCCTTGAGCAGGGAGCTAGACGACTGAGGAATGACTCCTCCACTCCAGGACTAGACGCAGCAATAGAAGACACCGGGCCGCTGAGTGAGGAGGAAAAACTCATAGTAGGAAGATCAATGTGAGTCCTGACTCTATCTCCTTTTCGGCAAATAAATTAACCTTTTGCAGCCCCCATTTTCTTCATTTGGAAAGTAGGGGAGATAATACTTAGTATACTTAAGTAGATCACAGGATTATTTTGGGGTTCAATGAAAAAAAGTAAATGAAATGCAATTTGTGATCTCTCAAGTGCTATTTAAAGGCGATTTCCCTCTTTCTCACCCTGGCTAACTCCTGTTTTGTCAAAACAGTCTTGATGGCTCTTGCACTGACCTGCCTCAGGGACTCTGTGCCAAGCAGGCCACCTGTCTGGGAGCTGTCCACGGTCAGCACCCTGCACGCCGAGTTTAGAGTGAATAATAGCAACAGCTGGTAGCAGGGCCAGCCCTCACACTATGCCCACTGCTCTGCAGAAAAGCAAGGAAGCCACACACTCCTTAGAGAGGCAAAAACCTTACAAACATCACACCACCCTCACCTGCACACACAAAATCAACCAACAAAACAAGAAAGAAACAGGGAATGGCAGGAAAAAAGTTTGTGGGACTTTTGAGGAACTTGTAGAGGGAAAGCAATACAAACGACATACCATATACTTTTAAAAATATTTATCTTAATTTTGTTAATATGAAGGATTGATTACAAAAAGAAAATAATTTCCAATGAAAATATGTTGTATGGGTTTTTATTTATTTTAGAGCGAACTCCCCTTTAAGAAAATGTACTTCGAAATCAGCATGAATAATATCTAGGGCTTTGGAGGTGAGAAGTAATTCCCGCACCGACGACAAATTACTGTTGTTAGAAACTATAAGATGAGTATTTTTCAGGGACTTCAAATCTCACTATTTCAAAGTAAAAGCATTGCCAATGCTACACGTCAAGACAGAAGGTCAAAGTCATTCAGCCATCAGCGTGCAGCTTAAAATTGTTTGAGCGAGGCTCCAGGGGTGTGCAGATGCTTTCTGGCTTAGAGTCAACATTCATCACACAGCATTCTCATCAGCCTGAGAGAGCAATGGGTGTTGATGCAGATATTTGACCCCCCAAATGGAATCCCCAAAATGACAACTCTTTAACTGCTTTGTGTGTGTGTGGCCGTCTTCATACACATTGTGCATTTATTTAAACCAAACAACACAATAACAACATTCATGTCAGAAAATGTGAATAAATCACATAACTTTAATATTAATTAAAGCTGGCACTTCTGGAAATGTATGTAGATCGTAAGAACACAGATATTGGCAAGGTTCTCGCTTCTGTCATGGGAGTGATAACAGTTCACACTGACGGAGGAAAACATTATTGAAGAAATTTTCATAGTGTTCCATCAAAATGTTCACTGTGTGATACATCAACTTTTTAAAATATCGTATTTATGTAGTAACTTTTTTATAGCAACCTAAATTGGATTAGCCTAAATTTTCTTCCAAAATTAAATAAAATCATCAGTCCAAATTTTATGGATACCATTTATTTCCTTGAAGAGAATGCAAATTGGACTTTCATATCTAAAAACAGAAATGGGTTTGTGCATCTAATTAAATCCCTTCTAAATATGACACATTGATAAGTCAATATGATGCATTATAGAAAAAACATTTGCTTATTTATTTCATTAAAACTTTTTTTAACAAAGTATTTCTAACACTAAACATTAAATTAAGAACATTCAAAGCAAATAAAACTACTGATAGAAACTAACTATAGTATTTACATTAGCACTTTCAATTTGGTATTTTCAGTACTAAAAAAGCAATCACATCAGGGCCAGCCCTGTAGCGTCGTGATTAAGGTTAGCACGCTCCACTTCGGTGGCCCAGGTTCACAGGTTCGGATCCCAGGTGTGAACCGACACCACTCATCAGCCATGCTGTGGCAGCGACCCACATATAAAATAGAGGAAGACTGACACAGATGTTAGTTCAGGATTAATCTTCCTCAAGGAAAAACAGAGGAGGATTGGCAACAGACATTATGTTGCCATCTTCCTCAGCTCAGGGCAAATCTTCCTCAGCAAAAAAAAAAAAAAAAAAACAACCAAAAACAAAAAACATGTAAAATATGAAATAATAGAGTTTTTGATAGACTTCCTACATGTTTAGGTCAGAAGAGAAAGATAAATCTGTGTTCTAGTTTTCCAAATATAGTGAGAGAGATGTCAAATATTACCATGCAAACTGGATATAATTTCATATGCCCATGCATTCAACAAACATGTATTGAGAGCTTCCTATGTAACAGGCACTGTTCTAGTGCAGGGGATACAAGAGTGAATGAAGGAGACTGAAATATATGTCCCATGGAGCTTTCTCTCCAGTGGGGAGATAATAATATTGTAAGATGGGGAATAGGAAAAATCTTTGGTGGGGAGGGATGAAATTTTAGACAGTGTGGCAAAGTAAGGCTTTGCTGGGAAGTGACATTCTAAGCAAAGATGTGATGAAAGTGAGGGACCCAGACACTCATTTTTCCAAGGAAAGGTTGAGGGGAGTGCAAGCACACAGTTTGGAGAATACCGCATGTTTAAGGACCAGCAAGGGGCCGTGTGGCTCGAGCAGAGACCACAGGGGAAGAGCAGGAAGAGAGAAGTCAGAGACATGACCAGGAGCACAGACCAGGAGGAACCTCATACAGTAAGGAACTTTGATTTTTACTCTGAGCAGGAAGGGAAGCCATTGGAGGGTTTTTAGGATGGAAGCGCCATGATCTACCTTAGTATGAACAGGATCTTTCTGGCTGCCATGTTGTGAGCAGAAGCAAAAGCAGGGATCCAGTTAGAGCCCTATTGTAATGATCCAGGTGAGAAAAGACAATGGTAGCTTAACTTGGGGTGGTTAGAAGTGATCAAACCTAGAATATATTTTGGAAGTAGAGTCAATGTGTTAGATCTGAGAGAGACAGAGTGAGAGAGGAATCAAGGATAGCACCAAGATTTTTGATCTGCATAACTGAAAGAATGGAGGTGCACTAATTGAATTAGGGAAATTAGGAAGGAGCTGTTGAAAGAGGGGGGACATATGGAAAATCTCATCTGGGGTTATTTACATTGGCAGAAGAATAAACATCTACCGGGGGTTCTTTATGCTGGTTTCTCTTGACTCCAAATACATTCATTATGATCAGAGATAACTTCCTAAAATACCACTTTACTCTTTTTACTCCCTGGTGAAGAATCTAAAATGTTTATGCGGTCAACTCCAATTTACAGCATTTACATATTTTCCCACAACCATGCCTGTCAACTTGGTACCCTTATTCTTTCCCTCCTGCTCATAACCCCTTCCTCCCTTTCTCTACCTAGCTGGATTCTACACACCCTTAGCTGCCACTTCCTCCATGAAGCATCATCTGAATGTTTCTCTTTAATGACCTAGAGAATAGATTTTAAGCACTAAATTGTTCCTATATATCTTCTCTTATTAATTAATTTATTTACTGAGTATCCACTATATCCAAGCACTGTGCTGGTCCCTGGAAGCAGAAAAAAGAGAGAGAGAGAGAGAAAACAAGTTTTTAAAGAATTTCCTGCTCTAACATCCCAAAACATCTTAATACTTAATTAGACTCTACCATGACACATGCAAACATTGTGACTATACTGATCATAGTCATAATACAGAAGAGAAAGCAGTTATTAGCATCTTGGTGAAAGGAAGGGGAAATACACACACACACACACACACACACACACATTCTATTTAGGCAGTAATGTCTCAAAGTCAGGAATTCTGCATAATGGTCCTAGAGCAGAGTTTCCCAAGCATCTGTATTATCAGAATCACCTGGTGTTTTATAACTCGAATACAGATTACTGGACTCCACTGCTATAAAGCTGGACTCAGAAACTCTGAGTTGCTGGCTCTGGAATCCATACTTTAAAAGCTCCCATTCTGATGTTATGATGAGTTGGCTTTGGTAACCAGGAAAGTCCCAGACAAACTGGGATGAGTTGGTCACCCTACTTGTAGGTTTCCGATTGCTGACCCCTGGATACCGGGGGGATAACTCATTTCTACTAGCTACAACAGTTTGCACAAGTGTTGAGCACAGACGTGGGGGTCGGGATGGACTGATCATCAAGAACTCAACTGATCTTCAAATAATCCTCTTCTCATGCCTCCTCACCCTGCTTCCCCTCATCCCATCAATCTAAGCCTTTTTAACTCTTATGTTTGAAAACCTCACAGTGATTGCCTTTGACCGGAGCTGTTTAGGTTTCATGCTTTCCTTTCTGATGTTTACTTTATGTGAATTCAATTCTTTGAACCTTAGAAGATGGAGCTAATAACAACGTGGGGACTTAATAGCACGGCATTGAGGTTATCTCAATCTGGTAGAGAGCTGATTCGACTGCCTGTGGGATGTCCCTGGCAGGGAGGTTGATATATGGGTGAGTTATACGTTGACAGGCTCCTGCCTCTCAGGCAAGAGTTTTCAGCAAATGGCTATTTTACTTATTGATGTTCTTTCAATCCTTCACTCTACTCTTTCTTGTAAAAAAATCAGTGTGCTGTGTCCCTAGATTTACAGGATGAAGTTAAATGAATGAGATTTGTCTGAAGGTACTTCAAATTCACATTAACATGAATTAATAGAAAACAAGAGCCCTCTTCTACGAAACTCAATGTAGTTTTCAAGTAATAATTTTAGTCCCAGTCCTTGTACCCGGGAGGTTGCAAATAGATCGATGAATCTTCCACGATCTGATAGGCACAATCAGTGTTCAAGTGACTTAGCCCAAACTATTAATCAAAATAATTGCTACACTGTTGTTTTAACCATATTTTCTGATCATTTCTAAGGTTTTCAACAACTCGATTAAGATCCCAAACCAATATGTTTTCCCTTACAGGACAAATATTTAAAATACATAATCGTATTTTTTGTGTAAAGATTTCCTTTAATATTGATTCAATATAAATAAATGAAATGCATTTTGCTCTGTTAACTTAAAATCAACACTAGAATGTATCTGTAACTGAAATAATAAAACTGCAAAAGATTACCGTAAAGAGATCTCAGGACTTAATCTGGCATATGTTATGAACTGAATGATTTAAACAGTCTGTCTGAAGCATATGCTTCCTTCATAAAATGTATAGTATCAAAAATTCTCATTAAAATGGCTTGAAATGCAAAAATTAAGAAGAAACATGTTAATAATTAAGAAAAGTTGAGGTCTTCTGAATGTACATTTACAAGCTATGGCTAAATTAAAGTTTCAAAATACTAAAAAAGAAAATGATGAGAATACTAGATTCTTACGTAAAACAAGTATGCCATTGGAACTGGGACGAGTACTGGTAAATCTCAAAGCCCTTTGCACCTATGAAACTTGGATGGAAACTGTGGCTTAAAGGCCAAACTAAGTGCTTATGACCTAAAGGGCCCCCTGCCTGTCTTTCTGTTCCTTGTAGACACACAAACAGAGATGCCCATGGCTAAAAATGACCCGTGTGTGATAATCTCTGAGACCAAGTATTACCTCATCAGAAGGAGTAGAAGGGGAGGTGGCTGTATGACAAGGAAGACTGATTTCCTTGCTCTTCCTTCGGAAACGGTGGTTTCAATAGAGACTTGAGCTTTAGGTTTTAATACTGGAACCCTTTTTGACTTTGTAATACCTTTAGTTCCCAGGTCTATTTTACCTTTTGATTTTCTAAATTCTTTCTTTGCTGTCCATCCAACAGATCTTACTAATACCACTCTACATTCTGGAAAACTCGAATAGCACGTGCAAAAAAACCCAGACAGTATTTAATATATTATTTTCAGCAGGCCATTCTCCTGCTCAAGAATAGCGAGTCAGAAACTTTCTACCAAATCAACTTCAAAATTATTAGCCCATGTCATAACTATCAGACATAATTCAGAATCTTTAGACGTCAGTCTTCCCCTCTAAATGACACACACACAGGCACAACACACACACATCCCACTACCTTGCACTCTTCAACTTGGAATGCCTTTCCTCCAATCTCAGTCTGGTTCAAAACCCACATTTCCCTCAAGACCAGGTTCCAGGTCTTACATAAACCTTCTCTGAATGCCACCCTACTCCCACACTGGCCAAAGCTCAATTTCTTTTCTGAATTCTGATAATACAAGTTGGAATATATCATGGTCTATTGTTTTCATTGTTTGTTGAATCCTAATTTACTCCACTTGCCCACCAAATAACACCATAAAAACAACCTAATAAATCAGTTCTTATTTTCTGTGACACGAAGGAAACTTAGAACACTACCTGATACAATTCTCTCATTGCACATCTCTCCAAAAATATTTGATGTCGCCTGTTACCTCAGGGCAGAAACAAATTTATTTTAAATAAAATACAAGTCCTAATGATTCTGGCCCCTACCTCTTTCCCAGCCAGTTTTTCTCCCAATCCCCTCATCTACTGCCTCTCACATTCCCTCCCATGTGAGCTTCTCTTTGGCCATGATAAACCACCTCAAGGCTCCTTGAATCTGTGACCTATCCTTTTGTCTACATGTTTTCCTCTAAATAAACACACAGATCAATCCTTTCTACTTTGCTTACTCATACTAGTTCTTCAGACCTACCTAAATTTAAGAAATTTAGGAACAGCATCCTCCAGTCCCAATGGTGGGACCCCAGTGTGTGCTGTCCTATGGTACCACTGTACCCTGTGATTATTCCTATTCTATCCAGTGACTCATCAGTCTCTGCACTAGTCTGTAATCTTCTTAGCCCAAAATCACGTTTTTACTGTTGTTCCACTAGAGTCTACTCAGCACCCAGTACAAGAAGCACAGCTTGCTTAATATTGACTCCTCCAAGGCACGCTGCCTCTTGTAAAGGCCATCTTTTTCTTGTTCTTTTAATATAGACTCTAATTTGCCATTAAATTTAAAGCCTTAATCAACTGAGAACCTAGTTCTCTTTTGTCCTGGGGATGAGGAAACCTTCCCAGGGAGCAAAGGAAAATATAGGCATTCCTTATTTCTATCACGGAAAAAAGTGAAAAGAAAAGCAAAACTGTTATATTTCCAAGTAAAATAGTGTACTCATTCATATCCTGTTACTCAGGGAAGAACAAATATTTTTAGGTTGAATATAATATGGTAAGAGGTAATGGAAAATGTGCTTTTAAAGGCAAAAGGCCTTAAATGCTTGACTAAAGAATTTAGAATTCATCTCAAAAGACTAGGATCAAAAAGCAACATGCCTAAAAAGGCTAAGAAGGTGACATAGATAAATGAAGTGTGTCTGCACATGGCCACAGTGTCAGACAGATGACAAGGAGATGGTGGGAGCTGTAATTAACGGAGAACATGCTCACTACTCAGTTCCAACTAACTAGCCATGAGTGAGCCCTCAGTATGATCAGCCATTCTTGTTTTTAAAACTTAAAAGCTACAATACTGAATTATCACAGAGAATTGCCCCAGTTTTAAATATCAGCAGCTAATTGTATTTTAAAATAATTTTGGGAGGAAAAAAAAGCCACTTCTGTGGAATGCATTGGTTCAGTAGGCCACATATTTGTAACTTCAGACAACTGAAAACCGGCGAAGTCTTTGTAATCAGATCTGTGTTATACAAAGATAAAGCTGGTAGCAGAATGAAAAACAAAGCTCATTAAACTATGAACTCCTGAGAGGTGTTTGATTGTTTAATGAATGAATGAATGGATGAGAGAGAATCTAAGGGCAATGGTTTAGACAAGGGTTTCAGAGGGCCTGAACTAAGGTAATGGCAGGAGGAACTTGGGTTTAGGGATATTTTGAAGTTTCTAGTTTAGTTCAGTTAATATTTATTAAGGTGTTGATGAATGATATAAGAACTATCAATGAAGAGAGAATAGAAGATAATGAATTTGATCCCAACCAAACTATTAACTAGTTGTGTGATCTTGGGTAACTTCACCAAGCTCTTCAGTCTCAACTGGAAAATTAAGGAATGACGTTAAACCACATGTGAAGAGCTTTTCGAAGTTGAAGCTGTCATTCTAGGTTGACATCTTGTGATCTAGGCCAGTCATCTTTGATAACCTCTCTAGTGCATGATTTCACTTATACGAAGTTCAAGAATAGGCAAAACAAATCTGTAGTGCTAGAAAGAACAATGCTTGCCTACGAGAGGGGATTGACTGGAAAGAGGCATAAAAGAACGTTCCTGGGTGTGAAAGATATCTCTTGATTGAGGTGTTAGTTATCTGAATTTTACATATGTCAAAGCTCATTGAACTCTATACTCACTATGGATCTATGCCTTTTATTACATGTAAATTAAAACTCAATTAAAGAAACATTTTGGGGGAAAAGAGTTCATGTCTTTAACTCATTGGTTCTCATGTCTGGTTGCACATTAGAATCACCTGGAGAGACTTTAAAAGATATTGTTACTTAGGTCCAAACCCAGAAATTTTGATTTAATACATGTTCAGAGAAAAATCTTAGAAACAAACCATATATTTTAATTCAACAGGTTGCCTGTCATATCTTATATGATTTTTACTCATAGTCTTCTCTCATATCTTTCCAGTCTTTCCACATTACTTGTCAAAGCCTGCCAGAATGCCTACCAGGGGGACCAAGGGGTGTCTCTAAAGGGCAGGTTATTTTAGTGTTTTGGGACTCAAGGAAGTGACAGGTGGGCCTTAGCAAGGACTGGTCAGAATTTGTACCTGAGGAGACGTGCTGGAACAGAGCTCCTTAGAACACATGTCTATGCAGAATTTATGCCGGATCAGTTGGCTTCTGATCATATCTTAGAACATGAAGATCTAAATGGGCTATTGTTAAAGGGGTTGGTGCTGAGATCATCTGTGATGGTGGTTTGCTTTGTTATAATATATGTGTTTTGCAAGTCATAGCGCAGTCTATTTTGTCAATCGTGATTTTTGTTTCAATTCTCAGCACCTCCTTAGAGCCTCGCTCCAACGGAGATGTTTTTCCCTTTGTCACAATAAACTAACAGAATTCAAACATGTGCCAGGGCTCCCCTCAAAACGAATTTCCAGAAGAACTAACCAAGAAGACACCAGAACGGAGAAGCCAAATGGATTTAATTTGCTTGAGAGACCTCGCCCGGCTTTCCCTGGTTTGCTGCCACCTTCTGGTAAGCACACTTCACCTAATTTTTAAGGACTTGACTCACCCGAGGAAATGTTTATCTTCATGGGTAGATTATAGTAATAATTTCCACTCTGAGGTGACTGTGATTTTCTATTATATCAACCTCACTCATGGCTACTTTTTCTTACTATTGATATTAAGTTAGCATATGGGAAATTCAATAATATCCTGGCAATAAATCATTCAGGGACAGTACATCCAAGAGAGGGCTTTTCTGGTGAAGAGGGCTTTACTTGGAAGATTCCTCTTGTCTTCATGGCATTATGTGCCCCTTTTTCTCATCAGTGACAGAAAGGCAAACATCATCCTGCATAGCTGCCAGCATAACAGCAGCATCTTTCTTAGATTCATCTTCTACAAATGTCCATCATTCTATGTTTTCTCATTGCTGTTAATAACCGCACTCTCAGGTACACAAAAGATGAGAATAACAACTAAAAATGGGAAAGCATCAGGCCTATGAAAGCTCAGGATGTGAGGAGTATTTCTACAGAGCCAGAATGAAGGGGTAGAGACTGCCTGCAAACTCCTGTCGTACACAGCACTTTGATTTAATCAGAGACCTTTCGAGTTGTATTTAATGATCTCAAAATATAATAAAGCTGCCCCAAAGATCTTCCTTTCACAATGTATATGTATATCAAATCATCACGTTGCACACTTTAAATATCTTACAATTTTATTTGTCAGTTATACCTCAATAAGCTGGGAAAAATAACCAAAGTAAATTATCTTAATGTTAAAGCCACAGTCACTGAAAGATGTCTCCTTATTAGACCTGAAAGAAGAAATGTGGGATGAGGTATTTCTTTTTCAGTTGGGAGATCAACAAACACACAGCTTAGGAAATCCTCCACGAGATTTGTACTACACTGTGATTTCTGACTGCTTCTCCCACCAAAACTCTTGACAGGGCAACTACTGGATCTACTGTTTCTCTCTCCTGACAGAAGCAATTTTGTATTCATTCCTTTTTAGCTCTGAAATACTGGAGGAAGAAGAGAAGCAGGATGAGGTGGGGGCAGAGGTGATGAATTGTTTCTGTTTCCGTATGTTCTGAAAAATGGGTGCCAAAATGGATTACCAGTAGACTTACCTTAGCATAATTAAGCTTACCTTAGCATAATTAAGCTATATTCATTTCCTCGACTCAGAGGAATCACCGTCAGAAATCCAAACGACAGAGATAAGTTTTATATTCGATGGTACCCATGGGATGTGAAGCTTGACAACTGAGCTCTCTCCGGCTCAAATGAGAACTTGCGAATTATTCAACCATAGACTATCCACAACAAAGCACACATTCTATAGTGGAACCATTTCCCAAAATAGAGCGAACACATTTCTGATAGAATGTATAAGGGATGTTTCCTAGAAATAGGAGAAACAGGGGTGTTTAAGGGTTCTTATGCCTGGTCCCCTCATCATCTTTAGCCCCAAAGAGCAGTACTGCATATCGTACTGTTTGAGGCATTTCTCCTTTTGGGTATCCCAGGAGTTTGGGTAATGCCCACTTTCTAACCAATGTGGATAGATTGTGATTGGTTCCTCTCTTTGGAGCACATATCTGTGCCACATTTTGGGATTCATAGGAGGCTAAAAGAGAGATAAAATGATAGTCATGGGGGCCAGGAAAGCAGAGGAAGGAGTTCCTCCCATCTTGCATAGCTTCATTCTTTGGTCCCCTTTAAAGGACAGGTTTATCTCACTATTTCTCACTATTACCAACCTTCTAGTGTTTACAATACCTTTCTAATTTCAGCATCCTATATTTCTTTTCTTTTCTTCTTTCTTTTTTAAAGCTGCTTTTACTTTTGTTTGTAAAGTTTTATCGGCTTATTATAATTCACATGCGATGCAGTTCACCCATTTGAAGTCTGCAATTCAACGGTTTCGAGTTCTATCATTTCCTGATGTAATGCCTGGCGGAGAATAAGACCAGAGAAACGTTACTCATCTGGGAAGTCTGGGACGTCGAGTGGATTCTTCCAAAATCTCACAGAATAAGTTGATTCTCAAATGAGTACAGAAACCACTGGAGTTTCCTGACCCTGTGTTAAACAACAGTGAGGCTAGTAAAGGTCATTTAACTGCTTGTTCCTAAAGATAAGGCTGCGAACCGACTAAATAGCTTACTTGTCAAGACCAAGATCTTGATTGTCTAATCACTTTAAAACTCTTCCATCATGGTGCTCACAGATCCAAAGCTGTTAGATCATTGACTCTGCTCAGTCCTCACCAGTGCTCCTCATGCAAGACCTGCCTTAAAATCACTCAGCCTAGACCCTACCCTCTATAAATATCCTCCTCCGACTTCCCCTTTCAAGACACTGCTCCGAGGAGGTAACTTTCTCCTTTACTGCAATACGTCTAACAAACTTAGCTTTGCCTCGTCAACAGTTTATTTATTTATTTTTAAGGAAATTGACAGTCAACACAATAAATGTTTCCTAAGTCACACCACTGGGGACTTTGGGGCTATTTTATTCTCAAGGGAGCAAAAGAATACAACTCTGGAATCAAAGGAACTCTCAGGCAGAAATGCAACAGGAAAACAGAAAAAAAAAAGAATTGCTCTGAGGCCCAGAATTCTCAGATTTGCCTTGGATGACTGTGAAACTGAAAGAACACCTTCATAATTTCAAATAATTATTTTTTACAGAAATTATGCTTCTGCATTACTACTATCTACTGGAACTTCTACGGATGTCTAAATCTGTCACCACACAGTACAAAAATAAATTAAAATGAGGAAAAACAGAATTTCTTTTTTAAGAAGGAGTTGTGCAAATCCTTATCATTTTCTACTCATAAAATTGTAATATTACTTTCTTATATCTTCTAACTCTTACGAGGAATCATTCACAAATAAAAAATCATGTCAGAAAAAAAAAGAATTGCATCCTGTTTGGAGCAGCGGGGGTCGAGGGGCTGATGCCCTTCCCCTTTCCCATCACGTCTAAATGCAGGGTTCTTGGGCAACTTGGTAGAAATTCAGTTAAAAAAAAAAAGGAAAACCCACACTGCTCTATAAGATGCACAATTTAGCCCTGTTTTCTTTTCTGCCCTGCCAGCTCTCCCATAGCCTATATATATATTTTTTCATGTTTCTGCTATAGCTTTGTGTCTCTGAGTAATCATGAATGAATATTTAACCATTTTACCAGCATGTGCAGCCTAGCAAAGGTTGAATTCCATTGAACTGGCAGATTGCTTTTTAATTTTCTGCTTGGATGGGTTGTTTTTTCATCCTGTAGTTTCCAAAATATTTTATGAGTCTTGATGGAGAGGCTAAAATGCTTGCAAATTTTGCTGATCTCTGCCAAAAGTTGATTAACCCTCCCTCATTCTTCAGAAACCCATGTACCAGCAGGCTTAGGTGATGTAAGAAACATGATATACAGCTGTGAAACATTATTTTCACAAGAGTTGCAAAATACTACTTCTACCCAGGGGATAAATACATTGATAATTATTCTGTGTAGATTTTATACTTGTTTTCTGTTTCTATAGTTGAGGGAAATATTTATGACTCTTAGAGATGTAAAGTGCAAGACAGCTTGAATATCACCGTCCCTTCAATGCAGCTGATGATCTGTGAATAATAATTACATGACTTTGGAATGGGCTACACTTACAAATATAGATATTTTCATGACCCCATGTTAACTGTTCTGAATTGTGTAGTTATTTCACTTCAAATGATAATGATCTGGTACTTTGATTATCTCATGTCATTGTACAACTGATCAGACATCCGGATCTATATCTTATAATATATTTTTAAAATAATTGAGATATCATATCACAGTGTGACATTGTTATTATCAATTTTTTTGTATACTTTTAAGTTCATTCCACCTATTGTCTTTCCCATCTTGTTAGACAGCATTTCTTTTTCTAGTTGCTCAGGCCAAAAACTCTGATTTCTCTCTCAGTCTGGTACGCAGTAGGGTGTATTATAGTTTCCAACTATTTGATCCCTTCTCTGTCAAATAAAGAGGTATGAGGGACCTCCTCATAGGAAGAGTGTATGTCCCCACCCCACTGACCATGGGCTTGGCAACATTGCTTTGGGCAAAGGAATGTAAGCAGATGTGATTTACACCTATTTCCATGGAAGTTTTAAGAAGAATGCCCACTTTTAAGAGGATTGCAAGTTCTCTGATTGGAACTGCTTTCACAGCCTGGATTCTGGAATTCATAGAAAACATGAGAAAGAGTGAAGCAGGGCCAGGCAGACCCACCAGTGAGCAGAACTGCAGTGGTCTGCATGTAACTTGAACAAGAAATCAATGCTTGTTATTGTAAATTACAAAGATTGGGAGGAAGGTCTAAAATTGCAACATAAATTAAAGTTGATGAATACAGCCCAGATCCAAGACATTGCTAATCCTGTTATCTCTTCTTTCCAAGTATTTCCAACAC
Source organism: Tapirus indicus (assembly GCA_031878705.1). Taxonomy (NCBI): domain Eukaryota; kingdom Metazoa; phylum Chordata; class Mammalia; order Perissodactyla; family Tapiridae; genus Tapirus; species Tapirus indicus. Next base: position 161,828,353 of record CM062917.1, on the reverse strand, counting down.
CAGACCACTTTTCATCCCCTCTGCTGCTGTCACTGTGGCCTAAGCCACCAAGCTTTCTCACATGATTACTGCAATAGCCTCCTCATGGGCTGGAAATTTCTTCCCTTATCATTGACTCACCATCTATTTTCTACTCTGGACCAGAATAATCCTTTTAAAATGTAAATCAGATTGTGTCACTCCTGTGCACAAATCCCTTCAATAGCTTCCCACATCACTGAGATGACAGCCAAAAGTCTCATAATGGCTAACACAGTCATTGTAGGCTCACGCAAAATGCCTACCTCCACACCTGCCCTCCCCAGACTCACTTCCTAATAATCTCCCATGTACTCACTCTACCCAAGCCGCCCTGGCCTCATCACTCTACCTCAAATGTGGCCAACAGGTGCCTCCCTCAGGCACTTGCATCTGCTCTTCCCTCTGCCGGAAATGCTGTCTGTCCCAGGGCACAATAAGGATTAGTCCTTCACATCCTTCAATTCTTTACTAAAATATCATCTACTGAGGGATATCTTTCCAAAAATACCACCCAATTCAAACTTGCAAAGCCTCCCCACTCCCAGAGCTCCCTCTCTCCCTTCCTTGTGTTGTCTCCTTGGCAGTCACACCATCTGACATCACATAGTTTACTTATTTATTTATACATTGCCTAATTCTACTGGACTGTAAGCTTCCTGATGTCAGGGATTTTTTGTTTTGTTTTGTTTTTTTTTTTTTTACTGTTTTGCTTATTGCTCAGGTCTATAACCTTAACAAGAACTTAGTAAGGAAATGAATTTGTTGGATGGATGCAGAAAGGAATTATATTTTTAAGAGACAGGTGAAGTACTGTCTCCAACTAGTGGCCCGAGGAACTCAAGGGTGGGTTTGGAAGCATTTAAGTATTTTTCCAAGTTATTTTCTACGTTAAGGAGACACACCCAGCAACCACCCTGAAGCTAACCAAGCCTCCCTACAAGAGCTACGCCCATGACCTTGCCTTATTTTTGATGCGATGATCTCTTCAAAAGAAGATTAAGCCTCATTACCATAATCTGCAGTGTACCTGCCTCTCCCTTTTGAATATTCATTCCCCAACCGAAATAAAAGTTCCTGCTTCCCTTTGTTCGGGGACGCCATGACTTTGGAAATGATTCCTCATGGCCTCATATTTGCTGCAAATACACTTTACTTTGTGAGACAACTTCCACTGGTGTAGAATCTTATTTAACTCGCCAGGAGGCAAGTCTACTTGGTTCAGTATCAGTACTGTATTATTTTAATATTTGTTTTTGTGCTTTCTCTCAGAGGTAACTTTTTTCCACTTATTTTTAAAACATATTTTTTTAATTTAACATTTATAATAGTAGATAGCAATTCTGTGTCAGATTTATCTCCTTTATCCCTCTAAAAAATCCACATTCACAGGTTGCTAGGATAGAGATCTTGTCATGCACATTTCAGAATCCAACAAGATTTCTCTCCTATCCAAACTTATCACTCTATCATTGTAGACATGCCTAGCACATCTAACCTTCTCCTCACACCCATGCTTTAAATTATTAAACCTTAGGGGACTTGGGGTGATAACCCCAACACCCAAAATATAAATGTGTTTCCAACTTATACAGGATTCACTATTGAGAAACAGCTAATTTCAAATTTGGGATTATTTTAATGGCTAATTTCAAGTATACATATTTGATAAAAATATTACACTTATTTAAGTAGTAATAAAGAAATTTCTAAAATTAAAAAGAGTGATTGTTCTTTTTCACATCCTTACTTGTGTATTGGAGAAATTTACTATCATTTTTGGTAGATTTTTTACAATAACAGTCTCTAAAGAATCATGCCTCCCTGTGTCCTTGTCCCATTGCAATGTGACTATGGATGTCTTGGGGTACTTCATTATACAGCAACAGACAACTGATACAAATACGGCATTTATTTTTTTCTGTTCTAAATGCTCTAGTTTCTCCTTTATAAATGATTAACCTTTAAGAATGATGAGGAGATGGGGTGGTGAGAAAGCTAGGCAGGCAGTGAGCACTCGGGACACTAGTGTGGTTTTCCTCATCCTTCCTTCCTTCTCTTCCACCCACTCCTCTGCTCCTCTTCCTACCCAACCCTCCTCCAATATATCATTAAAACTGCAGAGGAAAGTGTGCTCAATCAGTGACCTCCCTGAGTCTTTTCCTTTGGACCAAAATACTTAAATCTCAAACATAAATCCCAAGTTGGAAAGGAAACTCTTATTATTAATATCCATATTCAATTATATGCAATCAATTTCTACTCCTAGTTTCTATCTTATATGCATGTAAGCTGTGGCAGCTATTGTTTCTAGCCAGTAAACAATTGCAGAAAGGAAAGATATTCACATTGAAAGATACAGATTCCAATGAATACTGCAAAATTCCGAGTGCAATTCACTGTCCTTTGATAACATAGTTCAAAATCACAATCTTTCATCAGGTTGCAGAACTCCAAATTGGATTAGGATGCAAACCTATCTGCTTTTCTCTCATTGTTCTAGACTGAAGGAGGAAGGAGAACATAAACGTAGTCATTTGATGAGTGCACGTGGTTGTAGATATTACTTATCTCACTGAAGTTCCTGATGGAGGAGATACCTTTCATATGTTTCTTCTTTTAACCTTGATTTTTATCATAGTTCTTTATGGGAATAATTATATAAACAAGCACCCCATCCGTCTATACTGAATGACCTCAAAGTAGGACACACAATCCATGTGAGATGAATTTTTTTTCCAAAGTGTGCTTTTAAAGGATTTATGTGTCAGGCTTATCAGAGGAGCCTACCCTGGCTACATATACAGAAATAGTTTTGAGTAATGGCCATGTAACATTTTTATTTGTTATTAAAAGAGCATTTTTTACAAAGTAAGTGAATACAAAAGCTGGACATCGTATGCCTAAGTGTGTGTGTGTGTGTGTGTGTGTGTACACGTGTATTGCCTACTTAGAATTTTAGAATTTACACGACATATCTCACTTCTCAAAACTTTTGTGCCCAATTGAGTTAAGTGTTATCATTTGTTTATGTGCTTCAAAAGAAAAAAACCTGAAATTCCGATTGCCTAAGACCAATAGGAAGTAAATTGCTCGGGTTGGATTTGAACCCAAGTCTTGAGTGTAAAGCATTCAATATAGACAGATAGGGGGAGTTGACTTTGTAGGACAGAATGTAATAGAATTCTATTGGTAATGTCTAAATTTTCTTATGTTCAGACTAGGCTTGAAAGCAAGCTTTATTATTACTGTGGATAATTTATACATGCATTTTGTAATACATGAAGCCAGTTTTCCTATGACAACTATCTCCATGGCCAGGAAAGATTAGACACATGTTTCTCTCATTTCCCCCTTTGATTATTGAGCATACAGTTTAGATAAACAAAACTTTTCTATATATGGGTCCTTTTATCTGGGCCAGACACATTTCTCCCATACTCCTTGACAAATTGCTGGCTGTATACATAGTGCATTTGCAATTGATAAATGCAGAGACTGTCACAAATGAAAGGCACTCATATTGCATCACTGTTATTTCTATGTCAACCAAGTCCACTTCCATGACAGGTGTTCCCAAAGCCTCAGAGGGCCGGGAAGTTTCCGCTGCTGTTTTTGTCAGTTTGCATATTTTACTTCTTTTAACTATATTACAAAAGAATTGCCTCCAGAATATGAGGAAGAATCCACAGAAAAAAATCAAGTTCAGGTTTATTCATAGGCTTGAATTCTATTCTTTACTTTTTATCAGGAAGGCCTACATCCCCCAAATTTTCTCCTTTTAAGTCTGTTTTAGTACCAGAAGTCCTTCAAATGTAGCAAGTCAGCCATTTGATCATCCTCTAAAAAAATGCAAGTGTTTTTTGCAGACATTACACATTTACACACTCTTAGTCATGGACATATTATAAATTAGTTTATGATATGTCATCTAAAATGACAGATGACTTATGAGTAGAACCTTATTCTGGGTCTGATTTTCCCAATTAGATTAGAATTTTGCATAGACTCTTTTTCTTAATTAAACCACATTCCTCACTCCCCTTTAATATTATGTTACACTTTATTTATGTTATTACCAGCAATGCCTGGTACATGATCTGTAATTAATATCTATTTGTTGAGAAAAACTACCGGCAATTTGGGGTTAAGAAAAGATAGAGAAGGAAACCTGTACAGTGTACAGAATTGTTTTGTTTGCATATTCAGTGTCCTAGTAGGAAGAGCAATGACTTTGGAAACAACAAAAACTAGATATCGCATACTCATTTGCCCAACACAAAGCCAAGAAGTTAGCTTCCCATCCACTTAGAAACATAACACCAGTGGGAGCCTGAGATAGGGTCAAGAAGAAGGGAAATGACACATAGGTGGGACTAGAGGACCCTGAAGATGGACTAGAATTTGCTATTTTTCAGGACAGGCTTGGGAGCAGAGTAAATATGATGAGTCATGGAACACAAATCTAATCTTATTCTCCAGCAAGTGGCCATATTCACAAGACTGTGTGCTTTGCAATAAATTATTATCCCACCAGGAACCATCGCTTTTTCGTTAAGACTATAATTCTCCCCTCAGCAATGCACAAATGGACATTTTCAATAATGTTGAATATAAATTTGTTTTATAACCCAAAATGTTTACATTTCCAGTGTTTTTCCTTTGATTACTTTGTCCTCATCATTTTTACAACATGGTTAACTTTTTTTGATAGTTTTTTTTCCAAATTCTTTTACCCACATATAGGTGTCAGCCTAGAGGTAGATTTACAATGAAGCAAATAACATTTCAGCCTCAAGGCTGACCACCCCCAAAACCCTGGGGGTAGCACTAATAAAGTTTCATGTGGTCATATGTTTTTATAAAATTTGAAAAGGTAACTTTTTAAAAAAATTGCAATTGATTAAGATGGCCATATCATCCTGCATTGACTACCCTCTATGACACCTCCCTCGTGTCAGATGGTCCGATTCCATAGCATTCACATTCTCAGAAGAACACGCTAAGAAGAGGAAAAAGAAGATTTGAAATGTTCAGAGCCAGAAGCTAATCTGTGGACAAATCTAATAATCAGCTGTACATCAGCAGAGAATTTGCTTCTCCTCGTTGGCTAGTGAAAATGATAATTCTCCTCAGTAAACATAATTTTTAATACTTTTGATGGGAATCACGCAACAGAGAATGTTTTAAAATCCCTGTATTTTGGAGGGACACACTGTAGAATACTACAAGTATAAATTCCAATCAATTATGCAAAAGAAAAGACTCAATTGTCTATTTTCCCCATACAGAATTTAAAAATTTATTGTCATCTTAAGAAGGAATCAAAATATAACTTATTGTCATTTCTTTCCACATTGTAAATAAATATTCATTTTAAGCCTAATTTTGATTTATCATTTTTCTATTATTTTTCTTAAATTGCATAAAACTTGATTTTCCCAAGTTTCAACCCTTTATTTTCAAGATTATGATTTATATTTTCCTTTTCCTTCCTACTGGAAACCATCAATACTTTCCTTAGACGCTTCTCACAATCGTGTTCAGCTGGACTCCAAGTTATTTCATTATTTTTCATTCAATAATGAGATGTTGCTATTTCTGCTTCTTCATACATATTTCTCCTCACATGCTCAAGAAGTCTATATCATTTAAATGTGCTATATACGATCAGTATCTTTGTGTCATTCTAAGTCAATCTATTTCTTCTGGGCTTTTATTGATTGCTTTCGCATTATCATTTGCAAGACCTTGAGTTGAACACACATGCTTTGTCTTTGTAAATAATTTTCTTAGGATTCCTGTAGAAGCTTTAACTGTATCTGTCACTCTGCAGCATTCTTTAGCACTTTTTATATATTTTCTCTTCTCCAGATAACTTCCTTTCCATTTAATCTTTCAGTATTAGCCAGGACCACATTTTTTGCCTTCCCTCCCAAATGATCTTAAGGCTGCTTTCTTCTAACTTCTTACCATTAAGAGCTAGTCCATAAATGTAAACTGCATGGATCATGTATGCACTAGTCATATTTAGTTATCTTTCTCATGATCAGTTATTTCTAAGCTTTTCAGGATGGAATCATGAGTGTTTTTGAAAATCAGATGGAAGCTATGGGCTATCTCTCTGGAATAATATCTCATACACCAAGCATATAATCTCAAGGGTATTGACCCCTTGTCAAGAACCCCTGTTCTGGACACAGGGTCTCAAATTATATACTGACCATTTTCTCTGCTTTCCAGAAAGGTATAAAATCATCTCCCAGTTGATGATGGCTGTTTAGTTTTATTCCTTTACTTTCACATAGTAGTTTCTCACTTTTTGCTTTGTGTATGTATAGAAAAATTGAAAACATTTTTAATTGAGATATAATTGACATATAATATGGATAAGGAAGATTTGGTATATATAAATATGTAATGCAATATTATTCAGCCACAAGAAAGAAGGAAATCCTGCCATTTGTGACAACATACATGAACCCTGAGGGCATTATGCTAACTGAGACTAGCCAGACGGAGAAAATTTGAAAATATTTATGTTGAACAAATTTAAAGTCTCCTATAAGAGGGACCACATTCTGTGGACTCTTTTGGTAGAGGATTCCTATGAGAAATGTACAAGTAAAACAAAAATAATAAACTTCTAATTTATTCTGTAACTTTATGTTCATGTTTGTTTCATTGAGCCTGCGGTTTTAGCATCATTTCTCTTTACAACATACACCAAAAATACACCTTGCCCCAGCCTTTTCTTTATATATACAATATCATGATATTTCCCTTCGATTCCTTCATTAGATCTTTATAATTTATTTAATCGAGGCTTCCTTTGGCTTTCCTGATGTATTACTTATATATTTTAACTAAACTTTTTCTTCCTCTTCTGTATAGGAAGAAAACTACAGTGTGATAAAGTCAGCATCAGGTATAATTGGGCCAGCCTGGATATAACTGTCTCTTTTTCTATCTTTGCCCCCTACTTCTCATATGTTTCACAAGAATTTTCTTATGAAAGGCTATGCATTCTCTAGATACCATAGTCACACAGATGACTGTGTGGCCAACCTTATCTCATTTCCTCTCCTACCCATTGGTTTATAACATCCTCACTAATTTCAACAGCTTTTGTACCATATCTTTGCATGGCCTTGAAGAGAAAACAAATTCTGTTTCTGGCTTGGCTAATTTATTGTACTAAGCTTAATAAAAATACGGCCCATCTTGATCCTTAGGCCTATTTAATGATTTGTCCTTAATACTGAGTGAGATTTCTAGAATGCTTGCACATTGCTAATGCATATTTCTGGGCTTATACTATAAACCTTCTCAACCATATTTGCCAGGTGCTACGGTAAGTGTGCTACACATCTTAATTTTATTTAACCTTTATAACAACCATAGGTACTATTACCCTGCTACACAAATGAGGATAAGAGAGAGAAGGATAAGAAAGAGAGAACAATGCATAGTAACTTAGGAATTGAACCCAACATCTTGACTCTAGAACTCCATTTCGACCAATACTCTCTAACCTGTCTATCCAAATTTTGCATCAACTTTCACCTTTTCCATGTAATTTTTTCATTGGACCTCCCTATTCCAGGCTGGATTTCTCATAATTCCCCTGCCCTATTTTTTTATTTTTGGTGAGGAAGAATGTCCCTGAGCTAACATCTGTTGCCAATTTTCCTCTTTTTGCTTGAGGAAGATTGTCCCTTAGCTAACATGTGTGTCAATCTCCCTCTACTTTGTATATGGGACGCCACCACAGCATGGCCAGATGAGCGATGCGTAGGTCTGCGCCTGGGATCTGGGCCTGCGAATCCCATGCCGCCGAAGCAGAGTGTGTGAACTTAACTGCTGTGCCACTGCGCTGGCCCCATCCCTGCCCTATTTTTTAATCCAGTCCTTCTTAAGGTGGTAAAAAAGACCTTGAGTACCCTACAGGTGATTTTGATTCCCTCTTCAAGAAGATTCTGGGAAAGATATCAATAGAAAGAAGATAAAAAAACAACTTTTTCCTTTCTATTCATTTACATTTCATTACTGACTATAGCAGCAGATTAAAATAAGACAAGCCATAACATATAGAGAGTTAAATTTCCGTAATGAGAATTTTGATAAAGAGAATCTATCCCGGACACTTTTACATTTAAATGATTGAATTTTACTCCTATGGAAATAAGACTTGGACATTTCAATTTCAAATGATTTAATCAATTTAAAATTATTAAATATGCAGTTTGAACATCCCATCAACTATATTAACCACTTGTCTAATATTATGCTTTTATGATTTGGTGTTAACCTCCAAAGAAAGGGATGACAAAAGTTATACTATTTTTAGTTCATTGTTTTCTAAATGGGATTCTCATGTGTAAACTTTCAAGAGATAATTCATTCTTGAAGTAAGTGAAATCCAGTCCTCGAATGTGATAATCAAAAAATTAATGTGAATTTCCAAATTCACCTTAGTTTTTGGTCTATAGATAGCACCTGTAAATACCATCTGTGTACAGATGAACTCCACACATGACACTGAGTCTGGGAGCCACATGGTTCTCTTATTTTCTGTCTATGCATGGGAGCCAGAACCCTGTCTGTTTTGCTTTCCTCTGCAGCCCCAGGAAATGGGAAAGTCCTTAATATACAACAGGTATGCAATAAAATTCAGTGAACAGAAGAGTAAACCCTGCTTTCAGAGTTCACAATCTAGTAGAAAGCAAGTAGGCAATTACCGAATGTTTATATAAATTCTAGGCAGTCTTCTTCATGGTTCTTGCATGATTTTAAGGCATACAGTGAATATTATTCATCAAGTCTTTCTAATTGTGGTACCTTTGCAGTTATATAGATCATATTAGTAATTGAAATTGAAAAGAAGCAAATAATTACATATTTTGTAAAGAAGTAGAGGGATTTTTTCTCCCTAAAACATGTTATTAGAGAAGTTTTTCATTATAAAAACTGTTGTATTAACGGTCCTAATGTAAATTGACACAACCTTTTCTCAAGCAGTTTGTAAATGTATGTAATGAGTCTTAAAATGCCTAAATTTTAATAAATTCCACTTCTGGAAACTTGAGGAACTGTCACAAAATATTTGGATGATTCTGTCTGTACTGTCTACTAGAGAATTCTTTATAATATCAAACAATTGAGAATAATCTAAATAGCCAACACTAGGCAAAAGTTTAAGTAAACTATTGCACATGGTTAAGAATACCATTCATACACATGTATGCATAGCAAAAAGAAACTGATATGCAGCCAAAATTTCAGCGATACTTTTCTTTGGGTGGTGAGGCTGCAGGTCCCTTTAATAACTCACGTATTTTTCAGTTTTCTTTATATTCCTGATTTTCTACCATAATATATATCACTTATCAAATAAGGGGGAAAAAAAACTTCACTGAATTAAAACTCTCACGTCTACCATTTGCCTGTTTATACCCTTGCTGTATCCTAATGACTGCTTCCCCCAATAACCCCACACATGGGGTTCTAATCCACTCTATTGCTCCAGTCACCAACCTAAGCAGATATAACATATGTATTGGGTTTGTTTCACATTTATGTAAAACATTAATGGTCTCCCATGCAACAGTTGCACTGATGAGGCGAAGGGGCTGATATCCCAAGAGGACAAACATGAAGTAATAATAACTGGTATAAAACAAGGATGTAATGTACAGCATGGTGATTATAGTTAAAAATTTGTTGTTAGTGCTTTTGAGTTGATTCCCACTCCTAGTGGCCTTGTGTCCATCAGAGGGGAACTCTGCCCAGTCTTTTGGCACCATTCTCTTACCTTAGTCTGCTACATCAGACAAAGCACTGCTGATATTCATTAGTAATAATACTATATTGCATATTTGAAAGTTGCTAAGACAATAGATCTTAATAGTCCTCATTACAAGAAAAAAATTTTTGTAACTATGTATGGTGACAAATGTTAACTAGACATATTGTGATGATCATTTTGCAATATATACGAACATCAAATCACTATATTGTACGCCTAAAAATAATATAATGTTATATGTCAATTACACTTCAATCAAAAAAAAAAAAGCAGTAGCACTGAAGCTATCATCTCAGCTCATTCAGCAGTCCAACAATTCCACACATGTCTTAGAGGGGGCCTGTGGAAGACCCAGAAGCAACATCAGTGGGCAAAAGAAATGGCTCTGAAGCACCAATCTTCTTTTATATAATAAGCTTATGCCTATTACATAAATAACAGATAAAGACAGATAACTAGAAAGATCTAGTTATCTAGTTCACCATCATTTCATTACACTTGCCTAGCTAAACGTCCATCTCTTTTTCTCTTTTGCTTCTCACACTTGATGCTGCACCATGTTGAATTTGGTTTGGGAACCCATTTTTTAACAGTCATGTCATTTGTCTTTTCCACCAATAATTCTCAAAGTAAACATGGTAACATGAAATTATGAAATGGCACTGATACCAAATATGTTTTAAAAACAAGGGACAGGGACAAAGAGCTTCATTTCTTTCTTTGAAAATCAGTCATTTTCAGATTGGTTAATTGAGAACCAGGAGCTTTAAACTGTGTGCATTAAGAGCACAAGATTAACAAGGCTGTGCCCCAACAGTTCCGTTTTACTGAATAACAATCAAATTATAATCTACTTACCCATGATCAACTTTTGCCATGATTTTTTCCTCAGCTAAAACAATAACCAGGATTCGCCAGCCCTGTACGCTTTTTACTCCTGAAAACGGCAGTGCTTTTCAGTTGTTTCTGATTTGCTCTGCTTTTCACATGAAAACTTCCCAATTAGAAGGCAGGCTGTCATCTGTAGGGACTCTGGTAAAAGAATTTTTAACACTAGAAAATCTAGGAATCTTTTGAAGGCTTACTCAGAAGCCAGGAGAGCTTTGAAGAGGGTTTCCTCAATTGAAATAATTTTTGTTGTAGAAATAATATATTATGTCAGAGAAATCCTATTTCGTGTGATTTTTCTCTAGTTGATTCTAAGGTGTCATAACTACGTATGCTTTGTATTTTATCTTACTCTTATATCTCCTGAAGAGTCCTGTAGTTCCAGTAACATAAGATATACCAGAAGGTCCCTAGTGACACATTGAGCTTTCTCTGCTCTATTCTGAGGCATTAGAATGGGAAAGAAGCTGATCCAAGACAAGAGACTTGCACAAGAGCATTAGTACTTTATGTTGAGTGACATAAATTTTAGGAAAGAAATGGAAGAATAGATCAGGTACAATTTTGTTCTATTAGCACCAATCCAAACCTTCTCCAGTTCTAGGACAGGACAGCAAATGGCAGTGGGTAACGAAGACCCTGTGATGTACTACCATGCAAATATGCTACTATCACACAAGGGCATAGACCTGTAAAAGAATGAAATATGGTCATTATGATTTCTACCTTGAGACTCTTATGAACGAAGAAAGGCAGATCCCAGGTATCTGTCACCCACTTTTAAACTCTCTAATATGACTTGAGGGAAGATAGATAGCAGATATTTTACCAGAGATAAGGAAAAAGGATGGGATTACAGATTCATAGCAACTTTTTAAGTGCTCTGAATTTTCTTTATGGGCCTCACATGGGCCATAGACATAGTGAGTCTATGTTTCAACGAAGCATTTGACAGACTCACACGATACTCTTGTGAGCAGAAAGACAAAAAGTTTGGTAGAGTTTCAACGGGTTTAATAAGAGTGCACTGAGATATTGATTAATGCTTGATATCCAAGTGGAGTTTAGCTTACTGGGAATGTGCCACAGAATTTTTCTAGGACTTTTTCTGATTAGATTTTTAATCAACAGCTTGAATGAAGGCATAGGCTTAATAAGCAAAATCAAATTTAATAGGAAAGCATAAAGTACTATATTTGGATTAGAGAATCAACTGCATAAATATGGAAACTTGTAGTCTGGTAGGTCTTGATAATACCTCAAATTGAAAACAAATAATCTTAGGGATTTAACTGAAAAATATCAGAATTAGCCAATAATTTGACATGGTCGCTATTAAAGATTTTATAATCTGAGGCTTTATCAATAGGCATTTACTATTTAGGTCAAAGACATACTAGCACCACTTTGCCATCCTCACGCTATTTGTGTTATTCTAATTGGTTTTATACGCAATTTTTAAGAAAGACTTTGATTTTTAAAAGTGCATGTAGAAAGCTACAATGACAGAAAGGAATTGTAAATCTTACAGCAAGAAAAATAGTTAAAAGAGGTTAGAAAGGTTATCTTGGACAAGATATCACTGGGAGGTGGTGGTAGTGATTCATTTTATTTAAATACTTATAAAGCTATTGGTGAGAAGGAAATAGACACTGTGTGATACAATAATGGAGAACCAGATTCAAGGAGTAAAAATTACAAGTCATATTTTGACCCAATAAAAATATTTTTTAAAAGTTTAATCATAAAGATGGGGTGAGCTTGACTCCTGGGAAAATTATATATAATACATAAAATTCATATATTATATATAATATATAAAATACATATATTATATATATTTATTTATTAGAGAGAATTATCAACTCTAAGGAACGGCATAAAAGTGTTTGGAAATTGAGAATTGGACTGACATTCCACTAATGGTATATAAATATTTAGCCATCTAAATGTATATGCTAGCCATTGTATTTAAAATAGTAAATTATTTCGCATGAAATCATTTCACTGGTCCTATGTCAGTTCTAACATTGTGGGCTAATTTTCTTTCCTTATTTTTTCCTGATACTATAATATCCCAAATGCTTTCCTGAAATTTCAAAATTTGATTATGACATGAAAATCATCACTACCTTGACTTCAAGATTTCAATATTTATTTGTGTACTGAGGCTGAGCTGCTCAAAAATGTTATTGTCTGAAACATAGAAGAGTCGCTTTCAATGAACATTTCTGCTATTTCTTTCTTTTTTTTTTTTTTGCTGGGAAAGATTCGCTCTGAGCTAATATCCATTGCCAATCTTTCCCATTTCTTTTTTTCCTCCCCAAAGCCCCATAGTTGTATATTCTAGCTGTAGGTTCTGTTATTCCTTTTGGGGTTTAGGATGTAGTTATCACAGACACTAGCCATGTGTGCCAAATAATGACACCTGCCTTGGTAATGACATTTAGAGCACTGACACATTGCAGTTCACTATTTCTATTTGGAATTCTAAAGCCTGACTTGAAATAACTAAATTTTAATAAAATTTGATAGTTTTGTCTCCAGCATGACAGAGTATTTTATGAACAACAGGTGTTTCAATAATGTTTCTGCATAAGAAGTCATAATCTCAGACAACACTGTTCTATGTCATTGCTCAAGAAAAGAAATACTGAAACATTTGGCAATTTCTCTACTGCAAACATTTCATTAAATTGCCCTTTGCTCCTGAGGAAGAATGGCAACTTTCGAAGCGTGAGGAGAGGCTAGCTCTTAAAATTCATCAGAAAAATACTGGAAAAAAGAGAGAGCATAGTTGTGTTTTACAATGTGCTCTATTAAATAAAATGACTATGCGAATTGCATTGATTTACTATTTATTACCCAAAACAGTGAGAGTTGTCATCATTTGTGTGTTTTACAATTCCTGAAAATTGCCTTTGTTACAGAATTCTTTGGTACTGAAGAATCAACAGAGAGAATTAAAGCCTTTGAATGTGTTTTATAACTTTGTGTGGTGACAGATGGTTACTAGACTTATCCTGGTGATCATTTCGTAATGTATTTAAATATCGCATCACTATGATGTACACCTGAAACTAATAGGATTTTCTATATCAGTTATACTTCAATTAAAAAATAAATAAACAGATTTCTTTGAACAGCAAAATTTTTCAATCTAATATTTTCTTAATCAATTTAAGATTTGGAAGCAGATAAAGTTCAAATCTTAGATTTGCTATTTCCTATTTAATAGGTCTACTTTATCTTTCTAAGTCTGAATTTCCTCAGTTGGGAAATGGTGGATGGTTATAAACATTAGATTAAATATTTGGTGAATCTAAATGTGACTAATGCTCCATAAATACCTGATAGCTGGGCAGTTGTCTATAGATATATGGTAATTGCAGTTTTTAGTGCAGGGCATTTTTCTACTATCAAGTAATGATTATTTTGAATCAGTAATTCCATTTTGTGACCTTCCCTCCTATTTCAACTTCTTCTAGAGAGGTTACAGTAGAATAAATGAAGGAGAAATAAAAGCAATCATTCAAAGTTGATTTTGGAAATTCCTGGCGGAAAAATAGGCTGAGTGAAATATCTTTTGTACGCCAAACTCAAAGTTTATGCCATAAATCAGGAGTCAGAAAACTACATCCTGCAGACCAAATTCAGGCCACCACCTGTTTTGTAAATAAAGTGTTATGGGAACACAGCCACATTCGTTCATTTACACATTTTGGATGCTACTTTCATGATACAGTGGCAGAGTTGAGTAGCTGTGACAGAAGCTTTATATCCTGAAAAACCTAAAATATTTACTATTTGGCCCTTTGAAGAAAAAGTTTGTCAACGTCTGTCACAAACCAGAGATCAGGTAAGAAACAATAATTGGATAAGAGCCAGGTTTACTGTGCTTTCTTTTTCATCCCACCTCCCCACTTGTTCCTAAACTAGGAGGAGATGAGGGATCATAAAAGTCAAGATTTAGAGAAGATGGTTAAAACCCCAGATGGATTTTGGGGAATATAAGGCAAGAGAATATCTGTGCCAGAGTCCTATCTGGAACATGAGAAACCAGAGGCCTCCCAGAAGTTCCCTACACCTGCACAACTACCTCCCTAGGCTTCAGTAGGGTTAGAGATGATGTGTGGAGCCAGGAGTGGAGACACGCCCGAGTCTCTCAGAGTCAGAGTGGCAGGAGAGAGCAGTAAATAAGAAACCAGTAGGAACCAGGGCACTTCAGGAGATGTCCTTCTTCAAGGAAGATAGAACAAGGGCATGAAATCTCCAAGAAGTTTGTAGCATTCTTGATATCTGGGTACTGCACGTCAGGTGACATTGAGTTTTTCCTAAAAACAAAATTCTTTACCAGAGAAATTTTATGCTGGAGTGGCTGAAAATGTATTTCTTGCATTAGTATATATGCAGTATGGAAGTTTTTTCTTTATCATTATTATGAAACCACCAAAATTTAGGGGTTTGCTGGAGCAGCTAGCATTACTCTAAATACACATTTTTTAGAATATGGGTAGCTAATGATACAAGGCACACATTCAAAAAGGTCTAAATGTAAGGAATGATGACTCCCTAGATGTTCAGGCGAGAGAGGTCACTATGTCTGAGACAATCATCTCAGTCTTGGAGGAGAAGGTAGGAAGTGAACTGAGCCTTGAGTGGAGAGGAGTCAGAAGTTTTCCAAGTGGGGCATAGTATGAGCCAGGGGAAGGAGGGAGGGTACGCAGAAAATAGAAATAAACCAAATAGTAGATAGAGATGGTTCACACAGTGCAATTGTGGTTTGAAAAGTTTGAGAAGTAATTAAAAATCAGATTGTGAAGAAACTTGAATGTAAGTGTAGATTTTATCCTATAAGCATTTACGAGCCACAGAAGGTATTCTGGCTGGAGTTATGGGGATCAAGTAATTTGATTATGTTGAGTAAGAGGCAGGAAAACAAGAAGGGAACAAAATAGTTTAAAAATAATAGCAAATAATAAAACTATTAGAATAGTCCTAGTGTGAGGTGATGAGGAAATCTGAGAGGCTCTGGTGCCTATGACTAAATTTTACTCATTGTTGTACTTCCAGCATCTAGCACCAAGCTTAACAGGGAGAAGGTCTCCAGTAAATAGTCATTCTATGAAGAGATGACGGTGTGTGACCAGAAGGGACCATGTATAAGATATAATTAAAAAAAAAAGTAGGCCATAGGACTTGGATATTGACAGGTTGTAGAGAGAAAGAGGAGTCTTAAAGGACACCAAGACTAATTCTGCCTGACCAAGATAGGGGAGTCTGGAGAGGGACCTGTTTTGTGGGCAAAAAGGTAAACAGTTGTATCAACTGTAATATACAAAGCAATTTCTGGTATAAATTTTATCACTGCATATCTAAATTTTTAAATTTATTATCATTTTAATGCTCCAATGAATTAGAGAATCAACCCTAAATATTACAATTATAATAACTTTTTGTTTTTAAATACCTTGATTTTCTCAAAATGGAAGCCATCTCTAATTTTATCCATATTGAAAGATAAGCTTAATAAAACAAACACAAAGGTAAGATGATGTGATTAGGAGTACAGTCTAGCATGCTCCAACTCTAGAGGTCGCAGTGTCCACTTTTTAAACTAATTTAGTAAGAAAATAGAGTAACACAAATCTCTTCTTGGAGACATCCAGAATAGAAATTTAAAAAAAAATTTTATCAAAGTCTTTTCCAAATTCCACCAATGATTAACAGTGAACCATTGTTAACTGTTAGATTATAAATTTATTCATTTTGTAATATACTATCTCTTTACTTAACTGTGAGTGGAACCAACATAATTGTTAGTACCAGAATCGAGTCTGGGATTAAAAGATCAGTTTCTACACCCTGTATGAGGAGGACCTAGGAAATTGCAACTGCTCATCAACAGAGTCTTTGCTCATCGACAGAGAATCTAGCCTGTCAACAATATTGTGGTTTGGAATATTTCATTAGACTGCCTGAAAGTTATGTAAGGAAAATACCTCACATGACTGTTACTTTGTGCAGTTCCTTGCTTAGATTCCCTATCAGTCTCACCATCGATTTAAAGCAGGCTGCGTTCATCCAATTGAATTCAGCACACATTTGTTGAATACCTACTATGGTTATCTTTTCCCAACATGGATGTCATTTTCATCTTCAGAGGTACGTGTCTTAATTTAAAAGTTGCATTCATGTTATCTTAAGCCATACCTGTACACATAACAATGTTCAAATACTGTTATATACACAGGGAAGACGAAAATCAATAGATTTTGCCTAATTTGATGATATTATCTCCAAATCAATTATTTAATTAGTTAGCTTATGCCCTTTTCCCCCTCATTGGAGATTTCCAGCTATTGGAGAAATTGGAAAAATGAAAAATTGTGCGAATGTTTGCTTGTGTCTCCATGGCTAATTATTGGGTGGAGGGGATTAACATTCATTGGATATGCTGAGAGTCTGAGAAAAAAAGTCTCTGTATTTAATATATTTTATTCACTCAGTCTGTATTTCTGTATAAATTTTAGTAACTTCAAGTTTTAAGATTTTTTTTTTCCAATGCAATTCCTCGAATTCCTCAGAGAAGTTGCAAAGGTAACAATGCAAAATATTAATGAAGATATATCCGGTTACGCTGATACTTAATTCATGAGGTTTCATGATTACTGAATTCATAAACCAAAGAACTGATTACATATGCACCATTCAGAGGCTAGCTTCAGATTTTCAAGTATCCTCAGTGAGATATCTCCATTAACGTACCCCCCTGTGTATTTATTTACTGCTTGGTTTTGATCCCTTGTCTTGACTATATTTCTATACTTCTCCTACATTTCAATTCACTTGTTAAAGTCAACATCAGAAGATTTGCAGCAATGAACTCAAAAGGATTTGCAAAGAGCAAGGAGAACTCTGTAACCTCCTTCTGTAACATGTTGTGAAGAATTGACTGGATGTGAAGAATACCTCGGACCAGTATATTCTGTTATGTTAAGTGGACTTTACTGTTTTACTCTTAGATCACCAAGTAATGGTGCTAAACATCTTAGATCTATTTTAAAATTCATACTTTGAAATGTAGAACCTTAGATCAATAGAGCTGAAATTCTCTTGAAATTTCCCCAATCCATCTTCGCTCTCCCCAACCTGAGTTACTGTTGAGACAAGTGAAGCCTCAGATGGTTAATGATTTGAATATTTTCCCATAAGACTGTATTTCTACTACTAGGACTAGAGACTCTCTTGATCTCATCCTCTTTAGAAATGCAAATTCCCAAAACACTTTTTGTCAGCACCAGATATTTAGAACACATCATAAGCCTTGCATTATTATTAGTCAGTTATCAATAATCCATACTGATTATGCCCAGTGGTGTTTCAGATGCTCTACTGGGCACTTGGGACACAGTCATTTCCCTGAAGGACCTCATGGTCTGATAGAGACACAGACACATGCATCCAAACAAGTATAAATAAGAAGGTCTATAATCAATTCTATTTGATGTGGAAAGAAAAGCTTCACAGATGTGACACTGGTAAATTGAAAGATAATTAGTAACTGTGTGGCCAAGAAAGTAAAGAAGTGCATTCCACACAAAAG
This sequence comes from Tapirus indicus, assembly GCA_031878705.1. Taxonomy (NCBI): domain Eukaryota; kingdom Metazoa; phylum Chordata; class Mammalia; order Perissodactyla; family Tapiridae; genus Tapirus; species Tapirus indicus. The sequence continues at coordinate 161,810,033 of CM062917.1, read as the reverse complement.
GAATAGCATACACCAAGTCACAAAAACATCACTGTGTGGCCTTGTACCCATGACTAGATTATAAATATATTGTAAATAAAGATTGTGCATGGTGTGTTTTGAGGATTACCCCACCCTTATCCTCTTGCTCCCTAACTCAGTAAATAAGTCAGAATTGATTGAATCTTGACTAGCAAATAAGTTGCTATTATTCATTCCTTTTCAGCTCCATATATCTAAGGCTTTCTTCCAAGTGTATGTGATATATTCTCTTTATGCCTCTATTCATGACTACAATGTTTGAATTTTTAGGCATATAAGTAATTTCTTTTAATATTTTCCTCTCTCTTACAAAAAAAATTGTTTTATGCAAAAGTAAGGACTTTCCCCAAATTAAGCATCTGCCAAGTTATTTTCCACATTCAGAGCTCATGGAAGATTTAGGCAATTCAGGACAAAGTTTAACATTTTAATGAATATAATGAAAGTTAATAATAAGCATAAAAATGAACTGCCTATTGAAAAATTTACTGGATGCATAACTTTTCATAAGTTGAGTTCTGAAATTACATAGCCAAAGTTTTTATTGGTTTATTTAAGTTATTCATATTCTCCTGAGTTTAATTTTGAATTAAAGCCAAAGAGTGGTTTAATTATCAAATAGCCTCTGGCTCCTGCAGGTATTCCCACATTTCTTCAAGTCTACCCTACTCAGATCTAAAAAGGAAAATCTACAAAATGATAACATTAAATTCCATAGCTACATCAATATATTTTTGAATGATATACAGAATGCTCTGCACACATTATATCGATTCTTACTTCAAAAATTTAAATTGTACTGTTACAGGAAAATAGTTTAACAAGTTAGAGCAGGTGAGGGGGATTAAGAAGTACAAACTTCCAGTTATAAAACAAATAAGTCATGAGGATGCAATGTACAGCACAGGGAATATAGTTAACAATATTGTAATAACTTTATATGGTGACAGATGGTAACTAGACTCATCATGGTGATCATTTCATAATGTATATAAATATTGAATCACTATGATGTACTCCTGAAATGAATAGGATATTGTATATCAATTATACTTCAATAAAAAAAGAAATAAAAAATTAGGATGACTAAAATATCATTCTTTAGTACAGTAAGGATTCTACCTTATTCCTTTTTAATGAATATTCACGTGGTATAAATGCTGTAAAAGAAAGCAATTTGGAGAATAGTAACTTAATAGTAGATCTCAGAATACGCACTGATTGCTTAGATATTAAATTATCCCTTCCAATGTTTAAATAAGTTATGGTACATCCATCTAGTGGGCTATTATGCAGCTACTAAATAGTATCCAAATAATTTTGGCTGTCCTCCCAAATATCCTAAATCAGGCCAGTTCTCTCCATCTCCACCACTGCTACCCTCCTCTCTGGTGTTTTGTGCTCTTAACCAACTAACTCTGGAGCCTCAGGAGTTGTCTCTCTGTTTCCATTCTTGCCCATCAACCAGTGCTTTTTCTACAAAGTTGCCGACGTGAACTTTTACAACATAGATCAAATTATATCACCCAGTTGCTGATATCTCTCCAGTGGCTTCCAATTCCTTCTAGAATTAAATCTAAACCTGTTCCTGAATCCCTCTATGATCTGTGCCATGCCTACCCTTTGATTCCATTTCCTGTCCATCCTACATGTGAGCCAGATCAGATCTTTTCTCATACAAAACTTATTTTCACCTTCCCACTTTATGTTCCATCTTCCTAGATTACTTTTCTCCAAGATCAATACCCAGCTAAGTGTTACTCAAGTTTCAGCTGAAATATCTTCTTCAGAGGAGCCTCCTGACTATTAAATCTCACATTGTCCTCCTTCTTCAAGTCTCTACCACATAACAATCAATTGTTATGATAATTGTTTAACTTAGTAATATATATCTCTCTCCGGAAAGGAGGATAAATAACATTGTGTAGACAGGGGTTTTCATTATGTGTGGGACTTTGAAGAGGAGTTTCTCTTTCTAAGTATTTAAATTTTATTTATAGGTAAGAAATACTGTCAGAAAAGCAAAGAAGGTTGGCAAGGGATGGGGAATGTGGGCAAAAAGGGGGATATAAGTAAACCTAGTAGACTTATTCAGCCACATTTTCACAACGTGCCATAACGGAATTCACTTGGGGTTCCTGGACAATGAGCCGCCTGGGACGGCCCCCACCTCATACGTCACCAGTTGGAGGGACTAACCCCAAACTCAATTTCCCACAGGACCAGTTGTTTCCTTGCTCTGGCAGTGGGGGCTACAAATTTCCATAGAGCCCAAGGTCTTTAGGTCTGGGGCATCTGAAAAATCTGTTGTTTGGCAATCAATAATGTCTTTGTTCTTCAATGTTCTTGGTTGCTCTTAAGGTTTCCTTCATAAATAGGGAGAGTAACACAAAGGACAGGGGTCTCTTCTCCCACTCTACCTCTCCATGGAAAGTCAGGATAATCAGGGGAGTCATGCTTTCTCGCGACCTTTGACTTGTGCATTCTCCCAAGTTTCTATTCCTTAACTCATGCCATGTAACGTCACAGTACTTGTCCTAAGTGTGATGTATTACACAATCCATTGATTAGCTATAACTAGGTGATCCACGGCATATGATAAATTAATCACACACTTCTAAAAAGTTGCTTAGGTATTGAGTTTCTAATACTTTCAATATGATATGAATATTTTCTATGCTATGAAATTAAAAGGAAACATACCTTTTTTCCAGAAAATACAGTAAATTAAAAAAAAATCTTTATATTCCTTTTTTCCCCTGGCATGGCCTGGCTTCTGTCTTTGCCATTTGTCTTTTTGTTACCTTTATGTTTCTAAATACTGGTAATGACCCTTCCGACAGCTCTCAAGCAGAAGATTATTTCAGACTTAATCATAACCAAATCCTTTGCTGTATTATCATCAATTAGCTTTACCAATAGTTTATTTGTAGAAAGTTCCTAAAGTACTCTAAATCCATAGTTCCAATTTAGATGATCCCTTCTTCTTTCTCTTTTGAGAACAGTTGCAAGGAGCACAACTCACTGCTCACTTTCTTGGGGGGCACACTGTGAGGAGGAGGAGAAAAAAAGAAACCTGATATTGATCATGAGTTCTTGAAAGCTACAGATGCTGTGTGGGAACCACTCAGCATATTAAATTGCAGTGGTTTCAGCTCTGAAAAACATAATGAGGAAAGGGTTGAGAAAGTATGGTGCTATCTTATTTTCCTGTAATGTGCAATAATGAGATAATTTGGGCTGCACTAGGACAAGACTAATCAACTTGAATTTCCACCTGATTTAGCAAAGTAGAATCTGACATCATTTCCTACTCTGCACAGATTTCATTTATCTCTCGTTTAGTTGCGTATATAATACTTAGCTTTACTCTCTGCTGTATCCACACTGTGGCTTAATTAGTGCTGAGATGCTGCAAGATACATGGTTTTGTCAAAACTCTTAACACAAAACTCATTTTTAGCATCAGTAAATAGCAGAAGATAAACAAGAAACTTAGAAAATAGATATTAAAACAAATTCATTTTTTGTTATAGTGAATCTTACAATGACCGTTAACAAGAATATATGGTCCCTACTGATGCCTGAAGTCATTGTTTGCTGTGTCTATAGAAACAAATGATTGACCTCTGTACCTTTCTTTCCTGCTAGACGGAAAGTTTATTGAGGAAAAGGACCACACTTCACTTCGTTTTATATCCTCTGTACCAAATCCAGTGTTCGGCACAGGGTTGATGATCAAAAAGTGCTTGTCGAATGCATTTCTATAAAATAGTATCTGTAAGTAGGTTTAAAGAATAAGAGTGGTGAGAATTGTACTTGGGCTAAAATCTTGGTCGTGGGTAAATATACATATGTTTTGTGATTTTGATGATTTTGGAGTAAGAATCTCTAATTAGTAAATCAGATTCTTTTGGCCTTATTATTTTTTTCTGAATAAATACAAGGTGAAGTTTATAATTAATCTAATACTAGACTAAAATATGATGACATTACTTCTTATCTTCCTAAAAAAAAATACAACTTTAATCTGATTCAACACAAGAATACACGTTTCTGTTTATTCGAATGTCTCAAAAATAGACCGTGTGGAGAAGAGTTCTAGAGGAGCAGAGTTGTATCTGTTCCTAAAAATAAAAGCCTGACCTTGTGTGTTTCCTTTCCTCCGAACTTTCTTTGGGTGCTGAACTGATACATAATGGCTAAAATGTCTCCCATTTTTTAAAATACTGTTTCTCCAGAGCCTTGAAAATACAATATAAAAGATATAGAGTTAGTTTTTACCATTAATATAAAGGTTTCTGCTACTGCTATCCACACTGAACACTGAATAAATTTAATAAAAAATATGTGTATTTGATCTGGTATCCTATAGCAAAAAGGTATCACTCGTATCTAAGTTGGTAATATTTTGAGAATTTATATTGCTCTTCATAATGGCATATTACACATTAAAAGTCAGAGTAAATAAATACATAAATTTAAAATATTTTTTATGCTTAAATAAAACTAAGAGTTCAAATGAAACAGTAAGTCACAAAGTAATGAGTACTGGGAAATAACTCTGAAGCTCAAGAGATTTAAATAAAAGACTTTTTTAAAGGCCATCTTGTCAATGCCTTACAGTCATTTAGAAATGATTTATCACATTTAAGATCCAAATTGAACCATAGAGATCACAGTCCAATACCCTCACTTTCTAGATGATACCGATGAGGACACACAGGAAGAGTTAATAGCTGGGAGGCCACACTGCTAATTGGTGGCTCAGTGGGGACCTGTTAAAAACTTTCTCCTTTCATACTTCCCAAATGGCAATGTAAAGACCTTTGAAAATCCACTTCTCCATAAAAATAAGGGGAAGACTGGTAAAATATTTTTCAAAATCAACATTTTCAACACTCTAAAAATTGACCAAGGGATTACAGCAACTCAAAGAGTATTTATTCAAGAAAAATGGCAGAATCATGGTAAGAACAATGAGTTTTGTGACATTTTAGCTTGCCATATTTCCATCCCCCCTCATCCTAGTTCCAGAGAAAAGTCAAAACCAACAGCCTCACAATCATGTAGCCATGAAAACCAGCAGCTTATCAGCCACGAGAGGAGTAGAAATGGCTTAGAGATCCTCAAATGCCCTCTCCCCAGAGAAGTGCCACTATTTGACCCATGTGGCAGTTCCATGAAAGTCTGTATTCCCAGGATTTTTCTTTATTTGATCTAAGAGCTCCCCTTGTACAAACATCACTATCACTAGGGCATTTGTCATAAACTAGCAGTGGCAATTGTTTTAACATCTCATATGGTTGAGGCAGTAATTCCAGTTGCAGCTAATGAAAGACTGATCACAATATTTACAAGTTAAAACTGAGGAATGAGGTGTCCATAGGAGGCTTTGAAAAGCTCTGACATATTCCTGGGAATCCAGAAGTCTACATGCATGTGCAGGGCTCTGTGTATGCCCAGAAAAGATGTAATATGACCCTGATTTCTCTCCAGTGGCTAACCACAAGGCTTAAGTAGGAAATGAAGCTGGCAGAGTTGTAAACTGAGTGCAGGCACTTTGAAGGCATTCTCCAAGACATAGGGCCACTCAGCAAAGGCTGGGAGAATTATTGTTTCAAATCATTTAAGGAAATCTCCATCCAGTCATTACCTGACAACAAAGCTGATCAAGCAGAGACTTCAGTCATTGCACACAACAAAGAATACAGACTTAACAGAATTAACCTGGGAAAGTCACTAAATAAACGAATCATGACAACAAACCCTTTTTGGGAAGAGGGAGGAAATAATGTCTTGAGTTGCAAAATTGTAATTTTTAAAAAATTTAAATTATTATAATTTTAAAAATTATGAGACATACCAAGAAACAAGAAAACATTGCCCATACATAGAAAAAAAGCAGTCAATAGAAACTGTCCCTAAGGAATTCCAGATATTGAAGGCAAAGACTTCAGCTATTATAAATATGTTCAAACAACTAAGGAAACCCATATGTAAACAATTAAAGGAAGTTATGAGAATTTTGTCTCACCAGAAAAAGAATATCAATAAAGACAGAGAAATTAAAAAGCAAAAAAACCAAATAGCAACTATGGAGTAGAAAAGAATAATAACTGAAATGAAAAATTCACCAGGGAAGTTCAATGAAATATTTGAAATGACAGAAACAAGAATTCATGAGCTTTAATATCAATCAAGTGGGATTATTAAGTCTGAGGAACAGAAAGAGAAAAAATTGAGGTAAAATGAACAGAGGCTCAGAGACCTGTGTGACATCATCAAACATACTAAAATATGCATAAAAAAGGGAGTTCCAGAAGTAGAGGAGACAGGAAAAGAAGCAGAGATAATATTTCAAGAAATAATGGCTGAAAAATTTCCAAACTTGATGAAAAGCATTAATCTGGACATCAAAAAATTTCAAGAAACTCCAAATGGGATCCAAGGGGATCTCAAGGAGATCCACATCTAGACATCATAGTCAAACTATCTAAAATCCAAGACAAAGAGATATTCTTGACAGCAGCAAGAGAGGGGTGACTCATCACGTAAAAGCGATCCTCAGTAAGATTAATGGCTAACTTCTCATCTAGAAAGCATGGAGGCCAAAGAGCAGTGAGAAGGCATTTGCAAGGTGAGGCAGGAAAAAGACTGTCGACCAAGAATTTTATATTGAGCAAAACTAGGTAAACAAATACTGAGGGAATTCATTACTAGCAGACCTTCCCTACAAGAAATACTAAAGTGAGCCCTTGAGACTGAAATGAAAGGGACTTGTATCCAGAATATATATATAAAAATATATATAATATATCCATATACACATGATGAACCTTGAATGTATGTGTATATACCACTCATATATATATATAACACAACTCAACAATAAAAAGATAATGCGATTAAAAAATAGGCAAAGAATTTGAATAGACTTTTCTCCAAAGAATATAGACAAAAACCATATAAAAAGATGCTCAATTTCATTCGTCTTCAGGGAAATGCAAATCAAAACTACAATGAGATACCACTTCACACACACTAAGATTGCTATAATCAAAAAGATGAATAATATGAAGTATTGGAGAAAATGTAGTAAAACTGTAATCCTTGTGCATTGATGTTAAGAATGTAAAATAGCCGGTCGATTCCTCAAAAAGTTAAACATAGTGTTACCATATGACCCAGTAGTTACAGTCCTAGGTATATACCCAAGATAACTGAAATCATACATACACACAAAAACTTGTAAGGGATGTTCATAGCAGCATTATTCGTTATAGTCAAAAAGTGGAAACTTATCCAAATGTCTTTTGACTGATAAACAAATAAACATAACGTGGTATACCTATACAATGTAAAAATGAATCAATTACTGATACACGTTACAACATTGATGGACCTTGAAAACATTATGGTAAGTGAAGGAAGCCAGCCACAAAGGTCTACATATTATATGACTCCATTTATAGTAAATGTCCAGAATAGTCAAATCCATAGAGACAAAAAGTAGATTAATAGTTACAAGGGGCTGGGAGGGACAAGAGAACGGGGAGGGATTGCTAAAAACCAAACCGTTTTTTTTTTTTTTTTTTTTTTTGGCTGCTAACGAAAATGTTCTACCTTGTAAATATAGTAAAAAGCATAGAATTGTACACTTTCAAATGGTGAATTTATGGCATATGAATTAGATCTCAATAAAGATTTCATTTAATCAAACACACAACAACGATATAAAACTCTCTTGTATTCTAGTGTTGTGGTTTTTTCTTTGGCAAGAGACTTCTCTTCCAAAAAAAGAATTTTTGGAGGAAGACTATATGTGTTATTAATATGATGATAATTTCTGTCAGTGATTATTTAAAATTAGAGTGTAAGAGAAAAGTCTATTAATTTTTTAGATGTGATATGATTTCACCAAGTATAGAACTCATATATGTACATTGCTTTGTCAAGATGTAAGCTTAAAGAAGTTCCAATTTGAAGCATATATATATATATATACACACACACACACACACACACATACAAGTCAGAACAACATGTTATAATTCATGTCAATAGACAGATCAGTAAAAATTGATAAAGGACGGATAATCTATTTAAGATAGAGTTTGATGAAGGTGTAGACAATAGGGATTTGTACGGAAGGCTGAGTGTAGTAGACTTGCTTTGAGGTAAGATTTCTTTTGAATGCAGTGTGTACTTTTAAAAATGTGACATCACACAACATATTTCCTGATCATGTACCTCAGCAGATAGTGTTTGGCTGGATTGGTACATTAATGCTCTTGACAGAAAAGTAATGTTCTAAGACTTTTCAGCAGCCATACTTTTGGAAATGTGTTTCTGCTATTTTCCCTCTCTAAATTGATATATGAACCATGCACTGGCATAAAATCAGTTTGCCCTCTCTCTCCAGAAAGCACACAATATGATTCAGAGGCCCCTATCTAAATGAACTCTAAACCGAGAAGACATTTTCGGCAGCATTCTTCCTATACATCTTTATTTTTTTATTATTTTTTGTTCACAGTGTATATAAATGGATGAGAGGAAAAAAAACTATGTGGAAATGATTAACATCATTACTGGAAGTAAGTATAACTGGAAATGAAAATTTCTGAGTCCTATTTGATCCAAGTCCCTGATTTTGGAAAAAAGGCTTGTAGAATTTTAAGTGACGTGAATTAAGCTGTTTTATCTTACAAAAAATATTTTCCACAAGATACAGTAAGTCCAGTTTCAAAGCATCATAATTGCTGGTTATTTCAGTTAAATACAGGAATCTCAACAACAACAACAAAGTAAACTAGGGCAGCTTACTGTGAAGGAAATTTTAATGTTTCCCTCTACGAAGTGATTGGAAGCATGCCAGGAAGGCTTCCAAATTCTCCATCTCAGTCCCTGAAATCTCACTCTTTGTGGGTAAATGTGTGTGTGGTCTAAGCAGACTCATGCTATACTTCCTCCTCAAATATCCTTTCCCACCTTTAAATTTCCAGATCCTTTATCCTTTACAAACAGCTCAAATGCCAGCTGCACTAAGGCTTTTCAAGACCATCTCCAGACATCAGTAATTTCTGCTTCTATTAACCCAATTCTTTATCTACATCAACTGTGTGTCATTTATTACTTTCTGTCTTTAACCTCTGATGAACTTGTGAATTCCTTTTATTTCTGTTTCTTCATTCCAACAGTAGTGCATTGCTTGCCTATATAAATATATATTTATTTGTTTGAATAAATTTTAAAAAAAGAAATACGACTCAATAGGAGAACTTGAGGAATCACGAGTCATGAATTCTTCAATATGAATTAATTTGACAAGACATATCCTTTTCATTCTGAGGGAGAGATGGACATGGAAAGGTGAGAATTTTGATGGAGGGCAGGAAGTGTAGAATGAACACAGATTATGGGGCATTTACTTATGAGGGCAAGCTTGGGTGGGCTACTGTGGAATGAGGTACTAAGAAGCCTGAGTTGGCTGAAATGGTTGGGTTCTCTCAAGAAAGGAAAGCGTTGTTTACTGGAAGGAGTAAGGATACTAAGACATGCCTTATTCATTAAAAAATTGTAATTGGAAAACTGTGCAATTGAAATTGGGGCATACATTACCGTGAACTCTTGATAAAAAGTATTATACAAACGATGGATAAAGATCAACAATGTTTTAATCAGAAAAACAGTAAAACCCTTTAAGAAATTTGGCATTGATTTAAATTAAGACTTTTTTTTTCAATATTTGTTATTTTTAATCAGTAGAGACAACTTTAATCAGAATTTAGAAACAGAAGCGACAAAAGACCAAGTTCTGAGACCAGATTAAAGAAGGAGAAGTGATAAGAAGATGTTCACACAAGAGAAAGAGTAGACACTAAGACATCACTCACTCTGAGCTGCACTTTTCTCAATTGTGAAATCAACAAAAAACCCCTGCTTCATGGGATCATGAAGAAGAGGAAAGGAGATTACACATGGAAGGCATGCAATATATAGTAGGTCTTTCACTAAAGGATAATGTCTACTGTATAATTGCAATGGGCAGTTTCTAAATTTCCCCCTTACAAAGGCAAGTGGCATTAAGTTAATTATAACTAAAGCACTGAGGATATACAAGTGTTCTGTAATTTGATGGTATAACTATATAGGGTATGACAAAATTAAAAATATACCACTTACTTCCATTTTTGTTATACCTGAATGGCTCATTAGGCTATTTTCAAATACCATCTTCTAACAGATGTTCACTCTCATGTAATTCATGATAAAACCTGTGAGGTGCCTGGTGAACACACACTTAGTCTTTGATCTTGATGTAGGAAAAATAAGGCTTTTAGGGGATGAAGTAACTGAAAGTCAGGAGGGCAATAGGTTCCGGTCAGCTTGTCAGATCCTTGGAGGACAGAACCCTTCTGTGAAGATTCCACAGGATATCTTGTGACACTGCATTTCTAGCTCTGCAGAATTAATTTGTGTTGTTTTTTTCCTAGTTGACTGTACTTTTTACTTATTTCTTTTGCTTTGTTTCACTTGTTCTCCCTTAAAACCTCCCCTAATCACAAAACAGAAATGGAGTCATTGCTTTTTCAGTAGCCATAAGCCAGCAGGGATTGGTTTCAATGTATTTACCATCATTTGGTAAATGGATGGCTGTCTCATAAGAAGCAAATTTTTAAGACTCAAGAAATTGACCAAGGACATGGAAGACTTCTCATTTGTTCTAACTTTCCTATCCTTTCCTATGTGTGTGCACATACATGTATGTGCCCATGTGTATGCACACCGTGGACTCTCAAGAAAATCATAATCTATCACCACCAATTGTGAGAGCCATGGCTGGAGACCACACGAGTTTAGGACACTTGACTACAACTTGAGAAGGCTCTTTTTTTGCACCTGAGATGGGCAACAGACAATCTTGGTGACATCAGGGGAGTGAAGAGCTATGGCAAGGTCCCGTTCAACACAACTCACACTCTTTCTTGCCATCCTGTCAAGGCAAACATGGGCTGCTATTTAGAAGCAACAAACATGAGAGGCAACCACATCCTGTGGCATGGGGGGACATCATGTGACACTTCCTCCTAATCGAGTCTTCATAATTTCACTAAGCAGATCTTTACTGCTTGTTTTCCTCCTTTTTGACCTTCTTTTGAAATTCTGCAAGGTATATTTTGAGATCTCCCTTTTAAGAAGTTGATTCAGGTTCGTCATTTGCACTCATAAGTTTATCTTGCTTAGTTTCCTATGCCTTCATTCTTCTACCTTACTCTCCTTCCTAATTTTATTCACTCCCTATCTGCACTTCTGCACACATAATAAGTATTCTTGGAATCCAAATAAAAAAACATTTAAAAGCTACCATTCAATCTCAAATAAACTAATATAGTCTTATCTCTATGCCATTCTCACCCTTGGATATGCTCCCTATATAAAAGTAAACTTCATTCTTCTATTTTAGTGTGCTCACTGAAGCAAAAAGGAACGACGTGTTAGAGATGGCAGGACTCTTCTATATGTGCATCTTCATCATTTTGCAATGAAGAGTCTGAGAACAAGAGGGTGAAAGCGCTTTACCTAAGGTCAGAAGGTAACTCAGAATCAGAGGCAGAGCCAGGGTGTGGATAGTTCCCCTGAATTCATCTTGTTCACTTTCCCCCACTTCAGCACTGCACTCATGAATTTTCATTGTTTCTAATCGTGGCCAGCTAGAACACACCTTACTTAGAAAGAAACGCACACTATGTAATATATTCCTTACTTATTCAAAATGGAAATGAGAAAGCAATAAGGGGTTTTATTAAGCAAGCTGTTTCCTCCTTTGGATCCAGAGACAAGTCAAACATAAGAAAATGTCATTGTAACTAGGGTCCCAGAGGAGCTGACCCTGCCTAACGGCATCAGAGGCTTACTGCAGATTTGACAACCTCGGTCATAATTTTATCAAGAAATGCTCTATTTCTATGTTGCCCAAAGCATCTCCTTCGATTTAATCACTTATGAAACCCCATGGCTTCTGCTAGAATGGATGATAAATTGATTTTATCCTCTGGTGGTTGGGAAGCACTTATCTTGTTTAGCTTTTGCCGTGAGCATTATATGGAGTTGGTAAATGCACACAGAAACACACACTAGATTTTAAACATATTTCTAAATGTGCAGGTGAATTGCCTTCACAAAATAGTTCATGTAATTATTTTTGGGTGGAAAATGAAAAAATTAATCAAATAGCCAGTTCAGTAAATGTATTTAAAAGCATTATATCTTTTAAAGGGGATATGCTTAAATATAAAGTGAAATAAATGTATTACAGTGTAACCATTAAACACAAATCCTTTCAAATCCTGTCTGGTTAAATGACATGCATCTTGGTCAGCATAAATTGATCTGTAGCAGTCATACATATATGACAAAGCACTCCATCCTCCTGACTATTGGTTATTGGCATTTCATATTCAAGTCTCATACTGTTCTCTTGACTGGGTATCAACACTATCTCATTTCATTAAAAAAAAATTATTTATTTACAACAAAGTGTTTTGTGACCAAGTTTGCAAGATGATATTCTTTATGCTTTCAGGAAAACTATTTTACTGTTACTTCTTAAAAATAGTTATCACAATGTTTTCAAATCTTCTAGTCTTTTACTGCATACAAAGCATCTTTTTGGCTAATATTACCTAATTTAATGTTGTCCCATTCTGTATTAAATTGCATGGTGAATTTTGCAAATAAAGTTGGGTAGACTTTTCAAAAGACTGTATATTTCCGTCTTAGTCTCTCTCCTTTTTCCCAATAAGGACCTTATCAGTGTCCGTTTTCTAGCAAGAACTCACACAGAGATGACAGATACTTCGGATGGTAGATGGGCAGATAAGAGGAACAACCCAAGGCTCTCGTAGCTGCCTTTTATAACTCTTGCTCCTTATAGATTTTTCAGACCTGGCTGTTGATTTCCCTCTCTCTCCCAGAAACCCTAACATGCTGTTTTCTGTTCCCTAATTATCTTCTTTCATCTCCTCTTAGGTTCCTTCTAGATCACTCCAGACAACACTGCCTAAACAACAACAGAAAAACAAACACAACCTTTTTCAAAACCTACAAATTTTATTTTCAGATCCTTAAAGTGATTTAAGACAGGACACAAATATGACTCCAAAACAATGTGTTCAGTTTAGAGATTCACCACTGGGGAGTTTCAGCTCTATAGAATATTTAATTTTCTAGAATTTTTGAAGTAATACTAGGCACGAATAGCAAAAATGGGCCATCTGTCAGGAATAGATTTGACATCATTAAACAAAACCCAGACAGCCTTTTGGCTGTAGCTAAAATCAATTTTGACTTGAAACATGTGTATAAACAGAAGTATACAGATGAAAAAAATGTGTAATATTCAAGATTGATCTCAAACAGGGCTCATGGCAAGGAAAGTAGGTTAGAAAATGTGTTCTTCCTTTTACCTCTTTATTTATAAGTGTTATTGTTGAAGTATATCTGCCTGGGTTATAGACTTATTAAAATAAAAAATGTCCTTAGATTACTCAAGTATTCATTATATCACAAATCTCCTTTTGCTTTGTTTTGTTTAGCCAGTACTAACAAAGGCCTAGGAAATATTTGTAGACTAACCACTTCAAATAAAACCTCTGTGAGATGAGGCAAACATGAGCCTTTGCAACCACCACTAGCAAGACTTTGGTTTTTAGTAAGTGTTCTTCCCCTCTGAAGGCACGTTGTGATATAACCAGTGCACACACACACATCTGCAGAGAGAAGCAGCCGCGAATCTTTCATGCGCTTATCTGTTTTAGAGTTGCTTACAAAGAATTCTGCCAAAGGAGTTGGGTTCGCACCTGTTTCAGGAAGATGTGAAAAGACTTACAAATTGATGTTTAGAATAGACAACTCAAAGGAAGAAGGAAAGATCCATGATCAAACTCCCAATTTTTAAAATAGGGTAGATTAATTCATGATGCCTATCCTAAGTAAAATAGTTTGCCAAAGACATTCATGTGAGCAAGACAAATGTAAGGATGAGCACAGCATTTGCCAGAGAAAAGTTGGTCTGTCAAGGAGTTCTGTTTTTATATTATGGATACCATAGAGCTTACTCATGCCTTCTCTCTCTCTCTCTCTGTCTTTTCTATACATATCTGTTTACACAAACATTTCCAGTTGACAGTGGGCCATTGGGTTGTACAAAGATAAAAACTAGCAAGATACATTGTTTTTGTTGTGATAGTGGTCACCAGCATTCTAGTCACCATGCTTCCAAGACAGCTGTCTCTTAGGTACAGAAAACCATAGCACTTCCACCCTTCAGAAATCCATCTGGAAGTCAAGAAAAAAAGACAATATGCTTTTCTTACTTTTCTAACAGTCACTGCCAATTTTGTGTCCTCACAACCTTAGATTACGGATTCAGAGTTTCAGTGCAGTACCGTTTTGGGCCTGCTTAGATAGAACATTCCACCAGCAGACACATAATAAAAGAAGACAACCTCCTTTCTTTGAAAATTGTGAGAAATTTGGTTTCAGGATGTAGGTTGAGTCTGACTGCACAATTTCTAATTCACAGTACAAAGCTGATATTGTCTTTATTTCCTTTGTATCCACAGGTAAAGAGCATCAGTTCCATTTCCGTTTCTGAATCCACAGAAGATTCACTTAGCAGCATGGGGTTTCTAAGTAGGAGGGAAGCCAAAGGGACAGGAATGCTTTTATGGGTTCCTGGTCTCCTTTGCAGGAAGCTCCTCAAATGACTGAAGTAAATGAGCCTTTCATGTACAACCCTCATCCTAGTCACTATTACTTATCCCTTAGGGTGTTAATCTGTTAGCACTGCAGCTCAGATATGAATTTTAAAACATGTTAATCTGAACTGAAAAAGCCCCCTGGAGAAAAAAAAAATGAAATATATTAAAGGAAAAGAAGCTCACTTTCTGATTTCTCCTGGCTTTAGGATAATCTTTTTTCTTAAAAAGAAGAAAAAAAATGACACATTTCCCATGAGCATCATTACTTTATCATGTAAGAGAGATTTAGCAGAACCTAACTCTCCAAAGCTCACATAGGTGGGTTAAAAGAAACTATCACAAAATTCCATTCTGTGGTGAAATTCCATGTACTGAATGTCACTCATAAACCTTCTGGTACATATAATCATTTTAGTTGTACCTTAAGAATTTATTTTCGTATAAAGTCCTTATAATTTCCCCTATTTGGGTTTTTCTTGCTTCGCAGAAATCCACATGCTCTTATTCATATCATATGCTCTCTAGACACAATAAAAGTTTCAATAAGAGTGAGAGAAATAAAAAGTACATTTGTACATAAATGCCTACAAATGAACATGCCATATTTTTCCATTGGGATAATTACACAGTTGGCTTAGATTTTAGATAGACAAGCCACCATTACAGAAAGGGAGAAATTTCTCTCTTTCACCACTAGTAGGTACTACATCCCCAAGACAGATATATAGAATCTTAACTGCTATAGTTGAAACCCATCATTTCAAAGTGGATACAGAGGTCCAATAAAATTGCAGAGTGAGTGTAGTAATTTAGAGAGAATTCTAAAGATGAAAAACTATGCTTACCTAAAGTGATCAATTCTTTATTAAAAGTACTTATACAGTATTTTAAGTACAAACAGTTCTTTCATCTTAGTATTTTCCCATTGGCTAATAGGGAACCGTATTACATATAATATGGTAGGGGTTCCATAAATATAATTTTAAATTTAATTCTGCACTTAAATGTCTTCCTATTTTCTTTTTATACCTGCTTCATTCAACAGCATTTATTGGTCTTTACTCAAAACTTACTGTCCCAGTAAGACAACCTGACCACTCTATCTAAATCCCTACCTTTAACATTTCATATATTTTTTCTGTATTTTTTTCCCTTGAGCACTTACAACTATCACACTCTATATTTTTCTTGTTTATTGCCTTTTTCCTCTTTAGATTATAAGCTTCATGAGGGCAGATGTGATTGTTTTATTCACTGCTGTACATTTCCCTACAGCTTATAGGACATTGCCTGCCCTATAGGAGATGTTCAATCAATATTAGTTGAAGGAAAAAAAAAAGATTATTAAAACCTGTGAGGTGTCACACAAGTTCTGATACAAGGATAAAGTAAAAAAAAAAATTATCCTACATTGTTTCACCTTGACTGTACATAGTATTACAAATGTAAGAGCAATAAGAAAAGTTCAGTTTTCATTAGATAAGCTAAAACTGAATTATTTCCTCTGTGAAGGCCTTGTATATCTTTCTACTCTGATCTCCTACTTCTTTCCAACAAAACACTTTAATGTTATCACAGGAGAAAGGAGATCCTGAAGGCAAGGATGAGATGCTGGAGGGCTTTGAGCTAAGAACTACTCAAGTAGCGAGCTGTTGTTGGGTAGTAGGAGTTAAAATGCAGATCTGGGAAAATGGCCTCGAAGCTACTGAGAGCTGGATGGTAACTTAAGAAATTTCAATTAGGCGTGGCTTCAGTCCCCTCTTCCATGTGGTGCACAGCTGCTCGAAGTTAAATATCTGTTTCCATGTCCGTAGCAAGATTTCACTTGGGAAAATTCTGTTTCTAAAACATGCTAAAGAAAACCCCTACCATTTTAGGGACTTTTATTGGCAGCAGTATATGTGGTTGATTGAAGGAAATGAAGGTAGGAGGACCAGGTGGGAAGTTTTCATGGTAGTGTAGTCCTAATAAAATAGAGGGTTTGGTTTTAAAATGACTACACATTCCAGATATCCCATCAGAGTCCTGATTTAACATAATTTTACTCTTTTCAATAAACGCGATTTATGCCATATCTAAATAAACCTGATGTAATGATATCCCTTTATAATTTTTCAATAATAAATACACACATTTAAGTGAAAGGAAGAAAGGAAAAAAGGAAGGGAGAGAGAGAGAAAAATAATGAAGAAAAGAAAGGAGACAAGGAAAGAGGGAACAACATTCTCCTGTAAATTCCTGCCAGGGACTGTGGCCCTGGAAATTCCGCATATGTGAAAGACTTTGAAGAAAGAAAGGACAGTTCCAAGTCTGACTAAAGGCAGAGAGACAATTTGAGGAGAAGAAATCAAGGTGTGTTCAAAATTTTCAAAGCTAAGGAATTACGAAATTGGAAATAATGACAGTCATCTGGATAGTGGGCCAGATCTGAAGAAATGGTGATGTTTGGTTTTTAGCCATTGGTCTTTTGTTGACACTTCTCAAGATGGTTGAAAATCTCTGAACAATAACTTCATGGTTCTATGAACCTTTAATGTCCCTTCAGATTTGTTTGGGTCTCTCTCTATCTCACATCCATCCCCCTGGCCTGCTCCGCTCTGCTTAAAAGCAGGTCTGGCTCTAGGAGAAAGACTGTGAACTAAGCAGATTGACTTGGGCCTCTTACACACTTTTCCTTATTTCTGCCTCGCCACCTTTTTTAAGTACCAAGTGCCCATTGACTGCATACTATTCACTGGGTTGCCTGTTTTAGTACATTGTCTATACTTCAGTTCATTGCCTAAGCCTAGCCTCTCCAGACAGTCCCCAGACTTTATAGTGACCACATATTCTGAGTTTTCTAGAACAATCCCAATGTCAACCATCTCATTTTTCTTGTCTCAGTTTGCTGTTGGGAAAATTATCACCAAGTCACTCCCCTCTTTACTTTTCCCTCTCAAATGTAACTTATCCAAACTATTTGTTAAATAAACTAAAGACATTAGCATTAAATTGTAAATCACTCTAGCAAGAGATAGCTATAGCTGCTTTAGGAGGGCACTGTACTTTCCCATTTTAAAATAGGAGTTTGTTAACAAAAAGATATATATTTGTAATGATTTCATTTCTTAGAAAAGATTTTTGTTCATTAAGTACTTTCAGGAAATTTTTAAAGTTTCCCTGGTCAACTACTCTCTTTACTTATAAATAAATCCAGACATGCCTGTTAGAATATACTGATGATTAGTATAATATTTCTAATAAAATTAAGCATCAATCATTGTTTGGCATTGAAATAAATTAGACTTTACACTCTAGTCTGTCATAATCAGCTTTTGTTACCCTCCAATATGGGAGAAATGAATCAATGACTTATTGCGATTTGAGATTGTGGTTTATATGTATTGGTATTAAATTGAGGAGGATGTGGGCACTAGCAAAATCTGATTCTCTAAGGAAAAACATTATTCTAAGTTTAAAAATATCATTTTGGCAATGCATACTCGATGGAGACATCTGAAAGCCTCTCCTTTCTGCAATAAAATTGCGTTAAATTCAAGTCACAGTGTGAAGTTACAGTACAGCTGGAGACGATGCAATGTTTTCTTAGAGAAAATGCTTGGCATCTAGGTGAGGGGAATACAGAGAGGAGAATACTGAAGAAGCCAAGAACAGATGTGAAAAAATGAGACAGGAGCCTTTCGATTCTCTGAGGCTTGAGGCACGGTCCCATCTGTCAAGCACCTCTCTTGGCTCTCCCAAAAGAAACATGCCTCGAGCTCTCCAGATTGTCCTGGCAATTAGACGTGTTCCAAGACCTGTCACATTTATCACTGTAAACTCCCCACAACAGGCTTCCACCTATACTCTGATTTTCCATGATATCCATGATCTTAGTGACTAGCCAACGGCCTGCCGGTGACCCTCCCAGACCCATCTTGGGTTTCTCCAAATGAAGTTAATGCTATGGCAGCCAGACCTCAAAACACTTGCCTTCTTCCAGACTGCAGAACCTGCAAGAGGAGACAGAAGGTGCCTGCGTCCCAAACCCCCTTTGTAGCACTATCCCAACCCTAGAAGAATTATCTCCACACTTCTAACAGCTTAGAAAGAGACAGATTTTTTTCCTGTTTAAGGCTGCTGTGGTTTGGCTTCTTTTTTTCACTTGTAGTGACCTTATACTAACTGATACAAAGAAAAACACACAATCTTAAATTTGAAAGGCATATTTTTCATGACGATTAAAATCTATTTAATTGTATAGTATGTATATATTCTATATTAATTATTTAAAGGAATATAAGCTTCATGGGACTATCTCTTCACTGGAAAGTATCTGGGAATTGCTGTCTCTCAAAGGGATAAGCTCTCTATCATACCAGGAAACAGCATGTATTTAGGAATCTGATCAATTGGGGTAAAATCCCAACTCTGCCACTTACCATTAAGTGTATAGCATGAGAACATTGCTATACTTCTAATTTTACCTTTCTCATCTCTAAATTGGTATAATTATCCAAATTTCTTAGGCTTGCTGTGAACATTCAATGGGACAGAATGCTGGATACACAGGACACATCATAGAGGATTAATACATCTCACATCCTCCCTTCCGGTCTGCCTGCCATGGCTTCCCCCAGGGAGCAAGGGGTTAATAATGGCTGTTGGATGATGGTGATGATGATTTTTCCTTCCTCTGTTTTATTTCTTTAAATATCACTACACTGTACTTTCCAACAAAAAAGATTAGCAGTTAGCAGTTATTTTCCAATTTTTGCGAAATCTTTAAAAGATCCTAAAAGCTTAAAGTCAACAAAAAAGGACAATTACTACCATTTGTAAGGTCACCTGGCAAAATCAGAAAAGAACTCTCTCTCTGTCATACATACACAAAATTATTATAATGCTATTAATAAGACCTTTTTCTCTTTTGCCATCGTATTCTTGTCTACGTGATCAATTTCTAAGTTACTTTATGACTTTTGGAAAAAAGTAAAGAAAATAGGAAATGACTGGATGAATAACTCCACCTTAAAAATAAGAATATGGGGGCCGCCCGGTGGCACAGCGGTTTAGTCCGCGCTTGGCAGCCCGGGGTTCGCAGGTTCGGATCCCGGGCCCCCGCCGACGCACCGCTTGTCAGCCATGCTGTGGCGGCGTCCCATATAAAAAATAGAGGAAAGACGGGCAGGGATGTTAGCCCAGGGCCAGTCTTCCTCAGCAAAAAGAGGAGGATTGGTGACCGAAGTTAGCTCAGGGCTGGTCTTCCTCACAAAAAAATTTAAAAATAAATAAATAAAAATAAGAATATGAACGGCTTTGGCAGGAAAATGTAAGGCTCTAACTTGCATACTGCATTAACAAGGGATCAAGACGATATGTGCTATAATGCATCTCTACCCATGAGGTATAGAAATAATTAGCTTTTAACACAGGATCTGCATTCTAAAAGCCAAATCCAATTTGGTTCCACAGCAAGCATATGTATATATTTTTCACTGATAGTTTCAGAGAAATATTTTTTGAGTACAATGTCTTTTTTGTCCACTCAGTGTCATTCTTATGAAAAGGATTTAACAACTCTTTTGTGCATCTGTAAAATGTCATACACTATACAAAGAAGGCCGTGTCTACCGGAATAAACAAAGGGAATATTTATGTTATCCTGCAAATCTGATGAATGTAAAACTGAAAAATCCAGGAGAAAAATCCACACACACAAAAGATGTAAACCCTAAATGATATTTCTTTTATAACACCTACAGTTTCAGGTAAATTTCAGTATTTTCCAATATGATATTTTCTAAATAACAATAAAGTTTTTTATGCCCCAAATTTCAGTAGGCTTATCTATATTGTAAAAAACGTGACTCCATCTGAAGCTACCAGAGTGAACTCTGACAAAGGGATTTATTAACTGAGTTTTTTTAATGCCACTATGTGCTATTATGCTAGCGCTTCATCTAACTATTATTATTCTTGGCCTGGCAGCATTGCTCACCTGTGTGCCAAACAAAACCTGTAAGTAGACTGAGAAATGCTCAAGTTCTGGAGGTGCCCTCCAATGGGCACAAGGCAGCGATCTCTTAAGCACCCTACTCCTAGGGTCCATTCAGCCAATAGAAATTAGTTTATAAAAGATTTATGGGGCTGGCCCAGTGGCGTAGTGGTTAAGTTCATGAGCTCCACTTCTGCGGCCCAGGGTTCGCAGTTTCAGATCATGGGCTCAGACCTACACACCTCTTATCAAACCATGCTGTGCTGGCGTCCTACATATAAAGTAGAGGAAGATGGGTATGGATGTTAGCCCAGGGCCAGTCTTTCTCAACAAAAAGAGGAGGACTGGCAACAGATGTTACCTCAGGGCTAGTCTTCCTCAGAACAGCAAAGAAAGAAGATTTACATGGTAAATATGTTCTCACTCTTGGAATAATCTATATAAACCAAATTAAAAAAAATGAAAGTTCATATTGTGATCACAATTTTCAAAAATTCCAAATAACTAGGAAACCAAAACCACAGGCTTTAAAAATAAGACCTGTACTAGAAACCAGCTCTTTAGCTCTTCCTTCAGCCATATTTATGAACTTATTCCTTCATCTGTAAAATAGTGTAATAATACACATGTGTCAATATGCAGTAATGTATATTATTCACCACTCTGTGCTCAAATCTATTGTTCTTAAATTGTCAAGTGGCAAATGAAATGTATTGTATTGAGAACACAAGTGAAAAACATTTTCATAGTTTAGATATTTATGTCCATTAAATATATTTGTTACTAAAAGATGATTATTTCCTGACTATAGATCAGGAATGTTGTATCCTATTATATCCATTTCTTCAATTAAGATCTTTCTCACATATCTGATGTTAAGAAAATATTTTTTGGCTAAATTAAGACAAATGTGGGTACTTATGTGTGTATGTGTGTGTGTATATATATATGTATATGTATGTATAGTACACATATATATATGTATATACATGTATATATATACACACGCTTATCCCTCTATATGCATGTATATACACCACACAAAGTCATATATATCCAAATTGTATATGTGTAAATTTATATGCATATACAAAATTTATATTTTCTTTACAAGCACTTAACTATCCAGTAAGTCCCTCTTCATTTTGTAAAATTTTTCATGAGTAGTTTTCTTTTTTCATTCTTAGCCTTTAGCTCTTCCATATAGCTCTTAGAATCAGCTTGTTAATTTCCAATGAGCCTCCACTAGGAGTCTTGACTGGAATCTGTGACTGTTGCATTGGCTGACCTTAATCTTTTTCTTTTCTTCTTCTCTCCTATGTGTTTTTAGCTATTATTATATTTTCATTATTGATTGTTATACTCATAATGAATGGAGCTTTATATCTGGGCATTCTTTGAAGTTTAGACTGAAGGTACCTTCCTCCAGAGAAGATTTGTGTTGCTTTTGACAGGCTTCTGAGGGCACTATCCAACTGGGACACTTCATAACAAATTTTTACCTGAGTTTCCCCCTCTATTCAAAGTCAAGGTCAAGTAAATTAGTGTACTTATCCTGCTTTAAAAGATAACCCACTACCACCACCATTTCTACTTTTGCTGATGATGTGGCCCATTGGATCTTAGCTATATTTAAGAGTTGAGCCCCAGTCAAGAATGACTCAAGTTATAATATAGTATTAGCACAAAAAGCTAAGAATATTTTATTCCACAAATCTGTTACTCCAAGCAACAGTAAAAAATCACTGCATATATTTTCCTACAGTGGTTAAATCTCCCAGTAGAATCTGAATAATGGTTGAAAATAACAACCATAATAATTACAGTGATGATGAGGGAAAAGGACACATTTACCGAACAATTACTATGTCCTAGAAATTGTGCTAAGTGCTTTACAGTATTACGTATTCAGTTTTCAAAAAACACTATGCAGTAGGTTTTATTACCTCCATTTTACCACTGAGGAAATGGAAGATAAAAGACAGTAACTTGCCAAAGGTCATGTAAGTGGCTGATGTGGCATTAAACACCAGATCTGCCTGATTTCAGAGGCACTACGCTATACTGTCTTCAAAAATATGTTCTATGTCTGCAGATATCTCTGAAACATTTCTCCAAATGTCAAGAACATACAAAAAGTAAAGAAGATATTTGACTAGGACTGGTTAGTAAGAACTAAAGAAGGAAATTTAGTTAGAATGAAAGAAGGAAAGGTATTGGGAGACAGAGTAAATTAACCTACAGAACACCTATTTCTATTGCCAGAATATTAACTGATGCGTTTTAGTGGTTTGAGAGAGTTCATAAATCTTTGAAAGGAAGTGTTTACTACTGACTGACAGTTTCTGGTTAGGCCACTCTGGGTAGATACTGGTGGAGTTGCTAGATTTCTTAGATCTAGTCTTTAGCTTTGAGATTTCAAAAATTCATTTCACAGTATACCCAGTTTCTGAGACATTACTTCACAATCACAAAAATTGTGAAACCGCTAGTGATAGTCTAATTGATGGTGGGAGTTTGCATTCTGCAACCCGAGACGCAGAATGTCTACATGGGGGCACAGTCCTTGTGAACAAATCACCCTAGAAGACTAAGTTCTCCATGAGTCCGGAGTCAGAAGAGAAGTCAAATATTCTTTGTTTATATATACATTTTTAAAGTTACGGCAACCTATTAAGATCGTACCTATCTTTCTAAAGACCTGGGACTGGTTATCTATAATCAAATCGTTCTCTCTCTTGCTAACAAATTTTTCTTATTGCCTTTCTTCTAGTCTCCAAAGTTATTTCTATTCTATTTACAATTTTTTAAAAAAATTTACCCCTCTGCATTTTATAATTCCCAATTATATTATATTTAGCTATTTTGTCAATTATTTTTATATATTACAGTTTAGATAGCAGGATTTGATTCTATAAAATTTTTGCTGTAAGTGGATTCTTGTCACCTCAAGTCCCAGAGGGTGGCATTTAGATGGACACAACTTTCTTGCCTAAAATTTTGGGGGGCATTACTTCTACCTACTTCTGTGCACTCCTCTAAAAATGCTTAATTTCAAACAATTTTCATTTTTAGTTTGTAGTAAGTTGTTGACTATGCTTATAAAGTTTATAAAATTACTTATTTATAAGGATGATAAACTTAATTGCTTATCAATTAATTGTCGATTTTATGCTTAATCGCTGAGAATCACTGACGTGGGGGAAGGTACTTCTCTTTTTCTCTCTGTGCTCTTTGGCATAAGAATAATTTTATTTACCATGTGAGTATGTTATTTTCACAATAAAACAACTGTTTTAAATTCAGAAAACTGTTATAAATGTATGTGATATCACTAATATGAAATACACCTGAATTACACAGTTCTACAGAATGAAAATTTATTGGTGAACAGAGCTTCAAAAATAGAAATGTTAAAATATAGAACTACCTCTGTTAAACGTTTTTCCTGATGACTCTTCAGGTTGGGTTTATTGAACAGCAGAACAAGTGATAGATAACTCTTCTTTATAGGGCATCTGTTGCCACGGTAATAGTAATGTGACATCTTTCCAATGGAAGGTTTTGTTCTAAAAACAATAATGAGTAACACCCTGCAGCCTCCATTCAAAAACAAAGGTGAGTAGGTTGGCCTGTTCTCCTAAGAACAGACGGGAGAGTAGGATCCTGACTGTTGCACTGAGATGCTTCTCCCCTTCAGGTCCTAGCGCCTGCTATTCAGAGAGAAACTTTTTAAGTGTATAGACGTTCCTAGTCATTGTTTTCCTGCTGGAATATTAAAGAAGCAAAATAAAAAGGATGGTTTCTGAGCAAAGAACAAGAAAGGAATGAAGGTACCTTCAACAAACTGTCCTTTTTGTTGCTGCAATTACACAGGTAAGGACTCTGTCTTTAAGTGATATGTCATACAACTATATTAACTCAAAAAACAGACTTTAAACTAAAACACATTAATAGAAACCTTCCCCAAATGATCGAAACTTTTACCTGTTAAATGTCCCTAAGTCATCCATTGGCACTATGATTATTATGTATTCATTAATGTTGCTTAATATTTGCCAGGCACATATTGGCCAGAACATAATATTGTTCTAGGTGGTGAGGGTCCCCAGTGAATAGAACAGGCAGAAGTCCTTAGCAAGGAGAAGGGACATTAGGTGGTGGCTATTAAACATGGCACTTAGATGACTCATTGGGGTGGAGAGTTAAAAAATACTAAGTTAACTTAACCTGTCTTTTCCTCTGTGGGGCTAATACCCAAATCTCAGGACAAGGCCCATTACTGAAGGGAAGGGCAGGCTCAGAGGATGTCTATATCCAGGCAGCAAAAATGTTAAAGTGGCTTAGAACTTAATTGAGCTATGCAGTACGGTCACCCTCTGCGGGGTTTTTATTCTTGCTCCTCACATTCCTTTCTACCTGCCTGGTCTTTGCTCCCCTCATTCCTCCTGTCTTCTCTATTCCTTTTGTCTTTCCACTCCTACTTTGACTTTCTCCTTTACTCTTCTCCCAGGCTTGGGATGTCTTCAGCTGACTAGACATGAATGAGGAGAGAAAACCTCCAAATTCGGAATAAATCTCCATACTCTGCCATAAAACTGCCTCAAACCAGTTTCTCACCTGTGACGTTTTTCCCAAGTTACTCCCCAAACAAACCCTTTGTCTAGGGTTACAAAAGAGTAGAAGTTAACTTTTCCCACCTTGTAAGCTTTCCAGGGCTTTTACCTTCAGCAGTGATTCGGTACCAGGAAGGGCCTGTGGTTTGTGGGGGGTGGGGACACATGGGTACAATCACTCAGGACCTGCTGCATCTCAGGCAGCGCATTACTCCCCCTGCTCCTTATCCCATTTCATCTTGACAGCAGCCATCAACTCAGGTACTATCGTCTCCATTTTGGAAGCAAAGACTCAAAAACTTAAGTCATCTGTGGACAATCACATGGTTTCTAAGTGATGAATTTTTTCTAGAATAAGTTAATTTGAGTCTCATATAAATCAATTAAATTATAAATTTTTAGTACGTAATTTGGAAGATAGTGTGTCTGTATGTGTGTGTCAGATTGCTGAAGGAGAAGAACGATTATTGGAATCTTTGAATGGAAGAAGATTAAGTATAATTACTAAGTAATAGTTAAATAAAAAGTGATTAAGATGAATCCAGAACAACTCCACATATAGTATAAAAAGTCACACAACAATACTGCTTTTGTTTTTATAGTAAATGTCTATGCCAGAGATTCAGAAATCATTTAGCAAGTTTAACATTTCATCACCAACTTAAAAATAAAATATGTAGAATGGACTCCTCCATGAGACAAAGAATAAAATTATAATTATCCTAGTAACATATTCACAAAGCAGTTAGAAATTTCACAGTCATTATGTACATATAAAAATATATATCTTATATAACATATATATGATATATAAATTATTACATAAATTCTATAGACATGTAACATATGTATAATATATATAGGTTTCATTTCCTTTAAAAATCTGTGTAAATAAATATTACTTTACAGACTGAGGTTCTAAGTGATAAATTCACTTCCTCAGTTTCACATGACCAGCTAATGGCCCTGCTGAAACTAAAACCTGGATTTTCTGATATCTGAACTATTGCTAATTGACTCGTAACAAACATGATCATGTTAACTAATTGAAAACTCTTTCCTTTGCTAGGATTATAGTTACTGGGTTATATTCCTTAGGAGATAAAAATCTTTCTTTACTCAAAGATTTGGGGAAAATAAATAGTTCAAGCAGGGCAATGATATAGCAAATCTTACATTTTAAGAAACATTTTAAAGTAGGAAAACTTTCTAAAAATGGTACCCATATCTAGTTTTATTCTTTACATTTGCTTAAGACTGATGGAATACTACTGAAAGCAGCAATGTTTGTGGGGTCATAGACCATAGACACATCTATGAACAGTGTGCATGTTTCTCAGTGTCCTACTCTCTGTCATTTACCAACAAAATTACATCACGAGATTTCTACCTGAGGTTTATTTAATATGATCGGTTCAATTTTTCTTCTTTAAACTATATTGATATCAAATTATGTTAGATATCAGATTAGATTAGATTCTTCACAGTTAGTCTTATTTGTATTTCAAAATAGCCACATCAATGTACTCTTTTTTTTTTTTTTTTGTGGGGAAGACCAGCCCTGAGCTAACATCTGTTGCCAATCCTCCCCTTTTTGCTGAGGAAGACTGGCCCTGGGCTAACATCCGTGCCCATCTTCCTCCACTTTATATGGGACGCCACCACGGCATGGCTGACAAGCAGTGCGTCGGCGGGCGCCCGGGATCCGAACTCGCGAACCCTGGGCTGCCAAGCGCGGACTAAACCGCTGCGCCACCGGGCGGGCCCACATCAATGTACTCTTAATCCACTTGTTTCCAAAAAGGTTATCTTTAGTCTACGTAGGTTTTTCATGTACACTCTAGCAGACATTTCAGTGAAAGGGAACATGAAAACAAACATTTTTCTACCCACAACTATACTCTCAATTCATAGCAAAAATCCTTCCTTCCCCTAGAATTAAAAAGTGATGATAATAATCACAATCACAAAAAAAGAGAAAAAGGAATCAAATCTACTTTTTTGAGAAAACAAATGCCAGGAGTTAGTTAGGCTGCTTTTATTTCCATAGCAGCTGTGAATTTTGTAGTATCTTCAGAAGTCTTAAGCTTGGACAAACAAGTATATAATTTTTCTTTTGTTGAAATTTTGGATATAAAATGGAATTGCTACTGAATATGAAATATTATAAGATTCTGTTGGCGAATATTGTAATTACTTGGCAATAGACACTGGAAACCTATTCTAAATCTATTCTTGTATCTGAAGAAGAATACACTTACAATTATGCTTGAAAGTAAAGGAGAAGGAAAAAAAGGTGAAAGTGATATTTTTGCTTTATCCGAAACCAGTAAAAATTCCCAGATTTGTATACTGAAGAGTAGAAATGCTAATGTGAAATGACTTTCAGTGAGAGCTGGTTCACAGGTTTTGGTTTCAACTACTACCTATATAGAGATGGTTCCCAAATCAATATCTATTCACCTGACATCTCATTAGGGCTGCATTTCAATTTAGAGTGCCTTTAGAAAATTTTAAGTTTCATAACGTAAAAAACACAAAGTTGAAAATTAAATCTCCTTCATTCTCTGAGACTTCTGCTTTTCAAATCTGCTGTCAATCCGTGACAACATCATTAGCTCAAACTCCCCCGCCAGAAATACATGTGATATTTTGGGATATTGGGAGGAGTCGAAACACGATCAAATACTGTCAGTTACTCATTTGCCATCTATCTCAGATATACTCATTCCTTTCCATTTTGCTTGTCACCATTGTGATACAGACTCTTGTTACTTCTTATTTAGATGAGTACAACTGAATCCCATTGATATTCTGTCTATCAATCATGGTCTCCCAAATTTAGACTGCATACCATTCACTGCTAGATTAATCATTCCCAAATTTCAATTTAATCATTATACCATCCTGTCCAAAACCATCTAATGGTTGGCCCTACCTCCTGCAAACTATTTCCTGGTCTTCAAAGACCTTTTTAGTCTAAATTTATCTCCCCCTATTCCCCAATAAGCACGCCTTCATTCATTTAAACCAGTCTCCTCTCATCCTTAAGAAGTGTTGTAATAAATTTTAATGCTGAACTTTCTTCTGGGTTTAGACTACCTTATTTCCTCTGCTCTACCAATTTACATACTCTTCCCCCTTTAAGATGCAAACCCCATCTATGCCTTGAAGCTTCTTACTCAGTGCCAGGTGAAACAATGGATAGTGAAACCCAGAAAGCTAAGAACAGCTAGAAAGCACATCCAGAAGGGTCACACCTTCATGTAAATTTGTTATCCAGAAGTTCAAAATGTTTCAAAGATATGCTTTTTATACATTTAGTCTGTAGGAAAATAAATCATATGTATGTGTATGTATGGATGGATACATATGGGTATATGCATGTGTGCATTACTGGCATGTGCGTTTCAGGCAATGATAGAATCATAGAATGTTAGGGTTAGAAAGACACCCATATATTCTCACTTCCATAATTTTATGGATTAGGAATCTAATACCCAGAGAGTGGAAGTGACGTGCCCAAGCCTACACTTGTGGAAGTTGAGACTTGACCCAGCTCACTGTTTAGAATGATGAATAGAGATAAGAAGCTGTGTCAGATTAAGTAATCTACTGCTACTGGGCAAAAATGTCAACATGTTTCTTTCCTCAGTCCAGATGCATCCAGGTCTAGCTTTATTTTCTTTTGCTTCATTAATAACCCACTATTATTCTTATGAAAAATACAATTAACATAAAAATAATTTAGAAACTCTTAGTCTAAAAACAGATGTGTCATTTTCATTATTGAAACCTAGGCTGTGCTATTTTCAGCTCGATTCGTGATTGACAGTTCATATAAAATCAATAATGAATCTTTTAGCAATACAAGAGCATTGTTGATAACACAGGAAAGATAACAGCAGAGAGTGTCATCCTCCTCAAGTGTTCAAGTCCCAATCATGCAGAAAAATATGCAGCATCCTCCCTCCTCCTTGAGGCAGATATATATATGGGGATATATGAACAGGGGTATATGATGATAAAAATAATGTAAAATCAAGATACAAATCATTAATTTGGAAAAACTTCTTAATAAATTAGGTTGTAGCCTCTTCCAAAAGTGAATATCCACAGTGCAAAATAAACAAAATGAGACAAATACAAATACACTTTGAAACTGGAATGATACCTACACAGAAGTCCCCAACTATCTTGAAATATGTTACACAGAAACATCGACTTAATACTGAGAATCTCCAAATGCTCCATTTCAATCTTTATCCAAATCATGGAGTCCATCCCCACCCAGGCCTCTGTACTGAGCAGAGAGAGTGAAACCTGCAAACCAGGTTAAAATAGTCTATGCCGCCCATCCAGTTAACTAGGCCAGATTCTGATTGACAGAAGGATCTTAATAAAAAGAAATGCTGATATTCATACTGTGAATACAATCTTGAAATCTTTTCTTGACAAGACAGAAGAAACCATAATGTAAGTATGAGTTTTAAGGTTGTTAATATTGGAAGAACAAAGCAATGGTGGGACAAATCTGAGGGACTCAGGAGACTGGATTTCATTGTGACTGGACTGAATAGAATAACGAAAAATAAAATTAAAAATAAATGGTCAAAGTAGATATTTAGTGTATCAGAAAAACTATTAAATGCTTCAGATTTGACTAGTTTTAGTTGCAGTTGAAAAGAACGTTAACTGAACGAAGATAAGTCATGATAAGAATAGTTTAAAATCAAGGGGAATTTATTGAGAAGAATTTCTTTAAGAAAACCCCAGTATCCGTGAAAGAAAGATTAGAAGACTATTGTCCCCCATGCAATCAAAAGATTGTTTAGAGCAAAATTCAACCATAACATCCAATGAAGTATTTGGTTTCTTAAGGGATCAGGAAAGATAGAAGAGCAGATATTTCTGAAGTTTTTATATTGGAGGGGAAAACACACGCACAAAAAAAGGAAGAAAACGAAGAAGGCAGGGGAGGAGGGGAGCCACACAATGCAATGAGATGATTCAAAGACCGTTTATCTTTCTATACATTCTCCCTAGAAATCACCTACTAAGACATGCCCATCGGAACTTTTTACTTGTTACCCAGTGACGTCTTTCCACTCCTAGGTTTCCAGAGTTGTCTCTGGGAAACTTGGGCATTAACTGAATGGAATTGAAGCCTTTTTTTCCTGACCTAGCCACAGTGATCTCTCCCCACAGTCTGTAGACTTTCCTTGAGAGACGCTAGATCATGGATAACTCCCACGAGGTGCTCGAAGTGTGCTCTCAGCATATACCCCTCAGTCAAAATACTTTCCTTTCTAACCTCCATTCACTCTGCCTTATCTCTTGGTGGCCACTTTTCCTAGAATGTCATCCAGCTATGGTGAGCTTTCATTAAATTATAATAGTGCTTTGTACCATTCCCTTGGAACAAATCCCGTATTTATGTCTAAGCAGAAATCTAAAGGATACAATAGGAGAGGGTGAGAATATTGTAGGCAAATAATATGCCTGATGTCACAATAAAGCATTTAATTGTGAGAAACTGATAGAAGTTCAGTGCAACTGCAGAACAGCAGAAGGCCAAGGAGTGGTATTTGGCTGGAGGTGAAGAACACATGCTAAGAGGGGCCAACAAGTCATGGTGCCTGTCAAGGAGTCAATCACAGTTCCCCTCTTAGTGATTTGAGTAATATGATCTGATATAGATCTTAGAACTCTAACTTTGAACTTGCATATGGAGAACTGACAGAAGGGGCACAAGTGTTGCTGGAGCCCAAGCTTCTCTTTATCTCCACTACCACTCCATGAGATGACTATGTTTAGGCTCAAATTTTCTTTAAATCTCAAATGTTGGAAATTCATGCAAAGTATATATTCATTTCTCTCAGAATTAATATAATTCTTCCCTATCCTCTCTAAACATGCACATAAAAATTGTGCAAATAATGCTGGATAGGTGTGTTTATCATTGCCCCATTGCTAATGTCATTAGGATCTATTCTTCCTCATTTAAAATAAAGGGTGTAAAATGATAATATAAATAATGATAGTATTAAAAGGGGCTCTAAGCTAAAGGAGTAGAATTACAACTGCATTTGGTTGCCAAAGTATGATCTACTCAAACTAACCAGACTCTCAGCTAGGCTGATTGACTTTTTAAAACATCAATTATGTGACCCAGAAAGGAGAATACCTTCATCACTTTTGTAAAAAATATTTTCTTGACCCAAGAAAGATGCAAGAGAAAATATTTGAATTTGCTTTAAAGAATCTGTATTGTTTTAAAGTCAGGACACACATTATATATATATTTTTTTCCCATCAATTTTTACATAACTCTTTTGCTTTCTAATATTTATACTGATCTATATTATGGCATATATGAATTTTGGATCATAACAAATTTTGAGATCAATGGTGAGCTAATACTCTGAAACAAAATCAATTAGAATGACTATGCTCTGAGGTCCAGTGGTTATCCAGATGAAGTAAGTGTGTTGCTTTAACTTTGAGACTGCATATTACGTTTGACTCAGAAATCAGTTATCTACTTAGAAAGCAATTTTCTACAGCAGAAAAGATGTGAGTTTTCTTTAAAACATGGAACATAATAGGTGTAATTATTTGGATGCAGGACATACAAAACTTCACTGTAAATGGTGCATAAATGTGGCTTCATTTTCTATTGATTTATGAGCCATATATAGCACAGCCCTCCACATCCCCTGCATCAGGTATAAATATACTGATGTGGAACTGAATAGTCATATCTCCCCGTTGTGAAATAGAATTACCTGAAATAGTATGAAACAGTGGCCTATGTAATGATGCATTTACACAATAAAGATAATGTAGGGATGTTAAATTGAGCTACATAAAATGTTTATAATATTTCTCCAAACCAGGACACCCATGAGAGCTTTTATTTTCACTACTTCGGGGTCATTTTCATCCAAACTAGCAAGTCCATTTTAGATCCTTAAGAAATCTGGGCAGCTGACAGAATCTTTTGGAATTTTATTTATTGAACTACCGAAATTGGTCCTCGTGTCCCACAATAAGTGATTCATGGACATTCATTCCTGATCATTTGCTATTCACAGAATCCCTGCAATTATCAATTATAGGTGATAGTAACACTCACGCATAGGAATTAAAAGTCAATTCTCTGGACAATTAGAAATGTGTCTAAGCTATCTGAATAGCTCTTATACAAAGAATTTTATGTTAAATATATTTGCTTTAAATGACAAATTCAAACACATAATTTATCTTATAGAGATTTCCTTTGTTTATTGTTGACTGTTTATTGAGTTTGCAAACACAAAGTGAGAGAATGCTATGTGCAGGGCATCATGTGAGTGCAAGCCCATTGAACAGGAAGGAGTGCTCTGTCAGTGCATCAGAGCAAATGTCAAGAAACTCAGTACATTTTTGCCATTGGAAAAATTTTTCAGGTTGGACTAAACCCAACAGCTAGCCTGTCATTGCTGGTTCATAGCTGGGCTGCATCATAGCACAGAAGCAGAGAAGCAACTGTGTTCCAAGACCCATAGAAACGTAGTGCATACAGTCCCGTAAGGAGAACTTGAATCTATCTCAGACGAGAAAAGAAGACTTGTCTGAAACTCTGACTCAAGGGACTGAAATCCATGTTGTAGACTATGTGGAACACACAGAGGAAGATGGATAGACAATGCAGAGCAAAGAGCTCACCCAGATAATGGTTTCACCAAATTCTGTAGTAAACAGGGATTAAAATATTTATCACATCCACTCAGTACTATATTTGTAGTTTGTTTTCAATATAACTAGGATTTATCTAACTTTTTGGGAAATTATATGCAATTCCCCTTCTAGTCCCAATCATTTTGTGGACTTTCTAATTTGTTAATTAACCAGATAAATATAGTTGCAAACAGAAAAATGGTAATTGGGTCCAAGATTCTGAAAGCCAGGGTAGAGAGACCTTTTACAGAATTGTGCCTCAGCAAGGCTTACTCTTATCTGGTTGTACTGTTTAATAAAATAGATACTTGGGATTCAGGTAATAAAATAAAATATGGCAATTAGGGAGATAGCAAGAAATTCAACCAAGGAGAATTAGGAAAAATCATCCAGGGAAAAAGAGGTGATATTTGGGCAAGGTCTCCGCCAGGTAGAGAAAGGAGAGCGGGACAAGTGAGGTGGTAGGAACAGCATGTGCTAAGCCTTTTTCAAGTGTAAGTTGTTTCTTTCTCTGTCCTTCATTAATAATCCTTAACTTTTCAGTTATCTTATTATTTCTCCTTATGAGCTCATCTTCTATTCCCTTGAAACTTCAGATGCCTTGGTAACAAAAACTAAAGGAAGAACAATATAAATAGACTAATTTCATGTATATAAATTGCAAAAATATGCAAAAGAAAAATGATGTTTACAAATACAAATATGTGTTTAAACCCATAAAGGAAAACAAGAGGAGGGTAAGTAGTTACTTCTGAGATGCGTGGGAATGATTTGGAATGAGAAAGAGTATGCCTGGGGCTTCCGAGAAAATGGTTATATTCTAATTCTTAAATTGGTGAGTGGCATCATTTTTATACTTTAAACATTGTCTCGGGGTGTGTTCTTTGGGGAGCAGACTCTGAGATGGAGTTAGCGTGCAGGAGGTAAGTCCATTGGACTTTCCCTTTGGGATCAACACCTGTGAAAGGGAGAGGAAGGAAGCAGGATTGGGCAGAGAGAGAAGGCCAGCTGTGAGGCAGGCCGGCCACGCTCAGCCAAACTCATGGGCAGCTCCAAAGCTGAATTGTCAGCATTGTCCCATGATAGCCAGAAATGGCTGGGCCTTTATATCCCGCCTCATCAGTCATCAGAGGTGAGCCATCCCCAGAAAGGCATGCTCCCGCACAGTTGAGGCCATCCCTGAAGGGGCTGACAGCTGAAGACTGCCCCGCTACAGCATTTCCAGCAGCTGGGACAGCAGGTCCTTCCTTGAAGGGTGATCTGGTTGGTACATATGACTTTGTAATAACACAATAGTTTAGAAAATACATTTTAAAGATAACCTTAACTCATCAGTGTATTGTTTTTATAGTCTGATCATTTTTTTTCACTTGAAATCAAAGAAAACATATGTTCTAGGTATTATGCTGTGCCTCTTTTTCTTCCACAGTTTTTCAATGAAAACACATTTTCAAGTTCTTTCAGTACCCTGGGACATATTGTCAGGTTCTAGAGACTAATTTCATTTAGTTTGGCTGTGCAATCTCTTATATTTTGCTTCACCTATTTCCGTCGATGATTTCCATCTTGCTGTGTTGTTTAAACTCCTTCCAGTTTCCCAACCACTTCTTCTCGCTGAAGAAGCTGGAAGCCAAAGATGAATCAGCGTTTGCCTTTCTTTTTCAGTTGTAATTTAGCATCTCACAAACTTTCCCGAGCAGAGGGCTTATTTCTTCCTTGCTATTCTGTTTTAAAAACTAAGTATGTGTTTAACATTTTTTCATAAGCCTGAGTACAACAGCGAGACTAATTCCCACTGATATTTATTAGATTCAGCTTCATCCTGTAGTCCCTTGACACTTCCTAGGTACTCATCAGACTGGGTTAAACACCTCCCCTAGATCCTTGACACTTCCTGCGTGGCCCCTATCGTGGTCTTTATCACACTGTGCTATTATCATTGGCTTTCTTCTTTGCATGCTACAGTGAGATAATTTTGATATGCTTCTATTTTATCCTAAATGTCTAGACATACTCTACCCTTTGCCCCCAAAATCTCTTTCCATGCCTTCGATTAAGATTTCTTTGTTTTCTCTTCTCTTTTAAAAGAATCATTTTAGAGATTCAATTGGAGGACACAAATGCCCATTCTTCATGAAATTGTTTATTGTACCTCTTAAATTTTTCTCCCAAAATAAAAATAAAATGTCTAAGTCAAGCACTAGGTATATTTTTAATCAATTGTTATTACATTGAAAGCATTTCCACCATACTGCTCCAAAGTATTATTCAGTATTTCAATAATTTGAGGATTTTATAAATTTGTGCTAAATAATTAATAATTTGGTCTAGCAGATGGAAATGTTGAGTTATGTGAACTACAGATTCTCATGAATCAAAGTTGTTTGAATTAATTGTGTCTCACTTGAGATTCAAAGAACTTGTATGACGTTCATTTGGGATTTATTTAAATACTTATTTCCCAAGGAAACTCAATAATTATAAAACAGGAAATTAACATCCTTTGAAATACATTCTTATCTATCTTGGCAGGAAATAAAAACACTCCAAAGCCATTTAATCTAAAGATGCACTTTCTTTAAAATTATCCAAATTATTTCCCGTAGAGCTTATTGAACAGGCTGTTTCATGAGATGTATGGACAGTCTGGGAAAGATGCAGAATGATCAATTGAAATGACAACCACATTTAACTTTATCAGAAATGACCTGAAAACCCATTTACCACAGTCATCTTCTGCATCAGCCTGTGTAATAGTGCTTTTAATGAAAGAGACAAGCATAACTTAACTAATTACGTAGAGACACTGAAATCAGTCATGTCAATAACTCCATCACACATACTCCCTTGGTTTTTCTTCAAGACAAAATAATGAGAAGAAAATTCTACATATTAAAAAATAGCAGACCAGATGGTGATAATATATTAAAAATGTATGCTTAAAATTTATCTAAATTAATATAGTAATTTTCAAATATAACGGAGTTCAGAAATTCTTTAAGACTAGTTTAGGCTACTTGAATTCTGGAAGTCCTTCATGTATTGTCACTTGTTAGCACTGAATTACCAACTATCCATTATTCCCCCAATGACAGGTTAGAGAGGGACAAAAATAAAAGTAAACTGAAAGAAATTTGAATGTATGAAAAATGTATTCCTAAATAGTTATATATGTCATATTAATTTTCATAAATATCAACATAATCCTCAAAACCATGCTGACTTCAAAGATACAAGAGCGTTCTAAGTATAATAAAATGTTAAGTAGAGATGTTTAGGTCTAACCCTCCAGTCCTAAGATAAATTAGTTACCTGTCAATAATTTAGAAATTGATCTAATCAAAGGTCAAGCCCAATCAGACTTCTCAATGACTAAAATAATCAAACAACGATGCGGAATTTCAGTAATACATTATGCTTAAAATCTTTACCCTCTCATGATGCTTAAAATTACCGATTACTTCAAAAGTCAGCATTTCCTACGGGGATTGAGAATAAACATGGTGAAGAAAGCCACCCAAGTGGAGAAGGAGAATGGATCCTGAGCAAGGGTGAGGAGATAGATTAATTAACTTATTTATCTGTAAGAACAATCCTCTCCATTAGTTCACATTGGGTAAAGTTTAACCGAGTTGACAAGCGTTGAAAGCAACTGGCTGGTAACAAACATTTGTTCAGCATTTTTGCAGTCCACGTTCAGGCCTGCTGCACTGAAGCTTTGAGTAGACAAGAGGACCCATGAAGAAACAGAGCAGATAATTCCTAAGTGCGGCACAGCAGGAACCTCTTTGGAGGTTGACGTGATCTCACTCTCAGCCTCTCACGTGCAAGTCTGCAGACCCACACTTCTCAGATCCTCTGACTTGCTCTAGTCTTCACTTTGTGTGCACTGCTGAGATCACTGAACATCATGTGAACGGCTTCCGGGAAGAAAGGGAGGTGAGGTGGGCTAATCCCTCTCTTGGAATGTTGCTTCTTTGCTGGACTGATGGAAGTAAAAGCAACCTTAGGCGGGCTTGAATCATCATTTCATTGTCTTTGGAACAAACCCAGCTTTTATGGTCTAGCCCAGCTTAATAATCCAAAACAGACTGAGGTCTAGGCAGAGGCCTCTAACTCAAATGCCTCCTTCCCAGGTAAACAGTAAACACTGACACTTAACACAATACGTTACCCAACAAAAGAGCAAACAATACAGTTTCTGACTCCCAGTTAATAAAGATTTGCATAGTCTTATATATCATGATGACTCCAGATACAATTTATTTCAGGTACTAGATTTGAGTCTTAATGTCTTAGCCAAAGAATCATATAAAAAGGACAACAAAATAAACCACATAATTCTCATTTTCTGAACTACAAAAATATTTTCCTATATTAACCTGTCCGAGAGCACCAGTTGCTAGTCCTTTGATATAAAAGAGGTCTGAAGACAGAGTGCAAAGTCTCAGAACAGCCAATTTTTCAACGACTCTCCAGAAGCTGCTGGAACATTTAGGCATCCTGTTTAAAGGGAAATGATTCTGCCTCATATATGGAATGTACAGGATAAGCTCTAT
Source organism: Tapirus indicus (assembly GCA_031878705.1). NCBI lineage: Eukaryota > Metazoa > Chordata > Mammalia > Perissodactyla > Tapiridae > Tapirus > Tapirus indicus. Next base: position 161,772,370 of record CM062917.1, on the reverse strand, counting down.
GATTTGATGGTTTGAAGAGTCTGGGGAACAACCCACCTAATACTTGTCTACAAACTAGTCCTAGGACTTCATTTACCTTATACACCTCAGTAAAACTCACATTGAGTAGTAGGACTGGAAATGCTAATGGCTCTGGAACTCGGATGGAGGGTGAAAATGACCTGTAGCTGGGTAGGTTTCCAACTGTTCTATGCTGTGGACTTGCATCCTAATGCTTTGCTCATGCCCATTCTGCTGTATGAGCCCTTTTTGCTCTTCTGCCCTATCCTAACCCCTTAAAAACCAAACGGATTTTGTAATCTTTGCATCACAACGAGATGGAAAATTCAGCTACCTACAGTTGATCTTTCCAGTCTTTGAATATTTGGACTCAAGACTGCAGTATCTTGCCCAAACGTGAATGAAAGGCTGTGGTTCCCTTTAGATGAGCCAGAGATGCTTTAGCCGCAGATACCGTGATAGGAAGGGCTTTTGACCACCTTTCTAAACAGTTCGGAGATAACTGAACAAATCACTAAGTGAGGCCAATTAAAGCAGAAACCAGACTAGGTCCAGAAACTGAGTGATCATGGACTGTAAAAAAGGCAGCCCCAAAACTGAAGTAAGGTCAATGAGGTCTAAGCACTGAGACAGGCTGATAAATCATTAAAATTCAGGAGAGCACTTGGGACCAGAATGACACAGTGACACAACTCTCAAATTCATTACCACTTGCCCAGCCAATTTCACTCCAGTGGATTCTTAACATTTTGTGACCAAAGTCGTTCATAAGATTTCTCAACATATTGCAGTAAATGTGGTGCGAGGCTTCTCATTTATCTGTTAGACAAATAAAAATTGTCTAGAAAAATGAGGCATTCAATATTAGAATGCATGATGGATCAATTCAGAAGAACATGCTTAGTGTTAAAAATGTTAAGTTAGCAGATAAAGGAGGCACTAGTGGTGGAAGCGGAGGAGAAGGAAGAGGAGGAGGAGTAAAAGAGGGAGGAGATGCAACGATGTGTTTATACACTCATTTCTTCAAAAAGGATCTCTCCCATCTACCTAATGGGTTTTATGGATTATTTTTAATTAGCTAAGGTTTCCAATTTCTGCAAGAGATTAGTTAACAAATAAGAGGTTTTCTTCTGTTCTCCAATGTAATTCATTGTAGGAAAATACATTCCATATGCTTTATTATGCAGATTTCATCTGCCATCACTGCAATTATTTCCTTCCAAAATGAACACTCTTTCAATATTCTGAGACTGAGGGATAAAGACTACAAATCTGCCTTAAAACTTTTAACCTGCAAAGACAGGGTTTTTGCGGTTAGTTGGTTGGTTGTTTTGAGAGGAAGAAAAGGAAGAAGGGCAAAAAAAGCTTGAGGAGGGGCCAGCCTAGTGGCAAAGCGGTTAAGTTCACACATTCTGCTTCGGCAGCCTGGGGCTCACAGATTCGGATCCTGGGGGCGGACAGACGCACCGCTTGTCAAGCCATGCTGTGGTGGCGTCCTGTGTAAAGTAGAGGAAGATGGGCACGGATGTTAGCCCAGGACCAGTCTTCCTCAGCAAAAAAAGAGGAGGATTGCAACGGACGTTAGCTCAGAGCTAGTCTTCCTCACAAAAAAAGAAAAAATGTTTCAGGAACAGAAGGAAGGCACTGAGTAAATAAAGTATTCTGCAGGATTGTTGAACTGCTTTTTAGTAATCACAAATATACCCTGTTTTGAAAATGCACTGTGACCAAGTTGAGTATAAGAAAATGAGTGGGATACTACTTAAAATCATGGCAGGATTATATCCATGATTCCGGATTTGCTCTCAGATTTTCTAAAGCACTGCTTCCCAAATCATCCTTCCCAGGGGCCACCTAAAACAGTGTTCCACTCTGTTGATGGCAACTTTTTTTGACATCAATGAATGATGTCAACTTTTTTTCTATTTTGGTGTGGAAAAGATAAATAAATGGATTGCCTTTTATTAGTTTTTACATTTCTCCAATTTTTTCCTTAAATTTTAGCACTTTTTAACACATGCATATGTTAGAATCTAGTATAGATGGGCAATTATTTTTCTCAAAATAATATTTTGTTACTTTATGTCTGATTTATTTGTTACATAAATACTGTGATATCTAGTCATCTCATCATGGTCACATTTGAAAACAATGTTCTTGACATGTGGTTAGCCAACATGGCAAAATGACTTAACACTTTGATTCCATGGTATTTTCAGAGAAAGAATAATTTCTCTATATTGAAAGGGAGATTATCTTTGCCTTGAATTTGGAACTAATGGGGGTAGGAGGGAAGAAAAAGGAGGTAAAGAGCAAGAGACAAGATAAAAGAAAGGCAGTAAATAGATGGAGACCATGACCAAATCAAAATGCTGGCAAAACTCACTTAACATGACAAAGCCTTGGGGCTGGCCCCATGGAGTAGGGGTTAAGTTCAGTGTGCTCTGCTTCAATGGCCTGGGCTCGTGGGTTCAGAACCCAGGTGCAGACCTACACCACTCGTCAGCCATGCTGTGGCAGTGACCCACATACAAAATAGAGGAAGATTGGCACAGATGTTAGCTCAGGGCCAATCTTCCTCACCAAAAAAAGAAAAAAGAAAAAAACACAACCACACAGCAAAGCCTTTGGGAAAGCTTGGATTAGATTCACAAGAGAAGGGAAGAACTGAGCCAGATAATTTTTTTTGTTTTATTCTTTTGTCTCCTTTTTTTCTTTTCTTTCTCAATTTTTATTTCCCCTTCTATTTTCCCCCTCTGTTTCCTCCCATTCATTCTTTAATATTTTTTACTCTATTCAGTGTTTTTTTCTTTTATTCTTCCCATTACTCCCTTTCCTTGTCCATGGAGAACTGGGGGGTCTACGCCTGTCTCACCTGGAAAGTTGGAAGGGTAGTGTCTTGACAGTTAGCATTCTTTCCTCTTCCATCTATCTGGTCATTTCTCCCTAAAGAAGACTCCAGAATATAGCTGGCCTGACTCTGAGTAATTTAAAGAATTTTTAGAAATATTAGTCATTTCTGAACCATTCAGAAAGAGATGACACGAGAGATACCCAAACCGTTGTTGGGGATCAGCAATGCGATCCAAAATGCTATTAAGTCAACAAATTGTTTCCCACACAGTGAGCAAAATAAGTTTTTCCCAATGTCAACAGCCTTGTGTGGGCCTTGTAGATATTTATCCATACTAATGATAGATTTTGGATACAAAATCCTCTTTTCTGACGCTCTGGAACACATCCTATTTTGTACACTATATTACATCTGGCTCTGATAAGAAATGCTCTGAAAACAAAATATATTAATGAAGCACATCTCATCATGAGAAGTATTACTTTAACAAGAAGACCAACTAGTGATGAGCATCTTGAGATGCTCTAAAAGGAAAACTCCAAGGTCAGAAGTGAAGAAACTTGTCTAGACTATAATAGTCTCCCCAACATCTGAAGGGGGAAAGTGGCTGTGTAAGGAAAGAAAGAATCATCTGTTTTCCTTATCAGGACTCTGCATATGAGACAGAGCTGGAAAATATACTTATTCTCATTCAGATCTCTTCTTGAAGAAAGGGAAGATAAATGGTAAAGCAGCATCAGTTGTAAGAGAACTGATAAATTACACAACAAAGTAAGGCCATGCTTTGTAGTTTAAGTAGAAATGAAATGGTTTATTATACACCAAGAGGTATTAATGAACCCAGGGAGGGACATACACTGTTATTCTTTCTAGGCTTAACTATTCTCTGGATTATATCAGTTACTTTTGGAAGCACTTATAACTCATTCAGGTCACAGAGAATAAGCCTTCAGTGTGCTAAATTAGAAGTATCTTAACTGAAAACTATAAGAAAAAAATTGAATATTTTAAATAGTATTTGCACTGTGTTTCAGAATTTAAAATTATGTGTGGAGGAGTGAAGAGGTTCCTCAGGGAATAAGAGAAGAGTTTGATCTTTTTCATTTCTGGCTCATTTTTAGCAAGGACAGATCACATTGGCATAAAAGAGTCCAGCCCACATTGATTTTCCTTTTATCCAGAACATTGACCTACAAATGACTATATGCAAGGATTACGTGTATTTTTAATGCTCTCTAGCTGTGGGGGTTTAAGTTATCTATCCCCAATACACCTAACTTTTGACAGGCACTGAATCCTTTTCTTCACATATTCCTCACCACTTATAGCATATAGAATCAAAAGACAAGGGACTGAATTCCAACTCTACCACTTACTAGATTTGAATTTAGATGATTCACCTATATTATCTAAACACCCCCTGCCACAGTTTTCCAACCCCTTTAAATAATTTTTTTATGAGAATCACATTTTTTAAAAAAGTTTAAAAGGTGTTTGCAAAGCAATAAACAAATGATGCAAAAAATTATTACTATCTCTTTTTACTAACTTCTTGGTGAAACAACTAATTTACTGAACTGCTTTCACTGAGAAGGTAGATGTGATTCTTACAATTCCAAAATATTGTATATAAACTATCACAGGTCCTGTCAACACCCTCTTAAGATTTGGCCAGTTTAGTAATCTGATCTTGCCCCAATATTTCTAGATCTTATTCTTAGCCTCCATTTTGATGTTAAACTTCCTCTCTGCCCCACCTTTCCCAACCATCTAGAGGCCCCCATTTAAAAACCTTCTCCTGTGGGGCCGCCCGGTGGCGCAGCGGTTTAGTCCGCGCTTGGCAGCCCGGGGTTCGCGAGTTCGGATCCCAGGCGCCCGCGGACGCGCACTGCCTGTCAGCCATGCCGTGGCGGCGTCCCATATAAAGTGGAGGAAGATGGGCGCGGATGTTAGCCCAGGGCCAGTCTTCCTCAGCAAAAAGGGGAAGATTGGCAACAGATGTTAGCTCAGGGCTGGTCTTCCCCACAAAAAAAAAAAAAAAAAGAAAACATAAAAACCTTCTCCTGTTGCCAACTATGTACTGGGGCTTTGGGAAGAAAAAAGAAAAAGAGGAAGATTGGCAACAGATGTTAGCACAGGGCCAAACTTCCTCAAAAAAAAAAATAAATAAATAAAAACCTCCTCCTGGACTTTTGTACCTCCTTCCCTTTCCTCTTCTCATAATAACCAGACAATCAAGAGTTTATACAAATGTCATTTACAGGAAGTATTTTACTTCCTGACCTTGCCATGCTTTACCGGCTTGAGTAAAATTACAAGGAGAAGCCAGTTCCTGTGAGGCAGGGAGAGGAGTAGAGACTGACCTGAGCTAGACGCAGTTCATGCTGTGAGGGTGGTGGTATAACCAGGTCCAGTCCTGAGTCTTGGCTACGTTGCTATCAGAATCTGAACTATCTAGGTGGCGAGGTGGTAGAGACTGCTTAGCTAGTATCTCACGGGAGGTGCTAAAGGCGTGTAAAAATACATATTCATAATTGCACACATACATGACTGTATTAATCATTCATATGTTTTCTCTTTCTTGGCAAAGTGTGGAAAAAGTCAGGACCCATGGGGAAAAATTCAATCCTGATACTTATTCTGAGAAAATCAATTTCATTGGTAATGTAGAAGCCATGTACAGATGATTTAAATGAAGCAGGCTTGGTTTCTCTATTACATTTTAGGAATTAAAAAAGGAATGCAGTAAATTATAACATTTGAGTGAAATTTAATCTTGTTGCTTTTTGATGGTTAACTAATCTTGGGTGCTGAAAGAGTTCTTAATATTCAAGGGTGTATTTATAACCACCAAGAAGAAACATATTTTGTATGAGCATTGTATTAGGTTCCTCAGAGAAACAGAACCAATAGGATGTGTATGTACATAGAAAGAGATTTATTATAGGGAATTGGCACGTGTGATCATGGAGGCCGCAAGTCCAAAATTTTCAGCGTAAACCAGTAGGCTGGAGACCCAGGAGAGCCAATGTAGCTATAGTCCAGAAGATGGCAGGCTGGAGACTCAGGAGAGCCAAAGTTCCATTTCCAGTCTGAAGGCAGTCTGCTGTAGAACCAGGAAGAATTGGTTGCAGATCAAGTCTGAAGGCCATCTGCTGGAGAGTTCTCTCTTGCTAAGGGGAGGCTGATATTTTTGTTCTATTCAGGCCTTCAACTGATAGATGAGGCCCACCTCCATTATGGAGGGCAATCTGCTTTACTCATAGTCCAGTGATTTAAATGTTAATCTCATTCAAAAACACCCAGAATAATATGATGCTTGACCAAATATCTGAGCATCCTGTGGCCCAGCCAATTTGACACACTAAATTAATCATCGTAGGTATTAAGTATATATATATATATACATATATATATGTATATATATACACACACACACATATACACGCACACATATGCATACACTATAATATAGACAACTTTATATATATAAAATATAGGTATATATATAATATTTTATATGTGTGTGTGTGTGTATATATATATAATGTATATTGTGTTCCACAAAACCTAAGATGCTCTCTGTCATTCGAGTATACACTGCAAACCAAAATTAGAGAAAAAAGTGCATGTGAGGGTAACTGGAACTTTGACTTTGTTATTGTCATTCCTGGATTGATTTTTTTTTGTTAGATGGGATTTTTAAAGTAGCCTTCAAATAAATGCATGACATTAACTCATCATTGAATAATGATCACATTTTAAATTAGTGGTTTTTAAAAACAATTTTTTCACATATTAAGAATGAAAATACATTATATTGATTCATTTATACCTTCAAAAATGTAGGTATTATCATAAATCTTTAGAACATCCTTTCTGATTAATTTTCTAGTCATTAGTTTTATTCATCATGTGAAGTTCCTTGATGATACTGCATTTTGCTTCAGCTTCTAAAACAATCATAACTATACTTTATCTACCTCATATGTTCATTACCTCCTGTAAAGATTGCAGAAGTGTTCACGATATGAAATCTAATTCAACAATTGTAAAAATATATCTGTGATTGCAGAGTTGTCTTTAAGGCATTTATCTTCAATTATGGTTTGACATCGCATTTAGCAGATGACAAATGACGATTCTAATCCTCTTGGGCCTGATTCCATAGTGCTTTTCACATCAAAATCGGGAAAAGTTTAATCCGAATGAGGTCAGCAAAATAAAGACGAAAGTGTCATGTGATAGATACAGTTTGAAAGAATAAATTTAAATAATAGTTAAATTATGAAAAATGTTTTATATGAACAAAGCATAGAAAGTTGTAGGATTAGATAATTTCTGAGTGTCTTTCCTGCCAATTTCTTTATACTAGTTGTGATCTGTTCTCTGTCCTAGTAGAGCAAAATTATAAATGGGCTGTTGCATACACAGAAAGCATAAGTCATCTATATATATATTAGGCTGAATGCTTATGGAGATATTTCTTTCTTGAATGACACTCTAAAATATAGATTAAGGTGACACCTTCTGACCTCTTTTAGTCCAAATGCTGGAAATGCAGCACTTAGCAATATCACACTTGGCAAAAACGTTGTGAGGCCTTAAGGAGAAGTTGAGCGATTTGGGGGAAGATTATATAAAGATCAAAACCCAAAAAGAAACGTAATCCAGGCCTGAAAGTTTCAGATTTGGAGCACTCTGGAGATTTTAGTTCTATTCTCAGTACCAGCAAGCCCTTTGGGAGGATTTAGGAGACTTGGAAAAATTTATATAAAGATCAAGTCCCAAGCAGAACAAGTTTTCCATAACCAGGCTTTCAAATTTGGATGACTCTGGAGCTTTTTTTGTTCTATTTCAGATCCATCAAGCAAGTTATCCTTCATAAGAATACAAATCACAAGTAGATGGGGGCTTTCATTTAACCACCAGGCTTTCCTGGAAATCTTATCACGACTGGAGGATCTACCACATTGTTTATCAGGTTTCCCGGTGGCTTTGCTCAGAAAACTAAAATTTTTAAAAATTAAAATAAATATATAAATAATGAGATATCTTACTTTTGATTTTGGAAAGCAACCAATATTTTTTCCTGGCATTTGCCAGCTTCCAAAAAACAATCACATTTAATCAGTCACTATTCAGGAATTCCCATTATGAAGATCAGAAGGAATACCATGTTTTAGGAAACTGTATAAGTATACCGAAAAACAATTTTTTTCCATTTTTAAGAAAAAATCATTCATTTATTCAAAGATGAGGAATATGTAAACATGCACTCAGAGCTCACACTGTTTCATGGTTTATTCCCAGTATAGTATAACTTTATAAACATATAACTTAGAATAAATGGTGTACGTGTTCCATATATTTCACTTTTTAAGTGATTTTTTAAGGTTACTGTTGTTTGATGTTTTTTATTAATTTTCCTCCTATTGGCAGTTTTCTTGAATGAAAATAGAAAAACAACTGACCACTGTCTTCTGTAAGAGTTTGCAATCAATGTTAAAAGCTATTAAATAAGCAGTTATCTAATTATTCTTTTTCTTTTATGCCCAAGAAAAATAACAAGCTAGATATATTAAATTCCTTTTTCCACTCTAAAATGAGTTTTCATTTCCTATTTCACACAGTGGTATCTCCCTTTAACATAAGACCCTATGAATTTAAAAATCATGTCTGGAAGGAGAAAAGGTCTTATAAGAAATAATAAGCAAACAAGATAGAGATGCTCTCTGCCTCCTTAACCAGACGTCTGTCCTCATTCTCCTTTCTAATTGCCTGTAAAGGGTGCAGATGTTTGTTCCAAACTGATACTTTGCTCTGACATCTAGCCCATGTTTGTTTATTGACTTGATCTTATCCAGAAGAGGCTGTGAATAGACATTTTGAACTTGAAAAGAATAACACACAGGTATTTAGTTTTGGGGAAAATAGGATGACGTGGGTTAGGAAGAGAAGATAGGCATAAGGATGCATTAGTGAGAAAGGTTTTTTAAGGTCACTAAGTAAGTCAGCTCTTAGAAGTATATATATATTTTTAAAGAGAACATAATTGCCTCTGTACACCTTTATAAAGCTATTGTTCTCTGCAAGGGTTTTTAACATGATTGATTTATGTCTAGAGTAAAGTTGCTTTTGTGTACTTATTACATACAATGTCTTACTGCTAAGGAGAATGTATGGATGAAGAAATTAAAGAATAAAAGGACTTAACCTGACATTTCAGACTGACAGAGGAGCCCTAGAAGTCTCCAGATGGTGGTAATAGAAGTGGCTCTAAAAGAGCCCACAGTTGGGGAACAAAGAGAGTGAGTAAGAAATGGGCACAGACTAGACAGGACCTGTAGGGTTTCATTCCGGTTGGTTCCGGAGAAAGAAAGGAACTTTGAGGGAAAAATATGAAATAATTCCTCCCTTAATGGATGCCATTTATAAGCTAATATGTATTTCTTATACTTTATTCCCCAAATTTCTTAAATCTATGTATCTATCCATGTATCTATACATCTATATATCTATGTATCTATCTATGTGTCTATCTATCTATCTATCTCTCAACTCTCTATTTTGGTTTTGCACCATTTTGAGAGTTCAGCAATTCACTCATTTTAGCTGCTCGGTGAAAATAGTACTTCACTTTACCTGACCCAAACAGGTATTGGTTGACCAATTAGTGTCCCCTTCTTAACGTGCCCCAAGATTAAGTACATAGATCCAACTATCTTTGTAGGTTTCTTAATACAGAGTGAAATTTTTAAAAGGTGAGTTACCTACTTGAAAATCAACTAGGCCATTACGCTATTGAAAACAAGACTTCCTTTTGCAAAATCTCTTACTTCTGCATAAGCAAATTCAGTTAAAGGTAAAACTTTCATTGTAAAATTCTTTGCCTCATTGTAAAATTATCTACCTTCCTATAAATACACAGAGGAATGAGAAATACTTTTAAGAAATACTCAGAAATGGCAGAAAGACTTGAGATTTTAAAAATTATCTATATCAAGAAAGAATCTGATTTTATAAAATTAATCTTGAGTATAGAATAAGCAGCACCTATGTGTGTATCACTATTTTGAGCGACATTGAATACCTGAGAAATGTGCACATGACCTCCAAGAGCCTAATATTTTATGTTTTCTTTAGTTTTAAACAATTTGATTATGAAGCACTTTAATGTAGTTTTCTTCATTTCTCTTCTACTTGGGATTTGTTGAGCTTTTTGTGTGTGTGTGAGGAAGACCAGCCCTGAGCTAACATCCATTGCAAATCCTCCTCTTTTTGCTGAGAAAGACTGGCCCTGGGCTAACATCGTGCCCATCTTCCTTACTTCATACGGGATGCCGCCACAACCTGACTTGACAAGTGGCACATCTGTCCGCACCCGGGATCTGAACCTGCGAACTCTGGGCCGCCAAGCAGAGAGCGCGAACTTATCCGCTATGCCACCGGGCTGGCCCCTGTTGAGCTTTTTATATTTTTAAACTTATGGTTTTCATCAAATTTGGACATTTTTTAAATCACTATTTCTGTAAATATTTTTTCTGCTTCTCCACCTTTCAGGACCCAAGTTGCCCCACAGCTCACTGACGCTCTGTTCATTTTTTTCAGTCTTTTCTCTCTTTGTGTTTCATTTTAAATGATTTCTATTTCTGTCTTCAAGTTCACTCATCTTCTACAATGCCAAAGCTGACATTAATTGCATCTTATGTATTTTCTAATCTCTGGAAGTTCAATTTGGATCTCTTTTATATCTTCCACATCTCTACTAATCACGCCCAAGCTTTCCTCTAGCTTCTTGAATATATGGAATACAATGGTAATAAGAGTTTTAATGTCCTTGTCTACTAATGCTATTATCTGTGTTATTCCTTGGCCCATGTTGATTGATGGTTTTCTTTCTTCTCATTATGGGTTACATTTTCTTGCTAATTTCCACGCCTAGCAACATTTGACTGGATAGCAGACCTTGTGAATTTTACCTTGTTGCATCTGGATATTTGCTTATTCCTACAAATATTCCAAGTTCTACTTTAGGAGTCAGTTAAGTTACTTGGAAATACTTGGATCACTTTGCGTCTTGCTTTAAAGCTTTGTTAGATTGAAACAGACTAGCATTTAGTCTAGAACTAATTCTGCTCCACTACGAAGGCGAGTATTTGTGAGGGCTCTATCCCAGGCCCCATGAATTATGAAGTTTTCCTCTCTGGCTGGTAGGAACAGGCTCTGCTTCCAGCCCTATGTGAGCCTCAAGTATTGTTCTCTTTATTCCTTTACAGTGGTTCTTTATCCAGCCTCAGGTAATTTCATCAACGTAGCCCAAATCAGTGCCCACTGAAGAGTCCAGAGGGATCATTTGCACAACCCCGGAGCTCCCTTTCTATGCAGCTTCTCCTCTCTAACTCTCGTCCCTGAGAACTCTAACCATCTTGGCCTCTCACGACTCTCAGCTCTGTCTCCTCAACCTCGGGAGACAGCTGAGCTCTTTCACACCTGCACTGCCACCTGGAAACATTCTCCAGGAAGTAATGGGGCAATCGCAGGGCTCTCCTCCTTTGTTTATAATCTCTCAAGGATCACTGCACTTTATTGACTCTTGTCCAATGTCTTGAAAATCGCTATTTCTTATGTTTTCTCTGGTTTTGTGATTGTTTCAGGTGGGAGCATCAATTTGGCCCCTGCTACTCTATCTCGGCTAGAAGTAGAAGCTTCTCCATGAACTTAGAATCTAGTTGTGGATGAGTCTGCAAAGATAAATTAATGAAAACATACAGAATAGCACATTAGTAAGTGTTAAATGTGCATGACTCTTAATGCCTCTGGGGAGTTGAGTTTAGAGGAAGAATTTAAGTTCAAGTAATAACTGCATGAAGGTCATTGACTAGCTAATAACAGAGTATGTTTTATATTTACAATAAGGAAGAAATAGGAGGATTGAACAAAAATTGTAACTGAGTGGTTTTGATAGAGATAAGAGGTGAATAATGTCAGCAAACAAATTTATCTGATATTGAAATCTATAGTGTCTGCTCTTAGTATTTTAAAGACAAAGATACATAACTACATTGTATTCATCTATTCATTTGTTCTTTGATTCAGTCAACCATTTATTGAATATTTACCATACATTCTATAGACTACACACTGGGGAATTAAGTGTGTAATAATGAATAAGGCATGCTTTTGAAGCCCAACTAATGGAGGAGAAAAATGTATACACAAATATTCATAAAAAACAATTACTATAATAGAAGTTTATGCCAAGTGGCATGGAACCAAGACATATATAGAAAAGAGCCACTTATTCCCTCTGCATGCAGGGGTGGGGAATCAGGATAATTTTCAGAGGCAAGGTGATACTTAAGCTGCATCTTGAAAAACATTTGAAAACTTGCCAGGTAGAATATCGTGAGGAATGGAAGGCTAATTCTAAACATAAAAACAAGATTGACTCAAAATTTGTGGGATCTAGTACAAAATGAAACTGCAGGCCCTTTGTTAAAATTTACGAAGAATTTCAAGATCAAGATGGCAGAGCATTAAACCAAGTGTGGGGCCCTTTTGTGCACAGGACTCTGTGACTGTACCGGTCACATGCCCATGAAGCTGGCCCTGTTGTTTGTGTCTAGAGTATAGGCCGAATAGTGACGGAAAGGTCAGAGATGAGCCTGAAAGATATATATAACACATGAAGGGGTGGGATGCTTTGACTGAGTCCATGCCAGAGAAAACGGAAATTGATTGAAAATTCTTAAAATCTCTTCTCAAGAAAAAAAAACGCCCTCAGTTTCGTTGATATGTTCTATCGTGTTTCTAGTCTCTATTTCATTTCCTTCTGCTCTAATCTTTATTACCTTCTTCCTTCTGCTAAAGGTGGGCTTAGTTTGTTTTTCTTTTTCTAGTTCCTTGAGATGTAAAGTTAGGTTGTTTATTTGAGATCATCCTTTTTTAAAAATTGCAATTATTTAGAAATAAACTATTTTACTGCTAATATAACAGCATCTCCAGCTGCAAATTATGAAATAAGCAATTCTACCCAGTAAGCCTTCATGGAATATTATTTCAAAAGATGGTCACAAAGTAGTATATTTCATTGCACATGCCTTTTGCAATGAAATTTGATCTATCCTCTCATCAGAAAGTGGAGTCTTTTTCCCCTTCTCTTGAACCTGTGCTGGCTCTTTGATTAGGTCTGACCAACAAAATGTGGCAAAATTGACAATATATAGCCTCATTTAAGAGGACTTTTAGATTCTATTTTGGCTCTTAGAACACTCTCTTGGAACTCTGTCTAGAACCTTAAAGAAGATCAAGCTAACCACGTACAGAAGCCACATGGAAAAGAAGTGAGGTGCCAGATATGTAAATAAAACCTTCCTGGACTTCCCATCCCAGCTACCAGCTGAATGCAGACAAATAAGTAAACCCAGCCCAAACCAGGTTGAACAGAAAAATCACTCATTTAATCCCTGGCAGAATTCCAGACTCACAGACTCATGAGAAATAATAAATTATTGTTGTTTTAAGTCAGTCAAGTTGGGGCGATTAGTTACACAGCAATAGATAATTGAAACAGAAATTAAATCTGCCCCGAGATATAAAACATGAAGTACTTTTAAACTTTACGTTTTCTTTAAATTGCAATAGATTTTAAAATGTTATCAATTATTTTAAAAATGTTATTAATTACCAAAAGGAATAATGACTATTACCTGTTTTGGCTGTTGTAGTTCTTTTTATATCAGCTTGGAAAGACTTAATTTTTCAGAAAACACACAAAACATAAGTAGTATTGGCAAACATCTTGATTAATACCATATTTAATAATATGAACATAAAATAAACTGAAAATGACAGCAATGAAATTAGAATTGGGTGCTATACGTGAGATTGTTGACCGTTAGACCGTATGTCAATGTTGCACAGAAGTCAGTTGGTGTGTACATCACTGACAAATGTAATCTTCGTTCACCTAAATACAATGAACAGGGCTTAGAGCTGACAGGATAGTCTTTCAAATATCACTGATTACAATCTGTAATCTGATGGATTTTACATCACTGTCAGCTAAAACATCATTTTAAAAGGCATATCATCCAGTTTAATATTAGGGATATTTGTGAAATGTGCAAAAGTCTATCTATGGTGCCACCTTAAACATCTTTCAGTGTTTCCTTTTTTTCATTGATACCCTCTATCACATACATATCCAGGGGATCTAATACCACCTAAGTCTTCATGTTCTAGACTAAGATGGAGTAGACACACATCTCATTCTTCCCGCTAAGTACAGCTCAAACCCTTGATATTCTAAATACAACAAGCATAAGAAGACTGTGAAAACTGGAGAGGAGGCAGACTGGGTAGGGACATTGGGATCTGAGAAACAACATGGCAATGAATTTCCTGCATTTTCTTTTTGCCTCACATGTCCTAGACTGGGTGCTGGGGAAAGCCGCAACACAGAAACACCAATGGACAAAGGAAAAAAAATGTCCATGAAAGCCAGTTTTCTGTAGCCAAAGGACTAAGAAAGGGGCAGTCTAGCAAGACAGAAAACTTTTATACACCAAACACCTGCTCTAGCAAAACACCACGGAAAAAATCTACCTCCACCCCCATCAGCAAAAGCCAATTTGGAAGCCTATGTTCCAACGCACAACTCCTACCAGGGATGTCTCCAGCCTCTCCCTACTCCCCAGTAGAGTGGAGTCAGAGAAGAGCGGGGATCCCGGACTTTCACCTCCATCCAAAGGGGATGAGGCACCTGTCTCTCCACTCCCAGCCAGGATGGTTTCAGCTGAGGCTTAGTGAGGAGCCTAAAACCTCACCTCCACCAAGCAATAACAAAGTAGCCCTCCCCACCAGGGGGTGCCAAAGGAGGCTGAACAAGAAACGCAGACTTTCACCCCAACCTGGCGGTAACAGAGCAGTGTGATGTCAGAGAAGAACTGCTAAAACAGGAAATTTAATGAATGTTCAGAGTCTCATAATACCCCAAAATGTCCAGGATAATATCAGAATCATCCGTTATACCAAGAACCAGGGAAATCTCAATGTAAATAATATAATTGACAAATGCCAACATTGAGATGATACAGAAGTTGGAATTGTGTGACAAGGATTTTAAAGTAACTCTCATGAAAATAATTCAACAAGAAATTATGAATATTCGTGAAACAAACAAAAGAACAGAAAGTCTCAGCAAAGACACAGAAGATCTAAAAAACCAAACAGAAGTTTTAGAACTAAAAAATATCATCAGCAAAATTAAAAACTCAGAGGATGGACTCAACAGCAGAACGTAAAGGACAGAGAAGAGAATCAGTGAATTAGAAGACAGAGTAATATAAATGCCCAACCTGAATGGGAGAAAAAATAGACTGGGGAAAAAAAGAAGAAAAAAAAAAAGAACAGAGTTTCAGGGACTTGTGAGACTATAACAAAAGATCTACCATTCATGTCATCGGAGTCCCAGAAAAAGAAATGAAAGAGGGTAGAGCTGAAAGATTATTCCAAAGAATAATGGCTGCAACAGACTGAAAGGGATTAGGATTTCTACTTCCAGTAGACTGCCTTAAGTTATTATGTATGGGGCTGGTGGGTAATGGTAGGTTTGACTACAAAGAAGCAGCATGAGGGAAATGTTTGTGATGACGGAATAGTTCCGTATCTTAATTGCAGTGGTGGTTACGTGAATCTACACATGTGATAGATATTATACACACATTGTACCAATGTCAATTTATTGTCCTATAGTTTTGTATGATACAACCTTTGTGGGAAACTAGTTGAAGGGTACGTGGGACCTCTGTACTATCTGTGCAATTTTCTGTGGATCTATAATCATTTAAAAATAAACACCTACTATAAGGATCCTACATTCCCTGTCCCTCTCCTGAGACTGAAGGAGAGTAGAGGGGAAAGATTTTTGAGCTGGAAGTCAGGAGACCCAGATGCAGTCGCTACTTTGTGGGATGTCATCTTGGAAAAGTGTCATGACTTTTCCGTGATTTCTTTAACTGTGAATAAATGGATAAGACTAGATTTCTGACACCTCTAATTTTATGATTTGATATTTTTGTCAAAGTTACCAGTCATACCGTATGATCTCACTATGATCACTAAATACGCGTAGGTAGCATCACGAATTTGTTTTTAGTTAGTAATTCCTATTTCAAGACTCTTCACAGGAACCTTGTGGGACTAAGTTAAGGATATATAGGGCACTTCCTGTCCACGAAGTTATTTAGACTCTGAG
Source organism: Tapirus indicus (assembly GCA_031878705.1). Taxonomy (NCBI): domain Eukaryota; kingdom Metazoa; phylum Chordata; class Mammalia; order Perissodactyla; family Tapiridae; genus Tapirus; species Tapirus indicus. Next base: position 161,756,255 of record CM062917.1, on the reverse strand, counting down.
AAACTCTCTAATTAACATTCAATTTTGAAAGACAATGCTGCTTTAAAAAAAGGCAACAAATCTATAACTCCATTTTCTTAGATGTGTGTATCATCATGTAAATTCAAACCCCTGAGAATTAAGGAAAGAAGCAAAAAATTCATGTAGAACAAGAAAGAATCAGCTCTTTGATATGATTCCATTTAAATCCTCAGGATAACAAGCCAACTACATTGATATTCTTTTATCATAAAGAATCCATTTGGGGATGTTTATTAACTCTAACAGTCTTCTGCTTGGCATTTGAAACTATTAACATAAACACGCCTGTGATTATTGCAGTTTGAAATATTACTTTGTCAAACTGTTAAACCTGAATTTATAGCACCGGTGTTAATGAGGCATGAAAACTTTTCCAACCTGATCTGCAGTTGCAAAATTCTCATATTTTATAGCAGTGCAATTTTTGTTTTTAAGTTTACGTAATGCCAAAGAAAAGAACACTGTCTTCACCAGTATATACTAGGGATTAGATCATCTAATTAATAACAATTCAGGGGACAATTTGAAAATAGTAAATTGGTTCTAAAATAAATAGAAAACAAAAGAAAACTGAAGTCTTCTGGTCCTCAGAAGGACCTTTCATAATTTGGCAAAAACTAATGCATTTGCTAATATTCAACCTCAGAAATGCACATCCTTTCCCCTAATATAAAATATAAATAGAGTTAGCCCTTGAGACAATAAAATATCTTTTCTTCTTCGCTGAAGCTATATTCTTGGCATAATTGTGCTGTGGCATATACTCTCAATTAAGCAATAAAAGTTAAGCCCACAGCAGCATTTAAAATCATGTTAATACATTTGTCTTCACATTTTAGATCCATCATAAATCTAACAGAGGCATATTATCTAAAACGTGACTTGAATAACACAAAAAGACCTATATTCTCAGGCAAGCTGACAAGTACATTTATAAAATATTGTTTTTATCTCTTTAAAATAGATGACTTTTAAAGCTAAATTAAAAATAAAATAGAAATGTGATCTTTCTATACATCGAAACTAGTTCATGCAAATGACTACTTTATGAATAATTGAAAAAATAAGTATCTAAAATTAATATGCTGTCTACAGAGCTGGACTTGGGTACAATTTTGTAGGGAGTCTACTTCCATAGTCAGAGTCTCTTTGGCTTTTATAAGGTATAAAACAATAAAAGCGATGAGATGTTCTGTCGAGCTAGGGCAAGATTCATAGGTGAGTGTAGTGTATATTTCAACTCAATTTCTCTGCAGGCATCTAAATAAGAACCTTCAAAAGCCGCTCAAGTGTTCTGTGTAATACTAAATATTCAGAGTTGAAAATAAACCTGCGTATGATAAAACCCACCTGAGAGCTGCCTTCACCAACTTCTCACTCACCGTTTCAACGTCTCACATGTTTTGTTTCATTTTTTCCCCTAAAAGCAATTGGCCTTTTCCTTAGCTCAGTGACCACTGAGGCAAAGAATAATAGGGGTTTGTTTTTAAGAACAAATGTTCACTGATGTGATTCTGACACCATGGTGCTCTCAAGAAAGCGCCAGTGTGCTTGCAAATATAATTTATTTTTTCTTTTCTTCTGCCTCACCCTCAGCCTTGTGCATTGAAGGAAAGGGTTTCTAGATTGCAGTTTATACAGGAGATTTCTCTAGATAATTTGGAACTGAGTGAAATGTTAAAATGTTCACAGCCACCATCCTCTGAATTGGTTTAGTCCTTGATAACTTAGCAACTGCTACCAAAATTGTTTTCTAGTTTTCAATATGCTTACTTCATACTGTCATTACCATGATAATTATTAAACCATAATATTTTTATTTAAACAGAGACACTTTACATTCATGTAACCTCATGATTTCAAGTTGAATTCTTTGAGGCAATCTTGCCTTTGGCAATCTTTCTCAATTTACATGCAAGACCAATTAATTTAGTAAGAAAGATCTATGATTCTTTTCTGCTCTGGAGTTAAAGTCTTTCTTATTTTTCACAATGTACCAATCAGCAAGAAGCAACTTAGTCACTTTACCAAGATGGATCCCATTACATGAAAAATATTTTAGAGAATATATCTTCCAAAGGTTCCCCGCAATAAATTGCCTACACAAGACAGAATTCTATTTAAAAAGAAAAGCAGCAACAGATATTGTTACACGTTCAAGTTAACTAGCACTTATAAAAACTCCTGCTATAAAGTGGGCTTTCAGTAAATGTTATTTCCACTACTATTTCAGTCTTCTTTCTTTCCTCCCTCCTCCTCTTTCCTCTATTACATCCTATCTTTATTTAACATAGATTTCAGAAATGCTGCTAAAATGAAAGCAGAATATTCAAAAATTGCCTAGATAATGTGAACACATAAAAAACAAGAAAAGAAACTATAAAGAGATAAATACATGCACTTACACACACCTTCTCTTCAGTTATTCAATTCCCTAATGGGAAAAAGATTTCTTGTCTTGAACAATTAGAAGAATTCTCCTCACCCTGTACCTCGGTCTGCCAGTGATCTGGAAAACCTTTCTGGGAATTCTTTTGTTACCTCATATGAAATTGTTTACTCTAGGTTTGTATTAAGTATCTATTTCGATACTTAAAATGCTATCATATCACAACATTTCTAGACATCGAAGGAATTTTGGTCTCAATTACATTTCTCCTCGTCAAATTTACCACGTATACAGTGGGTACTCAATGTATGATTACTTGACTTGTTTTTGCTCCATTTACAGTTAAAATCATTAGACATTAGAGATGAGATTGCAATATTCATTTCAATATTTATTAGAAAATTCTCAGTGATACTTCTGCCCCATGGAGAGGAATAAGTTGAGTATGGCCTATGATCTAGTTGTTTCCAAGGGAAAAAAATTTTGGTGATCCCAGTATAAAATTTGACCTTTTCTGGTATATATACTAATAGTTGCCAAAGGAAGTTCCTTATTTATGAAATGATTTTAGCAGACTATCCCTGGTATAGGATTGCTTATGGTAAACACATTTAGAACCTATATATTTATGAGGTGTGGGTGCTTGGAAAATATCGTATAATCCCTGAATGATCTGAATGTAGAATGGAGATGTCTGATAACACTTCTCACTGTGGGATGTGACCCGCAATCTTCACTGAGTTGGCTCATCTATTACTTTGGTCCAGAAAATGTGTCCGATGCAGGAAAGAAGAACCTGGGATCCACAGGGAATATCCCAAATCACTTTATGTTTCACCTGTGTCTGTGTATTGCTTGTATTCTTTAAATTATTAGTAAAGCTTAATACTAGCTAAGTTTCTGATTCATGTAAGTCCGGTTCAATTTTACTGTGTGGAAAAAAATGTGATAAATGCCAACTAATAAGATAGCACTGAGGATAGCGTTTCCTATTGTGAAACGGGGCTATGGATTAATTTCCAACAAATTCAAATTCAGCAAACATTTAGCAAACACCAACGTAGTGGATGATACTAGGCATATTCACATGCGTTGTTGGTTTAATTCAGCTTAATGCTCAAAACAACGGCAAAATGGCTTCTATATTCTCAATTAACAAATGAGAAAACTGAGGCACAGAGAAGTTATACGGCTTATGAAAGGTCACGGCATTGACAGAGCTAGTATGCCAACTATGTCTTTTGCCTCCAAGTCCAAATGTCTTGGTTTTCAAAAAGGGATTGGGAGTCAGACAAACCTGAATATAAAATATGGCTCTGGTACTTGCTAAATTTGGGGTTTTGGAAATTTTCCAAACAACACTGCTTTCTTTTGTAAAATGGTGATATCACTAATCTCGTTAATGTTATATACTAGTTGTTAGATGGATTAAGTGAGTTAATATTTGAAAAGGTCAAGTACCGGGGCTTGCAATAGCCATTACAGCTTTGTCCTCAGTTCTCTTTCTTCTCACCCTGAGTCTCAGTAGCAGCCCTGAAATTTCCAAACAGGGAGGCCTCGGCACAGTGATCTGAATGGAAAGGAGGGAGGGGCAGGGGCAATGCTTAAAACTGCTTTTTTTCTAAACAGGTTTATGAAATTTCCATTTAACTCTACTAGGGAAAGGTGGCGGTAGAATATGATTATTTTTAGTCAAATCAGCACCCTCAAATCCTGACCATGTTTCTATTTTAATGAAAACAAACTGTCAAAAGGACAAATTATGGATTATGCGTATATATTGGAAAATACTGTGAAATCTGGATGCAGGAGAGGAAGAATGCTGAGAGCTTACACTCACCTCCTCAGTCTTCAAGCCCCAAGGGTAAGTGTTAGAATCCTGAAGACTATATCCAACCAGCAGGTCAGGATCGAAGGGGGACAGGTGTGCTGGGCAGGGGTTGTGCAATACTCCAAAATGTCGGGTGGGATAGGAGAGAACTAAAGGAGCAATCATGTCACAGGCTATTTCTATTGTGATAAGGCACTCCTCCTCCCCATCGAGATGAGCCAACCACTCAAGTTGGGGGTGAAATGCCTTGAAGAGGCAACAATTCAACACAGAGAGCTCTTGGCCTATTGAGATTTGTTATGAGGCAAAGGGGCCTGTAGGATCAAGATTCTGAGGAAGGTGTTTCTCACACACACACACACACACACACACACAAATGGATTCCGAGGACTTCTCTTAGTTCCCTCTACCCCATTCACACCTATCTCACCACTAACACACATACTAGGTAGAATTAAAAACCTACTCTTAGATGCATCATAATAAATTTTAAGTAAAGAAAATGGAAACATCCTAAAGGCTTTCAGAAACAGGGAGGAAAGATACAAAAATCACATGGATTGTAGACATCGTGGAAGCAAGAAGGTAGAGAATTGAGTCATCTAAAATGTAAAGGGAAAAGAACTTGTGGCCCACAATTTTATATACAGCTATTTCATCACTTATAAGTGAGGATAATATCCATATATTCTTAAGCATCTAAGATTTCAAAGGTTTTGCCACACACAGATATACATACAAACAATATTCGAAAATACCCTCGGAGAAAGTACTCTAGCAAGAGGAGAAATTATTCCAGAAGAGTGAGTAAGAAGGCAGAAGACATGAGGGATGTGCAAATACATTAAGAAGCTTATCACATTTTGGGGGAGTATAATGTACATCAAAGATAGGGAAAAAAAAATATCATTGTGTGTTTTACCTTTTCCTTTGTTTCTTCCACAACTCCTCCTGGGAAGGAGGTGACAGGGTTAAAAACCAATACATATCTGATAATATCTGGCTTTTCTGTTTCCTTATCTACTGGCTGGAGACAAGGAAGTGTGGGAAGGGGAGACAAGGCACAGTGATGAGAGGGGAGACACTGATAGAAGAGTTCCACGCCTCCTTCTCATGTAGAGTCTTTGGGAAGTAGCGAAAACCCAGGGAGGACTGGGACATTAAAGAGCCAAGAGGATCTTCTTCAGTAGACCCCAGGGAGCCAGCAAGATCTCAGGAAAGATGCTTGCTGATTTTAGGCAGATGGGCTTATCCTGTAAATACTCATATCCAGTGGTATGGAAACCAGAGGAGGATGTCCACGCCACACATGTAATCAACAGCAGAGAGAACCACTATAAATGAAGGAGTCCTGTGGACAGGAAGGAAAGTCTATGAGTATCTGTCACTGAGGATCAAATAGGTTGATGGACCTTTCAGGCAACACCTGCTTAGAGAGAAGACATGATGACAACATGGATATTCATAATCTGGCAATATATAAGCCCTTGGAGACCTAGTCACAACCTGGAGAAAAACGCTTCTTTTGTCAATCCAGAAGAATAGGGCTTGAGATAGTTCTTAAGTTGACTTCCAGATAAAAGTTCTTGCGCAGCTCTATTTTTGAACTGAAAGGGATACCCATTACATATGGTTAGAGTTTTAATCTGAAGTTTTCATAGTAACATGGCTTAAATGAAGGACTAAAACATTATTGAATGTATCTCATGACCACCTCTTCGCTCTCTACAAATTCTTCACTGTACAAGTGAAATACACCTAAATTTCTGGCTCTTATTTGAGAAGTCTATGACAAGTTGTCAGTGTAACCTTTTGATTTACATCCAGTGGGAACTAGAATGAATTGTGTGACTTTCCAAGTGTGCAAAGAACTGTCACCTTAGGTATTTGATAATGAGATGATGCTTCATTGAACTGGCATCTCCCTGTGTTAAATTCCGATATTGAGTTTTTCAGTTAACTGGACAAGCAGTTGATATGAAATAATAGTGATAATAGAATCAGGAATGTGAATCTGCTTCTATTACTGTAAATGAGGAATGGGCTCTTCAAGATTGTTAATATTTTGAAAGATTTGGGTAAAATGCTAAACAGTATTAAACAATAGCTTTAATTCTCTCATTATCAGTAAACTTTAAAAAATGTGAAATTGTGGAATATTTACAGAGATATCATTTTGGTTGAGAGCTAAGTAATTAATGTTGCCCATGGATTCTGATAAAAGATGAAGATACACACACAGACCATATAGCCAGTGTGACTTTCAATCTCCATATCTTCTCTTCAAGTAAGAAACGTACCCATCCACTTCATTAAATGTCAGCCTATATTGCTATTTCACAGTCATTATCTTAACGCCTTTCATTACATCCTTTGGATTTTAAATTGAATGTCAAACCAAATTTGGGTAAGAGAGAAATGAAAGATCAAGACTTTCTTGTGAGAAAAGGTAATGGATAAGTTTCAGTACTTATATACTTTATTAAATGTTAGGTTTAATAAGTTTCCACTGACTACACTTTAAAATGAAAATAATAGTCATCTTTATATTTACTTTTACTCCACCAAGCTTCTTACTACTAAGCTGCATGTTTTCAAAATTCAAACAGTGAGGTAACTGGTTGGGCAAATTCTAACATACCTGTGTTAATAATATGACAGAGTATTTGAATGTGAGATTATCCCATAAATCCAGAAAATATGCCTAGTATGCATGCAAAACAAGGAAAGCTGATTTTTAAAATAACCCCTCCAAAGCAGGTAATCAAGCTCGAACCTACGTGACTTGGATGATAGTCACACTGCTCCCAGATAAATGGAAGTAAGGAAGAAATTCTACTTTGTGGTGAGTTGTAGAAGGTATAAATTCTGAATATGAAGAAGTGGAAGTACTGGTGGATGCTGATGGAATTGTGTCTGGAAATATGAGATGTTTTAATGAAATGAGACCTGGACTGGACGTGTGATTTTCAAATCATCTACTTGGAAGTAATGGTTGAAGGTAAGGAAGCAGATGTGATATTTGAGGAAGAGAACAAAAAACAAAACAAAATAAGTCAAACAATTTCCTTGATGAATATTTATATTCAAGGGGAGTAAAGCCTGATACTAGCTGTAAAATTAATATGAGAACTGGAGAAAAGCAACTCTCATTTTTACATCAAGGAAATCAGTGATATCTACATCAATAGCAATCCACTAAACATTTTAGCAAGCATAATATATTAGAGAAAAAGTAACATAATTTTGGTAATACAATTTTAGTAACATAATCTTGAAACCGAAGAGAAAGTTTTGGAAAAATGAATTATCTTAAGCACAGAAAATATAAGGAAGGGATAAATATTCCCTTCTCTGAGCAGAAATGTGCTCCCTAGTAAAAAAGATGTATCAATGGTGGATATTCCCACTGTCAGTGCTGGTACTGTAATATTTTTAATAAATGATCCAAAAATGATATCATGAAACACCAAAGATTATAGATTATCTTACATTGGTTTTGAAATGTAATGTCAAGCTAACATGAATAAACTAGAGAAAGAAATTGTCAGGGTATGTAAATAGACTGAGGAGTAGGAAAGATTTTAGAGGAATAAGAAAACTATGCTTCAGATGATAGGCTATGGTCAACAAATTTCTGCCCAAGAAAGAGAAGCAGGAAGCAAAATGAATTCCTATTCTTCCAGGGTTCTCTAGTGTCCACTGTAACTTTTTAGAGCTATCAACAAAAGCTTAATAGAAGAACGTATCTTATTCCTTTATAAAACACGTTGTAAAATATTTGTAAAAAAGGTTTTCGTGCCTCAATTATAAATAAAAGAACTCAGGAAAATCCAGAAAAGGACAACTAAATGAATCAAAGATTGCAAAACTACAAAATGGACTATTGTTGTTATTGTTGTTGTTATTTTAAGGAGAATAACCTACACTGTCTGAAAAGGTGAAGGATGAGATAAGATATGACTAAAATGCCCAGTCATAAAGGACATGTAAATATGACCACAAATTTTCTGTTCTTTATAAATATGTATCTCAAAACCCTGAAGTTAATATCTGGACAAATAAAAGAAGGTGCTTCACCCTTTTGTCCAGTGGACAGTAAGCCTTCCATGTGCTTGATCCTCTACAGTTAAAGAGGATATTCATATAAGTGAGGTGAAGAAGCACTTAAAGTCAGTGTTTCACAAACTGTGCTCCACAGAACACCACATCAAACGGATATGAATAGATTCGGGAAAAACAGAAGAGGTTTCTATAGTCAAATAAGTTTGGGAAATAAGATAGAGACAGTTTAAGAGTTCCCTTTATTATAGGGCTTCCAAGAGATTTTGTTATATATAAGCATACACAATTGCATATCTGCATACATAATGTATGGTCAGTATAGGCTAGATTATATCTTGATAACAAATGCTGAACTTCTAGTGGCTTAACACAATAAATGTTGATTTATCATTCACACTATATGCCCACCACAGGAGAGCAATGATGCTCTGTTCCACAGAAACCCCTGGCTGAGGGAGGGAGGGACCGCCTTCTTGTCGCACCATGTGTAACATGGGGCTTTCTTCACTGCCATGCTAAGAAAAGGAAAACAAACAAACAAACAACAACAAAAACACAAACCCACAGAGATTGAAGACTTGCTCACAAGTTTTCCAATGTCTTATCCCGAAATTCACTTCACTCTTCTCACATTTTATTGGTCATAACTGGTCACAAATTCCAGTACCCAATAGGACTGGAAAATATAACGAGGCACAATTATGTTTGGTTAGCATTAATATTTTTCCCTAGTATCCAAGAAAGATTTTTAAAGTACAGCATTTCTCAAACTTATTTGAGTGTAGTATTATTTTTTAGTGTGATATTTTATAGAATTAAGTGTCAATGAAACACAATTTGGGAAATACCAATTGAAATAAGCTTTTGCTTGCTAAGAAGGAATTTAAGCAAGATGCTTATAATTCAGTCATAATTTTTTGAAATAAATACATTGAAGAATGATAAACAGAGGCCAAAGTTATCTCTAGGCACCTTCAAGATGAAATACTGGGCATCATGAAATATAGTTTTAATTCAATATGGCATTTATTATTTTATTCTGTGTTAGTATACAACCCACATATCCAAACATGAGCTCTTCCTACGTCCTTGAAGGAGTAGTTTCATAGTTTGGAACTACACTCGAAGAGATTCTTTTCTTTCCAATATTTCTACAATGTTAGGGTTAACAATGCCAGCCTTTGGTATTGTCAATAGAGACGTCAGCTTAGCCGCCTGTCTGTCTTATAATCTCCATTTTTAATATCACTGAATAACATGCATATATTCAATGTTCCATAGAGCTCACATACCAAGCAGTTTATATCATACTGTTTAGGAAATCCTATAAACTATTTTATAGTACATACTTCAAAGTCAAAGTTGGATTCTGAAAAATATCTATTAAATTTCAGACGTTTCCATTTTTCAGTACACAAATAATCTTCTCTGTGGTTTATCTTTCCTCTAACACGGTTGCTTATTTTTTTGCATCCCTGTAAATATTTATCATTTTGCTTTTTGCCACTTACTGGATTTTAATAAGTATGCTGTTATTTTAAACTGGAATAATTTTCTTTTGATCTGTTTATTCTGATGATTTGTGTTTATTTCTTTTTAAAAATAAAATATTTTCTTGTTTTATATTAAATTTGGAATATATATCCACAAAACTTTTCATAATAGATGTGCTATTTTCCAAATATACCATGTGAAGGACTATGAAACCACAACTTTATTGTCACCGGTACAACATAGACACTCTCATCTTACTCTTATTCATTGTTAACTTTATTTATATTCTAATGCTCTCCACAAACATGTCTAATAATACCAACAGCCTAAGAGCATATCTTTTTGGCAGACATCGTTTGATAATTAAACTAACTCAAGAATTGAAAATTCACGAAAAGAGAATAAAGAAATTTCACTCACTTTCCCCTCACAAACATAAAACCTCTAAAGTATTATTCTGATTTAGACCTGTGGTTCAATCCACCCAAGAGTCTAATTCTGAGAGAGATATATGACACTAGTTATAGGAGATTATCAGTATCTTCCATTCTATAAAATCAGAATATTATAGACATTCCCTAAACTGTCATAGCTTCTCGGCATAACTCATCTGCAGTAGAGGAAAATGTGTTCAATAACTGGATTGTTTGCAAAGAGACAATATAGAGTGGTAATTTTAATAAGTTTAGGTTTTGGATTCAGCCAAATCTTGATATATCATTTGCCAAATATATTATTTATTAGCTATTTCCCTTGGGTTAGATCAAAACAGCTTACTGCAGATATGCTTCTCTTGCTACTGGCTCCTATGTCCTAAATCAACTCTTTTAAATATATAATACCATATATGATGACCATATCTTTTTGTGAGGAAATGACTGTCTGCAACACATCTCCAAATAAGAACACTGAATAAAGAGTGTGACACATGACAGTGTGACACACATGACATACACACATATTTATTCTTTCAGAAGCATTAAGTGCTTGCATAATATATTATCTGAAAGGCAGGTATTATCAATCCCCCTTTATGTACAAGAACCTGAGGTTTAAAAGTTCAACTATTTCACAGCCAATAAATAACTGATGGAGGTGGAATTCGATGTCAAATCTAACCGATGCTACATTATGCGCTCTTAAAAACTCTGCTCTCACAAAGGCAGAAGATTATTTTAACTAAACCTCACAAGAAGCAGAACTAAAATGAAAACTGAGAAAATGTTGAGCATGGGCTTTTTAGTAGGTTCTGGAAGCAGCTGGAACTACCACATTACTACATACTTTCTTGCAATGGCAGAGGGGTTGTTAAAATGACAATTTATGAAAATTATTACTGAAAAATGTTGTATTCTTGGTACGACAGTCTAGGTTAAAGAGTCAGTGCAATATAATGCTGATAACACTAAATTTTCCTAGAACATTGAAATTCCAGGTGTTATATACTCTTCTCACTAGCTGTCTTGACCAAAGGCAAGTTAATTAACCCTTTGATCATGAGTCTTTATCTTATAAAATAATGTCTACCTCACTTATTCTAGAAATTCCTCAAAATCAGAAACTTCATCCTACATACCTTTGATTTTCTGCATCAAACATGGAGCCTTCAGGGCTCCTGAGTCACATGGTACCGGGAAGGCCATTCACATCACAGTCTCTTTGAAAGGCACCCTTTGCACGTCGGCAGTACTGAGCTGTGCACAGTTACCCTGAGCACACGGCACCTTTAGAGGTTCAATAAATACTGCTGCAATCCATTGTGAATCGCCACCAGTTTTTCCAGGAATTGAGTGAAAAACAATAAATATTGAATTGCTAACTTATGGCAAAATGATATGCTGATTATTATTTTATGATTTTTACTTCTCCTCTCCCTAAAATTGTTTGAATACATTGCTGACATAGTTAAGCATGAACTACATCATTGTGCCACCATCATTAACAATATCATCTTCTATTATTTGGTTGTCTAAATGGAATTTGATTCAGGGTTTAAGTGTTCTTCGCCACCTGCTCAGAAAAATGTGCTCACACCTTTTCTGAAGCATATCTTGCATTCAAACTCTGTTGTCCACCATGGTTCATAAAGAAACTTAGATAATTGACATAAATTTTGAGACTTATGGAATTATAGTAGGATAAATTATAATAAGCTACAATATGATAAGCTGCAGTAACTTTTAATCCATTCTTGAAAGTTTCAGACTATTGTAAAAATTAGCTCATGAGTCCTGAGCATCTTCCGACTTCATGCCTTCATGATGGTGTGAAATCTGTGAAAGCACCATTAAAGCTTTAGTCACATTAATAAATAAGAAAACTAATAAGACTGCCTCTTAGAAATTCTGTTGAATACTCTGGCTTCTATTTTTATGTCACTTTATTGAGTAGAACGAATCCAAATGTAACCTCACAGGGTAATTCTCTTGTGAACAGCTCCTGCAGATTTAGATTAAAATGGTATCTGGCCATAAAAAAAAGCAGTTTAATGCTACAGTGAACACCATTCACTAATCCTCATGTATCATTTGCGAAATTGAGAGTCTGTTTGGCAAAAATAACCGCCCTCTGCCCTTAAATACTCTATGAAGATGGAGTCTGAGGACGATACCCAGCACTTGGTTGCTTCTGCGGGAAAGAAAACAACTGGAATGGTCAAGACCATTATTTTCATTCTACCAAACAAATGCAAAATAAGCTTCTTCAAAAATGAAAGGAGGATATTTTAAATGTGGAAGCTGTGGTTAAGTTTGCTGCTCCTCTCTGTAAGACTGGGATGCTGCTAAAATGACCACGTTTTGTGCATACATTCAACACATCTTGACTGAGTTCTGTGACCCAACACCACGGGGCTAGAGATGCAAGGCTCTGCCCTGGAGCTTTTCACAGTTGTCTGTATCACACTCCACAACACAGCAAGCAGAGGGGACATCTGCACGCAGAAGCATTTCACAACCATCTTAACTCATGTCTTCTTACTTGCTTTTTTACTCCATTTTCTGCATTCCTCCACCAGGCAAAAAAAATGCATATTTTTGAGCTTATCTTATGAAAGGAAGAAGTACAGAGAAGGCCTTTTTCTGACTGCATCCCCAACCACACCCCCACCCCAGAAGTCTTCCCGCTGCAGGTTGTATTGTGTTTAAGGAGGTTTGTCCTCTCAACCTTTTCTACCTCCTTTCCCTGAGCATCACAGCTCCAGAGTCACTGAGGGGCAGTTTTGAATTATAAGGTGTGGGCCTGACCCCAAACAAATTAAGTTAAAAGTAACCACCACGTATCTTTTCTGTTTTTGATTATTAATTTGCTTTCGTTCTGTGTATACAAAGGCCCAGTGATCACCTGTAGCAAATATGCTAAATCTAATTTGGCAGAGCACACATGGATATGGAGCTCATTAATCACCCTGGGCTCTTGACCCGCCAAATACTTTGTAGTTAAAACAATTACAATAGAGCACGGATGTTTTGGTGATGCAAGACTCTTCCAAGGGAGGAAGGAAAATTCAGGCATTCCAAATACAATTGTTTGGGGCTTTAGTGGATTTTTGTTTTCATTAGCTCCAGTCTCTGTGGAGAGATGGTCTAGGCCATGGAATGATACTGTTTTAATAAGTACACATACACCTCATCAGTGCTCCAAAGTCAACTAGCATGGCCAGGCTTACATTCTTATGCACCCCACACCAACAGTGTAAACTATATTAAAGAGAATACAGCCAATTAAATGTTTTCACTAACTGTTATTTTGGTTTTACTCTTCATACGTTAAAAAGTAAGGAGTAAATAAAATTTATCTAGTAATGCAACTTAAGAACTAAATGGAAAATTTGTAGCTATTCAACTCCTCTCCTTCATTTTACCAAAGGAGAAAAGAGGTAATTAGTGTTAGAGTTTGTGTAGAACTCTTATTTTCTGACTCTCTGACCAGCATTCCTTCCACTATAACAGACATCCTCAATATTAATTGAAGGAGATTTTTTTTTTTTGGCTCACCTAGGAACATCCTATATAAAGTTTACATAGCTTCTGCATTTACAGTGTTTTATGATGAGAATTTATATTTAGAAGAAGATAAAGAATGGTAGAATTCTGAAAGATCAACACATACAGAATTCAATTTATTTATTCTACTGAACTTACTGAGGCAAGAAAGAAAAATAATGCCTTGAGCTTTTCAGTATGTAAAAATAGTGAACATGACTCAAGATGATAATTCATAGCAAGATGTTCTCTGAAAAACTATAAAAGCAACTTTTTCTGTTTAATCATCACTTAACAGAAAACACCCCATCTCTCAAACTTCTGATTTAAATGTTTTTTTCCGGAATATGCCTTTTTTCTATATCAATGACTAGGTGGTATCATATGAGTTTGACTTGTCCATGTGACTGTTGAGAATTAGTTTGTTTTGTTCATAATAACTTCTGTATTTTAAATACTTTTTAATAGGGCCATTGAACAAGATTTCCTATTCTTAATGACTCTTCAATATGACAACAAGGTGAAAAAGGGTTGTCTTGGCAACCTTTAATGATTGGGCATTTATGTCTTTCCTGTGCATGAGATACCAAAGAGTGAGGAAAGGGAATGTTTGGAGTGATAATAAGTATATTTCTCAGATCCTAGGAAAGCTATTTTTAAAGAATTTAGAGTTATAGGGATACAATCCAATGACCATGGATTTAGTAAATTATAAAAAGAAATGTATCAGTCTAGGGGGTTAATAGCTCAGGTCTTAGAGTTAGACTGTCTGGGTTTGAATCCTGGCTCCCCCTAACTAGCTATGTGACTTTGTTTCAGCTGCCAAACCTTTCTATAACTCACTAACTACCTGTGTGACTTTGATACAGCTATTAAACTTATGATAACTTACTTTCCTCATTATAAAAATGGAAATAGTAACAGAATCTACCTCATAGACTTGTTATGAAAATCAAACTTTTAATACAAATAAAACATACAGAATTGTGCCTGGCAAATAGTATGCACTAAATAAATGCTAGCTATAATTATTTTTGATAAGAAACATGGAAATCATATCTTATGAAGAATAGTTTAAGTAACTTCTACTAAGAAGGTAGATCTGAACAGAGTCACTCCAAAGAGCAGAGTTAAAACTAACAAATGGAGGTATCAGGACCACAGACTTAAATGGGACCCAAGGAAATACTCTTTAATAACTACAACCACCAAAACATACATCCCTATACACTGCTGATGCTTAAGAAGAGGATGAATGACTTTTAGAGATACTAGAAAGTATTTTTATCCAAATTGCTACTAGATGAGCATAATAAATATCTTTCCGATTCTAAGGGTCTATAAGGTTATATGAGCAAGTTGGAGGAAATCTTACTAGAACATATGTGTTGCCTGATTTGGCATTTCTCTGGCCACAGGCATTGTCAGACCTAACTTCTGCCAAGCCTATCTAATGCTCACCTCCTCCTCCCAGGTGGAAATACTTTTCTTAAAAAGTTTCATCCAGAACTGAGCATAACGCTATTATTCTACTAATATGGAAAAATGGAATAATTATAGAGGTTCTGAATCTGTTGTCTACAAAAATAGACAAAGGAGCCTGTGACTTATTTTTACTACTTCAAAGAGCCTAACAAAACACTTACTATTTACAATAATGAAGATGAATGGATTAACTAAACTGTGAAGTTCCTTTATTTTTAATGGAATTATGTTGATTGAATTATATTATCTCAGGTTCTCGATTATATGAAGCTCTTAATGTTTTCATTATTAAAAACCAGGAAAATTAGGCATTGGCTTATATAAGCACTTAAGTATTTAGAAACTTTCAAAACATGCAGTCCTTTGGCTAAAAATAATTGCAGTAGTAAGAAGATCAAAGAGATGGGTAACCATTCCATATGTCTATTAAAACAGTCAATTAAATGTTAGCTCTTTCAGGAGACAAGATGTCTTGGAGTCAGAAGAACTGGGGTCCACCCAGGCCATGCTGGTTAATTGTTTTGAGACCTTGGGTAAATAATGTAACCTCACTGAATATCAGTTACTGACTCCTTAAAATGAGGAGAATGTTTGCATTTGCTTATTTATTGATTTGGTCACATTCTGCCTACTTCTATGAAAGATCTGATATACAGGATCAAACAAAAGATAGACTGCATTACAAATGGGATATACTCAAGAACTGGTTTACCTTAGGAAATATTTTTATGGCGTCAAGATATTCTAGTCCCAGAAAAAATATTTTGAACAAAATTATAGATTTGTTAGTAATACATAGATATAATTTCTGAGATTATCATTGGGCATGTGGATTGTTAGTAGCCTTCCTATATTCATTGGCATTTCTGAATGAACTAAGATATGGGTTAGACTAGAAAACAATGAGAATATGAGGTTTGCAATGTCAGTTTCATATTTTATGATCAAAATCTGTAATTGAAAACAACACAAAACAAAAAACCAAAAAAAAAACCCCAATATCCTTAGCAGGGTAAAGCAGTCATGAATTATCCTGTCAGTTTTCAGTTATCCAGATCCAGGAACAGCAGACTATGGCCCTTGGGCAAAATCCTGGCCCGGGCCTGAATTTGTTAAGTCCTAGACCTAAGAATGGTTTCTATGTTTTTAATGGTTGGAAACAATCAAAAGGAGAATAAAATTTTGCAACACATGAAAATTATATGAAATTCAAATTTTAGCATCCATAAATAAAATTTTATTGGAACAGAGCTTCACTTATTTCTTTACATATTGTCTACAATGGCAGTGTTGAGTAATTGTGACAGAGATTGTTTGGCCTCTAAAGCATAAAATATATTACTCTCTAGCCCATTACCAAAAATGTTTGCCCCCCTTATCTAGATGGCACAGAACTGAACCATTTCCACTGGGACTATTTTAGTACTTATTTCCAAGTCATAAAATAAATATGACTGTGGAGTGAAAACTTAGAAACTATGTTTAAAGATACATATATATGTAATCTTTTTAATCATCCTGGAGGGTAAGTTTGTGGTCTTTCTGAAAAACAATATTCTCTGTCAGACATTTAATATGTAGAAGCACTTAATTAGAACGTCAGTTTTTGTCTTCTTTCTATTTTAAGAATAAAATGAGAAACTTTTACATAAATAGTATAAAATAATTGTTCAGTTATTGAAATGTTACTGCAATACTTTTTGGCTTAAAATGCATTTAACTGACTGATGGTCTTAAAATTTTTTAAATAGTTTTTTAAATGTTTTAAGATACATATGTTTGTATGAATAGACATATGTACATAAACACACATTTTATCCCCCTGCCTACACACAGAAACACACACATAAAGACACTGAGGCTAAAATAGTTAACACTCAGTCTCTGGTATCACAATACTAGTGTTTGAATCCCCACTTGGCCCCACCAGTGGGTACCTGGGGAATTATACTGCCCTTGCCTCAATTTCTTCATCCTTGAAATGTGGGAGATAATAATTATAATAATAAAGACCTACATCAGAGAGTTGATTTAGAGAATTAAATGAGGTTACATAGAGAGAGCACGTAGAGCAGAGACTGGCAAATATTAAGTCCTACATAGTATTAGTCAACAGCTATTCTTGGGGTGTTTGTTGCCATTGCATTTCCTTTTCCCACCATTCAGAAGGGTCTACAGATACATGAAAACATCTTCAAGGACATATCATGTGTCTTATCTGCTCAGGAAAAAAAAGGCTTCTGTTAACCTGAAAACTTACCTTGTAAAAATAATCAGTTATGTCATAAAAGGTACGGATGAACTGGAAGGGACCAGAGCTGCGAAGATTTTTTCCCTTTCCATCATCTTTAGCAGAGCTGATTGCCTTGAAAATGTCTGCTAGTTCATTATTTGTCTTTATGGGAAGGGAGTTTTTGTAAGAAGGAAGGAGGAAAGAACTCTGGGCTTTTTCCACTTCTTTATAGGAATTATGGCAATAGGGAAGGAAGGCTGATCTTTTCTTAAAGCAAGATTTGGTTTATCATTCATCTAAAAATGCAAATAGCGTAGGAGTAGACAATCAAAAGAATAGTATCAGGAAACGTGTAGAAAAGTACGAGGACATTCTAATAACCAAAGCTCAATAGAAGACAAAAATAATTGGAAAAGTCATAAATTTTGAAAATTTAAGAGGCAAAAAGAGACCCTTTTTTGTTATTTTGTTTCATTTGTTTGGTTTTTGTTTAATCTTTTATCTGATGCTTGCGTTTATGCTTGTAATGTTGCATCTATCACATCTCCCCTCCTGGATTAGATTTTTTGCCAGTGATGAATAATACAATCTAAGTAAGTTGCAGATGTATTAGATTGTGAACCACTGATAATTATAAAGCTTGATTTGTAAAACTCTTTTTCAATATATGTCTGAAATGTTTGCAACAATTGTTTATAGACAATATTGTAATGACTGTATAGGGCCTTGGAATGAAGCATTTACTGTTCATTTTGGTTGTTCACTACTTGAATTTCTTCCCAAAAATGCTTCTCTGCCACGATATATATACAACCTTCGCAGAAACAAATTAACATAGTAGGCTTCAGACTGCTGTCCTGGCAAAGGATTTCTTGCAAGGTTGCACTTGGCTGGCATCCAAGAACTTGAATGCTAAACCGTTCTCTACACTAATGTAAAATTTTCCCTAAGTGGTAAGAGTAGTCCACTGTGCCTATGCTGTTTGTGCAAACTCTATGGTTTATACTGAATACCTTCTTTCCTTCTGGGAGACTGGTATGTGCTAGATAGAAGGTGCCTGCTGACCCACCATAAAAACCCTAAATTTCTAATCTCAGGCCAGCTTCCCTAGTAGATGACATTCCTCATGTGTTGTCACAACTCATTGCTAGAGAAATTGAGTGCCTTCTGTGTGACTCCGGTAGTAGTAGATTCTTGGAAGCTTACAGCTAGCTTTTTCTGGATTCCACCCCACTTGTCTTTTCTCTTTGCTGATTTTGCTTTGTACCCTTTTGCTGTAGTAAGTCATAGCCGTGAGTATGACTACATGCTGAATCTTGGAGGGCCTGAACACACTACCCAAGTTAACGTTGCTTAGAATCTGGTGCAGATGAATTCCACGGAGTATAGTTATTTTATAATTTTAGATTAACTTTGAAATTGAATTTTTTTAAATTTATCACCACAGATTGAGAATACTTCGTGAAATTTTCTCCAAGTTCTCCTTGAGGGAAGTATAAAAGGTACGAATATTCACCTGATATTCAGAGTGATTCAGATGTATTATGGTGATGTGTTTAATAGCTGTGCTATCTAAGTTTAATCTAAGATTTGTCTAAATTTAAAGTCTGTCTTCTTACCATTATGCTGCACAAATTCTCCGGAAAACAGCAGAGAGAAGAGCTGCCTCCTGTTTTATTCTAAAAATGTTTGTTATAACTGTTTATGGATTTAAGTGCTGCTGAGCATAACAAATACTTAGTGTGCAGAAATGTCATGCCCAGGAGAACTGTGCAGGGACGTTAGGAGGCCAACCAGCCTGACCGAGAGCATTTGGACGACGGTTT
This sequence comes from Tapirus indicus, assembly GCA_031878705.1. Lineage (NCBI taxonomy): Eukaryota > Metazoa > Chordata > Mammalia > Perissodactyla > Tapiridae > Tapirus > Tapirus indicus. The sequence goes on along the minus strand of CM062917.1, from coordinate 161,736,928 downwards.
TGGTCATTCCTCGCATGTGTCACTGTCACTTGTTTTCCCCTTTGAAGGGGTGCAGATTGGGTGGTTGCTAAAAGACTAGAACACAAATATCCTGGATTTGTAAGTGAGGCACTCAAAAATGGGAGAGTAGGGGTTACTCACTTATCTCTCCAGCTCTCTTTCCTTTACACCCTCACCTCTAAAACTTCTGGCATTTTCCTCCACGATTTTTAACCCCGCTACATTTCCCCATGGAGTTCACTAATGATAATGATAAAACCATTAATCACAAAATGCTTGTGGGCAAGGACTGTATTACCCATTTTTCAGAAAAATAAATACAAGCAAAGCAGCTAAAGAAATAAGAAAGGAATCCACTCGCAGTTTCGTCTCTACTGTAATTACAATATGCACTAAATATTTAAAGGCTGTAGGGCTCAAAATATTATTTCATATATGGCTGTTCTTTCTTCCCAAGAGAGAATAAAGAAAGGAATGAAAATGTGAACTGTAATAAGAAAAGTTGCCCTAGAGATAAGAGACTCAAAAGAAAAGGCTATAAAATAATATGAGAATGGAAAATACATGTTAAAAGGTTTTAACTCCAATATTAAATAATCACCATTAGATGCATTTTGAAGGAAGCTAAAAAATAAGTCTAGTAGTGCAGTAACAGAATTTTCTTCATAGAACATACAGAGAGCTAAAGACAGAAAATTTCTTACGTGACTTTGATTTATGTTTCATCCCCTTTATCTCAGGATAAACTCCATCTAATTTAGATAAGGAATGTTTTAAGAAATCGTTAAGATATGAATAAATCAACTTTTTTTTTAATGGGCCTAGTATAGCTAGCTTGAAAAAAAACCCACTCATACTAATGGATATTTTGTGTTTTATGCTACAAGGAAATTTACTCATAAATTGTCTTGCCAAAAGCACTTGGTAGAGAGACAAGTGTCAAACGGGAAAACTAAAGCCTGGTCTTTCAGGTAACATAGGGAAGGATTTGTTGGGTATAGAAAGGCCAAAATAGCATAACAAACTCCTCTATGAAGGTAGAGAATAAAGCCCAGACACAAAGCTGTGACTTAAATGTCTCATTTTTTCATATGTTTTTACACAAGAACGAAAAGATACATGTATAAAAGTGTTCATTCCAATATTTTTTAACAACAAACATCAATTTCCTCCAAGAGGAAATGATACATTGTACCACATCTACTGAAAAGAATGAAGTGGACCTCTGGGTGCTAATGTGAAAAGACGGCAAAGTTATACTCTTCGGGGAAACAAGTGTCTATATAGAAAGGCCCATTGTGTAAAAACATCTATCTATCATCTATCTGTCTATCTATCTATCTATCATCTATCATCTGTCTATCTATCATCTATCATCTATCTATCTATCATCTATCTATCTATCTTTTTATCTTTCTATCTCCATATTGATCTATCTTTCTCTCTCTCTATATATATACTCATGTATGCAAATATATAATTGGGAAATTTCAGAAAAGATACAAAACAAAGTGATGATACATAGAATTGATGTTTCTATGGAGGGAGACTGGGAGTCTGGAGTAGGAAGGCAAACTATACTTTGTCTTATACACATGTTTGAAGTCTTCTAAGGTTCTAGATATACTTTATGTCTACATTTTAATAAATGTTGGTTTGCCTTTTAATATATTTAGGTGATTTTTACAATATTTGGAAAAATTTTGAAAGTTGCTCATTATTAAAAATTACAAATATTTAGATCATTAACTAAAATATCTACATGACTAATATTTAGATGACTATTTAACATAATGATGTTTCGGTCAAGGACTGATTGCATATATGACGGTGATCCCATAAGATTAGTACCATATAGCCTAGGTGGGTAGTAGGCTATACCGTCTAGGTTTGTGTAAGTACACTCTCCGATGTTCGCACAATGACAAAATCACCTAATGATGCATTTCTTGGAAAGTATCCCCATTGTTAAGCAATACATGATTGTAATTAGATGCTTATTTCCTGATTACTATATATTACCTACATTTTTCACCTATTGTAAAATTCAATTTTAATTTGAAATTGTGTTGTCCACAAAACCTTTTGTATATGTACACATCAATATTATTCTAACTAACCATTATAACAGATCAATAGATTAGAAGCTAGTTAAATAACAGCCATGCGATTTTTGTTTAAAATTGTCATGTCTAGTAATATGCTTCCTTATTTCTTTATACCTATTTAATTATACAATTGATAGCCAACCTTTGCTATTGGGATAGCTTATTCTAATTCTACATCAGTAACATTCTGTACATACTTGGGAAAGAAGAAATGTAGTCAATATCAAGATTTGTTGTTAGTGCCGTGCAGTTGATTCCAACTCCTAGCGACCCCATGTATAGCAGAGCAGAACACTGCCCTGTCTTTTTGTGCCATCTTGTCACCCCCCTGGAACTATATCAGACAATGCCCCACTGCTATTCACAGGGTTTTCACAGCCAATTTTTTTGGAAGTGGGTGGCCGGGACTTTCTTCCTAGTGTGTCTTAGTCTGGAATCTCTGTTGAAATCTGTCCACTACGGGTGACTCTGCCAGTATTTGAAATATCAGTGGCATAGCTTTCAGCATCACAGCAACCACCACAGTATGACAACTGACAGACGGGTGGTGTGGTTTCCTGACTGGGAAACAAACAGCGGCGAGAGTGCCAAATCTTAACCACTGGACTACCACAATATCAGGATAGATTCCATTATATGGTTTCATCATTTTAGGAGTATACATAACAAATGGCCAATCTTATAGTATTTCTATAAAATCAAAATTCCTTTTCTCATTTTTACTCCTCTTGACATGAGGCTTTTTCTGCTCTATAGCTGTGATTGCCCTTTCACTTTGACATCCATTTTTCCCCAATAAATTCTTCACATAAATGCAGAAAATCTTTGCATAATACAAGTTGATATGTGTGTTGTCATAAACAGTTAGAAAATGACTATCAGGGCATTCTGAGCATATCAATGCCCAAGCTTGTGTAACTTTTCTTCTTTTCTCCATTCATTAATCCCCAAAGATATATGAGAGCCTACAAAGTTCTAGTAATATCATTTGACCAAAACTAAAACCATGAAAACCAATGACAGTTCCTACATTCATATTGCATCTTATGTAAATCAATGCAATTATTCTAATATTATGAATGAATTTCATAGTTTATGAGTTACTGTAAGATGGACAAGGCAGTTTTATGAGTTCCCTATTAGAAGAGCATTCAATGGGAAGATGGATAACCACCCACAAGAACTTGTGTAGAGAGGACTTTTGTTTGGGGTGGGAGAGTGAACAACTAAGGCCGCATCCAACTGTGATAGTTTTCAGTTTGCAGGTATACTGCCATTTTTAGTTTTCTGCCTAAAAATTAATATTGCTAGAAAACTCCTATTAAAAATATTTTTCACCTGAATAATGGATTATGAAAAATTAGATTGAGAAAAAATATTAATTCATAATTGTATCTTTCTCCAATGATCTAGTGAATGGATAAGACAGCAAGGAAAAAGACATTTTAGAGTAGGAAGTGGGAAGGTGAGGCACGGACTTTGTTCATTAAAAGAGACATTTGCAAAGGCAAATTAAGTCCTTGACATTAATTCCTTTTGAAGTCAAAGGATAAGTTCACACAGGACCCTCAAGCTTGAAGGTGAGATTCCAATAGCTGAGCTCTAGACAAGTTGCCTGGGATTTTTCAACACCTAAAAGTGAGTTGTGAAATTGGAAAGAAGGAGAAATCTTTCAAATTTCTGCAGGCCCTTTAAAAATCACAAAATCATAAACTTTCAACAGAACCTTAGAGTTCATGTAATCTAATTCTCTCGTATTATAGAACTGGTAAGTGAAACTCAGCAAAGTTAAGTGCCTAGCTTCATAACCTTTCCATTACCATATTTCTTTCTTTATTTAGTGCCTTCTTGCCTTAAAGCTTTTACACTGGTGCTTATTATCTTCAAATAATAATGGATCATATTATCTAACTCTGCATTAAAATAATTGGCCTTGTCTAAAAAGAGGTTTGGTCTTTGCTCTTGGGAGGTAATCTATGTCATACCCGACAGGATTATCTTTGTTTAGAGTAAGGATTGGCCACATCCCATAGTCTTAGGGTGAGGGCTGCCCAAGTCAGAAGGACAAACCACGTGATTTAGGTTGGGGGCTTTGGGTCATGAAGTATCAGTTGACCTGGAGACTGCATTCAACCGTGTGGGCAATCATTCAACCAGTCTTGCCTGTGGAACAAGCCCCAGTAAACACCGTGGACACTGAGCTCAGGTGAGCATCCACGGTTGGCGATACGCTGTGCATGTTGTCACATCATAGCTAGGAGGAGGTAACACCACCCATGACTCGATGGGGAGAGGATGACCAGAAGCTCTGTGTTAGGATGCCTCCCAGATTCTACCCTATGCGTCTCTTCCCTTGGTTGATTCTATTCTACATTCTTTCCCTACAGTACACCATAATTATAAGTATAATAAACATTCTGTGAGTTCCTTGAGTCCTTCTAGTGAATTACTGGTTTTAGGATTCCCCTCTAGTACTTGCAGCTGGTGTTAGAAATCAGGGCATTTTTGTAGGGACTGTTCCCTCAAACTTTACAGTTTGGCTAACTTTGTATACTAATTTAAATAGTGACATAGAAAATTTTCTTAAAAGTTTCATTGACATTTTTAGAACTTATAAAATTAAGTTATAAGAATAAATATTCTTTATAGAAAGGGGCTGTGATGGTTAATTTTATGCATCATCTTGGCTAGGCCATAGTACCCAGATATGTGGTCAAAGATTATTCTAGATGTTTCTGTGAAGGTATTTTTTAGATGAGATTAACATTTAAATCAGTAGACTTGGAGTAAAACAGATTACCCTCTATAATGGGGGAGGGGGGCTCCATCTAATAAGTTGAAGGCCTTTTTAGAACAAAGACTGACCTCCCCAAAGAAGACAGAATTCTGCCAGGAGAATTGGACTGGAACTGCAATATCAACTTCCCTTCAATAGTCTTCCAGCCTATCCTGGAGATTTGGGACTCATCAGCCTCAATAGTCATAAGAGCCAATTCCTTAAAATAAATCCCTCTCTCTCTACTTATACACACTCCATATTGGTTTTACTTCTCTGGAGCACCCTGACTAATACACGGGCACTGAGTTTTTACATATACATAGCACCAGTAGGCACTCTAAAGCTTGGAGATCTGAAAACTAGAAATGCCAAAGGATAAGATGAAATGTAATGGGATTTCTAAGTGTTTTCTTACACCCTTACATCAGCAACTTCCAGAGTTCATAAAACATTAAAGTAATATGTAATAGAACAGAATATTTACAATTTATTTAAAGTCCTCTCATACTGAACCTCTTTTACCCAGTTTGGCACCAATCTACATGAAGACGAATACAATCAACAAGAACTAAAAAGAAAGTTAAAATCAGCACAAGGGAAAAAGTGCTGACAACTGCCTCATTTTCCTTTTCCTTATTTGCTACAAATATTTATCAAAATGCCCCTGTGCTGTGGGAAGCTATGAAAAAGTTATTTGACAGAGTTCCACCTCCTCTTTTCCCACAACTAATCCTGCAGGGTGGCACAGAGGAAAACAGTTCTGTCAACAAAATGGACATTATCTGTCTGTATACAGTATGTAAGAGGTTCTTACACATTGACTTCATTCATCAGCTTTTTTGGGGAACACAATTCAACCCATAACAATATCTTAACAATAAGAACAATTCAACCATAACACTGTCTTCTAGAAAATAGCATATTATATTTTTTCATAGAACATTGGTTTCCTGGGAGTTGCAGGTGAGGGGAAGAAGGGTATTGAAGGAAGATTTTCATCTGTATATTTCAGAATATTTGTGTACTTCATAATGAATGTATATTATATATTTATTATTATATTACTTGTATATTATGTAATGTCCTGCAATATATATTATATATATATATGTATGAAATATTTACCTATTTAAGAAAACCAATAAGCAACAAAAAAAAAAGTTGCAGATAACTGTATTTTCTGACCTGTTTTCTGAAAAAGAAAAAAAAGGAAGTTGTTTATATAACTATTTAGAATATATAGGGAAAAAATGCAAAACCAACAGTTGGTAGTAATTACCTCTGGGGAGGAAAACTTAGGTTGTAAAAGAAGTATACAGGGATTTCATCTTTTATTTATTTTGCTTCCCTTTCTATTTAAAAAATCTTTATGATTTAATTTTATAACTTAAAAATCCTTTTAAAAACCCTCCCATGGGGATTCTTTAAAGGAGTTTAAGTAAGTGCTGGAATGTGTCCTGCAGCTTAACAGTTTCCTGTAGAATGAAAGAAGGGAATTCCAGATCACCCACCCATACACACAGCACACAGCGCTCAGGGCTTTGGGCTCCAGCCTAAGGTTGTGATTTTATTGTCCTTTAAAAGAGGCAAGTCACATATTCTAATTCCTTTCACAGATGAGGAAGAATGTCTGAGAAGTTAAATGACAATGAAAAGTGGGACTGAAATCTGCATCCACTTGTCTATCTGTTCTGGTGACTTCACCCTGTCTGGTTCTCAAGCTTGTGCCTTTTCTTTGGTTCCCACTAGAAGGTAAGTGCTTCAAGAACAGCACCCCGTGCACCCGACAGGCCTGCTGCCTGGCACACACTCAACATATCTGTGTTAAATGAATGAATGAATGAGTGAGAACCTTCTAGAAAGATGCTTATGATTTATCTGCCCAGAATGGCCTTGTATCTAATAAATAACCACATGGTATATATAAGTATGTGCAACTTTACATACCAAATGTACTTTACATACTAAACCCTCTTGAGACTCCTTTTAAACACCAGATCTTATCATTTTAACCATGAATTTTAAAGATATACTTTTCATGACAATGCTAAAACACACAGAATTTTAAAACTATGGAGTTAGTAAAAGAGAGAATGATTAAAAATGATCACAGATTATGTTGCTAGTAGCTGCCAAAAGAAAACAAACCCAGAAAAAGATAACTCTATTGTTCAAGTAAACAATCCGTGTTTGACTTAAGACACAGATCTAAAGTTATCTTCATGTTTAACTTGGGTCTGCTTTAGAATTCCAATTTAAACACAAATGGTGGCATAAACATGCTGTCTTTGAGAGCTCCTCTTACCAGAGAGGCACTTAGCATGCAAATCTATAACATAAATTTAGTTTACAAATGGCATTGCAGAAAGATTGCTGCTACATCTCATCCTCTAGTCACAATAGATGTGAAAAAGATAACTAGTTAGTGAAATAACTATAATTCAAGTAGAAAACTGACATAAAGTCCCATAAGCTTCTCCAAGAAGCTTTACTTTTTGACAGTACAGAGTTCTTTACACAGATAGATCTTTTGGTTCAGTGACAGTTTTACTAGAATAAAGGATGGACAAGAATTAAAGTGCCTTAGGGTAGTTAATATGAGCAGACGTAGTTAAGAATTCTTTCTCTTCTGCTGTCCCCTAATTCTCATCAAATGTCAAACCTACTGCATACATGTGAGAGTGACTCCATTGCATAATATTTTAGGATAGAACCCAAGTTATCCTCATTTAGCTTTTCCAAAATCCAAGGATAAAATGCCACTTAATATTTAAGAAATAATCAATCTTTTCATTTGGGGGATTCCGTGTGCTGTGCTTTATTGTTTCATTTTTTTAGTGCATAGATGCTATGTATTTTAAAGAGATGAAGATGTTAGGCAATTGATCCATCGATGTCTTCATATCAAAAATATAAGTGATGGACCTAATGTGATCAGAACTTAATGCAGGTGGTATTTGAAATACAGTAAAGACAGTCATTTCTGAATAAAAAGAATGCTAATAAAAAGTGACACAATTAACCACAAGAGGGTAAATGCAAAGCTCCAAGAAGTCTTATCATCATATAAAATGTTATAGTTATAAGGTATGTGGCTAGAGAGGATTATTTTAATATATATAATAAACTACACAGACATCCCCATAATTAAATTAGAAATAAAATATATATCTTCCTAACATTTTAATATTCTAAATACATTAAGATCAAATTGTCTAAATTCTCATTTTACATGTAATGAAACGAATGCTAGTTGAAATCTTATAAATGAGAAGACAGGAAAATATCAATTTTTCAAACAGTAATAAATATAAATAATATGATGGATATTCTTTCAGTGTTACTTTGTAACTAACTCAAATAATTTTTGATGTGATTTTGACTAGAAGTCTTTTAATTTTATAGACTGTCACAAAATGTTCTCTAACACAGACTTTGATGAAGAGCCTTGAAATTGTGAAATATTTATGGAGGTGAATAGATAGGCATTATCATCAACTGAAAGACAATTTATATTGACTTCTTAACAAACAAGAACAATTTAATTTTACAGTTTTAGAGAATTTTCTCACATTTCAGATATATAAATATCATTTGTAGTTTTTATTGAAAATATGAAAAAAAGAGTGCTAAAATGAGAAATAACACAAGTCTTAGACTGGTAGCAAAAATATTTTTACATGGTTTTCTAAACTTATAAGGAAAACAAGATGTAGAGATTTTCCTACGATTCTAGAGGGGAAAGTCTCAATTCCAGGGACGTTAAATTATGTGGGTCAAATACAACAGGTACATTTAATGGAAATCAGAATTAGTTGCATTAAGATAACAGTTATAATTTTCAAAGAGTTCATTAAACATTACATATAATTTTTCTTCTGCCAATAAAGGCCATTAGAGTTTCATTTTATTAGCTGCAATATTTTTGTAAGTGCAAATAAAGAAATTTTACTTAAAGTGTACCTACCCAATTATTTTGAAGTAAAAACACAATGTGCTTGAAACTGATTCCTATTATTGTAAGAAAACATAGCACAATCAAAATGAGTACATTTAAAATTGGAAATACCAGAGAAACACAAATGAAAAGAATTAATTTGAAAATCCACACTCTTCCTTCCATGAAGCACGTGTTTTTGCCTGAAGCTGAGTGCTCCCAGGGCAGTTAATTTCTTCATGGATTCTGGTGCTTTGTTCCTTATGCACTGAAGCTGTCAACTGTGATTTTTCCACTCGAAGCACTGTTACAGACGAACATGCTCTGCTAGGCACACGGAACTTACGGTGTAAACCAGATTGCATCCCACCCTTTGCTGCCAAGGGGGCTCCTAAGTTATCTTTGCAAGTCTTAGCTATTACAGAATCCTCTCCAATATTTCCACATAATGCTCCTTTTTTTCCACCCTACTCCCTCAAAAGGGATTTTATTTATTTCCTTTTATTGCAAATTGTATTTACATAAAAAAATGGGATGGAAAGCCTACATTAATCTGCTCTAGAAGAGCAGGAAAGGATATTTTCTTCAGCATATTGCTGATATTCAGCAGAATAAAAGCTTTTAAAAGTGTCCCTCTCTACAGCACCAGGACCCTCCCCTCCAGGCTGTTGGCCTGCTCCCAGGTGCTGGAAAGTGCTCCCCCATTCTTTCTGTAGCAAGTCCCAGAGCCCACCTACTTGCAAACCCAGCCCTTTTGCCACATTTAATCACAACCCTCCCCCATCCGACTCTCTTTCCAATCCCTTTTCAATCACCCTTTATTGATCTCTGGGGGTAGCAATTCAAATGACAACAGGGCAAAACCAGGAAATGAATGAGGGACGTGAGGGGTAAGACAACAGGCAGTTGCCAGGAGAGTGGAGAAAAGGAGAGTCTCTGTGACTCTAGCTGGTGGCAGCTCCCACCTTCCAGGGAACGGCTCTGTGGGGGGATGGCGGGTCCAGTCTGCCAGAGCTCCGGGTTTCTCACGAAGAGCCACAGTCTCTGATAGTCATGGGAACTGTCTCAACTTTTAAAAGCAGACATGCTTCTAAAAGATTTGAGCAGCAAGATAGCCAAGTCAATACCTCCTTCTTCTCCAAATTCTTTAAGCACTTAGAAGACCACTTCATACTTAGTTAAGAATTTATATTATTGTATATACATGTTGATAAAGTTAATTAGTATATCAGGACCCACAAAATGGAAGCAGCTCCAGGGAACCAGCTACGTCACTAATCTAAACCTAAGTCAGCCTGCACTTATGGGGGGAAACATCTGCCAAGGAATCCTAATATACACAATCCCAATCCTCCAACTCAGCTAGGTCACCTGACCCTAGAGAACAGGACCTGCTGGTCTCATGAGAAAACCCCCAACCTCCTCACCAATCATGTCCTCTTTCCACATTAGTTCTTCTAACTCTGTAAAACTCATTCTTGCCCAAAATTCCTCGGGAAGAGTGCTCCACTGCTTGTGAGGCACTGTACTCTCGCACTCCATGGGGTGTTTTTCGTTGGATAAAGGACACCAAACTCGTTACTAAATTGAATTGTGTCTTTTGACACTGTACACATAGATACATATACAGTTGGCCCTTGTGCTGCAAACATTACATTTACAGAAACATAAAGGCGGGCCAGTTTGTCAGTTAATATAGTTAATATGCCTGGTTTTTGTCTGAAGAAACAACTAAGTGTTGTGTATCCACTTAAAAAGCTTGACAAGCTCGAGAGGCTGCAGAAGATCTGGCCTTTGCGGTCACTAATACTTCACTGAGCTAACAGGGGTGAACACAGCTTCTCCAGGAATGATCTTATAAACTCCAAAAACAGGGAAAGAAGGATCAATCAACTTTGCTTTCCTTTTACAAGGCTTACGTTGAAAAATTTTCCCCCAAGAAAAGCATGAGTGTAATTCATCTGGGTAGTTGAGAACTCTTATGCAACGGATATGCAGAAAGAGGAAGAGAAGAGCAACAACACAAACGTTCAAATGTGACAGGATGAGATCACCCAGAGAAGATGCTGAGCAAGTCTTACAAGAGCGAAGATATTTTCAACCTACACAGCTGATCTGAAGCTTTGTTTATAGTGTTTTTCCCCATAAATAGAAAATAACCTGCTTCCAACAATGTGTGAGGAGTCTTTACTCAGCTTCTTATTTTATTTTGCTCAGAAATACTGAAACTTCTTTATTTCTCTTTAGGGATTTTTGGGAAACGTATAAAAATACCTCCACACCAAATTCCAAGTGGAAAATACAGCCTGACGAAGGGGATATGATGATTCCCAGCGGCATTAAGCAATTGTCCTACCCGAGCTCAGACTCTGTTTTCATAATAGTGCACTGTGACTTTTGATCATTTTCTTTCCTGCTTCTTTCTTGTGTGTTAGGTGCAGACAATAACCAGGCTGAGGGCCTTTTGCAGTCTATATACTAGAAAAGTCCCATTGCTTTACCACTATATAGCTATATTCTGCTACTTTTTTCATTACTTATAATGAAAATTGCTTTGTTTTTGGTCTAAAACCCAGCCTGCATAACTGTACTAACTTGATTTGTCAACAAACAACTGTGTTTTGTGGTCTATTCAAACTGAAAGGTCTCTCTTTTCATATGGTTGGGATCTAAAAGCTAATCTGGCTGATTAGAGAGAGAAAATGTATCCATTTCCATGAAGCACAGATGAAAGGAAGGCATTCATGCCAGGATTTTAGGTTCACTCTATGACTAAACTAAAACCCTTCGCCTTCAGCTTTAAGATTTCACAGTAATATTTGAGGAGCTGCAGAAAATTCACCAGCTTTATAAACTGGCAAACTCTACTTCTATGTCAGTTGGCTATAACTAGTGAATTAATTCTAAGCAAGACATCACAGGGACTTACAGCTCTGCCTCATAGATAAGGCACTACTGCTTTAATATGCAACTACAAGAAATCGCTGCAGTAACTTTAAACTTCTCCACCACGCATCTTCAGCACTTTGGAGGGAAGAATGCTACATAAATCTCACAAATGGTGGAATGAGCACGTGGCCAGAGTAGACATTATTCACAGTGGAAAGGCAGTCGCATATGTGCCCTGAAGAAATCTAATCTAAGTCTTGTCTGGATTCTGTGTCCTGATTGGACTGAATTAAATCAAACAGGAATTTCTCTTCCTGACACTCTTCGCCAGTCTTTAGCCCCAAATTGATAGAATAACAAAGCACTTTCACAAATCTAATCTTTTAATCTCTCACTCAAACACTTCAAAATAACAATTTTGGGGGCATTCAAAATACTTTATGAAACACCAAGTCAACCTACTTAAAGCCAACTTTATATCATACCACCCTCGATGTGTGATAATTTATAACTTTTATTCAGAGAAAAGTTGTGAATCTGGGCACAGCATGATTGGAACTATGATAACTATCTTTGCAACAATTAATATCTTACAGATAATTTAAAAAGCTCATTGTCTCTCCAATAATATCCACTTACAGATTAATGGGGTTCGCATGTGTTCCTCTAGGGCAGAGGTCAATAAAGGCTATTTCTGTAAATAGTCAGATAGTGAGTATTTGGGGCTTTGTGGCCAGTGAAGTCTGTCACAACTACTCAACTGCCTTTGGAGCATGAAAGCTGCCAGAGAGAAGAGTAAACAAATGGATGTGGTGTGTCTCAGGGAAAATTGATTTACAAAAACATGTAGTTGAAAGGACTGGGCTCACTGGCAGTAGTTTGCCCACCCTCGCCTTAGGGAATGGCATTTATGATGACATCACAGTCACTCTAAATATTTGGCATGATGAAAATATGGAAAAATCCAGAGTAGACAAGAGAGAAAAGCAAGGACAGTAGGAATAAACCCTTTCCTGAAAACATATAACGACCTTGATTCTTAGGTCCGTTCCAGCTCCAATTTCCTCATGGGATCACTTATGGGATCACTATTACAGAGTCCTTAGGAGAAATACAGGCCACTCACAGAAAGACAGAGTGAGAAAGACATCGAAAGTCGTGTCATCCATTCCCTTTCTTTCTTTTGATATTACCGAGACCTTGAGATGTTAATTGTCAAGTATGGAAAGAATCTGGAACCATAATTCCTGGTCCATCACTATTTCTGCCCTTTCACCTCAATCCAGGTAACTGCCTAAGAATTGTTCGTAAGAAAGATTTGCGGCTCTGGACTAGGAATGAGAAGCTTTAGTGGGAAGTTAGAAAGGCTTTGGGGAGGAAGATGCAGTGATAAATCATGAATATAAGCAGAATATTACCTTTGGGAAGGAAAGTTAAGAAAACTAACAAATCTAACATTTCAAAGTTACAATCATGACTCAGTTTTTGATAGACATTTAATATATCACATTGACAAATCTGATATTTAAAAGAGAAGACGTCCAAAAAGTCTAATTAGTTGAATATTTTCTATTTTACTTCTTGAATAATTTAATCAATTTTTTTTGTCTATCCTGTGCTATATGGATTATGCTGCCAACTATTAAATACTTCTAATTTATTTTTAAAGCTAAATAGTTACTTAGTTGCTTCTAAAATTATACGAAAAAGTTGTGTTTTCTTTTTGTTTGTTTTTAAGTGACTTCAAGTGACTTGTGTTAAATGATAGTTTTTTAATCATAAATAATAAAACATAATTACATTTGCCTCTCAAAGTAACTGAATTCTTTAGATTTTTGTAATATGGTATTCATTTTCTGGAGGAAAATTACCAATTGGTTCAAAATCCAAATAGCCTTTTAAATGAATGAAATTTACTTAATGTCCCCAAACAGTTAGAATTGTGATATGCAAGATAATTTACTTATCGTGAGTGATAAAATATAGTGTAAAATGTTTAAAAATTTGCTAAAAACTTGCAATGGTGCAGCTTTCAGAATCGTTGCAAGGATTAAATGAGATAACCATACATTAATCTTTTTCTCCACTCTACTGACAAGGAAGCTGGGTTCTGAAGCTAAAACGGCCAATGGTGGCATGTTCACTTGGGTGTGGATTTGAATCCAGGACGACTTGGCTGCAAGGACTCCCTCTTTCCTTAACTTTAGTGGTTGATCACTATCAAGGAGATTTCCAAATTTACTTTGTCTGACTTAAAGAGGTCTCTGAGATAGTTCCCGTTGTTTTGAAGAACATAAATGCTGTTATTGTTTTGTGCACAATATTTTGCAACCAGTCTCTTTTAGTAAATAATCCTTGACTAGAAAAGGGAGAAGTCCTATTTTTATAAATGTATTCTCTCAATAGATAGTCTCTAATAGAGAGAAATGGACTACTTATTTTAAATGGTTAATTTTGCTTGAATAAATTAATACTATTCAATGTTTTCTCATCTTTTTTAGAAGATTTGCAAAACTTTTTCTGTATATATTATTTAATGTTCAGTGATTATGTTATCCTAGGTGAGCATTTTCCAGCTTTGGATTATTTAAGTACGTTATTCCAAAATACATGACTATCATTGACAGTTTACAGAACTCTCAACATATTTCATGTTCTTAAACAAATCAAAGGAAAGGTCTAAAAGACCACAAGAGTGGTCTTTTAGAACCGTTATTCAAGGAAATCACATGTTTCTGAGCTTCTGGAAGAGCTGGTAGTAAATGATTATGAGATCAATGAAGTACCGGTATCCATGACCATCCCAGAAGCTTCCTGGAAGAGGCTGCCTTTATTGATTTGCTGTATGAGTTGAGCTCATTTTTCACAATTATCTCCTTAAAGTTGGCATTACAGCCACAGCACTTCAAAATGATTTCACAGAATTATGACACACAACATAAACAACAATATACTACAACAGAGTGGATTAAATGTGTCAAGTCTTGACATACTTATGCTTTATTTTGGGTTGGTACAACAATACTTCGCTTCACAGATGAATGTTTGTTCAATATGGAGAACATACAATAGCAACAACAGAACCCCATAGATGAAATTACTTAATGATGTTTATCACTATACTTAGCTCTATCTTTTATTATTTCACCAAATTTAATTGATTGCACTTTTCCACAAGACACCAAGCACTTGAAATCAGATATTAAAATAAACTTTTTTGGTAGTCCTGAAAAGGATAAAATTGTTAATTTTTTTCTGATATTTTGTAGTGAAAACCATAGGCAATATTAGAAAAGCACAAACTTTATTCTGGGTCCATTGTTTCTCCTTTCTATATCCTCTTCATACTACTGGTGTCGTCTGACAGTAAGTACCCAAGGCCCTCCTTTGGCACCCAACTCAGGCCTATGATAGATCAAAACTGCCATCCTGTTATCTATCAATGTTTCTAGCTAGAAAATAACCTATGAAAATAAGCCTTTGTGAGAACTTTTTTCGAACACCTGTGACCTAGTTGATGAGTTGAACACACACACCAGAATTTTAAAAACCTTTGGAAGATCTCTTCACCTGGAAATTAGAAGCCACCATATCCTCTACAGCTCTCCATATCCTATGCATATGTGGCCACGACCCTTCAGACCTTAGGATGCTAACCCTGAACAATCAGAACAATTGCTCTGGCTTTCCGGGTACCTTACTCTAATACAAAAGGTTCTGCAGCTTTGACTCACGGCAGTCTCATGAGGATGACTCACCCTCCCACCGGCCATGACGCTGTGCTTCAGCCCAGCCCCGACGCTCCTTTGCCCTCCTGGGTGTGCCCCTCCAGTTCTTATTCTGACTGGGCATTTCAGTTGGGCACTTCTATAACTGAAGTCTTTCCCAGATGTCAGCTTTTCTATACACCAACCTCTCTAGATCACAGCTCCTTATTCTGTCTTTTTGTCTTATTCTTGTTGTGTTAATGAGCCAGATTAGAAGAAAATAAAAGTCTAGTTTTGTGACAGTCTTAGTTAGGAATATATTAATAGTGTCATGCTTAGAGATGCTCAAGTATTCTCTGAAGAGACATAATTCACATGCCAATTTTAAAGGATTAGTTTGTCTAATGGATTAATACCTGCTCTTCCTACCATTAAATGTATATGAATATTTTTAAAACACTAAGAGGAATTTACAATAAAACTTTTTGTTAATAAAAAGAATTTTGGGATTCTGATTTACAATGGCACTTGGCAATCTGTGCCCGATCAGTCCTATCTCAAGATAACCACATTATACTTAGGAAGAATCAGGAAATTTAAAGAGTGTTAGATAGTTAGGCAGATGGATAGATAGATAGACAGACAGACAGACAGAAAAACCTTTAGAGCATGTCTTAATTAGCAAGCATTTTTCTAATTCTAATATATAAGTACATATACAAGCAGTTCTGAACCTATGGCCCACACTTTGACCATGAGACCATCATTCTCAGTGACAGAGAGCATGATTTGCTCATTTCAGTTAATTTTAAAAGATTTTAGCTATTACTTTTCAAGAATGAACTCTCCAATGCTGGATGTTCAGGTAGTGGAACCAGTGGGGGTGTCAGTGCTTTCAGTCAACAGTTCTGCACAGAGACTGCCGACCACTCCCCTAACTACTCACCTATTCTCTGAGTATTGTGTGCCCCCTTGTCACACAATAGTGACAAGAGGAGGTTTATTTGGGATTTCTTTCTTAAGTCAGATGGTACTGGACCTCAGTCTGCCTTGACAAAGTTAAACTATTTTTTTACCAAGTGTGTGTAAGTGTGATTTGTATATCTTAGAGCTAAACATGAAAACAGTTCTGGTGAAATAATCAGATACAAACCTCTTAGATAAAAATAAACAAGTGGGATTACATCAAACTAAAAAGCTTCTGCACAGCAAAAGAATCCATCAGTGCAACGAAAAGGTAACCTATGAAATAGGAGAAAATGTTTGCAAACCACATATCCAATAAGGGATTAATATTCAAAATAATACAAGGAATTGCTGTTGCTCAATAGCAAAAAAGCAAATAACCCAATTAAAAAATGGGCAAAGGACTTGAATAGACATTTTTTCCAAAGAAGACCTACAAATGGCCAACAGGTACATGAAAAGATGCTCAACATCACAAATCATCAGGGAAATGCAAATCAAAACCACAATGAAACATCACCTCACAGCTTTTAGAATGACTTTTACCAAAAAGACAAGAGATAAGTGTTGGCGAGGATGTGGATAAAAGGGAACCCTTGTGTGCTGTTGATGGGAATGTAAATTGGTGCAGCCACTATGGAAAACAGTATGGAGGTTCCTCAAGAAATTAAAAATAGAACTACCAAAGATCCAGCAATCCCACTTCTGGGTACATATCCAAAGAAACAAAATTATTATCCCACAAAGATATCTGCACTTCCATGTTCATAGCAGTATTATTCACAATAGCCAAGGTATGGAAACAACCTAAGTGTCCATCAACAGATGAAGAATAAAGAAAATGTGATCTATATATCAGAATATTATTCAGCCTTAGAAATGAAGGAAATTCTGTCATTTTCAACATGGACGAAACTGGAGGGCATTATGCTAAGTGAAATAAACCAGACAGAGAAAGACAAATACCACATGGTGTCACTCACATGTGGAATTAAAAAAAAAAAAAGTTGAATTCATAGAAAAAAGTGGTTGCCAGGGAGGGAGAGGTTGGGGGTGGGAGAATAGGGAGAGGTTGGTAAAATAAATAAACAAGCAAAAAAACAAATAAATAAATACCTCTTAGGAACCTGTTCAAGTCATCTTGAATCTTTGCTTCAAACACATAATAAAAATCTGATTTTTCCAAATTTCAAAAAATTCGCTAACTAGTTTAATTTGTCACCTATTTTTTTCTTAATCATTTTCTCTCTGCAGGCATCATTTTAGACATTTACATAGAAATGTTATATATATATATAATTTTTTCATTAAATTCAGCCTGAAATATCTCAAAAATTTATTCCATTCAGCCCACATTAAAACAAACAATAAATATAGGCTGTGTCTACCCAAAATTTAAAAAGGAATTGATGGTTGCCTAAAGCGTATTCATTTAACAAATTTTTATTGAGTAACCAGCTTTGCTGAGCAAAGCAGGCAAGATCCCAGCCCTCATGGAGTTTATAGTCTCATAACATATAGTTTTTGTTGTTGTTGATGTTGTTTTTATTATTCAGGACTGTTATCCTTGCCAGTGAGAGAAACCCAAGTTAACTAGATTAGAAGTCAAAGTAGAATTTTTGACTTCAGTAACTGCATGTGGCTTCAGGGAAAACTGCAATGTCCACCAGACAATCTCCACATCTCTTAACTTTGCATGCTGATTTCATCCATTCTTCTATAGATCAGCTTCTAACACCAAATAGGGACTGTAATTCTCTTTCTTTCTTCCAATTCCAAAAATCTTGAGGGAAGTCTCTGATTTGCCCAGATTGGGTCATGTCCAGACTGTGCTCAGTGGGGCCAGGTTCGATCACTAGCAATCCCAATTAGTACGTTTTTTTATTGTGGCAAAAAAGCACATAACATGAGATCTACTCTCTTAACAAATTTCTAAGTGAATAGTACAATATTGTTAACTACATGCGCAATGTTGTATGGCAGATCTCTAGAAATTTTTCATCTTGAATAACTGAAACCTTTTACTCATCAGACAGCAACTCCTCATTTCCCCTTGCCCCCAGTCCCTGGCAACCACCTTTCCACTTTCTGCTTTGATGGCTTTGACTACTCTAGGCACCTCATATAAGTGGAATCATGCAGCGTTTGTATTTTTTGTGACTGGCTTATTTCACTTAGCATAATGTCCTCAAGGTTCACCCATGTTGTCACACATGATAAGATTTCATTCTTTTTAAGGCCAAATAATATTCCTTTGTATATATATATATTCCACATTTTTTTATCCATTCACTTATCAATGGACATTTAGGTTGCTTCCACATCTTTTTTTTTTTTTTTTGATGAAGAGGGGAATACATTTTCAAATGATGTGAAAAAAGGGAAATATACTTCTTTTTGAAAAGATGCTGGTTGGATAGGCCAATAACTCTACTCAGAATGACATATTACTTAATCATTAATAACTATCTAATGACAAAATATGTAAAGTGCAAGGAGCATTGAGAGCTGCAAGAGAAGATCCAGAACTAATCTGGAGCATCAGGGAAGACTTCCTGAGGAAACTGAGGTCTGAATGAAATGTGGAGGTTGAATAAAAGTTAACTAGGCAGAGAGGGTCAGTAGACTTCGAAGCACAGGCAAACTCCAGCTAAAGGCCAAGTAAGGAGGAAACATGGTGTGTTGGAGGATTTGATCTCAGTGGCTGCACTGGAGTGATGGGCATGAGAAGAGAAGGGCAGAGAAGGACTGGCAGAGCAGCAAAATGAAGCTGGAGAGATGTTCAGTGGCCAGATCTTGCAGGGCTCGTAGTTATTCCAGGGACTTTGGTCTTTATTGAGAGCAATGTGTAACTATGGGGAAAAAATTTTAGCAAGCTGATTTACATTTCAAAAATATCACTGGCTGAAGTATGAAATTGGATTAGAGGAGGTAAAACTTACGTGGAGAGATGAGTTAGGATGTTCTTCCAGTCATCCAGGTGAGACTGAGTTTGAATTTAGGAGACAGCATCGGGAATATGGTTGGGGATACTGCATCGGTTAAGAAAGACAGCTCAGCAGGATGTGTCCCAGATTGATTCATTCCATCCCAGGCCATGATTTGCTGCTCAGTCATGCAGTGTAACCTGGGTCTGCCTATCTGCAATGGCCTTCTACCACTGCCCTTTCTATCTAATTCAGTCAACAAATACTAGAAAAACACTGACTCTGAATGAAGTAAGAATCTTCAGGAGAAAGACATCTTCAAAGAGTATTCATTTTTAAACTCCTTAATTCCATATCACTAAAACCAGGAGGAATGTTCTTTGTTCTCTTTGAATTAAACTGGAGATTCAGAATCAGAAATCTGGTCTTAGCACAGCAGAAACTCTAGAAATTTATGACTGTCTCAGTGGAGATGGTGGTAGTCTTAGCTCTACTCCTACCTTTGGGAAGAATTTCTTCAAGGTTTTCTCTGGTCCAATAGTGTTATTCAACATTGTTGAATATTAAGTAGAGCTTAGAGAAACTGGATTTAAACTGTTCTTGTTTGGGGTCTTATCATGTGAAGGTTTTTTTGTTGGTGGTGGGTATTTTTGTCGTTTTAAGATAACATCTATTTTCAAAAATATATTTAATTAGGGCTAAAGATAACATTTCAGCTCATTAATGATCAAGTTTTTCCCCCCAAAGAAAACATACTAACTATAAACTGATCAAAATTAAAACTGGTGAATTTACCTGATCTGAAATAGTGTGTTTCAAAGTTTTATTACAAAGTGATAAAATAGCCTTAGGAACAAAACTTTAATCTAATATCATATAAGTTCTAAAAATTGTGAACAAGTCTCACATAATTGTAATAAAATAAAGCACCCATTTTTCAAATGCTAAAACTTTGTTTGATTAAGGTACAATTATTGCATCTGAGTATGATAGTAAATGCCCACTGATAATTACTGAATTATCACTCAAATTATTTTATGAATTTCATAGTTAATAATGCTGAAAAGATTATAAATAATTTTTCAAAAATTCTATGAGTACTATAGATAAAATCTTAATGTGAGTTGACTAAACTCTCTAAGTCATACTCTCAACAAAAAATTATGAAATATATATACAGTAAAGAATTACAACTGTAGGTGTCACTTGAAATTCATTAAAAGTTCGAAATTTTTCACTCAAGTATGGGTGACTTCCACAAGACACACAAATACATAAAAATGAGCTACTAAGTTATTAATCATATTATATAGTAAGATAAATGATTACTTTGGTAACACAAATAAAGTAAAAGTAGAAAACAACATCATAGAAATATAATCTGTAATTGTAAAATCCAGAGCAGTATTTTGCTAAGTTATTTAAGTTCAAGGATTTGAATCCCTGAAGTACACAAAGATTTATATTGCAAAAAATAATAAAAAAACAAAAAAATTAGTTAATTTCATTGTTAAACTTTCCAAAGTTTCAAAATTTTCACAACTAGTCAATAAGTTCGATTATTTTACATCCTAAACGTCTTTCCCATTTTCATATTTCTATATGGGAATAAGTAGAAATGTAGTTTCTAAGTAGCTTTTTCTTTTTTTTTTTTTTTCTTGGTGAGGAAGACCAGCCCTGAGCTAACATCCGTTGCTAATCCTCCTCTTTTTTGCTGAGGAAGACTGGCCCTGGGCTAACATCCGTGCCCATCTTCCTCTACTTTATATGGGACGCCGCCATGGCATGGCTGACAGGCAGTGCATCGGCGGGCGCCCGGGATCCGAACCCGTGAACCCCGGGCTGCCAAGCGCGGACGAAACCGCTATGCCACCGGGCGGCCCCCCTAAGTAGCTTTTTCAACTTTTGTAAGAACCAATCTGAAAGCTCGCAGTACATTGCATTTAAATTGTTTATAGACATCACATTGTGTTATAATTACTCGCTTATTTGCCTCTTCTTGGAGGTAACGTTAATGTAAATAATTACCTCTGTGGGTAAGTTTATCTGTGGTATGGTTAACATATCCTTGTGATTTTACATCTTATTTTAGAACTATAACAAGAACAATGGCTATATCTGACTCCGGATAGACCCGACTGAGCATCTGGTCCCTGGACTCATGCCCAAGAGTCTCTCTGACCCCTCTGGAATTGAGAAAAATGTGGAGTTAACAATGAACATGCAAATTTCAGATTGTAACTTTAGCTCAAATACACAGGAAACAGCTGAAGCACAGGTTTAAAATTTATACGTTGATGGTGCTCTACAAACACAATATCAATAAAATCGTTGGTGATTTGCAGGTTTATTGCAGATATTAGCAATATGAAATGAACACAAACTCCTCTATTAAGAATGTGTTATGGCTGCCCAATGTAAATTAAATAAAAGATCATTATATATGAACATATTTTATGGGGCAGATCTTCAACTTCTGAGGAAAATTCATCTCTAGGTATAATATTTATAATAGTAATACATATATATCATGCCTTTAGTTGAAAATAAAAGACATTTTCATCTTTTAGATTTTATGCTTTTAATATTATGGCTGTAAATATGAGAAATATATTTTCTAAATACCAACTTTACACTGTGACCAATTACAGTATAAAATCTTTTCTGCATAAAACAGTATTGAGGATATGTACTTTGCAGTGATGTTATAAACTTTTGTTGAGGAAATTCTTAAGGAAAATAGCTAATAAATTACACTATTTTGCCTAAATAGTTTTTCGCTGAGTAGAAATTTAAAAAACCTAAAGGAGAGAATATATCTCACAAAATTTCATGGAAAGGAAATGAAGTCAAGAGAAAATGCAAAAGATATAAAGTAGATGTAAATCATTCATCAAGATAAATAAAATGTCATCAGAATCTATTAATCAGAATGTAAACCATAAAGATTCTATTAGAACACACTACACATATATGTGAGAAATAAGTCTATGCTTTTCTACAAAATCAGCCATGCCACAAGTGTGCCAAGGAACAGACTTATGGGGTACCAAAGAAATGTCTAATCACAAAATACTGTGCCAGGAAAAACATGAGGGCACATATGAGCCTCCTGTCAAGTTCACTGACCCACTCTAGCGGTCCAGTTTTTCTATTCCTTGTTAGTTCACTAATTTGTATTTTTCTCTGCCATCAGCTCTGTTACTTGCCTAATCTCTGGCCATATCAACTGAAAAATGAGATGTTGATTTTTAGACCCTGTCTGCCCTACCGTCTTAGAAATAAATACAACTCCCTCTTCTTCTTTTTTTTTTCCCCAAACTTTATTAAGGTATACTTGACAAATAAAATTGTAAGATATGTAGAGTATACACAGTGGTGGTTTGATACATGTACACATTATGAAAGGACTCCCATCATCTGGTTAATTAACACATCTATCATGTCACATGTTTATCCTTTTTTAGTTTTTTGGTGAGAATATTTAAGTTCTACTCTCTTAGCAAATTTCAGTTATATAATACAGTTGTTATCAACTCTAGTCACTATGTTTTACATTAGATCCTCAGACCTTATTCATCTTATAACTGAAAGTTTGTACCCTTTTACCAACCTCCTCCTATTCTCCCCTCCTCTCTGCCCCTGGCAACCACTTTTCTACTCTTGTTCCTATGAGTCAACCCCCTTTCCTTTTGTTGTACAAACAGTTCTAGGTGCTAGGCCAGTAGCAGGTAGTACGTATAGGAAACATAGGACAGTTATATAGACTCAAGAAACTAGAAAATGGCATTATTCAAAGGTTCCCTATGTGTGCAATGATATTTAAATGGTGCTATTTGTTCTTCTTCTCTACCTCTTTTCCTGACTTCATTTAAATGTTTCTTTGGAAGACTTTCTGGTTTGTTTGTTACAAATTATCCTCAAACAATACCAAGCCACTGAAGCTATTGCACAGATTTTGGTTAGTGTTGGTTCAAACAGAATTCTGTTTTTCAGAATCTGCTTGTCATCCTTTGTAAAGAGAGAATTTCCTTATCAATCCAAGAGTTTTCAGACCATTCCTGCAAAGTTACTCCCATTCCTGTGCCTAAAAATTCCAAAGTCTTCAGCCCTTGAAACTCCTTATATATCCTAAGCCCATTTTTTATATCCTGTTAGGATTTCTGAGGGTGCAATCAGTAACTAATTGTTAAAGGTGGTTCTACCCATATAAGATGTTCACACCATTTACTTATTATTCAAAGCTTGTTATGTCATGGATCTTGAAAGAAAAATCCCAAACTTCTACCCTGTATGTCTCATTTGGACCTTTATTGACAATTCTCAGCTGCTTTGCAGAACTGGAAATTTCCTTTCCAAAGATTATACTCCTGTTACATCTCACACTAAATTTCACTTTATAGTTATGTGACATCCTTAGTTCTCAAATCACTGAGGCAAGTAATAATTAAAAAACTTAAATACGATGACTATCCAAGCCTGCTTTTGCATCAAGTTATCATGTCTGTGTATTTACTCCAATGGAATATACTACACTACAGCAGAAACAACGAGCAAAAAGAATGCCCACTACTGAAGAAAAAGGTAACTCAGGGAAAAATGTCAATAGCTTGTCTACTGTCTCTCAACATCCTCTTCACTCATATTTTTTACTAGAATATTTTTTCTCTAATTAACTTATTAAACAAATGCAGGAAACTGCTTCCATTTCCCTTCTAGAACTTTCAGTGAATAGTTGAGAGAGTCATAGCATAACTAGACAGTACAGACTGAGGAAATCGTTGGTTCATTATGGTAGTAGGAAGGGAGGTTTGCCTGAGGAACCGTCCCTGGCCCAGGGAAGATATAAAGGAAAGAGTGTTTTCTTACTAAAACTGTATTTTTTTTCTTCTGCTCTCTCCTGGAACTGCGGTTGACCACCTACTTCAGTTTTCTCAGAAAGCCTACATAAGTTTTATGAGCATGCTACTTAAACAATAGTAGCACAATAAAGAGATAATGTATTTCTCTTCTTTGTTAAGTCAATCTGAACTAGAAATAATAAAATTGGGATGAAAATGTGCTCTGTCTCACAAACATAACTACCAGTGAACAAGTGAGTAGAAATGTATACTTAGAGAAAAAAAATCAAAGTTCAAGGTATTCTATCTACATATGTAATTGTGATAGTACAGAAAATAGAAATCCTATATATCTTTAATTAAATAATTCAAATATTTTAAGAAAAAGTGTTTACTAAGATTTTAAATTCATAAGAAAAATATTTATTTTCAGCCTCTCTCTGCCCTGGCAGCCTCCAAAGTTTAAAAAGCTGAATAAATGTTTTTACAAAGTAACCAAATTCTCTTTTCATAGAGAATCCCAACCAACTTATTCTCTTGAGGGACAGCCTTCAATGTTTAGAGAACTCAAAACATGTTTAGACCCAGGTTCACCTCACTCCACAGATGAGAGATACTTCTCACTTGCGAACTCTTTATCAAACCAATGTTTAGCTTCAGATTTTAGATTCAGAGAAAAATGCAGCGTAAGATCCTGGTATGAAAAAATAAGTAAAAGTCTGTTATGTAAAATTTTCTTGGTATTCTGCTAAATCAAATGTCTAAATTATTCCATTCTGCCCTCCAATTTTGTTATTTTTCACCATTGTGACTTTTTATAACAGTGGATTCTTTCTATTTATCCACTGCATGGCTAATATAATGCTTCCTTATACTGATATTAGATGTTAATGGGGGGGGAGTATATTCCCAGATATTTTGAAAATATTAATTTCACAATAACTCAAGAAATTGGCAACATAGGGTGTCTAGATGCTGAGAACAATGAATCACCCTAACTGCAAGGTGCAGCCATTAGTAGCAAGTTCTTTCCTCATCCTTTTTCATGGCAGTTTTCCCAAGTAATATCTGAAACTTTCATTTGAACCTGACTCCTACTGTGGCCCTGTTGGGTTAACTGACCTTAATGTTTCAGATTCTTATACATTAAAATTACAAATATCCCTTTGAATGATATCTAGGCAGTAGGAATGACAGGCAATCAACAATATCCTCCCAAATGACATGAAACTACAGTATGTGAAATGCCCAAGGATCATTGCTGTCATGAGTAAATGTAAACGTTGCCTCCAGGAAATGTATTTATGTAAATCTGCAAAAGAACCCACTGACAAGTAGCAGAAAAGTCAAGGCCTTCACTGTGACATGTGGAAGTGTGTATACCAATCAAGAGAAAATGGATCCAGAATCAGTGTAAAACGTTATTAAAGCCATCAGGTCTAAAATTTTCAGAGAGAATGAAGCCACTTTATAGTGAAGTAAAGTAAATTACTTCAAGTAATATTCCATCTATTTATTGTAATAGGAAAGTGAAATAATAAAGGTCAAATAAAGATTCAAAGGTCAATGTTATTTGGAAGTCCATTATAAATTGCGAGAAATAAGTGTGCGGCACGAATCAAAAGGCTACAATAAATTTACAGTCTTCTAAAAAGTAGATTGCTATGATACTTAGATACAAAGTAGAAAACTTATTTTCTTATTTATTCATGCATCAAAGGAATAACGTGCAGATTAAAGTATTGTTATCACTCTCAATTAAGCAGACAGACACCTTTATTTCCTGTTTCATAGCCATAAATTCCAGTTGTCTGACAAATGTTTAAAAAGTGAAATATTTGTTCCGCCAAAACTGAGCTAAGAGAAAAGGCATATGTTTTACAGAATATATATATTTGACATTCTCTAAAACAAACAGAGCCCCAGTAAAGAAACAAATCACTTCCAAAATTTAAGATGAAAATGTTTTTGCAATAATACTACTACCGATATTTCTACAGCATTGTTTGATCACATTAGTTCCACAAAATTTTTAACTGACTTCACTGTTCATGTAGGAAAAAAAAGTCCATTTTCTTATAATTGCCTAATCAAGTAAACCCTAATTGCAACATGCTGTGAGGACCTTTGATAATGTTTTATAATTCTAATTTAGAATTAATGATTTGGTAGTACTAATTAAACTTAGAAAATAAAACGACATGGTTCATTAAAAAATGACAGATGTTGTGTTTTCTTGCTCAATATCTTATTTTAAAATATGATTCTATTTAAAATTTTGACTTATATGAAACACTGAAAAAAATAAAATATGCAATTTAGGACAATGGTTGAAATGCTGCAATTAAAATATTAAATGAAATATGAAAGGACAGATGGAAAAGAGGACAAAAAATATGAAAAGCCAAAACATATGTCATGAAATATGTTTCTAAAAGTCAACAAAATATGGAAACTGACAGATGTGTTATGTTCTCAGAATCCTGTGTAGTAGAAATATCATTTAATACATGCTATCGGCTGTAGTATGTTTGAAGAAATGATCTATCAGATGTCAGGTTAAACATGGAAGGAAGGAAGGAAATTACTATTCAGAAATATATACAAAATTCAGAAATAACAACTTATCTAAATTTGCAACAATAGTGCAAATGAAAATATTCTCCAATTTATAAACTAGACTTAAAATTTTCTAAGAAGATTTCCCTGTCTAATGCTTTCTAACTTTTCCTGAGATATTCATTATGCGCTTTGTTTATAGGTAAAGCTATCTATCTATCTATCATCTATCTATCTATCTATCTATCTATCTATCTATCTGTCTTTTCATTTTGTTTGCTAAACAGAACATTTATGGTTGTGATGCTATTTATGACCTTTTCAATGTAATTATTTACACCAAATGCAACTTTTAGCTGTATTGATATTATTTGCATCAATCTAATCTGATTTAGAATATTAGCTATACTTTCCAACTGTGATCTGTCAAATATTTAGTGCCTATCTATAGGGCTAAGGAATATGAGGGGGAAACTGTGAGGCCCCACCTGCCCCTCCCCTCCAATGGGAAGCTCCAAGAAGAAACTATTTAGCATTATCACGTGTTAAGCATATACTGTGTGCAAAGAAATTACTGTGAACTATGGTGAATATGAAATAAAGAATAGCAGATACCTCTCCTTCCCTCTGCATGTGTGAGGTAGTTAAGACTCTGGTGTTGGACTCCCTGGGTTTGGAAGTCTCCTCCTCCACTCTAGCTCTGTGCCTCAGATTCCTCCGCTGTAAAATGGAGGTGATAAATGTACCTACCTCAGGAGGTCACTGTGTGGAATAATCACACCACTTTTTAGGTGTGCAAAATACTTAGAACAGTTCACGACACACCCAACAGATAGTATTTTTATTTTTGAAGGGGAGATGAGACAAAAATATAAACTACAAGTACAGGAAATAACCTTTGAGCTTAAATAATCTTAGTTTACCTCCTTCAGCCATTCATTCACCTAATCTTTCATGAAAGCACACATTAAGTACTTTTCTGTGTCAGGCCCAAAGTCATGCATTGGACTTGCAAACTGTAATAAGAAATGAAGCATTCTATCATACACTTCACAGTTTCCAGAAAGGACTATAACTATATTTATAAAACATAGAAATTAGTCTTGTGCTCTCGATTGAGTAATAAGGGATAGATTGAGATTCTTCTCTACAATCCAATCTAATCGCCATTATTGCTAACAAACTCTCAGTCCCTGGCTTATCCTCCACATGTCTCTTAAGTCTGGTATAACGTTATTTCAAAACCAGCACTGAGTTACCTGCTTCCCCCCGTACCCTTTATTCCATGATCATTTCCATAGCAGATCTCTGCGTTTCTTTCCTTTAGTCAGGTAATCCAGATGCAATTTCAGATAAGCTTATCTGCACCTGACTAATCTAAGAAATGCCATCCAAATGCCCATGGCAATCCACATGCAGTACCAGCCCTGGCAATAAATCCCACTCCTCCGAACACAAATTGCCATGGGTCAGCCAGATTGACTCAGCCACATCTATCAACTCCTTTGAATAATGCAACAATGAACAGGCTTTGAAAATATATGGGAAAAAAAAGTCACTTGGGGCCAGTCTGGTGGCCTAGTGATTAAGTCCGTGTGCTCTGTTTTGGCAGCCTGGCATTCACAGGTTTGCATCCAACATGTGGACCTACACACTGCTTATCAAGCCATGCTGTGGCAGGTGTCCCACATATAAAGTGGAGGAAGATGGGCACGGACGTTAGCCCAGGGCCGATCTTCCTCAGCAAAAAGAGGAGGATTGGCAGCAAATGTTAGCTCAGGGCTAATCTTCCTCACCAAAAAACAAAAACAAAAAATTGAAGCTTAGGAACACTAATCTCCAAAGTAACAGGTATTCAACTTTAGGTTGTTCCAACTTACCTGTACCCAAGTATTTAAACAGTATTGTATAAATACATATGATTTCTCAGGACTATGGAGGTTTTCTCTCTCCCTGTTTGAGAACTGGAGAAAATTTTCTTTCTCTTCCAGTTTATTTTACCCACTTAAATTAATTAAAAGCAGTTAAATTAAAAACCTTTTTAAATTAAAAAACACTCTTTCTCAGGAGGCTTGTGGAGATGCTCCACCAAAACAAGAAATTGAAACAACTGGAAACAGATGTCAAGACACAAGACATCTCACACAACTACAAGGAGAAGAAAGCTCACAGCCTGATGGAAAAATGGAGTCCCACCAACTATGCAATAGGCCTGGGGAACAACCAGTTTATTTTCAAATGCACTACATAAGTCTTCAGAGTCATCTTTTCAGGAGATAAGGAAGAAAGCAAGAGGAAAAACAGATTACTTCATGAATTTGACCATTTATCCTACCAAGATGATAAATTATTAAGAATACTGACATCCTCTTGCAAGATCTACCAATCCAGAGGATCTAGAGAAGAAACAAAAGACAGGAGAAAACAAAGACAAACAAATGGTGAAACTCTGCTGGGGTGGAGGGGAAGTGGGCTGTTCTAAGCTTGTTTTGCGAGTCACCTGGGCAGGAGATGGCTGACCAGGCTGTGTGAGAACAAGGATCTTGAATGTCTGCTCATGCCCCCTTAACTGTTTTGGACAGAATAGTTCCTGCTATGACTATGACCTCAGGTGCAGGTGTTCTGGAAGTAAAATCAGGGAAGCACAAAAGCCCAAAAACCTCACTGCAAGAAAGTGAGGAAAACACATAGGATTATTCATTCCTCATCTTCCTCAAAGATAGAGAGCAGGTGAATTACAACCTAAGGAAATGTTGCCCTCCAATTCTGCTTTCCTAAAAGAGCAAATGGTGAGTGAAGTCTTGACTTAGGAGTGCTTTTAAGGGGCTGGGAGTGGAGACTACAGTTTTCCTGGTGCCTCTGGCTTCTCCATCTTAGGGGCATTCAGCTTCCACACCGTGAATTCTTGAGGGCAAACAAGGACTTGGGTCTGGCCTTCTCGCTCTCCCAAATAGTCTGCATATATTGAGAAATACTAGTAAAATATTCCATTTATAAATATAAGGGAACACTCCAGAAGAAATAGCTAAGAAAGTGAAAGCTATGGCCCTGGAGAGCAGGACGTAGGTTGTGGAAAAGGATAAGGCTGGAAGTCTGCTATTTTCCACTGTAAGCCTGGCTATAGTATTATTTAATTTTTAAACGACCAATATGTGATATGTTGATAAAAATAAAAATTCAATGAAGACTTATTATGAGTTCATTTACTACCTGAGAAGTGTTTTTTTTTGTTTTGTTTTTGTCTGTCTTGTAAGTAGCTAAAATGCAATTTCTATAATACCATAGAAACCTCATTCAAGGAAGCATAGAGCGAAGCCCATTGTAGCAAGTATCTTGGAAAATAAATTTTTGGAACAGAAAGAAAACTATTTCAACTCTTATGTGACAAGAAAACAGCCTGTTTGAAACCCCAAGGAATCAGTAACTAGCGGAACTCCTACCCTTTTGGCTCTCAACTGACTAGAAAGCAGAAAAGCAAGAGCATCTACAATTTTAAGTAGAGTGTAGAAGAGGAACCTGAATAAATCTCATCCAACTTAAGCTATAAAAGAGACGACTAGGCTTGAGTTTAAATTATCTTTTTATTTTGTTTCTTATTTTGAAATTGATGGACTTAATCATGAGATACGATGTGAATGAACTGTTCTTAGCTAGTTATAAACAGACATTCATATATGTAACTTCACTGGTATATTTGTTTCCTGGAGTTTTGAGTTATTAGTTTTAAGACCAAGATCACTTCCTGAGGGCAGCACTACCTAGCCACCCACTCTCTACAGGTAGGAATCCAGCAGGGAAAGAACTCTGATCCCTAGGCAAGGCCTTTAGGACTTTCGCTAGCCCTGGAAGAGCATCAAGATGACAAGAAAACAGAAGTTACGGATAACTGAAATTGGTAGAATTAAGGAATGTTGGAGCTAGAAGGAAACTTAGGAAAATGGAATGGAAATGGAACAATGGATTTGATGCAGTGTAAGGATATAACATTGATAGTCTCAAGGACATCACAGAGTTGAGTTCAGTTTCATAAGTATACACTGAGCGGCTTCCATTTACAGGCTCTGGGCTGGAGACTGCAGAAGCCAACTGGTGCTCATTCACCAAATGTACTGAAGGCCAACTACATTCCCGGGCTGCTCCAAACAGTGGTGATAAAACAGTGAGCACCAATCAGGCAAGTAAACAAACGATTAAAGTGTGATGAGATTATGGTGGGGGAAGGAAAATTTTCTCTGAGTACAGTGAAGAGCCTAACACAATGAAGGCATCTGGGAACTTTCGAGGAAGCAACCTTTGTAAAGGACAAAAGGCTTAGTCCCCACTTTTAAGCGATTCCTAGGTTAACAAAACATCTCAGCCCAGTTTTGTTGCTTGGCTGAGGAATTAATATACATGTAACTTTTCACCATTCAACTTGGCTCTCTGTTGTCAGCAGCATTTTGCTTAATAACAAACAAACTGAAAGGAAGTAACTTTCTCTACATAGGATTGTGCAATGATAGTTGATTCAAAAGGTCATAGGAAATCAAGACCTCTCGGTTTTTGTGCAAATTTTCAACTACTGAGTACACTTAACACCTACAAGGTGAAAAGTAGCTCAAAATGAAATTTGAAGATGTTATATAATAAACCACAATTTATAATTTCATTAATAAGTATTTATTGTTTTTGATGACTCAGGAAAGGGCAATAGCACCAAATCCCTTCAGCCTGGTTTATGCTTCTCATTTCACGATCCATTGGATGTCTTCACTGCTTGATTAAATGTTTCAAGCTAGGAGTCTTGTGCTCTACTGAGCTTTATGTTTCAATAAGCAGAAATAATTTCCGTACAGTGATAGTTCTAACAATAAGAGTGGAGATGGAATGGCATTAACTTTGCTAATTATTCTGAGAAGAGCATACAATTAACTTTACACATCATATTGCATTGTTTCCTCTTTTTTTTTTTTTTTATGTATTTCCTTGGATATTTTTGTTAGAGAAGCTCAATGAATTTCATAGATTTCTGTTCCTTTTTCCACAGGAGACTTTAGATGCTCAGAGCCTTGCTTTGGTCCATCTGCATAAGCCATCTGAGAGCAAGCCAAAGCCTTCTGTGAAATCATTATAACTAACAAACAGGCTGGAGATGGGGTTTGCCCATTCTTTAAGAAAGAACCTAATTCATTGATATTTTTTATACTGCCAAAAACCTTGCTGAGGCTAGCAAATAATGGAAGCCAGGGATAATGACTCTAGATATGATAACTCTCCCCAAAAAGATATCTCTAGCTTAATAAAACATGAAATTTAACACAAAAAATGGAAACAAAGCTATTTGCCAAATGATATATTGTGCTTTAATCCAGCATGTCTAGGGTCAGAATTTAAGAAAGGCAATCAAAATTCTTAAAAAAAAAATGGAGACAATAAGAAGCATGCCAATTTAATACCTTACCACTAAACAATGGGAAATTTACAGTAAGTGTAAAGTTTAAACTAATAATTTAATAGATCAGGTCCATTTACAGCATCCTCAAAGATGAATCTGCATCAAAAAATATCTTATAATTTAGAAAGTATGGGATACTTAGAGATCATATAATTTGGATTTTTTAACAGTTTTATTGAGGCATAACTGACATACAACAAAAATTGCACTCTTTTTCTTTCTCTTTTCTTTCTTTTTTGGTGAGGAAGATTGGCCCTGAGCTAACATCTGTTACCAATCTTCCTCTATTTTTGCATGTGGGATGCCACCACAGTATGGCTTGATGAGTGGTGTGTAGCCCAGGATCTGAACCTGTGAACCCCAGGCCACTGAAGCGGAGCGCGCGAACTTAACCACTATGCCACCAGGTCGGCCCCAGCACTTTTTTAACATATACAATTTGATGAGTTTGACATATACATACGCCAGTGATACCATCACCACAAACAAAGTAATACACACTCCATCACCCCAAAAGTTTCCTTGTGTCTCTCTGTATGTGTAAGAATCCTTAATATGAGATCTACTCTCTTAACCAAAATGTCAGCCACATGATTCCTACTTCAATGATCTTTTCAGTATTGCCACACTGCTTGTTAAATGATATATGTGGAACTACATTGAAGAGCTAATGTTAAATAGCTCTACAAATCTAGTCTATAATTTTTGACTTATTGGATTAAAATTGACTGGATGAACACATTTTAGCAAGTCAAAGCTATGCAAAATTAATCAATCTGTGTTGGCTACTGATGTCTTCTTTAAAAGCGGCATGCTTGTGTAGCTTAGGATTTTTAAATTCCAGAATAAAGTGCGTCAAGTTCTTCTACAACATGAACTATTCCACACCCATCCTCATTGTTTCCATGACACTTCCTAATCAATGAGTTCAGTGAAAACACCAGCTAAATCAGATGCCCTTTTAGCTACAGTGGGCTTTCAAAAGAATAAAATAGATTTGGGGGGAAAATTATCAGTGGAGGGGAAAAATCATATTTTTAAACCAAAAAGAAAATCCCATTTTATTTTTGGAGTTAAATTTCAAAGATTTTATAAAGTTGTTTCAAATTCCTCATCCTACGCCTTGCCACAAATACTTTATAAATATTTTTTTCTCTGACTCTGACTATAGAACCCATATTTTTAGGTTCATCATAACTCATAGCAGGACAGTTCTGAAAGCATTGAATTGGAGTTCATTGCACTAATGAGAAATGTTGACTTTATTTATTTAAGCAGAGCTTGATATAGAGATTGGATCGCCACCTCAGGTTTATTAGATGAATTATTCTATTTACAGATCACCATGCATTTCCATAGCCGAGTTGGTTTCCAAATCTTTAAATGTTATTTATCTTTTATATTCACTAAATTACTAGATGGAGCTACCTGGACAGTAATTATATGTACCCTGAAGAGCAATTATGCAATTTTATTGATAGTAAGAATGGTGTAGCCTAATGAACACTGATATAATTTTCAAAAAACATCATAAATTTCTACCTTGTTTTCAAGCAAACTTTCCTGTTGAAAGATAAGTATAAATGAAATGGCATCAGAAAACTTTCAGAATGTGGGTGCTTCCCCGACTCAACTACTCCCTTACCTTGTCCCTCCTCCTGCCACAGCTCTGCAAGTTCTTTCATCCCTGCCATTTCTCCAAGCAAGGTTACCACCTCCCTCTTTCTATGCACCATTCTTCCTTGTTTTTCTCAGCAATTGCACCTCACTCTGCAATGTAAAGGCCACAAATATTTGGAAGTCTGTGACACCCACATGTTCCCAAGTGCATCCTCTTGGGCCCTGCTTAGCATTTTCTCAGTCTACTTTTTATTCCATGCATTGATTTGTCAGGAAGCTTCCAACAAGTATAACCTGACAACACTTTGCTTCAGCTGTCCAGACAATCTCTTGATAATTGCAATAAGTCTTCTCTGAAGCCTCCACAAGGGCCACCTGGAGGAACCCAATCACAACCCCTTTACTAACAACATGCAAATTCCAAGGAAGTTATCATCCTAGATCAAACCTTGATCAATGAGGACGGGAAGCCAGGAGATAAATGCTCCTCTCTCATTTTCTGTGGGAACAGTCTACACCACTCTGGTCAGGATCAAGCCCCATGGACCAGAAGGAGAAACCACTCCTGTATGTGAGTTTCCCTCCATCTTTGTTTCATTTTCCCCAGTCCTTTACATCTGACCCTGAGATTTCTTCCCCAAATAAAATTAACTACTGTAAGCTTTTATCTTCGGAACTGTTTTCTGAGATCTGACTCCTTAACTGACCCAGGTCCTTGAACTTTTGCAAGGAGCTTGTGCTCAGAAATCCCTCATGTCTAATCCTTGTCTATTTATTTGACAAATATTTATGTAACACATGCACTGTGTACTGTTCTAAGGATTATAAGATATTAACTCATTTAATTCTTCATAAGCCATATGAGTTAGGTATTAATACCATCACTATATTACAAATGAGAAAATAGGCCCAGAAACTTTAAATGACGTTCCCAAGATCACATATCCGATAAGTGGGGGAGCCAGTGTTCTAAATCAAGCAGTGTTGCTCTAGAATACACGGTCTTATCACATCTAACAAATAAGCTAACACCTTTTTGATTGCTGTTGTAACTCCATTACAGTGATACATCAGTCAGGGCCCTACTCATCTCAAGTATGCATTTGTTCTCAAATTTGTGGACAAAATCCTATTAGATTTGAGATTTTTTGCATGGCAACCTCAGGTCAAGGATCAAAAGAGTACATTCCAATATGCAAAAGCTCATCAAGTGACTGCCTGTGACATGTTTGCTGATGTCCCATTGGCCAAAGCACATCACATGGCCTAGTCCAGAGTCATCGTGAAAGAGAAACATATAAGAGAATGCATAACAGGAAGTAGAAGGGTTTTTTTTTTTCATTTTTTTGCTGAGGAAGATTTGCCCTGAGCTAACATTTGTGCCAATCTGTCTCTATTTTGTATGTGGGTCACTGCCATAGCGTGGACACTGACGAGTGATGTAGGTCTGCACCCAGGAACCGAACCTGGGCCACCAAGGCAGAGTGTGCCAAACTTAACCACTAGGCCACGGGGCTTGCCCCTAGAAGGTAATTTTTATTTTTTTTCTTTGAAGTTAATATTATAAAATTTTTGTGTATAAATACAGTAAGAAATGATGCAAATGACAAATGATATTGGTACTGTTTGCCACCATGATAGACACAGGTAAAATAATGAAAAATGCAAAACAGCTAACTGAAACTTTCTTGGAAAATATTTTGTTATGTTTAATACACCAGGAATTTATCAAAATGGTTACAGGTAAGAGCAATTGATGGTCAAGATTTTTAAAAGGTTTTTGGTAATTGGGCCAGGAATAACGAAGAGACAAAACTAGAGATGCTTTCAATGGTAATTTTGGTCATCTTCCCCTTTCTAGAGAAAATGACATAAATTACTTTTTGCAAAAAGGCAACTTCTCCTAGTTCTGAAATTCTCACTTATCTGCCTATACCTCATTTTAATTTAAGTCCCTCATAGAAATATGAGACATAACACTTTTACTAATACTTTGAAATGCTCAAATAAAAAGCACTACTAAACAGTAATTAAATGCACTGCATCATTACCTTTTATGGTAGCTATGGGCAATCTGAGTATATTTTTTGCAGTATACAGGGATATGCTCAGTTAAAAGCAAAATCATTATAAGACTGATTGGTCTCAACATTTTCGAAGCAGAAATTTAATATTTTTATTCTCATTCAAGAAGTCAGCATTCTCAGAAAACACATTAAGTTCAACATGTTCAGCTGTTTTTAAGTTACCTGAAAAGGGAAAATAATGCACTGGTTCTAGAAAAAGGAATTGCAGAAAGTCTGTACATAATTTAAAAACAGCTCACATTTATAACTTCGGGCTCTCTAAGTGTTGATTATTTGGTGGGAAACATATGCTTAGCTAAATTTGAAAGCTGCAAAAAGAAATCCTATTATGAAAGTGTTTCCCTTTTACAAGGCTGACTCCTTTTTGTATTTCTGAAATGTATGCAAAATCTCAACATGTGATCTGTTCACAAATTTTGGTCCCAAGCACCTACAAAAGGATCCTAAAGGATCCTTGAAAAATTTTGTTAATCTGCATGTCAGAGCTGAAGGGGGCAGAGGAAGCATCTTTGATGAGGAAGCAATAACCAGAAAAAGGCTGACTTCAGTATTGGTTCTTCTTCAAACACAGAGGTGAAAATGGAAGCCCCTTTTCCATCTTCCTATAGCAACCCAAAATGAACAGCTTTACTTTTTTGTCGAAATTCACTAGGGAGTCTGAGAAAGGCTAAAGGAAGAAGTTGCCATCAGTCAGATACCCTAAGATCACAAAGTATTTTTAGGGTCTCATCTCTAATTGAAGATTACCTTTCTCACTTCTCAAGATTAAACCCCCAACCTTATCTTTGGAATTAGAATTTTACCTCAGATGCATCCTTAGGGCACCCTTAGGGAAAGAATACAAATTACAATGCTCAAGGCCTGCCCCCTACTTCCCTCACTGAGAACCTTCTTTCCATACCTACACCAAATCGTCTTCTCAGGCACTCAAATGAAGTACCCAGATGATTGGTCCAAGTTATAATTATTCTCCTCTAAAATAACTCTCTCCTAGTGATCACTGGGAGAACATCCCCAGTGAAGAGTAGCACAAGCTCTAGAAGTTGGATGGAGTCATTAGGCAGGAAATTCCAAGATCCTGGGTACCCAAAGCATGGTTTAAAAGAGGAATATGGATGCACAACTCCAGATAGACAGATCTCCTAGGTCTCATGTACTCTGTGCCACGTGAGGTGCAGGCAGAGGAGAGCCACAAAAAGTCAGAATCGACCCTACTGTTCAATCTAAGTATGGTAATGCTTGATCTATTGCAAATTCATTCTCTTCCTTACACTTCCATTTCCATCTCTCTCTGCCATCTTGATTTCCCTAAAAGGATTAGTTTGGGAACATTAATATGGTATTTGTTTCCTCTGAACAAAGTTTACTCTTTCATTTGCCATATTTGAATCCTGTGTTCCATATCATTTGGCTGAGTGGTATTTTAAAGATAATGTTAAACAAAATCCTATGTTTACACAATTGCTTGTAATATGTGTCCTGTCATTGTTAAGTCAATGGTTAAGAGCCTAGAGTCACACTGCCTTTGTTTAAATACTGGCTTCACAATTTATGGAGTTGGTTGATGTCAAGAAAGCTATATACCATTTCTGTGCTTCAATTTCCTCATTTGTAAAACAAAGACAGAAGTATGTACTTCATAGGATTCTTATAATCTTATAAAGATGAAATAAGTTACAAATGTAAAGCACCTGGAAGAGTTTCAAGTAAATAGGTACTCCAGAGGGTGGTGGTTGTCATCATCATCCTCCTCATCTTCAGCAGTGGTTCTTACCATTGCTTGCAAATTAAAATTAGCTTGAGGTGCTTTTGTAAAGGCAGCATCTCAAACCAATTAAGCCAGAATTTGGGGAGTGACTAAAATATCAAAAGTCTGTAGTCTCACAACCCAGAGTCCTTTTTTCAGTATTTTTTTTTTTTTGCAGTTTAATGACAATGCCCTCTTAATGAGCCCTCCATCTATTATGCATCTGTTATTGTTGCCCAGATTGCCCTCCGTATTATTCTGTTATAAATACTTATTAAGCACTTACTCTCCACACACTGAGCTGGGTCTGGGGTGTAGGAATAGATAACACAGGTAAGATACATGCCCTTACAATGAGAAAGACAAACAATTCGCAAGGATAACAGATAAGCAAATACAGATAAGTACCGTGAAATCCCCATTAAGAAAATAAATAGTATGATGACATAGAGGGTAACTGCAAATTATGTAGGGGGGTACTTACAACATAACGGTCAAGGAAGGCCTCCATTTCTTTGCTGTCATCACCTGGTAGCTTGGTAGAACTGCAGAATCTTGGATCCTATCCCGGGCCTAATCAGAATCTGCATTTTATGTTACCATTACCCAACTTCATTAATTGTCAACTCATGGCAAATGTTTCTTTAATAGCCCTTGCTCTAATTATTTTGAAGCAAATCCTTGACATCATATAAGTATATCTATAAATATTTTAGTATGTATCATTAAAGATAAAGACTCTTCTCCTAGGCTTTTAATTTGAGCAACCAAGTAGATGGAGATAATATTTACCAAGATGTGGAAAATGGAGAGAGAAGTTGACAGGGTGGTTGTGGAGACTGGCAGGAAATGATTAGGGGGGAACAAGAGTTATCCTTTGGACATAGTACATTTCAGATTCTTCTTAGGTAATCCAGTGGAACCACCAAGTATGCAGTTGGACATATGATCCAGGAGATTGGGGAGCCTTCAGGGCAAGGGATATACACTTGGCAGTCATCAATAAATAGGTGGCACTTAAAGTTATGTGGCAGATTTGAAGGAGAGAGTAAATAGAGGATGAAGAAGCCCAGCCCTGGGCTCTTTGGCATGTAGATGACACGAGGAAGACAAACAAGGACCCTGAGAAGGCCAAGCCAATGAGACTGGAAGACAATGAGAATAGTGTGGGGTTGTAGGGCCTAAGACAAGAGGATGTTTCTAGGAGATAATGCTCTGTGGAACTGAAGGATACAAAGTAAGATGAATGCACATTACTGTTTGTTGGATTTGGCAACTGGTGACATTGACAAAAGAGGTTCATGCGAAGAAACCATAAACCAAAATGGAATGGATGTCAGATTAATTTCAGAGCCCAGCAGTTTCCCCTCAGAGTTTCATTACCCCATGGATATGTCCAGATTAGTCATGTGATGTGAGGAAAATACCAAAGTTTTTGAATTTATTCCTTTCTGAATATAAACTAGATAAAACAATAGCAATGAATGCAGATGAAATAGAAATAAAAATAGTCAATATAGACAATTCTTATAAGACATTTTGCTATGTAGGGAGCAAAAGAATGAGGTGAGAGCTGAGAAAGTTTATGGTGTCAGAAAAGATTTGTATTTTTAACTGTTTCTTGTTTTTTTGTGTTTATCTTATGGATGAGAGATCATGATGGCATGTCGTCTCCTGAAGGGAATGATAATGTAGAGAAGAGATGAGCGATACAGAAAAAGAACGGGAGTAACGGATGGATTAAATCTTTAAGACTGCCAGAGTGTAAGCGGTTCAGAGCACAAGTACAGGAATTGGTCTTAAAAAGAGAAATAGTAACCTTCTCTTTTTTTCATCATATCCAGAGGAAAAAGGCAAAGATTACGGATACGAGTATTGGCACATTTGTAAATTAGGTTGTGGGAAGGTGAGGGTGATTCTCTATTGTTGTTTTAATTGTTTTTACTGAAATGTCGGAGAAGCAGTCAGCTGGGAGTGGGAACTCCATCCTATCCGGAAGAAGCAGTGACACGACCCTACAACGTGGAGTGTCAATTTGGGAGTACACACTCATGATTTTAAAGTAACACCAGTCAACCAAGTTGACTTTCTTCAGCAAAATTCATCTGTTTGGGCAAAGGCAAAGAGATGGTGAAGAGCTGGGTTAAATCTGTGGGGGATTTCCCCAGGTAAGGACAATGGTGGAGAGAGGGATAGGAGGGACTTAAAGGGAATTTGTGCGGGCAGTAAATAAGAGGAGCTTATAGCATCTCACCAGGGTATCTTATTTAATGTCATTCAGAGTCCTGCTTTAAATGGCAAATAAAAAGAGATCAAACCTCGGTTTACATACTCAAATAAGTTTAAATGAACTGACTTAAATGGGAAAAAATATTGATTTATTTCATCGTTTGGTTTTCTTTATAAAGGCAATCAGAGTTTCTCGTAAAGACACACCAAAACCCACCAAAAATTTGTCAGAAGAAAATGTAAACAAAATAATAACTGATTAAAGTTTGGACAATAGAAACTTAGATTTTTCTTTATTCTCTCATCTGAGGACTATAAGACTGCCATTCAGTGCAGACTCCCATTAGATGAGCGTGATTCACACCACACATGGTGAAAGGCACACACTAATCCTTGCTTAGACTGGGCTGAGGCTGGCGCCCAGTGGGTGGTTTGTCTTGGAAGAAGATTATTGGTGACTGTATGGATGAGACAGCTCTGGTCTCCACAGGTCTCCGCAGATGTTACAGGGGTTTATTCTGGTTGGAGTCCACACTCCCACGACATGAGTGGTGATTACTGCAGAGAAAAAGCTAAAGGATTTCCTCAGAATAGGGGAAGTAAAATCAATGGCTGAAAGAATTCTTCAGAGATAGTCTGGTAACAGAGAAGCAATGCACTAATAAATGTGTTCTTTAAAAAAAGTGAAACAAGGGAAATGAAATTGCTATAGGAAGCTTTTTGTTAACAGTTAAGTGAAATTTCAAAACTAAAATTTTTAGTGTATTTTGTAAAGCAATATGAACAAATATAATATATTAATATTATACTTGAACATATTATATGTCTGTCTTTGTGGTTCTACCAGTAGCTGAAATGATATCTGAAATGACTCGATATATTTTCTTCAGGACCAGGCACTTTTAAGCTGGCACATCAGCGTAAGTATCTGTTATAAGACTTTATAAGATTTAAAAACAATTCTGGAGTTGAACATTCACATTCAATCGCATATTCCATTTACAGCATCATAATACTGTTGAAAAGACCATTAAAATAAGCCCAAACCACAAATATGGAAGTCAGCTAACTTTAATCCAAGTGAATGGTATTTTGCTTAATTTTATATGCTTAAAGAAAAACTGAAACACATTATTTAACTTCCCACATCCCCTCTGACCCCACTGAGGATCAGAGCATATTTGCTTTTACTGTAAGCATCAATTTAAAAGGTTCCGGTTCTATCAGCTACACATTTATTCAGCTACATCAAAGGCCTCCCACTAAGGACATGCTCTTCCTTTAAATCCTTCCTCAAAGCTAAAGTGAAGTTTTGATGATAATGTGGCTTCTTGTGACTATCTTTCTTGTCATCCTCTTCTCCTAACTATTTTAGTGTATTTGTGCATGTACAAGGATAATTTGATCTTTTAACAGCAAGGAGATAGATACAGAGGGGTTAGTGAAGAGACATTAAATACTTCTATGGCTATTGAGTTTGCTAACATATTTGAATTAAGTTCTGGTAAAATCAATGCGCTACATAAATGTTTCAAATTTGGAGGCTATTTACCATTTACGTTTTGAGACATTTCTAACTAGCTCCCTTTTTTAATTGAAACTTTTAAAGTCAATTTTATTTTTTCAAAGTCATGCACAAAACTTTAAAAGTCAAATTTAATTAAAAATATAAACAAAAGCAAACTCTAGTTCTCTCCCCCTCCTCCCCTTTTCCATTTTGGTACCAAGAAGCAACCACTCCAACTTTTGTCTTCCTGTTTCTTGGTCTACATTCCTTTTTAATAAAGTACAATCCCAAGACCGAAGAAAGTGTGTAAATTTTTTTTTAATTTGCAAGATTGAAAATGTTTTTAATATATTCTCACACCTATTTGATCCAGTGATTGAAAACCATTTTCCTTCAATGTTTTAAAAGCTTTGCTCATCTTGTTCCAGTTTCGAGGATGGTGATTCTGGTGAAATCCCAGATAATTTATATGGGACTTTTTTTTTTTTTATTTTTGGAAGCTTTTTTGGGTCTTCTCTTTATTCCCTAGTAGTATGAAATTTCTCAATAATGTTTTAAATCGGGAGACTTGTATCTTTCAGTCTGGGATGTTATCTTCATTATTTTTTTTTATAATCTCTCACTACCATTTGCCCATTTTCTGAGATAATTACTTAGATTTTGGACTTTGGGGGATAATACTCCAAGTTTCTTTTCTTTATATAGTCCATCTCTATCTTTTTGATCTACTTTATGGGAAGTTGCCTCAACTTTTCTTTCCAACATATCTTTGATATTTGTAGACACGAATTTTGTATTTAGTACCATCAACATCGTACATCATCATAATACATCATATTATCTCTTGAAGGATAAATTTCATTTTTTTGATGCTTTATTCTCCTGCCTAAATTGTGTGTGTGTGTGTGTGTGTGTGTGTGTGTGTGTGTGCGCGCGCGCGCGCATGCATAAGTTCCTTTTGTTTTTGATTTTATAGTTTCTATCTCTCCTTTTATGTCCAAGGTTTCTCCACATGCCTGAGGATATCTGGGAATCTGTTTCTCATTTAGGGTGAGGCACTAAATAGCTAAACAGAAATTCTGTGAGACACAAGAGGGTCCTGCTCACTTCATGGTTTCATTTTTGTGCAATCAGTTAGCTATTAACACTTTTGTGGAAGATCCCCAAATGTCTGTAGCTAAATATCTTTTCTCCAGGGTGGATCCAATTTCCCTGAGAAGGATCTTTTAACGTCTGCCATGTTTTTGAAAGAGAATGGAGGGCATTCTTAACATTCAGCACACTATTTTCCTTAATATTTTTAACTTCTTCTACATGTCTTACCCCTCCTCTTTATCTTATGCCCCTGTATCCAGAGCCTGTCACATGGTTTCCTCAGATAGTATGTGACCTGTCTCAGAGGAAAGAAGGGTTGACTGAGCCCGGCTTGTAATGAGAACCTGCGAGTCTACTGCCTCTTAGACAAACTTGAAAAAAAAATCTCCTTGCCTCACCATTGCTTACAGAGTAACTTTTTTTTGATGTCTCCTATCCCTTAGCCTTTTTCAAACCACATCTTGAGCTTATCTTTCTCTGGGGAATCCTGAAATTTGGCTTCCACCTTGGCCCACTCACTCTTCATTTAAAGTTCAGAGTTATAGATTTCTTCTAGATTTATCAAAGATGCAGTTTATATTTCTTTTATTCAAACTGCTTTTAATTTGGGGTGATCATTTGGGAAAATAAAAATGACTTTACTCTGTTGAAACTAAAAATCAGGTTCAGTTACTTGTAAAATGTGGGATGAATTTTTCCAAAAATTTTTATTTGTTCACGTAAATAAAGAAATGGTAGTGCAGGTAACCGGATAAATAAAACGTGGATAAATCCTGAGAGAATTTTTATCCAAAAATGTTTTATTTGTTTATCTGGTTTTGATTTGTTCCCTTTTATGCTTCCACATAAATGTTAGACAATTTGCTATTCTGGAAACCGTTTATAGTACACAATAAAGCCTTTCTACAGCACTGACTAAGAAGGAACTAGGAACTTGTGATGTTTCTCTAACGTATCTCTATAGGTGCTTTGCTACTTACTACTTACTCAGGATAAAGATATAGCCAGTGTACAAAATGGGTATTGAGAACATCAGAAATGGACCTTTAAGTGTGCTTCTTAATAGACATCATTTTTAACATCTGTTCTTTGCACACATTCTGACCTCCATCAATACCCTCTCCATTGGTCCTATAAATGCAGGTCTCCTTTCCAATTATTTTTACTTCTTCTGGCTTCTCTAATTAGGATGATAACATATTTTAAAATTTTTATGTATGCAAAATTTTGTTTCAAAAAAGTTATAAAAGTGGGCCTGCCCCAGTGGCCTAGTGGTTAAGTTCAGTGTGCTCCACTCCGCTTGGGCAGCCTGGGTTCAGATTCCGGGGGCAGACCTACACCACTTGTCTGTCAGTGGTCATGCTGTGGCAGCGACTCCAGACAAAATAGAGGAAGATTGGCAACAGATGCTAGCTCAGGGCGAATCTTTCTCAACAACAACAATAAAAAACTATAAAAGAATTTGCAATAGCATAAGCAATACTGCAAAAAACATAATATGAGTGAAAAAAAGAATAGATATTTGGGTTTATATATGTATATAAAAAGTTACATTTTAACACTGTGTTTAGTCAAAGTAGCAAAAGCATTCCTATAAGAAGCCCACTATCACCACTATTATTAAACATTTTCTTATAGGCAGTAAATTGTGCATATAGACAAAAGAATAAAATAGCAGATGCACACAGACAATAGATGAAGCAGAATTATACAATTATAATGATAATTATAGTATGATTACCTACTCAGAACACTCAAGAGAAGTAGAGAGATTATTATTATATCTTATAAGAGAATTCAGTATAATGATTAGTATAAAATTAAAATTTTAGAAATTGTTAGCTATCATGTACAAACTACATTAGGTACTGCAACATAATTAAGGAAAAATACTGTTTATAAGATAACTCTATCAAGTTTTAAAATTTACTAGAAATGTGCAAGATCTATGTAAAGATACTTTAAAACTTTACTGAGGTACATATAAAAAGTCTTGAAAAAATGGACTTTTGTCCATTTTGGATAAGATTCAATATTATAAAGTAATAATTATCACCAAATTATCCTATAATTTTACACAGTTCTCCTCAAATATTGAACAATTCTTTTGTTTGTCTTCTTATTTTTGTTTTTGTTTTGGAAACAGGCAAACTGACACGAAAATTCATGTGGAAAGTTTAACATTTTTTTAAAAAGGGTAAAAAAGATTAGAGTGGTGACTAGCTCTGCTAAATATTTAAACATATTTTAAGATTATATTAACTCACAGTTTGGTGCTGATGTCTGAATAGAAAAACAGATAATACAATATAACATAAAGTCCCAAAATACAGTAAAAAGCACAAAAATTTGCCTAATGAATACTAATGATGGCACTTAAAACTATTAAGAGAACATGAATTTTTCAATAAATGCTCTTAACACAACCGGATAGGAATCCAGGTGATAAACAACAACAAAACAGAATAAAAGCAAAGTTGGAGCTCTGTATCACTTCCTACTCCAGAAGAAATCCCA
The DNA here is from genome assembly GCA_031878705.1 of Tapirus indicus. Taxonomy (NCBI): domain Eukaryota; kingdom Metazoa; phylum Chordata; class Mammalia; order Perissodactyla; family Tapiridae; genus Tapirus; species Tapirus indicus. The sequence continues at coordinate 161,691,979 of CM062917.1, read as the reverse complement.
GATTTAGCAAAGATTTAGACACTAAATTAAATAAAAATACACAGAAGTCTTCATTTAGGAAGAGCTTTTCTAAATATCACCCCGAATCCAGAGGCTAAAAATAAAGACAACAGTTATAAAAAGAATAAATATTAGCCATCTGTAGATGTCAAAACAGTATAAAGTCAATGATAATAGCAACTTGTGATAAATGTGACATATTACAAAATCTTTATTTATTTATTTATCTTTTTTTATTTTTTTTTTTTGTGGGGAAGACCAGCCCTGAGCTAACATCCGTCCAATCCTCCCCTTTTTGCTGAGGAAGACTGGCCCTGAGCTAACATCCGTTGCTAATCCTCCTCTTTTTGCTGAGGAAGACTGGCCCTGAGCTAACATCCGTCACCAATCCTCCCCCCCACCTTTTTTTTTTTTTTTTTGCTGAGGAAGACTGGCCCTGGGCTAACATCCGTGCCCATCTTCCTCCACTTTATATGGGACGCCGCCACGGCATGGCTGACAGGCAGTGCATCGGCGGGCGCCCGGGATCCGAACTCGCGAACCCCGGGCTGCCAAGCGCGGACTAAACCGCTGCGCCACCGGGCAGCCCCCAAAATCTTTATTTTTTAACAAGAAAAAAACTTCAAAATCTGTAAAAGGAAAAAATAACCAACAGTCAATAGACAAAATGAGTAAACAATAGACTACAGAAAAAGAAATGCAAGTGGCCATTAAACCTATGCTCTCTGTTCCACTACACTCATATGAAGATAAACATTAATATAAAATATAACATTGTTTTTCAGCATTCAGAAGGGTAAAAATCGAAAAGTTCCTTTTGGTAAGAATGTGTTGAGACAAACTGTTATACATTGTGGGTGAAAACATAAATTCCTATAACTTATTGAAGGATAATTCTGCAGCATCTATCAAAACAAATAGTGCTCAGACCATTGGCCTATAATTAATTAGAACATATGCACAGGTATACTTGCAAAATGTGTTTATTTACTGAAACTTTACTTATTGTTCAAAATACCAGAAAATGTCAATATCCATCAAAAAGATGGTAATTTACATACTATGATTGCCTGTGGGAAGAAGAATTAGGATTTAGGGTTCAGAGGTGGGAAAGAGATTTTTCACTGTATTCCTCTTCTGGCTCTTCAATGTTTTACTAAGTGCAAATATTACCTTTTTAAACACACACACACATACGCACAAAATAATGCTGGTAAAGGAAAATGATCCAAAGGAAGAGTAAAGAAGGGAAAGTATAATAAAGTATAATAAAAGTATAAATAAATATAAAAAAATATATAAATAAAGTATAATAAAGCCAAGAGTGAAATTGATTCAGAAAACGTATGAAAATTTATTCTCCAAAATCTGTACATTTCCAAAAGGTGCGACTTAAATGTGCCTTGAATGAGATGATAAAGGCCATTTACACAAATCAGCCATTTATACAAAGCAGTGACAATAAGATTAGAGACAAAAAACAATTTCTAAAAGAATCACAACTTGTGGTACTGAGACCTTACAGTTGGGGTAGATGGTATGTAATACACTTAAAAAGTCACATGATTTACAGAAAGCTCTCTTTTTAATGTAATGTTCTTTATCATTCCAAAATTTATCTCAGAAAATTAAAAAATGTACTCTTTAGGGGACTATCCGATGCATTTTGGGCTTTCTGACTGTGCGGCTTAATCCGGGAATACAGTTTAGAATGTCTAGAAGTTTGCAACAGTGACATATCGTTCAGGTAAGCGTCCATGGGTATTATTTTTCTCCACTGAAGAACTGAGCAGCAGTGAATTTGACATTATATTTCCTGACAATTACTTGGAATGTAGCAAATCTATGTTCTAGGTAAATGCAGAGCTGCATGAATCAGCAAAACTGGGGATAGGAGAATGATTTGTTTGTGAAAACTGAAGACCAACTAGGACATTTATCTCAATGAAAGGCAACGCTATCTTATATTTGTATCAGGTAAGGTCCGTACAGTTTATAAAGCTCTCTAACATAAACTGCCGTTTTATTTTTGATTGGAGCAGCAATCTTAGTAGCAAGGGAAGCTATTATTATAGATAAAGAAACTGATTTTGTATGATTTGGTCAATATCAAAGGGATAGGTAAATGGCAGAGCCAACTCTAAATGCCAGACTTTTGATATCTTATCTGGGCTCTTTTCTTCATATCTAATTCATTGACTTCATTTTATATATGTATGTATATTCCTCCTACCCTAGGGATTTCTTTTTTATTTTGCTATGTATTATTTCCTACTATAAATCTGATTAATTTATTTATGCTTTCTAGGAATCTTTTTTTTTTTTTTTTTACTTGGCTGGGATTTTGCATACAAAGAGAGCTATAGGTGAAGAAGGATTTGAGAAGGGAGAATGCACACACACACACACAAACATATGTAAGGATAGAGCATGTATGATTGATGATGAGGGGAAGGGGAGCCATTGGGAATTAAGAAGAGAAAATGATATCTAATATGTAGATATACCTGAGAACACAAAGTAAGAGAGAATTCAGAGAAGAAAGGGAAGGTTCATTCAGCCTTTGAGAGAGGACAGACTTCTTCCTCATCATATGAGAAGAAAGAAGATGAGGGAAGTGGTGGTGGAGAACTTTGGCTAGTGGGCCCTTACTCTGCTTTTTTTAAAGGCCTGTACCAAGCCAATGTTTAGATTATACGGAATCACAAATTTACGACAAATATATTTTATTTCATCATATAATGATATTGAAACAATCATTTATATATAATATATAAACTTTTATTAGTACTAAGAAGGAAGATGTAATCAAAAATGTCTTAAAGTTTTAATGGATTTATTAGAGGGGTAAGAAGGCAATTGAGCTATGTACAGAATGGACTGAGGGGTATAGATAGCTTAATGATGAAAACATTTGATACAGTAGAATAAAATTAAAATGTTTGAAAAACCTGTGTAAACTGTTAAGCCCATACAGATGGGAAGACATTTATTATGAACATGTGTGTACTTGCTTTATCTCCAGTACTAGATTGTAAGCTTCCTAAGAGTGAAAAATCTTCTTTTCCATCTATCTTCCATAATACATTGCTTCATTTATGATCAGTGTCATGTACAGCCTTTTAAATTCTTAAATGAAAGAATTTTTTATATATAAATATACCAAGGGTTTACATGTTTGTTTTCAGAATCATACAGGCTATGGAATGAAACGTTTAACTGCATTGGCTCTGCTACTTAGAAATTAAGTGAGTCGATTACTTAACCTAAAATGGGTTTAATAATAAGATTAAAGATTAAATTAGATAATTCATATAAAGCATATGGTACGATGTGTGACACATAGCAACCATCACTAGTAGTCATTATCAACTGATCTCCTTGGTTAAGGGAAGAAATCATGCACTCTCCTTCAAAACACTGGAGATGGGAATATTTTGGTGGTTGTTGGGTCTCATGCGATGCTATAGTTTGACAGTTCTCAAAGCAGCTATTTTTATATACTTCATATCTTTGAAATTAACTATATCTTCCAAAGAGAGATTAACTGAGGAAGCTTACATCAGGTTTAGCTTCATGATTTGACCTGACATAATGTCTACATCTGTCTAAAAATGGATTAGCGGGTTTTCTATGAATTTTATGTCATCTCCAAAAGTAGCTCTGAGCTTCAAGGCTCCTGGTCCCCGTGAAGTACAACTTCTCTCTCAGAAAAAGGATGTATCTTGCCTCCAAATTGCTTCTCACAATTCTTACATTCAGTCCATGACTTAAATAAAGATCAGTTCAGACTCCAGTCTCTCTGCAGATAAATAAATGATGGGCAACATCTCCTAGACAGGTGGAGCTCTTGATGGATGGACAAGCTGAATACATAAACACACATGAAAGACCAATTTTGAGCACACATCCTAAATCCCTTTGGTCTGCTTGGGCCCAACATCTGATGTCAAAAATTCCTTTTGTGGAGGAATTTTCTTTGAGGTTTCAATGGTATTTGTAAGTTTGTTTCCATTATTGTTGTCTAAATGTTAACATGATAAAAGATTCCTTTCCTGTGGATTCAAAGCAACTGACTTACCTTGTTCAGATATATGGTTTTTCAGGTTTTTAGTAATTTATCCTTTATCAGAAAAAAATATTATCATAAGTACATTACAAAAATCTAAATGAATTCATTATTGTGACATTTAGAAAATTCTGGATTGATAGTATGGATAAAAACCATTTAAAGAAAATTCCCTGCTCTAAATTCTGCCTATGTCACAGAAGTATGAGAAAATGATTAAATCTAGCAGAATATACATTGTCATTTTATATATATACACACATATATATAAATGGCCATCAGTATGCAAATCTCTCTCTATATATATCCATATCTAGATCCATCTATCTATCTATCCATCCTCTGGATCAGATTCAATTTCATGATGAAAAGGAAATTGCAGCAAAAATAAGGGCATTCCCATTATTATAGATACTATCAGTGTTAATTCTGTTAAGGTACAGCGTTGATGTAGGTCATAAGAATTCTTTCATTTAGTGTAATCAGGAATTGACCTCCTGGTTACTCAACATGGGAAGAAGCACATGTACATGTTTAACAGGTGGTATAGGACAATGACTAATTCATTCCCAGGCTTATGTTTATTCTTAGCCCAACTTGAAATAATTATTTTGCAAGCTTTCTCTCATTTCTGACAGAGCAGCCCATTTGATTTAATATTGGCTTACAAAATTAATAGACATTTCTTCGTGTCAATTGTTAGGCATCATTTTGGCACTTGGATGTGAAACTTAAAGACATATGTATCTTCTCTTTATGCTTCTGCTGACAGAAATTTAATTATTGTCAGTGTCTTAGCCTGGGCTATGCACTTAGTTTATTTGGGAAAGCCATCCCAGAGGGCGTGTGAGGAATGAGGGAATGAAAGGGAAGAAGGGAAACCAATACAAGTTGTGTTATCAAAGGGGGTCACCATTTTGAAGGACAGGTGTGTGATCCTGTGGGACATTCAGAGGATCCTTAGAAAGATACACAGTCTGCAGGATCTGAGTTGAGGTGCTGTAAGGTTGTACCTGTGATAAGCTGTTTGATGTCCTTGAGGAATTGGCTACCATAATACACACTGACTGGAGGAAAAGATGTGCGTATTAAGTAGTGCATAAGAGGGAATTGGGGAAAAAACAAGCAAAAAATCTTCAGGATTCCACATTTATATAACTAGACTGAAACTATACAATGAATAAAAGATTGAATTGAAAACATATAGTTTCCTTAAAATATGGAATTTAAAATTTCTCTTGGCATTTTATAGTAAGAGCTTGCAAATTTGAGAGACATTCTATTAGAAAAATTTTAAAGATCAGAAATCTCTCTCTGTTATATAGGAAAGAAATATTAACAAACACACCCAAACTTTGAAAAATTGCCACTGCTATTTTTGATCAGATTTGTTAAATGAGGAATTGTTAAACTTCCTCTAAATTGCTTCTGTAGTGCATGTGTGTTCAAAAAATCAGAACATCGTCTTTCTTGCATTTTTCCTCACATAATCAGACTGTGTCTAATCACTGTGGCATTCTGACTAAAAGTTAATCAGGCAGTTAGAAAGTCCTTTTTTGAAACTAATTGGATATACATGGCGTTTTCATTGGGAAAATCTATACTAGTCATACAAAGAGTCCTTTGACATTTTTTCTGTCTTGAAAAACCATTATATCTGATTCTTATGATTTTAACCGTTAGAATCTCCACCTCAAATTCCACTAAATTGTCAGTGAATAAAATTCATAATCCATAGTCATGTATTGTTACTTTAAAATGCCTCCTGCTAACGCAACTGAGAATTAGGTATAGAGGAAAGGACAGTGGACTGGGAGGCAAGAGACTTGAGTTCTAAACTCAGCCCTGTCGGCAACCAGGTACATACACTTGGGAAGGCTGGTTTAGCTCCCTCAGGCTCAGCACTCAGTCACTAGTGAATGACTAAGTCAATTTCTAGCTCTAGGATCAGATTTTGGAGCCAGGCTGACTGCCTTCAGATTTTAGCTCCAGCAATTAGTGGATCTGTTATTTGGGGCAAGTCACTTAATTCCTCTGAGTGTCAGTTCTATCAACTGTTAATTAAAAATTAAAAACTGATTCAGAGTTTTTTGAGAATTAATTGAAATAACATATATAAAGCATTTAGTATAGGGAGTGGCCATTAGAAACAATATTAGATATTTCTTATTATTTACCCTTTTCCAGAATGCAGAGAAAGAACCCACTGGCCGAAGTTCTCTACTACCCTTGCATGCATCTTCTTTTCCCACATAGGCTAAATAAGGAAACTCCCTCCTCCACCAAAGGCTAAACCTTCCATTTCTTCCTGAATCCTCTCTTGCTTTGTTTCCTCCTGGAGGTTTATATATTGATATTGTTTTTCCTTTGCATCCTCAAAGGCTACCTTTTCTCTCATGAGCATATACATATGATCCATCCTTACCCACATCTGTGTGTGTGTTCTCCCTTAACACAATCTCTCTCTCTCCAGCTATTTCTCTCCTTCATTACCACAAAATTCTAAAGAGCCATCCATATATTCTATCTCAACTTTTATCTCGCATTCACGTTTAATCCCATCTGTCAGCCTTCTTTTGTACTATTTCATGAAAACTTCTCTTTTCAGGGGCGTGAACAATTCCCATGACGTAATCCACCACAGACTTGTATGTCATCTTCCTCGCCCCTCGGCAGCATGTCACAGAACTGACCCCTCATTTTGTTTTAGGACATTCCTCTGTCTTAGTTCCCCATCACTTATCCATCTTGAATTTCCTCCTGTTACTGGGTCATTGATTTTCAGTCTCCTTTGCTAGTTTCTACCCAGTCTGCACTGTTGGCGTCACTCAGGCCTCAGTCCTGGTCCTTCTTCTCTCAAAACTCATTCCCTAAAACATCTCATCTATTGTCATGGATTTGAGCACCATTTAATGCTGCTTACACATAACTTTTAAAAGTTGATAGATGTAGCTAGCTAGCTAGCTAAATATAGACAGTGACTCTTTAGGGCATATGCCTCCTTGGGTTTAAATCCTAGTCCTGCAATTTATAACTACACAACTCTGGACAAGTCATGTAACCTCCCTGAGCCTTACCTTAGTTCTGTTTCATAGGGTTATTGGAAATACTAATAAATGTTGAACCCTTAAAAAAGTGCCTGGCACGTAAGTGCTATATAAATATTTAATATCATTGCTATTTTTACACTCACTCAGATTTTGCCACTCCCCTACTTAAACCCTTCTTCTATTGTATTCAGAGTATGTTAGCTTACAAAGCCATGATGATCTGACACCAGCTCTTCCCTCCATCTCAACCCATACCCCCACCCCCTTGTTCACTAGCCTCTAGAAACGTGGGTCTTTTTTTAGCTCCTCAGACATGAAAATACCTTTCTTGTCTCAGGGGATCTTGTGCATATTCACCCCACCCCACCCTGCTTTTCATAGATAGCTTGTTTACATCCGTGAGGATTAAGTATAAACATATCTTCTTATTCTCCTACAGTGTTCCATGGTTACTCCCCTTTCCTCTACCCCAATTATTTTCTACTTTGGACCCTTATTTGTTTTCTTCATAGCTCTTACCACAATTTAATAGTTAATGCTTATGGTTTTGTTTTTCTTCTTTGGTAGAACATAAGGTTCAAGAAGGCAGGAATTCTGTCCTTCTCTTCACTGTGCAGTGCCTCACACTTACTAGGCACTCAAAACTATCTGTGCAATAATTAGCAAATGAAGATATAGGAAAGTGATTTTTACCTCAATATAAAGTAAAACTTTCTGACAGTTAGACCCATTGAAAAAGCAGCTTATAAAGCAGTGTGAGTATTCAAGCAACATTAAAAATCCACGAGCAAAGGATGCTATCGTGAAAACCTTCTGCATTTCTGTATCTTTATTTCTACATTTTTAATGAATGAAGAAAAGCATCAACACTATTTCGTAATGTTTGTGTAATATCACAAATAGTCCATACTTCTAAATAATGACAGAAGGTTCCACCTTAGTAATAAAATTCAAATACAAACCTTGTTCTTACTATGCTTACAAAATTGTAAACATTTTAAATATTCTACATATTAAGTTCCATGTCCTTATATTTACTTGTTGGCTTTTCAAGCTTTCATTACAGGCATTTATAGCTTTTGATAGTCTAATCATTACTATCGTATGACACATTTGGGAAGCTTTAGCCTGCCGATCAGGTGGAATCTAATTTCCCATTTAAAAATGGATCCAGTCCCACAGGGAACCATTGGGAGTAATCTACTCTTTACCAGAGAGCCACTGAAGCATTTGAGACAAATTCAGTCTTCTAGAGCAGCAGGGTACCATTTAGCAATTTACCTCCTCTGGGGCCTTAATTGGTATCCTAGAGCACTGGAAGAGTTAATTTACCTCATACAGTGAACACTTGAATCCTGGAGAAGTATGTTTAGTTGGGTTCACAACAAAGCAGGATTAAGACAGAAATGAAAAGTAGCTTAAATCATATACTATACCACATATTCAGGTGAAAGAAAGTACTGTACTTAAGATGTCACTTTTCTCCCACAGGTATATCAGGAATTTGTAGTTCTTAAGCTCAGGACCTTTTTTCCCTGCTTCAAAAAACAATTCCAAATATTGACACATTTGCAATTAACATAGGGCATTGAGCCATTCTCAAAGATCACGATGCTGGATAGTAATTTCTGATAAATACTCCTTCTGTGAAATTCTACTAAAAGCAAAGAAAAAAGAATAATGAATGCATCTGGCAAGCATAAGTTGTCCTGGGTGGCCTCAGTATCATATATGGCCATGAACTGATGAACACAATTCCACTTCAGTGACTTGGGGAACAAGTGCTGCTATAAATTGAGGGGGTGCATTTGTTATCCACCAATTTCCTGGAAGGTGAAAATCAACTTGAGGATACCTGTCAATGTTGTAATATACTATTATTCCAGTCGAAAACACCTGTGGCTTTCAAACTTTTGTAAAGCCACCAATAACTAGTGGAGCTGCTCTGATTGAACTGGAATATGGGGGTCTAAGTCCTGCTTACATGGTCCTTGGGCAATCAGCCAAGAGTAGACTGAGAGTTACCTTTCAGAGCAAAAGTTCCTTTAGGCCAATAAAGTTTGTAAACTCTTAGAATAACATCAAAACAAATTGTTTTCCAAATTCAACAAAACGTGGTCACCCTCTTTTCTAAATCTCCATTGCACTTGGATTTCCCAGGTGACCTTCTGTATTAATATTATGTGTGCATTTTCCGCATATCTTCTTTAAACAGGGGTCAGTATGTTGTTCATATTTATGTCTCCTGTGGCATAGGAGCTCAAAATTAAAATCTTAGGCTCTTTCCCTGTTGTCAGATGAAGAACTGACATTATGAAATGATTATAATCTTCTTCGCTGAAAGTCCAACTTACCCAGCAGAAACCTGAAGGAAGGGAAGGAGTTTGCTGGCAAGGAGGGAGTGGAAGGGTAGTTCTTTCAAGGGAGATGGACACTGTAAAGGCTTAGCACTGGAAAGAAAATAGAGAATTCAGATTTGAAAGTAGGTCAGAAAGGCTGGAGCTTAGATTGTGTCAGGGAGAGAAATACTGGCAATAAAGCCTATAGAAGTTAATGGAACTCTGGTATTGAGGTGCCTTTTATTTCATGTTAAGAGCTTTGCATTTTATAAAATAATTTGGAACCCTTAAGCCGGGAGAAATCTTTTCAGGTTTGTAAGTCAATGGGATTAGTCAGATCGCAGTAGTTTACTCTGGATTAGAAGGTTAGAATGTTGTAGTCACTGAATTTGTTTTTGATATCATCACAATTGATATAGCTGCTGCCACCTTCAAATGCTCACACATGTGTGTGCACACACACACACAAATTCATATAGAACATCTCTTACAAAGTCGCTTGCGATACTTATATGCTATTACCTTACAACAAAATTCATGATTACATTAAATTTATCAGACCCTATGATAATTTCAGAATTTTTTAGCAAAAGAAATATCGAACTGTTCAGAGATACACTATGTTTTTCTAAAATCCTACAAAAATACGTAAAACTCCATAGCTGTGGGAACATTCAATTGTGGGGCTCCTGTGATTAGTCATAGCAATCTGCTAGGGAACAAGAGTTTGCTCTAAAGTACTAAAGGAAAATATTTGCTTTGTTCATTAGAATGCTCTGTGGTTACAGTAAATTCAAGAGTTAGAATTACGGCATGACGGAGCTGGATAGACCTTACAGATCATGGAACCCAATTTCGTTTCTATGGATGAGATGACTGAAGTCTCAGGAATGAAAGTAACTTGCTCACAGTCCTCATATCTATTCCTTGAGTACAGAGGAGAAAGCTTTGAAAGCCTCGAGAGATTTCCCTCCACCGCTCAGGCTCACCACATGAAACAATCCACCCACGGCCTGGTGGTGTTTCTGTGCCGTATACTGAATTACAATAGCCCTGTGCCCAGCCTCACACATTCACTTCTGCAAATTCCTTTTCTTCCTATATTACAGGGTCATTCCTCTGACCTTAGAATTTCTTATGTAATATAATCAGAATAAATGGGACCACAGCTGCTTTGACCATAAAATAGTCTTTTTAATTGAGATCAACCACAACGAAAGGAAAATAACAGCAGCTGCTTCCCAGGCAAGATTTAGTGACTCACAGCTTCTGTTGGCATCATTTTATGAGGGGATGCATAGAGCACCTGACTTTTGTCACCTGCGGAAACACCGCCAAGGACCACCCTAGCCCCTTAGTCCAGGGAAAGAGGAGGCTAAACAACTGCCTTCCTTTCACTCATTTGCAGAATTCATTTCTTAACCTAAAATCATTTCAAGTTCTGTTTAAGTTTAGCGACTAATTGAAGCACGATTATTTTAGACTGCCTTTTTTTTTTCTGGAAGTATTAAAAAAAAGACTACTCTTTTAAGACTGGTAACACTCAAATAATGAATTCTAATCAACAACCTTTAGCCTGCTGTTATCAAAACTCTGTACATATTAATACTATCTTTTCTCAACGTTCATAATCCAGCCGTAATGATTTCTTTTGATCTTCCTTTCATTAGACTCCACAGATCTGTAACACTTCAATATTTTTCTTTTTTTCCAAACTGAGCCTGAGCATTTGATCTTTAGTCAAACAGTGTTCTAAAGAACTCAGTTTTGCTTACACTGAACAAGATGTTATAATGACCTCGATCATTGCAGTTGGATGTTATTTTTCCAAGAGAGGAAGCTGTGCTTGATGAGATGAGGGAAAACATGGCACAACTGTTTTCTGGGCAGAAGCTGTAACCATGAGCAGTGACCTGGAGAAATGTCATTTACAGTGGGCTCCCAAGTTGTCATGCTTAGGAGCTTAGAGGAACTTTGAAAGTAAAATGTTTAAAGAAAGTGTGTGTGTGTGTGTGTGTGTGTGCCCGCGCACATGTGTGTGTGTTTGAGGGGATGAGGAGAGGCTTGCCAAAATCTAGTAAAGCTGAAAACCCATGTGAATCAATGTTCTATATGGACAGTGGTTCCACTCCCACGTACAAACTCTACAGAGAACCTCTAACGGTGCAGTTAGGATGAAATAAATGAAGTAATAAAAAGAAATTGGCTTATTTACCCATTTTGCATAATTTCCTATCTTAACTATTTAATCTTTTTTCACATTCAAATTAGAGGTCAAACAATATATTTTGTGTTGACTTCCATTAGCTCATTTCTTTAAAAGCAGCTACTATTGATGTTTTCCAAACACCTAAAAATAAAATAGTAATTCCTTCAAATGCTTAATTCATAGTTTCTAGACTCATGGTTTTAACAATTTTGGGCTGGCATAAGCATATCTAATGTCTTTTTTATCACCTTTTTTTTTCATGTGAATGTTTGAGAGACAGAATGTTCCTATAGTTGGAGCTGGGATCAGGAAGTGAACACCTTTCCACATCCCAAATGAAGACAGAGGCACCCAGAGGCAACACGGACATGAGACAGGGAAGTACCCTGCAGGGCTGCGTCAGCAGCAGGCTAAATGTTGGTAACCAGCATCCTATCAGTTAGACGTCAGGAACTTGCATTCTAAACACATAGATTGTTAGAATTATAAATTCAGTTAGGTTACAATCCCAGAATCTCCTGTTGAAGGTCCTCAAACAACAATGTAGACTTTGAGACATAACTCATCTAATGTCAATGGATAGAGCTGCCCAGAAAATACCATTTGATTTTGCAGAATTCTACAATGTGTGTGTGTGTGTGTGTGTGTGTGTGTTTATGTGGATACTTTTTATGTCTCCTCGACTGAGACTTTTAGCCAGGGAGGGTTGTTTTTCTTGTTTTAAACATACAGTTAAGACAAGGGACCCATTGTTGACTCTCTCGTAAAAGTAGGGATATTCATATACTCCCTGTCATTGCACTGTGCAAAATGAAAACAATGCTCCTAAAAAATAGAGAATTCAAGAAACTCAATGGGAGAATGAAAAAAGTGGAAAAAGTGCTAGTTCGATGAACACGTATTTCTGTTCCTCGGTCACCCCTCCACCAGCTAAGACACCCAAGAGTTAAAACCTGCTTGAATAAGACAACAAAAATATATTGTAAAATGAAAAGATGTTTGACAAAGGTATTGTGGACTATGCAAATTAATGTAATTATAAAATCTAATTTTATTTAAATAGGGATTAAACAGGGAACAAAACTCCTCTGCATTCTTTTCTTATGGAATCTCTAAACATCATCTGCATGAGTTTTACAGATTATGGGAGAGATTTATTATTGTAATGCAGGTACAAATAGCTCAAGACAAGACAGTTTTGAAAGGTGGCCAATACCCATGAGGAACATGATTAACTGATTTTAAACCATACAGTGCTGCCACCACAGGGGGCTTGTGGACTTGGATGAAATAATGCCTTGAAGGTTGCTTCTGTGTTATTGGAACCCCATGCTGTTAAATAATATTTACTTCAGTTGTCTGGCACTATTAGCACTACCCCCCATTGGTCAGCTAATTAGACATAGATCGATTAAACAAAAATAAATTTTTGTGTACTTGCTATTGCTTAAATCAAGCTTTTGCATTATTAAATTATCATCTTGTTTAAGTCTGTGATGTAAATACATTCTGATTTCCTCCTTATGGGTAAAGAAGACTTGAAGAATGGGTACAGAAAAGAAATAGTTGACAAGGTTTATTTGTTTTGATGTGTATGGAATTTGAACAGAGCAGGAAAAAAATGGTAAAACCACAATCACATTCTTATTGTACTTATTTTTAGAAATCACACATGTTCTCTGAGACCCAGTTTACACTTTACATTTGAATATGCAACAAAACTCTTACATATAGTCACGTATAAACTTGCATCTGTTGCCAATAGGACAAGCCTGTACCTATTGCCAATCCTTTTGCCTGCTACACCATTCCCTGGCTCTTTCTCCAAATACAAATTTATGCCACTGATGTGCCTCATATTTTCCTCCTTAGCTCACTGAAATCACGCCGCTTTTTATTTTACCAGAATATGCCCCAAGGCACAGCTCAATTTCTTTCTCCTTTTTAATGATCTGAAATTGAATCTATTGAGAAAGAGACCAGGTTGCCCACTCAATATAAGAACATCATATGATCCCTTCAAAGACTAATAAAATGGAACTGAAGAATGAAATATGCCTATAGCTACAATGATATTAACAATTGCAATGCCTTATATTTAGATATTATCAAAGTAGAGTTTAATTTGAATCTTATAAAGCCCTGAGAATTAGACCAAACTGGCAACATTATACCTATTTCTATATATAGAATCTAAAGCTCACCAATGACAAACGTCTTGTCCAAAGTCATATAACTAGTAAGTAGCAGAAACTGGACACCAATAGGTTTTTCTGACTCCTAGTGTCAAACTTTTCCTCTATAAGAGTAGTTACCTAAATGTGCAGCGCCTCGGAGGGCTGGAGGGCTGCAGGGTTGCTGCACTGAGCATAAGTATGCCTCAATTAGCACCAGGATTTAAGTGAAGAATGAGTATTCTTCACAAATATTCTTACCTGTTCTAGGGTCATAGCACTGGGGGTAATGGGTGGTAGCCAACTCTCTCTCTCCTCGCTGCTCCCTCTCTCTCTCTCTCCCCTTCTCTCTCCAGCACAGTTAGAAGTCAGGACGTGGGAGTCAGACAGATCTGAGCACATATTCTGGTTCTACCACTACTAGCTGCATTACCCTGGGCTGGTTACTGAACTTCTAAGCCTAAGTCTTAGTTTCCTCAACTGAAGCAGTATACATAAAGGGCTGAGCACAAGTCAGCTAACATGAATAAATATTACCAATTATGATAGCAATGTTTTTAAATATATGCAGTTGGCATTATAATTAAGTATAAACTTAAATTGTAAATCAAATTAAATAAACTTTCTATTGCTATATATTTTCTCATTCATAGATACCAATAACTAAAACTTTATCCTATAGAAGATTCTATCATTTGATTATTATTATTATTATTATTTAAACAGGAGACAATAACCTAACAGTTTGTAAAACATTCTTCTATCCCAATGCAGCTACTACTTTTTCCAGGGGTATGGGTGTACACCCTACTTTTGATATGCAGATGGCCAAGTAGTTTGACTGCCATGCTAAGTTGTTACTTAAAGAGGTTTTCAAAATACCCCAGTGAGAAGGCACAATTAGAACATTTGGTATAAACTTTCAAGACAGCAAAAATTTGGCGATGTATATCACTCACTGCCAGAATTATCACAGCAAAATAGTGTACTAAATAATTGTGGAATGAATACTTGAAACCTAGCCCAATGTTTTGTGAAAACATGCAAAAATTGTCAAACTGATTAATGAATTTTCACTCTTGCACACACCAACTCACAGAAATATTCTAGAGGATAGCTGATACTAGGTTTCTGTGTGGCTTATAACTATGAAAGGAAACATATTTTTTTCAGAAAGACTTTTTAAGGCTGCCAGCTAATGTGATGCTAGCTCTTTGGTAAATAAAAGTCTACATATTCTTTGTACAGGCACAAAAGCAAATGGTCAATATTTACTCATTCAACACATAGTTATTTAGAATTTAATATATGACACTCAATGTTCTAAGCAATAGATGTATGTGTAGTAGTAAACAAAATAGATAAAAGTTCTTGCCTCATGGATCTCATATGCTGGTGGGGATTAGATGGACAATACATAAATAACTAAACATATACACCTTGGAGGCAAAGAAAAGCTAATAATAAACCTAAAGTACAGAATGGGTAAA
Source organism: Tapirus indicus (assembly GCA_031878705.1). NCBI lineage: Eukaryota > Metazoa > Chordata > Mammalia > Perissodactyla > Tapiridae > Tapirus > Tapirus indicus. The sequence continues at coordinate 161,676,648 of CM062917.1, read as the reverse complement.
GTAATGCTGGCAGGGGGCGTGGCAGGAGGGCTAGCAATTTTAAATAATTGGCCAGGGAATAAATCACTGAAAAAAATGATATTTGAGCAAAGATATTTGAGGGAGGTCTTCATGCAGATATCAGTGGGAAAGATATTCTAGTCAGGGGAAACAGCCAATTAGGCAGAAACATGGCTGGCAGGTTTGAGGAGCAGCTAGGAATCCTTTCTGGGTGGAGTTGACTGACTGTGTCAGAGTTCTGAAAGATGTCATCAGAGGGATAGAGGGGCCAGAACAGGTAGGACCCAGGTCACTGTGAGGGCTTAGCTTTTCCTTGGAGTGTGATATAAAGCCATTAGTAAGTTTTCAGAAAAAGCAGGGACATGATCTAATGCTTAGTGTATAAAGTATCACTGCGGCTGCCGTTTTGAGCATAGACTGAAATGAGAAATGGCAGGGACAGAGCAGGAGGATTATTCTGGAGGTTATGGAAATATCATAGGTAAGAGATGGTAGTCTTGGTTCAGGGTGGTAGCAGTGGAGGTGCTAGGTGGTGGCCACCTATTTAGGGTAGAGAAGGGATTTACTGACTGTTTGGATGTGGTGAATGAGATAAAGTGGAATCAAGGATGACTCTAATGTTTAGAATCTGAAGAACGGAAGAGATGGAATTGCTATTAACCAATATGGCAGAGACTGTGAATGGGATAGATTTTTAAAGAACAAAGAAGATCTCAGATTTGAACATTGTAAAACTAAGATGCCTATGAGACATCTCTATAAGTGGCCATGGGATAACTGCTTATCCCAACATAAGCAGTTGGGATAGAAGTCTGGACTTTTCAGGAGAAATCAGGAGAGTAGATATAAATTTGGGAATCATCAGCATATGCATGATTTTTAAAAACACAAAACTGTATGGAATCCATCAGTGTAGATAGAGAAAAGGCCCAAAGATTGAGAAGAATGGCATTTCAATGATTTGAGGTCAAGAACATTGGAAAAAGAGTAGGAAGGAGTGATCCATTATGCAGAAAGAAAATTGAGATCAAGTAATGTCTGACGCCATGTGTAGAAGATGTTTCCAGGATGAAAAAACGTTCAGCCATGTCAAGAAAGACGAGGACTGAGAATTTAGTAATGAACTTAACGATGAGGAGGCGGCAATAATATTTGTGGCATTGACAAGAACAGTTTTTGTAAAGGTGGGGACAAAAGCCTAATTAGAGTGAGGTTTTTTGTTTTTTTCAAATGAGAGAGGAAGAATTAAAACCGTAAGTATCAATGGCTCTTTTTAGAGTTTTGTTGTAAAAGTTGCAGAGAAATAAGAAAATATCTGCCATAAGATTGGAATTGAGCAAGTTTTGGTTGTTGTGGTGGTTGTTATTACAAAGATGAGATTACTTAAAATGTGAGTATGCTGATGGAATTTTCCATTAAAGAGAGATCGAGGAGAGACTTGAAGAGCTATATTCCTGTGTAAGGGAGAGAAGAAGGGATCTACTGCAGTCACTGACCACGGGGACGTTCTTCAATAGCAAGCAGAAACAGTCAAAGTGTAAAGACAAAGATGCAAATAAATAGGTGAAGTGATAATAACTTGTAGAAGTTCTCTGCTGATTCTTTCTGGGATAGAGGATGCAAGAACATCAGCTGAACATAAGGATTGTAGAGAGAAGTTTAGATGAAAGAAACAATGCTAGATTTGAATGAGATTTAATTTCCTCGAATGGAATAGATGTAGAAACCTGCACCAAACTTACAGAGAAAAAAATTACGTCAAGAATATTTGATTGGCAAAAAACTCACCGACTTAAGAAGATAGGGAAGATATCCTTAATTATATATAAAGTGGTGATTATTCACAAAAACAATGAAATTTTGAAAGAGTCAGCTTTGGCTCATTAAAATGAATTATTAGTTTAAGAATGATGGCTAAAAATTAAATTTAAATAAAAACACTGATATCAACGAAAACATTAACATGAAGAGCATGTATGGAGTGAATTTGTTCACACAATTTGAGAATTAGTAAAGATTAGACATTGCCTTGCCCTTCCCAGGATTTGGAGAGAAAAGTTGAATTTGAGGAAAACATTAATTAATAAATGATGAACTATGCAATTCAAATAAGATTTGAAAATAAAATGTGAACACCATGGATTATTAAAATATTTCTCATATGGATGAATTATGCTTACCAAAAGTATAAGGAGATTATGTAGATTTCTTTCTTTGATTTCAGTTGCCTTTGTTCATAATGAATCCCTCAAAGATAAGGATGGTTTTATAGATGTTTTACAGATTTCACAGCCTCTGTATGACACTATAGGAGTTAACCATGTTCCAATGATTATAAAATAGTTTTGAGAAAATAAAAGCAATTTATTTTTCAGCCTGATTATACATTTTATCCACCATAGCTGTTCTTGATGACTTTTAGGCTCATTTCCAAAAATCAAATCTACTATGAAAGATTGGAGATTTTACATACTGAAGATAATAGAAGGCATACGACACAGACTAAAAAGGTAATTATTAGAGAAATAGTTTCAATGATTTTTAAATCAGTTACAGCATTGTTGGAATAAGTATGCAAAACTCATAGGAGACTATCCTGAAAGGAACACTTCAAAATGATGATTCTGTGCAATATTTCTTTGTAATTTAGCTATACTTATAATAAAAATTAAAAACATAAAATATTTCAATTGAAAAACTCTGATACTATTACATAATGAATACTATACAACATGTAAATATATGGACAAACAGAGAACACACCATTAATGTGATGTAAAACAAAACAAAACAAAAAACCTAGTTGAAAATATGGACTCTGAAATTCTGTATTTGTGCCCCAACTCCGCCATTTCCTAGCTCTGTGACCTGCAAATTGTACTTAATCTTTCAAAATCTTGCTTTTATATTGTCTCTATTTTGACACTCACCAGCACAGACTAATGTTTGGCAAACTTTTAACTCCCCCCAAATAAAATAACTTGCTTTAAAGCCTGAGAAAGTGATAAAGATTTTACTGAAGCTTTCATAGAGGGGAATAGAGATGTTGATTAACACCACATACCTCTCAGCAAAGTTAAAAATGCCATTTTAGAAAGGAGCATCCCTTCCTCATTGACATCACAGCAACAGAGTTCAGAAAAAGTTAGATAATGCTAACGGTCAAGACAAAATAATTTGGGAGCCATTCAACTTACAAAGACTATAAAGTAAATTAAAACAATAAGCAGGAATCAAGTTTTGTGTTATAAAAGATTGGGATTAATTCAACAGTCTGTATCTGAGGTAAAAAAGAGAAAAAAATTTTAAAATAATCAAAGACATTTAAGTAAAGGGGTTTAATGAAACATAAACTTTCTAAGATATTAATGAGTTAAAGAATTTCTATCTTAGCTGGTTAGAGCTCTAATGAGTCAACAGGCATCATTTAATTAATGCCAATTTGATATAAGTTGCATATAAAACATTAGTGCTGTCTTGAATTTCATACAAATTGATTAAAAAAAGCAAACATAAAACCCCACAAAACAAACGCTTAGACTAATAGACTAACGTAAACTTGCTAACCTTGATAATTTTTCATTATTTCCTTTAAATACACATTGTGTTTTTTATTTGATGGGCCAGTTTTTCTGAAATCAAATTTCATTACACCTTCTTTTCAAGTAAACTTATTTTATTTTCTCAATTCTTTTGATCCTGAGTTGTCCTGTCATATACTTGAAAATTTTCATATATTCACAAGTTTGCAATTAGCTTTTCCTTTTCTTTTTCATTATGTCATGTGTCGTTCCAGATTTTTAAAAAATTAGAAATGACAGATACTGTTTGGGGTAAAACTGTTGCCAAGTTAGTCCATGTGTGGTAGACAAAATTCTAAGATGGACTTCATGATTCCTGCCCCTTGGTATCCACCCCTATGTGTAATCCCCCTGTTCCCCAGGCCTCACCGACAGTGCTGAAAGAACCTGTGACTTATTTCTAGTGAATAGAATACAAAAAAAATGAAGAGATTTTTCAGATGTAATTAGGAGCCCTCAGCAATTGACTCTGAATTAATCAAAAGGGAGATTATCTTGGATGGGCCTGACCTAATCAGGTGAGCCCTTTAAATAAAGGTCCTCAAATCGCTTTGTGGCAATTTGTTATGCAGCAATAGAAAACTAATACACTATGATTCCAGTCTCTGCTATATTCAAAATTCCTCTATGAAAACAACAATAAAATTAAAGTGGGTGGAATGAATTCAAGATTATTTTGAAACTGATGGATACACAGAGATTCCTTCTATTGTTCAACTGTTTGTATTTGAAAATTTCATAACTCTTTTTTAATCATGAAAACAAGGAATTAAAAAAAAAACTTATCTCTGTTAACACCTATTTTGTTTGGTGCTAATGAGACAAGATATAAAGACCAAAATGTTACTATTCTTACTGGCAGCAGATAAAAAGCAGAAAACAAACCCGTGATTCCCAAGACGTGTGACTAACATATACAATGACAATTAACAGCATAAATGAGAAAAGAGCTACACATGCCAGTAAAAGTTTTCAAAAGAAAACTTCTGAACCAATTAAATTTACATTTAAGGGACTATCAAAGGATTTGTTAGAAGGGATAATTAGAATCGTAGTTGGTTTTAATTTTAACTAAGATTGTGTTGGAAATTTTGCTCTAATCAATATTTCTGTTGCTTCATATCTATTAAGACTCTGTGGAAAAAAATGCTATCTATATTCTGGGAATAAGTCTATGGTTTTAGTAAACAGAGCTCATCTCATTCCCAGTTCACAGAGCCAACTCTAAAAGGTCACAGAATTTTGTTTATTCTCCCAAAATCATAAATAAAAGCCTGCCATCTGGTGATAAGTGCTTCAGGTGCAGGAGTAGCTTTGAAGCTCAAGGTAAAAGAATTTCCTATTTGGCCATGAAACAAAGAAGAAAAACTGATGCTGAATGGGAAATTTAACAGAAAAATAACTTAGTGAAAGTGCTTTGGAAAATCTCTGAATTGCCAATCCAGGGAAAATATTCCAGGGTAGGCCCAGTCAATAGGAGCCATGAGATTAATGACAATTAAGATTCAGAAGCTTGACAAGGTGACCTCTACCAGCCCTTCCAATTTCAGGAACCTCTGGTTCTAGCACCTGGTAAAGCTCTTTACCAGGTGGGAGTTTAGGACCAGGGGCAAGTCTGATTTATATTGGTAATATCGGCTCTCTCCTTTCCTCTGTCTCTGCCCGGACATTTTTCCTGTTTCATTTCCGGCTTTGAAATCTTCTTTTTGCCTCTCCCACCCTTTATTATTATAGCATTCTAAAGGATTGAAATAAGCATGTCAAATGACCAAGGCAGGTTTTATTCACAGAGTCTGGATTCCAAACCACATTCCACAGGCTTTCCATTGTGCAGTGCCAAAGCGCTCCAAAGGATGGCTTCTTGCCCACCGCAGGAACATCAGACTCCACACCCACCATTCTATCACGATTCTTTGTGCTAAGACATTTTTCATCTATCCCTTTCCTCCTTGCCTAGAAGGGGCGTACAAAAATAAACAGACAAACAAGAAACCTTTATTCTATCATGACACAAATTAGTGGCCACGCCCTATCAGTCTTCTGGACAAACTCAGTGTCTATTTTCTTTTCAATGAGTTTGTCCCTTTTATCTGCATCTTGCATTAAAATTTCCCACCTATAACCCCTCCGTGAGAACTGTGCCTTTACTTCATTTTCACAGCAGCAGAGTCTCACAGAGCTCTTCGCAGGCGCGCAGTAACCAACGCATTCATTTATTATTCACGGCGCTGCATGATCCTCAACTAGGTAAGTCTCACTGTTAAGTGGCACCCAGGGACTAGTGATTGTCCAGGTTTTAGGTGTTGTTCCTTGCGCTCCTCCTCTTCCTCAGTCGTGCAAATAGAAGAGTTTCACTTCCCCTTTTAAGTTTATTTAGTAGCTAAAGCAAAATGCCATTTTCTGTCCATTTCCCTTTTGTTCACATAGCAATTAGAGGACATTTTGTGCAACTGGACGTAGAACTGTGATGTCTGAAATCGCTTATTGAAAGTGGAGTGGAGTGGGGGAAAGATGATTGGTTCTAAGGCATCACGCTGGACCCATCAGTAACAATCTGTGTGACTTTTGGCATTTTGGACTTGCCAGGTTGTGTGCAGGTGTTAGTACGAGTGTGTGTGTACGTGTGTGTTCTCTCTTTAGCATAGATGGCAGTCTGTGCTATAAAGATAGTGGGAAAGCCACATCTGCCTTGACCTCTGCTCACAGGAGTACTGAAACTGGGAAGAAATGTCAACATCACAATGATTCCCAACAGTCTAATGAGGTGCTTTCAACCAACCTCCTGTAATTAATCCAAAAGGACCCTAGCATGCCTTAAGAACAACCCCCTTTGCCCAGATTTCACCCTTTTACCTAACCTCTTGAATCCTACAAAGGCCAAGAGGAAAAATGCAAACTGATTAGAACACACGAAACGAAAAAAAAAAAAAAAAAATCCTTAGTAACACATATGCCATCAAAAGAATGAGAGCACCATCATTGGAATATGGTGCCTCTTGACTGAGCATTTCTCAATTCCATATTTACCCTCTAGTTCATATATCCAGTCCACAGTAGTCAGGCACAACTCCACCACGCCACTTAGAAAGAATGGCTGCCTGCCCTCCTTAACAATCTACACTTAAAGAACTCAGAATCTTTGCTAAATTTTAAATCCATTCCAATTAGTCATGTTCACAAAAATGGAGGACCAGCTGTTCACTGACCTTGAATTACAATGTTCATACATACTATTCTCCAGACTATTCTAGCATATTTTTCACATTTCTAATATGGGTATTGTTTTTGCTCAAATTTTAGAAGTTTTATTGTGTTTTTTCTAAATGCTTTTAAGGTCTGTAACTGTTAGACTCAATTGTTTAATGGCCAGGCTGAAGATAATATTCCAGTAAATGCGAGTACAATGAAGAATGCTATAGAATTAACAGATACTAGCCCTGCAGAAGCAGGTTTGTTTGAAATACCAGTTTAAGACACATATGAGGAACTAATTTTATTTCAACTATTTCTTCTTAAATAAATGATCACTTAGGATGTCAAATATCTGTCATAGCAGGAACAATTGACTTTGGTGATAATATACTGGAATTTGCATTCCAGTAAAGACAATCTAGATCCCAATGTGTGATTGCTCGTTGGCTATGCTGATGGAGACACAGTAGCCTGAAAACATTCTCTTCAGAACTTTCGTAATACAGTGAGAATTATTGCAAAGGAAATAGTTTTTAGAGGTCCAACATTAAATAGTACAAAAACACTGCTCTTCAAATTTTATACAATAGCATCTTCTCTATCCTCTTCCTTCTTACATTTTTAGTCATTTGTTTTTTTTATGATTAGACAGCCACAAAAATATTTTGAAAACTACAGAAAAGTATAAGACAATGTTTACATTGCCTATAATTTCAACAGAAAAATTACTTGCACAATTTATGAAAACATAATTTCCTTTGCTTTTAGATTTCTCACTTTTTAAGAACCTGCAAAATCTCAAAAAGTACTTTAAGGCTTTTATTCCCATTTATTAATTATATATATAGGTGTGAACAAGGCCTATCACTGGTCTGAAACACAGACTTTAATTTCTCCTAAACTTTCAAAAATAAGCAATAGTTCTAGGATGAAACAAATGAAATATCCACTTTCCTATATATCAGATAATTTTCGATAATTTACTTACCTCAGATTATTTCAATTAGATACATATTTTTCTTTTAACAGCATGTTTTAAGAAATCGTCAGCTTAAATATTTCAAATATTACTACAAATTTCTTGTCTCTCTTTTAAAAAATTTTCTACAATTGATGATTTCTTTAACATTTTAAAAGACATTTTAAAGAGTTTGCATGAAGAACTCTAGTACATGAGGGTAGTTACTTTCACCCTGCTGAAGGTCATTGTAACAAAGAATAAATGTATCAGATGAGTCAAACTATTGCACATTTAAGATTTTAAATCTGACAGGGATAGTATGTAATATGTAGAGGATTATTTTTTTTTACGAAAAAAGAAGACAAGTGTGAAACTGAATCACTCACTAATTCACGTCTAACTTCAGATTTCTAGCCTGACCAGAGGTGCAGTATTCTCCAGGCCTGTATTTTCCAAATAACCAAAGGCTAATACTTTGTATACCACAATTTTAATCCACTTATTCCTATGAAAATCTTCGTAAAATTTATTGTTCATCGTCCAGTAATAAATAGAGGAAATAATCTGTTAGAGATTAAAGTTAACAAGAAAGATACATAACCTGTATTAAGGAAAAAGAAAAAAAAAACCCTTCGCCTAACAACATAAAAAATTTTGAAAAAATGGAAAGTCATAATGTGTTTCTAGATCCCATGTTTGCAAAATACCAATTATTCATGACTATAATGCAATTTCCTTTTTGCGGGGGTGAGGGGGCTGCTTGAAAGGAGACTTGACATAGTAAATCTAAAGTTAAACTGGAAAATTAACAAGAACAGTCAAAAGAATTTTACAAGTGAAGAGTAATAAAGTAATGTCTTATCCTAAAATGTTAGCATGTGCTATAGGCATAAAATAACTGAAATGTTGTGGTACTAGCACAAGAATCAACAGACAGATAAATGGGACAAAATAAATCCAAACCAGAACTTAGGATGTATTTAGGACAGTATTACTCAAATCTAAGATGACACCTTTTGGTAGACCCACCCATTAAGAAGGAAAACATCCAGGCAATTAAATTATATGCTTTCTAACATCTAGAATTTTTACACTATATGTACTGAAAGAGTTTATTTACCCTTAATTAGAGATAGATTTTTATCATGCACATACATAAAATAATAAGCAAAAGAAATTAACACTATAATTTCTTCACATTTGGAATTGAACTCTTCTAAAACACTTTCAGATTTAGAGTTCTTGCTGTTTTTGCTTTTCCATGCAATGACATTCCCTGGGCTATTAAGAACATTGGTTATGTGGCATTTCTTAAGAAAAGCCAGTGATGTTGGAATCTGAAATCTGACTTTGCAATCATGTAGGGCTAGCCATCTTTCGATTTCAGCTTGAAGCACATTGGTAAACATATCTAATTCACCACCTCCTTAAATATTATTCCAACTATTTGGTTCCTAGAGACTGAAAGAGTGCTCCACGATTGTCTCTGGAGAATGATCTTCCACAGGGACACCTATTCTGCAAGTTTTAATGTTGAGCTTTTGAGGTTTGAACATGCGCAGGTAATGACAAGCACAGCCCGACTCTGCCTGAGTGACCATGATTTTTAGATATCATCATTTGTCATCATTCTAGTGAAAAAAATGTGTCTTAGAATCAATAAAATTCAGTATGTTACAGACATCGAGAATTATTGCTGAAAGTACAGGATTATTCAAAAAAGCACAGACACAATTTTTTGAAAAAAGAGTTCAACCTCTTATCTAAAGTAATGAATAACAATGCCTGCCCTATCTAACCCAAAAGATGCTTTGAGGATCAAAATGTAATCAGGCGTGTGCATAAAATTTTTAAATTATGAAGCACTATACAGTATATAGTACATTAAAAATGAATATTTCTTAGACAATTTAGCAAGTCTGTCTTTTGTTTTTTTATGTTTCTTTTTGTTATTCAAAATTAACTCTAGAATTAAATATTAAAACTACTTTTCCACAAATTGTTTTGCAACCTTTTAAAATCATTGTCAAAATCCTTCCTTTCTAGCAATGTATGAGCATTATTACGTTATCTGTGATAAAATCATTTTATTTGTATACCAAAATTGCAATGTTACTGTACAAAATCACTTCAACTCTTTTTATATCTTTCTTACATTTGACAAACTGATACAATGCATGCATCACCATTTCATTTGTGCTAATATATCTATTTATCTATTAATCAAAACTTGTTTTGATAAGAAGGCACTTACCATCTTTAGTCAATCTTTGAATTATAATGAAAATGCATATTAAAATAATTTAATTAGAGATATGTTGGGATTTAAGACCTATAGTTTCTACATGATATATCAGCTTTCTTGTAAAATTTCTTAACAATATTTTACATTCTGAATATTTTTCAAATTAGTGGTATTTCATTTATAACTTATAACCTAATAACTTCGTAAAAACTGATCAAATAGAATAATAATGTCAATAAAATAGAACAGTTAAAATAAACATAAAACGGAAATCTTTTCAAATGTTTAAACAGAAGGATAGATAAGTTGATTTCAATCATTACTGAGAATTCTTAGCCCCTTAGAAAAAGGCAAAAGAGAAAATGTAGTGAATTAAAGTTTTTTTGCTGATAAAAGTAAGTTCAATATATAATCTTGAAGGAGATATTTTCTTCCTGGCACTAAAATCGAGGCAGATTTTCTGGGAAAATACTACTCAGTATCTTCAACTGCCTTTTGTAAAAATGAAGAAATATTCTTTTATTACCACTTTTACATTATAATCAATAAAACAGTAAAGCACAGAATTAAATCTTATTTTAGCAAAGATCTGCCTACTCAGAATTCATAAAACATAATATAGAGACAGCTCTGAGACCAATCCACAGGGTTAATATTTGTCACATAGAAATAAGAATGTCAGTAGAACCAATTCTACTTCCTTGGGGCATGATCATGACAGTTTGATGTCCAAAATGTGTTAGCTATGTATTGGTTTTGGAAGGGCTGTCAGTCTAGCAAAGAAAAATAAGAATGTCCATTTAAATTTGAAGTTCAGATAAATAAACATATTTTTTTAGTATAAGATTACCCCATGCAATATTTGGCACATATTTAAGCTCAACATTTTTCATTGTTTATTTGAAACTGAAATTGAACTGTGTCTCCTATATTTTATCTGTTAACCCTAGTCTTGTTCTCAATTTCTGAAATGTTCTTCATTTAAGAAACAAGGTAATGATGTAATTATTTAGAAAAAAAATCACCTTTTACTTAATTTAGGTTTCATAAATGACAGGCAAATATGGGACAAATTTGAAAAGTCTCAGAGATATGTTAGAAAAACTTGCTTGCTTAACCAAAAAACCTGGTAACCCCCCAAAAAGTATTCTAGGTTTCCTGGTTAAATTTAGTTTTCAATATGATTAGTTCTTTCCCTGTAACTCTTTGGGTTTTATTTTATGCATTTAAAAACATTAGTTTGAAGGGCCAGCCCAGTTGCGTAGTGGTTCACACGCTCTGCTTCAGTGGCCCAGGGTTTGTGAGTTCGGATCCCGGGTGCAGACCCACACACCACTCATGAAGCCATGCTGTGGAGGCATCCCACATACAAAGTAAAGGAAGATTGGCATGGATGTAAGCTCAGGGACAATCTTCCTTACCAAAAATAAAACAAAACAAAACAAATATTAGTTTGAGAAAGGTATTTCTGGCTTCATCAGACTGATAAAGGGGACCATTGCACCAAAAAAAGAGTGAAACCACACCTATTACTGGTCCTAAGCAAGGCTGGAGCAAAGGCCTCATGTTATATAACTGGGAGTTTCTTGGCTCTGTTTATCTCCATTTTGATTCATTCATAATATTCATATAGTCCTAAGATATCTGCCAATAGTTCTAGTTCCATTTCCTCCTGTATTTAAACTCAGCAGAAAAAAAGTGGTGTTTCCTTCTTGTGGCTTCAAGCAAAACCGGTGTTAGTTAGGACTGGTTTACAATGGGTCATGTGGCTGTCCCTTAACCAATCTCTAGAGCCAGGGGTATGTTTACACTGCTTATCTGGGTCAAAGTACACTCCAATCCTATCAGCTGCGGTGCAATTAACATAATTAAATATAGTGGAGTGTTAGTGAAGGATATTTTCCCCTAAAGCACACTCTAGGAGAATTTCCTGGTCAAACTTTCCCATTTCAATTGCACAAATCAATCATACTACCTGATTTAATGTAGATTCTCTGAGATTCATTTCATTTCTGCATAATCATTACACTCTAAGATTTTTCTGTTTTTCTATAACAATAAACATTTTAACCATTTGTAATGATTCTTAAGAATTTTAGTGTTATATTTTATATATTTTATATATAGGTAGGCTCATTCATGCTATTGGAATTAGCAATAAAATATTATTTCTAAGTAATGGAATAATGTATGTATACTAAGTAAAACTTTCAGACAATTTGAATAATAACTCAATAAGATGTTCTTGACACTACTGTTTTAAAGTTTAAAACATACACATACAAAATCCATCAAATGTTTTATTCTTTCCTTCATACGGTTTGTAGAACAATTGGCACTATTTGAATATATATCCTTGAACTATGCAAATATCTTGTCTAGCATTCTTGTCTAGCATTACAGCAGCAATTTTAAAAATTAAATTTATTTAACAAATGTGTCCATTGGCAGATGAATAGATAAAGAAAATGTGGTATATATACACAATGGGATTTTATTCAGCCATAAAAAACAAAGAAATGCTGCCATTTACAACATGGATGGACCTTGAAAGTATTATGCTAAGTGAAATAGGTCAGAGAAAGATAAATAGTATATGATCTCACTTATATGTGGAATCTAATAAATTTGAACTCAAACAGATTAGTGGGTGCCAACGGCAGGAGGTAGGGGGTGGGGGAAATGGGTGAAGGTGGTCAAAAGGTACAAACTTCCAGTCATAAGATAAATAAGTCTTGGGATTTAATGTACGGCATGGTGACTATAGTTAATAATAATATATTGTATATTTGAAAGCCGCAGAGAGTATATCTTAAAATTTCTCATCATAAGAAAAAAAAATTGTAACTATGTGAGATGATTGATGTTAACTAAACTTATTGTGGTGATCATATTGCAATATATACATATATCAAACCATTATGCTATATATCTTAAACTCATACAATGTTATATATCAATTATACCTCAATAAAACTGGAAGGAAAAATTTAAAAAAATAAAGTCTTGAAAATAATTAAATTAAATTTATTGGAGTAAAATTTACATACACTAAAACATATCCATTCTCAGTGTGCCGATGGATGAGTTCTGGAAACTGTACACACTCTCCCAATCAACACCACAATCAAGAAGTAGCACATAGTGCATTTTTGTTATAATTGGAACTCTCAAAACAGGGGTTTTGATGTAAAATTCAGAGTAGGGGAGGCCACAGTAATCAGCGAATGGCTTCAAATCATTTAACAATGCTTTCTGAGCACCTGCCCATTGCCGGAACTTTTGCTAGGCACTTAGTGTGCAAAGATGACAATGAAATAATCCCTGACCTCAAGTTACTCACAGTTGAGCTGGAAATCACAGTTTTACGGGTGCAATAAATATGCAAATACCAACACTATATAAGTGATGGCAGAGGGGAATTTGGGTTGTGATCAACGTATTACTTTTTGTCTGGATGGAAGGGATGCAGGTGAGTGAGGACACTGCCCCACACGCGCTGGGAAGTAATGAAGAATAATAAAGATAATTGGGGTAGGACATGGGCAGGTCTGCAAACATGTATGAATGCCATTCCGCCAAATCATAAAACAACACTTGTCAGGTCCTCTAGGGGAAAAGTGAAACATTATTCCCACTGAAATCCTGCCAACCCCTCTTCACTACCCTTGTAGAGGAGAAGGAAGTGGTGACATCGTCAAGTGACTTGAGGATCTCCTAGATAAGGCATTGATACCTACTGGTGGAAACAAAACTATCTGTGATGGTTTCATGCAAACAATATGGAAATCACACACACACACAATTCATGCTCTTTTATTTTTTAAATTGTAAATGGTTACATGTGCCACAAGAGGGAGGAAGAGCTAGCTGTTGATAGATTTTCATTCTATAAGTTTCCCAGAGATAATTCTTGATCACTGGGGCCTGATCGGAGGCTTCAATGAGCCTAATGCTGGACCTCCGACCATCTCTATGCCTCCCGTCTCACTACTTCACTTTGTTGATGTCCGGGTCTTAAATGGAGTGGCCTTTCTCTGTTGTGGCAGAGACTGCTCATCACACTCACTTTATCTTCTCCCAAGGCATGCATTCAGACTACAGTCCCCGGGCTACTCGGCAGTAAGGTACGACCCTGTGACTTAGTTTTAAGTAAGTGCATTTCTTCCAGGACTAGCCCATGAACATTTTCCATGCACCATTCTCCATATTTTTTCAGCTGCCACAGGCCCATGAAAGGTAAACATGGTGATCTGAGAATTCACTGTTAAGGATGGCATAGATATTGGGTGAAATGATCCAGAGTCCTTGAATTATTGCTCTGAAAGGAGTTACTGACTGGAGGACCAGTTTTGTAAGTGAGTGAGAAATAATTTTCCATCGTGTTTGAGCCATGATACATTTAGGAGTTTACTTTTTAACAGCGGTTGACTTAAATAAAATACCTGCTAAATGATATTAATATTGGGATTACTAAACTATTCTCCATAATATTCTCTAAGTGAATAAATATGATTCGAACTTTGAAAATGGATATTTCCATCACCTTATACAGGAAGGTTCACCGTGAAAAACTGACACTCACTAAGAAATGAAATGTATATTATATTCTAAGAAGTAACATGTTTAATCCATACACTTTTTCTTTCAGGGCATGAGAGATGAGACATGCATTTCTACTCTGATATTTAATGTGCTTTCACAGAAACCGACTTCTCTGAGCAAAGCATCTTTACTTATAGTTTAAGTCACTTAAAATTCTTGGAAATGCAAAAGTAAATCACCACCATCACCCTGATCATCCAAGAACATTGGGAGGAAAGCTGCATCCCGTTGACTCTGAAGATGTTTCGTGTTGACATAATCTATTCTTTTAAATGAAGGAATTGACCTTGGTTCCTATCGCTCTGGGAGTCCCCCAGTCCATTCTTCATTTACCCCTCATTGTATATTTGGGCATGTGTACAAATGACACTTCCCGGGTTAGAGATGTTTCACGGCAAAAAATCAAACAGGAATCTAGTATCCAAAAAAGTAAAATTGAATAATTATTTTCATGCTGAGTGATATTTATTATTTGCTTCACAAATGAAACATGTTAGTGAATAAGTCTCAAGCGGTGATTATTAATAGATAACAAAAGCCTATATTCACCATTTGCTTTGACTCTTTCATAAATGCAGCTTTCCATTTGGACATTTCTCTGAGATGTCTTGATAATTCACACTTGGAGATAATTGAATATGTGACCTATTTTGAAGGGTAACTGCTGATTTCTGATTGAAAAGAAAAATAAATAAGAAATTATTTGACAGTTGGTTGAAAGTCGCTACAGTAGAGGGCATACATTTTCAGGTTCATTACTCCTCACAAAATATGTAAGACATTATAATTAATTTAAAATTTCCTTTAGGCAATAGATTTCCTGATGTTTCCAATTTTGTCTTTCAGCAGATATCAGCAGTGTGAATACATAATAGTTTTATGATTGTTTTCCCTCTCTAATTTGCTTTTTGAGGAAATAGTTCTAAAAATAAATTAAGTAATCCAAGATAACAATATTCATTTGATTATAAGATTTAACAGTTTGAGACACTTTGAGCCTTTAGCAACACAAATATTACCACACTTATAGAAATTTAAATACCACACCACTTTATTTATCAATGGGAGGTAAACATATACATACATATATATATATATATATATATATACACACATCTAAAGCAATAACAGAAATAAAAAAATTCGTTTCAATTTTGTCGATGAAAATCTTCTTTAAATATATGATTACCTCGTTCCTGATTTAGTAAACAAAGGTTTTTTTTAACATACTTCAGCATTTTTTCATAAAGACTAAAGGCGTCCTCATTTATACCATCATTATATTCTGCAATATTGTCAACATTAAAGTCTGTGAGAGATTCAAGGTGACTACAGATTCTTTGCTACTGCCTCCTGTGGCAGGTAGAGTCTAATTCCTATTCCTTGAAACTTGCTTCCCCAACAGAATGCTAAAGAAGTGACACAGAACATCAGAGGCCCTACAGCTTCTTTGGGGGCCTCTTGGAACACTGACTCTGAGGCAAGTCAGCCACCATGAAGGAAGTATGACGACCCAGAGACCACCATCCCACAAGAAACCCAAGCCATGTGGAGGGTCCCTGGAGGAGGAGATGCCACAGGGAGAGACAAGGAGGCCAAAGTTCAGGGAGACAGCAGACCTGTGGTTATTATTCCCTCATCTGGGGACAGGATCCTCCAGCCATGACTACCTAGTAGATGCCACATGATTTAGGGTAAATCTGAGTGCTTTCTGAATTTCTGACCCACAAAATCATGAGCAAATTAAAGTTGTTGTTTGAAGATATAACTTTGGGAGGACTATGGTACAGCACACTAGAAAACTAGAACACCATAAATAAGTTCAAGACCACTAGGATAAATTGGGCTTAATTAACTAGTAATTAAGTAGACCTTAATCTGGAAGCTATGGTGCTTCCTTTCCTTTCCCAAGGAAGAAAAAAATTGAGTTTAGGATTTACAAATTTGGGGGGGGGGGGTCTTTTTAAAATTTTCTTTTCCCTCTGATGTTCAAAGGCCATTTCTGCTTACTCTGAGCTTGAGTCTATGTTCTGAATGACTGAGACAGCTAGAAATCACCCTGTTCTATGAATTGAATTAACTTGAGAAAGGCCAGAACGATTTATTTGATACTTGGTTATTAACACCATCTCATTATTGCTCATATATTATAGACAGTTTGATTATATATTAGCCTTGGAATCATTAAATCATGATATTACTTTTCTCCAGAAATCACAGCACAGTTATATTTGGACTAACTGAAAAGAAAGAATGTGGATGCAGTGCTGGCCTGGATACTCAGTATATCGCTAGTACACATTTGCTAATTGGTGAATGAAAAGTTGAAGCTACATTTAACATTTTTCCTCACTTTTGCTGCTACTACCATCATCCAAATCACCATGTGATCTTTACTTGCTTTTCTTCCAACAGCCAAGAATGCTTTAGCCTCAGGACCTTTGGTCCTGCTGTTCTCTTAGACTGGAAAGTCTAGTGACTAGATACATGAATGGCTGGTTCCTCACTTCACTGAGGTTCTTTATAAAATCAGAGAGGCTTTCCTTGAATATTCTATGTAAAGAGCACTCCTCATCCTCCCCATTGCTCTCTGTCCTTGTATCATATTTTATTTTTCTTCATACCACTTATCCCCACCTGACCTGTGTCTGTTATTTTTTATACTCTCATTTGGTTACATGCTCTATGGATTTGTTTTGCAGCCACCCATTCCACTACTCATCCTCCCCCGCAATGATACAGGAACTTTGCATTATTTCCAGAATCTCGAACAGTGCTTGGCATATTATTGGTGATAAGAAAGTCTCTGTTGAATCAATGAATGAAAAGTTCTGACTGATAGATAGTATTGCAGTTTAATGGAAACTAAAGTTGGAAAAAATGCAGAACTAAATTATGGATGATGTAAAATACAGGAAAAAAATGTATGCTTTGGTGTAATAGGAAATGCAGAATTATCCATTATTATTGAGCAGGGAACTAATTGAGGATATTCAGTACCATAGTTGTATGTAGAATGAATTCAAGGTGGAATTTGAGATCAGGGAAGGAGGTCACTAGAAAGTGTTGTAGTAATAATAGTATTAAAATGAGGGTCTGCTTGATGAGAATAGAACTCCATAAAATAACATTAGAATTTGATATATAAGAAGAGAGTCGGGGAACTGAAACAAAAATTGAAGTTAAGGTTTTTAAGGGAGAGAGACTAGCAACATCACTGACAAAGACACTTGGGAACATTAAGCTAAATTAGACACAGCAAGTATTTATTTAATACATACTCTGTGTGAGATGCGCTAGGCACTCAAAACACAAATATGGGTAAGATTCACACTCACACTTAAGTAAATAGAGGGCAAGATTCACATGTGCAGCTAGCCTATCTGTGTCAGATGAAAGCATAAAGAAAAAGAGACAGGACAAAAAAAGAAGGAAAGAATTGCTCTGCCCATTTATGGACGGTGTCTTTTGTTTGAAACATGATGGGTTGTAGTTCTTAAATAAACGGTTTGATTCTAATTCTGTCAAGGAGAAAACATGTTGACATTTTGGAAGACATAGCTAAGACCAAGAACATCACTTTAGAACTTATACACACCCTGTGGTTATTACAGGCTAGAGCGAAATTCTTACAGATATCACTTCATTCCATGCCTCTTTCCAGCAATGGTCAATTCCCCAGTGATCTTTACATCACTAGTTTAATATCCTGGATATCGATACAAAAGTCCTAGATCCTCACTCCTGCCCAATTTATTCCACGAATAAACCTCTTAATCTTTTCACTTAAGGCAGGGCATGCTTAATATTCTCTTTGTTTCTGTATCAAAGGTTCACTTTAGTTAAGAGGCTATTAATTCATTCCTTTTTATTACAATAGGCACTGAGGATTAAGCTACTTTAAAATTATGCAACCATAAAAATTGACCTTCAAAGTACATTGAGCATTTATAGCCTTCTCATTTGTTGATAAGCAATGAAAATATGAATGGACTACTTGCTAGATGAACTGTAAGGCACAGGAGTGGTTTTTTAAAAAAATTTAATTCACCTTAAGTATCTCAGGTGTTACATTGTGTTGTAGTTGCAAAATTTTGCAGAATGAATAGGACAGCATTTTCAAGTATTTATCAAAGTTTCATTGTTTGGTGGCAACCAGATACACAATTGTTTTTATTATTTAAGAGGTGCCCTCTGCTATCTACCTGATGCTAATGTTTTCAAAATTTAGTGTTTAACCAACACAGCTGATCCATTTTTGTAAAAAACGGTATATAACATTATTTATAGTACCCCATATTATTTGGCTAGCTCAGATTGTCCTTAAATCAAGATTTTGTGTAGACTGGACTCAAAGGAATGGAACCATGGAGTCCTATAAATATTAAATGTCTCTTTTTTCTCCAAATACCCTTGAAGAATTGTTTAGGGAATAAGCGAAATTTCTCCCTGGCTCACTCCATCCCAATGAGATTTTACTGTCTATATTATCATCATGTCACATTTTAGTACTTGCAGTATAAAATAAGTTGCATTATAATCCTGAATATTGTACAAGGCAGTTCGATTTTTATAATTTCCTTAAGGAAAAAAAAAGATACATCAAACTACTTTTATGCAGAGGATGACACATATTTTATTCTCCATGATTGACATCTAAACAAGAATAAAACCAATGAAATGTGACTTTCCTTCCATGAGAAGATTGGACATCCAATGGGCAGTGACTTTCCTTCCATAAGAAAACTGGACATCCAATGGGCAGCATTTTACACGACAGCCTGAGACTTATTTTTCACATTTGGTTAACACGTCTTGGATCAAGCTGGTTCAATCACAAAGTGGATAATAAAATAGTTCTGTGAGATGGATGCCAGCAGTGCTGTCCGGAGCTGTCACAAGTTAAATATAAAAAGTCATCACTCTCCTAATCTATGGGGCTTTTCCTTTTTTGTAGCAAAGGTATGATTTGTGCTGGCACTTGTCCCTGTGCACTTTAATAGTTCCTTGTGGCTATGGTGTGTCATCAACATATACAAAATTATAAATGGGACAATAAATGCTGAGACCCCTCAATTTATAACACAAAGAATAGTACCAAGAGGCACGTGACAATTTTGTCCTACATGGATTGAGGGCTGTTTGAATTAATTTGCTATCAACATATGACAACCACTGTCGACCAACTGATTCATCGCAGCTCTGACAAGAAGCAGAGACTTGGGAGTGTTCAGGGAGGAGATATGCGAGGCCGACTTCAGGACGTTGAAATGGATTGCGTTAATTCTCTTTGAGAACTTGGAGAAAACAAGCAGAAATAATAGTTTGTTGATTTGCTGAATCATGTATGTGCAGGTGTTTGAAGAATTAATGTGAGTGTCCTTCACTGGCCTCAATACAAACACCTCTGTTTCCCTCTTCATTATCAGTTGTGTGTGTATGTGTGATCTTTAGTAAAAGCAGGATTTGAGAAAGAGAACAGTGAGAATATTTGTTAAATATGTCATGCCTGAGCACTGGGTTGGGCACTTAATAATTATATATAATTGTAGACAGAATCATGATCTTAGATCTTAATACTGTGTAGCCAAAATATAATCTCCAGAAGTTAATCAACATAAATAGAGAAGAGTGTCAATATTTTCTAGTCTGGGTGATTCTTTTGGAAATTGGCAAAGCAGGTTTAGTTTGTGGCCAGATGAAACCTAAACAAACCTTAATAAATATGTCTAATGTTTCATATCAAATTGTATTTAAACTGGACATGAATTATTGTTACCTGACTATGTTCACAAGATCTGTCTCACTGACCCAATATCAACTTTAGACATTTTTATTGAAAATACGTCAGGCGGGGGAAGTAGGAAGGAAGATGGAAGGAAATGAGGAACTGATTCATTAATGCCTATCATGTGTTTGTCCTACCTAATGTTCACATCACATCCACGTTTAATCTCTCTCTGTCTCTGTTTATGTCACTGTGGGTGGGGGTGGGGGGGTGTGTGTGCGTGTGTCTCCTCCCTCAGTCTCTCAACTGAAATTCTAAACTGGAATTTTACAGAGAGCTCTAAGAATATATATAAGATAGGAAAAAGGACAGACGATATTCAGTAAGTCATGTAGGCCTGACATTTTAGGTCTTCTCTGGCCAGGAAAATACCCATACACAAAAACTAAATAGGGGAATATATAGGTAGAGCACATTTGCCTTAGATTTACAAAGACAGCAATATGATCTTTTTGATTATTTCTTAATATTTTACATTTTAGGACCCCATCTCAAAATTTTTCTATTTTCTAATTATCTTACAAGTTTAGTGTTTTGCAGATATGAATGAAATGTATGTTGGCACTTGTATTATTTTGTTTTATTAATAGTAGTCCATGGATTTTGACTTCTCGTTTTGCTATGCTAAAATTGCAATGTTAGCATCTAATTATTTTACAGGTTCTTTGTTTTTATTCAAGCAAAATTTTTTATTAGCACATAACTAGATACGTATGACTACCTTTCTAAATATTTTTGTGCCTCTCCCTACTGAAATGAGTTAATTTGGGGAAAGACAAAGGAAATAACTATTTCAAAAGTTCATGGTATCATAAGAAAAGGGAATATATATTTATAGGAAAAAGCAAGCCAATTTAAAATAGAATAAAGGATGGGGTCAGCCCTGTGGCATAGTGGTTAATTTTGGCATTTTCCGTTTCGGTGGCCTGGGTTCACAGGTTTGGATCCTGGGGGTGGACCTACACCACTCATCAGCCACACTATGGTGGTGGCCCACGTATAAAGTAGAGGAAGATTGGCACAGATGTTAGCTCAGAGCTAATCTTCCTTAAGGAAAAAAAATGAGGAAGATTGGCGACAGATGTTAGCTCAGGGCTAATTATCCTCAGTGAAAAAAAAGAATAAAAGAATAGATGGCTCAACATTAATCAAGGAATCCTACCTGGAAGATGGTAGGATTATAATACTGAAAGGAACTGCCAGCTAAGTGTTCCTACTATATACATAAAAAGAGAAACATTTGACCTAAGTGCTAGAAGGGCAGAGATTATATCTTTGTATGCTTAGTATCTAAGGTCTTACCTAGGTGCTCAATAATTGTTGATTGTAGATGTCAAGGAAAAGAAAAACCTAAGTCAAGTGTTTCTCTCTCCATACCTAAGTATTCCTACTATACTAATACTTCAATTTAAACAGAAACCATAAGGAAAACCTTTACGGAGGGTAGATGGGAGTCACGGAACAGAATCATCAATGGGTGACTGTGTGTGTATGTCTTCATTTGCCTTCATGGTCTGGACTGAATGGGTACACAACTGGTTCTAACACCCCATAATAACGCTCTCCACTTAGGATTCAGGGTAGCTGAAACCTTGGGTTTAACATTGTTCTCCTTTCACAGGTATCTTAAAATGCAAGTAATCCCTGGAGGGACAAGGCAGGAAGTCACCATAACTCTTCTGAGAATGAGTTCACTAGTGCAGTCCTTATAAGGGGAATTTCTTTAGGAAATATGGTAAGAAATAAATACCTGGGACAAAAGAAGACTGGGAAGAAGAGAAATGAATGTGCATCATTAACAAAGATAAACTGCATTAACTTCACAAGGTCAAGTGGTATAAGTAGAGGAACAATTTAGTAAATGATGCATTTATTAAAAAATAAGGAATTCTGGATTTTCAGGATTCCAGTTTCCTCAGAAGTTTTAGATTCAAGAATGGTTAAAAGCTATTCCTTCTGGCTTATTTTTAATAGAAAATAGAAGTCTTTTTTAATGCCTTCCCAGGAATATGCTTGGGCTATAGCTTCTCTTTGAGGAGCGATATCTACCCCTCCCACCCTGCGGACAATATTATTTATGGATCTATCAGGGATTCATATTATAGATGATATTATAGATGTATTATTTATGGATCCATTTATGTTATTTATGGATACAAGGGTGCTTAGCCGAAAGGCATTCAACAGAGTTTTATTTTTTGGTTTTGATTTTGTCATTTTCATGCATATATAGCAGCTAACTTCCTTAGCTGTTGTCTTGGTCTCTACCAAAATCAGCCCTGCAGCCTCTCTTTGGTCGGCATTATATTCTGACTCTTTTGATCTCAATGATAAAGATATTGTGTAACACCAAGAGACAAAGATCAAAAGATTTTACTCTCCTTTATTCCCTATCAATTACAATTTCAAGTACTAACCAGGGCTTGACAAAGAACCATTAGACAAAGCATAATTAATGAAAAGAAAAAACAACCTTTCTCAACAAAAGACCTTCAGACATTTCATGATTTCTTAAAACAGGCAAGTAGACTCTGGCATACGTTGCTTCATCTGATAATTTTTATCCCATCTATTTCCCATAAAAAGAAAAACTTCTTACATGGTGTTTCTAAGGAACTTTAAGTCAAACATAGGGAATTTTCCTGAAAGTCTCTCCAAATACATGTGAAATAAGAAGTTTAATTAGATGGTATATAAGACTCCTTTAACTCTAAATATCCAAGGACTCTTACAATGCCATGTTATCTGGAACATTAGAAAGACCAGAATAATATTTTGCAAGAAAACACCAAAATGACTCATTTCCATTATTGTTTTCTAATGCTCATCAACTCCTCTCTCTCGCTATAATAAAAGTAAATTGACATCTTCTGATTTCCAATTCATATCCTATTCTGTATTATATGGTAAACCACCAAAATCAGATATTCTATTTTGCCAATTCTACAACTTGTAGCTCCAATGTCATTAGGCCCACATCTCTCTATCTCTATGTATGCCGTGTTTTCATTCTCCATTGTGCTTTCACGTATTCATTCAGCAAACACTGAGTGAAGCCCTACTGAGTGCCAGTTACTATTGTAGTCACTAGGAGTAAAAAGGATGAATACAACGGAGTTTCATCTTATTCACAGAAAAAAAAAAATGTCCTTGAAAATAAAAGAGGATCCAATGGATTTCCCAAATCCAAATGTGTATATTTAATTCTGAGACTGCACCCATGGATGAGATAATTCCATAATGCAAACAACAATGCCCTAGATTGGGAGACAACCTTTCCTGAATATTTGGGTAACTGCTAAATTTCCATCAGAAACATTATGTTTCTAAAAATCATAAAAGGCTCCTAAACATCCTGCACATTTTTAATAGGCCAGCTGAAGTCCTACCAAAACTCATATATCAGAGTTAGCTATTTGATGATTAAGAATTGGAAAGGATACCTCTTTACTGTGAAGCAGGTAATGCCATTTATCTGACAGTACAAATAATGGCCCAGCCGTTGAGTTGACTCAAATCGAAAGCTAGGTGCTGCCATACAAGCATCATCTGTGTGTTGGGCTGTAGAAAAGAAATAAAACCTAGTGATCAAAACACATGAATATTTTAGGCAGCTATCCGTGATGAGCTCTAAAATATGTTGTAACTGGGATGTCACTTGTGTTGTAACCATCAGCACTGGCCCCGGGCAGAAAAAGAAGCGAAGGTTCTAATGTCTTCCTTTTCCCCTCCAGATCCTTCTCTCTCTACAGCACTCCCCTCCCGACGAGTTGATCTCCATGTGGCCTTGCTATCAAGTCACACTTGAAGGCCCATCAACTGTGATAAAGCCGTGAAATTATTTTTCCCAGATGTTTTTGTACATGTAAACGGTACTTTTAAAAAATGAAAAATTCTAGGTGACAAAGAGAAGAATTTCTAATGTAGGAGAACGTTAGGTCTTGTGTAAACTTGTTGGGGAAAAAAATGAACCCCGTAATCCTACATGGAGGCTGCTATCCATTCTACATATTTTTCGGCCTTGCCTTTTGTGACCATAGATGAACAATATTTCCCTTCTTAACCTTTTTAAGCATCCACAAATTTGAGCGTGCCATTGTGTGTTAGCCGTGCATAGAAGAGCACCTCTCTTCTCGGTGTTGTCCATTATTACCATGCACCATGGTTACGCCCTTGCTTGGAGCCGCATAAATTTAATCTGGGGCAAGGCCATAATGAGGTTGTCTGCATTCCTCATTCTATCTTCTGTTTTTCAGGCTGCTGCAGCCTCTCTTATTGCCATGGTCTTATTCCAAAGAGTCTGTTAGGTGTTACTTCAAAAGGTAATGCAGTAGCCTGGATTTGTTCTCAGCACAGATGAAGCCTGAAGCTCTGCAAGGCACCCAGGCAAACTGACAATGAGACCTGAGCTCTGCACAGTGACTTCTCTCCTCTCCAAAGGTTCAGAGAGAAATGATGCTTTTCTAACATTGAGATCTAGGCAGCATGCCACTTACCTACAAGTCACTGAAATATAAAACACAGTTTCCCATGTTTCAGTTATTTCAAAATTCATATCTGATTCTACGAGAATGAAATTACTCCAATGGAAATAAGGCCCCAGTGAGCACTTGACAACTTAGGGTTTGCTTTTATCTATGTCTAGGCTCTAGTCACATTATTTTTTCCTGTTATCTTTATCAGAATGTCATCATCCTTAAGGCAAAAATATCATCAACTAAAATCTCACCATGCCCATACTTTGTACCTCTGAAAATTATTTTAAAATTGGCCTGTTAGTCTGTTTGTAAACACTTCTTAATTATTACCTGATCTTCTAAGTATCAGAAAATCTTTCACCATTATTGCACTTTTTTCTTGTTCTCTGGAAATCAAGCTACTTAGAAAATAAATTTTATTTTCCTTATTTATTGATGATTTTTTTAACTCAAATGTTTGAACTCAGCAATTCAAAGAAACCTGAGTGAAATACAAAATCCCTTTCTATGGTATTTCATACTTGTATAGTGGATGACTACTCCCTGCTAAATTTTGGTCAGTTAAATCAATCTACCACTTTGAAAGCCGTATGTACTATTGTCAGCAACTTCAGTATGCCCAAAGAAGAGGAAAAACTTATTTCTGATCATAGAGTCAGACCCTAGAGGGGGGAAGTGGAGAAGATCAATTTACTTTCTAATCTTAACATGAAAATAAATAAAACATTTCAAAAGTGTCTGTCTAATCTGGTGCCTCTTTCTTCTTAATGCACATAACATTCTGGCTGAATGTAATATTGGACTTATGTAACTTGTTCCTCTATGGAAAGGAAATGAGCCATTGAAACCTGTTCAACTGTAGGCATTATCTCTTTGCATTAACATTTTTATTTGAAATATACCTAATTATGGCTACTCAAAAACATCATACAAAACAAAACAAAAACCTAAAACAGCAGAGATATAGTATCTGAAAAATGCAGGCTAGAAGCAGAAAAATTTCAAAATTGAATATAGGATGACTTATTATTGCAACATTTCAAAACATTATGCAAATTTTCCATATTATATAATTCTCACCAATATTTTAAGAAGCTTATCCCCAGAACTTTTGCACTGCAGTCACAAGAAAAATATTAATTTAGATATCTATTTCCATATAAATCCATTAATGGAGTTGTAATCATTTATGTACTAAAATTATGAGGAAAATGTGAAGCACATTTAGCAGAAATGGAAACTTTTATTGCGTAAAATTAGAGGAAAGGATTTGCCTCTTCCTCTCTTCATGCAACAGGAACTGCAGTCTTAACAAGGGAGATGTTAATCAGTAACTGACAACATAGCCAGGCCCAATGATGAAAATGTAGACCCCGTGCAGACATCTGTGATCCTGCTGTCCAGCTAAATTAGATGAGCGACACACAAAACTGTTATGCTAAAATACATAAATCAGACTCAGTGCCCACTCAAGTTAATGTTAATAGACATCAAGCAGAATAATCAATCCATGTTAGAAGGGAATTGAGTCCTAAATATACACACATATGTCAAATCTGGCTTCAAAGAGCACAAGAAAGCAAAACAATGTGAGTCCAAATTCACGAACTAAATACTTTTAACAAGCTTTGCTAAAGAAGTGAGTTGAGAGTTTGTGTACAGTGTTCTAACATTTGTTTGTCTAATCCATATCCAAAACTCTTAACGTCTCTCTGGCTTTATGGGAAAGTCTTACCTAGACACATAGATCAAGGTTTTTGCTACTATATTTTAATTTTTATATTAATATAATAGCCTATACAATTTGATGACATGACAACAGAAATTCCTTTAATAGTGTGTAATATGGGAGGTCTTTTTTCAAGTATTTTATTGCTGTGAACCTACATAAACAACACAGTGTAAAATGGATTTGATATATTCAACTTGCATATGTGCTGAGGAAAAAGAATCACTATATAAGTCTCAGAAAGATATTGAAAGCCTGAGAACTGTAAAATTTACCTGCCCTAGAATATAAAGATGATTCTGCAACACCACACTTTATTATGGGGAAGCAACAGAAAGAGGCATTCAAGAGTAGCACTTCTAGAACCGGACTGCCTGGGTTCCAATACCAGCTCTATCACATGGTACACCTGTGACTTTGGGCAAATCACTTTATCTTTTGTGCCTCAGTTTCCTCAGCTATAAAATGGGATAACAGTAGTATCTGTCTCCTAGGGCTGCTTTCAGGCTCAAATCAGTTAATATTCGCAAACATAACAGTGCCTTGCATAGAGTAAGTGCTCCAAAAGTGTTTGCTAAATTAATGAACTAACAGTTAACTCATTACAATTATATTTTTCTAAAACTTAAATTTTTAAATAAGAAATATATATATATATATATATATATACATATATATATATATCTTAAAAGTTACAGATAGAAATATTCAGGTATTCCAAATATTTTTCAAAAAATGTATACACTAACCACGCCTGCCCCACTATTACTCCAGTTGAGGTAATTCTATAATTTACTATTATAGATGCTTTCCCCACATCTCTCTTGAAACCAGTTTATTCTTTTGTGAATACCTGCAGTTTGCACAAGATGTGTGTTTTCCAAACAGAATATTTATAATTAGGAAGAGAAGGCATTAAAATAAGTTGTAAAATTATTCTAAATATAGAGGAATATCTCTGCTTTGATTTCATAGAAAAAAGTTACAGCATGTGTATAGTGATTTTCAGAAGCCTATACTATAATTTAAAAAAATTTTAATTGATATATGTTTCCTCTTATTTTACCTGCATAATACATTGACAGTGAAATAACATGATGTTATTATCAGTATGGAAACAAGATCATCTAAAATGACAAAATCTGTTTTGAGATGAGAGCTTCTGTTTTTGACATTTTAGACTTCTCAACATTTTAATATCTTCTGTTTAACATGAAAAATATAATTAAAATAGAACTGAATATTTAAAACCAGGATCCATATTGCTACAAATTTCAGAATCATGATAATCATCCTTTTACAACCAGTACTGTGATGAAAAATGTTCAATTCATCTTTCTCATATACAAAATACCTTGAGACAACATCACATTGTTTTGAATAAGTTCACTATGTGTACTTCTTCAAATAAAGTTGACATGTGCAATGTGAGCTTGAACTTTTGGAAATTCTGTCTACCAGTATGACAGTCACAGCAATTACATAGCATGTTTTGGTTTAACACAAAAGAACCATTTAGGAAAAAATAGCTTAGTTTCAAACTAGTTGTAGAAAATGGAGAAAGAGAATTTTAGAATATTTTAGATTCTAAAATTTTAGAATCCTCCTATTTTAGAAAACAGGGTGGATGACCATGGAAAGAGAACAGCTTAACTGTACTTGTGGCGGACTGAGAAGAAACCAGTACTTTCCAGATCATGTGATGAGTGACTATTCACTGCTACTCATAACGTGCTACTCATAACCTGCTATGGCTGAAAGAACTCTTCAGAAGGAGTACCACAAAAGAAAAAAAGACACTCCCAGATACAACATGTAAGAAAAGGAATGAATGGAGGGATTATTTTTCTTTTAGACTTGACATTGTTGTCAAATTATACAAAGATTCTCAGAAAGATTGGACAAAAAGGCAGGGAAGTATATTGAATTTATACTTTTTTGGAACATAGAGCTTAGTATATATAAATACCTTTTTGTTTGTGTTGTCTGAATAATTATAAATTTTATTAATGATTCTTATAAAGTCAACTGTTAATTCCTTTTTGGGTGTGTATGATGAGATCTACTGTCTTAGCAACCCTCAAATACGCAATACAGTATTATTAACTATAGTCACCATGTTGTATGTTACATCTCAGCGAGTTACTTATTTTATAACTGGAAGTTTGTACCTTTGACTCCCTTATTCATTTAATCCACCGCCACCCCTGCCTCTAGCAACCACCAATCTGTTCTCTGAATATATGAGCTTTTTTTTTCTTTTTTAGATTCCACATATAAGTGAGATCCTATAGTATTTGTCTTTGTTTATCTGACTTATTTCACTTAGTATAATACCCTCAAGGTCCATCCATGTGGTTGCAAATGGCAAGATTTCCTTCTTTTTTATGGCTAAATAATAGTCCATTGTGTGTGTGTTTGTGTATATGTATATATATCACATTTTCTTTATCCATTCATCCATTGATGGACATTTAGGTCATTCCCATATCTTGGCTATTGTAAATAATGCTGCAATGAACATGGGGTATGTATATCTTTTCAAGTTAGTGTTTTTGTTTTCTTCGGATAAATGCCCAGAAATGGAAATGCTGGATCACATTGTAGTTCTATTTTTTATTTTTTGAGAAACTTCTTGAAATTTTAATTTCACCATATCACATCTATAAAAAATCTTATACTCAAAGGAAATTTAAACATTATAACAACCAAATATTAAAATTTATATGAATACATGAAAAGAGATTAAGAAAATGCAAATGTTTATCAATCTTCACCACTCTACTAGATAGAGGTGTGGTATTATCCACAATGTAAAGTGGTAAACAATGAAATTTTCCATCTGATTAAGAGATCACAGTTTGACTGGTTTGTAAATATGTGTTGAAAGAAGAATGAATGAATGAATCCCCTTTTGAACAAGGCCCACATGCCACTGGATTCGGTGCCTTCCCTCTGATGGCCTCTTTTAGTTGAGTAAATAGGTCTCCAGAACAAGAGCAGCAGTGTCACCTTGACAAAACAGAGTTCAAGCTCTCAGGAAGAGTAGAGGAGCTTGGGGGAGCTATACAATGGTTGGAGTAAGTCATTTTTCTGAACATTTTCCTGAACACATTTATAATTTCTGTGATATAGGAAACAGAAATATATTAACATCCTGTTTATCCTTTAAGTCTACACATTTCACTGAGATGTACACTGTACATTCCACAGGGGAGTCTAACAAATTCTCAAAGCCAAACACAGCCATGCAATCATTATCTCCCTTCATGGGTGGTTTTATAGGATATTTTTTATACTCAACTTTTTCCCACTCTTTTGTGTTCCTAATTCCAAATTAGCACTACATTTTCGTTTAAGTTTCTTATCTAAACAACCAGTATTACTCCTGCCTCTTCTCTGTTTGGCTCATTGGGATCCCCAATAGTGAAATGTCAATGGAAGAATACAGGGCTCGGCATCTGCATAAAAGGCTCTAATGAGACACATAATCTGACCTTGAATCAGTCATTCAACCTCTTTCTTCTCTACTTTAATTGCTATAACTGACAAGAAAGTGAAGCACCAGGCTTTATCTCTTTAACTTGAAGATCAAAATAATAATAATAAGGAGCCAGCCTGGTGGCGTAGTGGTTAAGTTCGTGTGCTCTGCTTCGGCGGCCCCAGTTCGAAGGTTCAAATCCCGGATGCTGACCGAGGCACCACTCATCAAACCATGCTGCGGCATTATCCCACATGCAAAATGGAGGGAGATGGGCACAGGTGTTAGCTCAGGGCCAGTCTTCCTGACATACACACAAATAATAATACAATAATAATAAAAAGTTATTAAGTAACAAGGTATATAGAAGAAAACTACTTTAAAATGCATTATATTTACAACTAATTACAGATCATTTGATAAACATAAACAATTAATAAGGAAGCCAAATGGTCTCTTTAACTTAAACTCAAAAGATTAAAAGGCATTGTCAAAAGTTAAATCATGAGACAAATGATCATATATCTTCTGACTATAGTCTACTTGATTTGTTTGAAAGAACTAAGATAAATAAGCAGTTAGGTCTTAATTTAGGGGCTATTTATTATTTCAAATGGGCAGCAACGTCTCAAATTGTAAGTACTTTTTTGTTTTGCTCTTCATACAAAGAGAGAACAGATGAATTTCTGCCTGTGTCCATTTCAATCTATTTTCTTTTGTTACTAGAATTGTTATATTCCAAGGCAGTTCTCAGGCACAAGAAGCTGTAGCTGTAACAGGAAATTAAACACAGCAATTAACCCAAGGCTACTCATAATTGATAGCATAAAGACGCATTCTTGCAGCATCAGTAATTAAAAAACAAACCCATAAACAAAATGTAAATAAACACAAGCCAAAAATTCCCATTACATTATAGCCTAACAGTAAAATGATGCTATTTTACAAAAACATGTGTTACTGGTTATTCTGGAACACTATAAATCCAAGTTTACTCATCAACTAACCCTCACCTGGCAGCACAAGTTTCTAACATTTAGTATCATCTTATCATACATTTCCATTGCAGCAAATTGCTGTCAAAAATTTCAAGAAGCTACTCAAGGTCATGGAGGTTAAATTGTATCATAGCTCCTTTCAATTAATCTCAAATTTTAAGATGGCAGATAAGACGGTTTTAAGGTGCTGGCAGTTTATTTTTTGCTGACAGTCTCCTGCAGATAAACTTGGGATAGGTTGGGTTGTGGGGAAATGATACTCTCTCATATCATTGAAAATCCTTCAAGAACTTAAAACCAATAATACAAACCAACTGATTGGGGTAGCTGTTTATTTAATGTATACTGACTGCCTTTCCTCTCTCCTCCCTAGTTGGTATATGTCATTTAAGGGATGAATACTTAATATTATTCTACTTTCCTTCCTAAAAAAATTAGTATTTTTTTAAATCTAATATTTTTAAATAAAGAAAGTTGATTTGTCATAACAAGCCATCACTGGAATCAATGATTGGGAATCAGCTGATTTCCTCTCAACGAAAAATTAACTGATGCATAATATTTGCTGTTCTTGTTATTTGCTGCATAGAAAGGAACTGGTCACTTGTTTTTAAGTTAAATTGTATAAACCCAAACTTGAGCATGAGTTTGCATCAGAGAAATTCATTTTGCCTCTATTTGCCCATTTAAAAAGAAATATATGGGGGGGGGGGGCGCCCGGTGGGGCAGCGGTTTAGTCCGCGCTTGGCAGCCCGGGGTTCGCGGGTTCAGATCCCGGCGCCTGCCGACGCACTGCTTGTCAGCCACGCTGTGGCAGCGTCCCATATAAAGTAGAGGAAGATGGGCACGGATGTTAGCCCAGGGCCAGTCTTCCTCAGCAAAAAGAGGAGGATTAGCAACGGATGTTAGCTCAGGGCTGGTCTTCCTCACAAAAAAAAAAAAAGAAATATATGGCTTTTAAGGGGAAAAATGTTTATTCATAAAATTCATAATCACATTTAGTGGAGTTTACACATGCCATGCTATTGCTTTATTATCAATACAATATGATCTATCCTAAAGAAAAAAAACCTTCAGAATCACAGTGAATTGATTTGCTTAGCTTAGAAAGTTTACGACAGTGTAAATCTCTGACATTTCTTCCTGTTTGTACTGAGTGCTGTTTCCTTAGAACTAAAACTTAAATAAACATTTCTGCCAGAGTGATTTCACAGAGTATTATGCTATGTTGTAATAGTCAACAGAAGCAACTGTTAAAATATCAAGTACAGTATCTGGAAGTTCTGAATTGCATATTAAGGGGTTTGTACGCCATTGGTGAAATAGAGATTTATGATACCTAACTCCAGTGAGCTTCAGTGTAAGTTAGACCTGGCAATTCACAGTACATGAGGGATGGAGGAATGCATGGGTGGATGGATGGATGGACCATGAATATCACTGCTCTATTGACTACAAAGTACTACCTTGATTCTAGTAAGTCAAAGTAATTAGAATAGTAATAACACAATGGGAGACTAGACAGAGAGTATTAATAGTTAAAAAAATTATCTCCATGTCAGCTCAGATACTAATATATACATCAACACAGGACACATTAAAAGCACCAGAATATCTAAAAAAGCCCAAAGGGGCAAACCAGGAAAATAGTATGCAATCCTAGTTACACAGAACTACTTAATTTCTACCTCTAACTCTTCAAAGAGGAAAATATGCTATATTCATGCACAATGCAGTAGTATCTACACCTTGGCTTTTTAAAAAACTGAGTAATCAGAAATAATTCAATTCATAAAAACCACTGATACAAATTCAATCTCAGCCTAATATGGTATTAGAATAATATCAACATAAATAATAGCTTCTGTATAGTGGGTAACAATGATAGGTAATTTCATTTTAATTAAATGTCAGTATGAAAATTCTATTCATATTTATCAGGCTAACTATGCAGAGCATGTGGAAAAAGAACCCAAACAGCTGTTTGAGTGTGGTATTTTCATTCAGAGATATTGTACCTGCTGTCATTCTGATTAGTGTTTACTCATTTTACCATTAAAAATACCAAGTTTAATTTTTGACATACTGTGTAGCATTATTGATATGATATAAGATAATCATAGAGAAACCCACTTTGCACAATCATTACCCAATGACATATTTGCCCTAGTACTATGTCACAATTCCATGTCAAATAGCAGCCAAGAAATTTCTTTGAATTTAGTTCAGATTGTCAAATTATAGTTCCCCTTTATTAGTAGAAGTCTGATTCAGAATCAGAGTGAAGATCAGAAGCCCCAGAAAATGGCTTTGAGTTCTGGTTGCTGCAGTTAGGACCACTGGCCTCTAAGATACCTTGTTGCAAATTAGAAATGCACCCCAGTGCTCTTGGGGAGCAAGCTTCTGCTCCATTTCAGCTCACATACTCCCTGAGCTAAGATTCCTTCTTCAGGGCACAATCTACAGAAACATACATGGCAGCCCTGAGAGCACTGGTTAGAGCAAATCACACAGTCTGGAGAACCAGAAAAATCCCCTACAATGGTCATCGCGAAAGTTAAAATGGGAACTATCTCTAAGATTTCAACAATCAAAGAGAGATATCTTAACATCATCTTAACCACAATGCCCTCAGTCATTTCCAGTGATGGCAAAGGTGTTTCTTCTCACCATCTAGTTCTCTAACCTGTCTCAGTATTTAAAATTAAGCCCAATATTGATATTGGGTGTGAAAAGTAGTCTGGTGTTTTGTATTTAGTTTATTTTTTTTTTAAAGTTGAGGGAGGGTGTATGATTTGAGACTGGCAAATTGCTTATAACTATTATTCTCTCAGTTATTTTATGCTTGAAAATAAAGAGATTTAAAGACGGTGCCTAAGTTTATCCTTTTCTTTCCTGATTGCACATCCCTCCTGATTTTCTCAAACCCCTTGTGTATTCCCACTCGTGCCTCCCATAACCACCCCCCACACACACACAGGTCCTACCTCTGAATCCCCGATAGCATTATTTCAGTGCCTATTATTTTGTGTACTTTCCTATTTCTACCCTTTGAAGCTGGAACTCTTAAGGGCAAGACCAGCCCACAGTAACAACAGTGTTTGCTATACTATAGAAAATTGGTTAACTCTTGTTGAATAATAAATTTACCACAAAGGTCATATCTATATGCGGAAGGGGAACTTTTTCACCTGTTTGAACATGAAATGTGTCTACAGAGATAAATTTCGAGTAACAGAAATAGAGTACAAGGCTATATAACAGCAAAGTAATAACGGCAATAATAATGAAAAATAATAATAATAAGATGATGATGATGATAAAGAGCTCCATATCCATGGTCTTTAGGGTGGGGACTGTATGGTTTGCTCCACATTTTATCCTCAGCCCATCACTCAGGACTCAGGAGGCAGGATGTCATATTGTTTCAGACTTCTGATTCCAGTGTCAAACTGCCTTTTCAAGTCCCACCTCCAGCACTTAGTAGCTATGCAATATTGAGCAAATTACTTAGCTTCTTTGTTTCTCATTTTCCCCTTCCATAAATTTTGGAGAATAATCTACCTCCAAGGCTCCTTGTGAAGATTAAATGAGTTAACATACGTAAGGTGCTTAATAGTATGTATATAAATATGGAATATGATAGATTCTATATGTGTTAGCTATTAATATTTCTGCCATATACTAGGCACTCAAGATTTTTTGAATAAGTCAATAAGTGAACGAATGAACACATACATAAACCAGATGGATACAGAAGTTGAGACTGCCAAAATGCTTTAAAATCACCTATAGATGACAACAAAACAAACATCTGTTATTTGAGACTGAAAAGGGGTTGGGTATTTTTTATTTTAAATCCTTCTATTTTGTCATGTAGCAAAAAATTCTATAATATGCCTTAAAAATCTTTGCTTTACAGAAAACATTTGTCCAGCCATTTCATCGTTAATTACACCTTTAGTTGTACCCTAGATATTATCCAACTACCACTATAACCACTTCAGACCTACCCAGGACAATGTTCTTCTATCCTTGAGGAAAATAGGCTCCCATCCGTTTATCAGGAAAAGTGAAAGAACAGCTGTTCCATTGCCAATCCCTGAGTGCTTGCCCAAAATGGATACTGCTGGGAATGAGCATGCAGATGGGACCCGACTGAACCATAATCATTCCTCTTTCTTCAGGTGAGAAGAGGTTTACCATGAACCTTCATCACAACACCACACCAATTTCTTAGCTACTTCCACACCCAGCATACAGGCCATACCCACCTGTGTTCATGCTTGTTCCTTCTGGAAGCTCTTAGCACTTCTATGAATATATACACGTATTTAGTTTGAGATCACCCACAGAACTTTGGACATTTGTAGGCATTCAATCAGTGTTGTTAAATGACACCAAGTAGATCTTCTGATTGGAAAGAAGACAATATTCTATAAAAAGGGAATATGGAAGAAATCACTTTTTTTTCCATTCCCAAATTAATCCTGAGTCAATTTTACTGTCTCTCAAATTAAGCTGCATAGAGTCCAATAGATTTCAGAAATGTCATTAACATGTACTACATCTGTCTCAATTGCATTAATTGTATATAATATTAACTTTGATTTTGCTGATCTGAAATGTTGGGGTCTTCTATTATCTTAAGGAAATGTTACCACCGAAGTGTAGCCTCTTAACTTTTATAAAGAGTGAATGTAATTGTTGTCTGAAATAGCATGTCTGTAAAATTCAAGTTGGAGATCAGCATCTGTCATGGTGAACAATAAACACTTTGGATTTGGATACAAGCACAACAGTCTCTGTAGATCAACTTTCAATGATTTCTATAAACACTATAAAACCTATAATACAATATATTTCCCTTTTTGTCTCAGCTGTCAGAAAACTCAGAACTAAGACCAGTGTGCAAGGATAACAACATCCCTGCAGAGTCCTAATGGTATATATTTCTTCTGCTGTCTTTCTATAGTGTCTATTTTAATTTTTTTCTTAATATCTTATGATGTGATATGTGCAACTTAGAAGTTTCTAAACTCTGTCTTGAAGCAGGTAAGTATAACTTTTAAATAAGTAAATTCATTGTTTTTTGATAACTTGAAATTATATGGCCAGCCTAAAAGACTCTGATTATTTTTCTCCATAAAAATCAACCAGCCGTACCATTTCTAACATTTTAAAAGATAACATTTTTATACAATATGAGACCCTCAAGTTGGTCTGTTTTTAGCAAGATGTTTTTAAATTTTAATGTAGTGGAACTCTCAAAATTATATCTGTTTAGTTTAACGTTCTCTCTCTTAATGCTTCAAGCATAGGTTGTATTATTTATCCAGCAGGAGCAATTTCTCATTGGTTAAACTCACAAAATTTGCTTTCATTTCACAGCATAAGATGTATGCAATATTTATTCACTAATCCTTAGATCCTTCAATAATAAATTAAGGACACTTGATTTAAGTTTACAGATGAAACATAACGCTTTTCTTTCATTACTGTTTTACCAGTAACATCTTATTTTTTATTCCCTACATATGGATTTTTATAGATTCTTTCTTCTTTAATTATAGACACATAGCTTTATATAAAAGCTTATTTTACTCCCAGCCAAAATTACTCCAAGTTCTCCTGACTTCATTCCTTGATAACTTCAGAGGCTTCTAGTCAACTTTTCGAAAAGAGTCTCTCTAACATAACACAACTGATTAAACTTCCCCAAACCAGCTTATATTACTTCCATGCTCCAAAATATATAATATAAATATAAATATATAACCTAATGGCTTCTTCTGACCTGTCATATTGAGCTAAAATTCCTCTGAAGTTCAAGGTCTGCCATATCCTAGACCCTTTCTTCAGACCTAATCATATTTCCTGCCATCACAGACTTACACCTACCTTGAATTCTCATCAGGTAGCAACCTCTCTCTCCCCAAGTTGTGCCACGTTAATTCCTACATTTATACACACTCTACCTCATGTCTGAACTAAGATTCTTACTTCCTTCTACCTGTATAAAATCCACACATTCTTTAAGGTTTAATTTAAATTTTATTCCCTCAATACTTGGGGACTATATTCCCCATTGGGACTTTAGATTCCCATTGGTTTTGGGATTTTGTTTTATTATTTAACAATAACATTGATAATAGTAGCTACCATATATGTGCACCAAAGACTGTGCTAAGCACACTATGTGCACTATTTCTTTTAATATTCACACTAAAATTTTGAAGTAGAAGATATTAGCGTCCATATTCTACAGGCACTACAAGTAAAAGAAATCTGCCTGAGCTCAAATGGAAGAGCTGAGATGCAAATCTGTGTCATGCTGGCACTCAAGGCCAATCTCTTACACCTTCAAAGGGATAAACACACCATTCTTCCTGACTAGCTCCCACCACCATTTGTCTCATGTCTTCCACCTGGACTGTTGGATCAGAACTGTCCAAGAGCAGAAATGTCCAACCTACTGCCTTCAGTGTTGACCATGCATTTAAAAACATAGTTTTGACACAGCCACTGCAGATCAAATATTCAAGCAGATTTTGTGAGAAATAAATGGATGAAATAAGGAAAAACAAAGCAAAACTATACTTCAAATAACTTGATAATCTTAGGTCTGGACAGAAACTCAAGTAATCTTAAAGCACCCAGCCCCTCAGAAATTTAGGTAAACCTGACTTGAGACCCCACAATCACCCTCAATTTTACAGATTACACATATCAACTATAGAACTTTTCCTGAATTTTGGAGGAGGTAGGCAGTGGGGTGATTTACTTTCTAACGATGTCTTCTGTTTCCTGAGCTAAGCTGCTGTATATTCTCTTTCTGTGTTTGAGTGTCTCACCTTCTGTAAGAAAATCCCTTATTGCAAGCGTCTGTGAACAGCCGAGACCTTCCGAAGATTTGTGAAGAGAGAAAGAGCAGTGACTCAATAACAGCAAGGCCAACGCAGTCAACTGGCAAATAGTGACTCTTCGCTAAGTCCCAGACTCTATCTTTCCTCCATCCTCTCTCCCTCTATCTTCTGCTTACAGCAGCAAAACCAACCATTTCCTCTCCTTACTGCGTGAAAAAAGCATCCCTTCCTTTGGTATGTGGATGACCACGTCTTTGTCCACACATCTCATCTCTTATATGAAGTGGTAAGAGGCTTATTATGGTGTCTCCCCAAACAAAATAAATTTCTTTGTACTAGCAGCTAATATATTAAATTTCTCAGCACTTGTGTGTGTGTGGATGTGTGCACACGCTTACATTAACGTTTTTAGGGAATGTGTCAGTAGCATTCAGCCTGGAAAAGCAGATACCAAATACAGCTTTCCCTAGGCCTACAGCACAGAGAATGTGTTTATTCTAGTTATGCTTATGAGTGAAGAACTACAAATAATTTAACTATTAGAAAAACCTAAGAGCTATCAATTCTGTATAGTAAACATTTCAAAGAGGAGCATATAAAGGTGATAACTGTCTGATGGTTATTACCTAAACGGAACCCATGTAATATCTACTGAAACGTTTACATTTTTTTCTACATCATCTACCCATTATTTTCTCCTTTTTCCAGAATTTGTTCTACCTTTATTGTCTGCTTATTTATCTGTTTTCATCATTGGCCTTACCTTTCTCATTTTTATTTCCTGGGTTTTTGTGATTTTACCTATTTTGGTTAATCATCTATTTTTCTCCCTTTTTTCTTCCTGTTTCTAGTCTCCCAAAATGGCTATAAAATGAAATTAAAATATATACCTAACATTACATTGAAGATGATTAGTTCAATAAAACTTTATGTCCTTGATATTAATATTTTAAAAGTTAGAAAAGACATTTATAAGACATCCGCACATACAGAATCTGGATATAGATGGATCTCACTGATGGATCAATGATCCTTAATTTAAAATGTTTTTCTCTGTATCAATACATATGAGTATTGAGAAATGTTACAGTGAACATGTGATGTAAATAGGATATGGACAGTCAAAAAAATGGATTAACAGTCTGAGAATTGAAACAGTTTTACTTCTTGGTTTTTATTATATTTTAAAAAGTAATATAGAAGAAAGGTTATTTCTATTAATAATAGAATAATATTCTAGGAATATATAGAAAGAAATAAAATAGGTGCTAATATATGACTTACTCTTTATCTAAAAGAACTCAGGATTTTGCTGATCTATTTTCTATAAATACTTAGAACCTTTATGTTTTGACAAACTGAACTTTAAACTTTCATATACATAATTTTTGCACTTCAGCTGTGCACTTTTTGATCTCACCAAGATCTTGGTTCTTTAAATTTAGGTGACAGGATGACAAAGAGCCATTATTTGCGGCTTTACTATCTACACTAAAATATGTGGCCAAATTAATTTGTATTGTTTGTGTCATTAATGGATGCCGGGTTAGTTACCAGGGAAAGCAACATTATGTGGTATAATGGGGTGTGGGCAGCCGTGCAGGCTCCAAATTTATCAGACAGCACATCCCCTCAACATTATTACAGCTGATTAGGAACGCCATCTCCTGAAGTTGACTTCTGAAATCAGAAGAGCAGGAGAGCACTGTAAGTACTCAAGAAAAAGATTTTGCTTTGCTCCATTAAACATTCTCTAGCAAACAAAAGTTAAATAAGGCAAAATGAAACAGTTCACATAAGATAATTTTTCATGTTTTATGAAAAATTTGTTTCTATTTTCAGGACAATAATTCTAAGCTTTCTGGAATGGGAACAATTAAGTTAGGACTACAAGACTCATCTGACTCGTATCTGAAAAAAAATAGAGAAAATTTTATTGTCTTTATTTTTGAGAGGTGAGAAAATCTATAGAAAATGACTTTTCCTGGATTTGCAGAAAAACGTATTTTAATGGGTGAATGGGAGGCAAAATATCTACTTAGATTATTACAGTTTTTATGTTATTACATCTCTAAAAAAACTGAATACTCTGTGAGAACAATTCTCAACCTGAGTTTGAGAATGGTTCTTATGTACAAAAACATGACTTTATGGATGTTGTTACAAAGATTAGCGAGCCTAGAAAACCAGAAAAATAAAAATCCCACACCCACATGTTTTTGTAGAAAAAATGTTTTTGTTTTTGCAACCTCTAACCCACAAAACTATTTTTTCCTCCTCTCTCCCTGAGGCTGGAAGAACAAATAATGGTACTGAATTTTACACCACTTTGTCATATTCATCTTGATATCTTTAGCACAGGGACTGACCCATGGTAGATGGTCCATAAATATTTGTTGGCTGAAATGGAGGGGCTATGACTATTTCATTAATTTTTAGATATAAAGCATGACTTTCTGTGTCTGTTACTTAAATTTGAAATTACTTAACTAAAAAAGTAATTAAACCAATTATTTTCATCTTGATGATAATTTAGTATTTGTGGGTAAAAAAATGAAAGAAAAATTAGAATATCATTTTATAATTTGATTGATTAATAGCTACAAGTAGCAAATACTCTCTCAATAAAAGTTTCTTTCAGGTAGGAAAACTCTTCTTTTGGCAAACAAAAATTAAGCTACTATTTTAATAACTATGAGTCCCAAAATTGTACCTACAGACAAGATTAATGTATCACATCTCAATATGATTGATAACATTTTGAAATTAATTCAAAACATGGAGAATTAGGTAGATTATTAAATGGTGAGTACTTCAACCCTAAGTGAGTTTAATTCTCTAAGGTTCAGGCTTTGTTCCTGGATGTTAATCTAAAGATAAAAGTGTCAACTGATGAGTGTAAGATAACTTTAATCAATCATAACTTAACCAAAGACATAATAAGTGAAAGTATTATCTCAGTTACATAAGGAATATATTGTGAGGAGACTGTGTTTACAGGACATTGACAAGTATGTCAGACAAACACCTCTGCTATATAAACCCTGTTTATATAACACAGGGTTTCCATAAGCAAGAAGCTGTTTGGAGATGGACCAGCTGGCATTGGCCTAGTACATGATCCTTCCCTCTGAAGGTGAGGTTAGTCTGTTAGTGACCTCTCCTCCACCACGTCACATTTCCCAGAGGGCAGGGGCCAGATATCCTCCCATAGCATTCATCCTTAGCATAGTCAGGCCCAAGTAGGCTCTCAGTAAGTTATTTGACTTCCTTGGTTCTGGGTACACTGTGAAGCTTTGAATTCTTAAGGACGCTTAAGATGAATGACTAAATGTTTAATTTAATTTTGCTTAAGCCACTAGATTTACAAAGCCATTAACCTATATTTGAAAAGCACTTCTCCATTTTGTGATTTTGTGGAATCGTCAGTCAGCTCTAATCACTAGCCAGAAGGGAAGCCCAGTTCAGAAAGAATGGGAGTGAAGATGAATTCCTTATAGGGCTGATTTCTCTCTCTCATCAAGTGAGTTGTGAAAATATTTCTAAAAGCTGAATCAGTGATCCTTCCTAGGACAACTTTTCAGTTGCTATATGTAGAAAAAAAATTTTTTTCCAGTAACTTTATTGAGATTGTAATGGTTTATAACATTGTGTAATTTCGGGTGTACATTATTGTTTACCAATTTCTAAGTAGACTTCATTGTGGTCACCCCAAGTAGTCTAATTATTGTCTGTCACTGTACATACGTGTCCCTTTACCCCTTTCACTAACCCCTCCCACCCCCCTTCCACTCTGGTAACCACTAATCTGTTCTCTCTGTCCATGTGTTAGTTTATCTTCCACATATGAGTGAAATCATGCAGTATTTGTCTTTCCCTGTCTGGCTTGTTTCACCTAACATCATACCCTCAAGGTCCATCCATGTTGTTGCAAATGGGAAGATTTTTGTCCTTTTTATGGCTGAGTAATATTCCATTGTGTATATACATATATATACACATACACACACCACATCTTTATCCAATTATCACTTGATGGGTACTATATGTAGAAATTTTGAAAGGCCTTTTTTTTTTCCAATGAGGTGAGAAGTTTCTTTAAAAAAACAAAACAAAACTTTTACATTTGAAAGCTCACTACAGTGCTTTTTTCTTTTTGTCTTTTTAATTCTTTTGAAATTATATATTATTTTTTCCTTCAATATTTGAGAGAATATTAGCAGTATTGTTTTTCAAATTAGAGAACTCAGAGGAATAAAAACCAGCAAACAGCAAGTCAAATCAAACATAAAAGAACAGTACAAAATAAAATGATAGCATCAAAATCCATATACCTATATTTGACAAAATTCTAGAGGAGATTGATAGGATAGATTAAACGTTCCTTTCTCCTAATGGAAAATTCATGGCCAGAAGTAAATTGTACTAGTGTACTTAGTTACTAAACGTTGATAGATAATTATAATACACCATTTCCAAAAGCATACCTCCATTATGAAGAGATTTGTCATTAGATATTTTGAATTATAGGTATTTTCATGGCATTAGCCAGCTCTGGACTTGAGCTAATCAATAAATAATTATAGGTGCCTAGGTCAAATTAACAAGCATATAGAATGATTTCCATTTTCATTAAGAGGGATAAAGGATAAGAGAATTCAGTCAGGTCTAAAACTGAACAATTTCAAAAAAGAAAAAAAGAAAGAAAGAAAACCTGACAGAGTTTTCACCGTGTATAGTCTCATAAGCCTAAAATTTTCTCCTGTGAATCCCTTTGTTCAAGGTATTATAAATCTTAAAATGCAGTGATTGTGCTGGTCATTTACGTATTAATTATTTTCATTGTTTCAATTGAACACAATTGTATTGACTTTTTAAAAATTATAGGTATTAGTTCCTTTTTGTAATGAGAAAATAATCTCAATGTTTTTACATATTCTGTCTACCTTTACACATTATGCAGAGACCTTAATGCCAAACACTCAGCCAGGTGCTAAGATTTGATACTGCCCCTGCCTTCAACTCTTGATTGGCAGGGATCAGCAAACTTTTTCTATAAAGGTCCAAGAAGCAAATATTTTAGGCTTTGCTGGCCACATACGGTCTCTATGGCAACCACTCAACTTTCTCAAAGCAGCGTAGACAATACATAACCGGGCATGGCTACATTCCAATAAAACTCTATGGACATTAAAACAGGCATTTCATAGTTTCATATGTCACAAAATATTATGCTCCTTTTATTTTTTAAAACTATTTAAAAGCATTTTTAGCTAAGAGTTGTACAAAAACAGCACCGAGTTGAATTTAACCTTTGGGCTGTAATTTGCTGACCCTTGGTTCATAGCATTAAAAAAAGGAAAGTTTTTCTTACATGATTTATGTTTCTACATAATATTCCCCTATCCTCTGAAGTCTCATAGACCTCTCTCTTAGAAAAATTTTAAGGATTTATTGTCAAGTTTTTATTTCACAGAAAGATATTCATCACTTGCCATCTTAGTATACTTGGCTCCCAACTGATGTAACTGAGACTAGGAAATGGAAAAAAGCAGAATAAAATGAAACATTTTGTAGTTGGCAAGGGAACCCTACTGTAATTTCTGCTGCCACCGTTTGAAAAAGGAGTATGACAGTATAAGAAAAACAGTCTTCAAAGCTAAGGCAACCAACATGTATCAATAAAACAAATCTCAGCCATTTCGAGCAATGCTTTGCTACCCAGTGACAATACTCTTGGCACTGATTCTGCAATTAAGATATTTGAGAACAACATAGGGATGCTATATGTTGGAACTTAAATGAACCATTAAACTCACATCAGTGGTCTAAACTTCTTATGTGATACACGAAGAAATCTGAGGCTCAGAGTATTTAAGCAGCTTGCCCAAGAGCACACAGGTAGTTCCAAACCCAGTATTTTTCTGATTCCAAAATAAATGCTCTTTCCCTTATAAACTGACTCCAAGTATGGGGATACACATATTTTCTCAGAAGGAAGTAGAAAACTAAGCATCTTAGCCCTAGTTCACAAGTAATTAGTGACAATTTAATTGGAATTTAAATTGTTTTCACTGCATTAATACATAATTAACACCAATACAGAAACGGCTTTGCTCTGCTTGAGAACCATGCATTAGCAGATAAGCTTTCCACAGAACCAGCTTCACAAGGGGTAGTGCCCTGCATAAGTACTTAGTTCTATCAGTATGGAAGTACGAGATTTATTTGCTCTTGTGCCTGAAATGAGGGAAGCATTTGCGGTACTTGAGTTTAAGATGGGATCCATGTTCAAGTTGGAGAACTGAACAAGATGACATCTAAGGTTCATTGCAATGGTGCTGCTTCTGTAAATGGAGCCACAAAAAAACACTCCCCCTAAAACACACTTTCTCTCCTCGCCTTAAACATATAAATTAGGATACATACATAATTACTAGCTATTACAGCTTAAATATTTTAAGCTTTTCATTCATACAAAGAATA
This sequence comes from Tapirus indicus, assembly GCA_031878705.1. Lineage (NCBI taxonomy): Eukaryota > Metazoa > Chordata > Mammalia > Perissodactyla > Tapiridae > Tapirus > Tapirus indicus. The sequence goes on along the minus strand of CM062917.1, from coordinate 161,632,238 downwards.
AAATAAAATTCTTATTGGTCTTGTCTTATTCTACTGGTAACTGTCCAAATTTATGGTATAAAAAAGTATTCATTTATTTGTTTAAATTATAATATCAAGTGAGCATGAGAGAAAAAAATAGTAGCAGTTCCATGTTTTATTGCCAAACACAAAATAAATATTAGAGATATTGACAAAATGAAATTGGTATTTTTGTTTCAGAATATTTGACACACAAAAAAGTATGTTGTCCTAAGGAGTCATCTCACTTTCATATGTTTCTGCTCTGGAAGACAGAATGAGTTAATTTCCTGTAATGAAAATTTTTTTTAATAAAACAGATTGCAGGTGTGAAATTTGCCTTTTCCTATTAAAAGAGTAAATAAAAATAAAGACAAATTTTAAATATGACTTGGAATAGAAATGTGCTCTTCCTGAAGGCCCCAAACACTCACCGAATACTGAGTATTTATGCAGGCAGCACGACTTAATTTGATTTGTACCTGTTGATTTTCCACTACTCTGGCAAACAACGAAAATTAGTAAGGACAGACTTATTTATACTTTTCATAATTTCACTAAAGATTTTAAAAGAAAATAACGAATCAAGGCAGAAAAATGTATTAAGGATGAGGGAAAATTCAACATAGTCAATATTTTCATTGTCTGTTTAATTCCTGTGGATGCGTAGGATAAGTAACATGCCTAGATGCAACTTTCTACATCTCGCCTTTTGAATATCTTCATTATTACAATTAAATTAATATTTTGTACCATTAATTGAGTGCTAAATGCATAAAATCTGCCTGTCTTACCTTGTTCTTTTAAGTGTGGTCTTTCCCTAAGCAGAGGGGAGAAAATCAGTACCAAGGTGAATGGAAAGGAGCAGCCTTTTCTCCTCGCGCTACATCAACTCCCATTTGTCTGAGTGAGTGGTGAGGTCTGGAGCACAAAACGCATTAATTTTACTCTACTATTGCCTTTTTACTGTAGGCAGGTCAGAAGACTGATCAAATTATCCAAAGTTCTACAAACAATAGTAGCACCTACAATTCCCTGATTTTACTAACATATGACACATATTTTAAGTTTCTCTGACTATTAAGAAGCCTCGTTCAGTCAGGCAGTTAACACATATTAATGTCCTTAAGATTCATCTAATTTTTCAAATATATACTCTAAAATCAGTAAAAATAATTCATTTCCCCGTATCTTCCAACCTTATGTGCAACCAAGGGGTTGAACAAGAAAATATAAATCTTTTATCACATAATTAAGTATACTGGGATAGATCTTCTAATTCTAAGAATAGGGGGGAATTTAATATAAACTTAGTTATTTGCATAGAACTAGTTTTATACTTCTCCTTAAGCAGATGTAACATTAAAAAAAAATTATAGATTTCTTTTTCCAGGTAACATAACAGTAACTTTTTACACATATTTATAATCTTAAGGTTCAAATCTGAAATTGTTTTTTTGTCCTTTTTACATTAACAAGGCCTTTTATCTAAGCAGCAAAATTATGGTAACCTTAAAAATAGCTCAGTTTGAGATTCTTGTCATATCACCTCTATATGATCAAATTAATGTTCATGAAGTCTCCCCGTCTAAGGCAGCATCTGTGTAAGCATAGTTGTCTAGTTGCAAGCAAATGACCAGAAGTCACAGCCTTAGAAAAAAGATTAGCATCTGCTAGAAACTCTCTCCCCATGGCATTCAGTCATTTCCCTGAGGTCAACTCGGAGGTGAGAATGAGTTGGAAAATAAGCTCATATCTTTGCAAACGAGGATTGTGGAGAAACTAATAATAATATGGCTTCAGGACACTGGGGAGAATGTGCCCTGACAGGCAACCTGTTAAATTCAGCAGGCTTATCTGCCTCTCGGCACCTGCCGACATCAGCCTCGATGTGTGCCAACCGAGCCTTCTGATGCTAATTCAGCGTCCAGGTGGGGACATCTACTTTGAAGAGGTATTTCCCAATGAAAATTATTAAATTGATCTCATGTGTGTTTCAGCAGTATGAGTCATCCGTCCCTCAGGGCGAGCAAATTTCATTATATTTTTTTAAGGCAGAAAGAATAATTTGAAGGCAGTTCATTCCTTAAGAAAAGTTGGCAACAACTGAAATCTTCCCTTCTGTCTCACTTGTTTTTTCTCTAAATTCACACAAATGTTGCCTTTGCCTTTTTGTGACTCTTAGCAACACTTGCTGTTCCTGTTAAGAGTTTTCTGTTTGCTTCGGGTGGGTGTTCTAATCACCTGTGCAGTTTTAATGGAGTCATCTGTCCTATTACATGATGTTCTGATGATTACATACAGGCTTACGGACATACACTGGGTAAAAGCTAAAGGGCAGTCACTAACTACAGTGCAGGGGGTGGACAGTAGCACATTTGTGAATTATTGCTCTATTCTGCAGAGGGAGACGGGGTCAGACTACCCAGGCTCTCGAAGTTACATTAAGGATTTGGGCTCTTATCCCAGGGACGATAGGAAGTCATTCAAGGGTTTTTAGCAAGGAGTGACACAATCACATTTTTATTTGAAAAGATCATCCTGGCTGAGTATGAAGAATGGCTGAGTGTCAAGAAAAGCAAAGTTCTTAATGATTCGGGAAATTGCCTGGAGAGACAGCAAGAAAAGAGTAGGCCGGTCTGTCCCTGCAGAAGTTTCTATCGAAAAGATTTTAGTGGCTAAGTGGCATTTACCTTGGTGGATTTATCACTGCCTAGCTGTGCAGAGTCAGAAACAAACTGATTGGACTCAGTTCTTATGATGGAAGTTTCATGCAAAATCAATGAAATCTCAAAACTGAAAAAGCAAGAAAGCTATTATTGTTCCCATTTCACAGATGAGAAAACTAAGGCTCAGATAAAGCAGAGTTTTCTCAAGTGACAAAGATGGTTAGAGATTAAAATGAGATTCAAATTTGCTCTGCATGATTCCAAACCCCATGCTGTTTCTACCACAGCACACAGCCTCTCCATCGAGCAATGCACTTGCCCATGGACTAGAGAGTCTCCTGATACACCAAATACTTAGGGAACCTCAGCTCTTAAAAAAAAAAAAAAAAAACTCAGTGTATTTGGAAGATTATTATTCATGGGCTCATTTTAGAGTTCTGAGAAAAAGCCTTAACAGGGTCAGCATAAGGTAAACACTTGCCTGTTATTGAGACTAACTTGGACACACTTTCCAAAGGGAAAGGTAACATTTTCTTTTCAAGGAATCACGTTTTATCTAAAAATAGTTGACTTCTTAATAAAAATTCTAAATGTTTTCTCTTTGGTGTACAAATTTTACAATTTTCATAACTTAGAAGATTGAAGTTAAATTCTCTATGCCTGATTCAGATGTTTCTGTATAATAAGTATAGATTGAGTAGTTTCCCACGTCATGGAATACAAGAGAGTGAAATGTAGATGTGCCTCGTGATTTTCAACATTAATTAGTTAGGTATTTATATTATACCCGCTTCCAAACTCATCTGAGTTCATTGTTTTACATATTAATCCTATGTCTACATCAAGTCAACATCTGCAGGATAAAGGAATAGTTTCTTTATTTAAAGCTACTTTGTTTAATGGAAAGAGAGGATAATTTTTAAAACTGCCAATTATTATTTCCTTTTGTGAGCTTTAACCCCCATTATCCATTATAGGGAAATCAGTTAAATACTTTCATTCTATAAATTTCAAAGAAATGTCTACAGGCCTTGAATGGCCGTGGAAGTGCTGCAGAGAACCTGAACATTAGAGAAAAATGGGGTGAAAATCATTTGGATTTCACAAATGTCAAGTTTTACTAATACAACTCAGCAGTAAGCCATCAAGCTGCAAGAGCCTGTCAGCGGTGGGGATGGAGAATGGAAGGGGAATCGTTTGCTAGTCCAGATGGCACAAATGAGTACCTGTTCAGGAGACAGGCAATGTTATCCCTTTGCCTTCCTGTACCCTGTTCCGTGATAAATTGAGTAGTCAAACCCCTTCAGGCTCCCTCTATTGGATGCGATGATCATCCTTTAAGAAGGTTAATCTCATGAATGACTGGTGAAATTACTGTCGATATAATATTGACATTTCAATTACTTTTAAAAAGTAAAAATGTACAACATCAGATAATACAAGGACTTTCTTTTGGCATCTTGGTTGCCAGCTAACTGAATTTGGTTTTAGCTGAGTAGACCCTTTGCAGCTAAAACTCACGGAAGCTGGAAGAATATAGAATTTGAAATCAGAAGATCAGGGGTCAGGCTATAGCTGTTCCATTTCTTACATCCTTGGATGAGCTATAATCTTTCAAAATCTTGATTTCATAACATGAGGAAAGCACCAACCTCATAAGCCTTTTATATAAATAAATATATAACATATTTGAAAAGAGGTTGATAAATTATAAAATGCATATACATGCTTTTGGTTTTATTATAGCAACCAGGTGAAATAATTAGAGTATACATTTCCTCTACATCAGTCAGCTCCAAATATTTTAGATTGTGTAAGCCTAACAATAAAATAATTTTGAGTTTGCACTCCCCAAAATGTGTACTTTTAAAAATAAAGTCTCTCTATGAACAACTATCACTAGTTAATCATCAACCATAGACAGTCAGGCTTATTAATAACATGATAAATTTACCCACATTTCTAGTTACTTCCTGGATAATTTTTTTGTCTCTTTGGCTAATTTCTTGCCAGATCTGATAAAATCATAATTGATTTTTTTTTTACCTGATAATGTGGCCAAGAAAGTGCTTGTATTGGGAGCATAAATTTCAACTCTGCCATATTCTTATCTTTGTGTTTGTATTTTTAGTGTAATGTTCATTATGAGACTTCTTTGCAAAAATCTTTAGTCACTTTTCATTTTAGGAGAGCTAGCAGACAAATAAAATGTCTGTTGTCGACCCATCTTCTCTTCTTCTTAGGAAACCTTGGCATCATACGTAAAATACGACACTGTAACATATGGATGAAGTGCAGACACCAATGCCTATCCAATATCAAGTATGAGTAAAACTTATTTCTTTTTTTAAGGTAAAAATAAACAAAAATAGAAGATCTAAATTTTTCTTCCTATGTTTCATATTCCATACTCACGTAGTACTAGCACTTTGACTGTAGGGATCACTCTTCTGGGTAAGTCTAATGATTGCTAACAAAACAAATAACTAGATCTTAATTTCTTTAAAAATATCTAGGATGACTCATTTTTCTCACATGATTATTTTTAGTACATTCATAACTAAAGATTTTAGTATTTTATAAAGAAGATGAATTTAAAAGACTTGAGATTTCCTGATCTGCTGCATACTTCTTTGTGAGATAATTATCACCAAAAACTTTCAAAGATATGTTTGATATTTTCAATGTTCACAATATTACCAAATTATAAAATATGACTTTGAATTTCTGAAGTGTTCACTTAGGTGAGATTTATTTTAAATAGCAACATGGTTGGAAATTGTGTTAGCTTATACTAAAGAGAACACAAAAATCAAATTTCATGTGATATGTGATAAGAGATACAAAGGTTCATCTTGTTCATCTACAAAATTGCAGGCAGGGTTATCTGTTTCATAATAATGATAATATTTAGCACAGAAGCATTCTATGAATATTTCAGGATTTGATATTCTAGTTTCAGAATCACGTGAGCATTCTCTAAAAAAATAAAACTTTAATATTACAATTGATCATTGGAACCACGGACCAAATTTCGCTACGTCACATGGCTAAGAGAAGTCCTAACTTCAGCAATGTGTGGTTCACACTTCCCTAGGACATTTCAAAACTTCAAATACTCTGATTTATTATCAGATCAAATTTTGTGTTGAGAATATGGCCACAGTATCTATGACTCATAAATCTTAAACATAGTTCATTCTAAAAATGTAGCCTGCCCTTAACTGACAGTGAAAGGCTTCTCTGATTGAAAATACCTGACATCTTAGGAACTTATCCCTAGTCTGTCACTAATTGATCTTTTCTTCCTGAGAACAGACCAATAGTACTGTAAGTCATAATCTCATTTTTTAAAATTCCATTCATATCAAATGAAATAATATAAATGCACCTTCCCAAATCATTTCTGTGTGCCCTGTGAGTTTTGGTTTGGATTTCACTCATTTAATAAACCTGTTTTGACAGGCATCACACAGATTATTAAAGTTGTGTAGAGTTCCACAGTGATGGCAGGGGAAGTGGGCTCTGCCTCCATCTAATCATTTCACACCAGAAGGGGAGACACACAAGGTGACAGATACAGTGTCTTCATGCATCAAAAGCCTAACTTCGCTTTGGAGCTATAAAGCATTTTTCCCTTGCCTCTCAATAGCTGCCACTTAGGGAGCAAGAGGTATAGAGCACAGGTGTAAGATCAAGGATGGGACAGGAGCATTTGGGTGTGGAATGCCTTCCAGGAATCTCTACAGAACTGGCTTCTATTCATAGATCTACCCAACTATCAAGTAAAAAAACTCAGTCAACCAGGTAAGCACTGATGATTGTACCCACATCGCAGGAGACTCAGACAGCAGTGCTGATGTAAACTTTTCTTTCTCCGATTCTTTACGTTTAGGTTTTAGGACTTTTAGATCTCTAGAACTGAGAGAAACAAAGCACACAGGCATATATTACTCTATAATAACATAGAATGGCCTGTCTCTATTAATGTGCCAGCCACTGTGTTAAGAAATTTTACATACATTGTTTCATTTATCCTCACTCTTATCCTACGATATGTGTATCTTTTTACAGGAAAAGGAAACCTACAGAAATTAGGTAATTTAAAGGAAGTCATACAGGTAGTAACTAAAAAGCTAGTATTGAGATATGAATTTGAGTCTTATTTCAATATGTTTTTGCTCAATGTTCAATTAGATAAAATTTATTTCAGGAATGCCAAGAAAGTACCATCTCTATCTCATCTGCTTGCTGATGCCTGAAATTCTACCATAAAAGATGTATTCTTTAGTAGGAAGCTACTCAACCTGTATTAAAATAAAAATGCTGCTGGTTAAAGGATCATATTAAGCCATATCAATCAATGTCTTAGACCTCAGTGTGAAGGAAAGCTGTGTTTAGAAGGTTCTCACATTAGCAGAAAATTAAGCTTGAAATGACACAAAAAATACACAATATTTTGGTTCTCATAACCCAAAACATCCAGGCACAGAGGTGTGGCCAGGCATGGGCTGTGCAGAACTTTGACTCCTCTCTGTAATTCTTGTAGATCAGCCCTCTCTCTCTGCAGCCTTCATCCTCAGGGACAGTGCACGATGACCAAGCTTTTCAGGAAGAGTGACAGTCATGTCAGGAAACTGCCTCAGACAGGAAGGAAGCTTTTTCTTCCTCCTCAGAAGCCCTCAGCAAATCTTGCCTGATGTCTCATTGGCTCAAAGGATTCCTTAGCCCGCCATGAGGCTGGTCACTCATTGATTGGCTTATAGCTCCCTATCCCTGAAGACAGAACTCTGGCAAAGGGAATGGGATTACATTGACAGAATGAAGCCAGAAGCTATAGTCAAGTTGGCTGGGCCACCAAACAACCCCAGGAGCTTGGAAAACGCATATGCCTGAACAGCATCCCAGACAATGAGATCAGAATCCACGGGTGGGGAGGTGGAGAAATGCATAAAGTGAAAAATTGACAATCATATTTGCAAAAAAACCCTCAGATGATGTTAATGTGCAGCCAGAACTCCCAATGTGGCTGCAAGAGAATGTGGAGGGATCAAGTGGAGTGAAGTAAAGACACAGACATTATACCCAGCCTTTGTGTCAAAGGTCAGTATGGATGACAGGAAGAAAGTAAAATGGGGACTCCATCCCTCGAGGTGTGAAAAAAGGGCAGCTATCAGGGACAGGGAGGAAGAAATACAGAAAAAAGGGAAGGGAGGAAAGAATATAAAAGTTTCTACTTCCCGTTTCACTTAAGCGTCATTTGTAATAATAAGAGTAAAGACAATAATTACAACTTCCATTTATATCAAGTATTTTTAAAAAATACTTTCATAGGGCTGGGCCCATGGCATAGTGGTTGGGTTCACCAGCTCCACTTCGGTGGCTCAGGTTTCGCAGGTTTGGATCCTGGGTACAGACCTATGCATCACTCATCAAGCCATGCTGTGGCGGCATCTGATATACAAAAGAGAGGAAGATGGGCACAGATGTTAGCTCAGGGCTGATCTTCCTGAGCAAAAAGAGGAAGACTGGCAATGGATGTTAGCTCAGGGCCAATCTTCCTCACACACACAAAAAAAAACCCCAAAACTTTCTCATCTACTGTTGTTTGCGTATGTCATATTTTTGCTGCATTTTGGAGTTTCAGGCTTTTGTCAAATTAAAAATTCTCTGATAAAGACAATTATTTTTATAAAAAAGATGACATGAACAAATTGAGATACAGTTCAAGTTTTAGTATCGTAAAAAATATCAAATCACATTTAAGTACGTGCTTGCTGCATTGCCAAGCTCACTGAGCTTTGTGTATGTGTAATTTAACCATATTAATCTAAAAATTACCTGAAAGGAGATATATATAAGTCTAGCTAAGTCAACTTTCACACATAAAAATAAGAAGGTGGAATTAGTTCTACACAATACTGAATATATTCCAAAGACACAGCATTTAACAGTGTAGTTCATGTAAAAATAGACAGGCAAAGCGGTAAAATGAAGTATCTAGATAAGAAATGAGCCTTATCAAATAGCCAAGTATCAAAAAGCCCCCAAATAAAAAAGAAAAAAATGAGAAAATATAGGAAATGCTACAAAAAGACATCTTTTAACTATTTGGTATTATTCTCTCTATAAAAGTGAGTAAAAGTTCAAATATCACAGAAATACATAATTTACAAATTAAAGGCCCTCATTGCTCATCCTGTGGGGATTAGCATGTTAAATATTGGTATACATTCCTCCAAATTTGTGTATTATTATAAAAATATTATTTCTCTTGCTGTTTTTTTAATTTGTTTTTCCTCTAATTTTTCCAGTCTTTAGAGATCTAATTCATTTTTTTCTAACCGTAAGTTATTACAAAATATATTTGACCAAGCCCCAACTGATGAATATGTACACTGTTTATAATGTATCACCACCAGTGTAAGGTGGTAACCAATACCTCTGAACAAGTAAATTTGTAGTCTCCTATTCATATCCATATTTCAATAGGATTATTAAAGTTTTATTAGAAATTTCCAAGTTAAAAACACAATATTATTCAAATTGATGAGAAAAATAATTTGTTCACAATGTACACATGGAAAAGACATAATAAATTGTAAAAGAGGAAATAAAAATTGCTAACAAACAGAAGACATTTCAACTGTAGTAGTGATCAAAGAAATGCTAATTTAAATATGGAGATATAATTTTTCACTTAGCAAAATTATTTACATTCTTAAAAAAGACTAATATGCATCAAGATCTTTAAAATGTTATCAATCGATTAACAATTATAAATATATAAACAGGATATTAGACAGCTTCTAAAATGAATTCATGAAAAATATATAATATAAAGTTGGATATAATTAATACATGAAAGAATATAAAATTACAGTTATAATTATAACATTTTTTAAAAAGATTGAAGTAACTATACCAACATGTTAACAGGGTTTGAGAGTTAGCAATATGATTTTTTATTTATGTGTGTATGTGTATATTTCATTCCAAGAGTGCTTCTTTTATGAAGGAACAAAAACTTTTATGACAAAGATGAATGATTTCCCCCTAATCAGCTTCTACACATTTATATTACATGTTGGCTTTTCAAAATCTAATGCATAACTTTGTTGTAACAGGATGCACTTTTTACTATATGATAGCAATTTTTATCATATATTTTAAGACTAACAAGAAAGAGCAGTTCTCATTATTTAGAGTAAGCAGAAAAAGTGATTTACTACAGCTTTCAAAATACCACGACAACAAGAGTTTCTCAAGAGGTTTCCATCCGTTTCACAATATTCTTTAGAAGGTTTAGAAAATGATTGTTTTTGAGATGTGAGAAGAAACCACACGCTCTAACATTTTTGTTCCTTTCCTTGTGGGCCCAGTCAGAACTTTTGAGGGTAAGAGTTTTGAAGTTATTTTAAATGATTTACCTTTAATCATCACATGTGTTAAGGCTACCGGCTTCGAATGCTCCCATCCCGACAGAGCGGTCCGCACCTATCTTAACGCTGGAAAAGAGCAAGATGGCACTCACCTATCCCTTCTGATTTCCATGATTATTTTTAGCACTGTAATGAAAGTGAGCACCAACCAGAAATATTGATTACTTCAATTTTCTTATCTTCATTTCACTCTACAGTCTGAGTTTATTAGATTTCTGCATCACCACAAAATAAGGTTAATCAATCACTATTTTCTGCTTTTTGCTCATACTGTCAGACAAAATGATACCTTCAAAACACACCAAATCATAATTTATGTGTGAGTGAAGATGCTCTCTTAGCCATCGTGTCACACTAAGGCGCTAACACAGTGATTGGCACATATTGGAAGCATAATAAACTCATGGCCAAAAGAATTAACCAGAAGCTACAGTCTTTTTTTTTTTAATCAGTGGAATTAAAAGAGATTAAACATGAGGTAATCTCTATTTTATCAGATTATTTTAAACATTTTTTTTCTTAAATTTTTTTTTATATCTATCCTGATGAGTAGTCTTCACAGCAATGTCACACAGAGGGCATTAACTCAAATTCCAGAGGAAAAGAGTAGACAGCATTGTCTCCCTATCTTTTAAGACATCCAGAATTTCAAACATATGCTTTGTCAGAAAAATCAGAAAAGAAGTGCAGTAAATTATATCAGTCCACTGTACAAGGGTCAACTAATGAAAGGATTTCACATACATCTTGAGTTAGTAACTTGGAAGTAATCTCATAGGAGTAGAGGTGCACGAGCCCATCTAAAGCTGTAGTCATATCAATTGTCTGAAGAGGTTGCTTCTCATGGAGCCTAAAGCACTCTGTGGCAGAGAGAGTGTTCTAATCTGCTGACAATAATATTTCAGTGCCCTTTGCTTCTCTGTCTCCCTCACGTGGTTGTACACTGATGCCGTTAGATAGTAAGATTATAAACCAAATGATAGCATGACTTTCTGCTTTAGGTTTTTTCTTTTTTCTTTCTCAGTCTTGTCCTTTAATCTCTTATTAATCAGTTGACAAGTATCTACTTAACTTTCAAAACATGCCAGCGATAATTTAATAATTTCATCCAAGAAACTTTGCATGAAATTTCAAGCTGGACCAAAAGTTCCTTTTAGGTGTTCCTTTAGCATCCTGTACTTGTTTTCTGCTAAGGCGTTCACCATGTCATATTGCGATTTTCTACTCATATTTCTTTGCAAAATGTGGAAACTTTAGGAAATAATAGGAAGCTTCCCGTAAGGATAAACAAACATAAACTCAGGAAGCGCCTGACTTGTAATACATTCTATGAAGATTATCTAACCATCTCCTTTAGGATTGATTCTTTGCTAAGCAAATAAATTTCTGATTCTAATTTGGCTTCCCATATAGCTTTTCTAAAGGGAGGAAATATTTTCATCAGCAGATATCATTATCTTGCTCCTCTTGACAGGTCTAGTTATCATTGCAAATTGATAACATGACATTCTAGTACACATATTAGTTTCTGGGAATGTGGTTAGCACGTGTGCATTCATCTTCACTGGTGCCACTGACATTTTAGTAGGAGGATTCTTGGTTGTGGGGCTGTCCTGTGCATTATAGGATATTTAGTAGTGTCCGAGGCCTTGGCCCACCAGATGCCAGTAGCACCCTCCCACCTCTTGTGACAAAATAAAAAATATCTCCAGATATTGCCAAATATCCCCTGGGGAGCAAAATTGCTCCCAGTTGAGAACCATTGCCTTAAGAGTAATTCAGGCCATCTGAATTACTGAATTAGGCAGGAATGGGAAATGCAAAAGCTCCAGTCCTATAAACAAGAGTCTTGGATTAGCATTACATAGATTCACCGTGTGCCCCCACTGCATTCCTGTGCAAATGGATATGTGCCCTCAGGGAGGAGGATACAAAGGCTGATATAAACCAACGTATAGGATCTTAGGCGATTTACTTCTTTTGTCCACAATTATACACAATTACCCAATTTGTCAGAAAGGGGACGCTGGAATTAACAGAGCTTGCGTACAAGGAGAATTTGGCTCAATGCTCCTGTTTCTTGATTGATATAAGAGCCTTTCGAGACTTATGGGATCTTTTGCACTCATCTAGAAGAAAGGGGTTTAAAACAAAGCATGCTTTAGGCATTTTACTTTAAAAGGTTGTGTGTGTGAGTGTGCACGTGCACGCACACAAGAGTTTGCCTTGATTTTCAGCTTTAGAAATAACTGTTACAGGAATGTAGACTGAAGCAAATTCCTTGCAAAACATTTCTTTAGTCTTCATTTTATATCACTCTTTAAATCAACAACCTTCAATTTTCAGTGCTTTTATTTGTGTAATAATTTGTCATTATGAACTCAAAAATAAATAGATGTTATTTAAAAAACCAAACAAACATGGTATTTGGAGTCAGAAGAGCTGAGTTTGAATCCTCACTCATTTAGTGTGTGACCTTAAGTCACTATTTTTAGCACCATTTAAAAAAATTTATAATTGAATGATAAAAATAAAACCTTATAAACTGGAACGATCATGAATGTTCAAGATGATGATGATGAACATGACAAAAGGACAATACGAAAAATTATGTCTATTTGATACTGAACATGAGAGAGAGAATTTACACTAAGTGGACAGCTATATCCAGTATTTGACCCAAACTCTGATGGCACAGCCCAGAGAACCTCTACATTTGGGCTTTATAAATGCACTATGTAAAAAACAAATCTAGATGGAAGCTAGGGATTTAAAATTACAAAGACATATGGCTAATTAAATGCCGAAGGCCTAATCATCCCTGTTGCAAATAACAGGTGTTCCAGGTGAAGGTCCACGTTTTGAGAGCACGACATGAGATTGAATCGGTGTTTATGCCCACTGATTCCAACAGGAGAGCCACAGCTTAAAAAGAATTAATAAAAAACAGGAAAGAAAAAAGGAAAAGCCCACCTTCTTCTTAAAAATGTAGGTTGACTCTTGTGGGCAATGCTTTTCCTCCTGACGAATCACACCTGACTACAAAGGTTGCCTCTATACTTCCTCAGAAATGAGTCGGAATTGCACCTGCACTGCACATTTCTCCCTCATTGAATCCCTCTTCATCCATGGAAAGCTGGCTGATGCTCACCCTGCCCCTCCTGTGTGGCCTGAAGAACTTTAATGGGGTGGAATCACATAATAACCAAGCATTCCATGGTCCGGAGAACAAACTGCACGTCCTGAACAAATAGGGGCAAACGGTCCTCCGAAGGGCTGAGGGGCACATTTGCGGTTTAATTTAAAGCTGCCCTGGGGTAGCCATGCCGCCCATCTGGCCTCTTTATGTCTGTGTTACCACAGAATCAGACAGATTCCTTCCTTTTACTCTGGGACTGTGGCTTCCAAATCACGGAAGAATGAAAACTCTCCCCTGATATTCATCTGAAAATTCAGCTTCGGAGTCATTGGCTCCCATGGTAGTTGTCAATACCCATTTCTTGCACCATTTGCAAAGCAGCCCTGGGAGGCTAATAGGAAGGGTTTATCGCTGTAATTGCCCTGCCTGTGGACGACAACCCTGGCCTTGTACTTGGAATAACTTGGCTTTGTCCTCTCAGGTGCTATGTGTCAAATCATTTGACAATTTTAATGGATGTTTAAAAAATTAATAATACTGTCTGACACTTACTGAGTACACACTATATGGCAGGCACTGTGGCTAAGTACTTCACATAAATTATTATCTTATTTAATACCTACAACAATTATGAGGCAGGGACTATATATAACATGCCAAGATTTTATATGGGATTGAACAAACTTTTTCAGATTTTGTAGCAAATGATAGTGATTTCTTTATGTTTGAATGGTACAGTACCTTAGAGTATTTATATATGTGCATTTTATTCTCATTATAATCTGTGAAATTTAGAGACAAGGTCGTTGCCCTATATTGCAAAGGCAGGAACTAAGGCTCAGAAGTTTTAAATAATTGGACAGTAGAAGTGGGAGGGCCTTATCTAAATTCCAGACTCACTGACCACAAAGTAGAGGCTCTTTCCCCTGTTCCGTTATAAATAGAAGAAAATCTCCTGGACTCATAGAATATGCGACAATTCAAGCATAAGCTTAAAATATCCTGAGAGCAAAGGCTTGAGTTTACCACTGTGAATTTTGCCATTGATTTGTGTTTTACCAGGAGTTGGCTAACTACGGCCCACTGGCCAAATCTGGCCCACCACCTGTTTTTGTAAATAAAGTTTTATTGGAACACAGCCACCTCTATTTGTTTAGGTATTTTCTATGGCTGATTTTGTGCTACAACTACAATGTCAGAGTTAAGTAGTTGTGACACAAACTGTATACCTTGCAAAGTATATTATCTGGCCCTTCACAGAAAAAAGATTATCACCTCCTTTCTAGATTATAAAGGAATTCTCTGTTCTCATATTTCACTTAGGTATGATTGTGAATAAACGTTTTTTAATTGTTAGGTAACCTTAGGATAGTGTCAGTCTTCATAACATACACGGAATGGGTTCTGAAATATTTTGCACGTGAAGGCATTTGTAATTAAAAATTCATTTCCCAGAAAAGCATTTGTGGCTTTGACTCTGATTAAATCCTCTGTTCCTCAGTGCTCCCTTTCTGGCCTCTCACGCACATGCCAATCTGTGGCTAACTGCCTCCCACCCCATGATCACAGCTGCTCCCCCACCTGTACTGTGGATGCTGGGCTTCGTACCTCTGTGACCTCCTCCATCACTTTCCCCTCTGTCTACTCTATTTTTAGCCTATTTGTTCTTTCTCATTCATGTTTAAATAGTTTTAAATCTCGCCCAACATAAATAATATTCCTCAGGTCCTACCTCTCCTTCTAGCTACCAATTTGTTCTCTCTCCAATCTTTCATATTGAGCTTCTTGGAAGACTTGTCTACAATCACCGCCTTTGCTCCCATTTACTCCCCAGTCCATTGTCTTTGTCTTTTTGTCCACACCACACCCCAGGTGGGCATCTATATATGTGTCTGCATATATGCAAACACACACACACATACATACACTCACACACACACACGAAAATATTTGTGGGTATCCATTAGTTCTTCAGGATTAATTCATAATAGTGGAATTGCTAGGTTAAAGGGTAGGTAACATTTTAAGCCTTCCAGAAAAGCAAAAGTACTTAACTCCCAGGTCATAGCTAACAGTGGGATCTTATCACTTTTAAAAACTGAGCCAATTGAGTAAAGAAAAGTAATAGTTTTGCAACATTATATTACTTTTATTTTATTAATCATAAAGAGTTTTCATGGATTTATTGATAGAGGATTAAGAACCAATTTCCAGTATACATTTTTTGAAAATTTTCCTTTTGTTTCTAATGCAAAACACTTTTAAAATAAGCCATTATTTTAAAAAATTGTGAAATACTTCTTATTTTAACCTCATTGTAGCAATTATCTATCTGAAATAAAGATGGGCATGAAGTCTGAATAAATATGATATAATAACTAAAGAAAATATCAAGAAATAACTTCAAATCAAAGATTTGTGAAAATTTTGACTCTAACATATTAGGATTCTAGAAGAAATTTTTAGAAGTTATAAAAACTAGTAGGTTTAGTTCCATTTAATATTTCATTTAATATTTCTCCTTGAAGAAGATAATATACCACAAAAAATAAAAGCTAAAATAGAACAATTTTAACTTAACGCCTATGAAATGTTTCTATTATTCTATATTTGAAGTATTTTTCTATTACTTGCAAATTCTTTCTTAACATATGATTGAATAAAAGCATATATTTTATAAAAAACTAAAAGCTTATTAAATTACCTTTCATTATTTCTCACTCTTTATTAGAGCCTTTGAAGCTAAGGAGTTAACTCAATTTAGATAAAAATTAAAATATGACAGGAAGTGGCAAAATTCTTTTAATTATCTTGCTAATTAGATGTCTAATATTAGAAACAGCAAAACAATAATCTTATGGTGTTTCTGTACAAAATACTTGAAACCACATAGGGCCATTTGATCCTGTTGAAATATAAATAGAAACTAAAACATATGTAAAATACATAGCAATTGCTTGGTTTCAGGGCTAAGGTTTGATAATAAATTTTGGTCATGATGAATAAATACGGTTTAAAATATCTTGTAAGGAAAGGTGTTAGACTTCTTTTGGGAACCTGTGATGTCTGCTAAATTAATTAAAAAGCAAATCACAATATAACACATTCTGAAAAAGAAATCTTGAACATGTGTCAGTAAAGAATAATCCTAGAGGGTACCATAATATTTTTAAAGAACGAGTGTTTTTATTTGACTCCAAATTAATCCACGCATTTTGATTGCTTACACAATCATCTTCTCCATTAAACTGTAGTCCTTTATTTATTTATTTATTTATTTACCTAGGACAGCGTCTTATATATATTAGGGGGTTCAAGAAATGTTTATTGAATGAATGAATGAATCTCTCTTCTATGATAATCGAGCCTTCAGGGTTTTTAAGTTAAATTTAAATTTGTTTTATGTGTGAAACAGTGTACTTTTCTTTGACAATTAAATGTAGTAATTGGGTTATAACATTAAAGAATCTGGACCTGAACCGATGTGCTTTTACTGAACCACTTACAATATGTATCAAAAGGCTTAAAGTGTTATATAATCTTTGGCCCTGGAATTCTGCTTCAACGAATATGCTCTAATGACATAATAATGGATTTAATGCAAAAATTGATCTTAAAACAATATATTTTTGAAATACGAAAAATTGTCTTAAAAATTGCCTTCTCTCCTCCTATATTACAATTATTAACTGCTACTATTTTTGATGATAACCAAAGCAACTGAGTGAAATGGAATAGATTAATGAGAAGAATTATGACATTCTTCATAGTTTAAAAATTCTAATTCTTATAATTAAGAGATTCTAGGTTGAAATTTTTTCAAGCATTTGCCAAAAACAAGCAAAATTCATCTATTTCTGGAGGGCAGGTCATCAGTTGGTGGAGGGGGCACTCAATCACTCATTGATTCCCACATACATATTACCCCACATACATTTATCTACTGAGGGTCTACTGCGTGCCAGGCACTGTGCTAAGTGTCGACGGACCAGAATCACTGAGGGACAAATATGATGGGTCTTGCACGTAATACAACAGAGTCAGTAGCTCGTGCTGTAAGCAATGGGGCAGAAGAATAGCATGATTAGATTTATAATTTGAAGATAACATTACAGTGACATCGTGGAGGATGGCGTGGGCAACAGGCAGACTAGATTGAGATAAGCCAGTTATTAAGACTCTTGAAATGGTCCCAGTAAGGGTGAAATGGAAGCCCGAAATAAGACTATAAACACGGAAAGAGCAGACAGAAATGAATGCCAGAAGAGATGACGTGTTTTGAGTCTCTTCTCTTTTACAAGGGCAGCAGCATATAAAAGATATCATAATGCTTAAAACTGGAGACTATCAAAGGCAAAAGTGAATTTCCCTGAGGAAGGTCTGCAATAATCTGGAGCTGCTCTTATGATTGGCCAGTGAAGGTTGCCTCTCATCCTTCAGACATGGAGCTGATTGCCCGTGCATACAAACAACAAATGGTAGCTAGCTGAGCAAGGAACTGCAACCATTGGAATGTCTGTAGAGACTTGGTAGGAATTAACTATATTTACATTTGTTAAGATAACTGTTTAAATTTGTGTACTCTTTCAGTTGTTATCTGAAGAGTTATTTTCTTCTCCCAAATACTTAATCCCAACACCAAGATCTCAAGAGTAAAATACAATATTATTGTACTGTTTTTCTTTCTTTTTTAAAAACTGAGATATAATTGACCCATAACTATGTTTTTGTTCAACTTTGAATTACGTAATGTAAATCTTGGATCATTATCCTAAAACAAAATTAGCCATATTTTGGATTAAAATGTCAAATTAGTGGAAGATCCAATTTAGTAACCCTTCTTGGCGTGCATTAGCTAGCACATCTATGCCACCTACATTAACTTCCCCTTACCTTGCTGTAGGATAATGTTCACTTTCCACACTCTTGCTGTTTTCTCCGGTATGGCACTCTTTTGCCAGCTGCTCTGAAGAGTCTCTATTAAAGGCTGAAAGCTTTGATCACTAGGTAAACATGATGGCTTTAAATTACGCTACTCTGTCTCATTGCCTTATAGATTTCCACAGCAATTTTTCCTAGTGGTATTTCAGCTGAGTTTCACCCAAAAGACTCAGGTAGTTGTTGAAGTATCTTCTTCTTGTGACTCTTTTGGCCAATCAATCAAATAAGACAATTCATGTAGATTATGCATGTGCTCTGGATAATTTGGTGTAATATTAATTTGTCTTTTGTTCCATCTGGAAAGAATGTGGGCTATTTTTTCCCCTTAATTCTATTCCAAGAAAAGATCTAAATGCACTGTCCTTTCCTGGAGCTCTCTACCTCTGAGTGTCCCTCTGAGTGCCAGCTCAAAAACATACCCCTTTTACCCAGGAGCTATTTTAGAGATGGATGTGGAGAAATAGCTCCAGACAGAAGTAAGCAAGAGAACTCTGAATGGAGAGAGGTCATAACAGGGAAGGTTATTCAACCTGTGGTAAAAAGGAGCCATGCTCCCTAAGTCAGACCGGGCCCAGGTTTCTGTTGTTTGTTTCTAAACTGTGCTCATGGTGAAAAAAAAAGTGGAGAAAACAAAAATGAGCAATAACCAGGAATGAAAAGGGAGTATCACAAGAGATCCTCTAGATGTTATAAAGATTCATTTATTTCATAAATCTTTGTGACTTCATAAAGATAAGATTCACCTATATTTAAAAAAAAATCTATAGAAATTATATATTCTGTAAAAGAGTATTTTGTAGTTTCTTCTTCTCTCTCTCAAAGATGCCTTTTGAGGAATAAAATTCTTAATTTTAAACAAGTACAATTCATCAAACTTTTATTTCATAGGTAGTGCTTTTTGTATCCTGTTAAAAAAATCTTGGGGCCGCCCGGTGGCGCAGCGGTTTCGTCCGCGCTTGGCAGCCCGGGGTTCGCGAGTTCGGATCCCAGGCGCCCACCGACGCACTGCTTGTCAGCCATGCCGTGGCGGCGTCCCATATAAAGTAGAGGAAGATGGCACGATGTTAGCCCAGGCCAGTCTTCCTCAGCAAAAAGGGGAGGATTGGCAACGGATGTTAGCTCAGGGCTGGTCTTCCCCACAAAAAAAAAAAAAAAAAAAAAAAAAAAATCTTTGCATGCTAATAGAGATCAGGGGCCAAATTCTGATGTGTGGGTGTAGGTCTCCCCTCCCCCCCCGCCCTACACCACCACCAAGCAATTCAATTTTCTGGACACCAGCTGGGTGTCCTACAAATCAACTAAATTCTGCCACTATCCACAAGGAGACAGCATCAGATTCCACAGGTTAAGGGCTCAGTCCTACAAGACTTCCCTCTGACCTCACCCCCCAACACACACACTCTTCAGAAGCCAACTGCAAGTCCAGGTGGTCACCTATACTTCTGACTGATGGGCTATAAACCAGAGGTTCCCAACAACCCCGTTCTTGGGTTCGTTTAATTTGCAAAAGTGGCTCACAGAACTCAGAGAAACATTTTTACTAAATCACCAGTTTATTATAAAAGGATATAACTCAGGAACAGCCAGATGGAAGAGATGCACAGGGCAAAGTATGTGGGAAGGGGCACAGAGTTTCCACGTCCTTTCCTGTATCTCCATGTGTTGACCAACCCGGGAACTCTCCAAACCCAGTCCTTTTGGGTTTTTATGGAGGCTTCATTACATAGGCATGATGGATTAAATCATTGGCCATTGGCTATGTTTTTAAAAATTATTTTATTGAGGTCATATTGGCTTATGTCATCCCAGCATTATTCACAACAGCCAAGACGTGGAAGCAACCCAAGTGCCATTGGCTATTGACTCAACCTTCAGCTCCTCAACCCTCCCAGGAAGTCAGGGGGTTGGGACTGAAAGTTCCAACCCTCCAATCATATGGTTGGTTCTCCTGACAACCAGCCCCATCTTTAAGTGCTTTCCAAATGTGGTCTCATTAACATACAAAAGACATCTTTGTGGCTCTCATCACTTAGAAAATTCCAAGAGTTTAAGAAGTTCTGTGCCAGAAACAGGGACCAAGACCAAATATATATTGCTAATTATAAATCACAATATCACACATACCCAAGGTCTTGAAGGTATAATCCTATGTTTTCTTCTAGAAATGTTACTGATTTGATCTTTACAATTAGTTTGATGATCCATTTCAAATTAAATCCATTTCATTTCTTCCCACATTGAAAAGAACAGTCTTTCCCACTGAATTGCAGTAGAATAGATAGATAGATAGATAGATAGATAGATAGATAGATAGATAGATGATAGATAGATAGAAATATGTATATTTGAAATGTTTGGAATTGTTTTGGACTATTCTTTCGCACTATTTGTCTATTCTTAAGCTGATACTACAAAATTATCTTAATCACTACAGACTTAGAGTCATGCTTAATAAGTGATAGTGTAATACAAACGACTTTGTTCTTCAAAAGAATCAATCAATCAATCAGTCCTGTTCATGGTGAAGATCTATTTGACCTACTTGTGGCACCTCCAAATAGTTAGCTAATTGACTGTAGGATGACCATAAAAGATTGACGTGGGGAGTTCTGAGGTCATGAAGAGTGCTGCCTGGAGGATCAGGGCTTCACTATACGATAGAAGACCAGATTCAGCAACACCACCTTGTAGCAGAAAGAGCAAAGGTGACTCCGAAGGTGCACCTTAGTCTGTAAACACCACAGACTGAGGGTCAGCCCTTTCCTGTTTTCTGGACACCACATAAACTTCCTGGATATTCAACACTAGGTAGAGTTCAAAGTGTTCCCAGACTTAAATTTGATGTCTTGCTGTTGTGTTTAGCTGGAGCTCTGAACAAGATATAATATTACTAAGATTAAGAACAAAAAAAATAATGTGGTGTCTTTCACTGGAGTATTATGAAGTGAATATATAACCACCATGCTTTTAGAAATTCTAACTTCTCTAGCTTCAGACCTCTCTACAAGGGCAAGGACTTTGGATTGCTCATGTTGCTATTCCTAGGTCCTGGAACATATGTTCATTAACCAAATGAATAAATCCCATTATATGTAGCAGATTACAATTCCTTGTATCACAACTCTTTTTTATTGTAATATCTACAGAATATCTGTTTTAGAGGACTTACACATCCATAGTATTTGGTATTTTTTTCCTAGGATTTAAAGCTCTCATTCAATTAGCACCTTTAGCAGTTCGAATCCACAAAGAGAAGACCATGTAAACAAGGAAAGAATACACGGCCCAGATGTACCCGGCCTCCAAGTGGTTACCTCTCTCTCCACCTTTTTGCATAACTTAGAGAAAGTTTCAGAGCCTTATAGCATCACCTGCTATATAAATATATCTCACAAATCACAATGACTAGAAGAGATTTAATGTCCATTTGACCAGCAAATGGAGGGAGGGTTACCTTAAACAGTACCAAGCATTTCCCTCTGAGAAAATCCTCATCTTCCTTTCTCTCCTGGTCCTCCCTTCCTCCCTACCTCCACTCACCAATCTCCTCTTTTTTTTTGGTGAGGAAGGCTAGCCCAGAGCTAACATCTGCCGCCAATCCTCCTCTTTCTGCTGAGGAAGGTTGGCCCTGGGCTAACATCCAGGCCCATCTTCCCCTACTTTATATGTGGGACACCTGCCACAGCACAGCTTGATGAGTGGTGCATAGGTCCACGCCCAGGATCCAAACCTGAGAACCCCGGGTCACCAAAGTAGAGCACACAAACTTAACCACCATGCCACTGGGCTGGCCCCCACCAATCTCCTCTTTGCTATGCCAAGCTATTTGCATCAGCTCAGGCTCTTCCAATTTTGTTTTAAATATTCAAATACCTATCACCTTACACTCTGTTCAACTACATGAAAAGCTATTATAGCAAAGATAACTTTGCACCCAACTAGAAAAAACAATCCAGCAATGTGGAACCTTTAGTAGAAGGGTATGTATATTTGTGTGTTGATGTGTCGGAGATGGGATATGATGGGATTGTGCGTAAACAAATATTTTTTCTCCCTGTCACAACATCTTTCTTGTCACATATGCAATTTAAACCTAGACTATATATTCTTTTCATACCAATCCTGTCAGCTTCTCTTTAGTCTTTTCTTCCTATTGTCTTGTTTTCTCTGCTTAGTAGCTTGTACTCTTTACTGTCTCACATTCTGCTACAGGAAGCAATTTAAAATCCTTTTTTTCCTCTTTAACATTACAACTCACTTATGAATAGAGTTTATAACAAAAACAATTTTTGCAGAGATAGAGAACATCAGTCTTTCCACAAGCTAAATTTCATTCCAAAAATGAAAAGTCAAGTTATCGTCCCAAACTATGCCTTATCTACTATATTTATCAACGTTTTTAGTTGAAAGCAGCAGACACTAAATCCGGAGGATTTCCACAGAGAAAAATTTCCTGAGACTAATTCTGTTAGCTGATGGAATCTGCTAGATGCTTTAAAATACCAGCTCAGAAAACTAGAAGGAACAATGAAAGACTAGACGGCCAGAATCAGAGTCAATCAGAGTTACGGAGATGTAACTGTCTAGTGAAGACACTATTGGTACTATTTCTCAGCATTAGATGCTTCAGCTTGTACCATCTCTGGCTCTGAAATATCAGAACTCATCGTGAACTGCAAGTAGCTGAAGGGGTCTTGCTAGACTTGTCTCCTTGCTTCACTGGTTCTCAGACTGAGGATTAAGATTGACTGATCTGGGGTCATGTGATTCTGTCCATACTTTTCCCTTCAATAAATTAATACAATTTGCATATAACCCATAGAATTTTTACAATTACTTGCAAGGGAGGCTGGAGAAGGCATATCTGTCCTTTTAGTCTTCTATGGTCTCCCTAACTTCTAAGACCCATGGGTAAGAAATCTCCAGACATAAGAAGGAAGTTCAGCTCCCCTTGAAGAAGCAAAACCAAACAAAACGACAATGATAACACCAGATGTCCCATTACAATTAACATAATAAGGTAGAAATTTCCAAATTGAATTTGATTAAATTACATCTATCTCAGTATTCTAGATTTGAAAATATACCCAAATGATGGCATAATTAAAAAGCTGAGGAACACACCTGAACAGTATATTACCATATATAATGGTATTATATATGGTGGATTTTATAATATGGTAATATAATTCAACATTCATTTATAACATAATACTAATATAATGATTATGCATATAATTATATATATATAAAGGATATATATATTAGCATTCCCAGACTCACACTACATTTACGTTAAATAAGGCCATTATAACTTTACAAACTTCGGTCTTTTCCCCCTTGCAGTCTCTGTGTATTAAGATAAACAGTCATAACCTTTTCTTTGACCTCATAATGAATGTGGCTACTCATTTAGTCTCCCTTGAAACTAATGAATTGTAGGTCTTTAATATCTTTGTGATACAATGAGCAGAATAGCATTTCTAGTAGGTAAGTCATTTGGTAATCTATTTGGAGCATCATATTTTGTAATTACCATTCTCTCTCTGTAGCTTCCTCCACCATCTGCCTCTCTCACATTAATTGTGTTGTCAGTAACTGACACCTCCAGAATTTCAACTACTCTTGATTCGTCTTTGTTGCTCCCTTGCCTCACTTGCTCTTCTGCCCTATATTATTCCAGGTTTCCCTCCCTAGCATCAGATAATCTCCTGTACTATTTCTATTTCCTTTGGTCTCTCATGTAAATGTCAAAGTTTGGATCACTCCCACCATCATTTTTTGCCAAACACCAGACTAACGGATTTTGTGGAAGAGAGCCAAAAAAATATATTCAGTTACCCAATTTTACTGGATAGACTCTATTTCTACTGAGCAATTATTTTATTGTTCTCCTATTGACCCACAGCCAATTGTTTTATATAAAAATTGTTTAGGGACTGGCCCAGTGGCATGGTGGTTAAGTTTGCATGCTCTACTTCAGCGGCCTGGGGTTTGTGGGTTCAGATCCCGGGCATGGACCTACACACTGCTCACCAAGCCACGCTGTGGTGGTGTCCCACATACAAATAGAGGAAGATGGGCACATATGTTAGCTCAGCAACAATCTTCCTCAGCACAAAGAGGAAGACTGGCAACAGATGTTAGCTCAGGGCTAAACTTCCTCAACAAAAACAAAAGATGTTTATAAAATTGTTTTATACATAAAGATCTTTTAAAGTTTTGCTATTTTCTTTGCATTAGAATCTCCCAAAGTGAAACCACTTTGTCACTCATTGATTCTCAATCCTGACTCTGCAGAGGAAAATGAATTCATTAGGGGGGTCCAAGTGCCCTGAAAAGGGCACAGTCTTTAAGTCAAAGGCATTTGGCAATGAGAGTTCCCTCTAGCATGCTAGCTCTGACCACAGGCAAATACATTTATTTCTATGTCTCACTTTCCCTATCAGTAAATTAAAGTAATTACATCTAACCTACACAACTATTATATTTACTTTTCAGCTAATTTTTCCAGCTTCAATTTATTCCACTACTCTTTAAACACAGGTGAACATTGAAACGTTCCTATTTTCCCTTTATATTTTCTTTTAGAGATCTGTCTTCAAGTCTCTTTAATTGGCTTCTGAAATATTGTTTCATGGATGACTCCTGATCCCTAACTCATTCCTGATCTTCTGTTCCCTATTTAAGTGAGAAAAGTGGAGCCACACCCTGCTCTGTCTAACCCCCCAGGACGGTACAAGAAGTGACTTTTTTATCTAAATAGTCAACCAGGCAGGCCTTTATTAATTATAGTTATAATACTTTCTTGGAAAATCTAAGTCCTGATCTGCCTGTGAGGTTACAAAAGCTGAATCGCTTTGATACAACAACCTGAGATTAGATTTTTCTATTACTTTTCTCTCATTTTTCTCCTGAGAGGTTGGGTTGCAGAAGAGAAGAACTGAAATGGAAATGATAGTAAGAGCAAGGAGAGAAAGGAGAGTGTACAAGTCAGAAGAGAGAATTAGCTTAAACATGAGTTTTTACAGAATGGAACACCATCCAATAGGACGCCCGGACCAATCAAATTCTCTCCCTCTAGAATTTAATCTAAAGGACTTAAACATTAGAAATCCTTAAGCAGGTGATAGTTTTTGAAGGTAGAAAGTCAGGTATGCTTAGGTAAAACTAGAACAGACATTTTGGGAGCTTTTGAACAACAGAGTGTTGATTTATTAACAAAGGTGGGAAAATAGATACATGGAGAGATAAGAAAAGAGAGACAGAGAAGATGACTAAGTGACCACTTTTATTCCTGTATTTTTCTTGTTCTCAGTTCTGGTGCCATGTAATTTCTGGCTGTATTTTTTGTTCTTGGGTTTGTTGTGGTATCTCTGTATACTTGTTATGTCCCATTCCTTCCTTCATTTTCATGAGCTTAGATAAGTTTCTCTCTCTTGCAACAAAATGATTCTAATACAAAATTTGTATATATTGGCAGGTAGTTAGTTTAAATAAAGGAAAATAGAGTGATCAACTCTTGAATATGGCTAAATGGATTTGCAATTAATTGGTGGATGTGGTTATTTAAGTGAACCTTTTCAAACCCAAGTAAAATGCTAAAAGCAAACAAAGCAAAGATATACTTTGAAACATTATGGATAAATGTTTTCTAATTAGCTATTAAACTATTCTATCGATGCCATTTCTAGAACACTTTCTGGTTGTTCTAGTTTAAATGAATCCCATGATGCCTTGGATATTTTTGGATGGAGCAGAAAAAAATCCCTTGAACTTTTAGCTTGCTGTTTATTTCTTATTTGATTTTAGACATTTAATGTAACCATTCAGATCTCATTTCTTTTCACTGTAAATTGAAGAAAATATCTATTGCAGGATTGTGGTAAGGCATGGGATTTTGTATGTGAAAGAAATTTTCTTATTTTAATACATCTCTTAAGAGGTTTTCTTATAATATTTTCTATCTTATATTTTCTTTAATTGGCATTTTATTGATACTAACAGATAGGTAGCAATTTCAATGGCTGCTGTGTTTAAATTATTATTATTCTAAAATGTATTATTCTTTTGTATATTTAGTGCTCATTATTTTTCTTTAGAATCTTGACTGGAAATATTTTTTCATAGAAAGCCAAAATACTACATGCATTTTTGTTTCACATACCAATAACTGCAAATAAAATATTTTAAAAAATGTTTCTATTTTTTTTTCGGAATCCCATGGAATAGACTTTACATAGATTTAAGGGCTATAATCAGGAAATAAAATGCTCAAATTGCATTTCATTTTATCACATGTTCAACCAACATGTTCAATCATAACATAACTGACTGTAGAACTCTCTCTCTCACACTTTTAATGAAACAGGAACCTACCTTATAGGCAATTTGCAGGACTTAGAATTAGAAACTAATGCTGATCTGCTGAAGCTGCAAGAATGAAAAGACCAGAAAGACCTATGACCTAAACAGGCTCCCAATAGGGTTTGCCTCCAACACATTTTATGCATGCATGAATCTCTTCCTTATTGACTATTTCAAATCACTTCTGCTGCTGAATTATTTTCAGTAAAATGAACTAATTTTTCTCTTTTCATCCCTGGCTGATACTATTAGTAATGACCTTTTCTTTTGTAGTAAGACTTATACACAGTCAAGATTAGAAAAGAAAAGAAGAGAAAATATAAATTCCACTGAAGTGGGTTCATCCTTCTTGTTTTCACTTTTCTTCCTCCATACAGCTTCACTCTTTGTCAAATCCAGGATCATGTCATCACAAGGGACTGCGCCAATGCAAACATCTGGAACCTTGCTCTTTCACTTTCCAGCCACATCGCTCATACCCAGTACCCAAAGCAAGTCACAATGCACATTGTTGCTCCTTCTCTTTATACGACCTCTAAATGAAATCAAGCACCGTGAGCCAGAATTACTCACTACCCAGGTTTGCATTCATGAAATCTGCCTTGAAGTGTTCTTTAAAAATGCCCCAGATGCCTTTTTTCTTAACTCCTTGCATGTTCTTTCTATTTGTCTGTTGCTGCCAACATTTTCTTAAGCTATTTGGATCCCAAGTAACATATGTTACTGAGGAAAGCCACAGAAATGCATGTCTTGGCTCACTGTTTGCCTAATGCCAAGTCAGCCTCTCTATTGCTTATCATTACTATCGATCCCTAGTATGCAATACTAATCTATATTCCTAAACTTCAGTATGAAAAACTTAAATTTGGCCTACTCATTAGTTTCCTATATTTAGAGGCTATAATCTAAATATGCTACAAGCCAAATCATTGAAATTCCAGTTTCTGATCACTTCTTTCTCTTTTCATAAATATTTGCTAAATCTTTATTTTTAAGATCTTGATTCATCCAGCATGCACTCTACTTTTCTAATTATTTTCTTAAAAACTACTACTACATCAAATTATACCCCAGACAAAGGATTCAATAAATTGTTTCCCTAAATTTGACATGTACTTCCCTGGTTCCACCCATCTTGTCCTAAAATGCCTTGTCCGTCTATCTCCAGCCAATAAAGCATTAGTCATCTGAACCCATCTGAAAGGACATCTCTTTTGGAAGTCGTACTGCCAAATCTAAGTGGCTTCTTCTTCTTGCTTCCTTCCTTCCTGCTTTCATTTTCATTCTTTATCATTTTTACTTTGTGTAGGGCTTGACTGAAAAGAGCAGTGGTGAAAGAAAAGCATATTTATTAAGAAATTAGGTGCCAAGGAATAATCTAAGCATTTTTTATTAATATGTATTATCTTATCCCTTTATCATATAACATAAGATGCATTAACTTTACAATAAAAGGAACCAGGATCCTTGGAGAAATGCCTAATTCTATGGTTAGGCAGGGAAAACACAAGAAGAGCCTAGAACATGATGTAGTTCCAGAAAGTAAGTGGCCCCTGCCAAAAAAAAAAAGGATAAGAGCACATCAAAAGGACGTTGAGAACATAGGAACCAATTGAAAAGAACTTCCAATGGCCAAAGTGGGAAAAATTTGAATAAATAAATAATAAATAATTAAATAATGTTAGTATTGGATTATAACACAAAGAATAAAATAAATATCCATGAGTCTATACTGATACAAATGATTAATTAATTTTCAAATAATAAATGTAGCAAGAATGAAAGAAATTGAAAATTCCCAATAGAATACTATGCAAATAATTACTGTAGGCAATATCCACCAATAAATGATAAAACTAGTGAGCAGAATTTAAGGAGAAATAGAATATTTACATAGCCCCAATAATTCTCCCCCAAGTATTTCTTAGTTACTCTCATGATTTTAACATAAGTCCACAAATTCTTACCTCTCCCTCCTAGAGGTGGAGTACAATTCCTTTAAGTTCAACGTGGGCTGGACTTAGTGATTTACTTCTAACGAACAGGGTATGGAAAGGGAAACAGTAACTTTACAGAGGAGAAACCTGGCAGACACCGTCTTAACCAAGTGATCAAGATTAGTATCACCAACAATAATTCAAGTTGATATCATGTAACCCCAAGTATGACCCAAAAAATCCACAACCCCAGTCTACTCATGAGCAACATCCAGCAGGTCCAGTTGAAGGACGTTATACAAAAGTCCTCTTCAAAAACCATGAAAAGCAAGGAAAGACAGAATGGTCACAAATTGGAGGAGATTAAGGAAACGCGATAATTAAATGAAATGTGGATCCTGGAACAGCAACAACAAAAGGATATTAGTAGAAAACTGGGGAAATCTGAATAAAGTCTATAGTTTAGTTAATAGCACCGTCCCCATGTGAATTTCTTAATTTTGATAATATGCCGTGGTTATGTCCTATGTTAACATCAGGGGAAGCTGGATGAAGGACATATGGACACTCCATATACTATCTTTGCAACTCTTCTGTACATCTAAAGGCACTTCAAATTAAAAATTAAAAAAAAAAAAAATTCCTCTCTAAGAGGAACTCAATTCTGAAAACTTACTTTCACAACTAAAGCCATTAGGGAACACCACAGACTAAAGGGCGCTTTTCTAAAATGATCCACCTTAGTTGAAGAGCAGGGTTGAGTTTTTTTCCTGTTTACACTTGAATCCTAGCTTGTAACAAAGCACAACCATTAAGAGGTGAGTAAATATTATTAATTGCTAAACATATTCTAAGTTTATAAATTGTACACAAATAATCCGGTCTCTTTCCAAAACTTTGAGGCAAAAGGGTAGTTTTAGTTTCCTGAATTACTCACATTGGCTGTAAATTTTGATAATGTTCAGCAGATAACTCTTTAGCTTCTTAGATTTCTTTTCAGCTTAGACACAGTTTCAGAGACACTGCTTAGATTCTGTTGATAATGTGATTCTTTTAGAGAGTATTAGATTTCGCTCCCCTCCACCACTAATATAGTACTACTCCAAATTATAGATTTTTCTGTAAAATAACGCCAGGTACTTCACAAGACTAAAAAAATAAAATCATAGGACTCTTTTTATCAATACAACAAAATACATATATATATATATATTTATGCATTCATGATGGCTGGTTTTCATCCTGAAATATTTCAGGAATAGTTTATTAATATATAAGAGACATGTGACTCTCTTCCCCGTGACAAAAGCAACCACAGATTTTAAGTGTGGATGCTTGATTTTTTTTTTTTCTGAGGAAGATTTACCCTGAGCTAACATCCAATGCCAATCCTCTTTTTTTTCTCTTTAGGAAGATTAGCCCTGAGCTAACATCTGTGCCAATCTTCCTCTTTTTTTTTTGTATGTGGGACACCTCCACAGCACGGCTGGTGAGTGGAATAGATCCACGCCCAGGATCCAAACCTGTGAACCCAGGCCGCCAAAGTGGAGTGTGGGGAACTTGAATAACCACTCAGCCATGAGGTTGGCCCTGGATGCTTGATTTTAACAGCTAAATTCCTTGATTTAATTTTTTTACCATTTATGTTGAAAAGATAAAATGTGTATGCAATCTTTCAATGATCCTAGAAGAAATGACATGTATATGAAGAAAGTAAAATATTATATTTCGCATATATTGGTACATGAAGAAAGGAGAAAATCATTTTTCAGAGTTATTAGAGTTTTGGTTTTTAAGGATTCTGATAAACCTATTTTTTAAATTCAAATTTTTTATGATTAGCACAGTCAATATTAACTATTTTATCTGATCATCTCAGATGACTGCATCCAATAGATTCAACTCTCTTTTAAAGGTAAATATTAAAAACATACAGCAAAAACTCAGTTTGGCTGTTGGGATTCCCATTTAAAGCACTTTGAATAATTCTTAGAACATGCACTGTCATATGAAATAAACTAGGAATTAACAAGATCCCTAAGGCGTTCACACCTGGGGAAGGTGTAAGACTCAGGTGTGCCAAGAGAAAGGCTGACAAGCAGACAACCCAGCATCCTATGTAAGTGATCATGACAGTATGTACAGGAGAGAAGTTAATTGTGCCTGGTAAATGCCTTCCTAGAGCAGGTGGCCTAAGGACTGCCTCTGGAAGAAGAGTAGAATTCATCAGGTTGGGGAAGGGGCAGTGTGGCTGGAAAAGACATTCCAAGCAGAGAAGTCCACGTACGCAGTGTCACAGAGGCATGAAATAGAACGGGAGAACGAGGCCAGGGCACGCGCTTCTGTGGGTTTGTATGTCGGTGTACGTATCATGGAGGAGAAAGCCAGAGATAAGTCAGGAAAGCTGGGGTGGGACAAAATCATGAAAGCACAGTATTACACATTTTTTAGAGTATTGTGATAGTTATAAGAAAGGACTTTTATTACTATGTGAATTTGGTAAAGCTACTTTTATTTGTTGTGAGGAATAAGAACTGCATGTAAAGCTTTAGTACAAAGTGCAGCATTTGTTAGGCAAACAGTAAATGGTAGAAGTAGTTGTTATTGCTGTTACTGTGTTGCTACCATTATCATCATTACCACAGAGCAATAAGACACTACGAGCAAATTTTAAGCAGGAAATTAACATGATCGTATTTGTGGTTTGAATAGGTATGTTTTTATTCCATTGCCTCTGTTATTGGCTAGTAAGTGTTTTCTTTTATTTTTCTTTCTTTTTAAAAAGATAGGGCTACGGAAAGCACAAAACGTAATCAGGCCAATTATGCATTTATAAACGGGGACTATTTTAGAGAAAATGTTCTCTATTCTGGTTTTTATCAGCATCAGCTCTACAAACTTCTTTCAGACCCTTGCTTCTCTCACTATCCCTGACATACACGAAGATTTCAGGTCCCATCATCTCTGCTGTCTCCATTTTCTCCGCATTGTTTTCTACCCTCTTTACTGCTATCACAGTTATTTTCCAAAACAAAATAGGAGTGGTTTGCAACAGGCAGTCAAGTTAAAAGTCTGTTGTTTAGTGTCCGGGCAAAAGAAAAGGGTCTAAAGTTGGGGGTCAGGCAGTGAGGAGAGAAAAGCTATGGAAAAGTGAATATATTTTTACAGGAAAATTTAAATAAACTAATAAAATCATTTTCTGCCCTTAGGCTAGCCACACAAAATTCACATGTACATGAGAAGGTGGGGGAAATATGGACATAGGAAATAAAGAGTGACCTTTTAAAAGGGCAGGGCTCTATCTGCCCAGTAAAAATCCTCATTGGAAAGGTTGTGAAGAGCCACAGCTGGACTGTGATTCAGTGTTGGTGGTCTGGATTTGGGGTGTGTAATAGACTGGATTACTGTTCTCAACTATTTGTTTAGCCTCTGTAACAGGATTATATGGAATCAGCTACAGTCATGTGATAATTCCTGTTCATTCTATGGGGGAAGTAAGCACCTGGTCCTCAATGACTTTTCTGAGTCATGTGACATGCTTTGGTCAATGGATATGAGCAGCCATGGCATTTGTTATGATTCAGGAGAGCTTTAAATGTGATTATTTGCTTTGCCTCAGTCTCTCTCTCTCCTGTTCTGTCCTCTGCCCTGAGAACTGCATGACCCAGCCAGTGGCTGCGTTTTCACTCTGGGGCCTGGAATCAGATGTCAAGTGAAACCGAGGCCAGTAGATCCCAATTGAACCCAGCCAACCTGAGCTCACCCTGCAGCAAGAAACAAATGTCCTTGTCAACAGCCTCTGAGATTTGAGGGTTGTATGTTATTGCAACAAAATGCTGACTGATATAAAATGCCTGTGCCCCACAGGAGACCTGAAATCGCTTACATCACACTGTAAAATCAACTCTGAATTTTCTAATGCATACCAGAATATTTACTTTCTCCACAGATTAAAATCCATGTGAAAACACAGGATGCCAAGTCTAAAGTTCTGTCACACACTGGAGTTTGAAAAACGCTTTGGAAATCACAATTGAGTATAAATCACGTTGGAATAGTGTGATCGCTATAGCCTAAATTTCCTAGGTACTTCAGCCTCTGATTTACATTCCCCTTCCATCCCATTTCTCAGTCAAAATAATAAAGATAATTAAAATCAACACCTATTATATGTTGGGAGTTCCCTGAAAGTCAAAGTTACATAATTTTTTTGCTATATTCAACTAGGTAGAAATATCAATCTTCAGAATAAAATTCTTAATTATTTTATAGTTCTTAATTCTTAAATATTTCATTATAGAATGATACGAGGAAAAGAAGTAAGTTTTAAAATTTCGGGTGACACCATGTCTGTTTTCAGTTTATAACTGTGCACATTTTATATTTATGCACACGCAAGGAAAAAAAATCCTTAAAACTCTCTTGTAATTAATAAATACTTTAAAATGTCATCTGTTTTTCATTCCATTAGAAAAGGTAAACATTTTCAATGTTATGCCATAAAATGGAAAGATAAGATAGGGCAAAAGAATAAAAATAAATGAATAAATAAAAGGTGGCATTACTAAATTTGGTATCTATTTTTCAAATAAAGGTATAACTTGTGCAAAACTAAGAAAACAAAAACACATATATTCACAAAAATGAATATTTTAAAGGCTAAAGTTTTAATGATGAAGGGTAATTTGATTATACCTTTATGGCTGAAGTATTTTTAAAAGTTATATGTATTTGTCTAACGTAAGATTACGTTTTGTATCATCGTGATGGTTCTATATTCTGTTATCAGATAGTCATGAAAACTAGACACAATATTCTCGTTTATATTGCCTTCTTATTTCATATTTATGTATAAGGAAGCCTCTATTAAGCAAGAGTACCTAGGTGGAAAAGACTGTCACTAATACAAACAATAAACTAAATGATTCTTACTGTAAGAAAATAACGGGATTTTTTTGCCAAGTTGATTCACTAAACAATGATCTTATTATGCTATTGAAAGACAGTATGCATGGTAATTTTATATCTTTTACATACTTGCTAGGCACACTAACATCCCATATAAATGCTATCCTCCTCAATCTAGAATGAATACAATGTCTCCTAATTTTATAAATTTGAGGCCATCAAATATGATTAACAGCAAACTACCACCAGCATAGCAACCCACACATACCCACATCCAGTCTTACTTTCCATACAGAGCAGGCCATGCTGCATACCTGCCTAGTCAATTATCTGTCTGAGTGGAGGCAATGAGCACAGCTGTGCAATAAACAGTAGCCACGGTCGTGGGTAAGCAGAAGCCATGGGCTAGGTCAAAGGGTTGCAGACACTGTCAGTAACTCGGCAGCAGCAGGAGATGCAAAGCCATGTGCTAACTGAGGCACTACTATACTAGCAGAGGCTGAAGAGAGAGTTTGTTATAAGCAAGTCTGCCTTGCTCTCTATCTGGGAGAATTTTAGATTTTAATTAGTAAGTAGTGTCCTTGCTAAAGGTCAGTTCTGTGGTATAAACCCAAGGGGTGAACAGGAAACCCACAATCATCGCCGACCACTTAGGCTGAACCAAGATGAAACTGTTGCTTTTGTAAGCCAAAAATGCTCGAATATTAGTAATTTGATAGGGTTCAACCTTATGTGCAGTATTAGAAGCTTTTTTTTTTTTTACATAGGTTGACTCATAATTCTCGCAACATGCCTCAGACAAAGGTAGTATTATCATTTCTTTTTCTAACGGCTGCTGAAATTTATAATGCAAGAAGTTAAGTAACCCTGATGATAATATTTTAGGTTCACTTTGGTATAGTCTGTTTCTGGTATCTAACAGATTTCAGTTATGTAGCTGGTGTTCTAGAATGGCTACAGCATTTTATATCTTCAAATGTATAAGATGGCTTGGAGTTTGAAAATGAAATATAAATCTTTCCAAATAATGAAGAAAAAGCTTTTCCCTGAAGAGCACTTTCATACACAGATCTTCGACTCCAGTAGTACTTAAAATTAAAATTTTCTATTTTTCCTTTCCTTTTGCCTAGAAGATCTATCATTCCTTTTAATAAAAATGAGTACAATCTAAATCTTTCTTGACATTGCTAATCTAATGAAGGGACAAAGAAATAAAATGCTATGTTTCTTGTCATTTTTCCCAAAAGGCTTTGAAATAAACTTGTTCAGTGATGACAGTATAATAATGGAAAGTGTATAATGAAAACAGCACTCTGACAGGCTTTCAAATACCTGTGTGGAAATAAGAAAAGCAACTCATTGCACAGCAGGACTGAAGGCACCAAGCCCAAAGTTAGAAATAAAGAAAATAACACTGAAGCAGCACATAATGAGTGAGATTTGTATTAAAAGTGACATGAGGGTAATTAACAGAGATTTGTGGCCGTGTACTCAAAGCCAGGGCACATGGCACCAGGAGAGAGATGAGTGTGAGGTTAGATATACCCTTTCCATACTTTTACTCTAGCAGATACATGATAAAAAGACAAAAGACCCCAAAAAACAGTTATATGCACGGAGATTCATATTAAGGGAAGAGGAATGAAATGTCCTCATTTCAGTTAAGAGATACAGAGATAAACGGTAATCTGGAGATTTTTTTTTTGAGCAATGGAATTAGGTAAAATATTTTCCAGATTATAAAATGTAAAGACATCCAGAATATTCTATGGCAATAATATGTATTCCTAATAATTGTACTAACTGAATTTACTGAGCACTTTCAATCAAAAAGGAACAATGCTCTACTTACTCCTCTATCATCTCAGTTAGGACTCATTCCAAACTGATGAGATTGATATAAATAATCCCATTTAATAGGAAAGAGCCTCAGAGAATTTAAACCTTTTTACTGAAAATGAAATAGTCATCGTTACACAGTTCAAATTTGAATCCACATCTATCTTATTCTGAAATTCATCATTTTATTCATTAAATGTATTTCCTTTGAATACTAATAACTGATATTTTAAAAAAACAAACACCACATACAAAAACAAGATTTTGCCTTTCAAACTATATCATTGGTCAAGTCATACAATATATAACCCTCCCTTGTTTTTAAAACTTTTTTCACTACATCCTGTCAGATCGGTAAGTATTGACCAAAAGAGAAGATCAAGAAATATAACAATATGATAAATGAAACCATCTGATACTGACCTAAGAATAGACACACAGATCAATAAATCAAAAAGGGCTAGTCCAGAAATATATCCTATTAAATATAAGGATTTAATATAAATAAAGGAGGAATAAGAAATAAATGAATAAACATAAAAATTAGACAATAATTGTATGACAATCGAGCTATTTGAAAAGCAATTTTGATCTTCACCTTTCATAAATGAAGAAAGTAATTTTTAATAGATTCAATCATTAAATATAACTAATCAAATTATGAAACGCCAGGAAAATAGAAGCAGGTTACTAAACACCCTTGGCGGAAGAAAACTAAGCTTAACAATGGAAGAAGTTACAAATAAAAAGAGAAGAATTTAATTACATAAATGGGAAACATTTTATGACCAAAAATAGCAAAAACAAAAGACAAACAACAAACAGTACATTGGTTGCAAATATGAAATTATACCCTTTAATATGTTTTTAAAAACCTCATATAAAGTAAAAATGTAACTTAAAAATCTCAGTAGTTGGCACACAAGACAAACACACAATTTATGAAGGATTAACAATCAAATTTGTCTAAGTTTGTATCTTCTGCTCTTAAACACAACTGTCTCTCCTTAAAGTATACAAAATTAAGTGAGACAATTGATCTTAATGTTCTTCACAATTTATGTATATTATATATGTTAACACTATCAGAAACAGACACACACACACACAAGAAAATCCTTTCCCTTATAAAGAGACTTTAAAAATTAAAAATAAGCAATCTCTTTACAAAACAAAAGTTAAATTGCCCAGAGTGATTATGTGAATCGATCAAAAAGATTCTAAGTCTGAGAGTTCTTGGCAGTAGTGATAGTTCTGAATTTATCATAACAGGACTAGTTGAAGAAATATATCAATCCTCATATCTTTGGGAGTCACATAAATTTAGTTCTACAGTCTGAGTGGAATAAAGGGATTTTAAATACAAAGCACTTGCAAATTTTTAACACCTTTTACACATCAGACTTGAGTGGTAAATCTTACATTACAGTCTAAGAGACTAAGGCCCTATCAGGGATATTATTAGGAATTTTTCTTTTTATTTCATGGATGGAAACACAATTCTACAAAAGTACATTTATGTCATTTTTAGAATTTTCTTTACTTTGAATCATTTCTTTGCTCTCTTCTTCACCTTGATGTCAGCAAGATAACATAAATAATTTTCCACTGACTAAAAATCATTGCATCTTTGTAAAACTATAATTTGACCACCTATTATCATCATAGGCCGAAATTCCAGTGGTAAAGGCAGGACTGCACAGGAGAGGGTAGGTTAGACAATTAAGACGTCCATCTGCTCCAGGGAGTGTTGTGCCGCTGTTCCTCAGGTCCTAATTCAAACACACACACACACACACACACACACACACACACACTCTCACTCTTATGAAGCTGCTAGATATTCAATAACTTTTGAATAATAAATAGATGAATGGTATTTCTCAACATATTTTACTCTTTTTGTTAGTCAACTCGAATTATATAAGTCTTCTTCCTTTATGTTACAAGACATGCATATTAAGAGAACATTTCAACAGAGAATATGGAAACAAAATAGAGATTGGGTAATAGAGGCGCAATAGAATTATACATGTCAAATTTTTTGTCCTATTACCTTTAAGGAAGGTCTTTAAGTTTTTTTTCAAATGTTAAAATGATTATTTAAAACATGATGAAAGAAAGCATTAGGAAATAACTTCTTAACATTTTTCAGTCACATTGGAAGCTTTTATTACATTTAAAAGCCATTGAGGAGAATTCCCTTAATGTTCCCATAAGAAAAAGATGTCTTGAAATTAAAGGTAGAAAATGTATATTCAAATATGCAAACAGTAATTGATTATTAAATGTAAAGTGCAAAAGATCAACTGGTAAGCCATTGACAAAGAGTGATAAATACATGTTTTGTTACTGATCTGATAAATGTAATTCCCTTAGAAAAGGATAATTTCATATTAATACAATGCATCAAATATTGCTTCAACATAATTTTTGAATATAGACAAAACATACTGTCAACATATGAACTAAACTATAGTGTAATATTATCAACTGTTAGATCTTCTCTTTATTAGTTTGATCCTTAAATATATTTACCCCTCATAATGTGTAGATTTTTTAAATTCAATTGCTCAATATCTGCATTAAATCCATTGTTATAGAAAATTATTTTGAACCTGTGCCTTCCATTTAGGATTTCTTCAATCAACTGTGCAAACGTTTTGATTATATGCCCTGTTTTTGAACTGAGGATAATGGTCAGCTTTTATTGAATTCCTACAAAGACCCTGAGTGAAGCATTTTACAGGCCTTATCACATTTAATCTTCACAGCAATCCCATGAGTTATATTCTATTATTGTCCCCATTTTATAGCTCAAGAAACCAACATTTGAAAAGGTTCAGTAATCTTCCCCAATCATGCATTTTTTAAATAGTAGAGTCAAATTTCAAACCTATTTATTTTAATTTTAGTATAAGCAAACTTAACCACATTGCTATACATCAGACTTCTAGGAGGGACCACCTTCTTATTTCAGTCTTTTCATTTACGTATTTATAGTTTCAAATTTGAGAGAGGTTATTGAATTCTTCTTAGAGTTAGGGATTGACTTTAGATTCCGATTGCTTGAAAACATGTTACAAGTCTTATCACACAAGGAAAAAAATTATGGGCTGTGATTATACAACTTATATCAACAATATTTCACAATTTCCTCCAAGATTTAGAAATAGATTTGTGGAAGGTAGTCTCCCCCCAAAAATATCAAGTTAACATCGTAGGCATCTTCATGAAATGAGTTATTGTATCTCCTGATCTGTCTTTTTAAGTTAGCGTAGGGAAGAGTTCAGCCAGTTTCCAAGATAATTTGGTGGCTGGAGGAAAGAAAATTTCACTATTGAGCAAACAGTCATGTTCGTTTGTGTGTATTTTTCTGAACACAATAATTACTGCTGTCTGGAAAAACAGAACTTATTTTATGTGACAGCCTAAGTAAAATAATTAAATCTTTATCAACAATAAATTATTATTTCCGTAAGAGAATGGGCCTGCATGAAACTTGTTTCTTTATACTCACCTCATTTGGGTGAATTGAAGATACAGCAGTAAGATTTCGAAGTCTATGTATTTAAATGTCTTATCTCCCAACATTGTTTTCATATTCAAATCATGTCAATAGCAAACATGTTTTAAAACCCCAAATTTAATGGACATACTACTTTATGTGGTGTTAAATGCCTTTGGTTCAAATCTTGAATTTCAGTTTTCTCATCCTTAATTCAAGAAAAAATATCTGCCCTGTCTGTTTCCTAAGGTTATTGTGAGATAATGAGACAATATATATATTTTAATGTACATAAATATAAGGCATTATTAATGAATTATTAATTGATGAATACGGTTATGAGTAATATTTCTCATTAGGGGAAGAATTCTTCCCTAAAAAATGACTCAGTAAGCCTTTATTTCAAGGTACTTAATTTTCCTGTATTATATCCAGCTTTTATTTATTCATTTATGACTTACAGTCCATATTACTCCTTCAAAGACTTAATGTAGCTTACAATGTTAAATGCATGTAAAACAGAACAGGAAAAAAAATGCAGTAAAAGATATAATGTAATAAAAAAATAAAATTCTACTTTATGTAAGATAGAGACCGATGCACTCTCATCTAGATATTCCAGAAAATAAATTTCTGTAACTGAGCATAAATTTAGGCCAGAGCTTCCTGGAAGCCAAGGGAAAATGTAGAACCAAATAGTTAATACAGTTTCCATGTTTAAAAGGATATAAAACTACCAAGAGTTATACATAGTAGGTACTCAGTAAACATGTATTAAAAATTGCTAAATGATTGAGTGAGTTAATCTGGAAAGATGTTCTACTCCATCTCAAGCCTCTTGACATTAAATATTAGGTAGAATATATCATGTGGATCTTTATATAAAGGCCATTGCGTGACATAATTGTTACTCTATAGGCTATATAAAACCTTTCTGATGTATATTTTATATTGCCCCTTTATAAATCTAATTAAATTAAATTAAATCATAACCCAATGAAGACATTTCTATGAGGACTTGTACAATATTCTAGTTTTAAAAAAAAATTGATTTCCACTTATACAATTTAGAGAACTTAGAGGAAAGATTAATTAATGTTTCCCTGAGATATGTTGCATGTCATTTTGGCAAATGTTTGAAAATAGCCTGGTTTAGTTTGTGATTTGGTTTCCAGCGCCTGCTTGATGATATTTACAGGATTGATTCATGAACTGCTCATCGACTTTGACTATGAGACACAAGTGTCAGATCTACCAGCGTTGATTTGAAAATTAGGAATCTGACCTGAAATCTTGTTCCTAACAAGTTCACACAGCATAGAGGTAGGCTGGAAGAAAGTTGGATGATTCCAAGTAGGTTGCTTCAGTATCCACACACCATGGGAGCCTTGAGGGGATTCTTGAAGTTATCCCACCGACTACACCTTCATTTTTCACTTGAGAAAACTGTGCCTAAGGGTTAACTAACTGTGACTCTTTTAGGGTCGTGTGGTTGGTCAACCTTCTTGTGAAGCTATTTGAATTGTAATTAATTTTGTCGTGGAATGGGACTTTGCTTTTTATCCATGGAATGTTAGACATCAGCAGAAAATGAGAAACTATTTTGAATTGAAAATGGGTCACCAAGGAGCACCATTATCCATTTATGTACAAAACTGGTGCTGCAGAAAAATAAAATCAAGGAGAAAAAAATGCCATTGGAACCAAAGAATGGAATGCAGAATTAAAAATACCTGTGCTCTAGCATTACTAATTTACATCTAATCATCATTGCTACTCTCAGAATATTGTGATTTTTGTATCTAAATCATTCCAAGCACTTATCCACTCTAAATCTAGATTTTTCTGGAGATATTTTTGCCTCCCTTAGCATCATACTCTCACATTTCTTCCTAATGCTCAAACTGCCTTCCTTCTTTAGCAGGTTCTGACCACACTGTCTTTTTTTCTCAACAACAGAAAATAATAGTTGCTTACTGCTGATCAGCTAGTAACCTTTCTGTAATTGTAGAACAGTTTTTGTGCCTTTCCATGATATTCTCTCCAAATCTCTAATTTTTAAATCTCTTTTTGTTCCCTACTTTCCAAACTGCAGGCATTTTTGCTGCTGTCATTCTGTCATCAAGCTCTTCATACTGCACTTAAGTTTTGATACCAAATTAGAACAGGCATTTTAATGACTGTATAACTGGGTGTATTGATATAATTATCTCCTTACTCATTCATGTAACTGTTCAGTTAACCCACTTAAATATTAAACTTTTAAAAAACTGCCCTTCATTACTCACTCCTATTTTCTAGAGATTATGAGCTGTATTCTCAATCTTTGACTGAGAGAATAGCTTTCTGAAAATATCTATTGCCGAAGATAACCATTTACCATCCGTATAAGGATGACCCCCTTTGCAACACTATCTAGGGTCTTGATCACGCCAGAGTAGGATCTGGGGGAATGTGAGTATACAGGTAAATGTTAGATTTCTTTCCTTTTGTGTATCAACAAAGAAAGTAAAAACACATGTACATAATCTCACTTTTTGGACAAAGACAGACATTTAGATTTGAAACCGTAATAGATTTCTATTGCTTTGTAGAGTAACTCTATTTTTCCCTAAGTATCCAATACCTTAAAGGATGGTTGTTCTTCAGAAATGCTAACACGCTTTTATGATTAAATAAGTTTGGGAAATTCTGGGTTAAAGATAGACTGGTAAGCATGGGTTATCTCAGAGCCTTTAACATGCTAATGTGTTTTGTGACCCACCAAAGGGTTTAAGTTGCCCTAATATTACTAATTCTTAAATGCATTTCACTTCAGAACTTCACGGCCCTAATTCTCTCTGGTGTGTGCTTTGGAAAATGATATTCCAGATACTTGTTAGGACTGCAAGAGTAATTACTCTTTGATCTCTCTTTTAAGTGGATGGCCTTAGTTCATCTATAAAGATCATGTAACTTATGAATTGCTCCAAACCACTCAAGGTGCAAAGTATGTCAGATTTCATTAATTTTTCTAAATTATATTAATTGATCCAAACTACCTACTAGGCAAAATTAGCAAGAATCCCAGTATTTATTATTTGCCATGGCTCTTTTTGCCTTCTTACATATGAACCTTGACTGGCCACTGGTTAGTAGTTCTAGGCTGAGATGCTCTTTGTTCATTTAGAGTGATGACTTCTTTGACAACACCCCCTTCCTCTGGATCAACTCTGACTACAAAGTACAGAGATATTTTCTGTGGCTCCAGAGTTGACGTGCTAGAAGGTCACAGAGCCACCTTTTCCAAGGCCATGTCTCCTGAATAGCCATGTGTATGGCTACCATTTTGGAACCAGCTGGGTCTCACCATCAAGGGCATCAAATCATCTTCCTCCCTCTTGTTCTGGGTCCCTCTTCTCTTTTTCTCAAAATGCCAGACTTAATACCTTCCCTTTGGAAAACTCAGCTTAATCATCTAAAATACAGAAACAAGGCCCCTCACATTCTCTCTTGAGCTCTTGCCTGCACCTAATTGTTCAACCTCGAAACATGAAAAATCTATTAACTCCTTGTAGAAGCAAGGTAACTCAGAACTCCTTCCTGTGAGGTGGAAACAGAAAATCCCGCAGTAAAATATAAAAGAGACCCATTAATTTATTAATAATTTATAATCACACTGATAAAACAATCTACCTTGGGTGTAGCTGACATAGAATTTGGTGTACACATCCCAGATTCATGATACCAAGTGCTCAGAAGCTTCTCAGTTCCCTGGAAAAGGAAATGTTTGATTATTTTGATTAATATGCTGCTTTCACTGACTAAGGGTAAGACTGATATTAACCCCATGTTGATAATTCCCTAAAAAGAAAACCTTAATATCAGAACAGTCAGAGATATACTTCCCAGTATTTTTTAGTATGCAGCATGACCTATTCCCAGACTCTATGATGTTGATATTTATTTTTTTAAAAAAGAAGGAAAACAAAGCCATTAAAATACAATAAACTATGTAGC
The DNA here is from genome assembly GCA_031878705.1 of Tapirus indicus. Classification (NCBI taxonomy): domain Eukaryota; kingdom Metazoa; phylum Chordata; class Mammalia; order Perissodactyla; family Tapiridae; genus Tapirus; species Tapirus indicus. The sequence continues at coordinate 161,589,489 of CM062917.1, read as the reverse complement.
ATTCCTATTTCAGACAAAGGATTTTTTTTTATCAATTCAGATGAGACAATTTATTCTGTCAAGTAGAACTTTCATTTATTTATTTTAAAAATGTAAGCAGAGCCTTCCACATAAATGCTGTTCTCACTCAAATTTTCCACTGTTAAAACATGAATAAACATTCAGTGCATCAATTTACAATGGACAAAAATAAAGAAGTCTTGGGGGCCAGCTGAGGCCTAGTGGTCAAGTTTAGCACACTCTGTTTCAGCAGCCCAGGTTCAGTTACCAGGCATGGACCTACACCACTCATTGGTGGCCATAATGTGGTGGGGACCCACATACAAACTAGAGGAAGACTGGCAACAGATGCTGGCTCAGGGCAAATCTTCTTCAGCAAAAAAAGAAAAAATTAAAGAAGTCTCAAATTTTTTTTAAAAAACATAAATTTTCATATGAACTATGGGTCAGAGAACAATTGATGGATAATTAATGTAAGTCAATAATGGATTATTTAGAAAACTGATATATTAAAGCCTTGTTGATTTTGTTTTAATAAGAAGGGAAAAGCAGCAGAAGGGAGAATAACTCTAGTATTCAACTTACTCCGCTTATAGCAGACCTGTTATGGTCTACCTATGCCCCCACAGGCCATGTTGTTATAGTACACCCCTGACTTCTGCCTGGCTAAGAGCTTTCTTATGCAGCCACTGTCTCTTTGCCTGAAAATACCACAGCTGGAAGTGCAGGAGAGATAATGACCCCAGGGAGCAGCAGTAACTATTGCGAGTGAGGTATAAATACCCCGGATCCGTCATGTCCCGGGGGAGATAACTCTGACATGAGAGTGTTCTACACTGACACCCAGGTTCCCAGCGGGATTGAGCTACAGATACCTATGGTGGTAGCTGGCTTGATAATGCTTCATTGGCTGTCTTCCCTTCCTTATCTCTTAACCCCATTCCCCTGCCAAATAAATTACTTGGCCTAGAGTCCTTGTCTCACGGCCTGCTTGCAGGGGAACCAAACGAAGCTACATCTAAATAAATGCAACTAGTGAGTCAGTAGGACGTGAGCTGTTATATCTACTTTTTCGGGGACTGAAGCAGAGAGTAAAGGAGACTGGGACAGTCCCTCCCCTCCCCTCACAACCTGCAACGCTGATAGTCCCAAATTTAAAAAAAAAGAAAAAAAGGGAGGAATAAGTCAAAGTATCTTAATTCTCGCCTTTTTCTCTTACCTCTTTCATAGCTTTCATTTCTGACCTCTTAAGACGTATTTTCTATCTACATCCATTTCATCTGTGTCCTAATGAAACAATGTGTCCCTTATCTTTTCCCTTCTCAACTTCCTGTTTATACTTCTCCAGCCCTGTAAACAGAAAGAGGCCCATACTTTGGCCCAGGTGTTTGCAAACTCTTATTCTATACAGATCCAACTCCCCAAGGAATAAATACAATTATTAACCAATCACAACATTACTCACAGAAATGCTGAATATGAAATCAAGCAGGACGACATGTGAATCCTTCCCAACTCAGGTGCTAAAATGTTCTGAGTTTCTTAAGGAAAAACATTACCATATGTGGAAGTGGTACTTGCTAACGCTTCCAATGTGGGTATATATTTGATTTTTTACAACACTCTGTATAAATTAAGATGTGAGTTTTTAATTCTTGCAGACCTTAAATATAGTCACAGATTATGCTCTGAAGAGGGTTCTCTTTCTTATTTAGTGAATCACTGCTTTATCATGTTGCAGTGACACCTAGCTTGTTAATAGACTTGAAAAGTCACTGTCTAGTTATATACGATAAATTTAAGTTGCTTTTGAGGTAAATAGTCAGGAATCTGACTTTGTTGCCTTCTGAGAAATAATTCTAAGATCAACCCATTATGGAAGAGTCAAATCGATGAAAGAGTTTTCCTGTTCTAAGCTCTATTCTCAGCTTAACTGAAAACCACTTTTCTTGAACAAATTTTTAAATTTTAACATACTTCTATGCTGGTGTCTACCACATTTTAATACATTGATTTGATAGGATTTTATCCTGAAATGTATCAGGATGACTCAGAATTACACATGAATAGATAAATTTCCATAATTTATAATCCCTAAACTGATTACATTTTATTAATATATAATAGAGTAAGGGAAGAAGTAATTAACAGGCTCTTGTCTGTCTGCCCTTACAGGACTCTAAGGAGCAAGCTGGCAAAAACAATACCTTCTGTATTCTCTCTTGTACCCTCACTGTCTTCTATAGTGCCAGTCACATAACAGGTACAGAATAAGTAAGTTTCTGAATGTATGAATAAATAAATACATAGAGTCATTAGGAAGATAGAATAGTTGTCAAACAAGATTATGCCTTGATTTGAAATACTAATATAAATAATGCAGAATGTTCTCAACAAGTTGAGAGGTGTTCAGCAACAGAAGCCTAGAAACAAAAGATTCTTACAGGTAAATATGGAAGACACCCAGTCTCACTCCAAAAGGGGAGGGATTCTGGCCCAAAGACTTTAAGGTCTTTTAGCAGGTGTATCCCCATAGGTAGAGGGACAAACTATTTGAACTATACACATTTCTCAATTTCAAACTCATCAAGCGATCTACAGGTTTTAATTTAGTTTTCTATTTACCTTTTCCACAGGAAAAATGTACAAGTCATGCAAAAACACAGGCTGAGAGTGTTTTTTTATTGTAAGTTGATAATTTGTCTTTTTTCTTTTATATACTAAGCCTCTTTGTTACTGGACCCTGTAAGTCCTTTCATGAGGGAAATAGTCTTCTCAGTAAATTCTCAGGCTTAAGTCTGTGGAGCTGAAATCCAGACCCAGGGCTGTGAAAAATCTCCCTTAGGAAGCCCCTTGAGAGATGATCAGTCAGCCTCTTTGACAGTTACTTGAAACTTAGCATGGGTATAAAAGCCACAACAGAATAACAGCAACTATTTAATCTTAAGGAGATTGGGAAAAGTAGAAGAGTTAGAAAATAAATGTGTTTGTTCTAGTATTAAACTAACTCTTTCTCTGAACTAGTTCTCTCCCATCCTGCATGAATGGAAAAGAAAACTGTAAAAATGCTAAGCCTAAAAGTGTGTGCTACATGTACAGCCTCTTTCTAGAAACTTCCTTCAGCAAAAATGGCCATGCTATGTCACTTGATCCCAAGCCTCACTCCATCCCCAGATGCACAGTGTCAGAGCAGTTATACTCTGGTCAGTAGCCTGTGATGTAGTCTAGAATAGCTCTGCTCAAAAAAGTGCCCTACTTATTAATTAAATCAATCAGATCTTGTCTTGAGGGGTTCCAGTAGGACACAAAGAAAGATTCATTTAGCTAGTAGTAGGATCTTTAACAAAGGGGCATAGTTTCTGCTGCTTATGCTTTAATTTCATTATACTTTGTTCTCACTTTCCACATTCATATATCGGGACCTTGCCTTTTCTCTAAATCAGCAGAAATGTGAGTAACTAGATACTGTAAGTAATAGATGTTCAAGGCTGAAAAATGTTCAACAGAGGATGAGGCGACTGGTTGCTAGAAACAGGATTGGTAGATGCAGAGGTTTTGCAGAACTAGTCATAATAACAACAGAAAACAAGTTTCCTCCTGTGGCTCACTGAAAAGATTTGGTAAATAGCACTACTTGAGCCTATTCTCGTTTTTCAACTGAGATCTAGATTGTACCTTATTTCTGTGTTTCCATGAAAACCTGCTGCAGGGTCAGAATTCCCAGTTTGCTTAATCCATATGTACCCTCAAAATAACTCCCCCATTACTTGAGATAATCTTAGTGAATCTATATTTCTTGCAATCATAAGAGCTGCAAGAACCCACTAAATAGTGGATGCCCATAATGTTCTGTATTCTTCTAGGATCTTTAAAATATATTATATTATTAAATATATTAACTTATTTAATCTTCACAGCTACACCGCCAGATGGTAATACTTTATATAACTTGTCCACAATTATATAGATAACAAATACTGGAGGCAGCATTCAAATCCAGGGCTATCTCACTATAAATCCAGCTATATTCACTCACCAGTTACAGCCAATTACTGCTATTGTTTTAAGATTTTTTTCATTTCCATTTACTTGCATTCTTCATTCTTTATCCATCCAAAGGAAGAACATTTGCAAGCATCTTTACTGTCTATAAATTGCTATGTAAATTAAGGTGCTGATGAACATGGGGAGATGAAATGGGATATTTTCTGTCATTTTGTAACATGGCATAATGGAATTTCTAGACAGATGCCAGGTCACTCTTCAGTCAAGGAGGTGCTTGCCTCTGAGGTTGTTCAGTGACATTTATGCTTCCCTGCTCCCGTCAGGCACTGCCCTAAAGCAGAGCAGAATCCTGTGACACCTCCAGGTTAGAAGAAAGTCTCTGAAGCCAGATGGATTTGTACCTTCCCCTCCACCAGTTTTAGGATCTAGGATGTCCTTGGCTATAAGGTAGGATAGCTTTTGATTTGAAATGTGTACCAGTTATAATACAGCAAGTTTAATCCAAATTTTTATTGGATCAAAACTCGACAGGTTATTTCATATGCTTTGAGGAAGGTTCATTTCATCTCTTGTTTTCAATGGAAATCTTCATTTGGAAAAATGCCCTTCATTCTTTTTGCCATTTACTAATATGTTTATTCATTTTCACTGAACTCCTGAGAGGTGTTTTTTGCTTGGTATTGAGTAAATTGTATCCAAAGTATTCATATTTAACCTTTACTTGCCTTATTATGTCGAATTTTATTTCCCTTGTGAGAGGAATGCAGGTATCAGCAATGCTTTTCCAAAGCAAGATTTTTTTTTTTTTTTAAGAACAGGAACTGCAACAAAACAAATTTAAAGTTTGACTGTACTTACCTTGTTTTTTTAACTTTTACACGGAGAACTTTTCTAAGTTAAAAAAAGAAGAAGAAAATCCTCATAGGCTGAAAAACGAACTCTAGCGCAGAGAAGTTTACTACCGAAGGACGAATATATTACGCAGCAGTAGCAGTTTTGAAAAGCAGAAGCATTTTTAGGAAGTTGCCATAGTAGGGACTATACTATATGAAAAAGCATAATGTAACACGTTTTTTTTAGTGCACAGAATGCATCGATACACTTTTATTGGGTATTACCCCCTGTGTAACCCTGTAACCTTGGCTACATCACAGCTTCTCAAGGTCTCTTAAAAGGCAGTGTTTGGATTAGGCTGACGTTATTCAAACCACTCCCTGGAGCGGAAGGATCCAGAAGAACGGCTTCAGGAGCCACTTCACGGAGTTGCCCACCCTCACTCTCCAGCAGTTAGCTATTTTAGGAACTAGATCTTTGAGGAAAAAGCTTTTGAAAAAGTTTCATGGCTTAAGAAGACAAAAGCAAAATTTTGTACACCATTGAGAGAGAATGTTTTTAGTCTTTTCTAACATTCCAGCTCTTGTAACTCATTGCAACTTTTCTGCTTCCATACCTGTCTTTTTATTTAGATGGGGAAAAATTGCATTACCATGACTATTCACCGAATTTTTCTTATTCGGTACTTCCATTATCAGTGCTCCATTTTGCTAGTCTATTTTGTTTTTCTTTAAGAAAGTCTACCATGGGGAGATAGACTGAGAGATATATAAATTTTATATGAATATTAATCTCTTTAAAATCATGTGAAATGGTTCAGTGATCTAATAGATAGTTTTATTGTAGTGATGCATGTGTGATTTGAAAGATAATTACGTAAGATTAAATTCATTTTCTCAGCCAATCAGAAAAGAGATCCCATTCATTTTTATGACCTATAATAAACTTTGTGGATGAAAAATTGTGCTGTTAATCTCAAGTACAATGACAGAAATAAAATATTATGAATAAAATTTTTCCTTGTGCTTCATGGGCAAAAAAAAAAATATGGTCTCTATTTACTAGAATCATTAAAATGCTGTATGTATTATTTATAGAATCGAGCAATAGGAAGATGATAAAACAATAAGGAAATTGACAAAGAGATGAAATGTGAATCACATTTATCTAAGAAAGGAATTAACGTTGGTAATATTTCAATAAGGAAAAGAATGCTATAGTACACACACAGGATAGATTTGAATTTTTAGCAAGACTGGTGCTAACCTAATACCTGGAGAGCCTGCTTTGTAGAAATAAAAATATAGTGAAAATAAAATATCATTCAACATTTGTATAGTATTTACTATCTTCCAAGCTGTGATCTAAGTACTCATCACATATTAATTCATTTAACATTTACTATAACTCTATAGTGTTTGTACTGTCATCATCTCCATATAACAGATGAGAAAACTGAGGCCCAACGAGATTAAGGAACTTGGTCAAGTTACACACCTAGAAAGTTATGGTACTGGGAGTTTCATTTAAGCCATCCTTACTGCTAAGGAATACTTTAAACTATTATCTCCAAACTCTCTTTCTCATCAGCCTCAGACACCTGTCCTCCATTATTTCCTGGATATCTCCAACTAGACCACTAGGAGCACTCTGAATCCTGTAACCCTCAAAACGAGTCCAATAGAATTCCTATTCTTCTCAATCATGCTGCAACGCAGAGGACGGTGGTGGGAGCAGGCCCCTTCTGGTGCAGACAACAATGGAGAACACGATTTGTAGGAAATGTAAAAAAATGAATAAATAAATAAAACCAAATAAAGTCCATTTTCTTTTTATTGTCACCATGTGCAGGCAATTCTAAACTATGTCAGTATAAAATACTCCTCTCCTCTGCTACCGACTGCTCCCACAGCCAACCTCCCTTTCAATAATTCTCACTTGTCACTCATGCTGATCCCTCTTCCCTAATGCTGATTTCATCAACACCTGCCCCAGCCATTCAGCTAAAAACCTAAAAGGTAATATAACAGGCTCCTTCCTCTCTATATCATCCCTACTCAGCCAACAATTAAAAAATTGACCCTTCTGATATTTCTAGCATTGGTTCTCTGCTCTCTTCTGATTATTTTTATTGATAGGTATTCATGGACATGATTTTTAAGTAAACTCAATTTTCTCATTATTAAAAAAGAAATACACATTATTTGAATTTTCTAAATTATTAAAGTATAAGGAAAGTAATATGAATCACTGATGATGTCAATGACTAGAGTCAACCAATATAACATTTTTGGATATGTCCCTCCAGTTCGTTTCTATTCTCTCTTCTCTGTCCTCCTTCCCACCTGTCTGTCTGCTTTCTATGCATAAACATAAAATTTATAAAATTGGAATCATACTTTATACATAGCTTTGTTGACTGCATTTTTCATCCTTTTAGAATATAGAACTAGTAAGAAAATTTTGAAGTCAAAGAATATAATTGTTTTTTTGTTTCAAAAGTTACATTCTTAAAAATGAATGCGTGCTTCTTGTAGAAAATTTGGAAAATACAAAATAAAAGGAAAAAATTAAAATCACAATTCCATGGCCATTTTACCATATCTTAGACAAAGTTGTCCCTCTCCTTTTCTCATCTAGATTACTGCTAATCATGTCCTAATTTGCATCCCTGTCTCAGTCAATTCGACCCTCACCTCTCAACCTACCATGCATGGTGCTTCCAGGATGATTCTTTAAATTTCACAAAGGTGACGAGGTCTCCTCTTGAACTGCCAAGTCCTCTACCCTCTGACTTTACCATACTATATGAACTACCCCAATACACCATGATTTCTCAAAGGGTACTTTCCCCACTTTACTTACTTTGCTTCACTCCTCAGCTCAGTAGAAGCAGAAGGAAGTCGTGTATTAAGTAAGGTTAGTAACCCCAAAAGGACTGAGGCAGAATCTGGGTGCTGTGAGGTTGAGTCAGCACAATACGGGAGAGTGGAACTAGCTAGACACTTCCTGGTTCGGGTCAGAATGGTTCTGGGAAATGGGATTAGAGTTAAACTCAGACGATCGGAGAGATTTGGGAACTAACAGAAATTAAGATTGGCTAGAAAGGATAGGACTAGATCGCAAAGAGCTACAGAGTCCAATAAGTCAAAGAAGATTGAATTTAAGTAAGTAATAAATATGTTAGCAGGATTTTGACCTGGAAGGGAGTACATGAAATTATGTTTCAAAAATACCAGCCTAACAGTGAAATGGCAGCTTAGATTAGAAGGGAACTGGCAGATTTTAGGCAGATGAGCCAGTGAGTTTCTGCAGTTCTCATATTGTGTGATGAGGATAGGGGCAGGACAGTATGCTAAAGGGTTATATAACATACGTCATACCAGATTGTCACCAGCATCAAAGCCTGGGCCGTATCTGTGTACTGCCAATGTCCCACATCGTCCTAGCACATAGTGGGTCCACAGGAGTTTTTTTCCTAATTTATTATATTGGCTTAGATACTCAGTTTCCTTGGCTTTCCAAGCTGAATGCCGAGTCTCATTCATCTATGTGTTCTAGATTCCCACTAAAAACCTGATTTATAAACTGGAATCCAGTTGGTTGTCCCCTGCAATCATGGTCATTTGACAGGACATTTGCCACCTTGAAGAATTTATATACAGTAAAATAATTGTAACTGTTAGTTTTTAAGAAAATTCTTCCTGGATGCTATAGGGTTTTGAATATTTTTCTCTATGTACCTTCTAAATGAAGCCTAGATTATTTTTATTTGCCATTATTTAATGTAGTTAATTGGGTGAATTTGTTTTGAAAAACTATTACTCATCAGTATTTTGAGTTGTATTTTTATCTGTTTGTTTAGTTTATTTCATTGTTGTTGACATTGTTTAAACAGCATTCTGTAATTTTTTTAACAGTGTTACTAGATATCTGAAGTACTTTTAGCCTTCAAAGTGCCTTTTTAAAGCTATTCCTTTTAATTTTTCCCCCACACAATTTTCTGATATTTTTATACTTCTTTTTTTGCTAAGAAAAAAAAGAAAAACACTAATGGGATCTCTTCATTTTTCCTTTCCATGCAGGATTTAATTGAGTGATCAATCACTAATACAAAGGATTCTTATTCCTGCAAGGGCACACTTACGCAATTTTACACAGGCCCAGGCACCTTGAAGCCAAACATGGTAAATTATTTTACTTCTATTGATGAAGAAACACTATAGAGCCCAAAATAAAAGACACATGGATTATCCAATTCTTTAGTTAAAGAGAAACAAGCAAACCAACGTGTTCCTTGATAAAAAAAGTTACTTGTTACAACACAACAAAATTAGGGCTTGGAATAATATGTGATCGCTTTATCGTATTAAAATAAAACTGTTAATTATAACCTCTTATAAGAATAATAAGCAACACTTTCATTCTCCTCCTGCCACAAAACTCTGTTCATTTCCTGACCGGAATGTGGTCTCTCCTAATTTGATGTTGTGCAACAGATAGAGATGGATGAGATTTTCTGAAAGGCTGACCTTGTCATAATCGAAATCATGAGTATACTTGCTAGAATATGCATTTCCAATCAGGTGAAAACTTCTGGTTATATACACCTTTCAAGAAAAAAAAAAAAGCAAGGACCCCAAATAAAATCTTGAATAAAATTCTACTAGCCCCAAACTAGATTTTTAAAAGGACAATTTGCACCAAAGTATGTTATTTTCCAGCTACTGATGCTAATGGAAGCAAAATGCTTTTTAAGTGTTCAGCAGATGTTTAGGGGTTTTATCATCATCATTACACACAAGTTATGCTAAATTATGTAAATCTGTCTTGGAATTTAAGGCTTACATGTACTTAATATACCTCACAACTATTTTTCTCCATTTGCTAGTAACCTCTTTAGGATAAGAGCTAGGTGTTTAGTTTTTATTAATAAGAATACTTTACTGCAAAGGTTACTTCATTTCCCTTCTTTGCATATCTTTCATAGGCACATTATAATAACTGAAATAAAAGTGGAAAATGTGAATTCATCACAGTTTTCTTTGCCCTATATTTCCACTCACCACTCTTGAGAAGATATTCTTATCTCCCATATTTGTCTCTAGTTAAGACTGCCGGAGTTGCATCCTATGTACCCCAGCCTTGTTCAGTAAGAAAATCAAACTCAGCACAGCCCAAACTGAGTCTCTCATCTTGCCTGAACATCTTCTCCTCGTTCTTACTCCTGCACCCACCCTAGACATGGGAGTGAGCTGACCCCTCTCAGCCTCACCTCCCACTGAAGTTAGTGATCCGGTCCTGACCTACCTCTTAAAATGTCTCCTCCTTCACCATCTGTTGCAATCTTGAGCTACTGCGTCTCTTCCTAAGAAGAAGGCCGTTGCCCCAGTCCTCCAGATTTCTTCTAATTAAAGCTCCACAAACTAAGTCAGAATCTGTGATTTGGTCACGTTATTAACCAAACACTATGGCATGGAATATAAGACTCTCCACAGACGACCTGGCTTCAAATCTTGTCTCTGCTGCTTACTAGCTGTGTGATGAGAGGAAAGTCCTCAACCTCTCTGTGCCTCAGGACGATCATAATAGTATATCTCAAAGATGTGTGTGTTTGAGTATGTATTTATGTTTTAACGGAATGAGTCAGTATACGTAAAATGTTTATACCGGTGCTGACAGAGTGATACCACATAGGCACTATATATAGTCCTTATTGTTATTATCATCTTGACCCAGCTTCCTCACTCTCATTTGCACAAATTTACCTTCTCCCATCTCTACCCCATGCATACACACAGACATGGACACACTCAAATACACAGAAGGACACACACACACAGAGTATGCGTTAGTCACACCAAACTAACTGTCTGGAAAAGTTTCATGTCCAGTCCTTTCACTTGCCATTACCTCTACCTGGAATGCCATCTTTCTAGCTCTTCTGATCATCCAATTCTATGAAATAGTCAATATTTAGCTCAAGCAATTCTTCTCCAAGTTTACTTTCCCTGATACCATTTTCCAGACACCTTCCATCATTTGACTACAGTACTTTACTATAATTCTTACAGAAGTTTATAGAAATTGGGAGAGCATTATGTCCTCTTATTACACTGTGGATATTTGGAGAGCAGTGGTGTATTTTATTTGTGTTTTAACTCTGTGCACAGTGGCAGCTTAGATATTTCTTGGTATAATGAATGACTTGGTGTCTACCACTTCTAGATAACTTAGGCATTAAAAAAAAAAAGAAAGAAAGACAGGTATTCTAAAGAAAAGTCAAAAGCGAGGAGTCCTAAATCCAAGTTATACCTCTACCTCTTAACCTTACCTGTAATAAACTTCTTCCTTCCTTCCCTTCTTCTCCTCTTTCCTTCCTTCCTCCCTGGTATAAACATTTGTTGAGAAACAATGATGTGCCTGGTTCCATGCTTGGCACTGAGGATACATAAATGACAGAGGCATCACTGTCCTTTCTTAAATGCAATGAGAATTTAGTTTTCAAATTCTTTGAGTTGACTGAAGGAAAATACTTGTGTATCTAGCAAAAGGTAATTCTTCCTTGATATGTCAAGAAATAATACAGTCCTGGATAGACATTAAGTTTTCAGAATTCTAGTGGAACTTGCTAGTCTAAAGTGAATTTTATGTTAAATATGCTCTTACAACATTAATCTCTGTTTAGTTTATTTCAGTCACTCAGTAAACTGCTATGTATTGAGTACTTTCAATGAACTGAACACTTTATTCAATAGCACACCTAGTGTTTTACCCAAGAGATATAGGATCCTTTATCTGATTGGTGATGAGCATTGGGAGAAGCAATAAAGAAAGTCAATCCTCAGGTCTACAGCTTCAGAATCCAGGTCTGAAAGATTATCAATATTTCTAATACCCACCAGATTGGGGGATAAGGTGAGGACCTGAATCTGTGGATAGTTATAACCTTCCAGACTGAGCATGAATTGTTCCAGTTATTGGATCACAGGTGAACCCTATTTGGGAGGATATAAAGGGAAAAAGTCGTGAGGCTTTGGGAGTTATGCATGATTGCAGGGAGAAGACCTGGAGTTCCTGTGCAGGAATGGAGTGATTCTATTCATGGAACTTTCTTCTCATACCAATTAATTGGTATTTAAGAGCCAAGCTTATTATATCTGTGGCATAATCCAACGCAAGCAGGAATATTCCATCTAACAAAGACCTGTTAAAAATACTTTCTAGTGATATGCAGAAACATGATCTAATCACAAGTAGTCAAAATTTGGGCATAGGCTACAGACCAATGTCTGTTGTTCTCTCTGTGGGCCTAAGGTCTCTACGGCCCTCAACAAAATGCTGAAGGGCCAGGAGGAAGGCAGTGGGAAGAAAATGGAGCAAAATTCTGTCTCTTGTTCTGTTCAATTCCAAATTTTTTGTACTATGGGTCTGCAGTAAGACACACCCAGTAGTTTCCAATAATCCCAAGTCTCAGATGAAATCTCCTCAGATGCTTATAACTAAGATTTTCTTTTTAATTTCTAAGTAATGTTTAGAATAAGATAAAAGTTAAATAAATAAAATTCAAGCATGAGAAATATATTTTTCCGTGTGAATCTTAAAACTTGAGAAATATCACAATTTGTGTATTAATCTACCATTAAATCAGCTGCTGCCAGATAAATGCTCTAACTACAAATAGGCTTTTATCATACAAAATGGCATATGTATTATACTCAAATAAAACAGAAAAATATATTAGAAATCTTTGAAATGTCTATATTTTCATAATAATAAATATAGTTATTTATTACTTACATAATATATATAATATTTTAAATCAATTTTTTTTTCAAATTGTTGTTCCAAAGTCAAATCAAAGTCAAGGCAAAGCAGTGTATTTTTCATCTTGTTATATCCTTAATTCATATGGAAAAAAAACTTTACAAATTAGATAAGTAATAACTGTCCAAAGCATATTTAACACTAATTATCTGCTGTGTATATTTATACATATGCACATATAACGTGTTTATATTTATTTTTAATTCCTTTCCTCACTCCACTGACCCTCAAGTATACAAGATCTATCAGTATAGCAATTTTTTTCTCTTCTGCCCATGATGTACTCCCAATCTAAAACAGTTCCTGAGATATGCCAAGCACTCAGTAAGCATTCATCCTATTAATAGAATATTTTTGTGTTTAAATAGATGTATTTACATAATCACATTAATCAAACATTGATTCAAGTGTGGAAACATCTTAAATACTGTATAAAACAATTTATTAAATTTTACTATGTATTTTTTGACTCTGTGTTAAGCACTATACTAGATGCTTTATATATATTCTGTGCTTTTTTTTAATCCCTTTATTTCAAAAATTAACTGAGCCTTGAACAGTTAAGGAAGTGCTATGGCTGTGGCTTGAATCTGTGGCAAATATATATGATTTCAAGATAATCTGGTATAAATTGATATTAGGCCTATTTACATGTCACTGGAAGCTAGTGTGTTTTGAGGTCTCATCCTTAATCTTTTAAGATTTTCATCCAAGATAAACATCTTATACACGTTGTTTGATGCCAAAGTCATAAAATATATTGGACTGTATGAAATTTTGTCTTGACAAAGTTGTCAGTTCTTACAGAATCATAAAGTATAAATGGCAATTAAGACATCATTCAAAGAGGCAGAAGTCAAGGTAGCAAGATGTATTGGTTTTGGCTCACTGACAGCATGCTTTGGGGAATAAGAGACCTGGGATGTAGTGTCGGCTTAGCCACTGATTAGGTGTTGACCTTGAGCAAATCAGTTTGCCTCTCTTGGGCTTTTGTTTCTTCATCTGTAAAATTAGGAGGCTAGACTAGATGTTCTCTAAAGTTCCTTCTATCTCTAAAAATTCTTTGATCCATAATCTTTAAAAAGTAACTAGTCATCATTGTAACTTCTTTTATAAAAATTATGTCAGTCCACAAGACCGATCATATCAGCCAGAATTCAAAGGTATATTATTAGCAAATGCTAAGTCATTAACTGTGATATTATTGGTCACAGCATGTTGAAACATTCTTCAGAAAGCTCCTTTAAGTAATTCGAGTGCAAAAAACAATCACATCATTAATTATGCAAAGTTATGACTCCAGACACATTGCATTTACCTGAGACTTTTGAACATTAACACAGCCAATCTTAGGAAAAGTTGTGAAGCCTTCCTCTTTCCTGCCACCCTGAAAGTGCCGATACTGTCCATCCCTATTTACTCCACCTCCCGATCTTAGAAAGATAGAAAGGTTTACAACAATTAGCAATTTGTATTTATTAGTAATTATTTGTTTTTTAGAGAAATGGAAACAATTACAGTGAAGTGTTATCCCAACCCACATATTTGCATTCTATGCTTCTTTTCACAAAGAGTAGGCTAAAGAGTGGTTTACTTTATTAAAAGTCATTTAAAAGGGTAACATCTGGAGGAGAAGCAATTACAGAGATGGAGGCAGGCATAATTCATTTGCTGACATCTCCAAATCGAGAGGGCAAGGTGGAGCCAGTCTTAAAGAGCACTCCAGTTTCATCAGGGCTTTCTTTCCCCATTACCCATTACTTATACTCTGGACATCCAGCTCCTTCTCTTAAACCCATGTTGTCTGATGTGTTAGCAACCAGCCATACATAGCTATTTAAATTGAAATGAATTAAAATTAAATAGAATTTAAGTTGTTCAGCTCTTCAGTTGCGTTAGCCACATTTTAAGTGTCAGACCATATTCTCCACAAAGTAGAGGACTTGACTGTCGAAAAGTAAGATTCATGTCCTTACAAAATCGTTACCATAGAAAAAATATAATTTTTTAAAACCTCCTAGCCCAAGTTTTGAATGTCCTTGGGAAGGATTCTGACTGGCTGTACTGGATCATGTGTACAACCCTTGACCTGTCATGTGGGGTGGGAGGTCGAATGAGGGAACCAACCGGCCATTTCCATTCAGATGCCATGGCTAGAAAGAGAGACAGGGGAACAGTGCACCTGGAGAAGGAGTGCCTACATAATTTGCTTTTGGATCAATGCATCCATCTTAGGTGTTACCATTGGATATATTTTGAAAAAATGCATACACCTCTATAATCTACATAACTATATGCCTATTAAGATGTAATATTTCAACCATCCCAGAAAGTTCCTCCATGCCCCTTCCCAGTCAATCTCCCTTCCCCACCCAGAAGTGGCCAGTAGTGTAATATTTCCACCATAGATTAATTTTGTCTAAATGTATATATATATATTTTTTTTACCTGGACACATGTTATTTCAGAAAACAGTAGAGTAGAATGCTTAAAAGCATATTTTTTTGTAGAGAAACTTGGATTTGATTCTCAACTCTTACCTTAAGGAATTATTTCATTTCCCAAAGCCTCAGTTTTACCTAGGTAAACAAGGACAATAATAGTAATGATTTTACATGATTGTCATGAGGGGCAAATGAGGCAATGAGTATACACCATGGGGCCATAAGTCAACGTGATGCTTGAAATAGTACATCTATACAGCAAACATTAGCTTTTATTTTGATGTAATTACAAACGGTTCAAGGTTCTTATTTTATAACTGACCTTTCTACTCCCTCCTCTCTATAACAGCAGAAGATTTATCTGGATTCTTCTGTGATTCAGTGTGATGAGGAATAGGTCAAGTCTCCTCATACTTTTAAATACAAGATCAAGAGCATAAAAGGAAAGTTCAAAGTGAAAGTCCCTAAACATCACATTAACACGGAGTACTGATGATGACGACGCAGGTTCTTTTGATGAAATGTTTGGGCAACATCAAAACTGTCGAAGCGCAGAACCCAGGTTTATGAGCCTCAGAAGAACTTCGCAACAGCCATTCCCCAAGTTTTATTCTGCCAGTTTTATGGACGACTCATCGCAGCTCAGATTTTCAATGAAACAGTTGATGATATGAACCAACCTCCTATAAAACAACTCTTGTACAAATCCTATTTTTACATAATGCAATTTAATAGAACTGCTATTTTATGGAATGACAGTCACTGGGTAGGTTATGAGTCCACGTGTGTATTCCAGAGCGGAGGCAGTCTCTGGGTTTGTTCACTTTGAGCAAAAGGAAATCAGATTTTCCGGAAGTCAATAGGCATGGGATTCTGTGCAGGGGGAGCCAAAGGGGACTGGATCTCCTAGCCTTGGCTTTGAGGTCAGTGTGGGACTGGTCCTGTGGGAGAAACGGATGAGCCCTGTTGATCTGCAGCGACTTCTGAAATGCTGGCTTCAGGGAGCACAAAGGAAAAGAGCAGAGTGTTCTGAGGCTCGTTTCTCAAGTAGCTATTTAGCCGCAGTATCAAAAATGGCTCTGGCATAATAAAAAAACATTTTTCAAAAATCCTCTCTAGTCATTACTCTTATAATATTTTATATAGTTTGTAAAATGTTCCGGAAGAATGGTCATGAATGGATGTCACTGCGGCAGGAGCTGTGGTTCCCCACTTGCATCCACACACCTTTACCATCTCATCCACCACTGCCTGACTTTGAGGGCCAGCCAACACCTGCGCTTCTTTTCCTAAGGGCTTTCTTTTGTCACTGAAGATGCTTTGCTACTTACACGGAAGCCCGGAAGAGCAGGGAATGAACCCTCACAGGAGCAGCTCTCATGGAAAACACGCAAAGGCTAATGTGAATTGATGGACAGATGCCTGGGCAGCACCGCCTTCTAGTCGGGAGAGCTCTGCGGCACCCGTTGCACCTGGTTCCAGATCGTTTCCGTGGGATTAAAGGCCAGTTGCCTTCAGTATCTGCTGCTTTGAAAAGGCAGCTTTATCGACTGTCCTCCCTTCCTTGTCTCACCCCCACACCCCTGCCGGTTTCCTTCAACTCCTAAATAAACTACTTGTACCTGAATCCTCCTTCAGGATCTGCTTCTGGGGGAACTCAGACTAAGACAGTCACTAAACCATATGGGAAAATGAAATATCCTTTAAAAAAGCAAGTATGATATTGGCTGAAGGCAGAGAACAGGGAAAGAATCTGAGAACCATCTTTTCACAAACACCTCTGGCCTTCTCTGTCTGAATTCAATTCAGTTCAACAAACATTTAGCAAGTGTCTTCTACATAGAAAGCATTTTTCCTCGATATTTAACAAGGTTCAAACAGTATTGAATATAGTAATTCATTTCATACTGGAACTTTAACAAATTTTACAAAGTTTCTTCCAAATGTATATAAACATTTTCCATTTTCACAGACAGAATCCTTTCTTGGAATGACATTCATCGTGATCAATTTCATAAAGTGGCAATTTGTCAGAATCACTTATCTAGTGATGAAGTTCAATTGTGTAACGATTTTCAGCTTATGATGGTTTGGAATTACCTTGAACCAACCCTGAGAACATGGATGGGTTAATTTTATTTCTGAAGAAATCATAAGAGAATATGATGTTTATACAGCTCAATATGTCCTTCTCATAGGAAATGTTTACTTTTAGAAGAATGACTTTTTTTTTTTTTTCTTTTTGGTTAAGATAACTTCTAGGAGAGGGCATTTTTGAATGCAAAATATATTTTGTAAAAATGTTTTCCATGTAAGTTGACAATTGGATTATTTGAGAACTATGCATTATGTTTACATCAATTTCTTCTTACAGCCAAAATTTAAGAATGTAGTGCAACTTTACAAACCAGACGACTATGCATTTATTGCTAGAAATTTGCTCTCCATGTACATAACATTTATGTACCTGTGACATGCATCATTTGATTTGATGTTTGCTTAAATGAAATGTGATGGGTTGACATTATCAAACTGAGCAGATTTTCTGTAACCTTAAACTGAATGTACCTGTGTATGCACAGAGGGAGTGGCAACAGAGGAGTGTGTAAAAGCAGCAGATGCTATCACATAGGGTTAGTCCAAAATCATCATTAAAATGCATTTGACTAAAGCAGATAAGTCAACTACAAGAGAATAATCACTTGTATGAATATTTAATTATATTATTTATATTAATGTCATTTTCCTGGGTTTATTGGGACAATGCAATATAGTCAGTTTATTGAAGGACTATCTATGAACTTCATAAAAATCCAAGGAAATTAAGACAATTTTTTGAGAAATTATTATAGATTGAAGAAGATCAAAAGAGGGCAAGATGTTTGATGATTACTTGCACAACTAAGGAACAATAGCATCTCCAAAATAACAATATTGATTCTTAATGTATTTTATTTCACAATTTCAATATTATTCTGAAATGCCAAATCGTGTTCAACATGCATCGATACAATAAACATTTATCATATCTGTAGTGTATTGTATTTTTGGTGTGTCTTCAGTGTGCCAGGCACCGTGCTAATGCCTAGGGTTGAAAGGCAAACAAGAGAAACACTGATTTTGTCGTCTGGAAATAACAAAACCAGGTATATAAATGCAAATAGTGCTAGGTGGTAAGTACCTATCAAATGAGTATTTTGCCTCATAAACTGCATAGAACCCTACACTGAATAAATATTAGAATGATAACAGTTTATATTAAGCACATACTGTGCACTGCACTGGCCAAAGAGGTTTATATGACCTCATTTAATCTTCAGAGCATCATTATGAAGTAAGGACAGAAGTAGACACAGGTTTTGTGGGGACTGAATTTCAGAGACTGTGAGGGTGAATATGCCTGGGGTCTTGCAAATGGAGCCTTGAAGATTCATCTTTGTTGGCTTCATAATAAATCTTCCTCCCACCACTATTACATCAACTTTTGGATGAGGAAACCGAGACCTAAGAAGCCAATGTAAATTTTAAAAGAAAATTAAATCTGCATGAAAATTGACAGACAGAGTAGACTGTTAGGAAATACAATTTGCACCACAGCCCTCACTAATCAAACCTGAACTCTGGGAGAGGAATGAGGGCATCGCATTGGCCAATTTAGTTGATGTAGGCAATGACTGACAGATGGACTTAGGTTCTTTCTACAGATGAAGACACGAAGAGTAGGAAGTGTTCATCCTTAGTGCTGATATTCATCTATGAATTAGAAAACATGCCTTGGGAACCAGGATATTTGAATCAAGCATCATTGGATTATTTAAAGTAGTTGAACTCACTATTTTATGACAAAAACTCTTCTACAAACCAGAATAGTCATATTAGTCAAATTATTTAATTTCCAGCATTAGTGTTTGGGTAAATTAATTCATGGATTGCTCATCATGCAACAGTGTCAAACATTCTGATAAAGTAGCTAAAAATAATCTGACAGTTGAATGATTTCAAGTGTCATTAGATAGATAAAGTAAATTACTAGTGTCATTGGGTTAAGTAAAGTAGATTTTACAATTCCAGCTATTTAGTTTTCAACACTAATTTTTCCATGATATTTAACTCCACTGCAGAGGATGAAAATGTTGATCAATAGCCAAGGCTTATGCCCAGAAAAGTGCACTGTGATTTATAGCTACCGTGAAAGCATAATTTAAAATTATAAAGAAAGTTTCTTTTTAATTTTGAGGTTTGCCAACAGAGTTGGACATATATTGAAATTTCACTTAAAAAATGACACTTTTATATGCACATAAACAACTCTGCTAAAATGAAATTAGTCTGAGAAGGGCAATTTATATTTATAGGAGCAAGTATGTGAGAAATGAATCACTCATTCCCCACTCCTTGATAAAATTCAGTGTTTCCCAAGGGTATTTCTACAGTAGCTGTCCAGTTGTGCAAGTGGCTACACTGTCGAGAGCATCTTAATCTTTTACACTGAATAAATGAAGGACACTGTTGAACACAAGACAGCCCTGGCCATCAAAGGTGTGTCAGGTTAATCTGAGTAAAAGGGAGACACTAGCAGCTATCACCAAATAATCAATTTTAATCACCTGAAAGAAGACAATGTACTGGAGGGAAACCAAGAATTCTTTGTGATGAGTATCTTTTTTCTATAAGGGTCCCGTGCTCTAGACACATTGGGGTGGTCTGTATTTCCTAACTATATTATGTTCTTACCTTGTGACCATTTTGTATACCTTCTTATCACTCCTACTGAAATCTTCTCATCATTCAAGGTTAAACTCAAATTCAATTGTTCTATGCATGGGAAAATTAGATGCATTCTTGCATTGCTCTAAGATGATTTAATTATTCTCTCTCTCTCTCTCACACACACACACACACACACACACACACACATAAATTTTGATAATACTATGAAAAAATACTCTGGTCAGTTCTGGAATCTTTTTGGTGATTTTTCAACCAGATTGATGACTTTGCACATTTAGTGCTCAAAATCAGAAAAGTCCTAAAAGTGTCAAGGCAAATGACCTGTTGTGCTCTCGTCCAGTTCCATAATTTTAAGGTTGCACATTTATACATGACATTGAAATACTCCTTGGGTTTCACAAAACTTTGAGTTTACTAGACTAATATTTATACCCTAAAGAAGAATGCTTACGAAGGATTTTTTGTTGTTGTTGCTGCAGACAGAATAAATTAGAAATCTTTTACAAAAGTAAAATTCAAAGGTGTAGTTCCTAGAATTTTTTGTGTCAATGCCTAAAATAAAGAGAACATTCTAAATAAAGGGAAATTTATCCAAAACCTATTTATAAAATCAATGGATTAATTCAAACTTTTTTTTTAGTAAAAAACTTCTGTCTATATTATAGGTTTCTTTTAATGAATCAAGTCATTTACTAAAGCATTATTTTAAACATGAATTTATGGACAGAAATAATCCAATGGAAAGACAGAATTGGAACGCAATTCCTGAATCGTCAGGGTGAAGAATGAAGCATCTTGGACAACAGGTTGAGCATTGCAGAAAGAGGAAAACGTATTGAACGTGGCCTGGCTGCTTGTGCCCCTCAAGAGGCCCGAAGGTTCTGTTCTCAAATATACTATTCTCACCTCCTCCTCCTCTCCCCTAGATCAAATCTGTTAGTGTTTTGAAATGCCCAAACTTTTCGACTTTTCAATAGATCCTTTAAATATGTCTTGTCAAAAAGGCATTGCTAGATCCGTGAACATATGCACTCTGGAATTGCAATATCTGAATTCAAAAGCTGCTCTGTAATTTACTAAGTGCTTGATCTAGGGCAAGTTATATAACTTCTTCAAACCGAGTTGTTCCCATGTGTACAATGAGATGATCATCTTCTCATAAGATTGTATGAGACTTGAGTGACATATTACACAAAAGCGTTTAACATCTAAGGATGATCCGGGGGAGATATTAGAATGACGTATTTTCATTTTTCCCTGAAATATTTTCCCCTCCAAGGCTTTCACCTTCAAGGGACAGTCAGCAAGCATATTGCCCCAGGGAGGAAAGGACCTATTCTGCCTAGAACAAAAAGGGCACTGATTGGCTTTGAGCGCAAAGCTGATGCCCAGGAGCAATAGCCAGGTCTTGAAAGCCAGGCCTTACCTGTGGAGAATGACTTTCTAAATTCCTTTGATTCAACTTAACATATCACACACTAAGCCTGCCTGATCAGATCAAAGGCCAGGGCAGAGAAGAAACAGAAATTCCACCCCTTCTCATCCTGGTGGGTCTCAGGAGAAAGGAAGCAGAGATAAGGAGATCTAGTCATGAGACACCTGTACCTTGGTATTTCTTCTCTGTGCTGGAGAGAGAGGTGGGGAATTAGAAGAGAGAGAACCTTTAAAGCAGAGGCTATCTCTCTTATTTCCTGTTCAGGTATTAGAGAGAAAATAACCTCATAGGCTCTCCCCGTCTCTAGCCCGCTGGCTAGAGTAGTTGCAAGACAGTAACGGCAGTAACAGTTAATGTGGTTACCCGAGCAGGTGTCAGTGAGCAGGCCAGGACACTTTTATAAGGTGAAGTGGCAAGAATCTCTCTCTGTCCTTAGGAATGCAGCAGGAGAGGGAAGGGGGAGACTCAGAAGTTGGATTTGAGTGTGACCAGGAGCCTGCAGAAAGGGTTACCAAGGAAGTGGGGGATTGACTCTTGTTGAACACCATTCAGTCTGAAATGGAATGAAGTCATGCCTAGACACAGTGTGCAATACAACTGAGAATTAGGGTGTGGCCCGGGTATCAAGGGGACACAGCAGAAGCTTCTTGGAAGCATTTTCTGTGACTCAGAAATCACCCAGAGTTACGATAATCACAGACTTCTTCAGCTAAGGCAGTAGAAAAATCAGAGAGGAGCCTAGACCAGTAGTATCTCAGTTGATAGCAGCCAGTGCCCATCCACAGATCAGACCAGCCACTCATCAGGGTCAGCATAAGGTCACAGGCCCATTCCCCTGATCCTTCCTGCAAATTGGTCACATATGCGTAGGGAGGAGAGAGAGAAGGGGAAAATCTGAAAGTATTCAACACTAAGTGATGTAACCTAATTTACATTACTTGATGGGATTCAATTTAGGCTTCCCTACTGCTATCTATAGGAGAGGGGGACGGGTTTGCAAGTGAGAGTAAATCATTTAAGGAAAATCTGAGTATATTGTTAATATAGGTTTCCACACTGGCTACAGGTCTATACCTATATAATATCTCAAATAACCCTCACAATAACCTTACCAGAATAATATGGTTATTATCCCCACTAACCATTGCAAGACTGATAAAAGTCGTTCAGAGGACATTAGGTGAAAAGTAAGGGGGCCAAGCCCACAGCTACGCTGTGAATGGGTAGGGGAAGGCAGGCAAGACAGCTTCAATTTTTTTTTTTCATGGTCATACATCACTTGTCTAACCCCAGACAGTCATCTCACTTCCATAAAATTTTGTTCAAAGGTAAGAAGGCTAAATGATCCAGAACTAATCGACTAGCCTTATGTGAAACCATTCCCTCCAGATTTTGGTTCAACGGTGGAACACAGTACATGAAAGAAAACAAAGTGGAATTGGGAGCAAAGAAAGAAAAACAAAGCAAATTTTCCTGTGTAAGTTTAGATACAGGATTTGCTAAGATAAATTTTGATCAGTAAACAATTCTAGGATCCTTTCCACCAACCAATGCAAAAGAAAATGTAATAATTGACCTCACCATAAAAGCTGCATGCATTTATATAAAGTTGCTTTAAGATTAAGAAGTCAGTTACTCTGCAAGAAGCTGACTTTCATTTTAGATATCTGAAAAAATAGAGGTTTACGTTGGGATGATAATTTTCCTCAGGCAATTTTGAAGGAGGTGTAATTCTGTAGCTAAATAGAAATCTTGAAAAAATGTCTACCTTTCAAATATCAATTCCTAAATCAATCATTTCCTTGATGTAAAATCAATGACCATCACCAGTCAAAAATTGGTAAGTTCTCGCTTTTTTTGTGAAGGTGACATTGGTCTTTTAATGTTGTATTTCTCGTTTTTGCTTTATAATGTTTCTATGTAGGTGTTTTGTTTTGTCTTTTACTAGTCCATATTTTCATAACAGTTTTGTGCCTGGATCTATGTCTTGATGAATTTATATTAATTCTTACAGAAAATTTTAAGTGATATTACCTTAAAAGATTACAGTTCCGGGGCCGGCCCGGTGGCGCAGCGGTTTAGTCCGCGCTTGGCAGCCCGGGGTTCGCTGGTTCGGATCCCGGGCGCCCGCCGACGCACTGCCTGTCAGCCATGCCGTGGCGGCGTCCCATATAAAGTGGAGGAGGATGCACGGATGTTAGCCCAGGGCCAGTCTTCCTCAGCAAAAAGAGGAGGATTAGCAACGGATGTTAGCTCAGGGCTGGTCTTCCTCACAAAAAAAAAAAAAAAGATTACAGTTCCATAAAGGCACTTTGACCATATACTAACAGAAAATTGAATAGCTATGTTGGAGCAGCTTGGCTACTTCAGGACTAGTGGGTCAAACATAAAGAAATACTGTAAATTAAAGACAGAAATCCTGAAATTTAGAGATTATTTATTCAAAAAATAGCACTAATCATTAGTAAATATTTTAAAGTTACAGAACTGCTGTTGAGGGAAGAGCTTTCAGGGATATACATATATATATTTACATAATAGGAACTTGTATGTTCAAAACTGTGCTAAACTGTAGGGTACATAAAGACATAAGGTTCTAGATATTTTTTAAGTTTATTAACAAATCATTTTAAAATTACTAGTCCTAGAATGACTATGAAATAACAATGATTTGTATTTTTTTCTTGTTTGTACAACTTGCAAAAGTCATATCAGATTCATATGCCACAATCTGCTATTGTGCCATGCTATAATACTCATTCAACTCTATTAAGATTCTGATAACAAGAAATATACATATATTTTTTTCTTTTTCTTTTTTTTTTTTTTTTTTGCTGAGGAAGATTGGCCCTGAGCTAACATCTGTTGCCAATCTTCCTCTTTTTGCTTGAGGAAGATTCACCCTGAGCTAAACATCTGTGCCAATCTTCCTCTATTTTGTATGTGGGTCACCACCACATGGCTGACAAGTGGTGTAGGCCCATGCCCAGGATCCAAACCTGCAAATCCAGTTTGCCAAAGCAAAGCACACCAAACTTAACCACTAGTCCACAGGGCTGGCCCTGAGAAATAATGCTTAAAAGAAAAATAATATATGTTTAAAATCAAAGATACTATAGTTTATTATACAAATTGTGTCTTTCTTAAAAATATACTCAGATAGAAGATTATCTTGAATGAACAGACCACATAGTATAGATAAAAATCAGAGGATCTGGTGATTTAAAATTTGTCATCCACTGATAGTGCAGGTCACGTGAAACACATGACCATTGGAGGTCAGTTTCCTAATGTAAAATAAGGGGTTAGGCTAGAAGTACATGATTTTTGAAGCCACTACTAAGATTCTATGAATTTGTGTCCCTTTGGGTTTTGTTTTTTGTTTGTGTTTCTGTGGTAAGAACACAACATGAGATTTATTCTCAAAAAGTTTTTACGTTCACAATACTTTATTGTTAACTATAGACATTATGTTGTACATCAGATCTCTAGAAAACTTTGGACGTGATGAATATGTTTATTACCTCGATTGCAGTGATGGTTTCATGGGTATTTGCATATGTCCAAACTCATCAAATTGTATACATTAAATATGTGCCGTTTTTTGTATATCAATTATACTTCAATAAAGCTGCAAAAAAAGATTCTTTGAACTATCTGACTTACTAATTAGATGGTGGAAGATTTAGCATTCACCAAAGGTCCAGAGGATGCTAAAAGCAACAATTCATTTGCCAAACTGGACCAATTGGGAGTCTGGTGCTTCTCTGTCTTAAAATGTCAAATTATCCAATAGGCACAGAAAATTCAGCCCAGGTCTGAACTCTACCTTTAGGTAATGGACTAGTTAGTTTTGAAGTGGCAGTTGATGGTGAGTAAGAATAGAATAATTCAGGAGGGCTGAAGTCAGAGAGAGATCCAAGGTGAGGGGAGTGTTGCATGAGTCCCAATAAGAGACCAGGAGAATCCTGTAGGTATGGAGGCAGCGCATGTGTAGAGTTGCAGGAGAGGCAGCTTATGTGTCCCTCTTAAATCAGTTCTGACTGTGACTCGTCAAGGACCAAGGGAAGGCTGAAGCCTTGTCTATTTCTGTCCAGAGGCTAGCCCTGCACTCTCCTCATATGGCTTATTTCCAGGTATTTAAATGGTGATAACATACCCCGAAGAAAGAGGCATCAAAGGAGCTGAAGCTTTAGGGGTCTGTTATGGAGCCCCTAATTCTTCACTTTGGAGCTTATATACCCAAACAGCATAAAAGGCTTGAAGGTGGCTAATGCCTGCCTACACTACGCAGAATCTTCATCAGGACCATGATGTCTTTAGAAACTCTTAGTCTAGGTGACTCGAAATCTCAACAGTGTTTTATCTTAGACATGTCACGAACACACACACTAGACTGAGGCTCTCTCTAAAGAACTCTCTACAACAACAAACCTGAAGTTGAAATTCCTGTTTATTAAGAAACGAAACACACGGCAGCAAGGGCAATGACAAGTTTCAACCGTAATGGCTGTGTCCTGTCCTGGAGCTTCACATTCCAGGGGTGAGTGAATAATTTAATCTTCATGAGCCATCAATTCTAGTCTTCCTTCAAAAATTTGGCAATGGTCCCAGCTAATTTCATTTATGATGTGGCTTTTTTTTTGAGAGTTTTCAGAAAGTGAAAAAGGGCAACCATCATCTCATTATATGAGTGTGTTTCTGTTCTTTTTATTTCCTTCCAGTAATACTTTATTGATTTATTAATCAGCAGCAAATCAAAGGGTAAGGACATGCTATTTCCTCATTAATTAGTCATAGGAACAAGCAACACTAACTAATCAGTCCAACTTCAACGATAAATAATAAGTACTTTTATTTCTCTTCAGAGTAGAGAGTGAAGTATAGAAATTTTATTATGCTTTATAATATTTTCTTACTGAATGAAAATTTATATAAGTATTAAGTGTAAGATTCAAATATTGAGATATGTATAATTAGGAAATGAGTTTTAATGCAAATAGTTTTTATTAATAACTTGAAAGAGTTTCTTTGTCATCAGCTAAAACAGTTTTGTTTTCTGGTTTTTTTTTTTGGTACATCCAGATTACAATGCCACCTCCCTCTGCCCCCAAATTAATCTGCTAAAGTGAGAAATAGTAATAGTAAGAACAGATTTTTGGAACTAAACACAAAAGTCCTTCTTATTTGCTTACCGAATTTTGGTAACGTTTCCTACATTAAAACAGACTTTTTTTTTCTATTATGCATGCAACCATTCACTTACTCACTGGTCATTCATCACATATTTATTTGGCAACCAGGATGCGCCTAGCACTGTGCTAGTTGCTAGATTTACTTTATAATGTTGTACAGCATCCACGTGGTTCTTGCAGTCACGGTCCACCCTTAACGCGGGGATGTGAACATTAAACAAACATAAATAGTTTTGATGGTTTCAATCACCTCCGTTTGTCTGAGAACTCTGACAAATCAGTTGACAATTAAATACAAATATTCCTGCTCACGAAACTACATCTCTTCTTGTTACCAGATGGCTTCTCCATCCTTTTGCTTTTCACTTAGAAGAACAAACCAATCTTCCAGTTGGTTTTTCCACTGTTAAATCCTCATTTTATTTATCCTAAAACAACCATGTTTTTTCCTCAATCTGTACCTGACTAGGATGGTCATATTATTGTTCACTTTCTCATCTACCTAATTTTATTAAACTCAATATCTTTTCCAAATTCACAAACATCACCATCCATTTATCCATGGGACAAATTATTGTGAATAACCTCCCAGTTAATGTGATACACATTTGGATCTGTATTTTTATTTAAACTCATTTCTTAATGGTGTCACTACGATAGAAAATACTCTGGCAGGGAATATACTAGAACATTGAGCTTCATTTTTGTCTCTAGTTTTAAAAATATTTTCTCAACTCCCAACGTACCTGTTCTCATGTTTTGAGTTACATCGGAGATTTTTAAGTAATTTGAACTGTATAACCCAGCCCTTTGTTCTAATCACTACTAATAAAATATCTCTTTATCTATTATTTTGAACAAAGAAAACAACCAAGAGCAGGCTCATTTATCTATCTACATCTGTGTATCTCTCTCTCTCTCTCTCTCTCTCTATTTATGGTGTTTTTGCTATTGATAAACATGGCCCAAAAAATGCTTGTTACATGAATAAAGGAAAAATATGCTTTCCTGTCATATGCTTAAAAAAGGCATTTTGTAAACTAAAAAACTTCTATAGTCTGGCACATTGGTATGATTGATAAATGAAAGGAAGGAGATAGAAGGAAGCCAACTGAAACTGATGGAAATCTACTAAGAACCAAGAATTATTTGTATAAGGTTTTTGTAGGATGGAAACCTACTATGAGCCAAGAATTATTTGTATAATGTTATTTTAAACTCAGGACACTGTGAAGCATTTTAATCCCCAGTTGGATATAAGAAAATGAAGGTTTCAAGAGATTAAATAAGATTTTAGATAGGATTTAAATGAATGATTTAAATTCTTATTTCAGACCCCATTTTTCCCTACTATAATGCATGGTACATTCTACTATGCTACTAGTTGTAGGTTGGTCTAAAAATTTTAAAAATCCAGTTACACATGTAAATATATGGAATCTGAATAAATCAGCATGAAGACTGTGACTCCCTTCAAGCCCTCCATCGGAAAGGGGCAGAAAGGTCTGATATTTTGAGCCTGACATTGACAATGCTACCTGGTCAAGCAGCAATCAAATGGTCAGGTTTTGGGTGAATATTTGAGGTCAAAGTTGCTCTTGAGCTGTTTACCTTGAGATCATTATCACTGAGAAGCTACATAATCTATACGAATAAAAATCGATGCAAACATAGCATACAAGAAACAGAAATCTAAATCTACATTTTGATTATAGACTTAAAAGGGCTATTAACTCCGTGATATTGGAAGAAATTAAAAGCTAGATTTAAATAAAATTTATGCTGCCACAGCATCACATTAAATTAATCAATTTAAACCTGGAAGTTTGATTGGTGAGGTCTAGCATTAAAGGAACACATGTATATAGACTGATAATTATATTTTTAATAAGCTGTGTATTTAATGTTTTAATGTATTCCATCATTTTCACCTTACAGCACAAAATAATGTTGACAAGGAACGCGTCTTTAAAGGACCGCTTATAAAAAGAGAAATGGTGCATTATATTCCTGACACTTAAGGTCAAGTACTAAAGATGCATTGTATATTAATGTATCCAATATATCAGACAAGAATTCAATGTCTACCCTCCCTTTTGGGTCTAGACTATTTCATAAACCTATTTTTACTTTCTTCAGTCTGATTAATAGTATCCCAGAAATACTCTCTCCTGACAGCACATAAAGACAGCTTTGATGTCATATAAGATTCATGAAGGAATTAATTCTCATCATAGTTGGTATGACACATTTCAGAAACTGAAAATAATTTCATTTATAGGTTTTATTAAACACAATGTAGCATGTGGTTTTCCTTTAGGAATTTATTCAAAGCTAATGGTTAATTGTTGCAATTTCCACTGAATTACTTAATGGATTCTCCCATTAAAAACTTTGCTAGAATGGTTTTTAACAACGTACGTCAGTTTTAGCAGCTATGATTGACATTCATGATACAAATATATTTTATAATTTTTTCTATCTGGGTCAATGATTTTAATTTGTGATATGTCCTTGAAAAACAGTGTTGTTAATGTTTAAAATCTGCTAAAATAGAGCTTAGCTAAAACCAAACACAAAAAAAGTACTTAGAGTTCTTGTTTGTAGTAAATAGATCTGGTTATAGGACTGCAGGCTGATTTCCAGCTTGGCTACCTACAGCCTCTACAACCTGAAGTAGATTACTTAAACTGTTGGCTCCTTAGCGTCCACATATTTTAAATGGCGTCATCTATAGTGCTTACCTCCAGAACTGTGAGAACTAAATGAGATGATATATGTTAAAAGGACCTTATAAAGGCTAAATCGTTAAGCAGATATTAACTGAGCTCCTCCTCCTTTCTCATCTTATTATTTCTTTTTGTTCCTTTTCAGACGTCAGTATTAATGGAGAGAAGATAAGCCATCCCTCATTTTCTTCTGTTTTTACCTTCGTAGTCACTGTTCTCAGAATAACTTTATACAAATTTAGGGAAAGTATCACCAAATAAATACTTATTATTAAGACAATACACTTAATAGCCTGAACCCATATTATGAATTAAATTGTTCTGTAACCACAGATTACTCTATGAATCAGTCTATTGGATCCAAATATTATCAAAGATATGCGTTAAGTGCAAAGTAATGCACATAATCTTCAGATAAAACTAAAATGGGAGGCTTTGGACAATTTTGTCTCAAAAATTTATCTTCCAATTTCAAAATTTTAAAAATTAAATAAGTTGTTCAGGATCCTAACTTTTGAATGAGAGTTTAATAAAAAGACTTTAAAGAAATAGAGTTAAAAGAGAGAAAGCTCCAGGATTACAGTACAGAGGGATTAGCAACAGAAGGGAATGCTGTTACCATTCCTCCCATTCCCACAACATGACAGGGCTGTAACCAGAGCCCAGAGGCACACAGACCTACAAGAAGGATGCTTGACATAATTGTGACCTTCAGTTCAGAGAAGAGTATGCCACCAGCACACATAGTTTAGGGAAGGAAGCTGGGGGAATAAATTCTTAACTTCAGTCTCCTCTCTCACTCCAGATTTTTAATGGGTGCACCCATACACATAACACAGCTGGATATGAGAGAGAAAAGGGACCCCACTTATATCGTCCATGTCCAACTTCCAGAATCACCAAGCAGAGTGGAAAAGAGTGCACTGGAGGGGCTAACTGGTAGATCACCAGCCCAAGCGAGTTGAAATAAAAATAATTTGTCTCAGAATAATCAGTTAGTTTTGCATTGCCATGATGGTATATAATATTGGCCAGGCATTACAGTACTTCTCATTTCTTTTTTTCTTCCTTTCTTTAAAGTGAGCATCATTTGCAGCAATAAAATATTAGACAGCGTACAAAATAAGGAGTTGATAGTTTTCAATCCCCAAATTAAACATTAAAAAGAAGCAAATAGTTTCTTCACCACTGCTAGAGAATTTCCTTTCAGAATGCAGTATGTGGTAGGCTTTTGTTTAGCAGAAAGCATCATATTATTGAATATTAACACAAGTTTATTTTTTGGAGCACAAAACTAGAAACACTCAACTCTTGCTTAAGTAGATGTCACATGATACACCATGCTTTTTTTAAATGGTAGCAGGATTTGCCACCGTCCTAATGTCATTCCCTTCCTTCAAAGGCACACACAGTGTAAATAACCCCCACCCAGCCAAGTAAGAAAACTGAAATGACTAAGCTAAACCCAGTCTCAAGGGAAGAAAGAACCTTTAAATAATGTGACAGAGTTTCCCAGGAACGGTATCTACTGAGAAGACATCCTTTTCACCTTAACAAATCATGGAAGACTATGTAGCATTTATTCACTGGCCTTCCAAGGGTGAGATAATACATATTCAACAAAAGAGATTCAACTCCGTGCTTACACAGATTTGTAAAATAACAATGAAAAATCTAAATGAAAAGGACAATGAAAGTAAAAAGTGCAGTCAAGAGAGAGAGCTTTCATTCTGAAGAATAATAACAGACTAAATGTATTCTGCCATTGGTAATTCAATTTTAGAAATTATGGGATATAGAAAAGGACTGATATGGGCCAGAACAAAATAAAAGCCAAAAAGGAGGTTTTAGACCACAACTAAAACAGAGACATCATCTTCTGCTTTCTAGCTAAATGCAAGCTAGAACCAGTAATATTATGTAAATATTATCCATAATTCTTATAAATACGTTCTTAAAACATGAGTTGCCATCTTGAACATACGTACTGAATTTCTTGCATATTGCTTAGAATAGTTCCAATTTCCAATATTAGACAAAAAGGAACCTAAAATTATTAGATTTTCCATGAATGGGTTCTGAATAATATCTTGCTTTTTACAGATTTATCTTGCTATGCTGGTGGCTTCATGGAGAATCATTACTGTTGTGTTCTCCTGAGCCATATGGAGAATAAAACTGCTATGACTCTCTATAAACCTTAACCTTAAGGAACAGAAACAATATTCTTAAAATAAATTTTCACTAGCCTTAAATATTAAAAAATAAAGTGCCATGAAAGATGCACATTGCTGTGCTAAACATTCCATCATTACTGTATATATACTACGGTTGGATACATTCAAATGTGAAATTTGAGATGTAATTTACTCAATAGGGAGAAAAGTGCACAGTCTGAACTGTAGAAATTTAATTTTTTCCCCTAGGAACCAATATTTCTCATTATATACTTTATTTTTAATATCTTAATTTCTCATATTATTTTTCCATATTATTTAGTTTCAAAATTGCTATAGTAATACATTAAAGCTTCATGAAATGGAAAAAGCAGAAATGAGGTGCTAGTCATACTTTCCACTCTTCTAAACCATTGTCATATTTAAACATTTAAAAAATCTACAGACTTATTTTAGTTTCAAACAGTCTAAAGTTTCTAGAATAGTCCTTCACTCAGAATACATAGATATGTTTATCTGAAGTGGTTGTGCTCAGCAATTTAATAAATTGCACAGTCCACAGGGAATACCATTAATTATATAAAGACTGATGGGGATTCGTTTACTTGATTTTTTTCTGAACCACTTGACTTGTCACCATTTAATTAAACAATAATAAATGTGATGGTAGGGAGAAATGTACGCTGTCAGTGAACAATACTATGTCCCTGGAACAAGAATGGGATTTTAGATGTCTTCATATTTAGAGAGAAAAGCAGAGAAAGAGAATTATAAACTCTTGCACTCATGCATACATCTTATTGACATATATCTCCAGTCATATCTTTTTTCCCCAGTTTCCTGTTATGGAGAACACTGTGAAGACAAATAACTATCAATGCATCAGTACATCCTTTATTTCATCTCTTGGAGAGTCCATTTTCTTCTAGGGAAGTAGATTTTATGCATTTTATATAATGTTCACGTCTTAGTTCAATTTGAAAATACGGCATTGTGCACATGGCCCATTTCATTACATGGTAAAAATTAGAATATCAAAATATTAAAGACAGGCTGCTGAAGGGTGGGGTGGAGTTAGTTATACAGAATAATCAGCTGTAAAATAAATTGAAATCACACAATTGTGAGCTATTTTTACTGTAAATTATAAATACAGTTGAAATACCTAAAATATTTTAACTATATACTTGAAATATCTACAAGTTTTTAAACTACATGATCCCTGATCATATTAAGCTGCTAGCAGGAAAGGACGTGTGAGAGAGACCACATACAGAAGACAACCTGTCAATTGTCTGGTGTTGGGACAT
Organism: Tapirus indicus; assembly: GCA_031878705.1. Lineage (NCBI taxonomy): Eukaryota > Metazoa > Chordata > Mammalia > Perissodactyla > Tapiridae > Tapirus > Tapirus indicus. The sequence continues at coordinate 161,556,802 of CM062917.1, read as the reverse complement.
TGGGCAGGTCATGTAACACTATGACACTTGTGTCTAAAGTAGGCATGTGATTATTTACATTGAAATAGATATAATGTATATCTAGTCATAGATATAACATATGCAAAGTACCCATACCAGTGCATATTGAAAGGATAGCTATTATAAATAGGCAGTATAAACTTTTCTCTGATTTTATGGTTAAGAGCAGTTTTACCACTAGGAGTCAGTACAAGCAGAGAACATTTTTGTTACAATGAGACAGGATTTTTTTTTTTTTTTGGCTTGAGGAAGATTCACCCTGAGCTAACATCTGTGCCAATCTTCCTCTATTTTGTATGTGGGTTGCTACCACAGCATGGCTGCCAACGAGTGGTGTAGGTCTGTACCCGGGAACCAAACCTGGGTCGCCAAAGCAGAGTACACTGAACTTAACCACTAGGCCATGGGGCCAGCCCCTGAGATAGGATCAATAAACCTACTAACTCACTAGTAGATTCACATTTAATTTTGCATTTAGAGTTTATCATATTATTTTCCTTAAGGTATTATTTGACCTGTGAATCTTAGGATAGACAATATAGCTCTCCCTGAGATGTAAATGAAATATTGTATAGAACAAAGTTTTACAGGAATTTTTCCCCAGAGATATATTTTATTTAACTTAAAGTATGTCCTTGAGTTGATGGTGGGTCAACATAAATATATTTAAAACTAATGCTGTGATGCTCCAAATAATTTTAAAAATAATTTTAATTTCATATATTAAGCAAAAGTACAGTGTGCAAGTTTTAAATTAAAAGGAATCTCTGAAAAACCACAATTTATTTAAATAAGCTCGAGGGGTTTTTTTGGTCTGGTGAAAAAAATTCTTTTGCATAAACCACACAAACGCTTATAGCCACACAGTATACCAGAGAAAAGAATTTTCAAAATAGGTGAGAGGTTTATCTTTTTGTCATACCACTATATGATATTTGCATAAAGTACAAAAAATTAGAAAGAAAAAGATAACTGATTCAAAATCCCACTACCAGGGACAACCACTGTCAATATTTTGATACATTTATTTCTGGTCTTATAATGTATATTTTCCTTTAATCACATTCATGAAATTTTATACCATATGAAATTATTTTCTTAAATTCTTGTCATGAAACTTTATATAACAATATTAAACAACACAGAAGAGTCTCAGTGTATATTATCATAAATATTCTATGAATGCAATTTTTTTTTTTTAGATTTTTTTCTTTTTTTTTTTTGCTTGAGGAAGATTCACCCTGAGCTAACATGTGTGCCAATCCTCCTCTATTTTGTATGTGGGTCACTGCCACAGCATGGCTGATGAGCGGTGTGGGTCTGCACCCAGGATCTGAACTCTCAAACCTGAGCGGCCAAAACAGAGCATGCCAAACTTAACCACTATGCCACAGGGCTGGCCCTCATAAATGCAATTTTAATAGCAACATAACATTACATCTAGTAGACTTTTCATAATGTGTACAGTCATTCCCCTTTGTTAAATATTTGGCTATTTTAAATATCCATATCTCACAAATAGGCAACAATAAACTTTTTGGGGGGCATAGATTTCTTTATATTTTGTTTTTTTCTTAGGCTTAATTGTCAGGAATGAAATTATTGTGTCAAAGTTGCGATTTTCTATGGCTTTTGATACACAGGCATTGAGTTTTGACTAAGAAAATTAGAGCTACATAAAAAAAAAATTTCTGCAACTAAATCTGAGAGCCTCACTCAAGGAGACTTACCTAGTTTCATTCTTGATAGGAAACACAATTCCTAATAAAATACAGCCATAAGTAAAAAATAATCCCTTGGCTGAAATCAGATAATACGGGTTATGCATGGTGGCCAGAAAGTATTCTTTTCATGTAAATATGTAACTATCTGTGGCAGTTCAAAAGGATGGCTTGCTGTAGTATAGGCCCCACATCATCTCCATGCGCAACCCTTCCAAACAACCACAAATAAATACACAGTGTAAATGAAGACCATGTTTTTCATATACAAACCAGACACCCATCCACCACCACCAGGATTGTCACCCCCTAAATCCCTACTACACAGAAAACCTGGAAATCACAGTGAGCTTTACTCTTGTCTATATTTTTCTCTGCCATATCACCAACCTCACTTCAATTGTTCTACAGGTCAATCTTTAATTGTCTAAAGGTGTGATTTGATTGTCTGTTTCTTTACACTGGGATTTTATAAAGATGGCAAAATGATTTGTGACCAAAAAAAAAAAAAAATTCAGGAATAGAATTATACATGTTTTACAAAGCATTAACTGAAGCAAAACTATAAATAATTCCAAACATAATTTGGTTGAAATCAGATATCAGTTCTCAATTCTTCCTTAATAAAAATCTGATTAACACACACATACACTCACTCATACAACTAGTGCGGATTAAAAAATACTGTATTCCTTTTGGCTTCATTTTGAAGTGTTCTTCTTCCAGAATCTGTTGATCCTCTTCGGTGCTATTGCTTTCCAACTACACTATATTGCTGAAGGGGAAGGTCTATACCGCCTCTATTGCACTCCTACATCTCAAACACCCAGAAGAGTGACCAGCACTTAGTAGGCGCCAATAAATCTTTACTTCATGAATGGGTTATCTGAATGTGACATTTCCTCTTTACCTTAGGACCCTTAACACTATCTTCAGATTATTCTGACATGTCTCATGTAATTACTCAAAATTCTCATTACCTGTAGTCCTTGGTGATTGTGTTCTATGATACTATACTTCTCTCCCAGGAAGCTCAGATCAATGCTGACTTTGTGCTTCACCTCTTAACCTGAAACTCCTTTTTTCCTTTTATTTAACACAAATGCTCTGTGCATTTGTGTTTTCCATCTCATTGATATGATGAGAAGATTTATATTCCCCTCTCTAAGCAGTGAACGTCTTAGATGGGGTCCAACTAAAAAATGAAAAACCCTGTTTTTCAGGAATATGGATTTGATGACGACACCTCCAGAGTAACATCATGAAACATCCCTTTCAGTTTCAGCCATTCAGGATCTGTTCCCATTGAAACAATTTTAACCCAAATTGTTCAGGCTACAACCAGTCTTTTCATTATCCCCTTTTTAGTATGCAGTTTCTCTTTAGTTCCATTCAGAGGCCACACTCACTTAGATTTGGTAGAGTGACAAAGTCTGCGCTTCTCCAGAAGCAAGAGGATTAGAAGAGGAAATGCATATATGCACAATTTAGGTAATGATAGCTCCAGTCTTGGAAGAAGAATAGAGCAATCACTGTGGATATTTTGGAAGGATTCCATTTCTTGGTACTATGAAAAGCTGCTACTCACACACTGAACTATCTTTAGAACTAACTAGTTTTCAGACTCCATCGACTGGAATTTTTGAGAATAAACTCAAACTTTTTGACTACCTTATCTTAGCTCGCCACTGCTTATGGGGTGGGAGGGTGGCTCTTTTTCCAAGCATAGGAACAGAAATATTAAAAGTTCAGTTCACAATCCTCTGGAAAAAACAAAAGAAAGCAGTGAGAAGTTTTGTATAATTGATGTTACAACGAATGATGAATTATACTCTCACAATTATGTTACATCAACTTTCACATCTCCATCAGGTTCTTCCTTCCACTCTCTCTTTCTCTCTCTCTTTCTTCAGTTGGTCTACAGCATTGATTTGTCCCTCCAACCCAAAAAGGGAGGTAAAATGTTTTCAAATAGAAAATTTGTTCTTAGAACAACAGAAACTATTAGAGCTGAAACACTTACACACACACACACAAAAAGGGAAAAAACAGGATATTCTTCCTTCTAGTCTTGCACAATGATAATTAATGTAGTCGTTGATCTTATTTTTCATTTTCGGTAAGTTGTAGTAGTTCCTCCCATCTTTGGTCTCTATCTTCCCTCCTTGTTGCCTCCTCTCCCCTCTGTTCTCCTGTGCTGCCCTGAGTGGTTTTGCTTCTAATCTTTTCTGCTCTACCCACCCCTACACGTCCGTTCCTATGACTCAACCTGTTGATCTGTCTCCCAGCTCTCAGTCTCTGACATCTTGGATCAGTGCATCATGATTGATCTTAGGTGATTAATTCTTATCTAGTATTTCTCCACTAAAATTCAGGTTGATATTGCAAGGCATAATGCCCCATTTGCTGGAGTCCATCTCTAATAGGTTGTGTGTCCCCATGAAGTGGGAAGAAAAAGACAACTTCTAGTGATGTTTCAAAGGAAGAATTAAAAGACACACTTGCCGATATTAAAGAGAACTCACGGTTACAATTAGCATTACTTGGAGAATGAGGTACTGGAAAATTAAATGGCCTTTGTCAGGAATCAACAAACATGGATACAGAAGAGATGATGTCCTCGGTTGAGCAAATGAATATAGGGTAGAGACTGGGGAAAGATAATATATTTTGATGTAGTAAGATACTTTTTGAAGGAAGAGCAATGGCTCTGGAACTTAAATATATGCTACTGAAAGATGCCAAGAAATAGATGAAATCAATGTCACTAAACAAGTTCCTTACCAAAATACTACCTTGGAATTCCCTTATAGCACCAGAAAATGGTCCAAATTAGCATGATAAAAGCAAAACTAGTGTGAATAAAAACAAAAGATGTTCTGTGCCAAGTACATTTTTTTTTTCTTATTCGCTCTGATGAAAATTCACACCTAGAACACCAGAAAAAGGAATATAAATAAGGCGATACTGTGAGCTTTCCCCCAAAATGAAGACAGGTTAAGTGAAGATCTTACACATTTTATGTAAAATTTAAGGTAGAAAACATAAGAGAATGCATTAATGTAGTTGGTTGAACTTGTATAAAAGTGAGGTAATTTGAGTCAGGAACAAAAAATTTAAGTATGTTAAAGTTAATAAGACTGCCATTTCACTAGCAACACCAATTAAACAAATGGGCAGCACAAATCCTGGGGGATACTCAGAATTTAGAACACATCTATTATTTTGGGATTCAGTCTTTCCATTTTCTAATATAATGATTAACTTCACTTTTAAATTACCCAATTGTTCAAGTCATATCTATCCATTTGCCGCAACTCTTGAAATCATCAACATTTTCTGAATCTTCAATTTAAAACTGACATTTTATGGAAGGCTACCCTCAGGGATTTCATTGTTTTCCCCTATATTTCCAAACTGTACCTAAGTGAGATAAATTTCCATATTGTAAGCAAGAATGTTGGGATAATAGAAAATCTCAAAAATTCACTATTAATTAGAGGCATATTTTTAAATCTTGAAAAAAACGTGGTTTGTATGCAAGTTTAATGCTATAGAAAGGAATGAAGTCGACGTACTGTTAGACTAGATGAGTCATTTTTCCTCCAAAAATGTAAAACAGATATATATTTTGAAGAACAAGTCAAGGATTAAATATTGTATTCACATTATACCTCAATTTTAAGACTAATACGTCTGAAAACAAATTAGTGAGGCTGTAATCAAACCTGTAAGCTTTGAGGACATTGTAAAATAGAATCATAAAACAAAAATCTACAGGTACTTTTCAAGCTAAGGCTCCCAGCCTGACATCTTGAATTTAAATTCCAACCACACTGTTACACCTTAATTAAAAAAAAAAAATTCAGCAATTACATCCCTGCTTTCTAAGGGCAGTCTAACTACTTATCAATCTTTACAGGAAGCTGTTTGAATTTATTTGATGAATAGGCTTGGCAACTATTAAATTAGGGCAAAAAGACATGGGGTAGTAAGGTTGTAATTCCTACACATAATTTCTTTGGTTTATCTTTTGTGCTATCATTTGCTACAAGGAATAAAAAATTTGAATTTAAGTAGAACTATTCTTTTCTGATTTTTACACCATTCTGTGATTTTAAAAATACTTAGTTTGTTCTAAACTACAATGGGGAGAAAGAAAGTGGAAAGTCTCATCAGCCTATGATGATCGCAGAACTTTCCTTTTTACTCCAGTGGAGAATTTTTCCTTAGCTGAACAGAGAAGACCACCTTCAAAAGAGAGAGACGTGACTTGAGGAAATGAAGGAAGTTCACTGGTGAAAAATATCACACAACAATTTTCCTCAGTGTCTTGGAGATAATATCCTGCAGCTTTGACACTCACGAAACGGTGGAAGTAAACTATTGGTAGAGGAAATAAAAGGAAGTCTTCCAGAATACTACATGTGGACAAAAAAATTTAGAAATTTCCAGTAATAGTGCAACCACACAAAAAATCTTCTAACTCTTGGTATATGTCTTTCTGTGCATATATTTCCATGTGAATATATACTTTTATATTTAACATTAAATAAAAACAGATGTCTTGCCATGGATAAATCCTTTCTGGACTGCTGAATTGTTCATAATTTCCTATACATGCCACAGACAATCTTCTCTTCTACTGGTCCCTCCGAAGCACTCTTCCTCTGCTGCTCTAAAGCTATCTATAGTATAGTTTTTCCCTATAGGCTTAAGATTATCTTAAATGAGCCCCAAATATGGTCTTTGGGGACCTTCTAAACTGTAAGTGCTCTGGCCACTCAAAACACCCATGCGATGCCTAGTGGTCTTTTTCTTTCTACCTTTCATCGTAGTTATTAGTGTATACATGTTAGAGGTTGCATCTGCTGTTATAACACAAACTACCTGTGTAAGAGTCTATAATCATTTCATTTTGCTCCAGAAATAAACAGAGTAATGCCAGGGAAGTTTTATTTCTAAGTGTTCATTTTAATTTGACCCCAAGTGTGAGTGATTCTTTTCAAATGACTTTGAGGGTTAAGCACTGTTAGCTAATGTACTGTATCACTCGCTGTGCATTCAAATGTAGTGACCTGTAACCTTTCTATAGTCGTATGCAAACTTCTTGCTCTTCCAGCGTTCCAGAGGTTGGGAAAACAGAAGTCAAATTTCACAAAAACATAGAGACAAAGAGGCCTCACGTGGTAAATTAATTGTAGTCTAGAGGAGCTAATGGCTATGGACTGATGGATCTCTCATGTGGGGTGGGATTCACACAATCATTAAGGCAGTGGTCAAGAAGAGGGTTCTCAGGCCTTAGGCCACTCAAATCAGCTTTTGCTATTTTTTGAGAAACATGCAATAAGTTTTTAAAAACGGAAAAATAAAATATTTTTTCTTTAATTAAAGAAACAAAGCCCCAATTTTGATTTCTGAAAGGAATCTACATTTCTGTGTAAAATTAGGTTTAAAGATTTGCTTCCAAACTCGAAGTATATGTAGGAAAGTTCTTATATAAATAAATGAACAATGTGGTAAATACAAATCCTTTTCAAACACTGGGATAACTGTGGGGCACATATGACAGGCAAAAAGCCAAAGCTCCGGGATGATGTATCTAGATGCTCTTCATTGTCAGGAGAGCACTTGGTGCCTTAGCATTTACCAGGCTGGCAGGTCGCCCGGTTGGGTTGTTCTGGTCTTGAATCCTGACGCCATATTGTTTTTGGCTGAGTGAGTCCTGCAGCCTTCGAAATTTTAAATCAGAAGCACACCAAAAACTATAACAAGAAGTCTTTTCAAAACATGTCTGAATCTATAACTTAGTATCTCTTTTAAATATCATTGGCAGTAAAAAAGAGAAATTGCAAGCAGAGGGACTGGGTTAATTGAAAGTTATAAACAAGACATTGAGTGAAGTGTTAAGAAGGAATGAAAGCAATTTTAGACTGTGTCAGTCACTATTTAGTTTATGCCCTCCGTGTTAGTTCAATACTTGTGCGGTTTCTTCTCTTCTCATTTTCTTTTTGAGTGTTTGAATGTGCAGTATTCTCTGCATTATTTACTGTCTGGTGTTCCTTGGTTCGTTGCCACATAAACTGTACCTGATTTAATGTTTTTAGTGCAAACTTGTTTTCAAACGAAAATCAAACCATCCTTAAAAATGCACCCCTTGTTTCTAGAATCAATTGCATATATAAATACTGTAGCAAGCAAGGAAGTTTTATCTCCCCAAGGCTGGAGACACTTGGAATGCTTGCAACATCTGTTTTAGAGAAGAACGGATAAAATGAGAATGCTGGAGAATTACTTTTGCTACATTCTTCCTCGTAGAATAATTGTTTAACTTGGTTTTAAAGCAACAAAGTGGAGTTCAGAAACAAACACTCACAGATTTGCATTTAAATTTTTCAGTGTCTGTGGAATATAATTTTACAAATGGAAACCCCAGATTGGGGAAGTGGCTAGCAGCAGATTTGTGACTAGAATTGAGGTCTTCTGATCCTACTACATTTCGATGCCTTTTATATTAACTATTGACTCAGAACAGGCACGATTTTGTGATGTTTGCAAGGATATTTTTAGCACCATTAAAGGATGGAGTATCATACCCTTCAAATAAAAATAATTTTAGGACCATAAATGTAATTTGTATCATTATTTCAACATAGATATTTAGTCTATAGATGAAAATCAAAGATTGGTCTAAATTTTAAAATTTTCTAGTCTAGGACAAGAACTTACCAAGATATAGTAGAGTTTTTGATTTAGCAAACAGTGCATTGTGAAACAGGGTCTAGAGAGCATTTTTGGGCAAATTAAAAGTTTCATATCACAAGTGTTTTATAGGTCCTTTTGAACACCGGATTCAAGACACAAATCTACATTTGAAATGTACCAAATAAAATTTTTGGTGACCATAAAGAATTACACATACACACAACACACACATAATGAACTTGATTATACTTCTGCAGCGTAAGTCATAGCTTCATATGATTAAGGTCTCTCAAATTGTGTTGTGTTGTACTTCGTCATTTATTATATATATTTTTTCTAACTTGTAAAATTTACACTGGACCTTTACTTTTTTGACCACTACTAAATTTTAGAAAATGCTTTTTAAGGAAACATAAATGACATTTTCCATGTTCTGAATGAAATGGAATGTCTATTAGAAAGGAAGAGATCAGTCTTTTTGTGCCACTGGAAAAAAAAGTCTTTGAAAGTGGTCAGTGTCACTTCCAATGCTGTGAGCAGGAGGGTTTGTCACTTGGCGATTCATGTAGGATACGTTTCTTGAACTTCTAGACTAGTGTTAAAAAGTGCTGCTTTACTTTTGGAATGCTTTATATGTTGTTTCTTTATCAAATACGACTTGATAAATCATGTTTATAAAGTAGGGTGGATAAAATCACTAACTCTTAATTTGGAGCCATGACATCTCCTGCTGAAAGATTCTGGTACCACTAGGATGATGCATGTTTTTAAAAAAAAAAAATACCCACTGGCTGGTCTCCTAATATGGTGGAGCCATGCTACTGGTGCGATTTGTACAGACACTGATAAACAGGCTCCACCAAGTTCATCCTTGACCTTATCTCCACAGTCCTTCCAGGATGATAAAGTGCTGGTATTTGTTCCCTCATTGAGGGACAAAGCCCAGAAGAAGTAAGGAACACAGCTGCAGGATGCTGCTCATCTCCTCAGCTTGTAGGATGGCCAGAGCTGGCACCCTTCCTGCACATGGAAAGGCAGCAGAGATGAATGATCAGTCTCCTAATTCACTAATTCATAAGGTCTGTATCATTCTCCTGAGTTCTTACCAAGGGTCAGTAAGGAAATCGCTCCCTTCAAGTCTATCTCTGTTATCACCCTGTGCTACTAGTCAGAGTGCTATCTTTCTGTCTGTGAACATATGTTCTAGGAAGATTAGCCACAAAATGGCAAACTTATGTGGGAAAATTACTGCTCCACTAAAGTAATTTATGGGATCATGTGTGGAAGAGCCATTAGACGTGGCAACCATAGTGACTGGACAGTATTTCATATTGTTAAAAGGGTGTTGTACATGATAAACTCTCAATGGAAACAGCTATAAATTACTTTCAATTGAAGTGTGATAAGGCTTCAAATGATTACACTATAGGAGCAAGTGTTCAAAAATTGCATATGAATGTTGAAATTCAAATGATTGTCCCTGAATTTCAAGGACCCTCCGCTCAGTCACACCAACAAAATATCCCCTCCAGGGCCCCATGGCGTCTCTTTTTATTTGTTTCCTAGCTAAAAGGTCAAACCTGACAATCCCCTTTCTGACTTTCTCTTTGACAATGTCTAAATACATAAACCCATTTAATTTTAAACTGCTTTGTGCATGCACATAGACTTTGTTTCACAGTTTGCGTTTCTCTGTGTCACTCCATTAGCCTTAAACTATCTTTAACTTTACACTAAATAAGCTGTAACTGGTGGTAAGAATTTCAGACTAAGATGTATATCTTGCAAGTTGGAATCCTCACTCTAGCCCTAATTAGGTGTATGACTATGGGAAAGTTATTTAACTTCTTGAGGCCAAAGAATTATTAATAAACATGATTACCCTTATTATTATCATCATCATGGAGCACATTGGTATGTGCACAATGTATCATGAGACTAATTTAATTTTCAAACTTATTTTATGAGATAAGCATTATGATTCTTATTTTACAGCTTACGTGACTATGAGTCAAAGAAGAGAGTCCAAATTCCATTGCATGAGGGAATCGGAACATATCTGAAATTGAGTCATTTTCTTTCCCTAATTTTTATTCTATGATTACAAATAGATTTAATATCAATCTACATTTCTAAGTATTATGATTAAAAGTATCTTTTGTGCTAAAGAAATTCATAATTACTGTGATACATCATTACTAGCAAAAAGTTCAATGAGTTTATCAAAATGAGAAGCCTTTAAATATCAATGCTCAGGCCCTACCTCCAGAGATGCTGATTTAACTTGTACCTGGATGGCTTTAACGCGGAGCCACAGTTGAAAACCACTGATCTAACACAGTTATGACATTACTCATATGGCCTAGAAATAACCAAATTGAGATGTCAAATCGATATCTATCAGTTGTAAGCTCAATAACTTACTGATTTGATGTACTTAGGTCTATTCATGTGATATAAGATGGAAGATAAATTAACTTTAATTATTTGGTTGGCTGTGGGTATGCTGACTGCACAATTTTCAACCCATTTTACCTTTCATGATGGGAATAAGGTCATATGACTTATACTAGAGAATTACTAGGAATGACATATTACTTTGACCTATTACCCTAGAATCAGATGAGTTCAAGTGACATCAAAGTCCTCTAGAACACACGAACATATCTAGCAATAGATTGTGGTACACAGAAGGAAACTTGATGAAGTGGGGAAAACTTGGCATTTAGGGTCCCTACGTACGGCTTTTAGGCCAGGTTCTATCACTAACTAGCTCAGTGCTTAGGGCCATGCAATTGATTTCTCTGAGCCTCAGTTTCCCTACTTGAAAAGCAGAGGAGTGAGATTTAAATGACTGCGGAGATCTCTTGTAGCCCCAATATACTGTAAGTTCTGGGTTAGATGGGAAATATAGTACCTGACATCCCCAAATGCCGCACTGAAATAGTTCACTGCACTATTTCAAATCTCACTTCTATTAAGCAGCAGATACATTCATCAGCTGAATTAAATGTTCATCAGTACATGGAGCTCCTTCTGGAATCTTTTTTTTTTTTTTTACAAGTCTATTTCAGTGTAGGAAATTTTCTTCAAGGATAATTTTCCTTTGCCATTTGTGATAGACTGATGAAAAGGTTTTATTTACATTTCATTGTATGATTTTTAAAATTTATCCAGATCCTAATATGTACTCTTAAATATTAAGACTATGGAAAGAAAAAGGCAGAGAGCTGTGAGTTTTAAAACTATCAAAAACTCAGAAGAACTCTTCTGCTCACTCTGGTGATAATAAATGCAGAAGAGCACCGGAGCAGGCAAGTCAGCAATATAAAACATATTAGTGGGTTGTGGAAAAACAGCCTTGCGGTTATCATTGCACTTTTCAGTCCATAGGGCTGCATGCTTCACAATAACCCACACTTTGCTCCAGGAAGGCAGAAATTGTGCTCACAATAAACCTGGATAGGAGAGAGTTCTACACTCTTTGACTGAATTCCCTGTCTACAAAGACACCTCTTGAGAAGGTTTCAGAGAAGAGTGTGCATGAGAAACAGAGAGAACAGGCTCTGTGTAAGCCAGGTCACACCAGACTAGGGGAGAGAGGACACGGGGTCACAAATTTTTACAAAACAGTATTTATACGTTCTAATTTTGTGATAATGTGTAGTTTTATGAACTCCCCAGAACTGTCCCATCTATGTGCTGTGTGACAGCTGCCATTGTCCTCTTCTACTCTCATGGGGTTAATATCACTTGCTGCTGATGATGCCAAAGCAGCAATCAGGCTCGCCAGTGCTGCTGTCTGCCTCCCACATGAAACACAACTGATCCTGCCCAACCCCATTAGAGCAGAAGTGAACCAAGGGTGCTAGTGCTCCAGGGTTCTTTTACATTCTACCACACTTACTGGAATCGGGTGGGATGATAGTCTGAGTGACAATCAAACTTTTTTAGAATCCTTTTTCCCTTATGAAAAGATCCTTAATGGGCTTCCCTCAACAATATTAGTTACATGACTAGAGTTTTTAAAAAGAATTTCTAAGGTAAATACAATATAGGCCTATTCTACATGAACATTCTACGTGGTTACACTGCAGTAAAAGTTTTAAGATTAAGGGCTAGTTAGAGTAACTGAGGGAGAAAGCATATAGAAACAGGAAATAAGAGACTGATTCAGGTCCTAGCTTTGACATTAATTAGGTTTGTAAACTACAAGTAAGGCGTTTGAAGGCATTGTGTATTCTTAAAAAGTAGATAATATAAAACTAATGAAAATGAACCACATGCAAACATTCTCTGGAAAGGCTATCAAATTTCAGGAATAAAGAATGCTATAAACTTCTAGGCAGAAGAAACCTGCCATCCTCAATACAAAAAGAAATCAAGTTATCTCAGATTTGTCTTCTACAATATTTAGAGTTTGGAGAGAGAAATGAGTATGACAAGGGATTCTATAGCCAGTGAAATTATCATTCGTATATGAAGGTAACAGAAAGTCAATTTAAAGTATATAACACATGAAAGAAAAAATAAGCAACAACAACAAGAAACTATAAGAGAAGTAAGGTTTTTTAAAAGATATGAATCGGGGACTGGCCCTGTGGCCTAGTAGTTAAGTTCAGCATGCTCCACTTCAGCGGCCTGGGTTCAGTTCCTGGGCGCAGACCTATATCATTCGTTGGTGGCCATGCTGCGGCAGCAACCCACATACAAAAAAAAGGAAGATTGGCAACAGATGTTAGTTCAGGGTGAATCTTCCTCAGCAAAAGAAAAAAAAAGATATGAAAGGGTAAATCATGATATGAAACTGGAAGAAGGTACAGATTCAATTAAACATACAATCTAGATTGTATGTTTATTATAACAGTTATTTAATAAATATTTAATAAACAAAATAATAAAAAGTTATTTTATCAAGCAATATGTATAATTTAATACACATAATTCAAATCAAATTTAAAATGTATAATTCTTCAGGGAAAATACACAGAGAAAGATACGTAAAACATGGAAAAAGACAATAAATACAAGCAAAGAAATTTTCCTTCTGTTTATTTTGTTGTTGTTCGGAGGAATGGAGGAGAAAGGAACATGAAAATGAGATACAACTCCCGTCTCTTTTTCTGGAGCATCAACACATACAGTTGAATAAACTAGGCAAATGGAAATAAGGAAGCATGAATGTAATATCAATAATATTCAAAGTAGGATTCAGTATGCATTTTATTATATGGGATTGAGAGTTTGTTTTACTGATAGAGATTATAATCTTAAACAAAAAGCTGGCTGTATCCACTGATACATCTATAAAATAATACTTGTTGGCAGTGCAAGAAAAAGTTGAAAGAAATATACCTCTCTCGGTCTGATACATTATGTAAATAAAAATACCTGAGGAAAAAAGAGGATTGAATGAAATAAATAACATTATATCTAAGTACATACTCCTGAAACAGAATATTTATTTTAATTCAAAATACTGCTCACACAATATTTACAAAAGTCGACCCTACATTAGGTCACAGAGAGAAACTCAGTATATTCCAAAAAGAAGATATACTACAAACTACACTCTTTGAAAATAACATTTAGTTATATCTTTAATTTGACAAGTGAAATGACAAATGAGAAAGAACTAGAGGCATCGATGTGTCAAGCCCTTGAAAGTTTACCAACATTGCATCAAAGCATATTTATAAAGCACCTACCATGGGCCAGGCGTGAGCCTTGTCTCTGGAGATAGAATGGCCCATGGAGACACAACCACTGCCCCTTGGAGCTCACAGTACAGAAGTCGCCATTAGAATTTACAAAGGTTTCCCTCTAGTTCCTGTTCCTCCTCTAATTCAGGGGCCAGCCAATTTTTATGTAAAGGGCAAAATAGTAAATATTTGTGGCTATGAGGGCCATATGGTCTCCATCATAACTTCTGAACTCTGCTGTTGTCAGGTGAAAGCACCATGGGCAAAATGTAAACAGTAGGGTTGGCCAGATTTTGCCTGCAGCTTAGTTGGCTGACTCCTATTCTATCTAATGAAACCTACTCTCCCTCCCAGCCAGAGCATTAAAAACAGCTCTTTTTCAATTTTTTGGATCTTTCTTACAATCTCAAGAGGATTGCTTACTTTATATCTTTAAATAGAAATGTGCCATATTTAAGCTGTATTATGGAGTTTTAAGATATATATATATATATACATTATAGAGTTTGTGGATTGGTCTGGGAAATTAATTACCATAGATCTCATAATATTAATTTCATGATAAAGTGCATTCTGAATTCAAAAGTCTTCCATGTTCAGGCATGATTTTTGGAATATGTTAGTGAAGTAATTCTTACTTTGTTTTTCTTTAACTTTTAGCAAAACTGACATAGTAAATCATCACTGAATATGGAAAAAGAGATAGTGACATTATTTGCAAAATAAAAGATAATGTGGTATTTCTATGCTTATCTCACTCAAATTAGGGTATTTCTATGAACCACTTTATTGCAATTATGAAGTATTTACATACATGCTCAATTCCTTGCCTGTTTTTCTTTGAAGTCTAATGTTTCAAAACTGTCTTTCTTCCACTACAAAGAAGGAATTCATCAATATAACTAAATTATCATTCAAGCCATACACATTTCCTTTGTAAAAGATTCAGCATCTCCAATCATCCTTCAAGAGGTACTAATACCCACCTGGGAAACTATAATTCAAGCTTTCATGAAGAAGGTAGCAATCTTTCTATGGTATTTAATTGAACCTGAGACTAACAGAATAGAGCAGAACACACAAACAAAAATTAAAACATATTCCACTAAAACACTAATTTTTCTTCTAGCATCAATTAATTAACCCCTAATATAATTTTCCATGTTATCATGGTACAGTCTTTTAATTCCTTAGAGTAGGTGTCAGTGTTTAGGATTACACAATCCTTAATTGTTTGAAGTCTACTTAAGTCTCTGCTATATTCCATATATTGCTTGCCATTTAAATTAGTTTAGAAACCATATGCTCTATTTGTGTGTGTGTGTGTGTGTGTGTGCGTGTGTAAGGAAGACTAGCCCTGAGCTAACATTTGTTGCAATCCTCCTCTTTTTGCTGAGGAAGACTGGCCCTGGGCTAACATCTGTGCCCATCTTCCTCTACTTTATATGGGATGCTGCCACAGCTTGGCTGACAAGTGGTGTGTCTGTCTGTGGCTGGGATCTGAACCTGCGAATCCCAGTCCACCGAAGCAGGGAGCG
Source organism: Tapirus indicus (assembly GCA_031878705.1). NCBI lineage: Eukaryota > Metazoa > Chordata > Mammalia > Perissodactyla > Tapiridae > Tapirus > Tapirus indicus. Next base: position 161,541,115 of record CM062917.1, on the reverse strand, counting down.
CGAACTTCACCACCACAGCACCGGGCTGGCCCCCAAATGCTCCATTTTTGAGGCCTTATTTGAATTCTCAGAATATTGATTTATCCTCAAGTCATTTCATCAATTGATCAATCAATTACTATTTAATATACATCTTCATCATATGAGATACTCTGAAGGTTGCAAAGTACGTACAAGGCATAAGTTTCTCAAGCTTATAGCCCATGATTTTGCTTCTAGGAATATTGAGAGGTTGGCTGGGGAGGAAGCTACAACTTTTCTATGCCTGGGATGTTGGAAGCTGAGGCTGGGCATATTGAGCAAAGGGAAAACAAAATAGGTGGCTTCCATAAGGGAGACCTTGAAAAATAAGAAAAAGTCCAGAAGTCAAGTCCATAATTATAGGGAGAGATCAACTCCTGGATCTAAATTAAAGAGTCAGCTACTACAGATTACAAGGTGAAGTGAAGGATTCAGTGTGTGAACCTTGAGAGATTCCTCAAAGTAATGGCAAGGTGATGCCTAGGGAGAATATTTTACAGAGAGCCTACAGCAGAGAGAATTGTAGGAGGGAGGAGTATTACAAAGGGCTCTGAGTTGGTTTGGACAAAATGTCATCACTCCAGCCCAAGCTTTGGTGTCATGGCAGTAACCTGGCTATTCCCCATACAAATCTGGGACTGTGTGCACTCTGATGGAGCATGTCTACAGGGGAAATGGCAGTAGGGTTTCTTGTAGGACTTGTGGTGATAAATGTTCTTGATGCTGTACAGTGATGAGAGTAGAGCTAGAGGAGGGCTGGCTGACCCAGCTTCTTGTTTCTGGGCACAGTTTCCTTAATAACATTTGGATGGCCTTTTACTATAAGGCGTCAATTTTCATTAGGCCATGGAGTACACAAGGTGGGCAAGCCTCAGGCTCCTAACCAAAGGCTAATACAACCAAGAAAAGGAAGTTGGAAAGCCATTTATAGAAAGCTCCAGATATCTTCTCGTCAGTATATTGAGAGGAGAGTTTAGGGCCAATGAAGCACTAACTGCAGCTAATGGATCCCATGTTATTGGGCCAAGTGTGAGATCTATAATGCCAGAATCCCTAACACCAACTGTTTGGTGTCTCCTCTTTGCAGCATGGGGTGTGAACAGGGTTCTAAAAAACCTGGTGTCTCTTCAGTGAGAGCTAATAATAGAGGACTTGCGCATGACACACATTTTTAAAGTGAAAAACAAAGTTTAAATCTTGAGAGAAGGCTTTGCAAAACATAGAAGGTCCAAAAATACTGTCCCCAGGGGAGAACCTTTATAGGATACCTGTGATTGTAGTTGTTGGCTAAAAGGAATCTACATGCATGATATGCATGTTTCAACAAAGTAAAACTAACATATGAAAGAGTAGAAAAAATTAAATGGTAATGTCTAAAAGAAAGGAGCAAGAAATAAGAACTTCTATGACAAGAGAAAGTATAAAAGGGTGGTATTGAAATAGGACATAGAAAGCTGAGTAGAACTTAGATAGGAATTGTGGTAAAGATACATTTCAGGAAGAGGTCAAATGTGATCTGACAAGAGAGGTACAAGAGTAAGACATGAGTTAGGATTCTAAAGCAATGAGAGAAAGTTAGATGTGTGAGGCTAGATTAGACATGAGGACTTGTGAAATCAAATAGAATGAAGTTAGAGTTGGGGAGAAAAAATTTGAATCGATACCTTAAAGGGTTGTGGGGACCAGAATTGGCCACCTCAAGTACTGAAGGAGACTTTAACCTTCCCCGCCCCCACTAACTGTCTGAAGGGATTTGGGATGGAAGGCCTGTCCCTGGGACAGGCTGCCATCAGGAATAATTCTGGGGATCTATAGACTGGGAGGGCCTCTGCTGGGCCCATTCTTATCAAAGTTCTGTTTACCAGACATTTACATTTGTAAGGGAAATCTCCATTTGTAAAGGTATCTCCTTCTCTGTACCAGGAAGAAGGGGCTATGACTTTATCTCTAGGGATCTTGTTGGTGTGGAAGGCTAAAGCTTAAATCTGCATACTCTTGTCTTACTGTGCTTTTCTTGTAATCCCTCATGACTGACATCCCCAACCCCCAAAAGTCCTCCTTGGCCTATATAACAGGAGAACCTCCGCCATTTTGTCAAGAGAAACTCCCTGGTCTCTCCCATGTATACGTGTTATAAAGCTTTGTTTGATTTTCTCCTGCTATTCGGCCTCATGTCAATTTAATTTGTAGCCCATCCAGGAAGGACCCAGAGTGGGCAGAGAATGCTTTCTCCCCTTCAGGGTAAAAGCACTGTTTAAAAAGCATTAATCTGCTGTTCCAGAAGGAGAAAGAACCTGCTGGAACCCTGTGCAGTGATCCAGCATGGTGCAATGGAAATGCAAATAAAAAGATGGATATAGGGTCCTATATTTGCAACAAGTTATAAAAAATCAACTCAAGAGAATTCCTTTCACTGTATTAGAAAAAGACATTGTGTATATTCTTTGGGACATGCGATGTATCAGAAAGGAAGAAAATATTTCTCCTGCTTGCCAATAAGGTAGACTTGCTATTTTTCTAAGAAGAGAATTGTGCACAAATCATATATACATGTGTCCTAAAAATTTGAAGCCTTCTAATTCCATATCCATTTTCAGGAGGGATTCCTGCGGGGACATTGTTAAACATTAGAGGAAAGATAATTAGGCCAATGGGGTATCCAAATAGGCAAATCAAACAAACAAACAAATAAAAAGTGGCAGAGCAACTCCCTTGGTCTTTGGAATCTTTTTTTACACAGACACACAGTTATTTCCATTCATATTTACTCTTCAGTTCACTCTCAGGGGAAAAGATACTAAATATTTTAGACTTAAATTACTTTTTGCATTTCTGTTTTTCTAATAAATTATTCTCTTCTTCTGCATCATTTCTCTCAAAGCACTGGATATCATACAATGCAGCCATTCTAATTGTTAGAATAATTTTCAGCATAACATGGACATTAACATTAATTCTAGGGGCCGGCCCGGTGGTGTAGTGGGTAAGTACACGCACTCTGCTTTGGCGGCCTGGGGTTCGTGGGTTCAGATCCCAGGCGCAGACCTACACACCGCTCATCAAGCCACACTGTGGCGGCATCCCACCTACAAAATAGAGGAAGACTGGCACAGATGTTAGCTCAGGGCCAATCTTCCTCAAAATTAATTCCAGAAATAATAATAAGGATGAGAACATAGTTCTAACCTAACCCACAGAACAACTGACTCTGACTGGACACATCAACATATTACAGAATAATAAATCAGCTCCTGATAAAGAAACACTATTCTAAGTGCCAGGAAGTCAGCTTGTATGGGCAGCAACGTCCCTTTAGAGCCTGAGCAGTTTTTATTTTTTGCTTTTGTGGACAAAACTTATGAAATACTTTGATCATAAAATGTAACATTCATTCATGGTCAAAGACTTGAGTTGCAGGCCTTCAGAAACAAGCCCAGGTTTATTTTTCCATAAAAGCATAAAACTACAACAAAATTCAATGTAACATTCATTTTTTGAGGTCACATTGGTTTATCACATTATATAAATTTCAAGTGTACATCATTATATTTCAACCTCTGTATAGACTATATTAGGTTCACTACCAAAGGTCTAGTTGCCATCCGTCACTGTACATATGTGCCCCTTTACCCCATAACCCTCCCCCACCTCCCTTCCACTCTGCTAACCACCAATCTATTCTCTATGTCTCTCTGTTTGTTTGTTGTTTTATCTTCCACAAATGAATGAATGAAATATGGTATTTGGCTTTCTCAGTCTGACTTATTTCACTTAACATAATACCCTCAAGGTCCATCCATGTTATCACAAATGGCAAGATTTCATCTTTTTTATGGATGAGTAATTTTCCATTTTGTATATATACCACTCTTCTTTATCCATTCATCCATCATTGGACACTTAGGTTGTTTCCAAGTCTTGGCTATTGTGAACAATGCTGCAATGAACATAGGGGTGTATACATCTTTTTCAAGTAGTGCTTTCGTGTTCTTTGGATAAATACCCAGAAGTGGAATAGCTGGATCATATGGTAGTTCTATTTTTAATTTTCTGAGGAATCACCATACTGTTTTCCACAGTGGCTGCACCATAATATTCATTTCGAATATTCATCTGAGCACTGAAAAAGCAAAGTCTTTAGTCAGTCAACATTTCCTATTCTGGTCCTTTCTTTAGGTCTAAAAGGTCTTAGAAGGCACAAGAAGAAATGTATTCTCTTGTGGCAGGGGTGTGGAAAGATATGTAAAACTACATTGAGTTAAGATTTGCAGATGTTACTTCACGCCAATTTTGTCTTATTGTTACTAGAAACAATGATAAAAATTTAGCACTGCATTTTACCTTAAATAGCACCTCGGGAAATTTCTTTGTATTATTGATAAGGAAGTTGAAACCAATAAATATAAAGATATTAGCCCCAAATGTCAGAGATGTTTAGTGGCAGAGCTGAAAAATCCAGTTGTCCTAAGTCCCAATTCCGTTATTCTATTTATTTTGGTGTCATTAGTGCTAAAAGAAAGAAAATGTATCACAGACATCATGGCTATAATGGCAAATTTCGCTATCTCCATCGCACTGTTCCCAAAAGGTGCTTAAAATAACTCAGTGATGATTGCAAATTTTTGAGAAGTATATGCTTTCAAATTTAAAGCTGAAGTCACAGAAGAGTTTCTATTGACTCTAAGAGTGCAAAGTGGTTCCTAGAAATTCATAGACTAGGCCTTGGGAAAAGTGGAACCAATCAGTACTTAGGGAGTCGTCAGGTGAAGAAAGGAAACCGGGATCACACATGGCTCCTCCTCACGCTCTTACGCTCAGTCACCATCTAAACGGCACATCACATACACCTAGGCTTGAACTTCAGAAGAACTGGGCTTGAATCACAGCTATTCTACTTATTGGTTACTAACCTCAGGGATATAATTTAACTTCTCTGAACTTTATTTTTATTTTTACTTTAATACATAAAGTGAGGACAGTGATATACACTTCAAAAGACTATGGTGAATACTACATTATGGCAAGTCTGACATAAATCATTTAGTAGTTGGTTTTATGGGTAAATGGAGGCTACAACTATTATCATTTCCTAACAGTGCCAAGGACAGAGAGGGCAGCTGATTCATGGAGAAAGAACAGGGGTAGGAGAGAGCACCTCAACAGCTGTATGCTGAATACATACATTTTAATTTATAAGGCAAGAAAAAAGGATACTGCAGATAAAATAATCACATGATAATATTGGGAAAATAATTTTTAAACTTTAGTAAGTTTTAAATGAAACATATCAATAAAGCAAATCTATTTTTGATAGAGAATGGATATAAGCCCCCATATACTTCTCCTTAAAGTTTAACAACTTTAAAAATAAGCAAAAAAGAAAGGAAAAGATGGAAGGGAGAGAGGGAGGAAAAGATGGAGTGTGGGCAAAAAAAAAAGAGGAAGAAAGAAAAGAACAGAAAAAAAATGAAACAGAAAGAAAGGCAGGAACATCTGATAAATATTCAGAAGGACTTACTAGTAGCTGAAGGCAACATCTGTAATTACCAGGCTACTTAAAACCTAAGTGTCTAGTGGGAAGAAGCTGTGAATTAGCACTGCTGTAATTATTAAAGTGAAAGAGCTACACAGTCTCTACACTTTCCCGGAGGGTGTTTTTTCCTGTTACTTATTCTTTGTGCCAAGATAGCCAACAACAAGCTGAGCTTAGTGCTTTGGCAATCACTGTTGTCTTGTTTGAGTAAAAGCCTGTTTAACTGTGAATGGTTTGGGAGTGGGGGAGAAAGTGTCACACACACACAAACACACACACACACACACACAGAGTGCTGCTGCTTTCTTACTAAAAGTCATTTCATCTTGTTTTAAAGGAAATTACACAACTTATTCAGTGTGCCCTTTGCGTAAAAACATGTTCTTTATCTTTTGTTTTTAGAACACGTACCCCAAAGTACAAAAGATTATGTTCTTGATACATTTTCTTTCATCTTAGTCACTCATCTATAAGCTACAAGAATTAATTTTAGAAAGGTTTGAAGCATTTCTTCCTTAATTTTAAAATATCATTCAGACTATTCAATTCTACATGAGGACAGGCTATTTGACCTTGTCAATCCACTTAATTTCTGGGCTTCATTTACCTCATTTACTCATTTATTGAGTTCCCGATATTCAACGATTCTCTAAATGCATGCTATATTTATGTGTTCAGGTCTTTTCAGGAAGGGTGCATAAGTCTAAAATTCATAGGCAGCTGTGCTTGGGTAAGCGTATCAATTACCTTCAATCATTACTTCTTTTAGTGAACTAAATGCCGGAAATTTTTTCTGACTTTTCAGGTCACGTTTCTTCGATTTTGAAAAATTAACACAGATTGTTAAGCTTGTGGTTTAAAAGTATTATGTGACATACTATTGAAGATGTTACAGGATAAAAACATGTCTGTGGGACGTTTTGGTTTTAAAAAATAAGAGATGAGTAGGGTTTAGGACAATAAAAATAATGGTAGAAATATGTTCAATCTAACCCAATTCGTAAAAGAGAAAAAAATTAACCGTGAGGTTAATATGAACCATTTATATAGCAATTGGATGGTTCACCTACAGGTAAAATGCAGAGATACAAGCAAAATAAAAATACATATTCGAAATATGACAAAGTGACAAATTAGAATGTGATATTTATAATCTATCTAGATTCTGACATATTTTTTCTGTGAAGAGAAGATGCACGAGGCTGAAACCATCTTTACTGACATGGAGTTTTAATTGTGTTGAATCCTTTGCAACTGGAATTTTAATCATCCAACATTTATTCAAAAAATTGTAACAATATCTACTCAGTGTATATGTAATATTGTGATAAACTTCTTAAGAGCCCATGAATTAGTTCTTCTCATGATTTTTCTTACACTGTTCACATGTAGGAGGAGTTATAAATGGCTAAAATCTCCTGGATGTGTGCCTTCTGTGCCTTCTCTACCAATCACAATAGCTTCCCTCAAAAACGCCTTGTTCTATGGTCCATTTTACTATGAAGACAGTCACGGAAGCAAGGGGAAGAATGGAGCTGAGAGGAAAGGAAGGTTTCCTCAGAAAAGCACAGGAAAGGAGAAGGGAAGAGGACACAGGTCTGCTAGTCCATCTATCCCCAGGGAACCACAGTCTCACACTGTCCCAGGGTATAAACGCCCAGGAGGAAGTCCTTCCTTACACTGAATACAATATAGTAAATACCACCCTTTGCCAGACATCTAGAACTTTCCAGAGTATGGTGGCAAATATTAATGACAGAAGAGATCCCCCTAGATGAGTTCTCTAAACTCCATGTTCAAAAGGGGGAGTTACTTCACATGTCTCATAGGGCAGAAGGAAAATCAGTTAGTCCTGGGTCATTACACGTTCCCACCTCGTCATTTCTTAGAGTTCTACTTTTAGTTATCCTCCATGCCCCGCGCTACTCACTGATAATTCAAAGCCCTTCACTATGATCCACTGTCCAGAACAGCTCTGACCCCATGGTCTGATACTTTCTTCTGATAGTTTGTATTACTCCCCAAATCCTCTTCTCTCCTCCTTACCCCTGTATCTCTATCTCTTTCAAAACTTCTATTTCCCCAATATAGTCTATTTTAACTAGGTGATCAGAGACGGGCAGGCTAATTAAACTGACATAAGTTTAGTTTACATTGAACTACACGAATCACCTGCTTTATCTCAGCCAGGAGAATGTGTATTTTATAAAATCCTCAGGTTTTTTTAAACTGGTGAATTCATTTGTTAATTGAGAGCCTGCATTTGGGGGGAAAGGACACCCTCAAATCATACCACATAACAGACCAATTACTTGTTGTGTGGTTTTAGTCCCAAATTTAGGTTTACCCAGATTAGGACCCTGACCAAGTTATCTCAAGCCTTTGTCCTAACCTTAGGTTTTAGGATTACAAGCAGAACCAATGGTAGGATTACAGGAACTGAACTGAAAGAATATTTTTGTTTGTTTGTTTCCCTGCACTCTACCTGTAGATGACCCACTCAATTTCTAATAAAATATTTACTATTTTGAGGAGTAACTCAGTGGATGTACATTTTTCCACATTAAGATTTGACATCGGGAGATTACAAGAACTAGTATTACCAATGGAAAATTTTAAAAATCTAATTCACAGAGGATTGCATACTGGAGGTCAAAAGGAGGATATGCAGGTCATCCCTTGCATAGTGGGAGGGAGTCTTTAATTATTAATTAAATATGTCCAAAGTTAATGTTTTGTATTGTATGGAGTAATACCTAATTTAAAAAATAGCAAATTATAATATAATTTACTTTTTTGGGCATATTTCATAAATCTATGCATCAAAATTTACAGAGTAGTTGTGATAAAAACAGAATTTAAATAATCAATATTTAAACAAAAGGAATACAGGCAAATGAGGAATATATTCCAGGTAGCTTATGAAATAAGATAAAGTACAGGCAACATAAAGGCATTTAGTGCTATTAGATTATATGCAATGAAAGGAAGGCTATTCTTAGAGGTGAAATTAAAGGATTAAACTTGATGGTCTCTAAATTTCTACACTATGGTTCTTTTAGTTCTAAAAGTGTAGGCTTCTAAACTAATGAAATGGTAGAAAAAAAGAAGACAGAATCCTCTGTGTATAGATGTAGAAGTAAATAAAATAAATGCAAAAGCAACTGCATGAAAATGCAGCCAATATTGTAAATAACAAAACAATGAGAGTCTATAGGATTTCTTATATATAAATATATATTCTTCGGTTACAGACAGAATAGTTCATGAATTATTTTCATTGGGATATACTGGGAATCAACCTTTTGATTTATCAGCTTGTTTTCATGTCTCAGTATTGACATGTGAAGAGAAATCCAGTACCAATGGAAGTAGAAGGAAAACTAAGGATTTGAAGCATTTTTTAGAAGTAATAACATAACAGCTGCACTTGTACAGTTGAGCTTTTCACTGTTATTTTTCTGTTATAAGAGCAAATGAGGCGAACACACAAAGAAGAAAATTACGCGGCGTTACTGAAGCCAGTCCCAAGAAAATACCAATCTGTAGAGATTTGTATGTTCAAACAATTTGACAATAGCTGTTTTTTTCCTTCATATTGTGCCTCTTGCCTGGAATACAAAGCCCTTGCTGATGCCTTAGATTTTTAAGAACCATGAAGAAATTGAATGTTACCCCAGAATTTCTTATACTAAATCAATACAGCAAAAGAACTTAGTCAAGCAAAACATGCTCTTTGGGAGGCCCTGCTGCCCTTCAATACTGTCCAGATCTACAGTTCAGCGTTTCGCTACAGACATCAGAGTCATCCAGAAATTACAACCCCTGAGTAAGCAGCACGAAAGGACTGCAGAGTAGAAACAGAGTGATATGGGCTGAGCTCCAGGAGAGACTGGAGTGAAAGGAGCTGAATTCACGGCAAGGACAGAGAGCAGAACAGATCGCCAGTGCTCTCTGGAGCAAAACCAGACTGAACATGGTGATATCCAGAACATCCATTCGGTGCTACTGCCTGCAAGTCCCTTGTCTTCCCTGACCGCCTCTGAAGGCATGAGCCCACGCATGGCTATAGCTAGAGGCTCAAAATCTTCCCCTAATCGATACCTTTTCTTGTAGCAAGTTATCAGGATACCAAAGTATATACTCTGTCTAGATTTTTGAAGTCTAACTAACTTAATTTAGGACAAAGGCAAATTTGCTTACAAATTACCTAATAATAAAGCAATCACGTCAGAATGTAGGCTGCATGAGGACCAGTAACTTACCTGTAACATTTCTATCCAAATCTCCAGCAGCTAAAAGAGTGTGTGGCATGCAGCTGGCATCTCAGATATCTGAGTCATGGATACACTGACAGAGTTCACCTTTATGGAGAATTTCTACGGATTCCCAGGGAATTGAATACTCTTGTTTTCATCTTGTTTTATGATCAGCTTAAGTTCTTTTGTCCGGCTTTCCAAAGGACATCTAAATTTTCGGTCAATTTGTATCCCAATTGAAAATGACAGTCAAAGCCCCTTCCTATAGCACTCCTAATCTTCTGAAGCAAAATTATTTTTCTTTCTTTCATCCCCCTTCTTATACCTCCAGCCCCTAACCTTGCTTTGTTATTTTTCTAAAGGAATTCATAGGGAATATGACCCGTATACAAATAAAGGATTGATTTGCTGTTTTTTTATTTCAATTACCAACCAAACGTATGAGAGTCTTTAACTTACAAGTGTGAAATTGGACTTATAATTACTGACTCCTGATATGCTATATCTCAAGGAGATTATGAGGACCAATTCGTTATATAATTCATAAATAAGCCTTAACTAGTACTTTGTTTTATTCTGAAATGTGAAGGAAGAACTTTAAATATGTTTTTCTAAAGCATAGATTTACACGTACAGCATATCAAAATTTCCCCTAGGGTAGCAGTAACTGTAGATGTGGAAAGTGAGAGATTGTGTTAGAAGAACTGTGAGTCCATTTTAGCTTTTCTGTACCCTTTCCATCGCTCCCACTAGGGACATAAGCCAATGCTGCTAAATATTTAGCATCTATAATACTACAATAGGGCTACTGCTAGTGATGAAACAATAAAAAAGGAAGAAAAAGAGAAACAGTGAAGGAGGGAAGGAAGAAAGGAATGACAATGAGAGAGAAGGAGAAAGGAAAACCAATTGTAATAATATAGAGAGAAGTTAGTTCTAAGTTAGCTTAGAACTAAACAAAAGTCATTCACTTTGAAAAGAAAAATCAAAAGAGGCTAACAACATTCCCATTAATTTAAATCTAATAAAACTGACTTACCCAATAATTGCATTTCATCCTGCAAGTCTCTAAAGTTTTCTTAATATTTTTAAGTCATTCATAATCATTGAGATTCTCTTTTTTGCAGAATCTCAACTCGGTGGCAACCACCTCATCATAAATGAAAACTAGAGATTTCATACTTTTCTGATGTTGGGCTCATATAGTATATTTCTGCTTCGCATATGAAGATGGATAATTAAAAGTCAATATCATCCTCAGCTGAACAGTCCACCTCATCCATTCTCTCACAAAATGCCCCTGTTAAAGAACGTATTAGATGAATCCAAAAACCTGAAAACAGCTTTTATTCCTCAGTTCCTCAAAGACTAACTTGTAGTGGCTTCTCACATCCTGCCTCCAAATTTTTTTGCCTGGTGTCCACATTCTTCAATCATCTTCTTCAACTCTACATTTTCAACGTTAGTTTTTAGAGTTCACAGTATCAGCTCTTACAGATTCAGGTCAATATGTAATCCATATTCACTGCGGTGAGTCCTGCATCTGGGCATTCACTGCCATTACTGCTGTCGACCAGAATGATCTACCCATTTCTTAACAATCTGGATACTTCCCATCCTCAAACAACTGGTTTCAGCCCATAGTTGGGGGCCTAAAACACAATAAATTCATGCTTAATGAATAAGGAACGAATGAATGACTTATACCACATCTGTGAAACCTATAATCCCATGTCATCCCAGATTTATAACCCTAGAGCAAAATTTTAGCAAAGCCTTAATGGAAGTACTGGGGTACAGATGTAATACTGTATGGATTTTTATTTTTCCTTGTAATATGTAATTTACTGATTATTTCCTCTTCTGACTGATTTCCTTACAGTTTTAAATGAATTTTGGTGATAAGAACCAAGTTACTAAGCTCAAAGAAGTGGAGTTCCTGGAGAATCTTAAATTTCTTCTAGTGAATATTCCCGATAGGGACATCTCTCATACAGAGCTGTGTATTGATAATTAACCACTTCTTGGACATATTTTTATCCACCTATTGATTATATATTCCTATAAGTCAGGCTTCATATCATCTGTTTTCAACTAACATATGTTGAATGTATTTATACGTATGTCAGGCACTCTTTTAAGAACCGTGTATGATACACTATACAGTACTGAGCAAAGTCATTGAGTCCCAGCTCTCAGGGAACTTATTATCTAGTAAGGGAAAGGAACATTACCACCAAATATTCACAAAAATAACCATAAAATTACAAAAGTAATAGAAACTTTAATAGGGACAATTAAATTTGTCAAGGAGGTGAGAGAATTGACAGAGAGAGTCACAGATTTGAATTTAATCTTATATCCTAAAATATATGTCTACATTTAACATGCTGTAAACAAGACAGCCAAGATACAAACATGTGTGTGTGTGTGTGTGTGTGTGTATGTGTGTGCGTGTGTGTATTTGAGAAAGCAGATAGGATTACATCAGTTTCTCGAAAATTTCAATGTTAATAAGAATTGAGAAAAATTCAGTTATAAAGGGGATATGTATATGTATGCTATTATGATGAACTTCAAATGTATTATTCAATCCTTAAAATAAAATTAGATAAAAAATTAACTCACTTTAATGATATAATAAGATGAAAAAGGCTTAAAGTGACTGAGCAAAACTATCACTAAATACAAAGTGCTCTGCTGTAAATTTATGTCAGTAAATGTCTCTGTTTTTCATCCTTAGAACCAATATTGTGCTTCTTGTTCTGGTGAGATTTGACCATTGGAGTTTTTTGAAAGCAGACAGAATTACATCAATGCTGCCAAAATGTAGATGCCAAAAGGAATTTTGTGGGATAAAAAAACAAAACAAGGGGCCGCCCGGTGGTGCAGCGGTTTAGTCCGCGCTTGGCAGCCCCGGGTTCGCGAGTTCGGATCCCGGGCGCCCGCCGACGCATCTGCCTGTCAGCCATGCCGTGGCGGCGTCCCATATAAAGTGGAGGAAGATGGACACGGATGTTAGCCCAGGGCCAGTCTTCCTCAGCAAAAAGGGGAGGATTGGCAACAGATGTTAGCTCAGGGCTGGTCTTCCCCACAAAAAAAAAAAAAAAAAAAAAAAAAAAAATTTAGCTATTTAAAAACAAAAGTAGCTGGAGAAAAAATGGATTAAATAGGTTTCAACACTTCAGGACTTCTCAGGGCCTTTGATAAAGATTGTGAAGTTTCTCAGGCCTATAGATTCAACACTTTCCAAACCTATCAGACCACGAGAACATCTTGCAAGTCTGGTCCTCCAAAGAAAACACACAGAAAAACACTAAGGTAGCGTGTTTAAATTGAAAGTTCTGAAATAGCCCACCAGTGTCTAGCAAGTGTTAAGATTATATTACACATAGTAGCTAATTAACTACAAGATCCCTCCAATTACCCATGAGATATGAAAACACATAATGATCAGACCTTAATTCATTCTTAAAGATCTAGAGAGATGGTAATTGAGAGGTTCCAAAAGTAATGTCCCTTATTTAAATCATAGTCATAATTGTTAATTTGAGAAATATCAAAAGAAGAATAAAGAGAGAGAAAATAAAAATTTTCCTGTCAAAAAAAGTGAATGAATTCAGTAAAATCAAAAGAAGTAGAAGAATCTAGACTGGTAAGATGACTGTGCAGAGTAAGTTGAAATACACGTTTGTCAACCTTGGCACATTTGACATGCTGGGATGGAAAACCCTGTGCTGTCCTATACATTGCAGGATGTTCAGAAGCGCCCCTGACCTCTGCACACTAGATGCTAGTGGCACTCCCCTCCCCCAGCTGCGACAACCAAAAGTTTTCCAAAGATGGTCAAATGTTCCTTGGGAGGCAAATCACACCTAGTTTAAAGCCATTTATTTAAACAGAAAAAAAGAAGTATTTTCAGAAACAAACTGTAATAAATTCAAGGATGGTGGGTGAAAATAAGAAAAAAACAACATGAGCAGTTAACACAATAAGAAGAAATTCTCAAATTAAATATTACAGTTTAAAGCATAAGCCAATAAAATATGGAAACTCAGAGCATTTATTTCAAAATTTGTAGACGAAGTGAAAGGACAAAGCCAGTTTGTCACTCTTAGCTTAACTAACAAAGAATATAAAATAAAATCTGTATTCAAGGTGAATATAAGTTTAATTAATCTCATCTGTTACCTCTGTGGCACTATTGACAAGATATCAGCACAATATATCCTCTTAAAAATATGTGAAATAATTAAATATTTTAGTAAAAATAACTTTATCAGTTATATGTTTTATAATATTATTTCTACAGCATTTAAAAAAACACCATTTTCCTTATATGTTAACAGAAATTTTGGCCAGTTCAAATTCCCAAACTGGTGATGACGCGTGACAAAAAAAGGAAACAGGACAATTTATATTTTTGATACAAATGAGTTCGAATTTATAAAACACTTGTTCATAGCGTTTGAGTTAATGAAAACAAATAAATACTGAACCAATAATGTTCATAAAGTCAGATTTTTAAATTGATGAATGGTATTGTTTAGTTATTTAAAATATTTCACTGTTGTCTTACCTATTTGTATGCATACTTCTTATATGTGATTCATTTTGGTATTTTCTTCTTCTGACCATACTATTGTATTCAGCACCTCTAAAGAGCTAATATCAAAGAAATAGGCTCAAGCAAAAAAGAAAATTGAATTTGCTAAAACCACCAAAGGCAATAATTACCCAGCTATACTACAAAATATTGTTCTGTCCCATACAGTTTTTTTTCCTCTCCTTAGTTATTGTTCACCTAGAGAGGTTATTTCAAGATAAGAGGGATTTGAGCTTGTCCACTGACAATCAATCAGGAACTTTTTAATAGAAAACCACTCAATATAGCAGAGTATAATGAAAAAAAAAAAAAAACTGTTCCCCTGAGAAGTGAATATCCACATATATGATTAACCATTAATATCGTCACAAATTGTGTTTCTTGTAAGTTAGTTTTGTTTACAAAGCTCTAAAAACATTCAGTACATATTTCATCTAAAACTAGATATTTTTTGTTTCTAAAATTATTATTTTCTGTTGCTTACATTAAAATCTGACTCCACTCCAAAAAACTACTTAAAAAATATTAGTGCCATTCAATCTCCGTCTTTTAATACAACAAAATTTTTCAAATACCGTGTGTCAGGTGCTATTCTAGATGCTTGACATATATCAGTGAAAAAAGAGATAAGTATTCCTAACTTTATGTGGCTTACATTTTAATGGCAGAGACAGTTAAGAAAAAATTAGTGATAAATTATATATGTTAGAAGGTGATAAGTTATGTGGAAAAGAAAATGTAGAAAGGAGAGAAAGGGTTGGATGGATTATATTTTCAAATTTTACAGGTCCCCTTGAGAAGGTGACATTTGAGCAGATAGTGGAAAGTGTGAAGGTGCTCACATGTAGATATCTGGGAGAGAAAACAGTCCATGAAAAAGTCCTGAGGCTCAAACATGCCAGGCATGTTCCAGGGCCTGGAAGCAGGCCAGTGTGGCTGCAGCTGGATGAACAAAGGGGAGGGTAGTAGGTGACCACCAAGGAGGTAATGCAGGCAGTATATGTAAGTCATTTCAAACACTGTGTTTTTTAAGGCAATCAGATTCAACCATCCAAGAGGCTTGGATGGGATACTAGTATTCACAATAATTTTTTAAAACTAGCTTAAATATCAGTTCACTAGTTAAATTTTCTGGTGAATAACTAGTGATTGATAACTAGTGTGCAACAGTGTATATGTCTACATTTTTTTTTAAATTTCTACTGTGTATTATTTTGTTTACATTATGATTTAAATAAGCTCATGAAGTTAGCAGGAGACCCTTCCCAACGTTAATACTGCTGATTGTATGAGAAAATGAATCTAGATTTCAAAACAAATTAGCTTTTGGAGTACAGTCCATTGGGGGCTTAGGAATTGATTGACCAAAAAGGGGAAATATGTAAATGTTCTCTTAAACATTGCTAAGAACATATTGTTTCTAATTGTAAAATATCACACACACACACAAATAATAACTATGATGCAAAAGAAAAGAAGGGTTGATTGATTTATTGATATTCCATAATGACACATGTTAGGAACTGTCACGACCTCAAATAGCTCCTGTCATCATGCTGTGCAGCCCAAAGAAAAAATATTTTATCACTGCATACCAAAACCTGCTACCTTTTTCTTTAAGCTATATTTATCTCGCATGAAATTTTCATTTAATGACATATCCTTCCAACACGAATTCATTTTTATGGCATTATGAAGCAGAGATTTTAATTGGACAGGTGGGATATCTACATTATCCAAACCCACTGGACAATTTAAAAACATTGCTGATATAAAATTTCAATTAATTAGTTAAAAGTACTGATTGATGGATTGACTTGAAATGTTTTGCTTTAATAATCAAGAGAAAAAACCTTTGAAAACTTTTATAACCTATTACATAAAAACTTACACAAAAATTTGAAATAAAAATAGATAATTTTGATAACAGTCTTTAATAATGTGCCTGTATTCCTTTGCCTACTATAAGACTATTTCGTACAAAATATATCTCATGATTCATGCATGTCACCTTTTGGGAATATTACTGATTCATAATAAAATTATCATAACTGATTTGAATTAAGAAAAACCTTCAGCTTCTTTTGTACTTGTGATAAATTAAACATTAAGCATTTTATTCTGAAAGTACATTCTCTGCTTTATTGAACATTGCCAAATTCTCTGAAAAACATCTTAGTAATCATACGTTATGCTTTTCCAAGATACCAAAAAAAAGTTAAAAAAAAAAGCTCACCCAAATCACAATAGATTTTTCTAGTGCTTAACAATTTGGAAGTTTAACAATAATTATTATACATTATAGTTTTGCAAGGGCACCATATTTTAATTCCAAACTATAAATGTTCACAGGAATATATACAAAGAGCCAAAACTACTGTTTTGTAGATTACTAACAATACTTCTTCATGTGTGTATAGGGCTTTAATTTATAGAGTTCTTTCACACACACACACCACACATACACACACTGCTTATCATTTGAAACTCCTAATAACTTCATCAAGAAGACTGTTCCCATCTCAACGATGAGAAATATGACCCTCAGAAAAGTCACATAAAGAAGACGTTTAAACACAAATCGCCTTTTTACACAATATATAGACATGTGAGATTTATTTGAAAATTATGATGCATTCTACAAAACTATAAAGAAGGAAGATAAAGACAACCAACTGACAGACATAAGAAAGAATCAGAGTGTCCAAAGTCATGAACAAGTAACCCTCCGTGCAAGTCTATGCAATAAAGCAAGGAATAGACCTGCTTCTTCAGTCAAACGAGAAGGAAACTGAGGAGTGATCTATCGATGGTCTTCAAGGTCATCACGAGTTGCTGTTCAGGAAATGGAAGTGTGTTCTTCTAATCATGAGAAAGGATTTGCTCCACATAAAGCCATGAAATCAGCTCTACAAAATGACTATATTAGTACAAGGCTACCATATAACATAGTAACAAACAAATATCCACATACATACATACATACATACGTATGTGTGTACGTACTACCTTCCCTAAACACTTTAAGAAAAAACAAGTAATGCATCTCTTCAGGACCAACTTTCCTTGAAATAAATAAATGGGTGAAGTATGACTAGAAAATGCCTATAAGTTAAGATTCTGTTTTTCAGTTTGTGTTTAATAAAGTCTTACAATATACTGCATTTATTTCATAGTTAGAGAAAGCAAAATCTTAAAAGAAAAAAGTATTCAAGGTATACAGCTATAAGATATTTGAAAAGGAATTTTATAAAACATTGGGAAAACTTAAGGGTCCCTGCTTGGATATTCAGAGCACTCCTCAGTGATAATCAGGACAGGGATCAGTATTCTTATTCCACTGGAAAAGAAACTGAAGCTCAGAAAGTATACTTGTGTGTTTAGGATTCTATATATAGGTGAAGCAAATCCTAAACTCTTGGTTAGTTGTATTTCTAATACACCATATAAACTTTCCCTCAAAATATAAATATTTTGTTTAATGTAACAGAGGTGGGTGAAAATATTTCCTTCCCCAAATCACATAAAAATATCTTGGAGTTTGAGATCATTTATAGTGTGAATTAGTATAAGAATTAAAAAACAAGCCTATGAAAAATAAAGTTAAAATATACAAATAAAGCATATTTCACCTATGTTCATGTTAGGGTGAAGTGAAAGGTGGAATAATTTATTTATCTCTTCCTTTACCGACTAAGTTCCTTACAGTTTAGCTATTTCCTCATATATCCCCTGTCTCTGCCTGTCTGTCCTCTATCTCTGTCTGCCTCTGTCTCTCTCTCGAGAGACAAATTAACAGAGGAAATTAAATGAAAGGTTTTATTGTCTGGCTAATTTTTACTCACTGCTACTTCTACTACAGTAAAAATATCTCAAAGGAGGCGGGGCCCCGTGGCCAAGTGGTTAAAGTTCTGTGTGTTCCACTTCTGTGGCCCAGGGTTCAGAGGTTCAGATCCCAGGCGTGGGCCTACACCACTCACCAGCCATGCTGTGGCGGCCTCCCACATACAAGATAGAGGAAGACTGGCACAGATGTTAGCTCAGGGCAAATCTTCCTCAGCAAAAAATATATATATATCTCAAAAGGAGCAATAATCATACAATCAGAAGTGTGCATGCAGATTTTTATTTTCAGAGAGGAGCACTACTTGTCACTGACAGGAGTAAGGGGGAGAGGGGGAGACATGCTCTCTCACTTATCATTCAGTGGGGAGCTGGGTCTAGAGCAGTTCTCTTCCTCAATCAATTCTTCTAAACACCAATTATAAACCTTCAAAAGAAAGGAATTCCTAAGTAGAAATATTTTATGTAAATCCATGAATGATCTCTCTTTTCTGCCTGTGTACTTTCCTACAAATACACTTAAAAGAGCTTCTTATAGTAAATGACATTTTCAGAACTGCTGAAGAACACAAAAAATAGAAATTCTACACTATAAAGCTCTTGGCCGCTGATTATAGCGTAAATTTGAGTGCTTTAATGTTCTTTAAGAAGAAGAATGCAGAAATTCAGATTCCCAGATATTACTAAAAATTGCTAAGGACAAAAAAGGCCCAGGATATAGATATTTGGAGATACCATTTCTGTTACCTTGCCTTTTTAAATTTTTTTTTAATTTTAGCCCATTGCCTCTACCCTAAGTTAGGGGCAGTATACTGTTTAGAATATTAAAGTTTGAGTCAAAACACTTCGATTCACTTCCCAGTTTTATCTATAACCTCTCTGTGCCTGAATTTCCTCACTGGACTTAATCTCTACCCAACTGATTTCAATGAACTCTTGGTAGGTTCAAAGAACTTCTGTGAAAGTGCTATAAAGCAGTTATTATTTTAAAAGGGTAAGTAAAGGAGAACTTTGCAAACAAACAACAATAACTTAAGATCCGTGATCTCTATTTTACATACAGTAATTTCAGCATACGAAAGTTTTAATTTTTTCAGGAAATTTTCTATAGTATCTTTTCCCAAAAAATAGAGACGTATAGTTGCTTCATTTCAATTAGCAGTTTCCCCTATTACATGTTTATCACCAGTTTTCCTCTGTGATTCCAAAAGGTGAATTAAATAGCAGATCTAGTATCATATAATGTATCCATGCACTCTTATCTTAAAAAAAAAAAAAAAAAGAGGCAGAAATTCTCCATTCTGTCTTCTGTTCTCAGCATGGTTACACTAACAGAAGAAACAGCACAGCAGCCCTTACACTTTCTCACATTTGCTTTGAGAAACAGCAACATCTCTGCCCAGTTAAGACATGCTCACTATCATCAGGGATGATTACAAGTTTCAAGTGAATGGAATTCTGTCTCAGAGGATGTGTGAGGAGTTATCTCCAGGAGGTGACAGCTTTTGTGTTCCAGGATGATTGACATGGAAGACAGAAATTTTCTGTTTTTATACAATGTTAGCCTTTTATGTAATTATTCTTTTTCTTTCCTTCCTTCTTAACCTCTCCTCCTCACTGCAAAGTTTCCAAAAGCACATTCTGAAAATTTTACTAAGCCTCAACAATAAGTTTATGACTTGAATTCAATTCAGTTTATTTCAATTCCACAAGTACTTGTTATAACTAAGAGTGGCCAGAACACTTCGTTATCAGGAATAAAACAGTCTGGGAAAGAAAAAAATTCCATGATTCCTAGAATTTACTGTGCAGTTGAATTAAATTTTCTAGTGCTCATTGCCCTGAAATATCATTGTAATTTGGGACAACATCTGCAGAGTGCTTTTGGGGAATCAATTTAGATTCAAATGCCTTAAAGCAATAAGATTACTCTCCGTGATTTTAAAATAAATGTATTTATACTGCTTTTCCTCAGCTCTGATAAGCATAGCATAATGAAGAGTCTAGGCTCCAACATTAGCAAAACGTGCATTAAAATCTCAGCCACACCACATAGGAGCTCTGCATCTTTGGACAAATCATTCAACCTTTCAAAGCCTCAGTTTTCTCATCTGTAAAATGGAAGTACTAAATAGTACGTACCGTAAAAATTTGTTGTGGGATTAAAGGAGTTATATCTGTGTCTGGTTTCTGGAACATAGTAACATTTAATAAATACTATCTGTTCTTGTTCTTACAAACAATATACGTGATAGTAGAGGCCAAACCACAATACACCATGTCAATATCCTCAATCTGCAGATCATAGACTTGTAAAGGGAAGTCCCTGAAGATTACAAAGATTTTTCTGCTTTGGTTTTGGAAGGGAGGAATGCCTTCTTCCCAGGTTCTTTTGGCCCATAGATGCTTTTTACCAAGTGCCGAGCAACAGTCCAAAAGATTTCAAATATCTGTTGGGAAGATCCCTGAGTGGCGCTCAGGGAATTGAGGAGGTGGGTCTAATGGCACCTCTGAGCTGTCAGCTGGACACCGAAATTCTCTGCCACCTGTCAGGTGTCTCCTTTCTGTGGCTCTGTGGAACACTCTTCAAATGCTCAGTGAGATTCTGGGGGCGAAGTAGGCACTGATGGAAGCATGAATCAGACTGACTTAACTAATGAGCACTGTCAAAATTAAAGTTGTTATCTGAAACTCAATATTGACTCTTCCCTGTCAATGTTTTAGGAATAGCAAAGAGCCTAAATGGACACTTAGCTGCCTGTTTCATCTCATCTTTGCTTGTGCTATTGCAAAAGAACAAGTTCTATTCTTATTCAAGTCTTTATTCTGGTTCATGTGATGAAACCAATCCTTGAATCAATAAAAACAAACACAATCTAAATATGTGTCTTGTAGAATTAAGTATAGCAAGTTTTGTATAAGACTGAACAACAATTACAAAATTAAAAATGAGAGAGAAACAGAGAACGCAACCCTTTCAACCACTTTTACATCATTATATTACATCACAAAAATAACTGTACTTTATTATTTCAGAAGCTCTGTCATTATCACATTCTTTCTCCAAACCATCCATCGTAAACTCAGAGCAAAGCTATTTGAGGAGGATTATCTGCCCCGTTTCCAGTCACAACCTGTATGAACTGAAACAGTGGGCTCAAAACATAAAGTGAAACAAGCAGGCAGAATGAAAATGAACAGTCAGTGTTTTCCAAATTGCTTCTTTTGTAATAATATCTTATCAATGCAATTCTTCACAACAAAAAGGTGGAATAAATTGAAGAAGTAGAGCATATCATAAAATAAAACTGGAATTTTAATAATCTGCTTTTCCTTTAGCCATAGAAAATATACTTTAGGAATACATAAAAACATCCTAATAGAGATTATTGCTGCCGTGTATTATTCACGTGGCAATGAATTCACATGATGTTTCTACATCAAGTAAAACAGACTCACCATAAGGAACTAACTTCCAAGTACACGGTCTTTTAGGTCTCCAAAGTAATAAAATCCAGACACTTCCCTTTTAGGGTATTTGTTCTGCACAATTTAGAATGCAGTAGTTTCTCTCCTTCATTAGGCACTCCATGTGAGATAGGCTAAATCAGAGGCTACAGAAAGAGATTTCTTTACACTGATCATCTCAGATGTTTAGAACTGTTTCTACACTAGGGGTTTTGTTAACCTTATGCTACCCCATCCACCCATTTCTTAACAGCTGTGCTACAGAGTTTCCGCTTTTGTTACAGTTTGACTATGTTTTCCAGAGAAACGACACCACAGTCAGACATTCCAAAATCAGATAATTGATAAAGTAAGCTTGGCCACATTTCCTACAAATATGGGAAACTCTTGCTTGTATGTATCCCAGTCCCAAAGAGCACTCATTTATATCCTAGCTCAGCGTAGCTCTAGCAAGAACATGAAGGTGTTCTTCGTTATTTTTTGCTAATAATGTCATGAAACACACGAAAAAGTTTAAGATCATAAATGATAAAAACTTTACCACGAAGAAATATTGAAATAAATAGCAAAATCAATGACATTAAACATTTCCATAATTTATGCAATGAGAATAGGAAGAAAATACAGCTTGCTGTTACAATGATGAAGATAGATGTGAAATGCATAAAACCATATGAAGCAAAATGTCCTAGATTAATTACACCAGAGAGAATTGATTAGGGTATTTCTGTTTTGATCAGATTTATTGTGTATGAAGTTGTGCCACTGAAAAACTCAGGAAGTAAATCATAAAATGTATATTTATAAATATATATATGTTCAAAAATATATAAATGTTGACACATAGGCCTTAGTGTTGACTGAACAGCTCCCTGGGAGTGGGCAGTAGATAGTTTTAAGGACCAGAACAGCAACAGATTGATCCATGTATAGACAGATTAGGGAAATGTTTGCATGAAGTAATTTTAGTTCATCACAAAGTCCAACTTAGTGGAGATTTTCTATTATATGGCCTACTTGGTAACTCTTTTCATAGGCTTTGAGCTAATAATTTAAATTAGACAATAATGGTGAAATGAAATCTCCAGATGATTGTTCTCAACATGTAACAGGGATTTCAGGAGAATTTTTGATAGTGTGGATGTACTCCACAAATATAAACAACATATGAAGAAGATGATGGGGAGAAAGAGCATTCTCTACCCACTCTGGGTCCTTTCTGGCTGGGCTACAAATTAAATTGACACGAGGCCAAATAGCAGGAGAAAATCAAACAAAGCTTTATAACATGTATACATGGGAGAGACCAGGGAGTTTCTCTTGACAAAATGGCAGAGATTCTCCTCTTATATAGACAAAAGAGGATTTGGGGGGAGTTGGGAGTGTCAGCCACAAGGGGTTACAAGAAAAGCACAGTAAGGTTATTATGCAGATTTAAGGCCTCGCCTTCCCCATTGACAAGTTTCTAGAGATGAGGTCATCCACCCCTCTTCCCAGTACAGAGAAGGAGATACCTTTACAAATGGAGATTTCCCTTACAAATGTTCTGTTTGGTAAACAGAACTTTGATAGGAATGAGCCTAGCAAAGACCCTCCCAGTCTGTGGATACCCAGAGTCATCCAAGGTGAAGGCCCATCACAGGGACGGGACTTCCATCCCAAATTCCCTTAGACAATTGGGGGAGTGAAGGTCAAAGCCTCCTTCAGAGCAAGGTAAAGAGACACATCTTGAGGTGGCCAATTCTGATCCCCCGCAAAGATTACTCTCTGCATCTTTACTTGAAATAACAAAATACTGGGAACAACTAAGAGTCTACTAATAAAGGACTGTTTGAAAACTATGGGACAGTCACCAAATGGAGAATTATGAAAGGGTAAAATAGAAAGGGTAGAAATCTCTACGTACATATATAGAGGGATCTCCAGGATAAGTTACAAAACCAATATGCAGAATAGAGTATATAGTATGCTAATTTTTGTGTTAGAAGGAAGAGAAATAGGAATGTGCACACACACATACTCTTAATTTTGCAAAAGGTAACATGGAGAGAATATACCAAAAACTAAAACCATGATTATTTATATGGGTTAGGATATAAGCTGGAGGGAACATAGATGGAACTGAATTTCCTATGAGTGTGTCTTTCACATAATTTTGACATTTGGGCTGGTTAAATATTCTATATATTTAAAAAGAAAAAAATCAAAGTGACAGGAAAGTCCTTTGGTCGATCTCCATTTGTAAAATCCAGTGTTTAGCTTAAGGTTTCCTAATTGTCCACTTAAATCACAAGTCTAACCTTCAAGGGACAGAGGTAGGAGAGGTACTTTTCAAACAAATGCCAAGCTGGTATAGACACTTGCCAGCAGTAAGTCTAAGGCACCATGTGGCAACTTTAAAACAATAAGATATATTTTATTAAGAAATAAAATATTGCCTATTTTTTTCGTTCTTGTTCTCATAAAACAATTAAAATCATTGTGGTATATTTTAATGCAGTAAAATTCAAAGATCTTCAGTGTCCAGTTAGATGGGTTTTGAAAAATAACATTCACCCCTGTAACCATCAGCCAAATAAAAGATCTAGAATATTTCAAGTACCCCTGAAAGTTCCTTCAGTGAATAGAACTTACTCTGAGACAAACCGATTTCCATTATTATATGTTAGTATTTTCTCTCCTTGAAGTTCATATAAATGTATATATTTTTTATGTCTGGCTACTTTTGTTCATAAAATGATATTTGTTATTCATCTATGTTGTGCACATCCGTAGTTGTTTATATGCTGACTAGTATTATCTTACATTAGTATAGCATTATTAGGTTATCCATTCTCTTGTTGATGGAATTTAGGGTTGTTCCCAATTTCTGGTTCTCTGAAAACAGTTGTTATGAACGTATTTTTAGAAGTCTTTTTGTGAACACATGTTGTTATTT
This sequence comes from Tapirus indicus, assembly GCA_031878705.1. NCBI lineage: Eukaryota > Metazoa > Chordata > Mammalia > Perissodactyla > Tapiridae > Tapirus > Tapirus indicus. The sequence continues at coordinate 161,516,447 of CM062917.1, read as the reverse complement.
CTACTGAGTAAATACTTAGAAGTGATATTGATAGGTCATAGGATGATTTTATGCTTGTTAGTCGAAGGGTACAAACTTCTAGTTATAAGGTGAAAAATCCTGGAGATCCTATATACAACATGGTGAATATAGTCGACAATACTATATTATATACTTCAACGTTGCTAAGAAAATAGATCTTAAATGTTCTCATTACAAAAAAAAAAAAAATAGTAGCTGTGTAAAGTGATGGATATGTTAACTAACCTCATTGTGGTAATTATTTCCCAGTATATGTGTGTTATCAAATCATCACATTGTGCACCTTAAATTTACACCATGTTATATGTCAATTACATCTCAATAAAGCTGGAAAAAATAAATAAAAGTGTGTGTGTGTGTATATATATATATATATATATATATATATATATATATAAATGAAACCACTCAAGAGATTTCAAAATCATGTATTAGTTTTCAATCCCACCAGCAAAGTAAGTGAGTTCAGTTACTCCAGACCCTCACCAACAGTTGGTATTGCAGCCTTTTTAATTTCAGTGATTCTAGTGTGTGGCTGCATTTCATTTTGTTTTAATTTACATATAACTGATGACATGATATTGAACACCTTTTTTTGTGCTTATTGGCCATTTGTTTATCTTTGGAAACTATTGATGGCTTCTGTTCACCTTAATTGTGTTGTCTTTTTATAACTGATTTGTAGGAGCTCTTTGCATACTCCAGATACAAATCCTTTGTCAAATATATGTATGTAATGTGAATATTTTCTCCCGTGGTTTACCTTTTTTATTCTCTGAATGGATTTTTCTGAGGAGTAGAGTTTTTTTTTTTTTTTTAATGAATTCTAATTCACCATTTTTTTCTTTTATGGCTAATGCTGTTTGAGCCTTTTCTATGAAATATTTGCCCAGCCCAAGGTCCAGAAAATGTCCTCCTATACTGTCTTCTAGTAACTTTTGAGCTTAAGATTTTATATCTGGTCTATGCATCATCTAGAATTAATTTGGGGGTATGGTATGAGGTAAGGATCAGGATTTTTTTATCAATTCGAATCCGCAGTTTTCTAGGTCCAGTGGCTGAAACAATTTTCCTTTCCCTATTAAATTACATTTGTGCCTTTGTTGAAAATCAATTGGACATAAGTATGTGGGCCTAGTTTTGGACTCTATTCTGTTGTTTTGGTCTATTTGTTTGTCCTCACACCCATACCATACTGTCTGATTTAAGGTAGTTTTATAGTAATGATACTGGCTCATGACAAGGTTGACATAAGGGAAGCCACATTGTAGAAAAGAAACTGTATTGTAACTTTGAATGACCTCTGATTAACTAGCCCAGACATGCTCTGTGGGGTTTGTGGCCCCTCCCAGCTGCTAGAAGTTGATAACTTTGTTCTCTTGAGCTCTTTGGGAGTGTGGTGACCCCCGGGCAGAGAATCTAGGCTGATAGCCATCATCAAGGACAACTGAAAGATCAGGGTGTAGGGCGTTGCTCCAGTTTCCGATGAATATCAAGTAAAACAAAAGACTCAGGAACTAAGATCAGATGGATGCCTCCTCCACCCAGAGACCAGCCCCAATATAACTGGCTTGTAGTCTTTGTTCTGGAAGGTGGTTCTTTCAGACATTAGTCAGCCATCTTCCCTCTTGCTAGCAAGCTGTAATAAAAAGTCTTTTCTCTCCCACCACCGGGCCTCTTGGCTATCGGCATGTCCTGCGGCCAGCAGACAAACCCTCTTTTTGGGGCGGTAACAGTAAGTCTAACACTATGCCACTGTAATAGCCACTGTCCACTCAGGATGATGAGCAAATTTAGAAGGATAATGTTTCTTTCTTTGAACTTGCAAGCTTCTCTAATACAAACTAACACATAAATTGACATAGATGACAGTATAAGTAATGAAAGAGAACAAAGCCTTTGGAGACAAATGGATCTAAATTTGAATCCTATCACACAGGAAAGATTTTTATGCTCTTTAAATGTCATTTTCCCCACCTAATAAAATAGGGATCATATTGCCTATTTCATAAAATTTTTGATAGGTTTAATAAGATACCATATATAAAGTACCCAATGAGGTATTAGACATACATGGAGTAAACCTACAATAACACAGCCAGCAACATAACACTATATTCAGAGGAAATGAGGGCAAAGGATTCTTTGTAGAAATTCAAACCACAGAGACAATTGGAGTGACTGCCCTATTTCCTGGGTTTTGTCCAGATGACAAGAGATTCTCGCATATTGAGGTATATGGGGTACCTATTCGGGTTTGAAACTGATTCAGTTTGAACTAAAAAGCCTGACTAATGGCCTATCAAACATACATTGCACATCTGCTTAACCATTAAAGTGAAGAATACACTCTCAAGAGAAGAATGCAGACTTCCTCTCCTATGCCCTATTGGTAACACCCTATTGGTAAGGCCCAAATCAGCCCCTTTCTGGACATCAAGGTCACATTGACCTGCTAATTTGCAACCGAATACCTCTTTGAGATTTTGATGAAAATGCATCCTGGGTGTGTTTAATGTACATTCTTTGTTCTAAAAAACTATAAGACTGTACTGAAAACCAGGCTTCTCTGGAATGCTTTCTAAGGCCTTCCCGGGTGATAATCCTCACTTTGGCTCAAGTAAACTCACCTTATTTCTCTTATCTATAGAATGGTCATTGGTCCTTTAGCATTGACACAGATTAGCAATTTCTTTCTTTATAATATATTATCAGTTATTTATAATGTACTATTTTATTCTGTTTATGATAGAATGTTATAGTCTTATAGATTACTAATTATTAATTATCACTTATTTAATACAATAATTATACACATTGTTTTTTCATCATGTTGACAAAAGATAAAAACTTCACTATTTGTACACATAACTTTTAAATGTTTTCTCTTAGTTCCAAATTTTCCAGCATATGAAATGAAACAAGCATGCACATCTTTATCAGGAGGAAACAGAGCAATGTTACTCAAGAGCATTTTCCCAATAGGTTTACTCTCTCATTGCTATGTAATTAACCCCACATCGAGAATTCTGTTGTGAATTCTTCTGCAGCAGCAAATTAAACATTTGACTTGCAGACTATAATGTTTCTGTGAAAGTAACTATCACATCATTAGAAAATAGGCAAACAATCTTGTGAGTAATGAAGAGTTTTCAGGGAAGTTTTCAACGAAGCCAGAAGATTTGCCCTGGGAGAAAATATTCTGTATATTTCAAAGGCCTCACCACAATCTCTAGCACAAAATCTATCAAAATCTAATAAAGTAGCTTCATTAGCATGATCACCACCTTATTAATAATTTACTATTTGGCAAAGATACTGATGGGATTATAATGCATCATTTTAAACATAAAAGAACATTATTATGATGCTCATTAAGGTGAGTACTACAGAAGTCAAATCTGTTGTAAACAAATTTGGTATCTTTAAAAAACATAACTAGGTATCCTTTCATTTACTAATAACGCGACATCCCACAACATTGCAACTCTTTCCCAGGGATTTGCAATTCATATCTAAAAATGACTCCAAGGCAACTATTTTGACATCTTGAAAATATATAAATGTATTTTCCTGATCAAAAGTCCACATGTAATAATTTCCATGAAATGACCTATTTTAGTAAAACAACCAAAAATGAGCAAAATCAATGTCAACATGTGATATTAAAATTCTCATCCACAGAAAATGAGATTCCCGATGTCCATGAGAATATTTATAATGCCCACCATGTATATTTATAATTCATTGTGTAGGCTGTATATGGAAGTCAACATAACAGAATAGAACAGACGTCTATTCTAAATCTTCCTCACCTTCATTGAGGGTCTGGAGAGTGACAGATGAAACATTGATAACAAAGGGATTGATGAAGAATACAGAGCCGCAACTCCTAGGTCAATAATTGCAGTGTGATCCCGGTACATGCCTGGGGAAAAATGGAAGTGGATGGGCTTCCTACTCTAATCATGTGCATTACAAAAGCCATTATTTTATGGATAAGAGTATCCTTCACCTTCTAATATAATGCTGCCACAGCTTGAAAAGACAGGCACACCTATAATGGCCTTTTACAAGATAAGCTTTTTAAAATCCTCTTATTTGTTTCAATGAATCTCCTCTTAACAGGCTACACTGCAACTTGGCTCCAATTGGGCTGCACCATCCACTAATTGACAGTCTTACCTTATGAACTAAAGCAACAAGAGATAGTGTGCTTCCTTCCCAATTAAACATAATTCAATCCCCAGAGACATCGCTCCATTATTGTTCCAGGGTTTAACAACAGTATTTTAAAAAGGAAGGAGAACAATTGGACTTAAGCAAAGTAGAAGTTTCCAGCAGTTTGAATCACTGGGTCTTCAGTGGTATTTTGATGAGAAACGAGAAACAAAACTGGTCATTTCAGGGTTGTCATTTGTCTGAAATAAAAGCCTACATTCAATGGCTTTACATTTATTTATCTATTGTTTGCGAAACAAACTAAAGAGTACTTGGAGCCGAACTAGGTAAATTGTGAATTATTTACTAACACAACTGCTTGTCCTGTAAAAGGTGTCAAAATTGACTTTAGTGGAGCGATTTTAAAATGGAGTCAGAGCTGCCTTTCCAGAGAAACGGCTTTGTTGTCCGAACCTTGGACTGGGCCAAACCCTTGGACTGGGCTAAAACCACCACTGTTTTACAACTAATTGTTTGAGAAGTTAACAGGAAAACAGACCTGATCACAAGGACTGATGATTATGGACTTTCTTTCTGAAGACAGAATAGGTAACCAATCATGGAGAGCAAGGGTAATTTAGCTTGTCAGCACCAACTCTTCTTAAAAACATCTTACCTCATCTTCCTCCGTTTTCCCATAAAAACCCTGAGGCCCCCTCCTGTAATTAGAACACTATTTGGGTTTCTACCTGAATCTGTGCTCCCTGAATTACAGTTATTTGGTCCCAAATAAACACTTTGCCTCTTAAACTGGTTTCTGTTTTTGAAGGCTGACAAAGGAAATATAGACAATATGACCCTTTTCTAACCAAAGAAGTTTCCAATGAATATAATAGGCTCTGGATTATATTTCATTATCTAGAAACTGCTCAGGAAGGAATTATTTCTTCCTCAGGAAAAGTTTCATATATTACTTAGATTTTAATAAATGTTTAAGGCATTTGCTCCAGAAATTTGAGGCACCATTTTCAACTGTAATCCTTAAAAGCTTTCTAGCTCACTAGTTTTTGAATATTATGTGTCCAGTTAATTATTCAGTATCTTATCAGGGTGATCTTGGGGTTTCTACAGAGACAAAGTCATATGCTAAAGTGCAGAGACACGTACTGAAGAGAAGGAATCCCTTTGCAATGAATAACTTCAAGGCAAATAACTTGGCAAATGGTAACCAGAACAAAACATATCGATAGTGATTAGTTCTACATTCTTGAAGTAACGGAGTGGGCCGGAGGAAAATCACAACCAAATTTAGTCATGTGTGTGTTTGTCTCCTCCAATAAACTGTCAACTTTCTCTGGTTGGTGACATAACTGAAATATGCTATGGCCTTAGTGTACCTCACTTTATAACAGCTCTTACTAAACATTTGCTCTTGAAATATAACCTTGAAATCTGTCCTTAATAAAGTGAAATTTGCATAATTAGAAGAATCTGAACGTTTTGTCCAAGTGTGAAATATATTGTTATAATTGTTTAAAGTCTATGATATTTTTAAATTCCCTTTTAAAATAAAATAAACACAAGAAACTTTAAAAGAGTCTGATATAAATAATATATTTCTTTCAACTCATGACAGTTTCATTGTGCTCACCATCAATCTGCTGATCTTGAGGTGAACGATATTCTTAAATGTGAAATAATCCTAAAATAAAATATATTATTTAGACATTAGTAGTTCTAAATTCTATTTTCATTTTTATTTAGTTTTGCAAAATTTAACAACAAATTGCATTATCAGAATTATATGTTAAACATTCAATTCCGTCCTAGATATTGAAAGAGCAATGCAATTAATACAAACTATGGCTGTTCCTGAAGGCGAAAACCTGCTTCGTTTGCCCCATTTGGATATTTGGACTTATGTCTACCTGCCTTCAACCAAAGGTATACCAAAGTACTCTATTTTTGTATAGCCTGTGAAGTACTTACACTTTACACACTGATTTTTAGAAGTGAAAACCAGTCTTGGAGTTTCTCTTCCATGGGATTTCTTTCCTAGTCCATTGCTGAAAATACACCTATCTTGCTGAGGGACCGTGGTCATTGCTAGGTGAGCATGGGCAACATATTTGAGAGCTGCTTAACATGCAGAGGGGAACAGTTCTATTTCTCTATGAAACTCCACTGGGAAACCAGCACACAGGCAATTTTTCTCAATCTACTCATTCTGTATCAAGGACACAAAAAGAGTTCTGTTCTTTTCTAAATATAGAATAGCTCCCTTTCTTTCAGGTATTGCTGCCAAGATTTCTAGTTGCCTGCCTAATATCTATTCACTTTTTCTTCCTTACTCCAGCACCTTAATTTGGCATGGGATAGCAAAGTGCCCAGCTAAAATCAAATATTTTCTAGTCTCATTTGGAAATAAGAGAGGCCATGTGACACCATTCTGGTCAAAGAGATAGACATAAACAGAAGTCACTGGGTGAGGCTTTCAAGAATGCTCCAAAGGCAGACTCAGCTGGTGACTCTTCTTGCCCCTCACTCTTCATTCTTTCTCTTGCTCTGATCATGGACATGTGACTACAGTTAGAGCTGTAGTCACTTTCTTTCAACCATGAAAAATGACCAACAGCATCTCAGAGTCTGAGTTTCTAAAACAATGTCAGCACGCCTACTTGTGGACTTAGTAGGGTCGGTGTTTTGGGGTCTTCTGAGATATATGATCAGTGCAAATTCCAACACCTATGGATAAAATTCATCAACCAACTGAGTTAATCCTCTTCCAATCCCTACCTGCCCCAAATGACTGAGTCTTTGAAAAGTTATCAGGAGACTTTCATTACCCCCTTTTCTTCCTTCAGATCCAAAGTCTTTCATTCATTCTTTCACTCTTTCTCTGTGGTCACAGCTGACTTAGTTTCACCATTCACATGGCTGCAGTTATAAATAAAAAAACTTAATGGGAAGGATGATTTAGAAGCAGAAAATAAAAAAGGATTTATGAGAAGCAGGAAGAAATCATAGAAAAAATAAAAATGAGACAAATACTTTACCTTCACTATATTTCCTTTACAACAAATTAACATGAGAATATGACCCCAAATTCTAGAAGGATATGGCCTAAGTACATACTTCCAATGGCCTTAACAACAGCCCACTCAACAACAGCAAAGTAACCTAGAGTCTTCACACAAACACACACACACCCCTCATCCACTAACCCCCAAAAATTTAAGCCTGGGACCAGAAAGGAGTGCAATAAAAACTAATTTTTTTATATTTTTAAAGTGATAAAAAATCCTTCGTGGAGAAATATTGACAAACAGAAAGTGTAACATTGCTTATTTAAAGTTAATTGTGATTTAGGTCAGTGGTATTCTAAAGTACGACTGTAAATTTATTTTAGAAATGTTCTTATTCTCTAAACAGATTATTTCAGGAAACACAATACAGTTAGCTAATAATTTCTTTAGGAGTTTGGGTATTTGTGAACACTGAAAAAACTGAAACTCACAGATATTCTTTATTCCATAGGAGGGACGAGCTATAATGCAAGCCACTTTGAAAAGAGTTTCAAAATTATCTATTTCTGAAAGTTGCGTCATTTGGATAAAAATAAGTTTATAGGAGTGACAATCATAAGACTGGACTTAATCCATTGGGGACTCAAATGAGACAGCATAATTTAAGTGTGACAAGATTTGGAAATGAGGTTTTTGTCCTCATTCATAAAAAAACTAAAATTTTAATAACTTAATATCTAATTTTAGGCATATCATTAACAAACTACAATCCATTATATCTGTGTTTTCTCACTGTGACTTCAGGAGAAAGTGAATTTAAGTTCTCTATTTTCAAGGATTTTTTAAATGGTAAAGTAAAGTAAAATTTGAAGAAAATTTTCTTGACTTTTCGATTTTTATTTTAAAGAAATCTGAAAGAATATATACAACAGTGAAACCATTCTCTATTGCCAGTCATGTAGGATCATTCTCTATTGCCACAAACCAAGAGATTTATTATTTCATATAGAATTAGAAGAGACATCCCAATTAAAACAATATAAAGTGAAAGTTTACATAGAATATATCACTTAATGTATGGCATAATGTTTATTTTCTGTTCATAAGTGGATCATAAGTGAAGTGGGTCACCCTTGAATTTAAAAAAATAAAACAAAGGGGGCCGGCCCAGTGGCGTAGTGGTTAAGTTCACGCACTCTGCTGTGGCAGCCCAGGGTTTACAGGTTTGGATCCCAGGCACGGACCTACACACAGCTTTTCAAGCTACACAAGCTTGTCGGCATCCCATGCACAAAAGTAGAGGAAGATGGGCATGGATGTTAGCTCAGGGCCAATCTTCCTCAGCAAAAAAGAAGAGGAGGATTGGCAGCAGATGTTAGCTCAGGGCTGATCCTCCTCACAAGAAATAAATAAATACAATAAAGGAGATGAGATTGACTATGGACAGATTTTGCTATCTTTAATTTCTCCCTTTCAACTGTTTCTTGTTTTCTTGTAAACTACTTCCCTGACCACTTGAGTATTTTCTGTTTCTCCCTTCCATTCCGTAGCCAACATTGTGCTCAGGACCACTAGGCACGTGTGTACAGTTTGTACTTTGTGCAAAGGCGCCCAGCTGAAGGGGCAAGACCCTGGCAGAAACTGAGATCACACACTGCCCACAAAGCTGTGAGAGGCAGTGTCTCTCCACAGGAAAGGAAGGAGGTGGGCAGAAAGGACCCCTCTGCTCACCAAACCCTGAACTTTGGGGTTATACCTGCCAAGGGTGGGGGTCAACTTTTCCTAATTCATAAAGAAACAGCCATAGTCTTAAAGAGTTGCTACTCCCACTGCAAATGTTTCTAACATTTTCGATGGAGTGACGACTATCAAAGTCAACTGCAACTTAGTACAGCGTGGGTCAATGATGAGAATTGCAGGGGAAGTTCAGTGCGTGCAGAGCTGCGAAAATACAGCAGAAGAGACAGCAGCACTTAGTGTCTCTGGACCATCCCCAAGGGAGTCAATGCCGAGCCCTGTCTGAGATTAGCTTTCCCAGCGAACAATACTAATAAGCAATAGTAACATGGAGACTGTGAGTGCTAATGTCTGCTAAACTTCTTTTATAACTTCACCTTGAGTTGTGCATTCCTTGGATTTTTAATTTTCCTGTACAGAATGACACACGTCTTACATGAATTTGTAAGATGCAACATTAGCGAAATTTTAATACTGCTTAACAAATTATAAAATAAAGGGAAAATCAGGTTATTTAAATTCATTAATAGTACTCAGTACCATATTTTTAATGCTTGAAAGAAAACCATGTAATGTGACCAAAAAAAATTAAGGTTGAGTTTTCTGGAAATGTATAATTTTATAATTAAAAAAGAATTCACAAATGAATCTAACGCTTTTAATGATATAATTGCTATTTAAATATAGAACACTTACAAATGTTAACTTTCTAAGCAAAGGAAAGCTATATTTCTCACAGTGTTTCATAATCAACTTAGCTTGCCTCTGGCCAGCCAAAGGGTAGGTGGCTGTCCTTTTATAATCTCTAGGTGAGCCATCTCTTGGAAGGGAGATGCTGGGTGAAGTAGCCCTATGTTCCACTTCAAACTGACTAGGCAGCTATTTCCTTTTGCACTGAGAACTACACCCCTTCAATTAAAGAAAGACTACATCAGGACAGTCTGTCCCTCAGCCTGTAGATAAGAAGCCAATGCAGGGAGGGAAACAGAAGTGATGGCAGTTCCTGAAGCAATGGTTCTTAACCTTATCAAATCCAATGCCTTGTTTGTATAAATAAACACCTGTTAACTCCCTTTTTATAAACCTTAAATAAGATTCATTAAAATATTATCTATCTATACACAAAATTTATACATTAATCATTTTAATATAATAAAAGGAAAGTGATTTATCCTGACAATATACATTTCAATATGGAAATACAAGGACTATCACACTAGAAGACATAACGGTCAGATGTTTTCCTTATACCTAGAATCACCGTGAATACAATAGCTACAAATGCAGACTGACACAAATGTGTTGTATTTGCCACTCAGAAACCATGAGCAGCATCGGTATCTTTGATTTTCCAAAATGGTAAAAATTCATATCAATGATCTGAAAAAGCACAAAGTTTCCTCCATTTACAAAGTGGTCGTATCTGGAAAATTAGTGCATATTAAAATTGTGTAATATACTTTGAATTTATATTCAAATTCTAGTTAGGTTCTAGATTCATATATCTAAACAGATTTTTCATTTGCTTGAATCTCACAGGTGTTGGGTGGTGGCAAATTCTTTGGGGGGTAGGCCTGGCATGCAGATTGCCAGTTGTTCTAGCAGTCCCAGTCTCCACCCTATTAACCTCAGTAGCAAATTCCCCCTTCATTATAACCAAGAAAAACACCACAGCAAATTCCCAAAATGCTCTCCTTGGTTCTCCCTTCTTTGAGACTCTCTTTGTCAGGGAGAGGAGAAAGAAAGCACCAATTCCCCTTCCTTCTCCTCACAGTTATTGCTGACATACAGAATAAACTACATGGGGGGTGATTTAAGTGACTATCCCTTAACAAAATACTGCTCTCCCCCTGCCAAGAACTGAAATCACAGCTTTTATTAAATATCCAAGAGAAACTTAACGGGAGATGCTGTCAGTCCTTCAGATTTCCCAGCCTCAAGTTAAAACATCTGAGGGAATGAATATTTTAATTGATAGGAATGATGAGAGCTAATAAATGAGAATTGTACTCTGTCCGACCATCTACCTAATTATTTCCCAGATCTCAATGACATGGTTCTGTGAGTCACCACAGATATGAGATACTTCAGGAGAGAGAAATGTATGACAACAAAGGGATGAGGTGATACAGTGGGGGTGGGATCAGTTGTAGATAATTAGAAGGCTGAATGAGGCACTGGAGATCTTCTTAGAAATGAGTTTTAAAAGGACTCAAAGATGAGGAATGGACGGGAGAGGGAGGTTTGAATATGTCAAGAGCATATTGGTGCATTCTGTCAAGGAATTCAATACAATTGTCATTTTTTCTTTGTCAAATCCTCTTCTTAATATATTTCCCTTTTCCACGCATGATGGAGGAAGAGCATGTCAGTGTCTCGAGTCATTGAACAGGAAGTAGTCCCCGCCATCAATCCTGGAACTGTACAGGAACCACTCTACTTTATCTACCCTTTGACATCTAGGGGAATGTCTCATTTTCTCTTTTCTAGTTCATCTGCTGAGTGACTTGTCTACAAACCGAATTTTTGAAATGAGTTTTTCTTCAGCAATAGATAAAGCTAAATCTGTTTAGCCATGCTCTGAGACAAAGCAGGCAGTCAACCGAATTAAAGAGTAGTAGGGAGACAGGCATGAAAGTGTTACACTTCATAAAGCGCAACTCCCGTAGCTGGGCAGACATTCCAACAAAGGGCTTTGAGTGAGGCTACAGCTAATATGAATGCTAAGTCCCGAAAACCATTTATGAAGTACATGTTAATTTTACACAAAAATAATGAAAAGAGAACTGACATTTAATACCTACATTGTGCCATTCACTGGATTATGCACTTTAATATGTCATCTCATTTCTTCTTTACAGTCAACTCAAGTAGGTATTATTCCCATTATTTTACAAATGAGAAAACTGATGTTCGTGGACATGAAAAACACTTCTAATTCCATAGACTTCTTTAATGGAGTCCCTTAGTTGAATCTAGGCTGTCTAATACAAAATCTATTACATTCACACAACAAATCAATATTTTAAAAATAACCGACAGACTGGATAAAGGAGTGAGTGTATTGATAACAATGAATGAAAATCTCAAATGCCACACATAGAATTTTGAAGAAAATTCATCAGAAGCACAGAAGAAACTCAGGTATGCAGAGTTTTGCTGCAATGGAAGTTTAATGCATCTTTTAATACAAAGAGATCTACCATAATCTTTCTTAATGGTTTTAGAAGTCCTTTTTAATTTAAAAGTCAACAGTTAAAAGAGAAATCTAACATCAATAGGATGTAACAGCAAAGCACAGTGGTCTTAAGCCATTTAGTGGTAGAAAAAGCAGCTCCATAGGTCTGATTGGTCACTGAAATAGTAATTAAAATAGTATATTTAACAAATGCTTCTAGTCATATCCCTAAGTACTCAGGACAATTTTACATTGTATTCAGGTCAAGAAGGCATGGGATAAGTAAGTCATTTACAAATATGTTTAAATTATTATGTCACTTTGATGAGGTGAGTTTTATTTACAAAGAAATTTCAACTATATGAGCAACAGATTTCCTCATAATGTAGGCTAAATAAACTTTGACCACACTCTGCCCCCCACTCAGAAAGACAGATTGAGAATTAGACATGTTATAAGGTACATTGTCTATTAGTCAAACTAAAAATGGACTCCAAGATCTGAGTGTTCAAAGGTTATATTTCTCACTCATATACCAAAACTTCCCTTAATACGTGTGAATGATATTGTCTGTACTGTTCAATGTTTAAGCTTGTTTCATGGCCATTTTCATTATTTATAAATTTAATAGCAGCATTAAAAGATCACTTTTAAGAACCCTATATAGTAACACATTAAACTCTCAGTAATAACAACAAAACAATACCAAAGTCAAGTAATTTAAAAAATTTTGAGATAAAAACATGAATGTACCTAATAAATTTGTGGTTGGCTACCAACAATTTTGCATTCTTCAGACCTTCCATACCATTTCAAAATTCAATGCACAAAATACATTATATTTTTCACAGAGTAAAGCAAGTTGGAAAACATCATTTCACACCTATTTCCTCATAGAATTCTCAAAAGAAAAATGCTAAAATGACATTTGTCATCAATTTATGGCTAAAGTTTTACAGTTTTAGAACTTGAGAATGTTTTTCCTTAGCATGCTTTTCTTACATTATGCAATGCATCAGGCTTTAGCTTCATGATATGCAAGGAATGTACTTGGTAAAAATAAAATTTAACTGAAAACAATTTTAGTATAACTTGAAAAAAGAAATTCCCCACTATTAATATTGTTAAATATGGCACTCATGGCGAAATAACTAAATAACCTTCAGTAATCTTTTAAAGAATTATATATTCAATTATAATGTGCTCTTTCTCATTTAATTTTTATAATTTACTTTTAAATTTCAACTTACTTAAAATTATTTAATTTGTAATTAAATATTACATTCAGAAAAGTAACCTTGGTTCTATCTTTTAGCAAATTACTAAGTTTGAAAGTTTGTTTTTCCTATATAAACATTTATAAGTCCCATGGTGAGAAACAGCCACGTTTAGTATTTTTATCTTAAATCACACAACACGGTGCTAAACTATTCCATCTGCTCATTATGCTGGGTCCATATAAATCCACCATGAACAGTGACCCTGCTATTTTGATACGTCAAAGCAGATCACAGACGTGTAAAGCAGCATAAACCCAACAGCAGAAATCAAGTTGCTGGACATAAAACGGGAGCGCTGGCCTAGAGAATAAACAAGTAAGTGGGAGGCTTGCAACTGCCTCCACCTGCTCCCAGGTTTAGAGAATTAGCGCACGTGGATGTCATTAACGTTCCTTAGGAAGCCCCGCCTGCTAAAGAACTCAACCACAGCAGACGGAGGGAACCAACCAATATACCAACTCTGAATCTCGGTGGAATCAAATCCCTCGGGAGAGTGCAGCATGAACTTCCTCAGTACAACCCTTGGAACCCCGCCGAAACACGCTAAGGTCCCCAAACATTGAAATGCCTAGACCTAGAGCACGAGCGCCATGGGGCCTCTCTCTCCCAACTTCCTCACTGCCATCAGTGTCTGACATTCAAGGCCCCTCCAGGATAACTTGAGATATAAAATATGTTCATAGTAATGCTTTGTGGTCCCTTGTGAGTTGATTTTATAGGAAAGACCGACCCTGAATGCCCTGAAAAATCACCATATTGGCATAAATGCCATGTAATTTATGGGAAGATAACAAGACTATTGGCGGCCATCTATCATGGCCTATATTGTGATTTCTGGTTGTATGCGATGTAAAAATCACACTCAATTACTATTAAGAAGGGCATAGAGTACACTAATCAATCCCGTTCACCTTATTAAACCTTTTCTATCCATTTACTTAGGTAGAGAAATATGTTTTTCTGTTTATAAATAGAAATCATATATAGAAGTAACAATTTTAAATTGTTACTAAATTAATGTGTTTTAAAAACATGACACATCATACTATACAACTTGGAGATATTTGCATATCAGAAAGCTTAATGTTTTCATTGTAATGTTAGAATAAAAAAGGAGTGCATACATGCACACTAGCAAACATGAGTATTTGATAATTGAGATTAGACTGATTTTGACAGAATTTCACTAGTTTTAACAGAAGCAAGTGTTGTTTCTTCCTCTGTATTTATGATATTCTACAATAATGAATGACTTTTCTTGGAAAGCATATTTCTAGTATATTATCAACTACCACAGATACTTTGTTATTATAGTGTCATTTAGCATATCTCTAGAAAGATCTATGTCCTAGAACAAGCTACCTCACTTTCTAAGATTCAATTTTCCTAATCTTTATAATAATATTACTAATAAGTAACATTAATTGAGCACTTGTTATTTGGTAAGGCAATTTGTTAAGCATTTAAAATGCATAATATTATTTAAACTTCAGTAACATCTTTGAGACTGTATCGCCAAGCTCCAGGTAGAGAAAAAAGCAAGACAGGATTGGAAGAGGTTCTTCTCCATTCTTTTCTAAGACTCGAAAGCCTAGGAGACTAGAATCATATATTTTTAAATGGTAATGGACTTTACAGATATGTACTCCAATTCCCTAGTACTATAAATGCAAAATTAGAGAGATTATATAAATTGACAAGAGTACCCAACTAGTTAGTGGAAGAAACACAGTATCTACATTTTTCTGCATGTTTTTCCCCCAAACCATACCATAGACTTTACTATGGTACCCTCTATTTCCACCCAAAATATTTAATAGTGTGATATAATGGTTATACATTTTTTTTCAACTTTCTCCCTTTAGAGTGTGCTTCTTAATTTCAGAATAAGCAAGAAATTTGTTATCAATTTTTCATTACAGATTCCAAGTTTAAAATCCTGCTACTCATGTGTGGCTCATGGACCACTCAGTGCATCAGCACCATGTGGGAGCTTGTTAGAAATGACACATCTCAAGTCCCATCCCAGACCTACTGAATTAGAATCTGCCAGGTGGTTGATACGTACATTAACAGGTGAGAGGTGCTGCTCCGTGAAGCTCCTACTTCTCATACACCAACCTTCTCTATCGCAGCTCCAGTAACAGCCAGTATTATCTAGTACTCAATGTCCAACAAACATCCACGTTACGACCTGTTAGCCTGTATTGTAAGTAAACTGATCATTTCCTAAAGAACACACTTTTGCACAGACTATAATCTGAGATATAGATTATAATCTGAGACACAGATATAGACACTGCATGGACTTGTTATAGATACACAATCATATAGCACTTGAGGCTATGGTTTATCTTATGTCAAACTTAATGAAGGCTAAGCCTTTGATGTATGGTCAATGCTGCAAAGTTAAGCTGCATGGATACCGAAAGTAAAAAATATATATAGCAAGCTCTATATTGCTCTCTGATTGAAGTGGCGTATTACTTAAATTCTGAAATAACCTTATTATCACATTGTATTCCTTAAAAATAAACAATAGGCATGGAACCCATTGTACTAAGAATACAAGGTACATTTTCTAACAATCCTTGGACTTGCTAGCATTATATAAATACATACATCTTTAATAAAACTCAGCCAGTATCCATCCGAAGGTATGCAGCAATCCAACTAATTGAAATCTTATTAAAATGAGAAAATTTTTGAATTACAGAGCACAGTAATGCCAAAGGTAAAGAATATGAGGCATATTACCATTCATCATATTACAAAACAACTACAAATATCCTGTAATGAGTTACAATATCAATACAATATTGTTATATGAAAGAATGTTAAAATTGTATTCAGTATTATTTACTTCCTTTAAAGTCAGCTATAAACAATACACTTTGTAATACAGGTTATTTAGGAGATTGCCTCTTATAAATGCCTGCTGTTTCAATAATACACATATATGTGTTAAATGATCAATGTTATTTCTCTCCTTAGCAAAATTCTCTAAGCTATATATCATTGAATTATTGCAAATATCACTACTGATGTTTCTAGATGAGTCTGGAATGATTTCATGTAGACAAGATTGTCTAAGAACAAAATAACATTTTTACATAATGAGACAAATGTTCCTTTTTGATATTAAAATTATATCTGCAATAGAAATTCACTACAATACAATTAAAAAATTGAGATAAATTCCTGAAAATCACATACATACAATATAACTATATATTAAAGCACTTATAAGTTCATTGAACATTTCTAGCCTTTCCTCAACAAATAAAAATTAGACTTTATTGAAAAATATTTTGGAATTACTACTGTTTAATTGTCCTTAATTTCTTTTGGATTTAAATGTGTTTTGTGTCAATGTATTAAATAATGAATTTAATTTTCAAAGAGAAAGCAGCAGTAACTTCTTTAGGCCTAATATCCTAGGGTCTGCTTAGAAAGAACAACAAATTATTTGATATAAAACAGTCATGAATATTTTCTCTTCTTGCTAATTTTTATTATTTGAAGAGATCAGGACCAGTGATTTTTCTCTCACTGGTATAACCAGTTTCCTTCTACCTGACCTTATCTATCTTTCTGTTTGATGGAAGTACACAGAAGAAGAGGAAACAAGGAATAATAAGAAAGCTAGAGCAAGGTAAACTGTGAGAGGTACTCAAGAGTTGTTTCAAATTTCCCAGAGGTAGAAACAGAGTGTTGACTTTTTTCACTCCCTTCTGTTGTTATTTTTCTATGAATTTAAGTTTAAGTCCTCTTCCCTCTACCGAAAAGAACATTCAAAATTTGAGAAGAAGAAACAAACGTTTTGTTTTTGGTTTTGTGTCGTGAGGAAGACCAGCCCTGAGCTAACATCAGTTGCCAATCCTCCTTTTGCTGAGGAAAACTGGCCCTGGGCTAACATCCATGCCCATCTTCCTCTACTTTATATGGGACAGCATGGCTTGACGGGCAGCGTGTAGGTCCATTCCCAGGATCTGAACCTGCAAACCCTGGGCCACTGAAGCAGAGTGCACAAACTTAACCACTACGCCACCGGGCTGGCGCAAGAAACAAACATTTTCCAAGTTGGCTGATTATATCTTAAGTCTTTAAGATTCTGTGGCCAGGAATTTGGAAACTGTGAAAATAAATATCTAAAACAGTCCCCTACTTAAAATGGTTTGACTGATGATTTTTCAACTTTATGATGGTGCGAAAGTGACACACATTCAGTAGAAATCGTACTTCGGATTTTGAATTGTGATCTTTTCCCGGGCTAGTGATTTGCGTCCAATCCTCTCTCAGGATGCTGGGTAGGGCAGCAGCCGCAGCCCCCAGTCAGCCCGGTACCACGAGGGTAAACAACCTATTCGGGTAAACAACCAATTTGCTTACAACTGTACTGTACCCATCAACCATTCTGTTTTCACTTTCAGTACAGTATTCAACAAATTACATGAGATATTCAACACTTTACTATAAAATAGACTTTGTGTGAGATGATTTTGCCCAACTGTAGGCTAATGTAACTGTTCTGAGCACGTTTAAGGCAGGCAAGGCTAAACTACGGGTAGGTTAAGGGTATACGATGCATTTTTGACTTACGATATTTTCACTTACTATGGGGTTATCAGGACGTAACCCCCATCGTAACTCAAGGAAGATTTGCCCATATACTTTACCAATCTCAGAAAGAAAATGATAAATAAAGTTACCTGTACTCACTCAGGCTGGCTGAACAGTAGATGCCCCAAGGGGTCTGCTGAGCCCCAGGAAATAGAATGACAAGGATTGACTATGAACTATTGATAGGGCTAAGACCAGAATACGTCTCAGAATATAATTCTCCAGTGACCAACTGTCTCCATCATTTTTATGATCCTATCATTTCCAATTCATACCTTCATGTAGCAAAATATAATTGTTAATTTTGCCTGGACCTTTGCAAGGAAATCGTGTAGTTTTTATTACAGGTAAAGTTGCTTATTTTAAATTTTTAATTATAAATATTTTCTACCTTCCTAGAGATTATAAAATCCTTCAGGACAGAGACCCTGTCTCCAAAATTTTATAATCTCCAGAGTTTACCACAGTGATCTATTTTTTTTTTTTTTTTGGGGGGGAAGACCAGCCCTGAGCTAACATCTGTTGCCAATCTTCCCCTTTTTGCTGAGGAAGACTGGCCCTGGGCTAACATCCGTGCCCATCTTCCTCCACTTTATATGGGACGCCGCCATGGCGTGGCTGACAGGCAGTGCGCGTCCGCGGGCGCCTGGGATCCGAACTCGCGAACCCCGGGCTGCCAAGCGCGGACTAAACCGCTGCGCCACCAGGCGGCCCCTCTATTTTTAATAGATACTCAAATGTTTTCATTAATAATGGAAAAAAAAATTCTATAAACAATTTCAACTGAACCTCCAAAAATCCTGGGCACTGATTTTCAGAGACTTAAAATAATATCCACTGTTTGATTTCCCAGCTTTCCAGTTATTTGGATAGTCAAATTCAAAAATGAAAAAAAAAATGTCAAATTTATTTTTATACTTTCTATCACATTTCAGAAAACAAGCTTTATACCATCTGCACATATGGCTGACAAGTTAGAGTAAAAATGTTTATGCTTTTGGATATGTTCCTCATGCCCACAAGCTCTCTAATTTGCAAATGTTGTGGTTTTTCAGAAACATTTGTGTATAAGGTAACTGAAAACCTACTACACTGTAAAATAGGCTCTACTAAATAGATTAATTCTTTTACACTGTTTTAATAATTTCTACCTTACTCTTTAACATGAGTATACTTTTTAAATAAATGACTCACGTACTAATATCTCTGTGTGTAGAGTATAGAACTATCATATATGTTGTTACATATAACAAATTATAAATTCAATTAATATAGATGATATATGCATTACTTCTTTTAATTAAGTCTTTCTTAATATATTTGAACTATATTGTTGTCTCAGTTTTTGACCATTTACATGTGGTATTATGTGGAAATTAAATAATATATTGGTCTTATCTTTGCTAATTATTCCAAATAAGTCTTAGCTTCCCAACTAAATTATGAAATAACTGTCTGAGGCAATTACAAATGATTTTGCAATATTTGTAGAGTCTAGACTAGTGTCATACTCATAGAAACTGTACAATTAATATTTAATGTATTCAAAAATAAAAAATACTAAAATTAATCTACCATCATATGCTCATCACTGCACACTCTGCATTTAATCCTTACAGCAAGCCTTCGCATAGGTACTGTTATTTCCTAATTTTAAATATTAGAAATCTAGGGCTCAAAAGTTTAGATTATTTGTCCATGGTCACCGAGGAACACAGCCAACAACCAAACCCAATCTTTTTTGACATGAAAGTCTGTGCTAACAACCCCCACAAAATACTTTTCCAAACGAATATGTAGATTTTTTTTTTTAATTACTCTTTGGGGGCCGCCCGGTGACGCAGCGGTTTAGTTCGTGCTTGGCAGCCCGGGGTTCGCGGGTTCGGATCCCGGGCGCCCGCCGACGCACTGCTTGTCAGACATGCGGTGGCAGCGTCCCATATAAAGTAGAGGAAGATGGGCACGGATGTTAGCCCAGGGCCAGTCTTCCTCAGCAAAAAGAGGAGGATTGGCAACGGATGTTAGCTCAGGGCTGGTCTTCCTCACAAAAAAATAAAATAAAAAATAAACATGGAATTTGTTAAAAAAAATTTAATCTTTACCAAATCAATGTCAATGCATTTCAGCAGGTAATCAATATAAAACTAATTTTCAGCAATGAGTATAGAACATTAGATTATAGTGATCTTTATTTTAGCAGCCTAGGATGAGATTCCATTTATAGTAAAGGACTATTTATGTCACACGTTTATGGAGATCAGCTTTGACAACGGAGACATCTTGCCACAGATAACAGAGTTGGGAACCCTGCCATAAAGAAGACGCCTAGTATCTCAACTCAAGGACGGAGAATAAATAAGTAAATACATACATACATAAAACACTCATATATAGTCTTCTGATTGCTTGCTTCAGTAGAGTCTGCCTAACCAAATTTGCCATTTGAGATGGAACCAAGGTAGTTTCTAACTCCTTTTAGTTCATATAATCAAAGGCACCTACGAAAGACACAAAACAAAGGAAAACAGAAGCAGATAAATTTTTCCAAAATATTTTAAAGACTAAATATACTTTTAAATGGCAATAAAAAAAAAAAAAAAACTTATCCCTACCGACCCTATACCCAAATCTATAATGTGCATTCTATGTGCAGTACTCTATCTGCTTTTTATTCTAGATAGCCAACTTGGAAGATAGTCAAGTTCATTCATAGAATGTAAGGTTTTGTTTTTTCAGTTGAGGTATAATTGACACATAACATTATATTCGTTTCAGCTGTACATGATTCAATATTTGTATATATTGCGAAATGATCACCACAAAACATCTAGTTAACATCCGTTATCACACATAACTACAAAATGTTTTTCTTGTAATGAAAACTTTTAAAATCTACTCTCTTAGCCACTTTCAAACATGTAATACAGTATTATTAACTATAGTCATCATGCTGTACATTACATCCGCATGACTTTATTTTAAAACTGGCATGTTGTACCTTTTGACCCCCTTCACCCATTTCACCCCCGCCCCTGCACACCCCTACTCTCGCAGCCACCAATCTGTTCTCTGTATCTATGTGCTTGGTTTTTAATTTAATTTAATTTATATTCCACATATAAGTGAGATCATACAGTATTTGTCTTTCTCTTTCTGACTTATTTCACTTAGCATAATGCCCTCGAGGTCCCTCTATGTTGTTGCCAATGGCAAGATTTCATTCGTTTATATGGCTGAATAATATTTCATTATATGGTATATTATTATATATATATGTATCTATCTCAGACTTCTTTATCTATTAATCCATCGATGGACGCTTAGGTTGTTTCCATATCTTGGCTATTGTAAATAATGCTGTAGTGGACATGGAGGTGCAAATATCTTTTCAAATCAGTGTTTTTATTTTCTTCAAATAAATACCCAGAAGAGGAATTGCTGGACCATATGGTAATTCTATTTTTAATATTTTGAGGAACATCCATCCTGTTTTCCATAATGGCTGCACATGGACACAATGCAAAAGTGTTCCCTTTTCTGCGCATCCTCACCAACATGTGTTATTTCTTGTCTTTTTGATAATATCCATTCTAACAGGTGCGAGGTGATATCTCATTGTGGTTTTGATTTGCATTTCCCTGATGATTAGTGATGTTGAGCATCTTTTCATGTACCTGTTGGCCATCTGTATGTCTTCTTTGGAAAAATGTCTATTCAGATATTCTGCCCATTTTTTAATAAATTGTTTTTCTGCTATTGAGTTGTATGAGTTCTTTATATATTTTAGATACTAGCTCCTTATCAGATATATAACTTGCAAATATTTTCTCCCATTCAGTAGGTTGGCTTTTCATTTTGTTGATGGTTTCCTTTGCTGTGCGGAAGCTTTTTAGTTTGATGTGGTCCCATGTATTTATTTTTGCTTTTGTTGCCTTTGCTTTTGGTGTCAAATCCAAAAACATTACCACCAAGACCAATGTAAAGGAGTTTACCACCTATGTTTTCTTCTGGGAGTTTTATGGTTTCAGGTCTCACATTCAAGTCTTTAATTTTAAGTTAATTTTTGTGTATGGTGTAAGATAGTGGTCCAGTTTCATTCTTTTGCACATGGCTGTCCAGTTTTCCCAACACTATTTATTGAAGAGATTGTCCTTCTCACTTGTATATTCTTGGCTCCTTTGTCATAAACTAATTGACTGGGCAGATGGTCAAGTTCATTCACGGAGTATAAGGTTTTCTTAATGCTTTCCTTTTTTTTTTTTTGGTGAGGAAGATTGGCCCTGAGCTAATACCTGTTGCCAATCTTCCTCTCTTTTGCTTGAGGAAGAGTGGCCCTGAGCTAACATTTGTGCCCATCTTCCTCTATTTTGTATGTGAGATGCCACCACAGCACAGCTCGATGAGTGGTGTAGGTCCATGCCTGGGATCCGAATCTGCAGACCCCAGGCCGCAAAAACAGAACATGCTTAACTCAACCACTGTGCCACCTGATCAACCCCTCTTAATGCTTATTTTTAACAAAACTGGTAAAACATATTATTCTCTTCTTAAAGATAACAAATGCTTATTGTCTATATTTCCAAACAGTGAAGATTTATTTTCTCTCTATTTGCTGATAAACTACTAGGCAGTGTCATTTACTCTTTCAAAACTTTCTTTCCATCACATGTTTTACAAAAGACTTATTCTGAAATCACTAAATACCTCCTCATCAGAGGGATGTCCAAACTTGGCCAATGTCAGAATTGCACAGTTGTCCTCTTCCGCTTGAACATTCTTCCCCTCCTCTTTTCTTGACTAGTTCCTTCTTATTCTTTAGGTTCCAGCTAAAATGTCATAATGGATTTCCTTAGTCACCCACTGATGAACTTACCTCTGAACTGGCTGAGATGATTGAATAATTTTAATTTAAATTTTATCATGGCTAATAAATAAAAGGGCGATTTAAAGTAACTTATTATGGTCAAATATTACAAAAAGGACAGTTAAAGTAATTGTGAAATAAGAGGTAAAAACCATAAATAGGATGTGTGACTTACAGAAACATATTATTAAATGGCAATTTTTTTCCACTAAAATTTTATAAACAGAATGTGTTATGCAGAAGCTTATAAAGGGAATCATGATTAAAATAATGAGAAATAATTTTAGCTCCAGGCCTAGGTCTCTAATTTTTCCAAAACATACTGATCTTCAATGCAGGTTTCTGAGTAGTACCTCTTTAACTATTTCTTAGGCAACAGTGTCACAGGACCACTCCAGGGAGCCAGCACTTCAGTCACTAGCGTGGCTTGTCTTGGGCCCTGCCATTTGTCATTTGAAAGTTCAATATGTAGAAATAAACACAGTATGAGATGCTCTAAATACTGTAATTATAGACAGATAAGTGAACAAACAACAGATCTGAGAGCCTTTTACAAAAAGCCCTACTGAAGCCAATTTGATAGAAGAAACAATGTAATATTTATCGACAAGATTCTGAAATCTCTTTTTGAAAGAGGGTACATTATTTAATTTTGCCAGCTATAATCTAAAAATGTACAGTAACAACACATTTTAACTTCCGAAGTTTATATTTTGGGTGATTATATAATCTTTGTAAAACTAAAATGGCTCAATATATACAGTAATTATGTAACATTAAACCATGCTTTCATGATATGAAGACTACTCAAATTGCAGTAATATTTTCCTAATATACTGTGGGCAACGAACAGAAGATAAATTGAAATTCAAGTGTATGTTGCCTTTCACACTGAGCAAATAGGTATAAACTATCCTTTAAAATAACTTTTAACAGCCCTGTTACTTTTGAATGACAGTCTTATGAAATACTTATCTATTTCATTTTTCTTTTCTGATTCATATAGACATGTCAGTTTTAAGGCAGTATTTTTGTAATACGAGAATTGCTACTTACCGACAAACTTTGTTGTAACTAATATTATATTAAAAATTAAAATTATATTACTTCTTATTGCAATGCTTTTAGCTATAAAAATACAACTAAGAAAAGAAATTTGTACTGGTTGTTACAATCTAGCTACATGCACAATTTACATGCAGAACTTCTAGAACTAACCCATTTCAATTCAATTATATTTATTGAACACTGTTTATGTACGTAGAAATGTTATTGGTAGTGTGGAGGATATAAGTACATACAAGTCACAGTCTTTTCTCTTGACGGAAGTACTAGTCTTTAAGATATTAATTAGCTATCTATGAAAATAGTGACTAAATATTAAAATGATATTTAAAGTCTAATTAAATAGTGGTAATTTACTAACTTTATATAATAAATTAAATGCAACTAGTACAGTGCCTAGGCCTAGTGTGATAGAAGATGCTTACTGAAGTCTAGTTACTTTGATACAACCACACCCCTTTATCCAGTAACCTAAGAACAAAATATAGGCTCTGACTATGCAAACTGTGGGCTAAGAGAAAAGGGAGTAACTTATGTTATCAGCAGGCAGAGCTGGGGGAATCACTGTAAAGGATATAAAATTTTAACGGGCTTTGCTGGATTGGCAGGCTTTGAAAAGGCGAGAACCTTACAGGCTGGAGGATAGTATAAGGTTGAAGTGCAGCATGTAAAAGTTTCAAATGTAGAGATGAAGAGTGTTAATTTAAAATACAAACAAATAGAATATAAGTGCTCATTCTTTGTACTTATCGAAGAATATTTTTGTTACATTAAAATCAAAATGAAATTCAATGACATTCCACACCAACTTTGACAGTATCAACTAACATGCTAGATTATTATACACTAAATATATATAATTACCAAGTTTGTCTGCAACTACCACTATCATTTACAAGATTTTTTGACACCTTAAGCACTCTATTTAAAGTACCTGTTGGGCACAATAATTATTTTGTTGACATCTGTCTTTAATTTGCATGCAGATCATAGGTATTTCTTTGGAACAATGTGCTTTGGAAAGGGCAGTCATGCTTGGCTTTTAAGGAGTCTGACCAACCACGTGGCTTAAGTGAAGTACAGAAAATATTACAAAATAGAGCCATGTAGGGAAAGGCACGGAGAAGCTATAGACTTTTCACAGCATGGTTTCATTATTTCCCTTGAAATGATCGATTAATATTCATATATAAACTATGACAAAAAAGTATCTGCGTTCTACCCTTTAAAAATATATTTCTTGCCTTGCTTCTATTGTCAGCAATTTGGGGCAATTTTCACTCTAACATCAGATAATTGAAGGTGACCTGCATTATTTGTCATCACTCTATTCCTTGGAAGTCCAGACTACAAAGAAATTGCTTATCTTCTTGGTGTTTCGCCTGTGATTAGACCAAATCACCACAGGGAGGTGATGGTACCTCCAATCTGCTCCAACGTTCTGAGGCATGGACCATAAATGAGTCTCCCCTAAATGGGCCTAGATAAAATAGGAGAAAGGCATTGCAGAAGGAGAGAACAGAACGTAAGGAGGCATAAAAGAAACGTGATTGGAAATAGCACACTGAATTGGAGAAACTGCAAGGATTTCAGTATGGTTAGGTTATGGGATGCAAATGTTGGGTTGGGGGGATTACATCAAAGAGACAGGCAAGAACCAGAGAAGTGGAGTAGGATGACAAGATCTGTGTTTTAGAAAAGTATTTCTGGCCTGGACATTGATGACTAACTAGAGGAGAAAGATTAGAAGCAAGGAGGCATGCTAAGAGGTTAATAAATTAACACCTGGAGGGAAATGCTGAAAATCTTCACTAGAGCTGCGGTGATGGGAATGCAGAGCAGGGAATAGTTACGAGAAATAGTTAAGCATTAGAACTGACAAATACATTTTAGACAAATATTTTCCCACTGCCATTAAAGTAAAAGACGTTTTCCTCTCAACAAGACTCTCGAGAAAAGCTGTATGGTTTAGACATTACATGAAATTGATACTCAAGACAATGCTTATAGATTACACAGGTATCATCTTTTAACCTTAGTGACGGCAATAATATTTACAGTGTTGGATACAGACTGCAAAATTTCCTGAGAACAAGTTTAAAACAGCTTTTAGTCATATCTGTCAAAACATTTTAACAAATATTTTTCAAAGCCTTAAATAAATGTTTTCACTACATGACTATTAAACGCATGCTAACAGCCCCCAAAAGATAGAATTACATTGTAAAATCACTCTATTATGAAGAGGAAGAACATAAATGGCATTGTATGTATTATTATTTAATGTTAGTACCATTGAAATAAGCTGTATTCCCCTGTTTATGTCAAATATATATTTTTCCTGTTGACAAATATAATTTTTAAGTCATCAGAATATATAATAATTTGATTAAAGAACAAGTAAACAAAAAGAAACATTACGATAACGGGCTTTTTTCCCTATAACTCTATAAAAGCAGTTACTTAGCTCTTAAAATGTTGCCTAGATGCAAGCTGAAACTCACGAGCAGTCAGAGAACTGGAAATCAATGACACTATTTCACACTCAGCCAGCGGTGCCATGATTAAGAGTACAGGCTGGAGAGACAGATCACACTGGTGGCCTGGGTGAGCTACTACTTAACTTCTCTGTCTGCCTCAGTTTTCTCATCTGCAAACTGGAGCGTTGTTCTAAGGGCCAAATGAGTTAATATATGTAAAGAGCAGTGCCTGAACTGAAGTCAACACGCAACAAATATTGGCTATTCATATCAACTGGCAAAAAATTTTTAAAGTATAATAATGTCCACTGCTGCCTGGAGTTCTAGAAAAGGACACTCATTGAATGGTGCTGAAAATGTAAGTTATTAAAATTTGTGGAACTGGGAAACATTTGTTAGAGAAAAAGCATTTATGCTCTTTGATCAAGTATCCTAGTCTTTGGCATCAATTCCAGAAAATTAAACACATCACTATATAAATATCTGAATGATGCTGTCTATTTTTGCATTCTTAATAGTAGAAGCGATGCAAATATCTAATTATGACATGCTGCTATCTTTAACACAGTACTATCTCTGTCAATCGACACAATAAAATTATTATTCTTAATTCCAGACTCCAGACAGCCAAAACCCACAAAAGACAATATTAGCATCTGCTAAACTAGGCATAAGATAACTTAAATGTTTATGTAAAGGTATTTGAATAAAACTCACACACACAGCAGATATGCATGAGGCATGACGAAATTTTAGTCTTGGATATTTAATCAATACCATTAAAAACCTCTTCTACTATAAGGCAGGCATACAGTCTTCTAAATATTCTTTTTATATGAGAACAATTAATAGCCATCAAGTGATTTAAGTAACAATGAGTGTATTTTATCACTAACAAAAGTTAGTTGAAAAACTTCTGGTGATGGTATTAAATATAACGTGAGTAAAGGATTGTTTTATTTTATAGATCAAATCTGATGAGACCATACATGGTTGCCTGGTACATTGTGTTGAGAAAGATTAGATTCTGTGGCCATATTCAGAATCCCTGGGAAAAAAATGCCACGAGAGATTAGCAACATTTGCCTTGACGGGAGCACCTACCTCATGTATTACTGTGGCTGTGGGCATGTGGGGGGAAAAAATATCTGGATCAGATGTTCTTAGACTGGGTGATGTCATAAACCTAATAGCACATGCATTTTATCGTCTGAAAAAATCGATATTCATGTATGGTTTTCCAGATATATTATGTATGTTTGAATCAAAAATATTTCAAATACACTACATAAATCTATAAATTTTGAGCTAAAATTTATTAGCAATTAAGTAATTTAATCCAGAATAGGCCAGTATTAACGTGTAACTAATAAATTTTAAATAAATGATATTCTTAAAATATGCTAAAATTTTGCCATCTAACAAAATTAGGCTGAAATTTTTTCATGTAGTTCTTCTACTTTTTCATGCAGTTATATTTTGCCCAATATCTGAAAAAGATATATAAGGTATATGAAAGTAAATATTTACATATAAGTTTACTTAATAAAATGATTCCCATTAAGTAAGAGGTTACTGCCTAATAAAATGAGTTAACAGAGTGATACAATTTAATGAACATATATTTTATGTTAGCTCAAAATAACCGTTTGAGTCTATATGATTTACAAGTGATGATAAGCACCTTTTATTTTAAGAGAAGATTCTTAAAAGTAAATGTATTATTTTCTTTGGCAAATCATATTTCACCATATAATAAGCCGTTTCATTAACTCAGAGTGTATGTATTTACTTTTTCCACATATTCCTTTCAAATAATACTGTAACTGAATGACATAACTGACATTGTAATCGTAGTTAGTAGAAAATTAGGAATCAAGGCAAAATTTTTCTTTTTACATACTTTTCTCAACATGACGTCTAATGCATAGAAGTGAACAAATCCTTCTTGAATTTGATTAAACTTTATTCCTTTTGTGTGTGTGAGGAAGATTGACCCTGAGCTAACATCTGTGCCCATCTTTCTCTGTTTTGTATATAGGAAACCACCATACATGGCTCGGTGAGCGATGCATCAGTCTGCACCCAGGATTCGAACCTGCGAACCTCGGGTTCGCAGCCAAAAGCAAACCAACGCGCAAACCTAACTGCAACACCACCTGGCCAGCCCCCTGATTAAACTTTATATAACTTGATTCCATTGCAGCTGCCCCACACAACACAGATTCAGTAAACCTGACAGTGTGAAGCTCGCGCCTCCACTGCCATTTTCTCTGATTCACATTCCCAGGCCACGAAGACCACCAGCCCAGTGCAAAGTAGGCGGTGAATGTATGAGAAGAGGGAAGAATCTTACATATGTTTGGGGATAATTTTTTCTAGTAAAAGTATGTATTCTCAGGAACTAATTTTACCTCCTTCCTAAACATGAAAACATTAAAGAATATATCACTATGCATGTTTATGAGGATATTTCAAACAAACTTAAATCATAAGGAAAATGCGGAATATGGCCCTCAAGAGCTTTTCCGTATTTCTTCAGCATTTTTACAGTATACCAAAAATATGATATCTTCAGCAAGCAAACTCAGAGCCAACTAATACATCTTTTTTTCCAGATTTCCTACTATCAGGGGAGGCTTTAAAATCTGGAGTGCTATAAAAAATCAGTTCCTCCAAGCTGTTATTATGAACAGTCTACCCCCAAAATGAACTAAATAAGAGTTTAACAAGCTCTTTTTCAAAATTAACAATTGAGCAAATTATCAGCTTTGTTTTCAAAGTGCAAACGACACCATTTTTTTAGAATAATTGACCCAAAACATTTAACTCTTCATGATTGTGCAGAAGGAACACAGACGTGACGTGATTACCAGCTCAAGGCATGTCAAATTCACCTGATACTTAAACAGATAAGACTCAGTTGAATGCTTAGTCACTAAAGTCTGTAACCAGGATGTATTTAAGATTATAATGTTACTGGCCACAGATAAAGAAACAGTATTCTAAATGTGCCTCTAAAATAAATATCACTAATAGGACCACGCAGAAATATGAATGAATGAATAGGAGGGCTTAGAGATCACAGTTAGAATAAGTCCAATTCTCCAACTCAGTATCTAAGGGAAAAAACAGGTCTTATTTCATTGCCGGTTTTTAAAACACGCAAAAATTTTCTCATGCTCATTGAGTTCAACACTTAGTTGTTGTCAGTGCCATGAAGTCCATTCCGACTCCTCGCGGCCCAGTGTACAGCAGAGCTGAAGCCTGCCTGATCTTCTTGCTCCATCCTCTCACCTTCCGGTGCTAATCAGCCAATGCCCTGCTGCTATTCATTAGGTTTTCAGGGCCAATTCTTTCAGAACTGGGTGGCCAAGTCCTCTTCCTAGTCTGCCTTAGTCTGGAAGCTCCGCTGAAACCTGTCCACCATGGGTGACCCTGCTGGTATTTGAAATACCAGTGGCCTAGCTTTCAGCATCACCGCGACACCCTGCAGACACAGTATGACAACCGATAGATGGGCGGTGTGGTTCGCTGATCGGGAAACGGATCTGGGCTGCACGGAGAATATTAACCACTAGACCACCAACGTCAACACTAAATAAGCTTATTATTGGCAATTTTGATATCTTTGGGTTTGATAGGGTCCAATTAATAGCACTCTGTTCTCTGGCTGAGTTCTAGATTAGAAAAGTCACAGATGGAGAGCAAATATCACCCTTTACATAATAATTGCCGATACAGAGGAATAGGGGTTAAATATGTGGCAACAACGGGAAGCATTAACCTTAATTCTGAAATTAAACATACTTTCTAGGCATATAGGAAAAACCAAACATCATAAGGCTCCTCATATTATCACAGAAATTATTGCAGAGGCATAGCCTACTCTTACACGTCTTCCAGTAGAATCTATACCTCTGCAGGCAGCCTGGACGAAGGCGAGGCTCAGATATGCTAGATCCTTATCCCAAAGTCACCTAACAGGTAAGGCACTCTCCCTAACATGGGAAGGAATGAGTGAACTGCAGAGACGGAGGCTAAGAACATTACAAGTGGAGTTTCCTCCACATAAAAGGAAACATTAGGATGGAGAAGGGCGTAGCACCTCCACATCCCAACATCTTCTGGTTGCTCAGAACTAAAACATACAAGTTCTGTAGATCCCAGGAGGTGAGAAGAGCCACTGTTTTAACTTATGACTCTGTTGAGGAGTATTCTCTTAAGTTTCTCATTTGAAAAGTTAGAGGCTATATAAAGATCATTTCATCATTATTGTTACACATTAAAATGGCAAAAATAAACATAATTTCTTCCAACAGCCAAATATTAGATTATTATAGAAATATACCTCATTTATCTGAGTTACTTATCTTAAAATACATATTTCTCTAGAAACACTCATAGCATTCAATGTCAGATACTGACATAGATATAAATATAGCATTCACTTTATTTCTATAACGTAGTTTTGAGGTTTAAATTCTTACTCTGTTATGCAACTTTGCAAGCAGCAATAAATGATAAAGCATTTCTCAAATTGATTAGATACAAGAAAATTTTGAAATTACATGTTTTATTTCTTCATCCTATTAAAATCAATCACTATACAGACAACATGAGAAGTTGGTTGTCTATACTATGTTTAGTATTTTTAAGATAATCATGCATTAGATTTGAATTAAGAATTTCTGAGCCTAGAATCTCTCCTTATTCTGTACATCACTGATAACAAATAAAATCTACTTTAAAAAAGAGAAGCAAGACCCAGGGAGGTACATCAAATTCCTTTTGTTTCAATCATAAAAAGGACACATCAGATAAGAAGACTTATTAGTTCACTTTTAAAGACTTATTAAGATTTTCTCTGGAAGGGTTTATAATTAAGACAAGTGACTTAAAATCTGAGAGAAGTTACAGAACTTGAAATGCCCTGCCAATTAGAATAGAAAAAAAAAATTAGAAATGTGATTTTTAAAATATGATGGACATCAAACAACTTTGATGTTACTTATCTAAAAATGATATGTCATATGTTTACAACTGTGTAAAAGTTAATAAAAATCTATATTGAATTTGTAGATTCCTATTTTTATCCAAATTTGCCATATATCGATGTTGAAGGAGAGAACTTAAAGAGTCAAAGATTCTTGTTTCCTGAATATTAGTGCCAACTATGAAATCAAGATTTCTCTCTAACAAGTAATAATAATTTTCTTTTTATTAGTTTTGATTAAGTAAATAATGTACTACCTCTTATCAACTAATGAATTTTGCTGGCCTGAAGCACTTTTTTATTTAAATTCATTTTATTAAGATAAACTCATTCCTATGTTCAAGATCAATGTAAGCTAATAATATTTGCTTTTATAATTATTTATATATTTTACATTTAATTCAACTACTATTTGAAAGATACCATTTTTAGGGTGGTATATGAATTGAGAGAGAAAATAGACCAATACACTATCGTTTTGATATTGTTGCATTAGTTCCTAGAAATAACTGCATATGAAACAATCTATCTATAAATGTGGAAGCAAGTTAAACTCCTTGAAAGACATATTAGAAAATATACAAATATACATATATTTTACATACAATAAATATATAATATGCACCTTATATTAAATGATATTATGTATCTATACATTATGTAACATGTATTTAAAGGATTTTACCAAATAGATATACGTGTGTGTATTTATATATATTTGTGTTTATACATCCTTCTATACGTAAGAACACATTTCTTAGAAAGTATTTGATCAATTGAAAACACATTTTTCAAATGTGACAGTCAGTGAAATTATAGTTTATTGGCTATACAAAATAATGTAAAGTGACCTTTATCAGAAAGCACTCTTTAAGCCAAAATTTAGTATATTTCAAGAATAAGTCAAATTCATGAAATGCTAGTTCAAACTCCTCATCATTAAGAACTGCACTGTCAGGGTTTTTCAAATATGTTCAAATAAATGCAACTCCCTAAGAGAAAATATTCTACATAAACTTTACATATGTGTTCTGTACGTATACATTGACAAGAAGGGAGGTCATATGATGCCATCAGCCCAGCAGCAGCTCATTTTCACTATCTGCCAAGAAATTAGATTCTATTTCTACTTAATCCTAGAGATGAGCCTCTTTAAAGTTTATTTTAGTCTAACTGTAAAAAAACAGAGTGTTAACAGTAACACCATTTTTATATACATTTCAATAACTGAGAAGAAGTAAGCCAGAAGCAAATATATATTTGAAATGGTATTGTTATCAAATGAAAAAATATTAACTGTATCTTCTAAAAATGTCCATCATATTAAAAAGTTATCTGAGGACAGAAAGTTTTACGATAGTCATCATATTTTTCAAAATGTGTACCAAATAAAAACATTACTTTCAGATTTTCATGCTACTTTTTGTCTTGTGATGACCTCTCCTGGTTGAGTTGTTCATTATCTTAGATTCCTGGAGTTACTATTTTTTTTCTCCTTTGAACGCTTTTAGCATTAAGAATATAACTATCATTCTTTTCCAGAGCTATATGTAATATAAATAAAATTTTTCATTATGTGTAAAACATAATTTCATTTTACAGTACTGAATATCTGAAACGCATTCTCATCAGTGCAGTCTACATCCTTCTTACTATTTAATTCATTTCCAGGACGTGGGGCAACTTTGGGTTTGGGCCACACAATTTAAATTCAAATGAAATAAAAAGTCATCTTAATTAAGCCATTGTACATTTTCAAACAATAAAGAATAAAGGCCAAATCAACAAATCTTACTAATCAAACATAACTATCATCTTAACTATCTTAAAAGGAATGGTCTCTGCTCTTCCCTATCACCCAATTCTAACTAAGTTGGAAGAACTA
This sequence comes from Tapirus indicus, assembly GCA_031878705.1. NCBI lineage: Eukaryota > Metazoa > Chordata > Mammalia > Perissodactyla > Tapiridae > Tapirus > Tapirus indicus. The sequence goes on along the minus strand of CM062917.1, from coordinate 161,483,131 downwards.
AGAATATATTTGTGAAGTAACAACTTTTCCATTCTTAAAATATATTAACCCAATGGCTGCGTGTGTGCCATTCTTGACACAGGGCGAGTGTTTCAGACTGATCTGTTATAATCCAAGTATATAGAAAGATGAAATACAGAACCCAGGGAAAACCCTGGATATTAAGGCCTTCAATCGGTGAATATAGTAAGTTTAATTTCTAATGAGTTTATTTTCTGAGAAAAGCAGCAGTTGGTTCTATATAGCCAGACCCTGAAATGGAAACTGAAATTTCATCAGAATAGTTTTCTCAGGATATAGTTACATATTTATGTAAATATTAATACCAAGCATTACATCTTCACGATTTCTGTTTAAATCTATAAAACTGACAAAAATATTAACAATATAACCCTTCTTAGGTTTAATCTGTTTTGTGGAAAAACCATAAAGTTTTTTGCAAGTTCATTACAAACTTAGACTGCCATTTAGTGGCTTTCCTATCTTTAAATGCAAGAAAAAAGAAGCAAATACTGTACTTGGGAAAATATGTCAAAACACTAATACTGGGTCATCAGATGATATTATTATGTAGTATATTCCTTAACGCAACTTATAAAGTCCTTTTTCAGCGTTTATTCCTATTAATGTTTACATACTGAAATAAGAGTATTAATATTAACATATTAACAGATGCATGAATGCATCCCAGGATCTTATAAACTGAGATAGGACGACACATATGATGAATTCTGGAAAACACTAAACTTTTTTTTCCTAAATGGAAAACACTTATTTTTAAACTCTAAAATCTCCATGATTATTGTTTAAAAACTTACTCCCAGAAACAAGCATGTGCTTATGAATATTTTCCTAAGATTGTTATAGGCAATCTTTCTAGTATTTAACTCTTTCTGAACCAAAGGAGCGATCATCCGTTTCTTCTCTAGATGCACAATATGCACTTCTAAAGCAATGCAGAAGATGGGCTAGAATCTTCCATTTCTTTCTACTCTTTCTGACCTAATGAAAACATGAGCAATCTTTTTTTTTTAAGTTGGCTAAAACACACAGAGATAAACATATTGAACAGCATAATTTTCCTGAGAACTCTAAAGAAATCTGTTCATTACTGCATTAATGATGTTTTGCAGTGACTGTCCCAAGTCCTAGACTGCATTACACCAAACTGCCAGAATTAAGGCAATTTCAGTTACAATACTGGATTCACTGTCTTCCTTTTTAATAAGCAAGTACTAAACGGTCATTAACTTGTTGGGGTGGGGGTGGGGGGCTGAAGAGAAGTCCACAGGCACCCAAACTGCTCAAAATATGCTCCTCTTTCATCTCCAAATCCGTGCTCATTTAAGTTAAAACGATAAATAAAAATAAGAAACTTATTTTTGCTACAGCCTTCACTTTTCATTCAGTGACCTACCTAAGCAAATGCATTGAACTCTCCCCACACAAACGCACGAAGTGGAAAAATAAGTCCTAAGAAGCTGCCATCTACGCTAATCACTCTAACCAAGCAGTTGCCAACCAATCTCCACGACCAGGAACAACTTTCCAGAACCATCACCAGCGTCGAAACCCTCTCCCCCAAACCCGGAGCGCTGGGTTTGGAGTTTTTCTGCTGCAGTGGCTGCAAGTGCGTGACATCGGAGATACACACAAATCAGGGGGCCAGAACTGCGAATGCACCTCAGAGTTGATGCCCTGGTGTGCAACATCAATGCGGCAGTGAAACCGCTCCAGCGCGGAGCCAGCTCGCGGGAGGGCTACTTACGGGACGTGGAGGGCGCCGTCCAGGCTCTGCAGAGGCAGCAGCCGACAACCCAGAGCGAGAGCGCTGCCCCGCAGCCGGCGCGCCGGGCCGCCACCATCCTTCGCCTGCCGGCCCGCGGTGCTCCACAAGCTCGCCGCAGAGATGCCGTCCGTCTCTCCGTGGGGTTCTCGAAGGAAGATGGGCTGTCCTCAAAGACGAGAGGAAGCCAAGCCCCTCCCGCTTCCTCTTGTCCCCTCACCCCCCCGGGCTCCGGTCCTGCCGGGCTTGGAGCAGCAGGGGAGTCGCAGCCTTCCTTTTCCCTGCGCGCGGGTCTCGCCTCTTGCTCCGCGAGCCCGTGCAATGCCAGGGGGAAGAAATTCAAACCAAGAAGGAAAGGGAGGGGAGAGCAGAGGAGGGGACACCCACCCCGCCCTCTCCCTCTCAGGGAAAAAAAAAAATCACCAAAGGACGTGCAGGAAAACCAGAGGAGCGGAGGATGCTGAAGGAAAAGGGAGCGCGCCGGGGACGGTGGTGCTGCTGCCGCCACTGCGGGCGAGCGCTCCCCTCGCCACTGGGCAGCGTGACTCAGAGGGGTTTCCAATCGCCTGCCAGCTCACATGGAGGGACTGTGTTTGCGCGGAGCACGCAGCCCCGCCGGCGGGAGGGCGCACGGCCTCAGCGCGGCGCGGCGCGGGCCGGCATCTCCCCGGCGCGGAGCCCGAGCAGCAGCCGAAGCCGGAGACGCCGCCGCCGCCAGCAGCGCTTGCAAACCCGGGCGGCGCGCGGGGCGGGGAAGCCCTCCCTCCTCCTGCCTTCTCCAGTCCCCTCCCTGGCTCCTCCTCCTCCTCCACCTCCTCCTCTTACCGTACCCCTCGGGCTGTCAGAACCCTCTGCCCTGCCCTCGCCTCGTTTGGAAGCCGAAGGGAGAAGGCGCCGACGGGCCCGGGTCCATCAGCGGGGGCGGGGGCCGCGGAAGGAGGCGCGCGCCTCTCCCCAGGCGGGAGGCGGTGCTCAAGTTGGGAATTTGCAGCGTAATCTCGGAACCCTGCTCCCGCCCTGGCTGCCCCCCACCCGGCTGCAGGAAACAGAACCCCTCCGCTCCGGTGCCTTCTCTTTTCCTTTTCTCCTCCCCTTCAGATAGAGATGGTACAGGCTCCCGGAGCTCCGGCCCCCCGGGAACCACAATCGAGCGTCCGACAAGCAGGTCTTCCGAGTGGTCCTAACACCAAGTGACGGAGCCGAACATCCCGACTGGAGCGGCGGGGACTGCAGAAGCCGCTAATGCAGATGTTTTCAATATGTAATTAATTCATACTAATACTTATGCACACGTACACCCAACCACACGCTGCTGCCAGGAAAACTACATTCAGGCAAACACGGACACAAACAGATACAAACGCAAAACTGAAATAAATAAGCAGGCATACGGACAACTACTTCAGGATATCTGATGCATTACAAGTACTAAGAATTACGAATATCTAGAGAGACCAGATTTTCTTTTCGCATTTAATTTCAATAATAAATCTCAAACTCTTCTCCCAGCTCACACCTCTCCATACTCGATCCTCCATCGGTTTCCTCCCATGCAGTCTACATAAAGTACTTGGATTCTTATCTCTCTGCAAAACCCATCCTTTCAATGACTTGACTGACACAGGAATTATTGGTCATCTATCTATCTAAGGATGTTTAGGGAGGGCGAAGTAGGAGTAACCATGTCTTTCAATGTTATGCAATGAATAGCATTTGCCTTTCAAGATAAAATTTTTATGGGGACTTGCCTACTCCTGGAATAGACTCTGAGTTTAATGTTATGGTTAGGGCTGGGAAAGGTCCACTGTAAACAGAACTGTGTGTTCACGGCATACCTATCTCGGTGGTAATGGGCCTGATTCAGCATTCTTCATTAGAGCTTTGTTTCGTATTGATTTAAAGGATGTTTTGTCCTGGTAAGAACTGCAGATTGGGTACAATCTGGAAAACGAAGGAACACACAGATGACTAACAGGGGAAACACTGCATCCTCGTGCTATAAAACTGGCCTCTTATAAAATAATACAGTAAATGCATTCTTATGGATTATAAAATGCCCCTTTTCTATTTGAATTCCCACAGACTGCCAAAAGTCAAGGAACACTTGCAAAGACACTGTGGTAGAGAACTACCATCAACCATTTGTAAGAGCTCAAAGAATCCAGCCAGGGGAAAAAAATATTGTGAGATAGCACAACTTTCTCAGAAGTTGATTTTTAACAGTGTCTCTCTATTTTAACCATTGTGTTAACACCACTAAACAAAATGGTGTTAAAGTGTTTTAATAGAAGAATAAAAGAGGAAAGAATAGAAAGTATTACCATTTCAGTATCTCAGTGGATGCTATTCAATGGGTATCTATCTCAAGCAGATTTGAAATGATTCCACTTCTTAGGGTACTGAGCAAAAAGAGCTCGCAGTAGATATCTATCTAATTGTTGTGTAACAGAAAATGACACACCTGAGGGTATTTTTATCTCCAAAAGCATTCTGACGAGTTTGTAATCATTTCTCTTAATGAGTAAAAACAAAACAAAACCTCGTTTTAATGGCACATATGCAATCACCCTGCATCACCACTGTGCTATATAGTTGGGTCTTACTTCATGCCACTGTGAGCTAAGAACCTGCCTTCATCTTTTTTCAATGCACTTTTCCAGGTTTAAAAGTTAATGATGTCACATTCTTTGTAATGCAACTACCTCTGCTTCAAATTTGTGTTAATTAGATACAGAGACTGGGATTCACAGTATACTTAAAAGAAATAGGACTTTAATAGTTGCAAGATCCTTAGGTTTCTTAGATTCTAAAGCTACATTCTCCCTATCCAATTCAACATTTGCATCATTAGATATTAAAGTTAAAGAACTTCTCTTTTTTTTTTTTTGGTGAGGAAGATTGCCCCTGAGCTAACATCTGTGCCAGTCTTCCTCTATTTTGTACGTGGAAGCCCGCCACAGCATGGCCTGATGAGCAGTATGTAGGTCAGTGCCCAGGATCCGAACCGGTGAACCCCGAGCCGCAGAAGCAGGGCGTGCAAACTTAACCACTATGCCACCAGGCCGGCCCTAAGAAGCTTCTTTTTTACTTTAATTATAACTATAGCTATTAGTGTGAAGGTAGGAACTACTAAGCCTGTTTGGCCTGGTCAACCTTCAAGAGCCTGTAAAACTGATAAGCCAATCAATGGACTTAAAATAGTTCCACCAGATGTCTATTAGATATGGTAAGCATGGGCTGTCTTGTTCCAGAAATCGATTTCATTATTGATATGTACACTACATTGTATTTGCAAATAATTGCAGACAGCATATAATGATCTGAAATATGTTTCTTTGGTTGGATATAAGGTCAATCAAAGCTTGAGAACAGTAAAACTAATCAGACCAAAGGCACACAAAGAGAAAACAAAAGCGTGGTGGGGAAGGAAGATGGGCAAGTTGCATTATTTTGGAAGTGGAGTGACGTAAAATAAGAAAGGAAAGACATTCCCTGTTTCCCTCCACTCACATCCTCTTTTCTTCTTCAACAGACATTATTGGACTCATTTTCTATGTGAAGGTGGCCCCATAAGTGGGGACAAGTCATTGCTTCACTGGCAATATATTCACCATTCATTTAGATCTCCAAGGTTTGTTGAATATCTACTGTTACTGAGCTGGACTTTTTGCTGAATAGTGGGATTATGCCTCTGAGCAAGACAGATAACACTTCTGCCCTCAGAGTTGGTGGCTAATGGTTAAATAAAGAGATCAAAATAAGTCTCCGTCACTTTTACACTAATATCTATTCAAGTAAATGTTGACTGGGTAATTATTCTAATACTTTCATTTATTATTTTAAAAATGAATAGCATCAAAAATAGAAAAATATAATCATTATTATTTCAGAGATCTATAAATAATCTGTCATATGGCAAATTATCTCAAGTCATCCCCAAATTTTGGAACTTACATGGCAAAAAGAGTCCAGAAATTTTGGTTTTAATAACACTTTGAAGTAACTAACTCTATTAAATGAAGCATGGAGTAAATTCAAGACTTTTCAATAAGTAGAGAAACGTTGGTATATCTCTAGGTGAGGTCCTTAGAGTGGAATTTCCTTCTGGAAAGCAAGCTGTTCAACTGAGCCCAGAAACCAGTGAATTCCCTCAGAAAAATGTGTCTAACTAGAATAGAAATATTTGCCTGTCTGTTGGCACACTCCAAGAGGAATTTAGCACCTGTTTCTGTGGATGTATAGGATCTGTCTGGGATGCATTCTCTAGTGAGAAAGAACAGAATGAAGTCAAGCCTTATAGAAAAGTCTCTGACGTAGAGAAAACCCACTCGGAGTCTGAGCCTTTGGCAATGCTGGTTGACCCTGGGCACAGTGAGATAATTCATATCATAATCAAATATTGTGTGAAAGCCTGATTGAGGAAGATGACATAAACTAAAAGTGACTTCCAAAATCCCAGTCTATTTTAAAGGTCTCGGAGAAATGAATGACAGCTAGTGTCATATGGACTAAACTCTAAGAAGATATTTGTTTAGAAACAACTCATGTTTAGACTATTTTAAATTAATAGAAAAGGTGACAGAAGATGTGGTCTTAATGCATGTATGAAGCGTCTTTGAAGTTAATAATCAGGTTAGGAATCTGGGAGGGAGATGGCTAACCCAATTCGTAATACTTAGAATGTGGAATCTGATCTTAACCTTTTCTGTACTCTTCACTTTCTGGACACTGAGCTTTCTTCGACTATACTCTAATGTGAGTGTATATGAATCACATAACTCAGAATAATTGTTCTTCCAGAATTGCAATTAAAAACTACCTTTCTCTTTGACATTTTAGATTGGCTCTGACAAATCTAACCTGCGATTTATGTGGTGGTTACTTTCAAAAAAAATCTTACATTATTTGATTAAATCACATATTAAGGAAAATATAATTTCAAATGAGTGTTCCCAGAAAAATGTCATAACTTCAAAAAATAAAGTATACCATTTATCTTTTGGACAAGGAATTACTGAACACAGTATATGAATAAAAGTATATATGCTTTAAATATTAAAGTGTGTGCTAATTTCCTATTAATGTTATGGATTTAAAGAGGGAGGGAGAATACTCTTAGAATTCACTTATATTTTTTTCTAGCTTATCATTTCTCTTTTCAGCATTTCTTTATTAAGTATGATTTGAAATACTCAAATCATTACTGTAGAAAAGACAGAGAAGGATCAAGAAAAAAAAGTGAATGAAAAAAAAAGAAGAAAGGTTTAGCACACACCTATAACTTTCTAATTGTAAACTCATATGAAAATACCCAATTACATAAAAGAACCATAGCTAAACTATAATTATTTAGCAGTGAGTGAGCCTTTTAGATTTTTGAAAATTCAAACAACTTTTTTTTCTTTTTTGAGGAAGATTGGCTCTACACTAACATCTGTTGCCAATCTTCCTCTTTTTCTTTTTTCCTCCCCAGAGCCCCAGTACATAGTTGTGTATCAAAGTTGTAGAGTTGTAGCTCTTCTGTGTGGGACGCTGCCTCAGCATGGCTTGATGAGCGGTGAGTAGGTCCACATCCAGGATCCAACCGGCAAATCCCGGGCCACCAAAGCTGAACGTGCAAACTTAACCACTGCGCCACTAAGCCGGCTCCTCAAACAACTCTTTAAACAAGTTTAATGTTTGTAAAGTCTGTTTGATTTTAAAAATAGAATTTTATTTGTATGTGAGATTAACCTAGCTAGAGACGGGTTGCCAAAAAAAACTTCAAGAAATGAAAGTTTTACTCAAGGAATAATAACATTTAAAAAAAAAAACCCACAACAATATTAAGTGGATGCTTTTGAGTGTTATAATTGCATAGAATTTAGGAAGAATCAGGTCATCACACAGGGCACAGTCCAGGGTAGTTGTTGAATCTGGTCTCTGGGCTCTGTGTATTCACTCTGTACAGCTCTCTGGGTGACAGTCTTCACACATGGCATGTCTTCATTCCCTCACTTATAAGATTAGAGTAGCATTTGTACCTATGCAGTTAGATTATTGTGAGTATTAAAAATAACTTATATAATATATCTGGCTCTTAAAAAGTGCTCTCTATTATTATTATTAATGATATAAATGAATATGCCAAAATACTAAACTGAAGTCCCAGGATTTCAAGTTTGTGCCTCAATAGATTCACATTGCAAAATCATTCAGAAGTTTTTGGATAAAAAAATAAGCCTTTTATTAGAAAAAAGTTATTTGAAATTGTCTGAACACAAAGGCAAGCAATTTATTAACTGATGCTGAAACAGTGGGAAAGAACAAAATGCATATTGAAATAAACTTTTAGAAATTTGTTTGGGATTTGAGAGGACTGTGAGAAAGTGAGGTCTACAGAAGTATAAGGCAAGATGTGGGGCATGGGAACTGAAGTACATATTTGCCAACATCAGACCCCTTCTTAAGATTTAGAAAATTATCTTTATTTCAGTTAAAAGAGTAAAAAAAACCAGTTGTTTTCAATTATTCTAAGCATTAAGGTGATAAAGTGACCCTACTGAGACTAAAAAATAGGTATAGAGGTATAGATTTTCCTTAGCAACAATAGGGACCCATTTTCTAAAGCAGTATTTTAAGGAAACGAAGGAGACAGAAGAAGAAATTTTCACATGTCTAGGCTGGTCACAGAGAGGAATGGAACAACAAGGAAAATTCAATTAGGGTGGTGATGGATGAAGGAAATTTGGAAGAAGTCAGTTAGTCTAGAAGAAGTTGCAGACTGTATTTTTTTCCCCCCTGGGTTGGTCAAATTTTTCAGTCCACCTCATCGTCAAGATATTTCTGGACCAAGATCTACTATAGCATCTCCAGTTGACTAAAGGAGAGAAAATGTTTCCACTTAGAAGCTTTTAGTATCAGTGAAGGAAGACCCATACACTCAAGACAGATTGGATATTAACGCTAGCGCTTCACACTTTGTCCAGATAAGAATGAATTCATTTCTGATGCATGGGGTCTAGAAGGATCTTGGGTGGTCCCACTTTCTTCATTGTTAATGTCTTTCTAGGCACTTAGCAGTGGGAAAGTATACAATTATAGTGGGGATCATGCGAAATGCAAAAAGCAACTTTTCATCAGCAGCAGCAACATCAAAACTAAATTGAGGTTAAGAAAACTCACCATCTACCTTATAAATAATAAACATTAACCCTATTTGGGAGATGGCTTTCACGTGAAATTGCTTTTTTACATGCTGTACTATATGAAGCCTGCTTGTTGAATGCCCAAACATCTAAGATCCTCAAAGTTTTCCTTAAGTGTGTCTTGGACTTTCATCTTCCATAATGCCAGGCCTACTGACAAAATTGAATAGCATCAGATAGCATACAAAACCCAATCCAAGAATTAGATTGAACTACTAGTCAGGTTAGACCAGGGAACATTACATAGAAAACGAGTCATATTGTTCTGGGGAATCTGGGCATTTTAAGAACAAACAAACAAAAAGACAAAGAGACACTCATCGTTCATAGTGTGGGAGTTGACATTACTGATCTGAAACTAAAGATTGCCCAGAATATTCTTTTTACTCCATCCAGGAAGCTGGGTTGACTTAAATCTCTCTACAAATTATTTATTACGTCCTCAATTTGCAGTGGCAAAGGAGTTGAGTGGAGGAGAATTGGAGGTGATAATTACTGCCTAAACATTTTAAGCTAGTTTGCATAGTTACTGCCAAAATGTTTAAAGGTATACTCCATAGTTTATAGTGTTCCTAATTTCCTGTAAGGATGCGATGCCTCATCAGGCAATAGGAAAGGGTAAGGCCTCACTTATGCAGAGTTGAAGAAAATTGTGGAACCTATAGCTGTCTTTTATATCACCTACATAAAACCAAGAACAAATTCTGTTTCAGTTTGATCTGTGTGATGATTGTAAAATGAATTTCAGAGATGGCTTTAATTACTGTAATCCCCCCTCATCCATGGGGGATACATTCCAAGACCCCCAGTGAATGCCTGAAACCTCAGATAGTATCAAACCCTATATGTGCTATGTTTTTCCCTATACATATATACTTATGATAAAGTTTAATTTATAAATTAGGCACAGTAAGAGATTAACAACAATAACTAGTAATAAAATAGAACAATCACAACAATATACTGTAATAAAAGTTACTATAGATCTTAGCAACCTCAGCATACGATTTTTCTTCTTCTTAAGTCAAGAATTTTCACCTTTTCACTTAAAGTAAACGCTTTATGTCTTCTCTTCGGTATACCTGAATTGTCAGCATCACTACTTTTGCACTTTGGGGCCATTATTAAGTAAAATAAGGGTTACTTGAACACAAGCACTGCAATGCCAGAACAGACAATTAATCTAATAACCAAGACGGCTACTAAGTGACTAACAGGCGGGTAGTGAATAAGCGTGGATACCCTGGACAAAGGGATGATTCACGTTCTGGATGGTTAGGAATGGGATGGTGCAAGATTTCATCAAGCTACTCAGAACAGTGCACAATTTAAAACTTATGAATTGTTTACTTCTGGAATTTTCCATTAAATATTTTTGGACCACAGTTAACAAACCAATGAAAATGAAACTGCGAATAAGGGGGGACTACCATGCATGCTTCAGTATAAATATGGTTATTACTTCTTTTTAAAAATGTTTTTATTTGAATACATAAACATTAAAGTTCCCCTATTATACCAATTCTACTAACATCCAAATATCTATGGTACTATAATTTAATGATACTCGGAGTAGTTTATGTGATCATGTAATAATTAATGATCTCTTGGTCTATTCAACTTTCTGCTTGATTATCATTTAGTCAGGAATGGGGAGGATAGAGGGAAGATGTTTTTTCCATTTATATCTTGTTTAACAATATTTCTAATATATATTAGCTCACATACCTGCTTTAGTATGTTGAGTAGACTGACATAATTGAATCTTTCTGTGGTAATTCATGAATTAGATAATGCAATCCCCCATTTTAACTGCATATACTATAACTGAGGGTGGAAGATTAAAATTTTCCTGATTCTAGAGTTAGTGTGATATTCTTTTCAATTTGCTTTTTCTGATCCTCTCTTCATCTTCTTAAATCCCTAAGGGCCCATGTGAATGTGCCCCAACCTAAGACTAAAGTTGCTTACCACTAGAGATGGATGATCTTTGGAATAGGCTGATATTTTAATTTGGCTCATCATTCTGTGCTTTCCGTTGTTGTTAGAGTGACACAATTCCAGGGGCCAAGAAGTGGTATAAGGTGGTAGTAAACAATTACTTGACTATTGTTGTTTCTGCTTTTATCCCTTTGGAACGATGGTTGTAGCCACTTGTAGAAGACTGAGACTCTCCTTCACAGGTAACTTCAAGTCATATCACACATACGCCAGTTTTAGTATTTTCAATTTACGTCACTTTCATAAATGCCAAATACAGAAGACAATGCTAGTTTATTCCGAGTTCCAGTCGCTGACATTAGGCTATTAATTTGTTGTTACTATAAAGGTTATGGACTGACCTGTCAGCATTTTCATTCCTCAGAAGGTTCTACATCCTTTTGTCCCTCATCCTGAAATCCTTAGTGGGGAATAAAAATCATTTACAGACTTCCATATTGAGAGTCACTGAAACAAATTAGCTAAAACTTTCATTTCCTGAAGTAATTTTAATTGTGAGTGTCTGTGGGGAAGAGAGGGACAAAATGCACATGTATCGAATTCTTGTAAGACTATGCATATTATTCTCATTTTAGGTATAATCTTTATAAATGTACTTTATATTTAATAAATAATGAGTAGTATATGCCAACACTCAAGTACTCTCCAATGTGTAGTGCACTTCACGGTTATGTAATTTGAGAGTAAAAACCACTATCCTCTACACCTAACACATTTGAAATGTGACAGTGGTCATTTTATAATTTATAACATCCAGAGTTAATGAGAAGAGATTTCATCATATTGCTTTTTATTTCATTTTATTTTTTTGGTGAGGAAGACCAGCCCTGAGCTAACATCTGTTGCCAATCCTCCTCTTTCTACTGGAGAAGATTGGCCCTGAGCTGACATCCGTACCCATCTTCTTCTACTTTATATGGGATGCTGCCACAGCATGGCTTGACAAGCGGCATGTCTGTCGGTCCTCGCCTGGGGTCCGAACCTGAGAACCCAGAGCCGCTGAAGCGGAGCACAGGAACTTAAGAGCTAGGCCACCAGGCCAGCCCCCCATATTGCTTTTTAAATTCATGCACGATGGAAGTGTTGTTCACATTCACGCTGGGGTGAGTAACCAGAAGGATGGGCTCGAGGGAGACTTTTCTGATCTCTCTTCTGCCAGAATCCATTACTTAAATTCCACCGGATGCAGAGAGAGGTGGATTGGGTTGGGAATGACTTAAACTTATATTTAGTAGACACTCAGTAAAGTATTCTTGAATGATTAAAATGTAGCTCTTTTTCCAAGTCATTAGAACTATTAGTTAACACATGTAATCAAAACACCTTAATAAGAACTCTCTCAATTTTATCGATGAATGAACTGTAAAGACTTTTCCAGAGTTTGTTCTCCTTCTTAATGTTGTTATTCTAATAGGAAAAATCATAGGGTAATTTCACCCTGAGACAATCAACTTCACCCTAAAATGATCAACTTGGCTAAGATAGTCAACTCTGATGATTGTCCAGTGCCTCCTTAAAGAGGAGGATGAGCACATAGAAATTTAAACTGAAATTGTAACAATATATCTGGTGACCTCACAAATGTGTTTGAAAAGACCAAAGCTGTTGTATGAAATAAGTCTGTGACCCCATGTTCTCTCTCTCGACATTCTTTCCCAAGTCATCATCATTGCATCAAATAAACAACACAGTCTGTTCCATCCTTTCCTCCTCATCCAACATGACATCCGTTATGGGAATTTGCTTGCAATTTATGACTCACAGAGAGATACAATAAGGACAAGTGGAGGAGTGGGTAAAAAAGAAAAATTGCACACAGTGAGATTTGTTCTGGGAAAATGGCATTAGCATTATTTTCACTTGAATAAGCTTCACCTAAACTATGAATTGGGATATGAACCTTATAATTTACCAGATTCACAAAAATTCATGCTTTTGTAGGTCACAAAACCTCTAGCCAGAATGTTCCCAAAGTGCCCATTTGAAAATAAAGCAGGATTTCATAAGGCTAAACTCAAATTTCAAAACTGAATCAGACTTTACTGCCTTTAGTGGTGGAAATCAGTAATGCAGTTGCCTTCCCCTCATGCTTTGGTGAGAATCTTTTATAATAAATATTTAGTTAAATGATAGGACTATCTTTATGGAGCCAAGCAATGTAGGATGTGCCACATAGATTCAGAAGTCTCTATGTGATGCGATATCATTAATTCATTTCTCAAATTTTAGTTTCTCAACTGAATTCTCCTTCTCTAACTGCTATTAAAGATTACTCAAAACCTGATAAAATTGCTTTATAATAATTAACAAACTAATTATCTACTCCAGACTACTCTGGAAAGAATAGAGAGAGAGAAATGAAATAACATTTCCCCTTCATTGCCTTCAAAGACCATGTAGTGTATGGTGTTTATTTTCAGGAAAAAAAGAGAGAGAGAGAGAGAAAGAAACAAAAACATATATATTTTAGTTTCTCTAAACAAAGTGAAGAGGAAAGTTACCCAGGTAATGACAGCCATTAGACACTTGCTCACTTATCCCTGCTGAAGACTATTATTTGAGTGATCACCCTTAAGGTTTCTGCACTGTGCAGGAGTTGCTTAAAGTATGAAGAAATTTAAAGAGGAATCTGGCAATATTCCATTTCTCATTTTATATAAACAACAATTAAAAAAAGCCAAGCCAACAAAATATCATTAGGGCATGAAACAGTTTGTAAAGGTCTGAGTCTTGAAACTTCTATTCCTGAATTCAGACTGTTAGCTCATACTCCGTGGTGTCTGTAACACTAAGTACATAATCAATGGACTTAAACTGGATAGAGGAAAAATTATTTTACAACTGGTTACTTTAGACCCTCAAAAATAACAATATCAATTTTAAGCATAATCAGAAATATATCAGATCCAAACGTTACCTCAGCTTTTGTAAAATTCTCTTTTTTCACATAGTTCTGTGAATACTGAGAGTGATCAGTTAACATCGATGTGACATTTTAAAACATTAGAGGAAGAGTTTCAGAGATGTTAATATTTAAATTAACCCCCAAATTACTGTTTTGAATAGCAGTTATAATTAATATTTTTAAAAAATCCTTAGAGGAGGAATCAGAAGAGAAAATAAAGTAAAAAGTAAAAAAAAAAAAAAAAAGTAATTTATGATTCATAGTCCTAAAGTAAGCAGAGTATGAGATTAAGACCAAAGGAAAGATTGATTTAAAAAAAAATAGTAGAGATACTTCTTCCTTTGCTCTAACTGGAAAGACTGGTACAAACATGGGTATTTCAAAACACCAAGGAAAGAAAGTAATGCTCAATAAATATAAAATATATCTTTAACCCACTGTCCAGTCAAATTCTGTTTCCTCTGTCTCACGAGGAAATAATCTCTACCATATCTACCCCCCACCAGGAAAAATAAAAATATTTCTAAGTTACATTATTTACATGCAAAATAAAAATAAATTTAATTAGTGTCGTGAAAAAAATTTACAATTTAGATAACAAGCTTTGTTGAATAGAAGAATGTCACTAAGAAACTGGTACTTCTTTTTAAGCGCTAAATGTTAATATCTGGGCATTTTAAGAACTGGCAACAAGGAAGCTGTTTCTTTTCTTCAACAAGCAAATTTGCATAGCATTTCAGCATCCACAAAATACATTTAAATCACCTTCACTGAACTCTTGAAAGACTATTTCCATTTTCATTGAACAGTTCAGAGAAAAGAAAATCAGATGAAATGAATGATGAAAATATCTCATACAAAATTTTATTCATTCAATCATTCCACAAACATTTAATGACTTTCTCCCATGAGTTACGCATTGTTCTAGATATTGGGTATGGAGCAATAGACAAGACAGATAAGATGCCTGACCTCCTAAATCTTACATCATAATGAAGTGGGATGAAATATTATGCAGTGATAAGTGATAGATTAAGATTAAAATCAATGTAATTCAAAGCCTAGTGGGCTACCATTGATTGAATAACTAATACAGACTTCTTTTGGAGGTAATTTTTTTCAAGCTAAGATCCAAAGAACAAGGAGAAATCAATCATATGAAGATCAAAAGAGAAAAGTATTTCTTCTTCTTCTTCTTTTTTTTTTTTATAAAGACGATAGTTTTTGCAAGACTTTAAAGTGGGAATGAGTTTAGTATAATTGTGACGCGGGTAGCTTAGTTTGAGTAGTGGCCAATGAGGAAACAACAAAGGAGTAGATGATGAGGTCTTCAAGATAGAGAGGAGCCAGGCAGTATGCCAGGATAGGCAGGAGAGAAGTCGATTAGAAAGCTACTGTATAGTCAGGTGAGATGAAAATAGCTTGAACTGCTATAATTCTATTGGAGATGGAGAGAAATGGAAGTTTTGGTTAAAATTTTGAAGTTAGGTTCAACAGGACCTACTAATGGATTGGATATGAATAGGAGAGGAAATCAAGTATGTCTGCTATTTTCATGCCTTTATGCATTTATTTTTAATTTTTTTGTTAAGCAACTGGGTACACAGTGATAACATTCACTGAAATGAGGAGGACTGGAGCAGAAGAAGATTTGGAGTGAAAATAGTTACTTTCTTTTGGACAATTAGAATTTGGAATGCTTGTGAGAAATTCAAGTTTGGATGTCAGGTATGTAGATAGATGTCTGATCTGGAGTTTAAGATAAAGATCAGGGACAGAAATAAATTACGTACAATTGCCTGAGAAGAATGTGAAGACTAAGAAGCAAAGGAATGTACGAATAGAGTCTTACAGCACTCTAATATTTAGAAGTTAAACTGGGCAGGAGGAGGTAGCAAAGGTGATTGAGACAGTGACCAGAGGCTAGGAAGAAAACCAAGAGGTTTTGTGTTAAAAAAAAATGAAGAAAAGAAAGTTTTGGAAGTTAAGATATAATGAATTAAATTTATTTCAGGGTAACATTTATGAGTCCATGATTATTAACTTTCTTTTACCTACTCCACCTGTACGCATCTCCACCATTTTTTAACTTATGCTAATGTTCCCGTGGTGTTTCAGCAGTGACCAAAGACGCTGCTTTTACCAGGGCATTTAGGGTGCTACCTCCCCTCCAGCCCTGAGTGTGCACATGAAGAGCACAGATAAGAAAAGTCGGCTTCTTTGTTCACATGAATGTTAGCATGAGGTAAAAAAAACGGTGGAGGTTCATTCAGATGGAGGGGAGATGTCACCCTAAATGCCCTAATACAAGCATATATCCCTTCAGACTTGATCTACTTCTGATTCCAGAGGAAAATAGCCCATGGGTTGGAGGAGTCAGCACTCAGGTTGCAGAAGAAGAAGAAGCATGGAATCATGCCCATCTCAGCACAGCACATATTTACTTTATTAGGTAGCATAGGAGTGTTGTTGAAGAATTGCACTTTAACTTAGTGTCTTAGATAGTTTCTATCATGCTCTTTAATGATATTTTATAGTAGGTAGTGCTATGGACTGAACTGCATCCCCTCAAAATTCATATGTTGAAGTCCTAACCCCCAGGACCTCAGAATGTGACTGCATTTGGAGACAGGGTCTTTAAAGAAGTAATTAACATAAATGGGGTCATTAAGGTGGACCCTGATCCAATATGACTGGTGTCCTTGTAAGAAGAGGAGATTTGGACACAGTAAGATCCAGAGAAAAGACCACACGAAGACACAGGGAGAAGACAGCCATCTACAAGCCAAGAAGACAGTCCTCGGAAGAAACCAATCCTCCCGACGCTTTGATCTCAGACTTCCAGCTTTCAGGACTGAGAGAAAATAAACTTCTGTTGCTTACACTGCCCAGTCTGTGGTACCTCATTATGGCAGTCCTAGCAAACTAACACAGAGAGAAATAGTTTTCTACCCACACAAGCTAAAGTAAAAAATTAAACAAGTTCAATCCCGAGTCCTAAAGACAGTTCCTTGAATTCTGTTTCCACCTTTCGTGTTTCTTTTGATGTATAAGGATGAGAATTGAATGAAACAAGAGCTAAGCTGTGTCCCTTAGTTGAGCAGTCAGGTATGGCATCTATAGTCAGAGGCTCCATTGCCTTTCCTACAATGTGTCATATTTGGTTAAGTGTTCAGTGAAGCTGACCTTTATTATACATTGCACCAGATTGCTAGTGTAGAAATGTGGAAATCAAGTTAACCCATCTGCAGTCTCTAGAGCAACTTCTAGAACCCTGGTTATCTATAGAATCCCTTTATGCATGGTAGTCATCTGTAAAGACAAATCAGTATCAAGTTTCTTCCTTCAAAAAGTTTAACCATTCTCAGAGCTTCAACAAACAACTATCTCCTTTTTATATTTCCAATGCAGACCTTTAAAAAGTCTCTTAGCACTGGTCGCCAGAGTATTTTCATATTGTGAAAATTTAGCAAGCTATATGACTATATATATATATACATTTCACATTTTAAAGATATATCATACTTTAATAAAAATTTTACATTTTTTCTAAAGTCCCATAGTCTAGAACAGTGGTTCCCAATAACGGAGCTACTACCTCTAGGGAGAACTTCGGAAAATTGAAGTGCTCTTTGGTGGTCACAATATTATAAAGGGGTTCTGCATTTACTGAAAGGGGGACTCTAGGCACTGTGCACCATGCATTGTGCAGTGGGACATGGGTTTATAATTACTGAGTCTAGAACACAAATTCGTTTTACAATAAATTCAAATAATTTTCCACACACTTTGAAATACACTGAATTTTCCAGAAAAATCAACTATAGTGTAATTGAGAGAAAATTTTAGTTTGTTTTCCTCGCCCAGAACTTTCCTTAACATTATCTGTCATTTCAGCAAGTCATGTCGCTCATGGCAACACCACTCATGGAACTAATAGAAAACCACTAGTAGGATCCCAGTCTCACCTGCATGTGCAGTTCACACAGTCGTGGTGGCTCTGAACTGGGGTAAGGCTCTGCAGACATCGTGATGTTGTGAGGCTCTGCAAACTTCATGATATTTTCCAATCTCTTTGTGCTTAATATAGAGAAATGCTTATCATTTGTAAATTTATGAGTTATTTTTCTTATAGTTTCCATTTATATTAGCATTAAGGCATTATATCGATTTTTTTGGAAATTGTGTTTTAGTAGGTTATATTATCTATGACATTTGTTTGGGTAAATGTTATAAAATACTTGCTTAAAGTAGTGTTGTGCCTGCTGGGGTTGGCTACTTTATTATCATTGTGATCTTGGGTTTGCATTTAACTTGTCTTCTTCTTGTAGTTATGCACCTGCAAAACATTAGAACCCAAAGACAGATTCTGTGCTATTAAAATCTCTAAATTGCTTTCCAATTTCAAGTTATTAGAAAGTAAGAAAACATTTATCAAACGGCTGCAAAAGTGACTTTTTATTTAGATGTGCAACCACGTCAAGTGCTTTTGAAGAGTAGAATGAAGGTCATCATTCAGTGATGGGACTCTCAGTATACTCTCATTAGCAAGAATATTTTTTCATTGTTTCAACCTTAGACCTGAAATTCAGCATAATTAGTGGCATCTATTTTGGCTGCTCAGAAGCTGGTTTGCTACCTAGCTAAATTCTATGAAGTTAATAAGATTTTTGGTTCATTATTTAGCAGATGCATGTAGCAATTCCTAAGTTCCAGGAACCATTCTAAAACTTTACAAATATTAGCTCATTTCATCTTTACAACAACTACCTTATTATCCCCATTACACAGAAGAAGAAACTGAGGAACTAACAGGTTAACTTGTTCAAGGTCAGTGATATTCAGTAAGTTGCAGAACCTGGCTACAAATCCAGGCAGTCTGGCCCTAGAAGCTATGGACTGGACTACGCTACATTGCCTTCTAGAGTTGCCATGCAAGAAATGAGACAGAATTTTGCACTAAAAAGACTAATGAGCAAACAGAATTAGGCTATATTGTTTTTCTCATAAGGGGATCTTTAAGTTTCCACCTACATTAAATAAAACTGAACATCCTATATCGGGTATGGATAATCAATTGAAGATCATATGCAAATGAAGATCAATTTAATTGTTAATAATAAATGGAAAATTATATAAAAGTTGCAATTGCAATTTCCTTGTAATGGAAGAGGAGGAAATAAAAAACACAACAGTTATTGCTAGATGTGTTGACAATTTGAGAAAGAGAATGAGAAGAGACAGGGAGGGAGGGAGGGAGGGAGAGAGAAACAGAGAAAGACAGAGAAAGACATTTAGGGTAAAAGCAGTACAGGAAAAATGTGAGGAGAGCAATGATTGTTGAGAGGGAAATCTGAGCATTTCTTGTCCACCTGGTCCTGGCAAATTTCCAGCGTTGCATGTTATTTGCTTTTCTCATCCAAAGATTTGTTTAAAACAAATTACACACATCCTTTTGTGGAGACAGCTCATCACAACTTGCCCTATTTCCAGGATTCTTGGTCCTGAGAAAGCTGAAGCAATCATGATTTCCTCTCTTTCCGGACAGATGCACTTTCTTTTTTATACATGAGCATACGTTCTCTTTTTGTGGCGTCTTTTATTTGATTGTATGCTATAGTTAAAGCTTTGTCCACATGACTCCTGTTTTGCAAATGTGCACTGATCTTTATTCTTTGAAGTGATTAGACCATTATATAACCGTTTAAGAAAATGATACAGAATCTGTGTATTGATGGCTATCTATGGATGGAAGTTGTTGCTTGGGTATTGCTAGGGAGAGCAAGTAACTTACAGATATTAATTAATTCAAATTATCATGAGAAGATTCTGGTGAAGGAGCAATGATGGACGGTAAATAACGAAAAGATAAAATTTCCACTGGAAGGAAACGTTCATTATTCTTGTTGCTGTTGCTATTGATTTTGCAGTACCATCTAAGTTTCCTCTATTTGTTTTTATTTTTAAAAATTTGTCAAATTTTTAGCATTTGCTTAGCCTGTTATCCTTTGTTGACTTTCAAATATCACCATGTGGTCAAAATTTACATTTTGATGTGATCTTTCTCTCCCTCTATAATAATCCCTTTTGAAAACGGCAGCCATATAGTTTTGTTTGATTTCACTGAGCAATTAGAATTTGGGATCTGTGTCTCATATTTTTCCAATATTATTATAGTGTTCATATTTCTTGTTGCTTATTCTCTTTTGAACAATACTTCTTTTACTCTTTTTAACTAAGCAAGGTTATCATTAGTCTTACACTGATTAGTCACATGTCCTACCAGTTAATTATTATATTATTATTATTATGCTATTATATGAAGTAATATATTGTCCACTCTCTTAAACTAATCAAAACAATGCGTTTCTTGCATTTCTGATGGTTAAATTCAAATGAAAATTTACACTAAAGAAATTAATTCCTGATGAATAAATGTCTGTCTATATGTGGGCTCTGAGGAGATCTGAGAATTTGGGTAATGAAATGCTCCAGGTGCTTATTTGATGGCATTTCATTGTAGAGAATATAAATTTTTTTTCAGCACATAATCACTTAGTATTCTCCTAATTTAGTCATAGTTATCAGTTGGAAAGAGTTGCAAAATATTTTTCAACTAAAATTCATACAAATGGAAAGGAAAGATAAGGCAGAGAGAAATCAGAAACTACAGCTATCACTGTATTATAATAATGATTAATCATAAATCTAGATTGTAAGATGTCCACTGGTCTTAACTGATTTTATTTGACAATTGTCAACAATAATTTTTTAAATATCCTGTATTTCTAGGCTCAAAGGTACATTGCAACTGGGATTATTAGTCAAATGTTTTCCTACCAACTGACCTTGACCTTGAGAAAATTCATACTCTGTTTATCTTAATAGCTTTAAATTTGTTCATATACGAAAAAAATGCATTCTGTGTTCATGAAATCATAATGTCACATCAATCTCAATGCAAAGACCCTACCCCTCACTCTGTCCCATGATTCTAGTTGAACTTAAAAGAGTACAACTAATGTTTCAAATTACTTAAGAAGAATGTCACTATCTTATAGGTTAGTTCATCCTAGTTCCAATCTAATTTAAACTCTTCATTTTAGGTCTTTCAAATCAATTTCATTTGGGTATAAGCATTAATTTAAACATGTAGTTATATATATTCATATTCCCACAAATGCACATGTATAAAACACACGTACATGTTTTATAGCCTTCTCATTTTAGCTTAACAGCACAAATGTGCCCACTTCAATAAATATTCTTTATAGCATGCTTTTTAAGTCATTTCACAATTTTCAATTGAAAAGTTATTAGTCACATCTAAAATTGACTTCTCCGGTGCCTTACTACTGATTATTTATAGTATTTCCAATACCTTACATTTATAAATAACATTGTAGTTAACATTTTGTGAATACACTTTTGAACAAAGTTCAGCTTACTTCTTTAGAAGTGGCTTGGTGAGTGTGCTAGCCAGTCTGTTTCTCTTGAGTGCTTCCTAAGGTCCATCTGATGAGCTTCTCTGTTGTTCCTGCTGCCCAGGGAGAGGTACCTTCACAAACCTCATCACTTGGGACTCTGGCTTTCCATTGGTTTTGTCCAGTGGGAGGCACTGGCACTGGGAGATTAGCTGGCAGGAGAAGAGAGAAGTTGGGGTATTCATTCTACTCTGCCCCACCTCCCGCTTACTGACCTCAGGTCTGACAGTGACTGAGTTCTGTGGTTTACTCTCCTCCCCTTCTCCTTCATGCTTGGGTGTCATCAGTTACTGATTTACCCCTTTTGTCTTAGAGGGGGCAATGGCTTCCCCATGTTGCTAGTCTCTCAATGCTTCATCATGCCTTTGTTCTCTGACCTGTGGCCATACCTCTGTAAATAGCACATTCATTAGTTTCTCGTCATTTATACTCTTTGGGTGTGTCACCTATTTTCTGTCTGGACCTGATAAAATGGGCAAAGGGATATAGTAACAATTCTTTAAGCATTTGATGTATATTGTCACTTTTTCCCCCACAGTTTAAATGCACCACCAGCAATGTATCAGAATGCAAATATGTCTGTAACTTTGTAACCCTGGATGTTGTTATTTTTAATTATTTTCAACATGACAGGCAAAATAGAACATAACACACAGCATCCATTGATTACTAAGGAGGATAAATGTTAACAGTGTGTGCCTGCACACTCATGTGTGAGTGTGTGTGTGTGCACGTACATTTACAGATCAAATAACTAGATAGAAAGTGTCTAAAAAAGCACTAGCTGTGGACTAGTGTTCAAATTTTAGTGTGAGTAAAAACTGCGTATGTGGATTGAGGCAAGATCCCCTCTTTTCTTAAGACATCCTGAACCCTCTTTTAATCATATGTGAGATAGAACTAATAATAATGTTTGAAGAAAAGTGATTGCATTAGACCTCTCTGGGCCCTTCCAACTTTAAGCCTGTGATCTTACATCTCCAGCAGTAACAACAGGACAGAAAGAAACCCTGCATAGTTTGATAATGCATGACTAATAAAGTAAACTCCACTTCATGTGTTGAGATACTAAGGCATTGGTACGGCAACATTTTTTTTACTTTATTTTCTCCGAAGACTGATAAATATTATGATGCTTTTTGCAATGCCAAATGAAGTAGATTTAACATTTTACTGCATTAAAAGTCAAATTCTGTTAACCAAAAGCAGCCATGCTAATAAGAGAAATGGAATCCCACATCCCTATCAATTCACATTTACTTATTTATTGATTTTTCTGAATGCCTTTGTTAGCAAACTTCATTTTGTTAACCTTAAGTTATCCAGAAAGGGCTAGAAATGCTAACTTAAATGAAATACTTCACTTAATATAATACTATGGATCACATTATTTCTGTTAGCAAAGGGAAATTCATGGGAGTTTAAAAAGGCCAGGGGTCTTGAGGCAAATGGAAGGAATGGAATATTTCTTGGAAGATGAAGAGCATGAACCTCAGAAGTATCTCATTTGTACTGGAGGTAATGGTGTGAGAGAAAGGTAATACTCGAAACTTTGAGAGGCTCAATGAAGTGAGAAAGGTGGATACAGAGCTTCCAATATTTTCTGTGAATGTGTAAAATTTGCAATATAAGGACTAAGGCTGGGAAGAACACAAAGTGTGTAACGTACTTGCTTCGCATTTGGGTATGGTGTTATTGACTCACCTTCAGCAGGTCTTGCGCTTTGAGTTGTTGGGGTGATGGATTTGCGCTGCTTATTCTGCCTGTCCTCCATGAGCAGAGCATGGCTTTGTGAGACATCTGTGTAGGGCAAGGAGGGCAGCTGAAAGCTGTTGAACAGAATGGATCCAACAGGCTTGTGCACAAATTAAACTTGCAAGTGTAATGCTGCTGGTGCGCTGCTGAAATGATGAGCAACCAGAGCTGAGGAAGAAAGAGAAAAGTCATTGGAGAGATTAATGAATACTTGAGTGGATAGGAAATTCGCTAACGATATTTCTATGCATTGTTTGCAAGAAAAATAATGTACAGAAATATCATTACATATTTCAAAAGGACTTGTAGATGTTTCAAAATTCATCTAGGCTTCTATGTTTAGTAAACTTGATTTTTAAATGTTTTTTCTATCACCGAGAGAATCTGTCATTAAAGCAAACTGTCATTAAAACAACAACAACCCCCCCTCTCCCAAGTGTAAGGGTCTCCCATAGAAGCCTCAGGTGAGCGCAAGACGAAGAGGAGGGCAGACGGCAGGCCCTATGCTCGGTGGCAGCTGGACAGCTTGGCCAGAATTGGCCAGGGATCCATGACCCTTTGGTTCTCGTGAGAGAGCATAAAGTTCTGTCAGCTCATCCATTCGGATAATTAGCAAAAGATATTATTTCCCTGCTCCATCTGCTTGCATTTTTGCTAATAATTGGAAGACTGAATAATGTTCCTGAGTCCTTCAGCTCTCTGTCGCCACAACAGAGCACATCTCTGGGGAAAGGCCAGGGCCTGAAAAGACTCAGGCTCCTTAGTCATCCTGAGGACTCACTGCCTGAGGGGCGGCCGCAAGACCCTGAGATCAACCACAATCCAGAGGCATGTCAGGGCTCGCTGGTCACAGAATTTAATGACTCCAGGGTGGCAGAGACCAGTCCACTCTGAAATCCACAGTTGACACCCTTAACCACAGACAGCTGTCTTGCAAATGCAGGGCTTAGTAACGATGAAGGATATAAAAAAGAAAAATATAAAACCATTTACTCAACCAGAAATCAACTTTTAAGAAATGGCTTTATAATGGTGGGTTGGAAGTGTACTATATTTTTAAAAATCCTACAGCAGCCTTGTTACGGATATTAGATTATGGATTGTTCCAGACAGGGTCCTTGCATCCTCCTCCCCTCTGTATGATAAGTCATGCAGTACAATTCACAACGGCACACTCAGTTAAGACCAGTTGGCTGGCTGACTGAAAGCGCCTCAAACCAGTGAAGAATGGACTGAATAGAAGCAGAAAGAACATATTTTGCATTTTGAAATGAGTGTTAAATTATCTTCTCAACTCTAAAGCCCTTCTCACGATTTTTTCATTTGAGCCTGTGAGCTGAATCTCAGTAGAAGAAAATGCTTAATGCTGAGCCTTTGTTCACACAGTGTGTTTTACTGAGTATCAACCATGTACCAGTGTCCGTGTTGGGCACTGGAGATGCCTGATTGGCTCCATTGCTGCAAGACAACCACCATATTTGAGAGGTCAATTGCTCTAATGTGTTACCAACATAGATACACTCAAAAATAAGTTGGTAGTAATTAACATTTGCTGTTAACTTCTGTGACATTTAGAGGATTTTATTATTAATAAATTATGAGCGAAAGTGGTTATTAAAAAAGCTAAATTCATTCTACTGATGATACATGTTTTTACTGAAAGTTCATTCTACTGAAGATACTTTTTTTTTCTTCAAAGGACTTATAAGTGATAGAACTGGGACTAGAACTTAGGTTTTTAGACATATTGTCTAATTTTTTTTCTACTATTCTTTCTACTGTCTGTGACATAAGAATGATACTACTATTTACTTCAAAAAAAAGAGGAATTTCAATTTTTAATAAAAGATTCTTTTGATGTTTTCATGTTGCAATTAAGAAGTAATCGGATATAGAATAGAAAGATTTTTATATTGCAAAGCAAAGTTGCTCTGTGCTGATAAAAGACAAAATGAAATCAAACATGATAAATGTATTTCAAAGGTCAATTTAAATAATATAGTTAATAATATTTAATAAATTTAACCTACTAGTAGGAAAAACATCATTTGCAGATTTGTGTTTTATTTGAGTTTCAACTTCTCTAAAAAAATGCCACAGACTAAGTGAATTTTCATTATAGGATAAAATTAATCAGATAGAAAAAGTTAGTTGCTATATAATTTACAAAATATAATCTGTTGATCAAGTTATCTGAATATTTTCCTGAACATCTCTTTTTTATAGAGCTCCTGACAATGAAGTTGATGCATTATTGAGATAAACTGTATGTCATTTTAAAATGAATTATGTTTTTCTGTTGGTCTGAGTGCTAAATTGATGTTACAGCTTCATGCTACATTTCTGCCCATTAGGCAATAAAGTTGGATTTGATTTTAAAACTTGGTATTTTCACAAGATCAATGTTTCCAACACTTCATTTTATAGATGCATATAATGAACCTTAAAATATTCATATATATATATATATATATAAAACATAATATATATAAAATAAAATATTAAATTAAAATATTTTTAAAAATATCCATTTCATGTTTTTCCATCCTGGCTCTCTGGAGATTTCCAACCTGTTTAGTTCAGGTAAACATCTGCCAGGATTCAATGCTAGATTTTTCATGTGAAAAACTTATACCTGTTAAATCTAACACTTATACCTCCAAATTATTGCCACACTAGCACCTACAAGAGAACTTGATTATGTTTAATAGTAAGTCTGTAACCATGTTGTAATTGTATTAGCTACATATTAACGCCATTTCATTTTATGAATTACATTATTTTTCCAGATTCTATTTTGTTGTGAACATTTTGTGCTGAGTGAAAACATTTATTATACGGGTTGATGTTTGATTTATGTGGTTAAAACTTCATACTACATAAGCTCATAATGATGTAGGGTGTTGGGTGAAAGTATCTAGTACCAAAGCAGGAACGAAATTTGGAAGGATGAGAAAGAGCCCTTAGAAGAATGAGTTACAGCAACAGAAGCTACGCATTCACACCAGGCCTCAGATACAGGTGCAGAGAAAGGAGTTTTACGCAAAGGTATAGAGGTTGTGCTAATACACGTTGATACCTGTAGGTAACTCACTGTCTGCATAGAATTGGACAGTTAAAGGA
Source organism: Tapirus indicus (assembly GCA_031878705.1). NCBI lineage: Eukaryota > Metazoa > Chordata > Mammalia > Perissodactyla > Tapiridae > Tapirus > Tapirus indicus. The sequence goes on along the minus strand of CM062917.1, from coordinate 161,456,890 downwards.
TCACTGAAGAACGAAGCTGTGTAAGGACACATTATGGACATAGCTGGCAGTGTAGGGGCAGAGTAGAGAAGCCTTAGTTAGTCATCGGATATGGGATTATTGAATAGACAAGTATATCAAGCATTCTTGAAGCTCTGGTAGCAGACATAAGAAACCTTTTAAAAATCTCTTGCAATTCTCCCACTCTCATTTCACTACGTGGATGTTGGGATGATGATTACTATCTGGGGAGGCAGTCCTGATGTGCCAGATGGTGAAATGAAACTCCATGGCCATGACCAGCATTACGCAAAAGCAGATTGGCAGCTTTCCTGGGATCTGATAGGTGTCCGAAAGGCCTGGAAATCCTAATAGCTGCTCTTTGGTCTGCCATCATGCTTCAATTCTCAGCATTAGAGATTTAATTCTTTGGGCCTTGAAAGAGTACCCTGATAAAGAGGCAATATAGTGGAAAGAGGGGCAGAAAAGGAAAAGAGAAAAGTGCATTAGTCCTCCTCAAGGATAGCAGAGTAAACCTTTCTCTCTAGATCCAAGAGAGCACCCCCCACCCCTACCCCACATGGATGATGGATAGAAACCCGATGAATGGTCCAGCATGGACAATGCATTTTAAGTAACCCTAGGGATAAGTAATGGCAAGAGGGGAAGGAAGAAGGGCTAGCAATGCAAACTTTTACAAGAGCTGGTCCTCCTTACAGGGCTTGATTAGTTTGATCTCTCCAGAGAGAGTTTGTATTAATTTGCTTAGGAGAGTTTTCTTTTCATTTCTTCTCAACTATCCAGATTGTAAAATACATTTAGAAACTTCTTGACCACAGCGTCAAGCAACCCATACAAGGCACACTTTCGTTTTATCTTGTGAAGTGTAATGGGTGATTTCCATGCATTGTAAAACAGGTTAACAAAAAAGAGGAAAATTACGGTGAATATCCACTAGGTGGCGAGTGTGCTATACAGTGTCCAGCTCACCTAGTTCAGGTGGAGCTGTTCCATCCTGTACGTCAAGGGATCAGATCAGATTGTGTTGTGGCCAAACAGACGTCTGAAGGAGATTTTTAGATGCCAGATAAAAGTTTCCAATTAGAGAGTAACTCATTTTGCGAATTAAATGTCTTCCCCAAGCACTAAGCGGCTTGAAGGGGCTACTTACTAGATCATTTGTGTTTTAATAACACTGGTCTATGAAACGTTTTCATCTGAATTCTCTGTTCCAGTTACTCTCCTAATACCATGAAATCTGGAATTAAGAGCTCCTTTCTGGGCCTCTGTTTCTTTCCTATAATTTTCCTATGTATTAAGCTCTGTTGATCAACCAAATACGGGCCGGCCCAGTGGCTGAGCGGTTAGGTTTGCGCGTTTCCCTTCCACAGCCAGGGGTTTGCCGGTTTGGATTCTTGATGGGGACCTGCTCACCGTTCATCAAGCCGTGCTGGGGCGGCGTCCCACACAGAAGAACTAGAAGGACCTACAACTAGGATATACAACTATGTACTGAGGCTTTGGGGAGAAAAAAGAAAAAGAGGAAGATTGGCAACAGGTGTTAGCTCAGGGCCAATCTTTCTAAAAAAAAGTCAACCAAATAAGCCCGAGAGCCTCTCTCTTTGGCACTTTGCCAGTCTGTGCTCTCTCTTTGTAGTCTCTTGTGTGAAGTACCACATTTGAAGCATCACACACGGACAGTCAATAATTGCAAGGTTGGAAGATAGGATCAGCTGGTATGGGCCAGCGCATAGTCATAGTTACTCCCTTAGAAAACCTCTCAGTTAGGAGCCCTTTCTTTTGTGGGGGAGGAGTAGTTTGCATTAATTTGATGAACAAGTTAGGCAAATTTTAATAGTAATCTTTAAACTTTCTAATGTGCACTTTCTTCCACTTTGACTTACTTAACAAGAAGTGCTTTCTTCCCGTCTTACAGTGAAACCTAATCATTAATCATATATCCTTTATTTTTCACCTCTTTGATTTATTACTGTTTAATTGTGCAAAGATTATAAAAATAAGATAATCCTTATCTATTGGAACTGAAATCTTTTTTTAAAAGTTGTCAATTATAGTATTAATCTTGGATCAAATTGTTTACATCTCTCTAAAGTTCAAGATATTGCATATTATGATTTCTGATTGACTTTAATTTGTGCAAAGCATTACAAAAAAGTCAAAACAGAAAGATGATTTGGAAAATCAAGATATGAAAATATCCATAATTGTATGTAAATCAATTATTAAATTAAAATTATGTCCACACAAATTTCATGACAATGAATAGACATAAAAGAGAATTTTCAGTCTTAAGTCTCCCTAAAAATGCCAATTCTTCCTTGTGGTAAGTGAGGAATTTACTTGCCTCTGATTTACTAGCCTTTCCTCCTCTGACAACAGCTTCACAAAATTCTGTCAATTGTAAAGTAATGTGATAATCCGTATTAATTTATTAATAACTCATCGACTTTTAGTTTTTTCCTCAGGAAAATTTACTTAGGAACGAAGAATAGCTTAGCCCAAGGAAGGAACATTCAGTGATAGTGTCTCAGGCAATAATCCAAGTATTCTTTCACATCCCAGCATTATCAGCGTTGGCATGTCAGCCAGCCGGGTGCATGCTCCTCTGCATATTCTCCACAATGGACGGCTTAGACCAGTGCGGTGAAGAGAAAGTCGGCCAGTTAGAAGCCTAGCTTCACCACTCATTAGCTGGGTGGTTTTGCACAAGATTTTTTTTTTTTTTTTTGTGAGGAAGACCAGCCCTGAGCTAACATCTGTTGCTAATCCTCCTCTTTTTGCTGAGGAAGACTGGCCCTGGGCTAATATCCATGCCCATCTTCCTCTATTTTATATAGGACACCGCCACAGCGTGGCTGACAAGCAGTGCGTCGGCGGGCGCCCGGGATCCGAACCGGCGAACCCCGGGCTGCCAAGCGCGGACTAAACCGCTGCGCCACCGGGCCGGCCCCTTGCACAAGTTTTTTAATCTCTCCGAACATTTGCTTCCCAGTCTGTTAAAAAACGGGTGGGGTGGTGATAAAAATACCTAGTATATAAGCTTGATGGGAGTTTAAATGAGATAATACATGCATTTAATACATTGCTCGGTACAGAGTAAGTTCTGAAACAATACTTGCATTATTAGTTTTTGCTATTATGATGGAAGATGGATCAGATAAATTACTAAGAGGTAGGTCTATAACTATTATAATTTAAGTTTACCAAATTTTTAAAGGAAAATTAAAAGATTTTTAAAACTGTATTTTTTAAATCATTCTTGCTGCAATGTACATCATTTCTGTGATTTTTTTATTCCAAAGGAGCAGAAAAGCTTCTCATAAAGTTGTCTTACTGAACTTCATATTTTTTGTTGAATTTTTGTATTGAAAAATTTGTGATTGTTACAAAGAAACATTATCTGGTATACATGTTCAGAATTAAAAATAAAATCTTTGATTTGTATATCTGGTACATTGGCTTCTGTATCTACTCTACATCTACTTAAACATTTGCTTATCTCTCTGTTTATCTCTAGTGACATGAATATCGTATGTTATGTGATCTCCGTGACAAATTATATGCATCACCGTAATTTAGATGTATATCCATCTCACCGTAGTAAACGTAAACCAAATGAAATGCTAATATCTATTATAAAAAACTTTACCATTTATGGAAATGCCCCCAAATACACACGAGTCAGTACAATGTGAATTTACAAGGTATGATTCTTGCAGAGTGGTGTTTGGCCCATATGCAGAGATGAAGCAAGAGCCAGTGTGCTTGGAGAGAAGAGTGATGGAGGGACAACGGGCCAAGAAAGAAAAGCTTCTATTCCTGATAGGTTTTGCAATCTTATTTCCAGGCTTCTGAAGCTGGCTATATTTCCCTTTTCCTTAGGTTCTACGGATACTCAATATACCCCAATAGCATATTTCTCTAGTTTTGCTTCAGCTACCTTAACTGGGTTTCTTGCATATGTATATAAGCAAGTAATATTTCCTAGGAATGCATTTTGGCATTAGAAGCTCATAGCATCCCCAAAATAAACCAGTATAAAAGCATATTTCACTAAGCACATGATATGTCAAACCTCTTTAAAAATTGTGCTACAATATTACTGCAGTAGTGAAAATAAATTTTCTTAGCCATCAAAATTACGTAGATACACTTCCTCCTTTTGTCCCATGTAGTTATGCATATTAAAAAAAAGTACAGTACAAATCGTTGCTGAAAGAATCATTTAAAGAAAAAAAGTCAAACTAACCTAAGATACCAGTTGTTTCAGATCTTTCTGTGAAATTAGATACTTTTAAAAATAAGCATATATTAGCTTTTATTAAATCCATATCAGAATAAATAAAGATTTATGAAGGGCTGATGCTTAATGCAACTTCTTAAATGAAAGATGACTTTACTGATCACACTGGATATTGAGACTCATATTCAAAAAATTGTTATAGAAAAGGGACAAAATCAGAATTGGCATTAAATCATTTTTTTACATGACTCCTGAGTAAAAGAGATGAATTCATTTTTATCTGGTGGGTGTAGTCAATAGTTTTGGAATCAAAAAGTGGAGGAATCATTAAAAACAAAAAAGAGAACACAAGCATCAAAAAATTTTTTGTAGATAGGAACAATTTGTAGACTGTGAGGAGATAATGTACCTAGAACTCAGTAATAGTATGATTTTTTTTTTTTTTGGCAGATTCTTATGTTTTCTCAAACTAGGTTTGGAAATTTTGAAAGTTGACTTTATTTTTTAAGAATTTTTGAAGTGAACGTTTCAGCATTTATTTGTCAAATTGCTCACAGAGACAAATTTCTCCTACGGTTGAACTGTGACTTTGGGAAAATATGCTGCCACACAAGTAAATCTGAACAAATAAGAAAAGGTATTAGTGTGAAATGGTGAAAAGGGTGGCTTAAGCCATACGAAATTGCCATTTTTTGTAGGTAAAAACGGCAAGGTCATACGGTTCAACACAACAATCTTTGTATTTTGTAATGTCATGTATGAATATGGATAAGATCCAGAAGTCAATTTAAAAAAAATAAAAATATGTATGTTTGAGAAGTAAAAGCATCAGTGCTTTAGAAAACTTCTTTAAAGATTTATTTTAATTTATAGACGTCTCATGTATATCTTTGAAAAGTACATATTTTAGTTGAAATTATTGATAATTTTCTGTTGTTTCTCAATTGTTATTCTAAATGGCTTCTTCCCGTTATTTGATAATCTGATATTATGAAACCTACTCAAAGTCTCCCAGTCAGAATAGATAGCATCTTTGACATATGTATAGTAGATTGTGTGCTTGTATAACATTATTCCTATGGAATCTAGATTATTTTTTAAAGAACAAATTTAAAATTGCAGGTTGGTGATTCAGATATGTTGTTAATCTATATTTATTTAAACTAGTTCCAATTTTTTTTAAGTTCTGGCAAACAAACTACTTAGAAGCTTATAACCTTTCAGCACTTTATTATTACAGAGAAGCTACTTCCGGCATAAATGATTTTTAGTGGTTGGCAGAAATGCATTATTAATTCAGTGGATCACACTTTTCAATATTAATTATCCATGGCATGGTTTTTCAGATCCAGTCTCATTAATCACAGGCCCTAGGCCAGTATGCTAACTTGAAGTCCATAGTAAATATTTGCTTCTTGGTAATACAGTAATAAAACTGTGAACTAGAATGTATTATGCCCAAGGACCATTGCCGTATTAGGTCATATTTTGGATAACCCTAACCAACTCGAAAAGTCTTTCTTTTCCCATAGAGCCTATAATACCGTTAAGTTTGGAACAAATAAATTAGATTATTAATATGAATCAAAGAATGATCTCCTGGGTTTCTTGCTTCTTTGCATGTTGTCTTTCTTGCTGATTTGTTTTATAGTCTAACAATATTATTCAGTTAATTCTCAATGAATCAACAATTTGAAATATGAAAATAGTGAACAATAGATGAGCCAGGATCTTAAGGAAGAATTATTCTCTTAATTACAAGGATATGTACAGGCAAAATTCCCTGACCTGTTCAGTTGACTGTCGTGTGTTATAAATAGCTGACACATTCCCTAGGAATTATTGAAGATCAGATGTGAGGAACTGGTTCTTGGGACATACGCTGAAAGGACAGCAGGTCATCATTCTTCATGAATACCTGTCCCATATAAATCTGAAAAACTGTCTCTCGCGAACCTTTTTTCATTACTTCCACATTGTACACGTTATTTATTTACCCTATAATCCAAATCCTCAGGCTTTTGTCCTGGGTGTGTTGCTGCCTCCCAGTTTGACAAACTAAACTGAGCTAGTGGGTAGGAGTAGGTTAATATACTATCACTCCATGATGATTTATTTTCAAATTAGCCATGCTCTATCTCAAAGAAGTGATTCTAGTGCAGAAGATTTTAAATTGGTAATTGGGGTATTTTTAGATGAGTGAGACTGTTTACGCCCATCAAAGCTTTTCTATCACATTGACCCTGCGCTGATCTTTTTGTTTCTTTGGTTGGTTTTGACTACACATTTAACTTCTTAAACTATCAAATCTTGTTTCCTTATAGATTTATATCACTCCTTTTACTTATGGTTTTATTTCTACATCTCTGAGTCCTATTTCTCTTATTCATATAAATGGTCATCGTTCTTTTCTTTTGCTTTGATTTATACCTTCTGGGGATTATCAGGACAAAGTCAGTGACTTCCTGTACTGCTTGCTCGTGCTAGATTTCCTAACCCCCTGAGAATGCCTTCTTGAAAATTTATATTCAGATAATGGCTTTGACACTGAGCTCTCTCTCCCTCTTTGATTTCTAAATCTTAATTTTCCCAACCAATGATAATTCAAAATGACCAAGTCACTTTGTCAAGTCTCTTTGTTCACACTTGGTTACATTTCCAATTCATTTCACTTCCTTCCTTTCTTTCTTTTTTTTGTTATGTGTTGGAATCAATTTTGGAGTTGGAACCAAATAACCTTTGTATATCTTGGCCTTTTGTGGCTTTGGAGAAGTTATTTAACCTTTGTGAGTTTCAGTTTCTTCACCTGTAAAAAACAGTATACAATCTCAGTCCCATAGGCTTGTGGTACCCAGTAAAGGCATGAAGACACACAATTCTGGTCACATAGTATTCCAGGAAAATTTTATTTCCTTCTCCTTCCTTACAAAGGCTACCGGCATTACTGACATTTGATAAATACATGCATTAAAAGACAGAATACTAGTTGTTATTCAAGTCCTTTCTCACCAAAACCCCAGCTTAGCAAAGATTCTAGTCTTAGTTTAACCACTATCCTTAATAATGATTTTAATTCTTTCTATTATAGATGATCCCTGCCATTAATCTATGTATGAACACAACAAATGCCCAACTAGTCTTTCTGCATTCCTTTTTTCTCCCCTCCACTTATTTCTCCATATGACAGCTAGAGATTATCTACATCTGTATATGATATAACTATATAAATATATTTATGGCTTAATAGATTTTTATTATGCATACACAGCATACATAAATATCTATCTATATATATCCTGCTGTGTATACACAATAAAAATCGATCAAGCCATAAATGTACTTATATACTTACAAAATTTCTGTCAGCAATTTCTCTAAATTAGTAAAATAAGAAAAGAAATAACTGGGAAAAAAGACCTCTTAAGAACAATTGATATCCTATAATCTCTAACTCTTTCTTAAAATCAATAAGAAAAAGATGAACAATGCAATAGCTGAATGGATAAAGAACATGAATAAGCAGTTCACAGCCAAAGACATGTAACAGCTGTGGGGGATCAGGATTGGCCACCTCAAGGTGTGTCTCTTTAGCTTGCTCTGAAGGAGGCTTTGACCTTCACCACGCCCAAATGTCTAAAGGAATTTGAGATGGGAGGCCTGTCCCTGGGATAGGCCATCACCTTGGATGACTCCAGGTGTCAATAGACTGGAAGGGTCTTTGCTGGGCTCATTCTTATCAAAGTTCTGTTTACCATACATTTACATTTGTAAGGGAAATCTCCATTTATAAAGGCAACTCCTTCTCTGTACTGGGAGGAGAGACAGATGACCTCATCTCTAGAAACTTGTCAATGTGGAAGGTGAGGCTTTAAATCTGCATAATAACCTTACTGTGCTTTTCTGGTAATCTCCCATAACTGATACCCCCAACCCCAGTATCACCCTTTGTCTATTTAGGAGGAGAACCTCTGCCATTTTGTCAAGAGATACTCAGTTTCCCCCGGTCTCTCCCATGTATACACGTTATAAAGCTTTGTTTGATTTTCTCCTGCTATTCAGCCTCATGTCAACTTAATTTGTAGCCCAGCCAGAAAAAAGCCAGAGTGGGTAGAGTATACTCTTTTTCCCCTTCACAGCCAATGAAGGTATCCCATAATGCTGCTTCTATCCATAATTTAATAAAATTTAAATTAAAAATAAAATGATTTTTTATTTTACATATGAATTTAGCAAAGATGAAATGTTAACAATACCTGGTATGTTGAGGGCATGGAGTATACCGGCATAGACCATAAAGTCTTCATTCTTTGCCTTGGTCTATAAGCCCCTCTGACCTGGACTCTTCCTTTCCCTTCAGCTTGTTTCCAGCCTCCTTGCCCATGCTCCAGCCACAGTGACCTCTGTTGTGCTTATCTAATAAGATAAATTATCATCAGTCTTCACACAGGTTTTTTTTCTCCTGCCAAAAACGTATTTCCTCCTTCAACTCAACTTGTTAACACATCCATCCTTTATGTTCCATTAATTTTAAATATTTCACTTGGAAGAGTCCACTGTCTTCCACAGACTCTGTTAGATGGTCTTCCCATGGTACCGCTCACCTCTCACTTACATGCTGTATTGTCATTGCTTGTTTGATTGTAACCACTCCTGCTAGAGCATAGGCTTTCTTGCTCAATTTTGTATCCCCACCATCTAAAAATGCCTGGAATATAGTGGGTACTCAATAAATGGACAGTTTGTTGTGTCAATATTTGAATATTTTCACAAATTATATTTGATTATTCATAGACCAATAGACTTGTCACAAATACCCCAGTTGTGATTGTCTGAGTATCAGATCATTCAGCACATTGACCCCATCCATAGGCCTTTTTTTCCCTGTAATTGCAATACTCTTTCCTAAAATAATAATATAAATATTTAATCACTATATTTTATTGATAAAATAAAGACACAGGCAAGATTGAAACATATGGCTTTGTAAAGACGCGTGTAGTCATCAACCGCTGGTTTTCAAAGTAACATTTATAAATTTAGGAGCCAGTTTAGTTGTGGTTTTCAAAGCCTGTGAGTTGGGTCTGCTGTGAGCCTTGAGAACAGGATGACTCTGTATTAAATAAGGTTTTAATGGTTACAAGTGATAGACAGAAGGAGACAGCAGGGGAAGGATGGCGGGGAGAGAGAGAGGCAATTAAGATATCTGGAGTCTGTTATGAATGAGGAGGTTAGAGTCAGGTGCTCTTATCCAATAACGTAGAACTACTCAAATTACAAAATTGCTAGGATTCAAATTCCTTAACACTAACAAGAAGACCCAGTGCTTTTTAATCATTAGAATTGTCCCACAAAACAAGAAATTTCCTTTGGACTTGGTGATTTTTCTGATATGAAAGTATCAAGTAGAAGCTGAGTGACATTTATTTGGGTTATTACAGAAAGGATTCTTGCCGTAGATGAGAGGTTGGACTCTAGTCCCTCAAATCTCTCAAATTCTGAGATTAATGAGTCCAGGGATATGTGAAGACAATGTAATCAGTTTGCTGTGATCATAAATGTTATACAAGTAGAATTCCATCTCAGGCTCATGAAAGTTTTAGCTTCTTTGTAATGAAGAGCTAGTTGATAGGACTAACTACACTCTGCGCAGAAAATGAAAAGTGACCTGAGGATAAGCTATTACGGACCAAAGTCGCCAAGATTTCTTATAAAAACACAAATTGGAGTACATTATAACTCAATATCTGTGTTTACAACAGAAATGTTCTAAACTAGTATGAATCCATTTTACAAGAGTAATCTTAATTTTAAGTAGTGTGTTTATCTATCTGTACCTCAATCTTATTTTAAAATTTAACGGCAAAGATACATATTTTCAAAATCTTTCATAATTAGAAGTTAAACCTCTACAAAATAATCGCCATAATAAACACTTAAAAGTACCAATGTGAAGGGGAGAAAGAGCATTCTGTACCCACTCTGGGTCCTTTCTGGCTAGGCTACAAATTAAATTGACATGAGGCTGAATAGCAAGAGAAAATCAAACAAAGCTTTATAACATGTATACATGGGAAAGACTTAAGGAAACTGAGTATCCCTCCACAAAATGGGGGAGGTTCTCCTCTTAAATAGACAAACAAGGATATTGGGGGCGGGTCAGCTATGGGAGATTATCAGAAAGGCATAGTAAGGTTATTATGCAGATTTAAGGCCTCACCTTCCACACTGACAAGTTTCTAGAGATGAGGTCATCCACCCCTCTTCCCAGTACAGAGAAGGAGATACCTTTACAAATGGAGATTTCCCTTACAAATGTAAATGTCTGGTAAACAGAACTTTGATAAGAATAGGCATAGCAAAAACCCTCCCAGTCTATTGAGACCCAGAGTTATCCAAGGTGATGGCTCATCCCAGGGACAGGCTTTTCATCCCAAATCTCTTCAGACATTTGCGTGTGTGTGTGTGTGTGTGTGTGTGTGCGCGCGCGCGCGCGCGCGCATGTGTGAAGTTCAAAGCCTCCTACAGAACAAGGTAAAGAGACACATCTTGAGGTGGCCAATTCAGATCCTCCACAAGTGTAATTAAAATTATTGTGGAATATACATAAAATATTTCATTTCATTTATTATTGTTATCATGCAAAGTTTCTGGGTGGATTTTTTACTAAATTTAAAGGGGCCATTTAAGATAGTCTCTTATGAAATACAGGCTATGTGACATGTGCCAAATTCACTTTTGGGGACCCTGGAGTCATCCTCTGCAGCAGTTAAAGGGGAGACACAGAAAATTGTCCATTTACCCGTCCATCAGTAGAGTCATTCCGTGGATTAAAGTACTGTACAAAATAACAGTCATTTTAAATCTTAGCTCCAAATGATAAACCACAAAGGCAGATGCTCTGAACTGTGAACAGTGTTTAGCCATTGAGGGGTTTTTCAAATGACAACATTTATGCATCATGCACAGCTGGAAAGTGGTAGGGGGAGGAAGAATAGCTATATGGGGATTTTAAAATTTAAAATTAGTTAATAATTCTAAATAATGATGAGGAGCCAGTTGGCAGTGAGTAAACTGAATTCACTTTTCTATAAACCATTTAAGGCCAAGGATCACGTGACCGTGGCTAGACTTTCACAAAATCTCTGCCACTTATATGCTTGTTTACTCTAGGATATTTGGAAGTACATCTGTTTTACACTGCTAGAATGCCTTTTGTTCTTATAGAAAGGTTAGTTATTTAATCATCAAGGCGAACTGATCCGACAGTTTCTGAAAGTTATACCTTCAAGTGATTAAACTCATGCATTAGGAGAATATGACTTATATGAAGATATCATTTCTAAAAATCATTTTGAGTGCCAGAATTATAGATTGATAGCAAGTGGGTTATTTCTGGAAGTCACTGGAAGGCTTTGTATGTGCATATCCAACAATTAATTTTAAGATAATAACTCACTTGCCCATCAAGTGAGTTAGTCCAATTTAAGAGGCTCACACTTTTAGACAGAGGTTATTACTGCTAAGGGGGAGAGACCTGATATCTTAAAGTATATAGAGGAAAAGTCAGCCTAATGAATTACCTTTAAATACATTGAATATTTCCTGGGTGCTTCACTTGTATATACCTAGCTGATATTGGGAAAGTGGGACTGCCATGATGTTTCCCCTGCCATTTCCCCTCTTGCCATATTCTCTCTCCTTTCCAAGTGCATTTTGATTTCTATGATAGCACAGTCGGTTAAATCATCAAAGCAGGTTCACAGAAATCAAACTATTACCCAGCACCAATCTTCACTAATGATTCAGATGATACCAGCAAACATCAAGTACAGGTGAAACAATTTTTTTTCCAGGAAGAGACTGAAACCACAGACAACATCTGAAAGTATCCCCTTCTCTCTTATGACATCTTTGTTCACAAAGAGATTCACTTTAATTCTGGGTAAAAAAAACCTCTTTTGTTAATTTTGTTAATTACATAACTTCCTAACCCTAATTCTCCTGGCAGCATAATTCAACAATGCCAGGTTAATTTACAATATTGCAATCTAGGCTATCTAGGGATAACCATTTAATAGATAGAGACTTCTCTTTTCTATATAAACACCTTATCATGTAAACAGGGGAAGTTGAGTCAAGGTCAATAGCATATTTACAAAGGAGATCTGGTTGAGGTGGCTCATTCCCCTGAACTTTCCCAGTAGGACAAGAATGAGTCACAGGCCATTTGCTTTCTGAGTTTCCATGCAGTTAACTTCCTTATGTTGATGTATTCATTTTCCTATGAATTCTCATAGGTACAGCAGCACTACATCCTTTTTTGGAAATGCTGTTCTTATAGGAGTTGATAAGAACTCTATAAAAATTGTTGGAAATTTATCACACTGTAAAATCTTTAAAAAGAGATAGAGTGGAAGGAACACGACATTGAGTTCCCGCTGAGAGTGACTTTGACTTTAAATTTCAGAGTCTACTTGCAGGTGCAGGGGATCAGAATGGGCCACCTCAAGATGTGTCTCTTTACCTTGCTCTGAAGGAGGCTTTGACCTTCACCCCCCCAACTGTCTAAGGGGATTTGGGATGGAAGGCCTGTCCCTGGGATGGGCCTTCACCTTGGATGACTCTGGGTATCCATAGACTGGGAGGGTCTTTGCTACACCCATTCCTATCAAAGTTCTGTTTACCAAACATTTACATTTGTAAGGGGCATCTCCATTTGTAAAGGTATGTCTTTCTCTTTACTGGGAAGAGGGGTAGATGACCTCATCTCTAGAAACTTGTCAATGGGGAAGGCGAGGCCTTAAATCTGCATAATGACCTTACTGTGCTTTTCTTGTAATCCCTCATGGCTGACATTCCCACCCACCCCCAATCCTCCTTTGTCTGTATAAGAGCAGAATCTCTGCCATTTTGTTGAGAGAAACTCCCTGGTCTCTCCCATGTATACATGTTTTATAAAGCTCTGTTTGATTTTCTCCTGCTCTTCAGCCTCATGTCAATTTAATTTGTAGCCTAGCCAGAAAGGACCCAGAGTGGGTAGAGAATGCTCTTTCTCCCCATCACAGGCATGTTATTTAAACTTTCTGAGAAGCGGTTTCTTCATGTGATAAAAAATCAAAACTGTAATACAGTTTTTAGGGTTCTTGGGTGGATTATGAGGCATAAGGTATACCAAAAGTACTAGCAAAGTGCTCAACATAGAGCAGATGCTCAATAAACACTTATTTCCTTTGCCTTTTTGTAAAGTTAATCAGATCTCAGATTTTTCCTCCCTGATCAACAATGTTGCACATTTTCCTTGTTCTTACCTCAACCATTTGAATACTTCTCTCCTATCTCCTTTGCTAATGTCTTCCTACTTCTCCATTATCCTAAATCTGGACATACATTTTTCAAATTATTTTCTTAATCCTTTTCTTTTCTCATTCTACACTCCTACTTTTAGACTTCTGAAAGTATGGTATTTATTTTATTTTGAAACCACACTTATAATTTAAAATATGACTTTTATTTAAATAAGGCTAAAACCACATCTAGTTCAAAAACACACTGTTTAAATAAAAAATAATAATAATATGTGCATCAGACATTTCTGACCATACTCTCAACTCCATCTTGATTATGAGAGATTTATATTTCCAATTTTATTCATTACTTTATTGTTTGAAAAGTTTATGCATTTTTTAAAAACCAGGTACAAATGCTTCTCATGGAATTTCACTTTCTCATCCATTCTTTTGTTCAAAAATATTTATTGAGTATATAGTGTATGTTTGGCTCTGTGCTGAGTGTTATGTGTGGTGGTAAACTAAATAATCATGTTTCCTGTACTCAAGGAGCATTTAGATTAAAGTGATAGAAAGACATTAGTCAAATATAACTGCAATTGTAATAGATAATACAAAGGAAAGAATGGAATGTTATAGTTCATATAGCAAAAGATCATGACCTAGTCACTCGTCACACTGAGGAAGTGAACTTTAAGTTGAGATCTGAAAGATGAGAACAAGTTAAGTAGATATGGTGGATTAATGAGAGGAGAGGGACCAAGAAAACACTGCTAGCTTTCTAGGTGGCATTTCTGTATTTTACCACCCACCCTGACCACTGCTAGTCAAGCCTTCATCCTCTCTAGTCTGGAATATAAGAATCAGCTTGTTGTCAGAAAGAAGGAACAAGATGAAAGATTCACAGGCTGCCAAGAAACCCAGAATGCATGGATTTATTAATACCACCCTTACTGTCCAGGTAATACTTATAGATAGCCATTACAGTCAGGACACCAATGATATGCTCTACTTGGCTCTGCTTTTGTGTATCTGACAAGAGATTCTCGCATATTGAGGTCTATGGGGTAACTATTCGGGTTTGAAACTGATTCAGCATGAACTAAAAAGCCTGACTTATGTCCTATCAAATATACATCGCACATCTGCTTAACCATTAAAGTGAAGAATACACCCTCTTAAGAGAAGAATGCAGACTTCCCCTCCTACAGCCTTTTGGTAACACCCCATTGGTAAGGCCCACATCAGTCCCTTTCTGGACATCAGGGTCACGTTGACCTGCTAATTTGCAACTGAATACCTCTTTGAGATTTTGATGAAAATGTATCCTGGGTGTGTTCAATGTACATTCTAAAAAGCTATAAGACTGTACTGAAAATCACGCTTCTCTGGAATGCTTTCTAAGGCCTTCCTGGGTTATAATCCTCACTTTGGCTCAGGTAAACTCACCTTATTTCTCTTATCTATAGAATGGTCATTGGTTATTTTGCTTCAACATTTCTAACATCTTCAGCTTACTTCCAGATTTTTCCCTCTTTGCTCCATCCTCCCCACTGTTTTCCTAGAATGGATTAAAATCCATTGAATTCAATGGTTGCTAGTTTGGCAGCACCTACTTGTTACAATATACCATTTGGGACTAGAGGTCTAACATCTCCATGATTATTTTATTTTTTGGGAGAAGAAATGTTCTATCATATTCCTTGTTTATATACCAGGTTCACAACTTAAAAAATAAATATTCGTAATCTTTTATTTTTTATTAATCATTAACATTTTCTTGTGAAAAAGTGATCTTATCCATTATCTTTGGCTGAGTAGTTTCCATAATTTAACTCACACATATAGTATTTATAATCAGTTAGGATCCTTCTTTTATCTTCTAACTCCTTGATCCTCTAAAAACTTCTGTAAGATCTTGCAGACAAAATGCAACATTTAACCCTCAGATGGTCTGCTGGTCTGCAGATTTGGCCATGTTGACAAAAGCTTGTGCCTTTGCTCATGGCATTGCCTTTGCCCAGAATTCCCTCCACCCTTATTTCTATTCATCTAAGTCGATGATTCTCAACTGAGTTCTATTGATAGCAAGCTTTCAAATAATGATATTTTTTGTAGCACACTTTAAAGGATTTTAAAAAGATGAAAGTCATTAGCAAGGCAGCTATGATTACAATTCAATCACTGTTACAGTAGAGCGATGCCTCTGTCCACAGCCTCAGTAAACCCACACTTGCCCGGGGGGTATCATAATGCAAGGTAAGGAGAGCAGTTCACTGCCTTCATTGCTCACTCAGAGTCAGTCCTGAGAAAAAGACCTTGTATATTCCAGTTATACCAGAATATATCTTTTGGGAGGAATCCTAGGAATTAACTGCTATTTCCTTCCTGTGAAGACAAATATTTGTAATATTTGTGCACTTAACAAGTGCCCAACTTAATATTCCACTGTGACTTCTCCCTCTCACTGTCACTGATGCATATTTCCCTCTATCCTTTGTTACACAATTTGCCCCAGTCTGTTCAATTGTGTCTTTTGCTCTCCAGATACACTTGAAACCATATATCTCTTTAATTATTGCAAAGACGAAGTTTACATGTTGATCAAAACTTAGCAACAGGCCCCTAAGGATTGTCTCACAGCTTGATAACCACTGAACCAAGTCCACCCTGGCATCGAGGTTCACCTTAAGTCACAAAACATCCTGAAGCCTTATTTTCTCCTCTAAATTCCAGTAACTCTTACTTTAGATGCCATTCATTGCTCAAGCGGCCTATTCTAGTTTGTGTTGTCACTGTTACCTTCCTTCGAAACAGGATACATTTCTTGTATTATTAACACAGAGTCAGGATTCTGAGAAATATCAACTTAAGATATTTAAGCTCATTATTACTTTATATTCCCTTTTCCCTCACTCTATTAGAGTGTAAGGGATGTTGACACTTTCTTCTTTTGATTAATCCTTCATAGTTACAATTACAAGAGTATTTTAGAAAAGGAGTAAGAATAAGTGTATGATATTTAAAAGAATGAAAACAATAAATCCCTTTGATGTACACAAAGTGCAAGAAGGGATATTTTGTGAGCTCCACGTATTTTAATACTTTCTGAAATTTGATGTATTTTCCTCATATTTAAATATACTTTTTGAAGCCATATTAACTTCTATAAAAAAAGAAAAACCTATCCATTAACAATTTTTCTGACTATTTTATCATTGATTGAATCTTACACAATAACCAACAAATGTGTGTTTAAAATCTGTTGAATCCAAAAATGTATTGTGGGGACCAGAATGGGCCACATCAAGCACTGAGGGAGCCTTTGACCTTCCCCTCCCCCAGTTATTGTCTGAAGGGTTTTGGGATGAAAGGCCTGTCCCAGGGACAGGCCGGCACCATGGATAACTCTGGGTATCAATAGACTGAGAGAGTCTTTGCTACTCCCATTCTTATCAAAGTTCTGTTTACCAGATATTTACATTTGTAAGGGAAATCTTCATTTGTAAAGGTATCTCCTTCTCTCTACTGGGAAGTGGGTTGGATGACTTCTCTAGAAACTTGTCACTGTGGAAGGCGAGGCCTTAAATCTGCATAATAACCTTACTGTGCTTTTCTGGTAATCTCCCATAACTGACCCAAACCCCAATATCCTCGTTTGTCTATTTAAGAGGAGAACCTCCACCATTTTGTTGAGAGATACTCAGTTTCCCCGAGTGTCTCCCATGTATACATGTTATAAACCCTTGTTTGATTTTCTTCTGCTATTCGCTCTCATGTCAATTTAATTTGTAGCCCAGCCAGAAAGGAGCCAGAGTGGGTAGAGAATGCTCTTTCTCCCCTTCAGTATGCTATAGGCTATGGAAGTTATGAGAAACTATGTTGTAAAGATTATCCTTATCTCAAAGAAGCAACATAGTGTGGAGACAAAGGAGAGGAAGATAAAAAAGAATAAATGGCCAAGAAAACAAATCACAGAAGATATTCCAACCCATAAAACCAATTTTGTAAAAATAAATATCATACCATACAAGGACACAGAAAACATGGAACATTTTATGCAAGTATAAACTAATGAAAGTAACTTAAAAATATTATATTTTAAAAGAAGGAATCAGGGGCCAGCCCAGTGGCTTAGCGGTTAAGTTCACGTGCTCCACTTCGGTGGTTTGGGGTTCACTGGTTCGGAACCTGGGAGTGGACCGACGCACTGCTCATCAAGCCAGGCTGAGGCAGCATCCCACATAGATCAATTAGAAGGATGCATGAGTATGACATACAGCTATCTTCTGGGGCTTTGGGGAGAAAAAAGAAAAAAAAAAAGGAGGAATCATGGTAAGTTTTAATTTATCTGGAAAGTTTCAAGAAAAAGGAAGGTCCTGAAATGGTACATCAGAGAAGGCTGGGTTTAAGAGCAGGGAAGAGAAAAACACAAACTAATAGTAACGCAGGAAAGATGTATTCATGGAACACGACGAGAGTATTTCGGAGAACTGTACGGAAACACTAAGGTTAGAGAGACCATTTAGACGATAAAATGTGAAGTTAAAGAATTTGAATTTATTCTCTGTCATATTTGCCAAAGGAATTTTTTCTCTCCTGCTGTGGCCTGATTTCTTACCAGGAATTTCATATTCTTAGGGGTACATTTGAGGTGACTCATGACTTTAATAGTTTTAAAGGAAAACATCAAATCATATGTAATTCAACATGCAGATAAACCATTCATAGAAAATTAGGAATAGTCTCAATCTTTTTATCTCTGCATATTGCCTTGATTTTTATTTTGTATTGGCAAAGGACAGACTGAGGTAATGAGAAGCCTAAAAGAAATGAAACCCCTTTTCTCATCCATTATATATACTAGAATGCTACCAACTGACTTATGCCTCATATAACAACTTCTTCACCGTAACATTTCATAATAGGGCATGTTACCCCACGTTGTGAGATACTTAGATGAATGATGCATTATACAATATTGGAGGAAAAACACAAAATTTGTAAGCCATTCACCTGTTATTTGTTCAGACTTCCAATTTCATTCAAACCTATTAAGATTTCATTTCTTGTTTCTTTTTGCAAAAAACTACAACATACTAATAAAACGTATACTTTTAAAAACTTTATTTTAAAGATTGCAAGGATAGGTTTGTTTGGCGATATTACTAAATCAATTTAAAATGTTATATTAACATTTTAACCAAATGAAAAGTAAATGAAACTAATTTTAGGAATTTTAAATCTGAAGGGTTTTTTAAATAGCTGCACAAGAAAATATGCAGGAGACATAGCATTTATGCAAATTTATTTATGGTAACTCTAGTGGATTCAATAAATACTTAATAAGCTCTTAACGCATGTACCTAATTCTCCATATGTATGTTGTTGGTGTATTTAGAATGTCAGTTTTATAATAATTCCTGTTTATTTTTGCATATTTAATAATATAGGTTAATATTATTACTTATGTCTCCTGATAGTTAGAAAAAATATACCTGGCTCTGGTATTTCTACAATTTAAACTTGTTTAAAAGTTAGGACTTGAATGGTAAGACAATTGTTTTATGATAATAATGACAGCTATCATGATTATATAACAGTTACATGCCAGGCACTGTGCTGTACCTTCTGCAGAAATTCGCTCAGTTAATTTTTTAATTCTTAGGAAGGTATTTTAAGTCCTATTTCACAGATGTGAAGAAGAAAGATTAAGTAATTTGTCAAACTGTGGACACCTAAAAAGAATCAGAAACCAAATTTGTGATCAAATCTTACTTCCTTTTAGGCCCGCCTGTCCTCTTTCCTGTGCCACAACGCTTCCTAAGGCGTTTCTCTATCTGTCTGTGGCTTTTATTTTTACCACAAATGCTTTTAAACCAGAGTTTGTAATTCACAGTTACGCTCCTCCTGCTGTGTTTTCTCTGCCCCTTCGTTTCATTGACTATTTCTATCCCACTCACGTTGCTCATACTCAATCTTTTGTTACCTTCCTGGGTTGTGTCTTTTTTCTGCATTCATCCCATTTGTAACAGTGTGATGGTTTCAAGGGCATAGAACCTTTCTCTGTATTAGAAGGTATAAAGAGGATTCATTCTGCCTATTGAATTCATGGCTATTGTAGTGGGTGTTCTATTTTGTTTAACTTCCTGTCTCTTATTTACTCTATATCAGCAAGTATCACTCGAACCATAATAGCTTTGACAACTTTAAACAATGTGGTGGGAAAAGAGGACTCTCCCTGAAATACAAAATGACCACTTCTGCACACTGGTAAAGATTACTTATTCACCTCTGATGAGGCCATGTTTTTACAAGAGAAATAACGGCCGGAGGTCACCTCTCTTTCTCCCCTGTTTTTCTTTTACAAAGCTTTCTATTTTTCCCTTCAGAACATGCCTGTTGCCTATTGTGCATAAATGACAGAGTCAAAGAAACGGTATATTCCCGGTCTGTGACTCTCAGCATTGTAAAGTTTAACATGTTTCTGGAAACTATATATGGATTTTACATGCACAATGCTAAGCCTGGAGCTGTGAAAGATGGAGTTGGGAGTGGAGGACGGTAAAACCAAACACTTCCTTTGCCCTTGAGATCTTATCATCTAGTTTAGGAGAAAAGACATGAAACAACCAACAATGAATGAAAGCAAGACTACAATATTCATGATACTAGTAAATGTTTTAGAATTTAAAAGAATATTTTTTTATTCCTCCACATGTCCTAATATATATATACACATCCTAATATATATATCATATTATATATCTTTTTCCTTACTGTTATATATTATCTATTTATGTTACCTTACTAATACCTTGCCCTTTCCTTACTAGGATTAGGTAATCCTCAAAAGAAGTCCAAGTTTAAGTCCATGCACGAACCAAGAGCTGATGTCCCCAATTATGGTCTGGAGGAAAGAGTGGCATATTTTCCCATTTGTTCGAGTCCCTCATGTGCCTCTTAAAAGTGCTCTGTAGTTTTTCTCATATACATTTGAAACATTTCTTGCTCGGTTCATGTTGAAGTATTTTATTTCACTCTACTACCTCTACCCAACTGTGGAGGGCACACGGGGCCTGCTAGGGTTGTGACATTGGTGATTGGCCTCACTCACTCTTACTCTGCATCCTGGGGGCACCTTTGCAACTCCGGTGCCTTGGTGAAGATGACTGTATGTATTTTTTTTGTTTTTTTCTTCTAGTTTCTCAGGCTTTTTTATGAGGAAATTTGTAGAGGCTCAAAAATTTTGCAAACATCATGCTCTTGCCCTGACCAGAAATCTGTTCTTTGATCATTATTGGCACTTTCCTTTTTAGGGAGAGTTGCCTGTACTTTAAATAAAAGAAGGAAAATCAACATTTGCTTTACAGTAACTTCATGTAATTGATAAGAAGCAATTGGTTCACTCTCTTTATTGGTATTATTTAATTTGCACAAAATTATCGATTATTAATTTATTAATTAAAAATAAAGTACTCTCAGTGACAGAATTACAAAAGCAGATTTATCTGTAGTAAAAATATAGATAGGTCTGTTTATAAATGTCAAGGACTTAAATTCATCATATTGTCAGGTCCAGGAATTGTACTTCCAGGAGCATATTTTGAAAAAAAGCATTAGGAATGATGATGGTAATTTATGCATAAATTTATTTCTTATCACATAATTTATAATAGAAAAAAAATGAAAGTCCAAAACCAGAGAAATGCTTAAATGAATAATAATATACTATAGAATAATAACAAGTGTGTCTTTTTGGTTAGAGCTGAGATTCATAAAAGTCTGAGGGAGTTCTTGGGGAAAAAAATTGAACCATATTTACAATTAGTTTTGAGATATGTGGAGAAGTGCCAGCAGACTTGGCAGAGAAAAGACTGGTTAAAAAGCCCAGAGCGACAATGATGAGAATGTTGATAGAAGGAAAAAAATCATGATAAGGGAAGGATCTTGCTATTCCAAATCCAATAGTAGAATGGGGATTGTGAGTGAAATGGGGGTGATGATTCCAAATATAGCACAGGATCTCTTAATTTGTCTGATATAGACACCCTGGCTGCAAGCAGCTCTCTCGGGGAAACAATGCTGTGTCATTTCTGAGCCAGCCAGATGAATGGAAACAGCTCACCGTTGCTAATTTGAATATACACATTTTTTTAAAAAACCTGATTAAATAGTCATATGCTTACCTGTTATGTTTAAATTAAATTTAGTGACATACATATTTTAAAATATTATATTAAGCAGAGGGAAGTGGGATACTTCTGCAGGTCTAAAGGGTTCAGGGGAATATGAATTCAAAGTCCTAAGCACCTCCCTATATGTCCCTGTCCCTGACTTTGGGCCTTCTTCCCTAGGAGGGGTCTGAGTATTTAATCAAAGGAGACTTGCCAGGGAAAGAATTCAACCTTCTCACAATCAGATCATGTACTTTCAGTACAGTCTGCCCTGTGACTGCAGGATCTGAAAATCTCTTTAAATGTTACCCAAGAAGCTTTCTGGTTTTCATAATATGTCCTGAGCTGGTAATTGACTGGCCTGGGCCAGCCATTTACTTCCCTCAGTCTTTCAATTTCACTTGAGAACAAACAAGCTTCTAATTGTCATTGCCACTATTACTCTTTTTTTTTTTTTTTGTGTGTGTGTGTGTGTGTGTGTGTGTGTGTGAGGAAGACCAGCCCTGAGCTAACATCCGTTGCCAATCCTCCTCTTTTTGCTGAGGAAGACTGGCCCTGGGCTAACATCCATTGCTAATCCTCCCCTTTTTGCTGAGGAAGACTGGCCCTGGGCTAACATCCGTGCCCATCTTCCTCTACTTTATATGGGACGCCGCCACGGCATGGCTGACAAGCAGTGCCTCAGCGGGCACCCGGGATCCGAACCGGTGAACCCTGGGCTGCCAAGCACGAACTAAACTGCTGCGCCACCAGACCGGCCCCGCCACTGTTACTCTTAAATGTTTAAAATCACACATGAGCCACTACTCTTCTTCCATGTACATCCTGTTCCAATTCAACACAGATGAAAGTCTGAATAACTGTGATACTAGAGCATGTAAGGAAATATCTCCACTTCATTCCATTTATTACCCTCAATAGAGTCCTAATTATCTGGCCAGTGAGTGATCCAATTCCAAAATTCCATCCTGAGGGTCTGCATCCTGCGATAACTTCTTACACCTATTGTCTAAACTGGGTTGCCCCAGAAGAAACCCTGAGACAAGGATTCAAAGGCAAGTATTTATTTGGGAGGTGAAGGAACCACCAGTATGGGAATGGGAAGTAAGAAAAGGAAGGTAAGGCAGCCAAAAAAAAAAAAATGGTTGTCTCCATGGACAGGAAGGATTAATTCCACTGGGGGACTTCGGGAGTTATCTCACCACAGGGAAGAATGGGGTGAAGTATTGGCACATCAGCTCTTAACAATCATCAGTTTGGTGCTATGTGTGCAGTGAAGGGGTGGTGCCATTAATTTTCTGGCACTTCCGTCTTTTCACAAAAGTAGAAGTGAGGCTCTGGTAGCAAGAGAAAGCCCTCTGTCAAAGAAATGCAGGTGATTGCCGTGTCAGGCTGGTGTGTACTAAAAGTATGAGTGAGAGGATATGAGCACTGCGACAACAGAATCTTTTCCACACCCTACACTCTATAACCAAGGTCTAATCCCATTATATTGGCCACCACCTTACCCTTTTCCAACAGATTCAGGGCATGTGCATATTGTTTCTGCTCATCCATTGTGAAAGTTGCTTCCTCACATATCAAGTGCATTCAAGGAAAGGAGATGCTAAAGAGACTTCATATTTTTTTTTTTTGAATCTTGCTTGGGGAGGCAAAGTTTATCAAAAATGGGATTAGTAAACAATTTTGACCACTATAAGATTTTTACTCTTGCTATTTATCATAGAAGCTTGATTTACTAAGAAAAAAATATGAAACTTGCTCTTTTTTACTTATCTTTCAAGGTAGAAATGATTATAATAGTCTGTGAAAAGTTACTTATTCATACACCAATTGCTTTAAACTGTGTGAGTCTAAACAAAATTTGGGGGACATGGGCATATGATTTGAAGCTTTCAGTGATATGCCTTTGATGACTTTCAAAAAGGTGGGGAGGAAACTTAGGATCTTCCAATGATAAATGCAGTCTTTTTGGAGGTGGATTAAAATAGAAGCACATCAGTCCTAAATGGTAGAAGTAGCAGTCAATCTCATGTGGCACAGTGGATAAATAAATAGCTATTAAAGACTAAATCAGTGGAGTTACAATGACTTGTAAGTACAAAGTGGTGCATTTATAAATGACCTGGCGTAGGATATGACACACAGGAAAAATAGAAATTTTGTGTTGCTATATTGATACTAGAGTGATATGTTTTAAGTTCAATCAACATGAATAGAATATATATACAGCCACGCACTGCACAACGTTTCAGTCAATGATGGACCACATATAGGATGATGGTTCCTCAAGATTAGTACCATATGGCCTAGGTACGTAGTAGGGTATGCCATCTAGGTTTGTGAAAGTACACTGTGATGTTTGCACAATGACAAAATTGCCTAATGGCACATTTCTCAGAACGTATCCCTGTTGTTAAACAATGCATGGCTATTATTGTTTGACTGACTGAGTTATCAAGCAATTTATGACAGCTGGGGATGATTTGTTATTGTGAGAATTATATTTCTAATAATATTGAAGTAATACTGTTAAAAGAAAAGATCTTAAGTGATATGTCAGGTAGGTAATCAGTCAGAATGCAAGTGGGGAATGAAACCACTAATTACTTGAAAGAGAAAATTTACTATAGGGAATTGTTACACAGCTGATGGACATGCTGAAAAGCCAAGATGAGTCAACCCAGAATTTAGCCACAACAGGAAGCTGCAAACCCCCTAAGCTGGAGGAAACCAAGGGAGAGGTGGTAGCACCGGGGCTCAGGGTCAGAATTACCTACTGGAAATATGATGTGCTTGTCTAGCAGGAAAAGGAGATGCAACCACCACTGGAGACTCCACCTAAGGCAAACAGCTAGTGGAGAAACAACATAGCTTCTCCATTTCTTCTACTCCCAATGTCCCAGCCTCCACTTTTCCATCAGTGCCTCCCACTGGACAAACTACCAAGAAGCCAGCTGACATGGACACCTAGGAAATGTCTGCAGACCAGAGCAGAGGAGGAAAAGAGGGAAAAAATAGAACTGGAAACAAAGGACTGACATGGGAAAGGCATGATTTCCAGTGAAAAGAAAGAACTATGTTCTTTTATATGGTATATGGTTTAAGGGCTTTCTGTACAGCAAAAAGTAACAGAAGGTATGGCTGAAGGATCAGCTTCACTTCACCAAGAATTATGCAGTTATGTCCCAGACTGAAGGACTTTGTTCCTGGTGCTATTTCGGAACACTGGGGGTAAGAGTAGCGACTGGCATGGACTGCGAGGAAAGATGTCATGGTCACTGAAGAGGCCACAGGACACCACCAATAAGAAGAGCCCGGGTCTCTTTAATTTACTGGGTGGTGACTTGGACTAAATATCCATACCCTAGTGAATTCCAGATGATGGGATCAGAAATGCTAGTTATGTCAATAGCAAGTGAATAGAAATAGGAAAAGTTAGAAATGAGATTTTACTTTATGAGAATAATAAGAATATGATAACAGAGATAATATAACACAAGAGAAAATTATCTGCCCTTCAATACCACAATTGCTATAATTAGAAACTAGCATTTTACAATCACAATGATCAACAACATTTTATCCATGGTTAAATTGTACATTGGAATCAGAAAGTTATTTAGAAACAGAAAATATATTCTTACAGTCTTCACTTTCAAATGAAATCATGTTATAAACCTTAAAATATTTAGAAATTTTGGTAAATTGTATTAGTGTTTCCAAGAATTTGGGAAGGGTTGTTGGCCAGGTGGCTTTCTTTGGCCAATCAACAGAGTGGTAGCATTGTACACTACTCCTAAGCAGAGGATTTGAGAGCCAACATGTGGTTCTGCCATCGTTCTTTTCCCTCTGGCTTGAGACTGTCATATCACGAATAAGATACAGCTGACCCGTGAAAGATATTTAATCAGATTGCAAAAAAACTCTGGTTGTTATAAACCACTGAGATTGTGGGGTTGTTGAGATTTTGGTTATCTCATTATAACTGAATGAAAACTGACTATCAACATTGGTAGAACATTCTTCCACTACTCTCAATGGAACACCTTAGGTAACTCCCTCCATCTAGTTAGTTCCTGACCATCTTTAAGATGTCACTTAAGTTACATTTCTCCAGGCAAAATTTTCTTAACCCCTGCCCCCAGATTAGGCTAGCTTTCTTTGTTGTACCTACTATAGAAATATATTTCTTTCTTTGAAAGCAGCTATTGCTTTTGCATTTTGTCTCAAATTCTATGACATGTTTTAGTTCATTCCAATGATCATCATATTGTTGCTAAAAAACTTTCCACTTTCAGGCAGTCATTTCATCATAATCATTCACTAAGTCCTTTATATCCACTCCCCGTTTAGAGTGCTCCCATCATATATGTGTGCTTATATTTTGAGCAATCAAAGGTATATGACACGAAGGTCTGTCTTTCCTACAACACAGCTATTGTATCACCCATCTGACCTTGTATGCATTTTTTAATATATCTGTCGTTGTGCTCATTATGTTTGTAACATTCTCCTTTCTCAAATATTTTTTATTGAGGTATAATTGACATATAACTTTATATTAGTTTCAGACATACACCCTAATGATTCTATTTTTGTACATATTGTAAAATGATCACCACAATAAGTCTAGTTAACATCCATCACTATATATAGTTACAGAATTTTTTTTCTTGTGATGAGAACTTTTAAGATTTACTCTCTTAGCAACCTTCAAATATACAATACAGTATTATAAACTATAGTCGTCATGCTGTGCATTACATCCCCATGATATTAATTTTTAAATAGATAAAGGTCTTTAATCCAAAGTAAATATCTTACAAAATATAAGAATCTTTATATTTGCCATTGGGATTACAAACAAATAATTCCAAAACGATGATTTTTCAAAATTCAAGATTCTGCTATGTCTACATCTATAGTGCAAATGAATGTTGTGGAATGTTTGATTTGTACTATTTCATTTCAGCCGGCCTAAGGGCCACAGAATTGCTCTTATTGATTTAATTTAGAGAGTGTCAGGTGTCTGGAGGCCTCTAAATTTATCTCATGCCAATCTTATGCCTTAATCCCTTTACTGTTGCTTCAAATTTTCATTTCTTAGGGGTGATATATATTACAGTCTGAACAATTTATATTCAGAATAATTAGTAGTTTGTGTTAAAGAAAAGCTCTTCAATTATAAGTTAAGTGACATTAAAATAAAATTAAAATAGTTTGTGTTCTCCTATGCTTCAGCTGTTTGTATAAAGGTAATTTTTTTGGAATTTGTGTTGTGGTAGAGAAAATTTCACTGATTTTATTTTGTCTCTCATCTGGAGTGGAGAGTGAGAGAGAGACAGGGAGAAGGATACTACGGACATCTTAGTTTGGGGTAGCAGTCAATTAATTAAAAAATTAATAGTATTTTTCGTAAAAGTACTAGGCTTAATTATCTTTTTCCATTAGTACTACTACTTTTAACTATCTCCTTTAACATGACTATTATGACATTTCACATGCAATGTGTCTTTGCTAACTGACAAAACAGAAAACAAAGATGCAGAAGAATGGACACTATTTTTCTTTACTTACTCATGAGGGTAAAGAGTGACATTAATTAAACCTAAATTGAAATTTACCTTCCCTATGGTGCCAAAATTTCCATTTCAATATGTACTTTAAAAAGTGTGTATTTTTAAATAAAAGATCCATTGTATTTCTATATACCAGCAATAAACAATTAGAGTTGAACATTTTAAAAAAGACAATGCCATTTACATTAGCACCAAAAAATGTATATACTTAGGCATATCTCTGACAAAAATACGTGCAGGATCTGTACTAAAAACTGCAAGCTTCTGAGGAAAGAAACCAATGAACACCAAAACAAATGGAGAGAGATACTGTAGTCACAGATCGAAAGACTAGGTATTAAGATGTCAATTCTTGATCCATAGATTGAATGCAATCCCAATCAAGTTCTCAGCGAGCTATATTCGTAGGTAAGCAGCTAATAGCTCATCCAATACAGCAGGTTCAGTCATTACTACTAATACTTTTGCTGTCTTTATAAAGTCTCAAGTTAAGGAAGCAGCATCAGTGCTGTTAGATGAAATATCCCTGTTCTGGGTGTAACTGACAGCCTCGCTCCTGGTCTCTGACTTAGTAGAATCTAACTGAGTGGAGGATATGCTTGTTTGAGTTCCAGTGACATAATTATGGATACTATCACTATGAGAGTGTTGCTTCTTTCTGTATAATCAATTGGATGTTCAGAAAGACTATCTTACAGTCACTTGGAAAAAATAAAAGTAAAAAAAAAAAAAACCCTCAAATAACTCCAAAGTTAGAATTAAAGAGAAATTTAAATTAAGTATATTAAGATGGCTATGAAAAGAAAATAGAGAACCAGATCATCATTATACAGTTCTGTTTTATACAAATAAATTCAGTTTCCTAAGGGAATGGAAGGTGGTAAAGGATATAAGTTTGTAGTCATCAAATATAGCATATAAGCATTTGCAGTGAATTATTTGTCAGTAAAATGTAATACTAAAAGTTTTTGTATATATTACATTGACAATTTAAGAGACATACATATGTGCCAAAAGTTAAAACAATTTGCATAAATCTTTTTAGCCATTTCTATATAAGACAAGAAAAATACAGGATTCATTTCTATTTTATGACTATTAGTGTGTGTGTATGTTATTCATTTAAGAGCATAAAAATAAACCCATTTAGTGCATATATTTTTCTTTAACATTATCTTTCTAAACATGGAAACAACAAAGAGCTCATACCATCACCAAGGAAGTGGTTCATATATTAACATTAATAACTATTAATTATTTTGAATCAGGTATTGAAAAGATAGTGGGAAAAATTACAAGATGCATATTCAGGTGGCAGGAAATTTATTTCTTGATCACTCAGGAACGTTTTAATTTCAAGCCCCACATGTTTTTCTAATATGAGAAAACATATTAGTCAATTCTAGGTAAATTCAGTATTCAGGTTTAAGCTCAGTCTACTCAAATTCTCCCCTCCTATCTCCACCTGACTCCACCCTTACCAGCTTTGTTCTGGTATATCATTCTAGAGTCCTAACGTTGGAAATTAGGATGGTTGAAACAGCATTTTGACATTGGTCTGTCCTTGTCTGTCTGTGTTTGCATCTATGTGCTCTGCCCCATCCAGTCTTCAGAATGATCGACTGCAGACACTGGCGTCTGCAGAGATATCCCATTTTTATTCAGATTCTGCTTGTGTAGTTCACACAGCATCCACTGCTTCATCTACTTGTTCCAAATTAAACCCTCCTTCAGGGCTGTTAGTTCTTTCATGTAACCTCCATGCCCTTCTCATAGGCACAAAGAAGCTTTGGAAGGTCTCCCCCCTCTCCCTGAGGCCGCATCGCCCAACGTCTCCTTACCCAGTGGGCCCCCTTTACCCACCTCCTCACCTCATCCCCTCTGTGCTTCAGCTACCATGCCTCAGCGTTTGTTTGAGGTAGCTGCTGCCTAAGTTGTTTTCATTAAAATTTTAAATTATTTTTATATAAAACATTCTCTCCAAATGCAGCCGAGATTTCTTATCTTAGAATGTACAATTTTCCCAATATTTTAATTATTTGCACATTTTTCCCCTATATTGAGAAGAGAAATGAAGAAAAATGTTTCCTCTGCAAAGTCCCCTCTCCTGCCCTCCACCTTTTGTCTGCTTCGTGCATGCTGTTGGGAGTCAAAGGAGCCTCCAGATTGCTCCGCGGTGGTCAGTTTCCCAGACACTGAAGGAAACTTCCAGCTGCCATGGCTCCAGCAGTAGTCTTGGATGGTACTGTGAAAACCAAATTATCTTTTTAGAGTTCAGAATTAGGAGCATGCTTTCCTAGACATCAACAAAAGAACACACTGAAATTCAACCGTTACTGTTAAAAATAACGTTATTTTACTTTTCTCAGCAGAGCGTTCTTAGGAATATAAACCAGTCTCTTCGATGCAAAGGCATGTCGATAAGAACTGCTTATTTTGAAAGAAAATAAAAGAGGTGGAGGAGATATACTGGAAGAGCTGGATTACAACTATTTTGCCAGCGTTTGCTTAGTGACTTTAGGCATGAGAATACTTTAAAAATGCTATAAAGAATACTCTCTGAAAGAGACTTAAGCAAAATGTCACAAATTTATCTGAAACTTTGATAAAACAGATTACTAAAAGGTGAGGGAGTGCACATACATTTCTAATTTCTGGAGGCTTCAGAAGTTGAAAATGTCTAAAAGAATTGGTGACCATGGGGATATGTTTTAATCACCTCCTATTCACCTCTTTCCTGAAGCAGGTGATGGGGTTGGCTGCCCCTAGACAGATGAGATTGACAGCAGTTTATTGGTCACATATACTCTCAGCTTGGAGGAGGAAGACACCACCCACCATGCAGTGCCACACAGGATTGCACGTGGGAACAGAGAGAACATCGAGGCCTATGGGAGGCGGGCTTCACAGTATCAAGAGGGGGAGGTGGCTCTTGGTTCCTGCAGGAGGATGAATAATTCCACAGCTGGCAGGGAGCTGAAGCCCACTAGTCAGGGGTGACCAGGAACTGTGCCCGGTCCCCACGATAAGGAGGGTTGTCTTGTTAGTTGGGAGACCTTATCCATGGGTGCAGAGTAGGGAGGCGAACTTGTGGTTAAGCCATTTAAGACTTTCCGGATTTTCCCATGTGTCATGGAACATAATACATTAGACCTGAATTTTAGGCCTTATGCCATAGGATACCCTAAATCCTCAAACTTTGATGTTAAAATTTAAAAATTTCCAAAGAGACAAAAGAGGAGACACATTTCCATAGAAAGTAAGGAGTCATATGAAGCAATTTGAAAATGACTTATTTTGAAATAGAACATTTATTATAGAGTAAGTGATGCATAAACAACTAAGGACACCTACAGAAATAAGAGCCTGAATCTGTAAGAGTAATGCCATTGCAGGCAAAGGTAAAGGATGCATTAACACCAGTAAAAATGTGAGCATAATCTCCAATCTGACTATGCTTGACAAAAACAAGAAGAGATCCACTTTTTGGGCAAACTAGCGTAATATTAGTGACAGCCAGTGGCCAGTAAACTTTTTCTGTATTGGGCCAGGTGGTAAATATTTTAGGCTTTATGGGCCGGAAGTTCTGTCACAACCACTGAATCCTATTGTCGCATGAAAACAACTTTAGATAGAATGTAAATAAACGGGTGCGGCTGTGTTCCAATAAAATTTTATTTATGAAAACAGCTAGTGGGCCAGATTTGGCCCATGGATTGTAGTTTGTCCATCCCTAACCATACGTTGAGAACATTAAATATATAATCAGAGAAATTCCAGGCCTCTGTCTGACTGTATTCTACATTAGGAGGCAGGATATGCCTTATCAAAGCTTTTTTCCTAAGACAGAGAAAACGGCTTCACATTAATGTCCATTATTTGTAGTAACAAAGGAGAATTTTTGAGTAAAATTTAAAAGGTTTTAAAAGAATGGTTATCTCAGTACTTTTAATTTTATGGGCTTTCTCTTTATTGATCTTAATTATTAATATGTGTCATATCATTTCATATTTAAAAGGATATTTTTGCGTGCTTAGAGATCTAAACTCTGGTTTAAAATTCAAAATTCTTTAGTGTAGTTTTGTTTCCTACTCTGTTCTTTGAATTAAGTATTCTATCTTCTCAGTTTATTTTCTACTTTCATCTTTACACAACAGCTAGGAACCATAAGATATAATCTATGATTGAAATTGTAACCTGGGAATCCAAAAATAAGACTAAAATGTGATTTAGTCTTTATATTAGTACTGCAAGCTATAATGAAGCATAATCTGTTTCTCCTTTATAATAAATGAGATACTCACACTAAAAATACCCATTCATTTTAGATAATAACATTTGCATAGTGTGAAGAAATTGACCACGCCATTTTTAGTCTTCTTTAAGAATTATAAAGACAATTATAATACAAAGTTTTCAAAAGGCTACTTAGCACTGGAAAATGTTTATTTATAAGCTTAACATTTTCATCTTTTTATTAAAGCTATTATTTCACACTCATCCAGTCACGTCTGCACTGTTCTTCACAACAATCAATAATGGAAATTAAAGGTGCTCTGGATATAATTAAAGGTCATGTTAGACAATCATCAAACTCCTTTCACATATACTTACTTTTTTAAGCAAATTGCTATGGACTGAATTGTGTTCCCCCAAATTCATACTGAAGTCCCAACCCCCACTGTGGGGGTGATGGCGCCTTTGGGAGATAATTAGGTTTAGATGAGGTCATGAGGGTGGGTCCCTCATGATGGGATTAGTGCCCTTATAAAAAGGGATACAAGAGAGCTTGCTTCCCCTTGGAATCTGTGCCACTTGAGGACACAAGAGAAGGCTGCTGTCTGCAAGCCAGGAAGAGAGTCCTCACTGAGGAAGCAAATCTGCCAGCACCTTGATTTTGGTCTTCCCAGCCTCCAGAACTGTGAGAAATAAACTTCTGTTGTGAAGCACCCAGTCTATGGTATTTTGTTACGGAAGCCTGAGCAGATTAAGTTTCAATGAGTGATTTAGTTTCAATGAGTAATTCCGTAGAATATATATGTGTTTTGCTTGTAGTCAGTTCAAAACCCCAGAGCTGAAACACATGCTCTAAAGATTTCCCTTAAGTAATTTATTGATGTAAAAGTTTTGTAAGATTTCTCTTAATTCCTCTGCCCATTCCCTTTTTATTCAGCACTAGTCACCTGAATTAGCATGGTCCATTACCATGTTTTAGAAATAACTAATGTACTACATTTTAGTCCTGGAGTTATTTTAGACAGCGCATTAAAATTCAAACCAAAAGCCTGAAGCAATTCTATTGGGTTTTGGACAATGAAAATATCTTATTAGAGAGAATAAGGCAGAGAAATTCAAGTAGATTTTTTAGTAGTTCAACTATAGATATTTTTAGATGCACCAATTTTCAGGTGTCAATGCAATAAATCTACTTGTACTGAAAAATGTCCATTATAGGTTAATGGAGATGTGATTACTAAAATTCACTTATTAAATTAATCCTTTTATTCATCTATTTGGCATTCTATTGTATGTACAAATATTGGTAAATTTTTAATTCACTGATTGTCATGAATTGTAAATTTTCTGAGGTAGAAATTAGCATTCTATTTATTTGGTATTGTCTTATAAACTTCCAACTAAAAAACATAATAAAAACAGGCATGATAAAGATAATATCAATGTGGAATTTACTGATTATAAGATACAAAAATATCTTCATAAATCTAAAAACAACTCAGCAGAACTTGAAGTTCTTCCAGAATGGGCACATTTTTCTAAAGAAAGATCTTAAAGATTTGAGGGTATTTTTAACTTCATACCTTTGTGAGAAAGCCTCAAGAAACATAAAAAAGGTGAAACCCTAATTCTTCAGATTCTATACCATACAATATGTAATTTAAAAAATATATGCCCACTAAATCTACATGCATAGTAAAGAAGCAGGAAGAATGGGCAAGTACCTTATTTCCAAGATATAAAAGTCTTAGAACTGTGAATTAAAAAAAAAAACTCAATAAAAATACTCAGGAAATTTATAAGATGTGGTCCCTGCTCTTAGCTACATCTCTTTCATAACAACTGAAAGTAAAACGCATATGCATTTTATTATTCATAAAACGAGCCATTGTTGACTGCTTAGCAAACAGAATGACAAAAGGGAAGAGAAAAGTAAGGTAGTTGATCCAGGAACTAACCAGAGCTACTTTTTCTTCACTCCTATGATGCTGAACACTCTTTTCCTTTGGATAAAAAGGTGAATGTTTGGAGGCCATTCAGAAAAAGCAACAATAAAATAAACACAGAAGCAAACTTTGAGTTCAGGGACTTTCACTATAGTTATTTTATTTTAATGGAAATAAAGTGTTGCTATCCAAGGACCTGTTTTTATTTTTTAACTCTGGAAATAAATTCAAACACAGAAAAATTGCAAAACTGAAATCAGTACAAAGAACATTCACATGTCCTTTACCTGGATTCACCTATGGCTAACATTTTACCTCATTTGTTTATCGCTCTCATTCCCTATTTACACACATGCATGTGCACACATATATATCATTTATACACACACACGTGTACATTTTTTCCTGAATCCTTTGAGGAATAAGTTACATATATTATGGCTTCTTACCCATAAATACTTCAGTATGTGTTTCTAAATACAGCAACGTTCTGTTATGTGACCACAGTACTATTCTCAACTCCTGAACTTTAACATGAATACAATATCAATACATGAAAATATTTTAATCTAATTTACCATTCATATTGCAATTTTGTCAGCTGACCCAATAATGTCCTTTATAGAAAGTTTTTTTTCTTTTCCTTCCAGTAAAAGATCCAATCTAGGGTCAGGAATTGTATTTAGTTGTCACACCAATTTGGATTTCTTTAATTCAGAATATTTCAATGGCCTTTCTTTGTCTTTCATAACACTAACATTTTTGAAGAGTGGACCTCCCCCTTTTTTTGTTATTTAATAGAAACACCCTCATTTTGTGCTTGTTTGGTGCTTACTCGGGATTAGACTAGATGTTTTCATTCTGGAAGGCAGCCATGCTTACCACTATACCACCAACACCAGATCAATGTTGTCATTCTGAGCAGGAGATGTGTCCTCAGGGTGTCATATCTGAAAACACATGATATCCATCTGTCCCTTAATGGTGAAATTTGTTTTGGTCACTTGAACAATTATCTTTCTGTATAATTACTTATTTTCCTTCCTTGTAACTAATAAGCAGTCAATGGGGAGAAACGTTAAGACTATGAAAATATCCTGCTTCTCATCAAAAAATTTCCTCAGCTCTTGCATTCGTTAACGATTCTCGCCTGATCCAATCTCTTCTATGAGGATAGCAAAATAATCTTTCTACGTGGCTTGTGTCTAGACATTTACCAGGTGCCCTTTCCTATTCTACTTATGCAAAAGACCTCCCTTCTCTCTTATTTATGTATGCTTGTATGCTTGCATGTATGCATAGATTTATTCATTCATCTACTTATCAATATGGACTCATGAATTTCTATTTTTTTTAATGGTTTACAATTCATTGTTATTTTTGCTACATGCCACCAGTCAGCTCTAACTCCTGGCGACCCTATGAATGAATGATGTCTACAATGTCTTGTCCTCAGCAGCCCTACTCAGCTTCTGTACTCGTCCCTATAGCTTCCTTTATGGAGTCAGTCCATCTCATATTTGGTCTTCCTCTTCTCCTGGTGCCTACTACTCTTCCCAGTGTTACTGTCTTTTCCAATGAATCCTGCCTTCTCCCGATGTGCCCAAAGTAGGATGGCCTCAGTTTATCCTTTTTGCCTTCAGCAATAGTTAAGGCTTAATTTGCTCTAGGACCCACTGGTTTGTGTTTCTGGCAGTCCAAGATATCTGTAGAGCTCTCCTCCAACATCATATTTCAAATAAAACAATTTTTTTCTGTTAGCCTCCTTCATTGTCCAGCTTTTGCACCTGTACATAATAATCGGGAATGAGAGGGTGTGGATAATCTTGGCCTTAGTCTCTAATGACATTTCCTCACACTTGATGGTCTTTCCTAATTCTTTCATTGCTGCCCTTCTGAGTCTCAGTCTTCTCTGGATTTCTTGGCTGCAGTCTCCATTTAAATTGATGACTGAACCAAGGTAAACAAACTCTAACAATTTCAATGTCTTTGTTGTCTACTTTAAAGTTGTGAAGTTCCTTAGTCATTTCAGAGGCGTAGGTATTTGGTGATTGCGACACCAAGGACCCAAGCACATGTGGTTTGGACAAACACACTGTGCAGCAGAAGGCAATGGTAAATGACCACTGTATTTTCCTTTTTCTCTTTCTTTTAAACTATTTTTACCTTGAAAATCCTATGATAAGATAGTTATAATTTATTACTGTACTTAATTTTATAATGATATCAATTTTGACTAGTGGGAACTCTTTTTAGCTGGCTTCTGCACCCAGGTGTAATGACCTCACCTGTTCTTTTTTTTCATTTAGCACTTCTTTACTTTCTGGAACAGCAAGATGCTCCAGATTCACCTGGTAACGACTCTTCCTTGATCTTGGCATCAACCAACATCTAACGAGTCCTGGTTCAAAGATCTACTTTAGAGATCAGTCTGGTCATTCTGACTGACTCTCAAGTCATTGTTAACTTTTTCTGACTCTGTTCAAAATGAAGCAATAGATGTTAGTAGCAATGACAAATATTAATTATGCATTTATTTACTATGTGCCAGGCACTGCTAGTGGATTTACACACATATTAATTCTAATGTATAACATTAGCCTACAAAGTAGGTGTTGGTATCACTACGTTACAATGATAAAATGATACCCTTGACAGTTAAGTAACTTGTCCAAGGTCTTTTAAAAAATAATTGCTAGAGCCAGTTTTGAACAGTTTATTAGCAAATCAGGTCCTCATCCTATTTTACCCAGTGCTAGTGCTATGGTAACAATATGCATTACCTGAAGCAGAGTATAAACTAAAAGCAAAATTTATGAGGATAAGGCTCACAGGTAGCCCGGGATTTATTGTGTCAGGCATTTTCCTGAGTAGTCTGTGGGGCTGCTTTATAAAATATTCACTAGAGTTGCAGTTGTAACATGAATTTTTACTTTTTAGGCAAATAGAAGGTA
The DNA here is from genome assembly GCA_031878705.1 of Tapirus indicus. Classification (NCBI taxonomy): domain Eukaryota; kingdom Metazoa; phylum Chordata; class Mammalia; order Perissodactyla; family Tapiridae; genus Tapirus; species Tapirus indicus. Next base: position 161,420,465 of record CM062917.1, on the reverse strand, counting down.
CATAGTATTTAAAAGTACTTTTTTGATGGTTATTGCTAGAAAGAAAGAATGAGAACAAGTTAGAAAGATCCTATCCAGAAGACAATCAGTCAGGGCAAACTTGTCCAGGTGCCCAATCTGGACATGCAAAACTCATACAAAACTCACTGGACGTTTTCAGCATGTTTTTCTCATTTTATGGTTCCTTTCATCTATTGAGAGTTGATAGAAAATGACTTTTGCTCCTACTTGTTCTCCTCTACACCTTCTGTTATGTCAGAGTAATCTCTTTTTTTGCCTTCTTTTCTCCTTTTTGTTTATATTGCAGACTTGATCACATAGCCCCTTCCTTAAAACTGTGTTCTATGGAGTTCTGGGGAGTACAAGGAGGTAAGAGTCCCAGCTAGCAGAGTCCTGGGCGCTCTTTCTTCTGGGTTCAACCAGCCAGCTTTGCTTTTATCTGATGCATGTGTTGGTAATTACAGGTAAGCTTTATGATGAAGTAAACCCTGGGTGTGGTGCAAGAGAGCATGTGTTTTGGTCCATGATTGGTTAACCCGAGACAAACCACGTCACTGCAGTGGGCTTTTTAGTCTCTTGGATGTACAAGGGGTACCCTGCCTACATCACAGAGTTTTTGCTGTGATGAAATGAGATAAAAATTCATGTGAAAGCGTTTTACAAATTGTGAATTTTTATGCAGAAGTATTGTTTTATTTTTTGTGGAATTATCATTATTAATATCCAGAGCTGGAGACAAAGCTCCATCAGATTAATATACAAAAGAATCCTTGCAGAATATTTACAAGTGTTGTATCTGGAGATGAACACTTTCATGCACTACTAGTGAAACATTTTCATGTATACCCTCAAAGGCTACTTAATAGTATATTGCCAAAAATAATTTCACAAGTCAATTATTAGGAAATAATAATATTTTGTTCTTGTGCCTGAAACAAATTGTCTCATATGCCAGCTGTTGGCAAGGAATTCCAGAAACGGGTTTCATACACATTCTGTTTACGAAGGGCTTCCCTGCAACATTTAATGATGATGAATTGCTCCCAACCGGGCAAATAAAAATGGTGATTGTGGACAGTTTGATGGATAGAACCTTTGATGATCTGATGATCTGTTGGCAGCTATTGCTAAAATTGCACTTAACACACTGAAAGGAAATTTACCTTTGTCACTATAGCACATCCATGTCTTAAAAAGAAGCCCCGAGACAGGAAAGACTTGAGAAACAAGCAGCCTATGTATCTGATGAAGCAGTTGGGGGTTGAGGCGTCGAGCTGAAATGTAGTATGTTTCAGGGCTCAACAGGGCAATGTGGGGGGTTAAGGCCAAGTGTTCAGCAGGGAGGCAGTCGGTGAAGTCTGGGTGCTAGGGTTGATTTGCAGAGCAATCACATAAGGTAGAACACCGTCCTTTCAGACAGCAAAGACTTAACAATCCAGACAAGGTCAAGAGACTCTAGAATTGGGAAAGTGAGAAGAAAAGAATCTGGGGTCTAGGCAGAAGTTCCAGCAACAGTCTATCAAGATTTCTGGAACAAAAAGACCGAGTCAAAGCTCGAAGCGACAAGGAATCAGAATCCAACAGGGATTTTGTGTTACAGCACAGATCACTCACAGCAAGCATGGACTTTGACACTGAAATAACCACCTTCTGAGGCAGCTTTACAAAAATCACTCATTCCCAAGATAACATTTTTGTCTAAAGTACGGGCAGTTTAATACTCATAGGATTATGTAAAATCAAGATAAATTATATATAGTGCAGGAATTCATCAGATTCACTCCTCGGATTTCTCTAATATACCACCTGTGCCCCAAGCATTCAGCTCTAACACTCAAATACTTAAAACAGCTTGATAAGATTTCAGAGCAGTGAGATGATTCCTGAACAGTCATCCTTGCCCTAAAGTGCTGTGAGAAATAGCATATATATAATTCTCTTAATATTTAAAACCATATTATGAGGACTTTCCTCCATCATTGGGGGGGGGAGGGAAATGGGGAAAATGAGGCTTGGCTATGTTGAGGACACTTGCCAAAGGTCAAACTTTAGGAGGAATAAAGCCAAGGTTTTCCACTATCACCATGACAACCCTTATGTTTTTCCCATGTAGTCACTAAGGAAGTGGGGATCTCTAACATTAATGGAACTTTACTTGCTGCAATAGCTGCTTAGGGGGTATTTTTAACTGGGCTCTGGAATATCAAGGGAAAATTTGAAAATGTTGACGTCACATGTTAAATCATGCAAAAATTAATTCAAACCCTTCAGTCATGTCAGTATACACTTTATATTTTATTTATTCTGGCCGATGTGTTAGGATCATCTTTTCTTGACATCAACTTTACTTGAAATCATAAAACAAATTGTAAATTTTAAAAAATAGATATTTGAAATAGGCTGTTGACCTGCATATTACAGAGCCCCAAATCTTCTCCTTGGAAATCTGGAGTTTTAACTGAATTCTTGTCTAAGTTCTTTAAAAATTTCAAAGATATCTTTAAAAAATTCTGTATAAGCCTTTTAGCCCCACAAACAGATTCAACCTAGAATTGGGAAATAATGGTGTTGGATTTATACAATATCTGCTGGACTACCAACTAGGGTTGTCTCATAGGAAATTTTGCATCCTTCTCTAAAATTTAGAGATTATGTTTTCTTATAACCTGGCTATTCAGAAATAAGCAATATATGAACATAAAAACACAATTGTACTTCATTCCAGGATATTGCCCAACATATTATGCAATGTACTTTGTGTGGGTATTAAGGAATTAATTCCACATAGAATTATCAGTCAAGAAACTGATATTCAGAAAAACTCATTTATTTCTTTGTATCATTGAATGAGTATTAAATAATCTAGTTCTTTTTCTTTTGTCTGTTACTAAGCTCAAAGATACTAAGCTCTAAGTTGCAGAAATCATTTAATTTGTGGTAATTGGTACATTTTAGTATTTCATGATTTTAGTATATTTTTGAGCCTTTTAATGTGGACTTTTTATTTTTCTGCTGAAGCGTCTTTTATAGTTGGAGGAGTGGGATATAAATTATATATATATATATATATATATATATATATATATATATATATATATACTCAGACTTATTTGTCATAAATGTTTTGAACTAATTTTTTAATTTCATGTTTTTTAATCCAAATGAAAAATTATAACAAAAATATTTATCTCATTAGTTATTATGATCTCCTATTTTAATTATTTGAAAATGTATGGTCAGTAGAGAAATCTTTAGGAGACTGAAAATATGTGGCCCTCCAGTTCACCATACTTTTTGCATTTATTACTTTATTTAAAAGCATCTGTAACTGATCTTATGAATGCACATTCATAATCCTGACAAAGCATAAACACTTAAACCTCTAGTTAGGGTAAAAACAATCACTGAGTATAATTTTGGGTAAAGGTAAGTTGCTTTTAGGCTATCTAATTGGAAATATAAGGGACACAATCAACATCGCAAGTAAAAGTATCTCGAAAATTAGAAAGATCTACAGGATGATATACATTTTTACCTGGGGAATATTCGTAACACTAAAAATAATTACTCTTGTAAGTCAGTTTTAAGAAAATAGCTAGTCTTTGCTAAGTGCACATATTGTAGAGATGAATGTCGACTACGACAACAAAGGTCATTCCTGTCGCAATGTAAGTAGATGTTTGTTAGTAGTCGTCTCATTAAATAAATGACCATGTTTGATGTCGATGTCAACATATATTTCATGACTATGCTATGAGTCATTTTTCTAACACTATAAAACCCATACCTTAACAGGATTTTTATGTCAGAAGAGTCTATTTCTAGGCAGGTTTCAGCATGGAGGTTTCTATGTGTCATAATCCCACAGTGTACAGAAGGTCCGCTTAAGCCCGACACAATATTGAGTCTGAAGATGCTTAGCAGAAAGCGGCTTGGCAGTCACATCCAAGATGACACAATCATTTTAGCAAAGTTGAAAGTAGAATGTTTTAGGAGAATGTGTTTTACATAACGTGTGCTATAGATATCATTATTCACAAGCAGCAGAACAGTGGTCTGGGGCAGTTCTTCCAGATCTGATCCTGCAGAACTGCCGCATGCATTCGTCACTCAGTCTGGTTCACGGAGCTAAGAGAGTCATAGCGTAGCTTCCACGTACTGCGCACCACGCAGAAATTCCAAACTGAAAGATGCCTTGAGAGAGAGCATCTTGTTCTTTTTTGTTGTTCAACAATTTTTCTTTATCACCAAATAACTCTCTGTAAAGGATCAAAAGCCTGACTTTGTTTCTCCCTGCTAAATAAGGGATACTGTTACTGCAAAGAGAAGCAAGGACTAGAGACTTTTGCTTTCCTACCATCCCTGAGTGACTTTATAAATTGTCTCACATAAACTCTGCACATAATCTAGGTGGGAGAGAAAAGAGTAAATGGGAAATTACACTGAAATGTGTTAAGTGCTGCAATATGTGAGCACAGAGATCTACAAAATACCAACTGGCCTCGGGTGACAGACAGGGAAGATCCACAGAGGGGAAGTTAACCTTAGTCCTCAAGGACGAATAGAGTGAGCACGGCAGAGAGCTATAGGATACTGGAGTATACTATATATTAAACAACAGAGTATCATCAGCCTGATAAGGCTCTTTTATGAAAATAACTTTGAGATACCTAATTGGAGGTTCACATATCACTCTAATTTGGTCTATTTAATAACCAGACATTGGTGAGTATAGTATAAAGCAAAAATTTCAAGTCAGATAGAACTAAGTTAGAAGCACCGATCGGACATTTAATAACTTTCGGAATATGGTCAAATTATTTCACCTCCCTGTGATGGTCCGGTGGCGCAGTGGTTTAGTTTGTGCTTTGGCAGCCCGGGGTTCGCGGGTTCGGATCCCGGGCGCCGGCTGACGCACTGCTGTCAGCCAAGCCGTGGCGGCGTCCCATATAAAGTGGAGGAAGATGGGACGGATGTTAGCCCAGGGCCAGTCTTCCTCAGCAGAAAGAGGAGGATTGGCGACGGATGTTAGCTCAGGGCTGGTCTTCCTCACACACACACAAAATAAATTTAAAAAAACCTCAAAATGTTTAAAAAAATTATTTCACCTCCCTGACCTTTAATTTCCCAGTAAATAAAATTGGAATAATAATATTTTGGTGTGAAATTACATGCGATATATCTAATGCAGTGTGATCATGTGTTTGGCACCTCATAAGTATATCCCCCTTAATGCATTCTACAATAATTGTAGCAGACTTTAAACAGCAAAAGAATAGCAATTTGGTAAAAACAGGGTATTGTCTAAGATAATATTAATTATTCACACATATGTGTGTATTTATGCTTCTGATATAAATTATGTTTAAACAACTGCTTCATTTTTCTTTCTTAGTAGAAACTACCCTCATCCTTTTTAACATTAACCCCTCCCTCCATCCGTGTGCTTCCATATCAACTGATTTTACAGTATTTAGTTGGTTATATGTAAACATTTTTATGATAATTTTTAAGTTGTATGTCAGACATGGTCATTGTGTTCATGCCGATGTCTCTTTGTTTATGTACCGTGGCAGTTACATAAAAAATAAGTGAACTAATCATGAAAAGTGTGCTACAATTAACAATAATGAGAGACAATATTTCATTTGTCATAGCTATTTCCAGATGAGAGCATCGGTCTATAGAAGGATGCATTTATTTTTATATACCACATAAGAGATAATATCTAGAAATTCTGGTTCTGAAATGGATGCCATGATTTTTAGCTTGAGCAGTCTCATTTGACAACTCTAAACAAAAATGGACCATCTGCCTTGGCTTGTTAATATATAGTCATTTCATTGATTCTTTTCAGGCACGTATGCTTTCAGTTACAATTCATCCCCAAATTGCTAGGGTCTCTCATTGTCTTGGTAGTTTTTGTTGCTTTTATTCTGCCCCTTTCGATGTTGGCTCTCCCCTTTTCATGTTGGAATGATCTTTTTTGAAAAGTCATCAAGGCAACAACTATGATAAATAATACAGTGCTGTAGAGTATATAAGATATTTTAACGTGTATTTCTACACCTAAATGTAAACATCTGAAATATTTCTAAGTGTTAGAAAATACTAGGAGATTTGTGTTGCATTGCACAAGAAGACATTTAATTATGTAACGTCTTCAACCCAAAGTCAACTGTGTAGGGATAAGCTGATCTCTAAAGTAAGTGTTTCTCATTTTTTTTATACAATGAAGGTTACATTATATTTAAAGGCTATTTTGGTAGATATACTAGTCTGGGAAATAACTCTAAAATGTCTAAGAAAAATTTCAATTCCCAACTAAGTAACTTTGCCTTTTTAACTTACAGTAAAAAAAAATACAAAGAAAAATATATGATATTAAAAGGTTATTTTAGTTTGATAAAAATATGAAACACATGCAATCCCTCAAATGAAAAATTATGCTTTTCAGTCATCATTCAGCTATATTGAGTTTAGATAGGAAAGCAATTCCGTTAACTTGGTTTGAATTACTGGTAAAATCAATGAAGTATTAATAATAATAATAATAGCTACAATTTATTGAGTGTTTACTCTGCTTCAGGCCCTGAACCAAGTATTTAATACACCAAATATTTAACACACATTAACTAATTTATACCTCAAAATAACCTTATGGTTTAGGTGTTTCATTATCCTTATTTTACAGTTAAGGTATATGAGCCATAGAATTAAATAACTTTCCTAATTTCACATTGCTTACTATTGTGGTAATTGTCAAGGATAAGAGTCACAATCAGAATCCTAAGCTCCAAAATTTGTATTCCTAACTGCTATGCTACCTATGACTGTTATGTTAATTCCCAATTCAGAAATTTGTCAAAATCAAAGTTCCATTTCAAGGTCAATTTTATTAATGATGATGAAGTGGCAATACACCAATACCATGAACACATATTAAAAAATATTCTTAATGTGGTATAGATTCACACAAGAACAAAACACAATACCAATGTGATTTATAAACTTTGATTATTTTTATAATTACTTTTTAGTTTTTCTAAACCTTTATCAGGAAAATTTTCTAAAAATATGTTGTGCCTAATTTGAATTTTCTTTGCTTATTCATAAAGAAAAGAAATAAACTAAAATAAACTGCCTTTTTATACTCAAAATTAGCCTCTTTCTAAGAAATTTCCTTTTAGTCAATGTTATCAGTCTTTCTGACACCCAGGTTTGAAACCTTGCGGTGAGTTCCCCCGGCTGGGGCAATGCAAAGAGATGCCTTGAACTTAAAGGTGATACAGCTCTTCTCAAGGGACTGAAGGAAAGAGAGTGAAAATGCACCGACTAATAGAGACAACCTTTAGGAATGGGAGCATAAGTTTAGGAAAATCACACTGACAGCCTTAATATTTCTCAGCAAATTTGGAACTTGGCTATATACCGAGGAATAGAAGTATGGGTTTGGATTAGTCATTGTGGCCGGTGGAAATAGGTCTGGCCGGGATCATGTAACATGATATCATAATAGTGCCAAAAGCCCAGCTGAGCTTGGGGATCATGACCTGGTAGTGGCACTAATTCCGGATTGATGGTGTTCTTCTATTCAGTCATGCTGAGAAGCCTAGTTATCAGGAACAGAGAGGGCATTTGGGTGAATTAATTTGGTTGGGGGTTTGTAAGGTAAGGACAGCCGAGGAGAAGGGACCTGGTAATTGAAGGTGTTGACAACAAGTGGTGGAAATTATGAACCATGAGCCCCATGAACCATACGTTCTAGGCTGTGTCAAAAAATAAAATCATAATGTGAAGTAGCGTTTGGTAGAAAAGGGTCTGGGTGTCTAAATAATATGAGACAAAGAGTAAGAAAATGAGATTTGCTATGATGGAGATGGGGCTTCCAAGTTGCTGCATTCGGGAAATGACAAGATCTGAAGTACGGCTGTGAGAATTTGTAGCTAAAGTGAGCATTTGCAAAAGGTCAGAAATATTTGACTCATAGCTAATTGTTGGATCCACTGCATGGATACTGAAGTCGTTCAGGGTGACATCTGAATGTGCAACTGAGAGGACGTCAGTGAAGCAGTTAGTGACTGAGAGGAAGTGGCCAGAATGGCGTCTGATTATCACAGCAGCCTTTCATCTGAGTGGCAGAACACTCAGATGAGAAAGGTTTGGGGCACAAAGGAGAAGGGTAATGGCCTAGGTTTCTAGAAGAATATCAATGCCTTTTTCTCCCATGTCTTGTGACGTGGAGGCGCAAGTAGCTTCATGTCAGAAGGTGGTGTCCTTGGATAAGAATCTGACTTCAGGTAAGACTAGGGGCTAGAGGGGACATTCTGCCAAAATGCTACATTTGTAGAATTTTTTAAAATTTCTAATGCAATGAGAATTTTAGCAAGTGCCGTAGAGAATTTTGCCAAAGAATTTTGGGGAGGAGGTGGAAATTAGGAGGGATGAGTAGCTGAGTAAATATTACTCTAAGTAGTCTTGCATTTTAGGTGGTGGAAAAATGAAAGTGAGCATGTGCAGGTTTTATCTCAAATTCTGTAATAAAGTCTTATTTGAGAACTCAACTCATAAAAGGTCTCTGGGATTTAGGAATATGCAGTGTTTTGTGTCTGATGCACTCATTTGGATTTCAACTGCAGAATTATAATAATTCAGGAATCATAAAGATGTAAGCATAAATTTTCCAGTGTGGACATGGAGATTATACTCTTAAAAAGTAAAAAACATGTATTTAATTGGATACTGGTTAACCAAATATTTCTAATAAAAATACATAAATTTTTATCTCCCAAGTGTGTCTCAAAAATGGTAAACATTGTCCTTCTCTTAACTGTCATGATTTACATATTTTGTTTTTGCTTTTGTTAAAGTATCATACTTCCTTTGTTTTTTTGGTGAGGAAGATTAGCCCTGAGCTAACATCTGTTGCCGATCCTCCTCTTTTTGCTGAGGAAGACCAGTCCTAGGCCAACATCTGTGCCCATCTTCCTCTATTTTATATGTGGGACACCTGCCATAGCATGGCTTGATAAGTGGTGCGTAGGTCCGCACCCAGGATCTGAACCTGTGAACCCTGGGCTGCTGAAGCAGAGCGCGGGAACCCAACCACTAAGCCACTGGGCTGGCCCTCATACTTGCTTTTTCTAAGTATCATAATCTTTAAGCATAAATACATCTTTATAATATGCCCTGAACACTCAAGGTTAATCATATTATATGGAAAAATAACTGAAATACTAATTCCCTCTATTCTTATCTCCGGTAACATCAACAGTCATCCCTGCTGGGTCCTATCACCAAAAATATATCAAGAAAATTATGCAAAGCTCACTTTTGGTCAACTCTCTTTCCTCAGGGCCTGATCCTTGTTCTAACTTTTATTTTATAAAGATATAGAGAAAATGTTTTAACACAACTGGAGTGACCCCAAACCCATTTTCTGTATTAGTCCCATATCATAAAAAATGAATTTAAGGAACACTGGTACCTCATGCAGAAAATAGATTCTTTCCAACATTTTATTATGAAAAATTTCAAACATATAGCAAAGTTCAAAAACTTTTTCAATGAACAGTCATCACCTGGATTCCAAAATTAACATTATTCTATAAATGCTTTATGAAATCTCTATCCATTTATCCATTCCTTTATCCAACTACTGATTCATCTTATTTTTGGGGCACTTCAAAGTAAATTGCAGACATCAGTAAAGTTCCCTCTAAATATCTCAGCATGTGCATAATTAACTAAAGCTGCTTGGCTCAAGTGCTTTCTTGGCTCATATTAAAGCTATTTCTGAGCCAAAGAGACGTATGTGTGTGTGTGTCTGTGTGTGTGTGTGTATTCCAAAAATGCTTTATAGATACCCAGCACTGTGATAAATACTTCATTTAATGATATTATATACACCATATGTATAATACAACTTGAACTATCAATCCTAAAACTTAATCAGAACAGAGCATTTGGTTGCTAAGTTTCCTCAAAACCTTTTTTTAAGTCAAACTTATTTTTATTGCCTTGCATAAGGGTTCATATTTTAATCGGATTTTATAATTAAAGAATATCTGCTTTAGGCTGGATTTTCTCACATGTTTTTGTTTCTAATGGTATTTTCCTTTCAGACTGTCTTATTCTCCCTAAATTAATAGCACCTCAAGACAGCAGGCTCAGCGTTGGTATGCGAGAAGAGAAAGAGGGAGTAAGAAGAATCTGCGAATGCGGTGGCCCTTATTAGATGCGGCCTACTATTGTGAGACTCACTTCCTCGTCCTGTGACAGAGGATGATTTATTTTTTCCAGTCAAGGTTATCTTTAATTTCAAAACCCATTAATGATCTAATTAATCAAAGTGTTATATTGTTTTGAATAATTTATGTAATAATGCAATGGCATAGGGAGAGTAAAATGTTAAATCCCATGTGTGCAAGTGGACTGAAGTAGTTGAGGGACTAAATTTCGTGAGCTGAGTCATGTTCAAATTAACTAGTTACACAGTCGCTGACTAGGTAGAATAAGCTCCAGCTGGTAAAACCTGATGGCATCCTGGGAGCGTTACGCTAACATTCCACTTGCTGGATGATAAACAGATCTGGGTTATACTTTGGAGGCGCAGGGATACAAGATGGCGGGGGACACTCTACAGGTTTGGAGCAGCAGCAGCCTATTTACCAACAAATGGGAAAGTTCTACAACTGGACCAGCTATCACGCTGTGTGGTATCTGAATGTCAGTCCTGCCTTTTAGGTGAAAATCAAAACCATATGCTTAGGAGTGGACATATATTATCAAAGTTCGAGAGCATTGCCAAAGAGAGTTGTTTTTTCAATATATTTAATTCTTTGCTGGACTCATGCGTTTTTAAAAGGTCATTGCACATTCTGCTTTAGGGGACAGAGCTATTTCCTCTAGAGCAGGAAATGTGAAATATGAAGTTAGCCAAATCACCGAAGAACACATTTTGAAATAAAGATAGATCAGTGAGGAGGGACAAAATAATCAGAGGATGAAAAGAAAATAGACAAAGAAAGGTCACTCAATCTTGATATCGCTTGTTATAACCTTAATGTTTTCTATCGCAGTCAATTAAAATAAACAGCAGCTCATTAAAGGAAACAGAAGGCATGGAGATTACCTAGGCAAAACTCCAGTCTACTAAAGCATTGTTCTCTGATGGGAAAGGAGGGTGTCCGGCCCTGTGCCTGCTATCACGTTCACTCTGCAAGCGGCTTTCCTGCATAATCTGTCTGACTGGACCAATTCAACTCTCTTTTCTTCCACTGTCTTTTGGAGGGTAAATGCTTTGACTATATTACTATGTTACCCTGTGATTGGACACACACACACACATGCATATACAATTGCCTTAGTGTTATTTGAAGATTTAACTATTAAATTCGTTTAACTATGTGTTTTTGGAGTTCGGGTGGGATCTGAAATATTGAGAAAAAAAGGAAAAAAGAAAATCATATCAGCAACAAAATAACACAAATAACAAAAAATAATAAAAATCCTCACTTAAGAATTTCAAATTAAGAATCGTTTAGTGAATCAAATAAGTTATATGGGTCTTCTGACATTGATATATTCATATATCTATGAAAGCAGTGGAACTCAAACGAAATACGAATGATTACGACTTTGTTAAAGGTAAAGATACAGAGAGAGAGAGAGAAGGGGGAGAGAGAGAAAGATTCCTGGGGAGAGCATGCTAGAGGGGAGCAGATCCTGGAGGTGTTAATGTGCGTGGGGTGGAGGGGGTGCCCACTGAATTTATTAAATCTTTCTTTGTCAGACCAGGCTGTAGCTCTATCTCCAACCTTCTATGTGCTCACTATCCACACTTTCCCTTTCAAAATTAATTACTTAGAGCTGCTTACTGTGCCAGATTGTTCAGATAAGAAGAGCTTAATCTTTAAAAATTAATTTCACAGGTTAAGTTATGAAACAGTGGAGACAGACCCGTATGAAGTTGAGCTTCAGATATAAAACTATTGTGTATCTCCATTTGCAAAGGTCTTCTAAGGGTCGACCACACTGAATGAAAACACGGATATTACAAGCAGTCTCTCTTTGAGAGATGGAGAGAGGGGGTGGTGGGTGGTCAAATAATTAGAGAAAAAAAGTTGATACGATATGTGAGAAGAGTTTCGTGGCAGCCATTACTGCCTGAACTCTGATAGATTAGGGAATAAGACAAATGACAACTACCTTTGGGAAGAACTGCATGAGAGAGTGTCTCCGTGATGGCGGATATACCTGGATGGGTTCAAATCTTCTCTTTCCTGCATCCATGTCAGAAATACAGATAAAACTTCAGATGCTCTTTTAAAACAGTGTTCTAGGCAACCACTCACCATCAGCTGGACCTGGCACAGGAGGGAACCCAATTTGGTCACACTAGTCTGGATAAAGACATGCAAGTAAGAGCAGCACATAGTAGCAAACAGAGTGTTAACAATAAATATATTTTAATCATATGCTCTATTTAGTTCCTTTTAATAGAGTTTCTCAAAAGCTACTTAAGAAGATACTGCTTTTTAGGAAATCCCCCGTTAGACAAAAGGATGCTCAAATGAACAATTACAGTTTATATTTCATGTCTATTACATATTAGTTATTCAAAACTGTTGACAGTAACTGAAAGCAACAATAACACTACTTCTAAAGATAATAGTACTACTGGCCATTTATTGAATACTTTTAGTTTCAAAGAACTTTACATTACTATATCAATTATTGTCATAATTTGAGGTGAGTTGATGAACATGGAGAAAAGTAATACTGTTTTTCTTCAGGAAAAATATTTAGAAAGTGTAACTCATTATATGTTTTATTATATTACAAGGATGGGGTGATAAAATGTAAAATTTAGGGCTTTCTAGGAAGAAGGAGTCTGGTAAATACTCCCCAGCTTTTAGTTATTTCCTAAAAGGATGACATCCGAGAAGCAGAAGAGAACTGAGCATGAAAGAATAAGAGTCCTCACAATGACTGAGTCCTCTAGCCTAGCTGTCTGCCAGAGTAAAATGTAATCCTCACTAGAGGAGGGTAATAACACTAAGAACCTCAGTGCATCTCTATAAACGTTAATATGTGATGTCCAGCACAAGTATAGAAAGACATAAGAAGATGAGACATGACATAAACCCAAAAAAATCAGAAAATATAAAGTCACACAAGAAATGAAGATAACTAAGCTATCAGACACTTTTTAAAATAGAAATAATAAATTCAAGGAATCAAAAGACAAGATAGAGAAATTTGTCAGAGAACTAGAAACTATAAACATAATTTTAAAATAAATTAAAATGCAATAACTGAAATTAAGGTGAGAATTTAATGGCAGAAGAGACATAACTCAAGAGATTATTGGTGAACTAAAAGATCCAAATAAAATGTACAGATAGAAGCTTGGCATAACAACAAAAAGAGAAAATTGTGACAAAGAATATAAGGGATATATGGGTTATAGGGGAGATGTCTGAGACAAGTGTAATTGGAGTCTCAGAAGGAAGAGAAAAAGAGGCAGGCAAAGTATTTAAAGAGGATTTCCCCAAACAGGAGAAATATCAAACCTCAAATTCAAGAATGACATACCTCAAAAAAAAAAAAAAAAAAAAAAAAAGAAAACAATACCTAGGGATACCATAAAAACTGCTAAAGATCAAAATTAAAGAGAAAATATTGAAAACTGCTAGGAAAAAATAATATCATAACTTCAAATGAGCAACAGTAACTTTAACAGCTGACTTCTCAACCAAAACCTTGGAAGCTAGAAGACAAGGGAATGATTTCTTCCAATTGCTAAAATAACTATCAATCAAGAATATTATATCCATATATCCCTCAAGAATAAAGGGGAGAAGAGATGATTTTAGACAAAAAGGAGCTGAGAGAATCTGTCAGCAATAGAAGCATACCAAGAAAATACTAAAGTGTGCTCTTCAAGAAGGAAATGATCATGCAGATGATTTGCTAACATTTTCTAGTTCACCAATGACACATTATGTACATTCAAATCTCAATTCTCTGTTGAGCTTGGTGAGTAAAGTGTTTTGGATAGTTTGATTATCTGGGTAACTGAGAATTTACTAGGTTTACAGTAGTGCTACTTTTATTATTCTGTGATTTACCTATTCAGCTTTGTTTTCAGCTGTTCAAAGAACCTTGTGGAAAAAAGGCAAAAGTTCAAGTTCTTTTGTTCTTTGGTTTTTGCAATGTTTTTAATGAAGGTGATGTGGCTATTCCTCAAGAATCTGAGAAATGTATTCCAGTTAGAGCATTTTGCCAACTAAAAGTATTCCTACATGAATAAATATTCATTCATTTGTTCAACACATTTTTGTGGACTACCAACTATGAGATGAACTGTTTTAGGTAATGCATATAAATGAATATATAAACATAAACTAATCTGTGTCTTCATGGAGCTTATAGTCTCTCGGGGGAGGCACGTAAAAGAAGAGAAGGGAAATGTTGTAAGCTAGAATGGTAAGTGCGATGGACACAGGAAGCAGGAAAGGGGATTAGGTGTGGAATTGTAGGTGTGGAGTTGTGGTTGTGGAGTTGTGATGTAATTAGGCTATTCAGAGAAGACCTCACTGAGAATGTTACATTTGTCAGAGACCTAATGGAAAAGAGAGAACAGATCACAAGAACCTAAGGGAGAGGAGTGCGGGAGAATATGGTTCCAGGCAGAAGGAGAGCAAAGAAAGGCTCTAAGTACGTTATTATGTACTGAACATACCTGTGTGGCAGAGGCCAGCAAGCGATGGGACAGAAGCTGAGTAGTTGAGAAGTAGTTGGAATGGAAGGTATAGCGTTGGACATACAAAAAGGGTCTCGTCAGCCATTGTGAAGATTTTGTTTTTACCTTGAGGGAAGTGGGCAACTATTGTAAAGTTTTGAACAAAAGAGTGACGCTCTGACTTGCATTTTAAAACGGTCACGCTATCTGCTGTGTTGAGAATAGACTGAAGCAGTGGAGACTATGGGGAAGAAACAATGACAGCGACTGGAAAACTTGGCAGGTTTCCATGTAAGAGGTGTCTGCAGGCAGCTCTCGAAGTGGGGATAAGTGGGAGGACTGGGGATATATTTCGAGGGTAGAGCTGGCAAGATTTGCTGGCATATTGGAATCAAGGATGACTTCCAAGGTTTTTGACCTGAGCAACTCTGGAAGGAGGAAGATGCTACCCACCAATTGAGGATGATGTTAAGAGCGGGTTTGGGGGCATTTTTAATACGTTTTCATTGTTACTTTAAATGAAATGGTATCTACCAAGAATTTGCTGTGCAAAATTTTAAGTATTTTCTGGGAATGATCACTTGGGTTACTTAGAAGAAGGGATTTATAATCCTCATTCCTGTAAAGTATTTTAAACAAAATTTAAAAACTAATCTCTTGAGCTTCAGTTTTCTAGCCTGTATTAAATAGATGTTTCTCTGAGAATGAAATGGAAAAATGCATTTAAAGTGTTTGGCACATAGTAGGTATTCTCATATCTCCTTCCTTCATAGCTTTATAACATTTAAGGTCATTACTTTTCATGGCCTATTGTTCAGTTCATCATGAGATACATCCTGGGGGAATACAATAAAAACTTTGAAGGCAATGTTTCCTGTTTACAAAGGGGCTAAACTGAAAAAATATAAGAAAAGAAAAGAAAAAGAAATGGTGCACAGATGTTGTCAGAATTCAGCAAGATGTCCCATACCCAGGTGTTGTTGCTATGAATTACAGGGAGATATGTTTCCATAAGTTGGTAAAAGTTATGGAAGCATATCTCCCTGTTATTCAGGAATTTAAAGCTATCTTGAGTCTATGCAATTGACTATTAAAATATACTGCATTAAAAACACAGGCAAAAATCCTGCATAAAAATTCAGAATACAAAATTTTAACAGCCATGATGAATAGTGGCATTGCAGAAGACTTTAATTTTTTCTTTCATCTTTATGCACTTTAAATTGTTTTTGACAATGAGCATTTTTGTAGTTTAATAACCAGAGAAAATATAAAAGTAAATCCTGCTAACCAAACACTGCAATGAACTCTTTTAATTTATTAACTGAAGCCTTTAACAAATCATAGCATGATTATTTGGGGGTGTTCCACATAGAAGCACCAAATCCTTTTGGAATTTTTCATCTGCTTCTCAGCTGTTCAAATATCCTTTGGTCAAGGTCTTCCCTGCTTTGATTTGCACTGGTCCTGAAGTAACCTCTTTGCTGCTTCTTTTGGAGTCTTCAGAAGCCCTTTTTTTTTCTCCTTAAGATGGTTTTCACTTTCCCTGCTCACTCCCTTCGATTCTTGCAGAACTGTTATTCCCTTACGTGACTTTCAAGGCATATTGAACTTGGTCTTTATTCCACCCCTGCTCTTCTTTCATTTCAGTGCCGATGGTCCTCTCCGCCACTGCTCTGTTTCCTATTTTTCTATTTACCCACTATAACATTTTCCTAGGCCTAAACATTTTCCTGAATTCTGGAAGCAGTCTGCACAACCTGCTAAACAAAATAAACTCTAATAAAGCGTTTTGTTGCTAGCTCTACACCCAGTCGTTAACATAGTCAGCCCGACCAATCTCGTGAGCAAAATAAACCCTTCCTACAGTGTGATCGCTCAAGCTGGGTGGTTTCAAACTGAAATGCAAAAATGTTAGAGTTATCTTATTGTAAGAAGTATTTCTCTGAGTACACAGTTAGAAATATGGGCACATTTCTTGTCTGTAAAATATGTAAATATATCAAAATCTCAGTATTGGAAGAAGCCCTGAATAACACCCCGCTGAGGTCCAAACACTCAATTGACGTTGGATCAGTTCAGTCCCTTCCTGACTGAGCGAACATTCTGCTGGTGCTTGGAAAACTCTAGTAAACACCAAGCAGGAGATAACGTTGCACAGTTCAACTGTTAGATAGTTCTTTCTCTGTGTTATGTTGAAACCTGTCTCCTTACAGATTTGAGCTGTTTATTCCTAGTTCTTCTCCCTGGATTTGTATGTGGTAAGTTTCACCCCTCTTTTGCACAAGAGCCCTTTAAATATTAAGGGCAGCTATACATTCTCCCTTAGGCTTCTCTTTTCAATATCCACCCCTGTTTGTTCTAACTTTGAAGTCATCTTTATAATCAGTGAAAAAAAATCTTTATCTACAACCAACAAATACTTTATACTCCACTGTATCTTTGAGTCTACTGTAAGGGCAAATACAAATTAAAAATAAGAGGCTTAATTCTCCCTTTGAAAATAAAGGAAGACTTCCTTCCTCTCATTTTCCTTAGAGAATTTACTTTAGAAAATTGTAGGTATTACTTTCTTTGCCTTGGAAATGTACATAAATCTTTTTGAAGGCTAAATATACAGCCCAGGGATGTTTCCTCAAGGAGCTGGGAGCCATGTCTCTGAAATGTAATCATCAAGGAACATAGACACCCTTTCTCTGTTTCCTGGGATGATAGGAGCCTAACTTTAGCTGGCGTATGGCTCCACATTGCAAACTTACCTCTGGTCATAAAGATATGAGAAATTAGTTTTTTTCTCTAAAGACAGTTAGCAAACACATGTGATTACCCAATTACAGAATGAATTTAGGATGAACTGTGTTTGACAAACGGTGCCATCAAGTTCTCTTACTTGAAGACAGGTTATTATTTATCCTGAGAACACATATGTAATGGGTTATGTCTTCTTGGCCATAAAACAGAGTGAAATTTCTTCCTCTGCAATCCTGTTAGTGGCTTGTCTGTGATGTGCGTCACATTCCTGTTTAATGCTTATTCAGTGACGAGTGTTTTCTTTCTCTTCTACTTTTGTGGAGAGGTTTGTTGAGGTGGCAGTAGGTTTTGTTTTTAGATGTATTTCCCCACCACTGCCACATGGAATCTCACATATGTATGTGTTTAATTGAATGGATATAGGATGTATTTACAAATATGATCACATAATCAGAGCCCATTATTTGTGATGGGAGGCAAAGGGAAGGGAAGTGTTTTCAGATTACTTTTAAAATTTGCTGTTGAAAACAACTTGGTGACATATATTGAAAGCATTTAAGAATCAGCTGATGTTAACAGAGCCATTATTTATTATTTCTGACAACTCACTAAGACATAAAAATGGCCTGAAGATTACAGATAAAAAGGTGGATATATATCAGTTTTAAAATGAATTTGAAAATTATATATTGATTATGCTAATGTTAAGTTTCCTGAGATTCTAGAATAAAACAGCAGGCAATTATATCATTTGCAAAAAAAAAAAAAAATAACTGGAAAAGAAGATGTTTTGAAGGAAACTATATCAGACCAATAGAATATGTAACAGAGTACAAATCCACAAGGCAAAGGAATAAGTGACATGAAGTGGAGTTATAGATCTACCTTTACATTCTTTCCAACATACTTGAGGACAGGTTAATATGGATCTTTATTGTTTAGTGAACATCTATCCAACAAACAGAATGTTTTGAGGTCACAAAATATCGTTGAGTATTTCAATCAATGATTTGCAAGTCTGAATGGCTACGTATGCTCATTAACGTTGTGCAGAAAAAAAGGATAATATGGTAGAAGTAATTCACTCATTTATTCATCCAATAATTCTTAATTGGTCATGTGCTCTATGCCAGGCACTATAATAGATACCAGGAATTCAGTGAGGGAAGATATTCCAGTTATTAACATGAAATTATCAGGGAAATAGAATGGGATAACATTTTATTAACAATTGTAATATGTGATAAAGAATAAGAAGAACGGGTGCTCTGGCAGGGTGTAATGGGGAGGTTATAATAAAGGGATTGAGGAAAACTTCTCCTAGAAAGTACCACGTGGTGACATTCGGAGGATAGAGGAGGTGGGGCAAGTGAGGAGGGTAGGCTTATGAGGTAAAGACAAGAGCAAGTGTCAAGGCCCTGAATCAGGAAGGAGATTGGTGTAGTTGAAGACTTGAAGGAAGGTTAGTGAGACTGGAAGCTGAGTGAGGTGTGTGTATCTCTTTGGTGGAAAGTGAATCTGTAGTGAATCTCTTTGGTGGAAAGGTGAGTGGATGTTCTTGTTTAGCATCTAAATTTAAGGGTTATTGCTCTATTCAAGATTTCTATTTTTGCTAAAGCCAATTTTCAGGCTTTATATAATTTCAGAATTTTATATGTGTAGTCTGTTTTCATATTATTCCATAATTGTTTATAATATTTTTAGTAATGAATAAGTATTGAAAATAAAGCTATGTGGTTCTTGGAAATGTTTATTGAGGTGAGGAGAAGCTATTGTTTTAGACATATTTATTTGCAGTGTCTATGCGTCAACCAGTTGTAGATATTCTCTAAAGAGCTGGATACATGGGCTTGAATCTAGAGGAGGGATCTAGGCAGATAGAATGGAGAGACATCAATCTGTAGGTTGTACTTTAAATCACTTAAACACATAGGTTGCTTAGGAAGAAAAGTGGAGAGATTAGGGGGAAAAATGGGTAGGAACCAGAAGAGGTTCTAAGGATGAAACTGAATAACACCAGAGTCTGATGCTTGGGTAGAAGAGTGTGATCTTCCCAAGGAGAGAGTAACTAGAAAAAAAAAGAGAGACAGACATAGTAATTTGTGGTACTTTATCTAGAGGTGAGTACGTTTCAAGGAAGAGGGGATAGTCAACGTGATTAAAACAAATGAGAGCTCAAGTAAACTGAGGACTGACAGGGCTCCCTTGACTTTCCAGCCTTGGAGATTATGGTAGAGGCAAAGTTTGGGTCAGAATGTACCGAGGAGCAAATGGAATGGAGGGGAGGTGTAGAATATATCTGTGCATATGCATTTTATTTTTCTTTGGAATTTTTCTGTAAAAAGGAAAAGAGATTTGAGGGTGATGGAATGGTGATGATGTGAGGGAAATGGGTCAGTGAAGGAGAGTTTGAAGAAAAATGAGAAAGGTCAGCCTTTGATAGGCGAAGGGACGTTTCTTCCTCTGTAATAGGAAAGACGAAGGAGAAGGTGGGTGCGAGCAAGTTTGTAGATATTGTAGCAGGTCACTGAGGGAAGTCAGATGATGGCTTCTGTGTGCTCTGGGTTTCAAACACTAGTTAGAATAAAGGACCGCAAATTCCAGAAGCTGTAGAAACTATAAATGCTCACTGGATTTGCAGTTTATAGAGCATCTAGGTTTTCTCATTTGTACAGGGTATCTTTTTATAGTTTCTGAACTAGACCAGAACTAAATGGTTCGGTTCTGAGTCACACCAGTTTTCTTGTTGAGAGGACAGAACTATTTGTGGTCCTGGTAATTTACCTGTTTTGTGCTCTCTTCCTCTTTTTACTTCCCACATATTAAACAAGGCTCTAACCTGGGAATTGGAATATATGCGTGTCCTCGTAGAGTATGTCTGTCTGAGGGAATCACTGAGTAACACACAGCACTACCTGGTCTAAACTTTGTCTGACAGAGACTCCTAGGAGCTCATGTAAGCACAGTACTGCTCCAGTTGCCATGGCAATCTGAAGTGTGCGAGTGATCTGAGGATGATTAGGAGGTGTTTTACATACCATTAGGTTGGATAATATCATGACCCAGAATTTCTTAAATTAGGGTCCCTATGACATGTGAATGGGCTTTAGGGTTTCATGGGACTCTGGAATTTCATGAAAATTGCATGTACATACACTTATTTTAGAAATTGGTCCATAGGCTTTGTTATGATCTCAGTGATGATGCCAGAGTCGGAAAAGACTACATACTCTTTTTTTTCTGATTATTTTTCCTAACAAACATAAAAATGACAAGTAACAAAATTATTCTTGGAATTTACATTCTTCTCAGGGACAAATTACTTACAGAAAGTTAATTATCTAGAATTAACATAGATCTATTTCAATTTTCAGCAAAACTTCTTTCTTTTTGAGTATGACATATTATTCATACAGCTAGTATAGTTTTTATTACATTAAAGTCAACAGTAATTCAACAAATGTTTACAGAACATCTCTTCTGCCAGGAATTAGGTACTGGGGATGTAACCATGAATAAGTCCATTAGAAAATCATCTTTGTCTTCTCAGAAGATTAAAAAAGGCTCTACTGGAATAATATCCTATATTTATCCAGACCTCTGCAGAGTATCTGGAAGGTCAGTAATTATTGAATTGAATTGAATAATTGAAACCATAGCCATAATTTTTCCTTTAAATGACAAAACATGTGCAATATAAGTTAGAATAAATAGTTTAAAATGTCACACTCCAAACAGTATTTTAGAGCTCACAGAGGCTAAAAGATTAGCTTTAGAATTTTGAGTGCATTTTAAACCAGATTAAGCAACATGTAATTTCTGACAATATGAACATTTGAAAAATAAACATTTATGTTTAAATAGAAAGAAAGTATTTACTACTTTCTTATTTACCAAACCATTTCAGGGGAATCATTGCAAATGCTCAAGTTAATGTTAGATTTTAACAACATTGGAAAGGTCTTCCCTGAAATAGTTCCTGGAATTGAATGCTATAGCAATACTATTCAAAGAATGCAGAGCAAAGCAATGTAACTGAAAGTTATATTTGAGCACTCACATATCACCTCAGATCTTTGCCTTACTCCACAAAGGATAGAGTTCACAATCAGACTATTCAATAGGGCGTAGGGATTCTACTAGGAAGAAAGAAAGGAGAAAATGTTTTTCTCGAACTTGATAGCAATGATTGCACTTTTGTATTCTTTCCTTTTTTCTTTCTCAAATGTTGAAGGCAGTATGGCGGTGTGACTGTCTTTGTGATTTATTTGTGGAGACTGTCTTAGTTTCCCCTTAACTGGGAGAAACTAGAAGGCCAAAGGAGTTACTAGGACAATAAAGTCACGGAAAGGGACTTAGGTCAATGTGGTCATCTGGACTATTGCCCAGAAAGACCACACCCTCCCACTGCTGCAATGGAAAGCGTATATTTCTGTGTTTCGTTCATGTTGGGCTTGGATGTATGGCTTGCTTTGGCCAAGGGAGCGTTAACAGATATGACTCAGCAAAGGCTTGAAATCTGTCTACACTTTTGGGATTGCTCTCTGGCATCTCTGATATTGCTGTGAGAAGAATTTGCTTTGGGCTGACATGCTTGTCTCAGGAAGAAGATGAGAGAAACATATAGCAGAGCCATACCACCCAGCCTAGGCCAGCTAAGCCCCAGCTAACCCCAGATCCATAAGTTAAATAAGTGCTTATTGTTGTATGCTGCTAATATTTTTATGGTTGTCTGTTATGCATGGTTATTGTGGTATAACTAATCAGTAAATACAATAATACAGTTTATTAATAAGCTCCAAAGAGTGTAGCTCAGGGACTATAGAAAAGACCAATTGTTCAGTGTTCTTGTTTTTCTAAATAATAGGAAACTTCCATGGGACACAACAGTGTGACCCAATAGCCTAGTTGAACAAGTAGGAGGCAAGAAACCAAATTTCCAAACTTTAAAGGGAATAATAATTACTTGGGGGATTTGAATAACATGCACATTCCCAGGCCTCTGGTTTTAAGATTCTGTTTTAATAAGTCTTAGGTGGAAGCACTGATATCTGATTTTAACCACAACCCCAAATGAAAGTGAGGCAGGTAGTCCAGAGATCACCGAGGAACACAGATTGCAAGATTAAAGTCCTAAGTTCTTTTAATAGAGATGTGACTTTACTTGCAACGTCCCCGTAGGAACTTGGTGCATGCAAGATGCTCTGTGTTACAGGGATCTGTGATCCTGGTTCCAATCACATTTCTCATGACGAACAAGAAACTGCTATGTGAAGTTCTGGGATATCTGCCGCGGGAGATAAAAGCAAACCATAAGAAATCATCCATGCCCTCAAGGAAGAGGATATTCAGTCAACTGGATGGGAATGTGGGTGGGTGAGAAATGTAACCTATGGAAGGAAGGACGCTAATAATTATAATAATTCAGATAGAGGGAAAATCAGTGTGCTCTGAGTAATTGGATAATAGTCTTTCTTTTAACACGATTTTCCCAATGTCTTAATATTAGTAATAATAATAATAGCAAATGCATATAGCATATATAGTTTATATGTATGATGTCTTTTACTACAAAAAAAAAAAGAAAGACCCCTTGGGGTAGGTCAGCTTTTAACCTGGATTTTCTACATGAGGAAACTGAGGATGAAGAATTTGTGTAACTCACCCATGTTCACATAGCTAAAGTGAAGTAAAGCTGAGATTTGAACACACAGTCTGCCTCTGCCCCCCTTGGTCCCATCCACAACGCTGTAGCATTCCTCATCTATATGGAAGAGCTCTCAGGTCAAGGCCAGACAGCTGTCCATGTCAACTGGCGGGTGATGCTGTGGGTGAACAGACGCTTAGTCTCTGTGTGGAGAGTGAAAGAATGCAAACAACGCCCACAAATATAAAGACTTTACAATTTGTAAGAGTCATGTCTGTCTGGGAGATGCTACTACAAATCTAGTTGTAAAGCTACCTACAAAAATAATGTAAGCATTTTGACATATAATTTAAATATAATAGGTAGTTTATTTGCATGTCTAAGCACTTCGAAACATTCAAAAATGGGATTTTTCTAAAATGGTTTATAAAACAGCCACTATTCACATTTTAAATCTCTCAGCTGAAACAACTAATGGATGATTTGCTTTTTTGTGCCTCTTGTGGTGAAGGTGTGATCTGACAGGCTGAGCATGGCTGGTTGAGTGTCACAGCAGATCCATCTGACCAAATCCTAATGGACAGATCACAAATGATTCTGTCAGAGACTATTTTATGTGGTGAAAATCTCGTAAATTTAAAGGCACAAAGACAATTTACTACTGAACAAGAAAGACAGCAGATATATGTTCTGAAAGAGAAATCTGAGAAGGAAAGTTGTAGCAAGAACATGCAGGTGACAATGATGGATATTTTCAGAAGAACTGCTGTATCTGCTCTCCTTTGGTGTCCGCAGATTTGGTTGCGACAAATCCTGTTGGTAAGCAATTTTGTCACATGATCTTTAAAAGACCAACAGAGATGTCTAGGAAATTAGACAAATTTGGATGTATTATATTATTGTATGCTGCTGTGTGAAATATTTTGGAGAAAAAAATGTGCGGCAAATTCTGAATTTTGGTTGGTTAGTTTCTCTTCTCATGTCACTAAATATTTAAAATTTCCATCAGTTTTACTTTTCCCTTCGTTAGGAGACATATCCAGAAGTGCTTGATATATGCAGAACAGCAGCAAATACTTGATATATTTTTCAAAAAAACCGATATATCTTTAATACAATCTTAAGATATAAACTTGTCTTAAGACATAAACTGTCTAAAAATGCATTTATTTTGAACTACATATTAATCCAATGCACCTTACATGCTAAATCTGTTTTCTCAATCTTTGTGCTGTTTAGAATTAAGAACTGAACTCAGCACTGTGCTGGTAAATGTTTAAAAACTGGCTCTGTGGGGTTGCTTATTGGTAGTGCTTACCAATTTCTGTAGTGTAAATATTCCCACCATGGTTGATTTCAAGCTACCAATGGGCTGCCAACTGGCTTGCAAGATTCCTGAATGTCTAACAATTGGCCCTCTACAGCAGATGCCGAGCAGTTCCAGCATTCCACTGTGAAACTCCAGAAATGTCATTGATCTTTAACAGGCTGATTCTTGGATTTAAATATAAAGAGCCATCTATGGCAATAACAACCTTTTGTTTTCAAATGCCCATGTTCTCTTTTGACCATTTATACATTTTATATTAAGAAGGTTTGATACTGGAATGGATCTTTTGATGCAGAGCATCCATGGGAAGACTATTCTTTTAATGAAGGTCCCATAAATTGGATAGTAAGTGGACAGCAGATCAAAGATAAGCCGAGTGAGAAGAAGTTATTCATTTACTGTGCAGAAATGTCTAATTAATATTTAGTGAATGTGCATTGTTTACTTTGGTTGTCACCATATTTACTAGTAAAAGTGGTGATTCAATTTTTTCAACATAGTGGAAAAAATTCCATACAATAGTTTCCTTAAATGGAATTACTATGCCAGGATAAATTGTACTTCTATTCTCAAAAATATATTCAGATTCTGATCACTTTTCTCCATCCCCAATGTCACTACCCTGGACCAAGGCACTATCAGGTTTCCCCAGGATTTTTGCAACAGCTTCTAAAACATGCTCCCTGTTTTTTCTACTTTTGTTGTTGAGCCCCACAGTCGATTTGTTCATTGAGAGTGATCTTTTAAAACCATAAGTCTGATGATAATACTTCTTTGCTTTTAAGAGTTTTGACCTTCTAATAGATTCTCATTTCACCTACATTAAAACCAAAGTTCTTATAATGTTTTAATGGCTTACATGTTGCTATATGACCTAACCCCTTCCCATTTAACTTTATGTCTTAAAACTCAGGCCCCCCCATCTCACTCACCACATTCTAGGCACTCACCTCCTTGCTACTTCTCCACTTTCACCAGGCACATTCCTGCCTCGGGCCCTTTGCACTTATGATTTCCTCAGCCTGAAATTCTTTTCCTTCAAATTTATGCATGACTCATCCCTTCACTCTCCTTATTTAGATTTTTGTTCAAAATCACCTTAGTGATTTAAAGTTGCATTTCTCTTATCCTTATACTTCCCATCTTCCTTCCCTATTTTATTTTCCTACTTGCACTTAAAATAATTCAACATACTCTATATTTTACTTTTTAACTTGTTTATTGTCTTTCACCACTAGAATATAAACAAAATGAGGGAAAATTTTTTTCTAGTATTGTACCCCAGAATTTGACTGGCACATACTATGTACTGAATAAATATTTGAGGAATGAATGTATAAAATAATGGTTCACAAAAATATTTCCAGGAAAATTTTGTCATTATTTTATCAGATGTTTCATTTTAGTACTACATTGAAAGTTGTAATGTTCTGTCTAAGTTTTTACTTCCCTGAATAATTAAACTAAGAAACCTAAAAGAAGAGCTGCTCATAAAGAGCAAAGAAAAGAAGAATAGAATTTTTATGTCTTCTCATCACCTCCCCCATCTTCTATCCCAAATTATTGTGTGGAGAGTAGGCATCGTGGAGATGGTGGAAGGGGAATCTCCTAGAATAAAACCATCTACTGAAGCAACCATTAAACTGGAAAAACAAAACCCTGAAAGAACTAACTTTTTAGGAACTCGAAAACCTAATCAAGAATTTAAGGCACCAAGGGAGTGCTTAATGAAGAAACAGACTACTAAATTTTGGTATTTATGGAAATCTCTGTCAAATCACTAACTGCTAAGATAATGCAACAGAGCCTTCACTGACTGTGCAGAAAAAGATATATAGTCTATGTGAAAATAGTGTGGAAAAGTCACTTAAAAAACAGTTAATTGCAAACCTCAACACTCAACAACAAAAATCACTGGGTAGGAGAGAGAATCTGGTTTCCAGAGTCACCACATTGTAATATTCAAACTGTCCAGTTTTCAGCCAAAAAAACCCTCCAAACCACACCCCCCCCCCAAAAAAAACCAAGGCATACAAAGCAACAGGAAAGTATGGTCCACTCACAGGAAAAAAGCTAATTGACAGAAAGCCTCCCTGAGGAAGCCCAGGCATACTAGACAGAAACTTTAAATCAAAGAGCAAAAGGAAACCATGGACAGAGAACTAAAGGAAACCAGTAGAACTACATATGATATAATATAGACTATCAATAACAATACAGAAAAATGAACCTAATAGAAATTCTGGAGCTTAAAAATGCAATAACTGAAATGAAAAATTCACTAGAGGGGCTCAACAGCAGACTTGAGAAGGTAGAAGAAAGTAACAGTGAACTTAAAGATTAGACAGTTAAAATATTCCAGTGTGAGGAGTAGAAAGAGAAAAGAATGAAGAAAAACGAACACAGTCAATGAGACCTTCAGAGAACAATCAAATATACCAACATCTGCATTATGAGAGTCAGAGAAAAAGAACAGAAAAAGGGACAGAAAGAGCATTTAAATAAATATTGGATGAAAACTTCCCAAATTTGAGGAAAAAAGTGAAGCTACACATCCAAGAAACTCAATAACCTATAGGTAGGATAAACTCACAGAAATCTAAACTGAGACAAAATAATATCAAACTGTGGAAAGCTAAAGCCAAAGAGAGAATATTGAAAGCAGCAAGAAAAGTGACTTATCATGTACAAGGGAGCTTCAATAGATCAACAATTTATTTCTCACCAGAAACCATAGTAAACAAAAGGCAGTGGGATGAACTATTTAAAGTGCTGAAAGAAAAAAAAAAACTGTCCACCAAAAATGAAGGAGAAATTAATACATTCTCAGATAAACAGAATCTGAAGGAGCTTGTACAGGAAATACTAAAGGGACTCTTTCAGCTGAAACAAAATGACACTGGACAATAATTCAAAGTTACATAAAGAAATAAAGAATATTCCCAAAGGTAACTACACAGGTAATGATAAAAGTCAGTTTTATTTTAGTTTTGGTTTCTAGCTCCTCCTTTTCTTTTCTATATGATTTAAAAGACAAATGTGTAAAACAATATTTTCAATCTATGTTAATGTGCATATAATGTTTAAAGATATTTTGTAAAATAAAAACATAAAAGGGGGTGGAGTTGTATAGAAGAAAAATTTTGTATGCTACTGAAGCTATGTTGGTATTAATTCAAACCAGATTGTTACTAATATAAGATGTTAATTGTAACCCTGAGAGTAACCAATGAGAAAATACTAAAAAATTGGCAGAAAAGTAAACAAGCAGGAATCAAAATGGCACAATGTAAAAAATCAATTAAACTCAAAGAAGGATGAATTCGAGGAATTAAGAAATGAAAAAGATCTAAGACACACAGAAAATAAATAGCAAAATGACAGAAGTAAGTCTTCCTTATCAGTAATCACTTTAAATGCAAATTGATTTAATTCACCAGTTAAAAGACAGAGATGGCAGACTGGATTAAAAAACTGCAACTATATGCTATCTGCAAGAGATGCACTTTAGATACAAAGCATAGAAGAAAGTGAAAAGATGGAAAAAGATGTTCTGTGCAAATAGTGACCAAATGGCAGGTGGGCTGGCAACACTAAATCAAACAAAATAGACTTTAAGTTTAAAAAAATGTTATGAGTCAAAGAAAGTCATTATATATTGATTAAAAGGTCAATTCATCAAAAAGGTATAGTAATTATAAATATACAGGCACCAAACAAAAGAGCCCCCAAATATATGAAGCAAACATTGACTGAATGGAAGGGAGAAATACAGTCATGTGCCACATAATGATGTTTCACTATGACAGACTACATATATGGTTATGGGGGTCCCATAAGATTCGTACCATATAGTAACATACAGCTTGGATGCGTAGTAAGCTATGCCATCTAGGTTTGTGTGAATACACTCTATGATGTTCACACAATGATGAAATCACCTAACGACACATTTCTCAGAAAGTATCCCTGTCATTAAACAACACATGACTGTAGACAGTTCTACAATGATAGTTGGAGACGTCAATACCCTTGATAGAACAACCAGAGAAGATCAATAAGAAAATAGAGAACTTGAAATACACAGTAAACCAATGAGAACTAAAGGACTTTCCATTCAACAATAGCAGAAGATATACTCTTCTCAAGTGCACATGTAACCATCTCTAGGATAGACCATATGTTAGGTTACAAGTCACATTAAATTCTAAAATGATTAAAATCATACAAAGTATTTTCTCTAGCCACCATGAAATGAATCTAGAAATCAATAACAAAATGAAAATTTGAAAATTCAAAATATGTGCCAAGACTATTCAATGGACACAGAGTAGTCTCTTTAACAAATAGTTCTGGGACTACTGGATTTCCTGATGCAAAAGAACAAAGCAAGTTCCCCACCTCACACCATATGGAAAATTAACTCAAAATGGATGAACAACCTAAATATAAGACCAAAACTATAGAACTCTTAGAAGAAAGCATAGAGATAAATCTTCATGACTTGGATCTGGCAATGGATACTTGTATATGACACCAAAAGCATGAGCAACAAAAAATGATAGACTGATGGGCCAGTCCCGGTGGCCTAGTGGTTAAGTTTGGTGTGCTCCACTTCAGTGGCCTGGGTTAGATTCCTGGGCATGGACCTACACCACTCATCTATCAGTGGCCATGCTATGGCAGTGGCAAACATACAAAAAAGGAAGGTTGGCAGCAGATGTTAGCTCAGGGTAAATCTTCAGGGGATTAAAAAAATATATAGATTGAACTTCATCAATGTTATAACTTTTTGTGTATCAAGGACATTATCAAGAAGGTAAAAAGACAACCTACAGGATAGAAGAAAATATTTTCAAATCACATATCAGATAAGAGTCTAATATCCAAAATATACACAGAACACCCAGAACTCAATTACAAAAAGACAAAGACCCTGATTTAAAAGTGAGCAAAGGAGCTGAACAGACATTTCTCCAAAGAAGATATATAAATGACCAAGAAGGACATCAAAGGATGTTCAACAACATTAATAATTAGGAAAATACAAATCAAAACCATAATGAGAAACCATTTCATATCCACTAGGATGCTTATAATTAAAACAAACAAACAACAAGTGTTGGTGAGGATGTGGAGAATTTGGAAACCTAGTACATTGTTGGTGGGTATGTAAAATGTTGCAGCCACTGTGGAAAACAGTTCCTCAAAAGGTTAAACATAGAATTACCATATGACCCAGCAATTCTGCTTCTACATATATACTCCAAGCAAATGAAAACAGGTACTCAAATATTTGTAGGAAAATGGTCTTTACAGCACTACTGATAAGAGCCTAAAAGTGGAAACGACCCAAATGTTCATCAATGGATGAATGGATAAACAAAATGTGGCACACACGTACAGCAGAATACAACTCAGCCAAAAAATGAAGTACTATGATACATGCTACACAGTGAATGGACCTCAAAAACTTTATGCTAAGAGAAGGAAAGTATTCACAAAACATGACATATGTATGAATGCATTTAATGAAATATCCAGAATAGGTCAATCCATAGAGACAAAAAGCAGATTGGTTGTTGCCTGGGACTGGAAGGAGAGGGTGAATGAGGAGTGATTGCTTAATGGGTATGGGGATTTAGGGGGAATGAATAAAAAGTTTTGAAACTAGGTAGGTGTGATTGTTGAACACCGTTGTGGATATACTAAATGCCATTGAATTGTGTGCTTTAAAATAGTTAATTTTATGTTATGTGAATTCACCTCAATTAGAAAACACACTATTATTAGGCAATTATTTCTTGGATAAGCTAATCACCATCTCTCTTAGGTGGCTCCCAGGGAGTTCAAATGATCTTTACTAGATACCATAAATTTATATATGTCTATCATGTATACTTTAAGGAAAGAAACATATCAAATAATGTAGCTGTGGGAATTGAAACACAACAACATATTTTCTTTAAATCCATAAATTTTTAGTATTCTGATATTTATAAGTGACCAGTTTCGAATAATTGATTTACTGTGTTTTTCTCCATAAGGCCAAATAAAGGGGTTATTTGGAGAATTTTTAAAAAGTTATCTTAATTAATGTGGTTTAACTCATATGCAGGAAGTCCTTTGGAAGGAGAAAATGTAATTATAAATTTAAAAGTTACCTGCCATCATCAAAAAGATAAACAAAAATAAAGGAGAAATCTCTGTAGAATTGTCTAAGTTGAATAGTCTCTGAGCCCCTCCTCCAATCTGTCTCATCAGAAGTAACCGTTTTTAACAGTCCCTAGGTTTGGTTCTTCTAGTAGTTATCCTTATAAATTTAAAAAATATATCCATATGTCAATGTCTTGATTTATCAGCTTGAGTTGAATTTGGTTGACTCATTTTAAAGAGGAGGAATTAAATGCAATTTTATTATCAACTCAATTCTCTCCATTTTTTTCATTTAAATAATTTTATTTTATTGGTATACTTTATGATTTTAAATATATTTCCTGATACATCAGATATTATTTTTCACTCCCAAGTCAAAAGGATGAGGAAATTATTCTCTATTTCTAACATCTTTTCTAAAATGTTGGCAATTTTAAGGTTTTTAGAATGTCAAGGTTTGTAGCATTTACATTTTATTCTGTAACTATAATTAGATCTTTTCTTTGTCCCTATGAGTCTGAAAATGTAAACGCAGTTAATAAGGTATTACAGTTATATAAGTATTATTTATGGCAAAACCAATCATTTAACAGAATGTGTAAATGAGGCATTGTAATTCTCTTTCATTAAAGAGATTGGTTAAAATGTTCTCTCACACACCACTGAATTTAAAGTATTTAAATTACATCAAGTTTAAAACATTTCATTTTCAGTCTTAGTCCCTTTCATTCTTGGGACTGTTTTGATAAACAATACATATTTGAAATATGATAGATCTATTTAAAACTAAGGGTGCTCTGAACCCTCTTTCAATCAATATTTTTATTGTTAGTGCCACAGTCGATTCCAACTCCTAGCGACCCTGCGGACAGCAGAGTGGAACCCAGCCTGGTCTCTTTGCGCCATCCTCTCACCTTCAGGCCCTATAACAGACAATGTTCCACTGCTATTCATAGGGTTTTCATGGCCAATTTTTTCAGAAGTGAGTGCCCAGGTCCTTCTTCCTAGTCTGTCTTAGTCTGGAAGCTCCGCTGAAACCTGTCTACCACGGGTGACTCTGCTGGTATTTGAAATACCAGTGGCATATCTTTCAGCATCACAGCAACACGCTGCAGACACAGTATGACAATCGACATACGGGTGGTGTGGTTCCCTGACTGGGAAACAGACCTGGGCCTTGATGGAGAGTGTGCTGAATCTTAACCACTAGACCACTGGGGCTGGCTGATCAATATTTAATGCTAATCAATTGAATTAAAACATTTGTCAGTATATTTGTTGCCTTTGTTTAAGCACCATTTCTTTTTTCCTCAAAAGAACTCTTTATAACTATTTGATTTTGCTATTTAGTATTCATATATAGAAAGTACTTAAAAATGAATATTTGAGGATAAGGTATGCTGGGTTAATAGTTAATCCATACATAAGTTATTACTTACATGTACATAGAACTAGCATTATAATCATAGGTTATCACAGAAGTCTAAATACAGACATGGTGAATATAATCGAATACGACAAATGGCATATAACTATGTATATATATATTTAGCTGATGGCACTTTATGCATGTATATGTTAGAAACTGGTTGATACCTACATTTTTGAGGGAAAATGTTAGGAAAGTTCTTAAGTCCTAATTCCCAAAGTTAATATCAGAATGACAGGAAATAAAGGTCCAAGAATATAGGAAATCATTCATCTATGCATGATAAATGTGTTTAGTTACTAAGAATTAGGCTTATTATGCTTTGGCTTAATAAGCTATATACTTAATAAGCTGTGATAGCAATAGAACCACTCAATTGGTTTGACATAAATCTTTTATCTTCTTTACTAGAAAGCATTTAGGTGTAGTGGAGGGTGGAAATAAAGACTACTGCACTGAAATCAAGATATTTGAGTTTTTATTGTGGTTCAGTCACTTGCTGGGTATGTTCATTACCCTCTCTAAATCCCCAGGTTCCTCCTTTGGATGAAGGTAATCATAGTAATAAACATATTACTGAGTTGCTGCAAATATTAAAGAAATGCATGTATAATGTCTAACTCAGTCAATGGTAATTATTATTAATGTTTCTCATTGCATTTTCTTATAAAGAACAGGCCTATTGAGGACAACCATATGCAAATGAGATAGGATGTTTTTGATCTGCTTTCATGTTAGAGCATCCCTTGGTCTCAGATTTCTCTTGTAATATAGGATTATAATAACTTCTACCCCCCAGAGTGGTCATGATCATGACATTAAGAAGAACATAAATTATGTGGAACAGTGTGTAAACCATAAAAGCTCTACCAATATTAGATACTGAAATGGGTTATTAGGATGAGACAAAATATATCAAAAAATTGAGACAGGCATTTGCAAATGTTGTGGCTGATGAAACTAAACCAGGTAGCCTCATTTTGAAAACACATATTGAGGCTTAGAATATGCTTCTTCTAGGCATATTAATTGACTATTAATGTTTGAAATGAGATCCTATGAGATAACTACTAGTTACTGATTAGGAATACGAGCCCCTGTGGGTTAAGTCACTTGCCAGTAATCACACAACTGAAAAGTGCTGGGCTAGTGCTCAACGCGAAGCAATTTGACTCCAGAACGAACTTCTTTTGAAAGATGCACTAAAAAACCTATTTATATGTGGAAGAAGTAACAAAAGAATTCATTTAAAGGCATTTAAATGAATGGATCTTTCTGAGAATTGTATTTTTGTTGTCCATTAAGCAATCCAAAAGATGTATTTCAAATTTTGTTTTTAAAATCTTTTATTAACTTATTTCTATATTGTATACCAGAGTATATAAATAAGAAGGTAAAGAACAGGACTGGGAAATTCCCTCTTTCAAGAATAACCCTTCTCCTTCAACTATAATCTAAAAACAAGAAAGTTGTAATTTTGAGCACACTTGCACTCAAAAATGGTATTTCTTTGGAAGTGACACTGAAGGAGTTAATACAGCCAGCAACAGTATAGTCCAAGTCCAGGACATAAAATATTGGCAGGCACTTGGAATAAATAGCAACAACAGACCTGTCATGACTGTGTCTTGAGTAATGGGATTCATTCATTTTGGTATTTTTAATGCAATTGTAAACTGCCATTTTCCTCACAGTTTAAAGCAGGGTTTTTTTGATGATATAGCTATAAATGTGAAAACCAAATTAACTTGTCACATTTAACTGGCTAAAGAATTTCCCACTCCCATTTTTAGGGTATTGATAAAACCTTAATAATCAGGGTTTAAATCAGGAGGAAAAATTACATTTTGCAGGATCACAGAAATGTCCCAAAGATGAAAGATAGGAAGAAAGTTGGTTAATATATGGTTGTTTATGAAGTACAGAATCTTATATTAACAATAAGAACACACAATCCTGGGATTACTGTCAGTAAGTCAATACCCACTGTAGGAAATAGCACCATCGTGCAATGTTGACTGGCACTTGTATTTTATTCTGTTATTAAATTAACCCTAATGTTTCCTTAGGGGATTCTCTATTTTGAATAACTGAGAGTTACTCTCCCCATCTTAACTCAGTTGTTTCTGAAGGTAAGGACTTTTTTCCTAAGTAGAGGTAAACTTAATTCACAGGTCTACAAAGAATAATATCTAGACCATGGAAAAATCATCATCCTGAGGAGAAGGAGGAGACTTCCTTGTGGAGATATACCTCTTCAAATGATCCCTTGGTGGGCTAGATTAAAGGCCACTCCCACCAGCATTATCAGGAGCTAACTTACAGAACCTTTTGGGGGAATTTTTATGCAAGAAGCATCTCCAATATTCTATCACATAAAAATACTTCCACTCTGCAGAATCACCTAAATGTATGCTGCCTTAACCTGCCCAACCTTATGCCTGTGGAATAAATACTATCAACATAAATGGGAGAAAAGCAGAGGCTGGTGCCTCTTTAGCAAGTGCCATCCAGACTCTATTTTCATAAAATTCTGATCTGTCAAAAACAAAGACCCAAATTAAAACAAAACAAATAACCTTTTTACTAACAGTGGAGAACTTTCTGCTCAATTTTGGTGTGAACCTCAGGCAGCTATAAAAATTAAATTTATTAATTAAAAAGAATACTGTAAACAACTGTAGCAGCTAAATCAAAATGCCAATATCATTAAAAAAAAAGAACTGTTACATGCCTCTACAACATAGAAGAACCATGAAAACATTATGCGAAGTGAAAGAAGCCAGTCACAAAAGACTATATATTGTTTGATTCTATTTAAGTGAAATTTCCAGAAGAGGCAAATCTATCGAGAAAGTAATAGTAGTTGCCTGGGGGGTGAAGGGCCTGGGAAGAGGTAGGGAATGACTGCCAACGGTTGTGGAGTTTTCTTGGCGGGGGATGATGAAAATGTTCTAAAATTAATGTAAGGATGAATGTGAATGTACTAAAACCCATTAAATTGTACACTTTAAATACGAAAATTTAGTGGTATGTAAATTACATCTCAATAAAGCCGTTAAACAATCTACAGCTTTCTTAAAAGTATTTTGATATAATGTCTACTTCATGACAAAACATACAATAACATTATATGGTCTTTTTGAGAGACATCATATTTTTTCAAACAATTGCGATCTCCTTTGTTCATATTCAATGACTTATATTAGATGAATTTCTTCCTTGGAAGTGTGTACCTGTGATATAATGTAATGCCTGAGTAGGTTTTTTTAGGGTGCACTATATGTATGTACATATATTTATTTAAGGACATTCTAGTCTAGCAACATGAGTTAAAGAGAAAAGTGCTTGAGGAGATGCTTAAGGAGTTAAATGAGATTGGGTAAAGACCAATATCTATTTTACCTTCAGTCAAGTGTAATTTAGCAGATAATCAATTTTTACAATAATATCAATTAAGTAGGGATGGATGGGTTAAACTCTGCATAGTGACTTCCTCCAAAAAAATTAAAGTCAAATGGTTCACAGTACATGTTTCAATCTTCCATGGCAATGCACAACTACATATTTACACATTATTCCTGGTTAAAGGGACCAGAAATTAGAAAAATTGATCTATAAAAAGGCAATCAGAAGCAGAAACAATTGACTTTCAAGGTGTAGAGGTTTCTTTATCCTTACTCTGGGTTTCTGGGACAATATACTGTTCTTTTTTTCCCTCTTATCTTCCTGGATGGTGCTTCTTAGTCATTCTGGATCCTCCTAGCTTGCTGAATTATTACATTTGGTGTGTTCTGAGGCTCAGTGCTCAGAGCTTTTCTTCGCTCTATCTACATTCACTTCTTAGTGATCTCGTATAACCCTGGCTTGAAAATACCATACATAGAGAACAAATCTCAAATTTAAATCTCCAGGCCAGACAGATTCACTGTACTTTGCCAAACCATATTGGAGCCTGAGGCAAAGGAAAAATTGGTAATGT
Organism: Tapirus indicus; assembly: GCA_031878705.1. Lineage (NCBI taxonomy): Eukaryota > Metazoa > Chordata > Mammalia > Perissodactyla > Tapiridae > Tapirus > Tapirus indicus. The sequence goes on along the minus strand of CM062917.1, from coordinate 161,384,421 downwards.
TGATCCTGTCTGTACTAGTTTTCTATTGCTATTGTGACAAATTACCACAAACTTAGCATCTTCAAAAAAACAAAATCAAACAAATTTATTATCTCCCAATTCCATAGGTCAGAAGTCCAGTAGGTTCATCTGGCTTTTCTCCTCAAGGTCCCACAAGGCTGAAATCAAGATGGCAGCTGGACCTGGCTCTTCTGGAAGCCCTAGGGGAGAATTGGCTTCCAGACTCAGTCAGGTGTTGGCAGAATTCATCTTCTTGAAGTTGTAGGGCTGAAGTCCCTGTTTCCTTGTTTGCTATTGCCAAGGCATTGTTCTTAGCTTCTAGAGTCTGCCTCTTCCCATTCCCTGGCTGGTGATTCATCGTGGCTCATCCTCAAAGCCAACAATAGAGGATTGTATCTTTCTCATGATTTTAATCTCTTCTACCTCTTCTTCTACCATGTATCTCTGACTCTTTTGGCATCCTTTTCTGTTTTTAAGGGCTCATGAGATTACAGTGGACCCATTTAACAATCCAGAATGGTCTCTCTGTTTTAAGGGTAACTGATTAGCAACCTTAATACAATCTGCAAAGTCCTTTTTAACATATAATGTAACATACTCACAGGCATAACACTTGGAAATGAAGATCACAGGGGCCAAAATCCTGTCAACCAGACTACTTTTATTTTAAAATTTTGATATTTTGTTCATCATAGATTGTTTGCATAATTTGGACTTTTGAAAAATATCACAATAAAATATTGTTTATCTTGATTACTGTTTTGGCACTCCATTAAATTTTGTATCTGAGGCAAGTGCCTCATTCAGCTCACATAATTTTGGCCTTGCAGTATCACTACCTGCCTACTGAGATCTTCAGTTGGAATTCCAATGGGCATCTCAAATGTATCATGTCCAAAATTAAACTCCTGATGTCCCCTCCCAAACCTGCTCGTCCCCCAGTGTTCCTTATTTCAATAAATAGCATCTCCATTGACCCAACGGCTAAGGTCAAAATACTTAGAATTCATCCTTGATTTCTCAATTCAATATCTCTCAGTTACACCCAGAGTGAAATCCAAATGCCCACACATGGTCTATATGTCCTCTATGATCTGGCCCCTGGCCATTTAACACTCTCTCCCTTGTTACCCAACTTCAGCTATAACCATACTGACTCGCCTGTTGTTTTACCAACTTTCCAAATAAGAGCCCAACTACAGCTATTTCTTCTGCTGGAAGTTCCTTCTCCAAGATTCCGCTTAGCTCACTTCCTAAAGTTCATTCACGTCTCTACTCAAATGTCACCTTCTCAGACCTATCCCCAGTCCTCACGTCTATATTATTTATTTTCTTCATGGATTTTTTGTTTGTTTGTTTTGAGGAAGACCAGCCCTGAGCTGACATCCATCTCCAATCCTCCTCTTTTTGCTGAGGAAGACTGGCCCTGGGCTAACATCTGTACCCATCTTCCTCTACTTTATATGGGATGCCGCCAAGGCGTGGCTGACAGGCAGTGCGTCGGCGGGTGCCCGGGATCCCGAACCCGGGTTGCCAAGCACGGACTAAACCGCTGCGCCACCGGGCGGCCCCTCTTCATGGATTTTATCATTACCTAACAACCTACCATAATATTTGAAATGTATTCTTTGTCTTTTCCCATATGAGTGCTCCATAAGGATAAATCTTTATTTTGATCACAGATGTAATCCCCAATGCTTAGAACAAAACATAATGCATAGCTGATACTCTAGATACTAAAGAAATACTTGTTGATGAATTGACAGATGCATACAACCCAATAGCATAGAATAAAATGTATTATGTTTTTATGGAACATAAAGATGGGCTCATGAAATCTAAAGTCTGTGATATTTGTGGAAACTTGTGAGTTCTGTAAAATCTTTAATCAATTTGTATCAAATGGTCAAAAAGCACTTACACTATGAACAGAACTCTCCTCAATTAGAAGATGTCTACAGGTCCAGGGATCATAGGTTTATGGATATTCATACTAATAAATTCTATGCATCAGATCAGTGGCATTATAAACTATTTACAAGCAGGAAATTGACAGGCAGAATATTAAGAATTTAACTCATTCTTACATAGCCCCCCTTACTGTACTGATAACACAAGATCCAAGAGTAAACAAAGTCATAAAGGAGTTACGTGGTACTGCATTAGATTATTAGTTTTGTAGAGTTCTGGTGTGGTAGCAATTTGGGGTCCATGTTCCATTAAAGAAAACTAATTTAAAGATATACTTTGCTTAGGAATAACCACATCCTTATTATCTTACTAGAGGTTTATTATATTCATATATGTATTATTGAGTTAGGCACTACACGAGTACAAAGATTTATAATAGAAGTCTCTGGACTAAAGTAAAATACAATCTTGTGAGATATTGCCTACATGCACTAAAAGCTTACGTACATATACGGGAATCAAAAATACAGAAAAATAAGTACAATCTGTAAATAGTTTTGGGGTACCTATTATATTCAAACAATTTTCCAGGAGCAGTGGAGGTATTTTAAGTACATTCATCATTCTTAGGTTGCTTAAAACCACTATATTTTAGTAAAAATATCCTAGGATAAAATTCCAAAGGGGTCATTTAATAAATAAAAGTACTGTGAGGTGAGAGATCAATCCATGTGGTTGAGGAATTTTTATGCAATATTTTATGCAGGGAGAAATATTTGAACAGGGAGCCCATTAAACGGGTGAAAAGAGTTACTGCGAACATTCCAGGTTGAGAAAATACTACATGCAAAGTTATAGATACTTTGTAGTTAGTGTTAAAATATTAGCCAACATGTGTGTAGTGCTTTATATTTTGTAGAGTGAAGGTAATTCTTGGTTTAAAATGACAGAGAAGTCCCATCGTTGATCTTAAACTGTTTCTCTGGATGTGGAGAACAAATGGAATTTTAATTGCCCTTTTGACTCCTATAGACACCGTGACCCCAAATTCTTATTTATTTTTGAAAATTTCAGTGTTAAAAATGAATTCCTTGTTCAAGAGTGCTCTGTAAAATTGTAACTGTCTGGAGGGTTTAGTGCCTTCAACTAATAATGGATTATTGGACAGTCTGCTGAGAGCAAAATAGCAAAATTAAAAGAAGTAAGGATGCTGAGTACAGTATAGAGCACTTTGAATTTCCTTCATTCCCTCTTCCTAGTAGACCCTAAAGGGGCTAATGTGAAGGTAGTAGAAACAAGCTGGTCTTTCTTGGGGGGTTTGCCAGAGATTGGCTTCTTATGTGTATGTGAAGAAGTGATTCTGCCACGTACAACTCAAAATGGTGAGATCCATAGTAATCTATAGGAGCATAATACTTTTTACAAGTCACATTGAGGACTGAGGGGAGGGGATTGGTGGAGTCAGAATATCAATAGTTGATCTCTAATACAAACGATTTCAATGTCAAAGGAGTAGTCATCCTGCCAAAATATTTTTGGTTTCCCCTTCTATGTTTTAAGTTCTACCAATAGACTTTCCCCAGCCCACTTTGTTCTAAGTGAAAACTGAAGTTCTTTTTGCAGAGGTTATAGATACAATTTTACCAGTTTTTGCAGCCTTGGGTTGCAGGGTCTAAGAGCATTTTCTGAGAATTTGTTTGTATATTGAAGAATAATGGAAATGTATGTAACTGGGAGAAGAGGGCAATTTGTGTGGGCAAAGGGGCAAAGAACCATAGAAGGGGAAGATAAGAAAGCCCAGGACAAGGCATCCTAGATTAAAAGTTTGTTCAAGGCTTCATTTGAGTGGGTCACTCCCTTTATATGAAGTATGTTACCTTTATCAGCAAGCTTGATATACTGTGTGTCACTTTGGCTGTTCCATCCAGTTCAATTCCATAACTACAAATCAAGTAACTCTCGTGAAGAAGTCGTCTGATCAGGTTCTAGCATATATGGGAGCATAACATTCCTACAGCCAGCCCTAGTGGTATGTAGTGGTTAAGATTTGTTGCCCTCACTGCCTCTGCCTGGGTCCGTTTCCTGATCAGGGATCCGCACCACCCATCTGCCGATTGTCATACTGTGTCTGCAGGGTGTTGCTGTGATGCTGAAAGCTAGGCCACGGGTATTTCAACTACCAGCAGGGTCACCCATGGTGGACAGGTTTCAGTAGAGCTTCCAGACTAAGGCAGACTAGGAAGAAGGACCAGACCACCCACTTCCGAAAAAATTGGTCATGAAACCCTGTGCACAGCAGTGGAGCCTTGTCTGATATAGCCCGGAAGGTGAGAGGATGGCCCAAAAAGACCAGGAAGAGTTCTGCTCTGCTGTACATGGGGTCACTAGGAGTTGGAATTGACTTGATAGCACTAACAAGAAATGTACTAGTGGACAGAAGAAAAATTCCAAATAACCTGAATGAAAGAAAATGCAGTGTCTAAATACAACATTCTATATCCTTTCCCCTTTCAAAGAAAACAAAGAAAAAACATAGGTATCAATTCTATAACAGGAATTGTTGAGTACCTACTGTTTCCAGGCATTGCTCTAGACACTTCCCAGGTATCAAAGAATAAAAGAGATGGAGATCCTTGTCCTCGTGAAGCATAATTTCTAGCAGAGAGAATAAAAAAAGCATTATCTCGGATTTTAAAATGTGATATGCTAAAAGCCATGGAAAAGAAACAAAGTAGAGCAGGATAGAAGAGCTGGGAGTGCACATTGAAGGGGTGATATGCAGGTTACACGGAAAGGATGATTACTAATTAATTAATCTGTAAACATGTTTCTGCCTTAAATTTATTCCTGTGAATTTAAAGACTCTTGAATCTAATTAGAAATGTAGATTTTTCAGGAAATTGTAGGAATTAAGCTAAGTAAGGAAGTAAGATATGTCCATTCAGTTTAATTAACAGTAATCAATACTTATTAGCCAATTTTTCAGCTAGGAGCACTCTGTTCTGCTGTAATAAATAACTAAAGGCCGTGTATACTGTATGTGGTTTTTGCAGAATGGCATCCCAAGGCAGATCTGAAAGTAGGCTGTTCAACATGAAGAGGAAGCTAATGGGATTATAAAGATGAGTTCAAACCTCCTGGACAACCTACAGAGACCAATCACAGGGCCTAAAGAAGAGTAAGTCGGTATTGAGTTCAGAGTGAGAGGTCATTTAAAGTCTGAAGTTGTCTGAAATTTGAGAAGCAGAATTAAATTGAGAACTCTTTAAAGTCCTTTCAGTGTAGAGAGCTACAAAGGACATGGTCTTGACTTACAATGGCATGAACTTGAAATGACAGACAAGCACTCAAGGTGATATTTTGATCTGAACAGAAGAGCTGTTTTAGTCCAAAGGTGATTGGCAGAATTTAGAGGGCTGATTAAATTGTAGGCCAAAGCAGAACCTATGTTTCAAAATATCTTTTGTCCTTTAAAAGAGACAGGCTGAGAGATTTTAATGCAGTAAAAGAAAGAGGACAGCTGTAATTTACTCAGCACTGAGATGATAAAGAAGAAAAAGACCGTCTTTAGACACCAAATTGGATTTTCACCACAGAAAATGAATATCAAGAACATAAATTTTCTTAATATATTTCCTATTATCAGAAAGACTGCAAAGGGAATCTGGTGAAAGTGAATTATAGACAATGCAGGCATCTGTGTATGGAAAATAATAAATTACCAATACAGGTTATATGAATAAAAATGAATGAATGCAAATATTTCTACTTGAATCTCAGATATAACTTGGTTTGATTTTAACACATTTTCGTAAATGGTAGAAAATAAAGTTTCTCAAATTTGAGTATCAAAAGGGAGAATAAGAAAGAAAGAGAATTAAAATATACTCATCTAAATTTGATGCCAGATGAGCTGCCAAAGAATTCCTAAAGAAATTCACTGTGATTAAAGGGTTAAATTATATTATGTTTACAACCCAGGTTTAAAATAATGGCAGATCTGAAGTTTATACCCAGGTATGATTGCCTTTAAGAATCCTGTTCTTTTCACACCATACTGTCCTTCTTGAAGGGAAAAAGTTCAATCAGGGTGCAAAAGACTTTAAAAGTCAATAAATTATAATTTTGTTTTATTGCACTAATATATTTTCATTGAACAAAACATTTAAACCATGAAGTAGAAATCCCAAGAAAGAAAAATTATTCACAGTTTCATCATTCTATGAAAAACGTCTTTGGTTCTTTATCTATCTATTTATCTATCTATCCACATATGTATGCATGTGTATATATGTGTGTATGTATATACACATGTACATGTATAATACTTTTTATATATAATCATGAAATAGTCATTTTGCTCTTATCTTACTTAAGGTAATATCATAAGTATTTCCAATTTGCTGACTAACCCTCAAAACATCATTAATAACGGATGTAGAATAGTCTATGGAATTGCTGAGTCATCATTTATACAATCATTCTCCTTTGGCGAAATTTCAACACCCTCAAAAATTGTTTATTAGAATCAGGATGAAAATGAGTTCCATACATTACAATCAACTCCCTGTCTTTCTCGTTCTTTGCAATTAATTTGCAGTTTCTCAGTCTGAATTGTGTTGTTGCTTCACTGTGGTGTAATTCAATATGTTGCTTTGTCTGCTGTATTGCCTACAAATTGGTAGTTTGGGCTCTACAGAGACTTGCTGAGATTCAAGTAAGACCTTTCCCAAGAGCACTCCATAGGTGGTATAGTGTATCCTCATCAGGAAGAACATAAGCTTTACTCTCACTTTTTGTAAGATTAGAAAACACTCACAACCATTACCTAGATCAATTCTCTCAACAGGGATTGCAAAATTGTGATCTAATTTTATCATCTTTTCATTTCATTATTTGCTACAGTTCTGGAAAGGGAAACTTTGCCTCCTCAACCATTTAGTTATTTTGAATTCTTCCAGGAAAAATCATTTCCACATTTTATCATTTTTCAGAAGGATGAGTTGGATTTCCAGCATCATGAGAAAATGGTGACCCATTAGTTTCTTTCTTTGTTCCTTTTCCTTCCTTCCTTCCTCCTTCCCTTCCTTCTTTCATCTATCAATTGTGTATGTATATCATTACTGTGAATTCATGTATTTAAACATTTTGGTAATTTCCATTACATTACAGTTCTTATTCCTAGTGATGCTCAAACTGATCCATCATTGACTAGTGGAAGCTTCAAGTTGGACCTGGAATCCTTTTGACATTATCCCTGTTACCTTCGAGATCTTGCTTGCTTCCTGAAATGACAGAATAGTCTGGATTCATCTTGTACATTTCCTTCCCTGTATCTCGAACCAGACATATCTCTAAGGAGCCCTTGTTTGTTTAATATGAAATGATATTCAGAGTCAGCAATATGGCTGTTGCCGTGCTTAGTGGGTTGGTCATTTTTTCTTAATGTTTTAGTGGAAAGGGATAGGAAATATGTGGTTTTCTTTTCTTATTTTAAAATATAATACAGTGTGAGTTCATCATGACTCTTCTAATGCAAAATCAGGACAATAGGTTTTTAAAAAATTTTCCTTCCTTTTTTAAACCTAATTTTGTCAATCTTATAATTGTGCCCCCTTTCTTCCAGCCCATAATCCCCATTCTCAGTGAAATAAACATAATTCTCATTAGCTTTATTCTACCACACAGATGAAAGAGTCTTGAATTAAAACTATCAACAATATTATCTATCACATATTATCAGAAAGCAGCGTAAGTATTTTTGCAGTACTCTTTGTCCTTAGGCATAGTCTCTTAACTGATGTACAGTAAAATTACTTGTGTGTAAAATCCCTTGGCATAGTTCCTCTTTGGATTTGTATGCTACCACTTAGAAAAGCAGTGAGGTTTATTTTTTCGTTATGCTTCTTGTTATTAGGGGTTGACTTTTTACTTAATATTTTGTAATTTATTTCACATATATCCAAAGTCAAATCTACAAAACAAGGTATAGTCAATAATTTCTAGTACTATTCTTGTTTCCTCCTCTCTATTCTTCTCTTCTTCCAATAGAAATTTTTTATTGTTGTTTATATAAATTACACCTTTAAGTCTTCCTTATTTCAGAACGTAATTCTTGAATTGGAGTGTTATTGTTTTACTCTATTGCTTTGATTTTATTCTATCTTCATTCTTTGTTTATTATTTCTGTGTATTTCCTTCACTCTAATCCTTTTTGTGTCTTTCTTCATTTGTTAATATTGATCGTTTTCCTTTTTTCCATTCCATATTTCTTTATTTTTTGTGAGGAAGACCAGCCCTGAGCTAACATCCGTTGCCAATCCTCCTTTTTTTGCTGAGGAAGACTGGCCCTGGTCTAACATCCGTGCCCATCTTCCTCTACTTTATGTGGGACACTGCCACGGCATGGCTGACAAGCAGTGTGTAGGCGGGCGCCCGGGATCTGAACCTGCAAACCCCGGGCTGCCAAGTGTGGACTAAACCACTACGCCACCGGGCAGACCTCCCCATATTTCTTTTATGACATTATTTTGTTTATTGTGTTTATCCACTCTTGTGTTTCATCTAGTTTATTCTTTGTTACATACTTATTAATTTATTACATACATAATTTAAATTTATTACATTTTTATTTTTAATTCTTTCTGTGTTCTCTCTTTTCAATTTTTCTCCTTGCCAATAATTGCATTTCTTATCTTTTCTAAACATGATTTTTGCAGTGCTTTCATAGCTTCTATTGTTGTTTTAAAAAAATATTTTAGCACATTTAAAAAATTGTTAATTCACAGGTTTCATTTGTGTGGGGACATGTTTTTCTGGCATTCCTTCATTTGCCTGTATACAGATTTCCTGTTCAATTTTTGTTTCTTACACTAATTTAATATGGGGTATGAATGTAACACTTTCCTACTGCATATGTTTAGTGAAGTGGGTTTTTCCTTAACCTCTTAGAAAGAGAGTGTAGCCAGTAATGATAGTGCTCCACCAGATCCTTTCAGAGCACCACTTTTTCCATTGCTGTGTACCTCTCAGCATCAGTGTGATTGAGCTCCCAGCCCACCGCTGTACTCCTTTCTCAGCAGCCATTCCCTATCCCATGCCATGGACTTGTGGATTTGGGCCGAGCACTTGCATGTCAGGTGGTAGTCCTTAAGGAACGCACCTGGCATGACCCTATTCCACATTATTCTTGTATTCTATCAACCTAGGTGAGGGGAGGTATAGAGGTTTGAGAAGAAGGTTTTGGTGGAGGATAGATGAGACAAAAGAGTGAAAATACTGTGCAAAACAACCCCAATATATGTTTGTTTTTTTTTAACAGAGCAAAGCGTTTCAACTTTTCTCCAGATTCATATCTTTGACGTGTCCTTAATCAGCCACGTGGAAACACTCAAAACCTCACTGGTGCTTGATTAGAAAAACACAGACATCCTTACCAAAGAAAATAGTGACTTAATTAGGGATAATTGACCTTTTTATATACATTTTAGAGGATAAGTGAACACACTGAGACTTATTTGTTGACACCATATGGCACTTCCTCACAGTGATACCCAAATTATGTAGAATAAGGCTAATCAAAACTAAATAGCTCATCAAAAGGTCTTCCATTCTAAGATGTTGCTATTTTAATTCTGGAAGCTTTTAGATACTCATTGGACCCAAAAGTATTTATCTGTTGTTTTACTCAAAGTATGTCAAGTTTCTAGTAAAGTAGCCTGAATTTCCAAATCATGTGTCATTTTAATGCTTCTCATTTCTTTATTAATTTATTAAATATATGTTTTCAATAACAGTTGAACAGCTACTATCAGATTTTGTGCTAAAGATTGCAAAGTTAATAGACGCTGCCCTTGCTCTCAAAGAGCTGACACACCTTGCATTAAAGATCTGATTTGCAAGCAGCAAAATATGTCTGTGCAGGGTATATACAAGAAATAAATGTTTGGAAAAGATATGGGATGGCTCACAGAATTGCGAAAGAAATCTGGTTCTTGGAAGAATCAGGCTTAGAGAACAGAAAGGAAAGGGGCTGTCAGGTCAGACCCACAGTTAGTTGAAAGTCACAGTGCAGAAACCAGTCCGGGGAGGACACCGCTGCTGGCGCACTTTTGCACGTGCTCCCCTAGGAAATACCCCTCGTTAGAACAAACAAACAAACAAACAACAACAGCAACGATGAAACCTGTCCATCTCTGCTTTCCTGTTTTTTGGTCACTGACTTCAGAAGCAATATTCTAGGCAGATACTTATGTCACCTGTGCACCCAAGCTGTCAGGAGATTTAGCTTTGCTAGTGGAAGGCAATTTCCACTAGATAGGTAATTTCCCAAACATCAGTAGATGGTTAATATAATATGGAGAAATAAAAACAAATACCCACTACATACACTTAGTATGCTGAAACAAAAATTCCAGGTAATACAGAAGAATGTATTGAAATGCTTTCTGATCTGTAAAAATTAAAATCATAAAACTACTTCAGTCCAGATTTAAGACATATAATACCTATGTAATTTTAATGGTACAAAGTCATATTATTTTATGTTTTTTTCCATGCAATAAATGAGTGCATGTTGCTCACTTAAATTTAATTTTTTCTTAATATCAGCAATTATGTATAGAATATTGAATCAATATGTTATATATTATCAATATTATATGAAGTACATTTATGTGTTGTGTATTTTATGTTACATTATATATTATATACTATATATTATATACTATAAAATATTATGTATAGAATATTTTATGGCTCATATGTGTTAAAAAGATCTAATCACAATTTACTTGCTCTTGAATTCCATAAGTATAAAATCTAACCTTAGAATGGCATTAAAAACTTTCATAATTTGTTACCAATCTATCTTTCTGGTATCACATACTATTACTCTCTTCCATAAAATTTATGTTCTAAGTTAACCTATTTTCTAAGCACGGTATGCATTTTTATAATTCTGTGCCTTTGCTTGTGTTTTTTCCTTGATCTAGAAGGTTCTTCCCACTACTGGACCTCCTAAGAGTATGTAGTCACGTGTTCATGCACAGCAGGAATGCCACTTTCCCTGTGAGCTCATTGCCAACTTTTCAAGTAAAGAAAATAGTGTTTGTTTTACACTAGCAGTACATTTTACAATAGTTTCACAAGTGAGTTCCCTCACAAGAGTGTAAGGTTTTCAGAACCTAGGATTGTATCTTACACTTCTTTGCCTGTGTATGTGTAAAAGTAATGTAAATATTTACATTAGAGAATGTAAATATTTGCTAAATGTTTGTTAAATATTCTTAAGAAGAAGTGGCAAGTTCTTAGAAAGGATTCTCTCATCTGCTGATTCTTTAAATCTTACCAACATTGCATGGTGGCATGTTTTTTCTTATTATCGTGTAAAACTTTCTCAACAATATATGGGATAGATAAATTCCATAACTACAAAATAACGTTATAGTTCTTAAGATGCACTATGTTCAAATTACACTAGTTCGAAGTGGAAGAATTGATAAAAATTAAACTGACAAAAATGCAAAATTAGTCATTTATTGACTAACTCTGTATATTCATACAGATATTACATACATTCAGTATGTTAAATGGCCCTTCTTATTTTCATTCAATATCTGCAGATACTGAATTAAAACCATACAGGAAGTAAAGGGAATTTATGTTATGCTAGAAGAGTAAATTTCAGATGGATTTTTCTCTCAAAATATACCAGTGTTTGTTTGGGAACCTGTTTTGTCCTTTCTTCCCCGACACCCACCTCCTAAGTAATGCTTGTTTGTTTTCCTTGTTATCTTTCAATGTGTTGGTACACATCCTTAAGCTGTCAGGACACTTGTGAATATTTGCTAGGCAGTGATGGCATCTGTTGGTTTCTAGGATCCAGCCAAAGATAGTTGCTTTCAGTTAAAATAATAATAACTGATGTTTATTAAGCAGAGAGTGAGACCAGACACTTTGATAAACATGTTAATGGAGTAACTGTTTTAATCCTTGAAACAACCTTATAAAAATCATTATTATGATGTCCCTTTAAGCCCAGAGGAGATTGATGCTTGGAGTGGTTATATTATAGACATAATGAGGGCTCAGACCAGGTTTCTACCGGGTTTGCATATCTCCAAAGACTTGGCCTTTTTATTGCATCATCATTCATGGAAACAAACATTATTCAAAAAACAGCCCTTGCAAGCTTCTTCAGATTCTGATCTCTGTGTAATTCTTCTCTATTCACTGAAATTTAGAGTGTGATCATTATGGGTGTGCTTCTGCCCAAATGAAGTATTGGATGCCTAACACATCTGCCCAGGCTGAGTCTCCCTGTTGACAGCTTGTATTGCCACACTCATTCGGTTAATAATCACATACATTTTTTAGTACTATAGAATAGCAAAGGATGAGAGGTATCTCTAAGGTTGTTATTCTAGGTAGGAAATAAGAATGCAGAGTTAGCAAACAATACCTATTATTTGTTAACAAACAAAATCTATTTCCTTAAGTTGTTATGACAGAATAATTGATGGATCAAAGCAACTGAAGGCTGACTTCTGATCCTGACATGATGGAGTAGTTGGTTGCAGACTTAACTCTCATAGTAAGCCATTATACAACTGGAAAAATTTATGAAGAAACAGTTATTATACAGCAGATTGTGCAGTACTGCAAGTCTTAAGAGAGATGAAATAAGCTTCACATTTACTGCAGCTTTTTGCCTGGGAGCATTTTCTAAGCTATGATGCAGAGAAATAAAGTACAAGAACAAAAACCAATCTCATTAGATGAAGAAAACAGAGACTGGAGTGTGGAATTGCTAGGGCAGCTGGAATTTGCAAGACTTGGTACCGGAGAGGATTTCAAGATTTACTATAAAGCTACAGTTCTATAGTATAAGGCTATAGCAATTAAGAGAGTATGACTATTGGTATAAAGATAGAAAAATAGCTCAAAGGGATAGACCAGAGAATCCAGAGGTGGACCCAACAAATATATGGCCAAATTTAATTTTAGAAAATAACATCATAAACATGGCTAATTAATTTTAATTTTGGACAATAGCACCAAAAGAAATCAATGAGGAAAGAAAATTATTTTCAACCAATGGTGTTGTAAAACTGGCTATTTTATGGAAAGAATGAATTTTAATTTCTATCTGGCAGCAAACAAAAAATTACTAGAGATAAATCTTTGACCTAAACATGAAAGCTACAATTTTGAAGCTTTTAGAAGAAAGCATGGGAGAATATTTTTCCAAACTGTGGCCAGCAAAGGTTTGTTATGACATAAAAGGTGCTGTTATGGATTGAATTGTGTCCCCTCCCTCCAAATTTATATATGGAAGTCCTAATCCCCAGTACCTCAGGCTGTGGCCTTATTTGGAAATAGAGTTGTTGCAGATGTAATTAGTTAATTAGGGGAGTTCATTAGAGTGGGCCGTATTCCAAAATTATTGGTGTCCTTATAAGAAGAGGAAATTTGGAAACAGACATATTCAGAGGGAAGATGCAAAGACATAGGGAGAAAACAGCCATCTACAAGGGAAGGAGAGAGGCCTCAGAAGAAACAACCCTTTTGACACATTTATCTCAAACTTCTAACCTCCAGAACTGTGAGACAACAAATTTCTCTTGTTTCAACCACCCAGCTTGTGACACTTCGTTACGGCAGTCCCAGGCAACTAATACAGGTACTAAGCATAAAAGGAAAAAAATCCCTAAAATTATAAATTGGACCTCACATCAAAATTGAAAAAAAAAAAATTTCTCAGCAAAAGACACCATTAAGAAAGTGAAAATGAAAGCAATAAACTGCAAAACAACCTCTGTGACCTACATACCATACATCTATCCAACAAAGGACTCATATGCAAAATATGTAAAGAACTCTTACAAATCACAAACATCAAATAACCCAACTTTAAAATGCACAAAGCCTTCAACTGATGATTTACACCAAAAAAGTCAGAATGCCAAATACATAAATCAGTACACACTCAGCATTATTAATCATCATGAAAATGCAAATTAAAATCACAATAAGATACCACCACACATTCACTAGAATTGCTAAAATTAAACACACATATGCATACACACTAAGTATATCCATTGCTCGGAAAGATACAGTATAGAAATTGATCTCAAAAACTGCCAGTGTATATTTAAAATAATTGAACTTCTTTTGAAAACTATTTTTCATTTTCTAATGAAATGAATCATATGCTAACACCATGACCCAACAATTCCACTCCTCGATTTTCCAAGCCTGTATCCACAAAAAGAATCATACAAAAAAATTAAATCAGCTTACACATAAGAACATAGTCTAGACATAACTCATATGTCCATCCATAGGAGAATGGATGAACAAACTGTGGCATACTTATACAATGGAATACTAGTCAGCAATAACAAAAATTAATTACTGATACATGCAGAAATGTGGATGAATCTCAAAAGCATTATAAATTGTGAAAGAAGCCAGACAGAAAAGAGTACACATTATGTGTCTCCACATATGTAAAGTTCAAGAATAGACCGATATTTTATTAACGGGGACAAATTTGAATACTTGTTGTTCATGTAGTGGTGGAGCAATTGACTAGAAGGGCACTGAGGTGTATTGAAATACATCAGCTTTAGCAAATAAAGATTCAATGCTAAAACTAAAAAAATGAAATAAATTCATTAAATTAATAAATTAAACATTAACAATGAACTGGGGTTGAGTAAATGGAGTTTAAAATTTCAGATCTGATAACTTGTCTCTTTACTCCTAGGGAACATTTTATGGAGGAATGATTTTGATTTATCATATGACTACAAAATGATTTTTATATGCTCTTACTGAGCTAAAAACCCTTGTTATAACCAAGGGTGACTCAAAATATTGAAATACTTATAGAGCATGGTAAAGCAGACCATAGAAAAGTGATATACAGTCATACATCATATAACAATGGGGACACATTCTGAGAAATGCATCGTTAGGTGATTTCATCATTGTATGAACAGCATAGTGTACTGAAGGGGAACAAAATTTGCCACCCCAGAAAGTATCTCTTGAAGATGACGATTAGTTTAGGATGATTATTTTTAAGAAAAAAGGAAAGTTTTTCTTGTTACCTCCCCCCTAACTGCCTAAAGAATTCAGATTAACTTGCCTCAGGAAGTGAGCTATCACCTTAGCGTAACATGAACTAGATGGTAGACAGGTAGAAAAGCCTATTTGTTGGGCTCCCCTCTGTGTTCTTCTGTTTCTGTGTGTCCAAACACACACTTTTCCAAACATTTGCTCCTTTTCACATACCTGTGAATTGTCTCTGACTCTCCCCTTCCCCAACATCTTCTTTGGTCTTTGGTATTTAAGGTGAGGGCTTAGGCCATTTTGGCATGTTACTCGGTTTTCCTGGGTTTCTCCCATGGATACATGTTATTAAACTTTTGTTTTTCTCCTGTTAATCTGTCTGATCTAAAGTTAATTTTTAGACTAGCCAGAAGAACCTAGAAGGGTAGAGGAAAATTTCTTCCTCCTTTCTTTCTTTGACCAAAACATCGTTATGTGGCAGCTAACTGTACACACACACACACACACACACACACACACACACAGACTATCTAAATACAGTCATGTGCTGCATAATGATGTTTTGGTCAATGACGGGCCATATGTATGATGGTGGTCCCATAAGATTACTACCATGTAGCCTAGGTGTGTAATAGACTATACCATCTAGGTTTGTGTAAGTACATTCTGTGATGTTCCCACTACAAAAGTGCCTAACAACACATTTCTCAGAATGTAACCCCATTGTTAAGTGATGCATGACTGTAACACACACATTTATCCACATATTTATATCTACATCTATATCCATACCCATGTCTTTATCTATATGTAACTTTCCATAATTTAGAGAGTCATGGGAAGAGGAAATAGCAAATCAAAGACACAAGTTTCCCATGAATTTCTCTGGCATTGCACAGATTTTATTTTTTTCGTATTCCTAACACATTTTGGCTTTGAGTACAGCAATCTACGTATAGTAGTTCAGTGACTGTTTCTTGATTGATTTGTTTTTCAGTACTGACTGTATGTGTGCACTTAAACATGTGGCCTATTCATCACTTCAATAGTATTTACAATCAAGTGTGTGTTGTAAAAATGATTTATCCATATGTTCAGGAACTCCTGTTTGTAGGCTGCCAAAGATGACTGGATGTTTTTTTCTAGGCATGTTCAATGACCCCAGAGTCTATTTGATGCATTAACTGGTGTTTAACCATTTTTCTCAGAAATACCTGAAGAAAACCTGTAGAGAGTTAGATGAACTGGAACATAGTAAATATAAGCTAACTTTTTTGATAAGTTTTGGTAGCAAACCAAAGCTCAAGGATCACTCAGGGTTTTAGCTGGCAGGTGTTTGCAAAGGGTCATTTACATCTGATAAGGTACAAACATCTGTTTCCACTTAAATCACTTAAAAAAAGGGTGTAAAGAGGTGAATTCTGCCATATTCCTTAAACTTTCTAATGACTTCCAGGTGGTAAAAAAGAAAGCACAAAATTTTATCAAAAGTTGTTTGTGCTCTACTGAATTTTTCCTTTTTTAGAAGTCCTGAGTCTCAAAAATTGGAATTAACTTTTCCACATCTCTGTGGGGAAGAAAACTTTAAAAGCATGCTTTTTGATGGTTTCAAAATCACCTCTCCTTTACTTTAATTAGTTTTTCAGAGTTAATGCTTATGTATTTTATGAATGAAATACAACTATGGCTTTATTTTCAATGAACTCACTTATACACAGCCTTCAGACTTTATTCTGATCAATAGAAAAGCTATTGGACTTTATGCAGTAAACAAGAAATCCCAGATGAAACTGTGAAATATATTCACTACTTCTATCATTTCTTCTGTCTGCTTTACTATCTAATAATTATAGAAACCAACCAGAAAAGAATCCAAGGTCACAAAGTCCAAATTCTTAATCTTACAGGTGAAATACGTAAGGGAAAAAATATTCAGTAGAAGAAAAAATTTATACTTTAGGTGTCCTGGCTCAGTCCTATGCTTGTATTATTATAGCTCAGTGTTTCTGACATGCCATTCTATGCCTCTTTTCAAATATAAACACCCATTTCTGCACAAAATATTCATAGTTCAGCTCAAACATTATACTCATGGATTTCATTAAGGATCTGATGTTAATTTTGGTAAGAAAAACATATTGCCTTGCCTAATTTTCACAAAATGAGAGTAGGGGAAATTAATGAGTAAGGTCCCTCAAAAAGAGTTGAAAGTAATTTGTTTTCATACCTTTTTAGTTCTTTAGTTTAAGTGTATAATCTCTGTTCTGGAATGAATCCTGGATTAGGCAGCTAGGTATGTGTGTGTGTTTGGGAGGGGTGGTTTGCTTTGAATTGGAGGGGATATGTCAGGATTAGGAGCCATATCGGCCACTTTTTTTGTTTTTTTTTGGTGAGGAAGACCAGCCCTGAGCTAACATCCGTTGCTAATCCTCCTCTTTTTGCTGAGGAAGACTGGCCCTGGGCTAACATCCGTGCCCATCTTCCTCTACTTTATATGGGACGCCGCCACGGCATGGCTGACAGGCAGTGCGTCGGCGGGCGCCCGGGATCCGAACCGGCGAACCCCGGGCTGCCAAGCACGGACTAAACCGCTGCGCCACCGGGCGGCCCCCCATATCGGCCACTTTTGAAGAAACTGAGGTCATGTGTATGAGACATTCAGAAAGCCTCCCCATGTGGAACCCCTGTCTGTTTTCCAAGCATTCTTGTTAGTACAGGTGCCTCTGAGGACTCTGGGCAGCTCACATGGCCATTAGTTTTCAAGTGCTCTTTCTCACTATTGCTTTCCTGAACATTGAATCTGACAACAGAGTCAATGACAGATCCCCCTTCAGAGAGCAACATGGGGGCGTATTTATCCCTCCAGTAGGTAGAGCATACCATTTTTCTCCTCTAACTTATCACATGGGTTGTTCTAATGATATGCTTTGTAATCCGTGCTCTTTTTTTTTTTTGCGAGGAAGACCAGCCCTGAGCTAACATCCGTTGCTAATCCTCCTCTTTTTGCTGAGGAAGACTGGCCCTGGGCTAACATCCGTGCCCATCTTCCTCCACTTTATATGGGACGCCGCCATGGCAAGGCTGACAGGCAGTGCGTCGGCGGGCGCTTGGGATCCGAACTCGCGAACCCCGGGCTGCCAAGCGCGGACTAAACCACTACGCCACCGGGCGGCCCCTGTAATCCGTGCTCTTAAAGCAAGAGTTTATTATTTCTGATAAAGGTCACAAATGGAATAACATGATGTGAGTTATTATCCCTTTCTCTGCCTGTTATAGGATATGTATTTAGTTCATAAGTACCATAGGTTCACCTATTCTCTGATGTAGCATGTACTTTAATGACAAGCACACTTTTACAGACAGATCATATGTGATTCATCAACAATGGGTCCCCAACCACTATCTCAGAAAACATAAAAAAGACAGTCAGATCAGATCCAGAGTAGATCAGATGGCTTAGAGATACAACTTACCTGATTTGGCAAATGGGTTTTGTGTCTTCGATGCTCTACTTTATGAAGTTAGTAATATGGGACATTAAAATTTTGGCTAGAACTCAGGACAACTGTTTGGAGGTGATCTTTGGCCAAGTACCTTGTCATTCTTCATGGGAAAACTCCACAGCCACCTTTGAAAATCTTGTTATTTATTCAATCTAAAGGCTAAAAGGTTGAGTTTTGAACTCAGACATGGATTTAAGTCCAAGTTTGGTCTTTTTCTCTGTTATGAGCTAGTCCAATTAACTCTCTGTCTATTTCCACATTGGTAAAAAGGGATAAATAAAAGGAACCTACATCTTTGAAATGTCATGTAGGTTAAAGAGACAATCCATGTAAGTGTCAGGTATTATCTGCATTTTCATGGTTTTGATGATTTGGTATAGAACTTCTTAACTCTCAAAGTTGGGTCATCCTGAGATGATGAGGTTTTTGGAATGCCTCTGATATCCATTCCATATCCATACCTATGCTCATACCCATATACATATACATTCACCAGGCACATGCTATTCCAAACATGAGCGTTCATGGGTTGATTTTCATTCCTCTTTTATCACCCAACATATAAATACATCTAAGATATTGTAAAGTTAAATGACTAAATATATAGTATTTATTCATTCAACAAATAGCCGAGTGTCTATTGAACTTTAGGATCCTGTCAATACTGAGTGCATATTTTAGTGAGTAAAGTTGTACAATAAAAACACAAATAAAAGAAATAATTTCAGATATGTGAGTGTTAAAGTGTAAAATGAGTAAAATGATACATACTCTTTGAAGAAATACTAATAATAGTTGCACTGGAGTATCAAAGACACAAAACCCATTTGCCAAATTAGATATAGGGGGACTGATATTTAAATTGATTTATGAATGATGAGAAAGAACCAGCTGTGTGAAGACCTAGGGAAAGATCATTCTATCCTGAAGGAAAAACAATTAGAAATTATAGACCAACATGAAAGATGCCCAATATAGCAGTAGAGGTCAGGTAAGGTCACATGAGCTTTGGTAAAGCATATGAATTTTACTCAAATAACAATGGGAAGCTATCTCAAAGTGCTATAAATGTAGGTCTTAAAATTATTTTATCCCTTGAACATTTTGAAGGCATCACCTTTTGCTTTCCTTTTCACCACTTTTTGGGGAACCTATTCTTATTTTTCACTACGACGTAATCCATCAGAAAATCTCTTGGGATCTACTTTTATAACTAAGTATACGACCAAATCTCTACCTTTTCCACCTTGTCTTAGGTTACATTCCCAATAAACTGACTCTGAGATAGAGCTTCATGTGTAGGAAGTTTATTAAAATGGTCCTTGGAGTCAACACCTGTGAAGGAGTAAAAAAAAGTAGGATCGGGTAGAGCTGAATTGCTCTTCAGTCACGGAAAAAGATTTCAGCTGATGCTACAGGGATCTCTGGAGCTGGGCTATCATCATAGTTGCCCCATCTTGAGGCAAGCATCCCAGGTTTTATACTTTCTATATCTAACAATGACTGTGATTAGAGCAGCCTCAGAGGAGGTGGCATGACCTTGGGCAAGGTCATACTCTTAAGCTGATAGCAGTCCCGGGAGAGAGCTTCAGCTGAAAGCTCTTAGTCACAAACAGTCACAGTAGCCGGAGACATAAGGATCTGGACGGTGTGCCATGACGTTTACTTGATCCACTTACTGCAAATAACACATTCTGGGAAAAGCTCGTCCAGGATTCAGTTGGTCTCTTTTCCTGCAAAAATTACCATGAGGAATGTTAGTGGGTGAACTCATAGTCATATGAAGTCCCTTGATCTGGCACTCTTCATCTTCCTGGACCCAATGGTAAGTGAGGAACTGTTTCTCAACTGATATCTAATTCTCCACTGAGAAGAGCATGTCCTAGCTTAGCACGCTGTGAGTCTACATCGTGATTCTACATTTGGGCTTCCCATAAACTCTACACTAGA
Organism: Tapirus indicus; assembly: GCA_031878705.1. Lineage (NCBI taxonomy): Eukaryota > Metazoa > Chordata > Mammalia > Perissodactyla > Tapiridae > Tapirus > Tapirus indicus. The sequence continues at coordinate 161,363,974 of CM062917.1, read as the reverse complement.
CCTTTTCCCACTGCTGAGATGGCAACTTGCATCATAGCCTCAATATGCTGCAGAACCCTGTCTTGCTCTGTACCCTACTCAAAGCTGGCAGCTTTTCGTGTCACTCAGTAAACTGGTCAGAGTGATAGTCTCAAGTGTGAAATATATTTCTTCCCAAACCTGCAGAAACAAACAAAAAATTGAGTAATTTAGAAAGTCATTATGAGTGTGAATTAGACCAAGTATGTAAAAATTTAGAACTGAAATTGATGAAAATCGTAAGGAATGTGATTTTGATGAGACACAGATTTATGTGGTGCTAAGAAATGTGATATTGATGGGACATCAATTTAGCTGTTCTCTAAAATCTAGGATAAGTCTGGGGCCAGCCTGGTAGTGTAGTGGTTAAGTTTGCACACTCCACTTTGATGGCCCGGGGTTCTCAGGTTCGGATCTGGGCGCAGACCTACACCACTCATCGGCAGCCAGGTCATGGTGGCGACCCACATACAAAATAGAGGAAGATTGGCACAGGTATTAGCTCAGGGCCAATCTTCCTCACCAAAAATAAAATAAAGTCTAGGATAATTCATATTGAAGAAATGGAATATATTTAAAATAATTTACTATATATATTTTCAACTACTTTTGCAGGTTCCTCAAAAAAAAAAAAAAAAGGGGAGTTATACAATGTGGTGGGCTATGGCCAGGCTAGTCACATAGGAGCTTCTAATAGATATGATGACAGTAAAATATAAAATGTGTGATTATATAATTATGGTCTTGTAAACATTTCCTTAATGGGAATCATATAGACCCCTGAGTGCTGACATGCCCCTCCAACCCTCTGACAACTGCTACCACATCTTCCCTCTTGCTATCCTGGTGCATACTCTCAAAATTTGGATTTTCTGCTTTCTTTTTTCCCTACATTTCCAAATCGGTTCTTGACATAGTGCAATCTTCTTTCCATCCCAAACATTTCATTAAAATAGTTCTTGCTAAAGCCACTAAAGTTCTTTTTTAGTCTTCATCTTACCTGACCACTCAGAGGCATTCAACATTATTGACCATTTCTTATTTCATTAAGTAATGTTCCTTTATTTTTTGTGACATCAGACACTCATTTTACTTCTTCGCTTACTTTGTCACTTATTACATTCTTTTGATAGCTCTTTTTCCTTTCTCTGGAATTTAAGTAAAGTGGTCTTAGGCCCTCTTCACTTTTTAGTTTATATTTCTTTCCCACAAAATCTCATATAAGCCTTAGCTTCAAATACTTTCTCTCTGCTAATAATCCTACTTACTAGCCCCATTGGATATCTGACAATAATTTCAAGTTCAACATGTCCAATCAGTGTTTGTTGATGTCCAAATAACATCTACTTTAAAGCAAGGCCCTTTTCAAATGTTTCTTAGTTCAGCGAATGAGATCACCATCGATTTAGTGGTTCAAACAAATATATAAAAGTCATTGTCTTAGTCAGTTCTGGCTGTTGGAATACCATAGACTGGGTGGCTTAAATGACGAACACTTGTTTCTCACAGTTCTGGAAGATGGGAAGTCCAAGATCAAGGTGCTGGCAGATTAAGTGTCTGGTGAAAGCCCGCTTCCTCGTTCTTCCTGCTTTGGAGGGAGCCATCTTGTTTTATCCTCAGATGGTGGAAAGAGATATCATCTCCCTCCTGTCTATTCTTCTAAGGGCACTAATCCCATTACTGAGGGCTCCACCCTCATGATCTAATTACCTCCCAAAGGCCCCACTTCCAAATACCATCACATTGGAGATTATGGCTTCACAAATGAAATGGAGTTGGGAACACAAAAACATTCATTCCATGTCAGTTGGCTTCAGTGCTTCACTCTAAAACAAACAAACAGCCAAGCAAGCAATCCATCAATAAACTGCCCAGGTTCCCTTTATTGTATCAATCAAATATACCTACTTATATTCATCTCTACTGTCACCATGATGTCTAGGTTATCATCATCTCCTCGTGGACCAATGTAAAGGTCTCACTACTGGGCTGTCATGTTAACAGGACCACACTTCAAAGCCATTCTTTACAAGTAGGCAGAGTAATCTTTTAAAATGCAAATCTGATTCCGTTGCCCAATTTTTAGAAACCATTTAATGTTGTCACACCGATCTTAAATGAAAGATCAAAGTCCTTAATAAAGTCTGCAAAGTCCTTCCTCCCTGCCCAGCCTCATTTCACTTCAGTTACCTCATTTCATTTCAGCCACACTAATCTTCCCATTCTTCAGATATGCTAGTTTCCTCCATACAGATATTTTGCCCCTGTTTTCTTTTCTGCTAGAATGTTTTGTTCCCACCACTCCATCAATCAGCCCCAATTTGCCTAATTAATTCCTACTTATCCATCAATCTTATACTCAATTATCACTTTCATAGAGAATGACTTCTATGGTAGCATATCTGGAAAATATCTTTGTTTTATGGTAACATATGTGTTCCTTTACTCCTGAATATTTATATCAGGTTATATATTAATGTGATTGGTTAATTTCTCTCTTTATGCTCCATTAGGATGAAAGCTTTATGAAAACAGTGTCCCTGTTGATTTTTGCTAGGTTGATTTATTTCCCCAAATGTAGCCTATTACCTGATATAATGTAGATAGTCAATTATTTCTTTATGGATAAAATAAGTGTATGAATAATTCAGTCTGTGGCCAGTATCGTACATGATTTAGAAATGATTAAGATAGTTCATAATGAAAAGGACTTACATGTCAAAAATAATGAAAACAGAACACTATACTAAAAATCTAGTAAGGGAGGCTTAGTTAGATCCTCATAAAATTCCTGGATGGATTATATTTTCCAGTCACATTGCATCACTAAATTCATGGCACTTTGAACATAGTCACTCCTTCATTTGAGCACTGGCCAGTGAGAGAGAGATTTTTAGATGCTGACACGAGAGGAACATTGGCCCAGAGGTGGAAGGGGCCAGAGATCACGGGTTGGGAATAGGATGGAATGGTGGAATGTTCAAATTGTTACTTTTCATCTATCACGGACAGTTCTGGTCAGATCATTGCTTGTCATTTGTTAATACAAAGGAACAAAACAGCAGAGCCATCTGTAGACAGCAAAAAAGACTCACCACCTGCTGTATAGAGGATAGAGCAGAGATTCACTTGCAAAGAACCCAGATTGGGAGACAAGCTTATGAACATATAACAGCGACTTATGGTTCAAGAAACAAAAACAGAAAAGTCAGAATAGAAGAGACTTCCTTAACTTGATGAAGACGGAATATCAAAAATCTACTGCAAGGATCATTTTACTTGTAGAAATGTTGATGAATTCCTTTAAGTACTGAAAGAAGACAAGGTTGCCCACTTGCCTATCACCACTAGAGCTCAACAAAGTATTGGAGATCCTGGGTTAAACAATAAGTAAATGAAGTGAAATGAGTGAAAAAAGGATCAGAAGGGAAGAGACTATGTAATTTTTATTATATATATTATATTCAATACATAAAAATCAATAGCATTCCTCTCTACCAGTAAGAATCAACAAGAAAATAAAGAGAAAATAGGAAACCACTTCAAATAACAATAAAATCTACAGAGTATCTTGGACATTATCTACAATAAAATGCACACAACTTTATGGAGAAAACAGTTAAAGTTTAGATCTTAGTAAAACAAAATGTATAGATCTCAAATGCATAAAAGTTTCACAAAAAGTGAGAAACAATGTTATTTATAATATAATAGCACTTAGTAAATTAAATCACACGTACAACTGAGGAGAATGTCATCCAAGGATTTACATTTAAACAGATAAGATGGACTTAAAAAGACCTGCTTGACATACATTAGGGTAGTTGCTTATAGTAAGGGGATGAAATTCGAGATGGGATTTGAAACAAAAATACACACTTTAAAAATTAAAAAAAAAATTCTATCTCTGCTCTTGAAATGTTGTTTTTTTTTACTTCTTACGAATAAATAGGCCAGTAACACTTAAGCACAGATCAGACAAATCTTTTTATTCTTGGATCTGAATCTTTAGGATTCCAAATTATTTACGATTTTTTAATGTTAGACTATCAGCTGTGTTTTCTTTTTAACAATCCTCATAATATAATTTGTCAATTTTGGATTTTTATTTATCAGCTGCTTCAACATTTTATCCAGATTTCCTTTCAGTTTGCTATCACGGTGGTCTAAATGTCCAAAAATAGTAGGAATCACAAGTAAAAGTTACTGCACATTTCTAAATTTCTCTCTCCCACATACTAACTGATTCATGTAGTTGCTTAACATTTGATACTAAATACCATAAAAATGAAGCCAAATGCTTTAGACTACACCTCTATGACCACCTGAAAGTACGTGTTACAAGTTATAAATGAATTACTAAACATGACAATAAAAATAATAAATCAGAACAGATAGAAAATGAGGAATGTCAGGAAGATGGTGATGTATGATTCAGATTCAACAATTATGTATTTATTGGTATATGAATGAAAAATAACACATTTTATGTCTTACCTTATTTCTCTTAAAATTCTCTTTAATATAGGCTTTATTCATTTCATTTCCTATATGAGAGACTCAGAGAAACTGAGTTAACTGTCTACACTTAGATTTTTAAACTTGGAGGCAGAATTTAAACTCAAGAACTCTAAATTTCAGATTTATAGGTTTTGAACATATTACCTCTTAAAATAATGAAGAATAGTGAAATATGTCATCCTGACTCAAGCATAAATTGAGTAAAAGGAGGTTACCTATATATACATAATATATATGTATTATTATGTATATATGTAATATATATATGTATATATGTATTGTATATACATGGAAAGCCAGAAGTTTGGACTATCTAGAGAAACAAACTGGAAAGTTCAAAGAAGCATTAAGATTTATATGAATTTCCATAGAATAAGAAATTAGATAATGATTTCTTTCCATATAAAAAATTAAATAAGTGAAATGAAATTAAATAGAACAATCTTTATTGTTGAAAAATAATCTCTTTGAAACATTTATTCTCTCTCTATAGGCTGGATAGCCTTAGGCAGAAAGAAAAATGCAGATATACAACTGCGGTGGACCATGGCCAGGCTAGCCACAGAGGCATCTCTAATTGATACAATGACTCAATAAAATATAAGAAGTGTGATTATACAATTATGACCCTGTAAATATTTCCTACATGGGGATAGCGTAGACCCTTGCATACTGACATATCCCTCCAACCATCTAACCAAATGTGGTATAAAAAGCAAAGGGCTAGGGCCTATGCTTACTGGCTTTCTCATCTGTGGGTAAGGGTTCCATTAAGGGCTGCTTAGAGCAGAAAAAAGTTGAATATATTTTTATGAAGAATAAAGGAAAACAGCAGTGAGCTACATCCACTTCTATTAAACTTAATGTGATGCGAATCTTTTGCACTTCTTGTCTGCTATGCTGATAGTAAACCAAAATGAAGATGGCTTTTCTTTTTCTCCAGTCCTTACACCTGGAAGAGTCAGGGACTGGCGTGGCATAGCTGAATCATATGTGGTGTCAGGACCTGCCAATCACTGCCTTAGTGACTGCCTGTGTTTGGACAGTTGGAAGTCTCATGCTGCCTCTTATGTTATCCAAAACCCTATTTTGGTTTTCTGCTAAGATCTGTCCTAACTGAATAGCATCCTTTATCTGAACATTTTTGTTCCTTTTCATTTACATTGAAATGGGCCTGCCTCATGTCCCAAATCCCTTATAGTGCCTCTGTGTGCAGTCAATTACACCGAAAAAGCTAATTTGTGCTAAGTTTTTAATGGTCCATTTTACTGCCCTTCTGAGAAATCATATTTATCTACAATACCAATCCCAAGTAATATGGTCAACCTGAAAGAATTACAGTACCATTGGAGAATAAGACTAATGAAAGCATTTCACAGAATGAACCACACTTATTTAGCCTCCTAAATCTCTCAAAATGGTGGAGAGGATAGGCATTTATAGGGAGAGTTTCAGAAGGTGGTTGATATGATTGTTGCTGCTGGACCACTAAAGATACTAATTGCTCGGAGAATTCACATTACAATCTGGTTCTTGTCTGTTCCTGCATCTGACTATCAATCTCCACACGTTGAATCCTCTCATCTCAATGCGCATAGCAAGATCCATCAGGCCCCTGTGCCTTGCCAGAGACCATGCCCTTTGCTTGCCATGCCTGTTTCTTTCTTGTGAAATTGTGTCCATTAAGACCCAGTTAAAATATCACCTCCTCTTTAAAATATCCTCTAATGTTCTCAGGAGAACTTAATTTTGCCTGCTTGTTTTTCTTCTAATTTGGCCCACAAGGTAAATATAGCAGTTATCACATTGTATGATAGTTATCTGATTATTTTCTTTTCTCCACCAGCCAAAACTATTCATCAGTTGCAAGCATTCCATGTGCAAATTTATATTCTTTTTCAGGGTACCTGTCCATAACGTAGGGAAGCAAATGAATGAATGAATGAATAGAAGACCTTACAAAAATGTAAAATAGTGAGGAAAAAAGGGGAAGGAGCTTCTAGCTGTTACAATAACCAAGATTACTGTGATGGGTGATTTTATGTCAACTTGACAGCGTGCCCAGATGTTTGATTAAACCTTTCTGGGTGTGTCTGTGAGGATGTTTTCGGATGAGGTCAGCATTTGAATTGGTGGACTGGTAAAGCAGATTGGTCTCCCCATGGTGGGTGGGCATCACCACTCTGTTGAGGGCCTGAGTAGAACAAAAGGGCTAAGGAAGGGAGAATTCGCTCTCTCTGCCTGACAACTGAGCTGAACATTGGTCTTCTCTTGCCCTCATATGGGACTTACGCCATCAGTGCTCTTCATCCTCATCCCCTTCATCCCCTTTGGATTTGGGCTGGAACTTACATCATTGACTCTCCTGGTCCTCAGGCCTTTGGATTTGGACTGGAACCACACCACCAGCTTTCCTGGGTCTCCAGCTTGCAGGTGGCAGATTGGGGAACTTCTCAGTCTCCATAATCATGTGAGCCAATTCCTTATAATAAATCTCTCTCTCTTTCTGCATTTATATGTGTGTGTGTGTGTGTGTGTGTATATATATATATTTCCTATTGGTTCTGTTTCTCTGGAAAACCCTGACTAATATAGTTACTGTCTTACTCAATTTGGACTGCTATAGCAAAATACCATACACCAGGTGGCTTAAACAACACATATTTACTTCTCACATTTTTGGAGGCTAGGAAGTCCAAGATCAAGGTGCTAGCAAATTTGTTGGTGTCTGGTGAGAGCCCTCTTTCTAATTTACAGACAGCCTGCTTCTTGCCATATCCTCACATGGAGGAGAGAGAGAGAGAGAGAGGGCTCTGGTCTCTTCCTTTCTGATAAAAACACTAATCCCCTTATGGGGACTCTACCCTCATGATCTCATCTAAACCTAGTTTCCTCCCAGAGGCCCTAACTCCAAACACCATCACCCTGGGGATTAGGGCTTTAATATATAAATTTTAAGGAGAAATAAACATTCAGTCTATAGCAATACTAAAGAAAAAAATTCAATTTCTGCCATAGAGATATTATAAATATCAATATTAGGTGTGTTCATAAATTCTGAAATTAGGTTAAGAGATTGCAGTGAGCCCAGTCTTGTGGAATCCTGTGATTTGATAACGATATCTCAGTTGTGTTTTTGTTTCTTATGCCAAAAAAAAGGTATTCTGACTGTGTTTTTCAACAAAAGAGGATGGCAATTTTATTCACGTAGACTCTCACAAGAGGAAAGAGTTGAGAGAAAGAGGAGTTTCTAAGTCCAATTGGTCTTAATTTATGTCTCACCAATAAATTTGGAGCATTTTTGCTTGAAAGAAACTTGAGCACAAAAATTTCTTGAAAACTAGTTAGTCAATGACTTACCAGGACAACAACCTGCCCCAGGGTGTATGGTAACTTTGTGGTGTCTTTTGTCTCAAGCCAATATTAGTCTTTCTTTTTCAGGGTTTTTTAATTCACTTTTTATCAAATAATGCTATCATTCTTTTTTCAATTTGTGAACATCTGCTGCTTAATTATTCCCATTTACATTATTACTTCAAGAGAAGGTAAGACATTTTAATTGTAACTAGGGAGCAATCAGTATCCACATGTAGATATAAAAGAAGATTCTATTAAAATCTGGGAGCAATTTTAAAGGGAAGACATTAGCTGTTATACAATTCAGAATTTTTTGTATCTTGTATAACATAGTAAGGTTAAATTAATATTGATAATGTATAGCTTAGTGGGTGTAATTCAGATTAAAAAATGAAACAAAATTAAAAACATAATTGTTGGTTCTTGTTGTACTGTTTATAACATATTACAAAATCTGTAAAGATATCTACATTCTTCGAGATGAAAGCCTTTTTGTTCCAAGATGTGCTATAGTCCATGAGGATAAAATTATCCTGAAGATATATAGGGCCATAAAATACTGTTTTAATATAAGATATTTGAATAGACTCACTATGGCAAAATATTTTTGAAATTTATTTTCTAGTTTTAAAGGTATCTTTTAAGTTATTTTCCTCTATTAGTCTAATTCAGCATGGCAAATAAGAACTTAAATCCATAACAATTTTGAATTTGGCTTTTTAAAAATACATTAAATGCTTTGTTACATCTCTCATTGTATGCTGCAGGTTTTGGTTATACTTAAAACAATTCAAATATATGTATACCAGGAGTTTGTTCAGTTTCCAAATCCATCAGCTATTTAATTTTCTCTGAATATAATTTCTCAACCATTGAGCTAGAAATCTTGCTAATTATGCAGTTCTTCTGCAGAATCCAAATAGATGGCTTTTTGGATTGTGATGACCCTTAGGAATGATATTTTTGATGATCACACATATCCTAGGAATTTATCTTCTTCTACCCTTTCTCTGCTCATGAGTAAGCACAGCTGTGGTTATTAAAATATTGGAAGAAGAATAATGCTCTAATACTAGCCCTGTTGATCCCAGGAATTAAGTAATGCTTGCTCTGCAATAAAACCAGCTGTTAGGGAGTCACAAACTAGGAATTTTCTTTCTAGATTCCCTGTCAGTGAAAAGGAGACTGAAATAAATTAATAGTATCTTTGCCATTCCAATTTGCCAAACACAGGAGACATTTTCAAATTCTCCTCTGTTCTCTGGAAACAATATATTGTAAATTGAATTAACAGTGCATCTATGTTCCTGACACATATAATGCAACTTGTCATCATTTTGTTAAGATATGATAATGTAGATATGTTGGATATGAAATGCTTAAGCAGCTACAACCTCTTGCTCATCTGCAGCTAGGGACTGGATTGTTTGCTTAATGCCATTGTTAGGAAGTATCATTGTGTCCATTCACCCAGTGGTAAGGGGTAGGAACTTAAAAACTCCTTTCAGCATAATGCTGGTCAGGAGTAACTCTTACTGTTCATACAAAATAGCAGAGTATTCTACATGTAAAAGCTGACCATCACCTCTCAGGTTAAGCAAGACAGGCAAAATCACAGTGTGGTGATGTTTGAGGAAATGTTATGGGTTAAAATACAGAAGGCAGGAAGGATGGAATAGACACATTTTCCCCTAATCCTCCAGCTAAATACAGCTAAATATCCCTGGACATTATATATAAAACAAACCAAATACTCTGAAAGGCAGAGACAAGAAGGCAGCCTGGTTAGGGATTCAGGGGTCAAGGAATAACATGGTAGTCGGTTGCCTGGGTTTTCATTTTGCCTCGTGCATTCCACACTTGAAGCCGAAGAAGCTAGCAATATGGAAACACCAATATAGTCAGGCAAAACAACAACAACAACAAAACCTAGCCCCAACAAAGGTTACTCCCTCTAACCCTAAGATTAGGCACAAAGCAAAGATATCCATTCTTACCACTCTTATTTGATATAGTGCTGGAAGTTCTACTGAGTGCAATAAGGCAAGACTAGGAAATAAAAGATGTACAGTTTGGAAAGGGAGAAATAAAACTTGCCCTATTTATGGATAACATGATTATCTATGTGGAAAATCCCAAGAAAGCTACAAAAGAAACACCCTTAAGACTAGGAAGTGAATTCATCAATGCTGCAAGATGCAAGACAAAACCTTAAAATCAATTATATTTTTATATATCACCTTTGAACACATGGACACAAAAATACAATATCATTTACAGTTGCTTAAAGAATAAGTACTTAGGTGTCAATTTAACAAAACATGTATAGGTCTTGTATGCAAAAAAACCCAACAAACTACAAAATGTTGACCTAGATAAGTGGAGAGACATTGTGTTCATGGGTTGGAAGACTCAACGTAGAAAAGATGTCAATTCTCCCTAAATTTATATGCAAGTTTGACACAATTCCTATCAAAATTCCAGCAAGATTTTTTGTAGATATTCATGAGATTATTCTGAAATTTGTTTAAAAAGGCAAAAGAACTGGAATAGTTAAAACAACTTCTAAAAAGAAGAACAAAGTTGGAGGAATGAGTCCACCCAATTTCAAGATGATTTTGTAACTACAATAATGAAGACTATGTGATATTAGTGGAAGGGTAGACATATATATCAATGGAACAACATAGAGAAACCAAAACTAGACAAAGGTGAAAAAACAATTAAATGGAGGAGTTAGTGTGTTAAACAAATGGTGCTAGAGCAGTTGGATATCCATAGACAAACAAAAACAAAAACAAAACCACAGAACCTCAATGTAAGTCTCACACCTTATATAAAAGCTGACTCAAAGTGGGCCATGATTTAAACATAAAATGTAAAATTATAAAACTTTTAGAAAAAAGTCCCAGGAGAAACTTATCAGGATCTAAGGTGAAGCAAAGACTTGATACCAAAAGCAGGGTCCATAAGCTGAAAGGTTGATAAATTAGATTTCATCAAATTTGAAACTTTTGCTCCGTAAAATATTCTGCTGTTAAGAGAATGAAAAAACAAGCTACACACTAGGAGAAAATATTTGTAAATTGCATATCTGAGAAAGGACAGAATATGTAACAAATTCTCAAAATTCAACAGAAAAAAAACAATTCATTTAGAAAAAATGGGCAAAAGACATGACACGGAAATGGTATTTTACCAAAAATATAAGAGGATACACCCACAGCAAATAAGCACATGAAATGATGTTTGGGTAAATACAAATTAAAATCACAACGAGCCGTCACTACATACTTATCAGAATTGCTAAAATAAAAAATAGTGAGGACACCAAATACCAGGAGGAATGTGGAGAAACTGGATCACTGATATCTTACTGGTAGGGATGTAAAATGGTACATCCACTCTGGAAAACAGTATGGAGTTTTCTTTAAAATAAACATATAGCTACCATCTAACCAAGAAAATGAACTTAAGGCATATATCCCAGAAAAATTCAAACTTACATTCACTCAAAAACTTGTACATGAGTATTCATGTCATTTTTTCACAATAGCTAAAAACTAGAAACAACCCAGATATCCTTAATGGATGGCTAATCAAACTGTGGTATATCCATTCAATGGAATGATACCCAAGGATAAACTAGAAACAAACTTTTGATCCGTGCAACATCTGGATGACTCACCAGAGCATTATGCTGAGTGAAAAAAGCCAGTCCCAAAAGGCTACATAATGTGTGATTCCATTTTGTACAACATTCACACACTAACTAAATTTTAAAAATGGAGAAAGGATTAATGGATGCCAGGGGTTAAGGAGATAATAGCAGCAGGAGCAAAATGAGTGTGGCTATAAAAGTCACACTTCCTACAACAACACATTTCTTACAACTTAATTTCTGTCTATAATTATGGAAAAATAAATAATTTTAACTAAAATTATTCTTCAACAAAATATGAGGAAATGGAATCTAAAAAAATATATAAAGAATTATACACCATGACCAAGTGGAATTTATCCTAGACATGTAAGGCTAGTTCAACTTTCAAAAATTAATTACTGTAATGTATCACATTAACAGACTAAAAAAAACCCTCATGATCATATTAATAGATGCAGAAAAAGCATTTGACAAAACCCAACACCCCTTCATGATAAAAACTCTCAGTACTATGAATAAAGGAGAACTTTCTCAACTTGATAAAAACTATCTACAAAAAAAAACTATAGCTAACATCAAACTTAACGATGAGAAACTTGAAGCTTTACCAGTAAGATTAGTTACATGGCAAGGATGTCCCCTCTCACCACTCCTTTACGACATCATATTAGAAGTCCTTGCTAACGCAATAAAGCAAGAAAAGGATATAAAACGTATATAGATTGGGGGCCAGCCCTGGTGGCTAGTGGCTAATTTTGGCACACTCTGCTTCAGTGACCCAGGTTTGCAGGTTTGGATCCCAGGTGCAGACATACACCACTCGTCAGTCATGCTGTGGCAGCAGCAGAAGATTGGCACAGCTGTTAGCTGAGGGCTAATCTTCCTCAAGGGGAAAAAAAAGGATATAGATTGGGAAGGAAGAAATAAAACTGTCTTCATTCACAGGTGGCATGATTGCCTCTGTAGAGAATCTGAAAAAATTGACCAAAAAACTCCTGGCACTAATAAGCAATTAAAGCAAGGTTGCAAGATATAAGGTTAATATACAAAGTCAATTGCTTTACCAGCAAAAAACAAATGGAATTTGAAATTAAAAATACAATGCCATTTACATTAGCAACCACCAAAATGAAATACTTAGGTATAAATCTAACAAAACATGTACAAAATCTATATAAGGAAAACAATACTCCAATGAACAAAATCAAAGAGCTAAATAAATGGAGAGATATTCCATGTTCATGGATAGGAAGACTCAATATTATAAAGGCATCAGTTCTTAGCAGCTTGATCTATAGATTCAATGCATCCCAGTCAAAATCCTAGCAAGTTATGTTATGAATATTGGCAAAACTTATTCTAAAGTTTATAAGGAGAGGCAAAAGGCCCAGAATCACCAACACAATATTGAAAGAGAACAAAATTGGAGGTCTGACACTACCCAACTTCAAGACTTACTATAAACCTACAGTAATCAAGATGGTGTGGTATTGGCAGAAGGATAGACAGATCAGTAGAACTAAACAGAGCCCAGAAATAGACCCCACCATAAACATAGTAAACTGATCTTTGACAAAGAAGTAAAGGCAATACAATGGAGTAAGGGTAGTCTTTTCAACACATAGTGATGGACATTCACATGCAAAAAAATGACTCGACACAAACTTTACACTCTTCAAAAAATTAGCTCAAATGGACCACAGACCTAAATGTACAGTGCAAAACTATAAAACTCCTAGAAGATAAAATAGAAGAAAATCTACATGACCTTGGGTGTAGCAACGCCTTTTTAGATACAATACCAAAGATATGACACATGAAACAAATAATTGAGACGCTGGAGTTTATTAAAATGAAAAACTTCATCTCTGTCAAGACAATATGAAGAGAATTAGAAGATAGGCCAGAGACTGAGACTGGAAGAAAATAATTTTTAGAAAGACACATCTGATAAAGGATTATTATGCAAAATGTACAAAGAACTCTTAAATTCAACAATAAGAAAACAAAAAACCCGATTGGAAAATGGGCCAAAGACCTCATCAAAGAAGATAGATAGATGGCAAATAAGCATGTGAAAAGATGTTCCACATAATATGTCATTAGGGAAATACAAATCAAAACAACTGTGAGATACAACTACATAACTACTATAATGGCCAAAATCTGGAACACTGACAGCATCAAATGTGGCAAGGATGTAGAACAAAGAGAACTACGAAATACCACTGGTGGGAATGTAAAATGGAACAGCCACTGTGAAAGACAGCTTGGTCTACAACACTAGTTTATAAAACTAAACATATTTAATACTAAAAAGAAATGAGCTATGAAACCGTGAAAATACATGGAGGAGGAACCTTAAATGCATATTCCTATGTGAAAGAAGCCAATCTGAAATTGCTACATATTGTGTGATTCCAGTTGTATGACAATATGACATTCTGGAAAATGCAAAACTTTGGAGACAATAAAAAGATCAATGGTTGCCAGGGGTAAAGTTGGGGGAGGGAGATGAATAGTCTGGACACAGAAAATTTTCAGGGCAGTAAAGTTATTCTGCATGACATTATAATGATGGATATATGTCGTTACACAGTTGTCCAAACCCATGGAATGTACAACACCAAAAGTGAACTGGAAGGTGAACTATGGCTTTGGGTGATCATGATGTGACAATATAAGTTCATCCTTAGTAAAAAATGTACCACTCTGGTGAGTGATGTTGATAATAGTGAAAGCTGTGCATGTGTGGGGCAGAGTTTATGGGAAATCTCTGTACCTGTCTCTCAATTTTGTTATAAACTTAAAACTGCTCTAAAAAAGATAAAGTCTTTAAAAAATGTAGAAGGCGATACAGAGTTTTTATTTCAAGTAAGCAAATATGGCAATGATTTTTATATGTATTGCAACATAATATTATGAAAAAGTATGCCTAATGATAATGATTGCATCTGGAGTTTTTATTTAAAATGAAGATGGATTAAGAGCATTACACATAGTTTTCCAATTGACTACTGAAGTTCCTCTAAAGACAAAAAATTAAAAATAGCCTCTAGGTACCTTTAGTAAATAAAGATAAGATACCACTCCTGTCAGGCAGACGATGTGCTGGGGTGAGGGGTAGAAGGATGATTTTGTAAGTGGAGCACAGAAGGTATTTCAATTCCCCTACTTGCCCTCATATCCAGCTCTTTTCTGCACCAACAAATTGCACAATTCCACACAGTGGCACGGACTGTAAGCTTACAATCATGAAGAGGGTGACAATCATCTCTTGCTTTACAAACTAGACTACAATTACTAAAGAATTAGTCAGGAAATAGGGGCACTGTGAATGGTAAATTGTTGCCTGGGAATTGAATTTTCAGTAGTAAAGCACTGACACCCCCATTTCTACCAGCATTGAAGAATAAACAGCTCTGAACCCTACTTCAGCCAATACTAAAAATTTTGGATAAATCATAATTAACATTATTTTAATTTCATTGCCGAGATGGCAGTAAAGTCCAAGGAGAACTTCAGACAGATGGCTGTTCCTGAAGCCGTTGTTCTTCTGGAGGGCGTCTCCTGCCCCTGGTGACGTTGGGTTTCGTTGTGACAGGCTTTGGATCATGGAGAAAGGAGACAATTCCTAAAGTCCACCAAGTTTAACAGGAAAGCCAGGATGCCAAATGGCTACATATTTGGGAAAAAGGAGAAATCTGCCCTGCAGAGGGAGACAAGGAGGAAACTTGATTGACACTGTATCAGGCTTGCCTACGTGTCAGTTTGCTGCCTAAATTCATGGTTCCCTGTGAACTATAACACCTCAAGATTGAAAATATATTCTAAAGCAGTCCCAGGGAGTGGAAGCGCTCAGAACCAAGGGAAGCACGTGCAGGTCTCTGCAGAAGTGCGTGTTCAATCCAGGCCCTAAAGATTTTCCACAGATCAGGTTCCATGAAACACAAGCTCGAATCAAATATCCCCAAATTCATACACATGAAGGAACAAGGCATCATGAGTGTAGTTAACAAAAAACAGCAAGGATCTCAGAATCACAAAGACGGAAGATACTAAAATTATCAAAAGCAGAATATAAATTGTTCATTGATTTTTTAAAAAGAGACTATCAAAAATATGAGTTAAGAACAAGAGACTACAAAAAATGGCCAGGAAGATTTGAAAAGGATCCATAAAGAGATTCTAGAAATGAAAAACTAATTAAATGATAAGATAATGAACAACTTGGAAACAGCCGAGTAAAGAAAAAAAGTAGTGAATATCAGTAAGTACAAATAACTGCATGAAACATACATATTATTTTCTAACTTTGTGAGTTAAGAGAAATGACATAGAATTAAAATTCTGAGAAGTTGTAACATATAATTAATGGGGAATATGATCTGCTTTTGAGTCTTCCTAGGACCTTGTAACAGTTAAGCAGAGGGGAAATATGTTATTAATTTGGGATACTACCAAGTTTGCATTTTAAACTCTAAAGTTTAATCACAGAAAGAATGAGCATATAACTTCCAAAATAGAAGAGAAAACTTTTTTAAAATAGAGAAAAATGAAAACACTCAAGCCAAAAGAAAGCAGAATGGTAGAAATAATCCCAAATACGTGATTAGTCATAATAAGTGCAAATGTACTCAACTCTCTAGTTAAAATGTTGAGATAGAATTAGAAATAAAAACAAAGCCAGCTCTCGGCTTTTAACAAGAGTCAAAATAAAGTAATAAGGACACAGAAAATTTGAAATAAAGGATGGAAAATTGATGCATTAGACACCTGTTAACCAGAAGACAGATGGTATAGATTTAAAACAAAACATAATAAACAAAAAAATTGGGAGGCAAAGTGCATTTCTAGACATTAAGAAGCATTGAACAGAAAGTTGCAACAATTGAGAATAGCATATACATGATCATATAACCTGTAAGTATGTGAGACAAAAATTGGCAAAATTATGAAGATAAGATAAAAAAGATCCCTTCATAGGGATAGTTCAATACCAGCTTTCAGAAATAGAACAAAGGAAAAGGAATAGGAAAAGCATAAAATATAACAAAATAGTTAATAACCTTGATCTAATGGATATACACTTTTGTAATACTTTGAACCACAAGGGGAGAAAAAGTGTTCCAACCCCTACTGAAATATTATAAATAAACAAACAAATAAATAGAACCTACACTTGGCCATAAAGCAAGAGTCAGAAAAATTTCTAAAGATTTTTGTCATTGATTGTTGTCATTAAAAATCATATTCTCTGATCAAAATACAATTAAATGAGAAACAAATAATAATAATAATAGCTCCCCTAGAAGCATCATACATTTGGACACTATATTTCATAATAGGAATTAACTTGCATGAAAAAAGAGAAGAAATCTTACAGAAATTAGAGGCACCAAAAAATGGAAGACAATAAAATATTACATATCAACGCTTGTGAGATAAAGCTATAGCAAGAAAATTATAACGTCGAATGCTTAGAGTAGAAAAGAAGAAAAGATGAAAAATATCCTTGTTATTTGGATAGAAATACAGCAATAGAAAAAAGTCAAAAGTAGTAGGAGGAAATAATACAGATAAAAGCAGATATGAATAATGAAAGTAAGCGAAGAGGCAATAGGAAGGATCAACCTACCCCAAATTAGTTATTTGAAACTACTGATGAAATTGAAAAACCTCTGATGGCATTGCTTAAAAAAGTAAAAGAGAGCAATAGAGGACAAATAATATTAGAAGTAAAATGGGACATAATTGCAGCAAATAGAGTAGGAACTGGAGTAGAAATGGAACCTGTTATGTATTTAAATGAGTATTTAAATTATTCATTTAAAGATGAAGATATTATAGCAGGTTTGGATATTCATATGAGTAATAAAGAGATGATGCAGAAGAGTGAAGAGATAATTGCAGAAATAAACTCCTCAAGTAGGTATATCTTATTTTTTATAATGGGATAATTTACAGATGAAAGAATTCTAAAATGTGTACTATTTCACCAATCACAGAAAAGATTAACACAGATAACAGCAAATTGATCATTTTGGACCCCTACACAAATGATTAGGACAAATTTAATCTTTCTCAAAAACTACAGAGAAAATAAGTGATGCTAAATGTTTTCAGAATGGTGAATTAAAACATTTTTTAATGTGAAATGTTAAAGAGCAAGTAATTGGGTCTCAGATTGTTAGTTAATTTTATTTAATGGTTATTATTTTTTCACCTGCATGTTAGCTATTTGCACAATTCATTTGTATTTTTTTTCGCTGACGAAGTTTCGCCCTGAGCTAACATCTGATGCCAATCTTCCTCTGTTTTGTATGTGAGCGGCCACCACAGCAGGGCCACTGATAGAAGAGTGGTGTAGGTCTGTGCCCCCGGGAACCAAACCCAGGCCACTCAATTAGAGCGCACTGAACTTAACCACTAGGCCACCGGAGCGGGCCCTCATTTGTATTTCTTTGTTGGAAATATATCATTTTGTAAACAGAAATTGGTCTAGACAATATGCCTTTATGAACACATTGAATCAGCTTATATCATGCCTACATTGTGAAGGAAGATAATTCAGGGAAAGTAGAATTAAAATGTTAATATTATTCAGTAATATGAAGTAGGATCAAGTACTCCTTGAAGAAAGTTTTAAAGAAAATTTATGTATCGCTTCAAAGTATTGCAATGGCTAATATACCTCTTGAGAGCTAAATAGTTGCAGTCTGTAAAAAGGCCTCGGATAAACACTGTGTACTGCTTTTTAACTGTCCAGTTTATCATGCTTATTGTAAGCTGTAGTCAACATGAATACAGAAAACAAGAGAGGAATAAATGAGAATAATTGCTTGGGGGTATGAGAATTTATAGAAGAGGAATTTAAATGATATATTGGGAGAACTTTATTTGAGGAAAAATTGTATACTTATGCTAAAGTTATTTTTTCTTCTTTCTTTCTATCTTCAAAGTAGTCTTCGACAATATTTCAGTCTTGCAAATAGATTCTACCAAATTAATCTACAAAGTGATACCCTTGGGAAAGAAGAGCATGAGTATGCAAGGCAAACAAGGCATATGAAGCCGTAAAGATTCTTAGATCACTTCATCTATCTGGAAATCATGTCTGGAAACTTCATCTAAGTAAAATAGAGAAGTCAAATAAATATCTGTCACAGTGTTCCATTCCCTTACTCAGGAGACTGACAATCATTAGATCCTCATTCCAAGACTATTTGTATACAATTCTCATAAGCTAGAATATAAAAATGTACAGAGCTATAAAATATTATAATGGATTGGAGAGACAGTTAAGAGATAAAAGAACAATAAGTGACAGCAAAGATCCTGAAGGTCAGGAAATTATAAGCCATAAGAGTAGTCAATTAACTTTAAAGTGTAGCTTTTCTAGAATCAAGGTATGAATTGTATTTAAATACTTTCAACACGTCATTAAATCATCTCAACCACTACCTTGACTGAAATTTATAAAGGAACTAAATCATCATGTAAGTATTAAATTACGTATACTAAATATGTTGAATTTATTTAGAATTATCTGTGTCAAAATACGACAGTTTTCCTCCGTATTATAAGGCAATATCTATGTATCTGTATCTATCTATCTAATTTCTAGTTTCTGTATACATTGACATATTGATATCTAGATGTCTGTTTTATTTCTAAAATTCACACCACCTGTAAGAGTCATTAATCTAATCATCACTTCATGTCCCAACTAATTATAAATGCTGTAGAACAAGACTTGACCTAGCATTGATCCTTATGTCTTATTAGAAATTTTCTTAAATTCAGTGTACTGCCATTCATCATTAAATTTGTTTATGAAGCTTCCTTTGCATTTCATTTCATGCTACAGTGCTCAGTTCCAAGCTGACCCTTGGACTAGATTTTCAGCTGGTTTGAGCACAAGTTTGGTAAAGTCACAGAATTGATCTTCTTAAATCAGTTAACTTTTCAGTGAACAAATCTGCTTCAGAGTCATAGCTTATACCTCTCTTTCCAGTTGACAAAAAAAATATGTTCGTATGTGGACACATAAGCTTCTGGGGAAATTTTTATAAAGTTAGTTCAAAGTAATCACAACCCCCTAAAAGGAAAAATTAAGACTTCATATATTTGTCCCACAGGTTTATTTTGTTTCTTAAAAAATTAAAAACCTGGAAGTAACATTTCATATATCCTCACCACTGTAGTGCATCCATTAAGAACTCTGACTTTTCAGCTAGATCGTCTTGGTTTGAATACTGACCCTGCTGCTTATTAAATACACGAAATTTATTTAACCTATCTCTACAAATGAATTTTCTCATAGAGATAATGTAGCACCTATTGCATAGAATTAGTTATAATTAATTAGAACATATAAAGCCCTTCTAACAGTGATTAGCACATAGCATTATATAAATGTTTGGCATTACTATTATTATTAAAACGCCAAGAAACAGGATGGTGCCTTAATCATATTTTTCAAATATCAAAATCGTGTTATTCCTCAGATTGAGATGATGGCTCTCTGTTCTAATTGCCTGGATTTATAATAAACATTTTCAAAAATGTCTTATTCCAAAATGGATAATAAGATTATAGCATAGGCAATCTTAAAAACCATAATTTTTTAAAGGCAAACATAATTAAGTTACAATTTCAATTTTTACTCTATTATTTAACTGTTTTTATTCTCTTACATAGTCTTTTATCCTGGATTACAAAAGGCCCCCTACTAGACTCTTTTCCCTCTAATTAATTGGGAGTCAAAATTACTTCCAGCCGTTTATTTTCTACTCAAGTGTCAGCTTTGATTGATTGAAATCCTTTCCACTTATGTCATAATTACCAGATATATTTTGTATTCCTCACTTCTTCTTGTAGTCTGTGAAAAAGAATGCCTGTGTGGGGATAATGAGAAGGAAGAAAGGGTGAAATAAGCCTGCTTATCAAAGCATAAGTGTAGGTAGAGTAAGGAAAAGAAGACGGAGGAGAAGGTGCATAAGAAGGAGGAGAATGTAGAGTATTACATGGCTTTACGTGTACCACTTGCTATTCCATGTACTTTAAATGTCTTCACACATTTATTCCCTACAACAATGTTAAAAGTTAGCAACTATTATTAACTCCATCGTATATGTCCATTGTATACATGAGGAAACAGAGACACAGATAATTCAAGTAAATTACTCAAGATCTCTCTGCTATGAAGTGATGGAGTCAGGGTTCACACTCAGTTCTAGAATTCATGCTCTTGACCACGAGGTGCACTTTCTCTACATGCAGAATCTTCTCAGTATCCTTGAAGCCTTGATCTGGTATTGATATTTTTCCCCCTAAGGAGGTACAGAAAAAACTTTTACCTGGTAAGTATAGTCATCAGAGCAAATATATGCTAGCTGCTGTAATAGATAAATCTAAAACAAACAAACAGGAAACCCCATGGTGCTATAACTCAATGATTGTATTTATTGCTCAAGTCCCACACCGACATGGTGCTCCTGGTTGGATGATGCTCATCTGAGGAGTAAATCAGGCAACAAGCCTTCTTCAATCTTGAGATGGGGCCATTTTCAGTTTATAACTGTCACAATCTCTCCACGATTTGTCTACACGCCAGGTACTGAGAAACAGAAAAGAATACATAGGATAACAGATTTTCATTAGCCAGGCCTGAAAGTAGCACAGATCATTGTCTAATCACATGAGCACACCTAATTTCAAAGGAAACCAGAGAAATAAAGTAGCTGAGTGCCCAGAAGGAAAAAGAGGCGGTTTTGTTGAATATTTAGCTTTCTCTACCACTGGGACTATTAATATTCTATGACTGTATCATTTTCAATTAGAGAACATTTTTTTAGGGTTATCTTAATTGTTCTATTATCCATCTACCTACCTATCTATCATTCTATTTATTTTTAATGTGTTTATTGATTTATTTTCTATGGTTGTAAGTAGGCCATTCTCCAATTCATAAACTGACAGATGGGTCCAGGCTTGTTAATAGCAGGGTATTTGTTATGACAAAGTGAGGGCAAGCAATAGAAAGTATTGTTTGCAAATTTGTAGGAAAGTATTCTCCACTCATACACCTTTCTAAATGTATAACTCCCTGTTGAAGCCTTTTTGACAATTTTACATGCTTTAAGTGATGAGATGCTCATTATTTCGTTTTGCTATCACTGATGCGTTTCTACTCATGCAGTTCCATCCCTCTCTGATATTTGTTCCTAATTCTGTGCTTATTCTTGCTCCTTACCATTACTTATAGGGATGGTACCTATATGCATATGGCTGTAAATTCTAACTGTTCATATCAATGTGCCTGTGGGTTTTTTTTTTTAAGTATCTAGAAGAAAGGAACAGAGTTAAGGACAATTTTGTGATCAAACCTTTTAGTAGATATTGTACAGAATAAATTCATTAAGAAAAACTTTGGGATGGTGTAGACTTTGAAGTTTGTACAAAATTTAATGATGATTAAGTAGTAAATTTAGTATCTCAAACAAGGACTTTCTGTATATTTCAAATATTCAAATTATCATCACTGTCCTATTCTTTTTCTGTAAATCTGAATCAATCATTCATACTCATGTTCCTTCTCCCTTGTTTCCCATTCTGATATGTATTTTGTATTAACTTTCTATTCCTGTGTAACAAATTACACCCAAACTTAGCAGTTTGGAACAACAAACATTTATTGTTTCACAGTTTCTGTGGGTTAGGATCCTGGGCATGACGTAGCAGGTCCTTCTGGTTCAAGATCTCTCACCAGACTGCAATCAAGGCTTTGGCTAAGGATAAAGTCATCTGAAGGCTCAAGTGGGGAAGGATCTACTTCCAACTTCTCTCAAGTGCCATTGGCAGGTCTCACGTTCTCACTGGCTTTTGACTAAACATATCAGTTCTTTGCCATGTAGGCGGCTTTCTTCCCCTTGATGTGACAGCTCCAAGAGAGAGAAAGAGTGAAAGAGGGAGCCCACAGAGAGAGCTTCAACCTTTTTATAACCTGATCTCAGAATTGACATCCTGCCTCTTCCACTGTATTCTGTTAAAAGTGAGTCAGTGAGAACTGCCCACACTCAAGGGGAAGGGATTACAGAAGGGCACGAATATCAGGAGGCAGAGATCACTGGGTACTATTTTAGAGGCCTATCACACCTTTAAAACATTCACTAAAGCTTTTAACAATATAAACCATGTTTGTGGGAAGAAAATTCAGGAAAAAAAATAGGCTATTTTTGTCAGTGAAGCAAGTAGTTTGATACGCTTCAATCAGAATTCTCCAAGATAGGCATACACCCATTGCAGAAGTCTAAATTTTAATATGTCCTCACAGCACATACAGCAGAATATTTTCTTTGAAATAAGTTGCAAAAATTTTGTGATTTTCCATGGCATCGATTTACCACTTTTTATTCCTGTTGGCATTTTGTAGTTTACTTTTTTTCCCCTTTTCTCCTCAATGTTTCTCTTCATTATTTGAAAATTCCAAAGGTGACCTTGCTTTGATATTTCTTTCTAGACTGAAAGTGCTCTCTTGTCTTCAGGGTATTCATGCTAATGCATATTTTAATGTACAAAAGATTATAATATTTTCAGGGACCTCAGGAATATGTAAACTTGAAGAATGGCATTGTTGTTTAGGGAGATAGAGGAATGTATTATAAAATAGTAATGTAATTATGGTTCTCAGTGACCATTCAGGAATGCTTACATTTTAATATTAATGAAAAACTCAAAAGATATCATAAATGTACAGAGTTTTCCTTGAATGCTCTATTATCTTACTTGGAATATTTCTTGGTTCTTTTTTTCCTCAAAATGTGGAATATTTTTCTTTTGAAATGAATTATAATGAGCTCATCAGAACACTTCCCATTTTTCTTAATTTATTTTAATTAACAATAAGCTGAAATATTACATGCAGCCTATTTTAATACTACTACAAGGCAAACATATATCATATTCATTATGTGGCACTTAAAGAGGAAACATCACTCAAATGCAGAATATTTTAACTAAGATTAGGAAACATGACTCTTTCCTAAGGGGTCTGGCAATTATATTTGAAAGAAAATTAGAAGAACATTAAAATTAATACTAATGGTATGGATTTACAGCAATGTTAATTTGTTCCATGGTTAAGAAAAATATTTGATCTCCACATTGTAGCTAATTTATATAAAGTAATGGTGTCTAACACTTTACATAATATTTGTGGCATGGATCAAAAAATATTTTCAATTCCTCCATGTCTATATATTCTTTGATGTAGATCACCAGGGTAACATGAGAAGGTTTGCTTCTGTGTCTGTGAAAGAATAATTAACTCTTAGTGCTAGAAAGGATTTTTTTTATTTTTTTATTTTTTATTGATGTCTTAGTTTATAACACTGTGGGGTTTTAGTTGTACATTTTTGTTTGTCCGTCACCTTGTGGATGTAACCCTTCACCCCTTGTGACCCCCCCTTCCCCTTGGTAACCACCAATCAGTTCTCTCTGTCCGTGTGTTCACTTATATTCCATATATGTGTGAGTTCATGCAGTGTCTGTCCTTCTCTCTCTGGCTTATTTCACTTAACATAATACCCTCTAGGTCCTTCCATGTTGTTGCAAATGGGACAATTGTGTCTTTTCTTATGGCTGAGTAGTATTCCATTGTATGTATATACCACATCTTCTTTAACCAATCTTCAGTTGAGGGACACTTGGGTTGCTTCCACTTCTTGGCTATAGTGAATAATGCTGCAATGAACATAGGGGTGCATACGCCTCTTGTGATGGTTGATTTCACGTCCATTGGGTAGATGCCCAAGAGTGGTATTGCTGGATCATACGGTATTTCTATTTTTAATTTTTTGAGGACTCTCCATACTGTTTTCCATACTGGCTGCACCAGTTTGCATTCCCATCAGCAGTGAATGAGGGTCCCCGTTTCTCCACAACCTCTCCAGCATTTGTTGTTATTTGTCTTTGTGATTATAGCCATTCTAACCGGTGTAAGGTGATATCTCAGTGTAGTTTTGATTTGCATTTCCCTGATGATTAGTGATGTTGAACATCTTTTCATGTGTCTATTGGCCATCTGTATCTCTTCCTTGGAAAAATGTCTGTTCATATCCTCTGCCCATTTTTTGATCGGGTTGTTTGTTTTTTTGTTGCTCAGTTGTATGAGATCTTTGTATATTACTGAGATTAATCCCTTGTCGGACAAACGATTTGTGAATATTTTCTCCCAGCTGGTGGGTTGTTTATTCATTTTGATCCTGGTTTCATTTGCCTTGTAGAAACTCTTTAGTCTGATGAGGTCCCACTTGTTTATTTTTTCTTTTGTTTCCCTTGTCTGGGTAGACATGGAATCTGAAAGGATCCCTTTATGTCCAATCGCAATTAGTGTACTGCCTATATTTTCTTCCAGGAGTTTTATAGTTTCAGGTCTCACTTTCAGGTCTTTGATCCACTTTGAATTGATTTTTGTATATGGCGATAGGAGATGGTCTACTTTCATTCTTTTGCATGTTGCTGTCCAATTTTCCCAGCACCATTTATTGAAGAGACTTCCCTCTCTCCATTGTATGTTCTTTGCTCCTTTGTCGAAGATTAGCTGTCCATAGGTGTGTGGTTTTATTTCTGGGCTTTCAATTCTGTTCCATTGATCTGTGTGTCTATTCTTGTACCAGTACCATGCTGTTTTGATTACTGTAGCTTTATAGTATATTTTGAAATCAGGGATTGTGATGCCTCCAGCTTTGTTCTTTTTTTTCAGAATTGCTTTAGCTACTTGGGCTCTTTTGTTGCCCCATACGAATTTCAGTAGTTTTTGTTCTATTACCGTGAAGAATGACATTGGGATTCTGATTGGGATTGCATTGAATCTGTAGATTGCTTTAGGTAGAATGGACATTTTAACTATATTTATTCTTCCAATCCATGTGCATGGAATATTTTTCCATTTCTTTATGTCCTCCTCGATTTCTTTCAATAGTGTCTTATAGTTTTCATTGTATAGGTCTTTGACCTCCTTGGTTAAATTTATTCCCAGATATTTTATTCTCTTTGTTGCAATTGTAAATGGGATTGTCTTTTTGAGTTCTCTTTCTGTTTTTTCATCATTAGTGTATAGAAATGCAATTGATTTTTGTAAGTTGATTTTATACCCTGCCACTTTACTGTAGTTGTTGATTGTTTCTAGTAGTTTTCTGATGGAATTTTTTGGGTTTTCTATGTATAGGATAATGTCGTCTGCAAATAGAGTTTCACTTCTTCATTGCCTATTTGGAGTCCTTTTATTCCTTTTTCTTGCCTAATTGCTCTGGCCAGAACTTCCAGTACTATGTTGAATAAGAGCGGTGAGAGTGGGCACCCTTGTCTTGTTCCGGTCCTCAAAGGAATGGCTTTCAGTTTTTCCCTGTTGAGTAGGATGTTTGCTGTAGGTTTGTCATATATGGCCCTTATTATGTTGAGGTACTTTCCTTCTATACCCATTTTGTTGAGAGTTTTTATCATAAATGGATGCTGGATCTTGTCGAATGCCTTCTCTGCATCGATTGAGATGGTCATGTGGTTTTTATTCTTCATTTTGTTAATGTGGTGTATCACGTTGATTGATTTGCGGATGTTGAACCATCCCTGTGTCCCTGGTATAAATCCCACTTGATCATGGTGTATGATCTTTTTGATGTATTGCTGTATTCGGTTTGCCAATATTTTGTTGAGGATTTTTGCGTCTATGTTCATCAGCGATATTGGCCTGTAGTTTTCCTTCTTTGTATCGTCCTTGTCTGGCTTTGGTATCAGCATGATGTCGGCCTCATAGAATGTGTTGGGAAGTATTCCATCTTCCTCTATTTGTTGGAATAGTTTGAGAAGGATAGGTGCTAAATCTTCTTTGAACGTTTGATAAAATTCTCCAGGGAAGCCATCTGGTCCTGGGCTTTTATTTTTTGGGAGGTTTTTGATTACTGTTTCAATCTCTTTACTTGTGATTGGTCTGTTCAGATTCTCTATTTCTTCTTGATTCAGTTTTGGGAGGTTGTACGCGTCCAAGAATTTGTCCATTTCCTCTAGGTTGTCCAATTTGTTGGCGTAAAGTTTTTCATAGTATTCCCTAATAATCCCTTGTATTTCTGTGGTGTCTTGTAATTTCTCCTCTTTCATTTCTAATTTTATTTATTTGAGTCTTCTCCCTTTTTTTCTTAGTGAGTCTGGCTAAGGGTTTGTCAATTTTATTTATCTTCTCAAAGAACCAGCTCTTTGTTTCATTGATCCTTTCTACTGTTTTTTTGGTTTCAATTTCATTTATTTCTGCTCTGATTTTTATTATTTCCCTCCTTCTGCTGATTCAGGGCTTTGTCTGTTCTTCTTTTTCCAACTCTGTTAGGTGCAATTTAAGGTTATTTATTTGGGATTTTTCTTGTTTGTTAAGGTGAGCTTGTATTGCTATGAATTTCCCTCTCAGGACTGCTTTTGCTGCATCCCATATGAGTTGGTATGGTGTATTTTCCTTTTCATTTGTCTCCAGATAGCTTTTGATTTCTCCTTTAATTTCATCAATGACCCATTGGTTGTTCAGTAGCATGTTGTTTAGTCTCCACATCTTTGTCCCTTTCCTAGTTTTTTCCTTGCAGTTGATTTCTAGTTTCACAGCATTATGATCAGAAAAGATGCTTGTAATGATTTCAATCTTCTTAAATTTATAGAGGTTTGCCTTGTTTCCTAATATATGGTCTATCCTTGAGAATGCTCCATGTGCACTTGAGAAGAATGTGTACTCTGCTTTTTTTGGGTGGAGTGCTCTGTATATATCTATTAAATCCATTGCATCTAGTTTTTCGTTTAAGTCCATTATTTCCTTATTGACTTTTTGTCTGGATGATCTCTCTATTGATGTAAGGGGGGTATTAAGATCCCCTACTATTATTGTGTTATTGTTAATATCTCCTTTAAGGTTTTTTAGCAGTTGTTTTATGTACTTTGGTGCTCCTGTGTTGGGTGCATAGATATTTATAAGTGTTATGTCTTCTTGGTGAAGTATCCCTTTTATCATTATATATTGCCCTTCTTTGTCTCTCATTACCTTTTTTATCTTGAAGTCTACTTTGTCTGATATAAGTATGGCTACTCCTGCTTTCTTTTGTTTGCCATTAGCTTGGAGTATTGTTTTCCATCCTTTTATTTTGAGTCTGTGTTTGTCTTTAGAGCTGAGATGTGTTTCCTGGAGGCAGCAGATTGTTGGATCTTGGTTTTTAATCCATCCTGCCACTCTGTGTCTTTTGATTGGAGAATTCAATCCATTTACATTTAGAGTGATTATTGATATATGAGGGTTTAATGTTGCTATTTTATTGTTCATCTTTTGGTTCTTTTGCATTTCCTTCGTTTCTTGTCCCTTGTGTTTCAGACTGCAAATTCAAGTTGGTAATTCTACATGCTCACTCTCTTGGTTTTCTCTTTATTTGTCATGTGTGGTTCTCTCCTGGTTGTTTGTTTAGTGGTTACCGTGCGGTTTATATAAGCAATCTCCTGGATAAGAAAGTACATTTTCAGAAGCCTCCTTTTTCCTGAGGCTGGGTCAGTTCAATCCCTTACCTCTTCCCCTCCTTATTTGTTATCTCTTTATTCCAGATTGTGTCATGAATGTGTGTTTCCAGTGATGAGCTTGAATTAATTTTTGATGTTTTCCAACTGTATTTTGTTCTGGTTTAGTCTCCTTGCTTTTCTCCTTGCTGAAATCTTTGTATCCCCTTTCTCATTTGTTTTCTTTCAGGCCTAAGGGCCTTCTTGAGCATTTCTTGTAGTGGGGGTCTTGTGGTGACGAACTCTCTTAGCTTTTGTTTATCAGGGAGAGTTATTGTTTCTCCATCGTATTTGAAGGATATTTTTGCTGGATAAAGTATTCTCGGCTGAAGGTTTTTATCTTCCATGATTTTGAATATATCATTCCAGTCTCTCCTAGCCTGTAGAGTTTCTGTCGAGAAATCAGCTGAGAGCCTGATGGGGTTTCCTTTGTATGTTATTTTGTTTTTTTGTTTAGCTGCCTTCAATATTATTTCCTTGTCACGGGTATTCTTCAAGTTTGCTACTATGTGGCGAGATGATTTTTTATTCCTGTTTATATATTTAGGTGATCTATTGATTTCATTCACTGTTATTTCCCTCTCGTTCCCTAGGTTGGGGAAGTTCTCAGCTATTATTTCTTTGAACAAACTCCGAAGAATTTCTTCATTTCTTTTTAGTCTTAGCTCTCTCTTCTCCTCTACCAGGAGCATTTCTGTGTGGCTATCCTCAATAGTGCTAATTCGTTCCTCCATATTGTCAGTTCTGTTCTTTAAAGACTCCATTTTTTCCACTATCTTGTTGATTTTGTTTTTCATCTCCAATAATTCTGATTGGTTTTTCTTTAGGGTTTCAATCTCTTTTGTGACATAATCCCTGAATTCGTTGATTTGTTTCTGTGTGTTCTCTTATATTTCATTGAGCTTGTTTATGATAGCTATTTTGAATTCTCTGTCATCCAGGTTATCAAATTCTGTGCCTTCAGGGTTGGTTTCTGGGTGTTTGTCATTTTCCTTTTGGTCTGTAGCCCTGACATATTTTCGCAACGATCTGACGGGGACGGCTTTATTTTTACCCCTCATGATTAAAGTTAGTCCTGCAGTTTCCCCCTGCTGCCACTGGATGGAGATCGTGAGCGGTTTGCTCTGAGGCAGCTGCAGCCCCTGGAGGAATTATGCTGAAACGCTGGGTGTGTGGGGGGAGGGGTCCTCTCTTTCTCCTGCTTGACCCGGGGGTTTCCTTTCTGGCTCTCTTAGGGTGTTTGCTACACCCCCTAAACAGTCCGTCGTCGCTTCCCAGGGGGATCTCGTGACAGTCTGTGAGAGCACCTGGATGGCTCTAGTTTTCCCCGCTGTGGGCCGCCCCCCCCGTCCGCGAACTGCGCTGTTTTTGCCGATCGATTGGGGAGGAGGAGTACAACCTCCTACCTCTCCTCCCGTTCTCCTGGGCTTCCCGCGCCTCCACAGTCCGAGGTATGGCAGCAGGGGTTTCTCAGAAGTCCTTCATAGTGTTTGATTGAGCTCTGTTGGAATGTGAATGATGTTTTCATTGTGTCATAGGGGGCAGAGATTCAAAGAGGGAATCTCACTCCGTCATGATGCTGACGTCACTTCTAGAAAGGATTTTAAGCATCACATAATCTAACCAGATGGGGGCCAAACAGGTGACAGAAACCACACATTAATTGGCACAGAGAAAGTTTAAAACAAAGAATTAACTATAACAGGAATTGTAGTAATGGGAGACTGGATAGTAAGAAATAATGAGAACTCTAGAGAGTTCAGGAATCACAGATATAAGGAACAGTCACTATGTCTATGACTGAAGTAGAGTTTCTAAAAAAGAGCTCCGAACAGGGCTGAGACCGATGTTTTCTCAGAGGGACAGTGTCCCTGGTTCACCGGATAGTGAAGTGAAGAAATCACTGAGATTGTGTGTCAATGGAACTTGCTTGGAATATGCCCTCTGAGGTACTGGGGAAGATCGCATACCACAGAACTCTCTGGAAAGCCACCCAACGGGGAGCTATTCATGTGATGGTCCCTCAACTGTCGCACTCCACTGGACAGGTAGTGGGTGCACCTGGGAAACTGTAGGAACCAGACCCTACAGAAACTCTTCACTTTAGGAGGTAGATATTGGAGAAATCATACACTGCAGGAGCTGAATGGCTGGTGAAGCTATTCATCACAGAGGCAAGACATGGGAGAACCTATGAGCTGCAGCAGCTCCACACTGGAGAAACTGCATAATGTGGGAATCTGGTGAGAGCAGCACTCTAGAAGACTGGAAGAGAAAGTCTCCCTCTATCTTCAGTGTCCCTTCAGCACCCTCTCTTGACAAAATTTAACATTGCACCAGCTGGCAAGGGAGCAATCTTTAAGACCCAGACCCACTTTTGCAGAGCAACCAATGAAGTATGGGTTTGTAGTTAAGATGCAATATGTTGATACTTGGGAAAGTCCATCCCTTTGGCTACTCAGCTTTCAAATGTACCCTTCTACACACATTTGAATATACATGAGAATGAAATAGCTAACAAGGTGTTTATATTACCTAACAGGTACACGGGGTACAGCTATCCTTACAAGTGAGAAAGTTATCACACTTGCTTCCAAATTGGGAGAGGCATAGACCGACAGTCATTGTGTCCATTGCTGACAATACTAACCACTCCTCAAATTCTATCACAGTCCCACTGAATACTTAACTGCCCTCTTTCTTTAAAATCTTTGATAGTGGCATTAATCTTCACAATTCCCTCAGGGATGTCATATTGCTTCTGATTCATTATCTTGCTCGGCAGTGAATGTTCTAGTGACTGTTGCCTAGTCTTTTCTACCATAATGGTTCTCACCTCAAGGGTCAGAGAGGCAATATGGGGATTTGGCAGTTCCCAAGTAAGTTTATTTCATTTATACATTCCAGCACTAGGGAAATAACTATAGAGTAGATCCATGGACTGACTTGGCCCACTGAGTCAGACTTGACATAAGACTATAGCTATCACTTAACCATTATAAAATTCTACTGTGGCATCAGTGAAATTTTGGATACCCCCAGGAATTAACATCATTTCAGAGCCAGTGTCTTGTCATCCTTAAGAAGTCTGGGTATTTCCTTTTTTCCTATGTACAGCCCCTCTAGTAAATGGCTTCAGGCTAAGAGAGGAAGGTTTAGAGACACATTTATGGTATTTACTTGCAGCAGTGGTGCAGGATCCTTCCTGAAGAAATGTTTTCCTCCTTTTCAATCAAGGGCCTCTGGCTCTCTGTATTGACTTAGGTCTGGAAACTGGAGAGAGGCTGTGACTTTCCACTATACCAAATGAAGTCAGGGTTTTTTTTTTTTGGCTTATAACATCTAAAGTTTTTCTCAAGTGATATTCAAATGGTTTTCCTCTCCATTACATTCCTGGGGACACTCTGATCAATTAGCCACTGCTAAGATCTCTCCGAGTCAAGGCATTCTGCTTACCAGTGTATCCCTACTTCCCTTTATGGTATATATTTCTTCCTTGTCTTTGGCAGTTAAGTGCTGCTGCCACTTGTTCTCTGCTGCTCTGGGATCTCATCATTCACATTAAATCAGTGAGCTCGTCTCAACTCCAGCATCCTTTACAAGTATTCCTGGTCTAAAAAGGAAAACAATCTCAGAGCTTTTCAAGGATACAGATGTCATCCTCATTAATGGATTTCTCAATGTCTTATTGAAGGGTGTGTCTTTTGGATCTTTTATGGGATGTATCTAGGAGATGTGTATGCATGTCACGCATGTTAAGTCCAACTTTTAGATTCCCTCCTCCATGTCATGCCAAGGAAGATCTGGCATCTACACCTCATTAAGTATAGGCCAGCTTTGTTTCCAAGGTTCACTTAACCAACCAAGTAAACAAGTGGTGCTACCTCCAGCTGAATGAGTTAACATGTCAAGTCCAGAATCTCTATTAAGTACATTCATATTAATGAATTCAGCCTGTTCTAATGCTTTTAGAATCTTTTCTCACTTACATTCTCTTTCTGCTGATATATTATTAAAGTTTTGGATAATCCTTTTGATGTATAAGCTCTTTTTTGGGAGATCATATTGTGTACTTGTCCTCTGGAGCATACTGATATTTGGCCCTAGCTATGGGTCAAGTGACCACAAGGAGTAGTTGTGGTAGATCATACTCTTTCAGGGCATCTGCGTCAGATGAGTTTAACGAAGTTTTGTGTGTGTTTTTTATTTTTAGCAGAGGAAAGCTAGTCTTCCTGGACATTGGAGGTAAAGCTACTTCTACTGGTAAGGAAGACTCAGAGTGACTTAGAAGTTCTATAGTGTCATCCAGGTCCAAACAGATGTCCCATTCCAAATTTCAGAATCATGTTTTTCCCAGTCAATACTCTTTCACATGAGGAAATTGGTGAGAATTTAACTGTTGTTATAATTCAGCAAACTGCACAATTAAATGTTTTTTATATGCAACAGTATCAACCCTGTAGCTGCAAGAGGTAAGAGATTCATTTTTCACTGTCATGGAAGCACTCTGGTTCTGGCTCTCAGATCGTGACTTGAATGAAAGTTGACAGATTTGAACTGGTCATTTTCTTTCTGTATGTGCTCAAGTGCACTGAAAAATATCCATCTCATACTACAGTCCTTATGGAGATTATTACTGCTGTAATGGCTTAGTGCAGCAGGCACTTGGGTTCCCAAGGCACTGACTTCAATTAGCACTTCTTCATAATCAATCACAGGAGATAGTTTGGTTAATTATGATGCCACTGCCTGTCATAGTCTACTAGCATTTCTTTTCCCATTGTCAAGTGGCATAGCACTGTACTAAAGCCTAAAACACAATCAAAGAATCCCTAAACCTCATCGTTCAGAGTCTGCCTTCTATCACTCCAGATCCAACCAGGAAACAGAAACCGTACAGTTCTTTGGGTAAGAAAAGTTTAATATAAAGCAGAGATGGGAAAACTATGGGCCATGGGCCAAATCTGGCCTTTAGCCTGTTTTTGTATGGCCTGTGAGCTAAGAATCACTTTTAAATTTTTACAGGATTAGTTAAAAAGCAAAAACAAGAGTAAAGGATATGTGACGGGAACCATATTTGGCCTGAAAAACATGAAGAGGGAAGATTCAAACATATAAATTCAGAAATAAAAAAGAGGACATTACAAGCGATGCCACAGAAATGCAAAGGATCATAAAGACTACTATGAACAATTATCCGTAAATGACCTGGATAATTTAGAAGAAATGGATAAATTCCTAGAAACATACAACCTACCAAGACTGAATCATGAAGAAATAATAAGTCTGAACGGACTTTTAACTAGTGTGGAGATTGGATTAGTAATCAAAAACTTCTCAACAAAGAAAATCCCAGGGCCAGATTGCTTCACTGGTGAATTCTACCAAACATTTAAAGAATTAACACCAATCTTTCTCAAACTCTTCCAAAAAGTTGTAGAGGAGAGAAGACTTCCAAACTCATTTTATGAGGCCAGCATTACTCTGATACCAAAGCCAGATAAACACATTACAAGTAAAGAAAACTACAGGAGAATATCCCTCGTGAATATTGTAAAAATCCTCAACAAAATAATAGCAAACCTAAAATTCACATTAAAAGATGATACGCCATGACACAGTGGGATTTATCTCTGGGATGCAAGAATGGTTCAACATATGAAAATCAAGTAATGTGATATAATACATCAGCAGAATAAAGGATAAAAATACACTATCATCTCAATAGATGCAAAAAAAGCATTTGGCAAAATTCAACTTACTTTCATGACAAAAACTAGGAGTAGAAGTAAACTAGAAATAGAAGCAAAGTACCTAAATATAATAAAGGCCATATGTGACAGGCCCATAGCTAACATCATAGTCAAGGGTGAAGAAGTGGAAACTTGTCATCTGAGATCAGGAATAAGGAACCTTCTATTCAACATAGTACAGGAAGTGCTACTCAGAGCAATTAGGCAAGAAAGAGAAATGAAAGGCATCCAAATGTGAAAGAAATAAGTAAAATTGCCACTGTGTGAAATGGCGTGATCTTCTATATCGGAAACCCTGAATACTCCATAAAACAATTGTAAGAACTGATAAACAATTTCAGTAAAATTGCAGGATACAAAATCAACACACAAAAATCAGTTGTGTATATATACTCTGACAAACAATAAACTATCTGAAAAAGAAATTAGAACAACAATCCTGTTTACAATAGCACAAAGAATAAAATACTTAGGAATAAACTTAACTAAGAAGGTGAGTGAGTAGTGTATTGAAAACTACAAAACACTGAGGAAAGAAATTAAAGAAGATACAAACAAATGGAAAGACATCTATGTTCATAGATTGCAGAACCTAATATTAAAATGTTTATACTACCCAAAGCAGTCTATAGATTCAACACAATCTCTATCAACACTCCAATGGCGTTTTTTCCAGAAATAGGAAAAAATCCTAAAATTCATATGGAATGACCAAAATCCATCAATTGCCAGATCATTCTTTAGCAAGAATAAAGCTGGAGACATCACATTTCCTGATTTCAAAATATATTACAGAGCTACAGTAATCAAAACATTATGGTATAGGCATAAAGCCAGACATATAGACCAATGGAATAGAATAGAGTCCAAGAATAAATCCACATATACATGATGTAATGGTTAATTTTATGTGGATGCCCAGGAAGATGGTAAAACATTATTCTGGCTGTGTCAGTGAGGGTGTTTATGGAAGATGTTAGATTTGTTTCAGCAGACTGTGTAAAGAGACTTGTCCTCACCAACGTGGGTGGACATCGTCCAATTAGTTGGGGGCCCAGTGGAACAAAAAGGTGAAGGAGGGCAATCTTTCTTCTTGAGCTGGGATGTCCATCTTTTCCTGCCCTTGGATATCAGAGCTCCTGGTTCTCAGGCCTTTGGATTTGAAGTGAATTATACCACTGATTTTCTTGGTTCTCCAGCTTGCAGACAGAAGTTTGTGTTACTTCTTGGTGTCCATAACCATGTGAGCTAATTCTTATAATAAATCTCCCCTTGTATCTATCTATCTATCTATCTATCTATCTATCTATCTATCTATCTATCTATCTATCTATATCCTATTGTTTTTCTTTCTCTAGAGAACCCTCACTAATATATATGATCAACTGATCTTCAAGAGTGCCAGGAATACACACTGGCAAAAGTATAGTCTATTCAATATATGATGTTGGGAAAACTGATATCCAAATGCAAAAGAATGGATTGAAGCTTTATTTTACACCACACACAAAAGTCAGCCCAAAACAGATTAAAGACTAAAACATAAGACCTGAAATAATAAAACTTCTAGAAGAAAACATAGGGGGAAAGCTATATGACATTGGTCTTGGCAGTCACTTCATGAATGACACCAAAAGCACAGGCAACAAAAGCAAAATCAGACAGAACTACACTAGAATAAAAAGCTTCTGTACTGCAAAGGAAACAATCAATAGACTGAAAAAGCAACCTACAGAATGGGGGAAAATATTTGCAAACTATATTCCTGATAACAAGTTAATCTTCAAAATATATGAGGAACTCCTAAAATTCAACAGCAAAAAACAACTAACTCAAATAAAAGACTTGAATAGACGTTTCTCCAAAGAAGATACAAATGGCCAATAGGTATATGAAAAAATGCTCAGCATCACTAGTTATCAGGGAACTTCAAATTAAAACCACAATATCATCTCACACCTGTCAGGATGGCTATTATCAAAAATGAACAAACAAGTAGCAACAGTTGTTGGCAAGGATATGAAGAAATTTGAACACCTATACACTATAATTATGAATGCAAGATTGTACAGCTGTCATGGAAAATAGTATGGAGTTTCCTTAAAAAACCAAAAATAGAACAACCATATGATCCAACAACTCCACTTCTGGATATTTGAAGAAAATAATTGAATTCAGGATCTCAAATATTAGCACTCCCATGTTCGTTGCAGCACTATTCATAATAGCCACGTGTGGAAACAACCTGAATGTCCATTGACAGATGAATGGATAAAGAAAGTGTAGCATGTACACATGATGGGATATTATTCAGCCTAAAAAAGAAGGAAATTCTGTAATAAGTGACAGCATGGATGAACCTTGAGGACACTATACTAAGTGAAATAAGTCAGTTCCAGAAAGAGAAATACTGCATAAATCCACTTATCTGAGATATCAAAAATAGTCAAATTCATTGAATCAAAGAGTGGAATGGTGGTTGCCAGCTGCTGGAGGAGGGGAAATGGGGAGTTGCAAATTAATCTGCATAAAGTTTCAGCTAAGCAAGATGAATAACTCTAGAGATCTGCTGTACGATATTGTACCTATAGTCAATAATATGGTATTGTACACCTAAAACTTTGTTTAGAGAGTGGTTCTCATGTTAGATAGTCTTACTACAGAAAAGAGAACTTTAAACAAAATCCAAAAAAGAAAAAAAACATACTCGGAAAGGTCATGATCTGGTACTTTTATCAAAACATTTTTTAAAGTGAGTATATTTTAAAAATGCGCAGATCTTAAGTATATTGTTTGAGATATTTTGACAAAGGTATGTCTGTGTAACTACCCATTTAGTAATCCCATCTAGTATTTAGAACAGCTCCATTACCCCAGAAAGATCTCTGTAGCCTTCCTAATTTTCTACTTACTCCCAGAGACAACAATTGTTCTTATTTCTAGTTTTCACACTCTAGTACTAGATATAAATGAACTCATGCACTCTTTGTGCCTGGCTCCTATCACTCAGCAAAATGCTTTTGAGGTTGATACATGTAAGAATCACTTGTTTGTTATTGCTAAGTATTGTTCTGTAGTGTAAATTTACCATAAGTTGTTTAACCACTTTCCTCTTGATGACGCTTGAATTGTTTCGAGTTTGGGATACAAATAAGGCTGCTGTGACCACTGTTTGACATTTCTTTTTATGGACATACATTTCTATTTTCATTTGGAAAGTACCTATGAGTTGAATTGCTGGCTTGTTGGGTAGGTGTATATTTTGAATTAATGAGAAATTTCCACACTATACAATGCTGGTTTGTATGAAATGATTTCTTGCTGAGGTTGTGAAACAACTTTTCTTGTGCTTATTCGTCTGTCTTGTTTCACAAACTGTGTGATCAAGTATTTTGCTCTTTATTTAATTATATTGTCTTCTAATTATGTAGTCTAGGAGTTCTTTATATATGTTAGATACAAGTCCTTTCTCAGATACCGTATGAGTGAATATTTTTACACTATTTGTATCATCTTTTCATTTTTGTAATGGCATTTTGGTTGAGCAAATGTTTTTAATTATGATCCATTCACATTAATTTTATGTATGATACATGATAAGGAACAAGCTTTATTTTTTTTCTAATGGATGTTGTTTCAGCATCATTTGTTGGAATTACTTTCCTCACCCACTGAATTGTCTTGGCACCTGTTTCAAAAAATCAATTGACTATGTATGTGTGGGATTCTTTGTTCATTCTGTTTCTTTGATTGATTGATTGATTGATTCATCCTGATTAGAATACCATACTCTCTAGATTATTGCATTATCTATCTTAACATCATTTTTAATATTCACTGAATTTACATAGTAAAAATATGGCACAATTTATTTGTTATTTCTCCTATTAATGAAACTGTCAGTTGTGCTCACATTTTAAAAAATATTTTTGGACAGCATCATTATAAATATTGCTTCAAATAATATATATTTGTTTACAGTGACTTCAGTGTATAGGATAGATTTTTATAATTAATATTTTTGGAAAAGTTATTAATCATGTGAATTTAATTTTAATAGATGTTCTAATAGTGAATTGACAATTTTATTTTCCATTTCTACCCAGATATTGCTTGTTTAGTGAGAAACAATTGATTTTTGCCTATATGTTTTGTATTTAGCTGGGTCACCAAAATTTCATATTAATTCTAGTAGCTCTACTTTGTCTTTATTTTTTTTGCAAAGCACAATTATATTATGTGTCTTTTTTCCATATTTTATAGAAATTATTTTATTGTCTCTTTGCTTCAATTCAACCCCTCAAATTTTTTTAATTAAAACATTTGTTTCATTGAAGTATATTTGACATATAATATTGTATAAATTTAAAATGTACAACATGTTGATTTGATACATTTATATATTGTAATATGATTGCCGTTATAGTTATAGCAACTCTATCACATAATTATCATTTCTTCTTTGTGGTGGAAATAATTAAGATCAGCCTCCAAAATTATATTGAAAGAAAGGTAGTCCTAACAGGGATTTCTGACTTTTTCCATAATTTTAACAAAAATAGCTTTGACATTTCACCGCATAAGATGGTGCTTACTTTTCCTTTTGGGTAAATATTTTGTTTGACACCATTGTTTGCTTACTTTATAGCTTTCTCAAAAGCTATCTCCCCCCTACCCATCCCCCACTACAGAGGTTGAAATGATTAGCTACTCATTGTCCTGGGCTTCTTTGTGTCTAGGAGTGGCTTTGTGTAAATATCCTTAGGGTTTTAGGCAATATTTGTCAAACTTAAGGTTGTGAGTGGATTATAAAATCAGTTTAATTGGTGGCAACCAGAAATTTTTTAAAAGCATAGAATAAAATAGAAAATATCAGAGTGCAGTGCATATCCTGTGTATAACTATGATTTTTGAAACATTTGCTTCAGTTTGTATATACGGATATATGTATACATTAGCACATATAGGTTTGCTAGAAAAATGTATTTCTTTGCATGATGTATGTTCAAAAATTGTGACTATCACTTGTTTAAGTCATAGTTATTTGAATTTGCTGTCACTTGTAGCTAAATGCATCCAAACTGATTCAAAACTGATACATATAAACAGAGTGCTCTAGGTGACATCCTTTAATACTTGGAAGTAGTCGTTTACAGGAGGTAAGGTGGCCAATAATCTATTCCAGCTGGGGAATCTGGTCCTTGACATGAAGTAAAGAAATTTTTATCAAACTCTTTCTTATTGTGTCTTGGGATGCGTGAAACAGATGACATTCTCAAATCAGGTAACTGAGGTGCACTTTATGAATAGACTAATTTACAAAGATGTTAAGGAAAAGTAACAGTGGAATGCAAAGCATCCCAATGATAACAATAGTGAGGAAGCATTACCAATGCCACACCTGAAGAAGGAAGGGGCAGAAGCAAGGCTTGCAGTTCTAGGAGCTTCTACACTAGTTGTGACCTCTGGTAGAGAATGACTACCCTGCCCTTGGATCTGTTTCTGGTGCCTCCATTTGGGTGGATTCAAAATGAAACCAGAGGGCAAGGAGCTTAAGTTGTATATCCACACAGATTAGCTTCTGCCTAAAGGCAGAAAACATACTACAGATGAAGAGGATCTCTCTATACTGACAAGTAGTTCAATAAATAAAAAAGATGCAAAAACTATAAACTTGTGTGCACCTAATATCAGCCTCAACAATAGTGAAAGAATTCACAGAACTGCAGGGGAAAAATGGAAAAAATGTGCCATTTGAATGGGAGATTTTTAACATACTTTTCTTGGTAATTGGTAAATTAAGCAGAAAAAAGTCACTAAGGATACAAAAGATTTGAATAATGTAATTAATCAATTTCATCTACTGGATTAGTATACATTACACTCAACAACAGCAGAATGCATTTCAAGCTTGAAAGAACACTTATGAAAATTGACCAGATACTGGGGTATGAAGGAAAGATCATCATATTTTGAAGCTTTTTTATGCAGAAAATATTCTCTCTGTACACAATAACTTAAATTAGTGATCAATCATCACACACAAAAAAAGATAACTAGAGGATCAAACTTCCCAGGGAGAGGGGAGAAACTGAAATATTAAGTTGGTTAGGGTAAAATATTCCTCAAGAGAGTAATAATTGAGGAAAGTCTTGAGTGTAATGAGGAAATTAATCAAGTAGATATCTTGCAGAATTGTATTCTAGGCAGATTGAAGAGCTGAAGCAATGGCCTTAATATGGCTTTTGTAATTTAAACATGGAGGCCAGTCTGGAGTAGAATAAGCAAGAAGTAGTTAGAAAGGGAAGAGAAAGTGTATCATGAAGGGTCTTTTAGCCATTTTTAAAGACTTTGTTTTTTACTCAAAGTGAAATGGGAGCCATTGCAAGGTTTTGAATGGAGAAGTAACAAAACTTGACTTATGCTTCAATAGGATCTTCACTCCACTCTTGTTTCTCCACTGTGAAGAGATCACAGGAGGAAAAAGTATCATTTGGGAGACTTAGAAAGTGATTGCGTGATCAGATAAGTGACCATTGTAGCTCAGACAAGATGGTCACTCTGAAAATAATGAAAAATGGTTACATCTGGATATGTGTTGAAGATAAAGTCAACAGGATTATTTATGGTTTGAGAGAAAGGATAACTCAAACACGGTTGGCTTGAGAAACTAGATATAAAGAGTTGTCCTCAAATAAGATGTGAAAATCTGCAATTAGAGTAGGTCATTTGGGGAAGGTCGCAAGTTCAGTTTTTGATAAATTTTGTTTGAGTTGCATATTATGTATCCATGCTGAGATATTGAATAGTCACTTGGAAGTATAAGTCTGGAGTTAGGGAGAGAAGCCTGAGCTAGATGTATGAATTTGGGCGTGACAGCAAGAAGATGGTGTTCAAACTTGTTGGTCTGGATGATATCACCAAGGGAGTAAATATTAATAGGAAAAAGGGTCTAAAACTTGGCTCCTGAGGAAAACAAATATTGAGAATATAATATAAAGGGAAGGAACCAGTAAAGAAAAATGATAAGTAAAAGAGACAAGTGAAGAAAGTGAATTAAGGAGAGAGTAATCAATCATGTGTTAAACACTAACAATTGCTCGAATAACACGAGTACGGAGAATTAATATTATATTCAGCAAGTTGGAGCTTACTGGCAGTCTTAAAGAACACAGTTTCACTAGGGTATTTGATGTAAAAGCTGGATTTAAGTGGTTTTAAATGAGAATGGGAGAAGAGGAATTAGACAGACGAACCATAGACACCTTTTTGAAGAGTCCAGGGAAGGAAAGAATGGATTAATAGCTAGAAGGAGAGTAGGGTCAAGAGGATATATATGTTTAAAAATAAGTAGAGCACGAGAAAATCATGATGTAGGAGTTATCTATTCATTATTGTGTTGTGGATCTTAGACAGCATAACAGAAGTAAAAGAAGAAGAGAACAGAAAAGTATTCACTTGAAGTAAGGGATTACTCAGGAACTACAGCTATGGGGTAGATGAAAAGTGCATGGGCATACATGTTAATGGATGAACTTTACCCATTCTCTCAACCTGTATTTTTTTCATCTTCTCCATTTGTTTTGGACCATTAGTGATATATTCCTGTCCCAACATCACATTTGAGCTATTATTAGTTTTATCATCAATTGCATTTGCTTCTGTGGGTCATTAAACTTGGCCATTTCAACTAACTCTTAACTTCACACAGCATTTTTCCCACCATAGTACTGCACAAGGAACTGCATAGGACTGCCACAGGCTCTTTACAGAATCCACAATCCCTGGTTACATCGTCCCACGTTTTTACTGTGGTTGAAAAACTGGTCAATATTGAAGTAGGCACTATTAACTCTTTCCAGGATTTTCCACTCCTATTCCTATGGTATTTATTAATTATTCTGGTCATCATTGAAAACTGTAGCTTGAAGATATCTTTTAAAAACATTTAATTAAGAAAATTATATTTACTATTTGAATTTTTCCTGAAAAGTAAATAAAATATGCATTAATCAGTCTCTGTTTGGATCGTGGAACACTTGCGTTTTGTTGAAGCATGTGGCCGAGACACTCAGCTATTTTCCATTCTCTCCTTTCTTTTGTAATAGAGTATCTGAATATTAGTTGGGCCCAGGGCCCCCTTGCATAAAATCACTACATTTTTAAGTTTCCTTAGAGAAAGATGTGGCCCCATGCCCTGCAAATTCTGGCTAATAGGATGTGAGCAGAGGTGATTTATGTTACCACTAGGTTTCATCCTTAAGGTTAAAGCTTATTTTCAATTCTTCCTTTTTTTTCTTTATTCCGTTTGGTAGCAATGCACACTCTATAGCTAGACCCAGAGCAGCCATCTTGGACTATAAATTGGAAACTCAAGATGAGTTTGGCAGAACCATTAGATAGAAGGATCTGGTCTCTAATGAGTGTAGTGGCACCACCAGTCTTGGATTGTCTATCTAGACTTTTTAGGTAAAGAAGACATACATTTCTACCTTATTAAATTCACTAATATTTTGAATCCTTCAATTATGCAGCTGACCTGATCATCTAAATAATATACTGTTTTAGCCTCTACTTTATGATAATACTTAAAGATTGCAAGGAATATTGAAGCTAAATAGAATTGGAAGGTTCTCTAAGACAGAAACAAAATACTCCTGAGTAAGCTATGACATTTTCCAAATCAGAAATTTTATAATATTTTCTGTTTATCAGCAGAGTTTGTATGTTTTATAAATAATCGTTTGGATCTGATAGTCAGTTGGAATAATGTTGGCTATTCATAGATCGCTGATTTATTGTATTATGAATTAGGTGATTGGAGGCCGGGGATACTTAAATATGCAATAATTCCTTAGCTGTTTCAGATGAGTGATATTGGAACTGGCTCAACATTTCACCCATTGCCTATGTGTACTTGTCTACCAGGATGAAGAAGCACTAATAGATTGTTATTACTATCCAGGGGCAAAATGTGTTTCTCTTCTGCATTTTTGAAACTACCCTAACATTTTACAATGAATGCCCAGAGCAAAATTAAAGAGTTGGAATATAGTAGAGATGAAGCAAAAAGTAAATGATGAGGCAGGGTGCAGATGCACATTTTTTAGATAAAAATTATTCAACAAAACTCTTTTCTTCTGGATAATGACCTATTAGAGAGAATATTTCAAATTACTATTTCATAGAATCACAGATCGTAAAGCTAAAAGGTATGATGAATAATAATCTGTTGCAACCCTCAGTTCCTAGGCAGGTAAGGCATTAATAGCCCCAGTCCACACACTGGTTAAAAGAATTTCCCGTTTACAAAGCAGAAAAGTCAGAATTAGATGCAGATTTCTAGACCCCTGATGTAGAAATGCTTGTAACTTCTTAATAATGTGATGTAAAGCTAGATTTGGTGATTCACTTATTTCTATTCATCTATCTACTCAATTCACTTACTTTTGGATCTGGGGATGTAGGTGGGGCAACTGTAGTCAGAGAAATGATTCCACGTGGCCAGTATAACAGTGGAGTATGTCAAAGTGCTAAGGAATACTGGCAAGAAACTGGTTCAATTTTAGAAGGTAATCGGTTACAGTCTTACATGAAGAGATATCTCAGAGCTTGTTAGTAAGAATCATTAGATGTTTTAGATGGGAGGAATAGAATAGAGAAGGACATTCCAGCCAAAAGGAATATGTTAAGCAGGGGCAGGGAGCCAAGAAAGACCATGGTATGACTGAAAATACGCGCAGCCCACTGTAGCTCAGTCAGTGAGTGGATTGGTACAGGTCTTCAATGTGTGTCAGCAGGGATAGTGCATAACCTCGTTGTGAACTGCTTTTTAAACTAGCTAAGAAATTTGGTTTTTTTATCCTGTAGGAAATAAAGAGACAAAAAAGATTTTAAATCTGATGTCTTTTTTTTTTTTAAGATGACTCCTCTTATCTTCAGAGTTGAAGGTTAATTGAAGTGAAGAAATACTTGGGGTACAAATAACATACCAATTTTAGACATAATAGAGAATTTTCTGGAGGTGGAATAGTGCTGATGGAAGGAAAAGGCCATACTTGATAGGAATTTCTAAATTAGAATTTATAATTAAACATGGGGGCTAGAAATTGGGACAGTGGTGACATCATTAATACAGATTGAGAATACAAGATGTAGAAAATTGACTGAGAGGTAGTGAGAACATATTTGTCCATGCTAAATGTAGACTTCCCAAATTGCTTATCTTTTTGAGCCTGAGTTTTTTAAAGTAAAATATCAATAAATATCTGTCTCAAAAAGTTGTTTTTGTTGAAAA
Source organism: Tapirus indicus (assembly GCA_031878705.1). Taxonomy (NCBI): domain Eukaryota; kingdom Metazoa; phylum Chordata; class Mammalia; order Perissodactyla; family Tapiridae; genus Tapirus; species Tapirus indicus. The sequence continues at coordinate 161,319,786 of CM062917.1, read as the reverse complement.
GGAAGTTGAGTTTTATGAAATTTGAAAATCCTAAGTTAAATGAATAAGCACAAGAGCCTGTTAGCTGTCAGCAATATGAGCGTACAGAAACAGTGGAACTGCTGCATTTACGCCTATGCCTGAATAAATAAATTTCAGGCTTCAAAGCATTCTATAAGTAGTCAAGTAGGCTGGCTTTAGGCCAAAATTTGAAATATGCAAAGTTCGTCTTCAGATGCTGCCTTTTCAAATCCATTGCAGGGAGTGGAGGGGAATGGTTTATGTAGATTAAGACCGAAAAAGTCCCAAAGGATTTTTAAGCCTTAGGCATATCATATCATATTCTATTCTCTCTATCATATATTTTCATAAAAGTGAAATCAAAGTAAATGAGTATTTGAAATTGACTTGAAGGAAAAAGAAAATCACAAGAGGGAAACACAGTTCTGGGCAAGCATAGGGAATTGTATGACTGGACTATTACAGGGATGGTTGGTACAGGTTATTTGTATACAAAACTCCAGTCATTTGTAGCAACCACTGATAGAATCATATCCTTTGCTGATAACGAGCTTTCTAAATCACTGCTAAAACCTGAGATTCAAGTGAACTCAATACATGATCTCCAAAAACAATATTCCCAGAATGTCTGAGATACATATTTGCTTTCCATGATTGGGCACCACAAACAAATGAATCTCTCCTTCCATCCCTAAAAGGAAAAATCACCATCATCATCACCACCATCATCATAATCATTGCTACAGACACTTATAGGACACTTCTGTTGAGCCAGATCCTCTTTTAGTTACTTTTCAATTATTAATTCATTCAATTCAACATCAACCTTATGGGGTAGGCACTATTGTTATCTCTGTTTTACAAATGAGCAACCCAAAGTATAGAGTATTTATAGGTCATACAGGAAAATTTCTTTATCTAGTCGGCTACCATTTCCATGGGCCGAAAGTGTCTTATGGCTACTTTGACTATCCCAGGCAAGTAATCTTTGCATCTGTTGGAAGAGACAGTGCTGCAGAGTTCTTGCTGAAAAATGGTTGCTGAAGACCTGACTGATCTGAAGGGAAAATGGATCCTGCTCTGACTAGCTTTATGGCATTGAGGAATATATTAAACCATTTTGAACTTAAATTTCTACATCTGTAAAATGAAGACAAGGGTGAAGGAGGAAATGGAATTGTGTTATGTCATAATCCGTGAATGCCCCTAAGTGGACCTAGTGGAAATCCCCTAAGTCCTGAAGTGCAAGTGTAGATACGGGGAAATGGTCCCAGTGCTCTCATAGCAGGGATTTCCAGACCCAGAAGCCACATATGTGGTTACCATGGATAAAAAGCTCACTGAATAGCAGAACTATTTTCGTAGATGGCTGTATAAGTTCTATGATTCTCCAAACTCATTCATGTTTCACTCTGAATAAGCTGCCGAGACCACCAAACCCCAGGGGTACCACTTTGAGATATCAGTCAGGCGATGGGGAGATTTGCCCATTCATCAGCATTATCATCTGATTTATATCTTTTACCTTGTTTATTTGATCACTTCCAAGATCGAAAGTTAAAATAACTTTGAACAAAGTCTAAGTCATCATTTTCACCCATACTCAGATTCAAAAAAGCCTGTGTATTCTAACCCAGTTCAGAATGCGGAGAAGTTAACCAGGACTCCACATACTGGTACATACCTATTAAATGAGTGTAATATTTTAGGAGAGGAGGGGCTTTACAAGACTTTTCAGATTATATCATCTCTGTAGCTGCCTAATTGTCATATAATTAGGGTAGCCCTACTTAGTAGGTGGTTTTCTATAAATAGTAAGCATTGGAATATTTGTTTTTACAGATTAAGCTTAAACTTCTTTTGGTTTGAAACTTCATTCTAAATTGAGGACACTTAACCCTTTCAACACTCCCCAATACCCTAATTGACTATTATAAATCATTGTTGTACTACCATAAAATCCAGTTGGGTATATCTCTTTCACTGCTGCAAAACTCTTTTTATTTGCTTATTTTTCTTGTATGTGCTTGCCTGGCTTGTGCTAATTGAGACAGATAGTGTTATCATTTTTCACATTCCACCTTTAAATGAGACTTTCAACTGACCACAGATTTGAAAACTTATAAATATTACCTCATCATTTTGCATTTTTCCCAAAAGACTCCCTGGAATTAGTAAACATTTTAAATCGAGAAACAGTTAAATTATTTGCAAAGACTATGGAGTAAATTAGAGAAACAATTCACAATCAAGGTGAGGTAAACCAAATCAATCCTAAATGCATTTAGATTGATTTTACAAATATTACTAGATTGTGATTCTAAAAATCAACTGATGTTATTCCATTAATGGAATTATTGCATTTGGCAGTATTTCCACTAAATATTTTGGCAGATTTAAATCTACCTGGTGGACTACACTAATCCTTATTGCAAACCTGCCAGGGTTATATATGAATTCAGTTTCTGGGCCTCGATCCAATTGAAACTGCAAGCTAGGTTAAAGCCTGATGTTTTTTGTTTCTTTGTTCTAATAAAAACCAGTGCTCAATTTCTGGATCATTCTAACCTATTATCACTCTGATATGGATGTTTATTTTTTCTGTCCTCTCTAATATCTGCATCTATTTTCTGTGTCTTAACAGAGATATGGAAACAAAGAGAGTAATTTTTCCTTTGTGCAATGGCTCACTGTAGGGGGAGGGAGGGTCTCAAAATGACTTCCCTGGTAGCTTTTTACACAGTCATTTACAAAGTAGCTGACATCTAGATCTATAAGATAATTAATTAATTTGTTCTTTCAATAATTTTTTTATTGAAGCATATTTTGTGTCAGATACTCTAGGAAACATTGCCTTCAAGGAGATTAATGTCAGACTGGTTAGTGATTGTCGTTTGACTTCTTTAACTTAGTTTAATGCTTTTGAAATATATTCATATTGTTGCACGTATCTGTTCTTTTGTATTTCTGAATACTATTCCATTGTGTGACTATCATACAATTTTGTATTCATTCACTAGTTGAAGGACATTTGGGTTGTTCTAGTTTTTCTGGTTATGAATAAAATGGCTGTAAACATTTGCACCCAGGTCTCTGTGTGGATGTATGCTTTCACCCTTTTGGATGAATTTCTAGGAATGAATTAGCTGTGTTAGCATGTGTGGTAGCATACGGTCAAATATATCTCAATATACAAGAACCTGCCAAGTTTGTTTCAAAACCTATTGTACCATTTCAAACTCTTTCAGCAATATATGAAGGTTTCAGTCACTCCACATCCTTGCCAGCACAAAGTACTGACAGCCTTTAATTTTAACAAATCTAGTCTGTGTAAAGTAGAATCTTATTGTCATTTCCATTGGTACTGCTGTAGTGCTCAATGACGGTAAGCATCTTTTCACGTACTTATCTGTTATCTATGTACCTTCTTTTGGTGAAATGCCTGTTAATTTTTACCCATTGTTTCAATTGGGCTGCTTGTCTTTGTTTTATTAAAATTTAAAGGCTCTCTATATGCTGGATACAGGTTTTTTTTTTTTTTTTTTTTTTTTTTTTTTTTTTTTTTGGTGAGGAAGACCAGCCCTGAGCTAACATCTGTTGCTAATCCTCCTCTTTTTTTTTGCTGAGGAAGACTGGCCCTGGGCTAACATCGTGCCTATCTTCCTCTACTTTATATGGGACGCCGCCACGGCATGGCTGACAGGCAGTGCGTCCGCGGGCGCCCGGGATCCGAACCCGCGAACCCCGGGCTGCCAAGCGCGGACGAAACCGCTGCGCCACCGAGACGGCCCCTGGATACAGGTTTTTTATAAGAAATTATATTTGCAAATATTTTCTCCCAGTCTGAGTCTTATCATCTTGTTGAGTGTCTTTCAAGTAATGGAACTTTAAAATTACGATATAGTTGAATTTGTCTTTTTTTCTTTTATGTTTCATGCTTTTCTTTGTATCATATATAAAAATTTTTTGCTTAACTGAAGGTTATAAAGATTTTTCCTACATTTTGTTTTAGAAGCTTTGTAGTTTGAGTGCCTACATTTAACTCTATGATCAACCTCAAATTAATTTTTCTGTGTAGTGCAAGGTGGGATCTTTGCTTGCATATGTGACTAGCTATGTTTTCTTTACACTTTTCTGCATGGGATTTCCAAGCTTTATGCATCTGTGGCTTCTTCTCGTTTATTAATTTTGGAAAATTCTTGTCTATAGGGTCTTCAAATATTTCTTCTGTTTCTTCTCTCTTATCTCTGCGACTCCATATGCATAGACACTGGGTCCTTTAATATTGTTCCACAACTCTTGGGTGTTCTATTTTCAAATTCTTCCAGCATTGGACAATTACTCTTATGTGCTTAATGTGAGGCCTAGGGAACCAGAAGCTTTTTTTCTCAGTGTCTCTGCACCTTCCTCGATATTTGACAGGCACGATGCTTATGCTTTTCCCTCTTAAGATAAATAACTTCTGCCACATATTGCTGGTATTTTGTTTTGTTTTGAAATATATATTCTGTTTATATTGCATCCTTTCTATTAATTTTTCAGCAATACATTTAACATATTTCCTAGCATTCTCTCCTGTTCTCTATGTTTTGCTTTTTAAAATGACATGATACTGCAATAATCTCACCATCTACATATTTGAAAAACTACAATACACAAACATAAAAGGAATACACTGTGGTCTTTCAAAGCCATGAGGCAGCTGTACATATATTGGGTACTGTGAAGTGAAAATAGCAAGCTGCAGAGCAGTGTATATATTTCACTCTATCTGTGTGAACAAAATTGATATATGTGTTTGTATATATATAGACCATCTCTGGAAGCGTGCAGAAGAAACAGTTAAGAATCATTGACTCTTGGAAGGGGAGTCTGATAGATACAGGAGTTAGAAGACACTTTTCACATTACACATTTTTATAGTTCAAATATCTTACAATGTGTAGATATCACCTAGTCAAAATCAGCTAAAGACAATAGCATAAGCAGCATAATTTAGTGTTTGAATACTTAATATATATGTGTCGTTTATGTAGATAAATACTTCAACTAAGTCTTTACAAAGTGTGTCTTAAATCATGGTCTCCTATGCCTCTTGAGTCTTGAATTACTAATCTGAAGACACTCACCCCAAAGAGACCATTACTCTCCCAATAAAACCATGCAATATATTATATGATGAACTTTTCTGTGCCCACCCATACAATTATGAGATAATATTATTTAAATGTGGATCTCCCTGCTTATTACCTATACACATCTTGTGATACATATATTTGTTGTTGTTAAAGAGGAGCTTCTTTACGTATTTTTTAAATGGATGACTGGATGATAATAGGCATCAAATCATTATGGAATTTAAATGTCATTTGATATATTCGAGTGATGTCACACTTCTATTTTTAAATGTCAGTACTTACAATGTGCCCAAAATACGTCATTTGTAACTACAGTTATAATGAACACTATTATCTCACAATACAAATGTGTGAAGGAATGCATACTTTTCCAAGCCAAGGATATCTTCTTTTGTGAAATGTATAATCATGTTTTTTGTCCATTTTTCTATTTCGGCATGTATGTTTTACCTTTTGAATTGTAGGAGTTCTTTATTTATCCTCAATATACATCCTTTTTTGTTATTTTATTACATATATTTTCCAAACTTGAGACTTGTCTTTTTACCCAGTTCATGGTGTCTTCTGATGAATAGAAGTTGTTAATTTTAATTAGATGAATGTGTTAATATTTTTCTTTCTTATTAGTGTTATTTTATGTCTGGTTTAAGAAATCCTTCCCTACTTCAAAATCATAAAATTATTCTCCTATGTTCTCTTCTAGGAATTTTATAGATTGCTTAAACTTTTTATGTGCAGTTATGATCAAACTCTGATAAGTCTTATTCAACTCTCAAAAGGTTTCCACGTGATGTCAGGTTGCAAATCTATAAGAAGACTCTTCTATAACCGTAAGTTTTCCAGGATGATTTTTTTCCCTTTCCTTTTTTCTACCTTGCTCCACCCAGCATCAGGGAACCCTCATCTTAAGTCCGCTGTCCATGAAGTCGGGGCAGTTCTGCTTCTGGTTCACCTTAACCCTGAGAGTAGATCCCCTTGGAGACTTAGCTTAAAATGGACAGGTTCTCCTAAGAGTTGCCCATATAGGAAAGACGTATGGCCTTGGCTTTTGTTACTCTCATCTATAAGGTCTCCAGAAGGAAAGGCCAAGCTTGCTAGGATTGGCAGCTAGTCCTCAGGGCAAAACCGTTTTTGTTGCATGGGTGTTTTTCATACATCTTTTTCTTTTCTTTTGGTGAGGAAGATTAGCCCTGAGCTAACGTCTATTGCCAATCCTCCTCTTTTTGCTGAGGAAGATTGGCCCTGGGCTAAGATCCATGCCTGTCTTTCTCTACTTTATATGTAGGATGCCTGCCACAGCATGGCTTGATAAGCGGTGTGTAGGTCTGTGCCTGGGATCTGAACCTGGGAACCCTGGGCCGCTGAAGCGGAGCGCACAAACTTAACTGCTATGCCACTGGGCTGGCCCCTTTCATACATCTTTTATGCCCCATTTCCTCTTAGAGTTTTGCCTGGTAATTTATTATTATCTTGTTATCATCATGTCATGTTTAAGAAAAGAATATCTATATTTTAACCAACATATTTTTTGTGTTCAGCAGAATGTTTGGTCTGACTGTCTTATATATCAACTTGGCTAGGCTACAGTACCCAGTTAATTTATAAAACACTAATCTAGGTTTTGCTGTGAAGACATTTTGTAGACGTGGTTAATATCTATCATCAGTTGACTTTAAATCAAGGAGATTGTCCTCGATAATGTGGGTGGGCCTCATCCAATCACTTGAAGGCCTTAAAAGCAAAAACTGAGGTTTCCCAGAGAAGAAGAAATTCTGCCTCAAGGCTGCAACATCACCTCCTGCCTGAGTTTCTAGCTGGCCAGCCTATCTTACAATTTCAGACTTGCTAGCCCTCACAATTATGTGAGGCAATTCCTCAAAATAAAATGAAATAACATATATATTTCTGTTTCCCTGGAAACCCTGAGTGATACACTGAGCTGTCCGATCATTAATGACATTGAAGTCCTCCCTATTCTCTCTCCCTCTGTCCCTCTTCTCAGTATAGATTTCTGTCTGTCTCTCTTTTTCTACCTAACATCCTAATTTTGTTTCATGGAAACGATACAGCTTCAAACATCTGTCATGAAACTTATTAGAAGGGCTTTTCTTTCCTGGATTTATTTCTTCTCTTTCTGATAAGCTTGTCTATTTAGTCTTATTCTTACTTTTTCATTTTTCAGGCTTAATTCAAATGCTCAGTGATCTTTGTAAGCCCAGTTGAGGACTCTGTGTATGTGGGAGGGCTTGTTGTCTGATAAGTTTTAGTTTAGATAAATATTTGGGAATTGAGGCATTTTTAGGGGCATCTTCACAATTTGAGTTCAGGGGACAATACTCTGGGGTCCTATCATCTTTTTTCTCTATGTCTCATTAGATCATTTATGAATTTTTTCTAGAAGAAAAAACTGCTAGTTATTTCACTGATGTTATAATTCCCACTGTATTCAGATTCCCACTGATTCTTATTTTTCTCTCACCTACAATCCTCGTGTTCATAGCCTCTCCAGGTTTATGCAAAATAGTTTGAATTCATCTTCTACTTTCTCTTTAAACAGCAACTTCTGCTTTATTTATTTACTTTATATTTCCTAGGTTTGTTGAAATTTCTTGTTTTATTCTCTTTCTGATACTACATATACTTTAAAATTTTTTTCTTACATTGAAATGAGGTCTCAAGAGGGAGGAGAGTTATATATTTTTTACAATCCAATATCTTAATCTGAAAGCCAATTTTATGTATTTAAAATGATGGCAAATAAAAACAGTTGGTTATATTTTTAAATTCTCCTATATTAATGAATATTTTACTGGAAAATTGCCTTTTGCCTATGCTTTCAATTTCCATGTATTTCCCATTGCTTATCCTGTTGTTAAAAGCCATGAGCTGCTAAAACAGGCTGCATACATCGCTATTTTCCTGCCTTTCTAGTTTCTGTCTCTTCGATTACATGATAATACCTAATTCTCTCTGATGAAGCTCACGTTGGCAGAGAAGAGAAGAGACTTGGTAAAGCTCCTGCTATACACTTGATTAAACATAAACCCAAAGCTGATTATTAATATTGATTGGACTGTTGTAATAAGATATATTGGAAGGCATACATTCAGTTGCAATACGTGTACTCAGAAAGACCAGCCTAAACTATGCTGCAAAGAATAATAGCTGCAATAAATGGTTCTATATGGCTTCAGTCACACATAGACTTCTGAGCTGATTTGCAAAATCAGAATCTTTTAATTCAGCACTTCATAATTTCAAGGTTTGTGCCATTAAGTCCCAAGTTCTATAAGCATCCAGATTCAATTACCCATCTCTTAAATTATTCCCGATATTACTAAGTGTTGCTTAGAAGCCATGGAAAATTATTTTAAAATCTAAATTATCAATGAGTGTAGTATGACTCTCATTTCATCTATAGCAGCGTTAATAACAAATAATTAAAAACCAATATGTGGAGGATTCAGGGAAGGTGGCAGCAATAATCCTGTTTTGAACATCCCAGAGTCCTGTTATTAAGCAGACATAGAAACCGATGAGCAAAAGCAATAACTCAAAGACATTACAGATATTTTCAACAAAACCAATTGACGAGGTACCCCTATGAACTCCGAAATACAGACGTATAGTGAAAAGCCTTCAATATTTATAAGACCTATGTGGAATCCGTTTTGTGCAGAATGGAGCAGAGGAAGGAAACAAGGAATATGAAAGATCTGGAAACAGGAAAAATTCAAAATATTCAATAGTTATTCAGTGAAAAGCAGCAACTACAGCTGGGAGGGGTTTGGCCCAATGCGACAGTTGGCGAGTGTGAAGGATCAGAGGTCACGTCGCAACAGGCTGGGGCAGTGGAGCCTCTATAACCTCGCAGAGCTAATCGGCCAGGGCAACTTCCAGCACAAGGCTGCACGTGAGGGAGAACTCCTGGGCGATGGTGTTAAGGGAGTGGAACAGACCCAGTGAATCTCAGAAAACAAGCTGCCATATTTTTGTTGCTGTTGTCATTCTTTTGGCTTTTTTGTCACTACACAAAAACAATGGAAAAGGGGGTTATACGAAATTAGAAAAGTAACCTGAACCACAAGTCCTTCTAAAAGTCCAAGAAAACAAATATCATACCCACAAAGAAAAGCCATAAAAATTGTAATTAAATCCCTTATGAAGTAATTATGAGCTCAAGGAGAATGAAAAGCAGAATAATATCCTTGTAGAATAGATACTGAAAGCAGAAGACGTGCATACAAAACAGAACCAAATCATAACTTATTATTACAGAACGACCTAAAGGAACCACAGATTCTCTAAAGACATTTACAAATTTAGACTGATTTATATTTTCTTCCATATACATGTTCTTCTTCCTCATTTGATGCTACTAATGATTAGTAGCATCAATTGGCTTGAACTAGATACTCGAAATCATCATTTTCTCCTCATTCTTTAACAACTCTAGTCAGTCAAAAGTTCTGGAAATACTTCCTCCTGAAATTCTATCGAATATATCTCCTCCTCTCTACCCTCCCTGTCACTGACATAGTTCAAGAATTTACCATCTCTCATGTATATTATTGAGTTATGCTCCTCATTTGTGCCTTTATTTCCAGTTATAATCATTTCCAGTCTATGTTGCCAATTGATCCCATGGAGAAATGATGTAAAATACAACATAAAAATGAATATTTAACAAATCACGACATTAATGACCTTTAATTTTCTTATTTTAGTCTACCTCTCCATCTCATCTTCTACCATTCCTTCTTATGTATTTTAAACAATACTTATATTTATTTGTATAAATCATTATTTTCCATATTGCTATGTCTTTTTTGTAAACTTGAGTAGAATTCTTTTTCTTTTCCAGTTTTATTGAGATATAATTGACATACAAGACTGAAAGTTTAAGGTGTGCAGTATGATGACTTGACTTACATATATTTGAAATGATTTCCGCATTAAGTTTAGTTAACATCCATATCTCATATAGATATAAACAAAAGAAAAAAATGTTTTTTTCCTTGTGATGAAAACTCTTATGATCTACTCTCAACAACTTTCAAATATGCCACAAAGCAGTGTTAACTATAGTCATCACGTTGGACATGACATCTTCAGTACTTATTTATTGTATAGCTGGAAGTTTGTACCTTTTGACCATCTTCATCCAACTTCTGCCCCCACCCCCGCCACCTCTGGTAACCACACATCTGATCTCTTTTTCTATGAGTTTGATGTTTTTGTATGTTGGTTAAGTTCCACATATAAGTGAGATCGTATAGTATTTGTCTTTCTCTATCTGACATTTCATTTAGCATAATAACCTCAAGGTCCATTCACGTAGTTGCAAATGGCAGGATTTCCTTCTCTACTATGGCTAAATAATATTCCATACACACACACACACACACACACTGTAACTTCTTTATCTATTCATCCATTGATGGACAGTTAGTTTGTTTTCATGCCTTGGCTATTGTAAATACTGCTGTTGTGAACCCAGAGGTGCTATGTCTTGCTAAAATATTTATTTTATTATTTTTAAAATAACAATTGTACATATTAAGGTGTACAAAATGATGCTTGAATATACATAGTGAAATGATTACTATAATCAAGCTAATTAACATATTTCCTCATTTTTCATGGTTCATCCATGTTTTCCAAATGGCAGGATCTCTATCTTTTTTTAAGTCTGAATAGTATTCCTATCTATCTATCTATCTACCTATCTATATATATATATATATACACATACACACACACCATAATTTCTCTGCCTTTTCATGTGTGGTGCATTCTCCTTGGATTGCGCTCTCCCCCCTTATCCAGCTGGCAGACTCCAGTTTGTACTTCAAGACTCAATTGAAATACCATCTCCTCTAGGAAAGTTTCCTTGACTTCATAGGTAAAGCTTGATACTCCTTTTCTACCATATTTTATTGATATATTGTTTGTTTATATGCAAAAGTTACCCTTAGTTAGATCAGTGGTCAGCAAATTTTTCTTGTAGAGGGCCAGCTAGTAAATACTTTAGATTTTGCAGGCCATGCAGGCTCTGTGACAACTACTCGACTCTGTCATGGTAGCATGAAAGCATCAATTAACAATATGTAAGTGAACATGTTCAGGTAAAACTTTATTTACAAAAACAGACCACCTGCTGGATTTGGTCTCTGGACCATGATTTGCCAACTGTGGAGTTAGCTAAGATTTACCTTTGAAGCTTGCTATAAAATGTATAGGATGAAGCATTAGTATTTATTATATTTTAATAAATATGAAAGCCCAGTCTGCTAAATAGATCTTGCATTCCCCATGGAAACAGCTTGTCTTAACTGGCTGTTTCTCATCACCAGTAACAGATTCTTGTACATAATAAAACTAAAAAGTAACGAATTCTATGAGTATATGTAGACTGTAACAAAAATCAGACATGACACATTTAGTTATAATATTGTTCAGAAAATGGCTGTGAAAGGCATCGGTCAAGAAATATACATCCCCATCATGTCTGGGCCTTCCTGTAGGAATATCATCAGGTGTGAGATTGGTTTACTCAGAGTACTGTGTTACTCAACCTACCTCACAGATCCTCTAAGAGGGTCTTCACTCTTAAGAGTGTTATAGTTTGTTAAAGAACAATCTAAGGACCCAAATTCACACACATACAAAAATGTCATTAACTCTATTTTGATGTAAAATATTTTTGTGTAAAATAGAATACTTTTATTATAGACATAGTTTCCTTTCTCCTAATGATATCTGCACAGGGTGATTTTATGATCACAGTAAATTGTTCTTGGGTCTTGCGTCAACAGTAATCTTTCTAGCCCTCAGGTAGTTATAATTCTCTGCCTTTGACCTAAAGACTAGGACAGAAGAGATACAGAAAACATTAAAGCATGCCTTATAAAGCCTACCATAACAGATGGTTTTATTTTAAAGATTAAAAACTGTAAAATCTAATGTTGGTTTCATTTAAGTACAAAAAACCAGCCTATATCTAGAGTTTGATTTTATGTAAACATACATTTCGCAAGCCCTTTGAAATGATCTAATAAAGGTTAAACTAATAAAGCATACACTTGAAGATTGCTCTTAAATTGAGATGAAGAAATTTTAGTGTTTACTGCATTTCAGTAAATACAAAGCCCCAGTGGTACTTTCTATTCTAAATTTAAATTACTTGTACTCCCTAGGTTTTCATGAGGGACATTAAAATTAAGATGAAGTGGACTTAGTAATTGTAAGTGTTTCAAGTCTGTTTGAGTATGTGTGTGCACATGTGTGTTTTTAGCATATTTGTAACAACTTATTTGAAATAGGTATTTCTATAGAGTCGAATAAGCTTTGGTGTAGTTTCCCATCACAATCGTAACAAATAACAACAAACTGAGCAGTTTAAACAACACAAACTTACTATCTTCAGTTCTGGCAGTCTGAAATTTGGTATGGGTCCCACAGGGCTAAAGGAAAGTGTCAGCAGGCTTCCCTTCTGGAGGTTATAGGGAAGAATTAGTTTTTTTGGTCATTTGTGTTAGTAGGATTTAGCTCCTTGTAGCTACAGAATAAAGGTCCCTGTTTTCTCACTGGCTAACAGCTGAAGACCATTTCCAGCTTCCAGAAGTTACCACATTCCTTGTCTCGTGGCCCCCTCACTCCATCTTCAAAGCAAGAAAAGGTGGGCGGACTGCCTATCAAGGTGCATCGCTCTGCCCTACTCTGCCACCCTCTTCTGCTTTTAAGAACTCGTGTGATCACGTTGGGCCCACCTGGACAATTCAGGATAATCTCCCTATTTTAAGGTCAGTGCATTACCAAATTTCATTCTACCTACAAACTTAATTCCCTTTTGCTATGTAACATAACATATCCACAGGTTCCAGGCTTAGGATGTGGACATCTTTAGAGGACCGTTATTCAACCTACCACATTTGGTAATTCCCAATATTGATAGCAGTAATAGTCAATGCAGTTACTGACCGCAACACTTTGGACAACAACAACAACAATAATAATAATAATGGTTGCATTTTGTATTTTGGCTTATAATTCTCATAATAAATTAATAAGAAGCCAAAAATGTAACAGACACCTAAAGAAGGTATTTCTTCTTTGGTAAGTAAGGTATCTGTTTAAGGTCTTTGGCCCATTTGTTGATCAGAATGTTTTCGTAATGTTGAATTTTAAGAGTTCTTTGTATATTTTGGACAACAATGCTGTACCATATGTGTCTTTTGCAAATATTTTCTCCCAGCCTGTGGCTTGTCTTCTAATTCTCTTGATACTATCTTTCGCAGAGTAGAGGTTTTCAATTGTAATGAAGTCCAGCTTATCAATTATTTGTTTCATGGATCATACTTTCTGTGTTGTATCTAAAAAGGCATTGCTATACCCAAGGTCACCTATGTTTTCTCCTGTGTTATCTTCTAGGAGCTATATAGCTTTGTGTTTTACATTTAGATCTGTGATCCATTTCGAGTTAATTTTTGTGAAAGCTGTAAGGTCTGTGTCTGGATTCATTTCTTTGTGTGTGGTGTCTATTTGTTCCAGTCTTTTTGTTGAAAAAACTCTCTCTGCCCCATGGTGTTGTCTTTGCTCCTTCGTCAAAGATCAGTTGACTACATTTATATGAGTTCACTATGACAGTTTTGTACGTTTTTCTTCACATTTCTGTCAATTTTTCTTTAAATGTTAGGAGACTATATTTTGGAGTACATATACCTTCATGATTGTAATATCTTCTAGTGGATTATTTCTTTAATAATCATGTAGTGATACTCTATTTATTTATGCTTTAATCCTCATAATATTTTTTTCTTACACATATTGCTGCATCATCTTTCTTTTGTAGAAATGATGTCTGCGTTTTCTTTATACCTCCAGATATACTTAACCTTTTTATGCCATTTTGTTTTAAATATATTCCTTTTAAATAGCATGTAGCTAAGTTTTTTTAATGCAATTTAAATCTTAGTGTTTTCAATGTATTGTTAGCAATTATTACTACTATTTTAATTTGTCTCAATTTACTGAGCTTTTTTTTTCTTGGCTTTTTTCCTTCTTCCATAGCCTTTTTTCAGTGACTCCTATTTTGTTGTTGTTCCTCCACCCTCTCTTCTTACTTTGGATGTATAATTTGAACTTTCAGTTGTTCCCATGAAATTATCTCATGAATATGATTTTTAAAAATTCTAACAATCTTTGATGTTGTTTCTTTTATTCCTGAATAGGATAAGAACTTGGCATTAACATATATTGTTACACTCTGTGCTCCCTCACATCACCTATATTATTTGTGTTGAAGTTTAGTTCTTAATTTTTAATCACAAAAATATGTGTTATTTTTAATAATCTGTATTTATTAGATCCAGCAATATATTTTGTCAATTACTCTGGGTTTAATTTTCTTCTTGCTGAGGGATATCCTTTAGTAATAGTTCTTTCACAGAAGGTCTCTCGGTGATAAACTTTTCTAGTACTGTTAAATAAAAATGTTATTTCACCCTCACTGTTGACAATACTGATTATGTTTGGCTATATTAGCCCAGTTTGACAACTATTTTCTCTTTACGCATTAAAGATATCAGTTCATCGTCTCCTTGCACCTGTTATTGCCACTGAATAGTAGATCGTCAGCCTCATTGTTACTCCCTTGTAAAATATCTGTCCTTTCTTGTGGCTGTTAAAATTTTTGCTTTATCCTTGATGTTCTACCATTGCATTAAGATCTGTCTCAGTGTGGAACTATATGTTTTACTGATCCTTTTCAGCAGTGATTGTGTAGACATTCTGAGATCTTATTACTTTCCTCAATTAGGAAAATTCCCAGTTTTCTTTTTAAACTTTGTTTTGGTAAGCCATTCTCACAGCCTTTTTGCAGAATCCTCTATTATCTACATCCAGAACTTATATTTGAAACTTTTCAGTCTTCTTCCATGTGTCTTAAACTACTTTAAAAATTTTTTATATGGCTCTTTTCTAGGTACTGAGTTTGTTTCCATCATTTCTCTATTAGTCCTTTCTACCCTCCCATATTTATCACTGGAGATTTTGTTGAATAAACTTTTAATTTTAGGACTGATTTAGATTTACAGAAAAATTATGAAGACAGTACTGAGAATTTCCCTCTCTATTAACATCTTACACTAGTATTATACATTTGTTACAGTTAACAACCAGTACTGAAATATTATCATTCATTGATGTCCACACTTGACTCAAACTTTTAAAGTTTTTACCTTATGTCCTTTTTCTTCTCAGTCTCTCATCTGGAAAATTGTGTTAAATTTAGTTTGTCATGAAAAATAAATTAGTTTGTCATGTTTCCTTACAGCTCCCCTTGGCTGTGGTAGTTTCTCAGACTTTCCTTGCTTTTGATAATCTTGACAGTTTTAAATAGTATTCATCAAGTATTTTGTAGAATGTCACTCATTGGGATGTCTGATGTTTTTCTTATGTTTAGAATGGGATTGCGTGTTTGAGAGATGGAGATCACAGAAGTAAAAAGCCATTTTCATCACATCATACTAAAGGTACAAACTATTAACATGATTTATGACTTTTGGTGTTGACTTCGATCACCTGGCTGAAGTAGTGATTATCACTTTTCTCCACTGTAAAGCTATTCTTTCCACACTATATTCTTTGAAGTGGATCCCTATACAAACCCACATTTAAGGACTGGAGATTTATTCTGACTGATTCTTTCCTTGGCCATCTCCAGTCTACTGATGAGTTCATCAAAGGCATTCTTTGTTTCTCTTACAGTGTTTCGATTTCTAACATTTCCCTTGGATTCTTTTGGAGTTTTCACCTCTGCCCTCACATGACCCATGTATTCTTAGATATTGTCTCTGTTTTTCGTTTAGAGCCCTTAACGTATTCATCATAGTTATTTTAAATTCTGTGTGATAATTCCAACATTTTTGTCATCTCTAAGTCTGGTTCTGGTGCTGCTTTTATTTCTTCAGACTGTATTTTCTCTTGCCTTTTAGCATTGCTTGCAATTCCTTTGGAAAGCTAGACATTATGTATCAGGTAATAGAAACTGAGGTAAACTGGCCTTTAGTGTGAGACTTGATGTTAATTCAACTAGTAGTTGGGCTGTGTTGAATATTTGCTGTAGCTGTAGGTGCGAGAGCCTTCAAATTCCTCTCATGTTCTTTTTTTGTCTACTGTTGCCTTTGGGGTTCCCTAAGTCCTCCTTGTCTGCATCTTGCAACTTTTTCAACCAAAATCCACTGTTGTTGTATTGGTGTGGTGGTGAGGTGTGGGAGAGTAGGCACATTCTGTACTTTAATTTTCCAATTAAATCTTAGTCTTTTATTGGGCCTGTGTTTCTGGGATATACTCTTCACAACTTTTCTGGGTTTTTTTCTCTCCATCCTCTTAGCTAAGACAAGAAGACTAGAGGAGGCAGGAGTGGGAGAAGTGTTCTTCCCTCAGATGGGATAAGCTTCTGGTAAATTATTTTCTACTGAGCGTAGACTTCTGTTATGGAGAATGTTCTGGAAATATTTCAAAATGATTACTTTTCCCTCTCTCTGCCCAAGCCACAAGGAGTCTTTCTTTGCTCTTCATCATGAGAATCTGGTGGGGATCCTCAACAGGATTCCTCCTGCCAGGAAGGTTTGGGGGCCCCTAAGACTGCCGTCTGTAGGAGTTTCTCACTTTCATGCTGGTCCACACTCAGACTGCAGCAACTCATCAAAATCACCACTTAATTGTTTCCATCAGTTTATGGCTCCTGCAGCTTCTGTTCCCGGTAAGCAGATCTCAGTTGTGACTCTCTGGATTTGGCTTGTGCCAAGTTTTAGTGCCAGTTTGCCTTGTGACCTCAGTTTCCTGTTGTCTCAAGAAGAGTCATTGATTATCCATATCTGTACGTTCATTTTTTTCTTGTTAGAATAGGAGTAATGATTTCTTAGGGTTGTAACCAGAAGTTCCCATCACTGGATTTTTAATGATTCAGTTTTATATTTTTTCATTTTTTTAATCAAACAATACATTTACATGGATTAAACATTAAAACATGTATAAAAAGAGAGCCAATGTAAGATGTCCTTCACTTCTTTATTACTCATCTATGTATAATTCCTAACAGATAACTATTCTTATTGTTTGATCTTCCAGATATTTTATCCCAGTACAGATTTATATTATTTTCCTTTTTTAAAATAATAAAAAATACTTGTAAAATATAGATATTTTCTCTTTGATGTTATACTTTTTGCTAATTCCAAACCAATTTATTCGAAGATTTGGTCTTCCATTGTTTTTTTCAAAAGGCATTCCATTATATGGATATAAACAATTCATAATATGTAAATATTCACATATTACCTTTCATGAACAATTCATTATTGGTATACATATAGGTTGTTTCCAAACTTTTGCCATTACAAAAGTTCTTAATTTAATAATCTTGTACATAGAACATTTTCCATATGCATAATGATATCTGTGAGACCAATTCCCAGAAGTGAAAGAAGTGAAACCAGGAACAAAATGTATATTCATTTGCAATTTTGAGAATCAGTGACATAGGGTTGAACAATTTACACTATTCCATGAATATAAGAGTTTCCTTTTGAACTGCCACACCAATGAATGTGTGACCAAATTTTACGTATTTGCCAGTGTAATAGGTGAAAATTGTACCTCAGTGCAACTTGAATTTGCATTTATCTTATGTTAAAATCATTCAGTACAGTTAGCCACTTTTATACCACTTGCCTAGTTTTTAATTAGGCTGTTTTTCATTTTTCTCACTGGTATTCATGAAAATTGGCATTTTCACTTTGTGGTATGAATTGCAAATATTGTTACCTAGTTTATAATTTCTCTTTCATCTTTTGACTTTCTTTATGTGTTTTGTATGCAGAAATATTTTAAGATGTAGTTATTTAATTTTTTAAAGACGTTTAGGACTTCTGGACTTTTTCAGCATGGTGAGATTTCTTCTTAACTATGAAGTGATGCAATAATTCACTCATCTTTCATTATTTATACTTAAATCATTGAAATATTTGGCATTTATCCTAGTGTAGAATGTGTAGATACTGAGATTTAGATTGAATTCTTTTTCTGGATTGCTTCCCATTGGTTCCAGTATCATTTTTGAAGATTATTTCTTTTCTCCACCGATTTAATGATTTAAAATACCACCTTTGTCATATATTAAGTATAAAGTCCACTTTGGGACTGTCAATTCATTGGTGGTATTTATATTCATGAAATAATGCCATAGTACTTTAATGACTTAAGATTTAGAGTATGTTTTAATATATAATGGGGCAAACCTCCCCTCTATGCTTATATTTTAGAATTTTCCTGAATATTCACATATTACCTTTAAAATTATCTTTTATAACCTTGGGAAAAGAGTATTTTATTAAGATTTTACTAAATATATCAATTAAATTGGGAAAACTGACATCAAATTTGATGCTAAATGTTGCAATTAAAAAACATAGTAAGGTTTTTTTATTTGTTCAAGAGTTAGTGTTAGAGCTTATGTTGTTTTTGTATAGGTCCTACACACTTCCTGTTTAGCATATTCCAAATAATATCTTCCATTATATCTCCTAACTTATTTATTATACACACATAAATGTTACTTATTTTCTGCATGTTAATATTGTGTTACACAATGTAACCAAATTATTTTTTGTCTGGAGCAGTTTTTAGATATTTTGTGAGTTTTCCAGGCATATAATTACATCATCCACAAATAAAAAAGAACATTTATTTTTCTCTTCCAAATTTTTAGAACTGTATTTTTATTAATATCATTATTTTTTCACTTTTTAATAATGTTGAATTCTACTTAAACTAAAAAATTTGATAATTATTTGATGGGAGCCACATAATTTGTTTGTCTCTGTTAAAAATTATTATTCTATTAAATATAATGCTGGCTGTTGGAATTTAACATGTTAAGGAAGTTTTTATCAGTTCTATAGTGTTGGTTTATCTTGAATTGTTGTTTTGCAAAATGTCTTTTCAGCATACATGTATAGCGTCACATGATGTTTTCTTTATGTGAAACAATTTCCTAAAAATTGAACTATTCTCTCATTGCTAGAATAAACTCTATTTGGAAATTAACTGTTATTTAAAAAATTTCCTGGTTTACGTTTGCTAATAGTTATGTTGCTCTCATATTCATGTGAGAGATTTGTCTGGTTTTATTTGTGAGTAATATTTTCATGTTTTGGTATCATTGCTATGCTCACTTAACATAAAAGTATCAGTAAATGATCTTTCATTTTCTATTCTTTTAAGTGGTTAAATAGAATTTCCCAACATATTATGGAAAATTTTCAAATTTATGGAAAGTTAAAAAATATAAAGTGAATCAGTAAATACCTATATTACTACCACATAAATTGTGTAATTAACATTATACTATGTTTTCTTTAACACACACGCATATACAGACACACATCTATTCCTATATTTATTATTCATTGGATGCCTTTCAAAGTTAGTCTTAGATTTTATTCAGTTAAGCCTTGCTATTCATAGTTGTTAATAGTATCATTCAGGTATAATTGACATGTAATAAACTGCATCCATGTAAAATGTAGAATTTAGTAAGTTTTGGATAAAGTCATCACCACAATCAAGATAATGAATATAACTATCAAAAAAAGAAATTCTTTCTGTATCACTACCCCCGCCCTCCTTCCCCAGGCAAACAAACACTGGTCTCCTTTCTGTCACTGTACATTAATTTGCATTTCCTAAAATCTTGTATTATGATTCATACAGCATGTACTATTTTTGGTCTGGCTTTTTTCATTCAGCATATTTTTTTGAGATTAATTTATATTGCAGGGCATATCAACAGTTCATCCTATTTTTATTGCTTAGTATTATTTTATTATATGGATATACTACAGTTTATTTATCCATGCACATGTTGATGGAGATTTGGGTTATTTCCAGTTGTTGGCCATTGCAAATAAAGATGCTATGAATAATCTTGTACAAATCTTTGTTTGGACATATCCCTTCTTTCTCTTGGATAATGGAATGGCTGGATCATGGTGGTGTATATTTAAATTTGTAAGAGACTGTCAAACTGTTTTCCAAAGTATTTGTACAATTGCAACATAAGAGGGTACTGTTTATACACATTCTTCCCAACATTTGATGTGTTCAGTCTTTTTCATTTGTCTCATTCTAATAGGTTTGTAATGGCATTTCCTTTATTTTAATTTGCATTCCATTAGTGACTCATGATGTTGAGCATCTTTTCACATTTTTTTTTTTTCTATACATCTTTCACGGTGAAATGTCTGTTCAAAGTTTTGCCCATCTTTTAATTGAATTGCTTTCGAGTTTTGATAGTTTTTTAATACATATATATATTATAGACACAAATTCTTTATCAGCTATAGGATTTGCAAATATTTTCTCCCAGCCTGTGACCAAAAGGCATAGTATGCCTCTTCTGCCCACCACACTGAGGTGTTAATATGATCTCTTTTCCACTGGCATAAACAAAGCAGTGACCTAAGTGTGTTCAGTTTTTCTCTGGGAAAAACTCCCCAGTTTTCTCTGGGGAGCCAGAGAATTGAGGTTTGTGAGCATATGATTTATGTAGATTCAATTTTAAAATTTTATAATCCTGTGGAACTCAGTATTAACAATATAAAAATTAATATATCATATTTTTAAAAGGTAGTGTTATTCTTGCAAGTCAAATAGGAAAGGTGAAAGAGCTTCTGATCTTCCCAGTATGACACAAAGGTAGGGCAGAAAATACTTTTAATATCTGCAGTTAACCAAATCAACATAAGTGGTACAATCTAGCAGAGGCCATTATTTAGATGCTTAATATTTGATTAAGACCATTTAGTTAGTCATTAAAATCAATTTCACTTATTCATAATAGTATAAAAGCACATTATGGCTATATTAAGGTTGCAGTATTAGGCACATAAATATAAGGAAATTGAAAATTCAACATTTCTCCAGCAGTGTTATCTACATTTATTACATTTAAATAATGTATATTTACTATCTTATAATCAATCTCCTTGAAAGTAAATTAGTCATTAATTAAAATAAGTAGCATTATTTTCCATATAGAGTTTGATCAAGTTGTTTTAGGAATCCTCTATGTTTAATTGAAATACTCTATCCTAATATTTGCATCTGCATCATACAAAGTACGCAAAATGATTGAAGGCAAGTTGTATTGATGGCTAGAAACATCATCTCTGACGTTGAGTTATTGCTCCATTCCAAATGGTGGATTTGTTGCTGTGGCTAATCATAGAATCTCTGTCTTGTTCTTTCTCGACACTCTATCATGTTTAGGATTTGAGTCAGCAACATCTTTTCAAGTCTTACACTTATGCACAGACTTCCTGAAGTCTGTACTCTGTCTATCTAGAAATATGGAAACTTTCTCTATCTCCTATCTTGACTGATGTCTTTTCATTTTATGTCCATTAAGGATTCTCTTCATTCAACTGGCTTGTATTTTTTTTGTTAAGAGGAAACATTTCCTGCATAAAAAAATATTTTTTAAAAATGGTGGGTTAATACAAGTTTTTACTTTCAATTTGTTTCCTTTGGTAGGAAGCATACTATTGAGGAAATCAAAGATTTTCATTTCTCACATAATAATATTTCAGTAAAAGAAGAAACCATTTATTCCTGTAAAGCCTCATTTTAGTTCTCTAACTGCATCTCCAACTATTATTTTCATATTGATATTCATATTGAATTATTCACTGTACCTTAAAATATTGTGCTTTCATGTTTTTTCCATATTGCTCCTTTTACGTAGCATTATTCAATAATTAAATTCAATCCCACTAATCTTTCATCTTTCTCTCTGTCCTCTTAAATTTGATTATATTTATTTACACATTTAGAGTACCTACTTAAAGCTTTCAATAAGATAATAAAACTTGTATTTCTTAGTCTCTTCTAAATATGTTCAATTTCTATTACCTAAATGAAGAAATAAAAATCAATATCCCACTCTTGACTCCTTCTTTTTGACGTTCTCTATCTTAACATCTGCTAATTATATTTAAAATAATATTTCTAAATTGAATACATTCACTATTTGTATCTTAAAAACACAGTCTTTGAGTTTGTCTACAGGTTGATTCTAAAAGCTGAAAATCACTGTTTGTATTATTATAAGCATGCTGATATTTATCAACAAAAATCCAAGGAGTATGCTGTTATTACAGTTCTCCCCTTGTGGGTCTAGTGTCACAATCCCTGTGCTACTCAGGGAAGATCAGCATATTGTCAATATCGAATAGATCCTCTTTTCTTACACACCATCAATAGCTTCAGAACATAGCACATTTCAGTTTGCCTTATTTTTGTAACATTATTGTCTAGAAAAGTTTAGTTTTGTTGTAGGAATTTTTTGTTCACATTTTCCTGATTATTACTAGGCCAGCTAGAAAGGATTCATTTGCTGTGGACTCCTTACTTAAGTCGACT
Source organism: Tapirus indicus (assembly GCA_031878705.1). NCBI lineage: Eukaryota > Metazoa > Chordata > Mammalia > Perissodactyla > Tapiridae > Tapirus > Tapirus indicus. The sequence continues at coordinate 161,297,161 of CM062917.1, read as the reverse complement.
GTTTCTTTTTGCCCACATTCACCTGTGGTTGTCAACTTTGTTGTGTGTAAATATATCCCCATGTAACCTTCTCCAAAATGTTATATGGGAGGTACATTTTCTGATTTCTTGAGTTTCTCAAATGGCTTTAAAATTCTAAGTTCAAAATATTAATGCCTCAGAATTTTGAAATAATTATTACCATGTTCTTTTAGTATCCAAAGTTGTTGATTAAAAAATCTGAATTATGACAAATTGCTTTATATATTTTTTATACTTGGTCTTTGAAATTTCTCAATGATGTGCTTTTGATTATTTATTTATTGAGCTCAGCAATCAGTGGGCTCTGTTAAATTCAGAGATAGATCTCTCTTTAGTTATGAGAGATTTTCTTATATTATTTATTTAGTTATTTTCTCCCTACTTTTCCTTTAATGTTCTCCCTTTGAAACTCCTGTTTATTGATATCAAGCTATCTAGATGGATAGTCTTGACCAATTTATTTTCTTTTATATGCTTTCTCTTTTTATGTTTTCACATACATGTGCTGAAAGAATAACTCAAATTTATCATCTAATTCTTCTATGTATTTTTATTTTTAATTTGTCAGTATATTTTTAATTTCCAAAAGTTCTTCTTTGAGAATTATTTTCCATTCAATCCTGTTCATGATTTTTGCTTTATCGAGGCATCACCTAGAATTCTTCTGAAGATAATAAATTTTTTAAAATTCTCTTCTGTGAATGATCTCTGTTTCCTCTTGGGGTCACATTTTTGTGTTTTGACTTGTTTTTCTCCTTTCATGCTGCTGATTTGCTTTATATATTTACTAATCCTTGTTTTTTCATTCTAATTAAGGATTAGACTAGTTAGTAGAATTAGTAACTACGTGTTTTGTCTCCTTCATTTTCTCTTGAATAGGGAGTTTAATAGGTTAGTACAGGTGCAGAGTTTGTTGACTGGCAAACTTTCCTTCATACTGAAATGGTGGGAAACTATCTAAAATGGAAGACACCACAAATTCAGAATTAGAAGCCTGTGATTCTGGAATAGTAACATACAGTCTAACAGTTAATTCTTTCTAAGATGTTCATTTAATTTTTTTGGAGATTAAATCAATCTCACAATTCAATCCAGTTCTGTGTGTGTGTGTGTGCGCCCGTGCACACACGTGTTTATGTGTAGGATGAAGGTAAATGGCTTCACCTTGTATTTTGCCACTTTTTTCAGTCCTATTGTTATATCTTCTGAGTCCAAGTAGAAAGATTTTCTGGGATTCAGCTGTGCAGCTCAGATTCCCTTTTTTTGCATTTCTCGTCTACTATAATCTGGAGTTTGGAAGTTACATGCTCCTTCAAATTTACCAGTATGGTTCCATCTGCCTTTACCTTTACAAAAAACAGAACCTCCTCAATATGTTAACCCTCCACCCATTTTGTTCTTTTTACATTTACGGGTTTACCCTCATTTTAATCAATAACAATTCCCGTAGTGTCTTTTAAGGATGGAGGCTAGACTAACACCTTTGCTTAGTCTGCTATATTTCTCTTAAACTATAAAGTACATGTTATTCGCAATTATAAATTGGCACAAGAGGGGAAGTTGAAAGTTATTTATCAAGATAACTAAAACTGTAAATATCTTTTGAATTTGCAATTTTATTTTAGCAATTTATATTGTAGATTAACTTTTTGTTCAGATATACAGCTACAAAGGTGATCAATGAAGGGTTATTAAAAAGTTGAAATAAGAAAAAAACTAAATATTTAACAATGGGAGAATATCTCAGTAAAATATAACACATTTTATGCCATAAAAATTACTTTTATAGGCATACTTAATATTCTTGGAGTAATTTTCAGTTATTTCTACTTTATCATAAAATTTTTTACAACTTTATTTGATTACATTTACACTTCTTATTCATTTGGCTTACATTTAAATTTTATTTTTTAATATAAGAATTTGAGGGAGTATAACAGACCAAATAAAATGAAAATATGGCTGGCTATAATAAATTAAAAAACATGAAGCTCATCTTATAGGGGAAGAGAGAACAGATATTAACAGAAATGTGAGATACGCTGATTTATGAAATTATGATCAGAGTTTGGTTCAACAATAAATAGAAGGTAAGACAAAAAAAAGATGGATAAGCTTTTGCATGGAACTAAACTCAAGCAGGAATTTATCATGTGACTGATATTCAAGAATGTATTGCCAGGTATATGGTCTAACCTGACATGGTGGTAGAAGTGTTAGAACAATTATCTGAAAAGCAGTACACTAAAAAAACACTGCTCCCCTAAAGAGTGCTTATATTCATCCTATTTAAGAAAAAAGATGACTCCAAGAAGTCATAACTCATTGAAGGAATGTCTTCAACACTACAAAAATGCTCTCTATATGCTTTGTTTTTTGAGAATGTTATAGCTCCGAGTTGAATCTCACATGTTCTGCTCATTTTCTTAAAGTAGAACACCTTGATAGAGAGGCCATTTCCAGAAAGGCTTTCAGAGTAGACACAGTGTGCAGTCAGCTTCTAATCTCTCCCCAGGATTTGTAAACCCAGTTGCCAAATCCCAGGTCACAAGCCCAGATATCTCCCATTCTCTGTGAGCTGAGTCTCCATTTGGTTTACTTAGTATCTCAGGGATGAGAAGTTGAAGTCTAAGTCCCTTGGATTCCTTGAGGGCCCAGGTTCCTTGTAAAAGTTGATCAACACTGATCCAGAACTCTTTTATTGAAGCACACTTTCAATAAGTTGCCATATTAGAGTTTTGAGGAGAATTCTACGTGGACTTAAAATCAGCCAAAAATGGAAGAGATGAAGAAAGAATTATGTTTTCAGATATTCAATGATTGTGGAAATATTAATTATTGTATGGTATATTATTTATATATCATATATAATATATTAATTCCTACGTACTTTTTTCTTGTTGTAATGATTATATACACAAGCAAAATGAAAGTGTTAAGCAAGAAAAAGAGATATTCAATCCAGATAAAGTATATCCAATATGAATCTATTTATAAAGCAAACTATATGGTTGCATTTGAAAAAAATCTGAAAGAATGTCTAATTAAATGTAGGAATTAATGATTGATTTTTCACAAAGTTGCTAGATAAGAGGATAAAAATGACCAATTGAATTTCTATATACCACCTTCAAGTTAAGAAATTAAAGTTGTGAAAGTTTATAATAACCACAGCATTATTGAATATATATTGCTATATTAATATCAATAACCACAGCATATATTGAATACGTAGGAATGATCCTAACATTATCCAGTACCTCATTGCAGAAAATTATAAAATAAATTTAAAGAAGAATTAAATAAATGGAAAAATATATCTCAACCAGAAATTAGAAGATGATAAACTGATTAGTAAATTCAATTCAAACCCTATAAAAATTCCCCCAATAAGGTAAGCCTATGTATTTGGATATTTGTGGAAACTGATGAGCGTATTCTAAATTTTAAGTGGAAATGTAAATGGCCAACAATAGCCAAGCAGTTTTTAAGGCGGGAGTCCTTGCTTTAATTACAATGAAGTTACGATAATTAGGATAATGTGGCAGTAGTACAAGAAAAAACAAAAGGAACATAATAGTCTACAAACAGAACCCCACATATATGGACACTTGAGTTATAATAAACATAGCACCACATAGATGTGGACAAAATGTTGGGGAAAAAAATAGAACTTGTACCAGATGTCAAACTACTATACACAATTTCAGGTCAATTGTACATCTAAATGTGAGAGGGAAAACACTAAATAATCTAGAAGATAACATAGGACCTTATCTTCATTATCTTGGAGTAGGCAAAATTTCTTGAACTTATTTGAACCTAATGTTTCCCAAACTTATTTAACCACAAACTGTGTGTGTGTGTGTGTGTGTGTGTGTGTGTGTGTGTGTAACACATTGGGGAAATAATTTTTCTCTGAAACCCTTTGGGAAATGCTATTTTGGGTTCTCTGCTTTCTAATCAAATCGGCAAATGCCAATCACCATAAAGAGCAATGATTATGAACTGGAATAAATTTATAAGAACAATTCAAGAGATAGAACTGGACCCTAGTCTGGAAAAAGAGAATGAAGATGAAAATCTGCCATTTTTTCACAATAAGATCATAAAATAGGGTTTATTTTCAGCTATATGTCTAGACCCATTTCTAGTGTGACAATGAAAAAATAACTAAACTCAAGTAAGTGTATACGTAGCAATTTATTCTCACCAAGAAGTATTAAGCAGAGAATTGAATAAAATTCATTAAACTTTTAAGTTTTGTGTTATTTTAAAAAAGTAATAAAAATATATTTGTATCATTTATGCATAGCTTCTTAAAAGTTTTCTACAATAAAAGTAGTCCAATTTTACTCTACTTAAAGTAAATGACATTAAAGGCATTTTTTGTGCCAGCCTCTGGTCTAGATCAATTACTCATTTTATCTAAAAAGGCATTTAATGGTTCTAAGACTCACATACCTACTCTATAAACTGAGGATAATGTTCCTTGCCCTTAATTAAATGATAGAGAATGTGTATTTCCTTAAAGAAGCTATACCCTTTAAATAAACATAATAACAAGTGTACACAACAGGAAGAGTAATTACCCAAATTTGTATGTGCAATGGAAACTTCCTTTGTAGAGAGGTTGGCAGCATGAAACAATCCATCATAGAACCCAATCAAGGGGAAGACGCCCACCTTTTTGGCACATATTGGGTATTTAGTGCAGGTTCTGAATCTTTCAACTGACTAAAGAATTCTAAGATTCAGGCGGTTGACCTGTGACACAGAGAGACTTCTCATGGAGAAGGAGCTGTTCATCCACCTTGGTGCTCATGAAAGGACTCGTCTGTATGCCTGTCAGTCATCACCAAGTCATGGTGTTGACAGGATGCCTATTTCCCTTCCATTAATACTCAATTCCCTTCAGTGGGCTACCCCCACCTCCAGACTAAATGTTACCCATTTGTTTTTCCCTTCCATTTCTCCTAATGTTCATTTGACCCCATTTTGTATAATATACTTGAAAGATGGATGATATATTATCATGGATTTTATTTCTCATTTGATAATAATTGTGAGGGGTTTTGTAAGTATGTGAATGTGCCTAAAATAGTGCCTAGAAATAAGAGTGCATAGTATAATAATATCTAAATTTATTAAACATCTATCATGTGTTGAATATTGTGCTAAGTGCTGTAGGTGTGTAATTCCACTTAATATAATTTTGGGCAGCATAATATTTATCTTCATTTTAACAATTAAAATGTAAGTCAAAAGAAATTGAATATGCTGCCCAGAGTCATATAGCTTTTTTTTCTTTTTTTGCTGAGGAAGATTCATGCTGAGCTAACATTTGTTGCCAATCTTCCTCTATTTTGTATGTGAGCCACTGCCACAGCATGGCCTCTGATGACTGGTGTAGGACCACATCCAGGAACCAAACCCAGGCCACCAAAGTGGAGCACTCCAAACTTCACCACTAGGCCACTGGGACTGGCCCTCATATAGCTTTTAAATAAAGCCAGACTTTATCCTCAGATTTGCCTAAATCCAAAATCAAATTTGTTGTGCTTGATCATTAGATCATAACCGTAACCTATAGACCGTACAGTGAATATGGGTTTTACGAGACTATGTGGAGAACCCATATAAGTGCAAGAGAATTGTAAAACAAATTGAGATAGCCCCAAACTATTATTCGTATGATGCTAACATCTCACTATGTTGCTGGGAAATATTTTTTTCTTTCAAATTTGAATTCAGATATGATTTCAAAATAATTTTAGATTCCATCAATAAAATAATATAGCTATATATAAGGAGTGAAAAGATTTAGTTCATAATCTCAGACCACAAATATCTATGTGAACTTGTAGAGCCTGATAAATGTCTATTATGTTAAAAAATAATACATGGTTTTTGAAATGCTATGCATAGAATTTAAAACTTGTAAATACACAGTTATTGACTTTAATATCAAATGTATATTTGTTAATAATGACAGAGCCCAAGATTATAAATGTTGCTTCAAATGCAGGGGTGTGAAAGTTGTTAAAAATATTTAATAGATGATTCAATATTCACACTATACTTTAAAAAGCTGCCATAATGTTTATGACTTCCATGAAGGTCATTCCTTAGGAAGCTTTCTAGCATTTGACAGGGAAGAGTGTGCCGTGGCTGAGAACTTCCTACCATCGTTTCCAATTTAACAAAGCCTCACTTCTTATGCTTCCAAAAAGGTTATCTTTTGTATCGTAGAGAGATTGAAAGATGATAGATAGAATCTATTTTAAAACATTATATAATAATATACTTTTAAAACTTGGCTTATATTTATATATAATTCAAATAAATTAACACATATGTTTATGTCAATATTCTTACTAAGTTTCTATCTTCTTGATATTAAAAGTAGATTTTGTGTTAATGCTCGTAAGGTAGATTTCTATGAACCAAGGCCATATCCATTATTTTCTAAGTAAGACTTATTTGGGAGAAGAAGCATAATCACTATCATTGGTATATATATCAAAATGTCATAAAAATTAAGGATATTTTTGGTGACTATCATAATTTGAATATTTTGAGATATAGTTCTTTTTCTATACTAGTGTTTTAAGGATTGTATACATGGTTGAAGTCATAAAAATTAGTGGGCCAGAGACTACTAATACAAAAGTACTACCTAGATATAAATTAGATACTTTGTAAAGGGCATTATGGCCTGAATATATCTAAAATAGAATTAAAATTATAGGAACAGTAATGCATCGCTTGACTCTCAGAAGCTTGAGAGGTTTCTAAAGCTTCTAAACATTTCTTTCCTTAATTTTCAAACTTGTTTAAAAATGGGTTATGTTAGTTTATGGAACCTGTCCAACAGAACTATATCTTAACACTTCATGATTTTCTATATTTGACCAATTATTTGGAAAATCCAAAAGCAAGCATAATTCAGGAAACATTTTGTTTCAATCTTACATATACTCACAGTATGAAAGCATAGACTTCTGTATTTTAGAAAATATTTATTTAAACATTTCATATGAAAGAAAAATTTTAAAAAGACATTTCTACTAGTAAAACACATTTGGTAAGCTTTTAGTTAAATTAAAATCCACCAGTGATTTTAAGTGCTTACTATGTTTCAGGAACATGGAAAATACAGATAAGACATATGTTCTTGTGTCAGAGAGTTCATGGTCTGATGAGAGGAACTGTAGGGTGGAGTAAGTGACATGACAGGAATACAAAGCACGGTGATATCAGAGACTAAAAGGTAATTATTAACCCAGACTAAGGATAAGGTAGCTCGGATGGATCTAGAAATAACAGTGTTTAGCATAAACGTATCCAGCTGGAGACTCCAATCAGTTGCTATTCCAGATGTGGTCACTTTTCTAGAGGATATAAAGACAGCCCCTGGTACATCGTAGTCAACTAATGAGCCAGTGAATGCTTTTAACTCTTTACCGGTAAATATAGACAACTAGACCCATTCGATTTCACTTAGAAAGGAAAAAAAAAGTTGTATTCACTTTTCTCAGGGATATATCAACTCCCCAACTCTCTCTCAAAATGTGATATGTAGGGGTGTAGCTGATTTTCTCATTTCACAAGACGTCATGCTGGTCCACTCTATTGATGGTACCATTCGGATGCATTGAATGCTATAGAAGCCGTGGTAAGGTACCCGCCTGCCTCAGGATGTAAAAGCCCATGAGAATTCAGACTCTGATCCTTTGATTAAGTTTCAAGGTTTCCTTTGGTCTGGGCCATGAAAAGATATCTACAATAGGCAAATGGCAAGGGGCTGTATCTGGAATCTCTTACCACCAAGAAAATAGCATAATGCCTTGGACGTTAGAGGCAACATTTAACAAATATATAACAACGTGTTATATATTTATCAATACATTTATCAAGTAACCTGAAAGCTTACTGTTTTGGCTGGAATCAGAACAATAGAAGGCTCTAGGATTCTGAAGCAAGTTTCACCACCAGTCAGCCATAAGAACCGGGAGATTGAGTGGCACTTAAAGTTTCAGCGGCAGTTAGGTTGTTTTATGGAACAAGCACCCTTTGAGAAACTATAGCACATATTCTTATGATTTGGAAGGAAAGCCACTCCATATTCTGAATAGAACTCTTCTTTAATTGAAAATAACAACAGAGTAGCAAAATAACTCCTAGCCTAATATTAAATCCTACCAGAGATAGAAGATTTGACTGGGGCCATGAAGACACCATGCCATCAGAGCTGCTTATCATGACCTGGGTATTATATGACCACAGAAGCCATAAATTTTGGCATTTTTCAGCAGCATTCCATCGTTAAGTGGAAGAAGTATATGTGATACTGGGCTTCAACAGATCCTGAAGGCACAATTAAGTCACATGAGCAAGAGACTTAAATTATCATGGATCTACTTTGAAAGCACTGCCTCCTCTCCATGAACCTACACTTACGGCTTTATGAGGGATTTCCTATGACAAGCTGTCTGATGAACAAGAAATATGTTAGTCTATAGATGGTTCCACATGATAAACTAGGGACACCTAAAAGTAGATGACTATAGCGTTATCCCCATTCACACATGATATAGAAGAACATAGGTGAAGGGAAATCTTCCAGAGGGCAGAAATCGGAATAGTGTACCCAGTTGTTTACTTTTCCTGGAAAAAGTAGAGAAATAACAGATTCATGCTGATTTTTGATCAAGGGCTAATGATTTGGCTGAGTGGTCATGGGCTTAGAAGAAAAATATTTGAAAATTGGTGACAAGGAGGCTTGGAGCAGACCTCACAAAATGGGTACAAAGTGTGAGGATATTTTTGTCTTGTGTAAATGTCTACCAGATGGCAACCACAGCAGACAAGGCTGTTAACAATCCTGTGGACAAGATGGCCCATTATGTGGATGCCAGTGAATCTCTTTGCCCAGTCATTGCTGAAAAGGGCTGATGAAACCGGTAGCTGTGGAAGCAGGCATGGTGGTTATGCATGGACTCAACAACATCGGCTTCTACTCACTATGGATAATGTGGCTATTACTATTGGTGAATACCCAACATGTCAACAACAGAAAGTGACATTGAGCCACCAATATGGTAATATTTCCCAAATGAACAAGCCAGCCACCTGGTGACAATTTGATTGCATTCAATCACAGAAGGGGAAGCAATTTGTTCTTTTTGGAATAGACACTTATTCTGGAGATGGATTTGCCTTCACTGCCAATAATGATCCTTCCAAAACACCATTCGTGATTTTGGAGATTGCTTTACTCACTGCCAGGAAGTTCTCCACAGTATTTCTTCTGAACAAGGAAATAATTTTAGAGCAGATGAAGTGTAACAGTTGGCCATGTTCATGGAATTCATGTTTCCTACCATATACCCCATTCCCTGCCCGATAGAATGGTGGAATGGCTAGTGGTCTCATAGAATGGTGAAATGGGCTTCTGAAACCTCAGTTAGAACACCTTGTGGGTATCTCAGATATACCCTACAGGCAGAAGTTTATTTCTGAATCTCATCCAACAAGAAGTGCTCCTATGTCTCCCATAGCTAGAATTTATGGGTCCAGGATTTAAGGAATGGAATCTCTTCATGTTCAGAGAAACTTCTCTAGTGATGAAGTATAGAAAGGATCCCTGAAAGTACAGTCTTCAGGAGTCATTCCTCTTATTGTTAAACCTAATGAAATACAACTTTGATCTCTGATGTTTTAGAGGTCTTAGTTCCCTAAGAAGAAATGTTCTCACTAGGGACACACAGGGACAAAGCCCAGGGGAAGCTGGAAACTGTATTTCTCAGAATCCCTTTTCCTTAGTGTTCAAGTTTGCCAATGAGATGATATTGCATGAGATTCTGAAGGCAGGAAAAAAGCAGAATCTCTGATTCTATGGAAGAGTATGTGCCCAGGTAACAGTATTTATTCATTGTGAGTTCTTAAATTCCTCAGTTTACTAATTTTTGTTTAAATCCAGTATTCAATATGGTATGACATTTTATTTGACCACATTCTGCTGTTTCACCTTTTTATAGTTTGTTGACTTGTTTCACTGAATGATTATAATTCAAAATTATGAGACCCACATACTAACATTCTAGTTCCTTGTTTCCAATTACTTTACTGGCAATTTCTACAAAAAGAAATATCACCAATACCTAAAGTAATATTTCAAAATCTAAGATTACCATCTTTCATTGAAAACCACCCATATTCTACATCTTCAGTAGCACCTGTAATCTATTGAAATCCAAAATATCATAAGAGGCCCAGTTCAAATCCCACCTCTTCCGTGAAAACTTTCCCTACCACGGTTTTTCTCTTGATCTATAGTATGCCAGCACTCAGCCTGTATTATCCAATACAGTGGTTACATTTCTTTTTCCTGAAACATCTGGGGCATAGGCCGCACTATTGAAAGTCTAGCTGTATCAAATGTTGCCTGTGAGACGTGACAGAGAGAAATCGGGGTCCATCATATCCCTCTGAGAACTTCTTATAATCCATTCTATTTTCCCCACTGATAAATTTATGAAAAAAGCAACAAAGATTGACTAGCAGGAAAATGGTTTCTAGGTAGAACCTCTATTTGGTTATCTTCTTTGGAAAGATTGAGCAAGAAGTGAGTGACTCAGGGTCAGGAAAGTCCAGGTACAGCACGCAAACTTGCTCGCTTAATGTGAGATGTTGAGAGATAGAGGGTCCTGGCACTGTCCTGTCTGCTTTCCATTCTGTTGGACTCTGAGGTGTCTGCGTGAATCACAGAGGGATATTCTCTATATTAGAAGGCATATGCAATATATTCACTGGAGACCAGAGGATGCTTCTGCTGTGCAGCATCTGGAGCCCTGCCTCAGGCATTGGCAGCAACTACAGAGACAGTGAATCGACCTTATTGTGAAGTAAAAGCCCCCTGACATCCCTATTTCTGGCTTTTTTGCCTCAGGCTGATCATTAACATTTATCTTTTTCTAAGTAGTAATGATGGAAAGATTTATCGTAAGGATTGCAACATTGCTTTATATTCTTTGTGGAGGTAGGCATCTAAGAAGAACTCTAGGTAAAACAGTCCATTCTTGAGGGGTGATATTTCATTTCCCTTTATTCCTAATATTTGATTTTCAAAATGAAATCAAGTTCAGCCCAGAAGCAACCAGAGGGCAAGGAAAAGAAAGAGCAGGCCGTGGTTATCAAGGAACACTTAAAAAGAGTTTGGCCAATTCCTTTTTCTGGTTTTAGCAACACATATTTGCTCATTTCTTCAAACACTTTTCAGGCCTAGCAGGTAAGTTTTAGGCTGTAGATCCCATAGCAACAAAAATTACTGTCATGGTTACCAAATATCAAAGAGACTAAAAATGTTGTTTTGATTATTAATGGAGCTCAAAGTACCCCAAATAACAGATTTGCGAGGAGGGTTGACTTGAAAGGAAGGAGACACTCAGCCCCCACCCCAACTTGCTGCTTTCATAAAATTTCCGTTTCCTGTGGAATCACCTTTCATTTTTGTGATATGACAAATGAACAGAATTCTATGACAAAAGGCCAGAATCAAGAGAGTGCCTCTGGCCACGGGCTTTGGGTCAAGAACTTGAAAAATAAAAAATAAAACAAGGCAACAGCTAGTTGTGATGGGTACACTGGATTTTTGTTGAGAGTTTCGGCTCCACTGCAGAGAAGACCACACTGAAAGCCATAATTTCATAAATTTCACTTTTTTTCTCCCCACAGCCCCAGTAAATAGCTGTTATGTCATAGTTGTACATCCTTCTAGTTGCTCTATGTGGGACACCGCCTCAGCATGGCTTGATAAGCTGTGTGTATGTCTGCGCCCGGGATCCGAACCGGCAAACCCCGGGCTGCTGGAGCAGAGTGCATGAACCTAACTGTTATGCCACTGGGCTGGCCCAATTTTGCTTTTATTTATTTATTTTTTTTTTTTTCGTGAGGAAGACCAGCCCTGAGCTAACATCTGTTGCCAATCCTCCTCTTTTTGCTGAGGAAGACTGGCCCTGGGCTAACATCCGTGCCCATCTTCCTCCACTTTCTATGGGACGCCGCCACAGAATGGCTGATGAGCAGTGCATCGGCGGGCGCCCGGGATCCGAACCCGCGAACCCAGGGCTGCCAAGTGCGAACTAAACCACTGCACCACCGGGCGCCCCCTAAAAATGCAACCAAATCAGACATAAATGCAAACTGGCACTAACTAGAGTTATGCTACCATTTATTCCAAGTGGAACTAGATGTATATAATTAATTAGCCAGCAAATATTTATGTTTTAATAGTTGCAAACACCACACTAGGTGAAAAAGTTTAAAATCTTGCCTTGGAATGTTATAGAGTCTAATTAGGGTCTACGACTTTGAGATTTAAACCAAAGTCTTAGAGATGGCTATAATAAAATTTGACATTTATGTTTTTAAAGTACATATTAGTTTTTATTTTCTCCCTTCTTCTTTTCTTCCTTCTCTCCATCTTTCATTCACTTATTCCTTCCTCTTTCCTCTTCTTTTTAAATTTTTTTGTGAGGAAGATTGGCTTTGAGCTAACAGCTGTTGCCAATCTTCCTCTTTTTGCTTGAGGAAGTGTGGCCCTGAGCTAAAATCAGTGCCCATCATCTTCTATTTTGTATGTGGGATGCCACCACAGCATGGCTTGATGAGTGGTGTAGGGCCATGCCTGGGATCTAACCTGGGAACCCTGGGCTGCCAAAGTGGAGTGTGCTGAAACTTAACCACTACACCACTGGACCAGCCCCCACTACACCACTGGACCAGCCCCTTTCCTCCTCTTTTTAAACCTCTGGTAGCTAATAGGGTGTCTTGCATCTCCTTCTTCCTTTTTGGCATTGCATTGGTATAGACATAGTGAAATCAATTAACTTTCCAGGCTCAAAAATAATTCATTGGGTTGAAACAAGATCACATGATACATAGATGGATAAAAACAGAGAAGTGTGAAAACAGAAATGTGAAAGGCTGAGATGCACTTTAAAATGTATGTATCCTGACACAGGTGCACAGTAACCTTTTGGTGTCCCACCTGTTTAAATCAGATACATTGAAAATACCGGCCTTAATATTTGCTCCGATGTGATTAACTGGACTAACAGCAAAGGTGATTTTAAAGATAGCTCAGGTTAAAGATTACCGAATTAGAAACCAGGTTATATAATTCACAGAGTTCTTTATCATATCTAGCGTCTGTTCTTATCTAAATCACTTCTTAACCTAAATCACGGGCATTCATTAAATCCTCAAATCCACTCAATTTGTCCTCTAGCTTTAAATTACTCTTACTATTTTTCTCCAAATCCTCACATCCTACTGTTAATTTATCTTAAGTATATTTTTCAGTAGCTCCTTACTGTCCCTTCTCATGCCTTTTCATCCTCCCTGTAAAGTAGTCAATGCATTCATTGTCCAATGTGGAAATTCCATTCTTACTCCTTGGAGGGCACTTGTTATCCATGGCTTTGTTTAAAGCCAAGGATTTCCAGGCCTCTAACAACTTTGCAAGATAAAGTTTTTAACAATATATAATAACTGAGTCTCTTGGAGTTGGAGGAAGATAAAGAACCGATTTAACACAGTGGGATCCAGAACATGAGGCAGAAAGGAAGACCAGGGTGTATTAATAAAGCATTGTCACATCATTGTTTTAAAAGAAATAATTTCCTATATAAGTATAGGTACATGGTATTGCTTAGAATTCATAAAATGAGAAAAACATTGAGGCACCTTGCTTCTTTTTCTAATACCCCATCCTATCACATTTCCTATTTACCTACTAAAAATGTCTTAGAGCATCTCTTTATCTAACATTGCATGGTAGTAGCCAGATTGCCAGATATTGGGTAGTCACTGTGGTATAAGGTGCATATATATTTATAAATGTTTTATTTTGCTGGTGAATTGACCCTTTTCCCATTTACTATTGCACTAAAAATAACAAAATACTTAGGAACAAACTTTACTAATCAGGAAAAAGACTTTTACACTAAAAACTACAAGACATTGAGGAAAATTAAAGAAGACACAAGCAAATGGAAGGGGACCCTGTGTTTATGGATTGGAAGACTTAATATTGTTAAAATGTCCATATTACTCAAATCAGTCTGCAAATTCAGTGTAAATCTATCAAAATTCTAATGGCATTTTTATAGAAATAGAAAAAACAACTCTAAAATTCGTGTGGGACCACAAAAGACCACGGATAGCAAGATCAATTTTGAGAAAGAAGAACAAAGTTAGAGGCATCACACTTCCTGATTTAAAAATATATTACAAAATTACAGTAATTAAAACTTATGGTACTGGCATAAAAACAGACATATAGACCAATGGAACAGTATAGAGAACCTAGAAATAAATCCACTCATATGTGGTCAATTGATCTTTGAGAAAGGTGCCAAGGATCCTTAATAGGGAAAGAATAGTCTCATCAACAAATGGTATTGGGAAAACTGAATATCCGTATGCAAAATAATGAAATTGGACACTTACTTTACACCATACACAAAAATCAAACCAAAATTGATTGAAGACTTCAATGTAAGACAGAAATTGTAAAACTCCTAGAAGATAACATTAGGGAAAATCTTCATGACATTGGTCTTGGTAATGATTTCATGGATACAACACCAAAAGCCTAGACAACAAAAACAAAGTTAGATGAGGGGGATAACATCAGACTAAAAACCTTCTGCACAGCAAGGAAACAATCAACAGAGTGAAATTGCAACCTTAAGGAAGGGAAGAAAATATTTACATACCATATATCTAATAAGATGTTAATTTCCAAAATATATAAGAAATTCCTACAACTCAATAGCAAAAAAACCTAGTAACCCAATTAAAAAATGGGCTAAAGATGTGAATAGACATTTCTCCGAAGACACACAAATGGCCATCAAGTATATGAAAAGACTTTCAATGTCACTAATCATCAGGGAAATGCCAATCAACTAGAATGAGATATCACCTTGTACATCTCAGGATGGCTATTATCAAAAATCAAAAGACAATGTGGGGCCAGCCCAGTGGCGTAGCAGTTAAGTTAGCATGCTCTGCTTCGGTGGCCTTGGGTTCATGAGTGCGAATCCCAGGCGCAGATCATCACACCACTTGTCAAGCCATACTGTGGCAGCATCCCATATAAAATAGAGGAAGATGGGCATGGATGTTAGTCCAGGGCCATTCTTCCTCATCAAAAAAAGAGGAGGATTGGCAACAGATGTTAGCTCAGGGCTAACCTTCCTCACCAAAAAAAAAAAAAAAAAATCAAAAGACAATAAGAGTTGGATAGGATGTGGAGAAATTGAAATCCTTGTACAGTGCTGGTGTGAATGCAAAATGGTGTAGCTGCTGTGGAAAACAGTGTGAGGGTTCCTCAAAAAACTGAAAATAGGACTACCATATGGTCTAGGAATCCCACTTTTGGGTATTTACTCAAAAGAATTGACATCAGGATTTTGAAGAGATATTAGTACTCCCGAGTTCATTGCAGCGTTATTCACAATAGCCACGACATGGAAGCAACCTAAATGTCTACTGAGCAATACATGGATAAAGAAAATGGTATATGCCTACAATGGAATACTATTCATCTTAAAAAAAAATCTGTAATATGTGACAACATGGATGAACCTGGAGGACATTTCGTTAAGTGAAATAATCCAGTCACAAAAGGATAAATACTGCATGATTTCACTTATATGAGGTATCTAAAATAGCCAAATTCATAGACTCTAAGACTGCAGGGAGGAGGAAATGGGGAGTTGCTAATCAACGTGCATAAAGTTTCAGTTAAGCAAGATGAATAAGCTCCAGAGATTTGCTGTACAGCATAGTGCCTGTTTACAATTTTGTATCATGCACTTAAAAACTTGAGAGTAGAACTCACGTTGAGTGTTCTTCCCATGATAAAATGAAGTAAAAAAAGACAAAAAATGCACCCATAAAAACATATCCCTACGTCCTGCGCTCTCCTGAGTCGTTTTCCTTCCCTAATGGTAGGTTGTTAAGCCCGCATCATCAGTTTACCTCTTTAATGATCTTCAAGTGAATTCATTTTATATTTGTTCAACTCTTCCATTTTCCCTAAAAGGGTGGAGGAGTAGTTGGTCTGATGTATTGATAATCTGTCATCATCAAAAACGTACATTTACTTTTAGTTTTTGCAAATTCTGAGTGGTTGTGGTTGTCAGTAAAACTTTGTTCTCTCACAAATTTTAGAATCACCCTTTCCCTTTATTGCCATATTAATCCCACCGTAAAAATAAAATAAGATCTGTGGCAAACCACAGGCCTCACGGTATAAACAATCCTCTTTGTACAAAGATTATTTCCAAGTGGAAATAATCACTTAATTACCAACACAGGAGGCAGCCACCGGTTTTTTCATTATAATCAATTATTTCCTAGCTTCACCTCTGTTGTGAGCTAGCATTTCAAGGACTTTCCAGCCAGAGAAATATGGAATAAAGTCCCAAAGGTCCACAAGTTAACTAATATCTTCATACATCTTGACATTTAAAAATTCTATTTACCAATTATGGCACATCTCATAATTAAATACTAAGGGCAGCTCTGATGTCTGAAATCATCAGGCTTCAAAAGAAGGTCAGATTATGATGATAATTAACTGGGTCTCAGATCTATGGCATTTCTGCCATGCCACCTGGACATTACTCCATTTTTCATTTTCCCTAGAGGACATAGGGAACAATGCCAGTTGGAAAATAAAGTTCGATCTCTTTTAAAACCCCTTAAATGAATGCCATTTTGTCTGATTATTAAAGCAGCAATTCTGTGATGCCTCTGAAAAATAGGCAAGAGTGAACAAACCAATCAACTAAGCCAAGGTTTTGATTTCCTTCCCGAAGTTTGGTTGCCACTTTCCCCGCCTCTGACTGCTTGGACCCAGAGCCAATGCCACATGTTTTTGGTTTTTATTAAGTGTCACTCTGCTTTGGGGGATATACAGTAATCAGTTTTCTATGCTGTGTAATAACTACACTAAAACTTCATGCCTTGAAACAAAATTATTTTATTTTTTGCTCACAATGGTCTGTCCTCCTGCTGGTCTTACCTGTTTCCCTCATGGAGCTGCAGTCATCCACCTTATCCCCTGGGGGTGAGCAGTCTGTGATGGCTTTACTCACATGTGTGGCAGAATGTTGGCTGAGCTTCGCTGTGGCAATATTCAGTCACGGTAATGGTGCGAGTCGCAAATCTCTTAAGACCGAGGCTTGGAAACTGCACAATTTTACCTCATTCAATTAGTCGAAACTAGTCACAAGGCCAGCAGAGAGTCAAGTCATGGGGAAACCGTGCCCCTTCTCAAACAGAGGAGATGTAAAGAATTTCTGGGCATTTTTAATCTATGTATGTTCCATTTACATTAGATAATTTTGTTCTCAGATCTCAGTTTCCCCATAGTCATGGGGATATGAGTTCATAGGGAATATCCAAATTCTGGATATGTTTGATATTAATTTCCTCTCAGGTTCTCTCAATCTGTTTTATAACAAGTTAATTGTTTTCTTTCTCACCACTTTTCTCTTCAAATATTTTTTCATTTTAATGATTCCTAAAATTAACAATTTTTATTTTATCTCACAGAGTAAACACTCTTGAAATCATACTTAATTCTTCTTTATCCTTCATCTTCTATATCTAATGTGGCAAATCAGTTTGAAATAACTCTTGATTTGCTCTGCTGTTTTAATCCCCCTGCCTGACCATCACAGCCACATGTCCATTAACACAAGATCCTGACATCTGGCTTTTCTTTTACTATTTTCTCTCCATTTTACCCACATTATTTGATTAAACATCCGAATCCACTGCTACTTTAATTATCCCTCTCTCTTAATCAGAATCCTTGAGCAGTTCTCATTCAGACAGCTAGATATTCTAAGGATTTCCACTTTTGAAGTTTTTTTTATTGACATGGTTCTACCTTATCCAATTATACTATTAATCAATATGTATCTTTATTTCCAGGTTTTATTACCTTGTATGTTTTATATAGGGTGTATTCATTTCTGAATCTTTATATTTGCTATTGTTTTATTCCCAAACATGAAATGAATTTCTTTCATTTGTTTGCATATATGAATATAGTGTCAATGCCTAATTTAATTAAGTATGCTCCTCTAAGCTTTTTCTGACTACTCAAATTAAAACAGTATCTACCTTCCTTCAAGTCCCAGTTTATTTATACTTACAAGCATACAGATTAATATCTAAGCTTTTATAGTTTCAAATTTTCTTTTCAGTTCCCAAATACTTACTAAGTTATTACTATGTGACAGGCACTGAGATATGTATCTCGGGTACAAATGTGAGTACAAAGAAAAAAATTGGCAGTGCCCTTTTGTATGTAATAGTTTAGTGGAATTGAGGGTATATTAATAACATAATCACATAAATACATAACTACATAATTTCTTTTAAAAAGAGTGTACGGTGCTATAAAAACACAATTTAATATGGAGCTGACCTCATCTTTGAGTCAGGGAGGGTTCCTTGAGGAAATATTGTTAAGTTGATAAATGAAGGATTAGTTACAGTTAAAAGGTAGCTAAGTGAAGAGGAAAGAAAAAGAGATATTCAAGAATAGGGAACAGTGAGTAACTCTCTGTGATGAGAAGGAAAGAATAAAGAAACGCAAGATCAATTTGACTTGAATACACAAGGAGTTGTATAATATTCTGAGGCAAGGCTGGAAAGAGAGACAAGATTTCGCTTAATAGGATTATTTAGACTATGTTAAGGATTTTGATCTTCTTTCTAATAGAAAAGGGAAAACACTGGCTGATTTAAGTAGAGAAATAATATGGTTAAGTTTATATTTTGAAAGGCTGCAAGAGCTATGGTTTAGAGCACTCATTAGAGAGTGTCATAGTAGACAGGGGGATCCTCAAAGAAAGCATTACGATAACCCCGAGATACAGAATGAACATTTTCTTTGTATTTTATAACATATTCATGAGTGATTTTACTTAGTTGCCTAGGTAATGATGGGGGGGAATGGGAACCATGGTGAGGTTGGAAGGCTAAGCATTCAATAGCAGGAAGGACAGTGTCTGTTTTACTCAGGAGAGAATAAGGAAAGAACAGGTATAAAAAGACGAAATCCTGCTTTAACTCAGTAGAGCGAATTCCGATCTAATGGCTCAACTCATATTTCTTAAATAGAAGGTGTATCATATGCCTCTGCTGCCCCCAACTCTCATTGTAGGTCATTGCCTTCAATTCAGCCATAGATTTGGCAGAGTTAGGTGTGGGCTTAGGTTAAATTAACACTGACAGTGTCTCAAATGTGCAGTCCCTCACTTTCCTCCCAGACTCTCTGACAACACGGGCAGAGGCTAGAGCCCTTGGATGAGCACATTGAACAGTCTTGAAATGTGGGATGGTTCACCATCCTATGGGCAACCCTTAGCCAATGTGCATTGAAAACCAAAGAATAAATATTTTCCTATTCAATCCTGGGGTGGACAATTCTGACAGGTCGTAGGCAGGGTCAAGTCTCAGTTGCCCAGAGCAGTGAACTTTACAATGTACTCCTATGTTGGTTTTTCTTCATTTCCTCATTTTTCTGTTCCCTTTCTGTTATCTCTAAATGGACTATGTGCACACAAGTCCTCATCTTGAAGTTTGCTTCAGGGAAACCCAGGCTAAGGTGGTAAGAAAGTTCTTTTTCCGAAAATGAGGAGGGTGTGCTGTGGTCAGAGGTTTGAGATAGTTGATTTGGAAAGAGAAAACTGAATGCTACAGGAAAAATAATAGAAACAAATAAGATTTTTTTTCCTGAAATACACACATGTTTGTATTTTCTACTCAATTAGGTTATCTCCCTGAAACTAGACTTATACTTAATAATTCTGGTGTTTTTCCTACAGCATGTTGCTGAGTACATGACAGATACTAATAGATATTTGTTGATTTTCTAATAAAACTGATTCATTATGAATTGCTGTTTTTTGATATGGACTATAAAATCCTATATATATCAGTATTCTATTTTCATTACAGAAAAAACCTATACCAAAAGATATATGCTATTAATCTTAATGGGTTTTTTTGAATATAGAATGATGGATTTGGAATTCTTGCAATTTGTGGATGTTATTATGATTACCCTTTGAAACCTGG
Source organism: Tapirus indicus (assembly GCA_031878705.1). NCBI lineage: Eukaryota > Metazoa > Chordata > Mammalia > Perissodactyla > Tapiridae > Tapirus > Tapirus indicus. The sequence goes on along the minus strand of CM062917.1, from coordinate 161,276,962 downwards.
AAAAATGTAATTGTTATAAATTCAAAAGATTGAACTGTTTTTACATTTTTTTCTGTCATAAAGCAATTGATCTTGTTTAGTGGTATTGTAAGTCAATGTGAGAGAAACAACAATAAAGCGTTAATCAAATGAAGCACCCATAAAAAAGCACTCAATGAATTATTTCCTTATGCCCAAATAGTGATCAATTTTGGATTACATCAAAAATATTGTGAACAACATTTTTTTCAGTGGTTAAGAATGTAAACTCAGCAATAGTTTCCAGAGTGGTAGTATGAGAAACTTCACGGACCTTCCCCCTGGTAAACAACCATAGCTGGTGAAATTTATTTTAAAAAATCAAGCATTTAGGGACCGGCCTGGAGGTATAGTGCTTAAGTTCAAGCTTGATCCACTTCTGGCGCCCCAGGGTTCACAGGTTGGGATCCCGGGCGCGGACCAATGCATCGCTTGTCAAGCCATGCTGTGGCAGCATCCTTTATAAAGTAGAGGAAGATGGGCACCGATGTTAACCCAGGGCCAGTCTTCCTCAGCAAAAAGAGGAAGATTGGCAACAGATGTTAGCTCAAGGCTAATCTCCACCCCCCCCCCCAAAATCAAGCATTTAAAGTCTGTAGAAATTGTCCAAAGGGCATATAGCAAGTAATGAAACATGTATTCAAGAAAATCTACTAAATCTTGGTAAGAACAGTAAGAGTCTGTGGCACTTCAGCCACGACTGTCCTTCCCACCCCACCCATCTCAGTGTGACAGAAACTCTAGTCTGAGTAAGTATGGCCAAGAAGATGGGGCTTCCTCCCCCAAAGCTCCCCATCAACGCCTATGGTATTACCGTGGGAGGTACAGTGGTCAATGATTTTCCTTCCTCTTCTCTGAGTTCCATGTTGTAGAGGCTAAATATCAAATGAATGCAACTGAGAGGTCTGAGGATCCCTTCCTCTATCCACCCTCCATTTTGGGATGGCAGGCCAAGAATATTGGGGCCCTGATTATCTTTGCCTTAGCTCACTCATAAGGTGGATGTTCCAATTCAGGCAACAGAAACCGAGGAGGCCAGGGGCTACCACTCTGAGAGAAGCAGGCCACTCTTTCCCACCCCAGCTCTGGAACAGTGGTGCAATATTGATACGTGATACAACATAAATGAACCTTGAAAATATACTGAATGAAAGAAGCCAATTATATGAGAGCATATATTGTATGATTCTATTTACGTGAAATGTACAGAATAGGAAAATCTACACAGAGAGAAAGCAGATCAATGGTTTCCTTCAGGAGTGATGAACTTGTTCAAAAATTGATTATGGTGATGGTTGCCCAATTCTATGAACATGGTAAAAAACATTGAATTGTAGACTTTCAATGGGTGAATTGTATACTATGTGAATTATATCTCATAGTTTTTATATAAAAATTTGATCTTAATATATCACATATTTTATCTGAAACATTTAATATAATAGGTAATCCTGTAATCATCTCTGAGTAATTTTTTATTCTTTGCAACATGTAGACAAAAATAATCAAAAAGGAAATTAATTTAAATGTTATACATCTTAAAAGTTTAAATAGACTTGAATTTTAGTAACAATTCAGCATATTTTTAAGATAAACCATGGAGCCTTTACATAAATATAAATATGTGGTAATTTGGGTGTGACTGAACATTACCCAATGTATAAATCAACTGGGGAGCCCAGCTCTGGGGTAAAAGATTAGGTATGATTTTTCAGGCAGTTACAGAGGTTTACCCGGCAGGCCTCATGGCGGGAAAGCTGGCATCCCCACACCAGACTTGGCGCATGGCCAGGGCATTGCAGTCTCTGAAGGGAGTTGCCGTCAAGGACTCAGCACCCCTCCCTCCCAGCTGGTCATGCTCTTTCACATATTTGCACTCCTATCCCTGAGACTTCATTCCTAGTGTTTTTATCTGAGGCCTTGGGCAAAGGTCTCTTCACACAACTCTGCTGAGATCTCTTTATGAGGGAAGGAAGGGGAAACCTTGAAGACAGTGTTTCCCAATCTGACTCAGTACTCAGTACTTCTCCACTCCCAGCACTGCCCCTTGCCCTCCTCCCAAACCCGGATTCCAGAAAACTGCCAGAGCCTTTTATCTGGGGCTCCCTCAACAGGGAGATGACCCCCACATCTGTGTTGATCCATCTGATCCTTGCCCAGTGCACCGACCCATGGGAGAATGGGGGAAATGGAACAGGGTCCTCAGCACCTTCCTCTGGTTTTAGGCTCTTGATTATACCATTGCAGTAAGGGATTGAAGCCTTAACTCTCATCTTTCACTGTTGCTTAATCGACTGCTCTGACACCTAACAGCTCAGCTCCCTCTTTCACTGCTCAGTTGAATTGACAACAACTAATTGACTTGACCACTTGTGTTTCTTAGCGTGTTTGTTCTTGAGACTGTTTCATATCTGTTGAGGGTCATTCCCCTTCTACCAGAAAAAGCACAAATGTTAGGAATTTGAGGATTTGCAAATATGGAGTTGCCTCTATATTGCATATTCTTTTGAATTGTAGTAAGTGGAAATTTCAAGATTTCAAGTAAAAAGAAATTAATCCATAAAGTTTAATTGTCCTTTGCTAAAGAACACTCCCATATTACCTGGAATTCTTCCAGTTCTCTATGAAAAGTAAGTCCTTTGTGATCCAAAATTCAAGGATCCTAGCCTGGCATGGTGTAAGGGACAGGCACAGTCAAGTCTTAGACACAAGATCCTGAGACAGAACCAAAGGGGAGCAACGTTTTGTCCCCATTTATTACTTCCTCTGGTCAAAGTTCATATGCCAATCATTTTCTTTGACTTGATTCTCAAATGTTATTATCTGAAGCTGGTTCACTGATTATAACTGATTATAATTGCCTTATTTCAGTTGAAGAAATGACTGAGATTCGTCTATTTTCTCTAGTAGAAAAAGTTTAAAAACAAATGAGTATTTTTTGACATAGAGGGAATTGTCAATGAAATTTTGTACACCTCATCTATTCTCTTCCTTTGATGCAATGTATACATTTTATGTTCTTCATGTTATATGTGGTTCAATAGCCACAATGTGTTATCATATCAAATATCCAATAAAAAGAAAAGAACAAAAATTGCATGGTAATATCACAATATGGAGGATTATGGATCCCTTAAAACTCATCCATGGATAGAATTCACTGAATCAACTTAAAAATCCCTCTTTTAAATTTTTCAGGTTAGATTTTCCAAAGTGTGGTTCTTTAAACATTAGTCCCCTAAAAGTATATATATACACATGTAAATGTAAATAAAAACACAACACCAAAGCTCTGTGTTTGGAAAGTGCTTCACATTATAGCTCCATCTTGGAGATTCACAACACATGTTAGTACATTAAGGCTCTTTATTTCTATGTCTTTAATACTGAGTTGAGTATTCAGCATTAAAGACATAAAATCCCTTTATCTATTCCAAAAGGAACAATATTTTTACTGGTTTCTTTCCAATACTAGATATTAACAATCAGATTTTAGAATGAGCTGTTCAAAGGTCTGTTTTCCAATACTATCTATGAATAGTGAAGTATAATGTAATGAGACACTTTCAGAACAATCTCAGATGACTACTGTTGAAGAATAAAGATTTTGCATATCGTAGGGGTCAACTGAGCACAATTGTAATCTTTTTTATTTGGAGGATGGATATGCAGCACATGGGAGTCAGAGAATAACAATTCCTCACTGGTTTTTAAAAAAATTCTTAGATGCCGATAAGCACGAAGATACAACTTTTCTATTTTATGAAAATAGCCCAAACCTAATGGTGGGGAAGAAATTGAAATTGGATACTGTTGATCAGGTGGTGTGAAAGCACTTAAAAATATATAACATTGGGGAGAGAAGGAAAGTAAAGAGTGGATAATGGCACTGATAATGTTTCATAATTGTTACACTAGACACAGTCTCATTAAATGACCAAATGGACCATTGCTGGCATAGTTTTGTTTTGTTTTTTTTAAAAATAATCAATATGAAATAGGGATGGAATAGTTTAAAATGTTGCAAAGAGCTAATAAGAGTAGATCTGGGCTGACTCTAGCAATATAGTCTTTATTGTTTTCAATGACAGATATTTCAATGATCAAAATACTAAAATGAAGTAACTGTAAATGTAAAGATTTTGTAATATGCTTTAAAATAGATTGTCTTATTTAGATTATGATTTTACCATGTATTTTAAATTTAAAAAGTACTATACATATAGGTTTTCATAGTTGTAGTCACGAACCTAAGGAAGGTGTTTAAAAATAAAATGAGAATCAAATTACTCAAAAACAAATTGGAAAATCTTGCTTTGAAAAACTCCATCACTGAGAATAAAAAAAGAAAGAAAGAAAATAGCACACTGAAATTTTGCTGGGGGGGTGGGGAGAATTAATTCACTTGCAGTGAAATATTTAGTCTTTTATATGGTTGTTAATTTCTTTCCAATGCTGCTGTTTGTTGTTTTGCTTTTGTAGTCTGGAGCTAAGAAAACAAGGATCTTCAGTTTTTATAAGTAAAAATGCTTTGGGGAATTCTTGGGCTATTTTCAAGATTATCATGAAACTAAGAAGCATCTACTAACCTAGTGAAATGGCAATCCCTATTTTCCTCTGTCCTCAATTTATTTTCCACTACTCTTATTTACACATTTCAACTCTTCAGTGTGTCTTCTTGTGTTTTCTGTCTATTGAACATCTATAATGTTCCTTTATTCCTTTACTGATAATTACTGATAATTATTTAGTCATGTTAAAACTGACATTATCCAGTTAGGGACCTGGAGAAATACAGTGTTTAATCAACAGAGTAGGAACAGAGTTCCAGCTTTAGGACTGTTACTGTCTTCCTCTGTGATTTGTGGGAGCCTGCCTATATCTCAAATTGACTATAAAATAGTGGGAATGGAATTCATACTTGTTGAAATATTGATGCCTATATTGAAGGGGCATAATAAGAAAAGAGTTTTATTTCTTTCATTTTTATTGGAACACTATGTGAGTGCTATCGTACTTTCCCATATTATTATCAAAATGCCTTTTTGGAAAGTTTCAAATTGTGTCAATTGCATGCCCCACTGGATTTTATTCCCTAGATTTGGGGTATAAATTTATCACATGTGAATATGAATCTGTTAAACTAATTTACTTTAATATTCTATCCGTTCACTTTGAGAGGATTCAGTATTTGAATTTTAGAGAGAAATACTGTTCTTTGATAGTTTGCAGTTAAACTTCTATCAGCAGTAATACCTTTAATAGTGGTTTAATATGTGCTGCAAGAGAAATTGTGTACTGAATATAATTTTATTAAATTGTGTATAAGTTTGTTCTTAGAAATGCCATCCTACTATTCAAATATTTCAATAATTAAAGTTAAAGAACATTCAATATGATGTTTATTTACTTACTTGTTATTTATAAAGCTATATCAGAGTAAAATCCCAGTTACATCTCATCTCTGAAGCTATCGCCTCAGTGATAGGTAACCCTTCCTCAACTCTAACATGGTGTACTGTGTACCACTTGTTTTCAAGTGTTTGAATAGAAGACACTTTCATTGTTTATTACTTGGGTATATACAAACACTGGTATATATATCCATGTACTAGAGACCAGAAAATAAATACATGTTTTAAAGGACACTAGTGTGATGTTGACATAGTCCTTTAAAGGGGTTACACCTTAATAATTTACTTTTCCTATAAATTGTAAGTTCCGAATCAACCCAGGAAAAATGTATTTGATTTCCTTTAATATTTTGTAATTGTCAAGAAAAAACAAAAAGTAGAATGGTTAATCGAGTGATTTTAATGTCATTGTCATTTAATATCACTCCCATTTGAAAGAATGACAGAAAATATTCTGTTCTAACAACCGATGTTCAGATTAGAGACTCTCTATGCTAACAGTGTATAATTCTGTGAACACTAGCCAGTCACAAGTTACCACACAATTCGGCTTTAATGATTTTATTTCTGTGATCTTTGAACTAATTTCTTCAACTCACCCCTCCAGAATATTAAGTTCTTTCTTTAGATCTATCCCTATGGTATTTTGAGATCTATCCTTTCCAAGCAGCAGTATTTTCATGCTCAAATTATTTGTCTTTCTTTACTAATAGCTTCTCCTCTTTGCCTTCAAAATTTTCATGTTCCCTGAATTTCCTTTCTGTCTTTGTCTCTCTTAGCGAGTTTCTGGATTAGAAAAGATCAAACAATAAGTGAAAAATAACCTAAACTTACATAAATCATCATGAAGTATTACAATATGAGGAATAAATACACACTTAAAATCTTGCAGAAAAACAAAACAAGTTGAGAATGAATAAATAGTAATCAAAACATTTTGATTGCTAGAGAGCAATAGAAAAATGTCTGAAATTTTTACTGAAAATAATTTTTAACTTAGATTTCTAGATAGGCAAATCCTAATAAAATATGAGAGCCAAATAAAAAGATAGTTTTAGACACAGAAAAACACAGAAAATTTATCTCCCATGTATCTTAATGGAGGTTATCCATCATGAAAACAAGGAAGAAGACTGAGGAAAAGGAATATATAGGCTCTGGAGAAAAGGGAATCAGACTCTTTAGCAATAGCATTATCAATGATCAGTCCTACTATGATCGCACAAGACTCTTCTAGAAAGGGCTGTGAGAAATAAAGCAATGAATGATACCATGCCTTTGCACATTTGAAAGAAAAATAATTAATACTAAAAACACTGATGATAGGTGTATGGTTAGTTTGAACAGTAAGTTTATAGAAATTTGTGTACGGAAATTTGATTAAATTATCACCTCCTGGCAGAAAAGTTACACAAGAAAATAATTATAAAGGCAATAAACTACTTGATACCACAGGAAACCATAATTAGACAGTCAAAATAATGTAATTATTGATCAATGGCTTATCTATAAATTATACTTATATTGGGAGGATGTGGGGAAGGGATTATAGCTTTAAAATTTTTTGGTAATATTTGATTTTTAAAACAGATACATATTTAAAAATAAAAGGTCACAAGTCCTATTCTTCAAGAACTTACAAAATTATATTACCCAAACCCATGCATCATTCACACAGTAGAGTTTTCCACAAGTTATCAGCCTTGTTCCCAGAAGAATCCATTTTACTTCCTGATCTTATTTTAATCTCAGCAAAAAATTAACACAAGCCTTAAAATATTTCAAACCCGTTTTGCATTTTTATTAATCCCTAGTCAAGTGGAGGATATCCACAATTCATTTCAGATTTTTGACTAGAGGGTATTTGACTCTACAGTTCAATGCTATAATAAACTATTTTAAAGATTGCATTGAAATATAAAGAGCATTCTAGACATTTTACACTTTTCAATTTTTTTCCAAAGAGAACTTCTTTTCTGAAATTAACTTAAACTGGAAGTATTTTTATATATGTAAAAGCAAACCATTAATGAATCAACAAATTAAAAGTAATAATATATCGACAAAAAAATAACAGCAGTTCAGCTTATTTTCTGTGCTTTATGTATAGTGATTGAATAAATGTATAAGTTTTGCTAGAATTTTAGTAAAACAATAAACATGTATGCAATGTATTTTAAAATTGTGTAGAAAATTGAATTGATCAGATACATATAAAATCTCAGTTGTAGCAGTATATTTTAGTATACAATTATTAGCAATGTTTCTATAAAATGCAATAAGGCTTTACTTATTGAGCATTAATAGGCACTAGTGGGTTACAAAGTGAATATTGCAAAAATTTGAGATATTGGGGGGAAATATCAAAATTTAAACATTTTGGGTTTTCTTCTCAAACAAGCTGCATGTTCTCTTTTCCTGGTAAAGGTGCTAAACATAATATATGTTTTCTTTGATGATTAAAACTATTTTATTATGTAACACAATCTGCCCTCAAGAATACTGAAACATGTAGAACACTTCAATCAAATAAGCTCAGGTTATGTTCTTGATGATTTTATCTGTTTGAATGGTTTTTCTGTCTTTTTTCTCTTCATCAGTATGTCAGCCATAATTTTGAAGTGTTGTCAGTGTGCCTGATCCTATCAGAATCCTTCTGTCTTCCAAATTGTTGGTGCTTTTCTGATATGCTTAGAAAACAAATAAACAAACAAGCCAGCAAGCTGACCAAATTTCCTTTTAAAGAATTAAGTGCAAAATAAATGTAGAAAATCTCTTAGTGATTGATGGCTGAAGCCTTCTTCCCCGTGTAATTGGCATGAGCTGTAGCCCTCTATGTTCATTACATTTAACAACTGTCTCAAGGTCAATTTCACTTCCTTTGATTTTCTTTTGTGTCACTTGTGGTTAAACTGGTTGAAGAAATGACCTGTGAAGAAGTTTAGAGTCAGAATACCCTGAGCCTAAAAATAAGGGGAATAACATTATATTTTGATATTTAGGGAAAGCTCTATTATGGGCAAAGTTATGGCTGTCTCTTTACTGGTTTTCAGAGTGGGATGTAATTGAAAGGGTTTTTTGGCAAACCTACTTGGCTGCCTACCCAGTACTCATTCCACTTTCTTTTTTGCTGACATAACTCTGGGGTTTTTTACACATATCCACTGAAACAGTCTTTCCCAACTCTGAGTATATATTGCATTCACCTGGGGAGATTTTACATTGTAGGAATGCTTTCCCCCTTCCACAGAGATTCTGATTTCATTAATTTGAGTGAATCTCAGGCACTGATATTTTGTAAAAGCCCTGTCCCCACCGCCTGACACCCCAGTTGATGCTAATATGTAGACATGGTCAAGAAACAATACTAGAATTAGTCATGAATTTAGATTTGAACAGAAACCCATTCTACGTGGTTTAAGCAGGAAAAAAATGTTAAAGGACATTAGCTCACAGAGCATCTAGAAGGGCCAAAGAATCACATTTCAGGACATTGACCATGTGTCACCACAGGACTACTGCAGGGCTCAGGTACCATAGTGACCACAGAGACTCCTGACCTTTCTGCCCCTGGTGTTATATTTTTGTGTTGCCACCCTCCTAAGACTTGATTTCACAAATGTCTACCTTTTTGAATAGCTCATGATTGAACTGCTTTTAAGGAGCACTCCTTCTGCCTTTTGTTGGCAGATCTAGATTACATGCTTGTGGCTTAGGTGCAAAAGATTCTAGGAAAATTTAGTCTCAGGTAGCACTTAAGGAACACAGAAAATTTAGAAAGGTTACAGTGGCCTGCTCATATTAAAATGTTGAGAGCAAAAAGAGAGAAAAATTAGGTAAAAAAAAAAGAAACTACTTGATTTAAGTTTTGAGGTTTTGTGAGGGGTATGGGAAATTTGGGAGTAAAAATGGGTGGACATTCTTAGAAAGCTTGCTATGTTATGCGTTGGATTTCTTTTAATATTTTCAGCAAGAAAAAAGTTTAAAAAGATACATTTAAATCATTGGGAGCAGATATCATTATATTAATAATCTGAAAATTATCATTCTATAACATTCTTAGAAATTCTGTCTGTTACAACTAAATCTGTAAAAAGGTGGAAGAAATTACACTTCTGGAAAGAAAACTGGGGTATGACAGTTTTCCTCATAAAATCAACTAAAATTGAATTTTAAAAAATTATCTTTTAAACACAGTGTTGAGCAGACATAAATGTAAGGGAACCAGACACTGAGGCCCCGAATGGAATGAAATCAGGGCTCTGTGGAGTTAAGAGCATGAAAATGCCCCCTCTCAATGGGAGATTCTGTCAAAACTTGAAGCAATTCACTAACTACTTTGAAGATTTCATAGAGCAAAGAGGGTAAGAAACCCCAGGGGTCACGGAGATAGGGAATCTGACAAAAGATCTTGATACAAAGCTGCTACCCCAAAGGCTACATCTGCAGTTTAAGATTTAAAAAGAAATGATAACTTTCATGCAAAAAAGTGGAAGCAAGAAACTTGTTTTTTCAACCCTTGAACTAAGTGGAGAGAAGAAAAAATTCCATCGGAGACCTTTGTGTGGTTTTGTGGTGCATATTCACACTACCTGTGTGGCCCAAGAAAACCTCAAAGAGAAAACTAATACAAAGAAGCCCTGAACTTTAGCACCCGCAAGTTACAGGCAAACATAAATCCTCTCAGGAGAAACTCAAAGTCAATAGAGGCCTTGGAAAATTTCCCACTAAAAGAAGAAGGCATGAAGTTCAGGAAGTGATAGAGAGGAAACATATGGGTAAACATTTAGACAAATGTAAGCAAGGCGTGGCTGTATATTGTACCTCGCAAAGTGCCTTTTAGGGGTATAATAAAAGCAAGCTAAAATGTGGGCAATATGATGTACAATAGAAGGGGATCCATGGAGCGAACACTTTGTACTCTTGGGGGCCCAGGTGTGTGCATGTGTGTGTCGGGGGTGGTGTTGAAGTTGATTAACTTTAGATATGTTTAAGCCTGGTGACAATGATTTCAGGTGTTGTTAAATACAGTAATAACTATTTAGAGAATAGACATAGAGAATAGCATTTAAAATAGTAAAAGGAGAAAGATGGAATAAAGAAAACCTTATTAATCAAATGAAGGCAAGCAAGGAGAAAACAAACATTAAAAACACCAGAACAAGTGGGCAAAGCCAATCCTGGGTGTGATAATAGCCCCCAAGTCAGGTTCTGAGCACGGTAAAGTTTTGTTTCTCTCTCACATCACAGCCTAATATGTTGCCAAGAGGGAGCTGGGGCTGTGGGCAGGGTGATCACCCACATACTCTTAGCCCAGCAGATGGTTCTGCCACTTGCATCCTCCCCCTGACCCTTTCCAGAGCCACTTTCCAAGTAACTGTTCACAGTAAAATGTCTAAAGAGCAGAGTTCAAATATTCTTTCTTCTCTGAAATTATTAATAACGTCCCAAAATATTGATGTCTCCCCTCATTTGAGACCCATTTCAGGTTGCACATATGTCTTTAAGAGCCCCCAACCCCCCATTTTTACCAAAATAGAACTACTTTTCGAGTAGTGTTTATATTAGGGTATTCCTGGATTTGAAAGATTTCTAAAAGGCTTCTGCAGAACAAACATTTAGTAAGAAAAGTGACGTAAACTTGGGATCAGAATAACACAAGTCATATTTAAATGTTGAAATCGGATAAGAGGATCCCTTGCACCATGCTCTTGCTCTTCCTTTAGTGGTAGACTGATGCTGGACTAATATTCTTGGCACAGGCTAGTGGTAGAAGCAGGGGTGTTTTCCCAGTTATCTTGTTCTACCCTCAGAATTAGGCAGGCCATGTGTCTTGGCCTTGGAGATGGATATTTCTCAGAAGTCATAAAACTCTTCCCCTATATAGCCAAACTGCCATCTCCCATTTCTTCAAATGATTTTAAAAAATTATAATATTTGAGTTCCTTTGTTATTTTATCTGGTTAGTTGTTTCTGCTGATTCTCAAAATGTCTCATTTTGCTTGGGTTTGGTAATCTCTTATTGTGAGGTCAGATTTTGTTTATCTTAATCTGTGGATCTTCTGGGGTCCCAAATGGCCTTTCTTTTCAGAGAGAGGATTTAATTTTCTTTTGCTAGATTCCTAGGCAACTGTTGACTTGGATCCACTTTACATCTCCCCCAGTTTTTCCTGCTAAATGAGATAGTTTCCAGTCCAGTCATTCTTAGGGTCCTGAATATAGCCCTGATTTTGGCATCAGACCTTTTATTTTAGGAGACAGAAAGGAGATCTGGAGATATCTTGTATTTACTATGAGGTTAGCAATCCATGAAAAAAGATGTTTTACCCAGAATCAGTTGTTTTACAGTGAGAGAGTCTTGTGGAATATTTAGTTTATCACGTGTCTAGAAGAGGAAATCAACTAACTCTTTCCACTACCATCTGTGTGTCCTCTGCTGAGTCACTTAACCTCTCTACAACTCACTGTTCTCATCAGTAAAAATGGATAATAATTGTAACTTCATAAGACTCTTATGATGATCCAATCTGACAGTTCATAAAATATTCATATAAAATATCTGGCTGTAATAAATTATAAATGGAAAATATTAATGTTAAGATGGAAAAAGATCATTTTTATTGCTAGTGATAATTGAAATATTACAAATATTAGTAATGCCTCTAGAGTTTCATTATTAAATATATCATAGGCTGATTGTTTCAGAGAGTTATTTTATCAGGTTAAAGAGATATCCTCCGATTTTCATATTTCTACAGTTATTACAAGACATGGATGTTTAATTTTATAAGCACCATTTTGACATCTACTGAGAGGGAAATATATTTTCCCCCCTTTGTCCTATTGAAATTTTATTAATAGATTCCCTATTATTAAAGTTTCTGAGATGATGGAAAAAACTTTATAGTGTGGTGATGAATTATATTTTTCAGTTGGGATAATGAATCAATGAGATGGGGTTGTTTTGTGGGCTCTGTCTCCTTTTTAGTTTGTTATATCACTTCTTTGCTAGTTTGTTTTTAAAAATGGAAAGATTTGGATTTCGTTAATTCTCTGAAATATTTTCAAAAGTCAATGAACTGGTACATGTTTTCCTTGAAATTTTATGTTTCCATATCTATTCTAGACTTTTTTAATATTCTTAGATTATATATTGGTATTGCATATCACATTTCTCTTTGGAAATTTTGTGTGTATGCATTTCATTCTCTCTTTTTTTTCCCTTTAATTAAACTTGAGTAGTTTTGTCTGTTTTATTTTCTTGACAACAAAGTAATTCTTTGACTTATGTATTACTTTTATAATTTTTTTGTATTCTACTTATTTTATTTTCTTCTATTTATTTTCAAGGTAAGTTTTTCTTTCTTTTTAAAGTCTTTTTTCTAAGTTCTTTAGTTGAAATTCAGCTCATATTTACCCTTTCTTCTTTTTAATGAAAATACTTAATACCACGAAATTTCCTCAGAGTAAATTGCTATACTTATAATTTACAAATTTATGTACATTTTTAATATATATAATGATTGCTGTATATATCAGATACATTCCTAGGTTATTTTATAGTTGTTATTATATTTCCAAATAGTGTATAATTTTATATTGAATGTTTCTTTAAGAAAATTTTTTCTTTCTCTCTAAACATTTGACATTGTTGTGTTTCAACTTTTATAATATTTTGTTTCGCTTTTTGTTGTTTTTTGCATATTTGTCAAAGATTATGGTCTGAATGATTCAAGTTTTTACAATTAAATTTTTTTTCTGGGCTAGTATCTGATCAAATTTTATAAATTTCCCATGAATAATTAAAAATAATATTAGCCTTTGACTCTTAAAGAGTCCTGGAGAGGTTGAAGTGTCTAGAAAAAATTGCAAATTAGTTTCTGATCCTCAGCTCAATCTGCTTGCCAGTGAGGTGCTGATCACTCAAGCCAAGGGTGTCTATTTGAGCCCAACTCCCTAACAGGACCATTGTCAAGGCTCCAGAGTCTGTGGCACTAAAGGGTTAACCACACCCAGTAAGTAAATGTATCAGAGATTCCACCACATGATAGGACACTGTGGAAGAACAAGGCATACACAACTCCTGAAGGAAAGCCATATTTGGTTCAATACACTAACATAGAGATTTAATCTCGACAGTGTGAGCTGATTTTTCAATCCTGAGTCATCACCCCTTCCTAATATTCTGGACTCTACAATTTGGGTTGGAGGATTTCCCTGCTCATGTCTGTAGGCTTCCTCTTCTAAAAGAGGATGGAATGGAATCTGCTCAGCGGCCATGTCAGACAGCACAGCAAGAGGTGCTGTGAGGATGGCCAACCTCTGCTCTTTCAGGTACTCATAATTGGGTGATCTTTCTGAACTCATTCTCTTTTACCTCCAAGATCCAGGCAAGTATGTCCCCAAAAAGATTTAAAAATTCTTCCTAGACCTAGTCTTTTATGGAAACAGGGTAGCCTCCATTCTCTTCCATTTTATCAAGGGCCTCCAAGACCGGCCTTCCTTCTGCCTGACCAGCAGTTGTTTCTCTTTGTGGACATTAGCAGCCATGAAATGTGCATCTTCTTCACAAACAAAGAGGAAAAAGAAGCACTTGTACTTCCCTAAACTGAGCATGATTAGGGAAATGATTCTGAAATATTCTGAAATATTCCCTCTCAATAACTTGGTAAGGGATTCCAAATCTTGATACAGATGCAAATCATCTACTTCACGTCACAGTTTTTCTGCATGTGACTGAGGCTATCAATTCACCAGCAGATTTAGAATCATGCCCATGTTGGCCATGTTTGGACCTACTTCATAGGGTTATTGCAAGGATTAAATAAGATGATTTATTTAAAAATGCTTAGAAATTGCCTGGCGCAGTATCAGCTCCATATAAGCTTTTGCTATTACTGTCTTTAGAATTATTGTTATTAAGAGGATCCATTCACCACATGCCCTGAGGACAGATGCCTACACTAATCCTGTTGAAATCTCACAAAGTCAAAATCAGAGTGTTGACTTCTAGATTAATTCCCCATCTGCTTTAGCTCTAGGGCTGAATCCATTCTTGCTGCTGGCTCCTGTGACTCAAGGAGATTCCGTGTCATTTGTTCTTCCTCCCTTGTCTTCATCAGCTTCAGTAGCTGGAAAAAGTGAAAACAGAGTCAAGTGTGGTCAGAATGAGCTTGGAATGGGGGCCGGCCCGGTGACGTAGCGGTTGGGTTCATGCGCTCTGCTTCGGTGGCCTGGGGTTCATGGGTTTGGATCCCGGGCACGGACAAATGCACCCTGAGCTAACATCCGTTGCCAATCACTAACATCCATTGCCAATCCTCCTCTTTTTTGGCAATGGATGTTAGCTCAGGGCTAGTCTTCCTCACAAAAAAAAAAAAAAATGAGCTTGCAATGAAGTGTCATTCAGTGTTTTCCCTCCACATATTTGCTTTAATAGTTCTTGGATTTAAATATCCCCTACCAGCACATTCTGCACTAATTTTCCAGCATGTGTATAAATTCAACCCCCTGGAAGAGATTCACAAGGCTTAGCTGTAAACCTGATTCTTTGAAAAAAAAATTTTTAATCCTCCCAAAGGCTTTTCTAAATGTCTCAGATATGTAGTCACAATGAGATGTAATTCAGCTATGGTGAATGCAGAATCTTAAGGGGGGGCCAATCAGCCATTTCTTCAGGTTTTAATCTTTTCAACATCAAAACAAAACTATTATTGAAGCATCTTGGTATTGCATCTTAGCTGGCACTCAAATGCCTATAACTTGGGTATCTAATTTCTGAAAAGGATCTTCCATATCTGACAATTAATTGTCTCATTTTCTGGAAGACACACAACCTGCTCCACATCCTGACTCAATATTATCAGCTACGTCTTATGACACGTAACTGATTACGTGAGTCAGATCAAATTACATTAGCTGCAGTGTACTCTTTTCTTTATAAGGAGAGTTTTAGTTTATTTCAGAAAATCAGACACTGCAGTAGGGATCTTAAATCACTTTCGATTCCCACCGTTTCTCAATGTTCTATGAATCTCTGGGAAATTAATTTTGCAAATTTCACCATAACTGCATTGGCCCTTGTTTATTTCCTCAAATGTCTGCCAATTATCCTGAAATTTCTCAAGATTTTTGAAGCATTCTTTAATTCTTGAAGTATACTTTCTAACAGTTTCATTCGGGTCCATCTTTTTCTCCAAATCATCAGATTTTGAGAATCTTCGTATTTTTCCTGCAATCCAATTTTCCATGCATCTTAAATTACTATCTCAAAAAGTCATTTGAATTAAGTCCTGAGAGTTAGTCAGCATGCCACATATTTCCCCTTCAAGGAATGTCCATGATTTAGGACAACAATTCCCCTTCCTTAATGTAAACAGTACAGATCTCCTCCTCGACAGCAATGTGTAAGAAATAACTCCTTATTTTATCTTCTAAAATATATAATTTGATTCAATTTCCATCTCCCTGACTGGGAAATTCTCCCTGGGCAAGGGGGCGGGGTGGGAATTAAAGTTCAGTCATGGAAGTTAGGGGTCTACTTTCCAACTATTCCTACAGCATTAAATAATCCCAATATTTTCACTGCTTTTAGGCCAATTATGATTGCCATTAAATACTAATGGCAATCTAAATTTGTAAATTTAGAATTATTATCTAAATACTCAGGTCTGTTCAGAACCAAACTATGCTGGTCAGAGGACACATTGCATCCCTGCTCAAGTCAATCACTGGATATTCGCTGCTTTTCAAGCCCGACAACTCTATCAGAAATCCTGGCACTTGAAATGTGCATATATCCACCCCTTTTAAAATTCAACAGCTTATAGATCCTAATCTCAGTAGGCATTAGTTATAGGGCTGCCATAATAAAGTTCCACAAGCTGAACAGCTTAAAACAACAGAAATTTATTCTCTCACAGTTTTGGAGGCCAGAAATCTCAAATCAAAGTGTAGGGCCACAGTCCTTCTAGGGTCTAGGGAAGAATCCTTCCTTGGCTCTTCTACCTTTGGGTGGTTGCTGGCAATCCTTGGTGGTCCTTGGTTTGTGGCAGCACCACTTCAATCTCTGCCTCCATCTTCACATGGCCATCTTCCTCTCTGTGTATTTCTGTGCCCAGACTTCCCTCTTCTTATAAAGAAACCAGTCTTATTGGATTTAGAGCCTACCCCAATCCAATAGGACTTCATTTTGACTTGATATCATCTAAAAGAGCCTATTTCCAAATCAGGTCACATTTACCATTTCCAGGTGGGCATGAATTTTGGAGTGAAACTATTCAACCCAGGACACAGGGGATGTAACTACTCTACACGATTGGACTGTCCCGTCTCTATCTGTTCATGATGGGAAATTTTCCCCTTCTCAGATAATCTGGTTTATCTGAAAATGCAATGTTCTCAAAATGTTCTGTAAAGTTTCCCCTAGGATATAGGAAATATCACGCTCTGGGATAATAGACTTCAAACTAGGGCACAGGCAATTTTTTTGAGTACACAAATACGTTCCAAAGCGTATACAGACAAGAGTATTTTAAGTAAATCAAATTCCAAAAATTCAAGTTCCACATCTTCTCTTTGCTAAAATCTGTCAGCATGAGATTGTGCCATCCAAGGAGATGTAATGCTGATTTTCCTTTCTCCCTTTCTACTTTACAAAAGAAAGGATTGGCTAGGGTGTAAAATAAACTGACAGCTTGAAATAGGAATTATTTTCCAGAAAGACTCCTTTAATTAAGGCAGCATTGTTTGTCCCTGTTGTATGTACATTTCTATTTCTAAAGTGGCCATAAAAACATTGTTGGGATTTGTATATATATTAGAGCAGGACAACTGAGAAACAATGACAATTTTCATTTGGAGAACTTGTCTCTCATTTGCCAACTATTGTGAAAAAATTAATCACTCCTGAAAGAATGCTGTGAAAGCAAAGCAAGGGAGCTTCAGTAAGAAATATTGAAGATGGCAGCACACTATTTCATCCATCCAAGATATTCATGGGAAGACTGTCTTATCTATCTATCTTAGAACCAGAATTCAGAAATGAGATGGTTGTCATAGGAATGCATATTAATATGTTTATTTGAATTGAAAAATGAAGTCAAACTTTCACTGACAGAAAGAATTCTGATCTGGCTGATTAGTTTGAAAGTATTGACTGGCTTTGCCAAATAGGTTATATGGCTGACATTTTCCAAACTGAATTAGGAAATCTGTAGGTCCAGGTTTTGACAAACATATATAATATGGAGTGTGATAAGATTAAAACATCTTATCCAAAACATTTATCAGCAAAGACATATTGAAATGAACAATATTTCAATCTTCCCAAACCTTTCTGAGTATATCAAATTAATAAAGGTGTGTCAAGGTAAAAGATTAACATTGTAATTAAAAGGCATATGTTAAGTCTCAGTAAGGTTTTATTTGTTTGTTTGTGGGGTTTTTTTTTTTTTTTTTTGCATATTCTCAAGAAATGGAGAACTGAATGATTCTAGTTACAAAGTAGTAAATTCATTTTCAGGTAAGTTAGAAGTATCCACAAATTATGTCCAACATAATTTAAACTTGTCTAGATAACTATGTATACAAGGTTATTTAAACTATTTATTTTTATTAAAAACTAAAAATAAATTGCAACTATTTAAACTAATGGTGAATAATTTCAGATGCCAAACTAAAAATATGTGAGAGGCCACACAGCACAATTTTTTAAAGTAAAAACTAGCAAAAATATTTGAAAAACCACTATCTGGAAAATAGAGACTGAGTTATCGTCTTACAAATGTGAGTATGGAGCAGGAAAAAGGCACAGGAAAGTGGTCTAAAATACTTCTCATTCTTTTGTGATGGGCTTGTAACAAGGTACACATACATACTTTATTAATCAGATTATTCTGCTACACTGTGTTACCTGGAGCACTTTTTGTGACATTTTGATTATTTTTGTTCTTATTTTTTCATATAAAATGACTCATATTCCATTTAATTCTTTTTAGAATTGGCTAGGATCATGTTTCCTTAGTGCTCAATTCCATAAGAAATGTGGTTTTTTAACCTGGTTTTGAGTATTTTAAGAAAAAGAATCTTGATTATAATAGTCAAGTAGGACTTATCAAACCCAGATATCTCTATATTATAAAATATATAACTAATACATTAAGTGAGCTAAACCTAGTAGAACACACTTACCAAATAGCTCTATCAAAAATACTTTTTTACCACATTTGCTTCACCTACCACTTGGTGACATCTTGGAGAGATCTAGTTGATTTCTGCTCAATTTGAACCACAAGATGGTAACACAGATTTAGATATTTGAAGTAAAACAAAACATAGTTGAATTTAATGTAAAAAATTATAAGCTAAGTCAAATGGTGAGGGACAAATACAGGAAAGATTTGCCAATCATACTGCAAAGAACTAATCTTCTTACTACAGAAAGAGCATCTAGAAATTGAGAAGAAAATACTACCAAACCAACAGAAAAATGGGCAGAGGTATTAACAGAGAGTTCTCTGAAATGCAGAAACCTTCAATAATGAAGAGGAATGATCTCAGTCTTAACTGGAGAAATGCAAATGCAAACAACGCCAAGATATAATTTGTCACTTATCAGATTGGCAAAAATCCAAAAGTTTAATATGATCTGTTACAGAGGCTGTTGGGAAAGAGACACACTGATATGTTGTTGGAGTGCAAAATGGTACTATTCATATGGGATGAAACTTGGGAATACCTATCAATATAAAAATTGCATTTATGCTTTGACCCAGAAATCCCAGTTTGGGGAATTTAGCCTAACTCTGCTAGTCAGTTTTTGGGGCAGCAGTAAACAACCCTCAAATCTCAGTGGCTTACAAGAAAAGCATTTATTTATTGCTCACATTACATGAGGGCTGCAGGTCAGCTTTTGGTCTGTCAGGGGCCTTCTCATTCCTGCACCAGGGCTGAAGGACCTCCTCTATCTGGGACAGGTTCTTATGGCAGTGGGCAGAAGCTGAAGGGGTTTAGTGGAAACACAGAGGACTTCTTAAAGTCCCTGCTTGAAATTAGCACATTGTTACTTCTGCCTGTATTCTATTGGACAAAGAAGTCACACGGCTAAGACCAAGGTCATTAGGGCAGTGTAGTACACTCCACCTGCTGGGAAGCATTGCAGAGTCACATAGGGAAGGGTCTGAGTGTCTAACTCTGTTGCAGGGAGGAAGCAAGGAGTTGGAAATTGCCTGCCTGCCCACAGATGATAAGAAATATATACAAAGTTATTCATTGCAGCATTGTTAGTAATAATAAGAGCACTGATTTGTAAACATTTATGAGTGGTATCAGAGAGTCTCTGTCTCTCTATATATCTACGCTTTCTCTCAGAAGAATGTATGTTGACAGTAATGCTCTCTGTGTTAAGAATTCCTATTTCTAACAGCCATTGTGCTTGAGTTATTTCAAGGTGCAAAGTGATCTTTCCTGGATTATAGATCTTACATCATTTAAAACATGAAATTGTGCTTCCAATTCATTCATTCAATAAATATTTATTGAGGGCTTGGTATGGTTCAAGCTGATTTATGTAGAGGAAATCTGATGGAGTAGGTATGTTTGATAGGCATAATTAACCTGCAGAGAACAAAAATTCAATATCTCTCAATCCCAGTTTTTCCTATTTGTCTGCCTCTGCCAATCTGTCCTAGCCCAGGTTATAAGTACAGGGATTTGAATGTGATAAAGGAAGGTTAGGCTTTTGACACTAGGAACTAGGAGTGTGTGACAAAAAATTCTTTTAAGAAAATCAAGTCAACTTAAAAAAAATGTGCTTCAGGATGTTTGGGCCTAATGTTTACTGTGAAAACATCTGTGGAAGTCCCTGTGACTAGAGCACAGTCAGCATAAACTTTTTAAAGCATTTTTTGAGAATTCCAGGCATGAGAAGGCTCTGAAGAAGCATTCTGTCTTGGGATAGCAAGCAAAATATTTTACAGGGGCTTTAGAAGTAGGGACGCAGGTAAGATTTAGCTTGTCTTGGATGTAGTTGGTCAAAGATGTTTCTCAAAAGAAAGAGAAATTGTACTTGTGGATTAGTAGGCATTGTTTGGGCATCTGTAGAAGAACAACTAGAGGTTAAAGTCATGTGAAAAAGCAGGCATAGAAGAAAAGCTGTGTCAGATAAGAACATGGGAGGGCCACAGTGAAATGTTCTCCATCCTTCAGTGTCACACGCATGTTACTGGTAAGAAAATGCTCTAGTTCCCTTGGTAATATTAAGAACTGGATTTCTTGTGTCTGCCAGAAGTACGTTCTTGGGATTCATTGATTCAAGGCATCGTTACCAAGAGATGTTTTTGGAGCAGAGGTTGGCAAACTATAGCCTCGGCCTACTGCCTATTTTTCTAAATAAAGTTTTATTGAAACACAGCTATACCTGTTTATTTTCCCGCTATCTCTGGCAGCTTTCCCAATACAACAGCAGAGCTGAGTAGTTGACACATTTTCTTATGACCCACAAAGCTGAAAATATTTACTCTTTATCCCTCTGCAGATCCCTATTCTAATGGTAGGTTGGTGGTGGTATAGTCTGCTAGGGCTGCCACAACAAAGTACCACAGACTAGGTGATGTAAACAAGAGAAATTTTCTCACAGTTTTGGAGCTTAGAAATCTAAGATCTAAGTGCCACCAGGATTGGTTCCTGGTGACTTGTCTCTTCGTTGCTTTTAGATGGCTAGCTTCTTGCTCTGTCCTCACATGGCCTTTCCTCTGTGTGTGCAGAGAGAGAAAGAGTGAGCGCACACTCTGGTCTGTATTTCTTATAAGGACACAAGTCCTATTGGATTAGGGCCCCACCCTTACGACCTCATTTAACCATAATTACCTCCTTAAAGGCCCTGTCTGCAAATACAGTCACATTGGATTTTAGGGCTTCAACATATGAATTTTTGGAGAACAAAATTCAGTCCCTAGCAGTGCCTCTAACCTTGATTCAGGGAGCGTATGGGAGGGTCATCTCTGTGAGCATGTTGCAAGTTGTGACCAGGCTAAATATTCAAAGAGCTAAAACAAAGTATAGACTAAAGCAGAACTTAAGGAGACAGGTCAATGGCATTTGCCAAACTTTCTTTTCAGGCTAAAATTGCGTTATGGTTATCTGACATGTTCCCTTTCTTGAGGGATCCAGGTTATAAGGGACTACATAATTCATGGTTTTCCTAATTTCCTTCTTTCTCAGTAAATGCAGTATTTGGTCCTCTAGGGCCTCCTAGAAATGAGTAGAGGTTTAGGGCAAGTGTTTAAATGTCATATAAAATTGGGTATATATTCTTGAGCTGGTAAATATTAGCCTTTGAAACACTTGGAACATTATTTTACTTATAGTCTTTATAAGTCTTATATACTCTTTATACTCTTCATATACTTAATAGTCTTCTGCAAAACAACACAACAAAAGCATAATAACATGTCTCCCTCACAGATTTGTATGGTATTGAAATATTTTAAAATGCTTGAAAATTAAGTGCTTGCTCAAAAGAATACTTTCCTCTTTTTTCCAGAGCAATCCCCACCATATTTCTTTGATTGTTTTTTTTTTTTTTACTGATCAATATACTCTAAAATCCCTACTCTATGATAGATTACACTTTGTTGATACTTAAAGTGATTAGAAATATTGTTTCAATAAAAAATGGCAATAGTCCTCACCTTATCTATACCACCAAATTCTTTCCACTCTTTGGCAACAACCTCAGAGCTTGGGAATGCTTTTATTTCTTCAGATGCTTCCTTCCAGCTCCTGGGATTTGATGAGTTCATTTGTTTTCAGATAGGCTATTATTATGTTTTATCTTAACCTTGTTTAAATTAATACAACCTCCCAGTTAAATTCATTCCTCAATGCTTTTTACTTTCTGTCTTCTTTTGTCTTCAGGTGTCTCCTTGGATCCAATTACCATTTTGTTCAAGTCCTTTCTCAAATATCTTTTGAAGATGTGGAACATGGTTATATACATTTTGCAAATTCCTTCATAGGCACAAGTATCTTTCTAATCACTCAGAAAGATGAACTGTTTCTTAAGTGACTAAGATTCTTAGGTTTTTGGACCATTCTTTCATGAGCCATTCTCATCAATCCTTCTCTCTGTTTTCTCTTGCTTTCTGGTTCCCCATGTTGCATATGAAAAGTCTGAAGCAAGTTTGATTCTATTTCACTGTAAATGGAAAAGCATTTCCACATTTCACCTGAAAACTAAGATATTTTTCCTTTATCCTTCCACGTCTGGAATTCAACAAGAGTATATTGACATGTATGAGCTTTGTCATTAATTCTGCTTGTCACTCAGGGATCTCTTTTAATTTGATAATGCAAACCATTCTGCAGTTCAGGGAAGTATTCAGCTATTATTGTTAATCATTACCCTGTTCTGTCTCTTCATTTGTTTCCCTTTTGGAGAATGCTTTGGAAATGCCCCTTTGGAAATTCTTTTTATATCCATCTTGGTCTGCTTGAAATTTTTTTCAGGTTTTATAATTTTTCCCTCATGATGCGCCTCTCTCTCTCTCTCCAATCCACCATTAATTATATTCTCAGCAGTGACAACCCTCTTTCCAGTTCATCTACAGAAATTTTCTTTAAAATATTTTGGGGCTCTAATCACATATCTCTGAGAATTATTATATTTTAAGGTTTATTCTTACTCTTCCTTCATTTCTAAATAAAAGGCAACTCCTTCTTCTAGATGCTCAGTCTGATTTTTATCCTTCAGATTTTTGATTCCCTTAGATGTGGGGTTTTGTTTTGTTTCACTTAGTTTGTTTGTTTTGCCATCCTGTGATCATTTTGCTGCTAAATAGTTGCTAGAGTCTCTTGACCAGAGTCCAGCCAGTGGGCACAGTAATTTCTTCTCTTGTGGGTTATCAGCAACAGGCAGGCTTTGCTGAGCTAAATTTTCCTGCCGTCTTCAGAAACTAAAAGAAATCTAGTCGTCCAGGGCAGTTCCCCATCCCAGGGTTGGTAGGCTTGGCGAGTTGTTTTAGAAGCACCAGCATTAAAGTGACTGTTGGAACTCTTTCCCAAGAGGATTTACAAGATTCTGCCTCCTGACTGTGCAGGGAGCCAGGAAAGCATACACTCTGCCTGAAGCAGTGGTTCTCTAACTTGGCTGCAGATTAAAATAACCCAAGGATTCTTTAAAATTCTCAATGCTCAGGTCACACCTAAGGCCCATTAAATCAGAATTTCCAGGCTTAAAACCCCAGCATCAGGTCTTTTTATAGCTCCTCAGTCGATTCTAATGTGCAGCAAAATAATGAAAAACACCAGCCTAATGGCTCCAGAAAAAGCAGACCCTCTGTTTTACCACTGATAACCTCCTCTCTCCCCCTGCACCAACATTCCTTCTGCTAGTAGACTTCACCTGCTTTGGCTCTTGTGCTGGTCCAGAGAGAGGTGAAAGAAAGGATGGAGCTGTGTTTGAGTTGTTACCTTCCCAGAAGTCGACATGTTGTAGATGTTTTCTTTTGTATTATTTTTTTCATTAATTGCCTGCAAAAGATCACACAAATAATTACTTTATTAAAATTATTTTTCAATATGCATCAGTTCTCTTTTAAGGAAAGAATTTATCTTCTTTTCTCTCTAACAGTACAAGTTAGAGATCACTCCCAATGATAATATTCTTTGGTTCAGTGTTTTCATTCCCTAAGCACTATAGTTTTTTTCCTCCTCATTCCCTAAGCACTATAGTTTTTTTCCTCCTATGAGATGTTTTTCAACTTCACAAAAGTTGAGAAGAAAGCCTTATAATTTATGTTCTATATGCCTAGTATTAGAATTACTTTTCAAGTTCTGGCCTAGTATCTCTTTGCTTCGTATGTTTAATTTACATAAATAGATAAAAGAAAGTAATTTCTCAAAATGATGATGTGAAACATTCCCACCAATTTTTATATCTCAAAATATATTTATGTCATTCAGCTTGTCATGGAAGCACATCAAATAGTTTTTCTCCACCCTCAAAATTTCTAACACTGTTCCTTTCTAAATATTCTCTAATGTTTAATGAACCACATGCTATATATGGCTTAAGAATCTGGGAATCTCATTGCTTAGTTTTATTAAATTTAACTCTAGAAATTTTCATCCTTTATATTATTAATTGACCTAAAATATTTAATCCTTAAAGACTGATCAAAAGAGGTTTAATGAGCTTCATGCAGGGCAATTCTCTTTTTTAAATAATTGTATTGCTGTAAAATTTTTTTAAAAATCAGTATGATATATTTTCCATTGATAATTTGAAAAAAACTGAAGTCACAACAGGCATTTTCTGTTTTCGTTTGCAACCACCTGCTGCAAAGTAATAGACAAATCTCTATTTGGAGAGAATTTACCAGGTAAAAACTTGGAAAATATAACAGTGAATTCATCTCTTCCCAAGAATTGTCTCTATTATGAGCACGTATAGTATTTTAGAAGCCCAGCAGAGCGTATTCAAGCAGATTTCTTGAAACTCATATTGCAAAAGACGATCATCACAGGCAGCATAAGGGCTAACAGCAGGGGGCCGGCAAACTTAATGCTACTATACACACGTGTTATCCGCTCTCTGCTTACCCAAAGCTCTTCATCTGACACAGTATTGCTGGTTTGTCAGTTGATTTGTTAAACTATGGAATAACTCAATACACACATAGCTAAATAATAGTAACCATTTTTTTTCACTTATTTTCCCTTGATTTTAGGTTGTCTTATTTTCAAAATTTCTTAAAAGAGATTCAAATTCTAGTTTCATGACTTCATATAAGAAATTGGTATCTCTATTATAAGTAAACATAGTACAATAATTTCTAGTGGGAAGTTGAAGAGCCTAGAAGTATTACATTTTTATTTTAAGAACTCCTTCTTCGATGAGAAATTATTCTGAAAATTAAAATGCACATTTTTATTATCATATTTCTGAAATTCTAAGTTTATATTTGAAGATTAGTTTTCTATCATTGTTATATTGTTTGATACATTGATGTCATTAGTTTTCTTTCATTGATTTTTCTATGTATATAAACTAAACTTTGAAAGATTTTTAATAAATCCATTATAATTACAGTTGACTCCTATTTATAATATGTTCTAAAACTAGTTAATAATAAAGTCAGGGAGCTGCCGAAATCTTCCACTCTTGCTTTTCCTATGTTCTTTCTTAATACTGATTGTGGGTTACAGCCCTCAGTTTATCTGGGAGGAGATGTAGCAGCGTCCAGTATCCACTTAGCTCAGAAAATATAGTGCGATGCTGCATCTGATCTCAACTTTTTCTCTGAACGTGGTCACACAAGTACTCAGTTCTCTACTGCACTGGTAAAATTGACATGATAATATAGGGCAGAAATATCGAGGTTCACTCTGTCTCCTCGGCGTCCCTTTTGAACAATCATGGAAATAAATAATGGGAGCTAGCACACCTTACCAGGAAGACAAGAGTAAAGCCATTTTTCTTTTCTATGACTTCTATTGGGATTAAAAACTATTAAAAAAGAGCATAGTTAACATTTATATCTCATGCAAATTTTTTCCAGCTTTTCTTTTTCTCTAGATGACCCCTAAAGAAAGTTATCTTAGTTATACGGAGAGAAATTTTCACTTGAGCAGTCATTTTCTGAAGGATATTTCATACTGAAAAGTCTTTGAAATATCATTTTTCATCTACCCACTAAACCTATTGAAAATGTCTCCACAGTACCTGAAACATTTTCTCTGTTGAAATATATCATTTCACATTACTCAAATGTTCTGAAAATTCATAAAGTGGCAATCATAATTTATTGAAATTTCTTCCTGCCCGTCAGAAATGAATAAAACTATATAGTGCATTCAAGAGGAAAAAAGAAAAGAAACATGAAAAGAGTAACACCGGTAACTTTGCTTTAGAAGTAACATAAGATTGTTCTGGGTAAATAATCTTAAAATCAGCAGTTTTCTATAGTTCTTGTTATGTATTTATTTCAAGCTAGTGAAAGACTGAGCCTAAAATTGTGTGACAAAGTCTATACTGCAGATCTCTAATAAGCTTGTTCTTTTACTTACATCAAGAATTGTTCAATGTTTGTCCACTGGATTCCAACAATTTAGCCATGTTTCCTTGGTGACAAGAGAGTGCTCATATGCTATGACCTCCTTCTTAAAGTTGTCAGATTGGTTCCCTTTCATCTTCATGCAACTTACTTAACAACCTGTTTTTCAATAGCATTCCTCTTTTTTTTTTGGCAGGGAAGACTGGCCCTGAGCTAACAGCCATTGCCAATCTTCCTCTTTTTGCTTGAGGAAGAGTGGCCCTGACCTAACATCTGTTCCCATCTTCCTCTATTTCGTATGTGGGATGGTGCCACAGCACAGCTTGAGGAGTGGTGTAGGTCTGTGGCGGGGTCTGAACCCAAGAACTCTGGGCCGCCAAAGCAGAGTGCGTGAACTTAACCACTATGCCAACCAGGCCAGCCCCTGCATTTGTCTTTTCTTCTTCCCTTTTCCATGTTAGAGTACATTTCTCTTCCATGAGAGATGGGTTTCCACATAGATGCTTAGGCTCCTATCCTTTCTACCTTCTCAGGGAGTTTGCATGACCCTTCCAACATCTTCACTCTTTTCCTCTTTACTGAGCTCCCGACAGGGTTTAATTGTCTCCTATTATCTGCCCCCATCCCCTCCTCTACCATCTTTACAGTCTGTGATTTCCCTCTCAGTCTCTGTGATTTTGTTTTGGTTGTACATTTGAGAGAAATTGTTACTATCATCTCACTGATATTCTACTTATTTATATATTTTAATTTCAATAATTATTTCTTGCCCTATGATTATTTCTTTCTCAGAGTATCTTGTTTGCTGTTGTTTAAAGAAGGCAATTGCTGAGCCAGCCCTGATGGCCTAGCAGTTAAAGTTCGGAGCACTCTGCTTCGGCGGCCTAGGTTCGCTTCCCTGGCGTGGAACCACACCACTCCTCTGTCAGTAGCCATGCTGTGGTGACGGCTCACACAGAACTGGAAGGACTCACAACTAGAATATACAACCATGTACTGGCGCTTTGGGGAGGGGGAAAAAAAAAGAGGAAGATTGGCAACAGATGTTAGCTCAGGGTGAATCTTTCCCAGCAGAAAAGAAAAAAAAAATGTAAAAAAAATAAAAGGTAATTGCTTTTTACTGTTACTGAGGATCCTTATTAATCTTTTTTATTGTTTTGTCTTAAAATTAATTTTTGCACTGAATCATCTTCACTTCCTTCAGGTTATTCCTTCATTCCTTCAAATCTTTCCTAATTTTTAAATTTGTCTTTTTCTTTTACATTGCAGTCTTTCCTCAAGTATTTTATGATTATTGCTCTCCATTCTTTTATTTTATATTATTTTAATTTTAGAGCAAAGAAATAATGTGGTTGGTTGGAAGCTCTGTATATATAGGCTGGTTTTGAGAAATGGAAGCTTTACCTTAGGTGGAATCTACCTTTTATAATAAGACCCCTGTAAATTGGCAGAATAAGGAGGGTTTCACGATGTGTTGCAAGCACTCAGAGCTATCTGCCCTAGTCCTTTCAAGACAATTTCGGCATTTCTTCCTTCCTTCATTCCTTCCTTCCCTTATTTTTTAACAAAGAAGAATCCTCAGATCTTTCCCTAGGATTAAACATTTGTATATTTTGATTGTGGGAAAGGCAGGAGTGTGATGAAGCTAACTTTCCATATATAGAATATCAATTAATCTCACTCTTTTAACACCTACTTTTACCTATATTTAGCCTTAGCTCTATAATACCTAAGGTAGGAAA
The DNA here is from genome assembly GCA_031878705.1 of Tapirus indicus. Taxonomy (NCBI): domain Eukaryota; kingdom Metazoa; phylum Chordata; class Mammalia; order Perissodactyla; family Tapiridae; genus Tapirus; species Tapirus indicus. The sequence goes on along the minus strand of CM062917.1, from coordinate 161,248,732 downwards.
CTTCCCAGGAGCAGTAGTTTTGAGTATTAAGGGTCTCACAAAAATTTAATCTACAAGATGAATTTCTATAAATTCATGTTATTTATTTATTTCAAACTTGTGAAAGGCTGAGCCTAAAATTGTGTGGCAAACTTTATACCACAGATCTCTCCTAAGCTCGTTCTTTTACTTACATCACAATTATTCGATATTTAGCCCCTGCATCCCAACAATTTAGCCTTGTTTATTTTGTGCCTCAGCTGTATTTTACTTATTTTATTTACTTTCTGAAAGATTGTTGAAGGCTCCCTGAGGCTCTTTACAGTTTTGATGCTGAGCCTGGAGTGTCTCTAGGACTGTTCTTATCTATGCCGCAGATTTTGGACTTTTTTCCTACACTTCCATCTGTTTTTGTTTCTCTATTAATTCAATTCCATCTGATTAATGCAAAAATTATATTATACTGAATGGCTCTTTTTCTTACTTTACAGGACAATTAAGGATATAGGTACTGACATCAGATGATTGTTATAAGGATTATATGAATTAATAATGGTAATAGTAACATGAGTCAATATATCTTCTCAGTATTTTTATTACAACATATTCTATCATTTCAGAGAAAGGGAGAGGATATAGAATTGTTCTAATTTTATTATCTTGCTTTTTCAGTGCCTAGCATTTGTGTATGTTAGAAATGATATAAAGTTTAACAGGTATTTTTCTAAAAAATAAAATTGGGTGGTTATCTGGAAATTACACCATTCCACAATTAAACTTGAGTCACATACAAGAAAATGTATTTTATTAAATGGATTCACCATGATTTGTTGAACTATTCCCCTGTGGTAAACATTATGGTGTTTAAATATGTTTTTGCTATTATGTGCAATTCACAGTAATGCACTTGTGTCTCTTTGCACACTTCTGTAAGTATATCTGTAAGGTTAAATCCAGGAGGTAGACTTGCTAAGCTAAAGGACACAAGACACTTTAATTTAGATCCATATTACCAAATTGCTCTCTGAAGTTTGCCAATTTCAATGAGCACTGAGAATGAACGTGGGTTCCTGTGTCCCCAGGTTTTCTCTGACACTGTTAAATATATGTTTTCAGAGTCAACAGTTTAAGAGATGAGAAATGGCATCTCGTTTTACTTTAGGTTTCTTCAGTTATGGCTAACTGGACATGGTTTCCCATGTTTATTGGCTATTTTTAAGGAGAGAGGGGCATCTGTCACAGCCATTCTTCATTTTATCCTAAAGATTCCAGGTATTCCTCCTGCTCTGAAATTGTTTTTGCCTCTTTTGTATATCCTGACCTTTTTTTATTTCATTCCATCTGCTTTGGGTTCTCATTTAATACAATTCCATCTGTTTTCCTCAAAATTTCAAGTGTGTTGACTGTTGCCATTTGTTGTTTTATAGCACATTTAAAAACATGTGTCTCCATTACACCGAGTTGCTATGAGGACTAGATGAGCTACACAAGAAAGGTTTGAAACAGTGCCTGGTCCACGGGCACAGGTCAAAGCCTGGCATAAAACTTCCTTTTCTTTTTTACATTTTTTCTATGAACATCTTATGATATGTTGATTATCGTATTACACATAATTAAGGTTATTTTTATTTATGAGCTCTTTCTACCAAGACAATTATTGTCATGTGTTGCTTTTTACTTTTTTATGTTTTTTTCACACACAAATGTTTACGCACTCAAATTTATCAATTGTTTATTTTCTGTATGGTTTTCACATAAGGGATTTTTTTTAAACAATGAATATTTGCTTATAAATAAATGAAATAAAATAATGAGATGAAAAATTGAAAAGTATTAAGGGGTAAAATAAAGAGAAGAAAATAATACAGGTAAGGAAGAAATGAAAATTTTGTTTAGATAAAATGTAAAATAGGAACAAAAATTAAGAAACTAGACAATGAAAAGGAAGACATAAGATAATTTAAAAGTTAGGCAAGATGAGGAAAATAAATGAAAAAATATGATAAAATTAAATGTGATACAAGAAGAGAAATTAACAGAAAAAAGTATGTTGTCCCTCCCTAGCTATTAGAACCAATTTCCTTTTTACAAATATATAGCATTACTGTCAACAAGATACCATGTGGATCTCCTACTTTCACTCTGTGAGTGCTCTGGGATCTTTATTACTCCTCAGCAAAACCAGGAACACATCCGGGTTGGGGTCCAAATGCAGAAGACTGAAATTCAAGTCCTAGCAACTGAAAAAATTAAACCGTGTTCAAATTCTTTGAAACTGCTAAAACTATAGTAGTGGAGACACTTATGTGAGAATTTCTCCAACTAAACTAAGAGAGTGTTAACACTCAGATCTGTCTATTAAGTTAGACTTGGAAGTTTAATCCAGATCCCTCTCCCCCCTAACCAATAACATAAATATATAGTAAACAATAATCTATTGTTTTACCTCTAGAATTTATTGTAATATTCTTGAGAACAAACAATAATATTATCTGGACACCACTATTATTTTGCATATAAATGTTGCCAGTTGTGTACACTTGGACAAATTGCTTAATGTCTAAAGTGTCACTTTTCTGATCTGTAAGTACCTCATAGGGGCACAAGGATAAAAATAGAAAGTGTAAATATGCATTTAATATGATATAACCTAACATTGGCTATTATTGCAAAACAATACAATTTATGGATTCAATGCAATCCTAGTCACAATCCCAACAAGTTCTTTTAGTAGAGTTGGCAGACCAATTTTAAAATTAATTTGAAAATGCAAAGGACCTAATACAATCAAGGCAATCTTGGGTAAAAAAAGTAAAAAAACAGACAAACACACCTTAACAGATTTCAAGAGTTATAAAGTGAAAGTAGTGAAGACAGTATGATAAAAGGATAAGGATAGACATACAGAAAAATGGAACACAATGGACTAGAAAAGAGATTCCAGAAATAGACCCACTCACATATGGAGGCCTGATTTAGCACAAAGACACCATGACGATCTGGTGAGAATGAATGGCAATTTCAGTAAATGGTGCCAGGTTAACTGGTATCTGTATGGTAAAACCCCTGCAACTTGAACCTTCATACTTACACAAAAACTAATTCAAGATGTATTATGCACCTAGAGGTAAAAAGAAAACAGAAAGTCTTCCAGATGGAAACACAGGACAATATTTTCATGACTTTGGGTAGGAAAAATTTCTTTTTTTCTGCAACACTTATTATAAAAAATTGGAAACATACGGAAAAGTTGGAAGAAGTTTACTGTAAGCACCTGTATAGACACACCCTAAATTGTACTATTAACAATTTGCCCTACTAGCTTTAGTAAATTGTATCAGTTTTTCCTTTCTAGGAGGAAGAAATGCTAGGAACAAATCCTATAATTATCCGTTTTTTTCACTCCGTGCTATACATACAGCAGTTATAGGCTAATAATACCAATATCACCACAAACTATTACTAGCCAAATGATTTTAACGTGTTTTAGGGTTCTTATTCATTTTAGTTGTATCCCACTAGAGACGTAGAAATAATTGTTTTAAATTCACTTGGAATATTTTCCATCTGTGTACCATCAGTTTATTATACAAATCAGTTCATTTTACTCTGACTTTTTAGAGAAAGCTTATTTAATTTTGTTTTATATTCACCTAAAATATTTACATGGTTCTAAACTTAAATCTATGGAATTAGGTATATTAAAAGAAATATATCTTCTCTCTCTCTCTATATATATACCACCCTGTTTTGTCCCACCAATCCATAGACAATTGTTGTTTAAAATTAATTAATTTTGTTTTATTTTAACATAATCAAAATTTTCTCCCTTTTGCTTTTTTCTTTGTTTTTAATAGATTATTTTTTATTTTTTATAGCCTCTGCCCCAACACATGCATGGCCTCCTCACTATTAACATCCCCCTCCAGAGTGGTACGTACGCTACAGTTGATGAACTTACATGTCACGTCATCACTCAAAGTCCACAGTTGACCTTAAGATTCATTCTTGTTGCACGTTCTGTAGGTTTGCACAAATGTGTATGACATGTATCCATCATTATAGTATAATGCAGATTAATTTCACTACCCTATAAATCCTCTATGCACTGCTTATTCATCCTCCCCTTCCCCCTAACCCTTGGCAACCACGAATCTTTCTACTATCTCCATAGTTTGCCTTTTCCAAAATGTCATATAGTTGGAATTATACAGGATATAGCCTTTTAATTGGCCTCTTTCACTTAGTAATACCCATTTCAGTTGCCTCCATGTCTTTTCATGGTTTGATAGCTCATTTTTTAGTGCTAAGTAATATTCCATTTTCTGAGTGTACCACAGTTTATTTATCCATTCACCTACTGAAAGACGTCTTGATTGCTTCCAAGTTTTGACAGTTATGAATAAAGCTGCTATAAACATCCTTGTGCAGGCTTCTGTGTGTACGTAAGTTTTCAACTCCTTTGGGTAAATACCAAGGAATGCAATTGCTGGATCATGTGGTCAGAGTACGTTCGGTTAGGTAAGAAACTGCCAAACTGTTTTTCAAAGTGTCTGTACCATTTTTCATTCCCACCACATGAATGAGCATTTCTGTTGCTCCACATCCTCGCCAGGATTTGCTGTTGTCAGAGTTCTGGACTCTAGCCATTGTGAAGGTGAGTAGTGGTGCCTCTTTTTTGTTATAGTTCGCGTTACCTTGATGACATATGATGTGGACCATTTTTTCATATATTTGTCATCTGTATGTCTTCTTTGGTAAGGTGTCTGTTAAGGTCTTTGGCTCATTTTTTTAAATTGGGTTGTTTGCTTATTGCTGAGTTTTAAGAATTCTTTGAATTTGTCTTTTATCAGATGTGTCTTTTGCAAATATTTTCTCCCAGTTTATGGCTTGTCTTTTCATTTTCTTGACAGTGTTTTGTAATTAATTTCCATTTAATTTTAATGAAGTCTAGATTATCAATTCTTTCCTTCATGGGTCATGCTTTGGTGTCATATCTAAAAAGTCATAGCCATACTCAACATCGTCTAGGTTTTCTCCTATGTTATCTTCTAGGAGTTTTATAGTTTTGCATTTTACATTTAGGTGTGTGGTCCATTTTGAGTTATTTTGTAAAGGGCATAAAGTCTGTTTCTACATGCATTTTCCTGCATGTGGATGTCCAGTTATTACAGAACCATTTGTTGAAGAAACTGTCTTTACTCCATTGTATTGCCTTTGCTCCTTTGTCAAAGATCAGTTAACTATATTTATGGGGGTCTATTTCTGAGCTTTCTATTCTGTTTCATTGATCTATTTGTCTATTCTTTTGTCTTCCTTCTGTCCCTTCCCGGATCTGTAGTTTGGTTTCTGACATTAATTTAAGGAAATTCTCAGTCATTATGATTTCAAATATTTCTTCTGTTCCTTTCTCTCTTCTCATTCTAGTATTCCCATTACATGTTATGTTATGACTTTTGCATTTGTCCCACAGTTTTTGGATATTCTGGAGATTTTTTTCAGTCTTTTTTTCTGTTTGTTTTTCGCTTTGAAGTTCTCTATTGAGGTATCCTCAAGCTCAGAAGTTCTTTTTTAAATTGTGTCCAGTCTACTAATAAGCTCAATAAAGGCATTCTTGATTTCTGTTACAATGTTTTTGATCTGTAACATTTCTTTTTGTTTTTTTCTTAGGATTTTCATCTCTCTGCTTACATTGCCATCTGTTCTTGCATGCCATCTACTTTTTCCATTAGAGCCCTTAACATCTTAATCATAGTTTTAAACTCCTGGTCTGACAATTCCAATTTCCCTGCCATATCCATGTCTGGTTCTGATGCTTACTCTGTTTATTCAAGTTCTATTTTTTGGTTTTTTCGTATGTCATATTTTTTTTCTTTGATAGCCAAGCACAATGTCCTGGGTAAAATAAGAACTGCTGTAAGTAGGTCTTTAGTAATGTGGCGATGAGGTGTGAGGAGAAGAGAAGCAACTGTAGTCTGATGATTAGGTCTCAGTCTTTTAGTGGCCTGTGCCCCCAGTCTGTGAACTTCACAAGTGTTTCTCATTTTTTCTCTCCCTGCTCTCTGGTGGGACAGAGTGGCTAGCGTGGGCTGTAGTTTGGTATTTTCCTTCCTTCAAGTGAAAGTCTAGAGAAAGCTGGGATTGGGTATTTCCTTTCCCCCGGTCATTCAGGGTCTGATAAAACCCCAGCAGGTTAGACTTTAGTTAAATAGTTTATCCTGAGGTCAGGCTTTGTGGAGAAGAACAGAATACTCTGGCGTATTTCAAAATTGTTCATTTTCCCTTCCCCCTGCCAGAAGCACAAGGAGAGTTTTCTCATAGTCACTGTGAGAACCTAGTAGAACTCCCTGTTCAGATAACTGGGCCCCTTGGAGTTTTTATCTCTCAGACTTGTCTACACTGAGCCTCCAGCAATTTGTCATTTCAAGTGCCCGTTTCCCTACCTCAGTACTGGATCTGGCAGATGTTTCAGCTCGTAGGTTTCTGCTCTGGTTAGCTATCATTCCCTGTATTCACGTGTCTCTCCAATTTGGAGGGAAGCTGTTCACCCTGTGACTTTTAATTGTTGTTCGCACAGAGTGGCGACTGCCAGGCTTCTTACATGTTGGACCAGAAACCGGAAGTCACTCCACTTTGCTTTCTTGATAAACAGTATAGTATGGAGTGATCTCTATAGCTGTATATAGCGATATTTTTCATTCATTTTGAAGGCTGCATGATAATGATTGTGTTTTTTATTAATTATAAATTTTATAAATATATTTAATTAATTCTCTAGTGATAGACATTTGGGTTGCTTCTCATCTTTGCTTGTACAAATTGTGCCACAGTGAATAGTCTGTGCATGTGACATTTTATGCTTTTACCAGAGTATCTTTAGGATAGATTTCTTGAAGTGGGATTTCTGGACCAAAGGGCCAATAGATAGTTAATTTTGCTAGATATTGCCAAATTCCTCTGTTTAGAGATTGCATTATTTTGCAACCCCAGTAGCATTGTTTGAGAATGCCTATTTTGCCACCACTTTATGCAATTTTCTGTACTGTCAAATTTACAGATTTTTGCTAATCTGATAGGTGGTGATAGCCTCAGTGTGTTTTAATTTACATTTCTCTTATTGTAGCAAGTTTGACCATTTTATCATAAATGTAATGGGCATTTGAATTTATTTTGAATGTATATGTGTAAGTACTGTACTTATCTCCTGCCCATTTGGGTTAGGGTATTGATTTTTTTCTATTTCTAGGAGATCTATCTGTATTAGGAATGTTAATGATATAAGTTACAAATAGACAAAACTTTTAAGCATCAATTTTATTTAAGTAGTAGCATGAAGTGTGATATTTATGGTCTATTTATAAATATCTGCACTTTCCAAGTTTTGAAAATAAGGCAAAAATAAGAATTACTGTGGAATAAATGGTATGCTTATTTCCCTTTATTAATAGGCATTTTTCTTCTAACTCTTACTCTTCACTTCCCAGATTTTATTTCCTATGAAGAAGGAAATTTAGACTCTAATTTTGTTTAAATTTTTATATTAAAGTTTTCATCGGCTGTGAATTCATAGCTATAGTCATAATTAAATTTCTGATTAATGTAGGGAGATGCTCAGTCATTTTTTAAAATCCAGCCTCTTTGCTTGACATATTAGTAATGGTGGCCCAGAGAGATTTCTTACATTCCCCAGGGCCCCCAGCTGGGTAGCAGTTCACTTATCCTGCATCCGTTCAGTCAGGTGTGTGGGCTCTGTACTCTCATCCGTACTAGTGATGTGCCAGGTAATGGGAAGACAGCTGAGCAAAAAAAGAAAACTGTATTTTCTCCTTTTGTTTTACTTACAATCTAGTGGGGAAGTAAGACATTCAGGTATATAATATCATATCCCTGGGCTCCCATCATAGACTCTGCTTGAGTTGAGAGGAACATGGTGAGAGATCCTATAAGATGTGAAACAATAAGTTCAGAATCAGCAGTGCTATTCCACCTCTCCACCAGACGAATTTAAATAGTTTTCAAACAAGTAAATGTTACTGTTATTGTCATATTATTTTAACCACTACTAATAATACTGAATCTTAGGCAATCACTTTAATTTCATCAGTCTTTTTGTCTGTAATGTTCAGATTAATTTTGTAAGAATGCTTCAAAAGATCAGGATGGGGAAGGTGATTATTCAAACCCTAACAACTTAGAGAGAAGTTAAGCAAACTTTCTATTAGAAATAGATAAAACATTGGATTTTATTTGTGACTTTAATTATATGTCCTATGGATAGAAAAGATTTTTTTTAACCTGGGAATATTTATGAATACATAATGCAAACTATGACACGGACGTATTTCTCCTTAAAGTTATACATTTAGGGTACTCACGGAGGAGAGAATATCTGATGTGACAATATTGTTCTATTTGTTCATGCATTTTAATGAGTTTTTGACATACATCCTACCGAAAAAGAAATCTTGTAGTAAATGACTGAGTACTGAAAGACTGTACTTTGATGCAAATAAATTTGTTATTTTTGTTGGGTGGTGAATCAGACTGTGTAACGCATTCCAATACAAACCGTCTTCCCTTTCCAACAAGTCCTTCTTTTTCTTTTTAATAGAAAGTATTTTCTGTTGTTCTGGAAGGGTGTTTCTTGAAAGAAATACAAAATGAGCATTGTCTTAATAAGCTTAATTAAAAAAATAAAATATGCAAGCCAACATTTTTTAATATGGTACTCATTTAATTGCTACGTTTTCCAGATACGTGACATGATACCTGAATTTTCCCCTTTGTTAGCTCTAGGATTAGATTTAGTGAAAAGACAGGATGACAGATTTAGCCATATGTTTAGTCTGCAAAACACAGTGTTATGGATTTTAATAAAATTGAATTTCTATTAAATTGAAATTTTCTATACTCTTGTAATAGAAAATAATTTTAAAAATCTTTTCAAATGTTAACTCTAGTTCCTCTTCTCTGTCTCTTTTTATCTTTCCTCCCTTCTTTCCATCTTCCTTTATTCAAGGGATATTCATCTCTATTTAATTTCGAACTTCTTCCCGATATATGCCTGGAGCTCAGACTTCTCCCCTGAGTTCTAGCTGTCTATATTTAGCTTCCTATCAGACTTTTCCAAATGAATGTGACCAAGAAATTTCAAACACAATATATCCAACAAATGTATAAATTTTCTGTCAAAACCCCCCCTTCTGCTCTATTTCTATCTGTTATTCACTTGGTCAATCAATATAAAACTGTGAGTCTCCTTCTCTCTCATTTATATTAAAAATTGGTTAATTTTTTCCTCCAACTTGTTTCTTAAAGCATCTCATTCTTGTAGCTATAATAAAGGACTACATTCGGGTATCTATTCGTGACTAGGTGATGTGTTCCAATGTCTTTAAACCAATTCCCTTCCCTGTAACTAAAGCTTTTTTTTCTAAATTACAAGCCTGATCACCTTATTCTTCTGTGCATAAATCTTGTGACTTTCCAGTTGTGTACAAAATGAAGAACAAAAACTTCTTCAAAGTATTCAAAAACCTTCATCCTTTGGCCCCCATCCAATCTCAATCTTTGCCACCCTCATATGTACCTTATATACTAACTTTTCCTGAGTATGACTGGTGCTAGCAAGAGCTTGGCCTTTCCCCTTGCTGTTTTGCCTATTGGAGTGTCTTAGTATCAGTTAATAACTTTCCCTCTTTCACAGCACAGTTGTATTGAGAAAGCCTCTATGAAGATATCTAAGATACCATCTCCATCCTCCAGACAAAAGTAATACATGTTGAAAGTGGTACTTCAAACAGACATGCATGAATCAATTATCACACTTTACCCTACTTATTTATAAACAACTCACTCTCTAAACTGTGAGCATTTTGAGTGCAGTGTCATTTTGGTATCCCTAGTGTAATGCTTACCTCCTATTAGTTACCCGAAGGAGTGGAGCCTGGTTGAAACCAAGACACTCATTCCTTTCCTGTCTCTTATCACAAGCCGTGTTCAAGTCTCAGTTTCTTTGAGCTTCAGTGTTTGCAACTGTCAAATAAGGAGGTTTGATTGGATTGTAATACCCTTTCAATAATAAAAGAGTACTGATTTTTTTCTCAGTTGTGTCTTTGATCTTTGATGACATTTATGGTTTGTTCTATACAGACATATTTTGAAAATTATAATTATTAAAGAGTAGATGCATCAACCTAGGTGAATAGTAACACATCTCGTTAGTTTGGAAGTTTTGGCTTCTGTTTGCTAATAAGACACAATTTAAAGAATAGTACATGATTTTAGCATTAAAAGTGAAATTAAAATCTAAAAACTTCTACTTGCTACTAAAATCTGGGACAGACCACTTGACAATTCTATGCCTTTCAAGGAGCTCAGATTATTTTCCAAATATGACTTTATTAATCTTTCAATCTTGCTATGAAATATCAACAGGTTATTCTGATCTATTACATTATATATATTCCGGGAATTGTTAAGAAATTGAAGTAAAGCAATACCATATTTTTTATAAGATCAGGCACTTTAAGCACAGAGTTATCCACCTTGAGCTAACACACAGAAAGAGTTTGTCCTTAATAACATCAAGTCTTTGCATCACACAGTGAGGTGTATCTACATATTTTCTTCCTTTCCTCCTTCTCTTCTTTTCATGAATAAGTGTTCAAATAACATGTAAAATAATTTTCAAGTACCTATTTGAAGTAACTATATATCTTTATTTGGATGTTACATAATACTTGTCCACTGCTTGTCCTTAAAGATAAATTTTTATTTTATTTTCTATTAGTTTAATTAAGCTGCAGACAGTTCCTAGAATTTCACTAGGTAACTTGTGCACATAAATTGCAGTGGATTGATATTATTAAATAACTTATATATTCTGATGTTTATGCATTTTATTCATTTGTATATTCAAAATTTGTTTTGTGTTTGAGAATAGTATTCTTTCTTAATTTTGTCAGTTTATTCTGTTATAAACTTTAATCCTAGTGATGATGTTGAAATAAATAAATGAAATGTCAGTTTTTAATGACTGAAAATGACTTGTAGGAAATTTTTGGATAGAACTGTCTCAGTTGATTTCAGTGGGGGAATGTTTTCATAATAAGTAGAACAGTTTTAATAAAAAGTGTTTAGGATGTGTGTGTGTGCTTTCCTTTTTTTGATACTTGTATATTGTGCAATGATGAAAAATAAAAATAATTATTCTATATTTTGAAGTACGCATTTGTGTATGAACTATTATTAATATTTGTGGCAGGGACACAGATCATGTTCAGTCTTTGACTTTCTTTTGAAAAGATAGGAAATCCTGAGAGTGAAGAAGTTGAAGAATGAAAAAGCTATTATTGGGATGTTCTTGTAATATTTTTGGGGGGAACAAAACAATTTGAGGAATTTACATATTGACCAAGAAAACTCTGAAAAAGTACCGGGAAGGACTGAAAATGAGAGATTACTATTTCCCTAGAGAATTAAGAGAAAAGTTCTCCTTCTTCATGGCAGAGAATTTCCCCCAAACTGCAAACAAATAAGTAAAAGGAAACAAGAGAACTTTAATTTTAAAAATCGAGAAAACTAAGTAAATCAGTATTCCTCTGGATAATCATGATGTTAGACGCATGGAATATAGAAGGAAAGAAATTCAAAATTCATTGAGTTTCCTTTATAAGCCCAAAATACGACATATCAACTATCTCCTAAGGAAAAGTACTAAGATTGTTTGTTATGATACAAATATTTTCATAAGGAGAGAACATAAACATGAGCTGTGCTGTCTAAACTAGGCCCAAGTTTTCCTAAATCTTTATAAGCAATCAGGAAGATAATTAGAACTGCTTAGTACAGTGATGTGGAACAGACTGACTGTATATTATTTATTCTTCCCTCAATTTTTTATTTGAAATATTTCAAAAATGGAGAAAAGACTAGGACAGTAAACACCTGTATGCCCCCGTCCATATTTAGAAAATGCTAACATTTTTCTACAGTTAATTTTCATCTCCCTCACCTTCTCTCTCTAAATGCATAGAGAACCATTTAAAAAATGATTTACAGGAATTATGAAACTTCAACTCTAAATATTTTGGCATGTATTTACTAAGAATATAATATTCTCTTACACAATCAGATACTCTTTCTATATATATTTGTAAATGATAATTGTAAATTGATAGTAATTTACCAATATTGTCTAGTAGTTAATCAATTTTCAAATTTTTCCCATTATCCCCCAAATGACTTTTTATTGTCCTCACCCTCAACAAGGATCCACATTGCATTTGGTTGCTACAAATTTTAAATCTAGAAGCATGCACAAGCTTTAAAATTTTTTTGAATAACATTGATTTTTTGAAGAGTCCAAGTCAGTTTTCTTATAACTTGTAACAAATACTAGATGTTCTGCTCATTTCTTCATTTTCCTCATTTAACCCTGTATTTTCTGCAAACTGGAAGTTAGTTCTACATGCTTGATTAGATTCAGATCATACCTTGGGCAAGAAAAACTTACAAATGATGTTGCATCACATCCGGAGGCCAAGTGAGAACTCCTTCATGCTGACCTCTGTTTCCTTTGAACATAATCCCATCAGTCTTTAAGCAGTGCCTTGCTTCTTGGCACTACAAGATGGCCCAAGTTGACCTACCCCAGACCTGGAACTTTTCATGCAAAAGGAAGGAGAATATTTGTGAACAAGAGGGCATATTTTGATAAGTTGAAGTACTACTCAGCAAATACCCATTCATCTCTCCTCTCTCTCTCTCTGCCTTGGGGCAGAGTATACTTCCCTGCCCCTGTTACTGTTGGGCTAGCCATGTAATTTCCTGTGGACAGTGGAATGGAGCAGATATGCAAGCAGAAGCTTTAAATGTACTTTGGTTTGGTTTGTCTGTTGTGATCTGTTGATTCGCCATGAGAATATGCCTTGAGTAGGTTTTACTTAAAGGAAAACGAGGCATACACAGAGCAGAACTACAGCCAATCCATAGCCTGGAGCTAAACTGAGATAACCAACAACTTAAAGCAGAACAGCCACAACCAATGCACACACTGGGTGAAAAATAAATTTAAGCTGCTAAATTTTGCATTCTTTTCTTAAGCAGTACTGTTGTGATAATAGCTGACAGATGCATAGGTCAGGGTATATCCATCACTAAGCCTGGTACATATTCCCAAATTTCCACCCATATGGAAAAATACCATTTTTCCTCCCACCAGCAATGTAAGAGTGTTTGTGTTTCCACCCAGGCTTTTCAACAAAATGTATCATCAAACTTTTATATTTTAGTCAAGCTGATGAAAAATGATATGTAGTTTAATGTGTATTTCTTATTGTAATAAAGGCGAGCATATTTTATATGTTTAAGTAACTTTCATATATACCTTTCTTCTGAGATTATCTGTTCATATCTTTATTTTTAACAGTTTGTTGTTTTTACTTCTTGATTTTTAATATTTCTTTATATTTTAAGGATGTTAATGCTTTGTCTCTTATGTAAGTTGCAAATATTTTTTTCAGTCTGACTTCCCATATGGTATTTTTCAGTCAAGCAATTTTTTATGTAGTTTGATAAATTATACTTCTAGATTAGCTAGAAAGACCTTACTTACTCCCATGTTATAAAGAAATTTAGCCATATATACTTCTGGTGATTGTGTGGTTAACTTGCAACACAATACAGTACACAAACACATACACACACACTTAAAATCAGAATGCATGAGGAAATAAGCCTCTATGAGCAAGAGTAAGCAGACTCAACAATAAACTGAATTATTCCTCAAAGAGTTCAGATGCCAGCATACTCAGATGAGAAATACAAAATAAGTACTTTAATTATGTCTGAATAAATAAAAGAGACATATAAAATGAAAAAAGCGTGACAGACAAATACATTTTGAAAGAGTCAAACAGTACTTAAAGCAAGAAAAAAAATTTTGACATTAAAAACTCAGTGGATGGATAAAACAACAGTACAGACCCAGCTGGAAAAGAATGATTGGTGTGGGAAGTAGATCTCAAGAAATTATTCAAAGTGAATCACAGATGGAAAATTAGATTGGAAATGTGACAGAATGTCTAAGATTCATAAAGAGTATGAAATAAAGTATCTAATAATTGAGCAAATAAAAGTTGGAGAAGAAAAGAAAAATGAGAATGGGAAGGAAGCAAGTTCAAGAACAGTATGGTTGAGAATATTCTAGAATTTACAAAAACATGAATTCTCAGTTTCAGGAAACAAAAAATTTGAAGAAGGATCATATAAAGTAACACATACCTAGATACTAGATAGTGAAACTTCAGATCATTGAGAACAAACAAGAAGATTAAAGTGGCTGGGGAGAAAAGCTAGATTAACAGAGAGACTGACAATTATAGACAGACAGCAAACTTTGCAATGGAAACACATGGAGCCACGAACAAATGCAATGTTACCCACTCATTGTACTGAGTGTATAGCTTTCAAGCCAGCAAAATTAATTTTAAGAATAAGTGTGAAATAATGATATTCTTAAGTAATATATACAACAAAACTTGGAGAGTTTTACATTTAGAAACTTACTAATTAAAATTCCCCAGAGAAGTACTTCAAGAAGAAAAAAAAAAGATTTCAAAAGGAAATATGAAGTAAAATATAAGACATAATGAGGAGAAAGAACATGGTGGATAAGCCTAAAAAGTGACTATAAAAAATAATAATGTGTAACTGAAATACTAAGAAATAATAATATATAGATGAACACATTTAAAGAAATTCAGTATCATTCAAACCAGTGTTTCCAAAAAATGTAATTGGATGAGAAATATAAAGTTAGAGATAATATCAACAACAAAACACAAATACATGGAAAAATTTTTACAAAGTGTACCTGATACTGGCTCAACACAAGGTTGACACAAGGGAAGCCATACTGTAGAAGAGAAACCTACTGTAACTTTGAATGACCTCTGACTAACTAACCCAGCTGGATTTGCACTCCCAGGAGATGTAACTGCTCTGTAGATTTTCCGACCCCTGCTTGTGCATGTACCTCCCCGCTGCAATAAGATGATAACTTTGTTCTTTTGAGTTCCTTAGGAATGTGCTGACCCCCTAACAGAGTCTATGCTGATAGCCATCATCAGTGAAAACTGAAAGATCTGGTGTGGCGACTCCCAGTCTGTAACACTCGAGGGTCAACATTCTTAACCCCCTCCCCTGTAACCCACCAGTCTATATAACTGCTGTGAGATGCTGTGCCCCCTTAAGATGGTTATTTTGGCCATGAGTTGGCCCTCTGCTCTTTTGCTAGCAAATTGTAAAAAACCCTGTCTTTTTTTCCATCATCTTGCCTCTTGATGATTGGCTTTTGTCTTGTGGCGAGCAGATTGTACCCTTTGTGCGGTAACATACCTAAATTACCTAAAATGTCTTATAAGATTACTAAAACAATATAAATAATATAAAAATATGCATATTCATTTAATTATTATTTCTTAGCCAATAAGTTTAAGTTATATATGTTTATTAGTTTATGGTGCATTTTAAAAGTATAATTCAGGTAATGTATTCTACGAATGACGTGTGAGAATATAAACATGTGTCTGTCCATAGATGCCTACATATGGGTATATATATTTAGTTTTTGGATTTCTACTTTACACAGTATGAAAAAATGCTTTGCTTTATTGTATAAATTTTAAACACTACTTAAACCTCCCACTTTCTGCTTTCTATGCATTTACCCTGCTATAGCTGAGATTATTTATTGGGACCTAGAAAAACATTAAAGCTATGAAGATATAGATGCTTAAAAAGTGAACCAGCTCTTTGATATTGTTGATGCAAAATAACCAATGACCATTCTATGGGTAAGAGAAATAAGGTGAGTTTTCTTGAGCCAAAGTGAGGATTATAACCAGGGAAGGACTTAGAAAGTGTTCCAGAGAAGCTTGGTTTTCAGTACAGTATTATAGCTTTTTAGAACATACATTAAACACACCCAGGATACATTTTCATCAAAATCTGAAAGAGGTATTTAGTTGTAAATTAGCAGGTCAACGTGACTGTGATGTCCACAAAGGGACTGATTTGGGCCTTACCAATAGGGCGTTACCAATGGGGCGTAGGAGGGGAAGTCTGCATTCTTCTCTTGAGAGTGTATTCTTCACTTTAATGGTTAAGCAGATGTGTGACTTGATAGGCCATAAGTCAGGCTTTTTAGTTCAAGCTGAATCAGTTTCAAACCTGAATAGTTACCCCATATACCTCAATATGCGAGAATCTCTTGTCAATATTTGCTCCTAGTTCATATCTGGAAATTCTTCAGCAATGTTGAAATAATATTCATTACTGTACAGCCTCAAAATAGAATTTTGCTAATTAATATATTTCTTTTATATAACAGGTATTACAATTTTTAAGGGCAAAGTAAATAGGATAAAAAAAATCAAACTTTTCATTGTCTGCATTTCTCCCTAGAATTTAGATTTTAGAAAGAAACAATATTTATAATTACACATATCAACTTCTCTTAGAAGATTTAATAAAAATACATTAAAAATTACTAATAAAGTTAGTAATGGCTCACACACCCTTAGCCCTAATGTGTTCCAGATGTTTTTAAGATTCCTTCATGTATTAATTGATTTAATCCTCAAAATACCATTATTATTTCCATTTACAAATGAGAAAAGGGCATCTCGGTGAATTAAAGTAATTAGGAACACATAGAATGTGGTAAAGTTGAAACTGAAGCAGGCAATTCAACAACCACAGTCTGTGCTCCTTATACTATTACACTAAAGAGGAGTCAAAAATACTCATTGTCTTCTCCTGTTACTGGGCGGGGGAGAAAGATGGAGAAAATGAGTGGAACGGAGAGGAGGTATATTTTAATATGAGTAACCCTTGATCTGTTTTTAAAATTCAGTGACAGTGACAACAGAATAGAATCACAGAAGAATGCACAGAAAATCCTTGAAGTCTGAAGAACCAAAAATGAAAGTGTTCTCCTTAGAAGGAGGGCTAATGAGGAAAGGATAGAGATGTAGATTGGTGCTGCTAAGGAATGAAGAGCAGCTGAAGGCAGTCTTATTAGAACACACCCTTATTTTCTTAAAGTAAGTTTGAGTGAGTGGGATTGATAGGAAGAGAAGAAATGGAACTTACATGAGTGACAACAATGTGGAATTAGCAAGAAAGCAGTAACATTGTGGGGCATGCAAACTAATATTCACTGAAAGCAGGGAGAAAAGTTACAGATTAATTAGTGTAAAGATATTTTGGAGAGGTTGAAGCCTTTAGATATGGTTACAATAGCATGTTTTTTCAGAGCTCAGTATCCCAGAGCAGATAAGAAACACGAGCAAGTAGATTTACCGGGGTCTAAGGACTGGCAAGATTGATGCAGCAAAGGTAAAAGACTTTAATCATTTAAAAGTCTGTGGTCAAAGAAATCTGAGTAATAAACTGTGTAGGGCCAGAAAT
Organism: Tapirus indicus; assembly: GCA_031878705.1. Taxonomy (NCBI): domain Eukaryota; kingdom Metazoa; phylum Chordata; class Mammalia; order Perissodactyla; family Tapiridae; genus Tapirus; species Tapirus indicus. The sequence goes on along the minus strand of CM062917.1, from coordinate 161,231,275 downwards.
TATAAAAGAGTTGTCCTCTCTTATTTACTGCCAGGGAATATTTAATGATAGAACAGCTTCAAATTATCTCACACTGGCAGATGACATATTTTTTAAGTGTGAATTATAGAAATTCTGGTGATTAAAAACCAAACCAAACCAATGAACCTAAGGAACAAACAAACAATTGGACCATTTTCAGGCTTTTGTAAAATGTGCATTTTTTTGTAAAATGTGTAAAATTTTGTAAAATTTGCATATGTTTATTGTTTTTACCCTGTCCTTTGTTGGACATATACTTAGGAGTTTTAGGATTTGGCATGGTTCTACAAAAACTGTGGTTGTTGCCTAAAGGGAGTACAGACCAGAGTGGACCATGCTTTGGAGCATGGAGGCCTAGCTGGCAGCATCAAGCTACCTCACTCAGTCAAGTTCCTTCTACCTCTCCTCCACCGCTGATGGCAGAGGGTCCAGAGTTATGTTGGAAGCAACTGGACTTTGTACAAGGCTACTTAGAAAGTTATTTCTATTAAGGGGTAAAAACACTTTTATAAAAGATGTTTTTGTTGACTCACCCTTGTCTGAGATGTGGTTTGCATTCCACAGTATAGAGGGAAAATATGTGGTCTTTAAAAATCTCCCAATCTTCTTTTCACAAATTCTGTCCTAATTATTCTTACCCCCAATTTTTTATCAGCGTTCCAAACAGGTAATTGGTCCTGGAAAGCATAAAACAGAATAACATTAAAAGAGGAAACTATTCTAGCATATTTAGTGAAAATAGAGTTGATATTTCTGATCATTTAGCCCAGGCTGGGTAGAGAAGTACATGGATATTGGAAAAAGCTGATGGAGGGAGAAAATGGAGGTGGTGCTAAAAAAATTAAGAAGAAAAATGAAGCCACAATGAACAAAAAAGAATACATGTCATTGTCTCAGAGGAGTAGAAAACTTAGAAGGTAGGGGGTTTTGGCTAAAGTTAAGATTTCAATATGAGATCATGACAACAGAGTACATTCCAGTTGAAATACTCTTAAGGGGCTCTGTAGTCATTTACCAATGTTTTAGAAAATGGCCTGTAAAAAAATGAACATCTAAACTTTTATTAACACATCAGTGGATGGAAACAACATAGTAAAGGTTATCTCACAGATTTTCCATCATAATTTTAAGGACCTATGTCATTCTTATATTTAGCTATATTTGTTTTTCTGTAACTTGCGTTCGTTGAATCTAATTTTATCTTCTGGACCAGCCTAGAACACGTTACTCTTTTCTTCATGTTAAAAAGATTTAAGTATTTTTAAAGCTCTCTTGTTTCCTTCAAATCTTCTTTTATCAAGATAAATCTTGCCCATTTCTTCAGCTATTTTGTGTGTGTGTGTGTGTGTGTGAGGAAGACCAGCCCTGAGCTAACATCCATTGCCAATCCTCCTATTGTTGCTGAGGAAGACTGGCCCTGGGCTAACATCGGTGCCCATCTTCCTCCACTTTATATGTGGGATGCCTGCCACAGCATAGTTTGATAAGCGGTGCGTGGGTCCGTGCCTGGGATCTGAACCTGTGAGACCCCAGGCCACTGAAGCAGAGTGCACAAACTTAACTAATACACCACCAGGGGGGCCAGCCCCTCTTCAGCTATATTTTAATTATGCCATTTCATACAACCTCACTTAACTAATTCTCTTCTTCTAAATCTTCTATGTTTGCCAACAACTCCTAACAGGTATGGCCTGTCAGCCTAAACAAACTATCTAAAACATAATCTAAGCAGTCCAAAAAGAGTGACTATTATTTCTATTCTTATATACATTATAATCTTTAAAGTGGTCTGAGTTTGATTTTTATCATTTCCATAATATTTGACTCGTATTCAATATGCAGTGAACTGAATTCCCTACATTTTGTTTTCCATATATCATGCTGGTAAGTCATGCTTTACCATTTTTCACTTGACATTTACATTCATGTCCCTATTAAATGCCATCTTATTTCAATCTGTATTAGATTTTTATTTTTTGCTATCCTTCCCACATTTATGTCATTTAAAAATTAGCTAGTGGCCAATCAATGTTATCCTTGAAAGAATTAGATAAAAATTATTGAATTTGTATGACTGCAGGACAAGGTAAAGAGGAAATCACTAGAATGTATATGCTGGCATGAGGAAGAAGATGAACAAGGGAAAAGAATGCAGAAACAAAAGAATCTTATTGAACCACAATTCTGATGTCAAACAGGGTTTCTGCAAGATATAATTCACTTTTGAGGGGGGTACTAGAATTAAAATATTTGCACCAGCAAGATTCAGCATGTTGGCACTTTAATATGAGCAGATTTCCAAGTGGAAGGGAGGTGGGGGGAAAGAATGGAAGAGAAAGAGAGAGAGAGAGAATCGATGCAAAATATATTCATTTCATTTAGGCTTACTCCTGGTAGGTGATTTTTCTCTTCCAAGCTAAAGCTTATTCTTTTTCTTATGGAGAAATGTTGTATATTTGAATCAAGGTAGAGCCTGAACTAAGTGGTGTGATAAAACCAAAGACTGGCATTGGATAATACACCAGAAATGAAGTATAAATCGAAGGAGTTCCTTTCCTAAATAATTGAATTCATAACCCATGTCTTTGAATTTCAAATTTTATTCATTCATTTTACAATAGTTTTCTAAAATGGCTTTTTCTAGCTGATATGCCAAAAACACTTGATAGGCCAAATTATCCCATTATAGAACTTCTTTGATAAATTCACTTTGAAGTCAATAGGATTATTACAGGCAAAAAGAAATGATACTGCATTGCTTACAAATTTAGGTCAATCTATAGAAATTATCTTAAAGAAAATTTTGTAGTTGGATGTAGATATTTTCATGTCACTGTGCTAAGTATTAAGGAAGATACAGTTAAAGTTCTAGAGCACGTCCTTCATGTGTTTGAAATCTCATAAGGTAGAAAAGAAATGTAATATTTATGTATTTATTCATTCATCATTTATTCAACAAATACTGAGAAAATGTATTCCATGTGCCAGACACTTCTAGGCATTTGAGATACATTAGTTAACAAAAGAAAACATTCTTGCTTTCATGAAGCTTTTATTGAAGCAGAGATAGACAATTAACAGTGCAGGAATTAAAGAAATAAATGAAATGATATGCTAGAATGTGACATTGCTATATGCAACATAAGAACAGGAAAAGGAGTCATTTAGGTTTTAGAGGTGAAGGAGGGGTGCTGTTTCATACTGAGTGGTAACTGCAGACCTCAGTGAGAAGGAGGTATTTGAGAAAGATTTGAATAATGTGATGGAGTCATCTATGGAAGAGCATTTCAGACAGAAGGATAGCGGATAGAAAAAACCTATGACAAGGACATGCTTGGTGTGTTCAAGGAATTAGTGGGGTTCACTGTGACTGGAGCCGTGTAGACAGTTGGGGATAAAATAGGAGATGAGGAAAGAAAGGGATGGACTGAGAGAGAATGAGAATCAGTGGCGTGGTAGGCAGCTTCTAACATGGCGCCAATGATTCCCTGGTGTTCATGACCTGTGTAATCCTCCTGTCTTGAGTGTGGGATGGACCCAGCTAACTGCCAATAGAAAATGGTGAAAGTGACAGAGTCTCTAGGTTACAAAAGACTGTGATGTTCATCTTGCTGGTACTCTCTCTTCCTGGAATCTCTCTTGCTTGCTTGCTCTGATAAAAGCCGGCTGCTGTCTTGTGAGAGGTCTACACAGCAAGGAATTGAAAGAGGCCTCTAGTCAACAGCTCACGAGGAACTAAGGCCTCCATCCAACACTCCACTAGGAATTATATCCTACTCACAATCTTTTGAGTGATCTAGAGCACAGTACCTTTCCTGTTGAATCTCGAGGTGGTTGAAGTCTTATAAAGTTGCCACAGAAAAGGATACTCGTTAAATTTGAAATTTACATAGATAATGAAATTTTTTTCTGTGTAAGTATACAATATTTGGGATGCACAGTGCAAATTGTTGTTTATCTGAAATAAAAATTTAATTGAACATCCTATATTTTATCTGCTAAATCTAGCAACACTAAATGTAAATGACCCAGAACCAGAGGACTCAGCTAAGCTTCAACTTGATTCCTGACCCACAGAATAATAAATGTATGTTTACTGCTGTTAGCTTGGGGACCATTTTTTATGCAGCAATAGCTCACTAAAATAAGGTGGTTTTGATAAATGTCAAAAGAGATGAGTGCTAACCCAGTTTTGAATGAAGGCCAGAGAAGAATTGAGGAAGAAAGTGGGATTTGTACTATGCTTTAATTTTTTGGTAAGAATGCTAAAACAGACTAGAATATACTTAGAAGTTAAAGCCTCTTATTTATTCTTTTAATCTGACCTAGAAGACATCATACTCTTCTATTCCCTAATTTGCTCATCTATAATAATTATAAATTGCCTATTTGAACACATTCCTAAAGTAGCTTCACTGTATTAACTTTGCAAAAATTTAAAATTTTGTATATTGTATTGTATATTGTATATGTCTTTGCCATTATCTCCATGTGATAACAGTAGCTAATATATTTAGCTCTTCCTATGTGCCAGTCACTGTTCTAAATGCTTTCTGTATATTAATTTATTTAATCTTCATAATAACTAAATTAAGTAATGTTACTATTTATATTGATGGGGAAATGAAACACAGATGTAAAGTAATTTGCCTAAGATTATGCAGATCATAAGAGACAGGCCAATATACACTCAGTGGACACCAAAGTCCTTGATTTTAACAAACATACACTACTCTCTCTCTGTTGTGTATCATCTGCCACAAACTCTAGATTCATCTTCTAATATTTAGACTACTACTATGTTTTATCATAAGATATACGTTTCATCTCTTAGAAACTTTCTTATTATTTTTTCCATGAAATCCATCCCTTGTAAATCCAAATAGTCACAGTCAGCTCTATGTTGAAAATAAGGCTTACTTTCATTTGATTCGTTTATCCCCTCTGGCAGGCATTCAATCAATCTGGGTTTAAATCCTGGTTCTGTTACATGTAAACTTTAAAACCCTTAGCAATTTCCTTAATTTCTCTACCCTCAGTTTTCTCAACTGTAAAATGGGAATAATTATAACTATTATGATAGGATAAGGAGAAGATTAAAAAATATATTGTATATATAGTGCCTATACAGCATATGATCTAAGAGGTGCATGCTAAATGCCAATTCCACGTCACCTCCCATTTTTCACTGTGCCTAGCCGCCAATCATTTCCTTCTTAATCATTGGAAATCTGGCCAGAATTCACAGCTAACACTGACATGGTCTCTTAGGAGACATCAGTGATTTATTTCTGTCCCAAACCAGAAGCATTTACTCAGTCCTAATTCTCCTGGTCTTTAGAGTTTTTGACACTTTTACTGCCTCTTTCATTTAAAACTTTATTGCTCCCTGACTTCTGGTGCATTGTCTTTTCCTGGAATCTCACCATTTCTTTGACCCTTTCTTTTTACGCCATTTTAGTAGTACCGTTAAGGTGAATCAATCAGTCACTAAGTGTTATAGACCATGTCCTGTGTGATCACCAGGAGACTGGACCTCTCAAAACCTACATCCACATATTTACTTAGTTTCTCCTAATTATGTTAATTTCTGAAATTCTTAAAGTAACCTAATTCTTCCTTGTGCCTGGTATTAATTTCTTGCCTCTCAGCTTCCAGTCCACCCCTAATTGCCTGACTTAGTGATACTGGAACTAGACTCAGTAAACATTTCTTTTTGGTCAGCTGAGATGTTAAGTTGGGTCAGTAAAGGATGCGAGAGGGATAATGAAGGACAAAGTGAGCCTTCTCCTGGTTCTGCTGTGCTTTTCTCTTTCATGCTCTGGCTGTGCGGCTGCCAGCAGTGTGCACACCAAGGGCATGCTTGTCCTGCAGTAAATTTGCTTGCCAATCCTGTCCCATGGTTTCCTGCTCACCATCCTCAGCCTACTGGCAGTCTGGCAGGAAGCTTCCTGCTCACCAGGCTTTATCTGCTAGCTGTGGGCCAGCTCTAGCAGGGGACAACCTAGGCACCATCTTCACCATCTAATTGGTTGCTTACTTGCCAGCCTTGGCCCCACAGCTGTGCACTAAATGCCCTGGCAACTCAGTAACTTTCTCCAGCAACAGTGGGTTATGGGCTCACCCTCTCCAAGAAGGCTTGAATTTCAGCCTTGGCGAGGGAGCCCCTTTCCTGGTTTGTTTCTTCCTTGCCTATGCTCTCTCAGACTTAGGGTATCCTATAAAATTCTATTTTATTTGCCCTTAGTAGGTGTTCCCTTGTTCATAATATTTTTTTAATTATTTTTGTGTGTGTGTGTGAGGAAGACTAGCCCTGAGCTAACATCCATTGCCAATCCTCCTCTTTTATTTTTTTGCTGAGGAAGACTGGCCCTGAGCTAACATCCGTGCCCATCTTCCTCTACTTTAAATGGGACGCTACCACAGCATGGCTTGGCAAGCGATGCATCTGTCTGCGCCCAGGATCTGAACCTGTGAACCCCAGACCGCCGAAGCGGAGCATGCGAACTTAACTGCTATGCTACTGGGCTGGCCCCCATAATATGTTTTTATATGAAATGTTTTCTTATTCAAATTACTGGTGTGGTATATGTGTCCTAACTGGATTCTAACTTATATAGGTTAGATATGGGGAAAAAATCTATCAGGAGATAAATCCTGAGATTTATCTACCCAGGAGATAAATCCTAAAAGATGGTATTTTGGAATTAGTTTAATCATGTTTGTGGGCTTGAGCATAATGCTGGGCTCCATGCCAGTGGGAAGTGGGATGCTAATAAACCATATGTATACATTCAATTTAGTAAGTTATGCCAAATAATTCTCTGAAGTGGTTGTACAAATTTACGCTGTGACTGGCAATGTATTTGAATTCCTGTTTATACCCTTGTAAATACTTGGCGTTGGGTATCTTCTTGGCTTTAGCCATCCTAGCAAATGTGTAGTGGTATCCACTTACAGTTTTAATTTTAATTTTTATTTATATTAAGACTAATGAGGTTGAATACATTTTCATATGGCCATGTGAATGTCTTTTTAAACATTCCTTGTTCTAGTTTCTTGCCCATTTTTTCCATTGGCTCAGGTACTTTTTCTTATTGATTTGTAGAAGTTCTTTATATATTCCATAAAATATAACCTGTATTAGCTGTATGTAGTGCAAATATTTTTCTTCCAGTCTTTGGTGATACCATTTAGAATAATATGAAAATTAAAATGCTAATGAATAAATCTTAAAATAAACTTATAAGGCACAACTGTAAAACTGTACATTGAAGAAAATAATGTGATCCTCAGGAGATATGCCATGTTTATGGATTGGAAACCTATAAAATGTAAAAATATCATTTCTCCCTAATCTTATCTATATAATAAAATTTCAATGAAAATCTAAGCTGGTATTTTTGAACTTGAAAAACAAGTTCAAAAATTCATGTGGAAACATGATAATCTTGAAGACAGTTTACTTTACCAGATCTCAAGACCTACTCTAAAGCATCACTAATTTATGCAGTGTGATTTTGGCACAAATATATACAAAGAGAGTGATCAAAAACAATAGAATTAAGTAACAGAGCCAGCATTCTTTTCCTCAGAGTAGCTTGCATGCTGCCTAGAGATAATTGATTTGCGATTCTTTGACTTTTATTTGTATAAAAATATTTGCTCTCCAAATTTCTTCCAAATCCTATCATGTATTGGCATCTTATATTACTGCCTCTTCCTTTCTTTAATTTTTCCTAAATAGAATTCATGAAGGAAGTTTTGAATACTTCTTTGCCTATAACTGTGACTTACGGCAACGAATTTCCCTTTGAAGTCTACTGTGTAATATTTACTCCAACAGGAATTTTCATATATTTTATTTCCTAAATTGTTTCAAGATAGTATTTAACATGTCAATGGCCAAAACACAGTATATTCCCTCTCCTCTCTTGTAAGTAAATTAATTCCTGTTTTAGTAGTTACTGTGATACTTTATCAGAGATTAAATTTAACATTTCTCTGTTAGTGACATAATTGTGGTGGTTGGATGAGAAAGGGAAGCCATTTCATTTCATCACAGTGTTCCTTATAAAAAGTGTAGCATTGTGACAGACCTGTTTGTTTTCAATGAAAGACATTTAACTTCCAAGGGCTAGTTGTATAGAGAATATTATTGCCCATTCATAGAAAACAGCAAGAGCCAGTGTTAGCAACATGCTTATCTTTGAAGATATTGTTCAGCTCTTGAGCTTACTTAAAAACATCACGCCACTTTGGCATGGCATTCCCAACAGGAAAAATTGAAAACTCTTCTACAACCGTCACTCACTTGCATGTCAATTTTGATCACGTTTTCTTCCCTGCTGATTAATGTAATTAATCTTAAAAATAGTTTCACATTTTCTCTACAGGTAAAGGCAATGCTCGAATGATCTTAGATGCGTGAATTTTCTTTTGAGTATGCCAGCTAGTTTTTTTTCTCAGTCTTTCACACCTTCCTTTTCCAAATTAATCTAAAATAGTTGCATTTTTAAAGAAATAATAGAAAACATTTTTCAAAGGATGAGTGTAGGAACCAAAATGAAGGATGAGCTATTCTGAAATACTTTTGAAAAGTGAAAAGATTTTTTATTGATGTTATTGAAATATGTATTTTATGGATGGCTTTTTTGCTTATAAATAAAAGATTATTAAAATTTATATTAAGACAGCTGTAAGAAGGGAGGAGTTAGCTGACATCCTCCAGCTCTTAACCCCTTTAGGTTTTGCCTCGGCTGTTACTGCCGAGATCTCACGTTGTTTAAGGCATCGCCAATGACGGAACAAGTAGTTGAGGATTTGCTTTTCTGGGATGGATCGCAGCCCATGTCTGAGCAGGACAGCAGTCCCCTTGTCCCCAGTGGGACTCCTGTATTGGACGGTATTTACTCTGGAGCTGGCTGAGAGAATTTGGCAGGTCTCCATCGTGGTCTGATGGTTCCCCTGCACAATCCTGCTGCTTCCCCTGTTCTTTTACAAGTGTTACTTTCCAATAAAACTTTTGCACTCCTATCTCCATCTCAGCATCTACTTCCAGAGAACTGATCTGTGCAAAGGGAATTTTTAAAATATAACATAGAATCATGATACAAATCAGAGACACAGATCAAGACAAAACAGAGACATAAAGTTAGAACCAAATACTGCTGCATTTTTACCTATTAAAATAAAATGGGCTAGAACTCTATAGTTAAAGTGATTACTGTGGATCCTGTTAAGCATCTTTGAAATGCTTTGTGTAAGAAAAGTAGAAAAGAGAAGAAAATTCATCAAAGCAAAAACACATACGTGCTGACTACATGATTTGATATCAAACAATGACTGCTATGATGTGAGATAATGGGTGACAATTGTTAAAAATTACCTTTAATGTTTTTTGTTGGTTTTTTAGAGCAACTGCTCTTTTGAGAAAAACAAGTTTATGTCTTAATATCAGTGGAAAAATAGGCAATTTCATTAGTATGTTTCAGTAAAGACTGACGACTATTAGCAGGGAAGAATACCTGTTAAACACTGATTATTAAAATAAAAAACCTTTAAAAAGTTTTACTTATAGGTTTGCCATACTTTTGCTCAGTAACAACTATCACTATGAAACTATGTTTTAACTACACAAGCATATTTGAATTTAGTGATCTTTGTTTTAATCACAAGGAACCAAATTCAGAAATTACACTGATGAATCAATAGCTATTTCCACAGTATTATAATTGAATTATATACAAGATGTTAATTAATATAATTGCTAATTGCCCTTTTTAATATGGTTTTTCTCCATAATTTGTCCTTTAGAGGTAGCATTTTCAGAGATCTTCAAATAGATATAATAATATGTGAGACACATATATCTTTATGAAAATATTGCTAATGTAAAGCTCTCCATTTTCCTCGTTTTAAGGGAGGTAAAGAGAGTCCCTGTTCAGTTGTGGGGTTATGCCCTACAAATATCACCACTCTTCTCTTTCTACCTTCCTATATTCTGAATTCTCTAACACAGTACAAAGGAGTCATACCACAGAGTGCTAGAAACTTGATGCTTTTAATAGAGTTTCAAAAAGTTTGGGCTCTAGGAGAGATTGTTTCTCACAGCTAAAAATACTAATTTTCTCTTTTGTTGGCATTTAAGATTTACAACTCTGTCTCAATTCTTTAACTTCTTTAATGCTCATCATAGTTTTCCACCTCCCTCAAGAGGCTTCCTCCTATAACACCAGGTAGAATTTATTTATCGTCTTCCTAGCTATCCTTCAGAGTTATTTATATATTTCTTTTAGCATTTTATTATATTCAATTTAGCACTTTCTTGCTATATTATTGCATTATTCCCTAATTTTGAAAAGTATCTAATATGTCATTTTTTCCAAAATCTTATAACTTCTTGCAGGGGTGAGTTATGTCAAGTATTTGTTTTGTACCCATTTGTTTACACAATATTGTAACTTCTAGCAGAGATGACCATGTCAGCTATTTAAACATCCAGGAGAAAGTTTGAAGTCTAATAACTTTTATTAAATTGAACTGACAGTAAATCTACTGTTCTTAGTATTATCTTCAGTTAATATGGCTGAATGAATGGAGTGAGCCATTCACAGATACTGAATTTCATATGTATATATTTTCCATGAATAAAATTCAATATCCATGAGAATCACTCTACTGAGGGATCTGAAGATTAAATAAAAGAATCAAATGAAACTCATCTAGTTTTTCTTATAGTCTTGGGATTTAGTTATAGCTACATGTGATTTAACATTACAAATGGATAGTTTTCTTTCAGTCAAAGGTAATTTGGTTTCTTTGTTCTTGATCCTTCTTTTACCTCTCTAAATTCCGCTGGTGATATAAACAGGTGATATAAGCTGCCACCTCAGTTTTTATCTCTCAGACTGAAGAAACCGGGCGTATTAGTGTGGCCTTAAGTGAACTAAAGATGGGACTAGTTTGTATGGTTGCATCCTACCTTTGCAGATTCTACTTATTGGGTTTTAAAGATTCTCAAGACTGTTTTAAGAGTTAATGAAGAGACCTATGGGCATTAAAGACTAGTGGTATTTTTACAAAGTCACTCAATTATATATTTAAATACTAATTATAAGTTGGCATTGTTTAGCAGTCCCTTCAATGTTATGTTTTGTGTATTTTTTTATTTGTGTGTAGGAGTAGTATAATATAGATATACATATAATTTAATTTAATGATCAAAACAATTTTCACTTCACATTTGCTTTATCTCTGTGTGTATTCATTTATTCATTAAACAAATATTATTAAGTCCTTACTATGTTCCAGGCATTGTTCCAAACTCTTGCAATATGGTGGTGAATAAAAAAGAAAAAAAAATCTCTGTCTTGAGGGACTTAGATTGTTGAGTTCTTGAGAATCCAAATTGTTATGGACACTTGCATATACAATGATCAGTTTTGTTGTGTTATATTTCCAGGCAAAATTGACCTTTCTGAACAATCTTGTTGCTATACTACTAAAACATTGTTAGTCTTACATGCGAATTATTTATCATCTTGTCGACATGATATTTAATAGATTAAAATCCACCTGCTAATAATCTATGTCTTTTTCTCATGCATAGTATTTGTGGGTAACACAGCTAAGAACATTCCTACATAGTCAAGAATACTGCAACATTTCACAAGAGCATCTACACCGTATAAAAAGTACAAGACGTTCGGGGCCAGCCCGGTGACATAGTGGTTAAGTTTGCACGCTCTGCTTCGGTGGCCTGGGGTTCGCAGATTCAAATCCCAGGCACAGACATATGCACTGCTCATCAAGCCATGCTGTGGTGGCATCCCATATACAAAAAATTTAGGAAGATGGCCACAGATGTTAGCTCAGGGCTAATCTTCCTCATCAAAAAGAGGAAGATTGGCAAGTGACGTTAGCTCAGGGCCTATCTCCCTCACCAAAAAAAAAAAAAGTACAAGACGTTAAAGAAAAAACCCAGATGATAAATCTAACAGTCACAGACACACATGTATACATAAGCTTGTGTGCATGTGTATACATACACCTATGTGTGAGTATGTGTTTGTGTGTGTCCCACATGCTGATTGTATAGGTGCCAAAATTAAAGGCTATGGAACCATAATTTTTTGGTGGATACACTCCAGTCATCATCACACAAGAATGCTGGCTTATGGTGAAGCATTTCAAGAGAGTTGCAATTCCATTCCTTCTGGTAGATATGTGACAGATGCAGTGGAAAAAGATGCATTTAATAAAACTATTTCAAGAAAGTTGTCAGCTTTTCTTACTTTTTGCTGAGCAGCCTCAGGGAAAATAGAGAAATTACCAACTAAGATGGGGGTTGTCAGAATCAACGCAAAGGAAACAGAGGATTCTGCTAATACAATAGCACTCTCCTCTAAACTACTGCATTAATGGCAAAGTAAAGAGCTCAATTAATAGAGTAGCAGTGTGTTTTTCTGGAGGTATTTTTGTATTTAGATTTTTAATTAGCTAAAGTGTTCAATTCCATTCCCTAAAAATCAAACAAAAATAACAGAATAATTGAACTACCAGAACAAATTTTTAAGTCATTGGAGGCAAGGTAGTAATTCATTATGGAAAGAAATTTAACATTCTCTAGCTCCGTTGAAACAATGGATAAAATATCAATTAGCAAATTAAATATATCAATCAATATTCTAGTTTATTTTAAATTATCTGGGGGTCAATTGATATTCTGTTGTTCCTTTTAACATCTGTAATATTTGGTGTCCATCCACAAGTGGATGTTTCTTTGTTAATACAGTACTTTTCATAAGCAAGATTTATTAGTAATTTGAAAACCACTAAAACAAAAACTGGTTTAGGTTTTGAAAATCAGCCTGAGAGGAATGCTCATTATAAAATTTCTAAATGATAACATAACCACAGGAATCTGTTTTGAGTTCTAGAGCATGACACAATGGAAAGAGCTTAGGAATTATCAGAATTTCAGAGCTCAAGGACACTTGTGCTACATTTACTGGTGGTATTCTTTATAATGCTATTCAAAATTTAGAAAAATGGAAATGGTCATACCTACTTTGGAATATTTTCTTTTTTTATGAACTTTTAATTAAAGTATAATATTTATACAGAAAGTGCACATATCATTAGTGTACAGCTTGAAGCATTTCACAAGTTGACTCTTCTGAAAACCAGTACCCAAACCAAAAAATAGAGTACTCACGAACTCCCCAGAGTACTCACTAATACCCCAGAAGTCCTCTTCTTATGCTGCCTTCCAGTCTCTACCTCCTCCTAAGATTAGCTATTATTAATTTTTTTTCACTTTTAAAAATTGAGGTGAAATTTGTATCACATAAAATGAGCCATTGTAAAGTGTACAATTCAGTGACAATTAGAACATTCACAATGTTGTGCAACCACCAGCTTTATCAAATGCCAAGACATTTTCGTCACCCCAAAAGAAAAGCCTATACTCATTAGGCAGTCACTTCCCATTCTCCCCTCCCTCCAGCCTCTGGTAATCACCAAACTGCTTTCTGTCTCTATGAATTTGTCTCTTCTGGATATTTCATATCAATGGAATCCTATACTTTGTGACCTTTTGTGTCTGTCTTGTTTTACTTAACAAAAAGTTTTTGAGGTCCATCCATGTTGTAGCTTGTATCAGTACTTCATTCCCTTTTATAGCTAAATAATATTCCATAGTGTGGGTATCTTACAACTCAACCAAAAAACAATCAACTCAGCTAAACATAGACAAAGAACTTGAATAGACGTTTCTACAATGTATACAAAGGACAAACAAGGATACAAAAAGATACTCAACGTCATTAGTCATTAGGGAAATGCAAATCAAAACCACAAAACCACAAGCAGTTTATACCCACCAGGATGACTATAATAAAAAATATGGAAAATAACATGTGTTGGTGAGGATATGGGGAAATTTGAACCCTCACACACTGTTGGTGGGAAAGTAAACTGAAGCAACCACTACGGGAAACAGTTTGGTAGTTCTTCAAAAAGTTAAATATAGAATTACCATAGGAACCAGCAATTCCACTTGGGTATATATACCCAAAAGAACTGATAATATGTATTCAAGCAAATACGTGTACAGGAATGTTCATAGCAGATGTGATTAAGTATCTTGAGACAGGGAGATTATACTGAACCATAAGTGTAATCACCGGTGTCCTTATAGGAGTTAGGCAAAGGGAGATTTGATGAAAGTAGGAGATGTGACCACAGAAGCAAGAGTTTGGAGAAATGTGAGGAAAAGGTCATGAACCAAGGAATGCAGATGACTCCCAGAAGTTAGAACAGGCAAGGAGACAGAGTCTCTCCAGAGCCTCCAGAAGGAACCAGCTCTGTCAACACTTTGACTTCAGGTCTGTGAAACTTCTAGACTTCTGGCCTCCAGAATCCTAAGAGAATAAATTTGCATTACTTGAAGCCACCAAGTGTGTGGTAATTCATTACAGCAGTCATAGGAAACTAATACAGGGTCAATAATTTTTCTATTCCCAATGTTCCAGATTATTTATTAATAAACTGTATTTTCTCCCCTATACTTCAATGTCATCTTGTTATAAATCAGGTGGTTATATATTTGTAGATCTGTTTCTAGACTCTATTCTGTTCCTCTGATAGATTTTTTTAATCCCTGCATTAACTACACTATTTTAATTTCTATAGGTAAATAATAAATCATGATATATTGTAGAGTAAGTCCACCAGCTTTGTTTTTCTATTTAGGATTGTCTTAGTTATTTTTCATCCTTTGCATTTCCATAAAAAACTTTAAAATTAGGTTTTAATTTCACATAAAGTATTTACTAGATTTCCACTGGGATTGCTTTCAATCTATACGTCAGTTAGAGAAGAAATGACACCACAGCATTGAGTTTTTCAATCTCTGAGAATCATATATCTCTCAATTTATTTAGGAATTATTTAGTTTTCCTTACTAATGTTTGGGTTTTTTTCTGTATTGAGGTCTGGTGCATCTTTAATTTTTAAATTTATTTCTATATATTTGATATTTTTAAAGCTATTCTACTTGAAATCTGTTTTTAAGTTTTTAATTTAGTATCTGTTGCTGGCATAGAGATTAATGTTGTGTGTTGGTATGTATACCGATTTATATCAGTAGCCTTGATAATTTTCTTTATGAATTCAAATAGTTTGTAGAGTTTTTATTTTGTCTATGAACATTACCTTTTTATTTGGAAATAAGAATATTTTAGTTTTTCCTTTCCGGTGTCTTTTATCTTTCTTAACTTATCGTACTTTCTAAGACGTCCAGTTCAATGTTGAATAGAAATTGTAATGGCGGGAGTCGTATCATTTTCAGTTGCCGGGGACAAAGATTTCAATATTTCATCGTTAAGTATTGTGTTTCATATATTTGGTTTGTTCTATAGATAGCTTTTTTTTAAGATAAAGGGACTTCTATTTCTAATTGGCTGACAGTCATTTATCAGAAACAATATTGAGTATTTCCATGTGTTTCTGCATAATTATTGTTGAAGTGTTTTTTTAAAAACTTCTTATAAGAATAAGCAATTTCTCTTCTACTTCTATCTTTCTAGGAATTATTTAACAAGAATGGATGGGATATTTTCAAAGCCTCTTTTCCTGAATCAATCATGATGATATTAGGGTTTTTAATTTTTTTTCCTATTTGTCCCATCTTTTCTTTATCCTTTGTTGCTTCTTTCCTGACTTTATTGGATCAATGATACATTTATTTTTATCTTATCAATTTTTACTATAACTTTTAGTGTTCTTTTCAGTGTTTACAATTTGCATCCTTAACATTACAATCTGATTGAGTTACTGTTCTATGACATCACAAAAACCATAAAACATCACAACATTATAACTCTAACACCATCTGCATGTGGCTATTGTATATTTCACTCTCACATGTCTTATATGACCTCAAATACATTATTGTTGTTTTAAAGAATTGATAGTCTTTACATGTAAAGATTTATATACCTTTTCTTTTTTTGGTGAGGAGGATTGGCCCTGAGCTAACATTGGCTGTCAATCTTCCTCTTTTTGCTAAAGAAGATTGGCCCTGAGCTAACATCTGTGCCCATCCTCCTCTATTTTGTATGTGGGTCCCCACCACACCAGGGCTTGATGAGCGGTGCCTGTGTCCACGCCCGGTATCCAAACTTGTGAGCCCCGGGCTATAACCAGTAAGCCACCGGGCCAGCCCATACATGTAAAAATAGTTTTGTAAGTGTGTCTTAGTCAGGGGGGTGGGGGAGAAGTTTAAGAAGTTTCTCCTTGGCTTTTTCCAACATAGAAAGTTAAGAAAATAGTAAAAAATCTCGTTAAAATACTACTAGACTGGGAAGGGTAGAAATGGATGCCAGA
This sequence comes from Tapirus indicus, assembly GCA_031878705.1. NCBI lineage: Eukaryota > Metazoa > Chordata > Mammalia > Perissodactyla > Tapiridae > Tapirus > Tapirus indicus. The sequence goes on along the minus strand of CM062917.1, from coordinate 161,214,862 downwards.
ACAATAGTTATATACTGAGAGAATCAAGGAAACTAAGAAATTAAAGGTCAAACTGAGAGCAAAGAAGGTGGGAAGGGAAATCCTACTTTCATTGGAGGATAGGATAGTCTCTATTTTATTCATTATTTCCTTCATTTATTCAGCACACACCACTGTGTTACTTAGGGACATAAAATCATTAACTATATTAAAAAACAGAGATAAATAAGCAAATTCCAAAATAAACAAGTACATAAACAAGAATGTGATAAATGCTATTATTGAGTAAGTGTAGGGATTCTTCCAGCATATAGCAACAGGACATATCATTGTCCAGTTAGGTCTAAGGAAAAAATCCCACAGGTATTTAAGATACACTCACATGTGTATATTTAAGATGATGCTTGAAATATAAATATAATATAGGCTAGAAAAGGGAGGAGAGAACGAGAGAGCACATAAGAGTTCATATAATCATGGAGGCGAAGCACACAGCCTGGGACAATTCTGAGCACCGATGCAGCAGAACCCAAGTGAAGCTGATTATGAAAATTACTGGGGCTTTCTTTAGATATACAGACACCTGGATTTATAATTTCTAATGTTCATGATTGGTATCTTGGAAATATACATTGTAAAAGCTCCCCACATTTTCTGATGGAATTAGTCTTCCTGTCAGTACAGAGAACCACCCTCTGGAAGTTCCATCATTCAGAAAGTAACAGTTTAGGACCAATTTACCAACATCAACTGAGTCAAGATAAGACAAGCAGGAGGAGACATAAAGGCAATTCGGTCTAGAGCTTTGAGCAGCCAAAGCACAGGAAGGTGAACAGAGTAAAAGTAAAGAAGAAAGGCCTAGAAGAATCGCCAATACTGACTGTCAGTTTCAGGCAGCTTTTTATAAGGTGCCGGCTCTTACTGGTCTCCAGAGTATGGCCTGCATTTGGGGGGAAAGGCATTCAACGTGTGTGCCTGAAGTGAATTTAAGTAAACTAGTTCAAATTAGCAGAGGCATATATGGATAAAAATGGAAAAAAACTTACACTGGACAAGGATGGAGTGTGGATGTGTGAAGTTTTGAGTTAATATGGATAAGGATGGATTTGTTCATGATCAGGAAAGTGGGGAGGCAAGTGTGGCTAATACAGCTGAATGAGGTAAAGGCCTATTTGGACTGTGTCATAAGGAATGGGGGAATTGACTGGTTTAAAATAATATTACCATTGGAATGTTTCTGTGAGAATAGTTTTAGCAGTTTCACGTGTGGTAGAATTAACCTGCTGATGTGACTTTGAAGATGGACTGTATTTCGAAGTCTTATCATTTACACAGTAGAGAATTCTTCCTCAAAGCAACTTCGTGGAGGGAAAGGCATTCTTAGTCCTCAGCTGCAAGAGTAAATTGTTTATCTTAGAATGAAGGTATGGCACTGATGACATCTTTTCATTAGCATCATGGATAATATAGATGCGAAGTAGCCTGATGGGGCCATGTCAATTCTGTGCTCACCTCTCCCAGTCATCTCTTCTTGGTGGAATCATAAATGGTTTACTTAAGCAGAATCACTATTGTTAAGCCTTGCTTGTATTGTCAAATTCTTTTGCCAAGCAGGTTTTTGGCAAGTAATTTTTCTTAAAAAGTTGAAGCTATTTGATAGCTTTTCTCAGAGACCATGTCTATATAGGAAAAAATAACTGGAGAACTAAACAATTATCCACTGAATGCAACGTGCCGTGATTGTAAGTCAAGGCGAGCTCTATGCAAAACTGAACAGAGGTCTGTGGTGATATCCACTGTTTCATTCTTGATATTGTTAATTTCTGTCTTCTCTCTTTTTTTCTTTGTCAGTCTTGCTAGAGGCTTGTTAATTTTATTGATCTTTACAAAGAACCATCTCTTTAGTTCATTGATTTTCTCTATTATTCTTTGGTTTTCAATTTCACTGAGTTAGGCTCTTTATTATTCCATTCCTTCTGCTTGTTTTTATTTTGCTCTTCTTTTATTTGGCTCTTCAGAGGAAAGTTTAGATTTTTATTTAGAGACTTTTCCCTTTTTTTAATATAAGTAGTTAGTGCTATGAATTTCCCTCACAGTACTGCTTTAGTTGTGTGCTACAAATTTGATATGTTGTATTTTCATTTTCGTCAGTTCAATGCATTGATTTAAATTTCCTCTGAGACTTCTTCTTTGACCAATGGGTTATTTAGAAGGGTGGCATTTAATTTCCAAGTGTTTGGGGATTTTCCTGTTATCTTTCTCTTATTGATTTCTAGTCTGATTCTATTGTAGTTGAATATAGTCTGAATGATTTCAATTATCTTAGATATGTTGAGGTTTGTTTTATCATCCAGGATATGATGTATTTTGGTATTTGTTGCATAGGCACCTGAAAAGAATGTATATTCTGATGTTGTTGGGTGGAGTTTTCTATAATGTTGATTATATCCTTTTGGTTAATGGTATTGTTGAGTTCTTCTATATCCTTACTGATTTTCTCTCTAGTTCTTCTGACAATTCCTGAGAGAGGAGTGTTGACATCTCCAGCTATATTTGTGGATTTCTCTATTTCTACTTTTTGTTTATGAATTATTGCTTCACATATTTTGCAGCACTTTTATTTGGTGCATACACATTTATGATTTCTATATCTTTTGGTCAATTGATTCTTTTATCATTATCTAATATCCTTCTCTGTCTCTGGTAATTATCTTTGCTCTGAAGTCTACTTTATGTGATAATAATATAGCCATTCATCTTTCCTTTTGTTTAATATTTTCATGATCTATCTTTTTCCATATTTTTACTTTCAACCTCCCTGTATCATTTTATTTGAAGTGAATTTCTTTAATAGATAACATATAGTTGGGTCACGTCAGTAACCACTCTGCCATTCTCTGTCTTTTACCCTGTGTATTTAGACCATCTATATTTAATATAATTACTGATAATTTTAGGACTTAAGTCTACAATTTTATTTTTTGTGTTCTGTTTTTCTTATTCCTGCCTTCCTGTGGGTTCCTCAAACAAGTTTAGAATTCTTTTTTTATTTATCAATACTGTTTTTGAGTGTATCTCTTGTATAGCTTTTTTAGTAGTTGCTCTAGGTATTACACACACACACACAGTTGGCCCTCTGTATACATGGGTTCCTCCTCCATGAATTCAGCCAACTGCTGATCATGTACTATGTCTACAATCTGCAGTTGGTTGAACCCATGGAAACCATGGAAGGCCAACTGAGGGACTTGAGCAGCCACAGATTTGGGTACTTGTGGGGGATCCTAGAACCAATCCTTCATGGATACTGAAAGATGACTCTCTCTATCTCTATCCCTATCTCTATCTATAAATGTCAAGTATAATTTTAAACAATCAAGAGAATTAGAACGTCTATTGCATTTATTGATGTTTATTTACCTCATTCTTCTTGTTCTTTCTTCGTTTTTGATGTTCCAACATTCTTTTTATCATTTCTTTTCTGTTTAGAGAACTTTCATTAGCTATTCTCTTAGAGTACATATTGGTGACAAATTCTCCTGGTTTTCCCTCATCTGTTGTTATCTTGATTTCCTCTTCATTTCTAAAGGATATTTCCACTAAATATAGAATTCTGAGTTGATAGTTCTTTTGTTCATAATTTGAAAATGCTGTGCCTCTTCTTTCTGTCCTTCATTTATTTTTTCTAATAATAAATCTATTGTCATTAGAATTTATTTTCCCCTGTAGGTAAGGTGTTGTTTTCCTTTGGCAGCTTTCAAGGTTTGTTTTTTTGTCTTTAATTTTTCAGAAGTTTAATTATAATGTGTCTTGCCATGGTTTATCCTTTTTAGTATTTGCTCAGCTTCTTAAATCTTTGCTGAATTTAAGTTTTCAGCCATTATTTTATTGAAGTGCCTTTTGAGCCCCATCCTCTTTCTCCTCTCCTTTTGGGATTTTAGATCATTTGTTGTAGTCCCACATGTTCCCCAGACTCTGTTCATTTTTTTTTTTCTGTATTTTCTCTCTGTTGTTCAGATTGGGTAATTTCTATTGTTCTATCTTCCAGTTCAAGATTCTTTCCTCTGTCTTATTCATTGTACCATTGAATCCACCCATGGGGCTTTTAAACTTTTATTATTGTATTTTTCTGTCCTTAAGTTTCCATTTGTCTCTTCTTTATATCTTCTATTTCTAATTCAGATCATCCAAATAAAGACCAGTATAACTCATATCCAATCACATGCTTCAGCCTTTGTGAATAATCAGGAAAAGGAAGAAACTCTATGATAATCCGTGGTGTCTTGACTAATCATTACAGGAAAGCTTCCCCAAAATACATTTTTAAATTGTGTTTATTTGGTGTTATGGAGGTGTTCTTTCGCTATAAAAATGAGAAATTCACAATTGGTGAGGTGTGTGTATGTATTTGTGTTTGTGGTTTAATGTTAGAAGAATTGTAGTTAAAAGGGATATGGGAAAAGAAATCCCATGTAATGCTAGAAAATAAAGTATTTGGAAATTTAGGATCTTGGGCTTTATTTAACTTAAAATAAACACTATCATGTACCTGTACCTTAATATCACCACAATATTACACATCCTGTTGGAAGACCACAATTTAAGCCATCGACAATTTTTCACTAGGAGAGGTAAAGTTGCAATAGACACCTTCTGCATTTCTCCATGTGAGCATATGTGAAAGTTTCTCTTGGGAGTGTATGTGTATAAACCATTTCAGTTTCTTACGTAATTTTCATTTTTACATGATTTTCTCATTTTTTCTATTGGATTGACTTTTTCTGAATGATTTGTAGTTCTCTTTATTTGTTGTATAGTTAGCACTGAATGATCCTTTCAAGTAATATGTTAAAATTATCTTCTTGTGATGTGTAATTTGTCTTTCTACTTTGAATATGAAAGATATTTTTGTGAGATTTTTAATGTAGCCAAATTTATTAATGGTTTTTCTTATTTTTTGTGGTTTCCAAGCTTTCTTTCTAAAATGTCCTTTTTAAATCTGAATTCATAAGACATTTTTCTATACTTCTTCTAAAAGTTCTGGAGCTTTAATTTTCACCTTCGATTTTTAATATAGTTAGAATATTTTCATATGTGGTATGAACCTGAGGCCTTAGAAGTGGTATTAGTTTTCTATTTTTGCATGACAAGTTACCATAGACTTAGCAGCTTAAGACACCACCCATTTCTGTAGGTCAAAAGTCTGCATGGACATTACTGGGCTGTCCACCTAACATCTCATAAGATTGAGATCCAAGTGTCACTGACGTAGGCTCTTACTTGGAGGCTCTTGGGAAGAATCTGCTTTCCAGTCCCTTCAGGTTGTTGGCAGATTCCAGTACACTCTGTTGTCAGACAACATCCTTATTTTCTTGTTTGATGTCAACAGGATCACTCAGCTTCTAGAAGCCACTCAGGTCCTTTCCATATGACCTCCTTCATCTTCAGACCAGCAATGGACTTTCTCCCTCTCTCATAATATCCTTCTTGCACTCAGATCTCTCTGATTTCCTCTTTTATCATCAGCCAGAGAAAACACTGCTTTTGTAGGGATCACCTGACTAGGCTCGGTCCACCTGGGTAATCTCCTGATCATCTGACAATTGATTAGTAACTTTAATTACATCTGCAAAAATACCTTTTATTATATAATGCAACCTAATCATGGATGTGGTAACAGAGGGTGGAGGTCATGGGGGCCATCTTAGAATTCTACTTGCCGCAGAAGTGTTTGGGATGGGTTTGCTACCCAATTATTTTAGATTTCCTCCATGCCTCCATTTGAATCTTTTCCTAAGACAGCTGAGAGAGAAAAAGAGAGGGGCTCAGGCTGTACGCTCCTAAAAAGTATTTAAAATAATCTTTTTAAAATTCACATTTTAATTTTATAATATAGTCCGAAATATAATACAATATTCTTGTATGTGGTTTTTACCCTAATTTTAAAAAAAACTTCCATATTTACATGTCTATTTTTAATGTATTTAACTTAATAATCAACAAAGAAATAAAAGATATATACTATATCCTTAACTTCTGTTGAAGAAACTTAGATCACTTTTAACGAATATACATGTCATACTGAATTCAAGGTAGTAACTCAATTATGACCACATTGGTAGGACAGGAAAAGGATAGAACAGATGTATGTGTGCATTCAGCATTCTCAGAAATTAAGCTTCTGCAGAAAGCTTTAGTCTTTTCTCCTTTTTAATTCTAGCATGCAGCCAAGTGGATTTATGTAATAGACTTGCATACCTTCTGGAGCTCCTTATATTATTATTTTGACTTCACATAAAGTGAACATTACATGCAAGAGTGACCTTGGGAGAATTGCCCTGAGTATGTATGCACAAATTCTTGATTTAATAGAAATAATTGAAATAAGTGAGCTGTGTTTACTTTTCAATTGAATTATGGGGCTTTCCAATGGAAGGAGATATAGACATATATATATTTCTTTTCTTCTACTTCTTTCTTTGTTCTCAAGGCCTTTTTCTATAGACCTGGGCCCTAGAGATCAATAAGCTAACAATCATTTCAAATGTAAAATCTAGTGAAACCTATAAAGATAAAATGACTTGCCTGCCTAAAATTGCATTGAGCTGAGTCTCAAATCTAGGCCATGTGGCTCAGCCTTGTCTCTTGTTACATTATGCTAGCTCACCAAGTCTTTCAGCTTTATAACTGTAGTTGTATAGCACAAATTAGAGGGTTATAATCATGTGTTAAATTCTAGGAGATTGAATGGGTGAATATTTGGGGCAAAAAAAAATTGTGTGAAGAAAAGTCATCCACTTGTTTTAATCTAATTTCTCTTTTATATGAATGGAAAATAAATCTGTGTCTAGGTTCTATTCCTTAGTTAATTCCTACTTCTTTAGACATTTAATCCAAGTTTAGTTAAGCTTGAATAGAATATCGTGATCACACAACTATACGTTTTCTATCGTTGACTTTCCTTTTCATAGAATTGATATTTTTATCTCCCTGACATTTCAAGCAATGCGATGTTTTACCTATTTTATTCATCAAACACTGCAAACAAATATAATTCAACCTTTGTTGGAAAAAGATGTTGTCTTTTATTCTGAAGCACCTGGGCACCTTCCCTTTTTTTGTTTTCCCTGGAAGATGATCTTATCGCCTTTTAGGGTATTGCATCAACCTTCATTCCCTAACTCCATTCATCCTGCAAACTTCTCATCCTGAGAGGATCCTTGCCTTTACAATCTCATCTCTTAAATAAGATAGTAAATCAGGTTCCTCATTACTTTTGCTGCTGCTTTAGTCAGCACTTAGAAGTGAGCTTTTGGCTTAACAACATTGAGAGGCCACTAAAAATACCATGCTGGTTCATGTTAACATATAATTAGCCCCACTTGGAGCCAGGGCTAAATTACTACCCAGTTAATATGGGCCAGACAAGGAGGGCCTGATGGATGATGAGATTCAAGAGTAGCCGTCACCCCATCCACCAGTTATTGATTTATCCTGTTGAAACAGTTTGATGGAGAAACTACCACAATTAATGTGAAAGTAGTATAAAAATACACTAGGAACTAGAAGTTGGGAGGCCATATGAAGGCTGTTATAATGTAGTTACATGGGATAAGAACTTTAGTCAAAGAATTAGAAATGGGAATGGAAAGACTGTTTTTAGAGAAAACGTAAGCAAGGCTTGATCATTAAATGGATAAGAAGAATTAAGGAGACAGAAGATCAAAAGACAATTCTGCTGCTTTTTTTCTTATGTGACCGGGGAGAAATATGAAGCAGTTACCAAAACCAAACTAAACCTAAGCGGAGTTTAAGAAACTCTGAAACAAACGTGGTTTAGGAGAAAAGAACTTAAGTTTGTTTTAAGATATATTAATTAAGAGATATGCTGGTGTGAAGGAAAATCATATTAACCCCTAATCATTTAGGGGAAAAGATCAGAAATATGTTGTTTTAAAAGAATGGTAGGTGTTTTCAAAGTTGTGTGCAACATACAAACAAAATTGAATATTAAATAATACTTTTAAAGACAATATATAGCTTTGATTTCCTTACACTAAAATACATTTACTTCATGTCCTGACTACTAAGAAAAAGATATCAGAAGATTAAAAATGTCAGAGAAGGCCTTACATGCTCCCCTTCACTCACTCGACTCCCGCCACGTGAGTCTCCTTGATATTCCCTGATTATGTCACGCTGGCTCTCATCACAGGGCCTGTGCACTGGCTTTTCCCTGCACTTGGTATGTTCTCCTAGACGCCCACATGGCTGACACCATCACCACCTACGAGTCTTTGCTCAAATGAACCTTCTTGAAGATTTCGACACTATCTTTTTAAAAATTGTAGCCTACCTTCTCCCCCATACTGAACCCTCATACCTTACTCTAATTTCTTTTTTTGTCATAGTACTTGACACCTTCCAATGGACAACATAGCTCTCTTATTAATTATGTTTATTAGCCTTTGTCTGCCTCCTCTGCTGGAATTCAAACTTCATTCTGTGAGGGTCTTCGTGTTTTGGGCACTGAATATTAAGGTGCCCTAAGGACGTGGTAGACACAACGTACACGTTGAACAGTGATAGAATGAATTATTCAGCTGTTGATTAACTTGACTGTTTTCTTGTCCTTTCTTTACTTATTAAAACAAATTTCGCCTTTTGAAACACTGCCCATACCTATATCCAAGGCCAATAACATAACTTCAAATTGTCATTAAAATGATAAAATCTAACCTACGTGCCAGGCATTCACGTAAGAGGTTTACAAGTAATACTGAGTCCTCAAAACAAATATTTGTTAGGTAGATCACACACTGATTGTGCACTTGAGGTACCTGAGGCAGCAAGGGCTTCAACCACTTGCCTGGGGACATTTGGAAGGACCAGACTTCACACCCTGCTCAAAACTTCTCTGCAATATTGAGATACTGCCTGGAGGGTCAGTGGTGAGTGTCCTAAGATTTCCTTGAAGGACAACGGTACCCAATACTTATAAACATTGCTGTTTGGTAGCAATATTTGGTTTTATACTGTATAAGCAGAAAGGTAATTTCTCATTTTTCTTGAGTCCTAAACATAAGCCAAAGACTTTATTTACTTCATTGGTTTTGAGTTGTGAGATATTCCGATAGAAATATCTGTTGAACCTCTGGAACGTTAACCTAGAGTTCAGTACTGATCTCATACCAGGTAAAGTGTCTCTATTTCCATTACTGTTTGGAAATAGAATACATTCTGATTTAAAATTATAGATGTGATAAGTGCTATGAAGGGACACATGTTACTATGAAAAAAATATTGAGCTCATTTTTGATGCATAACTTTAAAGAATATCTGTTTTAGATATTATGATAAAGAAGATCTAACAATGCAATTAGCAAATTGGTTTAATATCTAAATGCTAAGATAATATTTTATGTGTGGTCTCTGTGTGCCCCGTGTGTGTTTATGTACACACATAAACATAATTCTTCTGCTCAGCAAGTTTCTTTTTCCTGTTAAACCATTCCCTTGTTTTGAAACACAGAAGTAGTACAAAAACCTCTTTACTTGTTGACAGAAGAGATACAAAATTGGATATATCATTTGGTTTTATTTTTAGCTAATTATAAACCAAATTTTTTTTACATCATACCCAAGATTATTTTTTTTCATATAAATTGTCCTACTATATAAGTAGCCTATAAGAGCATGAACTTGCTCAATTGCAGGAAATGATTTTCAGAACGTAACACAGACAGAGAGCTTTCCTAAGATTAAGGTAAATTCTCTTTGACTCATTCATTTTTTTGGTGCATCTAGGTAAAGCAACACAGTAATTTTCAAGTAACCATTTAAATTTTTTTCTCTATACGTTTTCCTCTATTTCTTTGTGCAATATCATCACCATTATTAGTTAACACTATCTTCCTTTGTTTTCTATGCAAAACTTATTAATATAGTTAAAATTAGTAGAATAATTTTGTTTGGATAATGAATGCAAAATTAAATCTCCATCATTCTAAGATTAGAAATTTATATTTATAATATTAAACATAATTTATATTACATTTTCATGAGACAAATCACATTGTAAAATCAGTTTTCAGATGAGGAATAACTTTCATAGAGGGTGATAAACATCCAAAATTGTTTTTGCCATTTATTTTTATCTTTCTATTGTATTAGTAACTTCCTTTTATCAGTAGCAGAATGCTCAATATCAATTTGGATTTCATTATTAGCTTATGGGAAATATTAACATATGGTTGGATCCTATATTTAAATTATCTGAAACACATGTACACTAGGAGAAAAAATAAAACCATCTTTTTAAAAAATATAAAATATATTCATTAATTACCTTCCTCTAATTCCTCGAAAAAACGTGTTTAAGATTTTCAAGTCTTTTTTAAGCCTTCTCTTTGTGAGGTTTTTTTTTTTTTAAAGCTCTATCATATACATTTTCACATGACAGAGAAACATTTTTATGTTCTAAAAACGTGATCCAAATAGTCAGAGTTTGTGGTACCAAAAAGTTAATTTTTTGTGAAAATCAAGAAATGTGTTAGTTTTTTAAATGACAGAGAATTGAATAATAAAGGAAATGAGACCCCTTCCATAGAATTATCAACTGCCAATTCACCCTACGAATTTAAATATACGTGGTTATATCATGGAAATGTTTGATTATGTGAGCAGCAAAATATTCTTCTGCTTAAACGTTGTTTGATTTGCTTTATAAACTAAACGAAGCAAAGTCAAATACTGTTTTTAATCCGCTTATAAATAAATAAATTAAAACCATATCATGATTTTAGGCAGAATCAGGATGAAAGGTGCAGCTATAATTTGCTCAGATTTTTATCGAATTGTTATAGTCATACACTATTTTAAATTAAGAATCAGTGGGATATTTCCTGAGTCTCAAAACATTCATTCTAAATGAATCTTAGATTGGAATAAAAGTGCTAAGTTAAGATAAAGGAGGTAATTTACCCAAACATCTTTTTTGGAAGTTTGAACAGTTATTTTTATTTGTTTCCCATTCTTTACTTTTATCTAACTTTAAGAATAGAATATTAAAGCCCAAACAGAATCTATTCTGGACATTTTCAGATCTGCCTCAAGCCAAAATGCATTTAAAATATTCTGAGAAGTTCTTTTCTCACAAAATGTGATTATATTTTCAAGACCAGAGAACTTCAAAGTGTTGAGCTTTGAGCCCCTTGTCTAAAAATGCAATGCCAAAACTCAAATTTACTTGCTTCCTCCCTAAATCCAAAGAATTTATAGAAAACATGGTATTTCTTTTTCCTAGTGCTTAGCCTTTTTCTGATCTCGCTATTTCAAAGTGAACTTGGTGGAATGGGATGTTTTTAAAATGTGTGCATTGTACTTTAATGAAATCCCTATCTGACCTAGAAGCAGCTGTTCTAAAAGGTCTTTATATATGTACAATTTTAAACAAGGGAAAATATAATTGATTACAGAATTTATAGAAATAGTAGACAGGTTCAGGAATATAGAGGGCAGGGCATTGTGTACAACAAACAATTTCAGAACAGTGTTAGAAGGAGAGTTTATTGATTTATTGTAGATAGCAAGGCGATTCTTTTTCACTGACATTGTTTTAAAAAGATGTATTAGAATTATCAAGAACATGGAGAGTTTTTACAGGGAAGAAAGGATAGATTTCTTTACTTAAATAGTAGAAATTACATGCAGAGATAATACATTATGCCCCATAAAAATAAGTCTTTGATTTCTATTTCCCTCCATCTTGAGAGAGAGAGAGGGAAAGAGATAGAGAGAAAAATTAAATGCAACAAAAATATTAGGTTTTTTATGAATGTATTTATTTTCCAGTGCTGTGAATGACTTCAAATCTGTGAAGACAACTAAGTTTTAAAATGTGGTGAAGCAGATTGTCTTATTTTGAATTCCCCTGGACTAAAATGTAAAAAAAAAGACTTTAGGGATGGTAGTTGTATTCAGGAGGAAATACTGGGAAGGTGCGAGGGGTAGAGAAAGTAGATGGAAAAGAGAGAAAAGCCAATAAAGGGGGCGTTGAGGAGTGGGAATAATGCTGTGGGCAACAGGGGCTCATTCCTATCGGAGTCCTCTAAGAAACTATGTGGAATAAGTTTCAAAATTGTTTTTCTGGGTTCTACTTCCACTAAAAAAGTGGGAAGCTGGTAAGACCAGTCACCACTATGCTAACAACAAGAAAAAGCTGGATAAACTACAAAATCGTAGATTTTTTTCAAACCTTCAGACAAGAGCTGAGATTGCAGGGCAAGCACATAGCTTGAAATCTTTGAAAAGACCAGCTCCTCCAAGAAGAAATGGAACACAAATCCTGGCTCACCTTGGCAGTGCATGAGCCAAAAGAACACCAAACAGCGTATGATAGGATGAAAATAATTTAACGACAATACTTAAAAATGGACTGAAGGTTGGGTGTGGGCCAGGGAGAGAATATAGAACCTCCGTGAGCTTCAGACACAAAGGGAGTTAGGACCCACTTGCAGGGTTTTCTCCATAGACCTCTGCTGGGTGCTTAGAATGATTCGAGCGAGGTAAGTCAGAGACTAAAGACAGCCTCCCTCAATGGTGCAGACTCGTAGAACAAGAGTCCCTGCCACTGAAGGAGAGGCAAAATGGTCCAGAAGAACAATTATTCTCTACAGAACAAAAACCTTAAGCCACTGGAGAAGGGCAGCAATCTCTGTGAGCACATGTGAAGACTCTGTGTGGCAAGAGGAAGGGAACTAAAGACAAAACAAAACACAAAAATTCTTTGCTGTAGGCAGAGGGGCAGGAAATAATCCTGAGCTCAGGATCCTATACAAGTAAACCTAAAGATCCCCTCCTGAAGGAAAGACGAGAAACCCTCTCCCACACAAGAACTGCCAAAAAGGCAGAGTTTGGCTTCCACGAAAGGAGGAATATTTGCACCACGAAAGCCACATCCCTGAGACCGAGGCATATAGGGAATGCCGAAGACCCAAACTAGACTAGAACAAGAGAAAGCCTTCCTGACCCACTGGCATGGTAAGAAACACTGAGTAACAGACAGCAGCGATTTGCCACTGGGGCAGGGTGCGTACCTGAGCTTCCCTCTGAGGCACCAGGGAGTAGGGAAGGTTTAAAGTTGAACAGGGAGCAGCGGCACTAAGGAAAATCCCTATAGTAACTAAGTCTCCATCCTAACGACAGGTAATGCTGGACAAATTTGAAGTGAATGCATAGAAATTAACAGAATCAACAACAAATATCAAAACCAGCACAACCCTGGAAGAGATTGATTCAAAAACACACACTGAAAATCTAGTGCAGAAAGAGGTATGTCCATTCTCAGGCACAGATGCTTCTATAACTCAGTCTCGACTGGTTTTCACATGATAACCAGAATTTAATGAAAGATTATGAGACAAAAAAAAGTGAGAAAATAACTCACTGTCAAGAGACAGAACAATAAACATATACTCAAAGAAAGAACCACATGTTAAATCTATCAGATAAAGATGTTAAAACAACAGTGCTTAATACATAAAGGGGTCTAGGGCAAAAGATGGTCAGTCTCTATAAATTTTAGGAGTGAGATGGAAAGCACAAGAAAGAGTCAATGGAAATGCTAATAACAACAGGTAGAGAGACAAAGAATGGCTTTGATAGGCTCATCAGTGGACTTGAAACAACCTGGGGAAAAATCAGTGATTTGTTTTTTCATCCACAGTTGCTAGAAAGATATATGGTTTGATGTGTAATTCAATGGTTTCTTTATAAATGGACCATTAACAGACTAAGCAGCAAGTATTCACAAAGAAGAAAGCAATATTAAATAATATCGTGTCCATTTATTTATTTTGTAAATTTATATGCCCAAGCTAGATGTAGCAGTTTACAACGCATATAATACATTGAATTTTTGTCACAAACCTCTCAGCATATACTCTTCCAGCAATTTGAAATTAATGAAAATTGTAAAATTCATCTTATAAAAAAACAGGAACATTAGATGAAGTTAATCATTTGAAAATAATATAAAACGAACCCTCCAGTACAAACATGTATATATGCTTGGTCACATTATTTTCTAGACTGAGTGATCTATCAATTCCAGAACGAAAACTAAAACACACAAAATGCATCTTTTCATAACACTAAATCTAATAAAACTTTACTTTTTTGAGAATTGACTACCATCCTCCATTCGTACAGGATTATATTGGCCATTATCACTGATGTAGCCACCAAAGAACTAACCTTTATTCAAACACTTTCAAAAAATAATAGATTCAAAGATTTGATTTTCTGTGTAAGTTTAGACATAAATTTAACTATAATTTTTTAAAACCCATTTTTTCAAACCTAAAATTCCTGAATGATACTTAGTGAGAATTAAAAAAATATCTTACTGGGCCCGGCCCGGTGGCGCAGCAGTTTAGTCCGCTCTGGGCAACCCGGGGTTCGCGGGTTCGGATCCTGGGCGCCCGCAGACGCACTGCTTGTCAGCCATGCCGTGGCGGCGTCCCATATAAAGTAGAGGAAGATGGGCACGATGTTAGCCCAGGGCCAGTCTTCCTCAGCAAAAGAGGAGGATTGGCAACGGATGTTAGCTCAGGGCTGATCTTCCTCAGCAAAAAGAGGAGGATTGGCGATGGATGTTAGCTAAGGGCCGGTCTTCCTCACACACACACACACAAAAAAAATCTTACTAATTCTTGCTTGGTTTTGCATAGCAAATGGATTTTTTTAAAACATATTTTAACATATTTTTTATGTTGTATCTCTGCAAGCTAGATCACTCACTCATTTCCAGGTCATGATCCAGGTCTTAAACTTAATACAAATGACTTTATGTTTTCCTGGATTTACATGAATTTTATAAACACATGCTTGATGAAAATTAATCATATGGTGAAGGAGTCAGGACATAAATTGACATGGAATTCAAAGTATGTTTATGCTCACTTAGCCTGGCTACCTTGCCCATGGTAGATAATTCTATTTCCTTGAGTCCCAGGGATTCTAGACTCTTGAGTATTAAAAAGGGATCCTTCTTCTTTCTAGATATTGTTACCATGAAAGAATATCATATGTGGCCTGAGAAACTTTATTCTACCAAAGTCAGCTGGGAGTTACAAGGGTATTAAAGTATAAAACTAGTTTAAAGGGGAAATTTGGATACACAGAAAGGTTCACATCAGACAATGGCGTATCAGAATACATCAGGAACTGCAGAGGAGGTCCGTATAGTAGGGGGGATGGTTATTAATGGACAATGCACTATCTGTGACTAAAACTACAGGTCCTCTCAGCCTAAGCAAGATTTGCTACTATTAATTGTGATAATGGCTGTCTTTCTTAAACCTCTTTTTCTGGCAATTGTTTCTCAGTAGTGTACCCAAACAGCAGTCCTTTTGTACAATGTAACTTTAGCCTTAGTTAACCATATGCAAATGGACAGATACTAATGTTGGCTTTCTACCGGGTACAGTCTTTCTGCCAGGTGGAATGAGAGAGCATAGTGAGACCATATACAGACAAAGAGTGCTAATAGCATCTGATCCGTCGTTCTATTAGTTCCTAAGAGGCATGCATCACTGACATTCCTGTAGCTTTCCTGGTGTATCTCAGTAAGAGTCCAATAATTTCTCCCATTCAGGGGGTTTTCCACCTGAATCAGTTAGTTTTTGCTAGTTAATGAGCAACACAAACATTACTGGCTTAAAAGAATAATTTATTAGTGCTTAAGAGTCCATGAGTCAACTGGGCAGGTCTGCTGATCTGAAGTTAGACTCAACTGATGGCTGAGCTCCCTCATGTATTTGTAGTCATTTGCCAGGCCAGCTAAAGCCTGGCTAGACTAGAATGGCTTCAGGTAGGTGGCTTGTCTCTCTTCCACGTGGTCTCCCAACCTCCAGAAAGCTGATCCAGGCTTGTTCACCTTCCAGCTGAGTAGGGTTCCACGAGAAGGAAAGGAATCGAGCCAGGTCTCCTGAAGCTTAGGTTTGGAACTTGTACCCTGTTATGTCTGTTACCATTTTCTTGGTAAAGGAAGCCACAAGGCCAGCCCAGATTCAGAGGGCGGAGAATAAACTCCATTTCTTGATGGAAAAAATTGCAAAATCACAATGAAAAGGAGCATCATCTGAGGAGTGGTGGAGAATTATGCCTGTTTTTGCAACCTTCCACAGTATCGATTGCAATCGAACTTGTCTTAACTAACATAAAGTCCTCATCACGAACAGAGTCCTGATCCTAAAAGAGAAGAATTGCAGCATGACTCAGGCTCCCTTCAGGATTCTTTTTATACAGCAGTGGGAATTTACTAAACCTTTGTTTAATTAAATTATTGAATGATGGTCTAAACCTTCTTGGTATCACTCTCCTATCCAATAATAACAGAAATTTTGTTGCTAAGATAAATTATTAAAAATGAAAAATATGAATCATAACTTAGGATTCATGGTATTACTGGTTAATTGAACTTTGCCAAATTGTTTTGGACTGTGAGAAAGGAAATTTTTGTCCCTCCTATAGATGTGAGGAACATAATTGAGAGAGCAATATGAGACTTTTGTTTAACAGGTCGCTTAAACTGGAATACACAGAAAAAGCAAGAACTGTTCAACTTTAGAGTATTAAATGCATGAGGCACAGATGGACTGAATAGATGAGGGAATTATAGAATTATTACATGATTAGTCAACTGGGGAAGATAACAATGAAGACATCTTCCACATTATATCCTATTACCATAAAGAGAAGATAAAGCACCTAAGGTAATAAATTTGAATCCTATTTAGACCTATTGAGGTACTGATTCCCATTTTGATGATGATGATGGAGGTAGGGGGTGAGTTGAATTTTAAAAAATCTATAGTTATATAATCTTTATTCTACTTTGCAACAATGTAAAATGTGATTCTTTGCAATAAAAGTTGATTGCAAAATCATAATAATGATCAACAAGAAACACTAATAAGTTGTTACAGAGGAGACTCAGCTGGGTGTGCCAATCAAGAGGCCTTCTGAAATGAATTCTAACCGAGACCTATGTATTTCTGGAGTTTACACTCTTACCTTCCTCACTCTGCCAACATTTCTGAAAGTTAACCTCATCTCTTTTGCCTCTTTCTGTTCTCTTCAGATTCAGACTAAGTTTTAGCTTGTTGGTAGATGCAAACTAATTGTTTCATCTCAGTTTCCGGCTGTTTATTTTCAGGGTAAGGATAAGGGGATATTAGCAGTACATCTATGTAACATAATCTATTTGAAAACATCTCTTCCTATTTGGTATAAAACAAAATTTTAAGCATATCTTCATGAAAAAAATGTAACAGATCATAAAGAAAATAAATAGCCTAGACACATGGCCATGACAATATTAAAGAGAAACCTCATAAGATACCAGGTCTAATCCAGCTCATTTTCCCACCTATAGGAGGAGGACAAAAAAAAGACCAGCCCATTAGGAAAAACAATTAAGTGAATTGAGGCTTACTTTAAAAAATAATAAGATATAAATTTTGTTTAAATTACCCCATTTTAATACAATTTAGAATTATCAAAATGATTATTACCAATGAGAATGTCATATTAATCCTTGATTTGTAGTTTCCAATTCTGGAATAGGGTAGACAGCATTAATATAGTTTGAGCCCCCTTTTTACACATTTAAAATATTAGTGTATTACAAAGTATAGTTAGCATATAAACAAGAGTATATGACAATTACCCATGAGCATACATAGTTATTTGCATAGGCAGCAGGTGGTACTGTGTCTTACTTTTAGTAAATGCTCAGTTAAAAATGTAGTGCCTTTAATTGAATATTGATAATAAGATTAAGATCATCAAGAACCTAAATAGCTTGGACATATAACTGTAGCTGTGTTATAGAAAAGCCTCACAAGATGCCAAGTCTAATCCAGCTCCTCCTCCCCCCTGCAGGAGGAAGGGAAAATGCATGGATAAATACTAATCATAAGTTGTTTCACTTTGAAGTTTTCTTGATTGAACAATTATTTCCTGATTATCAGTGACTTAAATTCTGGTTCTGATAATAATATGCAAGATGACTTTACTCTTGAAATGGATTTACTCTTGAAACATAGTTGTTAAGAATAAAGTTATTCCCACACATCTATGGACAGCTAAGTTTTGACAAGGGAGCCGAGAAAATACAATGGAGAAAGGAAAATCTCTTCAATAAATGGTGTTGGGAAAACTGGACAGCTACATGCAAAAAAAAAAAATGAAAGTAGACCATTATCTTACACCATAAGCCAAAACTAACTCAAAATGGATTAAAGACTTGCATGTAAGGCCTGAAACCATGAAACTTCTAGAAGAAAATTTAGGCAGTATGATCTTCCACATCCGTCTTAGCAACGTGTTTTCAAGTACCATGCCTGACTGGAAAAGAGAAACAATAGAAAAAATAAACAAATGGCACTACATCAAACTAAAAAGCTTCTGCACAGCAAGAGAAACCATTAACAAAATGAAAACACAACTGGGAGAATATATTTGCAAACCATATATCTGATAAGGGGTTAATCTCCAAAATATATACAGAACTCATACATCTCAACAACAAAAAAACTATCAACTCAATTAAAAAAATGGGCAAAAGACCTGAATAGACATTTCTCCAAAGAAGATATACAGATGGCCAATAGGCACATGGAAAGATATTCAACATCATTAACTATCAGGGAAATGCAAATAAAAACTACAATGAGAGATATCACCTCATGCCCGTCAGAAGGGCTATAATTAACAACACAGGAAACAACAAGTGTTGGAGAGGATGTGGAGAGAAGGGAACCCTGGTGGGAGTGCAAACTGGTGCAGCCACTATGGAAAACAGTGTGGAGATTCCTCAAAAAATTAAGATAGAAATACCATCTGACCCAGCTATTCCATTGCTGGGTATTTATCCAAAGAACATGAAAACACCAATTCGTAAAGATACATGCACCCCTGTGTTCATTGTAGCATTGTTCACAATAGATAAGACTTGGAAGCAACCTAAGTGCCCATCAAGAGATGAATGGATAAAGAAGATGTGGTATATATACACAATGGAATACTACTCAACCATAATAAATGATGAAATCCAGACATTTGTGACAACATGCATGGACATTGAGGGTATTATGATAAGCAAAATAAGTCAGAGGGAGAAGGTCAAAAACCATATGATCTCACTCATAAGTAGAAAATAAAAACAACAACAATGAAACACATAGAGACAGAGATTGGATTGGTGGTTACCAGAGAGGAAGCGGGGAGGGAGGAGGGCGAAATGGTTGATTAGGCGCATGTGGGTGGAGATGGATTGTAACTAGTACTTGGGTGGTGAACATGATGTAATCTATGCAGAAATAGAAGTATAATGATGTACACCTGAAATTTATACAATGTTATAAACCAATGTTACTGCAATAAAAAATAAAATTAAAAAAGAAGAAAGTTATGTATCTAAAATTTTATGGGTTTTTTTTTTTTGGTGGGGGGAAGACATACCAATAACTAGATGACCAAGCACCTATAGTTTCAAAGAGTTCAAAAAACTCTAGGAAAAAAAAAATTTTTTCCATTGAAAGTGGAACAGTGACTGAATGATAAAGCAATTAGTTTATTGTTATACTGAAAAAGAAAATGAGACATTAAACCATCCCTAGCAACTGCAGTTTTGAACATTCAAACAAAAATCTTACTTTTCAATATAAGCTTTATACATTGAATCTTATTTGCAAGCATTGATTAATTTTGTCTGACGAGTTTGGTATTGACAACCTTTTAGGGAACTTACAAGACAAGGAGAATGAATGTTCTTTGTTCAACTAACTATCTTCTACATTAAAAAAAAAAAAGGCCAGGGACTAAAACTCCAAACGCTTCCCCCCTTACTCCAAAGCTGATTAAAACCATTCTCAGTTCATTGTGAAAATAAAGAAAGCAGAATAAAATTGTTACATCTTCCACCCCCAAGTCTATAACCCTACATACAACCCTACTGTATATTCTGCCTCCATCCTTAGCAATGGATGGGCTTTCTGTGCTCCTAAGAACAACAAACATGTAGTTTTTGGACTATATTCCATCTCTTTCTGCCTATTCAAATGTTTGGTCTTGAATTTATCTCTTCTCTCTTCACTGCCATCACTTATTTCCCCCTGCTGAGTAGTTTCCACAGATATTCAAATATGATATCAAGTTTGTGTGACCTCTCTTCCTCTTGTAGCAGCCACCCCATATCTCTGACCCCATTTATGGCAAAGGTGCTTAAAAGATTTTTATATATAACCTGTTAAGATTTTTCTCCTCTAATATTATCCTTTCCCTCCTAGCTCTATGGAGACATAACTGATAAACAAAAAACTGCACATGTTTAATGAATACAATGTGATGAGTTTGGCCATAAGCATATACCCGTGGAGCCATCACCACAATCAAGGTAATAAACATATTCGTTACCTCCAAAAGTTTCTTTACATCCCTTTGTTTTTGTTTGCTTGTTTGCTTCTTGTGGTAAGAACACAACATGAGATCTACTCTCAACAAAGTCTTAAATGCAAATATAATATTGTGAACTGTAGACACTATTTTGTACAACAGAGCTCTAGAACTTGTTCAGGGTATATATCCAAAAGAATTGCAGTCAGGATCATGAAGAGATAACATGTTGGTGGCTGGGGAAGTGGGAAATGGAGAGTTGTTCAGGTGGTGTAGAGTTTTGGTTATGCAAGATGAATAAGCTCTAATGTTCTCTTGAATTCACTCTACTCAACCTTTGATTCCGATCACTAAACTGCAATTATTTTTATCAGAGTCATTAAATCCAATGTGCATGTCTCAGCCCTCATCTTAATTGGTCTGTCAGTGCCAGGTAATATAGTTGATTGGTCCCTCCTTGAGACTTGCTAATTTTGGTTCGAGGTGAATACATTGTTGGTATTCCACAAATATCACTGACTCTGACTTCTCAATCTCTTTTTCTGGGACCTCTCCCTCTTTTCAAACTCTGAGGTAGTAGCATTCCATTCAAGACTCTTGGCTTTAACACCATGTGTATGCTGAAAAATCTCAATTTTGTATCTCACCATATTCTCCACTAAACCTCAGTCTTGTATAACTCTCTACCTACATGATATGTCTACATGAGTGTCCTCTCAAACTTAACATAGCGAAAACTGGACTCTTGACCATCTTTTTTTTTCTTTATCAGAGTCTAGACAAGAGGTGATGGCTCCTTAGATTAAGTTACTAAGGGTGAAGGTGGGATCTAATCATTTTCTGTATATTTTGAAGACAAAACCTAAAGAATTTGCTGAAGGTTAACATGTTGTGAAGAGAGTGAATAAGATGAGTTAAAACATGATTTTAATATTTCTTGCCTGAACAAATGGTCTCATTTATGTAATATATTAAGGGAGGTAGATGTATGGGGTGATGTCAGTTCTAAACTCATCAGGAAATATGTCAGTGCTCGTAAATAGCTTTACATATATGGCACTTAAACTTAAAGGTAATCTATGCATTAAATCACACAAGTATTTGCTGAGGGCTACCTGGAGACAGAGCAGTGAACACAAATGAACACAATTTGCTGTCATAGTACTTAAATTTTAATGCAGCAAGAAGGCAATAAAACAAAACTAAACAAGAAAATAAGATAAGCATAGATTTAAGATATTTAAGATCCCTGAATATTATGAAATGAGGGGATACCTTAATAGGATGAGGAAGGGAATTACTTTAGATAAGGTGGTCAGGGAAAGCTTTTCTCCAGAGATGGCAGGGCAAAGATCTGGGGACAGGATGTTCCAGGCAGATTCTGAGGTCAGCTACCTAAGCAGGTGCCAACCATGATGACCCCTGGAGGCCAAGGGTAGGGAATTTTGTTCTCCATGAAACGGGGAGCCACTAGAAGGTTTTATGCAGGAGAGTTGTTTTATTTTGATTTCATCAATAATGATGTGACATCTATGTGGATTTAAGATGGTCAAGAATGGCAGTAAGGAGAATATTTGAGGACAGTGTGGCAATTGTAGATAGGACTGTGGCTTGGATTAGTGTGCCATGGCCAATTTCAATTTCCACAAGTATTAATATATAGTATTGTTAAGAGTTATCAATACATATTTCTGGAGCTTTAAAAGTTTTTGAAAAATAATTTTTTTGTTTTAAGTTATAATCTGTTTCTTCAATTATTACATTTGTTGAACATCTACTTTGGGCCAGCATCATAGTCATTTTTAGTCACTCTAAAAAGATTTAGGAGGGGCCGGCCCAGTGGCATAGTGATTAAGTTTGCGTGCTCCAGGGTTCACAAGTTCAGATCCTGGGCGCAGACCTACACATTGTTTATCAAGCCATGCTGTGGAGGTGTCCCACATATGAAAAATGGAGGAAGATGGGCATAGATGTTAACCCAGAGCCAATCTTCCTCAGCAAAAAAAGAATTGGCAACAGCTGTTAGCTCAGGGCTAAGCTTCCTCACCAAAAGAAAAAAAGATTTAGGAATATTACAACTGGCAATTTTTGACCATAAAAGTGACCTTTTTTTCCCCCTTTTAACTGATCATAAGCTTATTAGAAATAGGCATTACCTAATCAGTCCTCCCTTTGGATAACTGGTAAGAGCTAGAAACAAGTTAGATTTTCCTCTTTCCTTAACATGAACTAAATTACTTTATCTTACTATTTTAAGAATATATATAATTGTGCCTTCTTGTATCAGTGGCAAATATTTTATTTCTATAACAGTTTTATAGGTAGTTCGTGCTACTGTGTTGGAGATGCAAAGCATATAGGCTGTTATGCCAGCTCTAGGAACCAGTTAAAGTTATTACGAATTTTTCTCAAGAGCAGGCTTTAGAGTAAAAATGTATAAACAAGTAAACAGTATTTGCTTCTCCAATCAATTGTTACTTATTTCAAAGCCATGAACAGAATGGTATAGAACAGAAGGAAAGACAGAGAAGAAAAATATGAAGGATCAAGGTAACTGCTTTTTACTTGCTAAGATTTAATAAATTACATAAACTCTCGATTACATTGCAGTTTTGATTTGCAGTTTCGACTAATACAAAATAGGCGATTTTACCAAAATGTGAACTCTATTTGATAACTTTTACATAAACCCTTAAGGGACATGGAAATAATATCATTCATTGCTAATACAGTTGGGCATTATATTAAGGCTCTGGGCTCTTTTATTTCCCTTGTACTATTATGTCCAACAATGAAGTTATCGCTTATCCTCACCATTTTTGTTCTAAATTCCACTAACTTAATTCAAACTCTCATCTTATCTCACCAAGGTATTGCCGTAACCTTCTAACCTAGAAGTCTTGAACCCTTGAAGTCCATCTTCCATGCCACTTCCAAAACAAACTTTATTGAATGCTACAGTAGGCAGAATGGTTCCCCAAAGAGATCCTTGTCATAATCCCCAGAATTTATAAATATATTATGTTATGGCAAGAGGGAATTAAGGTTGCAAATGGAATTAAGTTTGTTAATCAGCTGACCTGGAGATGGGGAGGTTATCCTGGTGTATCCAGGCAGGCCCAGCGTAATCACAAGGGTCCTTATAAGTGGAAGAGGGAGGCAGGAGAGAGTGTCAGAGTGATGTGACATAAGAAAGACTCTTCCAGACTCTGCTGGTTTTGAATATGGAAGATGTTATGAGCCAAGGAATGTGGTCAGCCTCTAGAAGCTGGAAAAGGCAAGAAAACTGATTCTCCCCTAGAGGCGCCAGAAGGAAAGCATCCCTGCAGATAACTTGATTTTGGCCAACTGAAACCCATTTTGGACTTTTGACTTCCAGAACTGTGTGATAATGAATGTGTTGTTTCAAGCCACCAAGTGTGTGGTAATTTGTTATAGCAGCAATAGGAAACTAGATTTCAGAGCCCTGTTTTAAAACCTTTTTTTTTTTTAAGGAAGATTGGCCCTGCGATAACATCTATTGCCAATCTTCCTCTTTTTTTTTCTTCTCCCCAAAGCCCCACTACACAGCTGTGTATCATAGTTGTAGAGCTGTAGTGTTTCCATGTGGGACGCCGCCTCAGCATGGCTTGACGAGCAGTGAGTAGGTCTGCGCCCAGGATCCGAACTGGTGAACCCTGGGCTGCCGAAGTGGAATGTGGGAAAACAATGGTAACACCACCAGGCCAGTCGCTCAATTTAAAAATCTTTTAATGATTCCTCATTATACATAAGATAAAATTAAAAGTGTGCTAGTTTAACAACTAGATCTCTGGGATAAAAAGTCCTAGTTTGCGCTATTTGTCCATTTCTATGGTATAATTACTCAAACTATGGCCTATTTCAAGCTACCAACCTGACCTGACTCAAGGCCAAGTTGCAAAGACATACACTAAGTCTTGTCTTACAAGCTGGTGCAAGCAATCACTGGATAAATTCCATCCGCAGTGATATGGCCTCTAAGATTATCCTTAATCTAACCTCTAACTGTCTCCAATCCAGTTCATACATCCTCCCCTGGTCTGCTTCATGTTCTTTGCATTTACTGGCTTTTCCCTGGGATACCTCCCTTTCATCTGTTTAATGGAATCTACTAATTATTTACAAATCAGCAAAGGCAATGCCCTCCTGTGTGAAGCCTTCCCTGCCCATTTTACCTCCCACCCCATTAAATTCCCACACAGCATAGAGACCATGGATGCCTTTTTTTCTGATGGAAAAGGTACCTTGTAGCTTCTTTTATTGCAGAATTAATCCCTAATTGTAGCGATTGGTTTATTTCAGTTTTCTTCCCCTAGTCTGAGACTCTAGGCAGGGCAGACATTTGTATTTTTTTGACTTAATATGTCCAATACCTTGAATAGACATAGGTCCCTAATAAATACATGAAAATATTTGTTGGATAAAAAGAAATTAATGTGTGTTAAGCTCACACTCTCAATACACAGGAGAGATACGAAAAAGATTAGTTCCATTTGAAAGAGGAACACTCCTGGGACAGAAGCCAGATTTGTTTCATAAAGAAGATGAGAGGATTAAGACAGATTATGAATGTAATAATTTTGGTAAATGAGAAAAGGTTTAACCTACAATTTCTTGATATTTTCCTTGGTGCCTGGCATTTTGCTGGCGGTGCAGAGGTAGTAGCATCTGCCCCATACAGTCTGGAATACTGAATATAAACCAGTCCAGTGAAAATGAGAAATTATCAGATTAGATTTCTAAAGGAAAAAAAAATTAGTTTTATGATCTTTGCAAGGGCTAAATTTTTAAAAATAGATAAAAAAGAATAAGAATTAAAATTTTGAAATTTTCATAATTAGCAAATAAAAAAGAAAGCCAATATTGCAATGTTGACATCATATGAATCTAAGGGATGAATAGGAATAAAGTAAAAGATCACAACAGAAAATGCTTAATCTACAAAAAATGATATATCAGTCATGAACTTATAAGCAATTCAACTAACAGAATGGAATCAACGTATACAAAGCAAAAAGTGCTGATTTTATTAGAATACATTAATAAATTCACAACTAATTTGGAAAAGTTGAGAACATCTGTTTGACAATCTAGTGGATCAAGAAGAAAAAGAAAAGAAAGGAAGGAAGGAAACAGGAAAGAAAGAAAATAAATTATTCCAGTTCCAATTAATATGTGAGATAGGTACATGGATGGATCTTCCACCGAAAACAACCAAGAATCCTAAATAAATAAATAAAATAAAATATATAAGTTTTGATGACCTAATAAGAAAGTAAAGTCTTATTCTTAACTGTACCATTTATTGAACATGAACATTTGCATTGTATCAAATATGTAATAATAAATACATTGATTAATTGTTCATAATTTTGTACCTTGTACACTACTAATTTTTATTATTAACCAGTACACACTTAAGAGTCCACAGATGTCATTATTATCTAGGTAGAACCCAGAGCTTCATGAAAAACAACATTAGAAAAGAAAAATCTCTTATGGAACTCATCAGTCCACAAAATCTATATTGCTATCTCTAATATCTTTCCTCTTCAGTACCCAGGTTTCCAGCATTGAGGTCAATTTCGTTGTTTTGATAACATGTAGAACTGGTAGTCCATGCAGATTAAAGGAGGGGAGAAAACTTATTGGCCAAGATCTCTTTCAATGGCCTGTTTCAAAATGATGTATGTGTGTACCAAATTTGAAAGAAGCATCAATATGGCAAAGGAGAATTAAGATAGTGGCTGTGAGGTTCCCCACTATTCATTAATTTTTTAATTGACTTTTCTGGAATACTTGTGATAAGGACTCTGGTCTCTGGGATGTTCAGGGATAGAATTTTTAAAAAATCAGTTTATGGCCCATCTCTGAATCTATAGTTATTGGCTCAAAAACACTCACATGTACTTACAACCTACCAGGAACTCTTCTAAGAACTATACAAATAGTAAATCATTTGATCCTCTTAACACTTTCCAATAAAAGTATCCTCAATTGATAAACGAGAAACAGAGGCACGGATAGATAAGGTAACTCTCACTGGGTCATACCACTAATAAGTGGCAGTAATAGAATTTTAATCCATATAGTCTCTCTCTATAGTCTATGCATTTACAGTCTATGCTGATTTATTAGTTCATTCTACAAAGAACAGTTATGTTAATTGCATGATAGAAAATTCACATATTTTAGCTGGGAAATTTCCTTTGTCAATGTACTTTTTGTTGCAAGCACCAGAAATCCTCATTTACCAGATAAAACAAGGAGAGAAATGTATTACAAGGGTCTAACAAAATCTGGTCCCAGAGCACAATTTCCAATCAAGACCCATGAAGTGCTGATTCCCATCTGCTCCCTTTCTCTCTGGGATAACTATGTTTCTCATATCTGCTTCTCTTGGTTTCTGCTTCATTTAATTCTTTCTGTAAAAAACTCCCCCATAGTGACTTTAATTGTGATTTCCTTCTAAGTTTTATTTCTAAGTCTTTTTGGTGTAATTATCCAGGTTTCAGATTTGTGTAAGACATTTCATTACTCTGGTGCTCCTAGAATCATTGTAACACACCAAAAAGAGAACTAGATTCTTTGTCGCAGGCTGTCTGGAGTCAGGTTGGCACTATGACCACCACTTGAATCCCTGCCTGGGCACTCTTCCCTGTGTAGTTCTTGGTTAGAGATTTCCACTGATGGGAATTTGCTCGAGATACAGAAGGCAGAAGTGAAACAAATAACATAACGTTTGGGAGGTTGTGAATGTTACACCTAGAGGCTTCATCAGTTTGTCGCCTTTGATTTTTACTTCACAAATTCCCATGTGGCAAATGCAGCAGCTTCAGGGACCTGTCCCCTAGCTTCCAGTCTGCCTTTGTGGAGAGCACTGCAGATTTCCCCACAAACTCCCCTTTTTCCACCTGTATTTTTGTGCCTCAGTTGAAGATCTATGTGTGCATGTCTGACTTTGGGCAGCAACTACCCAGATCTTCAAAGCACCTTTCTTGACCTTTTCTCTTTCATCTCTTCTAACAGTCCTGTCAGATCTTAATTTCCTTTAAACCCTTTTAAATAATACGTAGATAAACTTGTTTTCCTGAATAAATCTTTACTGATACATCCTTTAATATCTCAAGACATTTTTGGTTTTTTAATTTTTCACATGCAGTATTTATCCAAAACCATAGGCCAACAATTTAATTTAAAAGATAGTGGCTATTCTTAGGAGAGTGGCAATACATCTAAGCTGTGTTTTTTTCTACTTTATCTACAACACAAATTTAATGGCTTAAAATACCTACATTACCATGTATGGGTATAACAGTTCCTCTGCTTGAATGAGTTTTTGGATAGCTCAATTATGAAAAATAAAGAATACCAACCTCTGTGAGAACTGTAATGCCAGTGTCCCCAAAATTAATGCACACTGAGTAGACTCACATTATTAAGAAAGAATTTAAATTTGTCTTTACTAGATTTAAAATCTCCCTTCATGGTTGGAAACAGAACGGAAAATGAGGGGATGAATATGGAACCCCACTTGTGAAGGGGAACTCCACTCATTTAAACAATCAGAGCCTACAAACGAGTAAAACTATATTTAAGGGCCAGTATAGTCCGCTAAGATTACCTTTTTCATTCTAGATTTTTTTCTGTAATAAAACTTTCAACTCTTATGAAAATGCTATCTATATAAAAGAAAAAGATAATCTAGCAAGAAAGTGAAGATAAGTCAAGCTTGCTTCCGAGAGATGATAATGATGAGACCAAATGAAGACTGAGGAGACAGACAAAAGTCTGGAGCCCAATATATTGGGTGCCAATAATTGCTTCCTTTCCTCGTCACTTTTATGAAGACTCACATGCAGAGGAAATAAATATGAGCAGAAAATAAAGTCACTCAAACGAACCTATATCAAAGAAACTAGATTTCACAAAGTAATTTTCTTACTGTAGTCACTACTTTCAATATTTAACAAGACAAGGTTTCTAGAATTATAAAATCATTATAATGGTCAAACTAAATTCAAGATTTCAAAATGAGAAATGTTTCATTTTGATATTTTATTTATAGAGTTTCTAAGTAAATATTTGATAATATCCTCAGTACATCTTCATGAGGTGCTGCTTTGACTCTGGAAGCGGAATATTTACTCAGTGGCAATTTAAGATTTATCTGCATATGTGCAAGAAAGGCTTCCAGGTTGTATCACTGAGGATTTTCCAGAGAGAGAGAGAAAGAGTTTAAGCAAGCAGCTTAGATGATTGCAGAGGCTATAAGCCCAAAATTTGTAGGGCAGGCCAGCAGGCTGGAAACTCAGGAAGAATTTCTATGTTACAGTCTTGAGGCAGAATTCCTTTTTCTCCAGGAAACCTCAACTTTTGCTCTCAGGGGTCTTCAGCTAATTGGATGAAGCCCACTCACATTATGAAGGATAATCCTCTTACTTAAAGTCAACTGATACATGGACGCGGAGTCAACTGTCACAGACACAGAGTACAGTCGCTGGTTGCCAGAGGTGGGCGGTGGGGAAATGGGATAGAATATTAAAAAAAAATATGTATGTATGGTGAAATGTAATGCTTCTGCTTGTACTTCTCTGTATGCTTTAAATATTTAATAATCAAATTTAATTAAAAATTCATTCTTATTGTTTTAATGCAATTTGTCGTCTATACATTAAAACCCGATATGCCATGCAGAAAATGAATCTAAATGATATGTAGGTGACCGTGGGGAAATCTGGTCTTAAATGATTCTTTGCCCATTTCTTGTTGGGATCAGCAAAAGGAGTGCAAAAAAAGAAAGAATGAATGAAAAAGAAAAGGAGGTGCACTAATATAACAGGACTTGATATGGAAACAGGGACCTAATGTATCTGAAGCTGAATCTTTGCTCTAAAGGCTTTTATGTGCACTAGTCCCTCTGCCTAGAACATTTGTTCCAGCTTAAACAGCTCTCGGAGAGCTATTCCTTGATCCCCTTCTCATCTAAATTTATTTCTCTTGTTACACTTTCTCATAGCTTCCTCTGGTTTTCTTTTATAGCATTTACTACAATTTTGAAAGTTTTAATTTGTCTTGCTAATCAGACCTTAACTTCCCTGGGGACAGGATCCATGTTTTATTCATTTCTCTGTAATGTCAAAGGAAAATAGCACTGAAGCGGATTAAACAGGCCAGGAAGAGTTTATTTAAGACTGCTGCAATAGGAAGAGAGATTGAACTGAACTCCACTGAAACCAAAGAAAAGGGGGTTTTTAAGCTCTGGGGTAAGCTAATGAAAAGTAATGGAGGACGCTGGTCAAGGTGATTAGGTCATCTGTATTTGCTAGTTGGTGCTTATAGGCTCCTACCTTCCCACAGAGACTAGGAGACAGGGTTACCATCTTTCTTGATGACGTCATTTCTGACGGATGGTTCCCAGGTCCTTGAGGAAGAAGTTCCTGGGTGGTAAAACCGGCAAGAGGCTGATAGAAGGTTTATATCTCACAGGAGCAGAGAAAAAATGTTAACTGGATTAAAAATGTTAATCACGTCTACAAAATACCTTCACAGCCACATCTAGATGAGTGTTTGACCAAACAACTGGGCACCATGGCCTAGCCAAGTTGACACACAAAATCAACAGCCATCACATAGGCCTAACAAAAAAATGTGTCATAGCTAGACACATAAGGATAGTTCCGGCTGAGAAATAAAAGGTGATTGTAAGATTACGATGACCCATAAACCACAATTTGGGGAAATTTTTAACTTTGAGAAGAAAACTATTTGGTTGTCAAAATTTCACATCTTATATTTCAATAAAATGATGGATTGTGGGGCCACAGCTGGGTGATCTAACACAAGTAGTTTAACTTCTCCCTGCCTCAGTTTCCTCACAGGTAAAATGGAGCTGATAATATGCATACCTCATAGGGTTTTATGAAGATTAAGTTATGAAAAATAAAGTACTTAGAAAAGTGCCTACTCATAGTGTGTTATTATTATTAGAAATAAAGTCCTTTATGTAAGAAAGTTATTTATATAATGGCAGTATTAATCATTTAAAGTAACTTCTAAATGAAAAAGTTGCTATTGTATTTTGGAAACTACCACTACCACTGAAAAGGATAGTTTTAAAATAATGTAACATAAGCACTTTAAACATGACAAAAGAATTGTATTCAATATGATGTTTAACCAAAAATTTCAAAATTTAAAATAGGTATTGGACAATTTCAATTGACGGGGGACTAGAAAACACAAAGCAAAATTATTGGAATATTATAATACTAGACTCATTTTCATATTTTTTCCAAAAGGTCATGATGTCTCTGAAACTGCTCCTAAAACAACTCAGTATATTAATATTTATGTATAAAAAACAAAAGAAATATTTGTTAGTCCAAGGAAAGCTTTCTGTTGACTTAAGTCGCTAGACACCCACCGTTTACCAGATTAGTACGTGTCAACACAATAGATTTTACCTTATCCCCCTACACCAGCCTTCTTAATCCCCAGCACTCACTCAAACACACATATAAGTATAAAAAGTTGTCTCTGAACATTTTCTATTACTTTTATGAACATGAATATGGTAATGCATGCTTAATACCTTTTGAGGCTCAGATAAGATATATGACACTGGTAGTTAAAAGTATAATATGTCACATAAACTTTATAACGCAAAATTTAAGGCAGGGGAACTGCAGTCTATTATTTTAAGTAATCTCGTGGATTTAAACATTGTATAATAGAAACTGAGAGTCAGATCTTAGTAATTCCCATAATGCGAAAAGTAAACCTTTCTAATACGATACAAAATTACATCATTAAGTTTAAACATTAGTTTTACTCTATCTATGGAAATAATATTATTTAAATAGCACTATGATTATTTTACTCATGAAACTAGACATCTTCACAGATGTAGGTAAAAGTAAGTTATTTTATAGCAACCACTCTCTTCTGGGTAAAAGAGAAGAGTTTACTGAATGAAATAAAATTCAATTTAATTTTAATGTAAAACAGAATTTGTGTTAGAAATGTAAAAATACCAAGAATTTTTATTATATATATTGATTTTATATATTTATATCATAATTTAAAAAATTATTTTATTGGGTTTCTTTCTCAATTTGTAAGTTAAAATGACCAGGTGCATATCTAAATATGTATATGGAGGAAGAACATATAGTCACAAAACTTTAGAGCTCTAAATATCATAAATGCCAACTCCTCCATTTTGCAATGAAATTGTGGCCATAGATACTTGCCTCCTACTCCAAGATCCCATATTCTGTCTCAGAATGCCTCTGTCTTACAACGCCCCTGTTTCCAAGCAACAGTTCACCTTATTGATTTGGTTATTTGTATAGGCATTCAACAGATATTAGTTAAGTGTTTATTATATGCCGGTGTTGTTCCAGAACCAGGAAATACACAAAGAATCCTAGACTTTAAAGAGCTTAACTATGAAAAAGGACAGATTTTGACACATACATAAACGAGTGTGACAAATTGTCCTAAGTGATTTATTAGAAGTGTGCAGTCACTGACTATGGAGTTTTCAGCTACATGTAAATGAGGGCTGGGGGCACATAGGGAGTGTGAAACTTAAGTGGAATGTTGAAAGCGAATATGTATTTGCCAAGCAGTATATAAAGATATTGTGAATAATCAGAATGGTTAGCATGTGGGGTCTGAGTGGACCAGGAGAGGAGAATTGGAGAATGAAGTAAGATATACATGAAGACAGAGGCAGAAATGGAATCACAGATGGCTTTTTTTTTTAAGAAATGGTAATTAAATGTTGATTTAACTTTGCTTGTTATCTTACAAACTCACTACATCATTCCCCACTTCCAGTTGCAGCCCAGGTCAGAAGTATATGTGATGGCTCCCTTTCACCTCCAATCATTTCAACTCTGGAAGATGCAAGTGCACCTCAGTTAGGGCTCCAGACATCCAACCCCCCAAATGAAAGTACATCTTGTACTAGCCAGGAAACACCAGAGGAGATCTGCATTCTCCAAAGCATGCCATTTGCTTCTATGACAATGCATGAAAAGCTTAATCTTTATGTGGTAATTTCCATCCTTGTGTCTTAGCTGTGCCAATGCAGGCATGCTCCTCTCTCATTCAAATTATTAGACTTTCAGAGTAGGTTTGGACAATCACATTTGTTAATCATCTGCCTAACTTTTATTTCCTTAATTGACTGCCCTGTACTTTTTCTTGACACCTGGAACTTGCAGACACCTCTAGTCTCAGTCAGGCCACAATAAGACCTGCCCCATCGTCAACTACTACCCAGGTTAACAATAGATTCGGACTGTATGAACTCTCCTGTTCTTTACCCACTCTATATTTCTGCTTTCAGAAGTAAACTATTCTTCTTACGTATAAAACAGAGCTCTAACATATTGTTAGGACTTTCTTTTCTTTAAATTTGATTTGACAAGATTTTCTTTAAAATTTTTCAGTCACAGATTAGTTCAGAGAGATCTCTTACCTTTATCCTTCACTTTGTTTCAAAGCAGAAATCATATTGTCATAAAAAAGTACTATATTGGTAGATTCTTTCCAAAAGGAAAAAATAAAAAAACAAATAAAACACTTAAAGAGTCATCAGTGAGATGTTTAAATAAAAACAGCTTATTCTAATGTTTTGCTTCTGTGCCTTATGGTGTCTACAGTTAAGAAAAATAAAGTGACAGTGTACTTTTCTTGCAGGACATGCTATTACAGGTAGCTGAGGAAGATTTACATATCTTATTTGAACACATTGCTAATGTCAGGAGAGCGGTTTAAAGTGACTTGGAATATAGGCACCTCTTTAAATTTTACTATTAGTGTGGTTTCTGTGAAGTTTTCTTCATGTAGCAACAATTTTTTCATGAGGAATACTTAGTAATATTTTCTTAGGCATTACTCTCTACATGATGATTTTGATGAAATAGATTGAAAGAAATGTGCTTTTTTCTCAAATTAAAGCATTGTTTTTTTTAATAATTGCTAACTAATGTCTCTGTTGGTTGTTTATCTTCAACAGATATGAGTAGTGTTGTCATTCTCGGATACGCAGGTGTGGCTTTCCAACTATATAAGATTTTTAGAGATTACACCTATTCCTCAATTTGTAAGAACAAGTTCATTTAATATATAAATGTTGCATAGGGATGAGATGTTGGAAAGGTAAAAATTAAAGATGACATGAGATTTTATGTCTGAGTAAATGAAAGTGGGAAATCTTCATTGGCAGGGAGGTTTTCTGTATACGTATTCTATCAATTACTGAGATAGATGTTGATGTCTCCTACTGTAATTATGGCCAGGTCTACTTCTCCTTTCAGATTTTGTCACAAATGTTGTGAAGCTCTGTGGCTAGTCCATACATATTTAGAGTTTTTATGTTTCTTGGAAAGCTAACCCCTTTATCATTGCATAATATCCTTTCTAATCCTAGTAAATTCCTTGTTCTGAAATCTACTTTGTCTGAAATTAACATAACAATTTTGTTCTTTTTTAATTAAAAATTAGTGTTTGTATGTTGTATCTTTTCTATCAGTTTTATTTTAATCGATTTACACCTTTATTTTTACAGTGAGTTTCTTATAGGCAGCCTAAAGTTGGGTCCTTTTTCATCTCATTTGACAATCTCTGTATTTTAATTGGTACTAGTGGATTATTTATATTTAAAGTTATTATCGATAAACTTGGATTAAAATACCACCTTGACAGTTGTTTCCTATTTTTTTTCTATCTGTTCTCTGTTTCTTTTTCTGTCGTATTTGGTCAATTTCCATATTTTTGTGTAGATCCTTGTTTCTGTCAAGTATTATAATACATCTGCCTGAAGATCTTCCTTAATGTTTCTTTCAGTGCAAATCTACTGGCAATTAATTCTCTCAGTTTTTGTCCATCTGACAGAGTCTTTATTTCTCCTTCAATTTTGAAGGATATTTCCCTAAGTTGCCAGTGAGCATTCTGGTACAGGAGAGAGAAAAGGCCCAAGAGCAAATGTCAGTTTTCTGCCATGTAACAAAAATTCTGGTTAGCAAACAATAAGCATGTTGTATTGAACATCACTAATCCCAGGATTAGTAAGTATTGTCTCAGTTAGCAAATTAAAATGGTTGAGTTAATGAGAATTAGGCAGCTGCTTTTAATGACTTGATCTTAAGTGTGAGCAAGCCGATATAAACATAAAACCACATCCCTTATGTTAACAATCCTGGAGCAAAGGGAGCAGCGAAGGGTGGGAGAAACATCGAACACGAACTGATTCCCGTCTTGGGAGACTGCTGTGGTTCCATAGCCTGCTTGAGTTTATACTATATTTATTGAGCTGCCACTGAAGTCCTGGGCTTCCGCCTCTGCCCAAACAACCGAAGAAGGGAACCTAATAGTGATAAAGCCGTGGTCCAAAGGGTGCCAATATGCACTGCCAATCACAGTCATTAGAAAATTAACTACTTGCCTTCGTTTTAAGAGTGGAAAGCTAGAAGGGACAGACAGTTGGTGCCACTATTTATTATTCTAATACTTCATCTAAAAATAGCATTTTTTTTCCTTTTGAGAGTCAGGTATTGATTCATTATTATCCATATGTTATGTTTAAGGAAAATTGGAATATGGTCTATTAGCTTGTCTTAAATTAATCTGGCCAATTCAGGAGATGAGTGGAAAAAATAAACATTTAAAGAATTCTAAAACCCATATTTACCTACTTATCAAGTTCAAATGCAAAGAAATGACTTTTTATTCCTCCATGAGCAATGCAAATTAGATTACATTTTACCTTCCACATGCTTTTAGCAGATTTCCCACATCTGTGATTATTAGTTTACTCATGAGTAATATACTCCAAGATTTTTAAAAGTTGGATAATTGCTATTTTGCTGATGAAATGACAGCAGCCTATAAAGATACATAAAATGCTACTAAACAGCTAAGTTAAAAAAAAGAGAAAAGAATAACAAGGGCAGGACAGTGTGAGTGTGTGTGTGTGTGTGTGTGTGTGTGTGTGTGTGTGACTTTAGAAGATTTTAAGAAAACTAAAAAGGTATAATTCCACTGACTTCTCAATAGTCCTGAAGTCTCTCGGTACACGTCCTCGAAGTGCTATAGAATCCTACCTGTGTCACATTTGATCATATTATCATGTCGCTACAGTCATCTTTTCTCTCTGGGTTCTCATTCCCCAGTTATATGCTCTCCTGGCGACTGACAGTCTTTGCGATGTCTCCTTTCTTCCCTAACACCTCCATTCCTCTCTCTGCCTTTGGCTCCTGCTGCCCTGCTGACTAGGCAAACAACCCTCTGGGTGGTGGAATCCTCTTGCTTAGCTCAAAGAAATACAAAGACGGATGTTGTAACTCTGAACTTTCCATTTGGACACAGTTTGTCAGTTTTTGTGAAAGCACTTTCTGTAAGTCTGTCCTAGGATTTTATAAGGAAAAACAAAAGAAAACATTTAAAAAAAATGCAAAACACCAACTTGAATAATTGAAGCCAGACTCAAAGAGATGAAATAAGATGACAGTACTGATGAGACAACTACAATCATAATGTAATGTATTTACTTAAGTTAATACCTTCGGAAGCTGCAGTTTAGAGCAATGAAGTAAACTGCCCTCGTTCATGCATTTATAAAACAGCAGACCCAAAATTTGATTCAATCGATAACTTGAATCCTCTGTCCCTTCCTCTACAAAGCCTGCTTTGGTCAATGCTAGAGAATGGTGGCAGCTTTTCCAGATTGTGAAAGGCTTGGTATATCTTGGCCATCTAGGAGACAGACATCTGGGGAGAGTACTTTATGTGAAAAATCACAAATATATCGTAGTATATGGAATATATATCACCAGTTTAAATATTACAGAAAATACTTTAAAAATATTTTCAAAATAAGAGAAAACTAAAATTGTTACATTTTAATGTATCAATCTTTTATTATAGAAATATATATTACAGTGGATTTTATCCATAGCTAGAAAATAATAGTTTCTATCTCATAAAATGCACCAATGATTTCTAAGGAGAAAAAAACTCACATGATTATATCCATAGATGTTGAAAACATTCAGTATCTATTCTGACTTTTAAAAAATCAGTCAAATAGACACAGATATTTACTTAACACCTATCTATCTCAGACATCATTCTTAATGGGAAAAAATTGTCATTCACTTTAAAGTTAAGAGGTAAGAAAAATACCCTCTGTCTCTTTGTCAAAACTACTAAATATTGAACTAGAGGTTTTAGTCATTTAGTTAAACAGAAGTAAAATGAAGTATTAAAATGGGAAGGAATAAAAAATTATATTTACCAATGATATGATTATTTATGTAGAAAACCCTAGAGAGTGAGAGATTTATATTAAAAATACTACAAAGAATAATTCAGTGGCATACAAATAGTAGCATACAAAATTTACATACAGATAGCAATTGATTTCACATTTACTACCAACCTGATAGACAATATCATGGGTGATAAGACATTTTTACAATAGCAAAGCAAAATTGCATTACATGTGCACAAACTAACAAATAACGTGGATGCCCTATGTAAGAAAATTTAAAACATAAAATTGGACTCAAACAAAGGGAAAGACATACCAAGATTATGTATAAGGATGCTCAACATTGAGACATCAGTTCTCCCTGATTTAGTTTAGAAATTTACATGACATCTGTAAAATTTTCAAGAGTGTTATTTTACATACTGCATCTCAAAAAACTGGTTCTAATATACATCTGGAAAACAAACAGAAAAGGGAACACTGGAGGGGAAAAAGATCAAGAATGGTGAGACTAATCTACTAGATATTAAAATATATTTTTAAGCTTCCACAATCAGAGCCTGTGAGACTGGAATGTGAATAGACAAGATAGAAAAGTCAATGGGGAGAAAATTCAGTGATCAAGCAACATATATACAATACTATATGATAATGACAGATCTCTAATCAGTGGAAAAAAGTCTATTCACCAAAGGATTTTGTACTCCAGGGTAATATATCTGTATTTCTTATTCTCTTTCTCTCTCGCACTCTCTCTCCACATCTTACACCATATAATATTTTTCCTTCTACTTTTTTTAATTGAAATATATTTGACATATAACATTGTGCAAATTTAAGGTGTACAACATGTTAATTTGAGACATTTATATATTCTAATATTATTGCCAAACTGGCAATAATTAGTACCTCTATCGTTACATAATTATCTTTTTTTTTCATGGCTGGAATCATTAAGTTCTAGTCTCTTAGCAAGTGATCATAATACAATATTGCTGATGATTATAATACAATATTGTTGTCTATTGTTCACTATACTGTGCAATGGATTTCTAGGGCTTATTTACTGCTCGTTGTAAGTTTATATCAGTTAAACAACATCTGTCCTATCGCCCCTACCCTTTATCCCTTGGTAACCATCCCTTTACTTTCTGTTTTTTATGAGTTTGGCTTGTTTAGATTCTACATGTAAGTAATATCAAACAGTACTTGTGTTTCTCTGTCTGACTTATCTCACTTAGCATAATATGCTCAAGGCCTATCTATGTTGTTTCAAATGGCAGGATGTCCTTCTTTCTCATGGCTGAATAATATTCCATTGTGTGTGTGTGTGTGTGTGTGTGTGTGTGTGTATGCCACATTTTCTTTCTCTTTTTGTCCATCAATGGACACTTAGGTTGTTTCCATATCTCGGCTATTGTGAATAATGCTACAATAAAGAGGGGGGTGTATATATGTCTTCTATATCCTGTTTTCAT
Organism: Tapirus indicus; assembly: GCA_031878705.1. Taxonomy (NCBI): domain Eukaryota; kingdom Metazoa; phylum Chordata; class Mammalia; order Perissodactyla; family Tapiridae; genus Tapirus; species Tapirus indicus. The sequence continues at coordinate 161,176,633 of CM062917.1, read as the reverse complement.
TTCCTTTGGATATATACTCAGAAGTGGAATCGCTGGATCATATGGTAGATCTATTTTCAATTTTTTAAGGAACCTCCATATTGTTTTCCATAATGGTTGAACCAATTTATATTCCCACCAACACTGTACAAAGATAATTCTTTCTCCACATCCTTGCCAATCCTTGTTGTCTCTTGTCTTCTTGATGATAGCAACACCAGGTGGAAGGCAATATCTCATTGTGGTTTTGATTTGCATTTCCCTGATGATTAGTGATGTTGAACACCTTTTCATGTACCTGTTGGCCATTTGTGTGTCTTTTTTGGAAAAAAGTTTATTCAGTTCCTCTTCTCATTTTTTTAATTGTATTGTTTGGGGCTTTTTTTAAACTGAATTGTATGAATTCTTTATATATTTTGGATATTAACCCTTTATCCAATATATGGCTCACAAAAATGTTCACCCATTCTGTAGATTGCCTTTTCAATCATTACTTTTGCTGTGCAGAAGCTTTTAAATTTGATGTAGTTGCATTTGTTAATTTTTGCCTTTGTTGTTTGTGCTTTTGGTGTCATATCCAGAAAATCATTGGCAAGACCAATGTCAAGGAGCTTCTTCCTATATTTTCTTCAAGGGGTTTTATGGTATTGGGTCTATGTTTAAGTCTTTGATCAATTTTGAGTTAATTTTTGTAAGTGATGTAAGATAGAGATCCAATTTCATTGTTCTGTATGTGTTTATCCCGTTTTCCCAACACTGTTAGTTGAAGAGACTTTCCTTTCCTCAATGGGTGTTCTTGGCTCCCTTGTGGAATATTAGTTGACTGTATACACTGGAGCTTATTTCTGGGGCCTCTATTCCATTCCCTTGGTGTATGTGTCTATTTTTATGCCAGTACCATACTGTTTTAATTACTGTAGCTTTGTAGTAATAGTTTGAAATCAGAAAGTGTGATACCTCTGGCTTTGTTCTTTTTCCTCAGGATTGCTTTGGCTATTTGGGGTCTTTTGTTGTTCCATGCAAATTTTAATACTGTTTCTTCTTTCTCTGTGAAGAAATTGGTATTTTGATGGAAATTGTGTTGAATCTATAGATGGCTTTGGGTAGTATGCACATTTTAATGATATTAATTCTTCTGGTTAATAAACACAGGATATATTTCCATTTGTTTGTGTCTTCACTTTCTTTCATCAAAGTCTTATAGTTCTTATTGTATAGATCTTTCAGTTCTTTGGTTAAATTTAATCCTAGTTATTTTATTGTTTTTGATGCTATTGTGAACGGCATGGTTTTCTTTATTCTTTTTCAGATGTTTCATTATTAGTATATAGAAATGCAACTGATTTCTGTATGTAGATTTCACACCCTGCAACTTTACTGAAATCCTTGATTAGTTCCAAGTTTTTTGGTTAAGTCTTCGGGATTTTCTATATACAAAATCATGTCATCTGCAAATAACAACAATTTAAAAAGTCTTTCTGGATTAAATATTGGAATGCAGAAATGAAATCATAAAACTGGTTCAAAGTGTGTGAAAGTTTAAACATTGGAATGAAGGCTTTTTCAACTGAATCAAGATCCAGAAGCCAGAAACAAATAAATAATAAATATCATCTAAATTTAAAAGACATACTTTTGAGTGGTTAATTAAAAAAACACATATAAAACTGAAAGATAAATTACATAGTGGGAAATAAATATTTGCAACTCATGGGTATAATATTCCTAATATATAAACTGAAAAAGATCCAAACCCCTATCAAAATTGACCAAAGAATATGAACAGGATAGGTACAGAATGGAAACCCGAAGTGGTTCTTCAATACATACAAATGTGCAAATGTCCGATTTATTCATAGTGAAAGAAGTGAAAATTAAACCTATGCAGAGGTATAAAATATGTTTTAAACCTATCATTTTGACAATCATCTAAAAGTTTGATCACAGCGAGTTGTTGAACCATGAATAGTAGGCACTCTTATAAATCATGTTGTAAATTATGTGTAAATTTGTACGAAAACTTTCTGGATGACAGCTTGGTAATATGACAAAATTATAAATGCAAGGATCCTATGAAATTATCTTATGGATATACTTATGTATATACAAAACAACATGAGCTATGATATTAATTGTGGCATTGTTTATAAGAGCATAAGACTGGAAACAAACTAAATGCAGTCCATAGGTGTTGGTTAAATTAATTCAGCTACACCCATTCAGTAGAATACTATACTGACCCCCTAAAAAAAATGAGGAAGATCTCCTCACGATATAGAAAAATCTCTCAATATAAATTTTTATGAGCAAGAAATAGTGGATAGAGGAGTATCTATACTACAATGACATTTGTGTATAAAGAGGAAAATAAGAATTCTATATCTATATTTGTTTGGATATTCATAAACAGAATTTGGAATAGTTCAGGAAATAAATAAACAAAACCCAAGTCCTTGATTTTGGAATAAGTGAAAGAAATATATCTTTTATTTTTCTTTTATCTTTTATTTAATATTTAATTCATATTAAATCACAGCACTGTTGGACAAACACTGTGTCAGAGCAAACATTAAACCCTACGTAAGCAGAAATGAACCTCCCACGTTACTAATTTCAGTTCTTCACCATAACAGAAACATTAATTTATCTGAAGGAAGGAGAATAACTGAGAAACTAAGAGGAAGAAAGTTATAATCTGCATAGTTTCAACCTTACAAGGATTGCAGCGAGTCACTGCCAGTTACACAGAGTCTATGATGTCTGAGTTTAAGCTCAACCAGGAGAACTCAGGCACCAATTGTAATTCTGCTACACCAGAATTTTCCAAACCTTAAAGAAATTCAAGATTTTTTTAATCCACTCTGCTGTTTAGATCACTAGGAGTCTTCACCTAGATCCCAGACCACACAGCCCAGTTTTCCAGGTCAGTCTGGTCTACACATCTTGTCCCAAGTGATTACTAACAGCTCCCCTTTCCACTCTCAGAGTTGCTCCAGTTTGAATGATAATGTGTTTGGTTACCCTTTCTATGTCTGTGCCTTCAAAAGCCATGACCAATCCGAAGCAATGAAGTCTGCTAGTCTGCTGCTCCACGAAATTTTCATTCCTCAGGTTTACATTTCTCCAAGCCTTGGTAAAATTTCAATATCCCAATAAGTATATTGAAAAATATTTCTTTCACCTCTCCATTTCCTACTAGACCAGAATTTTAATAAGCCAGAATAAACATACTAACTCTGCCACCATAGCTGAGAGCAGGAACAACTCTAGAGCCACTTGGTGGCAGAGCTCTTTGAAGAGAATATATGTATAAAAGCCCTACTTGTTTTTGAGATTTTTTTTTTTTCCAGCAAGATATTACCCTCTCCATCAGGGACAGTGCTTCTATAAGTAACATTGTCTTTTTGGTGTAAGGCTACAAACGGAGAATAATGTAATCTTAGGAAAACGATCTCAGACCCTGGCAAAGGGAAGACCCCTGCTAATTCAGGTGGAGATCCTGAACAAGCCTATCAAACCCAAAGGGAAGCTCTTTACTAACCAGCATGTGCTGGGCTAGGCTGCACTTGCTGAGGCAGCTGCAGCAAGAGCATCAGAATTCCCATGTGGTTCTTAATCCAAAGGTTAGTCCCTGTGCATATGCCCTTTTGAACTGCGTTGGGCTTCATTATATCAGAAGGTAGTTGAATTTTTTTTTTTTTTGGCTGAGGAAGATTGGCCCTGAGCTAACATCTGTGCCAATCTTCCTCTATTTTGTATGTGCGACACCACCACAGCATGGCTTGATGAGCAGAGTGTAAGTCCGTGCTTGGGATGCAAACCTGCAAACCCCAGGCTGCTGAAGTGGAGTACACTAACTAAACCCCTGTGCCCCCAGGCCGGCCCCCTGAAGAAGTTTTGATGCTAGTGAGATGAGCTTGCTTCCACTAAACAGAAAAATAGAAAATACCTGAATCTCAGAGATACACAAAAGGAAGAAAAGCAGATGGAAAAACAAAGAAGAATTTTGCTAACCGTTACACAAATTCCCTAGGGATTTTCTCTCTAGGGAGAGGCTGAGTTGGGGCACACTGCTTAAGTTTGAGGCTTGAGTAACACTTCCCCAATCCCATATGTTTCCATATGCCTGTGGAAAAGTTGATATAGAATAGTAAATTCTGCAACTTTAGGCCCCTATATTTTTACTGGAAAATTGTGTCAAACATTCAATAAAAAATCAACACCAAACCTATAGAAACTCTTGAAGAAAGAAGAGGAGGAAACAGTTTCCAGACCATTTCAGAAGCCAGAATAATCCTGTAACAAAATCTGACAATTACAAGAAAATCAGAGGCTTTAAAAGTGAAATTCCTCAACAAAATATTAACAAAACAAACCCAGAAATATATAAAAAGGATAATATGCATGACCGGTTGGGATTATGATGCCAAGAATGAGAGATTGGGTCAATATTTGAAAATAAATCAATTCACCCAATGGATAGAATAAAAGGGAAAATTATATGGACTTATACAGAAAAACATTTTGACAAAATTCAATACCCATTCATAAGTAAAGATGATCAAACTATCAGAAATAATGAAAGTCTCCTCAACCAGAGAAGGGCACCTATGAAAACCTACAGTAAACATGTTTAATGGTAAAAGCTTAAATGATTTCCCACCAATATTAGAAACAAAGAAAGAATATCCACCATTATACTTCTATTCAAAATTACAGTGAAAGTTCTAGACAGTGCAATAGGGGCCAGAAAATAAATTAAAAAGAGTACATCTTGAAAAAGAACTAAAACTGTCTTTATTAATGCCATATAGGATTCTCTCTATAGAAAAAATTCTAAGGAATTTAGAGAAAAAGTCTCTGCTAGAAGAAATGAGTGAATTTAGCATATTCACAGCTTAAAATGTAAATATACAAGAATAATTTTTTGTGTGTGTATGAGGAAGACTGGCCCTGGGCTAACATCCGTGCCCATCTTCCTCTACTTTATATGGGACGCCGCCACGGCATGGCTGACAAGCGGTGCATCTGTCCGCCCCCAGGATCCGAACCTGTGAAACCCCAGGCCGCCAAATCGGAGCACGCGAACTTAACCGCTAAGCCACCGAGCCAACCCCAAGAATAATTTTTGATATATACTGGCATCAAGAAATATGAAAATAAAATTAACAAAGAGTATAATTTGCAATAACATTAAAAACATAAAATAGAAATAAATTCAATTTAAAATGTTCAAAATCACCACACCAAAACCAACTAAGCATTGGTGAGAGAAATTAAAAAGCACATAAAACATTGATTGGAAGACACTATTGTTAACTTGCCAGTTCTCCCCAAACTGACCTATAGATGTTATCACATTCCCAGTCAAAATCCCAACAGGCGTTTTTGTAGAAATGTGCAACTTAATTCTAAAATATATACGGGTATGGGGAGAACTAAAATAAACAAAACAATTTTGAAATAGAAAAATAAGGTTAAGAGCTTACACTATCTGATTTTAGGATTTATTATAAGCCTCAATAATCAAGTAATGATCAATGGAACAGGATAGTCATTCCAAATATAAACCCATATATATATAATAATAATAATATGTATTATTTACTGTATATGATAATTATTTTATATTAATATATAACTGATTTTAGACAAAGTGCCCAAAGTAATTCAATGGGTAGTGTTTCTATAAATGGTGCTTGGAACAAATGAATATCCACATAGAAAGAAAAACTTTGGATTCTACTTCGCACTAAACACACAATTCCATTTCTATCTTCCCAATTACTGTGTGATTGTTTTCATACATTTTATTTTTACATATATTGTAGAACACACATTATATTGTTATAATATTTGCTTATATGGTCATATTTAAAAGAAACACAAATAATAAGAAACGTATCATTTAACCATATGGGTACCATTTCCAGTGATTTCCATTCTTTTGTGAAGATTCATATTTCCATCTGGTATCACTTTTCTTTCTCCTGAAGGACTTTTAAACTTGCTTTTAGTGCAAGTCTGCAAGTGATGAATTCTTTCAACCTTTGTATGTCTGAAAAAATTTCTGCTTTCATTTTTGAAATATACGTATTTTTTCTGGATGTGGGATTATATGTTGAGCTTTTTTTTTCTTTCAGTACTTTAAAGATTTTTAGTACTCTCTTCTCACTTGCGTGGTTTCCAATGAGAAATCTATTCTTCTTATATTTGTTCTATACAAGTACATTACCTTTTTTCTCTGCCTGCTTTCAAGATTTTCCTTTGTTTTGAGAAATTTGGTTACAATGTGTCTTGTAGTTTTCTTCATATCTATATGATATGTACTATTATTATAATTCTCAGCTCTTGCTCATTCGAATTAATTTTGTAGTCAGTTCCAATATTAAAACTGTTTCTGATGTGCTAGTGAAATACGTCTGGAGATTATCATATACTTGTGCTCACTTGAAGATACAAATATTATTATGACTGCTCAGAGTCCAAAGTGAAGAAGTACTTTGTTTTTCAGCAGAACTCTACTGGGATAGTGGGGAAAAAATCCTTTGATATTACCATGTGCTGACTCATTTTCAGTTTAAGCAAATAAAACCTACTGGCTATATTTCTGTACAGAGAAATAACACTTGATTTCTCTAAGGAGTTGCAGATAAGCAGACACGAATATATAACCAATTTAATCTTACAAAATGTTCTGACATTGTTCGACTACAAAGTGTATTTTAAAATTGAGTCACTAATTGCAAGAAGAGGATTTTTGTTAGTTGTGAAAATTACAAGACAAAAACAATAATAAAGCTAAGGCTGAGGGCGTACATGATTCCGGTTATAGTACCGAAGGGTTTTGCATGTATTAACTAATTTAATCTTCACAAAACCTAAACTATTTATTGTTATCCTTGTTTTACCAACGCAAAAACTGAGGCGCAGACAGGTTATTTAACTCGTCATGGATCACACATTTTGTGAATAGTGAAGGCGGAATTCAAAACCAGAAAGATGACTCAGATCTAGAACTCTTTATCTACCAGGGCCTTACTTTTTATATATACCTACCTTAGAAAATCGATAAATTATTGTTTGTTTCTTGACAAGTCAGTCATCAATAAAATTAATCTCATGCACTCCATATTTCTAATTACTGTTATTATAATAACTTCAACATTTATATCTTTCAATCCAGAAATTTCTCCTAAGATCCCTCAAGCACGCCCACCTAGTCTTCAACATCATCATGAATGAGCTTTTTGTTATCACCCCCCAAATATGATTGTCCAAATTTTTATATGCTGGTAGAAACTCCTTGAATAACTATCTATACTTAAAATTTCTAATTCCTTCCTCTCATTTTTTAATCTTTATTTTTACTTGAAAGAATCTTAAACTTACCACAAATTTGTAGGTATAACACAAGGAACATTTTTCCAGAACCATTTGATAGTAATTTGCTGACATGATGCACTATCACTTCCAAATATTTTGATGTGTATTTCCTACAAATAAGGACTTTCTCACGCATAATCACTGTACAGCCATGAAAATCAGGGAATTTACTGTGGTACGTTACTAATTTCTAATCCTCAGATCCCATCAAAGTCCTATCAGTAGTCCTCAAATGCCCTTTTAGCAAAGCATCTAATTCAGAATTGCAAGTACTGCTGAGTATTCACGTCCCCGTTTTCTTCAGTCGGCATCAGTAGTTCAGTCTTTCTTTGACTTCCGTAACCTGGACACTTGTGAATACATAAACCAGTTATTTTGTAGAATGTTCCTCAACTTGTACTTCTCTGATGTTTCTCGTGATTAGCCTCAAGTTGTGCTTCTTTGACTTTGAAAATGATACTGTTTTATCATTGCACTCTATCAGGTGCCAGGTGATTTTGATTTGGTCCCTTACTGATTATGTTAACTAATCAATTGTCAGACTTCTCAGTTGTCCGACTTCTTACTCGTCTGTCAATAAATATTTTGTGGGGCACTATGCGGAGACTATGTAAATATCTTGTAATTTAGAAACTTTCAATATATTCAAATTGACCCATGCTTCGTTGTTTTAAAAAATTGATTATAATTTGTTACTATCATTATTTGTTTTTAATCTCAAATGTCCAAGTTCAGTTAGTGAGAGTCCATTCAGCTTGGCTTCTGTGTCCGTTTAACCTATTCCCTTCCTTCTTTGAGCAGTTCTTTTTCAGCACAAGATGTTCATCTTGTTCTTTACCTGTCCCAGCCCTGGAATCAACCATTTCTTCAAGGTGTCTTGTTTTCTTTTTAGCGGAAAATAACATTTAGAAACCAAGATGCAGGTGCTAGGTTTGCTTTTTACTATAGGAGTGTTCCTGCCCCAGCTATGTTAGCAGACAGAACTGGAGAATGTCTCTCTCTCTCTCTCTCTCTCTCTATATATATATATATACAAACACACCTTTTAATGTCTATTTATTTCTATATCTATAAATGTATATCTATTGCTATATATTAAAAATTATGAGTTCACACTAATACCTTCAGTTTCAATCTAATACCACAGAGTTTATTCTAGTGTTATTTCTTTCCATATTTTTTACTCCTCCTTCTGATAGTGAGAAACCTGGTTCCCATAAACATTAAAATATTTGTGTTTTTATCAACCCCCTTGTATGTCTCTAGTCTCATAGCCATCATTTTCTGCTCCCCTGCATACATGCCCACCTCATGCCACTTGGCCTTAACACCCTGCCCAGGCTATTTCTACTGTCACACACGTGAATGTCACCCTCATCCCACCCTAGGCTAGTACTCTATGCTGTTTGCCTCTTCCCATGGATACTCTCCTAGACCCTCATGTGCTCCAATACCCTGGACCAGAGAGCACTCCCACGTAACACTTTCTCCACCCTGATCAGGATCTACAAACCTCCTCTGGGCCATTGTGGCCATGTTCTCACCCTGTCAAATCTCACCTAAAGACTTTCACTTTGACTTATTCATGAAGGGAAGAGAAAACCTCTCATTCTTTCTTAAATCCAAATCAGTAAGGTTTTACTTACGCTATTCTACCAAACACTCATTGCCAAGAGGACAAATGACTCTCACCTTGCTAAATGCAATTGTCAATATTAAGTCATTTTCTAGTTTGATCTGTCAGCAGCATTTGACAGAGTTGATTACTTCTTCCTCCTTCATAGAAATTCCATAGTTGACTTCTAGGATACCACACTCTTTTGCTTCTCCTCTTGTTGCTCCATTTCAGACTTATTTAATGGATTTTACTCCGTTCCATGACCTTTTTTTTTTTTTTTTGGAGTGCCCAGTGCTCAGACCTTAGTACTTTTCCCATTTTTGTGCATGACTTTGGTATTGTCATCCAGCCTCATCATCTATATTCAAATGCCCCTGAAATTCTATCTCCAGTCCCGATTTCTATGTAATCCCATGCACATATATTCAACTGCCTGTTGGGCATCTCTAACTACATGTCTCAAAGGTCTTTGAAACTTAACATGCCCCACACTGATAATCTAATTCAAAGTGTGCTCTACTTGTACTCAACTGAGGCAATTCCATGCTTTCGTTTGGACAGGCCAAAAACCTTGTACTCATATTGGACTCTTCTTATTGCTTTATATACCACATCCAATCTATAAGAAAATATCTCTAGTTCCACCTTCAGAACATAACCAGAATCTAATCATTTCTTTCCATCTCCACTGCTAACACCCTGGTCCAAAGGCATCATCATCTCCCCTGAATTTTTGCAATAAGTTCCTAACTGGCCTCCCTGCTTGTGGTATTGTTCCTCTACAGTTGATTCTTGACATATCAGAACAATCATTTTAAATCAACTGCTAAATGTTCTCTATTCAAAATCTGTGACATTTCCCCATTTAATTCAGAATAAATACACAGATATCCACCATGGCTTACAAGACCCCACAAGATCAGGCTTCATTGTTCCTAGAATGAGTAGGTCACTTAATATTCCCCACTCACTCAGTTCCAGCCACTCAAACCTTCTTACTATCCCTAAAAACACTCCAGGCACGTGCTCACCTTAGGGACTTTGAACTTGTGTTCTTTACACTTTGCACTTGCTCTTTCTGGAATACTATTTCACCAGACATTTCCATAGCTAACCACCTCACTTCCTGTCTATCAGTGGTCAAATGTCACCTAGTCAACAAGGCCTACTTTAATTAACATTTTAAAAAATTTAATCTATACATACACTTCAACCATTAGTGTTTTCCACCTTCCCTTACCCTCCTTTCATAAAAATATTTTCAATGGCATTCATCTCATTCTAACATGCTATATAATTTGTTTTTTATGTTATTTTTGTAAATGAAACACACATATTGAAAATCCATACTTTGTAATGAAATATATAACTTATATAGTCATCTTACCACTGTTAGACTCCAGGTTAATTTCTTACTACTTCCACCTATAATCTTACTTCCTGGCAATATTGCATAATATCTAATTTTCCAAACTTAAAAATACCACATTGTGTTTCCATATTCTTATTCATTTATACAATTTTGCTAAGGCCCCGCCTTCTCCATGGAGCCCTCTCTTACATTCTTCTCCCAAATACATTACTCAGCACAAATTAATCCATGTAAATTAATCAGCTGGCACAAATTAATTAATCTACACAAATTCTGAATTTTGATTGTTCATCCATTCCTGCCCATGAAATGTCATTTCCTAGTTATTTGTTCAAATATCTATTGCTTATATTAAAAAGTATATCAATTATTCATGAATTTATCTTTCTTATCCTTTCCTTTTTTTTATAATTTATACTAGATTTTCAGTAGGAATCAGCACCAGGAACAAATTCGGCTTCAATTCATCCTTATTTTCACTTGTTAAATTTATCAGAGACAACCATAACCTTGTGAAACTTTGAAACAGTTTTACTAAAAATAAAAAAAGTTTGTATTTCCATAACTACATATGTGTTATGGATATGGATATGAATAGCCCCATAAGTGAATATACTTTGGAGTTTGTATTCTTGCTGTGCCAGGTGGTAATGGACATTTTCATTGCCTGATCACTGAGTTTTGTCTTTTTGACACAAATGTAATCAAATGCTTGAAAATTTATCCTAGCACATTAAATTGATTAATGATATTCCCATAATGTATAATAAAAACAATTAGGGAAATTATCTTTCCTCAGTCAAAGATAAAATTCACTCTTTCACTCATTACATGATTATTTAGCACCTTCTATGCATCAGACATGGTTCCAAAGTTTGAGAATACATCAGAAAATAAAACAAATAAGTCTAGCATTCATGTTACTTACAGTGTACTCTAGAATATTGAGGATTAAAGTCATTATATCTTTATGAACTAAAAAATTTACCAATGTAATGCAGATGCACTTCAAAAATACCAGAGCAGATTATGTGAAAGAGTTTATATGAGTGACTAAAGGTAGTTCCACTCATGACTTTGATTCTCTGTCAATACAAGTTGGTTTTAGTTTTCCTCCTATAAAATGATGCATGTAATTGAGCATAAAGATAGCTGTACCATTATACTCTTGTATTCATCCTTACAATTTCCTTGCCATGCTTCGTTTGGCTAGAAGAAATATGGAATAATTTTTCATTTATTTTCTGTTATCCTTACCCCAAGAGGGCCCACCTAGTTTATAAGAATAAAACTACGCTCTTTCAACTTCTATTTGCATGGACATTTCACATTACCACCGCGAATCTTTCCAGAATCAGATACAATTTCCATTACCTCATAGTTTTTGCTTATAATTTACGAAGCAGACAGGATTTTGTTTGATTTCCCTAAGCTTCACTGAACCTATAGCTTTGAGAACAACATTTATTTTGACTGGAAAGCTGAATAAACACAATTTTATAGTTTTAACGGGAAACATTTATCAAACCCATTGAGTTAAAATAGTGGGATAATTCAGTGGAATATTTATGTATTTTCTTCTTTCTTTTAATGTTAAATGCGTAAATAACATTTCAGAGTGTGGATTAGGCATCAGACACTAGACTACACTGTAAAATGTGATTATCTGTTGATTCTAAGATGCTCAAATTTGTTTTAATCTGTGCTATTTACTAGGTGTGTTTCTTTTCTAATCTCCATTCAATTTACTCGGCTAATTTGATTTTGGCATGTCTTCTGAATGTTATAGTCTATATTGTGACCAAATAGGTCAAATAATAATCTAAAAGATTACAATTTTAGAAAAATTCTGTAAGCACTTGATTGTTCTTGAGTTAAAATTTTCATGTGTTTTCAGGAAACTTTTTATGACTTCAAAACTGTTTTAAAATTTCTTTATTTACAACTCTCAAAGCTTGTACCATTTAAATAAAGAGGATGCCCTGTCTGATATGATGTGAAACAGATTGCAAATAGATTTCAACCAACTCTTTAAAATGTAGGCAGTCCATGAAAGTTAGGTCATAATTCTTACTACAGTTTCCCTAGAACATTAGCTCCTCTGAGATGAAAGAAATGTAATGGCTGTTCTTTCTGATAAGACCAAAACACATGGTAACACATGAAATGGTTTTTACAGTATTCGTTTTTTCTTTTTCTTTTTGTAATCTTTGTATCCTGTTCAGAGTTACTTTGGACACAGGATACACTTTGTTTTGGTGAAATGATTAACATATTCAGAAACTGCTAGAAGTTCATCTCATAGATTTATAATGGTATTTAATATCAGTAAAAACAAATTTTAGGAGCTGCAATATGATATTTCTTTGAGACACTATATGGATCCAGTAGCATTGAATCCAAGAAAGAAGAACACGGATTATGTAAGTTTAGGCCAAGTTGAAGAAACAGGATAGGAGATGGGCATGGAATTAGCTGGCCCTAAGGCATATATCAGAATATAGGACAGGACGTGGTCAAGAATATGGAAACATATCAACACATGACATTAGTCATAGATTCATACTTCCATCAATCAGAAACTACCTCCTATATGCTAAGTACTCTTCTAGAAACTGGCACAGTGAGGTGAAATGCACAAATAGGACCAGTAATCAAGAAACTGACATTTAACTGACGAGAGAGTTTTCACATCCTGGAAGAGGATAATAACCATGGTGCATGTCAAAATCTGGCCATATCAAACATCATGGTAAGTATAAAGTTAGACATTAGTAAACAAATCTCATATAATATCTCACTTTGTAAAAATGAGAAGAAAATGGAAAAATGCTTTTTTTCTCAGAATCTGTTTATTATATTAATAAATTTTATTTCCGTTTGCTTTGGGAAGAATCCTAGTTCATATTCTTATTTCTCCTTCATCTCCCCAGAAATCCAGATTAACAGCTTCGATTGATTCTCTCTTTAATATTATTATATTCTGTTCAGTTTCTCCAATTAAGTGCAGCCATGTAGTCTTCCTGGCTCCAATCTTGCCCATTCTAGTTGATTCTGAAAATTGAAGCCAGGCTTATCTTTCAAACACACATATCTGATCTGAAAAGGAAAGTCCCAGACTGGTAGAAAATTCTGGCTAAAGACAAATATGAAAAAGGATATGCATCCAGAATATAAGGTTCTCTAAAAATTCAATAGCAAGAAAAGTAATCAGCCCAATAAAATATGTGAAAAAAGTGGAGAACCTCACCAAAAGATATATGGATGATGTATAATAGCATCTATATTAATAATGTTAATAATATACACCTTACATATGGAAGGAAAATAATAACAAAAATATAGATGCTGAATATCATTAGTCTTTAGGAAAATGCAAATTAAAACCACAAGAAAATACCTCTACATACCTATTAGAATACCTAAAATCAAGAACACATCCAAATAGCTTGGATGTAGGGAAGTGGAATTCTTATATATACTGCTGGTGTGAATGCAAAATGGCATAGCCACTTTGGGAAATATGTTAGCAGTTGCTAGTAAAGGTGAACATATAACTGACATGTGATGCAGCAATCCCAATCTTATACATAATCAAGAGACATGAACACTTATGTTCACATGTATGTTTACAGTTGCATCCATTATATCACAAAAACTGGAAACAAGTTAGTGCTTTTCACTTGGTGAATGGGTAAGCAATCTGTGGTATATCAATACAATTGAATATTACTCAGCAAAAAAAAACCCCAGACTAGTGACATACACAACAACATGGATGAGTCTCAAAGATGTTATTCTGAGTGAAAGCAGTCCGATTAAAAAGGCTGCACAGAGTTTGAGTCCATCAATAAGACATTTTGGAAAAGGCAAAATCATAGCGATAGAAAATGGATCAGTGGGTACTAAGATCTGGGGTGAGGGAGGATACAAGGGAGTTCTTAGGGGATGGGACTGTTCTCTGTTTTGATTGGGGTGGTGTGTCTGACTCTATCCGTTTGCCGAAACTCATAAAACTATACACTAAAAATGGTGAATTTTGCTGTATGTAAGTTATTTCTCACCAAACATAATTTAAGAAATAATCTGGTTATTTCATTAAAGTCCCCATATATGTCTTTTATTTCATAATTTTCTCTGGTTAGCATATCTAAGCTCCTCTCTCCACATTGATTAACCAAATCCCACATTCAGTTAATCTGAAATACCCAGTTTTCCCAACAAGTATCCCTTCTCTACTTTTTACATGAGCCATATGTTTTAAATTTATATGCTACTACTCTGATGTGTAGAACTGCAATTTTCTTTTTTTTTTTTTTCCTCTAACTGCAATAAACTTGCTCCTGAACTTTCATTTCTACTCAAAAAGGAAAATATATAATCTGGTCTCTGTAAGGAAACTCTGTGCCGTTCAAGTGAAAATAGTCTCTTAAGGTTAATTTCTCAATGTTGCAATAAGCTTAGTCAATTTAAGATTCAAACTTCCTATCAGGGATATTGTCCCCTCTTAATAATCTTTCCTTTTATTCCTCTCTGTAGGGGAAATGTTCATAATCTTGTGGCGTTAGGAGGGGATGCAGAGTCTAGTGGATGTGCAGCCCCTAGAGCTGCAGGGGAAATGTTCATAATCTTATGGCGTTAGGAGGGGACGTAGAGTCCTAAATTGTAACCAAGGCCAGTTGAGGCCTCGCTAGTGTATGTTGATCTAACTGTTCTCTTGTTCATCTCCTTTTCCAGCCTCTTGTGCTGCTGTGGCTTGCTGTGTCCATCCATTGAGAATGGGCATATGTTATTGTTGTCCTGTCCATGGTATTTGCTATGACATACAGTTGTAAAGTCCACAAACCTTGTGTCCTCCTTGTCTGAACCCTAGGCATTGTCTGCATAATTTGACAATATATCTGTGTCTTGCACTGAGTCATGACATAGAAAAAAACGTAAGTTCATTCTTCTGAGCATTGAATTTTGCCATTTGAGTTAAGCTTTTAAAATAAATCACTCACTTTAACTTTCAGATGCCTGGATCTTGTAATCTAAAAACCTACCCTTCAAAACAGTTTCTTTTGAATTGGGCTCCACTAACCTCTTAGAATTTCAAAGATGAAAAAAGAAAGGACTCCTTTTTATTCCAATCCTAAAAACATCTAATCTTCTCCAATAAAATAATTGCCTCTGGATGATCAAAAAGCAGGAAACACAAAGAAATAAGAACAAAAGCTAACAATTATTTTGCCATATATTCTACACCATTTGCCTTATGTATGCTACACTTCTTTCCTGAACAATTTCTGCTCATCCTTTGGGAGTCTCTTTAAGTAATATTTACAAGAAAATTCTGATCTCCAAAGACTGTGCTGGTTACTGCTTCTATGTGTTCCCTTTGCAAATGTTTTCCCCATTGTCAGTAATTATCACATTATGGAAAATCCTCTTTAATTAAACTTTCAATTATGATTTATTTTTGAATTTATGAGGTATTTAGAAGTGTGTGTTTATTTTACAGTTATCCTTCGATGTTCTTTTTCAAATTCATCTCGAATTTGATTGCATTTTACCAGGAGAACGTGGTCTGGCAATACTGATGAGTTGATAATATGAAATGTGTTGAGATTTCCTCACTGGGCTAATACATGTGATAATTTTTTAGATGGTCCATATATTCATCTATATAAACATATAATCTTTGTATATTGGGTGTAGTGCTCTACATAATACTAAGAAGCAATATGCAAAATCTTTGAAAATTAATGCTGTATCAGTTCGACCAATCAGAGTGTATGTTCAATCAGAACGGCTGACAGCACGGATGCCTTACCCAGAGACAGCAGCTGAAATTAGCTCTGCATACAGCCATAGATAGAGCTTGTTAATTGCGATGTACATTTCTTCAATATATTTTTGTATGTTCAACATATAATCATGGAAATTGATGTTGAAATCTCTCAGTGTGATGGTGAATTTGACAATTTCTCAAAGTATTTGTATCGATTTTTGTTATATATGTTGCAAAGCTTTTTGTAAATTTCATGTAAGTTTGAAACAATTATATCATACTCATGATTGAGATCTTTTATCTTTAGTTGGCAGTCTTCTTTATCCTGAAGAATGTTATGGCTTTAAGTGCATTTTTTCCTGAAATTTATAGCGTGTATATGTTTTATATCTCTTTGCAGGATTTGGTAGCGGGTTTTTGGTGTCACTCATTTGTTATTCTTATAGATCAAAGTTTTGTCAGTTGTACTTAAATTATAGACAACTAATATTTTACCAACCTATCTGTCCAATTATTCAAGTCTCCCTTTTATTCATATCGGTCTTGCACATTGCTTTTTAATTTTTCCAAGATATTACTTTTTATAAAATTGTGATAGAGATCTCTTTTATTATATTTTCTAGCTGATATTAGTTGGTATGGAAAAAATATGGATTTTTGTATGCTTATTTTATTGATTTTACTGTATTTTTTGTTTAACACAATACTACTAGATGATATTTTTATAAATGATCACTTTTTTCTTTTATAAAAGTTTGTGTCAAGTGAAGACCATGATAGAGGGCTATCTCACTTTTTTCTCTTTACTGTGTCTTTTTAAAAAAATTTATCTTTACCCTGGCACAAAAAATATAAAAATGATTTAAATATAAAACATATTGATTTAAGCAAACATTTAAAGACGTTTCATAGTTGCACATTCCTCAATGAATTTAACGCTAATAATATTCTCTACAATTGTTTAGATTATTTCATATGTGCTTAAATTGTTAAAGCAACTGAGGCCAAGAGAAATTATCTGGAAGTCAGAGCACAATTTTTTAATAGGTATTTGTTTGTGGGTGTTGACCTGTAAGTATAAAGCATAATAGGGTCCAACTAAATCAAATAAACCCGTTTCTCAAGGTGAGACAGCTTGGTCCCCTAAAGAAAAGGGATAAAACAAATTGAATGCTTCAGAGTCAACAGGGTCTATCAACCATGGTTACAAGCATGTATGTCTAAGACACCTCAAGGTTATAAAACAAATTCCTAAAAGTTCAGGTTTATTGCTTCACACTGAGTCACTGTAAAACCTTCCAAATCCCATAGGGAACCTTTTATTTCAAAATCGATGCTGGAGTTGTTTGAAGAGGAGAGAACAATCTCTGAACCAATGCTCAAGCAGTTAGAAAGGATTACAGGTATTTGAAATAAACTTCTAAGGAGCTTTTCAAAATGTGAAGGATGGTCATAACAGCTACCTTTTACGTAACATCTGCAGAAACACTATTGAGTTTATCTACACATATTTAATACATTTTGTCATTAAGGATTTTTATGAACCTTTTTGGAAGGCATTTTTTTTTTTGGTGAGGAAGATTAGCCCTGAGCTAACATCTTTTCCCTGAGGAAGACTGGCCCTGAGCTAGCAGCTGTGCCCATCTCCCTCTATTTTATATGTGGGATGCTGCCGCAGCATGGCTTGATAAGGGGTGCATAGTTCTGTGCCCAGGATCCAAACCTGTGAACCCCAGGCCACTGAAGCGGAGCACACAAACTTAACCACTATGCCACCAGGCCGGCCCCTGGAAAGCATTTTTATTTGTACAAAATAGCCATTTAAATTTGTACTTCTCCAAGTAGATACCCAAAAACACATATTCCGGAAATTTGATCCAGGCTTAGAAAAAGAAGGAGCAAAATTGCATTTAGAATTTACCAAGTATTTACAGATATTTATAGTTGGTGGCTATACATAGTTTGAAAAATAGTAATACAAAGAATCAAAATATTTAACTCCAGTTATATATACAGATTTGTGATTTTTGTGAGCCCATAGAGATAAAAGGACATGATGTTTGTTCTCCAGAGATCATCCTCCAGTAGAGATGTTTAGAGTTATTTCTCGTTTTGAATAACTTCTTAAATGCTAAGTTGAAGGTTATCCACTTACAAATATTCTACAAAAACGATGGAGTGACAAGCAAAAAATTTTACCTTAGCCTTGGAAGGTCAATTTAATTTGCTGATGTCTCCTTGTGCCTTACGACGAAATCATTGTGCATGTGCTGCTGTAGCATTGCAGGTTCAGAACCATTCTGCTCTTTTAGGTTAACAATGAATGCTGACATGGACTTCCTGGAATCCATGCCGGAAGAACATTTTATCTTAATTTTATTTTCTCTTCCTTTATACACTGGATTTAAAATATTCAATAAAAGATTGAATATTTTAAAATAATATGTCTAACATATATAGATGCTGGAAAGATTAATAATAATATAAACACTCATGTACACACACACACAGGGTTTTTTTTGTTACTGTTTGTTTGTTTGTTGACTTACACAACAGAAATTTATTGTCTCACACTTCTGGAGGCCAGAAGTCCAAGATCAATGTGTCGGCAGGGTTGGTTCCTTCTGAGGACTGTGAGGGAAGGATCTGTTCCAGGCCTCTCTCCTTGGCTAGTAGGTGGCCAAATTCTCCATGTGCCTCTTCCCATCGTCTTTCATCTGTGTGTCTCTGTGTCCAAATCTCCCCCTTTTAATGTGGTCCTTCTGGGTGTATGTGGTCTAGGGGGTTGCTTCAGTCTCACCCCCCTGTTCTAGGATTTTCACTCTGGTGTCTTGTCTATGAATAGTTGCTAGCTGGTCTACTTCTGAGGGGGACTGAAGTCAGGAACAACCTATGTCACCATCTTGATCATGTCACTCAACACAGAGTTTTAAAAAGAGAACATTGTCCATGCTCTTTCCCCATGACATTTCTCCTTGCCTTTATTTAGGGTATAAACAGATATAAATGTAAGACTAAAAAATCCAATGTTCAGATTTCTCTTGATTTTGAACTTTATGTAAATGGAATATTTGTAAATGGCTATATTTGTTCTTTTCCTTCAAAATTAAAAAATCATGAGATCCATTATATTGACATGTAATTGTATAGTTTATTCATTTATTACTACTGCATTTTTTTTCTGCTTTATTGCGGTGTAATTGACAAATAGAAATTGTATATATTTAAGGATTACAACTTCATGTTTTTATATATGTAAACACTGTGAAATGATCACCACAATCAAGCTAATTAACATATCCATCACCTCTCAGTTACCATTTTTCCTCCCTTCTTTCCTCCCTTCCTTCCTTTCTTTCATGGTGAAAACACTTAAAATCTACCCTTACAGCCAACTACTGTTTATAGTTCCATTACTTGAATGGAATGCAATTTATTTATTTTTCTGTTGAGAGACCCTAGGTTCTTTTTAGTATTTTTATTCTATTATGAATACTCTTATACATATTTCTTGTTGCCTGTATGCCAATATCTCTTTAGAGTGGAGTTGCTAGGTTGTAAGTCATGAGGAAAGCTGAATTATTTTCCAAAGGAAGTGAATGAATGTACATGTGTGTTCCTGTTGTTCCTTAGCTTCATTTCCACTTGGTTTTCTCAATTTTGAATTTTGCCCAATCTGATGATTGTAAAATAGTTTTCATTATGCTTTAAAATTTTCATTTTCTGAATAAAATTAGGTGAAGCAAATTGTCAAATATTTATTGGCAACTTTTGTGAACTCATCAAAGTCACACCCAATTTGTTGAAATTTTATAATTGATTTTCTGAAGTCTCTTATATATTCTGAGTATTCTTCCTTTGTTAATGATTTGTAGTGCATTTATTTTCTCTTAATTTGTGTTTTTTTAATTTGAATAGAAATTTATACATTTTTGTTTTCAAAACACCAGTCTTTTTTCTAATTGCTCTTTTGCGCTTATATAAAACATTTTTTCCTCTCTTTAAGTTATAAAAATATTCTCCTGCTTTTGTTTCTAAAAGATAACACATTTGCTTTATACGTTTAATTCCTTGATTTATGTAGAATTGCCTTTTGTAAATGGTCAGAGTCTTAAAATTTTGCTTAAAGATTCTCTAAAATATTTGAATAGCTATATACTGTTTTGGGAGTTGTAATTTGATATATATGATATTTCAACAAATGTAAATAGTTGCAAAAAATAAGATTTTGGGTATTTTGTAAATTTTGCCTTTTCAACAGAGAACTTGTGCCACTTTTTAAAAAATATCCAGTGAATCAAAATACCATGGCAATTTGATACCCACAACCATCTAATTTAAAAATTCAGCAATAAGAGTTTAACATTCCGATTTTTCCCTTGTTTTATGTATTCAATATTTGATATGTTTTATGAATCAAAAATTTTAAATCACCTATTGTATATAACTGCTACAAAAATGTAAATATGATTTGAAATAATATTTTCAGAATTTTTGTGTTTCCACAACTCTCTACAAGTTAAAATTTTTTATTACATTTGAGTTAATGTGATGTGTGATTACAAAAATGACCAAAAAATACATTTTGATATTGTCTGAGTAATTATTAAAGGTAAGAAGTAAAAAAATGAAATTAAAATTATCCATTGTGATAGGGAGGAGGTCATTTAAAAAAATTAGTTAATATATGCCTGAATGATTATTTCTTATTGCTAGAATGAGAACTTTTCCTAGTTTTTTTCATTATAGATGTAAATGATGAAAAGATTTGTGTATTTAAATGGAGAGATACAAAGGAGAGGAGCTCTATAATAGCGTTGTACTCAGTTCATTAAACTCTTTTCAAATTATATTCCAAATAACATAGTTTCCCATAAAACCTATTTTTAATGTTATATCAGCTGACAATTTGATTACGTCTTCCCTCAGTTTTATTGATAGCATGGAATTGGAAATGACCTAACTTTCAAAAAGATTTGTTACCTAGTCATGAAGATCAATCACATACCCGGTTTCTAGGAATTATACCTAAAAGGCTTCACTAAGACTTTTCAAAAGACCATTAATTATTCCTTTTAATTCTTTCCCAACTTAGAAGCAACCTGTTTAACCTGATATACTAGAAATTTATTAGAATAAGATTAAAATAGAATTAATTTCAATATACCTTTGTCAGTACAATATAATTAATTAATGCTTTTGTCTTATCTCATATTTTAAATATATTTGAGTGAAAATCATGGAGCCATAGTTTTAACTCATTTAGTTTATGGGAAATGATGGTCATATAACCCAATTGGCAAAGTCAATCCTTGTCAAACAAATCGGCCAAATGAGATTTACTTTCTGTTGGAAAGTAACATAAATGTGTTAATAAGCTTCCTGTTGGCATTCATTGAACTTCCATGCTCCAACTCTAAGACAGATAGATCCTTAGTGTGATTTTGTAGTCTGGATAAAATAAAGGGTTACACCATCAGCATTTCTTAAATTCTCATTCATTCTCTCCCTCCCCTCGCCCCACTTTGTACTGCAGTATTTTCACCCAGGAATGATGCGTTAAGTATTTGACAATAATTTGGGAATAATCTGGGGCCTTGTCACTCCTACACTCCAATGGGAATAAATCTGGTGAAGAACATTTTGGTATAGGAAAAATGTTACATTCCTCATGCTAGGATTTTCCTTAGAAAAACATACATGAGAGAGGAAACAAGACAGGTTTAGGGCAAGATTATGGTGTTTTGGTCCATTGATGGCAGCATTTTGATTTCTCCCTTTATCAGGCACTTTGGCAGTTTTACACCACAGGACAATTCTGGGTGAGTGAGAGGTGTGGCCCTCTTTTGCAAACCCGGAGAAAGGCAAAAGTGAAAAAGGATGTAAAAAGAGGGGACCACAAATAATACCTTCATCTCAAGTGTCTTCCCAGGCAGAGCAGTTTTAAGAAAGAATAGATATTGAAGTTAAAGATCTAGATTTTTTTCTTTTCGGACTATTCGTGTTTGCATAAAACTCGAGCAGTACTTAAGTTTCTAGTTTTACATATGCCAGGTTGAAGGTGATTGGTATATGGTGTGAGATAGGGATTTATTTTTATTTTTCTATATTTACAGCCAATTGAGGCATCATCATATATTGAATAGGTGCCGCTGGTCTGCAGTGGTAACTGGATCAATGATCAGGTTTCCATTTAGTATGCATGAGTGTGCTTCAGGGCTTTCTATACTGTCCTGATGTCTTTCTCTGCATTAATGTCAAAATGTAATTACCATGGCTTTGTAAAAATTCTTGATATATAATATGGCAAAGCCATAAGTTTTATCTTCCTCCTGCTTTTTTCCTCCTCTTTCAGGTTTCTTAGCTATTTTCTTTTATTTGAACTTCCAATTAAATTTTACCATTTGTTTGTGAAGATCAACAAAAACCCTTTTGAGATTTTTAGTGGAATAAGATTAATATCAGTTGAGAATTGATATATTTATGATTTTGAATTTTCTATTTATGAACACGCTATGTCTCTTCCTTTATTTAGGACCTTTCTAGTGTTTTAAATTTTATCATTTTATTTCCATAAAGGATTGCCCTAGTTTTCAGCTTTATGCCTAAGTACTGTGCATTTCTATTGCTATTTTTAATGGTATTTTCTTTGTAAGCTCCTATTAAGTGAGAAATTATGTGCAAGGCACCTTTATAATTTTCAGATTTTATAATTGAAGTAGTTAATTCTCAGAGAAGTTAAGCAACTGTTCAATATTAACTGAAGGGCAGAGACTGGTTTTAAACATAGAAGCAATTTCTATGTAAGTAAGGCTATACCTTACTTTCTAGAGAAATTTAAATATATACAGAGGGGACTGAATATGAACAAATTACAATGCAGTGTAAATGCTATCAAATGCAAGCTTATAACTGTATACTTAGAAACGAGAGGAAGAGACATTTTCCTTGCTTACATTAGAAGATATTTATATTAGCTATATAATATATATTTTATATTAAATATATTTTGCAATATATAATTATATAAATACAATTTGTAGAATTATATAAATATGCACTATACAATGCTATACCATAGTATAAATATTACCTTTGCCTTTGCCTACCTGAGGTTCCACCAGCCCATCAGAAATTTTGCTTCTCTTTCTAATATACTAAATTGTCTTATGTTATTTATGAGCAAACTCAGAGAACATATCCACAGAAAAGTTCTCAATAGCCTGCTACCATTCCTTTATAACTTTGTGACTTCCCCTTATTTACCTACCCACTCACTGTGTGTAGGTACAATAGTCATATTTTTCACTACTTGTAAAAATTTCTTTTGGGACTCTTGTAATATTATTAATTTCCTTGCTCTGTCCTACAGTTGCTCCAGTTAAGTGTGTATGGGGCAGCTGAACAGCCAATCCTTAGGTGGCTCAGTGGGATATGGCTAATGGAAATCAGGTTATAACCATAGAGACATGGTTTCAAGGAAACTAGGAGACATGATTTTTTAGTAGCACATTTATTCTGTGCACACATGCTAAATTTCCTTCTAAATGATCTTTCCCCTACCCTTTAGTTTTCTTGCTTTTTATTTTTGTTTTTAGGTTTTTTTATTTTATTTAGTTTAGTTTTTATTTATCTATTTTTCTTTCTTATATCTTTCACTCTATTGTCTTAATTATGTTATCTCGCTGATCCTTTGTGGAGTTCTTAGCTGCTATCGGTGTGCTATGCCATTTACTGCTAAGGGTGAAAAATATTGATCTCACATGGGCCCTGCACTACAGGAATTTTTAGTCTACAGTCTATCGTGAAGGACACTTTATTCACAAAAATAAAAATCAAGGTAGAAAGCAGTAATGGAAACAAGGGGTAGAAACAGCTGTGAGCAGTCAAGAAGAAGGGGACCCCTTCCACATGTGGTAATCAGGTAAGACTCAATCAGCAGACGGCTTTTAGTCCTCTGCTTTGAGTAATTATAGGATTTGGGTAGGTGTAGGCAAGAAAGAGTGTAGAAAGTGACTTTTTTTCCTTTGTCTTTTTTTTAAAAAGCTGGTTTAGATATGACTGTTCCCATATGATGTTCTTAGAGAGTTGACTGCATTAGGCTCTTTTCTCTTCTCTAGCTTGCATTAAGTCCAGCCATGTACTTACAAAATACATCTGAAGAGATCATGGCTGCATACTTTTATTACATAATTCTTTAAAAGAATGTAGATATAACAGGCTTTTTAAAAAATTTGTGCAATAGTAACAACTCTTTGCTCCTAATGCAAGCTCAAGTAATGGTCAGCATATTCTCTCCTTCACAAGTTATTATTTTCATCAAATTTAATGTTAAGTTGATTCCATCTTTTTAACAATCAATTGATTGTCAAAAAATCACCAATTTTTGTACCATATTTTCTCTGAACCACAATAATATATATATTTTTCATGTCACAGTAACTCTTATAACCAAAATTTCTTTCTCCAAAAGAAAGGACAGGGTCATCTGTCTGGCCTGTTTAGTTCTCATCCTTTTCCCTTTAATGGATATTCCAGATACCAATCCTTTTTTCACTGATGAAACTCTTACAAGAAATTTCTTTTTTGGAATATTTCACACACTTTCAATCTGTCTGAGAATTTGTGTAATAATTCATTGCTAACAGAAGAAAAAAAATGACTGCAAAAAACATTCTGAAGACTCTGTCTCCTTCTCTTACAAACTAAAATAAGGAAGTAAAGATCATTGTCGCAGTTTCTTATACTTTTCCACGTTTAAACTCGGTAAGACTGCAATTTAAACTCTCCTTCATCCCTATGCTTTCATTTACCAAAAGCTTTATTTTTCCTCCCAAATTCTGAATATTGATAATAGAATAGTATTTTGGATTTTTTTTTCCCTATAGCAATGACATTTCTGTTTGGAGGAATTTGGTTTTTTTCTTTATAGTCCTGGTGGGACGGGTGAGTGGATGGGTTAGGGGAGAAGTATTAATAAGAGATAGTGTGAGCATAAGACATCTACGTTTGGAAATGTATTTCTGTGGAATGTAGAATATGTGTGTTGGAACAATAAAGCTTGTGGAACAGAGTTACTCATAATCTTTATGTGTTCTTTGCTTCAGGTTACATTGATAAAAAAGTGGGTCTATTATGATGTATAAGAAATAGAATTGTGGGAAATATTCACAACAAATCTACAAAACGTGGTAATATAATCTTGAAGAGTTCATCTTAGAAGCAACTTTTATAATATTTTTATCTTCTTGTATTTTTTCCTTATAATAACATAGTTTATCAAGTGGTGAACTATGTTCATACAATGGTGATTTATATGAAGCCAACTTTCCTAGACCTATTTAAAAACTACCTAGGTATTGTTTAAATTCACATTGTCATTGACTGGGAGAGCCTACTACTGAGATAACGTTACTGATCCCCTTTTTTAAAAAAAACGAACATAAGTCTAAAAGTTGAATTTACTTTTACATACCACTGTGGCATTTTTAAGACTCTTTCATTATCTTAATTGGCTCAGACTATAAATAATAACACAAAATTTTAAAGAAATTTGACAGCTAAGTAACCTGAGGCTTGTTGGGAGCCAGTTACTGGGTCTCACATTTCTGCATGTCTTGTGAGCAGAGGCCATGGCCTTTTTTTGTTGTTCTAGATCATCTTTTCAAGGACTTTTTATAGCTAGAGATAGCATTTTCTTTGGAGCAGAGGGCAGATTTGTATACTGCCCAGCATAATAAAGATAACGTCTCCTTCCAAGGTAAAGGTTGAGCAGGTTTTCTTGCAGTCTGTTATAAAAAGTTGGAGTTTCCTAAACTCGGGGTTTCTCAGCTATGATGAAAACCCATTGCATATGCAGCATCCACCTGGGCTGCTCTGTATCACAAGGGGAAATGATGCAAATGTGAACAATAAAGTCCTTCTTCTCTGACCCACATGTATCATGTCATTTGCTAGCATCTATGAAGCTGTTGAAGCTTACTTTGTAGCTTGCATGTCACGTAAAGCTCACACCCTTTACAGTCTTTAACAAGGCTCAGAGGCTATTAATGAGAGTTAATACCATTGTTATTATATGTATCATTTTATTGTAGTTAATTATTATTTAATTTCTTAGAACTATTTTTTCCTAATTATTATAAATCCTGATAGAATTAGTTTTTGCACTAAAAAGTACCCAATGGTGCAAAAAATCTTTATTTACTGACTTTAAAATATTGTCTCTAAATACTGTTATAGTCTTAAGGTTGAATGACTATTATTTATTTATAATGTATGGTAATTAACTTATAAAAAAGTAAAATGGATGAAGATAAAAATCAGAATAAACATGATAATTTCAAGTGGTTTCCATATATTTTCAAACAGTATTTTTTTTCAACATATTTCATCTAGTCGAGCTCATGCCTCAAATTTTATTATTAAAAATTCATTTCTGCCAAACTTGTTTCAGAAAATATATGAGGTTAAATAAGAATTCAGTGTCAATTTTATTTTATGCTCTTCCCACTTACTACCATACCATAAACATTTTAATATGCTATTAAAATGGTTATTTAAAGTTACTTAACTGGTGCACATTATTCTATCAGTTGGATACGTGATAATTTATGTAATAATTCTTTTTTATTGGAAATTTTATCTTTTCTATTTCCCATAATATAAATGATGTTATGATCACTTTTGGGCATAAATCTTTATTCAGCAAATATCTTTACTCAAATACAGCAAAATGATAGAGTAGATTCCCGGAAGTAAAATTGCTTGTTCAAATTTTGAATATAGTTCAATTTGATTTATATTGTTTAACATTTATTCAAAAATTTTGTGCCATTTGACCTTTTGTGTTCAATGAAATCTCTATAATATGGCAGGTGAAAGGTAGAGGTTGCATTTGGCTTTATTTGGATTTTTACTTTGTGAGGTAACATGAAAAAGTATTTTAATCAGTCATTTATTTGTATGTCTACTTTTTCAAATTGTCTGCCCACGTTTTTCCAGCTTAATGCTATTCTAGCTCTCTTCACTGTCATCAATTTCTCCCTCCTCTGACTCCTTAAATAATTGAAGGGGAAAAGGAATTACATACTTAAATAAATCCCATTTATTCATCTCTGCAACACATGTTCCTGAGCTATCTGTCCATTTTGTATTCAGATATGTTTACCCAGCATAATGTCCGTGAGAATCATTCATGTTATTGCATATGTCAGTATTTTTATTGTTGACTAGTCCACTGTATGTATATATCATAATTTTCTTCAGTATTGATGATCATAATAACATTAACATTATAATAACAACTAGCAATAATAATTCTTTAAAGTTCATTGTCACAACTGTGCTGTGTCAAAAAAGTTAATTATCTTTAGTTCAGTAATTATTTAATTCTGTAACTTGTTTTATTCTTGAGTCTTCATTTGTCAGTCAGCAGAAATTTTTCTAACTCAAGGCACACATACATTTTTACTTTCAAATTTACCTCTTTTTTTCCTTTGGTGAGGGAGATTGGCCCCGAGTTAACATCTGTTGTCAATCCCCTTTTTTCTTGAGGAAGATTGGCCCTGAGCTAACATCTGTGCCAATTTTCCTCTACTTTGTATGTGGGATGCCACCACAGCATGCCTTGATTAGTGGTGTGTGGGTCCGCACCCAGGGTCTGAACCCATGAACGTCTGGCAGCTGAAGCAGAGTGCACGAACTTAACCACTCTACCACCGGGCCGGCCCCTAAATTTATTTTGAGTAAATTGTCAATTCAAGATTGTTAGATAGATCTGGGTTTAACCTTAAATACCTCCCTTCTCTCTTATCTCACCATGAACACAGGTGTGTTTAAGTGGATGACATGGCATCTGGGATATAGAAGCCAGTGGTCCTAGTCTGGTCTATAGTTTCTCTTATATTTGTCCATCATGATGATTTGCATGAATGACTGCACTCATAGGCTGTTCTCTCAGCACAGCTGAAGACAGGCATTTGCTCTGATATGTGATAATGGGAAAACTTAAAAATATATATATTTTAGGTAATATTGGTATGTAGTTAAAATGCAAATGTAAACATTTTAATTGTTTGATAAATGTATACGCAATATAACCACCTCCTATTCCAGATACAAAACATTTTATCAACCTGGTGAATTTCCTCATGTTTCTTCCCAGTCAATTCCTTGAAGAACAACTGCTTTTCTGATTTATTCTAAACCATAGATGCTTTTTGCAATGTCAGATCTTCATAAAAGTGTAGAATATTTCTAACTATTGCTAAGTACTATTCTGTGGTATGAAAATGCTACGGTTCACTTAAACATTCTCCTCTTGATGGACAATAAGTTATTTTCAACTTGTGTAAGTACAAATATTCTTATATGTCTCTGTGTTGTTATGTACTGAAATGTTTCCCCCCAAAATTCATACATTGAAGTCCTAACCCCCAGTACCTCAGAACGTGACTATTTGGAGACAGGGTCTTTAATGCAGTAACTAAGGTTAAATGAAGTCTCTGGGGGTGGGCCCTAATCCAATATGACTGGTGTTCTTAAAAAAAGAAGATTAAGGTACAGAAACGCACAGTGGGAAGATGATGTGAAGACACAGGGAAAAGATGGTCACTTATAAGCCAGGGAGAGAGGCCTCTGAAGAAACCAACCCTGCTAGCAACATGACCTTGGACTTCTGGCTTCTAGAACTGTGAGGAAATACATTTTCGTTGTTGAAGTCACCCAGTCTGTGTGACTTTGTTATGGCAGCCCTTGCAATCTAACACATGTGCATATGTGTTTTAATTTCTCTATGAGGAAATATGTAAGAGTGGAAATTGTTGGGCTGTAGACTGTCATATGTTAAATTTTTACAGAAACTGCCACAAATTTCTCTAAAGGGTTTGAATCATTTTGGAATTCTGCCGGCAATATATGAGCTTTCCAGTTGCTCTGTGTATTTTTCAATATTTATATCGATGGTTTTCATTATAACCAGTTTGGTCGGTATGGAGTGGTATTTCACTTGGGGTTTTAATTTATATTTCCTTAATAACAAATATTGAGAACTCTTCCATGCACATTTGTATATATACTTTTGTGAGGGGTCTCTTCAAGTACATTTGCCACTTTTTATTGTCTTGCTTTTCTTTATTATTGAGTTATAATAGCTCTTTATATTTTCTGTATAACATTTTTGTCAGATATAAATTTTAAAAATATTTTCCCATTGTTTTGCTTAAATATTCATTTTCTAAATGAAAGGGAATGGGGGAAAAAAGGCCTCAGCTTGTCTATAAGGGCATACTAGCCTCCGTGGCCTATTGCAGTTCATGTGTAGTCTTTATCACATCAGATATGGGTAGAACGATTGCAGGAGCCGCCTGTTTCATCCCTGAGAGCTTGCTGGGCAACTCCGGGGACTGTCTGCCTTCAGTCCTTGTCAGACAAGAATGTCAAATATGGATAGTAAGAATCAAAACTCCCATTCAGTCATTTCCTTAATCAACAAAGTATTCTCTTTGCCTTTCAGAATTCTATGCTGCTTGCTATAGACCGAATGCTTGGGCCCCCCTCCCCCAAATTCATATGCTGAAACCTAATCCCCAATATAGGAGTATTTGGAGGTAGGGCCTTTGCGAGGTGATAGGTCATTTGGGGAGGTGATTAGGAATGGGATTAGTGCCCTTACAACAGACAGCAACCTTGTCTCTTCTGCCATGTGAGGTTATAGCAAAAAAAAAAGACTGTCTGTGAAACAGGAGACGGGCTTTCACTAGACACTGAATCTGCTGGAGCCTTGATCTTGGACTTCTCGGCCTCCAGAACTGTGAAAAATCAATTTCTCTTGTTTATATAGAATGCCAGTCTATGGCATTCTATTATAGCAGGCTGAATGGAGTAAGACACTGCTTAATCTTTACAAGCAAAGTGGGTTCATGCAATTCTAAAAGTTTCCCATTAGCGTAGCCAATTAAAACCGGATAAAGGGCAGGCTTAGCAGATAACCCCTATAAAAGACAAACACATTATGATCCTTTTACGTGTAATAGCCTTTGCAAATATGCACTCAGGTAAAGGCTGCTTAATCCCTGAAAAATCTCTCCAGTCACACTTTGCAGTTTGCAACTTTACACTACATTTTCTCCTCCAGTATGGCATCTCTAAACCCAAGCAGTTTCAAGTTAGAACCTTTTAGCACTTCCATAATATTTACTGTCCATTGAACACCAGCATCTCAAAATTCTACCGATAGAATATCACCAGTAGTCCACTTCACCCAAATCATTGCATATTTCCTAAGACGCCCTGAGGGTGGCACTAATTTCTGCAATTCTGTAAGAATGAGATGTGCTTCTGGTTTACTGAATTGCTAGATGAGGAAATTCCAGGGGCTTCCACTTAGGCATTCCTATTTTATTGGCCATTTCTCCATGGGTCAGAGAGCCAATACGGAAATTCTGAAAATTGTGAACCATATCTATCTCAACTACATATTCAGGAAGTAAACACAAGATGGATCACTATGTGGCCCCCCTGTGAGTTCAACTTGGACTAAGACTCCATCTATCACCTGACACCAAAAGTACACACTTTGCCTAATGAGCTGCAGTGGCATTTTCAGTGTTCAGGAATTAGTGTCAATTCAGAGCCAGTGTCTGCTAATCTTTGAAAAGTCTCAGTATTTCTTTCTCCCCAGTGAACAGTCATTCTAGTAAACTGTCTTAAGTCCCCTAAGTGGAAGGATTAGAGGAAGATTTATGTTCTATACTGTGACGATGCTGCAGGGTCCTTCCTCAAATGGACCTAGCTTCTCTTTTCCTTTTGAATAGACTAGTTTTGAATAGTTTTATATTTATAGAAAAAATCACACAGATAGTACAGACAATTCCCATACACCCCTCCCCTCACCCTGCAGTTTCCCCTATTATTAATGTCTTAATTACTGTGGTTAATTTGTTACAATTAAGGAAACAATATTGATGCATTATTATGAACTGAAGTCCATACTCTATTCAGATTTCGCATGTCAGTGAGATCATACAGTATTTGTCTTTCTCTTTTGAATTATTTCAATTAGTGTGATGCCTTCGAGGTCCATCCATGTTGTCACAAATGTCAAGACTTCCTTTTTTCTCACGTCTGAATAATATTCCATTATATATATATATATATATGTATATGTATATGTATATGTATATGTATATATGTAGATAACGTCTTCTGTATACAGAAGGTTGATTCTATTACTTGGCTATTGTAACATTGTTGCCATGAACAAGGGAGTGCAGATACCTCTTTGAAATCCTGATTTCATTTCCCTTAGATATATAGTGAGTGGCATTGCTAGATAACATGGTGGTTCTATTTTTAATTTTTGAGGAACCTCTATACTGTTTTCCATAGTGGTTGTACCAATTTACAGTCCCACTGAGAGTTCACAAGGGCTCCCTTTTCTCTACATCCTCACCAACACTTATTTTTTGTCTTTTTGAAAATAGCCATTCTAAATGTGTAAGGGGATATCTCATCGTGGTTTTAGTTCACATTTCCCTGATGATTAGTGATGTTAAGCATCTTTTCATGTACCTATTGGCCATTTGTATATCTTCTTTGAATAAGTGTCTGTTCAGGTCCTCTGTCCATTTTTTAATCATTTGTTTTATTGCTGTTGAGTTGTATGAGTACCTTATATAATTTGGATATTAACCCCTTATCAGATAGATAGACGGTTTGCAAATATTTTCTCCTATTTCATAGGTTGCCTTTTTATTTTGTGGATTGTTGCTTTTGCTATGCAGACGATTTTTAGTTTGATGTAGTCTCACTTATTTATTTTTGTTTCTGTTGCTTACACTTTTGGCATCATATCCAAAATATCATTGCCAAGGTCCTTGTCAAGGGGCTTTTTTCCTATGCTTTCTTCCAGAAGTTTTATGGTTTCTGGCATTATATGTAAGTCTTTAATCCATTTTGAGTTAATTTTCATGAGTGGTGTAAGATAGGGGTCAAATTTCATTCTTCTGCATGGGATTATCCAGTTTTCCCACCATCATTTATTGAAGAGACTATCCCTTCCCCACTGAGTACTGTTGGCTCCCCTGCCAAATGTTACTTGACCTTATATACAAAAGTTTATTTCTGTGTTCTTAATCCCTTTCCACTCATCTACGTGTTTATTTTTATGCGAGTACCAGCCTGCTTCGATTGCTATAGCTTTGAATATAGTTTGAAATCAGGAAGTGTGACGACTCCAACTTTGTTATTCCTTCTCAGGAATGCTTTGGTTATTCAGGGTCTTTTCTGGTTCTATATGAATTTTAGGAATTTTTTTTCTATTTCTGTGAAATAACACCATTAGAATTTTTTTATAGGGATTGCATTGAATCTGTAGATGGTTTGGGGGTAGTAGGAGCATTTTAACAATATCCATTCTTCTGATCTATGAAGATGGAATATCTTTTCATTTATTTGTGTCATCTTCAATTTCTTTCATCAAGGTCTTATAGTTTTCAGTGTACAGATCTTTCACCTCCTTGGTTAAATTTATTCCTAAGTATTTTATTCTTTTTGATGCTATTGTGAATGAGATTTACTTTAATTTCTTTTTCAGATATTTTGTTGTTGCTATAGAAACACAACTGATTTCTGTGTGTTGATTTGTATCCTGCAACTTTACTGAATTTGTTGATTATTACTAACTGTTTTTTGATGGAGACTTTAGGATTTTCTATATATGTAAGAGTATGCCATCTGCAGAGGTACTTTTACCTCTTTCTTTCCTATTTGGATTCCTTTTATTTCTTTCTCTTGCCTGATTGTTCTGCCCAGGACTTCCAGTATTATAATGAACAGGAATATTGAGAGTGGACACCATTATCTTCTTCTTGACCTTAGAGGAAACACTTTCAACATTTCACCATTGAGTATGATGTTAGCTATGGGTTTGTGTTATATAATCTTTATTATGTTGAGGTGTGTTCCCTCTGTACCCAATTTGTTGGGAGTTTTTTATCATGAAAGGATGTTCTATTTTATAAAATGCTTTTTTTGCATTTATTGAGATGATCATATGATTTTTATCATTCATTCTATTAATGTGGTATATCATATTTAATGATTTGCATGTGTTGAACTATCTTTGCATCCCAGGGATAAATCCCACTTGATCATAGTGTATATACCTTTTAGTGTGCTGTTGAATTTGGTTTGCTAATATTTTGTTGAGACTTTTTGCTTATATATTCATCAGGGATATGCGCCTGTAATTTTATTTTCTTATAGTGTCCTTGACTGGCTTTGATATCGGAGTAATGCTGGCCTCATAAAAGGAGCTTGGAAGTGTTCCCTCCTTTTCAATTTTTTGCAAGAGTTTGAGAGGAATTGACATTAATTCTTTAAATGTTTGGTAGAATTCACCAGTGAAACCATCTGATCCTGGGCTTTTCATTATTTGGAAGGTTTTTGATTACTAATTCAATCTTCTTACTTGTTATTGGTCTGTTCAGAGTATCTGTTTCTTCAAGATTCAATTTTAGTAGGTTGTATGTTTCTAGAAATTTACCAATTTCTCTAGTTATCCAATTTGTTAGTGTATAACTGTTCATAGTAGTCTCTTAAGAGCATGTGTATTTCTGTGTATCAGTTGTAATATTTCTTCTTCCAGTTTTTATTTTATTTGAGTCTTCTATTTTCTTAATTAGTCTAGTTAAAGGTTTGTCAATTTTATTTTTTTTAAATTAGCTCTTAATTTTGCTCATTTTTTCTATTGTTTTTCTGATCTTTATTTCTTTTATTTCTGCTCTGATCTTTGTTGCTTCCTTCCTTCTGCTAACTTTGGGCTTAGATTGTTAATCTTTTTCTAGTTCTTTGAAGTATAAAGTTAAGTTGTCCATTTTAGATCTTTCTTGTTTCTTTATGTAGGCATTCATCGCTGTGACCTTCCCTCTTAGGACTGATTTTACTGCATCCCATGAGTATTAGTATTTTGTATTTCCATTTTCATTTGTCTCAGGTATTTTTTAATTTCTCTTTTGATTTCTTCTTTGACCAATTGGTTGCTCAGTAGCACGTTTAATCTCCACATATTTGTGAATTTTCTAGAGTTCTTCCTGTTATTGATTTCTAGTTTCATACAATTGTGGTGGGAAAAGGTACTTGGTATGGTTTCAGTCCTCTCAAATTTGCTAAGACTTGCTTTGTGGCCTATCATATGATCTATCCTGGAGAATGTTCCATGTGCCCTTGACAAAAATGTGTATTCTGCTGCTATTGGATGGAGTCTTCTGTATAGGTCTGTCAGGACCATTTGGTTTAAAGTATTGTTCAAGTCCAATGTTTCTTTATCAATTTTCTGCCTGGATAATCTAGCCATTGTGGAAAGTGGTGTATTGAGGTCTTTTGCTGTTATCTATTGCCATCTATTTTTCCCTTCAGATCTGTTAGTACTTGCTTAATATATTTGGGTGCTATAATATTGGGTATCTATATATATTTATAATTGTTATATACTCTTGATGAACTGACCTCTTTATCATTATATAATAACTTTCATTATCTCTTGTTGCAGCTTTTGATTTAAAGTCAATTTTTCTGATAAGAGTATAGCTATTGCTGCTCTCTTTTTGTTTCCACTTGCATGGAATATCTTTTTCTATCGGTTCACTTTTAGCCTATTTGTGTCCTTGAGTCTGATGTTATCTCTTGTAGGCAGCATGGAGTTTGCCTTTCGTTATCCATTCAGCCACTCTATGCATTTTTACTAGAGAATTGAGTCTGTTTACATTTAGAGTAAATATTGATAGGTAAGACTTCCTAATGTCATCTTATTAAATGTTTTCTGGCTGTTTTTGTAGTTCTTATGTTTCTTCTTTTGCTATCTTGCTGTCTTCCTTTATGAGCTGATGATTCTCTGTAGTGGTATGCTTTGATTCCTTTCTCCTTATCCTTTGTGTAT
The DNA here is from genome assembly GCA_031878705.1 of Tapirus indicus. Lineage (NCBI taxonomy): Eukaryota > Metazoa > Chordata > Mammalia > Perissodactyla > Tapiridae > Tapirus > Tapirus indicus. The sequence continues at coordinate 161,141,568 of CM062917.1, read as the reverse complement.
CTACTATAGATTTTTGCTTTGTGGTCACTATGAGGCTTATGTAAAATATCTTATAGATATAACCGTCTAGTTTGCTAATAACTTCAATCATATACCTACCTTTTTAATCCCCCTTTTATGTTTTTGATGCCACAATTTACCTCTTTTTATACTGCGTATTCATTAACAAATTATTGTAGCTATAGTATTTTTATACTTTTGTCCTTTAACGTTTATACTATAGATGATTAGTTAACACACTACCATCTTACAGTATTAGAATATTCTGAATTTGACTGTATACTCACTTTTACCATTGTGTTGTATATTTTATGTGTTTTCTTGTTACTAATTAGTGACCTTTCATTTCAGCTTGAATAACTCCTTTCAGAACGTTTTGTAGGGCAGGTCTAATGGCGATAAATTCCCTCATCACCTTTTGTTTGTCTGTGAAAGTCATTATCTCTCCTTAAATCTGGAGGACAACTCTGATGGATAGAGTATTCTTGATTGGCAGTTTTTGTCATTCAGCACTTTGTATATAGCATCCCACTTTCTCCCCTCCTATAAGGTTTCTGGAGGTAAAATCCATGAGTGTGTCAAGACCTCACTAACACTAGGCTCCCAGTAGTTTCACACTATAAAGTCTATATCCAATCTCTAGCAATTTTTCAAAATTTCTATTTAAGTGCTCCTACCAGTTTTTGGCTCCAGCAGTTTCTGCTTGAAGTAAACTGATCTCAGCTATGATTCTCTGTATTTGCCTGTCCCTTCAAATTTTGGGTTATCACTTTGTCCTGTGACATCAGTTCTCTGATGGGTCTAAGAAAAGTTGTTGATTTTCCTTTGTTCAGCTTTTTTTTTTTCTTGTTATAACAATCATAGAAGATGATTTCAAAGCTCTTAGGTGTCATGGCTGAAACTAGAAGACCCAGAAAGACTTTTAAAAATAAGATAATAACCCCCTGGATTCCATTTTAATCAAGCAGTTTTGGGCTTATTAAGTGACTTAGGTCTGGAAGTTGGGTTAGATGTCATGATTCTCTATTATGGTAACTTATATAGGGATTTGATCAACACACATAGTTGTGGTTGATGATTTTCAGTTATATAGATCAAGCAATATTGTAGTCTGTTGATCATCCCTTTCCTTCCTGGGGACAATATGATCAATTAGCCAGCTCCAGAGATCCCAGAAGGAAAATATTCTGATTAATGGTCTGATCCTACTGTTCATTATGGTCAATGAACTCCTTTTGTTTGGTGATTAAGTGCTGCCATTTGGCCTCTTCTGCTGTGTGATCCAATCATCCCAGTTGAAATCAGGGAGCTCATTTCATTTGCAGCATCCTGCATGTTCATACCTGACCTACAAAATAAAACAACTACAGAGTTTTTCAAAGATGTAGATGCTCCCCTCATTGACGTGTATCTCATCAGCTTTTAGTGAAGGCGGGGTCTTCTCGACGTTCTCTTGAGAGGTAGTTGAGGGTCGGTGTAAGGATTACAGAAATTAAATACATTCCAACCTTCTTATCTCCTGAGGTTGTTGCCTCTTTTCTTCATATAGTGCCTGGGAAGGTCTAACTTATCAGCATCATTAAACACATGCTACCTTTATGTCCAGGTTTCAGTCAATCAAGCAAGTACTTGCTGGAGTTACTTTCAGCTGCATGAGCTCACATATTAAATCCAGAATCTCTGGTAAGGGCATATCCTTGTGTTTTATTCTGACTTCTTCAGTCTAACACCTTTAGAATCCTCTCTCACACCTGTTCCCAAGGTTTCCTGTTGACATATATTTGCAAAATCTTGTAAATTTTTTGTATGTGAGCTATTTTCTCTTGGCTCATAGGATGTACCTGGACCTCTTATTATGCTGGCATTTGCTTTTAGCTATGGTTCTGGTGCTAACAGGGGTGATGGTGGTGGATTTGAGGAAAATAAATATCCTGTAAGACATATGCCACAGGTGAGGTTAACAAGGGGATTTTAGCAAAGGAAGGTGAATCTCCTCAGACACAGATGGACAGCTTCTTCTACTGGCAAGGGAGGTATAGAGTGACTGGTGCACAGGAGTATCAGTTTCAATGGAGCCCCACTTTATTCTAATTGTCAAGGGCCCTACCTTTCCCAATCAAAGCCCTAACTTTCATATGAGAAACTCAGCAAGATTATAAATTAAATCAGCATTCTAATTCTGTAATCAACACAATGAAATTTTACGTTTGATAGTCAAAAGTATTGGCTCTGAGGCTGTAAGAAAGAAGAGATTATTCTAGTCCTACCATGGAAGCTATCTGGTTCTGAGATCATGACTGGAGCTGATAATTTAATGATCTGAGCTCCCGAGGAACTTGTTTCAATCCTTATATATCACAATCAACCACAGGTAACAACTTGATCCATTGTGTTGCCAGTGTACGTCATTTTTACTATCCCATTTTCCATAAGCAAAATGTTCAACAAGACCATGACTAAATCAATCCAAAAATTTCATAATTGAGGGACAGTATCCTAGGACCATTATTGGCACTAATTCTGTATCAGTCAAGGTCGTGTCACAAGGCAGAAACCGTACTATTGAGAGATTTACTAAAGTATAACTTCCTCAGTGAAGCATTCTCTTAACACCCTACTTAAAATTGCAAGCTCATGTACTGCCTAGACATCATTTGTATTCATTTTCTTCCAAAATTCTTACTGCTATTTATTAAAATACATATTTTAGGTATTGTATGTGCTTTATTACACTAAAATGTAAGCTCCACAGTATCAGAGATATTTGCCTGTTTTGTTCATTATTTATTTCCATCACTTAGAACTGTGCCTGGGCTATGGAAGTCCTCAGTAAAGATTTGTCAAAGAAATTGCACAAAGTACATTCCAAATGAAGAAAGAGTGCCTCCCATAGAAGGAGGGGCCTGGATTTCCATCTCAGAATTAGGGAAAATTATAATCCCAATATTTTTAAGAGACATATATGTATCTTTGAAAGTCCAATAAGATATTTTTGTGAGAGGTTATTCTAAGAAAAGTGATGTCTCCTTTATGAATGGTTTTTGGCTTTAAACATCAAAAGCATTTTTGTGGGGATGCACAAAAGTTTTTCTCTACCATTTGAGATAAAGTAAAGAGACTTTTAAAGAATTGTTTATATTAATAAAATTGAAATGTGATGGTAAAGAGTTGATGATATTGCAATGAAGTTGTACATTTAGTGAATGTTTACATGCTTTTAGCTTCACTAAACAAACTAATATGTCTGACATTGAAAATTAATATGCCCTTACATCCTGCTTTAGAAAAAGTATTCCATCTGCACATTGGTTATGTTTGTCTTTTCCATTTATGCCCTGGCCTTCTCGCCCAGGGCAAAAGGAGTGAAAAAGAGCTAGCAATGGTATTTATTACAAAGAGTAATCAACCATGAAGACTATAATTGAACACACAAGTGTAGCCATTACATGATTAATTACTTTGGCGAATCAGCCTCCTACATATATCATAAAAGTATTCAAAGGAGCTAGAACGGGGTGTACAAAAAGCAGACTTATCAGCATAATTGCTGCCATCCGTGGCTTATTTGTTTTCAGTATTTCTCAGTTTTCACTATTATTTTCCCTGCTAATCTTCTATATTAACTACATTTTAAGATAAATGTTTTGATGATTAAGTGATAGCAACGCAGGCATTGGCTGAGGCAAATGTTTTCTTGAGTTTTTGTCACACACAAAAAGATTAAACTCGATATATTTGGCATCTTGTGTGTCTATTCTTGATTGGTATATTACTACACTCGTGTCTAATATTTCTATAATGCTTCAGTTTAGTAGGCAATATATTAATATAATTTTTTCTCAGGTTAAAACCAGTTCGCGGCCACATACAAGGCTCTGGAAGAATAGTGCCGAGAATAAAGTCAGATGGGATGAAAACTGATCAGTGAGAGATGGTTTCTTTCACTCTGGATGATCTCATGTCTGGACATAAAGCCTTGAACTTCTGCAGCCCTCTCATAGCCTTGAGGGAAATCATCCTGAGGGAAAAAACTGTTCTACTTAAGATGGCAGACCAGAGACGTGAGAAGAATCCAGGTCATGGACAAGTAAAGCTAGAATGTGCCCCAAATCTGGACTTGGAGTCTCCCCAGGTTGTTTCTCTTGCTCAAAAACCTATAATTATACCTATGCTGTTATTAAAATCATTTACGTTTACAATTAAAAACAACAGGAATCCATCTTTAACTTATTGCTCACAATCTAACTCAGAGTGATCTTTATATGGTCTCATCCCTCCAAACTACTCATTTTCTTCCAAAATTACCCTGAAATTTCTAATGTCTATGCTTTGATTGAAATACCTATTAGATGGTATACCATTCCTCTTATCTGTTTGGTAAGAATGTGAGTGGCCACTTCTGTAACCCTCACACCCCTATCCAATGATGCTTGACCCAGGACTGGGCATCTCCTCCAAGCTGGGTCATATAAGGTCCCACTCAGATTTTAGAAATGACTCTAAAAAATTCCACTCAGCTTTATTGTTCCAATAAATCATGAGGATATAACTCTGGAGTGTTGGTGATTATGATTTCTGTCAGAAAGATTTAAGAAACTGTGGAAATTTATGTTAACTGGAGGAAAGATAAAAGTAGCAGAATTAGCCATGCAGTAGGGAAATAATAGAGCAGTTTGAAAGAGAACGTTACACATTACATATCGTCACACATTGAAATCATGTTACATATTGAAGGAGAGTAGAAACATCAGAGAAAACATGAGGCCAATATAGTTGAATATGAAACAAATTTTTATTTTATGTTTTATAACTTTGTTGAGGAATAATTGACAATATAAATATATATGTTTAGAGTGATTTGACATACATATACACATTGTAGAATGATTACTGCGATCAAGATAATTAACACATCCATCACTTCAGATAGTTAACATAGGTAATTCCTTCTTTTTTTCTCTTTAGTGGGGAGAATGCCTAAGATCTACTCTCAACGTTTTTCAAGTATACAATATTGTATTATTAACTATAGTCACTATGGTATACATTAGATCCTCAGAACTTATCCTTCTTATAACCGAAAATTTGTGCCCTTTGGCCTATAACACTCTATTTTTCCCTTCCCCCCACCCACTGGCAACCACCATTCTATTCTGTTTCTATGAAATCAGCTTTTTTTTTAGTATTCCACATAGAGTGATATCATATAATATTTGTCTTTCTCTTTCTGGCTTATTTCACTTTGCATAATGCCCTCCGGATTCATTCACATTGTTGCAAATGGCAGGATTTCCTTCTTTTTGTGGCTGAATAACATTCCATTGTATACATACATCACAGTTTCTTTATCTATTCATCTGTCGAAGGACATTTAGGTTGTTTCCATATCTTGGCTATTGTGAATAATGCTGCAATGAACGTGGGTGTGCAGATAGCCCTTCAAGATACTGGTTTTTATTCCTTCGGATATACACTCAAGAGTGGGATTACTGGATCATATGGCAGTTTGAGTTTTAATTGTTTGAGGAACCTCCTTACTGTTTTCCATAATGGCTGTACCATTTCGCATTCCCACCAACAGTGTATAAGGGTTCCCTTTTCTCTGCATCCTCACTATCATTTGTTCCTTTGTCTTTTTGATTACAGCCATCCTAACAGGTGTGAGGTGGTATGTCATTGTGGTTTTCATTTGCATTTTCCTGATGATTAGTAATGTTGAGAACCTTTCCATGTACCTATTGGCCATTTGTATATCTTCTTTTGAAAAATTTCTATTCAGGTCCTTTGCCTTTTTTTAATTGGATTATTTGCTTTTTTGCTATTGAATTGTATGAGTTCTTTATATATATGTTAGATATTAACTCCTTACCAGATAAAACATCCACAAACACCAGTAGAATAGATAGAGCATCCAGACACAAACCAACGAATATATGGTCAACTAATTTTTGACAAGTGTGCCAGGAACACATGATGGGGAGAAGATAGTCTGTTCAATTAATACTGTTGGGAAAACTGGATATCCACATGCAAAAGAATGAAACCAGATTCCTATTTTATACCACTCACAAAGATTAACTCAAAATGGATCTTAAAGACTTAAACATAAGACCTGAAACCATAAAATTTCTAGAAGAGAACTTAGGGGAAAAGATCTTTGACATTAATCTTGGCAATGATTTTTCTTAGATAAGACATCAAAAGCATAGGCAAAGAAACCTAAAATAAATAAATGGGACTACTTTAAACTAAAGAGCTTCTGTACAGCAAAGAAAATGATAAATTGAGAAGGCAACCTACAGGATGAAAACAATTTTCTAAAAATTTCAAAACAGACCTTCTAAAATAAAAAATGTATTCATTACAAAAAAGAAAAATAAACTTCAGTGAATTTGACCAAGAGTTAATTGGGTACAACTATGAACAGAAATGATCAACTTCTGAGGAAATCACCAAAATGCAGCACAAAGATAAAAACATATGAAAATATTAGTGTCTTAAGAGAAATGAAAAGACAAAAAAGAAGGAATAAAACAATAGGAGTTGAAGAAGTAGTAAATAGAGAATGAGAAAAAAATCAATATTTAAAGAGAAATTGGTATATGTATTATAAAATGCTGAAAAAATGAGTTCTCAGATTGAAGAAACATGTTGAATCCTGAGAAAGGCTAACAAGGAATTTGCCACTGGAAAAGAATCATGGTAAAACAGAAAATCAATGACAAAGTCTGATCAGCTACCACAGAGAAAAGACCCATTACACTGAAGAAAACAAAGTTGGATTAACAGTAAACTTCTAATTGCTAATAAAAGATGCCAAAAGGCCATGAAATAATATATTCAGAGTGCTGTAAATATAATTTCCTACCTAGAATTTTACACCTGACAAAATAAAGCAAACTTTTCAAATGAACAAGAAAAGAGAGGGTGTAGTAACCTGAGCATAATTTTAAAAGTACTAAAAATATATTCCAGTTAAAATGAAATTAAATCCAGAAAAGACTGGGAAACTAGAAATATTAATTAACAAAGAAGTTGTCAAACATATTGATATGTCTAAATTACCCTTGACTGTAAAACATTAATAAATAATACTGGGTGCATAGAGTTGGGAAAAAAGTCAGAGTTAAGCTTTTGTAGATACTATGATAATTTCATCTACAATAAAGTACATAAAAATACTGAAAAAATTACTTTTAAAATAATTTTAAATTCATAGCTGAAATTGTAACATAGAAAAGAAAATCAAAGGTGCTTAAAGAAACACCTGAAATCTAGAAACTGAATCACCTTTCTTAAAAATTAACATGTTTAAAATAAATAAAAAAAGAGCAGGATAGATATAAACAGAAGACATTTCTTCCTTCCTCCATGATGATGGAGACTTCTGCCTGCTTTATCAATCCGTGAGCACATCTCCCTCCTTGTTAGGACAGTAGGAGTTTTTAGTTTTCATCTTACCATCGTCTTCAATATTAATGAATTAAAACTTTAAACTTTACTACCTTTTTATTTTTTACTGTGCTCACCATTGTTTTGAATAGCCTGTAGATTCTTTCCGGTGTTTTTCTTTTTTTTAAGCTGACATTCTTTCATTCCAATTTTTTTTTTAGTAGGGCTTCCCACCTAGAATACTTTCTCAATATTTGTTTTGAAAATGTATTTTGCTCATAATCTTGTATGATAATTTTGCTGGATATAAAAATCCAAGTAGAGAGTTACTTTTCCTTGAAAACACTTCAAGCATCCTTTGATTGTCTTCTGGTATCTTTATTCACTGACAATAAGTCTAAGACTAATCTGATCATTGTCCCTGTGGAGATAATTTATAGTTATCTGGTTGCTTTTAAGATTGTGTCTATTCTTGATAATGTTTTGCTTTATTATTAGGTATGTAAATGTGGGCTTACGTGTTTTTTCACTGTTTAGTAATCGAAGTACATTTTAGATTTGCCACCCGTGGGATAATTCTAAGGCGAGTATTTTACAAAGATTTCAAGATTTACCCATGAAATTAAGCTCCTGTCATCTAACTTAATAACAAGTAATTTTAGTTACTCTATCTTTCTTCCCTGTATTATTTTCCCACCCCACCACCAGTATTTCCTTTGTCTTACTCGTAAGCCACTTATACCTGAATCCTTTTTCTGAAGGAACCCAATCTAACAGACATTGTAATAAGTAAACTTTGCTTACTTGTCTTTTTCATGATGACATACTATAGAAGTACCCCAGTTCTTAGTTCATGGCCTTCTCTCTTCTCTACCTACACTCATGTTCCTGGTTGTCTTACTCAGTCCCTGGCTTTGAATACCATCACAAGTTACCACCAAGACCCAGACTCCTTTCCTAAACCCTAGACTCATATACCCAACTGCCTATATGATATCTCCACTTGGAGATACACGCCTTAACCTTAACATGTCTAAAATTGAACTCCTGAATTCCTCCAACCAACAAAATCACTCCACCCCTCTTCCCTTTTAAGTTTTTAACTACTCAATCTTTCCAATTTCTGAAACCCCAAACTTTGGAGACACCCTTAATAATTTTTCTCTTATCCACCACATCCAATGATGTCTTCTCTGCCTTAAAAATATATCCAGAATCACCACTTTTCTACAACTCCTATTATCACTTGGGTCCAAGCCACCATGTCTCCTGACTACATTCTAACTAGTCTCTGTACTTCCACACTTGCTCCCCTGTAGTCTGTTTATACAGCATCTACAAAGATCTTTTGAAAATATAAGTCTGATCATGTTACTCCTCTGTACAAAAAATCAGAAAATCCAGAAAATCCAAAAACCACACAATGGTCTGCAAATCCCCACCAGATGAATTCCAAAATCCCCTCCTGTACTTTTCCCCCTTACTCACTTTGCTCTGGCCACAGTGTTCCTCCTTCCTGAACTGTTCTTTACCCAGCTATCCTAATGGCTACCTCTCTTACCGCCTTCAAGTATTTTTACAAATGTCACTTTCTCTATGGAGCCTGCACTGATGACCCTCGTCAAAATTGCAAAGCAACCTCCACCCCATTCACATATATTTTTATACTCCTTACCTGCTTTTGCTTTTTTAAAGCACTTGCTACCTATTAATATACCATACCTTTAAATTACTTATTATATTTAATGTATTGTGTCTTTCCGCCAAATAGAATGTTGACTACGTTAGGCACAGACTTTTGTCTGTTTTATTTTTGATGTAACTCAAGCACCAAGATAGTTCATGTTACATATTAGATGTTTAATAAATATTTGTTAAATGAAGGAATGAGGAATGAATATGTGTGAGTGTATGTTTTTCCACGAAAACTTCTGAAAGGATAAATAAGTAGCTATTGACGGGGAAACGTAAGTACATTTTACAGGAGGAAAATGGAGCCATAGAAGCTTATGAAGATCTAGAAGGGAATAATAGGTTACATAATGTCCTGGAAGAAGTAGAAAGGGAACAGGTGAAGTTCATTGATCCAAAATGATGAATTTTCAGGCAGAGGCTGCCCAAGTTCACTCGAAAGAGTATATAATCATTAAAATGATTATTAAATTGGAAGGGGATTAATGATTAACATAATCATTAAAATGCGCACGGTGTCTGATCCACATGGGCCAATCAATAAATGTAAGATGAAATATTCTAATATCGTAGTCTCAGAAGTTGTGGTGCTGGGTTGCATGTTAAACCAAAATGATAATAAAAGCAACCAAATAGCCTATTTCCTGATCTGTTGGGACTTACTACCTGAAAGCAATATACCCCAGTAAGTAAAAATATTCGAATAAATTATGTAGTATTTAATGGTTTCAGTAAGATAAGTTTAGTTAAATCATATCAAGGTATTTAAATATGTCTGACTTTCCATGGATTTTGTCATTTTAGAATCAGCTTATATTCGAGTCTGATTAATTTCAGCAAGCGATTTATAGGAGCCATGTGGAAATATACCTAGTCCTAATCTGTTGTTATTGTTATTTCCATTGAATCCTTCCTAAGGCAGTGCTGAATTTTTTTATACTCATTTTTCATCCTGAGGATTTCCCTGTGATCACACTTGGCAGGAATTTCACGTTGAGCAATGATCAGTATTACAGTGCTCATTTTGAATAGAAACAATAATGCACATGTTGCAGTTTATTAATTAAATATACAAATGGTCCCCTTCCAAGTTTTTATGATGATCTGGAATTTACCCCAGAAATTAATTAAATCCCCTTTTACCATAACTAACTACATGATTCATGAAAGCTTGTGGAGATTAACTCTAAATTATTATATTGTCCATGAGAAGACTACACGATAAAGTTAAAATGTAAATGGCAAAAGGAGATATATCTCTAATTATTCTAAGATTATTATTTTTGTTATCACCATATTTGATTTTATTGCTTCTATGAAACTATTTCCTTTACAGATTGGATGCAGATATTTTCAACAGGAACTACTAACCATAGCCTATTCAAAGAGGAGAATGTTTCATTCATCCAGAAATCATTCATGCAACAAGCTAACCTTCCTAAAAGAAAGCCAATAAACCTGAAATAAGTGAAGCAAAATGTTTCCAAGTAGCCACAGTAGACATAAATCAAGATATAAAAATGACATGCACTTATGAAACATGTGGACACATTTAGGACACTGTAACAAATATAAATGCATTGTTATAGTTTAAAGATTATATAACTAAGACCATATTTAATTATTTATTTTTTCATGGATTTTTTTTCCTTCAGTAATATGTGTCAGTTGTTTAGGATTAATTCAAAAGAAATTCTGGTAAAAATTCTGTTTTTCTGTCTTTGTCTCTCTCTCTCTCTCCCTTCCTCCCCCTGTCCCCCCATAATCAAATCTTCTATTTGTATACAGTGCTCTATCACTTAAGGTTAAGAAATACTTTCATATCTTATCACATCTGAACACTTTTAATTCAGCATTGGTACAGATAATATGCTTTCTTTTCTTAATTTTCCAAAAAGAAACTTTTTACACAAGTAAATTTTCTTTTATTCATAGTTTTAGGATCTCATTGGAAATTGAGAGTGAGGAAGAGGGTTGTCATAAGCCTGGGAGGGAGTGAGGATAGTTTGCTTCTCGTCATACCAAACCTTCTGAAAGAGAGGATGGAGAAGAGGGGCGTTAGGAGAGACAGGCAGCTTGTGAATTTATCAGATGAAATTCCTCAGTGTGCCATTAAAACTCAAATTAGTAATGGATATTTTTTTTACTCTGACATTATCAGAAATAAATGGCTCTTTGCTCTACTTTTCTAAAGGAAAAAATCTTCTTCCCTCCGTAAATACACATTCAGATTAGAAATAGGAATTGCTTTACATGGAATCTGAAGTCAATCTTTCTGAGTGTGTAAGCTTATGATTACTCTCTCTTTATTTGTTGTGTTTTTCTCTTCTTCAGTTAAATTATGTTGTGAAGCATATTATTTTACTTTAGATAATAAAATATTGACTATTATGGAGTTTTATAGGCTTTCTTCATTAAATCATTGTCAAGTTACTGACCCATATACAGGAATTATTTCCTCATTTTGTAATTTGATGAAAGTTGTAAGCTCTTTAGTGAATCAATTTTCTAGTCTCATAGTACTTTTCAGTTTTAATGTTTCATTATCTATGGTTTGGCACCCTGGATAGCCCATTTGTAGCAGTTTATTCTTCTAAAAAAAAGTAATTCATTTTCATATTATGGAAATTAAAAAATCAATGCGGACTTACTCATGCATGACAAACCTATCTTAATTACGTAGCTTCTACAAGTGAGGAAACGGAATTAATTCTTGCCTGTCTTAACTCCTTATATAAATAAGAGCTAGGTTACCTCATACATATAGACACAGAGTAGGCCCTTCTTCAATGCTTAATTACCTCTCAAATGTCATCTTCCTTAATGATAGTATTTGAAATCACTTCTGCAAGGTCCTCTGTGATAGCATACATGCAGATTATTTTAACGTTTTAAAGAATGTAAATCCTATGGCCTGGGACTTTTATCTAATTTAAAATGGTTAGATGATTTTTTTCATACTTTCTCATCTATCAGCACCGGCAATTCCCTCTTTACAACGTTAGCTATGCCCGTCAAAGTAGTTTTGTTGTACTGCCTCCTTTTCACTAAATCTTTTTGGTTGTTCTTGTACCACTTGTTTCAAGCAAAAGGAATCTCCCATTCCTGTTGTATTTCTTGTGAGGCACATGACCTAATACGGTTGCTTTTATCTTCTCTTTTTCTAAAATTAAATCGCATATCAGAGCAGTCCTTTTTCACTGAACATGTCACATTTCTTTTCTTACAGAATAGTTCACAATCACATGATCGGAAATATAATTTTCAGAATCCCTCGGCCTTTATGAATTGTATTAAATTATAAAGTTTGTAGGAATGAAATAAACACGTTTTTCAAAACATTCAAATTCTTTTTTGAAATCTAGGTTAAGGGTCCACTTTGAAAGATGCGATCTCATTCTGAGGTTTGTGAATATATGACTTCTTTAATAAGAAGTCAGCTTATTAAATTGGTGGAGTAAGAGGGGCATTTTAATCAATAGTGTTGACAGCTAGATAGCCATGTGCAAAAAATATACAACTGAATTCATACTTCACGCTGTAAACCAAGATAAATTCCAAATATTTCATATACCTAAATGCACCAGCAGAAAACAGATAAATTCTTTTATAACTGTAATGTAGGAATACCTTTATAGCTACAACTTAACAACCAGAAGCTATAAGAAAATTCAGTAAATTCAGCTACATGGTGCATCATAAACACTGTATAAGACAAATGACAAACATGAGAGAATATTCATATAAGAACTCACAAAACGAGTTATATATCAATAAAAGAATATACAAGAAAAAGTGGAAAATAGATATTTATATTAGTATTAGTATCCAAATTCATATCCATTTTTAGAAAGCAAGATAGTAAGAGGCCAAGCCAGTAACTAATGAAACTGTAACCTATTAAAGGTGGGAGAGAGAGGGGAAGAAGTAGAGATAGCATGAATAGATACATTACATCTCCATACATTTTTTTATAATTTTAATTGTGAATGCTGTAAATGCTTTAGACTTTCAATAAAATAACATTAAATCAAAGAAAAAATAATAGATAAAACTGAAAGAAATAGAAGCAAATGAACTGTAAGTAATAAAATAAAACAGAAGGAAAAAGTATTTCAAATGGTTTAAAACATGGTACTTCGATTGTCCATCTTTAGTGGAATATACTCCAGTGACAAAAAGTACTGCCAAGGCACCTTGAATTTCATAAAGTGTGATTGCTGGTTGTAACATTTATATTAATATATTTAAATTATATAAAAATTAGTAATTGTGGTAATGTTGTTAGAAAGTGTTTTTTCAGTCCCCGGAGAGTCCTAAAATAACAGCAGTGCAAGGAGGCAGGGAGCACAATTAACACGTTAGAAAGTGGTTTCTAAATACCTTTGCCCACTAAAAACAATAATGGGTCTTAGGGGAATTTTCTTTAGAACACACAAAAATATAGTCAGTATTAAAATGGACGATAAACAGAACAGAAATCATGCATAAACAATAAATCTGTTAAGAAATACTATCAGTTGTTACCACATAAATTCAAATTTAAAAACAAAGAGATACTGTTTTACCCCTACCAAACTGGTAAAAGTTTAACAAGAGTGGTGGATGATGTGGAACAACTGTGCTGTTTTAAAATCTATATAACTATCTAGTAATCTTATATATGTAAACATTTTTATTCAGTAGGTCCATCCCTAGGCATCCTAGAATAACTCATGTTCATATATACATATATATATATATACATATATAATATGGATACACACACACACACACATACTCCCAGATATGTGTGGTAGTCTTAGTAAGACAGAGCAAGAAATTGTATGCAATATGAATGACCATAAATAGTGACACAGTCATACAGTGGGATATTATGCCCATATAAGTTTGATTAGAACAGTTTTTAAATTGCTTTCCCTGCAAATAATTAAACTCAATGAATATTCATTGTAGAAGTAAAGAAAAGCCTATAATATTTTTAAAAAGCCACCTATAATGTCACCACTTAAAATTATGTACCGCCATTATTTCTTTGTGTTTAATTTTTATACATAAGCATATAGTTTATGCAGTTAGCCAGCACTAGCTCTTCCACTTATATGCAGTTATACTTTGGGTTAATCATTTAACTTCTCTAAGGCCCATTACCTAATGTGTAAAAAAGAGGATAATATTGTTAATTATTTCATAGGTTTTTGTGATAGTTAATGAAATAAATGAGATAATGCATCTCATCCTCTGCATTCTCCCTGTCTCTGTCTCTTTCCATCTTTGTCTCTCTTTCCATCCCTCCCTCTCTCTTTCCCTAAATATTTCTCTTTCTCTCTCTCACACACACAAACACACACACACACACATACAGCATGGCCTGATCTCCGGGAAGTTCTCCTTTGTTATCATTGACAACCATGTCTAGCATGGACATTGCGGAAAATACTCTTTCTGGGAGCTGCACACCTCTTCTGGGGAAGTTTGGACTCTATTTAAGGAAATTAAGGCTACTTAATTGTCTATAAAAGCCCTGACAAATATCAGTAATTATCTGGTATATTCCTTCCAATCAATTTCATGTATAAATAACCTTAGCTAAAGTTCACATCCAGATGTTAAGCCTGTTAAGCATGAAGACTTTCACTTTTTGAGTTTTGTGTTCTTCCCATCTCCTATTCATTAAGTAACATTAACTATTTTGAATTCACCTGAAACAATAAGCTCAGGTCAGAATGCCATACCTTATTCCACCTTCATCAGTGTGCTTACTCCTGTTGTATAGCAAGAAAACACTTAAGAAAATTGTTTGAAAGGGTTTGGCCACAGTGGTACCTCCTACTAACGCTGCCCCTTAACAGCCAGAGTTGAGAAATGCAACAGGTTGAAATATGGCAGAATTCATCTTTTTCATCTCAGCTGGATTCCAGATCAATGAATGGTCTCTCAGTGAAATTAGACTGCAAGCCATTGGCAGACAGATTCCTCAAGCCTTATTTCTTTGATCTCTGCTTCCTTTCCTCCTGGTTCTAACTTCAGTTTATCCGTTGAAAGTAACAGAGAAGATTGAGCTTGTGCTACATTTTTACTTTTTTCTATAATAGTAGAAGAGGTTGTAATGTTCCAACCTAGCTTGGTATGTTATCTTCCTTCCAATAATTTGAACAATTTGACCAAATATTTTGCTGTCACATAACAGGAATCCTCAACTTCATAGCCTGCAATATCTGAAGGCTTAGTTTTTGACTTATCATCTTCTCCATTCAGTCAGTTCCATGGTTGATGATCTGTTAATGGCAATACACACTTCCAGGTACCAAACTTTATATCAATTATGATTAAATGGATCTCTATTAAACATCAAAAACAGTAACAACAAAAATAATAGTTATTTAAAGAAAGTAGATGTTTTATAGTTCTTTTATGTAAAAGGATTCTGGACATAGGCAGACCAGGGTTGATACGATTTTTATGGAGCCTTTAGAGTCTCCAGGAATCTAGTCCTTTTTTTATCAATTCTGTGATCTTTGTGACAAGTTTCCAACCTCAAGGATTGACTCATTTTCATGAGACAGCCATTGTAGCTCTAGTCATAAATTCATGTTCTAGGAAGCAAGTAAGAGGGAGAGGTAAGCATAAAACAAAGGACCCAGCAGAGTCAGTCCTCTTTAAGGAGATTTCTGGGAAGCAGAATCCAAAAGTTTCTGTTTGGAAACACAACGTTATAACCTAAAACATGTACACATCTTTAGTTAGTTTTCTAATAAAAAAACTAATAAAGAATATATGGTATGCAAGTAACTAGATTCTCTGCCATCTAATCTTACATTATTTTTCTTTTATATGTGACTGATGTGTTACACTTTATGAATTCCCAGAATATAATCATGAATAAGTATGGGTTGGTGTTGACGTTACCCTTATGAAACTTTGGGAGTTCTGTTGAAGTGCATATTTGCAAACTCAATAAAATAGTATATATGTTTCAATATATTAATTTCCTGATAAGCATACTTTAGTATTTTACTACATGAAGACCGCTTTCCGTTTTTTATTTTATGACAAGTAACAAACACAGAAATGGCTTTAAAAGAAAATGCCCTGCAGTAAATTTTAGATTAGATTTTGCTTCTTTATTGGTGCTACTATTATTTTTAATGGGATTTCCTGAAACAATGAAACAACTCACACGATTAAGCTTTTTAAATGAAACCAATTTATACATTAAAAATTAACATATTTTAAAAGATAATAGTGCCTGTCACTGCCAGCACAGTGCTCTTTTAGTGCTCATTTTTTTTGCAATACATCAAGTTTTATCTTGCTACACATCTGGGGAAATAACATATATAGCATATTTTCAAACCAGAATCAAATACAAAGCAATACTTTAAAAGTAAAAAAAGAGGTAGATTTATTCGTTAAATTGCATTAATTGTGGTCAAATACACATACATTATTTTTCCTTATTTGTGTTTCTCCTTGACTCTAACATTAGACATCAACATGATATTACTTTCCAACTCTCCAAATTTCAAACAGAGAAAAAATTCCATAAATAATTTGTAATAATAAAATTCACAACTGATTAATTTTTTCATAAGATCAATTGGGATTTTGGCAAGTTTGGATGGTGATTGTCACTTATTCATCTCCTACCACAACTCATTCATATATTCATCTTTGTGGTAAGGGTGTATACGTGTGGAATTAACAAAAAAGATACTTTCTGTAAGGACAGTATACCCATGATCATAGCAGCATTATTCATGATAGACAAAAATGAAAGCAACCCAAGGGTCCATTGATGGATGAATGGATGAACAAAACATGGTATCATGCATACTATGGAACATTATTCAGCTTTGGAAAGAAAGGATGTTCTTGCTACAACATAGAGCAACCTTGGGGACATTATGCTGAGTGAAATAAGCCAGTCACAAAGAGATGAAAACTGCATGATTCCACTTATATGTGGTATTTAGAGTAATCAACTTCATAGAGACAGAAAATAGCTGCAACTGGGCAAAGAATCTGGAACAGAATTTGCACCACAGATATGATACAGGGTTTCCACGACCTGTCAGTTTTGTTTATTTAAAAAATAATTTCACATTGCAGACAAAGTATAACATATGTCTCAGGCCATATATCTGGCTCTGTATCTCATTTAATATAGTATATAATTGTGTACTTGTGTGTTCGTGTGTGTGTGACATTCTTAGAGTTATCCCCATATTTAATATAGAATATGAGTTTATGCTTTCAAACTAGGAAACATAGCTATGTGGTGCGCTTTTTATTTTCTTTTCCTCATTCATTATTTCCTTTGGTATACTTCTAGCCATGGAGATTGTTGCAATGTTAAAAAGGTCTTATGAACAATTCATCTCACAGAATATTATTAGTACATTGTTCAAACATTATGGTTAACAAATGTGTCAGTGGAGAAAGGGAGATAATAAAATATTAATTTAAGGAAATGTGTTTTATGTTTTAATACCTCAATTTAAGGCAATGATACACTTGTCACAAAGTATTTAAATGGCAGCATTTCATATTATTTTATTAAAATATCACAAATAAATAGAAAATGAAAAGAAAAGGGAAATGTAAGGAAGAATATTTTATAAATTTCTTAATATATGAGTACTTTACCATGTTTTAAATATGAAAAATATTTTGTTTATAGCAATATTTCTTTATGTGAAATAAACTTTATAGTGATTAGATCAGTGCAAAATTTCACTTAAATTAGAATAAATATTTACTATATAATATATTTATAACATCAAAAATGTGGATTCTAATGGCTATTTTCATTGACACAGATAACATAATTTAAACTAAACAATATTTCATGAGCAAAATTATAGAATTTATGAATATGAACTGAATATTTATATTCAACAATAGCATTAATATGGGAATATAGTCAGGGATTTAGAGATACTGAAATTTATTGCAAAATATGCCTTCTAGTTAAGTCTTTGATGTCTATTTTTATCTTAAAAGATTCTTTTAGCATGAAAAATTGCAGTAAGATGAATTATACAATTTAATAAAGAAGTCAAAATTGCCAGGTATATGTATGTTTCAAAGATGTTCAAAGGAACATGATTATCCCATTTGCAATTCAGTTTTATAATCTGAATACAACATACACATTATTTGTCACAATTTCTCCTTTAGATTCCATAAGCTGACAGCCCACACATTAAATTCAGTCTTCAAAAATATACTTATGGCACAAAAGCAAGCTAGAATATTGGAAGATCATAAACACTGTGTTTTTTTCCTCTGAGCTTTTTTTTTCATAATAATGCTGCTTTGTTACATCTATAAACACAGTATTTACATTTTATCTAGCACTGGGAAGGAGGCAGGTATGTACTAGATATGTTCAGTTAATAGCAAAAGATTTGATTTGGTTTGCCTTTGATTAGTTGCCCATATTATAAGACAAATGTTATGAGCTGGCAGGCAAATGGAGAAGACAAGGAGAGATTATTATATATCATTAATGCAATAAACAATATCATGGCCTTTATTCGGAAGCATAATATGGGTACTATGACAGTGTGTTTTTTTTTAATCAGAAAATGAATGTCATAAGCATTTTAGAAGTCTAATCCTGGAGAAGAGACCCTAGGCGTTGAGGATTGGGCAGTGGGAGCACCGGTGGAGAGACATTGCAGTTTCTGGGTACAAAGTGTTAAAATCATGAACTTTGCCAGGGGCAATTGTTATACAAAGGAAGGGGTAAATACAAGAAATTTTGAGGAAAAAGAATTAATGCTTTCTATTTCTTTTTCTTGTCTAATTGCTCTGGCTAGGACTTCCAGTACTATGTTGAAAAAAGTGGCAAAAGTGGGCATTTTTGCTTTCTTCCAGATCTTAGAGCAAATGATTTCTGTTTTTCACCATTGAGTATGATGTTAGTTTTGGAGTTTTCATATATGGCCTTCACTTTGTTGAGTAAGTTCTTTCTATACTTAACCTGTTGAGAGTAAAGGGTGTTGAATTTTATCAAATGCCTTTCCTGTATCTATTAAGATGATCATGTGATATTATCCTTCATTCTGTTATATGGTATATGACATTTATTCATTTGTATATTTTGAACCATCCTTGCATTCCAGGGATAGATCCCACTTGGTCATGGTGTCATGGTGCACGATCCTTTTAATGTGCTGTTGAATTCGGTTTACTAATATTTTGTTGAGGATTTTTACATCCATGTTCAGTAGGGTATTAGCCTGTAGTTTGTAGTGTCTTTGTCAAGGTGATGCTGGCCTCATAAAATGAGTGTAGCAGTGTTTCTTTCTCTTTTATTTTTTATTTTGGAAGTTTAAAAAGAATTGGTCTTAATTCTTTAAATGTTTGGTAGAACTCACCTGTGAAGCCATGTGGTCCCAGGTTTTCATTTTTTGGGAGGCATTTGATTACCTGTTCAATCTCCTTATTTGTTATCAATCTGTTCAAGTTTTCTGTTTCTTCTTGACTCAGTCTTGGTAGGTTGTATGTTCTAGGAATTTATCCATTTCTTCTAGGTTGTCCAATTTATTGACATATAATTGTTTATAACAGTCCCTTGTGATCACTTTTATTTCTGTACAATCAGGTGTAACATCCTCTTTTGTATTTTGTTTTGCTTATTTGAGTCTTTTCTCTTTTTTCTTGGTTAGTCTAGCTAAGGGTTTGTCAATTTTATTTATTCAAAACACCATCTCTTAGTTTTGTCAATTTTTTCTATTGTTTTTACATTCTCTATTTTATTTATTCTTCTCTGATCTTTATTATTTCCTTACTTATGCTAACTTTGGGATTACTTTGTTCTTTTTCTTATGCATTGAGGTGCAAAATTAAGTTGTTTGAGTTCTTTCTTCTTTTTTAACATAGGTGTTTGTCCCTACAAATTTCCCTTTTAGTTCTGTTTTTACTATATCACATAAGTTTTGATATGTTGTGTTTTAATTTCATTTGTCTTGAGACATTTTCTAATTTCCCTTTGATTTTCTTTTTGACCCAATGGCTGTTCAAGTGTGTGTTAATTTCCACATACTTGTGAGTTTTCCCATTGTCCTTTTGTTATTGATTTCTAGAGAATTTGAAAACACGTTGGTCAGTTTACTACAGAGATAAGGGGAAGGGGAAAGTAAAAAGTTTGTGATTTTCACTTTAGACACCAGGAGAATGACACCACTAAGAAAAACACTGAAGTCAGTTTGGTTTGCCAGGGAGTGCAGGGGAGCAAGAGCTGATGAGGTTGGATGGAAGATTTATAGCAACTTAATTTTAGGATGAATTCAGTTTCAAAATGGATGCAGTAATCGGATAGAAATTTCCATAGAGATGGAAATTATACACAAAGGTGTAATTGCTTTCTTGAGAAAGACATGTTTATGAAAATTACATTTTGTTGTAAGGTAGGGCCTCTCAATGTAAAATAAGTCTATAAATTTGGGTTGATTGTAGAGAAGATTGTACAAATTTCTTTTGTCCTCATTGTTGGCATTATTAAAATATAAAGATGTATGAGTCTAGGTTGTAAGTGGTAGATAAATTCTTGTCCACCAGTGAGCCTTGCCCTTACTGTCAGAGCTACTATTCCTCAACTCAAGAGCTCACTACAAAAGGAGCTGGTCTTCAATTTTTCTCCATAAATATTATGTTAACTTCATTCTCAGCTCTGAAAGTACTCACATAGAATAAGAAGCTTGCGTCAGGAGTACACCTTCTAATATGAGTCAATTATGGATATCTATCTTAACTTGGGGAGAGGGTAGGTAAAATGTAATGAAACTTTATTTTAGCCATCTCTACCAGACCCAGATTTTATTAAATCAAGCCATCTTGATTTAAGATGTTTACCACTGGCTGATGTTTACCACGTTTGATTTAGATGATAGAGGTAACAGTGTCTATAGCTTAGAAAAAAACAGATCCATATGTATGTATGCATGCTGAACTTTCACTGGTAACATGAATTTAGTTTGTACCATTTCAGAAGTTTTTAGCATTACCAAGTAAAAATTTATTAGTTAGTGTCTCTTTATAGCCTGGAGACTGAGGCTGCAAAGCAAGAGCAAGGGAATGTTATCCAGGAAGACAAATGGAACTGCATTATAACTCCTTAATTCCAAAAAAAGAAAAAAAAAAAGAAAAATTGAATCATTATTCATAGTAAATTTATGTGAAAAATATTAACATAACAGTGTGTTTCAAAAGCCTGATCTGTCTTATTTGACTGGGAAACTTAGTTTTCCTCCAGGGCATATTTTATCATTTATATTATAGAAAAATGTGATGAACATAATATTTGAAATAATAGAACCTGAAATTTATCCTAAATGAGATTAGACTATGCCATTGTTCCTAAAGGTATATGTCTTTTTTAAACAGCTGTTAAGAAGTAAATTTATCATTTCAATATCAATTCTAAAACAACCACTATGTATCTTTGAGATAAATTGTCCTCTCAAAATTTCACATCTACATATTAAAAAAGAAGAAAGCAAAGAGATACTCTTCATTATAGCTGGAGGTCTGTATCAGAGACAGTTAATGCAACTATGAGAACACATGTTCACAGGTGCCTAAGGGATATTTAATAATCTCTGTATCTTTTTTCATAAATTTTATTGGGTTTTCATGAAAGGTGATGGGGAAGCCTTGACTAAATACAGAAAGTATCTCATTTATTTTATCTATATCACATTCATATAGATCTTTAAAATAAAACATCCACAAGGAAAATTCAAAGTGAGACAGAGACTGAGTTACACATTTAGTATATTAATATTCAAAGGAGGTTCTGCTTTAGAATAACTTCAAATTTCTTATTTAGCTTCTGATTTGCGAACAGATTATTTTATAAGAGACAGAAAGAATTTAGTGATGCCAAGACAAGAAAAATATGTGTGGTGAACTCTGGAAAAGTAATTATTGTCTCCCAGATAATCCCTAGGTAAGTAGGGATTATCAATATCTATATAAAATGATTCATTATAAATTATTTTATGGGGCCAGCCCCATGAAATAGTGGTTAAGTTCGGTGTGCTCTGCTTCAGCAGCCTGGGTTCAGATCCTGGGTGTGGACCTACCACTCGTCAGCCATGCTGAGGCAGTGACCCACATACAAAATAGAGGAAGACTGGCACAGATGTTAGCTCAGGGCTAGTCTTCCTCAAGCAAAAAAAAGAGGAAAATTGGCAACAGATGTTAGCCCTTAGGGTGAATCTTCCTCACCAAAAAAAATATTATTTTATAAGCTTGGATCAATAATGAATAAGAGTTTAGAATACTTAATTGTAATTGTAAATAATTTGACAAAACCTTAAGATGTAACAGAAGTAGTCATTCAACTCATATTTGTTTCCATTCCACGTAATATAATATTGAATCACATATAATACTTCACTTGAATATACACAAGAAAATATGTAACTAAAAACAATCTCTTCCAATTTTGTCAATTTTCTCTAATTTTACTTTTTCAATATTATTACTTTGACCTAGGTTTCCTCTCTGCAAAATGTAATTGTCAATGGAATTTTAAGTGGTTATTTGGTGACCACGCTTTGACTCTGCCATGTAAGTAAAGGAAAATGTGATTGTAATCAGGGCACATGATACCCAGTGAGGAAAGAGCAAAATTAGCAGGTAGTAAGAACTGGTAGTGGCAAGAGGTGCTGAAAGGGGATTGAAGCCTCATGTCACCTGTTTCACAATCTTTCTCTGTGCTGTCACTATACACAAGATACCAGAGCTTCCCTGCCCTTTTATTATAAATGGAGATAACTTCTTCTATCAGGAGGGGAGAAGTACTTTCCAATTCTTACTTTATTCCCATTCTGGAAAAGACAAATAAATGTCAAATTTAAAATGATAGATATTATAAAATGCTATGTCTTTAAAATTTCTAGGATAGAGTATCTGTTTCAGCTTTAAAAACAGTTTAGTTTCATGTCAGTTTTATATAACCTCTTTACTTTGAAACAACATTAAAAGGAAGTTAAATATTAAAGGTTTTTCATAAAGTAAGATAAAAATAGATAAATTTGGTCATATATTATTAAGGGAACTTCATTTTTGTAATGACTTTACTTTTCACCAAATATTCCTACGTCTATTTTTAACCTAGTCAATAAAATAAAATAAAACCCATGTATAACCCTAGGATATTTTTTCAGGTATAAGTTGAATTACTCAGCTATCATATATTTTGTCATGGTTGGAGCATGATATTAAAAATGAATTCAAAACAAGAAATACTTTCTTTTCTTGAAGTCATTTTGTAGAGTGTCATATTCTAACGGTTAAAGTGTATTTTGAGAGAAAGCATGCTCTTATTAATTAACTATATTTAAATATTCTGAGTCTTTATAGAAACAGTATTTGCTATAGAAAAAAGTTTTTAAATATACACTAGTAAGGATGTTTCCCATAAGGATAAAATAACAGGGACTACATTTACCCTAGTGCTTGAAACAGCCAAAAGATGAACCAAATTAATGGAACTATGGTTTTAAAGACACTAGATATCAGGCAATGAAGAATAGCAATCCATGGAAAGGAAGCAAGCAAGGTGAATCCTGTGCTTAGCCAAATGTACTACCTTGAATGAATTTCTAGGTTGTGACAAACAGAACCCAGGCAAAGACCAGTTGTGTCCCTGAGTTGAAGAAATGGGGAATAACCATCCCTAGGCTGAGCACTGCTTTGGTACTGCTAATAGACCTTCAGAACAAGATCCAAAGTACCTTGAGCTGTTTCCAACTAGCTTAACTGAATCCCAAACCAAGCTCAGGGACATTGGTAGAATTCCAAAAAGATCCAGCACCAAAGAAAATAAAATTCATGATGTCTGCATCTAATAAAAATTACTAAACATGCAAGAAGTAACAAAATACTCATAATGAAGAGAAAGACAAACCAATAGAAACAGACTCAGAACTGAAATATATTTTGATATTAAAAGATAAGAACCTAACAACAGTTTTTATGACTGTATTCAATAGATTCAAAAAGTTAAATGGAGACAAATTGAAGATACAAACAATGACCCAAATAAACTTTTTAAAATGAAAACTATGATATGTGAGATGAAAGAAATCACTGGATGGTATATTGGTGGCAAAATAACCACTGCAGAAGAAAACATTGGTGAATACGAAGACGTTGCAACAGAAGGTTTCTAAAATTAAACACAGAGGAAAGAGAATTTTAAAAAATGAACAGTGAGTATTGTGACAAATCTGTGTAATCTAATATATGTAAATGGAGTCCACACAGAAGAAAAGGGGACACAGAAATTATTGCAGAAATAATGGCCAAAAAATTTCCAAATCTGATGAACTGTATAACCCACAGATCCAAGAGTCAAAAAAACTTAAGCAAAAGATACCTGAAAAACCTGCATCATGGTGCATCAAAATCAAATTACTCAAAATCAATGATAAAGAGAAAATCTTAAAATAAGCCAGAGAAAGTTAGGTATAGAGGAATAAGTATATGGATAACAGTAGATTTCTTGTTGGCAATAATGTAAGAGAGAAGAGAAGAGAGCAGCATCTTTATAGAACTGAAAAAAAAAAAAAGCTGTCAATGTAGAATGCTATACACAGCAAAATTATCTTTTGAAAATAAATAGATTCTTTCTTACTACAGTTGGAAGAAGTCACCACCATGACATTCACACTATAAGAAATGCAAAGAACTCCAGACAAAAGGAAAATGAAACTAGATGGAAAAATGGCTCTATAAGAGGGAATTAAGAGCAATAGAAATGGTAACTATGTGAGTAAACATATAATTTTTTTTATTATTTAAATATTATTAATGGATAATTTAATGGTTAAAAACAGTAAAAATATGGATTTTTATCACATGTGAATAATAACATAGCAGCAATGTAAAATATAATAATGTAGAGTGGAGTTTAAAACATATTTAAAAATAAAATATATTACTACAATAGTACATAGCAAGGGAGGGAATAAATTGAAGTATACGATTATAAGATTTTTATACTATGTAGGAAAGGTTATAACACACCTTGGACGTAGACTGAAGTAAGTTAAAGATGTATAATGTAAACCAAAGAGCATCCACTAAAATAATAAATCAGAGTTATAGATGTTAAGAAACCAAAGCATATAAAATAAATTCATAAAAAAGATTCAGTAAATAAAAGAGCAGGCAGAAAAAAGGAGAAAAAGGTAACAAAGACTAAATGGGACAAACAGAAAATTAATAGTAAGATGATAGCTTTAATCTCAACCATACCAAAAATAAAATTAAGTGGTCTAAATAGCCCAACTAATAGGGAGAGATGGTCAAATTGAATAAAAAATCAAGACATAACTATAAACTACCTACAAAAAAATACATTTCAAATGTAAGGACACAGTTCCCTAAAAGTAAATGGACGAAAAAAAATAGAACATGCTAACACTAATCGCAAAGCTGGAGTAGATCTATTAATATCACATAAAGTGGATTTCAGAGCAAAGAATATAGCCAGGAATAGAGGCCATTTCCTAATTATAAAGGGGTAAATTAATCAAGAGTACATAACGGTCTTAAATGTTTATGTACTTAATCAGAGTGCTTCAAAAACATGAAAAACAAAGTGGTAAAACTATAAGGAGAAATAGGCAAATCAACAATTATAGGGAAATTTCTGTCCCTCTCTCTCAATAATTGATAGAACAAGTAGACAATAAGGATGTTGAAAATTTGAACAACACTATCATCCAAATTGACTATGTGACGTTTATAGACCATTCCACCACCACCAACGAAATATACGTTCTTTTCAAGTGCACACAAAACATTGACGATAATAGAACATATTCTGGGACATAAAACAAATCTCAATAAACTTAAAAGGATTAAATTTGTAAAGAAATACGTCTTCTGACCTTACTGGAGTTACGTCAGAAATCAGCAACAGAAACTTCTTTGGAAAATCTCCATATGCTTAGAAAACAAATGAAACACTTCCAAAAAAAACCCCATAGGTCAAAGTGGAAATCAAAACAGAAATTAGAACATATTGTGAACCAAATAAAAATGAAAAATTACATATCAAAATTTGTGTGATACTCTAATAGCAATGTTTAGGGGAAAATATACCCCTAAATGCTTATATTAGAAGAGGAGCAAGATCTTAAATATATCACCACAGCTTCCCCCTTAGGCAAATAGAAAAAGAAAAGCAATTAAGTGCAAATGAAGTAAAAAAGAACTAGTAAAGATTGGAGAGAAAAACAATGAAAGAGAAAAAGAAAAATAATATTGAAAAACTTCTAGCTACACTGAATTAGGAAAAAAGAGGATACAAATCATCAATATCGGGAATGATTGAGTTGACATCACTAGAAATTGTATAGATAGTAAAAGAAAAATAATAGAATTTTGTTAACAATTTTAAGCCAATAAATTGAACAACAGAGATAAAATGGAGAAATTCCCTGAAAGACAGTATTATGGATTAAATTTTTTCTCCCTTTACTCAGCCTAAAAAAATATATGTTTAAGTTCTAACCCCAGAGTACCTCATAAGATGACATTATTTAGAAGTAGAGTCTTTGCAGAGGTAGTCAAGTTAAAATGAGGTCATTAAGATGGGCTGTAATCCAATATGACTGGTGTCCTTATAAAATGGGGAATTTGGACACAGATACTCACAGAGAAAAGATGATGTGAAGACATACAGGGAAAATACCATATAAATATGGAGGATTAGAATGACACATCTACAAGCCAAAGAATGGCAAAAAATCACATTGCTTACCAATGACCAGAAGCTAGGAAGAAGAAAATAAATATTCTCCTGCAGGATTGAGAGATGGCATGCCCTTGCAAAATCTTAATTTTTGGATTTCTAGCCGCCAAACCTGAGACAATAATTTATTTTGTTTTAAGTCACCTGGTTTGTAGTACTTTGTTACAGTAATCCTAGCAAACTAATACAGATACAAACTATTAAGGCTCTTTCAAGAATAAACAGATAACCTTAATAACCCTATATCTAATAAGAAAATTGAATTTCTAGTTAAAAATTTCCCACAAAAAAACTCCAGACACAGATAGAATCTCTAGTAAATTTTGTGAAATATTTAAGGAAGAAATAATGCTGATTCTGCAAAAGATCTTGCAGAAAATTGAGGAGCACATAGTTCCCATTTTATTCCATACATCCAGCATTACTCTGATACAGAAACCAAGCAAAAATATTACAAGGATGGAAAACTACTGACCAGCGTCATGCGTGAAAATAGACAAAAATGCTCTAAACAAAATTTTAGCAAATGGAATTCAACACATAAAATTGATAACACATCATAACCAATTGGAAGTTATCCCAGGTATGAGAGTTTGTATGATATTTAAAAATCATGAAATGTAATTCACCATATTAACAAACTAAAAAAGAAAAACCATATGATCATTGTAATGGATGCAGAAAAAGCATTTGACAAAATCTAATATCTATTCATGATAAAAAACTCTTAAACTGTGAATAAAAGGGAGCTTGCTCTTTCTGATTCAGGGCATCTACAATAATTGCACATCATACCTTATTAGTGGTGAAGGACTGAATACCTTCCCTCTAAGATCAGGAGGATGGCTAAAGTATATGCTCTCACTACATCTATTTGACATTGTACTGGAGATTCTAACTGGTGCTGTAAGGTAATACAAACTAATGAAAGTTATCCAAAATGGAAAGAGAGAAAAATATTATCCTTTTTTATAAGATTCATTCTATGTACAAAATCTAATTGAATATACAAAAAACTGGTAAGCGAGAATAGTCAGGTTGCAGGATACAAGATCAAAATACAAATATTAATACTATTTCTATATATTGGTGGCAAATAATCAGAAACTGAAATCAAAATAATTATACAACTGACAATGGTATCAAAAGTATAAAATCCAGGGCCGGCCTGGTGGCCTAATAGTTAATTCATATGTTCTGCTTCAGTGGCCCGGGGTTCACTGGCTGGGATCCTGGGCGTGGACCCACTCACCACTCATCAACCCATGCTGAGGTGGTGTCCCACATAGGGGAACTGGAAGGACCTACAAGTAGGATATACAACTACGTACTGGGGCTTTGGGGAAAAAATAAAAAGAAGATTGGCAACAGATGTTAGCTCAGGGCCAACATTCTTCAAAAAAAAAATATATATATATATATATATAAAATCCTTCGAGATAAATCACACAAAAGGACCGCAAGACCTGTGTGCTGAAAAACTAAAGAGCTAAGTGGTATCATGTACTGTTTGGCCTTCTGTGTCTGGATTATTTCACTTAGCATAATGTCCTCCAGGTTCATCTATATTGTTGCAAATGGCAGGATTTTCTTCTTTTCTAAGTCTGAATAATATTCCATTGTATGTATAATCCACATTCTTTACCCATTCATCCATTGATAGACATTTAGGTTGTTTCCATTTCCCGGCTATTGTAAACAAGGCCGCACTGAACACAAGAGTGCAGATATCGCTTTGAGATCCTGCTTTCAATTATTTGGGATGTATACCCAGAAGTGGGATTGCTAGATCATATGGTAATTCTGTTTTTAATTTTTTGAGAGACTTCCATAATGTTTTCCCTAGTGGCTGCACCAAGAGATCTACTGTACAGCGTAGAGCCTATAGTTAACAGTACTGCACTGAATACTTACACATCTGTAAAGTGGGTCGATCTTATGTTACATGTTTTTATCACACAAATAATAATAAATAAAAAGAGTTGGAAGAAACTTTTGGAGGGGATAGATAAGTTTATCACACATATTGTGGTGATAGTTTGTGTAATGATGCATACTTACCTCCAAAAAAAGGGAAGAGGTGATACCACACATCCTTTCCTTTTTCTACCCTTTCCACTCTCTCCTGGTGAAGGCATCACAAACACTAGGTGTAACTTTTTGGCTTCAGGAATAAAATCATTTTGGACCTAGGAAAAGTGGACAGGACTACGCATTGAGAAGCCATTTTTCCTCGGGGTCATTTGAAGACAGAAATGTCACTTTCTTGGAGGTTTCATTACTGATTAGATAAGAAGGAACAAGATGAGATCCAGAAAGATCTTAAGGCATTTTCTCTAGTCTCTCCCTCATTTGGCTGTTTCCTTAAGGGAAAGAGATACATGATTCCTACTTAAATTTTCAGTCCCAACTTGCCATTACGTGAAAAGAAATATAAATTTGATCCATGAATGAAATGTGTATATTTGACAGTAACGTCCACTGTGCTTTCTTTCTCGGAAAACTGAGCATATCAGCTTGGTCATGGATAAAGAAGGACTGTTTCTCTTTCTATGTCTCAAAGTGTCCCGTAATCTAAGTTGGTATTTATAGGGATTCATTTATTTTTATATCAGAGACAACTTCTTTTTTTAAAAATCCTGATGCTGGAGCAAAAGAGTCAGGTTTTATTGTTAATACTGCTAACTGCCAAGAAAAGAAAGATTAACTACTTTAATCATTTATGCTTTAATAAAGATTTTGTTAATGATTTACTGATTTTTTTAAGCATAACAACCACAAAATAATTTTATTTTTAATAATATTTCAACATATCATTTGGATTAAACACTATTTTAAATGTGTAAATAAACCAATATATTCAACCATATTTAGTAGTATATTAAAGTGTAATTTCTTATCAAATGCAGATGTAAAAATCCAACTTGGAAATTTCACATAAAATGTTTTCAAACAGAAATAACTCATAAGTATTTAAAAGCAATTAAAGAATTACCTAATGGGATACTAAAGCAGAATAAAAGATGAAACATTTAGTAGAATGTAAATCTGTGGTACCTCGATTAGATTACCCAGATGAAATTGTTAATTATGTCCAGATGATTTTGCTTTCATTACAATGAGTCTTTACAGTTTAATAATATCCATCGATGTGTTTTATTTCAGTGCCACAATGGAACCTGATTTTCTTCTCAGTGATATTCATAGCTGTGGATGAGGAACTAATATCACTTTATTAAATCTAAAGGTAACAACAGCATTATTAATATTTATAATGTGTTTAAGAGCCAGAATTTGAAAATTCATTTGGTTGTGAAAACACTAATTGGGACTATAATTTGGTTTGGTATCTAGTTTGAAGTTTAGGAAATAAAATATACAATGTATGTGATATATTATGTGACATTAGGTAAATTACTGAACCTCCTTAACCCTACATGCAAACCTGTTCCAAAATATCTAATTATACCAATTAATATACAGACTCTTAAACAAAATGTTTGCATAAACTTATTTTACACACCTCCAAGAGTCTGTCTTTTGGGTAGAACACTATATGTTTTCTTCTTCATGAAATAGGTAGTGTTATCTCTCAAGAACTAAGCATTTGTGTCTGTTTTTTATGGTCTTGTTACTTTTTCATCTCTGTTTGATTTAAACTGCAGTGTCCTGTTACTAAAAAATATATAATTTTCACTTGATATTTATAATTTTTTAAAAGCATATGTTATAAAATTAGATATATTAGCAATGAAATCTTTTCCTTGAGATATCTAAAATGCATAGGAATCTATATTCAGAATATAATTTATACTACTAGTAAATCAGAAAGATTATTTCCTATTTGCTGACATGATTTTTTCTGACATTCAAGAATTTCATAAATCAATACGTTGTATGCCAATCAAAATTATTGAATTAACACAAACTGTTAGATGTCACACAAAATATAACATAATGCTAGAATTGGAATAGGTAAATAATTTTCCTCATCATTTAAATTCAGAAAACAATTAACTTAGGATAATTACTTTAAAATTTGTAGTACTATTTTTAGTGCTAGTGTAATATTATTTTAAATTGAAATCCTTTCTGAAGGACTATAAGATGTTCCAAGAACAAATTAAATTTTAATAATTTGCAAAAATGAGGAAATTGGTTTTGTACTCCAAAATTGAAAATCAAACCATAATAAATACTAATAAAATCATCATTTGTATGTCACAAAAATAAATATTTCAATAATAACCATATCTAAATAGTAAGTATTGTGAATTTATTTGAGTTTTTTGTTGTTTTAAAAGTCTAAGCATATTGCAGCAGAAATGGTCCATATGTTTTCTTTATAAGGATTTGCTTAAATTAATTCAACATATGTTTAGTGATTAACTATTCTATTTGCAAAATTTTCTAGTCTCTTTAAGAGCTATAAAGATGAACAGAGTATATTTGTTTGCCCTCAATGAGCTTATATATCATGGAGGAAATAAGATAAATGTGTAAATAAACATAAAACCGATTAGAAGTCCTTTAATATTAATAAATAAGTACAGATAAAGTAATATGATTTCTAGATGAGAAATTTCGACAATTTTCGACTGACAGTTTCTGCTGTGATGACATCTGTTATCTAAATAACAAATACAGAAAAGTCAATGAAATCTTAAAGAAAAAGAAAGAAAAACTTCGCATATGCACAGGTGTCTGGATTAACTGATGCCTATCCAACAGTTTTCCGTACCTGCCCGGGGTTTGATTTTATTCACCATGAGATACAGGACATATCGCGTGTTTCCCAGCACCTCTCCGGAAGCAGCACCATGGTCACTAACGCCAACATGAACAAGAGCAGCTGCTATAGCGAGAACATTTGAAACAAGATATTTGACAGGGGAAATATTGTGAATGCCAACACAAGCAATAATATTTTAATGCCCAAACCAAGTCTCCTCATTTTTTACTGTTTAGATTTTTTTCTACTGTTCTTAAATGCATCTTAAGAGCATCTTTATTCCCAAAGATCACCTGATCGGTTTATTTTTTAAAATGGCTTTATGAGCTATAATCTATACATGTCATAAAAGTCATCCATTTTAACTGTACATTCAAGGTGGTTTAGTATATTTAGAGCTGCTGTAAGGAAGCCTATGTTATTTTTTGTTTTATCCCAGTCTCCCAAAGTTATTTGCTCACAGATTTTTAAAAATTTTTCTTAGGATGTATTCGCATCCTGCAGAGTAATGTTCTGTGGAGCGTGTTTTGGGATTCATTGATTTAAGCGAAGAATTAGCAACTGAGTGGGGTTTTTAAAGTTTGTTTTAGTTGAAATGGAACTATTTCTGGAATCTCTTTTCTGGATATTTTTCTATCTTCTCATTCATTCCACATAGTCTTAATCACTGTAGCTTTATAGAAAATCTTGGCATGGAATAGTGTTGGTCTTACATCTTTGTTGCTCTCTTAAAATATCATTTTAGCTATTTGAAATCCTTTCATTTTCATGTAAATTTTAGAACCAGCCTGACAATTTCTGCAAAAAGCTGTTGAGATTTTGGTTGGAATGACATTCAATTTATATATCAATTTAGAGAAAATGAATATATTAACAATATTGTGTCTATTCTAGCAAAATGTGCACATGATACATAACTCCACTTCCGCTGGTCTCTTTAATTTATCTCAACAATGTTTTTGTTGGTTTCACATATAGTTCTTCCACATCTTTTTTCAATTTATTCACAGGTAATTGATGTTTTTTGATATTATTATAAATGATAGTTTAACTTCTATTTTCCAACTATTTGTTGTTAACATATAGAAATACACTTAAAATTGGTTATATTTTTGTTTCCCACAACTAAATTTACTTACTAGTTGTAGGAGCTATGTTTGTATTAGTTTGCTAGGGCTACCATAGCAAAGTATCACAAACTGAGTGGCTTAAACAGCAAAAATGCATTGTCTCACAGTTCTGGAGGCTAGAAGTGCAAGAACAAGGTGTTGGCAGGGCAATGTGCCCTCTGAAGGTGTTTGGGAAGGATCTGTTCCAGGTCTTTCTCCTAGCTCCTGGACGTTCCTTGGCTTGTGGCAGTATAACTCCAATTTCACAAGATGTTCTCTCTGTATGCATGCCTGTGTCCAAATGTCCCTTTTTATGAGGACACCAGTCATATAGGATCAGAGTCTACCTTACTCCAGTACGACCTCATTTTAACTGATTGCATCTGCAGCGACCTCATTTCCAAACAAGTAAGTTCACACCCTGAGGTACTAGGGGTTAAGACTTCAATATGAATTTTTAAGGGACACAATTCAACCCATAAAAATGTTTATATATAGATTACATCTAGTTGTATGTACACAATCATATCATCTTCCAGTAATGAGGATCTGATGTCTTCCATTACAATTCACGCCTTTTGTGTCTTTTTCATATCTGATTGTCTTTGGCTAGAATTTCTAGTAGAATAGGGAATAGAAGTGGTGAAGTGTGTATAGGTGTCTTCTCTGTCTTAGAGGAAAACATTTAATATTTTACCATTAAGTTCTACGTTAGACATAGGTTTTTTCATAGATACCCTATAAAGATGAAGGAAATACTCTTCTATTCTTAATTCACTAAGATTTTTTATTATGATTTATATCGAATTTTTCAAATGCTTATTCTTCAGGTATTACAATGATAATGATATTTCCAGATTATCTTGTTAATTTTCAATTGCTGAACCAACTTTACATTACAGGGATAAATACACTGGGTTTTATATATAGCATTTATAGCATGCTGAGTTCGATTTGCTAACTTGTAAAGGATTTTTGTGCCTATGTTCACAAAGATGATCAGTTTCTAATTTTCTTTTCTAGTAATGTCTTTATCAGGCATGGTATTACGGTAATAATTGGACATGCAAAATGACTTCAAAAGGGTCTGGCCTCTTCTGTTTTATAAAAGGCTGTGTGAAATTGGTAAAGTTTCTTCTTTTAATCATTGATAGAACTCAACATTGAAGCCCTCTGGGTCTGGAATTTTATTGGTGGGAAGACTTTTAATTAAAAGATCATTCCTTAATAGATATAAGGATATTCAAATTTTCCATTCAATTTCCCATTTCAGTTTTATTTTTTCAGGTAAATAGTCTTTCATTCAAGTTGGTATACTTATTGTTAGTAAGCTCTTCAAAATACTTTCTTACATTTCTTTTAATGACTTTTTTTTTTTTTTTTTTGGTGAGGAAGACCAGCCCTGAGCTAACGTCCATTGCTTATCCTCCTCTTTTTGCTGAGGAAGACTGGCCCTGGACTAACATCCATGCCCATCTTCCTCTACTTTATTTGGGACGCCACCACAGCATGGCTAACAAGCAGTGCATTGGCAGGCACCCAGGATATGAACCTGCGAACCCTGGGCTGCCAAGTGTGAACTAAACTGCTGCGCCACTAGAGCGGCCCCATTAATATCCTATCTTTCATTCAATGCATTGGTAAATTCTGTCTCTGTTTTTTATTCCAATTAGTCTTACTAAGCATTTATAAATTTTATTAAAATCTCAAAATTCATTTGACATTTTTTCTTGATTATCTGTGTTCTATTTTATTACTTTATTCCCTTATTTGTTGTGATTATTTGTGTTTAATTTACCCTTCTTTCTCTAGCTTCTGAAGTAAAAGCTTAGGTCATTGATTTTAACTTTTCTTTTCTAAGTAGACTCTTACTGCAATGCATTTGCTTCTAAGCACTGCTTTAGCTGCAATCTACAAATTTCAATATGTTGTGTTTTTATTTTCAGCAAGCTAAAATTATTTCTATTCTCCTTCATGATTCTTTCTTTAATCCTTGTGTTATTTAGCATTGTGTTTAATTTCCAAACATTTTAGGATTTTAGAGATATCTTATTCTTGTTGATTTATAATTTAATATTTTTATTGTTAGAAAATACTTTGGAAAGTACAGAGATTTGTCTTTTGGCCCAGCAAATGGCCTATGTTGGTTAACATCCCATGTGAACTTGAAATGCATATGTATTCTGCAGTGGTTAGGTGTAATGTTCTATAAATATCAATTTTGTGGAAAAAACCTAAGTGTCCATTAGTGGATAAGTGGATAAATAAGATGTTTTTTATATGTACAATGGAATATTATTCAGTCATGAGAAAGAAGGAAATCTTGCCATTTGTGATAACACAGATGGATCTTGAGGACATTGTGCTAAGTGAGATATCAGACATAGAAAGACAAATACTTTATTATATCACTTATGTATGGAATCTGAAAAAGCCAAACTCAGAAAAACAGAGTAAAATGGTGGTTACCAGGGACTGGGGGATGGGACAATAGGAGAGATGTTGTTCAAGAGTACAAACTGGCTACTAGTAGATAAATAAGTCCAAGAGATCTAATGCACAGTATAGTGAATATGGACAACACTATTGTATTATAGTCATCAAACTTGCTAAGAGACTATATCTTACTTATTCCCACTACAAAAAAAATGATAATTAGGTGATGTGAGAAAGGTCCTAACTATCACTACAATGGCAATCATATTACAGTATATAACCATATCAAATCAATGTGTTGTACAACTCAAATTTGCACAATGTTATATGTCAAATATATATTTTTTTCCTTCCTTCAGACTTGAACTGAAACATTAGCTCTGAATCGAAATATTAACTTTTCATGGGTCCTTAGCCTACATTTTTTCAGGCTGGAACTTTCAGATTGGCTCTTCCAGGTCTCCAGCTTGCCAACTGCAGATCTTTGGACTTGTCGATTTCCATAATCATGTGACTCAATTTCTTATAATATGTATGTCAAATATATGCCAAGAGGATGTATGTGTGTCCTTTTGGTTCTATTTCTCTGAAAAACTCTGATATCTTTATTCTGTTTGATATCTTTATTCTATTCTATAACAGTAACATAGACCGGGTGGCTTAAACAACAAATGCTTATTTCTCACAGTTCTGGAGGCTGTGAAGTCCAAATCAAGGCGCTGGCAGATTCAGTGTCTGGCAAGAGCCCACTTCCTGGTTCATAGATGGTCATTTTCTCATGGTGTCCTCACATGGCAGAAGGGGCAAGCAAGATCTTTAGGGGCTCTTTTATATGGGCACTAATACTATTCGTGAGGGCTCCTCCTTCATGACCTAATCCCAAAGGCCAACCTCCTAACAGTGGGGGTTAGGATTTCAACATATGAATTTTGGGGGAACACATTCAATCCATAGCAACTGAATAATACACTTTTTAGTGTTGCAAGTACTGTAATGGTTTATCTTTTTTAAACTATTTTTCATAGCTAGTATTTTCATTTAGTTGTTTTTATTTTGGGGGGCATCCATTTATCTTTGATAAAATTTCCTACCTGTTAATTCACATTTAACATGTTTAACACTTATCATAGTAATTTTAAAGTCTCACCTGGGTAATTTGTGAGTCTGCTTTTACTGACTGCTTTTTCCCTTGATCATGTGTGACATTTTCTTTCCTCTTATCATGACGTGTAATTTTTTCTAACTGCTTCCCATTTTGAGTAATAATAAGGACTTAAGTAAGTAATATTTATCCTCAGGAAAAGGCATATTGGTGTTGCCATGTCACAACTCTAGGCACAGCTGAGTCAAGTTAATCTACAGTGTTTTGCGTTTCAATTTTGTTACAGGTTTAGTTAGATTCATTTGACCACTCACTATGGATGGTTTGAAGTCATGAATCATGACATTTCCTTAGTGAGGCTTGAGATCTTAAAACCAGTAAGACTGTAGAGATTTCTTTTTGCTTTATAGCTCAGGTGCCAGCTGTGCAAAGCTTGGTGAATTCTTCTGTTTTACAGCCTAGTTATCAGGTTTTGGATCACCAAGGAATTTTCCTTGCTCTCTCTCTCGATATATCTCTCACCACCCTGCAGCTCTTCCTACAGACTTTGGAGATCCGCTGCAATGCACTCAGTGGAGAGTCAGAGATATTTCTGTTTTCTCCTGTGCTCTGCCACCATCTTATATATTCACATATTTCATGATCTCTCCCTCCTTCCACCTCTCACCACTCCTCCCATCCCAACAGTCACGTTCTTCTAAAGTATATGTTTGTCATGCTTAAATACATATATTTCCAAATCACAGAAAGCCCACTTATGCTTCTGCAACACCTTGAAGTTCACGACTCATATAGTCAAGTCCCATGGTGGTATCACATTCTAAAGCTCAAGGATCAAAGAGGAAGTTAAGCATTACTCAATCTCTCAAACACTTAACACTGTCTATGCACACCATTCTCACTTATATCTGGTATCTGAAATTCTGAAATTCCTGGGGCTTCTGATGCTCCTACTTCAAAAGGACATTTTTTTTTGGTTGTTCTCATCCAAAACATGTTCACCCTAATATTTTAGTCCCATCACAACTTTTGCCTTCTTTGTAGTATGTAGAATCATGGAAATTGCTCAGGCATTTTGCCTCTTTCATTACAGGTATCCTCCTCAAGAATTTATATATTATTTTATTCTAACAGCTTTCCTCTTGAGAATCACCAGAAAAAATGAATTTTATTTTCTCTTTAGAGATTGGGAAAAGGTGAAATACTGAACTGACACAGAGGAAAAGGAAAGACTGTGAAACATTCAATGAATTTGTTTATCTTGCTATGCTACAATCCTTTGTACATGCTGCTCTATACATGGCTTGTACATTCTGCTGGCGTTTGAGTATAGAATCATATGTAACTACTTGTCTATTATCATATCTATCTTTTTAAACTGTGATATCATTTTTGGCAAACTCTCTCTCTCTCTGTCATTTTTGTAAGTACAACCCATATCACAACACCTCACACATAGTAAATGATGGGCACATGCTTGCTGAACAGAACTTCATTAAATTAGCTGTGTTGTTTGAGGAGCTATAAACATAAAGGCAGAAAGTATTTATTAAAATATCAGGCAGGTGGTATCTGCTAAGTCCTTTATTTTATACCTTCCTTTTCTGTTCTTGCTCTATAATTAATGTTTCCCCTCAAATTTCCAGATGTCATACTTCAATGCCAGTGTACTTTCATTTGAAGATTATACTTCATATTAACTGAAACATGATTATATCTGAAAGGAATTAGATAAGAAACTGGAACTCAGAAAACACAGCAATATCTAGAAGCAAAAGAAAACATTGGGAACAGAAATCAATGCATGTATAAGATGATACTGTGTGGACGAGAACTGAATGCTAAATTCTACTTAAGTAAAGTGAAATTCCACTTAGAGATAGTGAATGCTTCCTATTTTTTAGAGTAATTACTGAAATTTAATTTTGGTAACCAAGAGCACCTATGTATAAGAAATATTTCTTTATTATAACTTTGACTTGTACATGTAAAGTATGGTACCTCCTTGGAAAGAATTAAATACAGGGAAATATTCCAGGGGCATATTCCTCAGTGTCATCCGTCCCAAGTTCTGTCTAATAATTTTATATGTGAATGCATTTAGCATAAAATTTTACTGCAAATTTAAGGAATTTCCCCCTAAATATTTGTTATATCCCAAAAGTGTTTGCTTTACAGAAATGTGTGTGTGTATTGTCCAAACATTTGTGCATCCTTCAGGCCAGTGAAAAGATATGTGAAGATAGGGCTCCTTTTTTAACCTTATATTAAAGGAAGTATTGAAACACCAGAAAACAAAATCTGATGCTGGTTTGATACTTCCTGAACTGGACTACTTGGGCCTAATATGTAGCACAGTTTAAGACTTGAAAACCCAGGCTTTCAGAAATGTACTCTAACACTATTGGAAATGCATGCTCTGGGACATAATGGCAGAAATGGCATTCTGTAGGAAAGAGCTGGAGTATCCAGTGAGGTAAAGTCACATGTCCAATATTAATTATGAAGGGTCAGGTAACGTAGTGAATGCTGGAATCCGACAGGGAAGTTTTGCCTCCATGTTCGAGGATCCGGTTGTTATGGGGCCTGAAATAGAAATTGTGAAGATACTTGCAGAAGGCTAATGGTGGGGAATAAAGTTTACCCCATAGTAAGGTGCAGAGTAAAAACTCTGATATCATGTTTGGACCTAAGAACCCTATAAGTAACTATATCTAATAGCAGTTTTACATTGATCTCCTTTCTGGATTTCCCCTAATCCCCAAACATAAAAAAAAGTCTTCTGAAAGTCACAACCTGAACTCACCTGTACTATGAATTATTACATAAAAAAAGAAATCCCCTCCACAAGTCAGAATAAGGACATCAAAAGAAATTACCAAGAGGAAAGTGAGTATGTCCAGTAAAGTATCAATATGCTGAGGGCACCCTCCCTCCCTCAGGGATAGCCACTGGCAGGACTAGAAAGGCAAGTGTAATTTAAGGACCTAGAGGCTTGTCCAGGAGTCATGGATGGGGATTCACTTTCACTGCAGTGAAAATTCAGTGAGGAGTTCTTGTTCACGACAGTAATTTAGGAGAATCCTGAATTCACCTCTTCCCATGGACACACAGAATCTACAGCTATGTATGAAAGAATTTCCTCTGAAGAAACATGAAAAACTAACTGAGCAACTCCTACACATTGGGTGAATGAGAAAAAACCCACACTGAAGCGAGTAGGACAGGCTGAGTCACGACCTCCTGATTGTGGGTCACCATGCCAGGTTTGGTTTGGTTTGGTTTGCCAGGTTTGGAATCAGGAGGTAATTCAAAACCTCAGGCTTCTCACTGAGGAGAGAGGAGTTTGAAGATGAGTCTGGCACTACAACTTTTAAGACCTGAGAGACGAGCCCACAAAGCATTTAGCTTTGAAAGCCAATGGGCTTGCATACAGGAGACCCACAAGACTGTAGTGGACAGAAACAGTTCTTAAAGGGCTGACATACACACTCATCCACCCCAGGGCCCAGCCCAGAGGCTGCTGAGTGAAAAGTACCCAGATTTTCTGTGAAAGAAGCTTATTTGCTTTTCTTAAGCATCAGCCTGTGGGGCAGGCATCTAATTTAACAAACATCTAGGGGCTTACTGAAATATGCTCCAAAGATAGAGGCTGGGGTGTGCCATTTTGTGTTCTCCTTCTGCCTTGCTTCAGGTCACCACTATTGCTCAGAAAAGCATTTGTACCCTTGTCTGGTGCCCTGATTTTTGTGGCTGCTGCCCAGGGGACACCTCTAGATTGCCTGGCTCTGATGGTCAAGGGGGCTTGTGCTTGTGGGACCCACAAGACAGTAACAAATGGAGAAAGAGTTCTTAACCAGTGACCAGCCACAGGGCACAGCAGAGAGGCAACAGACCCAGGAGCCCAGTCTTTCTGTGAAAGAGGCCTGTTAGCTTATCTTCAAGTGTGACCTGAGGGATAGGCCTCTAATTAAACTCAAGTCTTGGGGCCCACTATAAACCTCTCTAGAGACCCCAGAGGGCAGTTGCTGTCTTTGGCCATCTCTCTGCCATGCTCCAGAACACTGGTATCTCCTGCAGGGGGGCTTATACACATGTCGAGTGCCCCAGCTTTTGTGTCTGCCATCCATGGGACACATCGTTTGATAGCCTGGTTCTGGTGGCCAGTGGCATGTGTTTTCATGGGGCAGTAGCAAAGAAAGAAACAATTCCTAACTGGCTATCACTCAAGGGCTCAGTGCAGAGGGAACAGACAGAAACATCCATACCCTAGTATTCTTTGAAAGAGGTATAATTGCATACTTTGGAATCCACACCCTCAGGCAGCAGCTTCTAATTAACCTGAATCTAGATGATGACTGAGATTCTTCCCCTTGCTACACTGCCAGGCCTTGGCACATGCCAACTACTGGGAGCCACTAAAAATAAAATAGGCTTCTGGGACAATCACAAAGTTTAGAGAGACAACATCAAAGAGCTAAGGCAGGGATAAAAAACAGGTACATCTCCACTATTCCTTCAAGACTGAGAGAGGTAGCCATTTGATCTAATGCATAGAAACCAACACAGAGTCAAAGAAGATGAAGAAACAGAGGAATATGTTCCAAACAAAAGAACAAAATAAAATCTCAAAAAAAGACCTTCATGAACAGAAGACAACTGATTTACCTGGTAAAGTTTCAAAATAATGGTCATTAAGATGCTCAGAAGAAGAATGTATAAATAAAATGAGAATGTCAGCAGAGATAGAAAACATAAGTACCAAATAGAAGTCGTAGACATGAAGAATACAATAATTGAACTGCATAATACAATAGAGGGTCTCAACAGCAGACTAGAGAAGCAGAGGAAAGGATCAGTGAACTTGAAGACAGGGCTGTGGCATTCACTCAGTCAGAGCAGCAAAAAGAGAAATGAATGAAAAAGGGTGAATATAGCTTAATGGACTTATGGGACATCAAGTGGACCAATATTTGCATTATAGGCACCCCAGGAGGAGACGAGAGAGAGGAAGGGGAAGAAAACTTATTTGCAGATATAAAGGCTGAAAACTTCCCTAACGTGAGGAAGGAAACACATCCAGATCTAGAAACTCAGAAAGTTTCAAATGAGATTAACTCAAAGAGATCCACACCAAGGCATATTATAATTAAAGTGTCAAAAGTTAAAGACAAGGAGAAAATCTTAAAAGCAACAAAAGAAAAATATTTAGTTATGTTCAAGGGAACCCCCAGATGACTCTCAGCAGATTTTCCAGCAGCGAGTTTGCAGGCCAGAAGAGAGTGGCATGATATATTCAAAGTGCTGAAGTAAAAAACTGCCAACCAAGAAGACTCTATCCAGCAAAGATGATCTTCAGAATTGGAGGAGAGAGAAAGGGTGTTCCAGACAAGCAAAAGCTAAAGGAGTTCATCACCACTAGACTGGCCTTGGAAGAAATGTTAAAGGGATTTTTTTTAAGCTAAAACAAAAGGGTGCTAATTAATAACTGGAAAATGTATGGAAGTATAAATTTCACTGGTAAAGGTAAATATATAGTAAAATTCAAAATAATCTAATGTTGGAAATTAATCACTTAAAAGGCTAGTATGAAAGTTAAAAGACAAAAGTAGTAAAAATAATTATAACTACAATAACTTGTTAATGGATACACAAGATAAAATTATGTAAATTGGGATATCAAAAACATGGGGAGGAGTGAAAATGTGGAGCTTTAGATTGAGTTCAAACTTAGCTTGTTATCAACTAAAATAGACTGTTATAAATGAAAGCTGTTTTATGTAAGCCCAACAGGAACCATAAAGTAAAAAACCATGAATAGATATAGAAAAGATAAATGGAAAAGAATCTAAGCACACCACTACAGAAAATCATCATATCAAAAGAAAGAGAGTGAGAGAAGAAGAAAGGAACAGAAGAACTACAAAACAGCCAGA
Source organism: Tapirus indicus (assembly GCA_031878705.1). Lineage (NCBI taxonomy): Eukaryota > Metazoa > Chordata > Mammalia > Perissodactyla > Tapiridae > Tapirus > Tapirus indicus. Next base: position 161,099,384 of record CM062917.1, on the reverse strand, counting down.
AAACAATGAACAAAATGGCAATAAATACATACCTAACAATTACTTTAAATTTAACTAGACTAAATTTTCTAATCAAAAGAAGTGATTAAACAAAGGCAAGACCCATCTAGATGCTGCCTACAAGAGACTCACTTCAGTTGTAAGGAGACACACAGACTAAAAGTGAAGAGATGGAAAAAGATATTCCATGCAAATGGAAACCAAAAGAAAGCTAGGGGTAATTATACATATATCAGACAAAATAGAATTTAAGACAAACAGTGTAATGAGAGACAAAGAAGGTCATTACATAATGATAAAGGGGTCAGTCCAACAGAAGGAAATAACATTTGTAAATATTTATGCACTCAAAAAAGGAGCATATAAATATATAAAGCAAATATTAACAGACCTATAGGGAGAAACAGATAGCAATACAATAATAGTAGGGGATTTTAATACCTCACTTTCATCAATGGATAGATCACCAGACAGAAAATCAATGAGGAAACATCGGCCTTAAATGACACGTTAGACCAGATGGACTTAGATATATACAGAACATCCCATCCAAAAGCAACAGAATACGCATTCCTCTCAAGTACACATGGAACAGTATCCAGGATAGATCACATGTTAGGCTACAAAACAAGTCTCAGTAAATTTAAGAACATTGAAATCATATCAAGCATCTTTTCTGACCACAGTGGTATGAAACTAGAAATCAATTACAGAAAAAAACTAGAAAGTTCACAAATATGTGAAGATTAAACAACATGCTACTGAAAAACCCATGGGTCAAAGAAATCAAAAGGAAGATCAAAAGTACCTTGAGACAACTGAAAATGGAAACACAACACAACAAAACTTATGGAATGTAGCAAAGCAGTTCTAAGAGGGAAGTTCTTAGTGATATATGCCTACATCAAAAAGCAAGAAAAATCTCAAATAAATAACCTAACGTTATACCGCAGAGAACTAGAAAAAGAACAAACAAAGCCCAAAGTTAGTAGAAGAAAAGAAATAAATATCAGAGCAGAAATAAATGATATGGAGACTAAAAAGACAATAGAAAAGATCAATGAAACTTAGAGCTGGCTTTTGAAAAGATAAAATTGGCAAATCTTTACATAGACTCACAAAGAAAAAATAAAGGACTCAAATAAAATCAACAATGAAACAGGAGATGTTACAACTGATATCACAGAAAAACAAAGGGTCATAAGAGACCAATGTCAACAATTATACACCAACAAATTGGACAACCTAGAAGAAATGCATATATTCCTAGAAACAGACAACCTACTGATATTGAATCATGAAGGAATAGAAAATCAGAAGAAACAGATTACTAGTAAGGAGATTGAATCAGTAGTCAAAAACCTCCCAAAAAACAGAAGGTCCGGACCAGGTGGCTTCACTGGTGAATTCTACCAAACATTTAAATCAGGTTAATATCAATCCTTCTCAAACTCTTCCATAAAATTGAAGAGGAGAGAACACTTCCAAACTCATTTTATGAGTCCAGCACTATCCTGATACCAAAACGAGATAATGATGCCACCAAAAATAATATTACAGGCCAATATTCCTGATGAACATAATGAAAAAATCCTCAACAAAATATTAGCAAACCAATTCAACAATACATTAAAAGGATTATACACCATGATCAAGTGGGATTTATTCCAGAGGTGTAAGTTGGTTCTACATCCACAAATCAGTCAATGTGATACACGGCATTAACAAAATGAAGGAAAAAAATCATATCATCTCAACAGGCGCAGAAAATGCATTTGACAAAATTCAACACCCATTTATAATAAAAACTCTCAACAAAGTGAGTATAGTGAGAATGTACCTCAACATAATAAAGGCCATATATGACAAGCCCACAGCTAATATCATACTCAATCGTCAAAAGCTAAAAGCTTTTCCTTTAAGATCAGGAACAAGATAAGGACGCCCACTCTTGCCAGTTTTATTCAACATAACATTGGAAGTCTTAGCCCAAACAGTTAGGAAAGAAAGAAAAAGAAAAAAAAGCATCCAAATCAGAAAGGAAAAAGTAAAACTGTCACTATTTGCAGAGGACATAATATTATACATATAAAATTCTTAAAACTCCTACCACAAACTTTTATAATTAATAAATGAATTCAGTAAAGGTGCAAGATAGAAAATCAATGCACAAAAATTTGTTACATTTCTATACACTAATAATGAAAGATCAGAAAGAGAAATTAAACCAATCCCATTTACAATTGCATCAAAAAGAACAAAATACCTAGGAATAAATTTAACCAAGGAGGAAAAAGACCTGTACACTGAAAAATATGAGATATTAATGAAATAAATTGAAGAAGACACAAATAAATGGAAAGATCTTCTGTGTTCATGGATCTGAAGAGTTAATATTGTTAAAATATCCATACCACCCAAAGCAATCTACAGATTGAATACAATCTATCAAAATTCCAATGGCATTTTTCACAGAGATAGAACAATCATACAATCTGTATGCAGCACAAAAGACCCTGAATAGCCAAAGCAATCTTAAGAAAGAAGAACAAAGCTGGAGGCATCAGGCTCCCTGATTTCAAACTATGTTACAAAGTTATAGTTATCAAAACACTATGGGGTTGTTATAAAAACAGACACACAAATCAGTGAAACACAATAGAGAGTCCAGAAATAAACCCATGTATAAATGGTCAATTAATTTAGAACAAAGGAGCCAAAAACATCCAGTGAGGAAAGGACAGTCTCTTTGATAAATAGTGCCGAGAAAACTGGATAGTGACATGCAAAAGAACGAAGGACCACTATCTTACACCATACACAAAAATTAACTCAGAATAGATTAAACACCTGAAAGTGAGATCTGAAATCTTAAAACTCCTAGAAGAAAACAAAGTAAGCTGCTTGACATTGGTCTTAGCAGTGATTTTTTTTTTGGATGTGACACTGAAAGCAAAGGCAACAAAAGCAAAAATAAACTGGGACTACATCAAACTAAAAAGCTTCTGCACAGCAAAGGAAATCATTAACAAAACGAAAAGGCAACCTCTAGAATGAAACAAAATATTTTCAAATCATATATCTGACAAGAGGTTAATATCTAAAATATATTAAGAACTCAAACAACTCAATAGCCAAAAACAAACCATCTCATTAAAAAATGGGCAGAGGATCTGAATTACACATTTTTCCAAAGACATACAGATGGCCAACAGGCACATGAAAAGGTGTTCAACATCACTAATCCTAAGGAAATGAAAATCACAACCACAATGAGATATCATCTCACAACTGTTAGAATAGCTATTATCAAAAAGACAAGAAATAAAAAGTGTTGTTGGTGACAACGTGAAGAGAAAGGAACTCTTGTGCACTGTTGGTGGGGATACAAATTGGTAAAGCCACTGTGAAAAACAGGAAGAAGTTTCCTCAAATATTTAAAAATAGAACTACTATATGATCCCACAATTCTACTTCTGGATGTTTATCTGAAGAAAACAAAAGCACTAACTCAGAAAGATATCTGCACTCCCATGGTCATAGCAGCATTGTTTGCAATACCCAAGACATGGAAGCAACCTAAGCATCCATCAGTGGATAAATTGATAAAGAAAATATGGTTTATATACACAATGGAATATTATTCAGCCATAAAAGATAAGAAAATCTTGCCACTTATGACAACATGGATGGAACTTGAGGGCATAATGCTAATTAAAATAAGTTAGAAATGAACTCATATATATAGAGACCAGATTGGTGGTTGCCAGAGTTGGGGGAAATCAGTGAAGTGAGTCAAAAGGTACAAACTGGCAGTTATAAAATAAATAAGTCATGGAATGTAATGTACAGCAAGGTGACTATATTTAATAATACTGTATCATATATTTGAGAGTTGCTAAGACAGCAGATCCTAAAGTTTCTCATCACAAGAAAAAAAATTTGTAACTATATGTGGTGATGGATGTTAACTCGATTTACTGTAGTGATCATTTCAAAATATATACAAATATCAAATCACTATATTGTACATCTGAAACTAATATAATGTTATATGTCAATTATATCACAATAAAAAAGAAAATCAATATAATTTGTGAAAAAAATTCACATTATTTTCAAAGTATTCTGAATTAGAGTAAAGTTTTCACAAACACTAAAATAACTCCATAAGTAATCATTTTGAAGGATAAGCACAATGATGCCTAGGTTTACAACATTATTGCATCTTTTTAATTAAGGAGTCAATAGACTCTCTGTTTAGACAAAAATTCTGGAGGTCACAAAGGTCTCATCTCCCCTACTGATGTCAATTCTTTGGTAATGGAGAGTTATGTTGAAAAGTATCATGATCAATGGGATTGCTATAACGGGTCAGTAACATCTGCAGAACATGTGAAAACTTTTTAAACATTCATATGGATAAACACTACCATTTTAACTAAGAGAAAAAGAAATATAGAGCAAGATCACAAAGAATTTCCTTTCCCTAATAGTTTCTGTGAGACACATATGTAGTTCAAATATGAAAATTCCATTTACAAATACATCTTTACTTAATCTCAGTAGGATTTCACTCTCACAATCTATAGCAGACCATAGAGGTATTTTTGCATCAATTTTGCTCAGAATAAAAAGATGGAAATCTTTGGTGGAACATGGAAGATAATTATAAATTAACATGGGAAAATATTATTACCTAGGAAGATAATAACTAACAAGAACAAAATTAAAGTAAAAATTCCACTTTTTTCCTATACTTGAGTGAAAATATAATTTCTTATAAAAGCTCCATTGTAATGGTACGTTTGTATGGTAAGTTTGTAGAAATAGGATTATGATTGATAAGCTCATTAAAATCGGTCATATATAAATTTAGATGTTCTTGATCCAAATTTCATAGTTTTAATCATTTGAATTATTTTTCCATACTAAAAAATTGCTTGAATAATACTTAGAGTAGCATTCTTAAGCAGCCAATTAATGAGCTCATAAACTCACAAAAATTTTAAGGAAAGCTGTTGAGTTGTTAAGTTAAGAAAAAGAGAGCATCACAATTCAAAATTACAAAGGCAGGTGCAGAATTGAGTATTAGAAGTGTCAAAATGTTAGTATAGATAATAATATAGTAAGATGAGAATAATAGTGAGATTAATATTGGCAAGAGGAGATAACCTTATAATTTTGAATTCTCAGTTAAATGAAGAGGGTTAGATAGCTGAAATAGGCAAAAAAATCTTCAGTTGAGAATATTATCTTTTCTAGATTGGCTGTCACAAAGGATTTCTGTAGTAACTGACCAAACACTTCACCAAACATAGGCTCACATCTCTTTTGTCATTTCATGTATAAGTTTCTTGGGTTCATATTTACCTCAGTTAAATGAGTTTCCTTAAGCAAAATATTGCATCCACAACACAATTAAAAACAGCACAGTCTACAAGTAATACACTTTAAATATAAAGACTCACATAAGTTTAAAGTAAAGGGATGGAGAAAAATATATCATTGATAACACTAATAAACAGAAGGCTGGTAGCTACATTATGTCCAGACAAAAATTTCAAAGAAATATAATTATCAGTGGTAAGTAATGCCATAAAATAATAATAAAAGGGTCAGTCCTCCAAGAAAACCCTATACATCTATGCACCTAATAACAGAACATCAAAATTCAAAAATAAAAACAAAACTGAAAGGAGACAGACAAATCCATTATTATAACTGCATATTTTAGCATCTCTTCTTCGTAATTATATACCAAGCAGGCAGAAAACCAGTAAGGATAAAATTGACCTGAAAAGCAGTATCAATCAACTTGATCTAATTGACATTTAAGGAATCTTCAATCCTGCAATAGCAGAATACACATTTTTCTAAAGCTCACATGGACTATTGAACAGAACAGATCACATTCTCTCTGTAAAATAAACTTTAATTTCAAAGAACATAAACTATACAAAGTTTGTTCTCAGGTCACAACGGAATCAATAATTAATAACCTTCTAAAATAGAAAGCAATAGGCCCAGATGATTTCACTTATGAATTCTGTCAAACATTTAATGAAGAAATGATACCAATCCTCCACAATCTTATCCAGGAGACAGAAGCAGAGGGTATACTTTCTAACTCATTCTATGAGGCCAGTATTATCCTAATAATATAACCAGATAAAGATCTTACTAGAAAGGAAACTAAAGACCAATATCTTTCATTAACATACATACAAAATTCCTCAACAAAATATTAGCAAATGGAATCTAACAATGCATAAAATAATTGTATAACCAAGTGAGATTTACTTCAGGTAGGCAGGACTGTTTTAACATTCAAAAATCAATTAAGTTAATCCATCACAGCAAGAGGCTAATAGGAAAATTCATGTGCTAAGATCAATTCATGCAGAAGAAGCATTTCACAATACCCAACACCCATTCATGATAAAACTCTCAGCAAAGCAGGAGTAGAGGAGAACTTCCTAAATCTGATAAAGACCTTGACTTCATGAAGGTACAAAAACTGGGGTGCTATAGGACAAGGTAAATAAAGGGTGAGAACAATCCATGCTTTGCATCTTTCCTTCTGGTGGGTTGTGGAGAGTGGATGTCCAATTTTCTTACTGATAATTGAAATCCTCAACTAGTTTTCTGTCCAACCACTTCTGAGTATTATGAAACACTTCCATTAGTAAGTATAGCTCTGTATGGATGATAATAATAATTATTATTATTAATGTAATAACTAATATTTATTTAACATTTATTGAGGATTTATGTGTCAAACATTGTGCTAAGCAGTTTACACGGTTTATTTTATTTCAACCTCAGAATAACTCTATGACTTATTTTTTTTGTTTTGTTTTGTTTTTGTGGGGAGGACCAGCCCTGAGCTAACATCTGTTGCCAATCCTCCCCTTTTCGCTGAGGAAGACTGGCCCTGGGCTAACATCGTGCCCATCTTCCTCCACTTTATATGGGACGCCGCCACGGCATGGCTGACAGACAGTGCGTCGGCGGGCGCCCGGGATCCGAACTCGCGAACCCCGGGCTGCCAGGCGCGAACTTAACCGCTGCGCCACCGGGCGGCCCCAATCTATGACTTACTTTTGATTCCCATTTACAGCTGAAGATCCTAAGGTACAGAAAGTAAGGAATTGGACTAGTGTTGTAAACTTAGTGGAGGAGTCCGGAATCAGGCCTACGTAATCAGGCTCCGAAATCAACTCTCCCCCCCTCCTCTCTGGCAGCTGAGTATAGTGAGAAAAAGAAAACCTCTCAATTAATTCTGGTAAAACCCAGGGCCTTCTCTCCTCATTGAGAGTTCCTGCTGTAGGCCTTAAATCTTTGGATCAGAACATCAAAGGACTAATTATAGAAATTTAGAAAACTTTGCCTTTTCAGATAGTCTATTTTCAAAAAATGAAGGCAGAATTTGCCATACATTGAAACCACGTTGTTGTTCTCAACCCAACTCGATCACTCTTTTGATAGTTGTGACCTTTTCCCACGTCCTGGCATTAGGTTATCTGTGTGTCTCAGCATCTGAGGTTGTTAGCATCTGTTTCTTTTATTTCACCATAACGGGAAGACAGAAATATTTCTGTAGGGGAAGTTAGAAATGTGGCATTCTATCCAGTAACTTAAAACTCATTTTTAATTAGTTAAGATAATAAATGTGTCCTAAATCAAGGGGTAGGTCTTTCTAGGGTTTTAATTTCCTAATTTAATATTTCCAACTCCTCTAAAACAAAGGAAAGATGTTAAGTATTTTGATTTCAGAAAGTTTAAACACTTAATAAGTGAACTTTATGAAACTGAGTGCTCTTATTTTCTTGGTCTTCTCCATGAAAATATATTTCATATAGAGAAGTTAATAAAGATAAATGGATTGTTTACCGACAAAAAACACAAAGCACGAACCATAGAGTACTGTAATTAAATTACCAAGCAAAGAAGAATATTAAAATGCCAAACAGAATTCAAATTATTTTTCCTTTATATGAATATTTGACTTGCTAAAGAACAATATGGTTTCATGGTGAATGACAATTGCATACTTTCCTGCAAATTTTATGCAAGAGAAGTCCAGAATAAGATAAGAAAAATAAAACAGTACAAATGAATAAAAATACACACCCTATAGGTAAATGTGAAGTTTTCCTTTGTTAAGGATTTATTTCTTAATGAAATTAAGTAGAAAATCCATTAAAATTTGAGAATAAATGCCAAGAATGGGAGCAGGCATATTTTTTAGAAAAAACTTTCAAATTAAGTGTTTTTCTTTTAATGGCTTACCTTCAAAAACAATTATGACATCTCCTTTAATCTCCTTCTCCATAAAATGCTTGGCAGAAATATCCTTTAGTCTTTCCATTTATGTAATTCCAAAATTACTAGTCCAAACCTATTGTATTGGTTAGAATACACATTCACATATTACACTAAAATAATGATTGCTACTTTCTTGCTGACTTTGAATAACTGGTCTACAAGAACACTGTACATAAACTATTGAGGAGTTGTATTAAAGTTAAGTATGCTTATTAGAGTTCTTTACCATCAACCTACATGCATATTTAACAGTGAGAGTGCAATCTAGTCCAACTGTGATTCTTGGGACTTATCACCTTTCAATTTTGAAAAACACCCTTATAAAAACTTCTTCTTATGACCAAGATACAGTAATCGCATCTGAATTTACACTCCCAGCTCAAGCAACTAAAAATCTGGACACAATATGTAAAACAACACTTTTCAAGGCATTGGAGATTTTGCAATTAAGAACAGTGTTTCCTAAAATATGGTAAACAAATAAGGTGAGCTCTATGATTGCCACGGTATACTGTCTGGAGAGAAGTTCTAGGCTGCATCACAGCAAAGGAAAAACCCAGGTAGAGGGTGGTATTCCCACTGAGTCAAGGAAAGGAAGTTGAGTGTCTGGGTAGGTCAAGAGGCTGGAGTTCACAGGGCAGAATCCTGAGAGGAGAACACTGCACAGAGAAAGCAATTGGAGACATGCGGAAGGTCATCCTTGAGTCTTCAGCTGAGTACTGATCAGTATTTTGGTGAGAAAACTACCTGAGGTCAAGGAAACAACCTAAAATAAACAGAGGGAAACAACCCTCAGAGCTCACACAGAGCCAAGTATAGCTGCTATTCCCACAGACAGAGTGGAATACCTCTAATTCACAGGTCATTGGGTGGACTACTCAAGGGGATTTTCCCTAGTAATAGGGAAAAATTGGACCTAGACTAACCTTGGTCCTAGTCCTGCCTAAAAATCTTAAAAACAAGATAGGAAAATATTATTTGCAGTTAACAACAAAGCTCAGCACTATTTATACAAGTGCAAAAGTATATGAACAAAACAAGGTATCCATTCAAAAATTACCAAGTATGCAATAAAGCAGGAAAATATGACCCATGAGGAGGAGGAAAGTCAATTTATCCATCAATATTAATCCAAAAATCACAGATTGTAGAATTAGTAACAATTATACTAAAATACTTATTAAACTATATTCTATATGTATGAGAAGCTAGAGGAAAGAGAGTATATTAAGTAAAACATGGAAATGTGAAAAAGATGCAAATTTAATTCTGAAGATGAAAACTAGCGTGTCTGATATGCAATGCAATGGATGGGATTAATGTCAGTTTAGACATTACAGAATAAACGATCAATGAACTTGAAGACATAGCCATAGAAACTATACAAAATAAGACTAAGAGAAAGAGGAATGAAAAAAATCAGTAAATTATGCATTATTGAATTGTGGGACAAATTCAAGCACCTTCCTATAAATGTAATTAGAGTTCCAGAAAGAGAGAGGGAAATGGGGAAAGGAAGATAGAATTAATATTAAGAAAAATAAAGGTTGAAATGGTCCAAATTTGACAAAAACCAAACCCAGAGATCCAAGAAGCTAAACGAACCCCAAACACAATGACATGACAAAAATTATTCAAAGGCACATTGTAGTTAATTTGTTTAAAACCAGTGATAAAGGAACATCTCAAAAAGTGGTCAGAGGAAAAGCAAACAGTAGATACATAGGAACAAAGCTAAAAATAACAGTAGACTTCTCATAGGATATAAGACAAAGCAGAAGTTAATGGAGCAGTATCTTTAGAGTACCAGAAGCAAAAACAAAACAGTTTACGCAGAATTATATGCCTGACATAAATATCTTTAAAACAAAGTTGAAATTACATTTTAGTGCATCCAATGGCTAAGAGAATTAATCATCTGCAAACCTCAAATATGAGAAATGTTAAAGGAAAATTTTCAAGTAGAAGTAAAATGACACCAAATTTTATGGTAGATATATACGATGGAACGAAGAGTATCAAGATGGTGACTATGTGAATAAATATAAAATGTTTTTCTGATTATGTAACAATCTCCAAATGATAATTAACTGTTTAAATGAAACACAATAATATTGTATTGTGGATTTTATAACATACGTATGACAATGACACAATGGCTAGTATGGGAAAAATGAAATAATCTATTGTAAGTTTCTAATACTATGCATGATGTGGTATGATATCATTTGAAAGTAGACTGTGTAAGTTAAAAAGCATAGTATAAATATAAACAAATACTAAAAAAAACAAAAAAAGAGTTATAGCTAATAATTCAACAAAGGAGAAAATATAGAATCATAAAATACACTAAATTAATACAAAAGAATGCATTACAGTAGAAAAAGTGAAACAGGAACAAATAGAAAACAAGTAGCAAATGGTAGATTTAGAACCAACCATTGCAATGATCATATTAAGTGATATAAACTATTTAATCAATAGGCAGTGATTGTCAAAATGGATAAAAAAGCAAGACCCAAACTATATTCTGCTTACAAAATGTCCACTTTAAATATTGTATGCAATGAACAAATTAAAAGACAAAAACTACCAAAGTTTGTTCAAGAAGAAATATATTACCTGAATAGCCCTGTATCAATTATTTGTAGTTAAAATCCTTTCAACAAAGAAAGGTACAGGCCAACATGGCTTCACTTTAGTCAATTAAATCCAACAATACATAAGAAGTATAATAATCCATGCTTGAATCACAAAAATTAATGTAATATGGCTCATAGACCTAAATATAAAGCCCAAAGTTCTAGAAGAAAGTAGAGGAGAAAATATTTTTGACCTACTATTCAGCCAAAATTTCTTGGAAGAATAATAAATATATGAAACAAATGGATTTTATACAAAGTAAAAACTGGGGGTCTTTGAAAGTCACTGTTAACAGATCCAAAGATAAGACACAACTGGATGAAATTATCGTATATCTGGTGAGAAACTCATATTCTAAATATATAAAGAAATCTCAAAACTCAATAGTAAGAAAACCAGCACTTGATTAGTGATGAGCAAAATATTTGAATAGAAATACTTTTCTATTCACTAAGGAAGAAACATAAGTTGCAAATAAGCATTTGAAATGTTATTCAATGTCAATAATTATAAAAAATTGCAAATTAAAACCACAATCGGATACTCCTCCACATATTTTAGAATGTCTAAAATTAAAAAGCCTAACCAAAGAAATCATTGGCAAGGTTGTGGAGCATTTGCAAATCTCATTCACTACGGGTAAGAGTGTAAAATAGGAAGCACATTTTGGAAAATAGCTTGGCTTTTCATTAAAAAGTTAAATATTCATGTACCCTGTGACGAGCCATTTCACTTCTAGGTGTATGTCCATGCAAAGACTTGCACACAGAGGCAAATGCAAGGCATGTGTAGGTAGTTAGTGGAGAAATCAAAGGAAATATGCTAGAGAGGTGAAGCCCTTACTTACCACCTTCAGATCTCAACGAGGGGTGAAGAAACCTGTAGGCTTTCCAAAACTTGTGTGAGAAAGAAAATATATGTGAAAAATGTGAGAAATTAAATCATGCAAATTAAATCTAATGTAGTAGGTTGAGGAAGAATATTTACAAGCATATTATATATAAGAGAGTGATATCTCAAAGTATATATTAAAAATAAAGGTCTAGAACTCTTAAGAAAACCAATACAACTAAAAGATATTGGTAAAGGATATCAATACATTTACATTAACTTTTTAAAAAATTCAAACTGTACCATAGATATATGTAAATATGTTCAATTTGAGGGTTAAGAAAATATAAAAGTAACAACTCGATAGCCTGAATAATGTTTATATTGATAACAGTTATTAAAAGTGGTAACACCTACTTGGGTAGCAGATGGAAGGAAAGTGGCTTGTTCTTGAGATCTCATGAAAATATTTATTGCTTTTCATTCCTTTGGAAAAGCAACTTCAAAAATATCTGCTAGAATTTAAAACATATAGACATTGAAATAAAAGACAAAAATTTTATTGCAGCTATAGATAAAATATTTGGAAATAAATCGTACTGGTAACTACATATAACATGAAAGATTCATATCACTAGTTGGAGGGATTTCTTGGATACTATTATGTGAGAAGAGCAAGAGGCAGAGAATTGTATATACTGTGCCATATTTGTTAAACAAAAATGGCAAAAATTCATTTTATGTGCGGTTATGTATATCAGTAGTGATACCATGAACATGGAGAAAAGTACACACCTGGTTGTTAACATTAGTCACGTGGTAGGTAGAGGGGAAAAGAAGGTGAGAGGGATACAAATAAAAATAATACCAAAATGCTATAAAAATAAGGATGTCCATTTTCCAATAAAGAAATAACAACTCTAGGGTAAGACAAGTATGAAAATATGTGGGTGGGTGGAGGGCCAGGGTGTATCTAGAAGGACATATAAAAGGACAAGATAAAAATATCAGTGGTGCTTCTTTCAGGAAATTAAGGACTTTTTTTTTTTTACTTCTCCTTACATTTCTGTGTATTGGTTAATATTTTTACCATAACTTTGTGTTTGTAAATGAGAAAGCTATTAAGTATATGAAACTATAGTGGAAAGTATAGGAGATTAAAAAATTATCTTTGGTGGAAAATGTATTAAAGAGGGCTTTTATTTTTAATCCAATACAATAGAATTTAAACTAGCATTTCAAAAATGTAACAATTTAAGAATTGTTGTTTCTCTACATCTTTCTGCATTGCTTTCCTTTGTGTTGGATTTATTTTCAGGCAAGGTCTACTGAAGGTTGACAAGATGGCCATAAAAAGTTCTAGGCTTATATCCAACTAGACAAGGGCTCCAGTGAATGAATTTCTTCTCTTTATCTAATGTAACAACAAAAGTCCCTGGGTTGATCTTCCTTGCTTTTATATGGCCTGGGTCATTTGCTCCAACTCTGTGAGTCTTGGAATACAGTTCACTCATTGGCCAAGTCTGCTATTTGTACCATTCCTTGGAGGTGAAGTTTGTCTCACCTGATTCATATAGTGTCAGGGTGATTTCCTTCACAAAAATAGGGACGCCAGTATCAGATGCACAGGGGTTGGAAAATCGTCCAAAGGACAAGAAAAGTCTACTACAGTATTTCCTTCCTAAATAAGACAGAAAATTAAAAAGGTATAAAGAAAAAGATACATATGATCGCCTAAATTTATATATCTTGTCTCCATGAAATTCATTATAAGCATAGTTAAAAGATAAGAAACTGATTGAAAAATATGTATATAGCAATAAAATGTTTAATATTTATATACAAAGAGTTGCTATAACTCACAAGACAGAAGAAGATAACAGTAGAAAAAATAAATGATAAAAGCAGGAATTCTCAGTAAAAAAATGCCAATGGAGAATAAGCTTATATAATATTATTCTCATTAGTAATCAGTAATGCAAATAAATGTGATCATAAGATTTTAATTTTCATTAATTATATTATGGAACTAGAATGAAATAGGATAAATTACAATAGGAAAACAGTCTACTAAAATTGATACTCTCATACACAGTTGATGCAAGTATAAATTGGTAGAACTTTTTCATCTGGTACAGCTTTTAAAGTTGACAAGTTGACAGTAATCTGTCAAAATTGAAAATGTGCATACTTATGTCTACCTTACAAAATTATTCACAAATACACACAAATGTATATTTATAAGAATGGATTGCACCATTTGCAATAGGAAAAAATAGGAAACTAAATATCTATCGGTTGGATAATGACTAACAAATTATAGGATATGCATATTTTGAATAATATTAAAGTCCATAAAAGTATGAAATAGCTCTATAGGAACAGAAATGTATAGTTCACTATACAGTAAATATATGATTTTATTGAAAGCAATTCTATATTTATGTGCAAATACACATTATCTCTAATTAATTATTCCTAGCTCTGTGTGTGTGTGTGTGTGCGTGTGTGTGTGTAAGAATGCGTAGAGAAAGAGTAGAAGGATGGGCATAAACTGTTGATAGACGTTACTTCTGTGGGAGAGCAGAGCATGGAGAGGTAAGAGAGAAATATATTTCTGTGTTGCTAGAGGTTTTGTTACTATATCTTATAATTTTTCAATTTATGTTTATTGGGGAGAAAGTGCTGCAAATGCTGGAATAAATGAAGAAATATATGTGTCCTATTACCAGAAATTACAAAAATAATCTCTGAAACCTGTTGTTCAAACAACCACCATTGTTTTTGTTCTTACCTTCATTTCATAGGCAAGCATTATTTATTTTTTGCTCTTGCATCCTGACCCCGTCTCCCCTTCTCCACCCCTAAGCCTCCTGGTGCTGGGAATATACGTGGAGATGCAAACACTAACAGAAGCAGATCTAGACCAGGCCATTGCTGTACAGTCTCTGTGGAGATGTATCTTGCAGTTGGTAATTTATTTCCTATGATCAACATACCATTAGGAATTTCTTGGCTGATATTTCTTATGTCTTCTGAAATCTTTAGAATTTTCCTGATGGTTGAAGGACCTAAGCCTAGAGCATAACACACTTCCTCCTGTGCTCCCTTTCCTGGAGTTTTTTTTTTTTCCATTTTAAGGTAAGTTAACTATTTTAATGTTTTTCTTTTCTTTTTATTGTTGAAAATAGCAGAACAGTTCACTATAAATCAGTAGATGGTCACCAGAAAGCGGGCTATTGCTTGCCAAGTTATCTCTTTGGGATAACAGGTGTTTGGCGCACCTGGAGCTGAGCCCGTATGGTCTGGTGTGCTAGTGCTCCAGAGAAGCTGGGCTGGGTCTGCACGTCAGTCACTGTGCTGAGGGCAGGTCAGCACAGCCTAGATCAGCACAGAACAGGGGTGTCCTGCACAGTCCTTCCAGGGAGCTATTGAATTTGAACATGTCTATTAACGTGATACGGAAAAGTTATTCTCTAATTTTAAAGAACTACATTTGTAAAAACTCACTTCTCTCAATCATGTTTTATTTCATTCTGAAGCCAAAAGATTTTTTTGTGAGAATATATCACTAAAAGTGTAATGTAGACCAAGGCAACGTTATTTTATTTACCAAAAAGGGTGTTCGCATGAACTTTTAAGGAAATACTCAGCATAGAAAGTATTTTGCATCTATAATTCTAAAATATTTGGCTTACTATTTAATTCCTTTTCTATACTCCAGCACACATGTTCAGAGTTATTGAATTTGATTATTTAAAAAATACTATCAACTTGATAATTCTTTCTTTGCCTTCAGATCATTCTTGCTTCTCTGTGTTTGTTAATTGCTCTGCTATTGTGCTTGCCTTTGTTTGAGTAAAATAATTTTTAAAAATCATGTTGCTGATACCGTGATGATATGAATGTTTAGTCTAAACATGCCTTGAGGGAAGTTCTTAGTATCCAAAGTTTGGAGTATTTCAGAATTTGGAAGAAGAAAAACTAAGTTCCTAATGTAACTTTAATGCATTATTTAATGACTGCAATAACCCTGCTGCATTTTTTTCTATCTGGAAAAGAAGAAAAATCATTTAATATTTAATACAATTTCTCAGTTTACAATTGAGGTCACAATTATTCATTTTCCTGTTCTTGGTACGTAAACCTCTTCGTTATATAAAATAGCTATGAAGAAATGTTTTTCTCTACTAATAAACATAAAAAATATTAGAACTTTCAATTGAGCAACTTTTAAATCAAAATTATTTCTTGAATAAATATCTATTTTTTTTACATTGCTTCACACAAAAACAGATGCATAAATTTCCTAGCTTTCTTACCTCACATGTTTTAAGTTTATCTCTATGTTGGGAAACCATGCTTTTTTAAGCTATTGAAGTTATACAAGGGAATAATTAATTGTAGAGAAAAAAGAAAATACTATAAAAAGTATGCTTGACTTTTAGAAAGTCTTGGTGAGATTCCCCAGAGTTCACTGCATGATAATTTATCACGTGACTGAGAATAAAGGAAAATTTTGTCCTATTTTTGGAACCAGCATATAAATAAAAATAAACAGTCCAGAATAAATAAGCACTATTTGGAGAGAGAGAGACCTAAATACTGGTGTTTCATCTTTTCTAAGATGTATGAAAAGAGGGAACACAGGGAAATGCTTTAGTTGACCCATGTTTTTCCGAGTACCACAGTGCAGGGAGAGAGAGGGTGATGTCTCTCCCGTCGAAAAAAAATGAGGGTTAATGAGCCCAAGTGAATAGGCTTGGACTGGATTCTAAACAATGCTTATAGGATAATGGACTGTGAGCTATCAATAAAGACCCAGGAAAGGCATCACATAAATAGAAGTCTGGGCAGGAAAGCCTTTTAAATAATAAAGAACAATAAAGATTATGTTAGAATTCCTGCATTTGAATAAGATTTATTATTCAGTGAGGTAGTAGGGAGCTTTAGCATCTTCAGTTTGGGTAATGGGTAAGGGGAGACGTCAATCGATAGTATACAGAATTAGATTAATCATTAGGGTATTCTATATAGCTCCTGGTTTCTATTCTATCCGTCTATCTATTTATCCAACTATCTATCTATTTTTCCATCCATCCATCCATCCATCCATCTCTACCTATCTTATGCTTATTAAAAAGTATACAAAATATATCACAAAAGTTGAGAAAGCAATCTTTCAAGCGTTCAATGTTGAATTCTTATTAATTTGGAGGAACATATTTTAGAGTCTAAATCATATTTCACATATATGAGTGCCTGGACATTGTTAGCCCTATGAGATAGTTCAGGTACTAATATTTCCATACAAATAAGGAAACATAAATTCAACAAGTCCCAAAGACCTCTGAAATAATTAGCAAGAGGGGACTCTGATAATTCCCCTGAAACATAATGACTGTACTTTCTTTCTGTTTTATTTTCTTCTTATTAAGAATCTTAGGGGCCACCCGGTGGCGCAGCGGTTTAGTTCGCGCTTGGCAGCCCGGGGTTCACGAGTTCGGATCCCGGGCGCCCGCCGACGCACTGCCTGTCAGCCATGCCGTGGCGGCGTCCCATATAAAGTGGAGGAAGATGGGCACGGATGTTAGCCCAGGGCCAGTCTTCCTCAGCAAAAAGAGGAGGATTAGCAACGGATGTTAGCTCAGGGCTGGTCTTCCTCACAAAAAAAAAAAAAAAAAGAATCTTATAGTTGGACAACAATTTGGTGTCCCTCAAGTTTATCAATCAGCTTTAAATTATTTCTTTTATTTTTTCACTCATTCAATTAGTCATTTATTCAAAAGAACACTGATTGTGTAGCTGGGACTATGAGAGGTGATGGAGATGCAGACATCAATAGAACCCAGTTCTTTCCTTCAAAGGACTAACAATTGTTTCAAAGGTTCTAAGAGTTAGGGAAATATCATGCTTTTTAGTGATTTAAATGTACTAAAATAATAGTAGAGTATAATGTTTCATAGGTTGGAATAAGACTCTGCTGAAGTTCAGATCTCAGTTCTCCCACTTTCCAGTTGGGTGGTCTTAAACAAGTAACTTGATTTCTCTTTCCCTCAATGACCTTATCTTTACAAGAGACTGATAATACTAGCTGCCTCAAAGGATTAGTGAGACTATCAAATGAGTTAATTCATGTTAAGTGCCTAGAAGACTGCCTGGCATATAGGAAGAACTTGATGAATATCACCTCATTACCTACACATCAACCATTCATTCATATGATATACTACTAGTCTTCAATAGTGGTTACATCACTTATTAGTCTAATTTATAATATACATAATATATATGCATAATATATATACATATCATATTATGCATATTGGTAAACATCTTAATGTTTAAATAGTATATATATAACCTGATGAAAAACATCTATTCATGTCTATGTGATGTCTCCCGAGACTAGTAGACTCCTGTATAAACCAAACCATCCGGGGTCTCCATGGGCAGTTTTGGAGGTGGGATAAGAGGTTAGATTGCAATGAAGTATATCCATTAGCTCAGTCTGCTTTGTTTCAGGAATTATATTAACTTACTATGGTAATAGTTTATTTCCTCTCAATCAACACATCTTATTAATATTTGTTTATGATTAATAAAAATGTATGTATTAAAATAGAGTCGCAATCTAAATCTTTCAAAATATCAGGTGTGTGAGTAAAAGAGATGTGAAACGTAGGTCACTACTGTGACCTTATCTATTCCTTTTCTTTAAGTCACCAAGGAAGAGGAAAGAAGTGGAAATTGTTGGAGATCTGAATCTCCTTCAAGTAAAGCCATAGGAGGACATATTGGGCAAAACGACCCATTATTCATTAATATTTACACAATTGCTTTATTGTTTCAACTTTATTAAATTTGAATTCCAGGTTGCCATTTACCTAATTCAAACCATCTCTTGACTGAATTATTTAAATAGTCTCCCTTAAATGGTCTCCCAGCTTTCACCAGTGACTTCCACAGTCCATTCTCCACAGGGGAGTAACAGTGATTTCTTCATGCCTTGAAGTAGAATGATACCCAACCCCAGCAAACGAGCCCTCCCATTACCTCCTATTGCACGTAGGATAATAGGTAGAGCCCTGAAAAAGGTTCACTTGACGGATGAGTTACTTGTGACTACTGTAACAAATTACCACAAATAGGGTGACTTACAACAACAGAAATTTGTTCTCTCACAATTCTGGGGTCCAGAAGTCCAAAATCAAGGTGTTGGCAGGACCATGCTCCCTCCAGAGGATGCAGAGGGAAATCTGTTCTGTGTCTCTTCAGATTTCTTGCAGCTTCCAGCACTGTTTGGTTTGTGGCCACATCACTCCAACTGTCAAGTACATTATCATCAAATCTCTCTCTGGTCCATCTTCACATTGCCCTGTGCCTGTGATCTTCCTCTGCCTCTCTTTTATAAGGACACTTGTGATGGCGTTCAGGGCCCACCCAGAGAATCCAGTTTAAGCTCCTCATCTCAAGATCCTTAATTTAATCACATCTGCAAAGACTTTACCATATAAGATAACCTTCAGCGGTTCTAGGGATTAAGATCTGTTGTCTTTGGGATCCACCATTCAGCCCACTACACCTAGTTTTTGCCTCCAACTCCAGCCTCGTTTTATGCCATTTTCTCTCACCGTCATAGCCACAGTGGATATCTTTCAATATCTTTGACAAGGCTAAATTTTCTCTCACCTCAATGGCCTCATTGATACAATCCAGTCAACATGGGCTTTCAAGCACTCTGCTGGTTGATGTCTACTCCCTCCCAAGACACATGCAAAATGTCACCTTCTTATAGATGCTGTCTGGTATCTCACAGTTTAAATAGATCCTGGTATGCCCCTTCACAGCATCCTGTTATTATCATTCACATTGTTTTATGACACTGTTTAACCGTCCAATCATCTGTGCTAGTATTTGTATAATTTCTTTGTTCTCCCTGATACTATATGCTTTATGAGGACAGAAAAGATACATTTTACTCACCAATGTAGGCCTAGTATCATTCACAGAGCAAGAAGCTCAATAAATATACATTTTCAATTTGAAGATAATCTTCATAATAATTATGCATTTATTCAACGAATATAGATGGATGCCATACTATGTGCCAGACAGTGTTCTAATAAATAAAGATACTTTGTTTCATTTAATAAGGGGCATGCTATTTAATTTACATTAAATTTTTTTGTAATATAAAACATTTTTGTTGACCATTGTAAAGTTTTAAAATCACATTTTTCCACATATATTTTGGACTCTGAATTTATAATAAAATGTGTATGTTTAAGCCAGTCTTAGGTTGGTTATCAAATCAAGGTGAAAAATAGCTTCTGTTACCTAAATTTGGAATCTTGGGTTTTACATTAAAAAATAAATGGCTTGTTTTTATGTTATATGTTTTATTTCTAATCGGCAAAATGAGTGAAGGCCTCAAGGTATTTGAAATTACATCTATGAAAATAACACATTTAAAGTGTGAATAGTATTTATTCTCCATTAATGAAGAAAAGACACCAAATGTGATCATCACTTTTTTTCTTTTTAACCTTTTGTTTTGAACACCAGAGTCATTCTAACGTGCTGTATAAAACCTTTGATCAGCAGAATACAATTCGTGATGAACACCTTAAAGTGAATTTAGTTAGTTTATACTCCTAACTAACTTGTTAGGCTTTAACATCTGTGTACCTTTCACCAATGGTACATTATAGATTTATATCAAACAATAATTTCCTGGAAAAAATAAACTTTATAAACATGAAAGCCACCACGATAGCCAATGGCACTCCATGGAGCGATAACTAATCCGCTGAAGGATGATGGAACTCAGAGAAGTTCTTGTGTTGTTCCCTTTTAAAGGGCAAAAATGTCCAAACACCCTTTATCTTTTTTTTAATAAAAAATAGAAATTGAAACACACGATCCTTATCTCTAATGATGCAATTACTTGTTGGGAGAGAAAATCCGCTGTGGGCCCTGAGCATCTCTGTAAGTTCTTGCTTGGTCTGCCAAGAGTACAAGGCTCTGAAAACTCTACCTGAGCCACTTCTCAGGACTGTGCTTGCAGTGGGAAACCTTAAGGGGTGGCAGTAACATCTCCTCCTGGACAAAGCAGGCTTGCGTCTGCTTGCTATAAAATCCCCCAGTCTCGGTGTCCCTCTCTTGTGCCTCAGTTCACTGTGTCTACAGGCTTCCATAGAGGCCCTCCTGCATCAGCCCCTTACTAAGAAACTCGCTGATCAGCGTGGACCTTTCTCCACCCCATTTCTCAGCCTCCACATCTACTTCATTTTCTGAAAATTCATTCACAGAGGCACAGTCCTTTCCTCAACAGGTACTTGAGAAGTGGATGAGGTTTGCCATTCTCTCTTCTTCACCTTAGCCCCACATTAATTATAACAAACTCCCCAGCATCTCTGTGGCTTGCCACCAGAGGTTCCATAACCAGGTGCTGCAAGTCACAGGGGAATGGGTGGAGGTAATTCTCTTAAAGGAAGGAGAGAGCAAAGTCTATTACAGTCTATTCTAGGCCAATAGTCTTCCTCTTTCATTTTCATTAATGGAAATTAATTATATGTGTGGTGGTGTTTCACTGAGGCAGAGCCCAGTAGAGCCAATATCCAGGTAAGTTTCAGAACCTAGTGGCTCTAAGTTTTCCAGTCATTTACCTCAGGCTCTAGGGACTTTCCTCTTTTTAATGCATCTTTGAGACTGCCAGGTTGACTTTATCTCACAGGTTTCTACTCTCTATATCCCCCAAGACTTGCTGTGAAGAGAATGCATTACCTCCATCTGCCTTCTTTGCAGTTTCTGCCAAAATAAGGAGACAAACCATTCTCTTTTTCTCCTGCTAAACATGATAGAAAACAGTCAGCACAGTGACAAAAGTGGACAACAGTGAAAAATTGCTAAAGCTTACTGAGCCACCAAGGTTTATAGTTCTGACTCCTTGTGGTAGCAGCCATCTAAAAATGCCAAGGTACTTTTCAGAAGAAGGAATACCCTAACCCTTCCTTCTCACCCCACCTATCTTCCTTCTAAAGGCTTTTTCTAGGACACATATGTAGAGGTAGTTTTACCAGGAAGTTAAAAAATCTTAAGCTTCAGGATTCTCACTTGCCCAGTCTCCTTCCAAGGTCCTGGGAGGGACCTTAGTGACATACGCACATAGTCATATTTCTACAGACTTGTGTTTCCCCGCCCCACCCCAAATTCACATGTTGAAGCTCTAACCCCTAATATGACTGTATTTGGAGATAGGGCCTGAAAGGAGATAATTAGGTTAAATAAGTTCCCACGGATGGGGCTCTGATCTGATAGTATTGTTGGTCTGATAAGAAGAGACACCAGAGAGCTCTCTCTCTCTCTCTCTCCCACCGCCATGCGAGGGCACAGTGAGATGGTGGCCAATTGCAAGTCAGGAGGAGAGTTCTTACCAGAAACCCACCATGCTGGCATTCTGATCTCAGACTTCCAGCCTCCAGAACTGTTAGAAAATAAATTTCTGTTGTTTAAGCCACCCAGCCTGTGGTATTTTGTTATGGCAGCCCAATCTGACTGAAACACTTATGGTTTGGGAGACTTAGCAAAAATGAAGAATTTTAACTACATTTGCTTAAGACCACTATCTTTTTCCACTTCAGCTACCCCTCCATCATATTTCATGCTGTGTGTGATGATGTGGAAGTGGCTATGGCCATTTTTGGGATACTATTGAGTGTCAATTGAGCTAGGGATGGATTTAATTTGGTTTGATTTTACTGAGATATAAGTATATAGGGTCGATATGACTTTGTTAATTATCGTTATATTCTCTGTATAGAAAATAATAATATAAAAACTATTGTCATTTGAAGAGGAAATCAAAGACTAGGCATCCAGATTTTTGGAGGAAATATTATAAAAGCATGTCAGACCTTAATTTAATATAAACACATTTGTATAATTTAATGTTTATAACTTGTAATACTTTGTAATCATTTCCTAGTTTAAATAAATAAATTTTTTAATTTATTATGTTAATAAATATAATTTAAATAAATATTCACTTGCACATCTACTTTTGTTTTTATAATTTTATATTGTTTTCATTAAAGAGTTCCAATATTGCATAAGCATCAGTCTCCATAAAACATGGATTCATCCCTAAGTATATGTCCCTCCCAACCATCAGTTTGTACAATTTAGGAAGTATGAGAGTATGAACCAGTAGATTAGAGGTCCCAACCTTACACAGTCAGTTCCAGTAAGAACTATGAAGAACTGTAAGAAACACATGAGCACAATCTGACCTAAAAGGAGCAGCAGCTACTGAACACAAACAGAGTGCCATCTCAAATAAGGATACAGGTCCAGAAAAACTGGATGTGTGGAAATCTATGTGACATTTCTGAAATTTTAAAGAAGGCATTTTCATTCAAATTTTTGTGAATCTTGGGATTTGGCCATTGGTCATTTCATGATTTCTGTAGGTAAATTACTCACTGGGTCATTTACATGCCAGAAGATTTCCTCAGATATTGCTTCCTACTGGCAGGCTCCAGTCTTATATAAGAAAGGACACACCAAAGCACATTTCCTCATTGGGACTCAACAGTCCTATCTGGAGGTAAATGTATTTGAGAAGTGATATAACATTGTGGTGAAAGTATAGACTGAGATTCTAGACTGCCTGAGTTTGAATTCCACCCAGTCCCGTTGCTTAATCTTGGGCAAATTCTTCAATCCCTCTGTGTTCAGGCTCCTCAGTTGTTAAAGGAGATAATAATACCCAACTTCAGGTTTTGAAGATGAAGTAAATTAATAAATGCTAAGTGCTTAGACAAAGTGTGGCCTAGCATAAGTACTATAAAAGTTTTAGCTATTTTTTTCCCTTTTGGCCATTCAGACTTTAGCCGTTTTAGAACAAGGATTAAATTAATTCCAGGCTGACTGTATCCTGGTCCAGATGTTTAATTAGGTGTGTATTAAGCCTGTGATTAAAGAATGGCCTTTAGCTGAAAACACAGTGCTTATGCCAGTGATGTTCCTATCATACATTAAGTTCGTTAAATCCATAAGGGAACGGGAGCTAACCACCCTTCATGGAGAATCTTATTCACATTTACCTAGGGTGCTGATTAGGAGCAGATAAAGGAAGGAGTTCTCTGATTATCCATCTTATTTCCTAAAATGGCAGCTGCTCTCTGACCGAATGCCCTGTGGAAACAACTCCTACGGCAGGAGCAAGCTCACATGCTGAGGGCTAGATCCACTGACTCTTTCAATCTGTCTTATACAGGCATAACTTGGAGATATTGCTGGTTTGGTTCCAGACTACTGCAATAAAGCCAATATTGCAATAAAGTGAGTCACACAAATTTTTTGGTTTCTCGCTGCATATAAAATTTGTGTTTACACTATACTGTAAGACAAGGTAAATACCACAATTAAAAAACATTTTATTACTAAAAAATGCTAACCATCATCTGAGCCTTCAGTGAGTCATAATCTTTTTGCTGGTGGAGGGTCTTGTCCCAATCTTAATGGCTGCTGACTGGTCAGAGAGGTGGTTGCTGAGAGGTGGCTGCAAGCAATTTATTAAAATAAGACAACAATGAAATTTGTCACATCAATTGACTCTTCATTTCATGAATGATTTCCCTGTAGTATGCAATGCTGTTTGATAGCATTTTACCAAAAGTAGAACTTCTTTCAAAATTGGAGTCAACCCTCTCAAACCCTGCTGCTGCTTTATCCACTAGGTGTATGCAATTGCTAAATCCTTTTTGTCATTTCAACAGTCTTCACAGCGTCTTCACCAGGAGTAGATTCCATCTCAAGAAATCACTTTCTTTGCTCATCCATAAGAAGCAACTTCTCATCTATTAAAGTTTCATCATGAGATTGCAGTAATTCAGTCACCTTTTCAGACACCACTTCTAATGCTAGTTCTCCCACTATTTCTACCACATCTGCAGTTACTTCCTCCACTGAAGTCTTGAACCCCTCAAAGTCATCCATGAGGTTTGGAATCAGCTTCTTCCAAACTCCTGTTAATGTTGCTATCTTGACCTCTTCCCTTGAATCACAAATGTTCTTTATGGCATCTAGGATGGTGAATCCTTTCCGGAAGGTTTTTGATTTACTTTGCCCAGATCCATCAGAGGAATCACTATCTATGACAGCTATAGCCTTATGAAATACAGTTCTTAAATAATAGACTTGAAAGTCAAAATTACTCCGTGATGCATGGGCTGCAGAATGGATGTTGTGTTGGCAGGCACGAAAACAACGTCAATCTCACGGTACATCTCCATCAGAGCTCTTAGGTGACCAGATGCATTGTCAATGAGCAGTAATATTTTGAAAGGAATCTTTTTTTTCTGAGCAGTAGGTCTTAACAGTCAGCTTAATATATTTAGTAACCCATGTTGTAACCAGATGTGCTGTCATCCAGACTTTGTTCTTCCATTTCTAGAGCACAGGCAGAGTAGATTTAGCATAATTCTTAAGGGCCCTAGGATTTTTGGATTGGTAGATAAGCACTGGCTTCAACTTAAAGTCATCAGATGCACTAGCCTCTAACTGGAAAGTCTGTCCTTGAAGCTTTGACTTCTCCTCTCTAGCTATGAAAGTCCTAGATGGCATCTTCTTCCAATATGTCTATTTCATCTACATTGAAAATGTGTTGTTTAGTGTAGGCACCTTTATTAATTACCTTAGATAAGTCTTCTGGATAACTTGCCGTAGCTGTTGCATTAGCACTTGCTGCTTCACTTTGCAGTTTTATGTTACGGAGACAGCTTCTTTCCTTAAACCTCATAAACCAACCCCTGCTAGTTTCAAACTTTTCTTCTGCAGCTTCCTCACCTCTCTCAGCCTTCATAGAATTGAAGAGAGTTAGGACCTTGGTCTGGATTAGGCTTCGGCTTAAGGGAATGTTGTGGTTGGTTTGATCTTCTATCCAGACCACTAAAACTTTCTCCATATCAGCAATAAGTTTTTTTTTTTTTTTTTTTTTGCTTTCTTATTATTTGTGTGATCACTGGAGTAGCACTTTTAATTTCCTTCAAGAACTTTTCCTTTGCATTCATAACTTGGCTAACTTTGGTGCAAGAGGCCTAGCTTTTGGCCTCTCTTGGGTTTCAACACGCCTTCCTCACTAAGCTTAATCATTTCTAACTTTTGATTTAAAGTGAGAGATGTGAAACTCTTCCATTCACTTGAACATAGAGGCCATTGTATGGTTATCAATTGGCCTTATTTCAATATTGCTGTGTCTCAGGGAATAAAGAGGCTCAAGAAGAGGGAGAGAGACTGGGGAAATGCTCCTTGGTAGAGCAGTCAGAACACACACATTTATTGATTAAGTTTGCTGTCTCATATGGGCGCGGTTAGTGGCACCCTCAAACAATTTAAATAGTAACATTGGAGATCACTGATCACAGATCACCATAACATATATAATAATGCAAAAGTTTGAAATATTGCAAGAATTACCAAAATGTGACACAGAGGCACAAAGTGAGTGGTGCCAATAGACTTGCTCGATGCAGGGTTGCCACAAACTTTCAATTTGCAAAAAAAAAAAAAATGTACTATCTGCAAAGCACAATAAAGCAAAGTGCAATAAAATGAGGTATGCCTGTACCAGGGTCTGTGTGTTTTTCTCCAGTTTCATTTCCCTTAAAGTTAATAGATTATGTCTATGTTAAAACAAATTGTTGCTAGAGAGAAACATTGCTTCCTGAGAACTTAGGAGCTTTCACATGGAGGACTCCAATCAAGGAAATTTGAGCAAGGTTCAAAATTAAATCTTGGGAGAACTCCACCTCAGTTCTTTCCATTAACGTCCTCCAGGTGGCAAATGCTGTTCTTCTCCGGAAACCTCAAGAAGCTTCTCATTCAAGTGCAAAGGTTTTCCCAGATCCCAAGAAGATCCTACGCTTTCAGAAATAATCCAATTCTCTGCCTCTGAAAAGTGTGGGCCATTCCTTGGCAGCAAGTGTCATTCATTCCAATATACCCAGCACTGTGGGGAGAAAGAAATGCAGAAGTGGAAGACACAGCCCTTGCCTTCAAGTTGCTCATAGTTTAGTATCACAATAAATATATTTTGACTAATGAATACATGAATGAATGAATAAATAAGTTATATGTGATTAAATTACTAAGTCTCTCTAAGTTTCCATTTTCTTCTTTTAAAATAAGGCTAATGGTACAATGCATCCCATAGGCCTTAAGGTGGAAACATTGAGATGATGAATGAAAAGTGCTTTAGTGCAGTGTCTTGCATAGAATAATCACTAAATAAATTTTTCATATTTTTGTTATGGGTGTAATATTTTAACATTATTATTGGATATATACCTCATTTCGCTATTAGTGTTGACTTGTATGCTACAGCACTCAAAATGTGAATAATTAAAATATGTTTGATTATTCTTTCTTTCATATCACAAACATTGCCAGCACAGTAAAAGTCTTTGTGCTAAAAAATTTCACTGTCATTTTTGCTTAAGACTAAGTAAATTATATGAATTTTGCATAAGATTCATTAAATATTCCCTAGGTTATCTTCTCAATAATGATTTCTACTAAGTCTAGCTCTATTTGAATGTAAAAACGTGCTTGGAATAAAATAAACAAATAAAAGTAACTAAGAAATATCAATGCTTTAAGTAATTAAAGTGTTTATTGAAAAAGTAGAATATAAAATTTATTTTGATGTGTTTAAAATTTGTAAAATTGCAGAAATTAGAAGGTACTATGTAAGAATGATTTTTATTTGTGTTGCATGAGTGTGCAGCTAATACCTTCTGTCTGTCTCTGCAGAACTGCTCTTCACCTTTCTCGACCTTTATTGGGCTCCAACAGTGGACTCTTTTGGCTTCTGGACTCAGTTTGTGTTCAGCCAATGAGAAGCCTGAACAGGAAGTCAAGATAATCAATCCCTGGCTCCTTCTTCATAGGGTAGTGCCTGTGGATTGAAGGTCATAGCTCCTCTCAAACTGACCCAATTTCCATCATTATCTCCTACTGGGTTTGGGTTACGAACAGCTCCCTCCCCACACCCCTCCAGGTCTCAGGGTGGTAATGACAGCTGCTGTTGTTAGCTCTGTGATAGTGCACTGTCCCCTGAGATTTCCCTACATTCTGCCCACACTTTAGTAATAGTCTCCTTTTTAAGATCTCTTTGAGTTATCCTAATTTAAGGGTACCATCTGTTTTGTGCTAAAATCCCAATGAAAACAGGCAGTAAAAAAATAAGGCAAATGATTTTTTTTTACATTAAAAAAAAAGTCTCTGAAAAAAGGAGAAAAGCTGTAATTTTAAATTTTAGGGAGAGGCAGAAAGCATGGGGTTGTAAAAGTAATCTCTTCTATTAGAATATTTATAGCCAGATTCTGATTTGTTCATTTATTATGTTATTTACTTTATTTCTCTAAAACTCAGTGTTTTCACTTATAAAATGGGTTAATAGTAAATGGTCAATTGCATCAATCTCATACCATTGATGTTAAGAATATATAAAAATCATATGTAAAGTGTTTAGCATAGCACTTTGCACTAGGTATTCTTCCAATGAACGGTAGCACCTACTTTTATTATCTGCGTCTGATAATATTGCAAACAAATTAATATTTGGGGGCTTAATTACTTTCTTTTTTTTTACCATCACAAATTTAAACACTATGAAAAAAAATCTGTGTGCATATTTGCGAGTAATTTTAAGTTCTAACTCTATTATTAAACAGAACATGCTCTGAGTCATTATATTAGAAATATTTGGTTTATTAACTGTCTAAATGTAACCTGTAATTTTTAGCTTTTCTACTACCTTCATACACTATTACCTGGTAGAGTCAGAATAGTTCAAACTAGTAGAGCTAGATCATAAATAAATGAAACATTTACTAAACTTCTTCCTATAAAAGTGTTATTCTAAACTAGTGTTCTTCATTCCATCCTCACGGACACATCCTCAACCTGCCTGGAAGGTTCCTCAGGAGCTGCCTGAAGCAGACAACAGGGACTCAGTGGGTAGTAGCCAAGGCTTATAGCCAGAGCAGCATCAGTTTTCCATCTTTTTAAAAAAATAGTATACTAGAGCAGATGGCCTTTTTGAAAGGAAGGTTTCATAGTTAAGTTTAACCAAAATCAAGATCATAGCTATTATAGAAATGAAAAACTATGTATAATATAAAAAATATATCTGCTCATTTCTCTGCCTGTCAATTGTATGTTTTTTTGCCCTAAGGTCTCTACAAAAGGTATTAGACCTAAGTATATATAATTGGCCTTTCATACACATCCTAAACTTGAGTATTTATGTCAAAATCTTCCAAATTATTTTAATGTGATTCTTTACTGTTTTTCTAATTTCAAGAGCCATGCATGCTTATTGTACAAAATTTGAATATTAGATAAAAAGTATATAGAATAATCCATAATCTCATGATGAAGAAGTAAACACTGTTAATACGTTAGCATATTTACAGCTCACTATTTTCTATAGGCAGCTAGATTTTAGATTTAAGCTGCTATTTCACTTTATTACTGAAATTATTATAGGGATAATTAGGTAACCTGTTTTAGAATAAACATTATGCAACAATTATTTTTCCATGACATTACAAATATCCTGAAAACATCATTTAAGCAATAGAATGATCCCTTTATAAATGTGCATAACTGAAACATTCTATTTTTGTACATTTAGGTTCTTATCAATTTTTCTCTATTTTAAATAACTGTATAATGATGATCCTTGTAAAGAAATATTTTTATAGTTATCCAGTTACTTCCCATGAATTTTAGAAAGATAATAACCGACTTAAAAGAATACAAGCCTATTTAGCCTCTTAAAATATACTGCTTTATTGTTTTTGAAAAGTTTTATAGATTTTCACACATAACAGCAGGAAACATTCCTTCCTCTTTGTTTTATTTAGCTGATTTAATAGATGAAGGATTATATTGATTTATTTGTGTTTCCTTTGTTATACTGAGCGTATCATTTTTCTTTTTTGAGTATGCTATTTGCGTTTCTTCTGTGTGTTGTGCAGTTTTTTCTTTGGAAGTTTTCTGTTTCTTTAATACTGATAACAAGAAACAGAAGGCAAATTACAAGTTATACTTTTAAAGACATCAGAGATCTGTGGAAGCTAAGAAGACTAGATGAACTAAAATTCCATAGCGAGGGGAGCCATTTGGCAGTGAGCGATGGATAAGCAGCTGCTTTTTAGAATGAATACATTCACTGATTTGGGGCATATGCTTAGGATCTGACAGTGGACTGTTGATAGATAAAGGGAAACCTGTAAAGCTTTTAACTGATGTGAGGGACTGGAATGAGAAAATGTGAAGATTTTGGAGGACTGACATATAATCCTGGTTTCCTCTGCATAACCTTAGCTAAATTGTTGGGCTGAGTGCTAGTCTATGGGGTTAGGAGGAAAGCCCTGAAAAGGAAGGTGAAATTTCTCATAGACTTTCACGCTTAGGAATTTAATACTGACCCCTGTCAAAAATAAATTGATGGAAGCAGAAGCAAAATAGGCCACAGATGAAGGTGCTGCAATGAGTGGTGAATTTACATTGAGAATCTACAGCTAATATTATGTAGAAGCACTGATTCAGGGCTCAGATGGAGGTTGGAAGTCCAGTGTAGCTGCTGTAGGACAGAGAAACCAGCAGAGATTTTGACTTTGGTGTGTGCTGGTGTGATAAAGTCAGAGGATGGAGGAGCCCTCAAAACCAAGGAGTAAATTGCCCCTCAAGACACTTGCCAAATTTTGAAGATTTATTGGGCAAAAGCTAAAGAGAAAACCGAAAAAATTATCTCAGGAAGAACTAAACCCTCACAGTCATTCAGTATAGACAAAGACCCATAAGGTGCTCAATTAAAAGTCCTGAAGGACTACAGAATTGTGGTGTAATGGTGGTTAGCCAAAAGTACCCGAATTTTCTGAAATATCCACCCTGCACCGGATGAGCTTAATCCTAGATTGGATGGAGATGAGCATCCCCAAAACTTAGCTGAGGAAAAGGGGCATCTTCTCTGGTAGTGAATATGTCAGCATTTGCAGCCTTTACACTTCTTTTATATACAGTGTCTGCTAAGTGATTAAAAACCATGAGAAGGGTGAATTTTATGACATACAAATTCTATATTAATAAAGATTAAAAAAACAAATAAACATATGAATAGTATGGCTATCTGATAAACAGCCTAGAGAATAAAATAGATAATAGAAATAGATGAAAAGATAATAGAAATAGATCGTCAAATATTGATGTTAGGTGAGGAGCTTATAATAATCACGATTAGTATGTTAAAAGTAGAGAAAAAGATGGTCAACTGAGAGAGAATGATTAACATTTTCACCAGCTAATGGAATCTAAATAATAATAATAGTAACAATCAAATAAATATTCTAGAACTGAAAAATTAAATATCTGAAATTAGCAGCTCAGTGGATGGTTTTAATAGCAGACTGTTTAAAGCATGACACAGCATTGGTGAAGTGGAAGATGCATCAACAAAAGACGGCCATACTGAGGCACAGAAAGCAAACAGGACAAGACAAAACAGAACATAAATGACTTGGACCATTGGTCATATGGTCTAACACATAGGTAATTAGAGTTCCCTCAAAGCCCCATTCCTAGAGAACTGTAACTATTTGATCTGTTTGGCTGCTCCCTGGAAGAAACTCTCTTCTCAGAGCTTGTCTTTATTTAACCTGACTCACAGGTCATTGTGGGCAAACAGCACTATCCCCGGGGATTTGTCAAATATAACTGGCAGTAATTGTTCAGTCCTGCAGCTACCTAAGGTGTCAACACAATTTGGGACAAATAGGAGGCTGATCAGAAAACTTAAAAGGAAAATCTACGGAATAAGATGTTCAGAGAGACTTTGAAAACTTGTCACATATTTCTGGTAATCTAGAAGGACGTGTGCATATGCAGGGCTGTGAATATGCCCAGAAAAGACCTTATAAGGTCCTAATCTCTCATTTCCAGTTCATCTTGAGGCTCTGGAGAAGCAGGAAGTGAAGGCTGAGGTAGTTGTAAACTGCAATGAAGCCATGTCCCAACACACATACACATAGCCCCTCAGCAGAGGCTGAGAGACTTACTGGTTCAAGGCTAACAACTTCGGCAACATAAAAAAAGGATTATACCCCATGATCAAGTAGGTTTATTTCAGGAATGCAAGGTTGGTTTAACAACTGAAAATCAATCAATATAATACATCATATGAATAGAATAAGGACAGAAACAACATTATCATCCCAATAGATTCTCATCTATTTGAAGCATTTGACAACATTCTAATATCCTTTCATGACAAAAACACACACACACATACAAACTAGGAATAGAAGAGAACTTCTTTAACCCTGTAAACTCCATCTATGAAAAATATCAACTAACATCATATTTAATGGTATACGACTAATTGTTTTCCCACTAAGATCAGAAAAAAAACAAAGGTGCCTATTCTTACCACTCTCATTCACCACAGTGCTGAGAGTTCTATCCAGAGTAGTTAGGCAAGAAAAACAAAAAATGGGGCTCAGATTAGAAAAGAAGTAAAATTATCTCTGTTTAGACATAATATGATTTTGAAAATTTACTGACTTCAATATGTTGGGCTATAAAGAAAGATGCAATAAATTTCAAATAATTGAAATCACCGAGAGTACATATGTCCCTGATCACAGGGGAATTTAACTAGTATTTAATAACTTTAAGATAACTAGAAAAATCCCAGAAGTCTGGAATTTGAATAAAAGTTTTAAACAACAAGTCAGTGAAAAGTGAAAAAAAAATTAGAAAATAATTTGAACTAAATTGTAACTAAGATATGACATATCAAAACTTGTAAGGAAAAGATAATGCAATACTTAGAGAGAAATGTATAGCCTTAAATGCATTTATTAGACAAGAAAAAAAGCCAAAAAAATCAATGATTTAAGCTCCCATGAAAAGAAACTAGAATGAAAAGAGATAAGATTTAAAGAAAGTAAAAGAATGAATATAATAAATATAAAATAGAAATAAAATGGAATTTTAAATAAACACACAAAAACTAAAAACTATTTCTTTGGAAAGACTTTAAAAATTAACTAATTCCTAGCAAGACTGACAAGAAAAAAGAGGAAACAAAAAGTATCAATACCCAAAAGGGGATATCACTATAGGTTTAACAAACATTAAAGCAATAATAACAAAATACTATGAATAACTTTACACAAAAACATCAACAATTTGAATCTGATAGAAAAAAGAAAGCATGGAAATTAACATCATAAAAAAATAGCCTTGGGACTTATTAAAAAGACTGTTTTACAGTTACCTGTGAGGTTTAGGAAAATTACTTGATGAGTTCACTCAAGATCTGGTCCTCCCATTTATGATCTAACAGAATGACATTTTAGCCTGTTTATACATAGTTAATAATGTGTACATTAAAATCCAATTTGATTAAGATCATGTTCAAAATAATAAAGCACTTATACATTATCAATAATTGCACAGTGCAATTGCTTTCTCTCCTTCAATCATGTATCATTCTCTGTATAATAAAGGACTGGTTAAGAGACATACTTTGATCTCACTATCATCTAGTTTATCTGTAACTTGGGTTATTATTCATTGAAAATATATCTTGAATAATCACTATATGTTAAACCAGATACACCTGCACTGTCCAATACAGTAGACATTAGTCACATGAAACTATTGAACACTTAAGATGTGGCCAGTCCAGATAGAGATGTGCTGTAAGCGTAATATACATAACAGATTACAAAGACTTGGTATATATAAAAAAAGCTTGTAAAATATGTCATTAATAATTTTCATATTGATTGTATGTTGAAATGGTCTTTGGGTATACTGGTTACAGAAAGTGTTTTTATGTTAATTTCACTTAAATTTTTTTTTAGAGTGGCTAATAGAAAATTGTAAATTACACATGTGACTTACATTATATCAATATTAGACAGAGTTGGAATATTTATGATACAGATATCAAAACGCATATACCTTGCTCTCAGTGACAATTTATCATTTCTTTTTGTTTGTGAGGAAGACCAGCCCTAAGCTAACATCCATTCCCAATCTTCTTTTTGCTGAGGAAGACTGGCCCTGGGCTAACATCTGTGCCCATCTTTCTCTACTTAATATGGGACGCCGCCACAGCATGGCTGACAAGCAGTGCGTCGGCGGGCGCCCGGGATCCGAACCCGCGAACCCTGGGCTGCCAAGCGCGGACTAAACCGCTGCGCCACCAGGCGGCCCCTGACAATTTATTATTTCTGATGCTTTTCAGTTTGTTAAAAACTCACAGATGCTTAATCAGTTAATATTTTGTATTTATTTTACACTCCAGATAAGTGAGGCTTGAAGAGGTTAAGTAATTTTTCCAGTGTTCAGAATTGGTAAAGATACAACATAGAGTTTAAACCTAAACCTATCTGGCATGCAAAGACATCTTTTCCTCTTTGACTTTCTAGTGGGAGCATAGGTCAAATAACGTATAACCAAAACATAAGACAATATATTTTGGCACATGAACAGGTTCAAAGCTGCTTCGTAAGGAAATCTTTAGCTTTCTCTATAGTCCACTTTGCGCAGAGTTGAAAGGCTATTAGAGCAATGATACAAATCTGTTGTTTCGTATTTTCATCTGAAAGTCAATTTTTCACCTCCATATCTGGTTTTAAATAAAGGCCTCATGTTCTTTCCAGCAAAATCTTACTATTGAGTCAATTTCTTTCCGGTGTTGCTGAGTTAATTGATATGAGAGTGAGATATGCTAAGCTTTCATTCTTTTAGAATCTGAAAGCAAAGCCTTTGCATCAAATAAGAACACCACAATGCTATACGCTTTCATGATGGTATTTCTACTTTCCCTTGGAAAAGCTTTCAACATGTAGAAATATGCTCTGGGGTTTCCATCATAAACAAATACAGTAAGTAGCCAACAAAAAAAAAATAAAAAAGAAAGGGATAGTACACCCACATTTCTGTTGGCAGCATGATTCAGAAGTTGCTCACATGAATCTGATCACATTTTATCTCCCCGGACTTAGTCGTGTGAGTGTCTGGTATTGGAAGGGAGTCTGGGAAATGTAGACCCTGACTGAGTGTCTGTGTGCCCAGGAGGGCTACTGCTAAGAGGAAGGAGAGAACTGACAGAGGTTCATGATTATTAATGTCTCCCACAACATATTTGCCTAATGCCTTTCCAAAAACCTTCTAAGTTATGTTGAAAATATACAGTCTCTATTCTCAGATCCATCACTTACTCTTTTACAACTGTAGTCAAATTGGTATGTTCTCCAAACGTCCAGTTCTTTTTAATATGTGAAATGAAGATATTTATCCCAATGATGTCAATATTCCAGAGCTACTGGGGGCGGGGGGGTCTTAATTATTATAATGTGTAAAGATACACTGTGAACTATAAAGTTCTAAATTAAATCAAAATAAGATACTTTAATTGTGAAGGAAGAATTGCCCTTTTAAGTATCATCATTCAAAAGTTATCAAAATTGGGGCTTAGGACAACTAAAAATGATGTGTTATATTCATCAAATTACCCAAAAAAAGATTACTCAAAATGGAAATAATTAAAAATGGAAACAGAAAGAAAAATAGTTCAGAGGCATTATATAAGACATCACAATTGAGCAGACAACATGATTTATGCACATAGACACACTCACACACAAATAAACACAAAATTAACACATATTTTTTGTTTAACATTAGCAAAATTCCTTAAAGCAAGCTTTCCATTTTCCATATGAAGAAGATTGAGGTTCAGAGAGATTATGTAACTAAACTGGGAAGGAACAGAATTGATAGTATAATCCATATCTGATTCTAATGCCAGAGCTAAAGCTTAAACATTTATTCACACTTTATAATGATTGAGCCAAACATTATTTTATTAATGAATCTTAGGTTTAAAAATAACAATAACATTACCAAAAGTAATCTTACAACACTGACTTTAATTCTAAACATTACCTCTTTGCTTTGGAGCAAAGACATTAGAAGTTTCAATTAGATTACTAGTAATTAAACAGGAAAAATGTATATGTTTTTACTATTTACCTGCTTAATTCATAATAAGATTTTCTAAGTAAAAAATATTTCACAAAAAATTCATATCCTTGGGGGCCGGCCTGGTGGTGTAGTGGTTAAGTCTGCACACTCTGCTTCGTGACCCACGGTTAGCAGGTTCGGATCCCGGGCGCAGACCAACACACCAGCCTGTCAAGCCACATTGTGGCGGCATCCCATATAAAGCAGAGGAAGATGGGCATGGATGTTAGCCCAGGGCCAATCTTCCTTAGCAAAAAGAGGCTTGGCAATGGATGTTAGCTCAGGGCTAATCTTCCTCACAAGAAAATTTAAAAGATTCATATCCTAGTGATGGGGATTCTATAATTATACTGATTTGTAAATTTTGCTAAATACGAGATGCCTAAAATTGGAACCAAATCTTTGTATGTTGTCATCGAATGAACTGAAATTGTTTGATCCCTGATGAAATATACATATTTTGTTAAATTTAATAGAAATCAATATTGATTCATCACCCTCGGTCCACTGGTGACAACATCCAAGTGTCAGACTACAAGACCATCAGCTTCATTGACAATTAAATTTCCTCTAAAACAGAGTTGTGGGGAATTGAATTTGCTTATTGTAAGTGGAAAAAAGATTGTATTGCAGCCTGGTTCCCAGAATGATTGAATCCTTTCCAGGTGATGCAGTATTAAGTAAGATGATTAACAAGAAACTGTATTTTTTTTCTTTTATAATATGAATGGATCAGCTTTCAGGGTGAGTACTGAAAGGTATACATAGAGCCACTCAATCAGTTGGAAAAATGAGTAACAGAAACCTGTGAAAAATTAACGTTATTTTTTATGTCCAGATTAGCACAGAACCTGTTCCAACTTCCAGTTATATAGCAGCAGAGAAACATACAAAAGCAATTCTGTAACCCTAGGTTGCACAGTTGGTGGGGGGGAGGGGTAAATATGTCATTCAGAAGGTTTCTGAATATTGCTTGCACTTCCCTACAAATCCATCAAGGTAAAGAGCAATTCATACCCGTAATAGGGCACAGCTGCCTTGGTGAATCACTTAAAGATATTATGAGCTTTCTTTGAATACTGGGAAGTATAAACATCAAGGTGGTCTCATCTGGAACCATTGAATTCTTCTATTTCTTTGACACGGGTATGTGGTAAATCGTATAGTAGTGTAGTATAAGTACAGTAGAAAAGATATAGTGACAAGGAAAGGTTGAATCGTTTTTATGAAGCGTCTTTGTGTAGAATATAGGGAAGCAAGTTTGGATCGCTTCTCTGGTGACTACCTCAAGGCTGCACAAAACCATTGCTTCTTAGTTCTCAACTATATGGTTTTGACAAAAAATTGTGAAATAAGCACTCTTCACCTGCCATGATAATCCTTCACTATTTCATCATGACTCCAATAACCTAGTACTCTTTCCCCACATCTACTTTTAAAATATATTCTCAGCTGCTTTGCTCCTACTAACATTTATAACTAACAGCTTTAAAATACATAGTAAAGTGTATTTATACCATGACAATCCATGCCCCATAATTAATCCAATAATTGGATTCCAATGTTATCAATAATCCCCACCCTACTATATGAATTCTCAAATCTTCTCTGATAGGAAAAGAATCAAAACCCGATATTCTCTATTATATAATACTTAAATGTTTAGCAAATAAATTTTTGGTTATTATTTTCTCAAAAATTTTTTTCAGTATCATGTCATAGATATGTATTTTATACTTTGGGTTATAATTCAATTCAATATACATTGGCCATCCAATTAATTTTTTATTTCAATTATTATAATTTTAAGATCAAGAATTTCCATTTGGTTCTCCTTTGTAGTTTCCAATGGTTCTTTCAGATGGTCTATTAACTCATTAAGACTGTATTTTCTATTAATATATTTTTATAATTATTTGGATATTTTATAATAGATGCAATTCAATAAATCCAACATTTGTGTCATCATTGGATTGGCTTCTATTGACATTTTCTTTATTTTTTTTCTTTTAGTATGGAACACATTTTCATATTTCATTGACTAGTAATTTTTTAAAACTTTTTATTGAATGTTGTGGGTTATAAATTGTGGCAGTTCCAGGTTCTGTTACTGTCCTCTAAAAACATTGATTTTTATTTTAATAGGCAGTTCAGTTACTGGCTGATCACCTTGAACTTAGATAGGCTTGATTTTATGGCTTTTACACCTGGGGAAAGCCCAATGTGTTTCTCAAATCTCCTTAAGTTAGCAAGCATCAGTCTTCAAACTCTGTCTCCTGTGTAGATATTATCAAGGCCTGGTTTCAGACTGTGTTAGGGTCAGTCCATAGAAGTCTTATTCTAGAATAAGGATGTAACTTCTAAAGTGTGGCCTCGATGGCATCTCCATTAGATGCTCAGTGTACTAGGGATGTGTGAGAACCCTGATGTCCCCAGCACATCTCAGACTCTAATAACTATGCTTCAATCTCAACCTCATAGCTGCCAACTTCTGGTAAGGCTGAAGTGTCTCATTCTGTGTACAGGCAGCAATCCTTAGCCAAGTACTTTGGGGGACCTTTGTCTTGACTTCTTTGGACTCTTCTCTTCCATATTGCTCTCATTTGTAGATTACAGCTTCTTCATCTGCCCCAAACTCTGATTTTTGCCTTCTCCACTCTGCAGGACCACATGATTTGTTTGGACTTCACTGCACACTGGAGAGGAATTTGTCCCCAGAGAGAGAACAGCATTGAAGGTGGGATTTCCCTGTGCACATCCATTCTCTCAAGGATAAAGTTCTTGCATTGGCTTTTGTCCAGTGCTGTAAAACAGTTGATATATTTATGTGAATGTACGTGTACATACATATACGCACACACGTTTGTTTGTGTGTTTGTTTTCTCATTACTTACAGTGGGAGGGTAGTCTAGTACCAAATGGAAAGAAAGTAAGTTGAAGTATTTTTTTGTGTCCTTGTAAAATGCTTATCATAAATAGTTTCAACCTTCACCATTGCACTGAGGAATTTACCTGTCTATTAAATCTTATTTTTTCATTGTTCTTCCATGTAAAATCAGAATTTTGTTAGAGAGTAGTGGGGATTACTTGTTGACATATTTCCCCATTTCTGTAGACTTTTTAAGTATTTCTAGAGTATTTCCAATTTGATTTCCAGACAAATGTTCAGAAAGGAAACACAAAGTGGTTGTTTCCAGTGGTTTGTATTTAATTGTATAACATCATCTCTGAGCCACAAAGTTTTTAAGGATAAGCATCAAGCAAAGGGGAATCAACTCAGAATAAACAAATGAAAAAAAGTCATTTCCTTATTTCCACAGAATTGTCCCTGCAAGATTCCAAGACAAATACGTCCAGAATTCAGATTGCACTGAATTCTTTCTGTAGCTATGTTTGTAACTTCACCCAGCTTTAAATACTTTCTCCTGTCCATTATTGAATTCACATCTGCTAAGTTTATCCACCAAATGTTTTTTCTAAAACCTAGGAATCATGATTTTAGGACAGTATGAATAGTAGTTATTAACTTAATATTTTTAGTAACATGTTTTTAAGCGGTTGCAATCCACTGGCAGGACAAAGCCTTTAATCCTTTGTCCTCTATGAGCATCTTCCATTAGTAAGCTTCTCTTATGCGTGAAGTTCCTACTAGGATGCGTACGTGGATTCTTACACGATGTGTTAATCAAATCATTGATTAAATATCTAGGCACTGATTTTACTTCTTATTTTATGTTTTAAAGATCATAACTAATAAAGAAATTATTCCTAGAGTTACTGCACTGCCGTCTAGTGGAACAGATTTCACTGCAGATGGTTTTGAGCCTCTGTTAGCAGATACCATCTGCCAGCATTGGCTCTTGAAGCTAAATGGTAAGGAAATAATTGTTTCCCCTTCTTAACTCTACCTCATTCACTAGCACTTCTTTATCCTATGGGATATGACTTTTCTTCTAAGTAATCTTGAGCCTATGGAAAATCTGAGAACTGCCAAGACATGGCAAAAATGCAGAATACGTGTAAGAGAATAGTGTGAAATAAAGATTAAAACATAAATAGGTAGACAGTGGAGGAAATCTTAAGAAATTAATTGTTATAAAATAAACCTAGAGAGGAAAATTTCACTAAAGAGTTTAATTTTATCTGTTACTCACTTGACATTCTCCAAGAGGCTTTAAAGGATTTTAAGCAGCATGTAATGAGGGCAAGTCTTCATTTTGGTATGCCAAAGACACACCAACCACGCAAATGCTAGGGGTGACTTTCCAAGGTGAGATAACTGTACTTGGCAGTGGTAACTATGTCCTTTATTCATTCCCTCATTCCTCTCTACTACTCTTTATTGCCAGGCACATTCTTCCCTGGGGCCAGACATTCAGAGTTAACCTCCTCTCATCGCAGGAGGAGAGTGTCTAGAGGATGGATCTTAGATCCACATGAGGATAAGCAATTTGATTAACTTAACACTCATCGAGAAGATGGATTTCAAAACCTCTTCTGTGTTAACAATGACATGTCATTTATTACTTGAATAGTTTCAGATAAATGCCTTAATATCTGCTATTGGGAATTTTTGGTAATTTCTAATGATATGAAAAGTACAGAGAAAAGTTCACTGAGAATATGATAACCTCTTGACTCCTAGACAGATTCTACATAAGGAGAAGAGTTTGGAGGATCACAAATAATAGAATTTCACTTGTGTCACACTTATTTAGGAGTATGATAATGAGAAATTTAATAATGGAAAATATTTATGTGCTTAAGCTATACTAACCATCCATAGTTGATTAGCAGTTTTGTTTTATCCCCAATTTTAATTTTAGTGCTCACAGATTTGATGAGCACTATGAATCTTGATATTTTGCCACAAAAATAATAGAATTTTAGATATGAAAGATTGTTCAGCCCAACATTTCCCCTTTTATTCTCCTTATTGAAACATCTCTTATTCTCTACTCTTCCTTAAGTGTCAAGGTTTTCTAAATTTTCTCAATGTTCACCATTCTTCCTTAGATAAGCTACTTTTAAACTCTTGTCTGTTCAAAATATTCCACTAGGAAATAAAATCATGTTAAGGAAAGAGGGAACAAGATAAAAAAGGCAGGCCGATAACCGAAGAAGTTATTGTTAAAGGAATTTACCCTCTTAAATTTTTTGATCCAGTCACGTCAGAGGTAAGGATTCCAGGACGAGAGAGGGTCATAAGTAGGCTGACCATAGGTTTGGGTACCTTGGACGGGATTTAATCCTGTTGTCCTGATATTAAATCTCATTAAAGTCCACTGTTACTCAAAATTGCCAAAATTTAGATGACACATTTTAAGATCATCATAGTCATAAGTAAAGTAGCAGGATGAATTTTATGCAGAAATTTATTTTTTAATTTATTTTCTGTTAGCCAGATCTTCTCTTTGGGGACCCACCAATGTCTCTACTACATTTTATCATTTTTTTGCTTAATTTATATGCCTA
Source organism: Tapirus indicus (assembly GCA_031878705.1). Taxonomy (NCBI): domain Eukaryota; kingdom Metazoa; phylum Chordata; class Mammalia; order Perissodactyla; family Tapiridae; genus Tapirus; species Tapirus indicus. Next base: position 161,057,987 of record CM062917.1, on the reverse strand, counting down.
ACAGAAAATATTTAGGGGATGAGAGCTGGGGAGGGAGGGAATGCTATCTAACCCTACTTGGTTTTACCACCTTCAATCACTCCCCAAAAACATGTGTATCCCTGTCAGTTCTCTGTTGAACAGATTTTAGAACTTCAAAGGCAAGAAGAGTCTCCTTTACTTCTCTGCTATCGTGAAATCATCTCTCTCCTCTGAGGCAATGAAAGCACAATGACTGAGTAACTTAGGCTAAGGTGGGGCAAGGGAAGTAGAGAGGCACAAGAGCTCTTTTTAAAAAATTCCAAATACATTATTCTTTTCCATATATCTTTGATTTTCTGTTAGTGCCTTTCATATAAAAGTCCTCATTAAACATTTGGTGAGTGAATGAATGACCCGAAATGAACTGTGTCCGCATATAAAATCTGAGGTGACCAGGACACCTTCCAACTTCAGAAAATGGTATTAGGCAGCTGTGACCCTTGAGAGACTATTGCTTCAGCTGGAGCTCATATAAATTCAGCATGTTAAAGAATGTTACTCTTTTGTTGTTGAATATTCAAGAGTGTAGCGACTGGTTAGAAATTGCTTGAAATTTATATCTGTTTATAAAAGTGTTCCCAGCTTTAAAATGAGCTGCTCCCAAAATGAGTAGAGCAATTTTGGTGAGGTATTTTCATGAGGGTTTAGAGAGAGCTGGGGATGTGTGTGAAAAAAGCCCAAAAGGAGCTTGTATGGATGGACAGGTTGTAAAGGTGCCATGGGGTCTACCTAAGGGACTGGCATCACAGCTCGTGCCTGGCGACTTGGCAGGTTGAGAGCTTGAAGTAGAACAAAATCTTCGTGAATTGCTTTGCAAATTATGGGGCACAAATAGCACATGCTTTGATGGCCATACGACAATGTGTGAATCTGAAATAGAAGGAAAATTTCTCCATACATCTGTAGGGCACAGCATTGTTTTGGTGTTTTGGTGCAATGGAGCCTCTAGGGGACTCCGTATTACTTTGGCATCTTGAAAGTATCTTAGATGTCAGTACATGAGCACCTGCAGCAATGGCACTGATGAGGAACTTGGTGGAGGTGACTCCGTGGGTGGTGACCATTAGTGATATTGAGAGCAGGTGAGGAAGAGTATCAGGAAATCAGGTGAGAGAAAACTCAAAGTACCAGCCAACTAGAGTGTGGTGTGTGTGGGAAGGTGCTAATGAAGGAGGGTTGTTCTTCATAAACCTGGAAGTTTGTCATTAGCTTTTAGGGGCCATAAGCCATAGAAACAAGGATGATTGTGTGTGTGTGTGTGTGTGTGTGTGTGTGTGTGTGTGTGAGGAAGATTGGCCCCGAGCTAACATCTGTGCCCATCTTCCTCTACTTTGTATGTGGGACGCTGCCTGAGCATGGCTTGATGAGCGGTGCATAGGTCCACACCCAGGATCGGAAACTGCAAGCCCCTGGCCACTGAAGCAGAGCATACCAACTTAACCACTGCCACCCAGGGATGATTATTTTTAATGCAGCCCCATTTGTACCCACAACTGTCTGACATAACTGGATAAAATAGTTTTCATGATTCGCCTGTATATATTTGTTTTTCAATAGATCCTTACATTCAGTATCTTACAAGAGTCAATTTAATAACTCATCCTCAGTCAAGCTTGACTTTTGGTATGAACCTAGGTCAGGGTTACCAGATTATTAAATAAAACTACAGTACACCTATTTTAATTTTAACTTTATGTAAACAACAAATAATATTTTAATATAAGAATGTCCCAAATATTGCCTGGGACGTACTTAGACCAAAAAGAAAAAAGTTGTTTATCTAAAATTCAAATTACCAGGGTGTTCTGTCTTTTTATCTGGCAACTCTACCCTAGATCACTAGACCTGCTGCATCAGTAACTTCCATCTCTGGGGGCTATCTTATTTTATTTCTTTGCAAAATTGAAGGCGTTGGGGCATGCATCATGTATGATTAGTTTTGACTCTATCTCTGCAGTCGCTTGACTCTCTTCCTCACTGGCATCCCTGCCTCTAGGTGGCGCTATTCACGGCTTAGGCCTTCAGTCTGCCAGTGAGTGAGCACCTCCCAGACTGAGCTTCTGCATTCAGCAATTCTTTATCATCAGTTGTCTCCTGGTCTTCTGTGCTCCTTCCTCTCTAATTTCAAGAGAAATTCCTTTCTCCTACCCACTTCTTTAAAGGGAATGTAACTTAGAGGAATTTTTTTACTTTTTTTTTTTTTTTTTTTTTGCCATACAGCTCTCCTTTCCAGGAGCCAGTGTGTGGGCAATGGTGGTAAGTGTGAGGTATATTCAGGGACAGTTAGTACAACACTCAGAAGCATTGTTCTCTCCAATATTTACTCCCTGTCTTCAAGGTTGCCACTATGCCGAGCTCCTTCCTTCTTTGTGGAGACTTTTGTCTAAGGAAAACAGTTGCCATGAAACAGATTCCCATGTGTTACTCCCTACCGCAGGTTCCTCAGTTGTCTATATGTCTGAAACCCTATTTTGGATGCAATCAAGATCTCTCCCTTGGGATTTCTGAGCCCGAAGTAATTAAGAAAATATAGTGAAACATCTGTTTACATGTTCCTATGTGAAAATTAGGAAGGCTTTTTTTTTTCCCCTTTGTTTGCTTTTATGTTGTTGTTATCTTCTGGTTGGTTGGTTTGTGCTTTGTTTGGTCTCGTACAGAATATACAGAGGAACTCAAGCTTACCTCACCTTTCTCTTTTAGTGGTGTATTTTGAGCATCAGCTCTAGCCAGACAAATCCTTAGTGTACTTTCTAGTCAAATACTTTCCACCTAAAGTGGATTTTTTAAATTTGCATGTACATTCTTTAGACTTTTCAGAATAAACCTATACATTGTGAGTTTCTGTACTTTTTTTCATTGAAGAGAGAAGGATTTAAGTGTAGCAATAAGTAAAATATTAAATACAGCAAGTTACAAAAATAAATTTGACTCTTAGATCTACTGCTCACTGTGTACCCTTATCTGTGAAATGAGAATCATACACTATGGAATTGAGTTGTAGGAGCAAGGTTTGTTCTTTTCAATGGTGGAGTGCTATTACATTCTGGAAGTAATCAAGGGGTTACTTAAAAATATATATTCTAGTTTATTAGAAGCACTTTTAGCTTTGAAAAATGAACTCTTCATTTGGGACTACAGAATTTCTATCCCATACTGTGACAAAAAGATATTGCCCATTCCTTTCATATATAATGGTTGGAAGAAGTTAATATTCATCTCACCCTTAAATGACTCTTCTTTGATGCTTAATTTCCAGTACTGTGAATTTCTCTGTTTTCAATAATATTGCTTCCAGGGCGCAGATTGCCACGGTTTTCCTCAAATTAAGTCGCAGGTATATTTATGTAAAAGCGAACTTGGTTGTCAAATGGCCAGAATTTATTCGTCGGAGGAAATGACCAGAGCACAACAAAAGTTCCAGGACACTGAAATTGCGGATCTGAGCCCCTACTCTCAGTTTCAACAATAAAAAGCTTTGTGACGCACGGAGACCTCTTTTAATCTTCTGAGGCCTCAATGTCTTTACATATGAAATTATGGCAATAGATTTGTGATTCCCAAATATTGTTGATGAGCAAAATCACCAGGAGATTTTATTTCTTTTAATTTTAGACTTCTGGATCCTACTCCAGACTTTATGAATCTGGCAACCACATCTGAGGATGTTTCCTGTGCCAATGATTACCTTACAAAAGAGAAACAGTCAAGGAACAATTGATGCTGCAGAAAAATATGAGTTCATAATATTCGCCTAATATCAGATATATAGAGTTAAGGGAAAAAATAATGTGTAGAAATAATAAATGCTGCACATTAAGACTAAAATGAGATAGGGAAGTTGCAATATTAATCTAGGTATGATGAGATTTTTAAAAAAACACACAGTGTGATCAGCATATTTTAGAAATCTGTAATTTTTATCTGTCCTCAGATGATTCTGAAGATTAGCAATACAAAAGAATGGCTGGGTTCTTCCAGGTAACCCACTTTATTTCACGAAAAGTTCTGACTGCTACAACTGGCCTATTGTTTCCTTCTACAGAAGAGATGACTGTTAAATAATTGACAACAATCAAAATGAAAATGGCCTTCATTTGAAAGTCATATACGGCAGTCATTGTGAACTTTTAAAACCTGCCTTGACAAATAGACAAGAAGGAATGATATCTCAAGCAGTCTATTTCCATTGCTCTTCATAAGGTGGGGCACTTTTCTTCATGACCTCAGCTTTCTTTGTACTATAGGAAGCCTTATGTAGGAAATATGCTGCCAAATCAGCCTCCACGTTTCAAGCCAGCAGACAAATGAGCTTCATATTTAGACCCTCAATCAAAACTTGCTTCCCATTCCAGGTTTGATGACTTTTTTTATACATCTTTCTGTTTAATTTATTGAGTGTTTATGGAGTACCTATTATGTGTTTAGAATTACACACAAAAAGAAAATCAATATCCCTGTGCTCATGAGGTGAAAGAAGATATGTAACAAATGAAGCATATGTAGCTATGGATCATTATGAGAAAAAAAATGAATAAAATAGGTTATAAGGGTTTTTGAAGGAAGAAGAAATTAATGGTGGTGAGAACCATCTGGAAAGTCTGCATGATGAGAAGAGAGTGCTCTAAGTGAGTAGAATTTGGTTATGCTGAAGGTGGAAAAGGAGACACAGATGTTGACATTTCACAAGCACAACCAAATTTTTATCATTGACTTTCAAGCCCTTGTAAGAAAAATCTCACCATGTCAATCACACACTCTACCACCAACCACTCATCCTATCCTGCATCTTCCAGATGTTCCATTTTATTGGTTTTCCTCTCTCAATTTTTTATGTTATACAAAATCTATGTAATCTTTTCTACATGTCATTTTTCTTTCTATACTGTTCTTTGGTCAAATGTTCAATGCTTTTGTTTGTTTCTATGACCACTTTTTAACTTTTCACAAAAATTCTTGATTTTCTTAGATGTTTTAGTGTAATCTTAGTCTTTAAGGGAGTTTCAAGTACTTATTTCCCAAATACCTACATTTAATCATAATTCCCTTTCCAAAAACTAGATAAGTGTATGACAAATTATTTTTACTTCCTTTCTTGCCCAGCCCTGATGTTTAGTCAAATTGGCACCATTATGGTATAGCAATTCATCCAAATATGCTATCCGTTCTAGTTCATATTCTCTCTTCAAAACACTAAAATATGTTTTGTTACAATTTTCAAACTACGAGTTCCAGGGAATTGCATATTGTCTCTTAAAACTCTACAATTTCCACTTTTTTTTCTCAGAACTGTTGGCCACATATGTGTTTTTATGAAAGCCCTACCTACATTAATGCTACAACTTCCCTAATAAGGTTAGTCTCAATATGCAGTAGTTATTTTTTTGTATACATTATTTTTTACTTAAACATGTTCTATACTTCTGACATTAGGTAAATATTATGATCATATTTTTCTATAGCACCACACCAATTGTTCTTTGAGTGTTTCTGTACCATAAGGTAAATATTGGTACAGAAATTCCCCAGATAGAATTGCCAGATAAAATACTAGATACCCAGTTAAATTTGAATTGCAAATAAATAACTAATTTTTAGTGTAATTATGCATAAGTGGGTCATACCTGCATTAAAAATATATTAATCACTTATTTTGAATTCAAATTGACTGCCCTCCTATATTTTTATTTTCTACCTCTGGCAAACCTACCAGGAAATATTACCAAGACTCCATCAGGCTTCTCCAAAGAGGTCTGCTTCATATTTTTCTTCCTTCTTCTTTACCTTGCTTTCTTCTTCTTGCCATTTTGCTTAATCCTTTCAATTTTTGCTGTCACCCCTGCACAGTCTTTGGTGTATACACTCCCTGCCTTTGGCTACTCAGAGTCATTCTCATCTGACATGTTGTGCATGCAATCTGAAACCTTTTCACCATGTCCTTAGCGTCTGCTCTACAATCTTCCATTGCTCTCTAGTCCGCTCGTGATGAAGTTCAAATTTATTAATCTTTAGTCTCCGTCTTAACTGGGTGCATGTTTCTATTCAGCTGCTGGCCCACTAATTCCCCAAATTAATGCATCACTCCAAATGCCTTTAGAATAAACATGTTTGTTGTTTACCTCCTTCACTTTAGCCATGCTACTTCTGTGTCTTTGGTATCTTCTTTCTTCTCATCTGATTACCCTGTCAAGCTCTCATACAAATTTCATCTCTTGGATTCTTTCCTGTACTTTTTAATCCTCTTTGCAATTACCCTTATATTGTTATCTGTAACAGTTATTTTAACACATGGCCATATACTGCATTTTCTTTTTTAAGCAATGTTACTTCTTTGTCCCTCAATGAAATATGAATATTTTTCAGGTCATTGAATATCTTTTTTTTTCAGTGCTAATCAAATACCAGGCATTCAATAAATATGTTTTGAATTGAATGGAAGATGATAATGACCTCCTCATATAAAGTGTACCAATTTCCGCTGAAGGAAATGGTTGAAATGGTATGGGAGGATATGGGCACAACCATATCCTCAGCTTTGGGTATCTGCTGTGCTGGATGAAAGTAGCATTTAGTAACAATCAAAGGGGAGTTCCAAAGTGAAAAATCATCAGTATTGAATCATGCAGCTCAAAGTGAAAGGGGCAGGGCCCTGTGATGCTCTGAACTAGACTATTTTTGAGAGTTCATTTTAGTACTTGGAAGTCTACAAGTTTAACCTCCTTGTTCTGATTGCTCATCTTCGCAGTTCCAGCCTGACCCTCCACTTCAAGTTCAGGTTCCTACAACTGGTTGTTTCCTAGCTGTTGGAAGAAGTCATTGCATTGTATCTGAGACCAGATCAGTGGAGGTCAAAGTGCAGGAAACTTGATTAAAGGTATGGTATTAGGAAAGTGGGCATTTCAGTAATCATTCTGAACTTAATATGAAGACAGATAATAAGACACAGACACCTTTGATCTACTGACTGAGGCCCAGACGTGGGCTGGTATTTTTTGCTAGTACTATATCTCTAGACTTCATATAAATCAATTTACTGGCACATTATTTATTCCTCTCTCCAAGACGATTTGCCAGAATGAGGTCAGAATGAAAGATTAATATGACACCTGATACTGCAGCAAGAAGTAAACTGTTTTACAATTAGGGTCAAATCTTAAAGAGGCAGGTGTTTTTGCATTGCTGGAAAATAGTAAACTCCTAGTCTCCCATTAAGGAGTCCGGTAGATCCTATGTCAGTGTGTCTAAGGGCAGTGCAGCAGCGACACAGCACAGGCCTTGGGTGTTTGAAATCCCAGCTTGACAATTCCCTTCACCTCCCTAAGCCTCAGTTTCATCAACTGAAAATGAGAAATGGGATTTTGTGAGGATCAAAACTGAAAATAGGTGGATGGTGGAGCCCTTCTGCTAATGGTAGCCCCTGGATAAATGGTTGCACTTGACTCCACCCTTTTTGATCTCCCCTTGGCTTAGGAACCAAGGTGTGGGTCTAGATAGGAACGTGTAAAGTACTTTTCTATTGTAAAGATCTTCCAAGTGTATTGTCTCATTGGTAAATGCTCCATTGGTAAACAGGGCTTATATTATTATCCCCATATTTTTCAGAGAAGGAAACGGAGTCACAGAAAAACTGTGTGATACAATGGAAAGATTCCTCAACAAGATTCAGGAAAATTGGTTAAATTTCCAGCTTAGCCATTAACTATTTTATGGCCTTGAGCACTTGAGCCCTCTTGTGTGTAAAGTAATAATGCTGACCTAGATGTTCACTGTGGCCTGGCATAACTCTGAAAGTCTGTAATGCAGTCCAGTCAGGGACAAAATTATAAACAGAATTTGGGTATTTCTGGTGACTAAGTGGCTTTCCTCACTTGATCACACTGCTTCTTTGTTTGCAGTATTGATTCCCTACATTTGCATGAAGAAATATAAATGTCTTTGCCCTTTAAAATCCAGCTGCTAAATGTGCGTGTCTTACAGTAAATGTTGCTCAACCACCAATGATTTGTTGTAACTGCATGGGGGACAGACATAAATCAAAAACGCATTTAGAGTTCTGTCCAAATTATAAATTCAATAACTTGGTCCAAATTATAAATCAAATAGCTGACTACTGTGCAACTGCCAATCAACTGAACTAGATTAATAACCTCAACCAAAGTGACTGGATGAACTGTAGAAGTTATGGGAACTATAAGATTTCAGCTCTAATTTGAAGAGCTCTTCATAGCGTTGATAGAATAGTTCTGTACACTGGATGATAGGAATAGGAAAATTTATAGAACACATACTGTGGGCTTTGCTCGGACTTTTTGTTCTCACTACTGCCCTTTGCAGAAGGTACTCTTATCGTTGTTATTACTTTACAGATGAGGGACTAAAGATCAGAGAAGTGAAGTGGCTTGCCCCATGTCACATGCTACTGGAACACAGAGCGGGACTCAAATTGCATGGAAAGTCTTTCTCTAGATGCTGATCTGTTAGCAATTATGTTATACTGCTTCTTGTACAATTCTAAGTAGCTGAGGGTGACTGGTGGGTGGAATTTCATGGTCAAATTATCTTCAGTTAGAAACCATCTCAATGGGCTGGAGAATGTAAAGATTCCAAGAAATCTAGAGTGTGTTGGCTTTATCTCCTTTAATGATGAAAAGGTTTCTTTACTTTTCCTTGCTCAAATGCATTACTTTAGCTTATCAGGAGGTGCATTACACCTGTGTAGTTTTCGCCAATTAATAGAACTACAAGATCACTAAAGTTTGCATAATTAGAAGCTTTGATTTTTCTTACTTTTTATAATGACTTTCCTGAGCCATTTAGCCACTACCTGCAGTTTCCTTTCTCTCCGGGACACACATCTGGCCATATCATGGGGTTTTGTGAGGAATAAAAAGGAAAAAACAAAGGATGTTATGTCGATAGCTCAGTATTCTGTTTTCCATAGATCATATATTAGGTTGAGATAATTGGATTTCATTTTATAATAATGTGAGATGGGTACCTACTGCAAGATAGCTCTGTGTTAGCTATCTTCACATGCTTTATCTTACCTAGTTCTCAATACAGCACTGAGACGTGGTTCTTATCATCAAGATTTCTTTAGTAGTCATGAGCTCTGTGGAGTTGTTTGGGAAATATGATGAACATGTATAGCCTGTCTTGCAGATTTTATTGTCCTAAGATTCTGGCTTCTGTGAGTAGAAAATGTAAAATCTCAAACACTTACTTCCCATAGGAAGTATGATTCCACAAAAACTTACATAGGTTAAGCCTCTTTCCATATTGCAGTAACATTCAATCGTCCCCACAACTAACCAGCATCTCAGCACCATGACAATCTAACCACCACAGGAGGATCGACTGTGTGCCTTGGAGAGATGAGAGAATGAGCTTGGAGATTTGCCTGACACATCTTCGTCCCTCCACGGTCCATTTAGCATTAGTGCTCTCATTGTTTTTAGTAATAGTAATAGCACTAGTCTCTCCAGCCAGTAAGTCTTAAGCACTTCAATCTGGATCAAGGTAGCGAGTAGCCCTGAGCTCAGAATCATCTGGAGCTATCACTAGCTACAGGCACTAAGATCACTCAACTACTGCTTAGCAAGTAGGCGGAGCATATCCCAGTTAGGACAGGAGACCACAAAGCATGGAGAGGGAAAGAGAATGCTGGATATCACAAGAATATCAAATACTAGTAAACATAATATTCCACGGGAATAAAGGGAAAGGAATACAAGCAACACGGGTAATTGAGATCTTCACTGTACAAGCTCTTGTCAATTCTCCTACATAGTGGTTATTAAATCAACCCAAGGATAGGCATTATTTTTCTCATGTCGCAATTGACAAAATTGAGGTATCGAAAGGTTAAGTAACTTTCCCTGATAGCATGGATGGAAAATGAGGTAAACTGATCCAGGTATATCCAACTTCAAAGCCCCTTTCAGTGTGGTATAGCTCTGTTACAGAGCAACATGAAGATCTCAAAGTAGTCAAAAGTTACCTGGAGCAAATTAAAGGGAAGCAGGCATAGTTTCTCATTACCAACTCCTATCTTCAACATTTGTTTTAAAATTGTCATGTTTCACATGATGTATTTGTACAGTTTAATGAATAATAACATTCACAGATGATAAGGAAATAGAAAATTATCTTTACTTCTAGAACATCCTCCCTCCCCAAGGTAACTACTGTTCTGAATTTAATATTAATAATTTCCTTGATTTTTAATATCATTTTTATTGTGGTAAGCTGCACAAAACATATTTACTAACTTAACCAATTTAAGTGTACAGTTCAGTAGTGTTAAATTCATTCAAGTTGTTGTGTAACCAAGCTACAGAACTCTTTTCGTCTTGTAAAACTGGAACTCTGTACCCACTCAACAACTCCCCACTTCTCCCTCTCCTCAGCCCCTAGTAACTACCATTCCACTTTCTGTTTGTATGAATTTGACTACTCTAGGAACCTCATATGAGTGGGACTGAACAGTATTTGTCCTTTTGTGACTGGCTTATTTCACTTAGCCTAATGTCCTCAAGGTTCATCCATGTTATAGCATGTGTGAGAATTTCCTTCCTTTCTAAGCCTGAATGATATCCCATTGCATGTATAGACCACATTTGTTTATCCATTCATCTTTCGATGGGCGTTTGGGTTGCTTCTACTTTTCAGCTATTGTGAATAATGCTCCTATGAATATAGACATACAAATAATAATTTCCCTGGTTTTACTTTTAATTTTATTGTGAATGAAAATATTTCTAAACAATATGCTATTTACTTTTACATGTTTTAGCTAAACATTATATTCTGAGTTGCATCCATGCTTGCAACTAAAGTTTATCTTCTCTGTGAAATTGAATTCCACTGTGTAATACTAACTATTTTTTCTTCTGTTGATGGGCATTTGAATTGTTTCCATTTTTTTCTTGCTATTATGAGCATGCTAATTTGAACATTTGTGTACATGTGTCCTGGTATGTCTTCTACAAACTTGCTAGTCAGCTGTGACTAAAGCATGAGAAACATCAGCATCACTTGGAGTTTATTAGAAATGCAGAAGACCAGGCCTCATCCAGACCCCCAATTTAGAATCTGCAATTTATCAAGATCTCCACGGAGTATGAATGCACACTAAAGTTTGAGACACACTTCTTTAGAGCTGTGCTATCCTATAGGGTAGCCACTAACCAAATATGGCTACTGAACACTTGAAATGTGGCTTGTCTGCATTGAGATGTGCTATAAGTGTAAATTGCACACTGGAATTATGAGGCCAAATATAAAATATTTTATTATTTTTATATTGATTGCATATCGAACTGATAATCTTTTGTAAATATCGAGTCAAATAAAATATTTGTTAAAATTAATTTCACCTGTTTCTTTTCCTTTTGTGATGTTATTACCAGAAAATTCAAAATTACATATGTGGCTTGCATTATAATTCTATTGGAAAGGGTTGCTCCTACCTGACAGTGGTGTTACTGGGCCACAACCTAGGTATATGTTAAGCTCTCCTAGGTAATGCCAAACTGGTGGCTAAAATGGTTGAACTAATTTAGCCTTCTATCGCCAAGGGATGAGAGATCTTGTTTCATATCATCATTTAATTTGGTACTGTTAGAATTTTATAATTTTTGTAAACGGATAACAAAAAAAAATATTTCACAGTGATTTAATTTTGAAATTCTCATTTTTTTCTTCTATAAAATATCCATTCTGTCCATGTGTCACTTTTTCTATTGAAGTATTCATCTTTTTTTATGGGTTCATAGAATCTTTAATTTCTCTGGATAATTTCACAAAATTATTGCAAATACATTCTTCTTGGTTATAGCCTTTCTTTTTATATAATATATGTTCTTATTTTATTTCAATGTAGTCAGATTAATCAAAATTTTTTCTGAATGTTTTTAATCTGGTTAAGAAATCCTCATCTACCCAGATAGCAAATGATGCATTTTAGCAACAGTGGCTAACAAAATGGACTCTACATTCAAACTACACAGGTTCACATTCTGGTTCCAGTACTTAATTGCTGCACGACTTTGAGCTAGACATCTCACTTCTCTAAGTTGTAAGTTGCTCGTTTGTAAGTTTTGATTAACAAAGGTTATAAATAATACCATGGTTCCTAAGAATTAAATGAATTAATATACCTATTTGTTTTATAAGAGTAATTTAGATTTGTCTTTCATATTTTAGTATTTAATCTGCCTGAAACTGAATTTTTGTGAATGATGTAAGGCTCAATTATACATATTTAACCTGATACCATATGTGCAAGTATATACATATAATTATCTTTTGACCCAGAACCATCTATTGAAAAGCCCACTATTTCCTCATTGATTGGCCATGTCATCCAGCTCTGTCATCAATTATTTCTGGGCTCTCATTGTGTGATCTATTTCCCTGCTCTCAAATCTATTTCAATGGGCTATTTATCAGTTCCCCCAACAATATCTCACTGTCTTATTTACTAGTACCTCTTAAGAGTTTTGAAGTCTTTAAGAAAAATTCCCAAAGTTTTGTTTTGATTCTACAAGAGTTCCTTGGATACTTGACTCTTTGCTCTTCTACATATATCTGGGAATCAACATGTCAACTTCCAGTCTTCCCTGTCACATTCAAAAACACAAATAGAACTGTTGGGACATTAAATAAAATGCATCAAATCTATAGATAAGCTTGTGGAGAATTAGTATCCTTATGATATTGAATTTAGTCATGCCCTTCATAACAATGTTTTGGTCAATGATGGTCTGTATATATGATGGTGGTTCCATAAGATTAGTACAATATAGCCTGGTGTGTAGTAGGCTGTATCATCTAGGTTTGGATAAGTACATTCTATAATGTTCGCACAATGATGAAATCACCCTACAACATATTTCTCAGAATGTATCCCCTGTCGTTAAGTGACGCATGACTATATTCCAATCCACGACATTCCATGTTTCTTAATTTATTAAATTCTTTTTAGTATCATAAGGTAGAATTTTATATTCATAAAGGTATCAACATCTTTTGTTAGATTTCTTTTATTTTTTAAAAATAATCTACTTTATTTTGAATAGTGTCTTTTTAATTAGTTTCTAGCTTATTTATTTTCCTTCTGCAAAGAAATGCAATTTTTGGAATTTTGATTTTTTTATCTAGCAATCTTGGTAAACTTTCAGTTAATTCTAAAAAAAATTTCAATATTTGCATTTCTCCATAAACAATTATATTATCTGCATATAATTAGTTTGAATCTTCTCTCCCAAACCATATTTTCTTGTATCATATTGTATTGTATTTATGTCATTATTGTAGTCTTCTTCTGTAAACGATTACAATGTTGATTAGAAAATTATTGGGCATATTTGTCTTCTTGATCAAAAGGAGATTGTTATCAACATTTTCCTATTAGATGCCATGTTTGCTGTAGTTTTTTATAGATTCCTTTTATCAATTTAAAAAACTTTCCTTGGGGGCCACCCGGTGGCGCAGCGGTTTAGTTCGCGCTTGGCAGCCCGGGGTTCGCGAGTTCGGATCCCGGGCGCCCGCGGACGCACTGCCTGTCAGCCATGCTGTGGCGGCGTCCCATATAAAGTGGAGGAAGATGGGCACGATGTTAGCCCAGGGCCGGTCTTCCTCAGCAAAAAGGGGATGATTGGCAACAGATGTCAGCTCAGGGCTGGTCTTCCCCACAACAACAACAAAAAATAAATAAAAATAAAAATAAAAAACTTTCCTTGAATTCTTAAATTGCAAACTTTCAAATTTATTTTGAATTTGTTGAACACTATTTATTTTAGGATGATTATGTGGCCTTTTCTCCTAGTCATTTAATGTGGTTGATTACATTAATTGATTTTCTAGTATGAAACTAATGTCAATCCAAAGTGATCATGTTGATTTGCTTTTTTATGTGTTACTTGATTAAGTTTATTTTTGGTTTGGGTGTTTGTAACCTTACCCTGAGCTAGATTAATCTATTTTGCTCCTTTATTGTATTGTCCCCATTTGGATTTTATATCAGGGTTATGTTAGCTTTTAAAAATGAATTACAGAATGTTCCCCTTTTTCTACTATCTGGAAGGATTTATTTAGGATTTGAATTCTAACTAGTAAGAATGACTGCTAGAAATAACATTACTGATACTTACGATTTCCTGGAGATTACATTTCTAAAAAAATGAGTTGATTTCATTGATAGCTATAGACTGTAGGCTTTCTATTTCACCTAGAGTCAGTTTGGGTAAGTTTTATTTTACTAGGCTTTTAAAAAATTTTTTGTTCACAGAGTTCTTACATTGTATTTTTTTTTTTTTTTTTTGCCTTTCCCATTTCTTCAAGATTGGCAGCTATATGTCCTTTTATAGAATAAAATGTCACTATTTCCTTTCTGTTTTTCTCATTTATTAATATTTTCATCTCTTTTACTAACCTTTTCAAAGTTCTAGTATGACTCTTGGTTGGTCTTCTCTGTTATGTTTGTTTTATATTTCATTCTTTTCTGCTATTATTTTTATTTCTTTCTTCTGTTTTATTCAGGTTTCTCCTATCTGATCCCTTGCTATCTTATATTAAAACTCAACTCATTAATTAGGAGCCGTTTTAAGGGTAAATATTAATGCTAAATATTTTCCTCTATAATATGTTTTAGCTTCATCTCTAGAGTTTAATAAATAATAGTCTATATACATTTATTTCTAAATATTTTCTATTGACAATTGTGTTTCATCTTTGACCCTTGAGTTTCTTAGAAGTTTGTGTGTTTTATTAAACCAGCCTGAACAGATTTTTCTTTTAATGGGAGACGTTTATCTATTTACATTTATTGTGATTTGTAATATATTTAGAGATATTTTCCCATGTTATATGTTTCTATTTGTCCTATTTTTTCTGTTTCTCATTTTACTTCAACTTTACCTTTTATTAGGATGAAATTATTTTTCTTTTTATTATTACATTCCCACACAACCTTTGGAATTCAATATTAAGTGGTTATTTTAGTTAAGTTTAATAGTTACATTTATGTATGATGAAGTGCAAAGTTTATCAATATTTTACCCTCTTCCTGAAGAATACAATTTAGAATGTTTTAACTTTTATCACAGTCTTCCCTACTTCCAAACTACTTTTGTCTGCTTTTATCAACACTATGATTTAGACATAATTTATTAGTTTCTGTACCCCAAATTCATGGATAGTTGTTTAGATTTTCCACATGTTTATCAATTTCTTTGCTCACCATTTCTTCTTGTATCTCTGATTTTCCATTTGGGATCATATTTCTTACATAGTGGATTCTTTGTAATTTTCTTCAATTAACAATTAATGGTAAACTGCATTGTTATGTTTCCTGAAAATATCTCTTTGTTTCCATAATCTTTGCTAATGTTTTTCCATAAAAGAATTTAGGTTGACTTTCGTTATCTTTCTGATTATTGAAGATATTAGTCCTTTATCTTCTGGCTTCCAGTTTTGCAAATAAGAACTCAGGTTTTACTCTAAACTCAGGTATTGGTATGAGAACTCAGTTTTTACTGGATTTTTTTTTCAACATGCACATCTATTTCCCTCAACTGCACAAAAATAAATTCTAGTTTTATTTCCCTTACATCTTTCCTCATCCTTAGACTTAGGCTCTATTCCATTCTTCCTGGAGTAGCTCTCTACCCTCTACAATGTAAATCATAACTCTCTCAGTGATTTCTCATTCTGCCCCACCTCTTACCTTCACCAACATTTCAAAAATATTATCTATGGCCATAGAATTTTTAGTTTCTAGGTCCTAAAACTCAGACTTTGTTCATTTTACCACTAACATAGTTTCATTTCCTCCTCCTTTTCCTTCAAACATTTAAGGAGTAACTTAAATGTGAAAAACTGTTAAAATCTTAAAAATCTTAACTGTGCAGTTTAATGTATTTGTGTAAATGCATATATATGCATACTATATACACACAAAGTATATATACACTATACACACACAGTATATACACACTATATATGTGTATACACACACACACACATACAAACACAGGTGTAACTACTACATATATCAAAATACAAAAAATTTATAGCACGCCAGTAGGCTCCTTCACCCCCACCACATAGTCAATACCCCACAGAGGTAAATACTACCTTCATTCAACATCTTGTGTTATAAGATCCATCCATATTGTTATGTATAGCAGAGATACATTTATTTTAGTTTCTATGTAGTATTCCATTGTATGAATATACCATAATTTTTCAATTATTCTGTTGAGGTACATTTCAGTTATTTCCATTATTTTGTTATTGCGAAGAGACCTGCTATGGACATTCTTGTTTTTTAAATGAATTTTCGTCAATGAGAATGATTTTTTTCTACTTTTTTTTGATTGAGAAAGATTCACCCTGAGCTAACATCTGTTGCCAATCTTCCTCTTTTTTTTTTTTTCCTTCTCAAAGCCCCAGTACATAGTTGTATATTCTAGTTGAAGGTCCTTCTAGTTCTTCTATGTGAGCCACCACCACAGCATGGCTACTGACAGACGAGCGGTGTGGTTCCTGGGAACGGAACCCAAGCCGCTGAAGTGGAGCACACCGAACTTTAACTGCTAGGCCATCGGGGCAGGCTCTGGACATTCTTGTCCATGCTTTTTGATGGGAATATGTACTTGTTTTGAGGGGCTATATACCCAGGAGAGTAATTGCTGGGTCACAGAATATATGCAGGTTTAGCCCTGTTAGATATTGTGAAACAATTTTTTAAAGTAATTGCATCCACTTACACTCTCTCCAGTGATACATGAGTTTCAGCTGCTCCACATCCTTGACAATTCTTGGTATTATTAGTTATTTTCCTTTTAGTCACTTTGTTCCTGAGCCCCATTTCTAACATGTTAGGGTTTTTGTAAAGGCAATTTACCGATTTTTCCCACTGTAACCAATCAACGTAGAAGGTAGAACTTGGTTTCTGAATTACTAAATTCCATCTGAGCACACACAATAATGTAGGCCCAGAAAAAGGGAATAAAGTACATACAATATATATGATACATGTTTTTTTCCTATGGCAGTACGAAGTCATTGAAAAAAATGGATTAAATGATGTAACTACTTGCTAATCACTGTAATTTTTCGTATCAAATAAAAGCCCAGCTGCAGCACAAACCAAATTCCAAATATATCAATTTTAATTAATATGTCATTTGCAACTATGAGCAAGAGACTGCAAAGGCACTACAGGGTATTAAAAAAAATAAGGATTGAGCAGGCTCTCTTCCCTTGGAACTAACACCCAAGACAGGGAGTTAGAACTAAACACAAATAACTCTGACAAATGTCAACAAAAGCAAGAATTCAAAAACGGTTATAAAAATGTAGGCTGCAATTTTTATATGAGCTCAACAAATCGATGTTTAGTTCCAATCACAGGAATCAAAAAAGAATGAGTAAAGAACATAGCATTTCATTTGTTTCTTGAGAGAAGCAGAGGGTTTGAATTAGTTGAAAAAAGTGAGGATTTTTCTAAGTTGAAGGAAGAGCATCAGAAAAGACACTGCCATTGTGTTAGAAAAGTCCATGGATTGATTGACTCATTAGTTGATTTAAAGTAGAAAGACCTGTTCTGTTCAACTGAAATAGAAAATTATGAAAGAATAGAACAGTCTCTAGCAAAGAGACGGAGTGTTCATTGAATAGTAGAAAAAGTGAGTAGAAGGATGAATGAATAAATGAATGACTCTATTAGTGAGTGAAGAAAAAATAAATAATAGAAAGTTATTGGGTCACAGTTTCCATATCTATTGTATAGCTGCATGTCTTGTGAGTAAAGCACTCACTGCCCTTTTCTTTCCAGGCTGTCTTCTCAAGGAGGTTTGTATAGCGAACAACTGGAAAACTGAGATCTCTTAGAAACAAAAGACAGACTTACAGTCCAGTAGTGTCTCCTTCTGGGACAACGAGCAGGGTTGCTTGCAAGCCATCAGAAAAGAAGGTTTGGATTCCCTAAGCTCAGAGTTCTCAGCTGTGGTGTGTACCCACTGTGAGGACAATATCTCTGGCACCATCACATTGGACTTGTGGGACTTGAGAAGCAAGGGCTGATGCACACATGATGCTCATGCTGCTTATTGTGCCAGGAGTAAGAAATTCATTTATCTCTAACCCGAGATTCTAGTGTCTTCTAACAATATCCCTGTAATTTTAACAAATTAGTTTGTTAGCTTCCAAGCAGGGTAAACTCTCAGACTCTGTGATAAAGTAAAAGAATAGTCTATTCAACAAATAGTGTTGGGAAAACTGAATATCAACATGCAGAAGAATGAAATCAGACCCTTATCTTACACCATGTACAAAAAAATCAACTCAAAATGGATTAAAGATTTAAAGGTAAGACCTGAGACCTTACAATAACTAGAAAACAATGTAGGGAAAAGTTTTCTTGACATTGGTCTGGGCAATGATTTTCTGAATATGACACCAAAGGTATAGGCAACAAAAGAAAAAGTAGATAAGTGGGATTGCATCAAACTAAAAATCTTTTGCAGAGCAAAGGAAACCATCAACAGAGTGAAAAGACAATCTATGGAGTGGTAGAACACATTTGCAAACCATCTATCTAATGAGGCGTTAACATCCAAAATATATAAAGAACTCATACAACTCGATAGCAAAGCCTCCCAAATAACTCGATTGAAAAAGATGGGCAAATAACCTGAATGGACATTTCTCAAAAGAAGATACACAAATGGTGAAAAGGTATACAAAAAGGTGCTCTACATCGCTAATCATCAGAGAAATACAAATCAAAATCACAATTAGCTAGCACCTCACACCTGTTAAAATGGCTCTTATAAAAAAGACAAAAGATAACAAGTGTTGGCAAGGATGTGGAGAAAAGGGAACCCTTGATGCTTTTGGTAGGAATGTAACTTGGTGGAGCCATTATAGAAAAGAGTATGGAGGTTCCTCCAAATACTAAAATAGAACTATTCATGATTCTGCTGTTCCCCTTCTGGATAAACATCTAAAGAAAACGAAATCAGGATCTCAAAGAAACATCTGCACACCCATGTTCATTGCAACATTATTCTCAATGGCCAAGATATGGAAACAACCTAAAGTCTACCAATGGACAAATAAATGAAGAAAATATGAGATATATATATATATATATCATATATATTCCGATATATATATATATATATATATATATATCATATATATCGGATATATTCCGATATATATATATATATATCGGAATATTATTCAGCCTTGAAAAAGAAGGGAATCCTGCCATTTGCAACCAAATGGATAAACCTGAAGGACATTATACTAAGTGAAATTAGTCAGATACAGAAAGACAAACACTTCATGATCTCACTGTACGTTGAATCTAAAATAATCAAAATCGTAGAAGCAGACAGTAAAATGGTGGTCGCCAGGGCCTGAGAGTAGGAGGAAATGAGATGTTGGTCAAGGGGTACAAAGTTTCAGTTATGCAAGATGAATAAATTCTGGAGATCTAATGTGACTATAGTTAACAACACTGATGGTATACCGGAAATTTGCCAAGAGGGTAGATCTTAAGTGTTCTTACCACAAAAAAGAAAGAAAAATATAAAAAATGAAAATGGTAACTATGCAAGAGGTGATAAATATGTTAATTACCTTGATTGTGGTGATTATTTCACAATGTATATGTATATCAAAACATCAAGTTGTATATCTTATATATAATTAAAGATGGGGAAAAAGAAAATAGACATTTTTGTTATTAAAAACAAATATGGACTACAATATGGATGAATCATATGGATATTATGCAAAGTGAAATAAGCCCGTCACGAAAGGACAAATATTGTTTGATTGCACTTATATGAAGTACCTAGAGTAGTCAAATTCATAGAGATAGAAAGAATTATCATTGTTGGGGGTTGGGAGAAGGTAGAAATGGAGAGTCGGGGGTTGGAAGAAGGTAGAAATGGAGAGTTGGTGTCATGGATATAAAGTTTCAGTTAGGGAAGATAAACAGTTTCTGGAGATTATGGTGATGATTGCACAACAATGTGAAAGTACTTAATACCTCAAAACTGTACACCTAGAAGTGGTTAAAATGGGAAATTTTCTGTTATATATATTTTACTGTAACAACAACAAAAACAAACCAGAGCTATGTCAGGAGCTTATTTTTGGTGAAATTTGAGAGGGTGCATTAAATTTAGCATTTAATTTACTTTCAACTGTTTTAGAAAATGAGGATTTTACAATAGTACATTTACAAAGATATAAAAATATCTACACTTTGAAATATCTACTCTACTTCAACTTATCAATTTAAATATAGAAAGAAAAGGATGCTGTATTCTTCAGAATGAGGAAAGCTGGATTCTGGATTTCTGGGACTTTTTCTAAGCCTGCCTCATCACTGCGTCTCCCTGGGCTTCAATATCATCACCTGTGAAATGAGTCACAAGGTGATTTCTAAGTCTCTGTTTAGCACTAAACATTCATCTTTTCTCATGCTCCAACCTTAATACTCAGAAATCTCCTGTGTTATGCTTAAGGCAATCATCATTATTTCTAGCTTCAGCATTGGTCTAAATTTTTAACAAATGCCATATAGCAGACCTTTAAACAAGACATTTTCTCCTAGTAGAGAAAGTCTCCATTTTCATTTATGCTTAGCTAAAATGCTGCTCATTTATTTATAATATGGAGAGAGCCCAAATACAGTGATCCCTTCTTATAGTCTTTCTCTAATGAGAATAACAGAGAGATGTAGTTTGGTCCTATATTATATATAATTCTATATTTTCATCCTCTTAATTAGGAATTATTTATATAATATTCTTTTATCAAAAGTTTACTGGATCAATAGGGCTTTGGGTACAAGAAATATATAAAATAGGACATTATTGATGCATTACTATAAATTTTTTTTGAGATTTTTCACACACAGTATTCACCTAGAGGAGTAGACATAAGATAAAACTATTAGAAATCTCTCTCTTTCTCTCTCTCTGTCTCCTCTCTCTCATTTCCCTCTGAATTTTTTGAGTGAAGAAGAGAAATGTACAATCAGAAAAACTATTAACAATATTTCCTCAGAAAGGAATCATAAATCACCCACCTAAATTCGTTCCTTAGAAGTATAGCCTGCTGTTGCAATTCTGGGACAACATCTATTTCAGTTATTTATTAGTAGTTATTAGTATTCTTCAACATTTCCCCATTGGGCATTTTATCATAAAAGATATGAGTGCTAAATATACAAATCGAAAACCATACAGAGAATGCTTCGTACTCCATCTAAATATATTTGTCACTTGTGTAGAAGCTGTAATCTCAAAAAAGGACACAGCAAGGTTCCTTAAATGTTAGTCCTTCATAGATGATTGCTCATAAATGAAGGCTATTTTAAAATGCTTTGTGCACCAGCATAGCTTCAGACTCCTTAGCTTCTCTCACAGCAAAAAAAGAAATGGCAGAAAAGACAAGGAAGGAAAGAGCATTTTCATATCATGGGCAAAACTAAAAAATAGGATGATACACTCATACTTCAGGTAATTATAGATTGACTATTGTCCCTGAAAATTAGATAAAAATTCAGTGCCCATTTTCTGGAGTATATATCACTTCCCCCCTTTCCCTGTTTCAATTTCTACCAGAATAAATCCATGGATACTGAAGTGCCATTCAGGATTGTGTGTTTATGTATGTGGTTGCATATGTTATTGAGAGAGAGAAAGAGGGATAGAGAAAGAGAGAATGTGTTAAATTACAGTTTTCAGATTCTATGTGTAGATCGTATTAGATGCCGTGGATAAATTTTAGAAAACATGTGTTATAATATTCCTGCCTCTGAAAAATCCTCAGACTCTATGAGAAAATCAGAACTGTTAAAAGACAGTATATTAATAAGTAGCATAGTATTAATAAATAGCATGTCAACGTCCCTAAAGATTATACTTTAGGTCTATTATAATATGATACCCACTGTGTATGTGGTAGTTACACAGTGATTGTGTTATAGCTGGAATGTTCAGCCGAGTTTAATGGAAAAGCTGAAACTCAGTGGACCTTGATGGCAGATAGGATTTCGAGAATCAAAAAGAAGCAGGTGATGAGGTGATCAATAAGTATTTGCTAAGTAATTTAATACATGATGTATTAATGAATGGATGAGTGAATTAAGAGAAAATATAGCAGAAATGTGTAAAGGAATAATCAAGTATGAATCATTTTATGTCATAAATATTTATTTAAAAGCCTAGTGGAGATTTATCTATAAACAAAATGTTTATCTTCTCTATCCTTGTGGAGTCTATATTATAGTGGAGAATGAATGGGCCTGTGGAGGGAATAGTGGACAAAGTATGTTTACACTTTAGGATGAAAATAAACACAAAAGGCATCATGTTAAAGTTAGAAGGAACCGCAGACGTCACAGATCACTCATCTTACTTTATGTAGGAGACATTTGAAGTGGAGAAATGTCAAAAACTTAACCAAAGTGACAAAGATTTTACTGTTAGAGTGAGAAAAAGAAACTGAGTGATGTCACCAAGATGCCGATATAGGTCATTCCTGACTTCACTCCCCCTCAAAAGAACAATAATTAACAACTATTCATGGGCAAGGTACCACTGAGAAAATCCTAGAACACAGGGGTGAGGCTGAAGCACCCCCCTGTACCAGTGAGATCAAGACAGACAACATTAGAATGATAACAGAAGCAGCTATACTCTGCATTATCCCTACCTCAGTTCAATTGTAGCACCACACCAAGCAGTCTCCCTTGAGCCTACAGTTCCTCCAGTGGGAAAAGACAGCACAGAGTGGACATCCAGCTCACCCAGTGTTGTGAGTCACTTCTTGGGCGTCCCCACAGTGGTGCCACCTCACAGGGATTGCAGGGAAATCTGTGTGAGTTGACCAGAGGGAATCTGATTGTGACAGAAAAGCAGGGAGGAGCTTGCCACACCAGCACTTGGGTATTGGCAGATGAAGTTCCCACCTGCAGTGCCCAAGTAGTAGTCCCAACCTGTGGCTTTGCCCATCTGCAGAGTCAAGAAGGTGGCACAGTATGACCAGGAAAGTTAGTGAGGTGCAGATCTGCCTGATTTGGGTTCCCAAATAAAAAGCCTTTCCAGTACTGGAACCTGGTCTACTTTCACACAGGCAGAGGAGCTGAGTCATAGCCTGGCCCATTGCTGAATATAGCTCCTAGACCTGCCTGCCTGAACAGAAAGGCTGGCCAGAGCACCTGGAAGCTGCATAGCCCAGCAATGCTCAAGCAGAGAGTCCAGCAAGCAGAGCTGATCATCCAAAGAGTAAAGTCAGTGGTACTGTTTGTCCAGGGAATTTGGGACATAGGTCAGCTTGAAACAAGACCACAAACAAAGATTCTTTCCAACCCTGGAGCTGGTTCTCCTGCTCAGTCAGGGGAAACTAACTTGTAGCCCCACCCATTGCTGAATACAGCCTATAGCCTTCAGTCCTCCTGACCAGAGAACCTAACCAGAGCACATAGGAAGCTTTGTAGCCCATCCAACAGCCCTGCTTACAGTGGCACTTGAACAGAGAGCACAGCTGTGGATTTCCCCATCTGTAGAACAAAATCAATGGCCCTGTCTGGCCAGCAAATTCAGTGCATAGTCTTGCCTAATTTGGGTCCCCAAACAATGAGCCACAGAGGTCCTAGAGCCTGTTCTACCACCCCACCAGGACAGGGAAACTAATTCATGGCCCTGCCAACTACTGAGTATAGTACCTAGTCCCAACCACTTAGTAAGTCTGACCAGAGAACCCAGGCAACCATGGAGCCCATCTTATAGCTTAGCTTGGGCGTAGAACTAAGTCCTATCCAACTGTTCTTAGCCAGTGGCACTCCCCGCCACAAAGCTCACAGCTTTGACAGTGATGTTGTCCAAAAATGGACCCTAACAGCCAGCCCCACCTTCCCAAGGACATTACCTGTGTACACATCTAGAAAAGCCCAAACTGAGCTGACTGATGCAGAACTGTCTCTGCCAAAGTGAACCCATAAAATCTGGAAGAGGGGACTGCTTCCTCAAATGTGCAGATACAGACATAAGGAATCAAGGATTATGAAAAACCAGGTAAACATGACGCCAATGAAGGAAACTAATAAAGCTCCTTATAACTGACCCTAAAGAAATGGAGATATGGAGAAACAAAGACAACTTTCAGACAAGCAATTCAGAATAATCTTTTTAAGGAAGTTTAGTGAACTACAAGAATACACAGCCAGACAACTAAACAACATTAGGGAAACAATGCATGAACAAAACGAGTTCAACAAAGAAACAGAAACCATCAAAACTATCAAACAAACAGAAGTCCTAGAGCTGAAAAATACGACTGAACTGAAGGACTCACTAGAAAGCTTCAAAGCATACTTGACTAAGTAGAAGAAAGAATCAGTGACTAAGAAGACAAGACATTTGAAATTATCCACTTAGAGGAGCAAAAAGAAAAAAGAATAAAAAGAGTGAAGAAAGCCTATAGGGCTTGAGGGTCACAATAAAACCTTGTGGCATTATGGCAATTCCAGAGGGAGAAGAAAAGAAAGGAACAGAAAGCATATTTAAATCAATAATGGCTAAAACTTTCCCAAACCTGGGAAAAGAAATGGAAATTCAGATCCATGAGGCCCAAAGGACCCTAAATAGGTTGAACTCAAATAAGGCTAAACTGAGACACTTTATAATTAAATTGTAAAAATCACAGACAAAGAAGGAATTTTGAAGTAACTAGAGAAAGAAAAGTTATGTGCAAGGGAACCCCCATTAGACTATCAGCAGATTACTCAAAAGAAACTTTTCAGGCCAGGAGAGAATGAGATAATATATTCAAAATATTGAGAGAGAAAAACTCTTAACCAGGAATTCTATACCTGGTAAAGCTGTCCTTCAGAAATGAAGGAGAGATAAAGACTTTCTAGAATAAAATCTGAGGAAGTTCATTACCACTATGCCTGCCTTACAAGAAAGGCTAAATTGAGTTTTTTGAAGTAAAAGAGCTCTCAGTAACATCATAAAAACATAAGAAGGTAGCATAAAAGTGATTGGTAATGGTAAATATATAATCAAAGTTAGATTCTGTAATAAGGTAATGGTGGTGTATAATTACTTACAACTCTAGTTTAAAAGTTAAAAAGCAAATGTAGTAAAAACAACCATAACTACAATAATCTGTTATTGGATACAAAATGTAAAAATCATGCAAACTGTAACATCAATAACCTCAAATATGAGGGGGAGGAGAAGTAAAAGTGTAAAGTTTAGGAAAACTATCAAAGCGAAGTTATCAGTTTAAAATAGGTTGTTATAATTTTAAGATATTATATGTAAGCCTCATGGCAACCACAAGGGAAAAACCTGTGGTAAATATATAAAAGAACATGATAAAGAAGTCAGAGCATGCTAAAACTAAAAGACATAAAAACACAAAAAAAGACAGCAGGATAGGAAATAAGTAACAATATATCTACAAAACACTCAGAAAACAATTAACAAAATGGAAATAGTAAGTGCTTACCTATCAATAATTACTTTAAACGTAAATGGACTAAATTTTCCAATGAAAATATAGAATGCCTGAATGGATAAAAACAAAGAATGCCTACATGAGATTCACTTTAGCCTTAAACACACACATAGACAGAATAAAAGGATGGAAAAGATATTTCAACCAAATGGTAACCAAAAAAAGCAGCAGGGGTAGCTATACTTACATCAGACAAAATAGACTTTAAACTAAAACTGGTACAAAGAGACAAAGAAGGTAAAGGGGTCAATACATCAAGAAGATATAACAATTGTAAATATGTGCCTAACGTTGGAGCACCTAAATATATAAAGAAAAATTAACAGAGCTGAAAGTAGAAATAAACAGCAATACAATAGTATTTGGGGACTTTAATACTCCACCATTAATAATGGATAGATCATCCAGACAGAGAATCAATAAGGAAAAGGCAGATGTCAACAACAGCAAAGACCAAATGGACCTAACAGACACATACAGAACATTCTATCTGACAACAGCAGAATACACATTCTTCTCAAGCATATATGAAACATTTTCTAGGAGGTGATGTCAGTAACATGGCAGAGTGAGCTGTTCTCTTTGTCTATCCTCCTTTGAACTATGACTGAATAGACATACATTGACCAATGGAGGAAGCCCACACAGCACAACAGGACACCTGAGAGACCCATGCAGCTATACATCTGAGGGTGGATTGATTGGCCCTCCAGGAAGTGGTGGAGATAGGTGAGTACTCCCTGCCCTTCCCTGGCAGCCCTGTGCACATGCATGAATGCTTTCCAGCCTGGTGCAAATGCCCACAGTACTGCTGTGTCCCCGGAATGGGAAAACACCCCAGGGCAACTATAGGAAGAGGCAGCAGCAACCCTTAGTCCACACATGTTCAATTTCAGTGTGGTGGGGGAGCCCATTATGCACAGGTGCAAGGAAGCCCTGCCCACCAAGCACAGCTGGTGGGACTGCAAGCAGAGACAGCAGCAGGTCTACTCACCAGAGTGAGCACACTCCAGGCCTGCTCAAACATCCATAGTACCACTGAGTGCCAAAAGTGGGAACGTGCCTCAGGGTGACTGTAGGAAGAGGAAGTGGCATCCCTTAGCCAACTTGTGATGACTTCCAGTTAGGGGGGAGCCTACCATGCCCTTGCAGCCCCAAGGAGCAGCCCTGGGCTTGTCCCTGAGAGGGACAAGGTGTATGCTTGTCCACACACCAAGCAAAGTCTACACAAGGGCCTGAATGCTCTACAGGCTGGGGTATTGTACCCATAGTACCCCCAAAACTTCCAGCAGATGGGATGAGGTCCGAAACTCTGCTCCCACTACCCTTAGTGGTAGCAGGTGGAATCTGCCACCTAATACTACCCAAATGTGCCAACAAAAGATTAGTTTATCAAACAACATGAGAAACTACAGCAACAGTTCAGACCAGAAGGAAAATGACAATATTCCAAACCAACCCTGAAGGCACAGAAATTTTCACTGTAAATGACAGAGAGAGAATTCAAAATAACTGTCATAAGGAAACTCATCAAGTTACAAGAGAACTCAGAAAGACAGTTTAATGAGCTCAGGAATAAAATTAATGAGAAGAAGGAGTACTTTGTCAAAGAGATTGAAACTATAAAAAAAATTCAAGCAGAAGTTCTAGATATGAAAAACACAATAAATGAAATAAAAAATAATCTAGAATCCTTAAGAAATAGAGCTGATGTTCTGGAGAAAAGAATTAGTGATTTAGAGGATAAAAATATAGAATTGCTACAGGTGGAGGAGGAGAGAGAACTAAAACTTTTAAAAAATGGAGGAATTTGTTAAGAAGTGTCTGACTGAGTTAGGAAAAGCAACATGAAGATTATAGGTATTCCAGAGGGAGAAGGAAGGGAGAAAGGAGCAGAGAACTTATTCAAAGAAATAATAGCTGAGAACTTCCCAAACTTGGGGAAGGAACTAGACTTACAGTACACGAAGCTAATAGAATGCCTAATTAATCAATGCTAAAAGACCTTCTCCAAGGCATATAATAGTAAAACTGGCAAAACTCAATGACAAACAAAAATATCAAAGGCAGCAAGGCAGAGAAAAGCAACGTACAAAGGAACCCCTATCAGGCTTGCAGCAGATTTCTCAGCAGAAACCTAACAGGCTAGGAGAGAATGGAATGATATAATCAAAATACTGAAAGACAAAAACTTTCAGCCAAGAATACTCTATCCAGTGAAACTGTCCTTCACATATGATGGAGAAATAAAAGCTTTCCCAGATAAACAAAAGCTGAGGGAGTTCATCACCACTAGACCTCCCCTACAAGAAATGATTAAAGATGCCCTGACACTGTAAACAAAAAGGCAAAGGTCTACAAAGCTTTGAGCAAGGATATAAATAGTCAGACAAAATCAGAAAACTGCATCTCTCTATCAACAAGTGAAGAAAATACTCAATTATAACTTAAAAGATAAGGGGAAGGAAAGCATCAAAAGTAACTATAAATGCTTCAACTTAGTCACAAACTCATAACACAGAACAATATAATTTGTGACAATAATAACTCAGAAGGGGAAGATGAAAAGGATGGATCATGCTTAGGCTAATGGAGATAAGCGGCTATGAGAAAATGGACTATTTCATCTACAAAATCTTTTATACATACCTCACAGTGACCACCAGACAAAAAATCAGAGCAGAGCCACACTTCATAAAAAGAGGTAAAACTGAGAAAACCTCCTCATAAAACCACCAAAATGAAATGGCAGTCAGAAATACAAGGAAGGGAAACAATGGAAACATAGAACAACTGGAAAAGAAGAAATAAAATGTCACTATTAAGCCCTCACATATCAATAATCACTCTAAATGTAAATGGGTTGAATTCTCCAGTCAAAAGACACAGAGTAGCTGGAAGGATCAAAAAACAAGACCCAACAATATGCTGCCTCCAGGAAACACATCTCAGCTCTAAAGACAAACATAGACTCAGAGTGAAGGGATGGAAGACGATGCTCCAAACTAATGGCAAACAAAAGAAAGCAGGTGTTGCTATCCTTATATCAGACAAAGCAGACTTCAAGTTTAAAAAGACAATGAGAGACAAAGAGGGGCAGTATATAATGATAAAAGAGACATTCAGACAAGAGGACATAACACTTATGAATACATATGCACCTAACACAGGAGCACCAATGTACATAAAGCAACTATTAGCAGACCTAAAGGGAGAAATTAACAGCAACACAATATTAGTAGGGGATCTCAACACCCCACTTTCATCAATGGACAGATCATCCAGACAAAAAGTCAACAAGGAAATAGTGGATTTAAATGATACACTTGATCAGATGCACATAATAGATAGAGAGAGAGAGCATTCCACCCCAAAACAGCAGAATACACATTCTTTTCAAATGCACATGGATCATTCTCAAAGATAGACCATATGTTGGGAAACAAGGCAAGCCTCAATAAATTTAAGAAGATTGAAATTATCTCAAACATCTTTTCTGACCACAATGCTACGGAACTAGAAATGAACTACAAAAAAAAAAAAAAAAACCTCGGAAAGTCAGAAATATGTGGAGACTAAACAACACACTACTGAACAACTGTTGGATCAATGAATAAATCAAAAGAGAAGTTTAAAAACACCTGGAGACAAATGAAAATGAAAATTCAACAAACTAACTCTTATGGGATGCAGCAAAAGCAGTCATAAGAGGAAAATTCATAGCAATAGAGGCCCACCTCAACAGACAAGAAAAATCTCAAATAATTAATATTAAACTGCACCTAACAGAAATAGAAAAAGAACAACAAAGACCAAAGTCAGCAGAAGGAGGGAAATAATAAAAATCAGAGCACAAATAAATGAAATGGAGACCTAAAAAAACAACAACAACAGTAGAAAGGATTAATGAAATGAAGAGCTGGTTCTTTGAGAAGACAAGCAAAATTGACAAACCCTTAGCCGGACTCACTAAGAAAAACAGAAAGAAGGCTCAAATAAATAAAATTAGAAAAATGAAAGAGGAGAAATTACAATGGATACTGCAGACATACAAAGGATTATAAGAGAATACTATGAAAAACTATATGCCAACAAGTTTGATAACCTAGAAGGAATGTAAAAATTCTTAGATTTGAACAACCTCCCAAAACTGAATTGAAAAGAGCTGGAGAATCTGAGTAGACTAATCACAAGTAAAGAGATTGAAATAGTAATCAAAAACCTCCCAAAACACAAAAGTCCAGGACCAGATGGCTTCTCTGGAGAATTCTACCAAAGATTCAAAGAAGACTTATCACCTATCCATCTCAAACTATTCCAAAGGATTGAAGAAGATGGAATGCTTCCTAACTCATTCTATGAGGCCAACATTACCCTAATACCAAAGCCAGACAAAAACAACACAAAGAAGGAAAACTACAGGCCAATATCGCTGATGAACATAGATGCAAAAATCCTCAACACAATACTGGCAAACCAAGTACAGCAATACATTAAAATGTTCCAACACCATGACCAAGAGGGACACAGGGACACAGGGATGGTTCAACATCCACAAATAAATCAATGATACACCACATTAACAAAATGAAGAGTAAGAATCACATGATCATCTCAATAGATGCAGAGAAAGCATTTGACAAGATCCAACATCGATTTATGACAAAAACTCTCAATAAAACAGATATATAAGGAAAGTAGCTCAACACAGTAAGGGCCATATATGATAAACCCACAGCCAACATCATACTCAACAATGAAAAACTGAAAGCCACTCCTCTGAGAACAGGAACAAGACAAGGGTGCCCACTCTCACTATGCCTATTCAATATAGTACTGGAGGTTTTGGCCAGAGGAATTATGCAAGAAAAGGAAATAAAAGGAATCCAAATTGGAAAAGAAGAAATGAAACTCTCACTGTTTGCAGATGAAATGGTTCCATATATAGAGAACCATAACAAATCCATTGGAAAACTATTAGAAATAATCAACAACTACAGCAAAGTTGCAGGGTACAAAATCACCTTACAAAAATCATTTGCACTTCTATACTATAACAACCAACTAGCAGAAAGAGAAGTCAAGAATACAATCCCATTTGCAATCACAACAAAAAGAACAAAATATCTGGGAATGAACTTAATCAAAGAGGCGAAAGACCTTTACTCTTAAAACTATAAGACATTATTGAAAGAAATTGAAGAAGACATGAAGAAATGGAAAGATATTCCATGCTCATGGGTCAGAAGAATCAGCATAGATAAAATGTCCATACTACCTACAGCAATCTACAGATTCAACACAATCTCAGTCAGAATCCCAATGACATTCTTCATGGAAATAGAACAAAGTATCCTAAAATTTATATGGAACAAAGGGCCTCAAATAGCCAAAGGAATCCTGAGAAAAAAGAACAAAGTTGGAGGTATCACACTCCCTGAGTTCAAAATATACTACAAAGCTATAGTAATGAAAACAGCATGGTACTGGCACAAAAACAGACACACAGATCAATGGAACAGAATCAAGAGCCCAGAAATAAAACCACACATCTACAGGCAGCTAACCTTTGACAAAGGAGCCAAGAATATACAATGGAGAAAAGAAAGTCTCTTTAATAAATGGTGTTGGGAAAACTGACAGCCACATGCGAAAGAAGGAAAGTGGACCATTATTTTGCACCAGACACAAAAATTGACTTAAAATGGATTAAAGACTTGTATGTAAGACCTGAAACCATAAAACTCCTAGAAGAAAATACAGGCAGTACATTATTTGACATTGGCCTTAGCAGCATCTTTTTGAATACCATGTCTACTTGGGCAAGAAAAACAACAGAAAAAATTTAAAAATAGGGCTACATCAGACTAAAAACTTCTGCAAAGCAAAGGAAACCAGTAACAAAATGAAAAGACAGCCCACCAACTGGGAGAAAATACTTGCAAATCATTTGTCCAACAAGAGGTTAATCTCCAAAGTATATAAAGAACTCATACAACTCAAAAAATGGGCAGGGGATATGAACAGACATTTTTCCAAAGAAGATATACAGATGGACAACAGACACATGAAATGGTGTCCGACATCACTAATTATTAGGGAAATGCAAATCAAAACTACTATGAGATATCACCTTACACCTGTCAGAATGGGTATAATTACCAAGACAAAAAACACATGTTGGAGACGGTGTGGAGAAAAGCGAACCCTCATGCACTGCTGGTGAGAATGAAAACTGGTGCACCCACTACGGAAAACAACATGGAGATTTCTCAAAAAATTAAAAATAGAAATACCATCCAATCCATCTATTCCACTGCTGGGTATTTATCCAAAGAACTTGAAATCAATGATTCAAAGAGATTTATGCACCCCTATGTTCATTGCAGCATTATTGACGATAGCCAAGATATGGAAGCAACACAAGTGCCCTCCTACAGATGAATGGATAAAGAAGATGTGGTATATATATACAATGGAACACTACTTAGCCATAAAAAAGACACCATCATCCCATTTGCAACAACATGGATGGACTTTGAGGGTATTATGTTAAGTGAAATAAGCCAGACAGAGAAAGATAAATACTGCATGATTTCACTCATATGTGGAAGATAAACAAACACATGGATAAAGATAGCAGATTAGTGGTTACCAGAGGGAAAGGTGGCTGGGGTGTAGGCTAACGGGGTAAAGGGGCACGTATGTACAGTGATGGACAAAAATTAGACTACTGGTGATGAGCATGATGAAATCTATTCAGAAATAGATAAATAATAATGGATACCCAAAATTACACAATGTTATGAGCGATTATGATCTCAATAAAATTACTGAAAAAAACAATTTTCTAGGATAGGCCATATGTTAGTCCACAAAACAAGTCCTCTCAATTCAAGAAGATTGAAATCGTACCAAGCATCTTCTCTGACCACAATGATATGAAACTAGAAATCAATAACAGGGGGAAAACTGGAAAATTCACAAACATGGAAAT
This sequence comes from Tapirus indicus, assembly GCA_031878705.1. Classification (NCBI taxonomy): domain Eukaryota; kingdom Metazoa; phylum Chordata; class Mammalia; order Perissodactyla; family Tapiridae; genus Tapirus; species Tapirus indicus. The sequence continues at coordinate 161,025,409 of CM062917.1, read as the reverse complement.
TAACTACATTCTCCTGAGCAAACAATGGGTCAAAGAAGAAATTAAATGGGGAATCAAAAGGTATCTTGAGACAAATAAAAATGGAAACACAACATACTAAAACATATGGGATGCAATAAAAGCAGTCCTAAGAGGGAAGTTCACAGCAATGACGCCTACATTAAAAAAATCAGAAAGATATCAAATAACAACCTAACTCTATGCCTTAAGGTAATAGAAAAAGAAGAACAAACTAAGTCCAAAGTTAGCCAACTTCTGCCCGCAGAGTATACAAGAAAATAATAAAGGAAAGAAGGAAATAATAAAGGAACAGAAATAACAAGTATTAGACCAGAAATAAGTGAAATGGAGAACAGGAAAACAATAGAAGAGATTAGCAAAGCTAAGATTTAGTTTTTTCAAAAGATAAACTCAACAAACCTTTTGCTACACTAGCAAAGGAAAAGAGAGAGAGGACCAAAGTCAACAAAACCGTAAATAAAAAGGACACATTACACTGAAACAACAGAAAAACAAAGAATCATAAGAGGTAACTATAAACAACTAGAGGCCAGTAAACTGGAAAACCGAGAAGAGGTAGAAAAATTCTTAGTAACATACAACTTACCAATACTGAATCAGGAAGAAATAGAAAATCTGAACAGACCAACTACTAGGAAGGAGATTGAATCAGTAATCAAAAATCTCACAACAAAGGAAAGCCTAGGTCCAGATGGTTTCACTGGTGAATTTTACCAAACTTTTAAAGAAGAATTAATGCCAATCCTTCTCAAACTCTTCCAAAAAATAGAGAAGGGAACACTCCCAAACTTATTTTATGAGGCCAGCATTACCCTGATACCAAGCACAGAAAAGACACTACAAGAAAAGAAAACTACAGGCCAATATCCCTGATGAGCATAGATGCAAAAATTTTTAATAAAATACTAGCAAACCAAATTCAGCAGCACATTACAAAGATCATTCACCATGATCAAGTGGTATTTATCCCTGGAATGCAAGGATGTTTCAACATATGCAAATCAATTGATGCGATACATCACATTAAGAGAATGAAAGAAAAAAGAATCATAGGATCATCTCAATAGATGCAGAAAAGCATTTGACAAAATTCAACATCCATTCATGATAAAGACTACTAACAAATTAGGTATAGAAGGAATGTACCTCAACATAATAAAGGCGATATATGATAAGCCCACAGCTAACATCATACTTAATGATCAATTACGTATGGTCAAAGTTCAAAGAATTTTCCTTTAAGATCAGGAACAAGACATGGGTCTCCACTCTCCCCACTCCTATGCGACATAGTACTGGAAGTCCTAGCCAAAGTAATCAGGAAAGAAAAAGAAATAAAAAGCATCAGAATTGGAAAGGAAAAAGTAAAATTGTCTCTATTTGCAGATAACATGATTTTACAGAGAGAAATTCCTAAAAACTCCACTAAAAAAACTCCTAGATCTAATGAATGAGTTCAGTAAAGTTGCAGGATACAAAATCAACATACAAAAACAGTGAATTACATTGTTATACAATAACAATGAATTACCTGAAAAAGAATAAAGAAAATGGTCCCATTTACAATAGCATCAAAAAAAATAAAATATTTAGGAATAAATTTAACCAAGGAGATGAAAGATCTCTACACTGAAAAGTACAAGACAGTGGTGAAAGAAACTGAAGACGACGCAAATAAATGGAAAGCTATCTCATGTTTATGGATTGGAAGAATTAATATTGTTAAAATGTCCATACTACTAAAAGTGATCTATAGATTCAATGCAATCCCTTTCAGGACCCCAGTGGCATTTCTTACAGAAGTAGAAAAAACAATCCTAAAACTTATATGGAACTACAAAAGACCCCAAACAGGCAAAGGAATCCTGAGAAAGAACAAAGTGGGAGGCATCACACTTCCTGATTTCAAGCTATATTACAAAGCTATTTTAATATTGAAGTATTGTGAGCAATTTGAGTAACAGAGATGGGAGCATAGCCTACATAAAAATGGGAATTAGGAAGTTCAGATGAATTTTTTTTTTTTAATGGAAGAACAAGAAAAGCCAAGCGTCAATGGTTATGCGCTACTAGCCTTTTCCACTCTAGGAAAGCCGAGTATAGAAATTTAGTTTCAAATTCTAACATAATCTCTTATTTCCTGTGTGGTTTACTTGACCTACCTCTCAGTTTACTCATTTGTAACAAATATCCCTTACAATGCTGTAGAAAGTTTTAAATATCATAAGTAAAATGCTTTAGCCCTTAATAAGTTTTTTATTTTTTTATTTTATTTATTTATTTATTTTGGTGAGGAAGACCAGCCCTGAGCTAACATCCGTTGCCAATCCTCCTCTTTTTGCCGAGGAAGACTGGCCCCGGGCTAACATCCGTGCCCATCTTCCTCTATTTTATAGGGGACGCCGCCACGGCAAAGCTGACAAGCGGTGCGTCGGCCGGCTCCCGGGATCGAACCGCCAACCCTGGGCTGCCAAAGCGTGAACTAAAGCACTGCGCCACTGGGCGGCCCCCCCTTAATAAGATTTTTAAAATGCTTTCTACCACGCTTGAAATTATTTTTCTTTTATAAGAAGACTTTTAGTTTTCAAAGAAAGATGTTGTGAATAAAAATACACTTAAGGCAGATTAAGAAAGACTTCTTAGCTAAGATTTAGGTTGAGAAAAATGACAATGATTGCCTACAAAATCGGGCAGAGATGAGTTACCCAGGGGAATAAGCATCAGCATAAGGAAATTCACATTTCTTCCTGCACCACCCCCTCCACCAGGATGGCTCTTCCTAGTAAATTCTTAAGCATCTTTCGAGTTGTGGCCCTTTAATTATCAATGCCAAAAGTAATCTCCTGATATTTCCAGGCAGGTAAGTGCTTTGCACTAGTGATAACCAAATATCTAATTGGTACCCCTAATTGGACACTTGTCATATGTTGTCATGTCTGTCCCAGACCTACACTGAGAGGTCAATGAAAAGACCATGTTCTAATATACTTTGTATGTGCAGCAACTATAAAATATCTGGAACATAAAAAGAGCATAATAAATGCTTGCTGTAGAATAAACCAGAAGGAAAATGATAGATCCTGATAGGGAACCAGAAAGTCGAATGCTAGCCACAAATTTTTGCTCAGAAATTTTGTCTAAAGCTTACTTTTCTTTAGTGGTGCTTTTTGCTAGATGTAACAGGCAAAGCAAGAAGGAAGGAAGGGAAAGAAGCAGGAAGTGAGGAAGTAGAAAAAGAATTACCCCGAAACCAAGCAAACAAAAATGAAATTCTATACTAGTGCTATTGTGATGAGCAGGATCCAAAAAAAATTATTATGCATTAATAGTTGTCAAAGATTTTGAAGTCTCATGTAACTAGATTAACAAGTCTCTTACTATGAGCCACCTGTTAAGTTTCTGACATTACTTTTTTCACAGGTCGCATTCCTTTTTTTCTTTTATTTGATGTGAAGACCCATAATAAGATATTATCTGTTTAAAAATGGTTCATGAAATTTTGGTCCTCCTTGTTTGCACTTGTCTAGAGTAGAGGATTGGGTAGAGTTTTGTAACTTTCAAATGGAAATGTTAATAATTAAAACCAACATATGGGGATAGCAGGTGGTCATCTCCTTCAATAATGGCTATGATATGAGTTAATTTAGAATGCTAAATTGAAGAGCAAAGAGTTCCAAGATGCATAATCCATGCAGGGAAAATAGCATTTTGAGGCCTATGCCCATCAGTTATTAACTGATTCAAAAGAATAAACCCTTAAACACCCATTGCTCTGTAAAGCAAATTTCATGGTACATTCCAGTCTCCAAAGTGCAATGATTCTGATATCTAACTCTGTAGTAAGTAACTAGGGAGGAAAAAATAAGTGATTTTTGTGAAATGCTTAAAAAATCCTATGGGGTTCACTAAAACTAAATATAATAATGTACATTTGAAATTTATATAATGTTAGAAACCAATGTGACCTCAGTGAAGAAACAAATAATGTCATCTGAATGAGTAGATTATCTCTGATGTTAGAATATGCCCCCGCAACCTATTAGCCATGGGTAACTTTAAAAATGGGATTACGTTGTTTGGAGTAAGACTAGGAAATTGTATTGGCCATATACTATTCTTCATGCCAGAGAAATGAGGAGACGGTGCTCCCCAAACCCAATTCAAATATGCAAGCATTCACAAAGTTACAAGAAAATCTTTAAGTTATGCTTCCTCCCATCATTACAACCAGAGGAAGACAAAGTCAGATATCTAATGTGTTTTATGTCCAGAAGACTTAACACAAGTTTTGGTTTTTCATGTTGAGACAACCAAATAATCTGTAGCTAGGAAACAGGGAACAAAAATAAACACATTTGAGAATATATGAACATTTATGGTGATTCTGTCTTGAAGAAATAATGTCCTTTGCTGGAAGAGAATGGTGAGAATGAAGAAAGAACAGCTCTCTCTTTTTTCCACATTTTAATTCTGTTTTAATATTAATATACTTTATAGTTAGCATGAATTTCTCTATTATTAGTCCTTACTTCATATGTTAATATTGGTCAATATCCCACGCCTCAGTATGAAATTTGCAATTACATAAGCACTTCATTTTCCATTAAAAGTCAAAGAAAAGAAAAGAAAAATAATCTGCTATCCATGAAGATTTTTAACTACAGATGTTCCCAGATGAAATCTAGATGGAAGCCAGATGTACAAAACAAAGAGTTGGCAGTTGCCAAGCAGCAACAAGTAGGTCAATATAACCAGTGTGTGTTTCTGTTGCCTAGAATACGTGTATCTCTCCAATGCTGCCATAGTCCTACAGACTTGTAGGATATATTTGCATTGCCAAGTAGAGATTAATAGCACCAAAGGAATTAGACCAAAGTTTTGTTTCTGTCCTGTCAATAACAAATTCTATAAGCTAGACAGCTCAAGTTACATCTCTGAGCATGCAGGGTTTTGCCTGGATTATATTTGGCCTAATGTTCTAAGATTATAAACTTCTATGATTCTGTGACTCTGTCCTAACAGGATTCTCAACACCAACCAATTGCACTAATGGTCATGTAGGTTGAGGGTATTATATTTATATTTAGACAAATATAGCCTGGAATTTTAGGTTAGAACCAAATTGTGAAGTGGGTTAAATGCTGGATCTTACTAAAGACGTGTTCTGTAGCTGATGTGGACACACATAAATGCTTATTAAGTACAGGGATAAGGCAATCACATTTACATTTTAAAAAGATGACTACAACATAGAATAAAAGGAGAGATGGCTAAAGGCAAGGGTATCTGACAGGAAGCATTTTTACAGTGGAGATACTGAGGGGGTGGTGTAGGAAAGGAAAGGAAAGCCACAGGTAAAATATTTTGGAAACAGAATCAATAAAACTCAGAGATCAGTTGGATGGGATTGGATGTGGGATGAAGGACAGAAAGAGGCCAATCATACATGAGGTCAATACAAATGATAACAGATGGCAAGGTTAGCCTTTTAGATTTTTATAATAAAATGCTGTGGTATTGAGTATGATTGTTCAGTTTGAATATACATGGAGAACAAGAAAACAATTAAAATGAAAAGAGAATTTGAAGACCACAACTTGCAGAATAGGCAGAGAGTGAATGACCTACAAAAATACTGTAAACAATGAATCAAAAGAGTAGAAAGGGAGCCAGATGAAAGGAATAAGTAGTATTTAAGAAAAAAATATTGTTAATATTGTCAAACAGTGTGCATATGAAAAGAAAATGAGCCCTGGAAAGAATCCACCAGAGCTGGTACATAGTAAGGTCATCAATGGCACTGATCAGTGTGGCCCCACTGGCAGGGGAGTGACTTCAGCCTGAAAGCAGTTGATGGGAGTACAGAAGCAGGAGGTGCAGAAACTGAGGGGACAACTATTGACTCTTTGTTTGAGGTCCCTGATGTAAAAATCAGGAAGGATTAGTGGAGTAGGAGAGAGGAAAGATAAGGAAGTAGGCAGTGGAACAAACGGATTACAACGCGAATGTTTGATATATAGGAAAGACATTGGGATCCTTAAATGCTTTATTAAGAAGCCCACTATTAGCTCTTTACATTAAGAAAGGTAAACAAGTCAATAAATGAGGAGGTTTGGCTATCCAGATAGAAAAGGGAGAAAGAAAAAGGAAGGATCAAACCAACGAAAAAAGGAGGGAGGGAGGAAGAAAGGAAGGAACTGAACCACCATCTCATATAAAACAAAATCAATTCTACATGTATTAAAAAATGACATGTGAAATACAAAACTATGTAATTTTAATGGAAAATATAGGAGAATATCTTTGTGACTTTAGGGTAGAAATTTGCTTAAAAGAGACACAAAAGGCACTAATCCTAAAGAGAAGTACTGATAAATTTAACAGCATGTAAACATTACAAAACTTTTTATACTTCATGAAGAAAGTAAAAAGACAAGCAACAAACATAGGGAAATTTTACATTTCAAAACGGAAAAGACAAAACAAAACCAATGTAAAAATGAACAAAATACTTGAAACAAGCACTCCCTCTACCAGGAAAAGGAATCCAATTGGTCAATAGCCATATGATAATGTACATGATGTTATTATTAATCAGAAATTCAAATCCTGACTACAATGATATATTACAAAGCTTCCCTTTTGGCAAAAAAGCAAGTCTTTCATGCCAAGTGTTGTTAAAGTTGAAGAAAAATTCTTAGTCATATACTCCTCTGGAGAGAATGTAAATAAATGCTCATTTGGAAACAGTGTTTATATGATCTAGATTAGTTTAAGACTATTGGGATCATCTATTCATTTTCAGTTAGGTTGAATGTGAGTATAAATTCACCCGGCTTTTCCTGGTGCTTTTTTCATTTAAATTTCATTGTATTCCTTTTGCTAAGTAATAGGTTATTAACTTGCAACAAAATTCTAGAGACACAAATGTATAGACTCTATACATATAGAATTTCCTTCTGTTGTCTATACAGTGTACCTAAGAGCCTCAGATGAGTGAGCAAATCTCATTTCACCCCTGCCAGCACTGAATTTGACAATTTCCCATTGCTTCGATGAGAAACGGCATTTCTTTTTCTTTTTTTATTTTTTTGTGAGGAAGACTAGCCCTGAGCTAACATCCTTGCCAATCTTCTTCTTTTGCTGAGGAAGACTGGCCCTGGGCTAACATCCGTGCCCATCTTCCTCTACTTTATATGGGACACCGCCACAGCATGGCTGACAAGCAGTGCATTGGCGGGTGCCCGGGATCCGAACCTGCAAACCCTGGGCTGCCAAGCACTGACTAAACCGCTGCACCACTGGGCCGGCCCGGCATTTCTTTTTCTAATTGCCATTTATTTGTTGAATACTGTGTTTCACCAAATTACTACATGACTGATGAAAAGGAAAAACATACCCCATACACACGAAAAGCATTCTTTATTCCCTTACTCTGTCCCCACATGAGTATTTAAGTTAGCAAGATATGTCATTTCACTTATATGTGTAAGCCTCCTGGACCTATGCACAGGATTTCCATCGCTTGGTAATTTTTGCTCAGTATATAAAGGTATTTCTGCTTGAACTATAAGGTGTTACATTTGGAAATTACAGAGTATTTTTTATTCCAGAAATTCAAGTTTGTACCATATATGATTATCTTTAAGTGTAATATGCATGTGTACATATGTATATGCATGTGTGTATATATAAATATGAAATATATTTGTTTGTATGTATATTCATTAACTTTATTAACTTTTTTTGTGAGGAAGATTGGCCCTGAGCTAACATCTGTACTAATCTTCCTCTATTTTGTATGTGGGTTGCCACCACAGCATGGCTTGATGAGTAGCGTAGGTCTGCACCCAGGATCTGAACCTGCAAACCTGAACCCAGGCCGCCAAAGTAGAGCAAGCCAAACTTAACCACTATGCGACTGTGCCAGACCCTTCATTAACTTTTTTTTTGGTGAGGAAGATCGGCCCTGAGATAACATCTGCTGACAATCTTTCTCTTTTTGCTTGAGGAAGATTGCCCTTGAGCTAACATCTGTGCCAATCTTCCTCTATTTTGTATGTGGGACGCCACCACAGTGTGGCTTGATGAGCAGTGCGTAGGTCCACACCCAGGATCCAAACCTGCAAACCCTGGGCTGCCAAAGCATAGCACATGAACTTAACCACTACGCCACTGGGCCAGCCCCTAACTTACTTTTTAAAGGACATTATATCTGTCTTCCAGAACCCAGATTTTGTTGTTAGCCTATTGTAGTCATTTTGCTTGCTCCTTCTCTGGACTTCTTTATGTATATGGCCATCTTATATTTTGTACTGATTGGAGCTCAGACCTGGTTGCTAATGTATCTTAAATAGCAGTAGCAGAAGAAATTGCAGAAAGTACAGCTCTTTGTGCTTTATGAGACAACAGTTTGGCAGAAGACAAATCACACAGTGAATGAGGTCACAGTAAATGACATCCTGGAAGAGAAATGTTTGTAATAAAATTGACCACAAAAAATTGAAAACCATAATATTTGAAGAACTCTTATTGTTTTGTGAAAAACGACAAAGCAAGAGAAAGTTGACAGAATATATGAACAAGCAATTTGTAAAAGAGAAAATCCAAATGAATAATAAAAAATGAAAATATATTTAAATACAATACTGAGGGGAATGTGCATTAAAATAATGTTATGTTTCATGCTTTGATCAGACTGGCAAAAATTAAATAGATGACCTTAATATTGGAGGAAAAATAGGAAAAGAATACAGTCATACGTTTTGTATCTATAAATTGGGATTAATAATATGATCTATATCATAGTTCTTATGTCTAACAGTCACAGGTGAGTGAGCGAATCTCATTTCACCCTTACCAGCAGTGAATTTTATAATTTCCCATTGCTTTGATGAGAAACAGTAGTTAGTTTTTTATTTGGCATTTACTCATTGAATACTGAGTTTCACCAAACTACTATAGGACTGAGGGAAAGGAAAAACATACTGTTCAAAACAAACACTGACTCGAGCCTACACTATTTCCTAGGAAGTAGAATAATATATTTCTGAAAAGAGATAATTTTTATTTTGCCAAACACCAAATTGGAGGAATTTTCTACAAAATGTAAATTCTCTTTACCCATAACTTCCACTCTTTCTCCTCATTCTACAGTATGATATAGAAAAAAGGTAGAACAAAGAAAGAGTAGAGTAGCTTTAGTTTAAAAATTAAGAAAAAAACAAAATTACTGGAGTAACCAGAGAAGGAGTAGTGGAAAAGCAGAATGAAAAAGAAGAAATGAAGGTTGAAGGCTGGCACTTGGAGAGAAAATGTTCCCAATGCCTTTGCAGCTTGCTCAAGCACCTGTGAAGGAACACAGCGTTGAAAAAAATTTCCTATCCAAGGTGTAGCTAGAGTAAATTTGGGATAGGAGTATTGATATTCGGATATACCTTTTTGCTCTATTGTCTAGAAAGAGAGAGACTTCTTCCATCACAAGCAGTAATCCTAAGAAATTTTCTGGAGCTTTCCCCTTAACTCTCAGACAACATTATGGATGTGACTCACATACACCAAGAAATAAGGCCCATGTAAATAATCAGTTGTATCAAGATTTATTTATTACTAAGGCTGCTATATGACTTATTTTTAAAGCATTGAAACAGGTTCTATCAATAACAGAACAAGTGATTGAGCACATTTTATAATGTTATGATATATTTTAATCTATAATCTATCTCTTTATTCTCTCTTCCTTCCCTCACTTACTTTATCACTATTATTGTGTCTCGACAATCGATTTTCTCTTTACTGCAGGATACTGTTAGTTTATCTTTAGATACACCTAGCCAAAGATAAATTTTTTCCATGTGACACATTTAGGCACTTTTTCTGGAACTGGAGTTATAAAATCCTGGATAAAATAATCTAACAAACAGTTCTACCACCTTACCCCCTCCCCCAAGAAAAGAAACAGAGAAATTCCACTATCACTGTCTAAAAGATGGTGCTTCCACAGGATACAAGGCTAAACTGATTTCCTCGCCATTTTTGTGCCCTTGTCTTGTTAACCTTTCTGCTATGTAGCGCTCAGTTTTACCTTTGTAAAACAAACAAACCAAAAACCTTGGAGTTTAATTACTCCATGAACTTGTAGGTAATCATCAAATGCATTTGGTTTAAAAAAACTCCCAGTAGAATTTAAGCTTTTTAAAACAACTACACTTTACAGAGCATTTAAACAATCTTCATATTTAATTCATGAATATGGAAATTCTTTAGCCAAATAATTTGATATGCAAACAACTTATTGTTTTCTCCTCTAATTCAAGATGTCTTTCTGCTACTAATAAAAATAATCACTCTCATTTTCTCTTATATAACAAACCGTGTGACCTGAGCCATTCTAAGCGCTCTGTATATATTATACTAACCATGACAACAACCATGCAAAATAGGTATTATTTTCTCCATTTTATACAGAAAAATCAGAAAAGTTATATAACTTCCTTAAAGCCACAAAAGTAAATACTGGCCAAGGTAAAATTAAAACCTGACTCTATATCATATTTTTTTAATTGTTTAACTTGTATTTACCCATTTCAGTACAGTATAGTTTGAGGAATTTTGGTAATTGTGTACTACTGCTTAACTCTCACCACAAAAAAAGATAGAGAAGAGTTCCATTGTCCTATAAAGTTTTCTCATGGCCCTTTATAGATTATCTCCTCTTCCAAACTCCAGCCCCAGGCAACCAACAATCTGCTTTTTGTCTCTATAACTTTTTTCTAGAAGTTCACATGAATGAGTCACACAGAATGTAATCTTTTGTGTGATTATTTTCTTTTATCACAATGTTTAGAGATTTAGTCATACTCTTGTGAATATTAATATTTTCTCTTTTCTTGATGAGTAATATTCCATAGTAGCAATATGCCACGGTTTGCTTACCCTTTCACTAGTGGACATTTGGATTGTTTCTAGTTTTTTTTTTTCCTTTTTATAAATAATACTGTTGAGAATATTTAAACAAGAATCTTTAGGTGGACCGATATTTTCACATTTTTCATATTTTCTTATGGAAAATAACAGAATAGGTGTTGCTGATCGGTATATGCTGATCGGTATCACAAGTGTATGTTTCACATTATAGAGAAATTGCTGGACTGTTTTCCAGTGTGGTTGTGACAGCATTTCCATTAGCATTGTATGAGTTCTGGTTACTCCATATTCTTGCCAAAACTTGATATTGTCAGTCTTTTTAATTTTCGCAATTCTGTTGGGTGTATAGTGGTATCTCATTGTGATTTATTTTGTAATTCTCTAATAACTAGTGTTTTTAACCATTTTTACGTGCTTATTGGTCATTTATATGTCTTTCGTGAAGTGTCTCTTCAAAACATTTGTCCAGTTGTAATTAAGTTGTCTATTTCTAATTTGTAAGATTTGTTTAAATATACTTGATAGAAGCCTCTAGTTTGATTCATTTTTTGGAAATATTTTCTGTGTCTTACATTTTTATCTCTTAAAGGTATCTTTTGAAGAATAAAGATCTTTAATTTTGATGAAATCTACTTAATGTTTTTTCTGTTTAGAGTTCATACATTTTTTACTCCTGTATACAAAAGTTTTACCTAACTCAATGTCACAAGCATTTCTCCAAAGTTTTCTTTTAGAAATGTAAAAATTTTATCTCTTATAATTATGTCTATGATTCACATTCAGTTAACTCTAGTGGGTGGTGAAATGCTCTGTTTCCCCATATACGTACCCAGTTTTTCCTGCACCATTTGTTGAAAAAGCTACATTTTCTTAATTGCGTTACATTGGCATTTTGCTCATACATTTGTTGGTCATACAAGTGTGGGTCTATTTCCAGAAAATCTTTTTTGTCCTATTGACTTATCTCTAGCCTTACAAACCAACACCATACTGTCTTGATTATTGTATATTGGGTCTTGAGATCAGCTAATGTAAGCCCTCCAACTTTGTTCTTTTAAAAGAAATTTTTCCTATTTTAGATACTCTGCCTTTTCATATAGTTTTCAGATATTTACCAACAACCTTAATAGGTGTTTGACTGTGAATGCATAAAATCTCTAAATCAATTTTGGGGTGGAATAAAGAGTCTGACTCCGTTTTTGATGTTTGCTGACAGCTTTTAGCTTCACTCTGTCTTCTTGCCCTTCTGTTCTACATTTTTGCAAACCATGAAGTAAGCTTGAGCACTGGTTCCTGTGGGAGATTCAAAAGACACTAACTTCCGCCTATGTAAAGGGACTCTTAGATCAGGCTCATCACCTACCCACAATAAAAACCCAAGTCAATCTCTGTTCTTTGCTCTCAAGCCATTTTTGTAACAGCTTGGGAGACATGCCCTGCTCTCCCCAGAAAGTCTCATTATGGAAGCAGTAAACCTTGCCATCCCCTCTTGGTGTGTGTGTGGTATCATAAATCTTGATGTCCAAACCAACTTTTGTGTTGGGGGCCATCCTGATCCCTCAGAGTGGTCACAACAATAGGTGCTGTGAACAAGATAGTCTATACAGTGACCACCTCCACCAGGGCCTTTCTTCTTTCACCTTGACTTGCAAACTGGTTCTTCTGTTTGGTGAAAAGCATGTACTTTGAGCTGCTGTCTGATGGCTAGCCTGAGCTTTGACTGTGTTGCTTTGTGCTGCATTTCCTAATTTCTACTGAGCTACTGTTATAGATCTAATTGACCTAAGTTGTAAGTTTTGATAACTAATTGTCATTTAGGGATAGGAATATGGGATTGACACACTCCTAAAAGTGCCCTGGGTCATGTGTTTTGGCTTAGACCTATCTGTGTGTCTTCAAATGAGGCATGTGTCTCAATTCCAGCATGAGCTGTGACTAATGCCAGGCTCAGGGGAATGCCTCTTACCCTGTAACTGATTGCGTGCCTCAGTCAGGCACTGGCCCTCATTCTGTAGATGCTCAGGAGGAAGACCAAACCCTGTGTCATATCAGGGCCCCTCAGGTAGTTGCTCAGGTGGAGGAAGAGCAGGCACAATTTGAAGAGCAATTTCTATTTGAAGACTTGAATTGTTGAGGGCCACACTCCTGGAATCACATGGCTCATTAAGACCTTACAAAACATCCCTGTTGCTGCTGATACTGCCTATGCCTCTGTCGAAATGAAGATCTGGATCATAGGGAAAAACACCCAAGGGGCAAATTCTACCATTGCCATGAGGCCGCTCACCCCGATGATACTCGTTTGAAGCTCTCTGGAGGAAAAACATATATAAACGTGAGCGGGTTAGAAAGTCCCCTCCCCCAAAGTATATTTAGTAACCACAAAAGAGAGAAAAAGATTTTAAAAAAGAAAGAAATCTAGATACAGAAGGAGGAAAGAAAAAAGGATTAAAAACCTGAAAGAGAAGTCCACGATTCATTTTCACTCAAACGGATACCCAAAATTTACTAAAAGAAGTTACACAGCAAAAGACAAAAGATGAAAAGTGTTCACCATTTGCACCTCTACAACATAGGTTCTGGATTAACTTTAACATCTGCTGAAATAGACCGGTTGCCCAATCTTGGCGGCCATAATCAATATTGAGAATCAAATTACAGATATACTTGGGGATCCCACTAAATTTAAACAAAGTACTGCCTATAATCTTATCAAATATAAAATAGAGAAAGATTACGTGTGACTTACCTTAGTCATCAGACTATTGCCTTGCCTAAATTCCCCACAGTCGTAGCACTCATTGCCCTAAAGTATCCCATAGTGGACATGGATGCTAAGACCAGATGAGTAATAAATTAAAATTAAATTATCTTTGGCATTTACAGTTTGGTTTGCCAAATGAAACCCTCTGAAAGTTCCTCAGTTTAAACACTTAATATCAGCCAATGTAAATTAAAACAGGGTCTTCAAGACCTGAAATCCATTATTCAAGTCCTATTTATAGAAAGGATGCTTATAATAAGCTTTTGAATAGTTTGCTTATATATGACCTTCTTCCTTCCTCATAGAGGTCACACAAAAGTCTCTTTTACTGAAAGCGCAGCTATGCCCTTGTCCTCCACACCAGAACACTTTCCCAGACTGCACATTTACACTTAAATGATTTCTTGAGTCACATTTATAGCATGAGTTTGGCTGTCCCCTATAGAGCTATAATCCTTATCTGTTTATGTGAATCGTACCTGGCAGGTGGTTAATTCTGTCCTTCACTTGCCGGAATTCTCTTTCCCATGTTTAATCTCCATTTCAAATCATAAACTGTTCTCTAGAATTTCTAGAATATCAGAATATCACTTTTTCAGGGTATTTCATGTTATCTACAGCAACTAGTTCATGCTGAAGAGATGAATAAAATATTTCAATATTGCCTCTAAATAGAAGCAGCTTGAAGTTCTTTTAAGAAAAGTTATTTCATCCTACATGCATACAGGGTTTCATAGATGTCAAAATACTTTCATACACATCATCTGTTTTTTTATCTGTAAAGGGTGCATGAAGTATTATCCCATTTTACTCAGGGCAAGACAGAGGACCAGTGAGATTAAGATGTTTACCAAAAATAGTAGGTAACACACGCAAGAGCCAGGACAAAAAATAATTGATTGTTTCTTGTTTTTCCCCCTTTTTCTACCACATCACACAGCTCTTTGGTTTTACTCTTTTTCTCCTGATACCATCTTTATCACTCTATAACCTTGATTTATTTACTGTCCATAAGCCCACTTAAATATTTTAATTCTTACTGTGTTGCGATGTAATAAAGACAAGACTAACATTAAAACAACTTAACACCTGCAAAAATCACACTTGACCTGAACTATTCAAAGTAAGTGGATAACTAGATTTAGGTTTAAAAAACTCTATATAAATGAACATATACTATGATTGAAACCTTTAAAAAATATCAATTCATTCTAGCTAAGACAGAGAGGTAGTAACTCAAAATATGTAAGCACTTATAAGTGATTTAAATATTTTCCTAACTCAATTTAATATGATTATCTTTGCTTTCAATATAAAAATAAATAATTTTTCTTTCAGGGGATCGTAGTTAATACAAACACTTCCCTTTGGTTCATTTCAGTTTATTATGATTGCAGACCCTCCCATAGTTCTTTCAGAAAACTAGTCCCAGACTCTTGGATGCTCAATTTTTTGTTCTACTTTCCAATCCTTCCATAGACAATAACCTACAAAATAACTATCTTGTTTTATTTGCTCATAATTCTCCTCCTTTCTTTTTTCTTCCTTGCCTTCATCCTGATTCAATTTTATTTCTCTGTTTTTTTTTTTTTTTTCCTTTTAGGTTCATATTTTCTGCTATGGGTAAAAGACACATCCTAATCATTGTTCTGAAAGTTCTCCTTCTACCATGTTCTCAATAACTTTTAGCCCAGGTCTATCTGCTGGAGTTGCAGCAATATCTCCATAGCCACACATGCTGTCAGCATTTCTATACCTATGTCCTCATTCCAAGATTCATTTTTTCACATTTTTTGAAAAAGTTCATTTGATTCTTTCAGAAATCTCCTTGAAGTGAAAAAACATTATTGTACTCATTTTTCAAATGAGGTAACAGATGTAGAGACATTTAGTACTTTTCCTAAGCTCTTGCAAAGTGAATCAAAGACTTTTTTGAAAAGGGGGTTATAACCCAGTCTCCTCACTCATCCCAGGATTTATTGATGGAGCAGATATTTATAACTTATCCTTTGCCATCTGATTAATATAACTTTTTTTAGGACATCTATATAATGTCAGGATCACTTGATCAACAAATCAAGAACTAAATATTTTTACGTTTCGGAAAAATTTTTCCTGAGTATGGATGTAATAAAATATCACTAGTACTGACAAAATCAAATTTGACCTGAACAAGTGAAAACTAGAGTTTCTATTTCAATTTTAACGTTTTTTTCTTTCTCAGGTGTAATTAAACACCTAAGATTCCTTTTTAGCTTAGTATTGATTAACATATATCCTCTTTTCTCTTGCTCAAATTTGTATAGTCATTTACTTGAAGCAAGAATATTATTTAGAAACAATATTTTTCTCCTGCAGTTTTGTTTTACTATATATATATCTCCTATGCATGGAGAAACACAATATTAGCTTTTTCAGTAAACCAGGTCAGGTGAAATCAAGAACTCTTTAAAACTTCAAAAGGAAATTCACATCAAATCATATCGACCTTGGTCCATTTCTGATTTACTTAACTTTTCCTGATTAATGCAAATTATATGGCTATAGGATTATGGCTTTTTATGAACTCAAGAAATCAATAGAAAGAGCATTAACTTTAATCTCACTTGATAAATTAATGAAATAATGGGAATTATCATTAATCTAAACTTACCATCTTTATGATCATTAAGTTTAAATTTTAAAAATCAGTATTTTAAATATTATTATTTAAGAATAAATATTTTTAAATGGATATCAGATAACAATGGGTAGAAAAATTACAAATAACCTCAGCATTTCATTTGCTTTTCTAAGAGTTTCCATGACATTAATTCCAGCAAACCACTCTAGGCTGCCCTCATGCATAAACTACTGGTTCCTCATAATGGTGTATGGCATTTCAATTTCAATCCTGCCTTCAGTAAACAGGATGAAGAATTACTGTGCCATGTATAAACTGCTTTGTGACTCAATGTTTATCTACCATAATCAATAACAGCCAAATTCAAAAAAAAAAAATCCAAGCACATGAAAAGTAAAACAATTATATTTCATATGCTAAGCAAATTCTGTTCTTTTCTAAAGGAGAAAAGATGATTAAAATGGTTAAACGCCACAAGGTAAACTTCATCATACAAAAGATATAATGTAAATCAGGCAGTAAAGTATTCAACGAATTTGCTTAGTTTCTGAAGGTGATTTTTTAATGCACTTATTGATTTCTTCAGATGTATAATCTAGTTTAGCTCCTCTATTAGTCAGCTCTGACCTGTCCTCTGTAAATCCTCAAATAATGTAATAAACATTATCTAGGAAAATACATTATGCTCCAAAGTAGTATCTTCCTGTGTAAAGAAACGTCTGAAAAAAATGAAGCAATCTAAATAGCCTTCAGAGTGCCACAAGTTAAACAAATTGAAAAATAAGTTCATTAAAACAAAAACTTTGCTTTTTAATTAAATTCTAAAGTGTTTTTTTACTTTTGTATAATATAAATTTGGAATACAACTTGTGTATTCAGAAGACTGGATTCTGCTCTTCATTTATTTTTTTTTCTAGCCCTCACAGCCAATCTTTTCTTAAATATCTATTAATTACCCTTTAAAGGGGCATACTATGTGAAATATTTAATTAATCTTAGTTTTTATTAAAACTATCACAGCAAAAAAAAAGTCAAGATGTCAGAATGTGCCTTATACTACTCCCATGAGTAAAATGGCATTCCTGACTTGGCTGTCAACTTAAAACTTTAAGACCACATGATACAAGAATCCTCACCTTCCCTTATTTGACTGGAAGAAAAAGAAAAAGAATTTTGGAATTAAGGTTCTGGTGATCTGCTAGCTGTATGGCTCTTCTCTCATTTCTTTATTCATCCAATAAATTTTTATTGAGCAGCTGTTGTGTGCCAGGTACCCTTCTAGACTCTGGAGTTAAAATAGTGAACAAACCAAACCATGTGCCTTCCCTGTGCAACATACATGCTAGTAGTTGCGACAAAAATTAAGCACCTCTAATACATGGGCAGCTACATAGAGAGGTATAAAAAGTGGAATATCATGACAGAATATGATAGAAGTACAATTTTCAATAGAATGGGCAGAAAGAACCTCTCTGAAGAGATAATGTTTGAGCAGCGCACAATTCAGGTAATGGATTAAGAAAGTTAACAGTGATTTCTAGTAGAGGGAATAGCAAGTGCAAAGTCTCTGGAATGGGAGTGAGCTCTGGGGGTTGGAGAAGAGAGAGAAGAAAGGCCCAAGTGTCCAAAGCAGAGTGCGCCATGGAAATGAGGTAGGAGGTGAGTTCAGAGTGATGTGTGGAAGAAGGTTATATCTTGTGGGCCTTGTAACCCAGACCACATTGGTTTTGATACTGTGTAGGATGGGAATCATTGGAGGTGTTGAGTGGAAAAATGACCTGAACATATTTTTTCTTGTAAAAGGCTCACAATGGCTGCTGATGGGGAATGTACCAGTTACTTAAACTCTCAAATCTCAATTTCTTATTTTTGAAATAGGAATAATATTGTTTACTTAGAGTGTCCCATGAGCACTGAATGAATTAGCATGCATACTGTCTGACACATAAGATCTCAATAACAAATATTTCTTTTTATGTGTTTCTCTTTCTTGAGTTAGATAAAACAATATCCCTATTCCTTTCTAAGTGAATTTCACCCATCACCCCTATTCCCTTAATTCCATTTTTTTCTAACTCTGCTGGGTTATTCTCTATCAAATATTTTCCTCTCCATCTTCTATCTTTCTTTCAAATAATTTATTCTTTCAGTCTAAAAGCATATACATATTCTCTTACCTCAAACAAAACCAATTTTTTCTTCAATCCCGCTATTTCAGATATCCCATCAAACTGCACACTCTCCTTCACTTTTTGTAGAATATTTCATAAGAGCAATGGTCAATATATAATGCTTCCTTTTCTTTCACATTTCATTGTTCACTCCTGTTTATAGTCCGACATTTGCCATTATAATCCTATTGAACCTAAGTCCCTGATTGTCCTACCCAGTAGCCAAAGCAGTGGAAGATTTTAATCATGATGACAATGAAATAATTCTGCCGCTGCAGGTTCAAGAGTCACATCTTCGCCAAGGCTTCTGAAAAGTGCAGATAAATTTTAAAAACGAGTCTATTTGTTATTTTTCATTCTTGGAAAAGGCAACAGTATGAACAAAGTCCTGGGTAATAAGGAAGTAAAAATGATTTCAAATAAGAGACTGTGGAAAGTCCCAATTAAAAATTACCCTGCTGGGGGGGACTTCCCCTTCTGCGATGATGGGAGAACTACTACAGGACTTGTCAGCCCGATGGAAACAATTCAGTAATTGGAAAAACTGTTTTAAGACATTGGACAAGAGGCTTTGCAGGATTTTGATCCATAATATAAAAGAAATACATGAAATAAGGTTTATTATTGTTGGATTTCTACCTGGAGGCACTTTTCGGCCTGCAGCACAAGGAAAGGGAAAATAAGTAGGTGTGATGTTCTGGCTGAGTTGAGGAGTCTGATCATAGAATTCAAGGAGACCAAAGTGGCTCAAATTGATTATTGTGAAGAAAGGAACTATGCAGAAAAAGAGATGCAGAAATCTAAAGAAGGCTCCACTTAGTGTGTTGCTGAATAAGAAGCCATACATATTTGGAGTGAAAGATGCCAGGGAAAAAATTATCAGGGAGATGTAAAAAATAAAATAATTCCCAGAGCTCACACAAGACCAGGACATAGCTGAGTTCTTACCAGCTAAATTGGAGAGACTTTACTGAACACCCAAGCATCCAGTTAGAGAACCCAGAAGTGTCATATATCAGCGGTCACCAAGTGCTCACAATTGCCCACAAGTTACACACTGACTTGATTTGACCTAACTTTAGTCAGATTTCTTTCCTCCCCACTGGCCCCTGAACTTTGGTTCACCCTCAAGCATAGGCAATATACTAACATATAGAACATTCCACCTTATCAGATCATTCTGGAAGTTGGCTGGTCACAGAGAAGAACATTTCCTATAGATCTACTCCAACCATGCTGTCTGCTCACCCCTACTTGCTTGCCACACTCCCACAAATTTCTTGCTATCTTTGTTAATCCCTTGTGGTGAGTTGAATGGTGGCCCTCAACAAGATATGTCCATGTCTTAACCCTTAGAACCTGTGAGTGTTACCTTATTTGGAAAAGGAGTCTTTGCAGATGTAATTAATCTAAGGATCTTGAGATAAAATCATCCCGGATTATCCAGTTGGGCCCTAAATCTCATGACAAATATCCTTATAAGAGACAAACGGAGAAGATACAGAGAGGGGGAGAGGGCCATGTGAAGATGGAGGCAGAGTTTGGAGTGATGCAGACACCAGAAGCTGGAAGAGAAAACACCTTCTGCTGACACCTAGACTTTAGACTTCTGGCCTCCAGAATGGTGAGAATAAATTTCTGTTGTTTTAAGCAACCAAGTTTGTAGTAATTTTTTATGGCTGCCTTAGGAAACTAATACAATTCTTCTTATAAAAGAAAATACTTTTTCTGTTTTATTTTGTGATGCCTACAGATCCTGAGGTTGAAGTGCTCTCCCTATTGTATTAGTCTTTTTGAAAATAGTCTCTCACTTTTTTTTAAATTTGACAGTAGTGGTTAAATAAGCCCTAAAATAAAGGTGACTTTACACCCATCATAACAAATTAAAAGCAAGAAACTAATAAAAAGCCTGGAAATTATAAAACTGATTAATTAGTAGCTTAACTGACAGTCCATTTGAATTCTAAGTGCTTAAGGAAGATAATTGTGAAATAATAGAAATTATATATATGTACTTGTCTCTGCCCCTGGTTCCTGTGACAGAGCTCTTAAAATCCTTGTGATTTCCTAAGTGCTAAGAGCACTAGGAGTATCTTTTGTTCTAATATTTGATCTTTGACCCCAGATCCTGACAGACAGCTCTTGAATACCTTGGAATTTCCTGGGTGATATAAGTGTCTTTTGTTCTAATGAGGCAACTTGATGGGCTCCTGGAAAGCTTCAAGATGGGGACTGATCACCAGAGGACCAAGTCATGATCAGAAGCTCATAACTTTTAACCACATCCTCTGGAAAGGGGAGAGGGGCTGGAAATTGAGTTAATAACCAATTATGCCTATGTGATGAAGCCTCCATAAAAATCCCAAATTACAGGGTTTGGAGAGCTTTCAGGCTGGTGAACACATCTACATGCCAGGAGGATGGTGTGCCCCAACTCCACAGAGACAGAAGCGCCTGTACTTGAGTCCCTTCCAGATCTCACCCTATGTATCTTTTTACCTAACTGTTCATCTAGATCCTTTATTATATAATGAATCATTACACATAATTGTTTCTCTGAGTTCTATGACCCATTCTAGCAAATTATTGAACCCAAGGAGGGAGTCATGAGAAACCTGATTTATGGCCAGTTTGTCAGAAGTACAGGTGACAACTTGGATTTTCAATGGCATCTGGAGTGGGGAGGGGCAGTTTTATGGGACTCAGTACTTAACCTGTAGGATTTAATGCTATCTCCAGGTAAATAGTGTCAGAATTAGACACTAAGCTGGTGTTGGAAAATTGCTTGATATATGGCGTAAAACCCCACACATTTGGTGAGCGGAAGCAAAGTGTGTTAGTTGTGTGAGGAGAGTAAAGGATAAACACAAGAGAGTTTTTCCAAATCAACAACAAAGTATAAATACTCAAGAATACAACTTTCATAATATCCAGCATCCAATAAAAATAAAAAAATATGTGAAGAAGCAGGAAAATATGTCTCATGACATAGAGAATCAGTCAATAAAACAGACCTAAAAATGCCAGAGATGATTCAGTTGGCAAACAAGGACTTCAAAACAGCAGTTACAAAGAGCGCTAAGGAATTAAACAAAAATATGAACATAATGATAGAAGAGATGAACTCCTTATGAAACTGATACAATGGAAAATCTACAGGTTAAAAATACACTAACAAAAATGAAAAATTCACTGAATGGTCTTAACAACTGATGAAACAATGAAGGAAAATTCAGTAAATTTGAAGATATAACATCGTATATTTGCAAACTAAAGGAATAAGAGGGGAAAAAATACAAAAAGAGAAAAGGCAGAGCCCCAATTACCTGTAGGAAAGTGGTAGTTGATGTAACACAATTTAAACTGGAATCCCAAAATAAGGAGGAGAGAGAAAATTTTGATGAAATAATGGCCAAAATATTCCCATGTTTAATTAAAACTATAATCCCATAGATTCAAGAAAAATAAGAATATCTAAGCAAAAGAAAAACATACTAAATTTTCATAATAAGCAGATTAGGGAAACCAGTGATGAAGAGGACATCTAAACAGCAATCAGAGGGAAAAAACAAAAGACTCATTTTATCTGGGAAAAAAAAGAAAAACCTCAGATGACTCTTCAGTAAAAAAGCAACCCAGAAAGCAATGGAACAATAATTTTATAATATCAAAAGAGATAAAAACCTGTCAGACCAGAATTCTATCCAGGAAAAATACTCTTCAAAAATAAGTGCAAAATAAGACTTTTTCAGAAAAACAAAACTAAAAGAACGTATCAGTAGCAGACCTGCAGTTAGAAAAATAGTATTGGGGAGAAACTTGGATCTACACAAAGGAATGAAGAGTGACAGACAAGATAAATACATGAATAAATATAAATGACTTATGTTTATAAAATTTCTTCAAAAAGATAATTGACTCTTTAAAGAAAAAATGTTAACAATGTAATAATTATAGCATATGGAGAATATATATGTATGACAAAACCAGCATAAAGAACAGTAGGTGGGAAACATAAGAATATTATTGTAAGAGTTTAACATTTTATATAAAGTGATATAATTTGAAGTTAGACTGTGATAAATTATTAAAGATATTTATTTTAATGGTAGAGTAATATTTTTAAAAAAGTAGAGTTAAAATTCAGCAGTGGACATAAAATGGAACACTAAAGAATACACAATTACTCCATAAAAAGGGGCAAATGGAGAAGAGTCTTCTAAGCCCTAGTGTTGTTGGGAAGTACCAAAAGTTGTGCCAAAATTAGTAATTTATATTAGATTATAAGAAGTCAAAGATGAATGTTCTAATCTCTAGGACGCCTCTAAAAGAATATATGAGGGGGGCCGGCCCGGTGGCGCAGCGGTTTAGTTCACACTTAGCAGCCCGGAGTTCACGGGTTCGGATCCCCGGCACCCGCTGATGCACCGCTTGTCAGCCATGCTGTGGCAGTGTCCCATATAAAGTAGAGGAAGATGGGCACAGATGTTAGCACAGGGCCAGTCTTCCTCAGCAGAAAGAAGAGGATTGGCCACGGATGTTAGCTCAGGGCTGGTCTTCCTCACAAGAAAAAAAAAAAGAATATATGAGATATATAATAGAGGAGAAAAATAAGATAATAAAACATTGATTAGTCTAAAAGAAGGCAAGGAATGAGAGTAAAAGAAACATGAAAGATGTTTGACAAATAGAAAAATAAATCACAATTTAAACTTCATGGATGCTGCTGCTAAAACTAGGACAGGAAGGAAATAAATCACTTCAAATACATCTGTTACAAAAGAAATTAAAAAGTCAAAAAGCAGTCATCTATTTCAAAAATACAGGGGGAAAAAAGAAAAAAATTAATCCCACAATTAGAAGGTAAAACTGATAAAGATAAGAGCAGACAAAGATGAAAAAGAAAACAAAGATACGAGACAAAAAAAACAAAGCTAAGAGTTGACTCTTAAAAAGTCAATTAATATTGGAAGATTCTATAGCAAGAAAGAAGAGAAAATATACTTTATCAATGTCAAGAATGAAAATATCGCTGCTGTTCCTAGATATCAAGTAGTTAATAAGAGAATATTATGGGTAACTCGATGCCAAGTTACCTGAAAAATTGCATGAAATGTCCAAATCTTTAGAAAAGCATTACTTTCCAAAACTGAATTGTCCCATACCTACTAGAAAAATTGAACCTCTTTTAAACATTTTCTCACAGAGAAAATTCCATATGGCTTTAACCAGTGAATTATTACAAATATTTAAGAAATTAATAACACTAGCTATTAATTATTAACACTAAATTAATAACACAAATTATTCTACAATGTAGAAAACAGGGGCCAATTCCAAAGTGTTTCAGAAAGCCGTCACCTTCTTAACACTAAAATCTGACAGAGATAAAAGAGAAGAACGTTACAGACCAATCTCACTCATAAATACAGATGCAATAACCTCCTCAAATACATTATTATACTAAATTTGGGAAATACAGCAAGTATAACACATCCTCACCCAGTGGGGTCTACTCCAGTAATACAAGGTTGGTTTAATATTTGAAAATCGATTGATAGCATTGATCATATTCACAGAAAAAAGAAAAAGAAAAATAAAATGATCACCTGAATAGATGCAAAAAGTTTTACAAACTTTAACACCCATTAATGGCCAAAAAATTGTGACAAACTAGCTATGTAGGGAGTTTTCAAATTGATACAGAAAAGTTCCAAATCTTCAGAAAGTTTTCCATCTGTGGTCAGGCAAAGTTTGCAGACTATCACACTTTTCGACAAGATTATATTTTAAATACAAGTCACAATAAGGCAAGTAAGAAAAATCAAAGAATTGGAAGGATTAAAATGGAAATTATTCACAAATGGCATAATTGAATTCCTAGAAAATCTAAGATTTTATGGACAAATTATAGAATTTATATTTGAATTTGCAGGGAAACAAAATATCCCTGGATATCTCAGCGCTCCTGCAAAAAGCCTTAGTTACCTCAATGTCCTCACATATCATGATAATTAGATCTGTAATCGTTTGTGCAGTTAATTGTTCTGATCCAAAGGATCTTATTTCCCTGAGAGAACTAAATGGTTACACCCTGGCAAAGTCTCTGGGTTAAGCCCCATAGGGCTAGAAGTACTATCTTCCTGAATGTTTACATGTCATAAGAGATGAAGGGCAGAATTTGCAGACATTTGCCAAGTTACCTGAAAGTTGTAAAAGCTGAGACAGGCTGGGCTATCTGGCTCGGAAATGACAAAGGCTTTGCACTTACCATACTTACAAATCAGAGAAAAGACAAGCAACTTCATATAGAAGTGGGTGAAAGATCTGATTAGTCACTTCCATACCAGAGGATTTCCAAATGGTCACTGAGCATATAAAGCAATGGGCTCAATTTTATTAATCATCACAAAAGTACCAATTAGAACCTCAATGAGATACAACTACATACTCGCCAGAATAGCTCAATGAGAAAAAGCATAGAAGACTATGACAAGTGTTGGTGAGGCTGTGGAATCATTAGAATTCTCACACATGGATGGTAGGAATGTAAATTTCTAAATTTTCCTTGAAATTTAGAAGAAAAACTTCAACCACCCAGAAAAAAGAATTACACACCACACAAGCCACAGAGGGGAAGGTACTATATATACATATATATATATATATATATATATATATATATATATATATGAAAAAGTATAAAATGCATGACTCTCTAGTTGTATGAAAAGATGATCAACTTCACTTGTAATAAAGAGAAATGGAAATTTAAACTAAACTGAGATATGTTTCTCACAAATCTGAGGAAAACTGCAAAAGTTTGATACTATCTATGTATGGTATGTCAGATGCTCTAATACAATGCTGGCAGAAGTGCACAACTTTTTCATAAAATCTTATGGAAGGAGTTGGAGAAGCTGCTTTCAAAGGTACAAATCCAATTATCTTTTGACCCAGGAGTCTCACTTCTGAGGCTTTATCTTTTCAGATACACCAGTATCTGAAAACAAACTTACATATATACAAAGTAGTCATCACAGCTTTGATTATAATGACCAACAATTAGAAATACCTCCTGTCTATTACTTAGGTACATCCACACAGTGGAATACTATGCAGCTATCAAAAGTATCTGAGAAAGCTATTTTTGTACTGATATGAAACAATTAAATGATAAGAGAAAAAGGCAAAGTATAGAATGCATATGGTGTTCTGCCTTTTGTGAAAGAAGGGAAAGACAAAAAACAATGTATAGCATATTGGGACTTGCCTCAATCTGCATTGAAATACAGAGAAGAGATTATATGTTTAGGATAGAGATAGTGAGGTATACGGAAATGGAAGTGGGAGTAGACTTTTCAATTTATATCTTTTAGGCTATACTAACTTTTGATCATGTGCTTGTATTACATAGTCAAAGAAAATAAAATAAAAATATACATTTAAATATTTTAAAGTTATCAAAATCAATGTATTAATCTTTGTGCTAGAATGCACTTTCTTTTTTTTCATGAAAAATTTATAGTCAATGAAAATTGTTTTTACCATCACTAAAAATGAAATCCCTATGTCTATTTCCCCATTTAATTACCATTATTTTTGTTATTTTTATTATTAAATTATTTCATTTTATCTAGGAAACTCTGGATAAAAGCACTTGATATCAATTTCTCCATTTTTAGTTTATCCTTTTCTGGGTCTCCAGTAAAGTAAGTTCATTAATACACATTTAATTTAGATCTCATCAAGTACTATCTTCTCTGAATTTTTGGTTATAATTCTTTAAATTTACTGAGAAACTCTATAAGAAGCAGCCATTTCATGAATTTCCTGTATATTCTACAAACAGTAAAAGCCTATTATGCTGCTCTTTGACAATTATATCAAAATTAATTACATAATTGAAATTAATGGAAAATATCTTTTTTAGAATTTCAAATTAGGAAAAAGTGTATTTCTTCTGAAAAACTGGTATGTTTCCAGTTAGCTGGATTTATTGCTGACTCTATGTTAAATAAATTAATCCTTACTTTGTAGATGTTAAATATTTTATTAGTCTTAAATTATTCTAACATTTCATTTTAACATAATAGTGGTTCTGTATGTATTGAAGTTTACCTCAAATCATTTTTGAAAGTGGGCAGGACATGAATTAGTGTTTTAGTCTTATATGGCTGATATAACAAGTTACCGTTAATGTAGCACCTTAAAACAACATAAATTTGTCATCTCACAGGTCTATGGGCCAGAAGGCTGGGTTGGCTGAGCTGGTTTCTCCACTCGTTTAGAGGAAATCAAAGTGTCTGCCACTGCGCTGTTATTAAGAGGCTCTGGGAAAAATCTGCTTCCAAGCCCATGCACATTGTTAGCAGAATCTACTTTCCTTGCCAGCTGTCGTCTAGGGACCACACTTAATTCCTAGAGGCCAGGCCGTCGTCCCCGTATACGGACTCCTGTGCAGAGTCAGGAATGGTGTTTGCAACCCTTATCACTCTTGAAATCTGACTTCTTCTCCACATTTTGCTTCTATCTCCAGCCAGAGAAAATTATTTGCTTTAAAGAGCTCATGTGCTTACATTTTGCCCACCCAGATAATCCAGGATAATATCCTATCTAAAGGTCCATAACCTTAATTACACCTGCCAAGTCCCTTTTGCCATATAATGATACATCTTCACAGGTTCCACTGACTCGTGTGTAAACATCTTTGGAGGGGCACGCAATAAGAAATACCACAATTAATAGCATATAAACAAAAATATTTGGCTATTTTCCACATTTGCCCTCCTCCTAAACACCCATAAATTATAATTATAGCTGACTATTGCTTAAACAAAAAATCTTAGATAATATATCATTATGTATTTCCATAAATAAGCAAAATAGAGGAAAAACAAATACATTTTTTGCATAAAATTGGAAATGTTAAAAAAAAAGAAGATAACCCTGTGAAAATAACTGATTTGTATTAGGGAGAGACAATAAAACCCTTTCTTTATTATTTGTTCTTGTTTTATATTCCAGAATCTAAAATGTGTTTTAAAAAACTGCCCTATTTTTCAGTCTGTCATGAAGTATATTTCAGCGTCAAGCCTCATGCTCCTGGGGTAATCACAAAACATCTCATTCAGCTGAAGAGGCTGAAACGCCAAGCAGTGCAATTAATATCTTCCATTTTTGCCATCAGCATGGAAAGCAACTCCTTGGAATCTGAATCCCTAATTGTGTCTAATAGCTTGCATCTGGCTTGTGCAAGCTCAGCACATTAGGAGTTGCTCTATGTGTCCTGATCACTGGGCACTGAGTGGACGTGTTCTGACCTGAACTTCAGAGTAGATGCCACATTCTAGCCTTCTTATGAAATAGAATATTCATTAATGAATGAAATCTGGCTTCAGGAAATTGTCAGTAAACCTTCTTCCCACTGAGTGCAGCTTTATTATGACTGGCATCTTGAATAAGATGTTAGAAACACCATAAACAAAAATCTTCTCTGGAGGGCGTCAAATGAGGTTTTGTTTAAAAACATGAGATAAACAGGGTTATTATACTGCTTCACTTAAGTTATCTTGCGTGACTAAAAGTTTAAACCCATTGAACAATAGCTTCACATCTCCTCCTCCAGCCTCTGGAAACCACCATTCTAATCTCTGCTTCTCTGAGGTTGACTATTTTAAAAACCTCATATAAGTGTTATTATACAATATTTATCTTTCTATAACTGGCTTGTTTCACTTAGCATGAAGTCTGCAAGGTTCATCCATATTATCATATATGGCAGGATTTTCTCCCTTTTTAAGGCTGAATGATATTCCATAGTACACACATATCACATTTTCTTTACCACTAACCACTTGATGGATGTTTAGGTTGTTTCCATATCCTAGCAAATGTGAATAATGCTGCAATATACATGGGAGTACAGATATAGGGCCTGTAATTAACAACACTGCATCGTATGCTCAAAAATTCGTCAACAGGGTAGAGCTCATGTTGATTATCTTCACACAAAACAAAACAAAAACAAAGGGACACAAGGAAATTTTTGGAGCCGATGGATATGTCTATTACCTTGATTGTGATGATGGTTTCCCAGGGTGTGTGTATGCCCAAACTCATCAAATTATATACAGTAAATATGTGCACTTTTGTATATCAATTATACTACAATAAAGCTTTTTGAAAAAAAAAAGTACACAGTTATCTGAGCCTCAGCCCTCCCCAAATCCTCCTTCCAACTCAGAAAAGAATTTTCTGGCATTTCCCACAGTAAGTGTCCCAGCCTAGTCTATCCTGGTCCCTGAAATAACCTTCCCCTAAATGATAGGAGTCCTACCACCTGGGCGGCACCCATGCACAGGGCAACCCCAAGTCACACATAGCCTCCTCCATTTGGGAAGGAGCTGGAAAAATAATAATCAGCCACAACCTTTGGTAAGAAGATGGACTTTTTCTGGGATTGGCTTCTGTACAGGTGCACACATGGCGACTTGGCGCCTGTCTCCTGCAGGTCATTTTCCCTCTCGGCTCCCGTGCTCAGATCTCCTTCCTTCCCGTCAGCACTTTTGTTCTTGGAAGGAAGAGGAGAGGAGCTCTCAGTACTACAGTCTTACACAAAATATACATGTTTTGCTAGGTATCGATACCTTTAAGTATGGAGAACTCCCTAGACCTTAATTACTCAGACAACAGGGGAAGAGGGGTGTTAAAGCTTTTATATATGAATTCCCTATTACTTTTATGGAAATATACAGTATTTAAATACCCAAATGTCACCAAAGCACCAAAATTTTGAAAGAAAAAAAGTAAAGGAAACTTTTATATATCACTTAATATCTGGTAATTCAAAAGACATACACAACAAAAAATTATCGTACTTATCCTGGTAAAGAATAAAAATCTCTTTTAACATCCTTGCATTTATCTTAGTTGGTATATATTTTTTTAAATTTTCAATTTCATGCATAGAGGGTAACATCATCTTTCCTTGTTTAGGGCTTCTAAATGTATCCCTTTGTGTGTCTGATATGCATATGTGTCCTTACATTTTGTTTTAATGGATTTTTTCCACAAAGATAAGATAAAAAGCAATTATTACAATAATTAAATTAATACCTAGTATTCATTTAACGCTATGTACACATACAAGTAGAAACACTTTGTGACTTTTACACAATTAATCTTTGAAACAACCCAATAAGATGGATTTTATTAGCATCCACATTTTATCTCTAAGGAAAACTGAAATGCAGAAAGATTATGTCACTGGCCTGTCTAATCTATAAGAGAGATATGTTCAAGGTATGTTGATGACACAAAGGATGGAAAGATAAATAACCCTTACTTAGACCATGAAAGGGTGTCTCAGAAGATGGAAAATAAGCTGATACTGAAGAATGAGAGAGTAGGACTTGGCTAAAAGGACCAGAACTTTCCAAGCAGAGGAACAGCGTATGCTCCAGTGTGGAGCTGTCGAACAGCTGTGGCAGCAGAGTGTAGGGTGAAATTGAAGGGGTTCTGAGACTGCAGGAAGAATGCTATACAAACAGCATACATCAGAAATGATTTCATTTGCCTTTAGTCAGTGGCAGGGGGACAAGGGGACTTTGCAGATGGGGCCCCAGATGGCTAGGAAGGGAATCACACAAGAGAAGTAAGGAGGTTGGCCTTTCTCTGAGAGTCAGGCTGGAAACTGAAAAGCAAAATGGCCGAGCAAAGAGGCTGTCAATCAGATGAAACCATCTGGGAAAGAGTAACAGTATGTCCTCAGGTTGAAGAAGGGAGACACATCCATAGTGAGATGAGATGGCAGCAATATTTAGCTACATGGTTAAATATTTCTTGCATCCTCTTTATTTTCTTCTTATTCTTCCTTAGTATTTAAATATATTGAAACGTACATTTTCAAGTCTCACTTGTTCTAAAGGAACTGGTGTAGTAGATTTGTGTCCATCCCAAGGTCAGACTTTTAAAAAAGAGTGACCAAGCCACTGGGTACCAGTGTGATTGGGGCAACAGTAATCAGAGTGAAGAATCCCAAGAGGAGATGAAATGCAAGGTGGCAGAATAGAGCTGATTTGAGTGAGATTTCATTTTCTTTTCAATGAGGAGCTAAATACATAAGCAAGAAGATGACCTCTCCTATATGTCTAGAAGGAGTTCTTTTTCTTATATTGTTTGCAATATTCCAAACAAAACTTGTAATTATCCAATATTTTGAATGTATGAAATCTATGAAAGGATGATATTTTTGCTCATTTGAAAAAGTCGAAAGATAGTCAATGCATAGCCTCAATTGAATGAACAATCTTTGAGCTGCACTATTGCTACATAAAAAAAATTTGTTAAAAATAAATTCTTGGGGCCAGCCCAGCGGCGTAGTAGTTAAGTTCGTGCGCTCCGCTTCGGCGGCCTGGGGTTCACAGGTTCAGATCCCAGGGCCGACAGACGCACTGTTTGTCAAGCCATGCTGTGGCGGCGTCCCATATAAGGGGAGGAAGATGGGCATCGATGTTAGCCCAGGGCCAGTCTTCCTCAGCAAAAAAGAGGAGGATTGGCAATGGATGTTAGCTCAGGGCTAGTCTTCCTCAAAAAAAAAAAATTAAATTCTTATTTAATAAATTTCATCCTAGACATCTGCTATAAAACATAGCGCCTATAGTTAACAATACTGTATTGTACATTTAAAAATTTAAGAGGGTAGATCTCATGTTAAGTGTTTTTACTGCAATAAAAAAATAAATTTCAACTGAATAAAAATGCAGAATAGCACTCAATGAGAAAGGAAAAATTTTGATAGCAATATTATAGAGAATATGACACAGATCATGAAATATAAAAAGAAAAACAACATAAAATATTGACATTTCATATATATCTAAAACAGAGTAAGCTACAGCTAACATTGTCTTTAGCTTCACTGAGGTATAATTGACAAATAAACATTGTACATATTTAAGGTATACACCTTGATATTGTCATATGCATAGACATTGTGAAATGATCACCACAATCAAGCTAATTAACATACCCATCACCTCACTTAGTTACCATGTTTTCGTGTCTGTGGTGAGAACACTTAAGATCTGCTTGCTTAGCAAATTTTAAGTATGCGACATTGTTAACTATAGTCACCATGCTGTACATAAGATCTCCAGAATTTACTTATTCAGAATAATTGAAACTTTGTACCCTTTGACCAATATCGCCCCCATTTTGCCCAACCTCAACCCCTGTTAACTACCAATCGGTCTGTGCCTCTATGAATTCAACTATTATAGATTCCACATATAAGTGAGATCGTGCATTATTTGTCCTTCTGTCTGCCTTATTTCACTCAGTATAATGTCCTCCAGGTTCATCCATGTTGTCACAAATGGCAGAATTTCCTTCTTTTTTTTAGGCTGAATAATAAATATTGTTCTGTGTGTGTGTATACACACACTTTTTTATGGATGTGTGTGTATATATGTATGTATGTGTGTGTATATATAATGTGTATGTGTGTATACATATGTATATACATACACTTTCTTTATCTATTCATCCATCAATAGACAGTTACATTGTTCCAATACCTATTGGGAATAATGCTGCAAAGAACATAGGCTGCAGGAATGTCTTCAAGATACATACCCAGAAGTGGGATTGCTAGATCATATGATAGTTTTATTTTTAATTTTTAAAGGAACCTCTATACTGTTTTCCAAAATGACTGTACCAATTTACATTCACCCCAACTGTGGAATTTTTCTCCACGTCTTTGTCAACACTTGTTGTCTTCTGTCTTCGTGATAAAAATTACCCTAACAGATCTGAAGTGATATTTCATTGTCTTTGATGTACATTTCCCTGATGATTAGTGATGCTGAGCACCTTTACCTTTACCTATTAGCCATTTGTTTGTCTTCCTTTGAGAAATGCCTAGTCAGGTCTTCTGCTCATTTTTTAACCAAGTTATGTGGTGTTTTGCTATTGAGTTCCTTACATATTTTGGAAACTAACATCTTATCAGATATATGATTTCCCCCCATTCCGTAGGCTGCTTTTTCACTTTGTTGATTGTTTCCTTTTGCTCTGCGAAGCTTTTTAGTTTGCTGCAATCCCACATGTCTATTTTTGCTTTTGTTGCCTGTACTTTTGGTGTCATGTTCAAAAAATCATTGCCCAGATCAAGTCAAGAAGCTTTTCCCCTGTGTTTTCTTCTAATAGTTTTATGGTTTCAGGATTTACATTTAAGTCTTTAATCCATTTTGAGTTGATTTTTGTATACAGTGTGAGATAAGGGTTCAGTTTCATTATTCTGCACTATCCCCAGTGTGTATTCTTGGCACCTTGTTGAAGATCAATTGACAGTAAATGTGTGGATTTATTGCTGGCTCTGTTCTGTTCCATTGATCTATATGTTTGTTTTTATGCCAGACCATACGGCTTTGATTACTGTAACTTTGTAAAATATTTTTAAATCAGGAAATGTGATGCCTACAGCTTTGTTTTTCTGCTCCAGATTGCTTTGGCTATACAGGTTTTTTGTGGTTCCATATGAATTTTAGAATTGTTTTTTTCTATTTCTGTAAAGAATGCCACTGGAATTTTGATAGGGATTGCATTGAATCTGTAGGTTACTTTGGGTACTATGGATATTTTAATAATATTAATTCTTCTAGTCCATAAACACAAGATGTCTTTCCATTTATCTGTGTCGTCTTCAATTCCTTTCATCAATGTTGTATAATTTTCAATGTACAGACATTTTATATCCATGATTAAATTTATTCCCAAGTATTTTATTTTTTTTGTTGCTGTTGTAAACAAGGTTTTTTTCTTAATTTCCTTTTCAGATAGTTCATTGTTTGTGTACAGAAAGAGTACTGATTTTTGTATGTTAATTTTTGTGTCTTGCAACTTTACTGAATTCACTTAT
Source organism: Tapirus indicus (assembly GCA_031878705.1). Classification (NCBI taxonomy): domain Eukaryota; kingdom Metazoa; phylum Chordata; class Mammalia; order Perissodactyla; family Tapiridae; genus Tapirus; species Tapirus indicus. The sequence goes on along the minus strand of CM062917.1, from coordinate 160,991,978 downwards.
TAGTTCTAAGAGTATTTTTGCTGAGTTTAGTGTTTTCTACATATATAATCATGTCATCTGCAAATAGAGATAATTTTACTACTTCCTTTCCAATTTGAATGCCTTTTTTTTCTTTTTCTATTTTAATTGCTTTGGCTAGAACTTCCAGTGTATTTTGAATAGAAGTGATGAGAGTGCACATACTTGCCTTGCAATGAATCTTACATGAAAAGCTTTAATTTTTCCCCATTAATTATGATATTAGCTGTGGTATTTTCATAGATAGTCTTTATTGTGTTGAGGTAAGTTCCTTCTATAACTTTTTTGTTGAGAGTTTTTAATCATAAATCGATGTCAAAATTTATCAAATGCTTTTTCTGCATCTATTGAGATTTTACATGGTTTTATCTTTCATTTGTCAATGTGTTATATCACATTGCTTGATTTGCATATATTGAATCATCCTTGCATCCTAGGGATAAATCCCATTTGGTCATAGTGTATAATCCTTTTAATATGTTGTTGAATTCAATTTGCTAGTATAACGTTGAGGATTTTTACATCTATGTTCATTAGGAATATTGGCTTGTAGTTTTCTTTACTTATAATGTCTTTGTCTGGCTTTGGTATCAGAGTGATGCTGGCCTCATGAAATGAGTTTGGAAGTGTTTCCTCTTCTTTTATTTTTTGGAAGAGTTTAAGAAGGACTGGTATTAATTTTTCTTTTGATGTTTGGTAGAATTCAGCAGTGAAGCTACCTGGTCCTGGGCTTTTCTATGTTGGAAGATTTTGACTACTGTTCAGTCTGCTTGTTTGTCACTGGTCTGTCAAGTCTTTCTATTTCTTCCTGATGGTGATGCAGCCTACTTGCTATCTCTTACTTTTTTTTCTGCTTTGAAGTAGGTACTGTTTAGATTTGTGAAGCCCAGAGGATTCAGAAGCACCAAAGCTTGTCTTTGGACTTAAGGGATAAGACCATTACTATCTGCTTATGAAAAACAGTCAGTTTTCTCTAAAGAGACTGAAAGGGGGAGACTAACACAGAATGAGTTCATCTCTTAACTCTTCCCTTAACTAAAACCTATGGAACTAAACACATACGAGAATACCTCAGTTAGGTCAGGATCCCTTGATGGAAGTTCCCATCATGTCATGTGAAGCACTCCATTTCCAGCCCACTACTCACTCATAAATTCACACTAGAATTTTGAGTCATAATATTCTTGTCTTTTGATTAAAAACCACTCAGACCATTTCTCCCAGTAAGTATGCCTTCTCAAGATTCCCCATAATGGCTTGCACAATCAGTGAACAGTTGTGATCTAAGTCAACAATTCCTTATTTGACGTCCTCAGAGTTTTATGAGTAAGTTTTCCAAAATTTGAAGTTTTCCAGATTTTGAAAAAGTAATACAGTCCATACATCATGTACTATCCTTGCAGAAACTGAGGTTACATCCTATTATCAAATACTTCAATATTTCTACAGTAAAACATTTGAATATTCACAAAAGTGAATAAAAAATAAACATATAAGATCACATTTCTTCAGGTTTTGCCTCAAAACAGGTTTGTACAACATTTATGGAAATTTTTTTTTATTTTTTAAATTTTTGGATTTCAGAATTGTGAATAATGGATTATGGATTCATATTTTGACTTTTCCTTTCCCATGGTCTTTCTTTTTAAATAGATTATTTTATAGAAAATTATATTATTATTGGATGCTAAACATTTTTAATGGAAACACAATACAGATTTTATGCTGATACTTAAAGACATACAAAATTACCCGGCAGGGTGCTTTGTTAATCAATTTTGTTAAAGGTTCGGGGGCAGTAACCATAGCTCCTCTGGTTGATGTTTAAGTGAACAGGAGTTGTCACTAAAAATAGATTTCTATGAGGAGGATGTGCAACACTAACAAAAACAAGGTAAACATTTGTTCTGTTTTATGAACGCAATTGAATAACCCTTTATATTAAAAACAAAAGTCAGTTACCGCAGGCCAAGTCAATTCACTAAGTCACAAAAAAGGAAAACACACGATGTGATATCACACCAGGGCTCATTTAAATATATACACAGAATCCAGATTTCACATTGCTTAGCTCTGCAAGGTAGTTATTGTCAAAGAGGAGGTGACATTTTCCCTAGGATCTAATTTCTATAGCATTACTAATCCTTGGTGATGTATTCATCCTCAAGGAGAAACAAAAAGGCAATATCCTGGCTTTCTGACAGTCTGGATTATTCTTGTCTTGTGCTCCTTGTATGTATCTGATTGTATTTCTAAACTCCCATTTGTCTTGTTCTATTTTTTTCCCTATCAACAATGGCTACCTTAGCATACTTTTTAATATTTTTATAGAACTTAAAGTTTCTTAAGTGAAATAAAGATAGCCAAAATATCTTGTAAGAATATGTAGGCTATAATGCTTTGGCTGGCAAGTTAAAATATTTTTAATAAAAGTGTGTGGACATGTTAATCCTATTCAGGATGACTGAGTGTGATCAATACAGAATTCAAGAATAAGCAATGCGATGACTGCTTTTATATGTACTCTCATAAAAATAAGTTATATCTTTCCAAGTCATCCTTAAGATCACTATTCTTTAAGTATACTCATGGTGATATAGCTGCAGTTAATACAGAAAGAAGATAGTCTTGTGATGTTTTTTAGCGATGTGTGTGTTTCTGTGTGTGTGCCTATGTATGTGTTTATATTTATGTCCTTCAGAGACAAAAGTAGCAATTTCCTCTTAATTTTAATGAGGTTCTCTCTACATTAAGTCTACTTTATGCATAAAGATATTTTACCGCCATGTTTACTCTTTGCCCCAGAAGATATATTTTTAATGAGATTTTCATATATGAAGCAACACGTAATGTCTGTTAAGTAGATAGAATGAAAATTGATGACACTCTATAATCATTGAGTCTTATATATAAAGAGGACTTATGAGAACCTAATGAGATTTAACCAACTATTCAGCCTTTCAGGGAAGATGGCCGTTAAAACCCTGCCTGAAACATTTAATTAAGAGAAATTTCCTTATACCTTATTTTCCATTTTGTATCCTCAACAGTTGAAATATGACTTCCTAACGATGCATGCACTTACAATTTTCTTACCAGAATATTAATACACCAAATTATCCTCACTCTATTTGATACATTGTTTAAAAATACCAAGTACCCACTTGAGCTTTGCCTCTCTTCTTAACATTCTTCATCTGCTTGTTTTATATGTTAAAAAATATGCCCTCCAATTACCTCCAGTGAGCACATTTTAGTGTGTCGATATGCGTAAATACGCCCCCTCCATCCAAAAAAAAGTAAAGAAAAACCTCAAGATAAATCTATCTTTTCCATTGTTTAGAATGTCAGATTTCTACTGTTGTACTTCAACACCTTGCACAGTGCCTCTCTCATTGGAGGGGCTGAAAAATACTCTCAGCTGAAAGTCAAATTCTGGAACTACGCAGATCTGCAGTCAGTTGTAATTTTAAATATTCTTTATAACATAAAATTTTGACAATCCTAATCTATCCCAGAACCTATGTTTGTAAAGTGCATTTTTACACATGTACGAAACAATATGATAACATTTACCATTAATACATTTCATCCTATTTATTTTTACAGCATAGCGACTATAGTTAATAATACTGTATTATACACTTGAAATTTGCTAAGAGAGTCAATTTTAAGCATTCTCACCACCCACACAAAAAAAATGGTAAACGATGTGAGGTGAGGGACATGTTAATTAACTTGATCATGGTAATTATTTCACAATGTATACGTATATCAAGTCATCACGTTGTACACTTTATACAGTTTTACCAGTTATACTTCAATAAGCTGGAAAAATTTACTAAGTCATTTTTAATATTGCTTATCTTTATCTTATTAACTCTCTCTCCTAATTCATTTTACCAATAAAATCAATATGACTTTGGTGCTCTCATCAGGTTTTTTCACGTCTGAGAAAATAGTACCAAAGCAAGTTAAACACTGGTAACAGAAGATTAGCGGTATGTTCACAGAGATAGTTTAGTTTAGTCTATGAATATACAAAGTTAGCCTCGGAAGTGCCATGTGAGTTAATCAAAAATCTAAGGATGAGTTAATAGTGGAATTAATATTAAGACCAATTGTTTCTGGTTCCTAATCATCTTTTCCTACTTCATGTTGCTACTTCCTTTACATTAATTGAACAGTCCAGCAATCATTGAATACCTGAGTCCTATGCTACGACTAGTCAAAAAACAAAGATGACTAAGTCGTTGCTTTGTGTAGAATGAGCTTAAAATTTATTGGGGTTAGGGTAAGGGATAATACATTAAGTACATAAGCATAAATTAGAGGTGGAATCCATGGCATCATGTAATAAATTTTCAGTTCTGATTAGGGGTGAGGGAAGACCAGTGAATGTATGCTGATTCTTATAGGTCTGATGCTTGATAGATTTTCATAATTCATCTACTAATGTTTTCTTTGATCAAATAAGAGGTATCACATTACTTTTATTCACTATTATATCCAAAACACTTTGTAAAGTATCTAGTTTACAGTATTGCAAAAACATATACAACATCAAATTTTATTTACTTAAATTATCAGGAACTGAGATAATTGGTGGAGTACAAATAAGAGACAGGGCTTTTATCAATGAAGAAACAAAAACAGAAAAGATTTTTTTTTTTGGCAAAATCAAGATATGGTGGTAAGTCTAATTTTAGTTAAAGTGACTTTTTTCAAAAAAGTACCTCTTAAATTTCTCACTTGGCTCCAGAAATTGATACTTGATCAGGTAAGTAAGAAAACAACCTTGTGTCCCACTGAAACCACCGGGATAAAGCCTGAACACTAGCATGAGGGAGGTGGGCGCTTATATATAAGGACTATGTTTCTCTATAGAGTTTCCTTAAGCAACTTCATGTAGGATTCCCTTTGGAGGTCCAAAAACTTCTACGAAATCATTGACTGCAAGCATCACACAGAGAAGGTGACGTGGATATCCTCCATCAATATTTATGCCACCCCACTTAGCCCAACAAAGGAGAACTAGACAAGGTAGAAGCATTGGTATCATTTGTAATTCTCCCCAAAAGAAAAGGTCCAGGAAGACCTTTTTAAAACTAAGAATAATAATAATATGTGGCAATTTTGTTATATATTTGATTTTTATATAGATGTAATAATTAAGACTCTGGATCAGTACATGGAAAATCACATAGATAAGTGGACCTTAAAAGCAAGCATAAAAATAAACCAACACATATATGTGAGGGCACGAGAGCTGGGTATATAAAAAGAGAAACATTAGTAATAATTAGAGAAAGAATGGACTTATTCAATTGCATACTCACACACCAAATATTTTTATGCATGTTTCTCTGTGTGTGTAGATAGAGATAAACATAGATAGAGGATAGTTCAATAGATAGATAGGTAGATTATAGATAAAGATCAGTATGCATACATATATTACCTACCTCGGATGGCAGGAAGGGGCTAGAAACAATGACACCCCAATAGCAATGAGCATACCTTAGAGAGCCTAGAACTTAGTTTCCAAATACTAGTCTCGAATAGAAGGAAGGGGAATCCTTAGAAAATGTCTGATTCTAGGACTGGGGCAGGAAAAATACAAGATAAGCCTCTCATGTCTTATTGTGTTAGAAAGTAAAAAAAAGCTCAGAAAAAAAATAGGGGTGTTTCAAACGCACAGAGGAACCAACCTTAAAAAGCTCCCAATGTCCAAAGGTGGAACAATTCTATAAACAAAATAAATAAGGTAGCATAGGATTATAATCCAAAATCCCTAAATTCACGACATAAATAATGACTACTGACTGAATAAACAAATAAATAAATAAATGGAAAAAGATGTAGCTTCCTTACAGAAGAATTCCAAACAATATATATAAATATTCCCCCTCCAAAAGGTGGAGTTTAATTCCTGGCCATCAGTCTTGTGGATGAGCTGGACTTAATGACTCACTTCTAAAGAACAGAGTAGAGAAAGGGGAAAAATTGTAATATTACAGTGGAGAAACCTGGCTAACATTGCCTTAATCAAGTGATGAAAATTAACATCTCCAACGTCATATGGATATCATGTCCTCTCCCATATGATGTGAGGAGAACATTTCGCTTCTGTGATATTGTTTCCAAAACCCATAAACCCAGTCTAACTCTGATAGACATCAGAGAAACCTAGATTGGGGGACATTTCACAGGATACCTGGCCGATATTCAAGATCATCAAAATTATTATTATTATTTTTTTGGTGAGGAAGACCAGCCCTGAGCTAACATCCATTGCCAATCCTCCTCTTTTTTTGCTGAGGAAGACTGGCCCTGGGCTAACATCCATGCCCATCTTCCTCTACTTTATATGGGACACCGCCACGGCGTGGCTGACAAGCAGTGCGTCGTTGGGCGCCCGGGATCCGAACCTGCGAACCCCAGGCTGCCAAGCGCTGACTAAACCACTGCGCCACCGGATGGCCCCATCAAAATTATTTTTAAAAAAATGAATAATTAACAAAGGGCCACAGACCAGAGGACAGTGGAGAGACATGGAAATTAAACGCAATGTGGTACTCTGAATTGGATCCTGGAACAGAATGAAGACATTAATAGATTAAATCCAAATAAAGTCTGGAGTTTAGTTAATAGTAATATAATAAGTCAATTTCTTAGCTTTGACAAATAATAAGATGTTACCAATGGAAGAAATTGGGTGAGTGTTATACTGGAACTCTCTGTACTATCTTTGCAAATTTCTGTAAATCGGTAATTATTCCAAAATAAAACATTTATTAAAAACACACACAAAATTAATGTTATTCTACATTAAATTTCAAATGTCATTGAATCAAAATATAACATTGAACAAAAAGACAAACCAGAGACTGAGAGAAAACACTTGCAAACTCTGTTATACATGAATTAGTATTTATAATTTTACAGAGATAAAGAAATAATAAGAAACAGTGAAAATACCTACAAATTGTGAGGCAACAAGGCACAGATTGGGAGAAAATATTCCCAAATAGATGAAGGACTAATGTTTATGTTTTCAGTGAGATAAAAATTAATAAGAAAAAGGGGAAAAAAGGATAATGGAAAAGTTAAATAGAAGAAGCAACTTGAAAATCTAATAAAAAACATCATGAAGCTATTTTAAGCAATAATCCAGGTGTGCTAGTTATTAATTGATTGCTTCTCAGCTCAAAACCAACTTTCTTTGCCCTGCTTAATGATCCTGCAAACTATATTTCTGTTTTGCAAGCTGAATCAATGTTTGGCTCCACCAGTAGCAGGTGCTGGAAGGACTCTGTGAAGATTGAAGAAGAGGGACTCCTCCTTCTTGTGAAGGATTTTTTTTTTTTATTTTGCAGCAATCCTGTTAGAGATACTGGCACCAATTACTGCAGGTTAGTCACTGGCATCCCTCTGACCATTGTCTTCATCATATTGGCAGTGACTCTTGGCTCTGGTGGCTCAGGCTGGCCAGTTTCTTCATCACCAGAGTAACAGTCAATGCATTCATGGTTGTCCTCTCCTCAGAGATGTGAATCTCGGCATTGAGGGACCCCCTTCCTCTGATTTTCAAAGTTCTTGGTTCAGCAAGGTATGCTGGTAGCGTTAGAAAGTGGATAGTTGTGGCATTGCTTCCCCAATCAAGGGGTAGCCCAGAAAGACTAAAATGAGGGAAAATTCTCTCAGTGGGCAGAACTTCAAGTGGTACTTTTGTAGGCACTTTTTCTGGAATGATGATGGTCAGAAATATGAATTTTAACTTATTCCTATGTGGTTGCTATTGTTTTGGTGGATGGTAACAGATTGGAAAGATCAGGATTAGAAAACTGATGGCAAGAAAGTCTAGGGAAGAAATTTGTTGATGAACTGCTCAGAATAAGAAGACAGTGAAGATATTCATGTCCTATTTTAATACTCACCCAAGAACATCCCCTGCAGTGGACAACATGACGTTTTTTTGTGTGTCAATCAGCCTTTTACTCAAACTATGCCAGGGCTTTCCAGTGATTGCTCAATGAGTTAACAAAGTGGCCATAGTGGCAGTTAATTATAGTCATGAAATTTCAATGGTAACATGGTGGATGGTGGATACGGCTTTCCATGACTCCATGAATGGTGTTACTGACAACATTACAGACAGGAAAGGGAACTTCACATCCCAGAATATGTCCAGTGATAATGCCATGGTATTGACAGCATTTCTTCTGACCAAGAAACTCTTTTCAATACAAAGGAAGTGCAGCTATGGGCTCTTGCCTATGTAATTAAATGGCCTTACCCCATACCCTATCACACAGAAACCACCAACCTAATTGAAAGATGGAATGGCTTAATGAAGACAGAGTTATGGTGCCAGTTAAGAGTTAACATCCTAAAAAAAAAAAAAAGGGATAAAACAGATGTCTTATAGGATGAAGTATATGCCTCATATCAGAGACCATTATAAAGTGCTGTCTTCCCTCTGGCAAAAATACATGAGTCCAAGAATCAAGGGGTGGAAGTGGAAGTGGTTTCTCTTACAAATTTATTTAATAATTCATCTCCCAGCTCTAGAAACTTAGAACTCTGCTGAAATAGAGATCTTGACTACCAATGGGAGAATGCTTTCACCAGGGGATGCAAAAATGGTTCAATAGAACTATAAGATAAAATTGTAACTTGGACATTTTGGCTCCTTTTTCCAATAAACCAACTGGAAAATAGGGCCTATTTCACTTGTGGAATAACTGATCCCCATGACCAACAGGAAATTGTGTTGCTGCTAACATTGGGAACAAGGAGGACTATGTCTAGGACCCAGAGGTCTCTCTGGGTGGCTCTTAGTATTTCCTTCCCATTAGTAAAGTGTTGCAGAAAACCACAGCAGCCAAAACAGGCAGGACAACTGAGGATTTAGATTTCAGGAATGAAGGTTTGGGTTACCCACCAGGTAAAAAACCCTGACCAGTTGAGGTTTCATTTTAAGGAAAAGGACACATGAGGATACATTACAAGGAGACTAAAAGAAGGAAGTGATAAATATCAAGTGTAGCTTGGACCAATTACAGAAACAAGGAGAGTAGAAGCTTTACATATTTCCTCCTTGCTTATAATATGCATATGTTTATTTGAATATATGAACCATTTTCCTCTCTTTCTCTCTCCTTTTTTCCTTTATTATTTTATACAAGTTTGTTGGTGGCTAACTCTACAATTTAGTCTTCAGGTAAAAGAATATTCGATGAGTCTATAACTAAATTTGAAGCAGCCATGAATACAATTTTTGAAACAGTGTTTCTTCATTTGGGGGAAAGGGTGAGATCATCACTTCTATAAAGAAGAGCTGTAACTCATTAGTTGGGACAGAGTTGTTTTGTCGTTGTAGAGAAGTCCATGTTCATATAGAATGGAATGTGCAGATGCTGAGTAATCAAAGGGGTGGACTGTGCCAAGTTATCATTCATTTCCTTTCAGCTTTAAACCCACCTATCTGTGTCATGCTTTGTGATGCTGGAACTGGACTTTACAAACTACATTACCTCTTTGCCAGCTGGATCAATATTAGCTTCTGCAAACAGAGGACTCTAGAAGGACATTGCCAAACTGGAAGATGAAGAAGTGTTGTTATTTATTTTTTTTTACAGTATTCTATTTTTCCATGTGACTTTGAGTAGATAGGCGTGCCAAGGTCCCAGCAAGATTAGCATGGTGGCAGGCTGATTTTGCAGGTTAGTGTGAAAGTCCACTCCATGAGCTTCTTTGTTTCCACACTGGAAGATACTCTTGCTTCTCACAGCTCAGCAGCTGGAACTCTTCCAGCTGTTTTGTCCTCACAACATTGGCAGCACCTATCGCTCTCACAGCCTAGTGGTGGTCAGTTTCTTTGTCACCCCAGCCCTGGGCAGTATGTGCCTGTGGCAACCATGTCCTCTCCTCAGTGGTCTGAATCTATTGGTTTTGCTGTTCTCCCTCCTTTGAGTTTCCAAGTTCCTTTCTTATTAACCTTCCCCCATTGTCTAAGGGTGAATAGCCACTCCACAGAAAATTCTTCTCTACTCCTTTATTAGTTAACTACATTTGATCTAGATAAGAGTTTCTTATTCTAAATTCTTCCTACACAAATTATTGGTCCCTGGTTGATAACCAGGAAAGTTCATGAAAGGCGCAATTAAAAAGACCAGGGGTGTATTGTTTCATACCTAGCTGATTCTTACAATTTTGAAACTCTAAAAATATAAGTTGTTGGCAACAATATGAAGAAAATGGCAACTGTAAGTGGGCATAGAAATTGCAACAACACATTTGGGAAACAAAATTGTTCGTGTCTACCATATCTGAACACATTCATATCCTGGGTCTCAGTCACTCCATGCCAAGTCATATTTTCTAAAGAAATTCCTGTTTGTGTGCACAAGAAAACATATGCATAGAAGCACTGTTTTTGAAAGAATAAAATTGAAAACAACCTAAAATTTCATCAATATTAGATTAAATATGTAAATTATAGTACAATCATTTAATGGGATAATATATAGCAGTAAAGTAAATAAACAAATACACTTATAAATATCAATAAATATCATGAATATTGAAAGAAAATAAGTAGATGATGTACAATTTAAAAATGTGCAAAACAATGTTTTAAGTATATATACATATATATCTTGTGTATGCTATATACACATATAGTAAACACACATATTTATAATATTAAAAAGACGGGATTGAAAAATATATGAGAAGGGTAAAAAGAGAATGGCATTGTATAAGGGAAAAATAGGGAGCTTTTTATAGGAAAATTGTTACATCTATTAATTTAAAATGAAATCCAAACCAACCTAAAATCTTGTTGCTTGTCTCTTGCCTAGAACCCGAATACAAGAATATGTGATGCTTCCATGTTTTCACGCAATAAATACGCACTTTTAAATATGTCATTTCCCCACTTTATTCCTTTAAACTTAGCTCAGATATCACTTCCTCCCAGAAGACTTTCGTGACTTCTTTAAGTCAATTGATTCTTCTTTATGGGAGTACGTTTGCTTTAACACTTCTTATTCAGTATTTGTATTTGTTTGTCCCCTCAGTAACCTAGACATCCACATACATTTATCTCTGTTTTGTTTTAGTTATGACACAGCGACTAGCACTGAGAAATTACCAAGAGGCATGAATGCAAGGTAAGATTATTTTGGAGAATCTGAAACTTACAAACTCTTAACTAGGACCAAGATCTGAGAATTATAAATCTTTTACATAAAAACAAGCCACAGGAGAAACTACAAAATAAATTATTTACATTGATTACAAGCATCTTAGTCTTTAAAATCAAAGGATGGAACCCAACATTTATAGAAATTCTCAGTTTCTATTTGTCAGAATTAAAGGGAAAGTTAAGAGGTTCATTTATTCATTCATTCCACCAATATGTATTGAATGCCTATTATTATACTAGGCACTATAGATTCAAAGATGAGAAAGATTAACATAGTCTCTTTCCTCAAGAAGTTTATATTCTAGTAAGAAAAAGAACAAAAAACCCCATAAATATATAAAACAATCATCATATGTAATTATCATATTATGATCATTGAAGGGAAGAAAGACCCAGGTTTCTTGATGTCTGTTAAATCACAGAATTATTTAACCCTGAAACAATCTACCTTCTGAATTATTGCTAGTTGTATTAAATGTTCATATTCAGTTCATATTCACATTTTAAATTTGGTTTTCTGCTACTTGCCACAAGAAGAAACATCTTAATTGACAGCCTTTACGTAATTTCATGACTGCAATTAAGTAATGGAGGAATCCTGATCAATACCAGCTGAATAGCCTGAGGAAGTTCAGCAATTGCTAATTTTCAGTGAAGAGAAAGAAACGTAGTAGCTGTGAAAAGGAGGCAACAGTCTATTTTTTGTCTATGGTTTGGTTTCCACTCTGAAATATATTTTCAGTAACTCAAAAGGAGAATAGTCTATTCTATTTACCCAGTGTGGTAAGCAGACTTCTAACCCTCTTAACCTCTATGCCCTGGTGTTACTCCTACGTCTACATTATATTACATGGCAAAGAGATTTTGCAGATGTAATTAAGGTGCGTAATAAATTCTTAAGAGAGAGATTATCCACATGGCCCCAATGTAATCATATAAATCTTGAAGAGCAGAAATCTTTCCCAGACTGGTGGCAGAAAGAGAAAGCAGAAAGATTTGAAGCACAAGAAGGACTCAGCACACTGCTGACTTGAAGACGTGGAGGTCCACGTGGAAAGCATGAGAAGGAAATGAGCTTTGTCAACAACCAGTGAGCCTGGAAGAGAAGGACTCAAACCCCCGGTGAGAGCCACAGCCACAACTGATAGCTTAAGTACAGCCTGGTGAAACTGAGCAGAAACCAAGCCATGCTGTGTAGACTTCTGACCTTCAGAAACCATGAGATAATACATTTGTGTTGTTTAAAGCCTCAACGTTTGTGGCAATTTCTTACAACAGAAATAGAAAACTAATACACTCAGATATTTATAATTTGTATTGCTTCTTCATTTTGATATTCAAAGTTTTCATCTAGTATCATTTCCCTTTGGCTGAATAACTTTTTCTAGCAATTCTTTTAGAGCAGGTATGCTGGCTATGAATTCTCTCATTTTGCTTTCAACTCTATTTTACTTTCATTTCTGAAGAATATTTTCATTTGATATAGGATTCTGGGTTAAAGTGTTTTATTCCAGTGCTTTAAAAAAGATGTTTCACTTTCCTCTCGCCTTCATAGTTTCAGATGAGAAATCATCAATAATTCTAATTGTTCTTTATAAGGAAAGTATCATTTTTCTTTGGTGTTTTGTTCAAGAGTTTTTTACTTTCACTTTTATTATTTGGTTTTGATGTGTGTGGGCATGAATTTGAGCTGTTGGCAGTTTTCTGAATTTTTTGAATCTGTAAGGTTTATGTTTTTCAATACATTTGGGAGATTTTCAGCTATATTCCTTCACACATGTATATATATATATAATTCATATATATATCCTGTAATATTTGAATTAACATATATGAATTCATAATTCCTATTGCATCTATATATGAATTATATAAAAATATGTTTTCTCATATTCTCCCCTGGGATTTCGATGGCATGAAAGTTTGATTTTTTAGTCAGTGGGGCTGTTTTTCATATTGGATAATTTCTGCCAATGCATCTACAAGTTCACGGCTTCTTTCCTGTCATCTCCATTCTGCTATTGAGTCAATTCAGGGAGAAACATTTTCATTTATTTTGTGTATATGTGTGAGGAAGACCAGCCCTGAACTAACATCCATTGCCAGTCCTCCTCTTTTTGCCAAGGAAGACTGGCCCTGGGCTAACATCAGTGCCCATCCTCCTCTACTTTATATGGGACGCTGCACAGCGTGGCTGACAAGCGGTGTGTCAGTCTGAGCCCAGGATCCGAACCTGTAAACCCCAGGCCACCGAAGCGGAGCATGAGAACCTGACTGCTATCGCACTGGGCCAGCCCCAGAAACTCTTTCATTTTGATTACTGTACTTCTCAGTTTTGAAGTTTCCATTTGGGTCTTCCTTATATCATCTAAATTATTGCTAAGGCTTTTTGCCTTTCCATTCATTTCAAGTGTGTTTGTACTTACTTCCTGGAGCATTTTCATAATTGTTTTTTTAAAAATATGTTAGATAATTCCAACATCCATGTCCTCAATATCAGTGCCTGATGATTGTCTTTTTTGTGATTCGAGTTTTTCCTAGTTCTGCATATGATGAGTTATTTTGGATTGTATCCTGAACATTCTGAATATTATGTTTTGAAATCTGGATGTTGTTTCAATCTTAAGAGAATGTTTATTTTTTTGTTTGTTCTAACAGGCTGTCAGCTTGGTTGAGTTTGGGCTACAAGTTGCAACTAGCTTTCTTTAGGTTATAGTTTCCAATTCAGTTCCATTTGCAAAGCTTTTGCAGTGCTATTGGACATGTTCTGCCTATGCCCAGTGCACAGTCTGGGACCAGTTCAGTTCTGTTCCCAAGTCTTTGGCATATTTTAGAATAGCTTAGAGGTAATGCCAGAAATTCATAAACTACTTATGGGGTTGCTTTCCTGAGCTCTTCCCTCTCTGTGATATCCCAAATACATTCCAATTCCCTGGGACTTATTTTTCTGTCCTCTGGCCTGAAAGTTGTGGCTTTATTCCCTCACTCTACCTTGCACTTCCTTAAAATGCTCCCACACCTAAGGCCAAGCAGAGAGAGAAAGAAATAATGGAAGTTTGACCCACCTTCTTGAGACCCCAGCTTCTCTGATCAGAATGGAAGATCCCCCTCCCTCAGAATTTTAGGTGCCTGCAGGTCCCTTCTGCCTGCAACTGTTGCTACCACCACAATCCCCATAGCAGAACTGCCTTAGGGCTGGTGTGTATGTGAAAGGAAAAAAACATGGAGGAATTTTCCCACTTTCTCTGGACTTTAGGAGATCCCTTTCATTGAGCCAGAACTAAATAACTTCTCCTGGAACTCTCTCTGTCCTGCCAACACCAACCTCCTGGTTTTGAGTGGCCTTGAGTCCAGGCCAGAGTACACTGGAGAAAAAGCAATGGTACACTCACAGCTAGTGTGTTGGAACTGCATCCCCAACCAGCTGCTCTGCGCGTACATCAAGGTTCTATTGTGCATTCAGCGGGAGAGACAGGGTGGAGTGTACCTATTCCATTTTATCTTGGAATGGAACTTCTGTGCCCATAATTTTAAAACTTGAAAAAAATTTAACTTATGGTTTTCCAAAATTCCATAGGAAACAAATATTTAATAAGAGTGCTTTCCTTGTGATTTATTGCATTGTCTTGCAGGTAGAAGGAGTCATCAAGAACCGCTGGTGGAATTCAGTTCACAGTAAATGTAGCATGATAAATGACAGGGAGTCTGATACCAAGTGAAAGTGAAGAAAAATAAAAACACCTTAAGAGGAGACAGACAAAATGGGGAAGAATCCAAAATATCTTAATAATATTCAGCTTAACATCAGTATTTTTGCAATAAGTGAAGTATTTATAATTCTGAGTGAAGATGCAATAAAACCAGATATATTCAAAAGTCAATTGTCATTACAAAGAGAAATACATTTTTGAAAATGGGTATAAAAGAGAACAAATCAATTATTATATTTTCTTTAAAGCATATTTATTGACTACATCTTCAGAAATATAATATTCCAGTTTCTCATTCCAACCTAGGAGTGTATCTTTCCATGTCCAACAAAGATTACACACATGTCAGTAGTACACAAATAAAATAGTGTATTTGGAGTCGATTCATAGTGGATATGAGACAGAGTGGAGGCTCCATCCCTCACCCACAATTACCATCATGTGGCTCTTGCTCTTCAAATCTCTTAGTCATCCACTTTCCTTCCCTGGTGTTTCCTCTCTGTTCTGCTAAATACGCCATTCTGTCACTCTCTTCTCTTTGTTCTGTGGAACGCTGCTACTGCTATCGAGAGATTTCCATGTAACCTAGACAGATTTCCACCTTTAGTCCCTTTGGGAGCCTTAAAGACAACCTATCTCCTCTCCAACTGACCTCTCCTATGAAAAATTCAACACCTGCCCCTCACACTCAGTGGAGGGAGATAATCTTCAATAATATTTGCTGCTCAATATACATTTCAAAAATGATGCAAACACTTGATCCATATTTTTTTCTCCACTCACCTTTAACTGGAGAAATTTTCAGGAACCTCTTTATCAGTGCATTTCACGGTTTTCACAATTCTGCCTTACGATTCCTTAACTTCTGCAACACTACAGCCATTTGTCTTCATTGTGAAACAGTCGTTCACCAGCCTGGCCTCTATGGACTGTATGGCACAATATCACGTGCCCAGAGTTTGGATCCACTGTCTTAAATTAGCTATAACCCCCAAAGTTTTTTTAAAGATATTTTTTTTCTGGTGGAGGCTATCACTCAACTTCTGATATCCTAGAGTTGTTTGTCGGATAGCTTGACTTCTTAGTTGTGATTAGGGTGAGAGAAAATTTCTGCCTGAAGTTTGTTCATTCAGTTCTAGTTTCTATTGTTATAACCACCAGTGTCCTGACACTATAGAGGAATTCATCCTTCAGAGGGATCCCATGCAGTACTTCTAAGGAAATGACATACCTAATTATCAACCTAGACATCTGAAAATATCTCCAATATAAATCAGATACTTGGGATTTGGGTATAGGGTGATATATATAAAGTATGTTTTTAATATTTAAAGTAATATCCAGACCAAGATGGGATAGACATACTTCCCCCTATTCTTGCTAAACTCGGCTAAAAACCCTGGATAATACATATAAAACAAACATATGAAGACTCTGAAAAGTGGAGAGAAAAAAGCAGACCGGCTAGGGGCTTAAGCACCTGAAGAATGATACGCTGGTGAGTTTGTTGGGTATTCTTTTGCCTCATATTTCCCAACCTGGGCACTAGAGAAGTCAGAAAGCCAGAAATACCAATAGAGCACACAAAAAAAGGCCCCAGAAAAGCCTTCTGTTTCTAAACAAAGGACAGGGAAAGCAGGGCAACCTAGTAGGACAAAAAATATATATATAAAACACTTGTAGACAATCACAACTTTACCCCAGCAAACAGCATGGAAAAAGCAGTCCCACCACCCAGCTGTCATCAAAGGCCTAGTAGGAACACGAAGCATGCAGCCTTGCCTGCCTATGACGAGGCAGCCCCACTTCCTCGACTACAGAAGACTGAGTAAGGAGCTGGGAGTTTCATCCCTGCCCAGCAGTAATGACCCTCCACCAACGTGGTGTCAGTGGAGGCCATGCAGGGATCCTGGACTTCCACTCCACCTAGCAGCTATGTAACAGGACTAAAGGGGCAAATAGGATGGGAGTGTTTGGGGGCTATTATAAGGAAAATATTCATGGAAATAAAATTTACCCAGAAGATCTAATTAAGTGGCCAAATAAGAGCACAGTAAATATTTGTAGAGAAAAAGAATGAATTGTTGACTATTCTAGTTTTTCTATTTTATTTCCATTTCTTTACCCTAGTCACACACTTTCATTTCATACTTAAACCTTGCAATAACTTCTTGACTGCTCATCAGTCTTCACTCAAGTCTAAACTTTTCACTCTCCCTGCCTTTAGTCTTTTTACAATACAATCTTGCAGGTCACTGTATTTCTAAAACATGCCCATATCTCTCTACTGCCTTTAACCCAACATAACTGGTGTAGAAGTAAACAAAGATGATACAAATGAGAACAGGTAACATCTATTTATTCAGAGCTTCCGATAGCAAGAGAGTCAACCATCATCACTTGCCTTTGAAAGAGACTCGAAGGCAGGCAGAGGAGTGGGAAAGCTTCATAGTAGAAAAAGTGAAGCTTCAGGTATGCCCTGACTGGACGTTGTTGGCATACGGATGCTAGGAGCAGGCTAAATAGAAGCAGGGCCTCCTTTGTGATTGGTTAGGGGAGCATATTTGGCCTTTTCTATTGGCCCTAAGTTAGAAGCAGGAGGACAAATTAAGGTGGCTTGCAGTTATTGATCAAGTCCTGGCCATTTGGGGCTTTTGCTATAGAGGTTGTGGTTTGGCTTCCAAAGCTGGTTGCTACAGATTGTGGGTCAGAGCTCTATTGTAATAAATGATCTGGCCATTGTCTACTTGTATATTCCATCTCTAACTGGCCATACCGGAGCCCATTTTTCCTTTCCAGAGTAATTCAACAAGTATATTCTAGAGTTAGATTGGTGCTTTCGTTAACCTGTAAACATCCCAGGTCCAGATGCTATTTTGTTTCAGCTATTTCCTTTTTCCATAATGCTTCCCACCATCTTCCATCCCCACCCAACTTCTATCTAACTTTTAGACACCATCACAAGAGCCATCAACATCATTAAGAATCTCCCCTTCACTTCTCATTCATTATATACCAAAGTTCCTCTTCTCTAAACTCCTAGAGTTTGGATTACTTATCCAACTGTCATTGCACCACATGACATAAAATCTTACCTTGTTAGACATTTTGTTTTCTTTTTTGTCTATTTGTTTCTTGGAGGGCAGGATTCAAGTCTGAAATTTCTTTTTTTGTGACACCATAGAGTGATGAAAATACAGAGTTTCAGCCAAGAGGATCATTTGAATGCCTTCTCTGTCACGTATTCTGCAAGCTTAGACACTGAACCTTGTTTTCCTAATGTATAAAATGGGAAATACTAATGAAATCTTACTAGGTGAGAATTTAAAAACAAAATACGTGTTGGTGCTACTGTCAACAAAGAACCATTTTTACTTTTCTTTTGTATATATCTCATTATGAGATATTCAAATAATGCTTGTAGCGGATAAGACTAAGCCTGAACTTTATTAGCTTAGATTTCATACTTGGGATTCTGGACATCTTGAGATAATAATCGGCATTTTCTTTGCCTTTTTCAATTAAGTAGGCGTTTGATATAGACTCAAATCTAGAGAAAATTTTATGTTGTTGGAGAAATTATTCTTCAGTTGTTAGAAATAATCACAGCTTGAAAGAACTTTGGTTTTTATAACCACTGAGGCAAACACAAATATCTTTTTTTAATTTCTCATAAAAAGAGATTAAGAGAAATCCAAATGGTTTCCTTCTAGAAAAAACACTGCATTCCATTCAGAAATAGGAACATTTTTAAAGTGTGCTTCAGAATTCCGATTGTAGACTTATTGTAAGAATAAACTTATCTCCCCAAAAATATTTTTAAATATAATGGAAGTAGAGAAACCTAGTCTCAAGTAGACAGCATATAAGAGAACTGTCACTGACTGAAGCTGTGATAAGATTCATGCATCCTTTTTATGCCATTCTAACTTTACAGTGTAGGGTTTTTAAGTTTTAGTGTCAGCAAAAAATTCCATTTTGAAAGCTTTGAAAACTGGCTTCCTTTTCTCAAGCAAAGAAGAACATTCAGAGTTTTTACATTTTTTGAAGTAGCTTATCTGATTTATATTCCCAACCACTCAGTGGTGTTGTTAAAACCTAAGACAACAATATTCTCTATGAAATAGTGACAAAGCTTGTTTTCACAAAAACAACGTGGTACTTATAAGCAGTCTAAACTACTAGAAAAATATTCTCCTGATCTTTTTGGAGTAAAAACAAGGGGGAAACTTGTTTTTGTCTTTTTATTGTACCTGTTGGCTAAGTACAAAATATATTTTATTATTTTCAGAGGGTTTTAATATAATTAATTTCATTAATATTATTAATTTCTCTTCCAGGTTATCACATAGTATCCTGTATGTTAAATGCATACTGATATGCATTAGAATAGTTGATAGTAATTCACTAATATGTTTCTTGGGAAAAAATACTTCTGAGATGTTTATAAACTTTAATTGAAAGAGAAAACTAGTTATAGTATTTGGCATGGATTGTCTCATTTAAAGTACATTCCCAACTTAATTCAAAATTAAATCTAAATACAGAATTATGTAAACATTTTAGTTAAATTTGTTTTTCAGATTTGATAAATAAGGAGAAAAGACGAGTACATTGTGATTCTTATTTTCTATAGTATGCCTACTACTTCATTCCCTTTATAACCATAGTGTGCATAAATATAGTTATCTTGTTATCTGGTATGCAGACAGGGATTTAGGCAACAATAACCATCAACATCATAAGTGATAGAAAACAAAAGCATTTTTCTGAAGGATCATTTATATCATGTTATTGTGGGGGCCTGGATAATGTTTCCCCAAAGATGTCCACACCCTAATCCCCAGAACATGTGACCATGTTACCTTAAATTTAAAATAACTATTCAGATGTGATTAATTATCTTGAGATAAATGGATTATCCCAGATTATCCAAATGGGCCCAATATAATTACAAGCATCCTGATAGGAAAGAAGCAGAAGGTGAGAGAGGATAGAAGATGCCATACTGTTGGCTTTGAGAACGGAAGAACCCAAAGAATATGCATGGCCTCTTCATGCCGGAAAAGACAAGGAAACGGATACTTCCATGAAGTCTCCAGAAGAAATGTAGCCCTGCCCACACCTTGATTTTAGGCATTTGAACTCCAAAACTTGAAGATAATATATATGTGTTTTAAGTTTGTGGTAATTTGTTACAGCAGTAACAAGAGACTAATACAGTTATTTTAACATTTTGTTATTTGATTATTTTTATTGTTTCGTTTCTGTAATTCATGAATAGGAAACGATTTTGGGATGCATGTCATTTTACAAAATGTATGCTTTTAGAAGACTAAATATTGAAAAATCTAGTTCGGCAAATATTAGCAAAGATTTGGTTACTTATTCATTGGTAAACTGTGGAATTAAATGTTTTGTTAATTTTTTCACTTTTTCTTTTAATTCAGAATTAAGATTAAAAATTATTTCTAAATGCCATGAAATTACAGCATAATGCCCACGAGCATAGGTTCATGGGCAAGAGTTTGAACTCTGGAAAAGAGGGCCAGATCTGAATTCAGCCTGCCCCTAAATAGTAGATGTGAGACATTGAGCAATAATATCTGTTAATATCTCCATTCATATGTAGAATGAGGATGTTCCCCCTAGGGTGTTTTAAGGATTAAATTAAATAATACATATAAAGTGTTTTTCAAAGTGCTTGCCATATAGCAGGAGCTCAATAAATTACAATGATGATAATGCTAATGATGAAGATGTTAAAACAAGACAACAGGCTCAAAATGGAGTCACTTATGCTAAGCCCCACATCACCTCACCAAAACTTAATTACAGTTTCGGCCCAGAAATAAATCTTAAACCAGTCAATCCAGAAGCGCCCGCTCAGCACTATTAGGTAATCTACCTGATATACCCTTGCCATTCCCTACAAGGAAAGGAACCCTGCAATAACCAATCTGCTTTTTCTGCCTAGTATAGCTTCCTTGTTCCTGCTCCCTTCTGCCTATAAAACCTCTTGCCTTGTATAGCTCTTCCCAGCTCTTTTCTAACTGCTAGACTGGATGTTGCCTGATTCGTGAATTGTTGAATAAAGCTAATACGGTCTTTAAAATTTACTCAGTTGAATTTTGTTTTTTAACCAATACGATGATGATGATGAAGATGAAGATGATGATTATGATGATTGCCTGCTGTCGACACCGACAGGAGGCCTAATATTGAAATCTCTACAAAGGCTGCATTTTAAGATTCTTAGGATCTAATGTGTAAAGACAACCTTTTAGAAATAGAAGAAATGTTAGCACACAAAAAGCAGAAGGCCACCCATCTTTCCAGAAATGGCTTAGTTTGTATGTACAGTGGCAGTGATAGGAGGTGGGCAGTGAGGATGGTAGAGGCCAGAAGTAGAGGCGAAGGAAAGTGAAGTATTTGACAAACTTCCTGGGAGCCAGCACCGGAACACTGATCTAAGGAACGAAGTTCATATGAAGGATCAACGAGCTAATTTATACCTACGGCAAAAATAAAACTATTAAATTGGGGGAAAAATATAGCCCATAAAGCCAGAATTCTTTTAGAATATTTTTATGCATGTGTGAGGAAGACTAGCCCTGAGCTAACATCTGTCGCCAATCCTTCTCTTTTTGCTGAGGAAGACTGGCCCTGGGCTAACATCCGTGCCCATCTTCCTCTACTTTATATGGGACGCCGCCACAGCATGGCTGACAAGCAGTGCGTCAGTCAGCGCCCAGGATCCGAACCTGTGAACCCCAGGCCACCAAAGTGGAGCGTGTGAACTTAACTGCTACGCCCAGGGCCGGCCCTAAAATGTTTTGTAATTGAGTAATGAGCAACCATTTAAAACTTTCATTTCATCTCATTTTTGTGAAAAAAAAAATTCAATTTTAGTTGTTTTATGCCAAACAATTTCCAATAAAGATTGGAAAATCCAAATTTTGTTATTTTTTCAATAGCCTATTAGTACTGTCCCAATAAGCATCTAGTGTTGCAGCAGCTCTTCATGTTGTGGTAGTGCAAATAATAAGCCGTATATTTACAGTGCTCACTTCTCACTCCATTCTTCTCCCTGCACAGTCACAAAACTGATCAATACCATCGATATACACTTAAGCTTCAGTCATCACAGTTTTCAATAAATAACTTTTATTATAATATTTTCTGAAGCACTTGATAAAATGTAGCTGGTTCTAAAATGTTTTTCTACTGCAAAAATTCTATTCCAACTCTTGTCACCGCTCCCTCAAAACACTTAAAGTTCAAATTCTGTTAAGAATCTCTGCCTGACATTTTCTTTGAAGAGGAATTAGGAGTAATCAATCATGATGGCCTGAGGGAGTTTCCAATGAGAAGAGCCATTTGAATATTTGACTTCTAGGCTTTACCTCCTAATTTGTTATGAATATGCATTTCTCTTTTTATAAAATAAAATGAGTATAAAAAAAACACTGTGGGCATAAACCTTTAATTCAAACCATTTTTAAAAGGGCCATGCTCCATTTTGACCTCATGTTTAGGAAAACACTATGCAAAATGCATGCTGGTTACCTTCCATCATCAGTTCTCTCTCCTATTTTTCTATTTTAATTTTATTTTCTTTGATTTATATTAGTACTATTATAAGTCCAAATTAAAGTAGTAGTTGAGTTTTATCCTCACATAGTTGTATGTCTTGTCTAAAGAAAGTCATAGGGCACAAATAGTATCTTTAATAAAAATTGAATTGATTTATTAAACTGCCTCGACTGTGAGGAGTATAAATATAAAACCTTTAAAAAAATATTAGTATCGCATTGCCGCCCTCAAATATACCATATCAAAACTCAGTCTCTCACCAGGGAGCAGATCTCCTAATGACAGTACAGGCAGATGCCATAATTTCTGAAACACTTTCAGTTATTGTCAGTGATCGAGTTTAAAACTTCCACCGTCCCTATGATTGTAACTTTCCATCACTATGGTGGGAAAGATGTGGTCCTTAACTCTCCCCTAACACAGAGTACAAAGGGGGGCAGGGTTAGACCATTCTCCTCCCTGTCCTAGGATTAAACTTCTCCAGTCTTTTGGGGTGATTAGCAATTTTTATTATGACATGTTAAGTTTACATACATTATTTCTATTTTTTTTCAATATATAAAGACTAAAAGTTTTTGATTACAGATATATAATAGTTTTTGTAAATCTAAGAAAGAAGAATAAAATCTTCAGGAATATAAGTAGTGGACTAGTAAAAGAAAAATGAGCAGAGAGGAAAAGGAACCTCAAAAATGTCAATGCCTGGAAGAAGTAGCAGTAATACTAATGCCTAGTAGTATGTATTTTCAGTGATTATATAATGACTGTTATTGGAGTTGTATGGGATTAAACAAATAAAGCTTCTCTTGGGTCTCCAAGTTTGGATCTGGTTAAAAGGTATACAGAGGAGTGAAGAAGATGAAATCAATGGTAGCTAATAATCCACTCCTCAATCAGACGGACCTGCTCACCTCAAGAGAAAACACAATTCTGTGAGGGTGGGCCCTTAACCAGTGGCAGATGTCAGATCAGAGCACACCATCTCAGAAGACAGACTGGGCTTGAAGAGAGAAAGAAGAAGGGACTGAACTCAGTTTCTTGTCAGAAACTCATCAATCAAATAATTCCAATGAGTAACCAATTTGAGACGTATTAAACTAGATTAACAACCCCAGATCCCATCCTTCACTCACTCGTCTCTCAAGGGAGGACTGAAAAATCTGTTACAGTGGGGTTTTGTGAGCCAAAATTAGTATTGCAAGTGAATACAACTTACACATTTAATAATAAGGATGATTATCATTGTGCCATACAGTTATTAGACATAATGAGTCAGTAATTAATACGACTGAATAAAATCAGTATGGTTTTACATATGTGACACAAGGCTAGGTTGTCCTCAGGGATATTATGAGCCTGTAACCTGCTCTGTACCCCAGGGATATCTTTTGGCTCCATTGATGAGGTCGTGAGTTTGGGGACACATTATGGAGTGAACTTTGGCCATTTAGCTGTTTACTAGCATTTCCCTCTTTCAAATCAATACAGAAGAGTTGAGTAAAGAGACGAAAAACAACACACACAAGGGAGAGAAAGAAGGAAAGAGGAGAAGGAGGGCGGGAAGATAAAATAAGATGACAGAGAAGAGAACCAAGGCAACAGAAATGATAATATTTATGAATTGATTGAAATGATAATAATCATGAATTTGCTGGATTCACTATTACAAAGAAAAGTAGTTTGTTTTTTGTAGGAAAACTGCCTTTCAGTGAAACAAAGACAGAGAGAACTTGCAAATTCCCTATTACAAAACTCATTAATGTGAGCCTTGGCTATATGATGTGCTTTGGCCAATGGAAGGTACATGGATGGGACATTTGCCGCAACTGAGTAGAAGCTTCAACAAGAATTAGTGGGTTGTCTCAGGCCAGCTTGCTCCTTCCTCCATGGGCAGAACAGGGAGTATTCCATCAGCCTGAGTTTCAGGATGAGAAGACATGTGGAACAAAGCCCCCCTCAGATCAACGCAAGCTTAACAGAGCCCAGCTGCCTCTCACAACCAGAAGATACAGGTATTTACTGTTGTAAGTCATGGGATTTTGAGGTTTGTTTGGTGCCATAGCAAAAGCTGGCTAATACTAGTATTAACCGGGATACTTGTTTCTTAATATCATGGAAATATGGGGGCTTTCTTCATAGAAGGGACAAGAGAGTACCCTTCTGGAACATAAGGGATTTTCTTACATACCTCATAGTACTTTCATGGCAGTAGTAAAGCTTAATAAAATATTATCATAATCAAATACAACAATAAGAAGTTTTGATCATGAAGGAATGAAGGTTTGGGGTCATTCCCTCAGTTAAAAAATAATAATATTGCCTGTGATAGGAGTGATTTAGAGCAAAAGGAACATTAAATAAACAGTGAGAGAGAGGAATAATAAGTATCAAGTATGGTTTTGTGACCACTTGCAGAAATAAAAATTATAGGAGCTATGCATAAATATTATCATCCATTGTAGTTTTCCCCTCTTCCCTTACTAATTTACCTCAGGTGTGAAGGTGATCAAACATGTCATTATATCTTTAAGCTACAGAATAACAAACGGCATTGTGAACAAAAGAGACGGATGCATGTCATTACTAGATGAATACATAAACATATGGGAGTGTGGTTTTCCCCTTTTGGGGTTAAGAATGTGTATTTGGCTGTATGAAAGATAGTTGGCTTATCTTTAGTGGAAATGGGCTACTGATGCTGTTGCTTATAAGTCTAAATATAGTTAGAAGGGTAAGTATGGATTCAGAGCAACCAAATTTGAGGGGAGGATGGTGCCACAGATTGGGTTTCCCAGTAACATACCCTGAGATGGAGATTAACGTGTAGAAGGTTTATTAGGTAATGTTCTTGAGATGAACACCTCTGGGGGGCAAGGTAAAGAAGCAGGGTTGGACAGAGGGAAAAAAGTCATACAGTCTCAGAGGCCTCAGCTGACCCACAGAGAGCTCTGAAGTGGCATGACTGAGGAATTGGAAGGTAACTGTATGTTCCTCCTCATTCTATACACACATTTTAGTTTATCCCATGATTTTGCTAGATATCCTCTTCATGCCTATCTATAGTTATAATTCTTTAAACAGGCTCTTAATACATTTTCTTTTAGGTATTCAACAACTGTTAAGGCACAATATTATACACATGGAATTTGTAGCTTTTGTCAGAAAATTTAAAATTATACATATAGTAACTTTGGTAGAATAGTTTTGCAGAAGTAAGAAGGCTTTGATATTTTATTGTATGTCTTTATGTTTTACATGGTTACAATAAGTATGTCTTATGTTTACAATTCTTAAAAAGGTAAAGGACTTTCTATAGAAAGAAAAAGCAGTAAAATATTTATCTGCTTTTTCCTAGTCTCTTTTTTTATCCAGTTTCTAATCTTCAAATAGTTGCCGGTTTTCCATGAATCTTTTGAACCACATTGTAAGAGAAAAACAAATGTAGCCTCTGATTTAAAATTGATTTGGCAATAACGGCTTGATGCAATTTTCACATCTTCCCACTAAAATAAACATAAAGGCAAAGAAAGATGAAAACCTGTAACACTACTAAAAATGCAGTCACTGTGTTTCAAATATGTCAGGTTTTCTCTGAAATACAGACTATTGTAACAAACTCGAGAAATGTAACTGCTGACGAACATACGCTATATTCATGTGATGGGAGAGAGGAAGATACTTTATGTCTCTGCCTGATATTCATCCTGCTTTACAAACTTGAGGTTTTTCTTCCCATCAAAAAATCGAGTATCCCTATCCACTGTAGTGGTGCTGTTGTTTAAGGCAGCCTAAGTGCTATTTCCAGTCTCAGTCTCTGGTAATGGTAATTATTTACCAACATCCAGAGACTACCACCACCACCTATCTAAAGCACACGCACACAATTTGTCTCAAAGCGAATGAACAGCTGTACTTTGTTGCATACTTGCAGGTTTAACCCCTACATGTATAAGGCACAGTAGGAGTGTCAGAGCAGGGAAAGATCCCTGGTGGCAATGCATGCTGGAGATAATTTTTAATGTTGTCCATGTTTTGGGAATACCAGAAAGCTAGAAAGTGGTGATAAGAAGAGATTCCTTTTCAGATCACTAGGGCCCCAGTCAACGAAATCCTGCCATTCTCTAAGAATGGGGGTAATAGCTATGCACATTTACCCAGCATGTAGCTAAAAATCTTTATAATGAAGAAATAGCAAGTCAGAGGAATGCATATGGTTGACTTATGGGCAAACATCTTTCTAGACAGATCTATCCTCATCAATAGATAAGCAAATGTAAACTATATAAGTGGCTTACTAAACAAAATCATAAAACAAAAGAAAAAGAATATCTTTTTATATCTTAAATCTAAATGCCTTAAATCTAAAAAGAATATATGTTATATTTATAAATTTATATATTTTTATTTTATATAATATAAATTGTACATAATTTATATATGAAATAATATATATGTGATGTACTATTAAGTCCAGATGAATTTTTTAGAAAATTATTGGACATTTTCAGTAGAATGTAAGAGGAAAAAGTGCAGACGTTTATGAAACAAGAGAAAAAAATGGTAACATCAATGACTTTAAAATTGAGATAGAGGCGATAAGAAAAGATACAGAAGCAGAAAATTAATTACAAGAATTTAAAGCAGGATTAGGGATTGTAAAGGGCTAAATTAATACTCAAATATTTTCTAAAAACATGAAGAACGAAGTTTAAAAGCCATCATTGAATGAATAAGGAAATGAAAAAATTGAAAGTGATTAAAAAAATTTTTTGAGGTGGTAAATACGGTGTAGAGATAACGTAAATCCAAGTCATGATTTGTTGATATATTTGAGGGAAAAAAAATAAAACAATTAGTAAAACACAGAATGGAAGCATTAAAGTTAGGCCATTGGAATCCACTGAATGAGTGTGAATTATAAAAGTAAAGGCAGGATAAACAGACCACTTAAAAGGAGGAAAATTAAGACTAGCCTTAGCCTCCTCAGCAAAACTAAATTCCAGACAACAATCCAGAGAATATTTCTAGATTTCTAGGGAAAATTTGGTAACTCAATAATTTCAGACCCAACTTGTTCTTTGTCCACTAGTGGCCGTGTGAAAATAGGATAAACATCTTCATATCTGAAGACTGCAAAAATATGTCTCCTATTCCCTCCTGGAGAAAAAAATTTTTGAAGACATATATATAAGACACCTGAAATATAAATCAAAATTAGGAAAGTCATAATTAAAATTGTTTTCAAAGAAACTTGTTTCATCTCCTATAGGACCATCAAAAATACACCCTGACTTCAACAGGAAGCTGTCACGCAGTTCTCATTGATTCCCTCAGAGCTTCAGTAAGTGTGGATTTCATTGCCTGCACCATGCAGGCTTTGGCTGGCAACACAAAGACCCCTCCCTCATTCTCAGGTGGAACTGAGGTAGGGGAGACACAAAAAGTAAGCAATAGGTGTGAAAAATAAGCAAATTGTATAATATGTTAGAGATGATGGGTGTGATGAAAAAAGAAAAGAAAGCAGAATTAGAGAGAGAGGATATGTCAGAAGATGTGGGGGTAGGTAAATTGTGATGTAAATAGCAACAAATCACAACTATTTGAACATGAGGGACACGCAGATAAAGAAAGTATTATTGCTAGTGTTACCACTACGTCACTTTTGCTACCATTACTGTTACTACCGTTATTATTACTACAGTTCCTTCTGCTGCTGGCACTGCTCTTAATGATATAAATACCATTTATGACGTATTTCCCATGTTCTTGAGCACTGTAATATATGCTTTACATGTTTAATGCTCACAATAATTTCATGAAGTTGTTCCTTTTATAATCTCTATAGATGTGGAAACTATGACTCAGAGATTTTTAGCAACTTACCCAATATCTAATAAATCCTTCACATTGCCATTGGATGAAGATTAAAATCTAAACAATTTTTCAATGATTTTTAAAACTTCATTAAATTACATTATAATTAGACTCAAGAAATGCCTTTGGAAGGCCTTTCCTTAAGGCAGCATTGGCCAACAGATTCATAATTTCCTTTAAGTAAAATTACACTGATTTAAGTTAAAACACCCATACCTTCAGAAAGGTAAATATACCCAAATGCTAGCTTACATCTTAAGACTAAAGTGTCTTTTATTAACATAAATTTTCCCGGTATTATCTAAATTTTAAGGGTTATGTATTTTATAGTGAAACAAAAAGTAAAGCAAAAACATTGAAGATAGCCCAGAGGTCTAAGAAATCCCACAAAATATTTATAAGTGATACATAAAACATCTTAGAAAATGCCACCTCTAGCCTTTGGCTGATTTTGCTTTGCAGTACAAAACAGCAATAATGAAGTTTAACTTCAATCGGCAGAGGAAAACTTATTTTCATTTCATGATGAGATTAAATATTTGGAACAATTTTGTGTGTGTGTGTGTGAGGAAGATTAGCCCTGAGCTAACAGCCGTTGCCAATCCTCCTCTTTTTTTACGCTGAGGAAGACTGGCCCTGGGCTAAAATGCATGCCCATCTTCCTCTACTTTATATGGGATGCCGCCACAGCATGGCTTGACAAGCGGTGAGTCGGTCCCCGCCCAGGATCTGAACCTGCGAACCCCAGGCCACCAAAGTGGAGCACGTGAATTTAACCACTACACCACCGGGCAGCCCTGGAACAATTTTTGAAATCTTATGTTGGTGATTAAATTTCAAGAACAGCTTTGGTAGTCAAAATGATTCAGAAATAGCTCACAAAGTTACTAGGATTCTCTTAGCTGTAACTGACAATAAAGGATACTTGTAGACAAGTTTGCCCGTTTTGATGGAGACTGTCAGCCCAGAGTCTCTTGGATCCCTTTACCATTTCTGTGTTTCTCTTCTTGGCTTCAGCGTGCTTTTGCCTCCAAAGCAGGTGCCATTCTTCTTGTAAAGAATTCCCCTGGGCTACAGGAGCTGCTCTGTCTGCAGACTAAGAGACTGGAAGTGCCTGGAAGTGCCTGGAAGTTTGCCCCACCTCCGAGGCCCTTAGCCAATAACAGACTGGAGTAGGAGTTATGAGAGCCCAGCTTGTTGGCTTTCTGACCATATCTATACATGTGTTATAGTCGGTGTGTGTGTTTGGGGCGGAGCGGAAGAGTTGGGGGGGGTACTGTCTTCTCCCGTTATTCTAATTCATCAGCTTATTTATTTCCTTCATAGCACTTACTGTAACCTGCAATTATTTTTTCACTTATTTCTTACTTACCTATTTTATGTTTCCTCACCTAGGAATATAGAGTGCAGAATAAATATTTGCTCCTAACTTTATTCATCCCCTTATTCATTTGGGCAATCATTCACTTGACTGATACGTACTGAGTGCCTACCATGTGCCAGCACTCTTTCATACCAATCTAGATAATAGAAGAGCACATTAAACATGGAAACATTGTCAGATTTTATCCGCCATGCTGCAGCCTCCAATCTTTGCCTGAGTAGAGAGGATCGAGACCTATTAGATTACTGATCGGGCCATTTGTACATAAACTCTGTCATCTACGAATACAAATTGCTGAGATTCTGGGTACTATCCTCTACATATTATCTTTCTTAAAGTGCATGAAATGATAGATACAGGGCAGACACTTGTGAATAAAAAAAAAAATGAGCAGACATATGTTCCCACCCCCATGTTAGGATAATAAATTGAATTTACAGTGGAAAAAATATCATGGTAATGTCAACACTCTTATTTGATAGATGAGGAAGCTGAAGCCCAGCATATGACCTACTGACCTACTCCCTTGATGCAGATCTTTGTCACAGAGAAAGAACCTTCACACTACAATTTTAATCTTATCTCCTCTGGGTTCTTCTAAGACCTTACTCCATTATTTTTCTGGTTTCTTCTTGACTTTTCTCTGTGCAAGCATTCTGAAATGAAGACTGACAAAGAAGAGTAAAAAGCCAGGAAGTGGGGGATGGGAAGAACTCTAAAGGGTTATGTTCTTTTCTGTCAATGGCTGCACCAAGTTTCACAAGCCCCTGATCTGACTTTTCTTTCTGAACCCTGAACTTCAGACAGGCCTCCCCTGGACTTGTTTAAAATGCTTGTTTTTCTCAAAGACTTTAAACCACAGAACACATTTTTCTGGGCTAGCTTGTTCTTGGATCACCTACTTCTAATACCTGAGAACAGAACACAACTCGCATTCTTAGTAACGACTAGAAGGCATGACCATCTCACTTGCAGAAAGAACCTCCTCCTATCTTCTGGCTTTTTACCCTCATATTTCAATGTGCAAAGGTGCTCCCCATCTTACAAAAAAGGAAAGAAATAAAAATTTAAAAACTTGCCACTGTCAAAGTTTAATTTTCAGATTTTTAAAACATAATTCTCATACAAATGGATGGTGTGGATGCGACAAACTTTTATTTAACTCATAATGAGAGCATAGCAGGAAAACAAATCCAGTTCAAAAGGAAATTTAGGAAAGCTGGATTTTATATTTAGTAGGAAAAAAAGGAAGGTTGAAATAAGATAGCTATGTTAGATGCAAAACTGGTAAATGTCCTAGAGGGCAAAAAAAAAAGCATGATTTTCAGGGTTATCTTTTCTACTGAACAATAAAGAAAATAACTGTACTTTATCACTTATGTATAAATTTACCTCTAATTTTAGAGTTTCAAAGTATCAATAATATGCATTGTCATAAAATATTACAAGAAAATACGTATAATCAATAGTAAATAGCAAGTCAAATAAGTTTACATTTCTCTAGGATCAGATGACCTATAAGTGGCTTGACCTACAGTTGGGTTTGTTAAGCAATAGTCAAGACTAAATTAAAAAGTCATTTATATTTTTCCATTTCTAAATTTTGGAAAGTATTTTTAACTCAAACTAGCTCCATCCTTTTTTCTGACAAATTTCTCTTGCAAATTTTATCATATCTACAGCATTTGTTTTATCATGACCTCTTCACTTTTTATGATCTTATAGTAAACCAACTTCCTCTAACACTGAAAACAGAAAAATGGGATATTGGCGATGATCCCATAGATATCAAATACAAACACTTTATTGCAAAGTATTTATTCTTTGTTAATGCTTAACCGTTGGTAATGTTCCTTATTCCCTCCACGGCATTACACAAATCATCATTTGCTCTTTTCTGACTCTCTGCTGACCACTCTATTTCTCATTCATTCCCTTTTTGTGTTCAATTACCCCCAGAGATTTAACATTCTAAAACTGGGGCCTCACAATTCAGATCTTTGTTCTCTATATAAGCCTTCTATTCAAGAATTCTTTTATCCTCAGTATTTAAAACATTATTCCTATTAGAAATCTGAGGCCTCTTATTTCTGACTCAGGGGCCAGAATTTTACTACTAACTGCCAACTGGATGTTCTTAATTGCTAAAATTACCTGAAGTTCAAAACATGTAAAACTAGAACTCTCATTAGCGTCCCACTGTCCACAAGTTCCCATCTTCTGTTAATTTTATAGCCATTTTCCCAAGTCCAGGTGTTTAAAGTTTGGATATAAGCAATAGTTAGACAAAACCTGTTATATAAACACCCAGGTGTTAGTTTGTAATGCCTCTTGCATTATTTTTCTTCACTCTACCAATATACATATTAATATCTTTCTACTTCCACTCAACTACCGCCTAGCTTGCTGGCTTGTTTCACAGAAGGCAGATTTATTCTCTCTGATCTAGCCAGATTAAACAGCTTAAAATAGGACTTTCATAACACCTTCTGTTTAAAAGTTTTCCTAGGGACTTTTGAAATGACAAAATTTATACTCCTTGATTTTTTAAGACTATCCATTATTTGGCCCTGACCTACAATTCTTTTTTTATTGAGATCATAATAGTTTATAACTGGGAAATTTCAGTTGTACATCATTATTTGTCAGTCACTGTATAAATGCGTCCCTTCAACCCTTGTGCCCAACACCCAACCCCCTTCCCCCTGGTAACCACTAAACTGTTCTCTCTGTCTGTGTGATAGTTTATGAATGAAATCATACAGTGTTTGTCTTTCTCTGTCTGACCTATTTCGCTTAGCATAATACCCTCAAGATCCATACATGTTGTTGCAAATGGGATGATTTTGTCTTTTTTTGTGGCTGAGTAGTATTCCATTGTGTATATATATACCACATCTTCTTTATCCACTCATTAGTCAATGGACACTTGGGTTGCTTCCACTTCCTGGCTATAATGAATAATGCTGCAATGAACATAGGGGTGCACAATTCTCTTTGGATTGTTGGTTTCAAGTTCTTTAGATAAATACCCAGTAGTGGGACAGCTGGGTCATATGGTATTTCTATTTTTAAATTTTTGAGGAATTTCCATACTGTTTTCCATAGAGACTGCACCAGTTTGCATTCCCACCAGCAGTGAATGAGGGTTCCCTTTTCTCCACCACCTCTCCAACATTTGTTATTTTTTGTCTTGGTGATTATAGCCATTCTAATGGGTGTACGGTGATATCTTAGTGTAGTTTTGATTTGCATTTCCTGATGATTAGTGATGTTGAACATCTTTTTATGTGCCTATTGGCCATCTGTATATTTTCCTTAGAAAAATGTCTGTTCATATCCTCTTTCCATTTTTTGATCAGCTTGTTTGTTTTTTTGTTGTTCACTTTGAGTTCTTTATATATTACGGGAGATTAACCCCTTGTTGGATATATGATTTGCAAATATTTTCTCCCAGCTAGTGGGTTGTCTTTTCATTTTGATTCTAGTTTCCTTTGCCTTGCAGAAGCTCTTCAGTCTGAGGAAGTCCCGCTTGTTTATTTTTTCTTTTGTTTCCCTTGTCTGAGGAGACATGGAATTCAAAGAGATCCCTCTAAGACTGATGTCAAAGAGTGTACTGTCTATATTTTCTTCTAGAAGTTTTATAGTTTCCGTCTTACATTCAAGTCTTTGATCCATTTTGATTTAATTTTTGTGTGTGGTGAAAGATAATGGTCTACTTCCAATCTTTTGCATGTGGCTGTCCAGTTTTCCCAGCAATATTTATTGAAGAAACTTTCCTTTCTTCATTGTATGTGCTTAGCTCCTTTGTCAAAGATCAGCTGTCTGTAGATGTGTGGTTTTATTTGTGGGCTTTCAATTCTGTTCCATTAATCTGTGTGTCTGTTTTTGTACCAGTACCATGCTGTTTTGATTACTATAGCTTTGTAGTATATTTTGAAATCAGGGATTGTGATACCTCTGGCTTTGTTCTTTTTTCTCAGGATTGC
The DNA here is from genome assembly GCA_031878705.1 of Tapirus indicus. Taxonomy (NCBI): domain Eukaryota; kingdom Metazoa; phylum Chordata; class Mammalia; order Perissodactyla; family Tapiridae; genus Tapirus; species Tapirus indicus. Next base: position 160,958,192 of record CM062917.1, on the reverse strand, counting down.
TTTAGCTATTCAATCTTTTGTTGTCCCGTGTGAATTTTAGGGTTCTTTGTTCTATATCCATGAAGAATGTCATTGAGATTCTGATTGATTGGGATTGCATTGAATCTGTAGATTGCTTTAGGCAGTATGGACATTTTAACTACCTTTATTCTTCCAATCCATGTGCATGGAATATCTTTCCATTTCTTTATGTCATCAGTGATTTCTTTCAATAGTGTCTTATAGTTTTCTTTGTATAGGTCTTTCATCTCCTTAGTTAAATTTATTCCTAGATATTTTATTCTTTTTGTTGCAGTTGTGAATGGGATTATATTCTTGACTTCTCTTTCTGTTAGTTCATTATTAGAGTATAGAAATGCAACTGATTTTTGTAAGTTGATTTTGTATCCTGCAACTTTGTTGTAGTTGTTGATTATTTCTAATAGTTTTCCGATGGATTCTTTAGGGTACTCTATATATAGAATCATGTCACCTGCAAAAAATTCAGAGTTTCACTTCTTCCTTGCCAGTCTGGATTGCTTTTATTCCTTTTTCTTGCCTAATTGCTCTGACCAAAATTTCCAGTTATATGTTGAATAAGAGTGGCAAGACTGGGCACCCTTGTCTTGTTCCTGTTCTCAAAGGGATGGCTTTCAGTTTTTCTCCATTGAGTATGATGTTGGCTGTGGGTTTGTCATATATGGCCTTTATTATGTTGAGGTATTTTCATTCTATACCCATTTTATTGACAGTTTTTGTCACAAATGGATGTTGGATCTTGTCAAATGCTTTCTCTGCATCTATTGAGATGATCATGTGGTTTTTATTGCTCATTTTGTTAATGTGTATCACATTGATTGACTTGCAGACATTGAACCATCCCTGTGTCCCCCATATAACTCTCACTTGATCATGGTATATCATCTTTTTGATGTATTGTTGTATTCGGTTTGACAATATTTTGTTCAGGATTTTTGCATCTATGTTCGTCAGTGATATTGGCCTTTCTTTGTATTGTCCTTGTCTGACTTTGGTATCAGGGTGATGTTGGCCTCATAGAATGTGTTAGGAAGTGTTCCATCTTCCTCTATTTTTTGGAATAGTTTGAAAAGGAGGGGTATTGAATCTTCTTTGAATGTTTGGTAGAATTCTCCAGAGAAGCCATCTGGTCCTGGACTTTTATTTTTGGGGAAGATTTTGGTTACTGTTTCAATCTCTTTACTTGTGATCTATTTACTTGTGATCTTTACTTGTGGTCTATTCAAATTCTCTATTTCTTCTTGATTCAGGTTTTGGAGGTTGTATGAATTGAAGAATTTATCCATTTCCTCTAGGGTGTCCAATTTGTTGGCATATAGTTTTTCATAGTATTCTCTTATAACCCTTTCCGTTTCTGTGGTATCCATTGTAATTTCTCCTCTTTCATTGCTAATTTTATTTATTTGGGCCTTCTCTCTGTTTTTTTAATGAGTCTTGCTAAGAGTGTGTCAATTTTGTTTATCTTTTGTTTATCTTTTTGTTATCTCTCAATTTTGTTTATCTTTATCTTTTGTTTATCTAGCTCTTTTTTTCATTGGTCCTTTCTATTGTGGGTTTTTTTTTTTTTTTTTGGCTTCAATTTCACTTATTTCTGCTCTAATTTTTATTATTTCCCTCCTTCTGCTGACTTTGGGCTTTGTTTGTTCTTTTTCTAGTTCTGTTATATGTAGTTTAAGGTTGTTTAATTGAGATTTCTCTTTTTTGTTAAGGTGGGCTTGTATTGCTATGAATTTTCCTCTCAGGACCACTTTTCATGCATCCCATATGAGTTGGTATGGTGCATTTTCATTTGTCTCCAGATATTTTTTAATTTCTTCAATGATCCATTGGTTGTTCAGTAGCATATGGTTTAGTTTCCACATCTTTGTCACTTTCTCTGTTTTTTTCTTGTAGTTGATTTCTAGTTTTATAGCATTATGATTGGAAAATATGCTTGTTATGATTTCAATCTTCTTACATTTATGGAGGCTTGCCTTGTTTCCCAAGATATGGTCTAACCTTGAGTATGTTCCATGTGGGGTTGAGAAGAATATGTACCCTGCTGTTTTTGGATGGAGTGCTCTGTATATGACTATTAAGTCCACCTAGTCTAGTTTTTCATTTAATCCACTCTTACCTCATTGACTTTCTGTCTGGATGATCTATCCATTGATGTAAGTGGGGTGGTTAAGGTCCCCTATGATTATTGTGTTGTTGATATCTCCTTTTAGGTTTGTTAATAGTTGCTTTATGTACTTTGGTTCTCCTGTGTTGGGTGCATAGATATTTATAATTATTATATCTTCTTGATGGAGAGTCCCTTTTATCATTATATATTGCCCCTCTTTGTCTCTCATTACCTTTTCTATCTTGAAGTCTACTTTGTCTGATATAAGTATGGCAACACCTGCTTTCTTTTGTTTGCTATTAGCTTGGAGTATCATCTTCCATCCCCTCACTCTGAGCCTGTGTTTCTCTTTAGAGCTGAGATGTGTTTCCTGGAGGCAGCATATTGTTGGGTCTTGTTTTTCAATCCATTCCACCACTCTGTGTCTTTTGATTGGTGATTTTAATCCATTTACATTTAGAGTGATTATTACTATATGAGGGTTTAATGCTGCCATTTTATCATTTCTGGTTCATTTATCATTTTCTGGTTCTTCTCCCTTTCCTTTGTTTCTCATCCCATGTGTTTTGTACTACCAATTCAGTTTGGTAGTTCTCTATGATGGTTTTCTTATTATCATTTGTGTCTCTGTTCTGATTATTTGTTTAGTGGTTACCATGAGGTTTGGAAAAAAAATCTCATAGATGACATAGTCCATTTTCTGATAGCCTCTTATTTCCTTAGACTGAGTGGATTCCGTCTCTTTCCTCTTCCCCTTCCAAATTATTATTGTCAGAGCTTATTCCATCTTGTGAGTGTGTGGTTAAAATGATGAGATCAAAATTATTTTTGGTGTTTTTCTTCCTTCTATCTTTGATATTATAATAAAGTGTTTGCTAATCTGTTCTGATAGAGAGCTGAGATTTTTCTGATTTTTGTCTACCTATTTTTCTCCTTGCTCAAGTCATTTTATCCCCTTTCTCTTTCTTTTTTCAGGTATGAGGGCCTTCTTGAGCATTTCTTGTAGTGGGGTCTTGTGGTGTTGAGCTCCCTTATCTTTTGTTTATCTGGGAAAGTTTTTATTTCTCTATCAGATTTGAAGGATATTTTCACTGGATAGAGTATTCTTGGCTGAGTTTTTGTCTTTCAGAATTTTGAATATATCATTCCCCTCTCTTCTAGCTTGTAAGGTTTCTGCTGAGAAATCCACTGAAAGCTTGACAGGAGTTCCTTTGTACATTATTTTCTTCTGCCTTGCTGTCCTTAATATTTTTTCTTTGTCATTGACTTTTGCCAGCTTTACTACTATATGCCTTGGAGACGGTCTTTTTATGATGATATCATTAGGAGATCTGTTGGCTTCATTCACTTGTATTTCCAGCTCCTTTCCCAGGTTTGGGAAATTCTCAGCTATTATTTCTTTGAACAAACTCTCTGCTCTTTTCCCCTCTCTTCTCCCTTGGAAATACCTATACTCCTTATGCTGCAGTTCCTAACAGAGTCAGATATTACTCGGAGAATTTCTTCATTTCTTTTTAGTCTTAGTTCTCTCTCCTACTTCATCTGGAGCAATTCTCCATCCTTAGATTGCTAATTCTACCCTCCATTAATATCAGGTCTGTTATTTAAAGACTCCAGATTTTTATTTATCTCCTTCATTGAATTTTTTGTCTCCAACATTTCTGATTGGTTTTTCTTTATAGTTTCAATCTCTTTTGTGAATAAGTTCCTGATGTCATTGAACTGTCTCTCTGTATTTTCTTGTAACTTGTTGAGATTTTTTTATAGTAGCTATTTTGAATTCTCTGTTGTTTAGGTTGCAAATTTCTGTGCCTTAAGGATTGATTTCTGGGTTCTTGTGATTTTCCTTCTGGCCTGGAGTTTTAATATATTTTTTTAATACTGTTTGACAGCCTGGATTTGTGCCTCCACATAGTAGTATCTTATTGCAGCTTCCACCTACTTCCACTGGGTGGGGGTCAAGAGCTATGTATTCTGAGCCTGCCTATGATCCACAGCTGGCTGGCTCACAGCTGCTTCTTTTCTATTATATGAGTGGGCACTCTGGCCTACTGGCTGAGCTGGAGCACCAGGTGGGGGGAAGGGTGCTTCCTTTCACCTCCCTGATCCTGGGGGCTTCTCACTTTTCCCTTGCTATCTGCTCTCATGGGGTGCTATCTTGATGAAGGCACCCCTGCAAACTTCAGTCACCTCCATGTGGGGGTTTCCCACAGGCTGTGAGGGAACTTGGAGAGTGACAGTTTTGCCAAGGAGGGCCACCCCTACCCCTTTACCCTCAGAGTTGTGCACTCGGTCCAGAGCCCAGGATTGCTGCCATTGGAGGAGGGAGAGGAGATCCCCTTACCTCCTTCCACTTCCTCTGTGGGGTCCAGCACCTCCACCTTCAGACATATGGCTGTGTGGGTCTCTCAGATGTCTTTTATGTTGTGTGAATGTCCTCTGTTATGAATGTCCTTTTTGTTGTATCTTAGAGGAGAGCATTTAAGGGGAGAGCTCACTCCACCATGATGCTGATGCCACTACTCCCTGACCTACATTTTTGACATTAATTTCCTTTCCTTAATACCCTTTAATGGTTTGTCCATCCACTCTCCTCAAGTATCCTTACACTCTCTGCCCCAGTGATTTTGCTCATGCTTTGTTCACATCCATTCTTAGAATGTCTGTTTTCTCCCCTGCATATGCACAACATTTAGAAGGAGGCAGATGCATGTCAAGGGAACACACCATCAAAAATCCTGTCTTCTTTGGCACCAGTATCCATGTATCAACATACTGCAGCAAGTGGTTGATGGTTATAACTCTCATTAAATCACTCCCTTATTCATTCAAAAGATATTTTTAAGGCCTACTTTTTGTGCTGAACATAGAGTTGTGAATGAAAGAGACAATGCCCTACCTTCATGGGGCTTACATTAACAATAAAAAAGTAAAAGCCAAACAGAATTAATTAAGCTCTATGTATAAAAAGATCAACAACAAACAGACAGTTATGGGGAGAAGGGACATCTGAGCTGAAACCTAAAGAATACTTGGAATGAGGCCATGCAGATGACCAGGCAAGAGCAGACAGAGACCTAAACTAATGGCAATGCTGGAGGGGGGAATCAGTGCTTGGGTTTTCAATGTAATTTGAAGGCAGAGTTGACAGAATTTTCTGATGGGTTGGGTTAGAGTAAGTGATGAAGAAAGAGAAGATTTAAAGATGATCTTAAGGTTTTGACTTGAGAAACTAATGGAACAAAGATCCAATTAAAAGAGATGGGGAAGACTGAAAGAAGGTAAATCACAAGTTCTGGGGGCCAGTCCAGTGGCATAGTGGTTTGGTTTGCACACTCCGCATCAGAGGCCCAGGGTTCACGGGTTTGGATCTCAGGTGCAGACCTACACACCACTCATCAGGCCATGCTGTGGCAGTGTCCCACATACAAGGGAAGGTTGGTACAGATATTGGCTCAATGACAATCTTTCTCAAACAAAAAGAGGAAGATTGACAACAGATGTTCTCTCAGGGCCAATCTTCCTCACCAAAAAAAAAAAAATCACAAATTCTGTTTTGAAAATGTCTACTTAGATATTCCTCTTATATATCTAAGTGGGAATGAAGATTAGTCAGGCTGTTGTACAAGTGGAGTTGAAGGCAGAAGTCTTAGCTGGCGATCATTTGGGAGCCGTCAGCATGCAGATGAGATTACCTAAAGGCTGATAGTCAAAGAGAACAAGATCTCAGAACTGGTCCTTTGAGCACTCCAACATTTAGAGGAAGAACCAGTAAAGGAGACTGAGATAGAGAAGCTAGTGAAGTGTAGGAGTATAAAGAGAATTGTATTGGAAGCCAACTGAAAATTTTTCCAAGAAGGAGAAGTACAGAATTGCTGCTGCATCAAGTAAAATGATGACTAATCTAAAATTGATGGCTAGAAATCCCTTGAATAGTTTTCTGCCACCCCCTGCCACCCCCTCCTTAGTGCCTTTCAGAGAGTATGCATTCAATAAACAGTCATTAGCTGTTTCCTTTTGTCACTGCAGCATCATATTGTCACGTAAAGATTTATAGTGGAAAGTTTCCCAGTAAAAGTACAGTTCTGGGCTATCTCAGGAGTAAATTGGAGACATTACATCTAATACGTGCTCTAAAAGTTCTTCAATTAGTATAAATCCTTCAGGTATGATGGCCATTTCCCACACCAAAGTGACTGTGGGTAAGTGACTATAGATATTCATTTCAGTCTATCTTTTATTCATGTTAGCTGTAGTCACATTTACAGTTTGAGGAGTCTATTACTTCAAAATGCCTCCCAAGAGGAGAAAAAAGTTACTAAATAAATCAGTATATATATTAAGTGCCAAAGAGTATCCCATGTGAACTTTTCTTTCATTAGGTCTTCATGTCCAAAACCAATCTATTTCTAGAGAGAAACAAGGAAAAAAATGTGCTTTTAACATTCCCATCATTTCCACATGAAAATGCTATATTATCTGATGCTTACAACAACCCCAAGTAGATAAAACACTGTGGGTGGCCTAATAAAATCTATTCCCCCAAACGCTCAGGTACATTCTAGTTCCAAGCTTTTACTTTACAGTATTTCAATAGAGTCACTATTTAAAAGTCTACTTGAGGCAGGGACCAAACTTTTTCTCTGCCTGACTCCTTACAGGCCCAATGACCTTTATAAATGACAGCAAATCTCTGTTGAATGAAAGATGAAAGGAAAGAGGAAAACATTAAGATATTTTGTCCTACTTTTTTGTGACTTGTTGAAAATAATCATGGGGCCTATTTGTCACACTGAAGCTTCGTCTTTCTCCTGTAGCATCTGACAGGCTCAATGAAAAAAGTGCTAGTGAAGATGAATTGGCAGCAGTATCATTTCTGCTCTGTCTCCTGGTCTTTCTAATTTTGCCTCAGATGAAATATATATACAATATCAAGTCAGTTAAGTGAAAGAAACATCTATAGGGACAAGGAGAGTAACCGAGCCCTTTCTCTCGTATAGAAACAGCTATTAAACAATATCTGTCTCTTTCACTTTCAATAGTCCAGTTATACACCAAGTCTTTATATCTGTAAAATGAAAATGTGTTTTCCTTTGGAAAACAGAAATGACAGATGGTCAAGGGAGGCAGAGGATTGAAAGGAAATGAAAGGAAGGGTACAGAGAACTTAGGCTAAATAAATACTAACAACCATAAACTGAGTTAAGGGAAAAGACTGTATTCTACAAGATATTGTCAGGATGAAATGTTTTAAGTTAAATGAAACAATTCACTCAAGAATATACAGTAGAAAATAATCTGGCCCTGAAAATAAAATGATGATATAGGATCACATCACATAATTTAGAGCTGAAGGACACAAGTTTCACTGACTCAGCCGGCATAAGGATTCCTTCTACGGTCTCCTTGACGCACAGTCACTGAGCCCCTGCTTGAACACACAGGAACAGAAAATTTCTTTTTCAAGATGCCTGACCCTTTTGTTGGATGCTTCTTCCTTATTTTGAACTGATGGAACTTCCATTCATCAGTCCTAATTTAGCTATGTTGTGCTACTCAAGATTAGTTAAATTTTGATTCCATGTTTTTGGTAAGAAATGTCTTCCCCAAGTTTGATTATCTCTAGGTCAAATATTCTTGTATTTTTTGCCTTGGTTTGGGTTTTATTTTAACCTATTACTATGTTATATAGTCACTAGACCTTTATTATATTTCCTAAGCATCATAGTTACTTATCGATTTAAAAATATGATGCTGATATTCACAATTCACTTTCATGTAGCAGTAAATTGACTAAGATATTATTTTTTAAATAGACACTGTTTGCCTGTATTGAACTTATGTTTAAGCAAACCACTAGGTTTTTGTCTTTTTTTCTTTACTCTCTCACGAATGACTGTTCAGTCAATCAGATTTCCTATAACCTGTACTTGAGCAGTTGTGTTATTAAAACTAAGTGTGAGAGCTGAACTTCTTGAATTTGAACCAAGTGTCTTATTCTGGTCAGTAAAATATGAGAAGTGACATTTGTCATTTCTGTGCAGAAACATTTAAAAGCCAGGATATGATCATCTTTCCCTACCTCACCTCCTAGCTATTATGTTATAACATTTTCTTATACAATAAGATCAAGTTAGCTTTGCATGAGGAGTCTGCACATGTAGGACACCAACTCTGCAGCAGTCTTTCAGGGAAGAAAAATTGGCTTTTTTTCTTTGCTGCATAACCTATCTTATCCTGGCTGATATAATCAATAAATTAGAACCAGTACAAGAGTTCTATATTTGGGATGATCCATATATGCATCAGCCCACTTAGACCATCACTAAGCAGAACAATGGTTCTTTAGATGGCATATCCAGCTAGTACGCAATTATTCCATCCACAGGTACATTCCCCAGTATGCAAGTTCACGCAAGGGCCATTCATCATCCATGGAAGAGAATAGTTTGGCCTACAGTGAACTAATTGCTTCTTAAATTCTCAAAGGTGTTTGTAAACCAAGAAAAAAATTAAGATACTCTGGAAGAAATTATATATTGGACAAAGTAAGATCTTAAATGTGGATTCCAGGAAAAGATTTGAAATGCACACATCATATCAAACTGGTAGATCACATTGCCTGAGTCACAGCTCTGTGAGAGGGAGATGTGCAGATAAAATACAAAATGTTTCTTCTCTAATTCAATCAGAAGGACCAGGCATAACATTACCTCTTCATATGCCTATTACCTTCATTAAATAAAAACAACTAGAGGTAGCAAGGGACAGTATTTGGAAAATATTGGATTTAATTCCCAAATGATGATGAAATTAATTTTGCATTCTATTTACTTATTTGCTGTAGTGTTAGGAATAAAAAGAAAGTCCTTTTAGTCCTAGAGGGTATTATGCTAAGTGAAATAAGTCAGGCAGAGAGACAAATACCGTATGATTTCACTTATATGCAGAATCTAGAAAACAAGACAAACATACAAAACAGAAACAGACTTATAGATACAGGAAACAAATGGTCCCCAGAGTGGGGAGGGGGTAGGGGATGGCTGCAATAGGTGAGGGGATTAAGAGGTACAAGCTTCCAGTTATAAAATAAATAAGTCATGGGAATGTAATGTACAGCATAGGGAATATAATCAATAATATTGTAATAATATTGTAATATTGATGGATGGTTCCTAGATTTACAATGGTGATCATTTTGTAGTATATATAAATATCGAATCACTATGATATATACCTGAAACTAAAATGATATTGTGTGTCAATTATACTTAAATTTAAAAAAAAAGAAAGTGCTTTTATTTACATTTTTCATGGGTTCCCCAATCTTACTATTTTCCATATGATCTCAAGTTGCTGAATTATAAATAATTTTAACCTCAGGAAGGTAATCATCACGTCTGGGAAGGAATGTTTTATAATTAACCAGTAATTAACTAATTTGAGGGGAAAATGTGGTATTATTCTTCCTTTAGAATACCAATCGATAGGAATATATTTAATAATATATTTCCAATTTTTAAAAAGTGATTCAGACTCCAACAAATAATTGACAGAATTTTGAGAACCATGTGCTGCCACTTAACTGTGTCAAGAAACAATATCATCTTGTTTAATTCTCTTGTTTGTTACTAATTAAGGAACATGCACTCAAATACATATTTTTCATGATTATATTTCTTCTTTTGTAATTATTCATGAAATGTTCTTTTGCTGTTTTTATTTACTATATGTTGTGCTTTATATACATAATAAATGTTTTATAGACGGCACAATAGGAAAGAACATGAAATTGGGAGCCAGATGAGTTCAAGTTTCCTTCTCTCCTGTTTTACTTCTTAGCTGTGCAACCCTAGGCAAGTGTATGAGTATAGGCTAGTGTATGTATGTATGAATACACACGCACACACACTTGTAGAAAGGAATTTATCTGCCTGGCAGGAGACACACCTGAGGGCTCCATAGCCCTGACCCTTTGGACACCTCCAGACTCTCAGTCCCTCAGGCCTCTCTTCTTGGAAAGGTCTCCTAGAAGTGGTTCCTAATTTTCACGCTTCCAAAGCCAGCCGCAAAGAACCCAACAGCAGGAAGAGCAGATTCCTCATGGGGAAACAAAGACGTCCCAAGTGCGTTTGTTCAATGACCACTAATCAAGCCTCAGACAGGTATCCTTGAGAGCCAGGCTGCCCTGGTGTGGAATGTAAAGACCCCACTGAAGTATATTGTCCTGTGGAACCAAGACATTTCTCCAAACTCCTTGCTTATGTGAAACCCATGAGATGTGAGACACCAGTTCTCACAGAACCAGATCTTCCTTCATAAATAAGCAGCCCTGAAAAAGAAGCCCAGGGGCAGAAAGAGGCCTCTGAAGGAGGTTAGACCCCCTCAGGAACCCTGGCCTCCACACGGGGCCAGGACATCTCCTGGGGCTAGATTTGCATATAGAATTGGACCACCATGCAGAGCCTGGCCACCTTGTGGAACCAGAAGCCAGGCCAACCCCATCCTTAGGATCTCATTTAATCTTAATTACCCATAAAGTCCCTATGGCTAAATGCAGTCACATTGGGGATTGGGGCCTCAACATCTGAATTTCGTAGGGACATAAACATTCAGTCCATAACAGCAAATTAATTTCTCTCTCTAAAACTAACTTTCTTCACTTATAAAATAGTATACCAAAACAAACATCATGAAAGTACTGAGTATCAAATAACATGGTTTTGAAAAGTTCCTGGAATACAGTAGATAATAAATTATACCTATTTTTTTTCATAATTTATTTTTGGTAAATTTATTGCAAAAATTTCATATGATAATTTTTACTGTTTAACTTTGTGACTTATTTTGAAATAAATTCTTTCTTTCAGTGTTCATTTTATTTGAGAGCTTCTATGGTTAGATTTTTTTTTCCCTCTTTCAGAGTTTGGATCAACATAAAATGCCTTTTTATTGAAAGTAATTTTTACATGTAGCTGTTAACTAATTATGGCATTTATTTAGATGTAAAACATGATGTAAAATTTCGTTTCTAAATCGCTAATTAATTTTCCAGAATTATTTATTGAGTATCAGTATGGAAGGATAAAACCATAATCACAATAATTGCCTACAGCTAAATGGAGAAAATAGGTGAAAGAACAGGGAAAAAAACAAGTTTATGGAAATATACCTTATTATTCATTTTGACATTGGAACTAGGTAAATATTTTACATATGAAAAAATCAAATCATAAAAAAATCTCTAAATACTGGGGTGGTGGGAGGGATTGAAACAAATATATCTAACATTATAACAATGGCTGCAAATCACAGAGAAAATAAATATTTTAAATTACTCTAAAGTAAAATATTTTGGATTGTTATTTTGAAACCATTATACGTATGTTATAGGAAAAAGCAAATAATGTTGTCAATATTGTTAAGAACCAAGATTTTCATCAAAGAGAAAAAATGTAAGTATAAAATCAAAGAATTTAAGTAAAATATAAAATATTAAATTTGAATTTGAAATACCAGAATACATGCATGATATTTCTCTTTAAAATATTAATAGCCTGATCTACCCATTGAAAAGACCTAGAAGCAAAAGGATCAATCTCGATTATCTTGCTGTGCTAGAGAGCAAGAAAGCAATAAAAGGCCAACGACATTATGACAAAAGGACAAAGATAATTTGACAGATCTCCCACTGGATAATTTAAACAGCATAAAAAATGACTATGGTGAGTTGAAATACATCAAGTATACAAAAATTCATAAGATTATACTAAAAAAATAACTATCATCATTGGACACCATTGAAGTTGCTAAGGCACCAACTCATTGCTGTGAAGTATTTATACTACCTTTCCCCTGTGTTTAGATGCAGAGTACCAGAAGGTTGATCTAGTAAATTTCCTTTTCACAGAAATCCAGTAAATAAAAACAGAAGGAAGACAGTATTAGAACATTTTTATTTGAAAATGATAAGTAAACGGGTGCTAAAACCTTTCCCCATTATCTTAATGATACAATGTTAAAAGATTACCCAGAGCCACCCATAAAGTATTCTTGCCTAAATATCAAATCTATAGATCGATCAGTTTACAGGAAATACTGGGAAGAGAGAAGCAAAATAAACAACTCCCTGAGGTAACAATCAGTAAATTCAAAAGCATCTCTGAATGATCTGGGTGATTAAAATACGAGCTTGGTATTAGGCGAATCTAAGGAACTATGATTAATTTTCAAGGGTTCATAATGACATGGTAGTTATGTCAAGACAAAAGTTCTGATTCATTCGTAAGTGGGATTAGCTTTTTAAAAAAATAATGCAGGAAACTAAATAAATGAATACATACATACATAAAATGAGAAGGGAAATGTGAAGTGTTGGTAAAGTTGATAGTTGTTGAAGCAAGGCAATTATAAATGAGAATTTTCACAAAATTCTCTTTATTCTGCATGTGTTTGAATTTTTTCTTAATAAAGAGTTAAATAAAATGAAAAGAAGTCATAGAAAGCCAAAGTCATGTGGAAGCTGAATTTATAAGGAGAAATCAGGTGTAAGAAGTTAGTCCATAGAGAAAGCAGGACTAGGCAGAAAAATGGGGAAATTGGCTAAAGATTGGCTAAAGTCTCTAAAGATTTCTAGTTCTAGTCCCTGTGACATTATGACTAATATGTTTGTTTTTTAAAGTTGTTAGTGATTTTTCAACTACACAAGTCTAATTAAACAACCATTTCAAAAGGACAAAAATGCGTCCTAGTGAACAATGACTCAAAGTTTCAAACTGATACTACTAATTAAGGTTAAAATTATTATTTAAATTGTATTTAAAATTTTTTTACTTATTGAATATTGTGAAAAATTCAAAACCATTATTGGATTTCCATATGTATTATCCCCTTTAAATTAAAACTTGTTTTTCATAACTCTAGTCAGGAGAGAAACAAATCCTTTGTCAATTTGATGGTCTCAGGAAATCTCAGTCCTTGGTAGGTAACCTAGTAAAGAGACAAGCTCAGTGAACCAGGCTCAACAAAAGGGCTTCGAGGTCTAACTAAAACTTCCACACCCCTTTGAAAAATAAGGTCTTTGCCTGAGCCCAGAAAATGTGAACTACAGCTGCAAATCCATACACTGGTGATTACTTCTGGTTCAACCCTATGAGTTCCCAGGTTCTAGTGGGGAATGTCTCTTTTAGAATCTGACATTGCAAGGCCCTTTGCTTTGGTTTATGCATCTCGTGCTGGATAAAGCCATTGAATAAAAGTTACTGTTCTTAATATCATAGCAGTTCTTGTGCTCTGCTTACCTCTCTGCATTCCTGTTTGTTTTTGTTTCATATTTTATCTGAGTATTGTTTATAATATTGTCAAGCCTTTGATGCTTTACAGAAGGTGATTTTTATTTTTATTTTTGGCATTTTTAATGGTTTTCAATGGGATGGTTGGTCTGAATTACCTAGCCCACTATTCCCAGAAACTAGAATTCTCAATTTTCAAACATTTAGCAAGCAGATATATATTAAACCATGGGTCTAAATGAGGCAACTATATAAACAGAGGGAGAAATTAAAGGTTTGAGGACAAACCTTTGAAGATGTTAAAAAGTTGGGCAGAGGAGGCTGTGAAAGTAAGATAAAGCAATAAATAATTGAGAATAAAACCTGAAGAAAACAGTATCAGAGGAAATAAGGGGAAAGCTGGCTATGCGAATGAGAGACTATCCAATGCCAAATGTAGCAGAAATGATGAATAATGTAAAGCCAGAAAAATAATCAATGGATTTACCCATGTGAAAGCATCAGTGATGTTAGCAATAGCACTTTCAAAGGAGTGGAGGAGACAGAAGCCAAATCAGCATTACTGTGAATGGGGAGTGGAGGATATATTGTGAGCTCTGAATATGGTTTCAAGAAGCTTTAATGAAAAGGGGAAGAAAAGAGAGGACCAAGAAGTCCAGAGGGCTTTTGATGGTTTGTTGTATAGTGAAAAGTGCTCAAAAATAAGTGTATGCTTTGGAAATAAACCACTAGAAAATGTGGTTAAAGACACATGAAAAAGAGAGACGTACTGGCAGAATTTTGTTAAATACAAATAATTGAAACCCACTTAAAATTATTTAATCCACAAAGAAATTTTATTGCTTCATATAATTAAGATGCTTACTCTAGGGGCTCAAATGCTATCATCATACACCACTCCTCCATCTCTCAGTGAGGTTGTCTCCACATGGTGAGAAAGGAGGCTGGTGGCAAGACACATACCTTACCAACCTTATACCTTTGGGTTATATGAACATCTTTCTTAGTACCTCTATGACAAGAGTTTTAGAGAAGTCAATAGTATCAGGAGACAAGGAGGTTATGTATACAATTCTAAACTACTCTTCTCCTAGCCGAGGAAATAAAATACATAACTCATCATGCTTAGATTATAAACATATCTGTAACATGAAGGCCTGACTCAATCCCAATAGGAAAGAATGGGGTAAGGATGTTACCCTGGCAAACACAGCAAATGTTGAGTTGAGCGGGAAATACATGGCATAAGCTGTTCCTGGAAGCAGGTAGAGACAGATTCCAAAGGGAAGTTTTGAGAATTAGCTTTCTAATCTTTATAAGGCTCAATTATAGTTGCTGGGGATGGGACAGAGGATTCTAAACAAGTAATAGACACTCTGTTTTTGAAAGAACTTATAAAAACATTTCAGAAGTCAAAAATAAAACATTCTAAAAACACTAATACATAGGGAAAATTACCATTCAACATAACAATGTGGAAAATGGCCCAAGGCAACATGTGAAATTAAATGACCTATAAAAATATAGAGGTAGAAATCCCGGCAGACTGGACCAGCCTAAGGTAGTTACACAGAAAGAGAATAAAGAGCAGATGAAGGACATCCTGTTATAGGTTTCATATCTAAGGAGCTTAAAAGTCACCACGCTGTCCTAACAAGTAAAAAGCTGAACAGACTGAAAAATCAACAACTCTTCCTGGCTCCATAAGAGATGGAGGACATAGGGCAAACCACTCCCCCAAGACTAGATATAGACAAATACAGGGATCTGAGACTTACCCAAGCAGAGACTCACAAGCTGAAACCATGCAGCAACCAGCACGGGGTAGGAAAACCTGAACTGTAATTGAGGAGTTGCTGCAGACTCATTGCGAACAACTCTGCGAGTTAAAAACTCCAGGGGGACCCAGTCATGGGTGTCCCCATAGTATTGTGAGACTTACTTCCAGGTGCTCAAGCATATTCCCACAGCAAATATCAAAGAAAAATTCCCTCAGGCTTCCACCAGGGAGAGGGGGAAAGGTACCATTTTTGAAACACTCCAAAGTGCTCTATTCTTCTCAACAAGGCCCGACCTCAGTGGTAACTGTTCAATTAGAGCCTAACCTGCTGGGTATTATCAGAGCCTAACTGACCTGGGGAGGAGAAATGCCCAACTCCAGATGGCTGTCGCCATCCTGACCCACCTAAGGGGAGAGAAAGAAAGTGAGAAACACTTGTGAGGCATGGGCTTGCTAAAAGATTGAGACTTAACCACAGAAGGTTAAAATGCTTCTTCTTTCCCTACACTTGACCACCACATTACTAAAGGCCCACTTACAGCAGTTCCTTTCACCTGCTACACCATGTCTGACTATCAAGAACAACTACAAGGCATACCAGAAGGCAAAAAACACGATATGAAGAGACAGAGCAAGAGTCAGAACCAGAGATGGTGGGAATGTAGGAATTATCAAGCTAGGAATTTAAAACAACTATGATTAACACACTAGGGGCTGTAGTAGGTAAAGTAGACAGCATACAAGAAGAGATGGGCAATGTAAGCAGAGAGATGGAAATCCTAAGAAAAAAATAAATAGAAATACTAGAGAAAAAAACACTGTGAGAGAAATGAAGAATGTCTTTGATGGGCTTATTAGTATACTGGACTTGGCTGAGAGAAGAATCTCTGAGCTAGAGGGTATATCAACAGAATCCTCAAAAACTAAAAAGCAAAGAGAACAAAGACTGAAAAAAAGGAACAGAATATCTAAGAACTGTGGGACAACTACAAAAGCTGTAACACACATGTAATGGGAATACCCATTAGGAGAAAAAAGAGAGAAAGGAACAGAAGAAATATTTGAAAAAATAAGGATGGGGAATTTCCCCAAATTAATGTCAGACACCAAACTACAGATCCAGCAAGGGACAGGAGGAAGGAATTGGGATCATTTTGTTTTTATAAAGTATTCACACTACCATGAAGTGGAATAGTGTTATTTGAAAGTGGACTAGGATTAGTTGTAAATATATATTGCTAACTCTAGGGCAACCAAAAAAAATTTTAAAAAGAACTATAACTGATATGCTAAGAAAGAAGAGAAAATGGAATCATATAAAATGCTTAATTAAAACCACAAAAGCAGAAAAAGAGTGGAAGACAAAAATAGAACATGGGCAACAAATAGAAAACAGTAAAGCATATGGTAAATATTAATCCAACTATATAAACAACAACTTTGAACGTCAGTGGTCTAAATGCACCAATTAAAAGATAAAGCTTGTTAACGTGGATCAAAAATCATTTCTCAGCTACATGTTGTCTACAAGAAACCCACTTTCAATATAAGGACACATATACAGTAAAAGTAAAGGGATGGAGAAAAATTTACCATGCTAACACTAATCAAAAGAAAGGGGAGTAGCTATATCAATTTCAGACAGAGTCAACTTTGAAGTAAGGAAAGTTATCAGGGATAAAGAAGGACATTACATAATGATAAAGGGGTCAGTTATCCAAGAAGACATAATTCTTAACATGTATGCACCTAACAACAGAGCATCAAACTACGCGACCCAAAAACTGATAGAACTGCAAGTAGAAATGGATGAATCCGCTATCATAGTTGGAGACTTCAACACTCTTCTCTCAGAAATCAATAAGCAGTCAGAAAATCAATAAGGACATAGTTGAACTCAACAGCACCATCCATCAACTGAATATAATTAACATCTACAGACTACTTCATCCAACCACGGCAGAATATACATTCTTCTCAAACTCACATGGAACATTCACCAAGATAGACCACATTTTGGTCCATAAAACACCCCTTAGACAATTAAAAGAATAGAAATCATACAATATCTGCTCTCAGACTACAATGGATAAACTATAAATCAAAAAAAGAGAGAGAGAGAGAGAGAAGAAATCTCAAGAGAAATTTTAAAATATCCTGACCTAACTGAAAATAAAAACACAATTTATCAAAATTTGTGGATGCAGTGAAAGCAGTGCTTAGAGGGAAATTTATAGCATTAAATGCACATATTTAAAAATATTTAAAATCAATAATCTAAGCTTATACCTTAGGAAACTAGAAAAAGAAGAGCCAATTAAACCCAAAGTAAGCAGAAGAAAAGAAATAATAATTAGAGCAGAAATCAAAGAAATTGAAAACAAGAAATCATCTCAAATGAACAAATTTTGATGGTGAAAAACTGAATTTCGAAGAGCAAAATGAGAGTTTAGAGGCATTCACGACCTCTCACCAAGATGGGTAATTGCTGTCAAAGAAGAAGGAGCTTTGGGTGCTAATAATCCAAAAACATTAAAATTCAAATTACCTTGCAATCCATCTCACTGGCTGCCCAGCATGTATTTATTCAATCAGCGAATGTTTTTTGAATACCTACTATATTCCAGGTACTGTTCTATCATCCACATATGCTGTTTTTGGGTAATACAAAATCTAAAAGCTCCTAATTAACTTCATGCAATTATGCATTACATATTCTTATCTCTTAACTAATTCAGTTCCAAGTTAAAAAAAATCTCTGAATGATGTCTCTTTTCCCTCTGCTTCTTTTGCAATTCTGTTTCAATAATCAGCTATCTATAGACCAAAATTTATAATTAAATTTCACATACAAATCCTATATACAATAATGGAGGAGAAAAGAAGGAAAAGGAAATGGAGTAAAATCCTGAAATCTTTTGCTGTGTAAGCCTTCTCCCTACACATTTGACTTCGTAATTGGTCTCCTACACATACTGGAATTGGATTCTAATTATAGGTTTGGAGGTAATGAGGAGTGATGGGGAAGGAACAGGAAGAAAATTAACTTCCTCTTGGAAGGTAAACCTCTCTGACAAGGCATTAACAGTGTCTTTCTTCTAACAAGGGAGGAGAAGCAGTATCGAAATAGGGAGAGGAGGTGATGATGTCAGACATGGAAGGCTTAGCAGGGTGTTATTCTGGTTATTCCAGAACACTTCTGCATGATCACATAAAGGCCCCAAAGTCTCTCAAACCTATCCCATCTCTAATTCTTCCCCTTTCCATCTCTCCCAAAAATCAGAAAAAAATGAGAAATTCAAATCTGTGCTACAGCTCTTGACATCACCCAACCCAGTCCATTGTGCCTCCTCTCAGGCAAAGTATATTTTCTTCTCCCAACATACCTTTTTTTTTTTTTTTTTTCTTCAAGAGGGGCATTTAGCTCTAAAACTCTCCTCATTCAGAGGGAAAGATTGGAGAACTCAATTCTCACCTCAGGTTCAAGCTGCATTTTACAATTTAAACTTAGTAAAAATGATTTTTTAAATTAAGTCTCCTTCTCTCTACAATCACTGGGATTAAAAACCTGGTAAAGGAGAACTATAATAAATTTTCACACTGGATCATCCAACATCTATGTAGAACAAGAATACTATTATAATGTATTCAATGAAATGACAACAAATGCAGAAAAATGAACAATATTTCAGCACCCATCCTACCTACCAAAAACCCAAAAATGAACCAAAAAATCTATTTCACAGTAGAATTGTAAAATTCCCAGAAATAAATGCAACAAGGTCTTTGAAGTTTTATATAAGAAAAATAAAAATACATTATTGAAACTCATAAAGGAATGTTTAGTAAATGGAAACACCTGGATATTCACTTTCCTATGTTAATCTATTCCTTGAATTCATTACCAATGGCGTTTTTGAAATCTGACGAGCTTATTCGAAGATTCCTACAGAAAAATAAATGTGCAAAAATACCTACAAAAATTATGAGGAAGAATGAAGAGAAGTTTTGACCTACCAAATAACAAAAATACTAGAAAAATACCATAATTAAAACAGTATATCACTGATGCAGAGATAGAGAAATAAATTAGAAAAATACAATAGTGAATACACAAAGTAACCCATCCACATATGGAATTTGTATATGAAATGCATGGCATTTTAAATAGGCAAAATAGCTGAACTACTCAATAAATACAAGAGAAAATATTGGCCACTCCCACCATACTAAAAAGCAAATAAAAGCCATTAAATAAAGGCATAAAATCCTAATGCCAAAAAGTAAATTGTGAAAAATTTCTATATTAAAAATATATGGCTAGGATAAAAGATCATAAATACAGTTAAAAGATACACAACTGACTAAGAGAACATATTTGCAACATTTATTTAAAATTTTTAATATCTATGATAAAGTAGATAATGAATTTATTCAACTAAAAACATAAAATTTATATAATTAAATATATGCTTCTGGCACAGGGGAAAAATACAACATTCACTTAATATCTGAATATTAATTAACACATAAAATGAAATTAAACCTCATTTTTAATCAGAGAAACACAAAGTAAGCAAAAATGATAAATTATTCATCATTCATTAGAATGGCAAAAACTAAAAGCTTTTAATAATATCCAACGTTTGGTTGTGAGAAAGTAAGCATCCTCACATGTTGTTGGTCAGTCTATAAGTTGGAGGACATTTTGGAGGACATTTTATCCCCATCCATCAAAATTTTAAATCTACTGATTCTCACCCAATGATCCCACTTGCAGGAATATAGCCAACTAATATTCTGAGCATTTGTGTACAAAGATACGCATACAAGGCTGTTCACTGCAGTATAGTTCATACTGTTGTAGAATTGTTTATAATATTGTAGAATTTTAAACAACCTAAATATATGTTAAAATATATCAAGCCACACTTCTATTTTGGAATACTAGGCAGCAGTTACAAAAGATCAAGCTAGAACTATTAATTTCATGAAAGATCTTTGGGAAAGATAGAAATTCACTTGTGAAAGAAGTGAACTTCATATGTTTGCTCCATAATCTTCTGAATTGTTTCAAATTTTTATAATCACCAAGTACTTAAATATTTCTTTCATAATGTTTCAAGCAATTAAAAAGACATAACTAATCAGAACGATTTATGAGTCTTGAAATTGATCCAAGTTACAGGATCATATTGATTTTGCACCTATCATCATTTATTGAGGATGCTGAATTCCACACAATTTCAAATTGTGCCAGTGTTAAAATATGAGTATCTCTGAATAAAGTATAGACACCTCTTAGCCTCCAAGCTCTTTACATCTATTCTAAAATCCAGAAGATTGTAATGTTAAAACATGAAAAGGATTCATTTATCAACCACATACACCAAGAAATCAATAAACCTCATCTGTCTTCTTCACAATTGTTTCTTCAGCACCAACAGAGGGCCTGGCGCATGGTAAGCAGCCAGTATTTTTTTAAGTAAATATCAATAGAATGAAAAGATAAGACTACTTTTTCTTTATAAAATAGCAAGCAATTGTTTTGTTTCTTTTACTCCACCTGTTCTCTTGAGATTTGAAATTTCTATTATTTTCCTATATTAAATTATCATATTATTAAGAAGTCTTCAAAAATAGCTGTGCTTTTCAAGTTCCAATTCAAAACTACTTATATTGCATAATATTTACCCAGATTTTAAATTACAAGTTTTTTTAATGTCCCTTTTCTCCCTTCAACAAAGCAGCATTAATTCATTAGAAAATTTGTTAAATATTTTCTCTCAGGTATTTGCTAACTTCTGAGGGTGTTTTACACATTGCTACACGATATGAGTAGGTTTCATTGAACCAGGTTCAGCCAGAATTTTAATAGGATTCTATTTCTACATTGTGGCAAAGAATGAGTAGCTTGCCTCACTCCCCCAGTCTTCTATAAGAGCTATTATGAAAAGGAAATATATATATATATATATGTGTGTGTGTATATATATATATATGTATATATATATAAATCCAAGATAATATCATTCCTCTAGAAACAGAGAGGGCAGACATCAAAACCTCAATATTTCGTGTTATGTCCTCAAACCTTCAGGTG
The DNA here is from genome assembly GCA_031878705.1 of Tapirus indicus. Lineage (NCBI taxonomy): Eukaryota > Metazoa > Chordata > Mammalia > Perissodactyla > Tapiridae > Tapirus > Tapirus indicus. The sequence continues at coordinate 160,936,893 of CM062917.1, read as the reverse complement.
AGCTGGAGAAAAAAGGAAACAATTACTCTATGGTCAGTCCCAATGTTATTACTAGGGAAAATACTCTTCTCTTTCCATTAGCTTAGAGTGTGTTGACTTTGAGAAACAAATACTTATCTTGAAGATGTGTTCTTACTTAAAATATCGATTAGTAAAACAATCAGTGAGTCTGTGGCTCTCTCCATTGAGAAAGTTGAACTAGAATTGAAAGACACTCATTCACCATTTTTCATCAAACTGAAGCCCAGAAAATCAGGGGGGAGACGAATACTAATCAGTGCACACTTGACTGAAGTCTCGGGCGCTAGTGGAAAGTGGAAAACTCTGGAAATAATTAAGGAGTAAGACTTCCTTCTGTGGAAGAGAGAGAATCTTCCTTAGGATGTAACTCAAGCCTGGTCCCTCTTCCCAGTGGGAGGGCATGAGGTTGTAGCACAGAAAGATTTAAGAAGGGATTATCTGATGCAAAGCCCCGCACCTAAATGCAGGATAGGCAGGGAAAGACAGGAGAGAGCCTCCACGAGTCCCTCTTTCCTGAAGACTTGAAAACAGCAGGTGCCTTCTTTCAGCACTATAAGAAAAATCCAAGTTAGCAAGTCCAGAGATTTTATATTTTTGCTAACAATCCTGTATTAGTTTCCCATGGCTGTGTAATGAAGTGCTACAAACTGGGTGGCTTAAAGCAACAGAAATTTATTCCCCCACTAAAAGTCTGAAATCAAGGTGCCAAGATCGGTTGTGGTGATTGCCGGCAATCCCTGGCGTTCCTTGGCCGGCAGCTACATCATTCCTATCTCTGCCTCCATGCCTTCTTCTCCGAGTGTCTGTGTCCAAATTCTCTCTTCTTATAAGGACAGCAGTCATATTGGATTTAGGACTCACCCTTATCTAATATGACATCGTCTTACCTTCATTACCTGCAGAAACTTTATTTCCAAATAAGGGCACATTCACAGGTTCTGGGTGGACATGAATTTTGAGGGAACACTATTCAATCCAGCACAAACCCACAATAAGAAATGTATTTTATACATATGAACAAAACAAAACAAAAAACTTCCAAAACAATACTTACCTTTGCTCTGCATAATGAACTCTAATATTTTCTATTCTCTTATTTTTAATTTTTTAAAAATGACACAATACACAAACATGAGTTCATGGTCCGATAACATGTGACCATCACAGTCCGAAAACAGTAATACCAATAATATTTTTCACTTCAAAATTTTAAGTCACTTGTCACATTGCACTAACCCTTTAACTGAAAGTTTGTCACGGCAAAGAGAGGAGGGAAAGGGTATCTGTCCCACAGATAACTTACATTCTTTGCAGGCCTCCAGAAGAGAGGGGGCGTGGTTCATTGGGTGACTTAGAACACGAGTTACCACTACTATTGCCATCAATAAGAAGTCCCGCAATCCTGTAGACAGGATTCTGCATAGACAACGACAAAATACGCAAACTAGACAGCAAGAACCATCCCATGGGTTAGCAAAGGTGGCAATTTGAAAAAAAGAGAAGGGTTAGAGGGAGCAATAAATACCTAGACTGCATTTGTATTAAATTGAAATCTATATCGTTTTTCATTAAAAACAGCTATGATCAATAAAACTCAGAGAGTATCTAGGTGTTCTCTTCACCTGCAAAAAAATTCTAATCAAAATGCATGAAACACCCTTCAAAGGTAACTCAACACTCTTAGAATTCTTTTGGCAAATGTGTTATTTGAGAAATCTGCAGGTACCAAATTGAATAAATCTGAGTTAAAGTCCTCACTAGGGAATGAAGAGCAAAGGTGTCCTTTCCAAGTCACTTTTACAACTAGCCCCAAACCTTAACTACAAGCTAAGAGTTCATACCAATGATTAACCCCGGAACAAAACTCTTCTGCAATATTAATTGATCTCATAAAATATTCTTCCTTAGGCTACTTTTCATGCATTCATTTTATTATCAAGTAGATAACCAGTCGTAGGAGATATAATTCTTTTTTTTTTGTACCCATATTCTGGGATGAAGTAATAGATAGTATGATGAGGAAGCCTTTTATAACATTGCTCCAGAGAAGCTAAAAAAATTAAGTTGTGATTTAAATCACAGAAGATTTCAATGTAAAGTTCTAATTCATGATGTTGTGCACATAAACTTCAGAGGGATATAGTCTGTCTGTCCATATCTTTACCTCTGCATTTGGTTTCTCATAGACTCTCCTAGCCTCAGTTATATGCTTCTTATTTAAGGACACATTTATAATTTGTTCAAATATAAAAGAGTTATTTTAAACCACAAAGAACTGGCCAAATCTAGTCTTAAACATGACATATTATGCAAATGATAATAAATACTATACTTGAAAATTTTATATTTTATGTATTTGTATAATTATATTGTTCCTCACAATGTGGGTTAAAGTTACTTTTGTCACTTTCTCTGCTGTAAGGTGCTTTTGTCGCCTTATTGGAAATCTAAAGTTGGGAAATATTTAGTATATGCTATGCGCAAAAATCCAAGTTTTAGAGATCTATGCTGCTCTCCATCCAGAGAAAACACGGAGGGACTTTGTTTTCTTTCTCATTACACGGAGTCCATAATATCCTGAGGGAAAGCTCAGAGTATATGCTCTCCAGTTCCAACACACTGGACTTGTTTTCCATCTTCCACCATCCCCTCCATTGAATGAAAAGGAATTCACAACTAGTTACCTTTTGGCAAGCCCATGGCAGTGTTATTTCTAAATTACATTTTCTAATAAACTCCTGGACTAAAGAATGGTTTGTTGACCTACCTCTCAGCAAAGCCCTGGTTATTGCTCTTAAAATAGAGATATCCCCTTCATCTGTCTTCAGAATCGTCATAACTGATCTTCCTGTGGTAAAGACTCAACTTCAGTTCTTTAGTTACTGATTAGTATGGCCCACAAGAGCAGCTGAAATAAATGAAATTTACAAATTTAGGGGAGACTTTCTCTGAAAACTCAGGTTTGTTCTAAAACAGCCTGTATCTGAATGACAGTGAAAACTATTTCATCATTGGCTCTGTGACATTGCAGATCAAGTAGACCAGTGGATAAGTTCCACTAACCATTTGGATTTTCTTTGTCATAGATTAGCATCATCTTTTTTTCAAGAAGTTTAATTTATTTTGACTACAGGAGAAATAGGCAAATTTATTTTGAGTGAAGATAATGTATTGGATGGGAGGAAAGTAAATTCTCAAAGATCCACCACAAATATGTTTTTCATTCTATTTATGTCTCCATTATTTTCTACATTGATTTTTGAAATCACACACAAAGTCTTGAAATCCTATTCTACCCTCAAAAACACACAATTCTTTTCTTTCTCCACTGTCATTATCTATGCAGTTTTATTATCTTCTCATCTAGTTCTTAAAATACTTGTTCTACTCTGTATAAATTTGCTTACCCAATCATAACACACTTTAAGAAAAACCTATTATTCCATCCTGAAACTCAAAATAAAGTTTAAAGTGTTGGGTGTCATACATTTAACAAAAACATCATCTTATCGCTGCTCCTCTGCTCACCAGTAGTTATATTAGAGCTCTCAAACATATATTTCTAATGCAGAGATCAATTACTTGCCATTTTAGAAAAACATAAGTGGGACAACAATAAACTGAGTTTCACCAATTCAGCTTTAACCTGTGGGACCAGACTGAATGTCATCTAATGACTGACTCTATCTGCCAAAAAGAGCGCCTAAATGATTGAACAGAACCAACGTGTCAGCTAAGTGTTGGGAGCAGCTACCCAGTGAGATAAAAGAGAATGGATTTCCGAATTTCTTGGCCACAATATTCCCAGAGAACTTTTCCTTAAGACCTGAAGAAGAGTATCGAATGCTCACAAAAATGTTTACCTCTCCAATCCAACTGGCTCTCAATTTCTTGTTGTTTCATCTATGCTTGTTTCCACTCAATAGGTAAGTGAATTCATTGAGCCCACAATAGAGCTTATTTCCTTTCTCATCACACACGTGGTTGCATTTCTGGGGCAGACAGATGCTGCTTGTAGATGCTCTTTGTAGTGTGCTGGGGAATACAGACACTGTGAGGTGAAAGAAGGTTCATTGCAATGGCGTTTAATGGCTAGACTTTTCCAAAAGCTGTTGTTTCTTATCTTATCTGCTTCATTTGGAAAAATGTATCTATGTCATGGCTAGAAATCCACGTGGGTGGAGAGGTAAGGAGCAAAAGAACAAGACTGTAAACTGTTCACTTTGACACTTTGCCTATAGGTGACTCTATTCTCTTGAATCGGAAAAGAACAAATTCATTTTACCAAGCTTACCCAAGATATGATACTCAGATCCAATACCGGCAGTTAGATTGCTGTGACTTTAGCTGTTTTAAAACATCTATAAATAGAATCACTGGGTTTCAGTGACTGGAAAACAAGGGGTTAATTGCATATCTTTTATGATCTCTATGGCCTGTCCCAGCCATCTCCTCCTCCAAAAACGCTCACAGTGAAGGAGGCTGTTCCATCACTAGAAAGACGGATTAATAATGCCGTTATCATACAGGGCATCCTTAACTCTAACATCATCATACTAGCTATCTAAACTATGTGCATGGACACTCACTACCCTGTATTAAGTATAAATTTTTCAACCTTGGTCACTAATCTCTATAACATGGGTGACTCCCAGAAAATGACTTCAGAAGCTTGGATTGAGGTCCAACATATTTACTATTATAAAAAAAATAATTACCATTTATTAAGCACCTAAATATTCCAGGAATTGTGTTAAGTATTTTAAATTCTCCCATTTAATACTCAAAATAAATGTATGAGGTTAAGATGATTATCCCCATTTTGCAGCTGAGAAAATTGAGGCATGTAGAAGTTAACTTTCTCAAAGTGCCAAAGTGGAGCAGGGATTTTAATGCAAAACTTTCTAATCCCAAATCCTATCTTTTTAAACTTTGTTTTTTACTCCTCTTTCTCTGCTATTTGGTTTTGTGATGACTGATCCATTTTGCCAGAACTACTGTTATGTAAACGCTTATAACTTCAACAAGCTTTTTAAGACTAAATATCTTTGGCCCAGATAAAATAAATACAGATGAGAGGCCTGTACCTAAAAGAAGAGGCGAGTTTTGCCTTTGAAGGAGCATAGTTGGACCTTGCTAAATATAAAATTTTAATTTATAAATGAAAGGCGGTTTATGTAGCACATTTGTGTATTCTTTCAAATTCTCTTTTATTTTATCAAATTTATAAAGCTAATTAATGTCTCTTTCTACTCTAGACACAGTCAAAAATATCTAGCATGTGTATGCCTTCTCTAAATAAGATTTCTCACTGAAATAAGGAGGTGAGAACTTATTGCTTTTTGAAATACTCTTCTAAATTTGGTAACCATGGAATTAAATAATTCCATCATTTTAATGAGTTAATGCCACTCAACATATCACAAAACCTTAGAAAATTATTGAGATTGGTTTTACTAATTCGTTGCACTAATTTAATTTCAAGATGTTTTATCTGGCTTGGATCAGATAGTTGGAATTCTTCCTTTTTCTCATTTTTGAAATTTGTTAAAGCTGCTAGGAATATGGGGTTTCAATTGCTCTAATTCAGGAACTAAGTTTCAGAGACTAGGATACTTCCCTAGGTGAGTGGATACGACAGATGCTACAGTTTTTTTTTTTTTAAATAAATGGAAATTTCTAATATAAAACATAAAATATAAAATTATGCTTATTTTATTAATAGAATCACAAGTAATATTGACTTCTTTAGAATAAGAACAAGAGAACTACCATATTAGTAGTTAGCTAAACCTAATCCCAATCAAGCTATTCAAATATCTGTACGCGCTGCCGTCTTCTGATACCAACTATAGTCATACCCCTAATTGCACACAATACCAATCTGTTTTCATTTTTTAGCAGAGTATTTCTTAGGTCTTTAGTATATAATTAATTGGCATTTCCTCAATTAACAGAGGTATACTTCTGCACATTCATAACTATAGGTATAAATATCTGTAGTGATAGGCTATGGCAATGGTTTGTCTGGGTGATCAGGGACTTGGAAGGAACATGAATGAAAAATTGATGACAAAGAAATTTGAGCAAGAGATATATGGACAGACTTGTCTAAATGGGCAAAAAACGTAAAGATATCTATGTCCCAACTAAATGTTCACTAAAAGGTGACCTCAGCAGAGGATCATTTTAACAATTAAGTGGATAGGATGATCCGTCCTTTGGGTACCAGTCAAGCCTTTTTCTCCAACCACCCCTGTCATCATCCAAGGAGCTCGTGAACAAAGTGGCCATGGTGGCAGGGATGGAGATTAGGCATGGGCTCAGCAACAGGGACTTCCACCCACCAAAGCAACCTGACCTTAGCCACTACTGAGTGCCCAATCTGCAGCAGCAGAGACCAACACTGAGTCCGATGTGGCACCATTCCCCAGCATGATCAGCCAGCCACCTAGTGGCAGGTTGATCACATTGGACTGCTTCCATCATGGAAAAGGCAGCCTTTTGTCCTTAGTGGAATAGACACTTACTCTGGATATGAATTGACCCTTCCCTGCATGCAATGCTTCTGCCAAACTACCATCCATGGACTTACAGGATGCCTTCTCCACCATCATAGTATGCCACACAGCATTGCTTCTGATCAAGGAACTCATTTCACAGCAGAAGAAGTGGGGCAATGGACTCATGCTCATGGAAATCACATGTTCCCCACCATCCTGAAGCAGCCAGCTTGATAGAATGGTGGAATGGCTTTTTGAAGACTCACTTACAAAGCCAGCTGGGTAGCAGAGCTGGGGCAAGGTCTCCAGAAGCTGTGTTTGCTCTGAATCAGCATTCAACATATGGTGGTGTTTCTCCAATAGCCAGGATTCTCAGGTCCAGGAGTCAAGGGGTGAAAATGGGAGTGAGACCACTCACTGTCCCCTCTAGTGACCCACTAGCAAATTTTTGCTTCCTGTTCCCACGAATTTGGCTGGCCTAGATATCTTAGTTCCAGAGATAGAAATGCTTCCACCAGAAGACACAAAAATGATTCCATTTAACTGGAAGTTAAGACCACTGCCTGCCCTCTTTAGCCCCTCATGCCTCTGAATCAATAGGAAAAGAAAGGAATTACAGTGTTGGCTGGGGTGATTGATTCTTACTACCAAGGGCAAATGGGACTACTATTCTACAATGGAGGTAAGGAAGAGTATATATGGAATAAAGGAGATCCATTAGGGTGTATCTTAGTATCACCATGGCCTGTGATTAAAGACAATGGAAAACTATGACAACCCAATCCAGGCAGGACTACAAATGGACCAGACCCTTCCATGAAGGTTTCAGTCTCTCTGTCAGGAAAAGAACCAAAACCAACTGAAACAATTGCTGAAGGCAAAGGGATTACAGAATGGGTAGTAGAGGAAGGTAGTTATAAATACCAGCTAGGATCATGTGATCAGTTATAGAAATGAAGATTATAATTGTCATGAGTATTTCCTCCTTATTTTGTAATGAATATGTTTGTATAAATATCTTTTTCTTTCCTCTCTTATTCACTTATCACATAACATAAGATGTATTGACTATCCATGCTTGAGTACTGTTAATTTTATATCATAATATTTAAGTTATGAGATATCAGGAGAAAAATAAACATCACTCAAGGACTTTACCTCCTTTTCTGGGGAAGACATTAGTGCATTTTTGGTTGGGGATAGATGTATCATGTTAGGTGGAATTATGACCTTGTTATTGTGTTTTTGGAGATTAAGCATGGTTTAAGGAGATGCATATGGGTGCCAAGTTGACAAGGGTAGACTTGTAATGATTAATTTTATGTGTCAAGTTGACAGGGCTAAGAGCCACCCAAATAGCTGGTAAAACAGTATTTCTCGGTATGTCTGGGAGGGTGTCTGAAAGAGATTAGTGTTTGAGTCAGTAGACTAAGAAGATTGCCTTCACCACTGGGTGAGTGGGCATCACCTATTCCTTATAGTGGCCTGAATAGAACAAAAAGGTGGAGGAAGGTCAAATTCGCTTTTTCTGCTTGAGCTGAGACATCAATCATTTCCTGCCCTCAGACATCAATCTTCCTGGTTCTTAGGCTTTTGGACTCAGACCAGGACTTACACCATCAGCCCCCCTATTCTTAGGCCTTCAGACTCAGACCGAATTATATCACTGGCTTTTCTGGTTCTCCATCTTGCAGATGGCAAATCATGGGATTTCTTGGCCTCCATAACCACGTGAGCCAATTCATATAATAAATCTCCTTTTATCTATCTATCTATCTATCTATCTATCTATCTATCTATCTATCATCTATCTATCATCTATCTATATTGGTTCTGTTTCTCTGGAAAATACTGCCTAAGTGGGTAGAAAGGCCATTTACACATTATTAATCCCTTTTCTTCATATTCATTAACCAGTTATTGCACTTGTATATATATTAAACCCAGTTTTACATTCAAATTACTACTATAACATACATAAATAATTAGCAAAAGGAGTTGCCACCTCAAACTGGAGATATTTACTTCCTCTTAGAGGATTTTTCCTGCTAGGAGGAGACAGATCCAGCTTCATGTGCAGCAAGGCCTTATTTTTACGCCCAAGTCTCATCATTTCTTCTACCCAAACCACACTGTGAATGTCCAAGTGAATCCAAGACAGAAATAAGAACACTAAAAAAACAAAACAGCTGCTTACTTTTAAGATCTATAAATTATAAGACATATATTCTTAACATTCATGTTTTATACTCTTGCATATATTCTTTTCTTTCACTATAAAGTAATTATTTTCCCTTATCTTTCTCTTCCCTTTGATCTTGTGTGCATTTTCTTGCTTCCTACAACAGAGATACTCAAATCCCTATGGTTTGTAACATCCCTATGGTTAAAGTAGGGAATCTTAAGATTTCTTACTTATTTTTGCTAACTCATAAATAAATATAACTAAGTTATGAGCATTTTGCTATGGAACATTATGAAGTGCAGAAGTCTATAAACTAACGCTTTCTTCATATTTATGTGGAGTGAGGACAGACTGAGTAGTTGGTTTTGTGTATGTGTGTGTGTGAGTGCATGTATGCATGCTTTGCCTGAGGTCAGAGCCTCTGTATTGAAAGGCTCAGATCTCCTCAGCCAGGCTTCCAGGTTCCCCCGTTAAACATGTTAAGTACCCCACAATAACCAAACTGTAGCATTCCAAGACAGCAGCAAATAGATGCTTATTACAATGATGTAAATAACAAATAATGTGTGCTAATCTTAGCAAATGCTAATCTTAGTGTGGTTTTCTCCTGGCTAATTTATAAGTGTTGACTATTTGGAGTCTTTTTGTTTATTTAAGCCAAAATGAAAACAGAAGAAGAGAAATCTATGATATTTTGACAGTCTTTGGTATTTTTCCTTTGACAAATGTGTGGCAGCTTTCAATTTGATCCAAGCACCTCTGTTTTTATTTTCAATCCTATCTCTAAAAATGATTACTGTATTTTGCTATTGGTCTTATACTGACTAATTTTTATATAGCATATTGATTTCTAATTTTGTCGCTGGCAGTTCATCATTCAACTTGTAGGACCCATCATTCTTTTTGTGAATTAAAGTTTCATATTATCCATCTTGATCCTTTATTCTAGGCAATGTTATCTCCTTTCTATATACCTCAGGGCTTTTTCCCTCCCTAAGGATTTATCTTGTTTAAAAATGCATGTTTCTTCATGGTTTTTTTCTTGATGAGGTATTAAACTTTATTACAAGGCACACAGAGAATTGATTTAGAAGCTTAGTGCATGAGGAAGTAGGACCGAGTCACTCAGCTAACCTCAGTATTGCACTAGTGGTATCAGGTGTGTATTCGGGAAGCCCCAAGCCAGGAAGAAGCCAAAAATCAGAGGCCAATGCTTGGCTTTAATGCAGTTTCCTCTGCTGGAACTATATAGGGATTTATATTACCACAGTGACAACTGTTTTGCATGAAGGAGGAAGAGATAAATATATTGAGCCAAACAGAGAAAAAGCAGCAGTAGAAGCACAGGTAGATCTTCATGATAACCTGTCTTTGTCATAGTTAAGCATCCTTTACAATTCTTTCTTAGTGTACCTTTAGGTTGAAGCAGGATCTGGTAGTCAGCTGGCTCTTCAGGCCAAAAGAAGGCTTTCCTCAGGGCATGGTGGGAGGGAGAGGAGAGAAAGGAGGAATACTTTCACTTTTTAAGGAATACTTTCAAGCTCTCAGTTAAGCTGGGCTCAGCAGAATCCTGCGCATCTCCTTACCCACACTCTCCCTGACTTTACAAGCCATCCTGCACCTCACTCCCACACTCATCTTCTAAAGTAGAGCGTTTATCACGTCCCTCCCCTGCTCAGGAACCTGGAGTGAATGAGCATGATAGCATTAATGCCTCACATTAGCCCAGAGTCTTTCCGTTTACAAAGTGCTCTCACACATGTTATCTCATTTCCTCCTGACAACAGTCTCTGAGGACTTATCAGATCGAATCCAAACTCCTTATCCTTACCACACTCCTAACACTTTCTTGACTAGTTAGCTGTCTTCCTCTTAATTCTCCCAAAGGAAGCCTTCAGCCTCTTGTTCCCTCCTAGATGGCATTGATTTTCACCTTCAAAACAGCCTTTTGCATTCCTCCTGCCCACTACCAGAAAATGTTCCAGCTTCCTTTTGCCTCCATATGAAAGCCAGGAGGAAATGCCAGTTGGCCAGGGGAGATTATGGTTTGTAAGGACAGACTGCAATAGAGTATCCACCCTTTCTGACCTCCCTCCACCCACTTTATATATGGACATATTATACAGTCTCTTACCATTCCCATGGGATGACCCGTTGTTAGTGAAATTGTATTTGGCATATAAACTTGGCCTTCTGACCCTCATCTGCATGTCATGTTATTTTTCACTCAGTTTGCTTGAAGATTTAAATTAGGTAATGATTAGACCCACCATGAACTCTTCCCTCGACTTTACATAGCTCTGAAAATTTCTTGCCAGGGTCTCATCATTACAAATATGACATATCCATTAACTTTACAGAAAATTCTGTAGAAGTATTTTCTTAGTTTATTTCATATTAACTTCCCTTTCCTTTTGGAAAGGCTTTAACATTATCGACATGGCATAATCTAAACTCTTAAACTGAAAGATTAATGGGGGTAGGAGTAAGTAACGCAGACTTTCTCAACCTCTGTAACCTTCAGCACCTGAATAAAGACGTCTAGTTTCTCAGTCTCTCTGGCAGCTGGATGGAAGGTCAGATGAAAGCCAAAGCCAAGAGTTTTTTCTCTATAAAATTTTAGCCACAGTATTTACTTCTGAGACCTTTAAGAAATGATCTGTAACAGGATTGTACTTTTCCCTGATTATTCAAATCAAGTGTTAAAAGTTCATGAAAATAGATGTCTAAGGGCCCAAGTTTAAACAATATTCATCATCTCAGCCTCTCTATGTGGAAAAGACTTTTCCTTTTCTCAATTTGTCTTTCTCTTCACCATTCTCTTGGTTTCTTCCTCTTTTAATCTCTCCTTTCCTTGCCCTCTTTTTTTATTTCTCCCTTTTCTCTCTTCCTTTTTCTTTTCTTTCTTCCCTCCCTCTTCCTTTTCTTTTTTACACTAATTCATTAGTTTCAGTAATTGTCATTTTTTAGAGGATCTGGCCATAATTTAACCTGATCTCAAGTATGAATAGAAAAGTTCCAGAGAATAAAGCGCAAGTGTGTATATTTTTACCAAGACCCTCCCATTCACCAACAAATCCAAGCAGCAAAGGCAGGTTATTGGCAAATGGCCACAATTCACAGTCACCTGGCAAGGAGAAAGACCACTTGCCAACATATCTGTTTCCTCCCACCACCACAGCCTTCTCTCTACTTGCAGTCACTGCTCTCTTTTGTTGTCACCTTTGTTGATCATCCTGCTTTGTTCCCTTCAACTTTACCAGCAGAACTATTTCTTTGCCCATTATTCAGTATAGGACCTGTTCTTTCAACCCCATACTATCATAACATAGCAGAAGAAAAACAGCAAACAATCATCATTACAAAAACAAAAATCTAGCCTATCCTTAAACCATGGAAATCAATAATCCCACTCCTCCGTTCCCTCTTCATCCTAATTTCCATGTTTCCCTTTACACTCTAACAAGCAAGCATATCCACATCTGCTCTGACCTACACCATTGTGGATACACGCCCCTTACCCTCAGCTATACCTCTATTGCCCTTGGTGTCTTACCTAGGGGTGTGACCTACACCTGAAACTTAAAGGTTATTGAACCCCTGATCACCAAGCCCTTCTCAGGTTAGATAGATAGACAGACAGAAAGAAAGAAAGAATTGGCTCACACCATTGTGTGGGCTGGCAAGTACAAAATCCATAAGGCAGGCAGGTGGCTGGTGGAATAGAAACTGAGTTTCTTTGTTACAAACTTGAAGAAGCATTGCTTCTTCTGGAAATCTCAGTTGTTGCTCTTAGGGACTTCAACTGATTGGATGAGGCCCACCTACATTGTCAAGGGTAATCTTTATTTAAAGTCAGTTGATTGCAAAGGTTAATCACTTCTACAAAATACCTTCACAGCATCGTCTACACTAGTTTTTGATCAAAGAACTGGCACCATAGCCTAGCCAAGTTGACATATAAAATTAAGTATCACAGTGATGATATATACTAATTATAGTACCTGTTATTTAGCACCTAAAATGTCTCAGGAATTATCCTTGGTTCTGTGAATAAGTAGTCTCATGTAATCCACAGCACAATTTTATGAATTATCTGATGATATTTTCACTTGAGACATGAGGAAATTGACCGAAAAAAATTGCCCAAAGTCACAAAGCCAGTAAATGGTATAGTCAGGACTGAAATTCAGGTTTACGTGGCTACAAAATGTGGCCAAATGAATACTAGAAAAAAACTCAGAAATTCAGATACTTTTTTTTCCACACTAACTAGCTTTTGAACTTGAGGTATGTAATAGTATTATTTTCTTCATATCTATAATGAAGAGCTTGACTTGGACATTCTCTAAAAATATTCTGTGATTCTATTTTGGTACTATACACATTTTACCTGCCTTTCTTTTAGAATACATTACTGCCCTTTAAAAGGTAGACATTTCATTGGAGTTTGGGTTGGGCTGTTCTCTTGAGCCATGTAATGAACATTTTTGCTGGTTGATGACTCAATTACAACAGAGAAGAGACAAACCATTATAAGGGACTATGAATCTATGCATTGGAAGGAAACCCTGTGATTTTGTTTTGCCTATCAGCCTTTCCATCTGTACTTGTGTTTTAATGAAACAAAATACAATTTAATGAATAGGGAGCCACACGAACTGAAGCAAACAATAAGGATGGCTGCTGCCAGATGGTGAATTTCACAGAGCTTCACTCAACACTTTTTTTTTCTCCCTAGGTGTCTTGGCCCAGTATCTACTTACCTCAGTAACAGAAAGCAAGTTTTTAACACCATTACCTCCTGCTGAGCCAATGCAGTTATGAAAGAGCAGGCTGGATTCTTTTCATCTCATACATCAACTACAACACAGTTGGCTAAGTTCCATTTGCAGAATCTTTATTACTGCTGATGATGTCAGAGAAAAGGAACATAGCTTGATTAATAGATTGCAGGCGGAATTTACAACACTGGCAACTAAACATGATCTTTTGATTTATAAACTGAGAACATTCAATATAAAAATCACTGAGAGTGAATAAGTACATTCAAAACCCACCAGATCACTTTAGAAATCGATTTTCTATTTATAATTACAATTTAAATGCCATTTACAAAGCTCCTTTCCTTGCTATTTTGCATGTATTTGTTGGCCTATTAGAATCATTTGCTTATCTGAGGGGAATCATCATAGAGAATTCTTCTGCAAGGACTTCTCTTGCCTTTATGAGTAATTTATTCTTATTACAAAAGAATGGGGCACGTGTGTATGTGTGCACTGTAGATACACAAGCTCCTACAGCACACATATAGAATGTGAAACTCTGAAAGAATATCTATGACAATTCAAAATATGATCAATGAAAGCAATGTTGTTTGTAATTAGGATACTCATTTGCTCAGAACTTATATTTTTAGCAGTTAAACAAAGCAGCTTCCAACTTTACTCTTCTTTTCTACTGCCTCATTAATCGAAAAGACAGAATTTAACATTTTATTGTCTGATTTAAATCTTTTTTCTAGGAGATCTGAATAAAGCTGGATTTTTTTCTTGTTTATAGTAGAGACAGCTAGTGCTAGGAAGTGACCTGGTAAAAGGTTCACACCTTATTGGAGTGAAGGTCATTCAATTGCTTGCATCTTTTATCGCATCGCTGTTTAAGTAGGCATCCAAATGGAAAGGTACCTGATATTTTAAAAAAGGAAACTGCACAAAAAGTAAAAACGTTACTCTTTTAAAGAAGAATTTCTGAGTATTGCAATATCAAGATGTTTTTTAAAATGTAAGAAATATGTTGAGAGGAAAATATTACTTAAAATATTTGTACCAACTCCACTCTTTTCTCACATTACCCTAATTTGATTTTCTATGTTGACTGTAACAACCCTCCCTCTCTTCTGGAGTTAGTGGCGATGGTTTCTTCATTCATTCTCATTCTTTCATTCGACTGACATTTTTTGGTTGATATTCAGACACTCAACTTTACCTGTAACGGAGTATACTTCTGTTTAGTGTCAGAAATATGTAGTATATGTTGGAGAGGGTCAACTTCCAGAAGACGTGGAAAAAGCCTGGAAGTAGTATCAGCTTCTGTGCTTTAGAGGTAACGTAAACTTCAGAATTCTCTATATTATTGGGGGGCATCAATATATTAATGTCCATTTAATTTTTAAAAATATAGTTGCTTGTGTCCTTGGACTTACCCTGAACAAGGTTTTAGCACCCGAAATCTATAGATATAATCACTGATGGCATGTCAGAGCTTAAATTATTTTTTCACCATGATTTTCCATGGTCATTCTACAGTTAACATACAATCTTTTCTTTAAAAAAAATGTATCCAAAAATGGTTTCTCTAAATTTCTCTAGTTGATTCCTGGGTCATCAGCCAGTCGGAGACACAGCAGGTATGCCTCTCAGTTCACAGACTAGGGTGTGAAGGGAATTGAAGTTCAGGTTCTATCATCTCAACTGAATTTTGAGCCACTACCACTGGGTTAGTGATGACATTAATCCTAGTCTTTGAGATTGTTGCGGGGTGAGGGGGAGGTGGCCCTGATTCCCAGTCCCTCAGATTTTGTCAAGGTTTGGAGTGGCTTACACACTGTCAAGGAATTAAGGGACAGGAGGCCAGCTGGTCTTCAAGTCATTCATCCTCAAGTCAGAGTAGATATAAACCATCACCTAAGCATGGACTGTGCCTTGGGTGTTGTATCTAAAATATCATCACCATACCCAAGATCATCTAGATTGTTCTCCTACTATATCTTCTAGGAGTTTTATAGTTTTGGTTTTATATTTAGGTCTATGATCCATTTTGAGTTAATTTTTGTGAAGTTGTAAGGTCTGTGCCTAGATTATTTTGTTTGTTTGTTTGTGGTTGTTCAGTTGTTCCAGGACCATTTGTTTAAAAGATTATCTTTTCTCCATTATATTACTTTTGCTCCTCTGTCAAAAATCAGTTGACTATATGTATGTGGGTCTAGTTCTGGGCTCTCTATTCTGGTCTATTGATAAATAGTCTATTTGTCTATTCTTTTACCCAGCATGCCTTATCTTTAATCCTTCTTTTCTTCTCTGTAGATTGGGACCTTGAACCCTGCATGTGTTGTCCGATAATTATATCTGCATTGTAAATTGGCTTACTAGTTGTCAATTCTAACTAAATACAATTAAAATATAACTATCCTCCTCTTCAGACTGTTCTTAACATCTGAGGCAAATGCATAACTGACTTCTTAACATTCAAATCTACATAACCAATCATTTTCTAAAACCCACTTCTATTTTTGCCTTCTATGAGTCCTTGGGACCCTCATCCTACCACAGTAATATTTAGCAGGAAGTGGTCAGTCTCATCAAAGCAATTGCAATGTTCTTCTCCTGCAGTTGTTTCCACTGGAACTCTGCTCTGCCTAGCTGCTGGGCACCACAGTGGCCTTCGCATTCCTCACATTGCCCTCTGCAGTGATCATGGTGATACAAGAATCCTGCAGGATCTTGTGGCAAACATTTGTGCATTGCCTTGTAAAGTTCTGCCCACCCACTAAGGATTGCTTTTCATGATGATTCCAGAAGAGCATTCACCAGCATTTCATCTGGAGACCCAGGCTTATGTTCGAGTTTTGCTAATAGCTATATATATTTTTCAGTAATCTGGAAAAACTACCTAACCTTGGAAAAAGTGTCTAATCTTTTTTGCATCTATTTTTGAATTTTCTTTACCAAGCCATGAAGTTTTCAGGCCTTGTTTTGGTTTTTGTAAGTCTTTGTAAGTATTATGTATGGAATATATATGCCACTGTGCTTTGAAAATTATTATTCAAATGTTGATAACTCGTTTTGATCACAAAGACACAGGAAATGATATTATTGATTCAGTCATGTGGAAATAATTAACGATATGGTGTTTGAATACATTTTAACTTTTTTACCATATTCATTTTTTTCTGTTTCTGTGAGAACCGAATGCTACTGGCAGGGATTACCACAAGGAAGCTGACCCTTGGAGACTCCTTGCTCCATAAATATTCTACTCCTCTGAGATCTTTCCTGAACCTCAGAATATATTATAAATGCTGGGAGGTATTTCTTCCGCAAGTGGAGTATAAGCTGAAATTTAAACAGTTCCAAATGAATTAGTGAAAATTACAGAAACATGGTGTTTCATTATTTCAACAGACATCTGATAAAGACTTTCCCGATGAGATGTTCTGCGCGCACTTCAAACACAAACTCTCTTAGTGGAGTTATCACCTTCTGCTCGCTTACCCAACCTACTCCTCTCCTGAGTTCCAACTGTGGTCAGAATTTCCATCTGTGCACCTGCTCAGATAAGAATATTGCCAGCTCTCCCTGCTTCTTCTTCTACCTCTTGGAATCCTCTTGATTCCGCCTCTTTCATGTTCACAGTCGTTGCTCTTGTTCAGGCCCCACCCCTCTTCTCTGGACTACTGCAGAAACTTCTGAGCTCTTTGTCACTGTCCCTCCTAGGCCTACGGCTCCAATCTATCCTGTCAGAGCAACCCACGCAAAAATCACAGATCCGGATACATCATTCCCTCCTTTGAAAGGAGTCATCAGTATTCCCCCATTTTCTTTAAAATAAATTTCAAACTATTTAAATAAATTAGCATGGTTTTCAAGGCTTGTTTCAATCTAGTCCCCAGATAACTTTTGGGCAATCTCTCAGTCACATTTTTTCACACTCAGTCTTTTCTCAATCACACCCCAGGCTATTTGCTATTTCCCTGAAATGATTCCTCGGGAGCTCTCCATGTCAAAATTATTCTTCTACTCCTCCATCTCTCTGAGGTAAGGCGAGAATTTTACCATTTAAAGGGGTTCTGAACATTTTAAATGCAAGTGGAGGAGGATATGAATACTGCGTCTTTGAGGAATGCTTAAGAAAGGTTTTTTGTTGTTTCTTTGGAGAGGGTGTTGTTTATTTGGTCTAGAAACAATAAAACAGAGCTTTATGCTGCCTTTTAATATTTAAAAGGTGTCAGGAAGCAAATGGAGCAGACCAGTTCTTGTAATACAACAGGATTTGAACAAATGAGTGGAATTTACAGAAACTCCACCTTTCGATGAGTTTTTTTTTTCCGAAACAAAAGACAATTTTAATTGTCATTTTAAAAAAGAGCATCAGTGTACTGCTAACCTAGTCCCTTTGTATACAGGATTTCTTTACTCCTCACTACTCTAAAATTTTTAGGAATGTTTACTGATAAGAACAGAGGGATTTAAAAAGGTTTAAGCAACAAAGATGATTTAAATTTTAAAATGACTCACTCAAGGTGTGTGTCTCTACAACTGTGCGCTGAGGACCTTGCACTGGAAGTAACTGAAGAGCTGCCAACTGCCCTTTTATTAAAGATATGATGAAGGAGATTTCTGCATTGGCTGCAAGGAAGAAATCTGTGCTTTAAAAAAAACCAAGATTTCTTTCAATGTTAAGATTCAACAATTTAATAGACTAATGAGATTGATATTAGTAAACATCTCTTTAAATTTCTAGATTTTTTTCAAATGTATTATTAAAAGTAACCATTAAATGAAAATAAGCAAGTCTCTGCTCTCTCCAGGAGATATAAATCCAAGGAAATTGAGGCAAGTTTTCCTGTTTCTTGCTTTCATGCACCTTACCAAGGTCTTCTGGTAAAATTCACTTTAGGAGATGAATGGCAATATGATTTATGACATCTGTAGTACAGAATTAGCCCCTATAATGGCACTTATGTACATTGCTCATAAAATTCAGCACTCTAAACTCTATTTTCAGGTTCTTTGGTGGCTTCTATATTGTCCCCTAAAATTATTTCCAAACTGATAAATTCCTCCTTGATACTAAACTTGTTAAAAGGCTTCCAAAGCTTCTTCAAAAGAAAGGAAAGCTCCCAGAAAGGCATTTCCTTCGTTTTAGATTGTTCTGCATGTTTCACAGCGTGTAAATAAACATATGAATCACAGACAATTATCAAAACAGAACAGTCTCAAAAACTAAAAGGATAGATATCTTGAAAACTCATCTTAACCAGGTGAAGTTATGCAAAGTAAATCTGAAAATAAGAACATAAAGAAAAAGAGCATGAATGTGTCTGTTTAGCAGTTTATATGGTTTAAATAATATAAAAAATGGTTCTTATGTTTTTTATAAAACTGCATTTTATAACCGGAAGCTTTGTCTATATGCATAGAATCATTTTCCAAGTAAGGTAAACATGAATAAATAGCAATTCTTTTAGGTACTAGGCAACTCAGGAGTGTACTTTATTATTTTTTCTTATTCATTCAAAAAATATCCATTGAGGGTCTAACAGTATAACTCAAAGGGAAATGGATAAGTGTTGATTAAACTGAGTTTGCCTTCTTCAAGCACTTTTTCCAATATTTGCTCAACTGGATGCTCTACTCCCTCTATCACTACAAGCCTGATCCTGACTGAGCAGCGTGTCGGCCTCTGCAGCTATGCTACACTAGATTGGTTACCGTCTGCTTAGGTCCTTCTTTCCCTTCCAAAATTATCAGCATTTGAATCAAGTTACCAGTTTCGATTTAAACTTTTCTTCTTTACATTTAAATCACTTCTGATTTGTTTGAGCAAAGCTTTTTTTATGATTGCACATCCACATTTTTCCCACAGGAAAAAGGTTGTCTGTGACATCTTTCTGGGCGAATTTTCCAAAAAGATGTTAGTACACCTTTCTTTGTAATAGTTTCTAAGAAACCTAAACTTTGTCTTTGGGTTGTTACACACTCTCTTCCCACTGGTCAACACATCCTTTGCCCATTAAGCTTCACTCGGAGGAGGCAGTGACAGCTGTTGAAGGCAGACCCAACAGTAACTTCCACGATCATCACTATTTCAAAAGCAGGAAAAGGAACAGCTGTTGCTGGGGTTCAGCATGGCACTCCCTCTGCTAGGCCTGAGATAAGACTTAGCACAATGTCAACGGTAAATAATGCGCGAAGAAGGTCCAAACTGCAAGATCCAATTCGATATATTTGAAAGCAAGTGTGAAATACAGTGTCAACAGTCAATCATAAAACGCATTCCTGAACATTCTGAACTTCCTCAGAATTGTTAAACAAGTTCTAATATCAGTATACACCCAGAGATCATCAATATTCAGAACTTAAATAATTCCCACATTATATACAACATGTAGCAGAGCCAGAGACTTGATTAACTGCTTATTCAATATATAAATTTAAGAACCTTTTTAATTAAAAAGAAAATCATATCACGAATAATTAAATTTTACATTTAGACATATGATTAATTTAGGAATCACGAGTAATGACAATTCATTTAACAAAAATAAAAAGTATTGATTTAGTGTTTCATAGGCAGCGAACTCTACTAGAATCTGTTTGGTGATATTCAAGAAAGAGGAAATCGTCTCTGTTTTCAAAGAATTTATAATCTAGTCAGGAAAAAATAACCAGAGCTTATAATGTAACTTGAAAACTTTTGTAAAGCAATAGGCCAAGGTAATTCATATAATTCAGTAATATGAAGCAAAAAGGAGTGCAGAACTGGTCAGTAAGTGGTCAAACATAGGATGATGGTTTGCAAAGTATTGAGCTCCTATCCATTCATGCAGCTCTAGCTGAGTGCAGAAATCAAGCTCTTTACCACCAGGTTATGCCATTTACAAGTTATATGGTAAATCAGCAGGCTAAGTTTAGTGCAAACTACTAGGCCTAAAGTGGTATCCAACTGAGTAAATCCAAAACTGCCAAGGGCCTAAAAGCTGGGATCAGAGCTGGTAGCATATTGCTCTGCGACTGCAAATTCCTCTCAGTGTCTATTAACAAAAAGAGAAGAGATGAAACAGTGGTTTCAGGGGCAGACGAAAAACTAAATTTCCAAGCCAGGGCAAAATTAATATGTATTATCAGTTATTATATTATCATAATTATCAATTATGTAAAAAACATAGTGTTAATCAACTATGTCAAAAAACAAGAGAGGTTCCACTAAACGAGCCATGAAATCAGTGCAGTAAAGGAGTGGGCTGCCAAATTCTGGAGCCAAAATTCAAGAGCAATGCTCGGCATAATTCTTGCACTGAAGACAGCAAAGTTGAACACGTTGCAAACCAAACAGAAGAAGAATGCTGTGAACGGACATTAAACCACCAATTACCCTTTCTCATACCTGGACCTTGATCTTTTCTCTGTCCCTTCCATTTCCTGTCTTGCTAGGTCCCTCCTAGATTCTGTTCTACTCTGCCATTCTGGTTGACCATCCAGCTAAACCAACTTACCTCTTCTCGATTTCTGTTTTACAGCTCCTGGTTCAAGACATTGGACCAATAACAGAAGTCCTATAGCATGGCTTCAGTCTCTAGAATACTCAGGAGACAGAGTCTTTTTATGACTATAGCCCTCTTAAAGGGATTGGGCATTAACTTGACTAAAGTTTCCTGGAAGACTCGTGTGGACTTCAGAAGTACTCCATGAAGACTCCATGTTTTTTTTCTGGGCTGTAAGTGGATATAGTTTATTTATAAAGTGTCTACAAAGGAAAAGTTTGTAGAAAGTATATAAAAATGTTTACCTTCAGTTGAATAATAGAAAGACTTCAGCTTCTTATCTGAAAAAGTTACAGGAATAAGGAATATAAAACTGTGCTGTATTTGCTAGCAAATAGGTAAATCAATACTGGAACCTGGGATTCCTTACTATATGGTTGTCAGTAGTATTATTTTCTTATTGTACAAGTAGTTCAACTATTCTCATCAAGTTATATTAATATTCTCTCAAGGTTAACAATTAAAATCTCCCTCAAATTTAGGATATGAACAAATTCAAGTTCTGACAGGCAGCATTATCTACATTACACACAAATAAAACATTTTTATATAAAACCCGTTGACCATATTTGATGATTGCTGCTGTCACTGGCATCAAAAAGGCCAAAAAGAATTCAATGAAAACAATATAATAGAATAAATCCTAGTCACCTTCTAACAAAATTTCTCTAGCAATTTTCTAGTTAGGACTTCTTAAAATCTTTGTGATCTTGGTCTTGGTATTAAACTTCTTATAAACTAATAGTCATGCCCATATTTGACATATAGAAATATAAAGGTGGGGAGCATGAAAGGAGATGATTTTAGAGAGAATTGAGGGAGATAATCTATTTTATGTATCATATTCTTCAGACATGTACTTGTAACTACTAGATTTGTATTTCATTCTGAACTTCCTTCTTTTAGAAGTTCCCAGAAAGAGACTAAGTTTTTTGTGTTGGCATATTTAGATTTACCCTTTTTATTTCTTATAATTCTTTAATCAGAACTATTTTGTCTAAGTTTACTATCTAAAAGATATTCTTGGCATACATTTATCACAATTATAAAGAAAACTGTCTTCATGTTTTAGCATTGTTGAATCATATTTAGATATCCTGACTCCTTTTAAAAAACTTAACTATGTTACTTTATTTTTCATTTTATGATTATATATGCATATTATCTGAGAAAATCAGGCAGTATATACAATACCATGTTCTTTATTTAAAATGGAAATTAAATTTTCTCATTTTAAATCTTATGTAAGTGCTTTTGTATATACTATTTCCTTTCTTGACTGGAATAAAGATATAAACCACAGTATCATCATCTACAAACCACCTCATTTACAAAAAATATATTTCACTTCATAAAATTGATATGAGAATTAAGTCAGTTATATACATCTTGCACAATTTGCAATATATTGAGCAGTTTTTCTAGACTTTCCAGAAGTTTTAAATGAATTAAATATGCAGATAAATTGTTTCAAGATATTATATAGAAAATGTGGCTGATGGAAGAATTTATTGGCTATCACAGAGGGGTCAATTCCAAAAATGTGGATGTATCATATTTTAATAGACCTAACAGAGTATTTAAATATATAGAAATATACTCATTTTGTCTACTTATAACAACATGACATCAATCTTGGGGAAAAAAAATCTCATTTAAAAATATTTAGGGGTGGCCTGGTGGGGTAGTGGTTAAGTTTGGCATGCTCCGCTTCAGAGACCCAGGGTTTGCAGGTTCAGATCCCGGGTACAGACCTACACGCCACTCCTCAGTCATGCTGTGGCCAGGTCCCACATACAAAATAGAGGAAGATCGGCATGGATGTTAGCTCAGGGCCACTCTTCCTCACATAAATAAATAAATTTAACTTTTAATAGGACTTCTAGGTATAATATTCCAAATGTCTAGCTGCTTCGAGTTAAACATTCAATTAGACAAATTCCACTTAATATAAAAACAATTCTTCATATCCTCGAGGTTCATTATCAGCACCAAAGTACTTTAACATATATGAAGTCATCTGATCTCTAAAGCTCAGTGATAGAAGCAGAGCATAGACCAGAATCTCTATTTCTCCAAAGGAATATAGTGGCTCAGAGCTGAGGGCCCCCATTGCTTTCACAGAACCAGTAGAGGGAAATGTTGGGAAGAGAACAATGCTCTCCTTATCCATAAGGTTTCTCAATTTATGCCTTGGAAGCTCCATTCAATGACACTTATTGATCCTTTAAAAAAAAATTCATACAAAAGGAAAATAATTATGGACACAATATTTATCATTCCTCTCCATGTCTACTAAAATTATAATAAATAAAATGCATGTGGTTTAAAGTATGGCTTTAGAAGTTGTTTGTGACTAGACAGGTCTGCTTATTATCAGCCAGGCCAGTGCAAAAATTAGTATTCATGTTTTTATATCTCTTTGTATTAATCTGAATACTCAGGAAGATTTAATAGTTGCTTTCAGTATTCAGCATGTTTTTTTTTTTTTCTCTTTGAGTGCTATATTGCTGAAGATACATAATCAGATGAAAGGCTTTGTGATAAAACACAAAAAAGTTGAAGTATTTGCTGCAGTTATGCTATTGTTGCATTTTAATTCCTGTCAAAATCAATTACATGTTTAAGGCCTCTGGATAGAGAACTCTGTACCTGCCGATGACTGAGAAGGCAGTACACATGTTACATTTATACGTACAAGTTTCCGTTTTCTCTCTCTCCAACCCTCATAGCAATCATTAATAATGGAACCTTCAGTACAATGGGCTGTCAGTGCCTTCCCTCTATTAGAGGAAAAATATACCACCCATTTCCGTAGAGAATAGGTAATGCAAGCTGAAAAATGTGGTTACCGGAAGAAAAGCATCCCTTCAAGTTATTTTGCCTAATTCCATTTGACACCTGGAAGAAAGTGATATTCATTTTATCTTTCTGTTGTAGATACTGGAAGGAAACAATCAAGGCAATATATTCTGGACTTTTCAGGTAATAAGACAAGCCCGTAAAAAGTTTTCTTTTGTGACTACAGTTCAGTGTGGCAGGTTTTATTGTTGTTGATGGTGGTGGTGTTGGTGTTGATCTGAGAAGAATTTCCCAAAGTTTGTAGGATGTCTACAAATTAGAATTCATAATGCAATTGTCCAGCTCTATTCTCAACTCTAGGCCTTAAAAATTTTCACATACTAGTGATAAAGAATAAGAAACTAAAATATAAATTATTACTACTTTGTTCTTTCTCTTTATTACTACCATCAAGAACACTTGATTTTTCAGATGTCAGTTGGAAGCGACCATGAACAAATCAGATTAAATATAATGTGGCTAACTGCTATTCCCAGGAAATTACAATATAATCCACATTAGAGACATAACATTAATTCCACTCAGTAGAATAGAAGGAAGTTTGCCCAATAGTGAAACAAGCAGACATACAAGGTAGTGAGTTCACTGCCATGAGAGATATTCGGAGACAAGATGCCCACTCACCACCAAAAATGTTCTAATATAGGAAACAGGAAATTTTTGAGTAAAATAACAGATGAATCAATTTAGCTGAAAGTCCCTTCCTGCCCTGTTATTTTATGCTTTTATGAAATGAAAAGTGATATAAAAGATTAAAATTGGTCAAGATTACTCCAAAGCACTAAGACTTTGTGGGAAGAATTGTGTAATATATAGAATCAACTCAAATCAGGCACTTATATATGCCACTGTGTATAAAACATTCACTTCATTTTCACAATAAACCTATGAGTTAAATATAATTATCTCTTCCCAACAGTCAACAGAGAAAGAAATTTGCACAAAGTCACAAGTGAGGTGGGGCTAGGAGCCCCAGGCCTTTGTGCTCAGCCGCTCTGCTTTCAGCGTTTAAAATACTCTATGTACTTTTCTAATTGTTTCTGAAATATGTGATTCTATCCCTATTAAAGAATATTACTGTTGAATCTTTGGAGAAAAATCTATCCAAAATAGATCTTCTAAGGCAGCCTGCCAAAGACAAAATGCCAACACCCACGTTAAGCTTTTAGCTCAGTCAGTTTATTTTAGTGAAGTCTCTTTACAGGTAGTCCTGGATGTTCATGCAAGAAACACCAGAAATTGTTCTAGACGACCTAAAGATAAGGACCTTGGACATACTCACATGAGCATTTCTAGATTCTTTCTGTGGAAAGAAAAATTCATTAAATGAGAAAAAAAAAAAAGCTTCCTGACCACGCCTCACAGAATTTAAGTGTAATCTGCATGACTTTTCCAAATAGCCCTATGGAAATCCAGCTGGAGTCTGACTGTCACACGTTAGGAATCCCAGCCCAACCTAAATCTTCTTCTCTAAAGAATTCTCCCCAGATATTTTTTCTTGGCTTCAACAAGATGAATATTACTACTCATTTTTTTCTCTTTTTTACGACAATTGAATTTATCCAGAACAACATTCTGCTTATGCAGGGGAATAACCAGAGATTCAGTCTTAAGCTAAGATAAATTCTGCCCATTAAAATTTTTTCTCAAAAGTCTCTTTAAATTCCTACACCTTACATCACAGCTGTTCTAGATTCTCTTGGTCCACCTGCCCCCCTGCCTCATCCAATTTCTCAAAGCCCTGACCACTACTACCCACTGTCTCCTCATCACCTAACACCCCAGGCTGTCTCAGCCTCTCCAAGTCATGGAGAAAACACTTCCACGGGATTCCATCAAACACGCTGCAGCAGGAGCATCAGCATCCAGGTGGGATCCTACAGACGCTCTGGCTTCTCCAGCGGCTGCCCCCCTGGAGCAGGTAACAAAACCCAGGAGTACAAAGGAGTGAACATCTTTTGTGCAAGTTTTGACCAATGCTCGTCAGCATACAGAAAGTGTCTGACGAGAATTCTTCCCTCCCCTCTGGAAACATTCCGCATGACTGAGCGGTTAGCTCTGTTTCTTGCAAGCCTGTGTGTCTTGGTAACCCACCAAATTGTACTTGCTTATAATTGTTTTCCCTCCTTCCCTCACTCATGGAGCCCTGGGATTGCACCTCCAAAGTACGAGAATGTTAGCTTTGCCTCAGTCTCTAATTTCTAAGAGACATTGTCCACACATTTTTTCCTCTTGTTAGCTTGTGACACTGCTTAAAACAAAGAAACGCAAACATAGCCATTTAATCAGGAGAAATATTTTCCTATTCTACTACTAAAGCAACTTTCATCCAGATTTCTAAGTGAAATTTGAGAAATGCATAAACATATACCCATAATGTACCATTTTCTTGCTGTATTGATTAAAATTTAATACAATGGCCTATATTCCGTATTTAATTAATCATCACCAGAATTTACAAAATAGCCTTTCCAATTTGAGGGAGAAGGTGTGAAACTTTTCAATGTTTTTCTCCGCTTTATTTCTCCATATAGGTAGCGACTTCCACTTTAGAACAGAAAATGCCTCTGCCAGAGAATTTAGTTTACTGGTGCTTTAAGGTCAACAATTTAATTTTATGTAAGCACTTTCCTTCCTTTCATTTCCATATCTTCATTATAGCTCACTTACACATAAAGCTAAATGTACTCTTTCATCACCAAGGCAGTAAAAAGGTTAATTTAAAGTAAGGCGATGAAAAAATATGTTTGCACTTTCCCATAGGCAATTTCTAATTCTCTTCAATTCCTTTATTTGTTCAATTATTTTCTTTTTGAAATATTCCAAACATCCTAAAATATACAGACTGATAAAATAGATACCAGAGTACCAATCATCCCGCCCTACCTAATCCTGACATTTGGCAAACCTGCTTCAAATTTTTAAAATTAATAAAACATTATTTAAGGAGTTGATCCCTTCCTTTATGTCATTTGTCTCATTCTCTGACATGAAGAATTCAATTTTCAGTCTCACCCACAGGTTTGTCCTATTAGTACATATGTATTTACCTGTAAAAATGATCTTTTAATATTTTTATAAATGGTATAATAGTATAGGTATTCATTCACTTAGTTAACCAATCCACACTTTTGGGTACCTTTTATGTGCCAAACAATAATCTAGGAATTGAATATACAGTGAAAAGCAATACAACATTTGTACCCTTTTGGACTTTACATTCTAGTTGAGGAAAAAAACAAATAAGTTTACAATATACTATCAGGAAGTGATCATTGTTGTTAAAATAAAAAGGGGTAAAGAATAAAATGTTGGAGTGAGAGATGCTAAAATATTTAGGCTGATGAGCAAAGATCTGAATAAAGCACTGGAGGGAGACATTCGAGTAACTAGGAAAAGTCTTCCAGAGACAAGTAATGGAAATGCAAAGCTGAGGCAGGCCATGAGTGGTGAATCTGAGAATCCAAAAGTGATGGCAAGAAATCAGTGAACGTGATGGAGACCAAGGGGAGGAGGTTGCCAAGGTTCACTGTGCAACATGCTCTTTGCATTCAAATACTACCTTTTAGAGATTGAGCCATGTCTTGATGAGTAAATTTTGTTTAATTACTTTAAAATTTTCCATTGGTTAGGACACTAAAATTTAATCCATGTACATGTTGATTTAAATTGTTTCCAATTTTTCACTATTGTAAAGGATGCTAAAATAAATATGCTTGTTTATATGTCTATGTACACATATGCTAGGGCTATATATTTCAAACTCTACCTCTCTAGTTATTGAAGCAACCAGGTTCTTCATTTTTAGAATTTTGTTTATTACATAAACTGCTTATTTCCCATAGAGTAACCTGTTATTTCTTTTAAATATTATTCTATCATATGTATGCAAATTGAATGGGATCTTTTAATAGGTATATTGACTGTGAATAAAATACTTACTCTGTGTTTCATCTATGAAATTCAACAAATTACATATGTGGAAGGAAACTATTGATGAGATTCTGCTCCACACCTCAAACCACAACCAGCACCTGTGACAACTGCCAGATGGGTAGGCACAGATCCCTCCTGTGGCCCTTTCCTCTAGTGCTGGGGGTCAAGTCGATTCAAGGCTAGTCAGAAGACAGAGAAGCTACATGAAGGGAAAAAATAGAATATGGCAAGCCATGGATTAGTATTAAGTAACATCAAAAATTCAAGCAGATAGAAGAATTCTGGATTTATCTAGTCACCAGGAAGCCTATAATTTTGAGAGAAATGGAGCAAGAACAACCAGGAAGGAACATAAATGTTGGATATACAAACGAGTACACTAGATGACAGAATAAATTATTCAGGCAAATAATCTGGCAAACATGCAGTAGAAGTTGGATAGTCAGGCAAGCTTTTCTTTTAGTTAAACGTCCAAGCAGGACTTTCATGGACCAAACCTATGAAACAACCTAACGGGAACACCTCACCAGGAGGAAAAGTTGTAAGTGGAAGAAAACAGTAATTCCTCCCAGCCACAGAGCGTGGTTTACTTAGGTAATATCTTTTTAATGAAAAATTTAACAAAGATGTAGTAGAAACTGTCAACAGCCACCACGCGTCAGACCCCAATGTACTCCTTGTGACTTCTCATTGTCAATATTTGAATTTCTCTGAATAGTGCTTTTTCAAAACGCTGGAACCGTACTTCGTCCATGGGTAGGGCAGACCAGAAGTGCAGGCTATTAATACCTTCAAGGAGTGGCCCTCAACCAATGGCTCTTTGGAGTTGGTGTACAAACACCTCAGCCTTCTCTCCCGTTGGGTGGAATAGTCCTGACACTTGATTTTGGCTTTTGCCCTATTCCCCCGTGTCCCTGAAGAATTAAGCATCCGGTGCCCCCTTGTGGTAGCTGGATTTAACACCCTTTATTGGCTACCTTCCTCCACTACTTCATTTCCAAATCCTCTGCTGGCCTACACTACATCTTCTCCCCAAAACATTTGAACTCCTTATTTCAGGGACTGAAGCCCCTGTTTTCTTGCTGGCCACTGGCTGGCACCTCTCTCAACTCCTAGAGGCCACTGTCAGTTCTTTGCCTCAGAGCCCGCTCCATCTCAGCAGTGGAGAAACTCTCCCTGTTGTACCCTTCTCATGTTCCAAACCTCTCTAACTTCTTCAGTATCCAGACAAAGAAAACTCCTTGCTTTTAAAGGGCTTGTGTGATTAGGTCCAGCCTACTCAGAGAATTTCCATATCTTAAGATCAGCTGATATGGGACCTTTCTGCTGTACCTAGATTAGTGTTTGAATACTCAAGGACCAGGAAGCTTGCAGTGCCATCTTAGAATTCTGACAACCACAGCAATCACTTAATTTAAAATAAATAAAAGTGATGATGTTTGTACAGGTCTGTAAATATACAATCATTGAACTGTGAACTTAAAACGGATGAAGTTTATGATATGTAACTTACAACACAATAAAGCTTTAAAAAATGATATCGGTATGCATTATCTTATTTAATCTTTAGAAAATCTTCTGCATTGTAGTTATTATTATTCCTATTTTGCAGATAAGGTCAAACTAAGACTCATAGAGTTTAAGGAATTCCTGTGAACACATAGTGGCAAAAAGAGAATCAAATGAATATCTTTTGCAGATTCCATTATTTTTGTCTTATTTCTTGCCTGTTTTCATGTACACATAAGAAGACTGCAGGACTTTTCAGATGTTTCCAAAACAATGGACACCATTTTAAAATGTAGATAATATTACAAAACAGCTTTATACGTATTCCGTAGAATCAATCTCAGTTTTTACAGTTTCTACGGGGTTAAGTTTGAAGAAAATACTTAGGAATACCCAACTGCTCTTTCCACAAAAGCATCCCTTACATAGGTGAGAGAGAGAGATAGGGAGAGGAAGAGAGTGGGAGAGGGAAGGAGAGAGGGAGCGAGAGAGAAAGGAAGGATGGAGGGAGAGGAAGGCAGAGGGAGAGAGAAGTGTTTTGTTATTACCAGCAGAATGAGAACATCGGTCAATTTTTCTCAGCATACAGAGACTTGTATAGTGGATTCAAGTTTCCCATATTAGAGATGGGTTATTTTATACTCTATTCATTTTGCTGAGAATCGAGTCTCAAATGCACAACATGAACCATCACAGCTGTTATTTCCACTGTTTCAGAAACTACAACCCTAAAATAAATCCCACACTTAATTAGCAATTCAAATATTGCATAAAATATTTCTAGGCTCCAATTTTTTTTGCCGATAAAAAGTCAAGTCTTATAATAAAAAGGAAGACAACTAAAATATTATAAGTCCGAGGAGAATGCAGGAATAAAATTGATTTTAATTATAATTTTTCCCCTAAAGGAAAAACATTTTCCTCATGTAAAGTATGTTTAGGGATCACTAAAATTTTTGCAATTGCTTAACAGCTGCCTGGCACCTTCACAAAAGAAAAAAAGTTTTTTGGGAAAAAGTTTTGAAGACTGTCAAAAGAATATGCTGTAAACTGTTAAAACATGAAATTGCCTGTTGCTTTTAATTCTATAAATGACAGAATACTCCTTCAACACAGAGCAAAAGCGTATGTACTTATATAAATATTTAATTTCTTCCATTACAATTGGCTTAGTCATCCAACATGTCTTCAAGACATTTTCTTTTCCTTGTTTCTTATCCACACTTTGCTCTCAACCCAAAAGAAGATGAAGTGCCATTATAGGGTTTTTGTCAGAAAGTCTTAGAATAATCACTCCTTAGCTTTTCTCACTCTTTAATCCTATAGGTACATGAGTTGGGGAAGGCATTTGCTGAATTGTGAATTAGTCCTCGTGTTAGCCACATTGACTCAAGATTAGTGGCCATTAAACACTTAAAATAGTAAGGAAGTAGTAGAAACCCTCAATTGGCTAAATTATGATCCCCGGGGCAGTCTTTTCTTTACTGCTTGCATTAGTGTCTCGCCATCATTTACAGTGAAATTCAGGTGACAACCCCTGGTGCTTCTTAAACGTTTTCTAATTATGCTACTTCAGGTGTTCTGGTGGACTGGGCTCCGGTCAAATCCGACATGAGCACTGGGAGTGGTGATCTTCAAGTGAAAATGGAATGGTTCAGAATGCATACGCTGAAAGAGACAATGTCTATTAAGTACAGTTTCTACTTTATCATTTTGTTTATTTCTGAGAATATTCCATATTCTGATGGACTGCCTCAGAAGCAATGGTCTTGTCTCCCCTGGGAGAACTATAGCATCCTTAGTAACTGACCAGGAAAGACTGCCTACTGTTTCTTGAGAATTATGCCTGCTGACAATTTGTCACAACTCTGAACTTTCAGAGACTCTAGAAATAGCACCAATTTGGTATAGTCATGTAGCCAACTCTGTAGCCATCTTCGCAGATTTATGTACTCCCTCAGGGGTTTACTCCTTGGGGTCTTACCACAGCTCTCCTCTAGGGTATCCAAAGTTAGTGACTATCTTTCGAAAACAGCTTGGCTGGGTTCACACCATTGTTCTTCCTGTCTACTTCCTACCCAAAGGACAGTTAATTTCATGGGGTGAGTGAAAAAAGAAAAATAATAATTAAAGGCAGAAAGCAGAACCAAATTAAGGATTAAATTAGTGGTAGCTTCCCAGTATGAAATTCTGCGTTGGTGGAATATGTTGGAAATGGGATGTCAGTTAACTAAGCTTTCCATATGTGGCACCTTACACAACCGAAAAAGTGCAAATCGAATAACACTTGGAGGTATGAATTGCAGGATGCATCAGCCACGTGACTGTCACTTGTGATTGTCATTCACAGGCAGCTAATATTCTGAGAAAAAAAGAAAGGTTTTACTGGAGGCAAGTGAAGTGAATTATGTATATATATAATTAGAATGCCTCTCAAGGAATTGTTCAGAAAATTTATAGTAATAAATTCCTTATCTGAACAGACATACAACTTTTAGTTGTAAAAAATGTTTTTGTCTAGGCACTCAACTAAAATGTTAAACATTTTAGGGCTATCAGTTTTTGGAGAGAGCCAAAAAATTAGTGTGAGAGATCTCAATATTACCAGTTCTGATCCTGGCAGCGTTGGCCCTAGAATTCTCATATCTTGCCCTCTAAAAGGAGATCATGGCTTGACCATTTTGTTCTATTCTGAATGACATAGAAATTTTGTAATTACTGTCCTGTCTAATTCCCACCATCTGAAGGCTGGAGTAATAAGATGCCATTGATAAAACTTTTCTAATCCTAGGGAAAATTATACAATTATATAAAAAATGCATTTATCTTTGTTATTACTATACAAAGAGTTGTAATTGCCCCCATTTTTATAAATGTAGTCTGTTGTTTGAGAAATTTTATACTGGATATAATGCTAATACTGTTAACACTTCTTTCTAAAATTCATATTGAAGACAATGCAACTTTGCCTGAAGATGTTTCTTGCAGTTGTAAAGAGTGAGCTAAATTATGAATGACTATAGCAGTGAATCAAAGTACCTTTAACATGCTACTAAAGTGTAAGAGGAAAACAATGATCTCTATAGCCTCCATGAAATTAACAAAGAGGCTACAATGTTTTCATTTTTCTTCAATCTTTTGGTATGTCTTGATGCCAATTCTCAGCTTGCAATCCAAACATATCTATCATTCTGCAAGCAATTTAGCATTTTTTCATAAAATTGGTCATATTTACTTCCTCAGATTTGGGGTTGCCTCTTTCATTTCCTATTTCACCCCTCACCATCACGCTCACTAACCATTCAGCCTCTCCTAGGCCTGACCCACAGCATCTTCCAAGGAGGCAAAGTAGCTGAGGCATGCCATGAGCAGAGCTTTTCTCTGACCCAAAGTCTCATTAATTTAGCACATTCATCCAGATGTAGAAGAGCACTTTACTGCAACTCTGAAAAGACACAGCACCATGAAAGAAAATAAACCATCCAAAGGAACACAGGACATATTTATGAGTTGAATAGCTCTTCTGGAAGTTTATTAAATAGGAGCCTTGTTAGGTAGCACTACATTGAGAGAGTTTTATCATTTAAGAAACTATCCTTCTGTTCATTTTTTTAAAACTTTTCATTTTTAAATAATTGTAGATTCACAAGAAGTTGAAAAAATAGTACATAGTCCTATGTAACTTTTTTCCAGCTTCCCCTAATGTTACACCTTACGTAACTATAGTACAACAGTTACTAGGAATCGGGATATTGGCATTGGTTCGACACTGGAATCTAGACCAGAGATCTTATTCAGATGACACCAGTTTTTACATTCAATCCTTTGTGTGTGTATAGTTCTATACAATTTTATCACATGTATATGCTTGTGTGACTACCACCAAAGCAAAGATACAGAACTGCTCCATCACCGCAGAAGACTTCTCCTCCCTTTGTCCCTAGCAACCACTAACCTGATCTCCAGCTCTATAATTTTGGTACTTCAAGAATGTTATGTAAATGGACTTATGCAATATACAACCTTCATTTTTGAAGGCAACTTATTATTTTAATTTTATTCCAATGATTTTGTATTCAAATATCCTATTGCACTCAAATTTCAATAGTAAAGAGGCTCTGGAAGGAGTCACTTTCAACATAGTTCTATTTCTAGCCATTCACCCTTTGAAGGACATTTGCGTTATTTCCAGTTTGGGTCTATAGCTGCTATGAACTTCATGTGCAAGTTTTAGGTGAACATAAGTTTTCATTTCTTTGGGATAAGTACCCAGGAGTACAATTGCTGGATCATATAATCCTGCCTTCATTTAAAATTTAAGTGTCTTCATTACAGATTTTTTTAACATTAATTTTGGTCCTTCAAAACATTGCATTAAAATGTTAGATTACTGAGTTTAGCACCCTCCCTTAAATCATGCACCTGAGGTCAGTGCCTCTCTTGTCTCCCCTTAGTCTCAGCCTTGAATAAGTATATATTCAGTTTTATAAGAATCTGCCAAACTGTGTTCTAGCATGACTGGAAATGTGGCTGTTTTCCAGAATGGCTGGAATTCCCACCAGCAATGTATGAGTGATCCAGTTACTCAGCATCCTTACTGGCATTTGGTGTCATTACTGATTTTTATTCTAGCCATTCCAGTGAATATGTGATGGTACCTCATTGTAGTTTTAATTCTCATTTTCGTAATGGCTAATGATGTTTAACGACTTTCATGTGTTTATTTGTCATCTGTAAATCCTTTATGGTGAAATGTCTCTTCATACCTTTTGCCTATTTTCTACTGAGATTGATTTCTAACTACTCAGTTTTGAGAATTCTTTATTATTCTGGATAATAGTCCTTTGTTGAACATGAGACTTGCAAATATTTTTTCCCAGTTCGTAGCTTTTCTTTTCATCCCTTTAACTGAGACTCACAGAGCAAAAGTTTTTAATTGTAACAAAGTCCAATTTATCAATTTTCCTTTAAAGGATCATGCTTTTGATGCCGAGTCTAAGAACTCATTGTCCAGTTCTGAAGCCCCAAAATTTTCTTTTTTTTTTTTTCTAAAAGTTATACAGTTTTATGTTTTACGTTTAAGTTCATGATCCATTTGAGTTAATTTTTATTTACTTTTTAAATTGAGATATAATTGACATAAACATTGTGTAAGTTTAAGGTGTACTTGTTTATTTGATACACTTATATATTGCAATATTATTACCGCCATAGTGTTAGCTAACACCTCCATCATGTCACACAATTATCATTTCTTTTTTGTGTGAGAACATTTAATATCTAGTCTCTTAGAAACTTTCCGATTAAAAAAGTGGGCAGAGGAACTCATTCATTTTTGTATAGGGTGTGAGGTTTGGGTTGAGGTTGTTTTTGTTTTATTTAGAGTTTTTAACTGAACAGGATATTGAATTTTACCAATTTTATATCTAAGTTGTACGGAAATTATTATATAGTTGCTATTTGACTTATGAATATGATTCACATGTGATATCCACAGGCTCTACCTTAGTGTAGTACCACTGCGACGAGTTACTGAAAAGTGAATCGGGGCTGTATTTTTTTGTTTATGTGTTTGCTTTTAGTGATAGATTTTCTAGTAGAAAGATCATTCATCTCTTCCTTTTCATAGAAAATAAGGTTAAATCTTAGAGCTTTAAAATTCCTAAATCCACTGCCCCATGGGCAAATTAAGAGTCTTTTGCATATATTTTAGGCTGACCTCCAACCCACCCTCAGAACCATGCCCTAAAATTATCAGACACCTGGGAAACAAATTGAAATAAATGTCTGTCAGAAGATTTATGTCATGATTCACAATCTATTTAGAACTAAAATACCCTTCAATATAAAAATACTTTTATAACACTCTAGTTATTATTCTGAAATGAACTCACAGATGATTTTTAAAAATTACCTACATTTATAAATATAATAATATTTATATTTATAAAGTTACACAAGTAACTTTTTCACCTTTGAAGAGATAACTGTAGAGATATTTGAAGAGGTGAGTCTTTGCCATATAGGAGTGTTGCCTACATTGCAGAATATCTAGCATTCCCAGCCTCTGATCTAATGCAAGTGATACACCCCAACAATTATTAACACAAAAGCACTCTCACACATTTCCTAAATGCCCCATAAGAGTTCGAACAGCCTCATAACTAAGAAATTCTGGCCTAATCCAAATGGTACAAAATCTGATTACCACAGGCACCAAGTCAGTCATGTAAATGTGTGATTCTAGCTGGTTATTAGGTCAGGAGGGAGCTTACAGTTTCAGTGTTTTAAGTACTTAAATGTACTTATAAAAAATGTTAACACCATACAGGCTACATAGAACATTCAAGCATTTTTACAATAGTTGTTTTAATGTCTATATCAGATAATTTCAATATCTGTGTCATCTTGGTATTGGCACATGCTAATTATCTTTTCTATGTCAGTTGAGATTTTCAAGGTTTTGTTGTATGCTGAGTAACTTTTTATTTCATTTTGGGCATTTGGGATATTTTGTCAAGACTCTGTGTCTTATTTGAATCTTATAGAGAATGATGGTATTTTTGTTTTGGCAATTAATTGACCTGGTTAAGTTCAGGTCTTACATTCCAACTGCCTTCTATAGGCTGTGGTTCTAATGTGCATTCAGTTTTCAAAGCCTTTTTAGTTCTCTGGATCTATCCTAGGTGTTTACTACCCATTGGTCAGTCTTTAACATAGAGTATAGCCCCTGCATAACATGCTGAAGAATACAAGTGTGCCAAGTTAAGATATCAACATCAATAAACCTTGTGTCTGCCCTCAAGAACATCTTAGCCTAGTAACAAAGATAGGCATGCAAGCAATTACAATGTATAATTTATAGATATGTACAAAGTGTCCATGGAAAACAAAGGAAAAAGAAGAAGAAACCTACATGTCAACATCAGTAGAATTTATTTTCTCTAAATATAGTGTAAAATTGTTTTAGTTTATACTTAAAATATACATTTTCTGTTGAAAAACTTGTTGCATACTGTTATGGAACCTATACAGAAACAATTTCCAAAGCTTTGACTTAGATCACCATAGGTTAATCGTCTGTAACCTTGGCTAACAAACATGACAGGGAGTAATCCAAATGCCATGCACAAGAAAATATTTCTCACAGCAATTTGATCAGCAAGTGCTCAGTATTGACTAACAGAATGAATATTTTCAGGAAAATCCAAAACTGCTTAAACATTTCTGACTGTATTATTTATCCTACATATCTTGCCTCCAGGCTTTATTAATCACCACCTCATATGCACCCAGCAAAATATTGCCTAGCATAAGTACATATTATTTGCTGTCTCATGGACCATTTTTTTTTTTTTTGGAATGTGCATAGCATCTTTAAAGTACTTAAATTGCTAAGACTTAAACTTAGACTTACCTTCTAGAAATAGTTTGCCTTCTCTTTACTTGGTATAGATGTCTAAGTCCCTTTGAGTCTATAATTTTATTGGATAAATATTTGTGCTTTACTTAGTTCTAGCTTTCCTTCACTACTAACCTACACTGTGCCCCTAAGAGTGAGAGCGATTCTAAAGAAAAAGGGGGAGGGAGGGAGGAAAAAACATGTATCTGGCAAAGTATAAATTATAGATAGGGTATTAGAGTTGACATATTTGTTCATGTTGGTGAATTGGGGATTCAGAGGAAAAAGTAAAGGAAATACATCACAGCAAAGAATGATCTAGTGTAGAAATTTACTTCTTATTTGTAATAACAAAACACATTTTCACAGCTGAGGAGGGAATTCAGTTTCCTCTGTTCAATGTATTTGTTTAGTAAGCTTTTATATAGTATGCAATTTCCTTAACACATAACTCCAGATTCATATAGGGATTTGCTCTCCCACTCAAATGGTATTGCTAAGTTTGAACTATTGATCTGTGGTGTTTTAACAACAGCATTTGAGTTTACCAATAAAGTTACAATATAAGTTTTTAGGCTTAATGCCTATGTTGTAAGCTAAAGGTGAGAATAACGCATTGGGTATCCGCAAAATTCTAAAGTCTTTCTCTTAGAGACTAGATGGAGATAACATTTCTGTATGGTATCTAAATGCCCAACCAGTTATTTCCCTGCAGTCTGTTCTGAGGAAACTAACCTGTATTGGAACAACTTGCCTTTTCGTTCCAATATTTATTTGAATGCACTAATTCCTATTTTGTACTACAGAAGTGGAATTTAACAATTTGGCTAATTTGCATATAGCATTATTTATGATAATAAGATTCTTCCTTCTTGTTCACTGTCATCACACAGCATTGATCTCTGGCTGGAGTAAATATACTGATTAATTGATAGATTTGGTCCCTCTTTATGCAAAATTTGAGGATTAAGTTGCAACGTGTTCTGACATCCAAAGGAAAAACTATATTAGCAATAAAAATTAATGCAAGTGACTAAAAGTCATTAAGAAAAAATAAACTACGAAAGTCATAGCATAAAAGCAAATACCTAACACAGAGCATAGTCTCATTTCTGGAGTTGATAGAACATTGCTCCAGCACACAAGGGCACTTGCAAAAAAAAACTCTTGGAAAACAAGTGTATTGGCTCAAAGTTCTACCAATAGATGACGAGAGTAAGGTAAACAAGATCTGATATATATAATACGAAATAACAATAAAAATCCTGCATATATTCACCTAATTTCTCTTCAGTTAATTTCAACTTTTTTTCCACTTCTTCCATCATCTTCATTCTCAGTGCACAACATTGCATCCTACTTCGCTGTGAAAGTTGAAGCTATTACCACCACATCTACCTATAGGATTTGTGCCCATGTGCTTTGCCTTCCTGTCTAAGATAGATGAACAGCCGTAGCCATTTCCTTCACTTGGGTATTAGATCCTATTTCCTCTCACCTACTCAAGTATTTTGCCATGGTAATTCTCTCGCCTACATCATCCATTTTTTCCTCTCATATGATTATTCTAATCAGTACAGAAACATGCTGTGTTTTTCTCTCATTAAAAAAGAAAAGGCTGACCCACTTCCTCATCAGCTACAGCTCCCCATTGCTGCTCATCAAAGAGCTGCCCAAACTCACTTCATCCCGTTCTTCTCTTTCCAGTCTCCTGTAAACCCAATTCATGTAAGCTATCATCCCGCACTTGAATGAAACTAATTTTGTCAAAATCACCAAAAATCTCCAGTTCCTTCAATCCAACAGTCAGTTCTCAGTCCTCATCTTACTTGACCATCAGAAATATTTGACACTGATCACTCCCCATCCCTTGATCACTGCCTTCTCCTTGATACACCCTCTTCCCCTGATTTTCAGAACACTGCACACTCTTGATATCCTCTTACCACACTGTCCTCTTCTTAAGTCTCCTTTTCTTGTTCCTCCTTTCTACCCAACCTCTTAAGATTGTGGTGTTCCAGGACTCAGTCCTTGATCCTTTACTCCATCTACACTCACTCCGTTGGTGATTCTATACAGTCTCGTGGATCTAAATGCTGTCTTTATGCCAATAACCTCCAAATTTATATCTCAAGCCCATTCTTCTCTTGAACTCAGACTCATGTATTCAAATCTCTGCTTATTTCTACCTGAGTATGTAGTAAACATTTGTCTGTGGATATCAAATAAAAAATTCTACTTGGATACATATTTAATTAAAATTTCCATTTGGATATCTCCTAAATATTTCATACTTAACATCATCCAAGCTTCTGATGTCCCTCAGAACTGTCTTTACCTGCATTCTTTTAGTGGACAACTCCATCTGTCTAAATGCTCAAGCCAAAAAATTTAGATTTTTACTTGAATCCTTTCTTTTTCTTACACCTACAGCCAACCCTTCAAAAAATTCTCTTGGCTGTATCTTCATAATACACCAACAGTTTGCCCACTGCTCACATTTCCAATTCTAACGCCCTGGTGGAAGCCGCCGTCTTCTCGGGTTAGGATTATTGCGGTACCTCCTAGCCAGGTCCTGGCTCCCTGCCTTGCCCCGTACAAGTCCTCTCCGTAAAGCGGTTGGGATGGTTGTTCAAATGTGAGTTGTGTTGTTGTGTGAAACAGTTCAAAGTCTTCAAACGTCTCCCCATCTCCTTCAGGGGAAAATCCGAAATCCTCACGGTAACTATATACCCTCCCTGACCTCGCCCGCTCCACTCACCCCTCTGGCATGGTTTTCTCTCACTCTGCCCCTCAATCCATCCACTCCGGCCCCACTGCTCCCTTGCTGTTCCTAGAACATTGCCCTGACTACTCCCTCCGCCTCCAATTCTCTTTTCCTAGATAGCCACATAGTAACCTCCCTTTCCATCTTCAAGCCTTGGCTCAAATGGTACATTCTTAGTGAGATCTTCTTCCATAAACTTATTTAAAATTGAATCTCTCCATCCCAGGCTCAACATTTCTTTCTTTCTTTCATTCTTTTTTTTTTTTTTTTTGGTGAGGAATATCGGCCCCGAGCTAACATGTGTGCCAATCGTCCTCTACT
Organism: Tapirus indicus; assembly: GCA_031878705.1. Classification (NCBI taxonomy): domain Eukaryota; kingdom Metazoa; phylum Chordata; class Mammalia; order Perissodactyla; family Tapiridae; genus Tapirus; species Tapirus indicus. Next base: position 160,897,062 of record CM062917.1, on the reverse strand, counting down.
TTGTATATGGGACACCACCGCAGCACAGCTTGATGAGTGGTGTGTAGGTCTGTGCCTGGGCTCCGAACCCATGAACCCCAGGCCACTGAAGTGGAGCACATGAACTTAGCCTCTACGCCACCAGGCCAGGCCCGCAGGATCAACACTTCTGATCTCTTTTATTTTGCTCTATTTTTTGTAAGTAGCATTTGTCTTCTAACATCCTATATAATTTATTTATGTAGTTGAGTACAGAGATTTTCTATCTGTTTTGTTTACTCATGTATCCTGTTTACTAGAACGGTGACAAATAATAGGTATTGACATATAGTGGATACTCAATAAATATTTGTCAAATGAATGTCACATCAACAATTTATTTTAATCTCCATATTCACTCTGATATTTCTCAGATTCTACTGGCTCTCCTGGACACCAGACCTAGGTGGCACTTACCACTTGCCTACAATGCTAGGAGCAAAATTTAAAGGAGTCTCTATCACCATAGAATCAATGATCCAAATTCAAATTTAAACATTTGGTAGTCAAAATGTGTAATTTCCCTCCAATTTTTAACATTTATTCAATTGCATCCATCTCCATTTATCTCTTGTATACTTTCTGTGTATTTTGGAGGGACGTGTTAGAATCTCTCAACATTATTAGAACAGAGTGAGTGTATAGTTATATACAACCAGAATAAGAACCAAGCTTGGCAAACAGAATCACAGGGCTCTACATTAAGGAAAGTTCATAATAAAGTAGGGAGAACAAGTGTGAAGCCTGTTTTCCCAGACTGAGTGGATTATAAGAAGAAGAAAGACAAGGGTAGGATAGATAAATCAGATATCAGGTCCTTGCTCTACCTGCCTCTCAGGACTTGTGTGGGGAAGCCCAAGAACATCCAGACTGAGGCTTAGTTAATCAGGAGTAGCAGAGGGAGAAGAGAAGTAGGAAGGGCTCCTGAAGGCCCATAGGATCCTCCCACCCACGTAGGCAGAACTCTTCAATGGCTGCCAAAGTTGTTCTGCCCTAATTCTCAGAAACTGTGAATATGATGTGATAGCACGCTCATGAACATGTGTGTTATATGGCAAAAGGCACTTTGCAGATGTGATACAGCTGGCTTCAAGGAGCAGAGAGCAACCCCTGGCTGACAGCCAGCAAGGAAAGAGGACCTCAGTCCTACAATCACAAAGAACTGAATTTTGCCAAAAACCTGAATGAACTTGGAAGCAGATTCTTTCTCAGAGTCTCCAGAAAGGAAGAAAGCCTCGTCTATACATGATTTAGATGACGAGATTTTAGAATTTTGAGCTGATGAGATTTTTGATTTTAAAATAATGCTGTAATGAAATGAGACTTTGGGGTACCATGGAATGGGGTAAATGTATTTTGCTTTTGGGAGGGACCTGAATCTTTGGGTACCAGAAGGCAGACTGGGGTAGGCAGAATTCTAAAGATGACCCTACCAAGATTCCAGTTCCCTGGCTTTTCAAACACTAATCTAGATAATGCTTTGAAGGAGTCTTACAGATGCAACTCAAGTCTCAAGTCAATTGACTTAAGATATGAAGATTATTCAGGTGAGCCTGAACTAATCAGACAAGAGCCCTTAAAAACAGAGTATTCTCCTGCTGGTGCCAGAACAGAAGAAGTCATCAGAGACATTGGAAGTTTGGGAAGAGCCTGGCATACTGCTACTGTTTGAAGATGGAGGGAGCCACACGAGAAGGAATATAAATCCCTTCGGAGCTGAGAGAGAGGCCCTTGGTCAACAGCCAGTGAGGAATGGGACCTCAGCTTCAGCTGCAAGGAACTCAATTCTACCAACAACCAGAATCCAAATGACAAAACATCAAGCCAAGGTCCCCAACTCTCCATCCAGAGACAGGTCCACTTGCTTGCTCAGACATAATCCTGAGTTGTAGCGGTGAAGGGGATGAAATTTCAAAGACTCTTAACCTAAAAGGAATTATTAATACAAAGGCTACTGCGTAAAACCAATTCTGACAGTTAAAATTTAAGTAGACTGACTACTTAGACTGAAAAGAAACTCATTAACCCAGGAAATACTGATATATCAGTAAGTAGAAATTTCTTTGTCATCCAGTAGAGAGGAGGTTCAATTATTGGAAAAAAGAATCTAAACTTTCTTTGCACAGCTGAGTAGAGTGTGATAGAATTTTTCACCTTGATACATTAGTATAGTAAATATTCATTCATGTGTGTCTTTTATAGAAATGAAAACAAAATTAAAATGACATGTTAAAATAATTCATTTATTTCAAAGAATTCTTACCTATATAAGAGATTTCTAGAAATCAGTAGATAAAAAGGCTTCAAATATTTTATCATGCATATTGGTTAATATGTAACTAGGAGCAAAACCCAATAAATTGCATTTTAATGAAAAGTTCATAACCTTGAAAATTGTTCTTGCCTTTATTTTCCCACCTCTAAATTGAGGAAAATATTACATGCCTATGGAGGTATGTAATGTGATAATGGGATAGGTTGTGTTTTATGAAGAGACTGTAAAACCCATGAAAAGTTGCCCACAGCCAAAAGGAAATTAGGCCAAGCATAAAAAGCATATAGCTAGTGGAAAATAAGAATTTTAATAAAATTGAAAATACAACCCATTTCCCTCTTTTATACTTCTTCAGGCTACCAATGTTCTCTCCCAGCCACATTTCATTGTTATAACATTGATAAGTATGAAGAAAGCAGATAAAACTTTTGAGAGCTGGCAAAATGGTTTTGGGTATTAACCCATCTGAGAGCTAATATGGCAGTTAGTTCATTGCTAGCATTAAATTTGGTTGTCATATTTATGGTATGATAACTAATATTACTAGAAGTGGGTAATATATTACATGTGAGTATTAGGAAGAAATAATAATTAGTTTTTACATATAGAATAACTTGGAGACATCTAATCTAGCCTCTCAATCCACAGCCAAGAAAACAGAGGATTAGAAAGAATAATAGTAGTAAATATATTTAAATCAAGTGGAAAATCTGAAATTTGAGTCTATCACCCCTGATCCCATCTTTGCATACTTCATTCTATCAGATAGAAATAATTTGTAATGAAGTTTAAATGTCCTAAAAGGAAAACAATTAATCTAATAGTAACATTTTCCTCCTGAAATCATTGATATGACCAAGATTACCATCAAAATCAGGTAGTAAAAAATGCCAGCACTTCCAGATGGACTTCCTTTGTTCCCATCTTTAATAAAACAAGACAGAAAGGAATATAATTAGTCAAGGGAAACTCCAGCTGTATCTGAATCTGTCCCGATTAAAGACGAGCTTAGCCTTTCTCTAGTCTTGATTCATAATGGAATTCCGTTCTGCAGGGTTCAGTCCTTTTTGGTGATTTCATGTTGGTATAGCAGTACTGACGGCTGAGACCTTTCAAGATATGCTCAAGACTGTGGAGAGGTGACAAGGTCCTCAAAGTCAATTGTTCTCCTGGAACAAAAGCTCCATTTTCACTACACCTACATATATCTACATACATACTCAAATACTGACATACTCCTCATAAGGAAATACATTCAATTTTTTTTTTTACTTAACTTTAGCTGGGTTTACAACAAAAAGACTCCTGATTCGTGGGTTAATTTCTGTGCCAACAACAGCTTTCTCCTTCCTAAGATTTCCCTTTGGGGTGGAGAAAGAAGTGAGGTCAAAAACATACACTGCCCTGTAAACCCCTGACTTCATTCAATGGCTCTTAAGAATTGTGCTTGACCCACATCCAGGAATGCTGAGCCCTAGGATGGGATGGAGCGTTGGAAACACAGATGGAATGAATGACATGGTTTCTTCTTTCATCTGCACGGTAATCTGCACTGATACAAGGGACAGAACTGGTGGAAGCATGTTTCATCGTGTTCACACTAAGTTAAATTCTAAAGACTGCAAAGCAAAAGGAAAAATACTCTCTGCTGGCAAAATCACAAAGAGAGTGAGAGCTAATTCTAAGGCCTTCTACAAGGAAAAAAGAAGAAATTGAAATGTGTAAGTAAAAATCACCCTTTCTCGGGGCCGCCCGGTGGTGCAGCGGTTTAGTCGGCGCTTGGCAGCCCGGGGTTCGCGAGTTCGGATCCCGGGCGCCCGCCGACGCACTGCCTGTCAGCCATGCCGTGGCGGCGTCCCATATAAAGTAGAGGAAGATGGGCACGATGTTAGCCCAGGGCCGGTCTTCCTCGGCAAAAAGGGGAGGATTGGCGACGGATGTTAGCTCAGGGCTGGTCTTCCCCACAAAAAAAAAAAAAAAAAAAAAAAATCACCCTTTCTCATGAACATTTTTGCCTTGTGTTGTGAGGTGATTAAAGTCAATGACTCACTTAGGACCACAAATCCACTGAAGCATCATATGTATTTGTGACTGGGAGGTAATAAAAAGTATTGGTTTTAAATAGAATAGTGATGTGTTTCACTCAGCCTGCCTTCTTCAAACCTACATTGTTCAACACAGTGCCAGCGGTCTCTATCTGTATGACACAGCCTATAACTCACAAGCAAGCTTTGAAATGATTAAGGCAGCCTTCCATGGATGGTGGCACTGGGAATATAGACTTAAAATTTCCACATCTCGGAAAATGCGATCAAGAACCCAAGATGAAAATGAAACTTTCTTCAAAGTGGCTGAAGCATTAAACTCTATATCTATATCTGTATATCTCTCTATAAATAATTCAGATTCTTGCATAAATTTAGAGTCTAATTCTGGGCGTTTAAATCCACAAAGAAGACATTTGGGAAGGGAAGATGGACGGAAGTAGAGGAGAGCAAGAATAAACTGGAACCACAACGTGAACTAGCATCCACGAGGATGGATTGAAACCTGTGTCAGTTCTTGTTGCCTCTCATCTTGAGGGCAAGGGAGTCCTGCAGGAGAAACCGGGGCCCTTCATCATGGAAGTGAACATACCTCTGGACCAGGAATTGAAAGAGCTGAAAGAAGATCCAGGGGAAGATGGAGTATTTGCAGGACAAGTAGCTGCCTCATACCAATGACATGAGCCAGCAGATAAGCTACAAGAGGTATGAGTTACAAAGTGGCTGCTGCCTTAATTCTATCCTCCAGATCTTACTCAAGAATCTCTATTGTTGCCTACTCTAACAAGATACACAGAATCTTTGAATAATGGTATTTTAGCCCAAAGTGCTTGCCAGAGAAAGAATGCATTCTGAACAATCCCAACAGAAAAGCTACACAGCCCTGATTATCGGAGTGGAATCTTAATCACATACGGGAAAGGAAATATGACATAACTTCAACAGCAGCAACAAAGATTCACTGTATTAGAAAACCCTATTATTCAAAAGTTCTTATGCATTCACGAATGGTAGTCATAATAGTGAGCTTCGTCCATGCTGCATATAACCAAAGTGAATTCTTTCTTATGACTGAGCAGTACACTGTAAGGATATACCATGCTTTGTTTAATCTTTCACCTATTAATGGGCATTTGAGTTGTTTCAGTTTGGGGCTAGTACAAATATTTACCATATAAGATAAATAATGTTTTACCCCTCATATCAATCCAAACTTTGTATAGTTCATTTTCCCTTAGCCATTTGTTCAGAAGTGAATTATTTATATTTGTGAATAGTCTGGTCAACAACTTGGCAAAAATAATTTTTTACAACTTTATGGACTATAACTGACATAAAATTAACAACTTACATATAAAATGTATAGTTTGGTCAGTTTTCACACACACACATGTGGTGAAACCATCACAACAACCAAGACAATAAAAATATCCATCACACCCCAAAGTTTATATGTGCACTTTTGTAAGAGCTCGTCATGACTCTCTCTACTCCTAACTTCCACCCCTAGGCAAATCTGTTTTCTATTTTTATAGACTAGTTTGAATTTTCTAGAATTTTATGTAAATGGAATCATAGAGTATGTACCCTTTTTTATCTCGCTTCTTTCCAGCATAATTATTCTGAGATTCATCCATGTGGTTGCATATAAACAAAGTTTATTCTTTTTTATGGCTGAGTAGTATACCATTATAAGAATATACCACAATTTATTTAATCATTCATTTATTGATGGACATTTGGGTCACTTTCAGTTTTTAGCTAATAGAAATACAGTTGCTATGAAGATTTGTATACATATCTTTGTGTGGAAACATGCTTTCATCTGTCTTGGGTAAATACCTAGGGGTGAAATAGCCATGTCATGTCATAGATATGTGTGTAAATGTTTTCTAAAATTTTTATTCCTTTTTACATTTCCACTAACAAGGTATAAGAGGTCCAGTGGTTCTGTCACTGACTAGGTCCCTTGAGAAACTCAGAGGTGGGTTCGGAAGCAGTTCACTGTTTTTCCAAGTTGTTTCTTTTCCTTTTGTGTGTTAAGGAGATGTAACCACCGCCATCTTGAAACTGACCAAGTGGGAAACTCAAGGGAGATGTAACCACCAAACATCCTGAAATTAACCAAGCCTCACCACAAGAGCTGCCCCCATCAGCTTTGCCTTGTTATTAAACAAAGATCTCTCTAGGAGGAGCTTAGCCCTCATTATGTGGAAGCACATTCTCCAATTGAGCCTGTGCAGGCAAATACCCACCTCTCCCTTTTGAATATTCATTCCCATCCAAAATAAAGATCGCTGCTTCCCTTTGTTTGGGGATGCCATGACTTTGGAAATGATTCCTCATGGAATCATCCTCCTATTCGCTGCAAATACACTTTACTTTGTGAGGCAACTTCCACTGGTGTAGAGTCTTATTTAACAAACCAGGAGGCGAGCCCATTTGTTTCGGTAACAGTTCTACATCCCTGCCAAAATTGTTTTAGGTCAGGTTTCTAATTTTAGCCTTTCTGGTGAGTGTGTAATGACATTTCATTGTTGTTTTAATTTGCATTTCCTTAATGACTAATGATGTTGAGCATCTTTTCATGTGCTAATCTTTAATTCATCTATGTTTTTCTGGTGAAATGTCTGTTCATTTTTTGCCCACCTTCTAATTGGGCTGTTTGCTAACATATTACAGGTAGTATTTCATCTTTAAATGGTTGATAGAAACTACCACCTGGGCCTAGAACTTTCTTTGTTTACAAATTCAATTTGTTTACTAGAAAAAGCACTATTTGGTTATCTATTTATTTTTGAGGGGGCTTTAGTAATTTATGCTTCTCAAGGAATTTTTACACTTCATTAAGTTGTCATATATTGGCATAAAATTGTTCCTAATATTCCCTTATTATCCTTTTAAACTCTGTAAGCTCTGTATTAATGTCTCCTCTCTTGTTCCTGATGTTGATAATTTGTTGCTGTTCCTGACATAAAGTTGACCACTCTTTTTGTCTGCAGTATCTAACCTGCTGTTATTTCCACTTAGAGTATTTGTCATCTCTGACATTGTAACTTTCATCTCTAGAAGCTTGATTTGGGTCTTATTATATCCTTCATATCTCTACTCAACATGAATAATCTTTCTTCTACTTTTTTACACATATGCCATATAAGTATAATAACTGGCTTAATATGCTTGTCTGTTAATTCTATCATCTGTATTTTTATAGGTTTATTTCTATTGATTGATTTTTTTTTTCCTACTCATTATGGACATTTTCCTGCTTCTTTGCTTGCCTAGAATGTCAAACACTGTGGATTGTACTTTTAGGATCTTGCATATCTTTATATTCCTATAAATATTTTTGATCTTTATTCTGGAGTGTAATAGCGTTACTTGGAAACAGTTTGATCCTTTCAAAGCTTTCAAAGAGTTATACTCTTTTAGATGAGACCAGATGTGACTTTAGTCAAGAGCTAATTTTGCTCCACTACTGAAGCAATACACTTCTGCATACTTAACCCAAAGTCCTTTAATTACAAAATTGCAATCCCTCTAGATGTTGGGAACAAGAACAATCCCCACCCTTTGCAACCTCCGTAAATTGTTTTCTCTAATCCTTTTCGCGTGATCTTTTCCCAGCCTCAGAGGGTTGTCTCACATGCATTGATCAGTACTCAGCTAAAGACTTGAAAGAGAACATTCGCAGATATTCAGATCCCACACATATTTCTCTCTCTTCTTCTTCCTCTCTCTCCTCTTTTCCTCTCTCTCCTCTCTTCCTCTCTCTCTCGTCTGGAACTTTGCTTTGGAAATTTTAACCACTTTGGTCTCTCGTATCTTCCCCAACTCAGCAGTCCACCAGGCTTCAGTGAGCTGGGGCAACCAGAGAGCTCTCCTCATTTGTTTCTCCTCTCTCAGGGATCACTTTCAGCCCCGTCTGATGTCTAATGTCTGAAAATCATTGTTTTGTATATTTTTCTGGTTTTTAAATTGTTTCACGTGGAAGGTAAGTCTGGTCCCTGTTACTTCATCTTCCCAAGAATATTTTAACACCTTCATTTTCATATCATTGCAAAGGAGCATCAGATTCCAAATCAGAATATCTAAATTCAAAATCTCATTTAATTCTGACCAGCAGTGTTCTGTCCATGGCTTGCTTTTTTACTAACTAAAGCAACTTTCACAAGTAATTTAATAAATCACTCTAAAGTTGTCTTTCCCTTTTTATAAAGTAGGGACAGTTATACATGATCTACTTATTTACAAGACATTTTGTGGGGGAGGGGGGTGAGCACTAAATTATGTGAAATTCGTTTGTAATTTCACAGCTGAATTCTTTCTCCCAAATCAAGTACAGTATCCACAATCATCCACTTTATTAAATACACAATTTAGAAATGGATTCTTGCCAATAAAACATTCCAAAAGCTAGCATGATTTTCCATATATTTTGTCATGTTTCTCCCTCTTTATTTGCATTTTTTGACTGAATATTATCAACTCTGCATCAGTCTCTAAAGATGTATATAACTTTTCACCTGGAAAATGAGATGGTCTCCAGTTGCATTTAAAATCCTGTTATGAATACCGAGGCAGAATGAATGTTTATAGGGTAGGGAAGTTATGTATTATTACTACCCACCACACAAGGCAATTCTTAATTCTGCTTTATACAAAGAAGTCCTTGCCACCTCAAAAGCACTACAGAATTTTCAATAAATTTAGTAGAATGTGAGCCAATTTTAGTCAATGTGTTGATAAGGAAAACGTGGTTTAAAAAAATGGCTCTAGATTTAGGATTAGAAATGACTTTACAAAAAAATATACTGGAAATATATGATTAAATTTTATTTTCCATGCTTTCTATGCCTTCTTACCTCTAACGATATCTTTCCCAGTATTCTCATCTTCTCTCATGCTCTCTCTGTGAAAATAGCTCTTGGGAAAAGCTTATAAAAAGCTCATACTGTGGAAATATCTGCTACAGATAAGTCATTCCAAGGGATAATGTAGCATTTTTCCTTTTGGTTTCTTTTTATTTGGGATTCAAAAAGTAACAGCCTCTTATTTAGCTTAGTTCAGAGAAGGCGTGTTTGAAACAGATGACCTGCAATGTTGCATCTAATCCTGCTCCTTCTCTAACTCTCTGAAGATTTGACGATGGAGATTTAACAGTTATCAAGGGATTCTGGCATAGAAATGATGGGAAATTTCACCGAAATAGGATATTCAGAGGTGTGCAAAACAGGACTGGGAATCAGGGGACAATTTTGAGACCCGATTCTGGCTCAGAGTCCCAAAGTGTTCTTTATAGCCTGGGACATAAATTTCTCTGGATGTAGTTTTCTCCTTCGCAAAAATGAAAACAGTTAAAAATCCAGGTATAATCCACAGCATTTAGTACAGAGAATCACATCGAAGAAGCTCAATACACGTTTGTGAATTGAAGTATCTTACTCAGTGTCCTGCAAAACTCTCCAGAGGGGGAAGCAACCTTCTTTTACTTATAAACTTTCACCAGCTTTCAAACAAAAAATCCAGCCCCTTGAATAAAACACATTTTCATCTCTCCAATCTGAGTTTCTCGAAAGACTAACTCAAGGAAACAGAATAATGAAGAATTTATTAAAATTGGTTGAAGTTGGTTTACTAAAGTCTTGATCAAAGTAATTAGTTTGGAAATGCTATGCCATCTCTGTTTCCACCAAAGTCATGACAAAATCTTCTGGTCACTTCATGGGGATTTGTGACTCTTTTTTCAGGTAAGGGAAAGTTTACAGGTGGATCAATCAGTTCAGATCTAGCATGAAATCTCCCTAAACAAATTTTCAAAGTTTATAAAGAAATTGTCTTGGAAAGTAAAGTTTTAAATGAAGTTGATGTCTTAGGTTAAAACTGTACTATGTTATTCTGCCTTTGATTAGGCAATAAACTAAACAGTAATTTCTTTCTGATCACATGTAATTTGTTTTTTATTGGCTGAGAATAATTCCATATATTTCTTCAAAAGAAAAGATGACAGATTTAAGGATTTTTAAATGCTTTTGTATATTTAATGCCTTCCTTACTCATACTTAAATCCATGGTTATTGATAAACTAATTGTTAACTAAATGTTAGGTGTTATAAAATGGGCAAGAAGGCACCGATGATATTCTACAATTTGTGCATAAACTTGTTATTTTCATGTGTGTGTTTTGTTTGTTTCTCTTTAAAAAAGTCTCTGTCAAACTATCAGTCACAAATAAATTTCTAATTTTTGGTAGGTATGGAGGCTCCAGAACTTAAAGGATAATTAATTTACCACAAGTTTTCTAATAAACGTAAGAGATATTTTGTTACTCCATTGATCCTAATTAAATATTTTCAAAGCTATGTTGACACTTGTTGATTCTGCTTAGACCTCTCCAAGATTGGGGAAAATAAACTCCAAAACTTATTAGAGGAAAATGCATTCTTTGGGACTGACCCCAGCCATAGGGACATATTTCTCACCCTCATCCCTTAGACTGTGGTGCTTCATCTTTAATGTGCATAAGACTCACTTCAGCATCTTCGGAAAGATGCTCATGGTCCCCACATGGGTGACATGCCTGCCTCTGTTAGGAAGTTTCCTGACTCCATCCCTATACCCACCTATCCCCACATCGAAAGTTTCTTCTTGTGTGTTTTGTTGGGAACAACTTTTCCTTCAGCAGGCTGTATCAGTGGAAATGACTTATCCATATTCATGATAAAGAAAAAATGGCATGCATTAATAAATCAACTACACTATGTGGAAAGCCTCTGATTCATAATTTTCCCAACTGAAGATCCCAAGAATATGCAATGTTAGAACACAGTTGCCCACATTAAAGGTCTGTGGTGTCCTAGTTTTGCAGGGTAAGCCTTCCCGTCAGACATCGGGCTGGTGGGTGTGGAATGTGAGGGTGAAGGGACTCTTAGAGCCCTCCAAGTCCGTTTTCATTAAGTATTTCCCTATTCTGTCATGCTCACAGTGTTCATTCATTTAGTAATTCATTTGTTCAAAAAATATTTATTGGGTATTTACTATACAACAGGCACTATGCTGAGTACAGAGGATGCAACATTGTCCAACATTTATTAACTGACCTCAGGCAGCTTAATATTCAGCCCCACTCTTTAAATATGAAAGACAAAGCCATTCAACAGTTCAATGGTCACTTTCCATAAATATATTTTTTAATCCATCTGATTTTCTAGGCATGATACAAGGCTTTTGGGATACAGTGATGACTAAAATGTTGTTCTTTCCCTCAGAATATCACAGAGCTAAATGCAGGTAAAGAACAAAGAAGGGAATGACTTATCCTGGAGAGGTTGTGAAGGTCTATTGAGTGAGGTAATATTTATCTGGGTTTGTTGAATTTCACAGGCAAAGAAGGAGAAAAAGACCTTTCCAGAAGAATAAACAGGACACGGGATGGCAAGAGGTCATCCACTATGGTATGTTCAGAAAACAAGAAAAACGTTTGCTGTGGGAAAGGAATATGGTGCCAGTCAGGAAACTAGGAATTGAGACTCAACAGGTAAATTGAGAAAATACTTTGAAAAGTCCAGTTCATCAAATTGCAGAGTTTGGGTATTAATTCTTACTGATTAGTCAGCAGAAAATTTAGGCATATGAGTGACATGATTCCTTCTTCAGAAAGATGACAGCTTAGAAAACGCACTTAAGAAGGAGTAAGTGAGAGTATCAGAAACAGTTGGGAATTTGCTACGGTAAGGGAGCTGAAAAATTTTCGGGGGGAAGATTAAGGTAGTGACCATGAGGGGACTTGAGGGATATATTTTATTTCATAATAAGGGAATTTTATGACTGACTGAAGTTTTCAACAGATCGTAGAAGAGAGGAAAAGCCAAAGACTTTAACGTTTCAAACTTGAGAGGCAGAATGGCGATATTACGAATCAAACAGGAATACAGGAGGAGGGACCACCTCACAGGTGAAGAAACTGAATTTAGTTTTGGGCAGGTCACGTGTTAGGAGCCTATAGAACCCAGAGTTGTAAATGTAGGCTGCTGGATGGCTGAATGCGCATTAATAGAAGTTGGAATTGAAGATGTCAATTGGACCCCTGGTATAGGGCATACTTTTTTGAAAAAATATTTTCACTTCACAACGTTTTATAAACTGGCGATCCTATTCTGGTCCACGTTTTCCCTCGATCTTGTTTTTGAAGTCCTAACATTTGGAAACCACCGTGGTGCAGATTTTTTAAACCAATCAGTTTACAAGATGAATGAGGAAACAGGTCCAAAATGAGGAACTGCTTTTCCGACACTCTCAGAGTGGATGACTGGCATATCCAGAATTAGAACCCAGCTCTCTGGTTCTCAGGTAAGAATTCTTTCCACTGTATTGTGCTCACTATCAAAGGGCCCAAATCCCTGTTTTTGACTAGAAAATCATAATACAGGAAATTCATGACCCAGGCCATACAAAATACAAGAAACAGAAAAAGAGGGAAAATATCAGAAGACTTTGCAGTGGCATGTATATAGACATGGATATCCACACACCCACATATAATGCTAGAAATGATTTTCCTGATCGTGAAATCTACCTCTTGAAAATATTGTGACTAAGAATACTAATGAGATATCACTCATTGGATACAAAAAAATAAATAACAAGATAGTAATTAAATTGAGGGCTGAGGGTAAATAACAATACATAAAATAAAATAAAGCAAAATAAACCTGGAACCTTGCATGGACAAATAATAATAATGTGCTAATAGTGAGGAGTAAGATCAACTTAATTCTTTAACTCGCGAACATAAACACCTGAAGTTCAAATACGTTTAAAATGTGCATACACATTTATTCTTCTGACATATTAAAATAAAAATCAGTGCTGTTTTAAAAGGCATTCACTTCATTTCAATTATTTCCTAATATCATACATTCTACTAAGACGCCACTTGTTTTTATGAAGTAGAAGTCTTTATTATAGAGAAGAAAGGTTAAATGATGCAATAAAAGATCATTATCATGAAGACAGATTGCATTTGTCTCAACTAGAATCATCTTGATAAAATACATATTTCTATACAAATTTGGTTATCATCGTCTATTGTCTAATCCATTCATCCTCAAAGCAAGTTACCGTCATTCAGAGAGTACACAAGATGATCTCCTGTGATGTGAGAAGAAGGTATTATAATTTTTATTGAAATTTATTTTTGTAATTTTCTTTCAAAACACAATGCACATATTAAAAAGAACACAAAACACAAACATGGTTCAGTGATTTAACCACAAATATTATATCTAAGTTATCATCATCCAAATAAAGAAATAGAATATTGGTCACCACATTCACACCTTCTCACAATTACTAACCCCTTACGCCCCCGTAGAATTATTGTATGGTATTTATTTTCTTAATTTTTTTACAGTTTATCAGCTAAGCATGCATCCCTAAAAAGAGTGGTTTGTTTTAATTTTGTCTGATTCTTTGAACTATATATACAAAAGGAGTCATGTATCCCGCACTCTTTGCTTCCTGTTTTTGGTTACTCAATCTTAGTTCTGTGTGGATTCATTTTCCAGACAACTATATTTCATTCACTTTCAATGCTATATAATAGTCTTGGATGAAAACCACAATTTATTTATGTACTCCAATGTTATTATGTATTTGGGTGGTTTATATTTAGGAGCTATTACAAATAATGTTCCTATGAACATTCTTTTCAAAGTATTTCTGTTAGATATAAACCTAGGGGTGAAATTGTCAGTTCATTTAATTTCAGAATTACTTTGTGCCTTTATTAGTATTTTAAAGGTTTTGGTTTGGGTTTTTATTATGTTATTTTGTTTATTCTGCTTTTGTTTTGCTCAGGTTTTGCATGTTTGTTATTAAATATACTCTAAGTAAAATACTATTTTTATTTTTTGTGGTTATTGTAAATGGGAGGGTATCTTCCACTGTAGCTTCTGACTCTCAATTGTGAATACAAAGGTGCTCGATTTGGGTGTGGTAATTTTATATCCTGCTGTTTGACTGAATACTTTGATTGTATAATTTCACATGCAAATCCTCCAACTTTATTATTTGTTTCAAATTTGATTTAACTATGCTAGGTCCTTTGCATTTCTATATGAATTTTAGAATCAGCTCATCAATTTCTACAAAAGAACATGCTGGGATTTCTATTGTGATTTCTTTAAAATTGGAATTGCATTAAATCTATATGTCAATTTTGGGGAAAGTGACATTTTACCAATATTAAGTCTATGAATATGAGATACCTATTTATTTATCTCTTCTTTAATTTCTCTCATCAATGGTTGGGTTTTCAGTGTACTGGTCTATCATCTATCGTGTCAGATGTATCCTTAAGTACTGCATTTCTTTGAAGTCTTGTGACTTCAAACCATAACATCCACCAACACAAAAGCTTTTTCTAATAAAGCTGTTATGGGTTGAATTGTGTCCCCCCAAAATTCATATGTGGAAGTCCTAACCCCCAGTACCTCAGAATGTAACTTATTTGGAAATAGGATCTTTACAGAGGTCATCAAGTTAAAATGAAATAATTAGCGTAGGCTCCAATCCAATATGACTGGTGTCATGAAAAGGGGAAATTTGGGGATAGATATGCACAGGAAAAACACCAGGTGACCATGAGGGCAAAGGTAGGGATGATGCTTCTACAAGTCAAGGAGTACCAAAGACAGCCAGCAAAGGAGCAGAAGTGTGCGGAGACGCACGGAACAGATTTTCCTCACAGCCCTCGGGAGAAACTAACCATGATCTCAGACTTCAGGCCTCCAGAACTGCGAGATAATAACTTCCTGTTATTCAAGCCACCAGCTTGTGGTACTTTGTTATGGCAGCCCTGGCAAACTAATACAGAGCTATGCGTTAAGATTCAGAATACATTGGATTTTGTTCAAAGACTGGAAGCAATTGATCTCCCTTTTCAGATCACAGATCCAGACTACACTAGTATCTTATGTATTTCTAAATAAACAGAAACTCCATTAATTCCTTCAGACTCATAGACTATCATTTGGTAAAATACACCTCCACCCCACAATGGAGGGAGCGTATTGGATATGAGGCCAGCCCCGATCATTCAGTGCTCAAAAAGGGCCATCAGAGCCGTTCTGTCCTGAATCCTGCCACTCGCACTCACTCTGCTAGGTTCTTCCTGGGTGTCAGCTGCTCTCTTGTTCAGGTAGCATGTTTGGAAGTTGTGTTAACTCATTCAAGGCTCTAGCATATCACTTAGAGCAATTCACCAGTTTGGAATTGGCTAAGACTAGCCCTAAACTATACCCTAAGGGTCTGAAGGAGTTAATGTAGCTTTCAAAGTGGCCTCCTTTAAATACACAATCTGCCAGATTCAAACAACTACAGCCTGCTCAGGCAGCATCTTCTGGGAAAAAGCAGAGAATTGCACCTTCAGGAAAATGGTGGGAACTTTGTCATTCTGGGTTCTAGCCAACAAAAAAACACCAAACTTTTTTATGTGGCCACCATTGGGAACAATAAGCATAAGTGCATTCCACTTATATCTTAACTATTATTATTACACAGTAAAAGACAGGAGGGTTACACAGACAAAAGCAAAAGCAAAAGTAGCATTAACCACAGAAAGGCTAAAAACCCGAGATACTGATTTTAACCTTTGTCAACCCTTAAACCCATGCTTCCATCACTAGATGCCGTGTGTCTTCATGCCCCTGCCTTCCCTCTTCAAATTTGTTAAAAATTACTCTCATTTGTGCTAGAGAATATAGAGTTAATCATGACTTCAAGTTACTCTCAAAAGAGATCTGTAAGTGAATGAGAGAAGCAACATAGACAGGAGAAGAAGCTGGAAAAAGATGTGGTTTTAGGAGAAATCAAGATCAGCCTGATCCCACAGGGAGCTCTGGAGCATGAGCTGCACCAGTTGTAGTGTCCAAAGTAAGGAGGCTAAACTGCTGCATCCCTGGGGTGGGAGTGCACAGCCTCCCCAGGATCATCAGACAAGGCAACTCCCAAGAGTCCAAGACAACCTTCCAGAGACGGGTGCAGCTGAGAGCCATTAGCAGTAAACATCTGCAGCAGCTGAGAACAGGTGCCTCAGCGCAGCCTAGGGTACGGGGCATCAACAGCTTCGAACACAGTTATCAATGTGTGTTTACCCAGCACTTAACTGGTACTCAGCTGTTGAAGTTGAATATGCGTTAAGATCAGTCATAGGCTCCACTCGCCAGAATTTAAATCTTATTGAGATGACAGGATATATACATGTAAAAAGCCAAACAATGAAAATAGTATTCTATTTTAGCATAACCTATTATACTAAATCTGACAACCTTTGAAGAGGTTAGAGCAAAATCTTTTGTCTTTGAGTTTATCTCAAATGAGTTTATATATTACATGCAAAGAAATGGAAATTTTATAATTTTTTGTGTGTGAGGAAGATTAGCCCTGAGCTAACATCCGTTGCCAATCCTCCTCTTTTTTCCTGAGGAAGACTGGCCCTGTGCTAACATCCGTGCCTGTCTTCCTCTACTTTATATGGGATGCCACCACAGCATGGCTGACAAGCAGTGCATCGGTCCGCACCCGGGATTCGAACCTGAGAACCCCAGGTTGCCAGAAGCAGAGAGCACAAATTTAACCTCTACGCCAAGGGGGTGGCCCCCAAGAAATGGAAATTTTTAACACTAGTTTTCCTCACAAAGCAATGAAAAGCACTCAAATTTAAGCTACAGAAAAAATAATTTAGATGTTTGATAATTTTTGAAGGTTGAAAAGTATCATAAAATTTTATATATGAACATTTGATTCGATAAGAATTATCTTAGTCAAATAAGCCAAACACCAAACCGTGTTGAAGAATGTTTTACCAGAACTACAATTTGTATGTATTTTCCAATATTAATTTTCCCATCCTTTGTTTAAGTATCGCAGCATCTCAAGTCCTGCAATTAAATTTTCCTATAGAAGAATAAACATAAAAATAGTCCTCCCTCCTGTACAATACACATGGATATATATCAGATATTTGCAGAAAGTTCTCTTACAAGGAAGTATTTTGGGGAACAATTAAATATTAAGGTCAATCAAATATCATTTGGTGTCAAAGTACATTTGAGTGGTTTGGCCTATATCTTAGAAAGTCACAAAATTCATAATTCTTGAAGAAAAATGAAAAAAACATGATTTTGTGGTTAGAAAGATGTGTCCTAATACTGTTAGGAATGCTCCTGATGGCTACTCAAATTCTTATTTTCACAGATAATATTGATAACACAAGTTTTCTGCCATAAGTTCTCCTGTTCAAAAGAACTGGTAGTTTTATCTGTACGGTATGAGACTAGTGACAGAAAGCCTGCTTGATGAATAGTCGCCAACACCTTGTATGCAAGTGCTTAATAGTTAGTTGAAGGAAAAAAACCCAATAATGATTAGGATTCTGATCTGCACCATATGCCAAGTCAAGTATATTCGTGGAAACTTAGTAGTTTCAAGAAAGAATATTTGTCTTCTTCTTCCTCAGGATACCAACATTGATTTCTGCATATTCTGACTATTGACCTGGAGCTGTGTTTCCAGAGAGGCTTACCCCCGATAAGGAGATCCCTTCCACACCAGTGACGCCAACAGGCCACAGTCAACGCTCCTTGACTGCTGGATGCTAAATCAGACCTGCAGTCCAAAATATGATAATTTAAATGCAATTTAAGGATTTTACAATTTATGCTTATGGTCATATAGGTCATTATTTCCTGGCATTCATCATTTCAAATATCAAAAATATAAGCTTGGGAATCCAGACCAAAAATTCAAGAACACAAAGTTCAGTCATGAAAAGAACAGGCAATTACCAACATTAGGAAGGCATTCTTCTGAGCTATCCCTTTGTTATTACAAAAGCAAGTGTCCATGGAATTGAAGTCACTTTTTAAAGAAAGGCCGATAACCTTCCTTGCTCAGAATGAATCAAGCTAAGACATGTAACTATGGTAACATGGTCAAAGTCTTTAAAAGACCTTACAAACTGAGTGTGCAAATTATTTACTCCCTTAAAGTGACTTCCTTAGTAAACTATACATGCATTCCAATGACATTGTTATTTCTTACTTAAAAAAGTGTGGAACAGTGACAGCTGCTTTATGATCTTTGGTATCCTCATGTTAGTAAATTCTTACCTATAAGGGTGGCTTTCATTTTTAGAAACAGCAAAAAAGACATTGAGATACAAGTTTAGTGAATAATATGAAAAATCACACAATCAGTAAATGCATAGACAGGCAATCACCAAAAAGATAATAAATACTGGTTTTTAGAAATATAAAATATATTATTAAATGTTCATGATTATAGTTAATATATATGGCTTGATATGTTTTAGATTTTTAATTCTCTAAAGATTTTGAAAATTTATTTACTAGAGTACTTCCTATGGCTTGAGAATCCCTCTAAGAATCCCAGATGTGTCAACGGCCATGAAAGAAGGAAGTCAGGAAAATACTTCCCCTGACAATTACATTATCAGATTAAGATTACCTCGCTGCCTCCAGAAGTGAGCTGTGAACTGTGGCCTTGATGGTATAGACGCCTCTCTCATTACGGTTAGTTGGTGGTCAGACCCTCTCAATCTCTGCCCTTAACAGGTATGAATCATGGGCTTATAGGCTACATTAACTCTATTCCAAGAAAAATGAGTTAACCTTTGTGGTCAGAGGTGGCCTTGCTCAGTTAGTGGAGGCATATTTATAAGTAATGAAGATAAAATGTCAAGCTATCAATAGACTTTGTGACTATTATGGATGGGTAACTCTTTCTTATTAGACATGTCTGGAAATGATTTGTCTTCAGTAATATAGAAGGATTATAGTGTGTCAGTAAATGATGTTGTTGGGAATTACTTAAAATATTATTCCCCTTGGAAGTTCGATGCATGACGCTGGAGAAAAATATGTTATCTGCCCGAATGTTAATCCTATTTTAAAAGTAACACTTGTAGAGCTAGGAGGTTCTTATACTTCATCACTGAGGTAAAGCCTTATGACTCAAGGGTCAACCTGCAAAATTCAAATAAGAATTTAGGCCTTTGGGGTATATGTTAAATGGCTTATACAATAGTAAAGCAGTATTTATTAGTGTGTTCGTGTGTGGTCGTGTGCGTGTGCGCACGTGTGTGTGTGAGTGAGAAACAGAAGACAGAGAATATTCTAATATTTTACTATTAATAGGCCTTCAGAAATTAGTGAGACAAAAACATATTTTAATATATATAAGCTATTTCTTTTTTGTTACTTTATTTTTCCTCCTAAGCATACCCTACTTAGTGATGAGTTCTAAAAGGTTGATCCCCAGGGGCCAGCCTGGTGGCACAGAGGTTTAGTCCGCGCTTGGCAGCCCAGGGTTCGCGGGTTCAGATCCTGGGCACCTGCCAATGCACTGCTTGTCAGCCATGCCGTGGCAGCGTCCCATATAAAGCAGAGGAAGATGGGCATGGATGTTAGCCCAGGGCCAGTCTTCCTCAGCAAAAAGGGGAAGATTGGCAACAGATGTTAGCTCAGGGCTGGTCTTCCTCACAAAAATAAATAAATAAAAATAAAAAGTTGATCTCCAGTAAAAGTTTCCATTATGGGTTTATTTTCTTATGTCTAAGGAAACACAGAAGAAATGCTTTGTCACTTTTTAATAACTTACTGGGCATATACTAGATATAAGTGAAAGTCAACTTTTTGACAATCTCTATTTATTTGTTTTCTTTATGATTGTCACACAATCTGAGTTATTAAGAGAATTCATCCCTTCTTTCAACCATTCAGATTCAATTAACCATGAAGCATCCTTGCAAAATATGGAAGGAAAATATGACTCTTGGTATATATAAATGGCTTACAATAAATTGCTCTACAGTTAGTAACACCCAGCATAGGATTTGAACTGGTCAATGGCCAGTAGTTCGAATGTCACAACACATCTGGTTAAAAAGGGTCCTTCTTCACAAGGAAAGAAAACTGAATGATGTTATGCTTTCCATTTAGATCACAGCCTCAAGAAGAGTTATTAGCCTGGTTTCTCATTAGATCCATACCTCATGTTGTATGTATATCAATAAGGGGTTCATAAGCTAGGCAGAGATGCAGATGGAGGGGATAATGTATGGGAAAAGACCCCTTCTCTTCATTCTGTGACACCAAGCTAGGAAGATACCGTGGTGAAAAGGGTCAGAATTTGCAATCATGAGTTTGGATCCTAACTCTTCCAACTTTTAGCAATGTTGCCTTGGGCAAATTACGTAACCTCCCAGAGTTTCAGTTCTCAAACTTTTAAAATAAGGATAATAATATATTATTATAAAATAGTATAAACCAATTCTAAGATATTTCAACTTTCTATTGAAAGTATCCTCAGTTGTTATACTTAATCCACTCGTATTCCTCTAAGACCTCTGCAAATCTGCACTTTAAACATAGTCATAATGATTGCAGTCGAGGCTGATTCTTAACATTATTTGCTGTTTCTCCAAGAACTGTCGTTAGATCCAGCCTTGGGGGTATAATATTCCTCTTCATTGTCCCTGGGATCCCCACACTCCCACCCATCTCAAACAAAGAAACTTACAGGTTCTAGTTAAAAATGAACCAAAAAAGAAACACTATTTTAGAAAATAAGGTGAAGAAATATTAACATACAGCATTAGGGGTATGTGTGAACAGGAAAGAAAATGGTATTTCCACAAAAAGCTCTGATTTTTAAAAGTATTTAAGTATTTAAGTAATTAGGATAAATAGGTCGGGAGATGCTGCAAAGAAAGAGAAAGATAAAATGACTTAGAGCACATTTAGCATATACAAAATTATAACATTAATTCTGAGCTCTTAGCCCCATGTGAAACTATATAATTGAATTATATTTGATTTTATTTTACTTTTAAATTATTCCCATGGATATCAAAGGTTTCTGGGCTTAGAGTTTTTAATCTCTCTTACTTATTATTTTATCCCTGGGAAATAGAATAGTGCCTGGCAAAAACAGGAATCTCTAAATATTTGTTGAATGCATGCTTGGAAAGACAGTCGGCCAGTTAGATGGATGGATATTCCTTAGGTTATATTTGGGATGCATTTGTAGTCTCAACTCATCGATCATGGGCTATCTCTGATTTTGGTTATATATGATAAAAATAACAAAAATTTGTATTATCGTAAATAGATACCATCATAAATATAAGTAGGGAGGCTTAGAGTTTCTATAAAAATATTCATTCGTGTGTTTCCATGGTGACATTTGCTAACACCTGTTATTTATTCAAATAATTTTGCTTTCCTGCCTATGGCCTGACCTAAGCTCCAAGATGTGAAGATTACCCCGTTTCCTCTGATGTAAGAGAGGAAAAGGACATAAGAATATGAATATCTATACATTATGATGAACAGTGACTTTCTTTTTTGTTTTGGTTAAATAAGCTAGTATACAACATAGACATTAATTAGAATGTTAAATTTAAATTTAATCTATTCTGTATCTCTATTATTATCATTTTTCTGTTATTAAATATAATAGACCAACTATGCAGATATTTCTTCTCTACTTAGAACAAGTACTTATTGCTAAAATTGTGATTTCCAGATAAGCCTTCTTCAAATTTTAAATAATCAACTAATCAAATTAGTTTAGATTTATCATGCAACTTGTAAAAGCAGCAGTGAAAAACATTTTGCTGTTAATCTAAGTTTTTTATTACTTATGAGCAAAGAATATAAATATTTCATTTCACTGGAAATTAAATAAAATATAAAATATATTTTAATATCTTCAAAGAATTAGTGTTCTACTCAAAGTTAATGAAGCTCTTTCTGTGAGTTGACATGTCACAGATGTATTTAACAACATTTTTTTATTATCTAATCTGGAAACTAGAAAAGAATCTTAAATATCATCTCATATTTTAGAGCAGACAAGGATTTGTGAAGCCCTAATTTTTGGGACCATGCTTTGCGTGCTGTGTGTATTTTGCCAGAAGAAAATATTGGAAGGGGGTGTCAACCTACCAAAAACAGAAACCAGTTTAAGAGGCAAAGTGTTTATCTGGGATCAAAGAATTGCAATTCAGGCAGCACAGATTCAAGTAAAAACCCAAATCGTGTCTCGATTACAGGAGAGGGCCTTAGAGCTTTTATGGGACAAGGAGAGGATGAGGTGAGTTGTATTGAAGAGTTCATCGGTGCTGGATGAGGTAAGGCTAGGTTTGCCTTTCCTTGATTAGTTGAGATTCAGTCACCAGCAAAGTCCAATTTCGTCAGTCCTTACAAACAGGATATTCTTGTCCTTACTCACTTCTTGGAATGTTGATGGTTCGGTCCAGCTTGGAGGACAAGACGTACAGGCAATTCCTCTGCAATGGCTGCTCTCTCTCTATTTTAATAGAGCTCCACTCATGTCATCTTTCACAGGGGACGGTGGACAGGAGTCACTGTCTCCCCCTCAATTAAAGTATTTTTGCATTTATCTCTTGTGATATTGTGATTTATTAGAAATATAGTTTTGGTCATTCAGATGACCAAAAATATTTTTCTCATATATATTTGATCTTGTCTAAGGTTCCCGGGTCACAGCTCCCAAAATGCTTAGAATTTCCTGAGTGCTTAGAGCAATGGGAGCGTCTTTTGTTATAATACTTGGTCTCTTGTCCTCAGTTCCTGAGATCACATTAGAGCCATAAGGGTGAAATGGGTGTCTTGTTATTCATAACAATCCACCTTCCACCACAACTGAATTTATGTTAATAAGGTGACTTTCGGGAAGCACCTAAGGATGAAGGCTACTTGCCAGGGGAACCAACCATAAATAGGGGTTGGAACTTTCAGTCCCCTCCCTCAGTTTCCAGGGAGGAGAGAGGGCCTGAAGGTTGAATCAATCACCACTGGCCAATGATTTAATCGATCATGCCTATGTAATGAAGTCGCCATAAAAATACAAAAAGAGGGGTTTTGGGGAGCTCCTGGTTTAGGGACAAGAATGCTTCCATGTGCCACTGTGTTGGGCCTCAAACTCCACAAAGACAAATGTTCCTTTGTTCAGGACATTGCCCTATGTATCTCTTCACCTGGCAGTTGATTCATATCCTTTAATATCCTCTATAATAAATTGTGAGTGAGTAAACTAGTTTCTTGAGTTCTGCGAGCCGCTCTAACAAATTATTCAAACCCAAGGAGGGGGTCGTGGGAACCTGTGATTTATAGCTAGTCAGTCAGAAGCACAGGTGACGATTGGCATCTGAAGAGGAGGGCCGGCTTGTGGGAGGAGCTCTCAACCTGTGGAATCTGATGCTATCTCCAAGTGGATAGTGTCAGAATTGAGTGAATTGTAGGACACCCAGCTGGTATCCAAGAATTTCTTGGATATTTGGGGAAAAAACCCCACACAGTGGAATTAGGTACAGAATACTTATCTCTATTATATATTGTGCTTTTATATATTTCATTTAAATAAAAGTGTTTAGGATCTTAAAAGTGTGAAAACTACACTTTTTGGACAATGAGGCTGAAACTATGTATTTTGTGTTTATCATTCTATCCCCAGCATTTGACACGTGCCTCGCATTGCACAGGTGCTCAATAAATATCTGTCGAATAAATGAAGTAATAAGTCTTTCTTCTAACTTTTAAATGCCCTCCACAATATTCAGACTATATAGTGGGCCAGCTTAGGTTTATCCGTTTCTAGCAACAGAAAACATACAATTTCCTAAATAAATTAATTCCATCTTGGGTATTCAGTTTGAAATTTCTTCCTCTTGTAAGACTGTCTTATATTTCTTGTTTTCCTATTGATTCTGATTGTCTCTCTTCATATCATGGTAAGTCAGAACTTTTCCAAATAACAGAATTGTCTAAACTGAATGTTTAAAGGGAGCACTAATGTCCAGACAGAGTGTTTCTTGCTCTAGACAAGATATTCATTGCTGAATTTAGAATTTCTTCTCCACTGAGATCACCTCGGCTTGACTGCCTAATGCAGACAGGGTGGGATTATCTATCTCCCTCATCTCAGGTACGATGAATCTCTTTCTTCAACACTTTTAGTACTCACATCGTACTCTTGACTTATCTTAGGTTTAATGTTAAACAAAATAGCGATCATTTACATATGTTTTCATTGTCCTCTCCTTTAAAAGAGAAAATATGATATAAATAAAAAACATAAGAGTATATAAAATTTAAATGTATACATCAAAGGGAAAAAAAATGACACACATGTGTCAACCACTCAGCTTCAGAAACAGAACTTTATTTTTTCCTTTAACCTTCTGTGTGCTCTCCCAGATAACCAATCACTCGTTCCACCCAGTTAACTATAACAGTGATTTTTGTGCAAATTATTCTTTTTGCTTTATAGTTTTTCCACCCATGCAAATGTATATATACACACATACCTACACATAAAAATGTAATAGATATGTATATATACATAAATAGATGATAATTTACTTTTTACGTTTTATCAAGCTTTAAAAAATTAATATTCTTGTATTTTACAAAATTTGCACTTTTTAGTTTGTGGTAGACATTGTGGTGTGCTGCCCAGCTTCCCCTTCAGAACTGAGGCGCTAACTCCCACAGTTGCCAGGAACATTGGCTGTTAGACTCCAGCTTGTCTCTAACCAGAAATTGCTCAGCTGATGGTAGCTGCCATGCCAAGGTACACCCCCTTCTTGAGGGCAGCCGGTATCCAATGACTGGCTGAGGCATAGGGACAAATGCTTGGTCTTCTTGACTGGGATGGGACAACCCTAAAGGGGCATCTCAGCTACAGATGTCCCCAT
The DNA here is from genome assembly GCA_031878705.1 of Tapirus indicus. Classification (NCBI taxonomy): domain Eukaryota; kingdom Metazoa; phylum Chordata; class Mammalia; order Perissodactyla; family Tapiridae; genus Tapirus; species Tapirus indicus. Next base: position 160,871,918 of record CM062917.1, on the reverse strand, counting down.
AGTATCTGTCCCAACTGCATCACAGGTCAACTTCTACCTTTGCCTCATCTGGCTTCTGCCATGTCTCATAGGTATTGATCTCACTGACGCTCCCCACTAAACAGACTTGCACACGAAGTCTGTTTCCTGGAGAACACAATCTATGACAATTGATGCCAGTGGTAAACTTAGGAAGTAGGCTCTAAGATAAGATTCTGGAGCTGGGTCACCCCACAGCTAGCTGGTAATCAAGACTCCATCACTCGTGGTGAGAGGAGCATTGATTGCCATCGGTGTGTAGCAGTGGTGCATTTGTTGAACTTTTATCGGTGGTAACTGGAATGAAATGCCAGAGAATGGGAATCCACTGGTGGATGCAATAGCTTAATGTTCAGGAACACAGAGGAAATAGAAATTATAACAACAGGACAGGGTAACTGTTGCTAGGGCCCATCAATGCATTGGAAGAAGATAACATAAGGCTGAAGGTTATGAATCACCTATGGAAAAAAATTTGTAAAAGCATGAAAGCTAGTGGGAGTTCTTCACAGCATATAAAGAGTCTCTGATCTCCCACCACTTGGGGGTGAGAAAAGCTGAGGATCAGGCAAAGGATTCTAAGAGTAACAGAGATCCATAGAAGACTGAACTCTTAAAACCAGCACGAGTGCTATGTGAACATCAGGTCTCTGATGTGGAAGGAATGAGATGCAAAGACTGGATGGGATATCTGGGTCAATGAATTCAAATATCTTAAATCTCAGCTTCTCCTGAACATTCTGGCCCTGGTAAGTAGCTCACTCCTCCCTGTCACCAACAAGTACTCCATTCTTGCTGAAGATATTGCAGAGTCTTCTGCTTTGCAAGACAACACGTGTCCCCTCAAGATCCACTTCTCTCTCCCTTCCTGGCTACCAAACCAATCACTCGGGTCAAGTCACAACCTAATCTGGCCAGGGAATGGCTGGGTCTGCTAAGAAAGGACAGGGGCTATACCCCAAAGTAGCCATAAGACCTAGCTCACATGTCCCAGCAGGAATTGAGAAAGTGTATAGGCACTCAATCTTTTAGATTCTGGAATAAGAGAGAGGGGATATACACTTGGAGTTTATTGAAATGAGAGCAGGATCAAACACCCTGGCGAGCATCACGGGATAGAGTGTTAATATTCATCTAGGTTCACACAGGAAAACTTGGAAAAAACAATGGTTCAAACTTAGAAGAGTAGTAATCCAGAACTCCCATGGCAGATGATAGAGGAAGATACCAAAACTGGGAATTTTAAACTCAGAAAACCCACCAGAGAACCCAGAGGATTTTCCATTTACTATAGTGATAAGGAATGCCCTAGTGATTAGGGCACTAGCATCATTAAATATCTGTTCTCTATAGGCCTGAGCTAAAGGTAGGAGATGCTATTAAAGAACCTGGTTATGTTATATAAGACCTCACTTCTTAAATAAGTGAAGTCAGGTGGACTTCTTAATGATTAGAAGCAAAGTGGGTATAATTATTTTAATGAATGGCAATGTCAGAGTGTCAGCCAGGGGTATCTGGCCCTCAAAGGGCTGTGAAGATGGTCAATAGAACACAGTGTTCCCACAGGCAAGAGAGATGAGTGGCCAATAAATGTAATACCCAATCTGCTCCATGTGGGAGTACAAAAGTCCAGCCCCTTTGCCTCATTTGGGACAATGCTGAAGGGCCATCCAATGCAAGCTCCCCCGGTATTGGCTGAGGCCCCCCTACAGCTGTGTCACAGTTTAACTTCTCTTTCCAAATCTGCTTCTCTCACTGCTCACAGGTGTTGCTCCCAAGAGCGCTCCCACATAAATCTCTAAGCAGGAGTCGTAGTCTGTTTTCTGAGGACTCCAACCTACATCATTCAATGGTTTATTTTTTATACGAATCCATGTTGATACATATGCCTGTAGCTTCTTCATTGTTTACTGCTACGTGGCATTTTGTAGTATGATTGTAGTCCAGTTTATTTAACTCTCTGGTTTGGCTACAGTGTTTTGCTTTCATAGGTACTGTTGCTACGAACATTCTCATTCATTTCTCTTGGATTCCACACGAGAGAATTTCTTTAAAGGGCCTATTCCTCAAACCCGACTGCACATAATGATCATGCAAACAGCTATTTAGAAATACTGATCTTTAGGCATCATCTTTAAGAATCTTGAATTATTTGGTCTGTGGCGAACTCCCAGATTCAGTGTATTTTTAAAGCTCCCCACATGGCTTCATGTCACTGTCAAAGAATCATAACTAAAGTATGGTAAATGCTGAGTCATACATACGTGCATGTTTCATTTTATACAATAATAACAAATTTTCCTCCAAAGTGTACCATTTACATTTACTCCAGTAACATATCGGAGTTCCCATCAATCCCTATCCTTGTTTACACTTAGTATTTTCAGACTTTTTAAATTTGGACGCTCTTGTAGGATTTAAAGAGCATCTCTTTACAGTTCAACTTTATTTGGTAATCACTACTGAAATTGAGTTTCTTGTTTCCTTTTCTTTAAAATTCCATTTCTTGCTTTGGCACATGTTTCTATTCTTTTGACTTACAAGTTATTGATTTGTTCATCATATATTCTAGATTCTTTACCTTTTGTTACTTAAGTGTATTGTTAATATCCTAACTAAATGTGTGGCTTTTATTTCTATTTTCTTTGTAATGATTTTAGTGCAATCAACATTTTCAATCTGTTCTATATTACTTCGCACTGCTTAAGTATTTAAGAAATCTTTGCTTAATCAAAAGTTATAGTTTCTTCCATATCTTGTTCTAAAAATTTAGGACTTTGTTTTTCATATTTAAATTCTTTATCTACCTTGAATAGATTTTTGTGTATGGTTGCACATAGAGAAACTTTTCATTTTCTTCTCTATGACTAACCAACTATCCCAGCACGTTTATTGAATATTCTATCCTAACTCTACCAATCTGTTTTACATAAGGAATTCATGTATGTAGAGATATGTTTCTAGGCTCTGAATTCTGTCCTATTAATGTCTTTATCTATCTGTGTACCTTATACCCTATTTAATTACCCTAGCTTTAAGATATGTCTTGATATCTGGTAAGGCGAGTCACTGACCTGATTCTTCTATTCATGAATATTTTGGCCTTTGCTGTTCCATCAGAATTATAGAAGCAGTTTATCAGTGCTCCTGAAAACCTATCAGAGTTTGCTTGAAATTGCATTAACACTACAGATTGATTTGAATAGCTGACTTTTAAAATTTCTATCTAGGAATATGGTACATCACTCCATTTACTGCTATCTTCTTCAATGCTTTTTCAATAAAGTTTTTTTTTCCATTAAGAGATATTTTACATTTTGTTTTCAACTAGGTTCTTCTCTCTCTATCTCTTTTTCTGTCTCTGTCTCTAATATATGTATAGTGCATGCATATATACTTACATATAATATATACATATAAACATATATATATGTAGATATCCTCTATGGTTCTACAACCAGTGAGCTTGCTAAATTCTATTTTGAGTTAAAACTATAAAAAATAATACATGGATTCAGTTTCATGGCTGAGTACCAAATTAATAATCTAAAATTAGCATACACTCTCATATACACACACACATTGTATGTAACTGTTTAGAAGATAGGGTGGAAGAAGAGATTTCACTTACAATGGCAAAAACAAAAGATAAAATGCCTAGGTGTAAAGTGAACATGAAATATACGAGGCCTATATGGAGAATATTTTAAAACTCTGTCAAAAGACATAAATGAAAATTGAGCAAATGAAAATGTATACTATGATTGTGAATTAAAAACACTGTATCATAAAATATGTCTACACTGCCCCCCGCTGCCTGTATCAACACAAACACACACACACAAGCACACTGGTTCTGTCCCCCTCCCCTGCTTTGTTTTCCCCCAATCACTTATTCATTTTTGAATATGCTATATCATTTGCTCATTTTACTTTCTTCATTATTTTTCTCTTATAACCAAAATGTGAGCTCCATAAGCACAGTTGATCTCCATCAATTAGACAAGGCCTGGAACATAGTAAGTGTTCGATTAATAGGTACTGAAGGACACAAAATAAGGTCGTATAAATGAAAAAATATGCCAAGTTCTTGTATCAGTACATTCAGCACCAGATAGGTAGAGAGAGAGAGATGATAGAGTGATAGAGAAAGAAATAGAGAGAGAGAGAGATGATAGAGAGATGATAGATAGATGATAGACAGAGAGATAGATGAGAGAGAGAGAGAGAGAGATGATAGATGATAGATTCATAGTGGCCCCCTGTATCCCCATTCCCTACCTTAGTTTTGTCCATAGCACTGGGAACTTTTAATACATTATACTAATTACCCATTTTATTGTCCCATTGCTTATATCCCACCACCAAAATGTAAGTTCCTTCAGGACAGTGAAGTTTTGTTTTTTTTTAATCCACTCTCTACCCCCAACACTGGGACAATCCTGGCACATACTAGGCACCAAATAAATATTTGCTATTCATAAATTATTCTCCACATATAAAATAAATTCAAATAACAGTTACCTTTCTTTAGACCTATAGAAGCAGATGTTAAAATTCTTATTAAAAAAATAAGAATATTCAGAGCATTTTTATAAAAGGTCCATGAAGAAGGTCTAAATCTACCAGGAATTTAAACATATAAAGTCTCAATATTTGATGTAATATGGCACCAACCCATGAATAGACCAATCAAGGGGACAGAAAAATCAAAATTAGACTAAAATATATGTGCGGAAATTTGGTGTATGAAAAATACAGGATCTTAAATTAGTAAGGGAATGGTCACTTATTCAATAAATAGTATTTATCACCAAAATCACATCATAAAACAGATAAATATAAAAATATTTAAATATATAACATGAAAAAATGTACTATAAGAAAACAATGGACTATTCCTTTCTTGCTTTCAGACAAAATCCAGAAGCCATGAAATAAATGATTGATAAAATAAACCTCATAAAAATAAAAAGTTCTATAAGAAAAAAATAGGCAAGGTAAAAACATGAATACTAAACTGGGAAAAAATATTTGCAACTCATCATAAAAGCTAATCTCCTCAATACATAAAGAGTCTCCAGAAATCAACCATAAAAGGCCAATAACACAACAGAAATAGGATTAAAAACATGAACAAATACTTCACCAAAAAGGAAGTTCAAGTGATTCTTCATGATATGAAAAGTTGCTGAATTTAACTCATAACAAAGGAAATCCTCATTTAAACTACATAGATTTACATTTTTCACATATCAGTTTAGCAAAAATCCAAAAAAGTGTTCGCATCCTCTGTTGCTAAGGATATGGGGAAATATGCTATCAGTTACACAGTTACCAACCTCTGTGGAGAGCAACTTGGCAGTATTTATCAAAATTACAAACAAATATACTTTTTCACTCAAGAACCCCACTTGTGGGTACTTGCACATGTACAAAATACCTTGAGTATGATGTTCTTATTAATTTTAGGAAAAAACCCAAAAGTCTATCAATAGGAGACTGGTTAACTAAGCCATTGTTCTAGCCCACTGTTAAAAAGAAAAAAAATCTTATCTCATATACTGATATACAAAGATGTACATAATATGGTGTATATGAAGAGAGCAAAGTCTAGAAGCGTATTATAGTAAGCAAACTTTCTTGAGAAAATAATAAAAATACATATTTCTCTGTTTATATTTGAATAAGGAATCTGTGTATGAATGCAAACTAATGAAAATAGTTACATCAAAAAAGTCAGAAGTACTGGGAACGTGGGACAGAGCTTTAAAGCCACCTACACTGCTCAGTAAATTGCTTTTTTCTATTATTATTATTATTATTATTATTATAGCAATACTTTTTAAATAAGCATTAGGCTCACGATAAGTACATTTATCTGATGATTTTATTGGAAATATTTCAATAACATTTTTCATATGCACTAATTCAATCACACTGGTTAGAGATGTTTATCATCTTTACCTGACACTGTACTAGGGAAGACAGCAAGCGTCCTTAATGTGCATTGACCAGACATTACCGGCTTTCTTCTACTAAACTTCTTTTCAAGACATGCACAGACAGAATTTTCTTTTACTGTTGCCATACTTTTTAAAAGTGTCTCAGCTTTGATTTTACCTTATAGAGATTATGAAATTCAGGCAATGGGTAGACTTTGATCTCAGTTTACAACCTTACTCTTTAAAGTATGGTCTGTAGACATCATTGTATCACCTGGAAGCTTTTTAGAAATGCAGAATGGCCAGCTCTAACCTGGAACTACTGAGTCAGAATCTGCATTTTTAATGAGAGCCTGAGACGATTTCTATGCCCTATAAAGTATGAGAAGCACTGATTTACAGGACAATACATCTAGCTTTGGGGGTTAATATTATATACATATTTACACATATTTTTAAAGTTCCACGTAAATTTTTCTACATTCCATTCCATTTGTCATTTTCCTTTTTCTCTCTTTTCTCTTAATTTTTCTACTCCCCACTGAATGTTTTTCTTCTTCTAAGTTCTTTTCCTGCTCCTCCATTATCAAGATATCAAGAGATTTTAGTCTTGGGATCTGAGCAATTTTGGCATGGTTTTGACCTCTGCTAGAAAATGTAACCCTTTAAGAGCTTCCTTGAAATAATTTTATTCAATATCTCTACTGTTTTAATTTGTTTCTGGTTATTGGAGAGTTTCATTTATTTGAATTCTGCTGAGGTGCAGATTGGGGGTGGTGACAGATATTGCAATAAATTTTCAGCATTATGTGATAAATAACCATAAGGAAACCAGAGATATGGGCCCATAGAAAGAAGTTATTTTAAAAAATGATCATTAGTCTTGAATACCTAATGACTATTTTTAAATTTTATTTTGGTGGCAAGAATCCATTCTGAGAATCTGGAGAAAATCTTTTCCAGGAAAATCCTTCAAATACATGCATATATTTGAAACTGTATAAAACTTTGCACATGGCTTCTGAGCTTTCATGGACCCTGAAACTCACACGTGGATCTTGAATTTCATGTCCGGCTAAAATAAATATGAATGTCTACACTTCCTTATCAGTGCTTCAGCCAACTAAAAAATACAGATTGTTCTGGGAAAGAAAATAATTGTTTTTTTGTCCCCACTGATGCACATTAATTGTGGCACATTGTATAATCATAACAAACCAAAGGAAATATAAATTTCCCTTAGTAAACTGAAGATAATTCATTCCCTTTCAGATGATGAAGAGGAAGAGCAGTCCAATAACCGTTTGTTTTATGATCTAAAGCTCCTTGTATGCAAAACCCTAGGGTCAGGAATGCTCGGCCAATGGAGCAATTGGGTTGGCTGCACATCCTCAAGTGCTGTATAATTTAGGTCAAGGAGGTTAATTAGCATATTATTGTTTGGCCAAATGAACGGCATGAAGTTGCCAAACCTGAGTTCCTTAAATAGTAACACATAAATCTTAGTCCGGTGGCACTTCTACAGATGGCAGCATGCTACCTAATGGATAGAAAGGACCACCTGAGCATAACATTAGGATTCTAAACAGCAAAAGAACTCCACTCTGAGCAAATTTCACAGGGCAACAGAAATTTATCATGTTTGTTTTGTCGCTGTAATTTACATCTTGCCAGCTCAACCTCGTAAGGAAATACAGGCACATATACAGAAGGTAACAAAACGGGGAGTTCACAAAAACAATTTATGCAAAGATAGGGCACAATAAACTGCGTTCTAAGAAAGAAATGATGTAAAGTATTGTATTGCTGCTATGCTTTTTATGAACAATGTAAACCTCCAGGTCTGTTTCATTTGTTTCTTATTTATCTTGCTTCTCCTACAATTACACAATGTTTTTGGAAGCTTTCGGTCAGGTATTAATTCTCCATTTTATTGTTTTCTGCCTTCTATCTGATGGGCATTATATTTATCCTTAAATAAAAACAGAACATAATAGCATGCAGTGCGTTATAACAGCAATCCCTGAGAAAAAGTTTGATAAGTAGACAGAATGGGTTCTACTATTTAACTCAAGAGTTTATGGAAATCCTAAGTTAAATCCTATTTTCTCTCTTTGTTGGAGGGCCACAAGACCACCCTCAGATTTAATGATTTGTGGGAAGTATTTACAGGTCCCAGAAGAGCTGTTGTACTCGTGGTTACAGTTTATTACATCAAGAGTATGTAGATTAAAATCAGCAAAGGAAAAAGGTGCATAGGACAGAGTCCAGAAGAAACTAGGCATGAGCTTACAGTTGTCTTCTCCCAGTGGAGTCACACAGTCAGTACTCAATTCTCCCAACGATGTGTGACAACATGTGCAAAGTGTTGCCAGCCAGGGAAGTTCACCCAAGCCTTGGTGTCCAGGAATTTTATTTGGGAGTTAGTCACCTAGGCGTGTAGTTCCTGTGTAACTGATGTCAGCTGTTCAGACTTGAGCTTCCCCAGAGGTCAAACTGATATAGCACGACTCAAAGTCCCAGGCACACATACAAAAATAAGCATTTACCATAAATCACATTTTTAGTATCATCTACCCAGTGTGGCCCAAGATCTCAGATATACAAAGACATTCTTATTAGGCAGGACATTCCAATGGCTCAGAGGTTATCTCCCAGGAGCCAGTCAAGGGCCAGCTCTGAAGATCTTTGTAATGTGCAGTTTGGGCTATACGGGCCTGGTGAGTTAACCCTTTACTGCACACCACGGAAAGAGAAAGGCAGTCATGGCTACATATCCACTCTAAGATTGTGCCTCACTAACTGCTATTTCCCCTAATCTCTCCTGAACTTCTTGCTGCCATACACTCTGACAAGACTATACTTTTACTTTCAGACACTCTGATATCTACGTGTGCCCAAGTATAGATGTACCCTATAACTTTATTTTTTTCTCCTCAGCCAAACAGATGTGTTCTTTTCAAAGCAATGGTGATCATTATTAAGTTAATTACACAGCATCTGAATATATGAATCTTGTGGGAAGCAAGATGCATCTCATTCTAAAGTTAGAATGTCTAAAGCTTGTGTTTGCTTGCCCCTCTGGTTGTTAGGATGTAAGCATGGGAACTCAGATCAGTCAATAATACTATCCCACCTGGGACTGAGCCTGGAGCAAGCATCTAGAGAGAGACAAAAGTTTTCCTCCCAAATGGCTTTTGTAGATTCCCTAGCCTTGCTTAATCCCTACCCACTTTGGACCCAGTTCTTCAACCTTCCCAAAATTTCTACAAGCTAGGAAATATCCTTTCAGCAAATTAAGTTTATGTTAAATTTTTCCAGAGTCAAATTTTGTGTGTCAGCACTTTGGCTGATATAGGAATCCTACTAAGAAGTTAAAATAAAATAGAAATGAATGAACAATTGTAGGGAAGATTTCTAAATCTGTAACAGAAGCCTAGTAACAGATTTCATGGTGGATACAATTTCATAGACAGCCATATTCCCTTCAACGACTACCAATTTCTTTCCTCATTCTCTCTGAGTAAATTCTAATATGAGATGACTTCTAGGGGCTCTGTTGTGAGGTCTACTGAGAATCTCAGGCTCTCCCAGGCTGTTCCCTGATCTTTGTAAATGTGACCCCAATATCACCTGTAGTCTTGAGTTTCACTGCACTTTTCAGTTCTCTGTATTGATTTTTCTGTGAATCTAGACCTAATAGTAATGAAAACTTTTTTTAAAGTAGTCCTAAAACCTCTGCCTTTGAACCTCATGTTATTTTATATTAATACTGAATTTTCTACACCCTTCTTGAAGGATTTCTGTCCCCAAGCCTTGAGAAATTTAGTTCCCACCCCCGTCCAATCTTACTCCATATTTTCAGTGGTACTCAGCTTCACTTAATCTTACTATAGGTCTTTTGATTTATGATGATGGGCACAAGATTTCTAGAGGCCTTTCTGAAATGAAAACACATTGGCTTTTTTATCTTTTAAACAATTGCCCCCAATTTAAGTCTCTCCATTGAATTCTTATTCTATATGAAGAAAAAAAATATATTTCTCAGTTTATCTGCAGAGCAGAAATTCTTAAAAAAGCCTAAACACCAATTCACCCTTAAACCCAGGAAGGAAGATCACTGCCCTGATCCTTGAAATTTGGGTGGCCTGACTTTGGCTTGAGCCCTCTGCTGGCTATACCCCTTCCAACAAACAGGGTAAAGAGTTTGTAAAGCAAAGCGATGTGCCCACTTCAAGTTCCCCCATCTCTTTCTAGACTATAATTCAGATTCCTGGGAACCAGAAATCACTGGCCAAATATCCCAAACCTGCACAGAGGAGATGTACAGACTTCTTCCCAAGGTCTATTATCCCAACAGAGGTCCATGTCACAGATATATGCATCGCTGGGTCCAAGGGGCCAAGGTTGGCAGAGGTGTGCAAAGAGCTTGGGCATGTGGGCTTTATGTCCACAAATGTGTGCACAAGGTCTGTCATAGTGTGGGGCAGAGCAAGGGTAGGAAGAAAAGACAGCTGAACTACAGTAAAGAGGCAGGGTTGGAACCACCCTATTTTTGCACGTCATTAGAAGAAGTTGAGAATTTTAAAGCCAAACTGGGGCCTCCATGTCGTTATGAAAGATATTTGTTAAGGCAAGAAAAATAGTTTGCTAACTTTATTTCATTTTTTAAATATTTATACATATGGTGTATGGCCTCTGTTTGTACCCACGTTCCAGGCAAGTTTGCTGATCCCAATAAATGACCAATCTCCCCTGGGGCCAGTGTTCAAATCTACACAACTTTTATGGAATATGTTTTACAGCAGGAGTTAATATATATTCTGCAGAAGTTATACAGACATATCCTCACTTAAGGGAATGATTTCATGTATTTTCAAGACTATCACCTAGTTACATTGGAGGAGAACATTTACAAAACCTAATTATAATATTTAGAGATTGTAGAACTGTATCAGCTTCATTCCAAATTTACACTTTGCTTTTCCATTTCCACCAGTTCTTCTCAACTTTCCTGCATTTTACCAATGTGCATATGTTGACTTTTTACACAGATGTTAGAGAAGACACACTGCCCTGAGTGGGAGTGAACTCTTATCTGAGGCAGGCAGGAGTCCCGGGGCCCTAATCCTGGGCTTTAATGTGGCTGGGGTTTGGAGAACAGGGACCGGGTATTAAAGGAAGAACTTAGTCAAAGATTTGGGGATGGAAGGTAAAGGAAGACTCTATAACAAATGAGTCAAATCCAAAGGGAGAGAGAGAAGCAAAGTCTGGCCACAAAATAGAGGCTATCACAGAAGCCAGGCAACATGGAGCAATTAGTTTTAGAAAAGTGAATAAAAGATGGATCCTGGAGAAATACCCTAAGTCTTTTAGCACGCAGAAGAAAACAGGACACTTGTACTTGCACTTGTCAGAGGGAGGGTGCTGTTTAGGGAGGAAAGGCAATTTAAACACTGTGGATATGAATTTATACACATTCTAACTAACAGGGAACATTTCGAAAATGTAATTATGAAAGAGTAGCCTAACTTGTTGAGTGACCATGTCGAAGATGGGGACAATGGGAGGGTGATGATCTGTGCAGAGTCTCAGAATTTGAAGAAAAAAGGAAGAAAAGCAGGAACAGAGGGAGGGAGGAATATGCATGTTCAAAAGGCAAATGCAGGGAAATACCCTGAATCACTGAGGGATTGGAATAATTGATGAAGTCAAATTGTGAAATCAGAGAGTAAGGAGGACAAACTAAGTGGGAAATTTTAAGGCAGATTAAAATAGCAGAACAGAGATGAGAAGAAGGTTAGTGTAGCCCAAGAAAGTGCCCGTCACCAGATTGACCAAGGCAGAGAGTGGATAAGATCTGGGGAAAAGAAGAGAGAGAGAAAAGGACGTGGGATGAAGGTTAATTAAATGAGTTAAAATGCTCTAGACATTTCAAGGAATCCAAATACTTTTCCTACCACAGAAAACAATGAAGTCTAGTCGATGAGCAGAATTCATGCAGTCCCTCAGCCGTTATTTACTGAGTGCCTCCCATATGCTGATCTCTGGACTGGTACCACCTATAAAGTGTGGAACAAAGGAAATACGGTTCCTGATCTCATGGGGCTTACTGTCCATGGGAGAAAGAGCTGATGAAAAAAATTTACCCAGATCCATAAATTAATATGAATCGAGGTGCCGAGTTACCAAACATAAATTGTGATGTTACATAGAAATATTTCAATATTAAAACTGGAAGTTCATGGAAGTCTTCTCTAGAAACTAATATCAATATAAGGTCTGAAATATGAAGTGAAAGCTAGCCCCAAGCAATGAGAGATACTAGGAGCAGTTCAGGCAGAGGGAAGAGAACGTGCAAAAGCCCTGAAATGAAAAGGAGCTTGACTTTTATTGGGTTGCTGAGGGAAGGCCAGGATGAATAAAGCATAGTGAGAAAAGTGGAGAATACTCAGAGAGGTCATCAGAGAGTTCGGTAATTCTGCTGGTTTACATTAAGGATTTGGATTTTCATCCTAAAGAATAAATACTCATTTTCAATACAAGCTGAGACCATAGCCATTTTCAAAGTACAGAATAAGTCAGAGAAAGAAAACAAAATGGGCTAGCATTAAAACAAAAATGAGTGTGATGTGTAGAACTAAGTGAATGAAAACAGATATACTGGGGTTGTAAGACCCCAAGATATACATGCATCTTAAGCAGTACGAATCTTAAGGATACTGTGCTATAGACAACAGAGAATATTAATAAGTAAAGAACATATGTACCAAATATAAATTCAACCTGTTACATGTTCGTGCTGAAGATAAACTTCAGATAAACAGCCCTTATAAAGATGGTTAAAAGTATTTTGCTCAAGTGGAATATTAAAAAGCATAAGGTGTAATGCATCAGAAAATGATAGATTGTGCAGCTCTGGACAGCTGTGTTAATTGGTAGTACCATCTATCATTCTCCAAGGAAAGCAAGAAGAGGTCTATACACCCTATGACATAGAAGCAATATGATGGCCACTAGTCACAGGCAACGCGGAGGCATCAGCTGAGGAGTGATGGCATCAACACCTACTAAAGTATATCTAAATGAAGGAAATCCAATTCCATATCTTTGCATGTTAAATGAAAACTAGAAAACATCTTTTTATGTTTAGCTACTTACATTTCATTTTTCTTGCTTTAGCTCTAACGAGATCTTGACACATGAATTCACCATGAAAGAAATATTTCTTACTAATGAGAAATAATGAAAAGAGCTCTGAATTGAGAGTAGAAGTCTATCGTCCCATTGCTAAATTCTTCACTCAAAAGCCCCCAAAGCATTCCACCTTGTCTTCAAGCTTCCATTTTTTTCCTTATGCAAAATAACCGTATTAATCCATGTTTATTCTCCATTTTCATTGTCCTTGTCAGAAGGCACAGTATATTGTTATGGCTCTGAGGGCAGGCTCTGTGTTTATATCCAGGCTCTACTATTTGGCAAGTTAGATAACCTCACTGTGCCTCATTTTCCTTGTCTATAAAGTGGACTACCTCATGGAGCTGTGGGAATTAAATTCTTCAGAAGAGCACTCAGAATATAGTATGAGACCAGTAGATATTATTTACTGTTTTATTAATATCTATTAAATGAGGCCATGTATGTAACAGTACTTAGAATTACAAAATGCTATTCAAAGTGCAAGCCACTACTACTTTTAGTGATATTTTAATTTTTTCTTGAATTCAAAGGGCATCAATATGAAATTCAGCCTTTTATGACACCCTAATGTCTGTGGCTAGTTGTGACAATTGTCAGTCAATATTAAAAGAAATGTTTCTTATTGCTCATTATATGGCCAATATGAACAGTTGAGTGGCTGTGCCGAATATTTTAATTTTCTACTCGAGAGCCATTCTCCATCTTTTCCATCCTGTTCTGGGCCTCTGAGTCTTACCTGTATGGATTATATCAACAGAACAACTATACCCCCTCGCTTCCAATTGAGTTCAGCCAATGAGAGGCCCTAGAATGATCAGAGGAAGGAGAGGAACATAAGTTCTTTAGTTATTTCCATTCTCTGTTGCCTCTAGTCTGGTATCATCACTTTGCGGACCACATATTCTGCTGATTCTGTCCCTCATGCTGGCTGTCTCTCTACCAACGCCTCTGCTGCACTCAAGGCAGCCTGCTTGATGTGATTCTGTTTCCATCCCATTGTCCCTTTGGCCGTAGGAGTGTAGCAGCCCCACTGCTGCTAGTCCAGGTTCCTGCACTGTTGTGGCTGTCTAATACCCTACCCACACCTCTGTCATAAGATCTATTTAAATAAGGCTTTTTTGAATGACCCTAATTAAATCTCTTACTGATTCTACTCTGACTAGTATAGGGATCTCAAACTATTCTTAATTTTACTCTATTAGATCTTTCATTTCAGACAACATATAAACTACGACACCATAGAGCTCAAGCATCCCTCCTGTGACATGGCTCTGAAGGAGTCAATTCTGGAGCAGTGAGGTGCTCGACTGTCCATTTCACAGGGCAATGCTTGGCAGCAGTCGTGAGCAGAGGCTGAAACACCTCATATGAAAAAGCCCAAGAAGCTGGCTGTGTTAATAAGTTCCTGCTATGGTCCAGAGGACTTCTTGAGATTCCAAAGGGGAGGGGAAAACTTGAAAAGTGGAGCTGTCACTCTGCTTGTACGAGTATAAATTGATTCACTTGTAACACGGCACATATATGAACATGACATCATTTGCACCTACAAGCTGGTGATGTTTAAGTACATTCAAGTTACTCTAACAAAATCTGGAAATGAATATATAGAAATGAGTCTGGAATTAAATCTAAAAGTGAGAAATTCCTACTAGGGAAACTGCATAAACCAAAAAACACAGAAACGGGAGTGGATACGGCATTTGTGAGAGTCTGCAAAAAAACATCAGCCTGACTAGAGAGCAGGTTAGATGTTTAGAATGAGAGGAAATAGTATTCAATAAGTACAGTAGGACCCACTGATGCAAGTTCTCGAATGGATGTTGAAGAGTTTAGCACTGGTTAAAAAGGCAAGGTGGATTATTATATCTATGTAAGTACTCAGTGGAAAGTTCAAAAAGCACCTGGGAAATATTATTCTAGCAGCTTTCATCAGGAAAATATAAAAAGTAACAAGTGTTGTATGTTGGACCACAGCCTAAGGTGGTGGCCCTAATACCGCCCAGGAAGGAAAAAACATCCAACAGATATTTCAAAAAATGATTGATTATGCACAGATGTTGGTTTCTGAAGGAATCTGGGACCTTGAAGAAATGGCTAATTCTAGAACTGAAGCAAAAAATATATAAGGTAAGCCTGGAGCATTATAGTGGCAGAAAGTAAGATAATACTAAAACAAACAAACAAAAACAATAACCCCAAATCCTCACAATGATGGGGATATGTTAAAGGACATAGGAAACAACTGAAAGAGATCCCAGTGGCCAAAGCTTGAATGAAATGAGCAAGAAAATGAAGTAGATTGGGTTATTACTCAAAATATAAAATAAACATCCATGAGTCCACACTACCATAAGTAAATGATTAAATGAAGAGGCAAATCTCATGTGCAGAAAAATTCCAAATAATTTATGTAGATACGCCCCGCTCCTTAGGTGTGGGCTGTGCATAGCAACTTCTTCCCAAAGACTAGAGTATGGGAAGGGAGAAAGAGTACCTTTACAATGGAGAAACTTGACAAATGTGGTCAAGGTCAACATCAACAGTGATGAGTCATGCTATAGTATGTGTCCTTGATATCTGGTGGTTAAAAGGACACTTTACCTCCGTGGTCTTTTCCTGGGTGTAATCATGAGAAAAACATCAGACAATTCCAAATTGAGAGACATTGTACAAAATATCTTCAAAACTGCCAACGTCATCAAAAACAAGGAAAGTCTGAGAAACTGTCAAAACCAAGAAGAGCCTAAGGAAAAAGGATGACAAAAATCTAACACGGTATCCTGGAAGTGATCCGTGGAACAGAAAAAAGAGCTCAGGTAAAAATTAAAGAAATCTTAATGAGGACTTTATTTAACAATAATTTATCAATAACGGTTCATTCATTGCAACAAATGTACCATACTAATGTAGGATGCTAACAGTAGGGGAAACCGGTGTGGAGTATATGAGAACTCTTTGTACTGTCTTCATAATTTTTTATATAAATCCAAAACTGACTGTAAAATAAAAAGGTTATTTTTTAAAAAAAGCTGTATGTGAATGTAAGAAAAAATCTTATGTACTGGAAACACTTATAAATGAAAAGGAGACACAATCTTGTCCATATTCACAATCTATTTATTCTCATATGGATTTATAATGCACTAATTTCATTTCTATTATTTGTGTACATTATATTAGAGTAATATTTTTAAAAGAATGAATAAAAGCATTGAGCAGTCAGTCAAAAACAGGTTGATTAGGTAAAACAGTGATTCTTGGCTGGGAGATTATGGAATTGGGGGAAGGTGTGAAGTGAGGAAAAGTCTTTCTCCATGTGTGGATGTGTGAGATTTCTGAACATTGTGTGTGTGTGTGTGTGTGTGTGTGCCTTTTAAGAAGCATATTAAATATTATGGAATAATTTTACATTTGAATTTAAAAGTTTATGGTTTTTTAATTCAAAGTACATAAATAGAACTCAAAATTATCTTGGCTAATGAGAGCTAAGCCATAGATAGATTGTATTTTGTATGTATTACTTATTTTCAATTCAAGGAGGGAGTGTTTCATTTTGTTTCATAAAAAGGGGCAAAAGAGAAGGGTTGAGAATCATTGAGCTGTAGAGAATGCAAGCCAATTGTAAATCCAAGATTTTAAGCTCTATGTTAGAGAGAATAGTGATGACATTGGAACACCCAGAAAACTACAACTGGGATTATCTCAGGAAAGTTAAGGCTGGCAAAATTACTAGAAAGTTGGTTTCAAGAAGGCATGGGGAATATATTTGGAGAATCAACAATAAAATGGAAATAGAAAACTAAATTTGAGTGTTTCAGATCTGTGAATCACCAGCCTAAACACAATTCTTCTTCAGAGTAAAGACAGAGAATGAGCAAAGGACAGAGTAGTCATAAGAAGAAAAGTTGAAATTATAAAGCAATGAGACCGATTACACAGGTCTCACATCAAAGTGAGAGTTATTTGAGAATTATTTAATAAGATGCAACTGAAGTGAAAGAAAGAGAGGGTTTTAAAAAGAGGTTGAACAAAATAATCAAAAGAAGCAGGAGTCAAGGAGGATGGCTTGGGTAAGAAAAGGCTATCACATTAAGCAGCTGGAAACCTAAGAATAACCTAGGTTGTCACCTCTCTGAGTTCAAAGATTTCATCCTGTTCATCACCGTATGTAGCATTTGTCACAGCGCCCATCACACAGTAGGTGCTCACTAAATATTTGCGACAATGAACAGTTATAGTGGAGCACGTGAGAACAAAACTAGACTGCACAGAGTTTAGAAGAAAAAAGGTGTGGAGGAAACAGACAATAAAGTAAATGATACTGTAGATGAGAAAGAACGGAGAGTCAAGCGAAGTGAAACAGGGGAAAGAGCAGAGAGAGAAAGAAAAGAAATGAGGCAAAGAAAAAATAGTGCAGTGTAAAGAATAACAACACAAAGAAGGGAGAAGAGAAAAATTGACATTGTTGTTGAGATTTTTATTGTTGTTTCACAATAGTGACAACCGGGCTTGCCCACTGAGTCCTGGCTACATACAGTGACCTGTGCTGTTGAAACGCTTCCTCAGTGTGGTCCAGGCCAGTGGGTACTCACACTGAAACTGTCTTTGAGTTCTAACATTGTTTATCACAAAAGGAAAAAGAATAGGAGGAAAAATTAATGATTAATTATTCTTAATTATCTCCAAAGAGTAATTGTACCTATAAGTTTAATTGTTGGGCTCCCCACCTCTCAAAGGCCATCCAGAAAGTGTCCCATTTACCCCTGAGAACTGTAAAACAAATACAGCAAAGACCCTGTTCCATACCCCCTCATCCCGCATCTAACCCATCATGTTCCCCTCTGAACACATTGAACTCTATTCATATAAAGTGGGTATTGATGGGTATTGAAAGTATCAATACTTTTGATACTTTCTGATCAAACCCACCTAAGGTTTGCTCACCTTAGGTATATCGAGCAAACTTCTGTAAAACATCCCATGTTTTAGGACTATTTCAATAGCTTTAAATGATAGTAGAGATTACAGATTGTGCTTATTTTCTCTATGAAAGAGGAAGAGAATTATAAGATGAGATCGGAGAGGTAAGTGAGGTCCAAGGTGCATGGAGGTGGGAGGGGAGGGCATGAGACCCTGGTAATGGCCTTGAATTATTAAATGCCAAAATTGCACAGGCTAGCTCTTTCCTCTGCTCCTAAATGTTTTGACAAAGTACATCTTTAACACATTTCAACAATTTTAATTAGGGAAAGAAAATCTGATTTGTCACTGGAAATTCTGCTGTATTTTAAGATATTATTTTTATTCAATAATTCATCCTGCTAAGCCCCTTTTCCAATTTTATTTCTCCTTTCCTCTGTAAGTGCTTTTATTTATGATCTTTTATTAATGGCATGGTATTTTAACATCAACAACCATTAAGTGCTAGGAAAATGTGGATGTTTATTCAAAGTGATTTCCAAAGGTTCCAAGTATTTTGCCATTAAGTTCTAAGACTTTGAATACTTAAAACTGAATTACTTTAGGCTATGTTGAGGAAAAAAAATTCCAGAGATGAAAAAAAGACATAAATAGAGCAATAAGCCTCTTGAAGGGATTAACGAGAAATAGAATCACATTTACAAACAATGGTCGTGTGCTAATAAAATGATTCTGTTCACCCAGGTCTAAAAACACAACACTCCCATTCAAAAGATCATTACTTTGCAAGATATTTAAAGCAAGGACATGACTATGGAACAATATGACTAATAAATTATAAAGTCAGGAATTAGTGTGTGGGTGTATTGTCATTCATATTCTATAACACAGAACAGAACATTTAATAAATTAACTGTCAGCTCAGAATTCCTTCTAGTTATTTGTTCTACAAGGTTTATTCTGCGGTTGCCTTCCTTTTGGGATTGTCAGGTCAAGTGACATTTAAAAAATATGTAATCAAGGGTGTATGTCCTTCTAAACTGCTACTTCCATGTTAAAACACTTGATAATTTAAGGCTACTTTGTATTCTTTTGTGTTATAAAGGTGTAATTTACTAGGATTTACTTTATACTAAATACACTAGCTGTGTTGGAGTATAAGCATTGGGATAGTTTAATATGTCATAATGTTTCCTAATAAAAGCCTGTCACTTCTTCCTTAGTGAAACCTCATTGGAAGAAGCCAAGAAAGTCTCATTTCATATGCAACACTTTTGAATAGTAAACATCGCTCCAATGAGATTTCTGTGCGTTGAAAAATTAATTCCAGGGGCCAGCCTGGTGGCATAGTGTTAAGTTTGTGTGCTCCACTTTGTGGCCCAGCGTTCATGGGTTCAGATCCCAGGCATGGACCTACACACAGCTCATTGAGTCATGCTGTGGCGGCATCCCATGTACAAAATAGAGGAAGATTAGTACAGTGTTAGCTCAGGGACAATCTTCCTCATAAAAAAAACCCCAAATTGATTCTAGTTCAAAAATTATTTTACTCAAACTCAAAGAGAGATAGAAGTACCAAGAGACTATGACTCATTATTCTATGGTGACTCCCAATTGCCACCCTCAAAAATATTACTTTCATGTTTTAATGATCTCTTACTAGTACTCACTAGGGATTTCTCTGGAATGTTCTACCTTTAACTTCTGCCTTTTCATAATACGCTGTTTCTATTTATTTTGTTTTTACATTCCTATTAGTTTTAAGATATTTGCACTTTATTAGCTGTATTATAGTCATCCCTTTATTATTTGTGGGTCTTAATGTTAGTTTACACTATATTGGAAGTTTAGGACAGCTCATTTAGGGGTTATTTTTATTTGTGTACTTAAAACAATTCTCTACATTTGATGAATTGATTTTGTAGTAAGAGAAACTCATTGTTGAGTACTTTATGAATATCTCATCTTGAAATCCCTTTT
Source organism: Tapirus indicus (assembly GCA_031878705.1). Lineage (NCBI taxonomy): Eukaryota > Metazoa > Chordata > Mammalia > Perissodactyla > Tapiridae > Tapirus > Tapirus indicus. The sequence continues at coordinate 160,851,855 of CM062917.1, read as the reverse complement.
CCTAATGCATAAAGTGCACAAGTTGACATGACTTTTCTTAACAGGTTTGAAAAAGGAATCGTGAACAATATTTCAGAAATAACATAGCTAGCAACTTCCAAAACTAAAGGGAGGAAAACAAAGAGTTCAAGGACAGCTGAAAATACACAGGACAAACAGAAATGCTGTACAGTCAATGAGGTGCAGTTTCTTTACCAGAACTAGAAGAAAAATAGGTAAGAATAAAATTTTTGTTTTCTTGTATCTGCTGAAAACAAATGCGTGGGCTTTCAATTTTTGCAGTGATGCATAATTTGATGTGCCATGAAGTCAAGTAAACAATAAAGAGCAATACAAAGCAGTGGTAAGGAAAAATACCTGGTCTGGTTTTCTGCCTTGGAAAGAATGACAAAAGATAATAGAGGCAAAGGTTGCATTTGTCACTTTCCTGACATATAGCATCTTGTCACTTTCCTATGGGGTGTGTTTTTACATGCATTAAGGACTACTAGGTGTTAATCTAGTTGTATGGAATTTTGACTAAGATTGCTTGAGCAGGATACTTTCTGATCAAACAAGAGACTCTCCTGAGAGATGCAGACATCTAAATAAGGCAGCAGAGAAGCTGTTGTATGAAGCAGGAGACAAACTTGGTTTCGTTTGATCTGATGTAGAGTTTCTCAGGAGTACGCTAATAAGCAAACTTTTGTCAGAAAGCATTTGTTCTTATAAAAGCTATCATCAGGACAGCTGTTAACAGCATTAGCAACACCAATAAAATTAAGATGCTCTCCTCCTTATGTATAAAAGCTGAAAAATCTACCTACCTCAGTTGGACTCACAAGTATACAAAATAAATGCAGTAAGCTACTCTTGTGCAATAAGCAAAAATGATATGATGCAAATCATTTTCAGAGGCTTTACTGCTAAGTACCTATTAGAGCTAGACATAGAGTGTTAAGAAGCAATGGACCATGTTGTACTGGCCCATTTATACTGCATATGTGCTGTGTACCCATCATTGGTATCAGGAGTAATCCACCAGAATGCATGTAGCTAGAGCTGTCACATAAAGGAGTGGACTGTTTGAAGGGGTTATGGAACATGAACAGAGCTAGTCATAAAAGCCATAAATGCAAGCTTGAAACCAGAAATCAAAGTGCAGCAGAATATTCTCTCCATCCTTCCCTACCTCATCCTAAAAGCCATTAAAGCCCTTCAAATAGCACAGAAAGTCACCTCTTGGGAAAGACTATCCCATGAGATTTCCCAACCCACCATACCTTTCCTAGCGCACAAGGAATCAGCTCTATCTGATTCTGGCAGAGGCCATGTAGGTCAGAGAAACCTGCACCACTGTAGCCAATGCTTTCAATGTCCTTTCTTTTTTTATCCTAAATTTTTAATAGATTTATTGAGGTATAATTGGTATACAATAAATTGTATATATTCAAAGTGTACAGTTTTATGAGTTTGACATATGCATTCATGATAACAAACATATACATCACTCCAAAAAGTTTCCTTGGGCCCCTTTGTAATAATCCTTTTCCTACATTCCCTCCCTGTCCCCTAGTCCCCTGTCACCAGACAAATACTGATGTGCTCTCTGTCATTATAGAATAATTTGCCTTTTCTAAAATTTTATATGAATTTAATGTATATGAATGAATCATGCAATATGTTCACTTCTTTGGCTTCTTTCACTTGCCATAATTATTTTGCATGTATCAATGGTTGAGTGTGTATCAACAGTTTACTCAGCATAATTTTGTTCAATGTAATTATTTTGAGTGTATCACGAGTTCATCCCCATCTACTGCTAAATTTGGGCCTCAAAGCCCAGACAAAGCTGGTGTTCAATCAGAGGCTTTGACTTTAATGAAAGGTGACTTGTGTAACAACTTTTGATGCTTTCTTACTTCCATCACACAGTGATAAGTAATATCAATAAAATCTTTTTTCTTGCTACCTGCTAGATGTCCCATCCTTTGCTGGCTCAGCTGCAAGTGGATACTTTCCTGTGGAATGATCAGCTCATAGCTGAGAATAAAGATTACAAAATCCCAATAGAATAAATGCAAAGGGAATTTACCCCGAGGCAGTGTAACACATTGCTAAGTGCAGAGATCCTTGGTTGTGCACTGCCTGTGTCCAAAACCCTTCCCCACTACTTGATAGTAGTGTCACCATACGAAATATGCTTCATACTTTGCCTCTGCCTCCTCATCTGTAAAATAGGGCTGTTAATAGCACCTAATTGACAAATTTTTGCCAAGACAAAATGAGTAAATATATATAAAGCAGTTAGAACTGTGCCTGATCCATAGCTAGCCCTGTGCAAGTGTGCGCTGTTGTTGGAAGTGGTAGTTGTGATGCCGTTGATGGCATTTTTTCACAAGCGACACATAGTCCTGATCGGCATCAATGTTAATGAAGCAGAAATGGCTTTTCAGCCTTATTAGTTTTATTTCTTGTTCCTATTTGAATCAAGACCAAAGGTAATGAGATAAAAGAAAAGTCTGACAATAAATTCCCCCTAGATAACTTATTGGTTCTTCTCCTCTACGTATCTATTTAAATATTGAATATTGACAACCACAGTACCGTAGTGCATCCTACGGTTGACCCAGTTTCCTCTGACAGTTGTGAGTCAGCCTGTCACAACTGCTCCTCATCTAGGATTAGAAATTCTAGTGTGGGTATCAACTTGCTACCATACCCTGTGAAGGCGATGGTATCTGAGATAGCCAAAGGGAGCCCTTTCTATGAGGTGCTTTGGGTTTGCAACTTTGCGTCATGGATCTAAAACAAAAATTAAAATAAAAATCCAAGTTGTTGGCCATATTCAGAAAGTCCTATCTTCATATGGAATATATCGGTGAGACTCTGTAATCAGTCATAATGCTTGAAATTTTACCAGAAAAGTGAGATGCTAGATTTCCATGCAGTTTACCAAGTTGGAAATGGGACCCCAGAAACTGGCTGGGATAGAACACCAAAAATATTGCTCTGAGAAAAGGAAGCTTGCAAGAATGAGGAGAATTATCAGGGTCCCAGCCAAGTAGAACCTAGTTCCATGGATACCATAGGAAATCTGTAAGAAACCATGCAGCAGTCCATAACTGGGCAAAACTTGATGAAAGCTCCTATGGGGTAGCATCAGGAAAAAAGACTGTATTTCAAAAGCAGATTCATTTCTATGCCTCAGCATACACAGATATGACTCTGGGTACCAGCTTTCACCAGTTTGTCCATTCCACAGCATTCAATAACCCAAATGCAAATTGCATTTCTAAGCTCTGTAAGCATTACAAGAAACTTTTAAAAAGTGAGAGTTCCTTCCTTCAAGAGCCTTACTGTTAATTTGTATATAAACTTAATAGATTTTAAATTTTGCATAAAAATAAAGGAATACTGGGGCCGTCCCGGTGGCGCAGCGGTTTAGTCCGCGCTTGGCAGCCCGGGGTTCACTGGTTCGGATCCCGGGCGCCCGCCGACGCACTACCTGTCAGCCATGCCGTGGCGGCGTCCCATATAAAGTGGAGGAAGATGGGCACGATGTTAGCCCAGGGCCAGTCTTCCTCAGCAAAAAGAGGAGGATTGGCGACGGATGTTAGCTCAGGGCTGGTCTTCCTCACCAAAAAAATTAAAACAAATAAAGGAATACTTTGTGAAAATGAGCAAGTATGTTTGTTTTACAACTGTTATTTAATTTAAAAATATTTCATTATAGTTAGCAACAATTGGAGTTGATTTTGAAGTAAATCAACTGTAATACAGAGTTTAATTGGAGTAAAAGTTCCTTTATTAAGAAAAGTTAATTCAAAAAAAAAATAAAGAGAGCTAGCTTAAAATCTCTTCATTTCTTAGCATAGAATGAAACTATTATTTCAGCCATCTGGCCTTCTTTCACGTAAAGTTCATTAGCATGCAACAGTTTAATTTGGTCCTACACAGAAAGCTGGGAATGTTTATTCCTGTAGATTCTACTTTTTGTAAACCTTAAAGATGGTTCAGGTTTTCTCACAGGCAGAATTAGCTTGCATCATCTGAACTGGCTATATCACTGGCTAATGCCCATTATAGTCTAATATGTAAAATTAGGAGAAAAATATTTTAATTGTAGAATTAGAAATTGAGGGTCAGATTCTGTAAAGGCAATTTGCCTGCTCAACTTAGAACTTTGTATGATTCATAAGAGCATACTCCTAAAAGACTGGTAGATTACAGAGAATGGTGCTTAGTCTTCTCAGATGCCTAAAAAGCTTTAAAGTACTCTTATTCCTCCATAATCCAAAAGTTTAAAATTTGCACTCTGGAATTGTTTCTGAACAATATGTCAAGAGTACATTTGTCAAATATATCCTAATGTAGATAGTCAAGCATTTTGGAATGCAAGATGGTAACCCTAGTTTAAAAGGGGACGGGGCTTACTGAGATAGAAATATAACGTAACAGGGCACATTATATTTTTGAGAAAGTTCTTTGAGAGTCTAGAATATGCTCTCACTTATTGGTAAGATTAAAAATATAGCTTTACATAAGGAGAAAAAAATACCTAAGTGCTATTTAGGGAAACTATACAGTGTGCTGAGCATTTATACAGAATAGTACGATTTTTCTTTCAAGCCTACGACGTTGGTCATTAATCTTTGCAAGCGGCCAGGTGGAAATCTCAGGTGTCATCCACGCATGGCATTATACTCATAGACCACTAGAAGCACATTTTAAAGTTCAGCTTACTGAATCATTGAGCAACTTACTTTCTCTAAAAGAAGTTTATTTTGATCCATACCTGTCAGAGTGGCAATGATCAGAGATCTTTACTGAATTACTTTTAGCAGCGTCATCATTTTTCAAAGCAAGAATGCATACAAACATATTTTGATTGCTGTTGAAAATTCCTCGAGAGGCATTAAATTTGCACAGAAATGGCATCTTAAGTGTAATCAGAGCTTTAGTAAATCAAGATTCAACTTCTTTCTTGTGGATCAATCCGACTTCTTAATTTAGGTGTTCAGCTGGCACTGTTCAGTAACCACTAGGAAGGTCTCAAAGAATTACATCAATTTAATGATAGCTGATTACTGCCAAACACGTCCCACTTCAGGTTAGAGGCAAAGGTGACTGCAGAAGAATTACCTTAGGCACACGTGATTTGTATATGTCTGAATTATTATGAAAAATAAACAGAAGATATTCAGAAGACCTAGATGTAAACCCGATTCCACCACTTACTAGCTGTATGATCTTGGACTAGGAACAAGCCTCACACAATGTAATGTTATTCATCTAGAAAATAAAATAATAATATGGCTTGCTCCACCTAACACACCAAATTCCTACAAAGTTCAAATGAAATTATGCATATGAATGTGACATTCCAATTTTAAATGCTATGCAAGAGAAGACTTGATTATCTACTGCTACATTTTTGCCTCTTCACCTTTCACGTGTCACCTTCCTATGGCATTTCAGGATAAGACGGTCTGTTTCACGCTCATTCCTAAACTAGTTCACACACCTACTCCTGACTCCTAAGTGTGATTGTCTGTCTTGGGCTCCACTTCATGCCTGGTCTCACCCTGGAATTCTGTAAAGTGATACTCCCACCAAAGTGGGCCCAGTGGGGGATGCTGCACCTCTCTCCACATCCCTGCCCTTAGTTTTTCACATGACTAATACAAAGCTGTTGTGTCAGCAGATAAAGAAAGGTTAGGCATCATGGAGGAGGATGTGCAACACACTGTCACAGAGGGACTAAGAGGAATTTTAAAACTATTTTAGTACCTTAGTTCTTACAATGTCACACAAACACTCACTCAAAATTTTCCTTCAGGCTAGATATCCATACATTTGTTAGATCATGACCTTCTCTCCTTCTTTCTTCCCTTCCTCTTACCTACAAGTTTTAAATTCCTATTCATCTCCTTGCCAGCCACCCCAAAGTAGTCTCTAAGCATCCCTTTGCATAACTCCTTGCAAAATAATGATAACGATTAAGGTAAAATGATGTCACTCTGTTCCATTTCTGTGCCCAAAAATTCAAGATCAAATTTTTGAATTACTTCTTAAACAGGAATGGGTGTGGATGTGTGTTTGGTTGTTGTTGTTTTATTATTATTAAAGTTTGAGGATTCTCACACACAAAAATGTGACAAACTAATCACACTTATAAATGTTGATGCAAAAACACTAAAAAAAATCTTTCTGAACAAAAGTCACAGCATGGTAAAAAAATGAAGTCATGAATATTCAAAGATTATTCCCAGATTGCAAGGATGAGTCAACATTAAGAAAGGTAAAACTATTATTCTCCATATTTATAGAGCTAACACAAAAATTACATGATTATCTTCACAGATGCTGAAAAGGTATTTGACAAAATTGAAAACCCATTCTACAAAGAAATCATTCAATGATATAGGAAAAACTGAGAACTTTGAAATTATTTATATGTTTGCATATAATTTTAAACATAATTGTAATTACATATAATATATTATATATGTATATATATATATAACATACTAGAGGTATTTCCATCAAAAGTAGAAAAAAATAAAAAATTCTCACTATCACTTATACTTTTTAATATTATACTGTTGGTATGAACCAATATAGTTAGAAATAAAAAATGAATTAGAAATTTCCAGTTTCAGAAGATGACTATAACCTGGCAAAGGCAAGAATATATCAAAAAATTATTACTAAAAAAAGAGAATACAGTAAGGAAATTTTAAAACAAGAGGACACAGAGGGAGAAAAGACTGTTTACAGTAGCAACCAAAAGCATAAATATCTAGGAAAAAACAACATGTAAATCATACATGAGGAAATTTTTTAACATTACTAGAAACTCAAAAGAACTCTTGAACAAATGGAAACCACATAATTTTCTTAGGCAGGAAGCCAATAGCATATCATTCCTGCCAAGTTAATTTATAAATTTAACTCAAAATTAATAAAAATACTAATGTATCTTTTATTTTTATAGAGACAGGAAAGTTCATTCTAAACTTTATAGGGGAAATTAAAAAGTAAAATTAGTCAGTAAATTTAAAAAATGTATTAATGATGACAGGAGCCAGCCACATCAGATATTAAAATACATTATTAAGTCTCAAAACTTTAAAAGGTGAAATACTGGCATGCCACTAGACTTACTGACAGATAGAAGAGAATTTAAAAATTCAGGAATAGAGCCAAATATATATGAGAATTTAGCCTATGATGAAGGTGGCATTTCAGCTCAGTGGGTTAAAGATGGACTAGTTAATAAAAAGAGTCAGGATAACTGACTAGCCATCTGGGGGTAAAGTTGGCTTTATATTTCTCACCTTACATGAAGAAAAAATCCAAATAGAACAAAGATTTAAATATAAAACTAAATTTGTAAGAATCCAGGGGGCTGGCATGACAGCATGAGGAGCTCTGCAGATCTATTCCCCAGCGAAAGGGCTGAAAATTATTTTTTGAAAAAGTAACCACCATTTAAAGTCTCTGGAAATGATCCTAAAGACATATGGCAAATGTCAAAATATTTATTCCAGAAAATCAATTAAAGCTTGGTCACCACCAAGGCTGCACCCCCTGAGGAGAAACAGCAGAAGCTTCACACTGCAGGTGCAAGTTGACCCGACTAAAAGCATCCAGTCAGCAAACAGGTGAACAAGCAAAGAACTATAACAAGCCTGGGGAAGAGGGGACCAGTTCCCAACAAATAATTATTAAACGTGCAAAGAAACAGGAAAGTATGACCCAGATGAAAGAAAAAGAAAAAACCCAGGCAATAGAAATTGCCTGTGAGAGTGATCAGATGTTGGAATTAACAGACAAAAACTTCAAAGTAGCCATTACAAACATGTTGAAAGCACTAAAGGGAACAATGATTAAAGAAGTAAAGAAAGGTACAATAGTGCATCAGACAGTGAATATCAATAAAGAGATGGAAATTAATGAGGGAAGACTTGACGCTTCCCCGGATGATCAGGAGCAAGACAAAGATGTCTGCTCTCCTGAACTCTGTTCAACGCTGCACTGGAGCTCCTGGCCAGAGCAACTAGGCAAGACAAAGATGTCTGCTCTCCTGAACTCTTCAACCCTGCACTGGAGCTCCTGGCCAGAGCAACTAGGCAAGGCAAAGATGTCTGCTCTCCTGAACTCTGTTCAACCCTGCACTGGAGCTGCTGGCCAGAGCAACTAGGCAAGACAAAGATGTCTGCTCTCCTGAACTCTGTTCAACCCTGCACTGGAGCTCCTGGCCAGAGCAACTAGGCAAGGCAAAGATGTCTGCTCTCCTGAACTCTGTTCAACCCTGCACTGGAGCTGCTGGCCAGAGCAACTAGGCAAGACAAAGATGTCTGCTCTCCTGAATTCTGTTCAACCCTTCACTGGAGCTCCTGGCCAGAGCAACTAGGCAAGACAAAGGCATCCAGATGGGAAAGGATGAAGGAAAGCTATAGCTATTCGCAGATGATGTTATGGTGTGTAGAAAGGCTGTGACTGGGGATGTACGACAACCCCTGACTTCAGGGAAAACCCTCAAACATTTTATCACACCACTCACTCACCCCGCTTCCCCATACCCAGCTCTTTCTAGTCTTATACACCTCTCCCTATAAACCAATAACCCTTTTCTGCCTGACCTTTGAGATGCTTGCATATTTTTTGGTTGAATCATTCTCCCTATCATAATAATCTCTCTCCCCTTATTGCAATAAGCATTTTGAATAAAATCTCCCCTTACCTAAATTGAGATTTCTTGACACCTTGCAACTACTTTTAAGGAAACGTATCTGTTGTAACTTACAGGTTTTTTCATTGCAGAATTGTTTATGATAGCAAAATACCGGGAACAGATGGCCATAGATAAGACACAATTTAATAATAGTGTATTAATACAATGAAATATCATGAAGCTGCAAAAAAGAGTGAGAAATCTATGTCCAGTTATAGAAAGATCTTTAAAATGCATGATGAAGGAAGAAAACAAGGAACAGAACTACATATGTGATATCCAACCTTTTGTGTAAAAAAATGAGTGCTAATAATATATATTTTTATTTGCTTATAGTTGCAGAAAAGAAACCAATAAATAGCACTTTAGGAGTAAGACAGAGTAGATGGGAACACTCTGTATCTTTTTTATGTTGTCTTGATTTTTGAACAATGTGAATGTATCACATTATATAAATACACACTCTGTAAGAAACTCGGCGGGGAGCAACCTCCAGCGCTGCGTATCATCTGGATAACAAGCACTGGGAAACACTGTGGGATCCATTGTTTCTAGTAGATGTGAAGAGAAGCAGCAGATTGGGCTACATAGCTCTGTTGTTTCACTGTATTTCTGTTTTTCAGGGTATGGACCTTGCCTCTCTACTTCTTGAAGTAATGTTGGAGAGCCACCATCAGGTTTGTATGCTGTGCTCTAATTCATCTGTTAGGACTCTCTTCAAACCATTCAAAACTTGACTCTAAGATATAAACGGTCACATTTGGAGTCATGGTGGCTTAGCAATTTCTCAGAAGGAACTGCTGCTACAGTTTTCCATTCCCATTTAGGCAACTTCTTCACTGAATTCCCATATCCACACCTGTGCACACTGAAACCTGCCACTGCCCCCTAAGACCATAACATTAGTCAAATGCGTGCCACTGTTTTCTCCCAGGATTGTTGGGGATTCCAGGAGGTGAAAAGAGGTAGTAATCTGACTTTCAAAACATTAAGATTTTTTAAAATTTTACCAAAAGCAAAAAAAAAAAAAAAAAAATTAAACTCATGTAATAATGAACTTCTTATTGATAGAAATCATATGTGCATCTTTATGTTTTCTCTACCATTGGATGATGCCTGGCAGATGGTGTTTATGAAACGATTGATGAATGAATAAGTAGATGCGTGATAAAGTGTGTGTCAGGTTTCATAACTTTGCAGAAATATCATATTCTGTCTCCTACGATACACCTCTATATTTGTACTTTTGTAAACTTGAGGCTATGTTATTAAAGTATGCATACTTAGAATTGTTCCACATTCCAAGTGAATTAAACTTTTTATCTCTAGATTCCTGACCTAAAATCTGTTTTCATCCTATATTAATATGGCTATACCAGCTTTTCTTGTAGGAATATTCACCCAGTATATCTCTTTACTGTATTTACTTTCAATTTCTCATTATTTTTATAGAGTAGGTTGAATTGCCAGCCACAGCTATTAATTTCCCTGTGATGATCCCATGGAGATGAAGTATATATCCATGGAGATTCCCCCAGAGTTCCTGATTCAGTAGGTCTGAGGAGGAGGCCAGAGAATGCATTTCTAATACATTTCTGAGTAACACTGCTGCTGCTGGCTTGGGACCACCATTTTAGAAGCCTGTTTCATGCATGTTCCCCTCGTGTCAGGGGTACAAGAAGGCAAGGTCTACTGTCAAAGCATACTTTGTATCACTGCTTATATCTTTTCTCTTAACATCTCATTGGCCAAAACAACACACAGGGTGAGCCCAAAGTCAAGAAGCAGCAATTTATATTTTAAGCAAGCACTCAGATGATTGTTGATGTTGCTGGTCTGGGAACCAAATTTTGAGGAGCATTTGTTTTCTGTCTCTTACCTTGTCTTCTGAATTTTCCATCTTTTTGTCTCTGTGAGCTGAATCTAGATAATTTTTTTATTTTTATCTTTCTTCCAGTTGCCTCTTCTGTTGTGTTCAATCTCTTGCCACATACAACCATTGAGTTTTTAATTTGGGTTACCTTGGTATTTAAAGAAAATCTCCTTATTTTTCAAACCTACTATGTCACATTTACAGAATCTTACCTGCAGATGATTAGATGTTTGACATATATTTAAACAGAGTAAGCATAGTTATTTAAAAAGTAATGTCTGAGGTTTGGCAATTTGTTTAGTTCTGCTAGTTCATATTCATGATGACTTTTTTCTAAGTGCAACTAGTTAATTTTTAAAAGATTAAGACTCACTGGATTTGAAAAAATTATTTGTGAGCATTCCCTGGGTCTAGGATGCATGAGCCCTCTTTCAGAAACATTTGACATGTGCTTCCACCAGGAGCAGAGAGAGTTACTACAAGTCAGGGATCCCGTCAAATAAAGCTCATGTCCTGAGATTCCTTGGTCACCTCAGACTAAGAATACCCACAGAGAAAATCCAGGCAAAGGCAGGTCCTTAGTCATAAATCCTCATTTTCTTTTTTCCAGTTTGTTCTCCTGCTCTATTTAGAGCCATGGCAGCCTTCACTGAAGTCCCTGGGGATTCAGGATGGGGTGGGAAAAGAGTGAGAGGAAATCTAGTTATACCATTATCCAAAGGACGTGGATCTTAGAGGCCCTCACTTTATTGGGAAAGGGAATTCTACAGTATTCTAGACTTTGGTCAGGTCTTGGGCCTTAATATCTTTCTCTTTTCCTGTGTAATACTATCAAATCAAAGCCCAAGAGAATTTTATTAGCAAATGTCCCCAAGGGAAAAATAGATTTAGCGTTTATATCTCTGCTAACAGTTTTTTATTTAAATATTTGGCCTTGGATTATTCACAATAACCAAGACTTGGAAGCAACATAAGTGCCCATCAACAGAAGAATGGATAAAGAAGATACAATATATATGCACAATGGAATACTATTCAGCCATAAAAAAGATGAAATCTTGCCATTTGTGACAACATGGATGGACGTCGAAGGTATTAGGCTAAGCAAAATAAGTCAGACAGAGAAAGACAATTACTTCCACTCGTGTGGAAGATAAACAAACAAACACACAGATATGGATAAAAGATTGGTGGTTACCAGAGGGGTAGGGGGTGGGAGGAGGGTGAAAGAGGTAGAGAGGGACATATGTGTACAGTGACAGATGGCAACTAGACTTCTGGTGGTGAACACAATGTAGTCTATTCAGACGTCAAAACATAATGATATACACCTGAAATTTATATAATGCTATAAATCAAAGTGAGCTCAATAAAAATAAAAATATATATATTTGGCTCAGAGTTCCTCATTGTCTTTTTGACTCCTCATTGGTTTATAAGATGATCTTTTTAAAACACATTTTTTTCTGGCAACGTTTATTGTTTTTAGTGGGAGAGTTGAACCAAGTAACCCCATCTTTTATTACCAAAAATTAAAACTTCCCTCAGTCTTAAAATATGTATTTTGACAAGAATGTAGATAATGTTGATAGATGCTAGGTTGAAATGTCTTCAGAGGCATGAGTAATACCTTTTTTCATTCTACTTTAAATATATTCCTTTCACTTGAATGATAAACTCCCACTGTGAAGCAATTTAGGCTAGCAGTTAGATGACTTTGAAATCAGCATTCTTAATCCTGCATATAGCATATGGTTTTTTGTTCTATTTTATAACTAATGTTTCACTATAAGATTATGACTTCTTTGGTATTCACTAGAAAATAGCTACAAATCTGTTGTAAAACAAAATTTTAACTTCTCGGTAGTGCAAGGGTAAATAAAAATTAAAAATAAGAGGCCTAATTCTCCCTGTTAAAAATAAAAGAAGGGACTCCTCTCCCCTGTCCTTTTCTTAGAGTATTTACTTTAGAAAATTTGTAAGTTCTCTTTCTATCTCTTTGAAATGTTATGTAAATCTTTTAAAAGCTAAATAAGCCTCTTACCAGCTTCACAGTTTAAGACTGCCTTTCTCAAGTACCTGGGAACCACCTCTTTGAAATGTAATCATCAAGGAAGATAGTGTCCTATCTCGCAGTTCCCATGGGGGTAGGAGCCTAACTTCAGCTGCAGGTTGCCTCTCTCCAAATCATAAAACCATCTCCCATCATAAAGACATGAAAAGTTTATTTTCCCTGTGGATAAAGCCAATCAACTAACACAGATGGTCACCCCAATTACCAAATAAGTTTACAATGAATAAATGCTGCTGACAAGTCCTCTTACTCGAAGACTAGTTTCGTTTATCTTCAGAAAATGCATACAGTGGGGGGATCTGCTTGGCTAAATAAAAGAGTAAGAGTTCCTTCTAATTTTTCAATCTTTTCAGTGGATTGCCTGTGGTGAACATATTATAATTGTAATCAATGTAGTGTTTTGAATAAGTAATGAAAACTCCAAAGTTTTCTTAAACTTTATTGACTACTTGGGACAACTACTGTACACAAAGTACTATTTAGACTACTACCCAACATATGATGAAATGAAGAAAAACAAGTGTATTGGAGATGCATGCCTGCCTCTGCCACTAGCCATCTTGGACAAGTCACTTAATTTCCTTCATGTTCTCATCCAAAAATTGAATGTTAAGATAGAATTCTCATTCTTCAATTATGATTGACTCTTTTTATTTCATTCTATAGGACCTTCTCCTGAGACTTTATTTTTACAGGAACAAGATTCAGCTTTTTACCAAGGTATAAATGTCCTTCTGCAGAGATCAGCAAGATGGTGGATGAGGAAGCTACTGGCCATCCTTCTCCCATAGAGACAACAAGTTAACAACAATATATGGACCAGAATACCTCTGTAAAAACTCGAGAGATCAGTTGAGAAGGTACAATGCCCTGGCCATTGTAAAACCAAAAAGGAATTCCAATGAAAAGGGTACGAAAATTTGCAGAGTTTGACATATCCTTCATGCCTCTTCACCTATGCTGCATAGTGTGGAGCAACCAGGAGGAAATCCTACATACTGGGGCTCTTCCCTCAGAAAAGAAACAAAAGAGTGGACCCTGCATCCAATATTCAGCCTTGTCTGGGGACTGCCCAAGGGAATGGTTTCTGTTCTATCTGACTCTGAGCCCTAGTGGGTCAGCACTAGAGTTTGGAAGCCACTGAAAACAGAGATGAGCAGCACGTTAGAGTACAGTTCCAGAGGCAGACACCAGGGGGAGCAACAGATCAGAAAAGGTTTAAGAGATCCTAGAACCTCCAGTCTGCTGATTGGTGAAGGTCTTCCCCTGCATGAAGCCAGTATGCAAAGACTGGGAGAGCCAGTTGTTTTTTCAAATACTTAAATCAATCCCAACCAAAAAAAAAAAAATTACAAAGCATATGAACAAACAGGGAAACATGGTCCAATCAAAGGAATAAAATAAAACTCCAGAAACCAACCCTAAAGAAATGCAAATCTTTAGCTGCCTGATGAAGAATTTAAAATAACTGTCATAAAAATGCTCAATGAGGTAAAAGAGAACACAGGCAGATGACTAAGTGAAATCAGAAAAACAATGCACAAACAAATTGAGAATACCAACAAAGAGATGGACTCTACAAAAATGAACCAAACAGGAATTCTGGAACTGAAAAAGACAAGAACTGAACTGAAAAATTCATTAAATAGGTTCAACATCAGGCTTAATCAGGCAGAAGAAAGAATAAACAAACTTGAAGACAAGTCATTTTAAATAAAAGACAAAGACAAGCAAAAATAAAAAAAAATAAAGAAAAGTGAAGAGTGTCTGAGGAACTTATGGGATACTATCGAAGGAACCAATATACACATTATGAGAATCCTAGAAGGAGAAGAGAGAGAGAAAGAAGAGAACTTGTTTGAAGAAATAATGGCAGAAAACTTCTCAAATCTCAGGAAAGAAATGGACATATAGATTCAAGAAACTCAAAAAACTCTAACTAGAATAAATCCAAACAAAATCACCCTGAGACACATTATAATCAAACTGTCTAAAGTCAAAGACAAAGAGCAAATCTTGAAAGCAACAAAAGAAAAGCAACTCATTACATGCAAGGGAGCTTCCATAAGATTATCAGTGGATTTTTCAGTAGGTTTTTTTTCTTTCACTTTGCAGGCCAGAGGTGAGTAGGATGATATGTTTAAAGTACTCAAAGAAAAAAAAATTTACAACTAAGAATACTGTATCTGGCAAAACTGTCCTTCAAAAATAAGGAGAAATAAAGACTTCCCCAGATAAACAAAAGCTGAGAGAGTTCACTACCATTAGATCTGCTCTACAAGAAATGCAAAAGGGAGTCCTTCAAGTTGTAATGAAAGGATGGTCGAGAGCAAAACAAAAGCTTCTTCAACAATACAAGTTTCTTCAACAAAGGAAAATACACGGACAAATATAGTAACCTGTACTATTGTAATTTTGGTGCATTGAATTTAAATGACGAAAACACTTTAAAATAACATAAATCGATATTAATGGGTATAAAATATAAAGATGTAATTCGTGAATCAATAACATAAAGTGGTGGGAATGAAGCTGTAAGAAGTAGAGTTTTTATATGCAATTGAAGTTAAGATGTTATCAGTTTAAAATAAGTGCTAAACTTTACAATGTTTTATGTAATTCCATTGGTAATCACAAAGAAAATATCTATAGAATATTCACAAATAAACGAAAAGGGAAGCAAAGCATATCACTGCCAAAAATCAATAAAACAGAAAGAAAGGCAGTAGAGAAGGAAGGAGGGACAAAAAAGCCTCAAGACATACAGAAAGCAATTAACAAAAGGCAATAGTAAGTTATTCCCTTTCAGTAGTTACTTTAAATGTATATAGATTAAAATTCTCAATCAAAAACAGATGTTGACTGAATGGATAAAAAGTAGAATCCAACGTTATACTGTCTACAAGAGACTCATTTATATCTAAGTATGCACAGAGGCTGAAAATGAAAGGATAGAAAATAATACTTCATGCAAATGATAACCAAAAAAAAGCAGGCATAGCTATAGTAATGTCAGACAAATAGACATATAAAAAACTGCTACAAGAGACAAAGAAGGATATTATTTAATGATAAATGGGTCAATCACCAAGAAGATATGATAATCATAAATATTTAGGCACTAAACCTCAGAGCTTGTAAATTATGAAGCAAACTTTGACAGAATTGAAGGGAGAAATAGACAGGAAAAACATAATAGTAGGAGATTTTAATATTCCACTCTCAATGATGGGTAGAACAAACAGACAGAAGATCAATAAGGAAATAGAGGACTTGCAAACACTACAGATGGATTGAACCTAACAGTCGTTTACACAGCACTCCACCCAAAACAGCAGAATATACATACTTCTCAAGAGCATATGGAACATTCTCAAGGATAGACCACAAGTTAGATCACAAAACAAGTCTTCACAAATTCAAGAAGATTGAAATCATACAAATTTTATTTTCTGATCACATGGAATGAAACTAGAAATCAATAGTTCAAGAAAAACTGGAAAATCCACAAGTATGTGCAAATTAAACAACACACTGTTAAACAATAAATGGATCAAAGAAGAATTCACAAGGGAAATTAGAAAATACCTTAAGATAAGTGAAAATGAAAGCACAACATACCAAAACTGATAGGATGCAGTGAAAGCAGTGCTAAGAGGGAAGTGATAGTGTAAATACGTACATTAAAAAAAAAGAAAGATCTCATATCAACAACCTAACTTTACACCTCAAGAAAGTAGAAAAATAAGAAGAAACCTTACTCAAATTAGCAGAAGGAAGGAAATAATAAAGACTAGAGAAAAATTAATTAGATAGAAAATAGGAAAAAAATCAGCAAAACTATAAAAAACTAAGAGTTGGTTTTTTGAAAATATCGACAAAATTGACAAACTCTTAGCTAGATTAAATAAGAAAAAAAAAAGAAAGAAGGCTCAAATAACTAAAATCTGAAACAAAAGAAAGGACATTACAATCAGTGCCACAGAAATGAAAAGGATTCTACAAGAATACCAGGAACAATTGTATGCCAAAATTTGTATAACCTAGAAAAAATGGATCCACCCCTGGAAACACAACCTATGAAGACTGAATCATGAAGAAATAGAAAATGTGAACAAACCAATAACAAGCAGGTTGAATCAGTAATCAAAAACTTCTCAACAATGGAAAGCCCAGGACCAGACAGCTTCACTGGAGAATTCTACCAAACATTTAAAGAAGAATTAACATCAATTCTCCTGAAACTCTTCCAAAAAAATTGAAAAGGAGGGAACACTTCTAAGATCATTCTGTGAGGACAGCATCACCTTGATACCAAAGCCAAACAAAGACACTACAAGAAAAGAAAACTACAGACCAATATCCCTGATGAATGTTAATGTGAAAATCCTCAACAAAATACTAGCAAACTGAATTCAACAGCATGTTAAAAGGATTATACACTATGACTAAGTGGGATTTCTTCCTGCATGCAAGGATGGTTCAACATACAAAAATCAATCAATGTACTATACCACATTAACAAAATGAAGGACAAAAACCACATGATTCTCTCAACTGATACAGAAAAAGCATTTGATAAGATTAAACACATTTTCGTAATAAAAACATTCAATAGAAGCAAACTACCTAAACATAATAAAGGCCATATACAAACAGCCCATAGCTAACATCATACTCAATGGTGAAATCGTGTAAACTCTTAAGATCTGGAAAAAGGCAAGGATGCCCACTTTCACCACTTCTATTCAAAATAGTACTAGAAGTCCTAGTCAGAACAATTAAGCAAGAAAAAGAAATAAAAAGCATCTTAATTTAAAAAGAAGAAGTCAATTGGTCTCTGTTCACAGATGATATGACCTTATGTGTAGAAAACCCTAAAAAGTCCACAAAAAAACAAAAACTGTTAGAACTAGTAAATGAATTCAGCAAAGTTATGGGATACAAAGTCAACACACAAAGTCAGTTGCATTTCTATACACTAACAATGAACAATCCGAAAAAAGAAATTAAGAAAACAATTCCATTTAAAATAGCATCAAAATGAATAAAATACTTAGGAATAAAACTAACCAAGGAGGTAAAAGACTTGTACACTAAAAACTATGAAACATTGATGAAAGAAGTTAAAAGAAGAAACAAATAAATGGGAAGACATCCTGAGTTGATGGATTGAAAGAACTTAATATTGTTAAGATATCCATACTACCCAAAGGAATCTACAGATTCAGTGCAATCCCTATCAAATTCCCAATGGCATTTTTTGTAGAAATAGAAAATTTTATCTTAAAATCCATGTGGACTTTCAAGGGACCCCAAGTAGCTAAATTAATTTTGAATGAGAAGAATAAAGTTGAAAAATTCACACTTTCTCATTTAAAAACATATTATAAAACTATAGTAATCAAAACAGTGTGGTATTGTCATAAAGACAAAAAAGTAGACCAATGGAATCCAATAGACAGCTCAAAAATAAACCTTCATGTAAATGGTCAAATAATCTTTGACAATGATGCTAAGACCACTGAATCAGGAAAGGGCAGTCTCTTCAACAAATAGTGTTCTGAAAACTGGATATCTATATACAAAAGAAATATATATATGAAGTTGGATCCAAGTCTTTTGGATTATCCAAGTCTATATATTAGATCATATACAAAAATTAACTCAAAATAGATTAAAGACCTAAATTTAAAATCTAAAATTATAAAACTCCTAGAAGAAAATGTAGAGGAAAAGCTTCATGACATTGAATTTGGCAATGCTTTTGTAGATATGACAACAAAAGCACAGACAAAAAAAAGCAAAAATAGACAAATAGGACTACATCAAACTTAAGAACTTTTGTACATCAAAGGACACAACAAGAGAGGAAAGGCAACCTATGGAATGGGAGAAAATGTTTGCAAATCACGTATCTGCTAAAGGATTAATATTTGGAATATACAAATAACTCCTACATATCAACAACAAAACAATCAAATAAGCTGATTTTAAAAATGGGCAAAACACTTGAATAGGCATTTCTCCAAAGATGAAATACAAATGGCCAACAAGCATATGAAAAGATGCTCAGTATCACTAATCATCAGAGAAATGTAAATCAAAATCACAATTATATATCACCTCACACCCATGTGGATATCTACTATCAAAAAAAAAAATCAAGAAATTCATAAATGTTGACAAGAACATAAAGAAATCAGAACCCTTGTGTACTGTTGATGGGATTGTAAAATGGTGCAACCAGTGTGGAAAATAGAATGAAGAGTCCTCAGAAAACTAAAGATAGAACTATATACGATCTAGCAATCCTACTTATGGGTATATATCTAAAAGAATTGAAAGCAGGGCCTTGAAGAGATATTTGTACACTCGTGTTCATAGCAGCACTATTCATAAAAGCCAATAGGTGGAAGCAACTCAAATGCCTGTTAACAGATGAATGGACAAACAAAATGTGGAATATACATGCAATGGAATATTATTCACCCTTACAAAGGAAAGACATTCTGTCACATGCTACAACATGGATGAAACTTGAGGACACTATGCTAAGTGAAATAAGACAGTCACAAATGACAAATACTGTGTAATTCTAATTATATGAGGACACTAACACAGTCAAATTCATAGAAACAGAAAGTATAATGGGGGTTACCAGGGGCTGGGGGGAGGGGGAAAGGGAGAGTTGTTTAACGGGTAGAGTTTCAGATTTGTAAAATGAAAACTTTCTAGAGATCTGTTTCAAAGCAATTTGAATATACTTAACACTACTGAACTGAATACATAAAAATGGTTAACAAGGTAAATTTAATCTATGTGTTTTTTACCACAATTAAAAAAAAATCCCTCTGTAAGCTTTCTCTAACCTACTTTGCCAGTTTCATTTTACAACATGCCTATCATATATTCACTCCTCTGGGGGGGTCACTATACTGGGGGGTCATTTGAAAACTTTGACTATTTCTCACACACTCTTTTCTCAGCTTGGAGTGCTCTGATCTGTTTTCTCAATTTAAAGCATTCCTCATTTGGAGCTAAAAGTCACTGGGGATTCCTATCAGAAACAGGATAAGGAACAGGAAAGAAAAACATCTGGCAAGAAGAAATGGGCTCATCTACTGCCATCACCAAGTTCAAAGACACCCTTGTTGGTGCTAAACTTCAAACTCTTTAAACGTGGGTTAATTCCCTTTCATGATTTGGCCTGTGGTTACAAATTAGCCCCACCTTTTGCTACCCTTTGCTCTTCTCCTTTTGCAAATGTGCTTTACTCCAATCATAGTTCATTTCCTTCTGGAAATAGCCATCTTATTTCTCACTTCGATGCTTCAGCAGTGCTTCTAGATATGCTGGGACTCTGTACTCACTCCCTCTTCACCTGAGTAATTCTTACTCAGATATTAGTTAACATGTAATTTCCTCCATAAAGTCACATCTGACATACAATGTTTGGGTGACATGTTGTTCGCATCAACTTCTAGATTGTTCTAATAGTACCCAGGGATTCCTCAATTACAGTGCTTAATATTGATTGGAATTGCCTATTTATTTGTCTTAATCAGCATAGCATCTGTAGAGCCTGAGCACTCGATAAAATTTATTGAACTGATGAACAGATGAATAAATCAGCGGTCTTCCTTGTGATTTGGGGGGACACAATGAGAGAAACAATCCCAAAACAGATGCCTACAGAGCAGAGATTGACAAGATGATAGGTTGACAGGAGAGTTAATAGAGTGATGACAGAGTTCTGCTCCCATCTGAGATGTAGAAATTCACAGAAGAAAATCTTTCTCACTCTGACAAGAACAAGCTGGATAACCTACAAAATCGGGATTATTTTAAGCCCATCACATAGCTGATGTCACAAAGTAAACAAACGAACTAAAATCAGAGAAGTGACAGGCCCTCCTAGGAAAAATGGGACAAACAACTATTTCATTTGGGACAGAGATGGCAAAGGAGGAGGAAGCCACCAGAGAAACAGGTAAAAAGAAAGCAGATGAACTTTTAACACATTTTTAAAGGCCAATTGTAAACTTGCCTGGCGGTTTAAAAGCCCCAGGCGCCCCACACAGAGTCTGCACCCTGTGCCAGTTCTTTTCCATGGGCCCTTACTGCATGCTCATGAGAAAGACTGGAGAAGGCAATAAAAGCTAAGAGTACCTCCTCTAAGACACAAGTGTGCTAGGCCTGCCTAGGGCAGACCAGGAAATCTAAGGAAAACCTCTCCCACCCTGGCCTCCACTGTATATGTGGCAGCTAACACTTATCCCTGGGGCTGAAGCAGGAGTGCTGAGAGCTACACTATGAAAGTGCAGATACAGAGGGCTTGCCTAGGTCTGTGAGTGAAGAAGGAAATGAAGAGAAGCCATCTCACACTCTAGACTCTACAGTGAGTAAGAGACAACTACTGTCTACCACTGGAAAACAGCAGAAGAGACCCCCCTCCCTCACTTGAGGTGCAGGTACTCAGGGCCTGCGTAAGTTTGAGACTGAAACATGAGACATGAAAGAACCTTCTAACATTATGTAACTTATAAGTACAAGATAGTGGAGAAAGACACCATGCAAACATGAGGCATACAAAGGATATAGACAATTTAAACAATACTTAACAAACCAGACCTAATTCACACTTGTAGGACACTGTGCTCAATAAGACATAATCCATATTTTCTCAGATGTACCATGTTCGCTGGGATAGATCAGATGCTGGGCCAAAATACATGTCTAAATCAATTTAAAATGATCAAAATCATACAAACTGTGTTTTCTGATAAAAACAGTGCTATGTTAGAAATCAATAACAATGAGAGACCTAGAAAATCCGTAAATAACCCATGGGTCAAAACAGCAATTACAAAGGAAATTAGAACTATTCTGAACTGAATCATAATGAAATTATAACATATCAAAATGTATGAGATGACCTGAAGATAAATTTATACTTCATGTGCCTATATTAGAAAAACAATTGGGAAGGCTAGAGTTTTTCTTTTTTAAATATCAATCACTGATTAAACACTAAAGATTAGAAAAACATAGAATGAACTATCCATAAAGAAATAAGTGTATGTATCTTAGAATTTCTATTCAATTTTTAAATTCTGCTTTGGAGAAATGTAATGTCAAAGACTGTTTTTTTGGGTTTTTTTCTTACTTCCACATCTGGCTATGATGGAGTAACACACACAAGATTTACTCTACAGCCATTCACAAACAAAAAACCATACAAAATATATAAAACTACTGTTTTCAGACTTCAGGAAGAAATGGCACAAAACTGTGATCTCTGTAGGAGGGAAACAAAAGAGGTGACTCCTCCATTTGGCCCAATTTTATGCCTAGAGGCACATTCTGGACCTTGGAGCAGGAAGGGAAATTCCAAACAGAGCACTGAATTCAAAGTGTCTGAAGTGGCTAGAAGTCGTACAGCAGATCTCATGAAGAGACCCCTAAAAATCTTCTAGAGGTGCCCCAAGTTTTTGCTGACTAATAAGATATGTATGTGAAGAATGAAACTCCATGAGTGGACCTGAGAGGTAAATAGTTCCCAGAGCTCACACAGAAATGAGGATTGCTTAAGTTCCAGCACGCAGAGTAGAAAGCCCTTACTGGTCACTCATGATCACCTTCACTGGGACACCAAATGAGTCACAGCCTAGTAGTCAAGTAAAACTATCACCAGAGTGAAGGACATTCTAGATTTGCCCTACGTAGGCTTAAAAATAAGCCTAGAAAGGAACAAACTAAATCATCAGAAATATAGCTGCTGATCAAGAAAAAGCCTATCACTCTTTAAAGGAAGGATCAAATTAATTCCAAGTAACCTAACTGCAACCTAGAACAAAGGACATGAACATTTACGGGAATATAGACATAGCACACATCTAACGGGGTGAAAGTTAACAATGTCTGGCATCCAACCAAAAATTTACAGGCATGCTATACACCCCTATGTTCATTGCAGTATTATTTACAATAGCCAAAATATGGCAGCAACCTAAGTGTCCATCAATAGATGACCAAATAAAAAAGATGTTGTGTATATATATATATATATATATATATACAATGGCATATTACTCAGCCATAAAAAAAAGAATTAAATCTTGCCATTTGTGACAACATGGAGGGAACTATGATAAGTGGTATCATGCTAAGTGAAATAAGTCAGACAGAGAAATAAATATACTGTACGATTTCACTTATATGTGGAATCTAAAAAACAAACAAGTGAATAAACAAAACAGAAACAGACTCATAGATACAGAGAACAAACCAGTGGTTGCCAGAGGGGAGGGAGGTGAGGGGTTGAGCGAAATAGGTGAAAGGGATTAAGAGATATAAACTTCCAGTTATAAAATAAGTAAGTCACAGTGATGTAATATACAGCATAGAGAATATAGTCAATAATATTGTAATAACTTTGTATGGTGACAGTTACTAAACTTATCGTGGTGATCATTTCATAATATATATAAATGTCAAATCACTATATTGTATACCTGAAATTAACATAATATTGCATGTCGACTATATTTCCATGAAAAAATTAACAGACATGAAAAGAAGCAAGAACATAGACAAATAATTAGGAGAAAAATAAATCTATTGAAACTAGCTCAAAACTGACACAGATGTTAGAATTAGCAGACAAGGATATTAAAATAGTTATTTAACTGTATTCCATGCATTCAAAAATTAAGCAGAGACACGGAAGATATAAAATGACACAAATCAAACTTCTAGAGATGAAAATCACAATGTGTAAGATAAAAAATACACTGACTGGGATTAACAGAATATTAGACATTGAAGGAAAAATGGATATATGAACCTGAAGATTTGGAAATAGAAACTATCCAAAATAAACCATAGAGAAGATAAAAGACCCAAAAGTAAATAATAAACAGAGCATCAGTAAGCTATGGGGCAACTTTAAATGTCTAATATAGATATAATTGGAATATTCAAAGGAGAGGATTGTGAAAGGACGACAGAAAAATATTTGAATAAATAATGGTCGAAAATTTTCCAGATTTGATGAAAATTATAAACCCACAAATCTAAGAAGCTCAATGAACTCCAAGCATAAGAAACTTGAGGAAAAGAATAATAAGAAGTGGAAAAGACACTTCTTAATCAAATTGTTTAAAGCCAGTGATAAAAGAGAAAAACTCAAAAACGGTCATAAAAAAGACATGTTATGTACAGAACAAAAGACATAAGGATGACAGCAAATTTCTCCATTTCTTAGCAATGCAAGAAAAAAAGATAAACTATCTTTAAAGTACTAAAAGAATAGAAACCTGTTAGCCTAGAATCCTATACCCAGCAACACAGCCTTCAAAAATGAGGTAAAATATTATCTTTTTAAGACTGCCAAAGGCTGAAAGAATTCATTAACAGATGACCCAAAAGGCAACAGATGTAAAATGAAGCTCATCAGCTAGAAGGAAAATGATGTCAGAGAAAACAAAGGCATGAAGAATACAAGCATTAATAATATGGATAAATATCTAAGATTTTTTTCTTATTATTTAAATCTCTTTGAAAGAAAATTAAAAATAAATTGCTGGATTTACAACCTATGTAGAAGCAAAGACTATGACAACATAGCAAAAAGGCCAGGAGGAAAGAAATTGATGTATACTACTGGAAAGTTCTTATATGTGCTATAAAATCATTGATGGTAGACTATGATAAATTAAAGCTATAGAATAAGGACTCAATACAAGCACTAAAATAACAAAACAAAGAATTATATTTAAT
Source organism: Tapirus indicus (assembly GCA_031878705.1). NCBI lineage: Eukaryota > Metazoa > Chordata > Mammalia > Perissodactyla > Tapiridae > Tapirus > Tapirus indicus. The sequence goes on along the minus strand of CM062917.1, from coordinate 160,827,402 downwards.
TACCAAACAGAGAAGATAAAATATAATCATTACAAATACATAATCGATCCAGAAGAATTAACTCAAAAGAATTAACTCAGAAAAGGAGGACAAAGGAAACAACAGATGTGACCAAGAGAAAACAATGAGGAAGGTGGTAGACTTAAACCTAATCTTATCAGCAATTATCATAAATATTAATAGCCAAACACTCCAATTAAAAGGCAGATTGTCAGATTGGATTAAAAAAACAACACCCAACTATATGTTGTCTGAAAGAAATCCACTTTAAATAGAAGGCTCAAATAAGTTAACTGTAAATGGAGGGAGGACTTCAATTTCAATTTAGACGTGTAGTGCGTTGAAAAAATAACCTCCCATCCTTACAAGATTACAAGATGGACATGAAGCAAATTAATGACTTCATGAACCCACCAGAGAACCCACCGGCTGTCCTGAAGAGAGACAGACACCTGAAGGGAAACAGGAGCCAAACATTCACTCGGGTGTCAAGGAAGGCACTGCTGGACTTCATGTAGGTCGAGAGGAACATTAAACTGGAAGTTCCGAGGAATTGCTGAGCTGGAGTAAAAACGTGAAATTCCTGGTTGCTGAGGTCTTGGGGAGTTTTCCACATTCTCCTCTCATGGGAAAGATTGGGGAGAAAGTGGAGAAAGCTCCCTTTGTGATACTAGCACAGGACAATGAAAAGCAGCCACTGTAAAATCTATCCAGACCCTTCTCCCTTGTTGAGCAAAAGGCTCAATCTGCAGGGGAAAAGATATCCCCTGAGAGCATAGGGAAAACTCCATCTCAGCTCAGGAAGGGAGCTCTGTCCAGCCCCAATCTCCCTGTCTCACCTGAGGGGAACTAAAGAAGCCTTACTGTTTGTGGGAGAGTGTCTCAAGGACATAGACTGAGAACATTGGACGATGCCCATTCCACCAGTGAAGGACATAGTGGGCAGAGGGCAAAACCTCTATCCCTGGAGGACGGAAACACCTGTGAAGGTGGTGCCCCCAAGACACAGGGTCCGTGTGCACTCCAGAGCAGGAGACTGACTCAGAACACCTGGCCGCCATGCTAACAAGCATCCAGTAGAGCTGGGAGAGCTACACGACGAGAAGATCAAAAGCCAAAAGGGGAGAAAGTCACTAGAGAAACTTGCAGCTTTGGGGCTCACAGCAACATGCTCCAAACATTGCACAAGCCCTGACTCGATTAACATAAATTCCCACACTGCAGGCCTACTTTCCTCAGTATCTACCTCCCTATACGTGTCAAACAAAAAATTCCAAGGCATGCAAAAAGGCAAGAAAATACAGTCTGAAGACGTAAAGCCATCATCACAACAAGACTCAGATATGACACGGAAGTTATAATTGTGGGACAGGGAATTTAAAATAACTGTGATTAATATGTCAAAGGCTCTAACAGAAATGGTATACTATGTGCAAGATTAGTTAGGTAGGTAATTTTACCAAGAGATGGAAACTTGAAGAAAGAATTAAACGGAAATGCTGGAATAGAGTACCCAAAGTACTCTATTCGGTAGCCTTATCTTTAGTCTGTTTTTCTCCTCTAATTCACCATCGATGTCACTAAAAAAGTAACCTTTCTTAACTATCAAAACATCATAGTTCTACTCTGAGAATCTTCAAAGAGAAACCATAGAATAAAAAAGAAATAGGATTTAGAATCAAATATTGGCTTCATCGCTTCTTAGCTGTGAGATCTAGAACAACTTAATCTAAACATTTTCTGAACATTTGTTTCTCCATCTGAAAAGTGGGAATAATAATAAGCCTATTATGAAGATTAAAATGGATAAAAGAATAACATGCTTCGTAGCACACATTAAGGGATAAATGGTGGCAGCTATTGTCAACTCTGTTAAATCCTAACCTTTAGAAGGTAAACACTTTCTGTGTTTATACCACAATTTACAATCCTGATTATCAGCATATTTATCTGCTATTATTTTCCATTTTATCCAACTATGTCATGTTCTTTAACACCCTAAGATAGTGAAGTTCTGTCCGGAGGCCTCCCTGTCCAGTGTAGTCCCCTAGTGTCTTCTGCCTACATTCCTGTCATATTAGTGGGATGCACCACAAAATGCAGCATTTTTTGACTTTTGTCTTCCCCAGTGAGCTCATAAACACATTGAGGACAACAATGTTTTCTTCTATCTCTTTGCCTCACCCTACCTAGTATAATTTGAATAAACTTTACTTTTTATTCTCACTGAAACCCACATCATATTCAAGATGTGGGAAGGTAGAAGTCCTGTCTTTTTGATATTTTCTTAAAATATCATACAATATTGACATTTATTCAACCACATAAGTTCAAGGACACAATATTGTGTCTATTTCCCAAGCAGTTTTCTTTTGAATTCCTAGGTGTTAAGCGTCTGTCAAAAAACACTTTCTATATCACTTCCTTTTTTTGTCTCCAAATGTTTCATTTTTCATTCCACTTCTGTGTATCTTCAGGTATCATTTTAGCAACAGAGTTCCTATTTATAACAAATTCTACCAAACCATATGACCCAACCCTGAGTAAAAATGAAGATTTTTCCTGAAGGTAACAAGTAAAATGTCCTCCTTCAGAAATGTGTAAAAAAAGAAACGACTACAATTGTGTTTTATGATAAATACTTGTAATTTTTATGTAAATCATTAAAAAAATCACAATGATAAATGTAATTCAATAGAAATCAAACATCTTCTCTATATTTTATTTACACTGAGTATAGCAGATTGGCAGGCAATGCTCGACAGTTATGATGACATGCTTGTAACCTAAAGAGAGAGGTAAACCTACTAACACTTGATAGTAACAAATAAAAACTGATAGCAATGCATCAGATTGTAAGATCTTATTTAGTCTTTCAACAACATCTCTCAGTTATTAATCTGAGTCCAGTTTGCATTACATTTTAAGATATATTTGCAGTTTTTGAGGAATATGTTTCAGGACTTCAGGTGAGGTGTAATTTGTAGATTTCCTGCAGCTTCTGTTTCTATGCTCATTTCTCCATCACTTCATATGGCTAAAACAGTCTGTACTCCCTCCAAGTACTTCCACAAGTCTCTTGCGAAAATCAGATCCTCGGTTTGACTTACCTCCCACATATACATCATCTTTCTGAACAGTGAGCTTCTTGAGAGCAAAGGTCTCAAGCACAGTCTTTGAACTACTAAAGTTCTCACACAGAATAAGCATTTATGAACTATTCAATAAATTACTCATAAATTCTAGGAAGGACCGACATTTCTTTATTGCTCAAATGAAACTAAGACTTTGGACTATCAAGGGATTGCTTAACCTCGCAGCTAGCTGATGACAGAACTGCGACTAAAAACCTGTTGTCCAGAGTCCTGTTCTAACATGCTTTCAAAAATTCCCTGCTGCAGTGTCTTATCTTATGCATAAGTGTTCTTAACAATCAGAGGAAAATCATCCTTGTTAGATATTGAGATATGAGAATATCGACCTTATTTTGACCAAAAAAATTGAAAGTCCATTAATCCCCAGTCAAGCCATATCTATTTTTTTCCCCCAAACAGCCCTGACTTGAGAGGTGAGAGAGTAAGGAGGATATATCTTTAAAAATAGACTATACTTGCTCTGGATGGAATCCACTGGAAGTCTAAGAAACTCAACCCAATGGAAGGATCATATTAGTCCAATCATCAAAACTTCAATATAATAGATAAGAGAAGAAGGGCAAGAATTGACGCTATTTTCTTGTGTTCTAGTAACTGATCTAGTTAACTGTCAGACGTTTTCAAATATATTTACAACATCGGGTTTCATACGTATAACTTCATCTTTCCTGGGGTAAAGAATGGTCTATAAATTTGCTGAAGACAGCTGAGACTGTCATATCCCAAAGGCATGACTTTGCTTCTCTGGGGTGTACAGGACTATTGGAGGTTCAGGGTCAAAGAGTCTTGAGGAACTGCAGAGAATCTACAGGTAAAGGCAAAGAGCAAATGTAACTGATGTGAGAGAAGAGTTACTGCTTTCTCATTTTAGCTCTCTTACCTAACAGCTCTGCCTCTGGATTTTACATATTCCCTCCCAACCTAGATCCCCTGGTCAGATATCTCAAAGTTATCCTCTCTAGAACAATCAATTACTTTTTGTTTTATTCTGTCAACCTACCAGCTGCTTTCACTGCTCCTCTTTCTGACTGAGGACAGCCTGAAAAGTAAGATAAAACAAACAATAATGCAGCAACCACTGCAATACTGACAAAATTCACCACAAATTGGCCCTGCCTAACTTCAGTCAAACCATCTTTGCAGTCCCCTGATTCTTTTATACATCCCCGTCCCCTAAAGCTGAGCCTGAGATGGGGATTCTTGTCCCAATGTTTTATTAAATTTAATGCTCTCATGAGTAAAGCAGTGAGGAAGTAGGGTGGGGCAGGGGAGAAAATCCAAGTAAGAATGGGTTTCACCTGGAGGCTATTCTCCACGGGAAAGCTCTGGGTCATTAATTGCACCCACAGAGTTGGTCCCACCTAAATCAAGGCAGTCAGTCTTTTTTGTACCACTGTCTCAATGCCTGGCTGGGATCTCCAGTGGAGGGGGGCCACACTCCAAGAAGAGTCCAACTGTGAGTGCTTCGCAGCCAATATTCACAGCAGTCAGGGTTGGGTACACAACCAGTAAAGGGGATTTGGATGGTGCGCCAAGAGCGTCCAACATAACTTCCTTCATACTAGCTTTTATTCTTCATATCCAATTTTAAAAAAGCTTTCTCCACTCACTCTAAAGTCTGGAAAATGTAGAAAACTTGATGCCAGCTTCTTTCAGCTCTCTCACTACCTCAATACCTCTCCACAACTCAGGTTTGTACCTTCTCCAAAATTCCTCAACACGTTTATCCTTTCTTATGATTTTTCCCTCCTAGACAAATATAAGAAATACTTTCCAAAGTTTTGTCACTTTTGCTTTCCATTTCGTCATCTTCTTTCTCATCTTCAATCTCATCATTTCCACTCATTTTTCTTTTAAAAAAGCTATCTTTGATACCGTGCAATCGTTGGCCTACCTACCACTTTTTTTTCACTAACTTTTTGGAAGAATAATTTTGGCTCCTGTCTCCGTTTAATGACCATCTGTTCATTTCTTAACCATTTTCTTTTTGGCTCTAAAATTGCAATAATCACATAGATTTGGAAGCAGTAGAGACACATTTTTTTGATGAAGGAATATCATAATCTGATTTTTCAGCCTCCAGGATCATGATGAAATTATTCCATCAAAGATTGGCTACCTAATCACCAAATTTAATTGCATTTTCTCAGTTCAAAAACTCCTATATGGCATTCACCACCACTGATTAACTCCTTTTCAAATTTCTCCTATTTGGTAAAATAATGTGGAGAAAATTGTATATCTTCTTGGCTTAGAAATTACCATAGAGAAAATATCATCATTTCTATTTGGTGTAATGCTTTAATAAACCATAGTCAACAGCACAAGAAGTTCCTTCTAAGCTGAGGACATTCTGCTGATTGTAAAATTGTTTGTTGGATAGAAAATTTAGATGAGTTGCTATTCAAGAGCAGGATTGTTCTGAATAGAAGTGCAGAAGGAAACCCACAATGTGGACACTGTGTGGAGTAAGCAGAGAAAGAATCATTAGTGACAGAGTAAGAAGTAGCGAGTTTGGGAAATCGAAGTATTTATGTAGATGTTTTTGAGTGAAATTTTGTGTGCTATGGTATAAGATTCTTCCTGTTAACTTTATTAAACCATTTTTCTGTAGAAAAATTACAGAATGCCTGGTATAACTCAATATCTTATAGAAACCAGAATTGCCTGATTGACTTAGGATGGAAAATAATCAACCAGCACATAAAAGTGGAAAGTGGACATCTGGGTTATTCTTGGCTTCCTCAGCTCTATAGTAAACTCTCCTGCCGGAAGATACTCTTTGATTACATTCGCTGGGTAGTAGAAATAGTAGTGGAAACTACTAATAGTAGTAGGAGACTAGTAATATGTAACATTCAACGAGTACTTATAACAACAGGCACTATGATAAGAATGTTGCATGAGTATCTTATTTAATACTCAAAACCTATATGGAAGTTGGTAATACTATTAACCCCATCTTTCAAATCAATAAATTGGGACTTAGAATTCTAACCTCTACATTTATATTTAGTTATAATTATAACCAAAGTTCCCCAGTCATATATCCTACTAGATAAGAAACATTCTTACTCGCAAGCTGTCATATTTTATTTATCTTTCTGTGTCCTCTCCTCCTCAATATTTCTAAAGTCTGTAGAACAGAGACCACACCTGATATTTTTTGGTATCCTTAGTGCCTAGCAGAGTTTGTGATGCTGAGAATAACAATTTTGAACACAATTCTGAAGACACAAAAGGTGTCCTAATAGATTCAAGACAAACAGGATGAGAAGCTTATGCTGCTTAGCTTCTCAATTGGCTTTTCAAATTATTATTTAAAAGTGTTTACAGTCCTTAAAATAATCCCCTGGATGACTTATTTAAATGTAAGTCCCTGGGAAAATCACAAGGCACCAACTCTGTGAGGGCAGAAACTAGATATATGTTGAGTACATCATTGATTAATACGCCTAGCAGCAGTGGTGATAGAATATTTGGTCACTGATAAAACACACAAATAAACCAGTCAGAACAGATGCTGGATAACATCTATATCATATTCATATATGTAATTGCATACTGCAAATGACTATCACCCTTCTAGGGCCGAGTGCCTATTTGTTGGTATCCAACAAACATTGGTATAAACGTGAAAGAAAGGAGGAAGGAAGAAAGGAGAGAAGGAGGGAAGGAGAGAAGGAAGGAAGGAAGGACAGAAGGAAGGGAGGGAGGGAGGGAGGAAGGGAGGAAGGAACTGATGAGAATTCCTCCACAGCTCTAAAATGTTTGGCTGATACATAAACTTCGTTATGGAAGTCCCAAATGAAGCCAAGCAAACAGCTTTTTAAAATTTCCTTTTCAGAAGCAAAGGTTGCCTGTAGATTGATTGCCATAGTTAAAACTCTTGTCAAAAAATAATTTTCTTATGAAGATAACACCATTTCATTCACATCTTAGGATTCGTTGTGTGGATAAGGTTGTTCTCACTTTGATTAAAAGTGGAAAAACATTCCTGATCCCTAAAACCATGCCTGAGGAGTACAGATTTGGAAAATCAACTTCTGCTTCTTCTAACAACCTCATTTGTGCTTGATTATTTACTAATCCTCATATCCGGAGGTGATATATAAGGTAGGCCTCAGTTGACTAATGCCAGCATAACTTTTGCCAACTCCTTGGTGAGAAAACTACATACTCTTGTGGCTTGAAAACTTAACAAATCCCCTGTGGAACTCCCCGGGAGGGATGGATGGGCTCCCATAATACCGTTTTTACCCAGTCACTTTAATGGTTATAATTGCATGTAAAAGTCAGCGTGGCTGTCACTGATCCATCTTGGCATTCTGGCTCATTCTCCAGATAGTCAATCTTGCTGCTTTAAACCATGGGTATCCGTAGTGCAAGTATGTCAAGCAATAGGAAGAGGGAGTTCAGCATTTCATTGGCTGTCTAAATCAATCATCTTTTGAGCATGAATAAGTCATGCTTAAATGGATGGCTTCAGCCTACATTAGGAAACTCTTGTGTGGGGAGAAAGTTGAAAAATAGAATAAATTCAGGTGTGGGGATGCCACATTGCATTCTCCTTCAGCCACTCTCACTTTTTCTTCCACCAAAATGATAGATATATAATCATTTTAATACAAATCCTGCTTAAGTTTCCTGAAACTGATTTAATAGAACAGCTTGTCGTATTCTAGCGGGGAACTCATTAAGGAAATTCAAGATTCTGAAATCAGAATAGCGTTCTTGCCTTTCAGAATATGAGATGATAGATGGAAATGTCTTGCTATGCATGTTTACCAGCAGGCAGGTGTATTTCATTCCCTTGATCCCTTAAAGAACAGTTGAAGGATGTTTTCAGCATTAACTTCTCTCTTTCCAATTTCATCATCAGTCTGTAATTCATTTCAGGAAGTGTCTTTGTTGAACATCTGTCTCAGTGACTATTTCATTGGTTTCTTTTGAAGGTCACACCTTTGTATTTTTCCTATAGCAGAACTGACATTTTGCCAAGAGCAATGGGTTATGTGCTGAGGGATCAACCTAAATTTCTTCAGTTTCACATTTTCCATAGCCTCTGCCATATTTGGTTTCATATGAATACAGGAACCTCACTGCCCCCAAAAGAAACCTTAATGGTCAGGAATATAGCTGAGCAATGGAAATGAGGAGGAAAACAAGACCTCCATGCTGTAATACATGCGCTAAAATAACACATGTAACGTTTATGGGAAATTCCAACATTCTCATTCAATATTCTCTTACTCACATTTTACACCCAGCGTCGATAAGCCTAGATGTATAATTTCCCATCCCATATAAGATTAGTATCATCAAACTAGACAACTTGTGAAAGAAAAAGTCAGGAACTGTAGCAAAAAACAAAAAAGTTGGAAACATTTACATTGGAAAAAGTATAATTACCCGGCAGAAGGAGGAAAACTAAATGAAGTTCATAATTACATTATATTCATATACTAGAATATTATATAGGAAATAAGCTGAATGATCTAGAGCAAGACTCAGCAAAGTTCTGCTGTAAAAAACCAGACAGACAGTAAATATTTTAGGCTTTTAGTCCATAGAGTTTCTGCCGCAACTACACAACACTGCTGTTTTAGCACAAAAGCAGCACAGGTGATATATACACCAGGCTACGCTCATGGCTATTATTCCGATACAACTTTATTTACAAACAGAGGCACTGGTGCAGATTTTGCCCACGGGCTGTAGTTTACCAACCCCTGATGTACAGTCAGGTGAAGAAACATAGACAAGCCTCTAAAACATGATTTGGAACAAAAAAAGTAAGTTGCTGAATGATATATACAGGGTGATGTCATCTACTTATTAAGGTAAAAAGAGATGCAACACTTCACCATTTAGTGTTTATGAATCCACACACATATCCTAAAAATATAAGAGCATGCAAAAGAGTGATAAACACAAATTCCTGGTAGTAGTTTTATCTGGAGAGAAAGCTGATGGGATGAGGGAAAACAGGAGGTGCGAACTATATCTGTAATGACTCTTCAACTCTGTGATGGCTGCAAATATGTTTAATAAATTACTGTACACATTTTTGTGTATGCAAAATATTTCATAATCATGAGAATGGGCATTGTACCTCAAACATGACATGCTGGGGCAATTTAATAGAATTTAAAATTTTAATTTAAATTAAAGGCAAAAATGAATTACACAACTTAGTATCTTTATCAGTAGTTTTTCACGGGGCAATAAAATTCATGCACATAACAATAATTATGAACTTGAGACAAAAATGGAAAAATTAAGTTTAGTCCAGACTTTTGTTGAAGAATCCAAAGACATTTCAAATATATTTCAGAGAGGGAAGAAAGTTAACCTTTTGAGCTGGAATATTTTATGCTTATAGTGATTTCTTTTATTATAGATATTCACATATATGGAACATCTCATATTTGATTTGCTAAATAGAGTTTTTAGTACATTGTAACTTTTGAATTATTCCACAGTATTTAAAACGTATATGTATATATTCGTATTCTACAAATTCTCTCAGTCTTCCCCGACTTCTCTATAAAAATGACCATATAAAAAAGTGCCATTGTATGGGCTTACTTAATTACCGTAAGTGGCTTCCTTAGCAGGTGTTTTTTTAGGTTTTAATCAAAAGAGCATGTGATTTTCAAATCAGGGAATTGTTGAAAGTTATTCCAGTATTAGTGACCCCAACTGTACCCTAAATACCATTACCGGGCAATAAATCAATAACCAAGCACTAATAAAGATGATACATGGGGAAGAAATTCTTTTTTCTAAACATGCAATTTTAAGGATTGTTTCCTGAAGGTATAAAATATCTTTCCAGTTATTGGGAATCAGAATAACAAACCTACAGAGGTTATATACTTATAGAAAAACAACAATTTTTCATATACGTATATATTAACTATAGTAATCAATATAGAGACAATATTTTAGTTCCTGAAAAGGCTATTGTGAGCACATGTATAGATCTTTGCTCGTCAGCCGAGAGGACCTAGAAGCAACAGCATGCTAGCAGCGATGAGCTCACCTAGCACTTTGATCTTAGTTTCTAACACTATTCTCCAGGAACCAAGGAGAAGGAACCAAGCTGCCACTCATTGGAAAAATGTCTGATTCCAGAATGGTAGCAGGAAATATACAAGATTATTCTGGAGCAATTTGTAGTGCCAGAAAGGAAGTAAATGCCCATGTACATAGACACACACACACACACACACACACACACACACACACACACTAATGGAGGTATATCAAAGGGACATAGAAATCAACTGAAAGAGCTCCTAGTTGTCAAAGCTGGATCAATTTGAGCAGCAAAATAAATAAAGTAGTATTGGATTATAACCAAAATGTGAAATAAATAACCATGAATCTGTAGTAACATAAAAAATAATTGAATAAATAAATGAGGGAGAAGTGACAAGTCTCCCTTTCGGAAGAATTCTAAATAATTTATGTAGCTACTCTACCTTCAATGAGGCTGACCATAACTCCTCACTTTTTAATTCTGGGCAGCTCGTAGTAACTTCCTTCCAAAACTTACAGTGTGGAAAAAGTGGAGAAATCTAACAAACACTACTTCAGTCAGGTGATCAAAATTAACATCAACAGTGATAAGTCATGTTGATAGTACGAACCCTTCATACGATGTGATTGACATGGCACTTTACCTCTGTGGTCTTCCTCCCAAGAACACATAACCCCAGTATAATTATGAAGAAAGCATTAGACAAATCTAAGTGAGTGACATTGTACAAGATATCTGACCAGTAGCCCTCAAAATTGTCAAGATCATCAAAAACAAGGAAAATCTGAGAAACTGTCAAAGCAAAGACAATCCTAAGGAGATGTAACTACTAAGTATAATGTGATATCCTGGATGAAATTCCAGAAGAAATAAAGGACATTGTGTAAAACCTAAGGAAATCTGAATAAAGTATGGACTTAACAAGGGTTTATCAATAATGATCCCTTAATTGTAACATACGCACCATACTAATGTAAGATGTGAATATAGGTGAAACTGGGTGTGGGGTACATGCGAACTCTAATATCGTCACGATTTTTTTCTGTAAATCTAAAACTGTTCCAAAGTAAAAATTTATCTTTAAAAAGAGGCAATTGTGAAAAAGAGTGGTTTTTTCCTTTGTTATTTAAACAGGAAATATTATTTATTGGCTACACATAATTTAGCTGTGTTGAAGCAAATCTCCCTATCCATCTTATACTCCTTTATTTTTTCTATAACATTTATCACCCTCTGACATAAAGTATATTTACTACTTTAATAATAAGGCAGGATTTCTGTGTTTTGTTTAATGCTATAACTCCTTTATTATATCAGTTAGCTATTGTTGATTAACAAACCACCCTAAAACTTAGTAGTTTTCAACAACAATCATTCATTATTTCTCACATGTCTGTGGGTCTATAGGCAGATCCCCTAGCAGATCTGTGCTGGGTTTGGCTGATCCTGGCCAGGTTCATTCACGAGTCTTTGGCCAACTGGCTGGTGGCTGGGGGCTGGCTGGTCTAGGGTGGCGTTAGCTGGAATGACTTGGCTCCTGTCTCTGTGACTCTCACATCCCTAGAGCAGGTTAGCCTAGGTTTGTTCTCATGGTAGTGGCAGGGTTCTGTAAAAGGAAACAGAAATGTGCAGGCATTTCTAAAAGCCTCTATTAATATCAATTTTGCAGGCATTTCATTGGCCCAGTCAAGTCACACTGGCCAAGCCCAGAGTCAGTATGCCAGGGTACTATCGAAGGCTGTGGATACAGAAGATATGAAAAAGGGAGGCTATTAATAAGCACATAATAAGCACCTGACAAATATTTGTTAAATAACAGAATGAAACTTAACTTTCTTTCACATTATAAAATTTTTATTGATTATATACTATTTGCATAACACATCTATGTTTGGAGCTACAGAAATTTCCTTTATGAAATTTAGAGCCCTATAATACTTTTGCAAATATCTCTAAATAAATATAAAAGCAACATACAGTTACATGTCAAATTTAGCAACAGTTGTCATTAATGTATGTGTGTTTGTGTTTTGTGTATGTTTGAGTTTGGACCTTCTATTACATTATATTAGTCAGTTTATCTACCTTTATATAAATATCCACACTATTTTAATTACTATAGCTTTATAATTAAGCTTAATATCTTGTGGTGTAAGTCCCCCAGCTTTCTTCATCTTCTTTAAGATCACCCTGCCTCTTTTTCTTTGCAGATGAATTTTAGAATTAGCTTCTCAGTTCCCAGAAATTCATTTTGATTGAGATTATATTAAAACTATATATTATTTCAGAGAGAATTGACATCTTTACAGTATACCAGTCTATGATCATACAGATCACTTCATTTAGTTAATTCCTTTTTAATAAATTTTTATAGTTTTCTGTGTCAGAGTTTTACATCACTTTCATTCATTTTTTCCCTAGGTATTTGATGTTGTAGATGCCATTATTAATCAAATCTTTTTTAAATTTTATTTTCTATTGTTGCTTGCTGGTATATACTTTTTAATTGATTCTTATATACTGACCTTACGTCCAGCACTCTTACTAAATTCACTTTTTAATTCTAATTGTATGTTTATAAATTCTTTTGGATGTTTTAGGAACACAACCATGTTATCTGTGAATAATGATACTTTTTTCTTTTGAAGTACATATGTGTGTATTTGTTGATCCAGATTCAATTTTATCTTTTTTTTTTTTTTCCGCTGGCAACGATAACCTCCTGGTAATCTGTCACTCATTCTAATCCTTATTCAATTCATATCCAATCAACAATTTTTCTGTTACTCCTTGAAATGTCATCAACACACATTCCTTCCTTTCCCTCTCCATAGTCACAGGCAGCGTGGGTCTCAACACTCTGGTGTGGACCAGAATAAGAGCTTCCCAATCATTCCTCCTACATCCTCTCTTCCTTTTTCACTCATAACTGATTCACTCATTAAATTATACTTATTTAATATGACATCAACTGTTGTTTCTTTGCCCCAATATTTCACTAATTCTTTACTCACCTCATGAAAAGCCCAAGTTTCTCAACCTAGTATTTAAAGTTCTCAGAAATATAACCTAGTCCTAACTTTGTAGCCCTGTCATCTCTGAATTGTGCATCAGGACAAACAGTTTACTTAATTCATATCTTCATACCTTGCATTTGCCTTCTCTAAAATGTAGCTTTCTTTATCTCCCTCTACTTAATACCTATATTTCCTTTCCTCTTATAAATATTTTCTACCTTTTTCAATGCTTAATAGAGCTTATTGTCTATCCATTTCATATAGAATTTAATTAGGTACTACTTTGTAATATTACTTGATGTTTCTCTTGAGCTAATACTGAAGCTTTCATGTATCTTGATTTCCCCAAATCAGTTATAAGTTCCTATGATTCAGGTTTCAGTAAATACTTACCTAATGCCTACTATTTTTCAGGCATTAGAAAGACGAGGTGTCTGCCTGTCTTGATGACAAATGCTAACAGCAAGATAAATAATAAACAAGTATCTAAATACGACATTTTCAAATTTTGATAATGGTTATAAGGGAAATAACAAGATGTGGTAGAGGGTGGCAGGAGAGGTTAACTTTGTGGCCATCAGCAAAGGAATCTCTCAGAAGACAATATGTGTGCAAAGAACAATATGACAAATAAGAGACAACCATGACATGAGCTGAGGGAAGAGCATCCACACAGAAGGGATAGCAAGTGCAAAGGCTCTAGGGATGCAAGGGCTTTGTGTGCTGAAGGATCAGAAAGGAGAACAGAGTGTCTGGAGATGACTGGAGAGGGACAGTGGTATGAGATGGAAATGGAGAAGTATACAGATCATTAAGGGACTTAAAAACATTGAAAGTGTTTGGACTTTTCCTAAAGCAAGTGGGAAGCCAAAGAATAGATACAATACTAAGGAGTAATATGCTTTCTTTTACTGTTGCATGAGATTACTCTGGCTGATGTGTGAAGAATGGGTTGGAGAGGCGCGAGAATAGAAACAGGAAGACAAGATTTGAGGCTAATTTCAGTTTTCCAGGTGAGCCATGATGCTAGCGGAATCAGGTGGAGGTAGTGCTAGTGAGGAGACAAGTGGATGGATTTGAAAAATATTTTAGAGGTGTAAAGACTTGTACTTGCTAATGAATTGGATACTGGTGAATGGAAGAGCCATTTTTACTGAGATTATAGGAGATTTGGAAAGGGACAAGTTTGTGATGGGGGTGGTTCTATATTTGTTACAAGTTAAGACTAGACTATCCAATAAAGTTCCATATTGGTAGATGAATATGAGTGAGGAATAAATCGATTTAAATTATCACCAATAGAAGGTATTTAAGGCCATGAGACAAGTTATCATCTAAGAGGCCAAATAGTTGAAGAAGAAAAGAGGAACTAGGACTGGTCCCTGAAGCATTCCAAATTTTAAAGGTCAGATATAAGAGTAGCAAAGAAAAAAGACTGAGACGGAGGAGCCAACCAGACAAGAGAGCATGGTGTCACAAAAACCAATGAGAGTGTTTAAAGAAAGAAGGAATGGTGGACTAGATTGAATATTACTGAGAAGTTAGATAAGAAAGAAAAGTTTCCCTATACTTAGGCAATATGGAGAAATGTGATGACTTTTTCAAGAGTACTCAAGTAGTTGGGATGGAAGTCAAATTGGAATAGACTTAAGAGGGAAAGAAGGGAGGAACTGGAAGCAGTGAAGATAGATCACAATTTTAAGAGATTTTTTTCTATGTGGTGTTAGCTGGAGGGTTATGTAGAGTTAAAAGACATTCGGGGTTTTGTTTTTAATTTGGGTTGGTTTTGTTTCATTCATTTTAAGATGGATGTTTCCAGAACATGTGTGTATGCTGATGAGGACGAAATGGTTGAGGGAGAAGGACTCATGATGTATGAGAGAGAATCCATAAGTTGAAAAGTGATGTTTTAAAATACTGCTGAACTGATCTGACCCTGGCCCTTCAGGCTCATAAATAACACACACTCCTTATTGCTCCTATTAGCAAAGAACTGGGTCAGCAGCGATAGATAAAACTTGGCATAGCCCCAATCCCCATGCTGACCATGAATCTCAATCTTCTCTTTTTTCCTTCATCTACTAATTTATTTTACATCCATAGCTGTTAACAAGTCATGAGATAATGTAATGTCATCCTTTCTATTGTTCCCTTATGAAATGAAACTAATGCCTTTAAAAAGATAATGGTCAAAATTATATAATAAAAAGAATGGAGATACAATAAATATTGTCAATCCACAAATTTACAAGCTAGTTTTTTTTAATATTCAGAAGTTTATTAGACACTGAATTTTTTAAATGATGGCTGTTTGCTGAAGTATGGTGTAAGTACTACTGGTAGTAAGCCAGGTGACTTGACAACTAGTGATATACTAAGGGATTGGGAGAAGGAGGGAGCCCCACCTGGAAAGGTAGGGCCAAGCTAGTTGAAAAGGCAGCGAGGGGAACAATGGATAGAAGGAAGGGAGGGGACAAGTGATATAGGAAGAAAATCCAGAGGCTGCTGATGTTTCTCTGTGTGACTTAATCTGTCTGACTCAGTGTGCATGTGCGCACACACACACACACATATATTCATAAACTTGTGCCAGTTTCCTGCCCACAGCCCTGCCTTAGAGTTTTCAGAGTAGGGTTGGGCCAGCTGAGATCTGATGACCAGAGAGAGGAGGAGCAGCTTCAGTCTAAGCAAAGTCAGCTCTTGTCAGGCACTGCTGGAACCCAAGACCAAGAGCTTTGAGAAGGTGGAGTCAAGCCTGAAGTGCTTGAGTCCATCTGAGCTTCCTCAGAGGTAGCCAAGTTGAGCTATTTATTGTAAGAGAGGCTCAGGAGTACATTAGAATGGTATTCTGGTCTTGGCTGAGACTGCCAGCTATATGAGCCTACACGTATCACGTCACCTGTCTGGGAGTCCAATAACACAGTATGAATAAGAGCACTCACCTAGGAGGTTGTGAGAGTGGTGCCTGGCTCAAAAAAAAAAAAAAATTTGACAGAACCCTGGTGGTAAATCCTCTCTCCTCGTTCATTCAGTCTTCCAATCAACAAATATAATTGTTTGAATTACCTGGTTATTAACTTAGAGGAAATTGTTGCAAATACCCTAAACATTATGAATTGATGCTTATAAAACTGGGAATTATTAAATACCACACATTCTGAAGAACAGATCCAGAATAGCCTTTCAGATGGCTTCTTGAAATAAAAGTTTGCTGAATAAAAACCACTTATATCATTATGATTGATTAAGAATTAATTTTTAGTTTAGAGGAATGGTTAAATATCTTTCATGTTTTCTATCACATAGATATGTTGGTTGATATTAAAAATTCTTAAATTGCTATGCAAAATTAACCTTTAACCTCATTTTCATCTCAAACTAAGTGACAAACACTCTATAATTATTAATGACTCACAAATCCTATTTTTCTGCAGTGCTTTCATTGGAGAAATAATTTGCAACTCAGAAATTTTGTAAATTAATCATAAACACTATTACTTTGTTTTACTTATTTTTTTAATTTTCAAAAGTCAATAGTATGCTTTGGTTGCACATGTGTGTTTGGTTATACATGTATAATATGTTTTGGTTACATATGTACTTTTACGCTTACCTTATATATTGCAACTACATAGTTTTTTAATTCATGGAAACAATAAAGTTTATTAATAAAATAAACTGAAAAAAGAACTTTTTAAAAAAATTAAAATAATAATAGGATGAGACTATGGCAAATATTGTGAAGGTAATTATTTTAAAAACCCTGAAGTTTGAGAAATGCTGCCTTGAATATAGGAAATGAGAAAGTTGATCATCCTTTGTCAAAGATGTGTCTTTTCTACACATCAATGATTAAAGAGAATCAAATTTATTTTTCAAGATTATTCTGGAGTTACAGCCATTTTCTTAAACTTGTTACTACCTTTCTTTAAATAGCCTGAAAAAAATTATAAAGCTGCTTTAAGGTAATGGTGCTTAATCATGATTCCCAGTGTATCGGGGTGATTAAATTTTTTAATTATGCTGCCATCTAACACTTGAGTAGGTATAGCTATACCTACATTAAAAAATGGAAATTAAAAACAAAACTATATATTACTGCTACCCAAATACTAAGGTTTGGGCAAAAATGCTCATAAAATCCTTTCCGAGAGCAATCGCTTACCCTGAGGTCGTGGGTTGCAGCAATGGCATTCTAATGAAAATGGTGACAGCGTCGTCTGGTTAGCCTGAAACAAAGTCAGGGTGCAGACCAGAGAGAGCAATATTATGAAAGTTGCCTGAATTTTGTCTTGGAAGGGTAACTTTTGCCTTTTCTCTAAAACTTGTTTATTTTATTCAGAGACTTGCGGGCTCAAAGACTTGAAAACCGAAAGTTAGAAACTCTGAATTATTTTTGCTATTGACTCGGTGGCAAGTTCAAGGAAAGATAACTTTAGCATAGATTGTAGTACCTGGTCAACGTCGTCAATAGTTTTGCCAAAATTATTTCTCCTCCTATGTCCACTCACTATTCATCACAGGAGAAGCTACGAGAAGAAGCAAGAGACCTGGTACATATGAGGTAGAATTTTAGAAATTGGAGAGCTGAAGAAGACCGTCCTGAAAGAGCATCTAATACAACTCTTTGTATGAATGAAGACTTTAAGGCCCCAGAGGTTAAGCAGCTTGCACACGTGCAGGTGTGCACACGCACACACGCACACACACACATACCAACACAACGGACTAATGATACAAAAAATTTCGTATGTTCTTTGCAAGGTAAAATCTTTTCCAAATGATGTAAGGATTTTCCACGTCTGTATTTAATCGATGTCGTTTCAAATAAAAGTCATATAGGTCCCTCTATTTTAGCTTATGATTCATCTGCATTTTCTGTCCTAAAACGTCTCTCTCTAAGAAATACAGTTTTCCTGAAAACTGCTTAGTGAGAACAGCAGGAACAATGGCAACACTTCAGGACAGGTATTGGAGACTGTGAGAACCCCTGGCTCAATTAATAGCCCTCAGTTGGGCGTCTTTGAGGCCACGTTGTTTTAGTCTTATTGCAGCTAAGAGAATAACTCTCCTCTTCCTGCAGAGGCTCTTGTAGCCAGTTTACATGCAGGAGAATTTATTTTGTTTCTTAAAATTAATCCATACCCACAGAATTGTTTATCTGATCATAAAAGTAATAATTCATGGTTATTATAGAAAATCTGGAAATCTAGAAAAGATAATAAAAATCAATCACCATCCCACTGTGGTGGGAAATTATTGATTTCATTTTCAGAATCCATTTCTATTTCCTAAAATCCATGTATTTCTGGGACAGCAGATATCCCTTCAAGCCCCAAAGGGGTGCCCAATTAGTGTGCATCCCCTGTCCACAGCCCAGTGATAGTTTCAGGGTAAAACTGTACCTCCTAAGTCAAAGGATATTATCTTGTATTTATTGCTAATATTTCCCAATCTGTTTTTGTTTTCTTTATTTTGTTTATGACATTTCAACATAATTTTTGAAATTTTTCATAAATGCAAATGAATAGACTTTTTTCTTTAGAATTTTGCCATTGCATTTATGCTTAAAGGTTTATCCTTGCTATAGTCTGAATGTCTGTGTCCCCTCAAAGATGACTGTCCCCACAAAGATGTGGGGCTTTTGAGAAGCGATTAGCTCCTGCGGGTGGAGCCCTCATGGACAGCATCAGCGCCTTAAAAAAGAGAACTCACAGAGCTCCCTCGCCCCTTCCATCACGAGAGGACACAGCAAGAAGACACAGGCTGTGAACAAATGAGAGGACCCTCACCAGAACGTGACCACACTGGCACCTTGACCTCAGGCTTCCAGCCTCCAGAACTATGAAATTTTGTTGTTTATAAGCCACCCAGGCTGTGGTATTTTGTTATAGAAATCTGAGTGAACTAAGACAATTACCTTTCAGAAATGAGCCATAACATTTATATTTTTGTCTAGGTTTTATGGTATCATGGTTTGCACTGAAGAAAAATGTTAATACTAGTCTGAAAAGCAACTGAGAAACTGTAAGAAGTGCTTTCTGCCCGTGTAGTCCTAAGGCTATTCTTTTTTTCCATGTTATTTTAATTACCAATTTATTTAGCATTCACTCAAAATGTATTTATTGAGTTCATACCATGTGTTAAACACTGTGGTGGATAGAAAAACAGAGGTTTTATGAGAATGAAATTAGGATTATAATAGAATGTCACAAAATATGCCTCTGAGAATGATGGGAGACAATTTTCCTCTTTGCCTCACGCTTGGAGGTATTAGGAAGGACTCCACGTAGGACTTTGAGCAGAGCAGAGGGGAGTTTAAAGGCAGAGATGTAAGAAGAGAGTGGCTTAAGGAGGGAGACGCTCAGTGAAAATGATTCACCTTTGCTGGAATTTAGGACACAGGGAGGAAAGTAGTTAAAAATAAGCCTGGAGAAATGGAAATAGCGCAACACAGAGGCCTCGAAAGTCAGACAAAGGGAATGCACCATTTGTGGCAGAATGAATCCCTTCAAAGAGTTTTTGCAGGAAATTGAAAAGAGATATGTTTTAGGAACTATACCCCCGAATTGTATTTAAAGAGGAGGCTAAATAATTACATATTTCTGAACTGTAGAATAAAATAAGAAGGAAATCTGATGAGTATTGATAGCGTCAAAGGAACTTCCCACGATGGCAGACAAATTGAACCAAACCTACAGTTGTCTTAACTCAGCAATAACAACGTTCAATCATCACTTTAGAGAAAAATTACTGTATTGTCTGTCCTTCCTGTTTATTAGAGTATGAAAGGGCCAGAAATGCTATCCCTTGGGTCCCTCCTACCTAATGTTAGGTCCCCAGAGGCAGAAAAAAAGTCTTCATGAGGAATGAGTCAAAGACAATCAAGAAGACTAGATGTGGGGTGTTTTCTCCTCCATCTGGTCCCTAAAGATTTCCAGATATTATATTTAAATGTTGATGTAAATACTACCCATCTTTTACATTTTTAATTGCTTCTTAGGCTGATAGTTATCTTTGGAGGGACTAATAGTCATATTTTCTGTCACCATGAATGGCTAATTTCTATTCATGCATTGTACTCTTTGCTACAGTGAAGCTAAACTTGAACTTCAAGTGAAATTTTTTCCCTACTGCACTAATTCTCTCTACCGCACTCCACATAGTTGTAATCATGTTGCTTTTTGTGTTTTCTCCTGGGAGCAAAGTGAACTTCATAGAGCCAATTTATGGACCCTCATAGCAATTTTATGAGCCTGAAAGTATGCAGCCATCCCTATGTGATTTTCATGTCCCTAGGAGAATCAGATTCAGATGTCAGAGAATTAATCTTTGTATTATATTCCATGAAATGTTGACATTCCTGCTGCCATACTAGCTCAGAATGCCCTGAAAATAATTTACCTTAAAAATATTAAATATTGAAAGTAAAAACGTTTACGTTAATCATGGTCAGTTTGAGCAAGATACCCAGATATAACTAGGATCTTTCTTTGAACTAAATCCTGATCTAGAGTCCTATTGTAAATGTGACCTCTAGATTTTTATGGCCAGGCTATCGTTTGAATGAAAAATTACCTCATTTAAACATAGTTTCAGGTAATGTTTTTCTTGACTTTTATACAATGAAGTGTTTTACTGCAGCTGCTGGTGGATAAGATACAAATTTTCAAATCAATGTGCTCAGCGCTTTTGGAGAAACTAATTCACTTTTCATAGAACTAAAATCATATAAATTTATACTCAAGCATTAAATTCCCCAAAATATCTATTCCGTCATCCTTACCTAATAGCAGTACATTAGTATTTTAGTTCTAATTCAATTACTTGAACATTCTGGTTATGTTCTTATAACAAAAACAAAACTGCTCAAAAATGGTAATTGTTAAAACATTTCAACAACTTAATAGTACGAGGTCAAGCTAGGTGTCATGATATATTAGAAAAAAAATGTGCACACAATGTTCTATTAGGCCTTAGTTTATAATTAAACTTATGCAAAATATAATAAAATTAACCATGTTACAAAATTATATTTGTAACCATATAAAATTAACCATATTATAACTAAGGAAATATTTATAAAATATGTAGAAAAAAAGTAATTCTAGAGTAACCTTCAGAAGAGCAAAATGCCTGTATTGAAACAGATACCTATGTAGATAATATTCAAGTGAGTAATTCAACCATCTGATTGATGGCTTAGTACCAAAAAAAAAATTAGAAATAAATGTCACAAATTGGAGAAAACGTGGTTGTCTGGATACTTACTGACCAGTGACCACAAAGCCAGTTACTGAAAGGATGTCTGATATGACTGCAGAAAAAGAAAAATAGATCAACTTCAAAAAGTTATAAGCAAATCATAAAATCCTACTAATTAAAGCAAAAATTATAACAATATATAGTGGGCATTTTAGCATATTTAGAAGTAAAATGTGTGACAATAATAGCATAAAAGATGGGAGGGAGGAAATGGCAGTAAACTTGTGCAAGTTTCTTACACTACTGTGAAGTGATAACATATTATTTGGAGGTAGACTCATAAATTAAAGATGATACTAAAACCTCTAAAGAAACCACTTTAATAAAAGAAAACAATGAAGTGTAACTAATAAGACACAAAGTGGAAATAAAATGAAATCATAAGAAAAAACAACACAAGAGGAGAGAGAAATTGGCACAAAGAGTATATGGTGCACATATAAACAAATAATGTGCTTGTAGATTTAAATCAAACCATATTAATAATTAAATAAATTAGCATTAAATATAAATAGTCTAAACACTGAAATTAAAATTCAGAAATGAATAAAAAAATCAGAAAACTAGATAGATTTAAAAAGCCAAAAACAACTGAATGTTATTTACAAGAAACAAGAAATTTAAATATAAGGACATAGTGAGGATGAAAGCAAAAGAATGTGACAAAATTGACATAAGATAAAGTAGATTTTTAAAAGGAATATTACTACAGATAAAGAAGGATATTTCACAATGATAAAGAGATCGCTTCATTGGGAAGATATAAAAATCACAAATGTGAGTGTATCCAAAAAGCCTAACTTCAAAATAAATGAGCCAAAAAGAACTGGTTGAGTTGAAAGGAGAAATAGACAAGTCAACAATTTCGGTTGGAGATTTCAACACTCCACTCACAGTAATTGATAGAAAAAGTAGAGAAATAATCAGTAAGAATATAAAAGACCTGAGCAAGTCTATCAACCAATTTAACCTAATTGGTATTTATGGCTGATGCCACTCAAAAATACCAGCATAAATGGCTTTCAAGCATACTTAAAATATTCACCAAAGTAGAGTATACACTGGGCCATAAAACCAGTCAGTAAATTCAAGATCAAAAACATACAAAGGGTGTTCTTTACTCACAATGAATTAAACTAGAAATCAGTGACAGAAAGATACAGCAGAAATCCTCAAATATGGGGAAAATAAATGCATTTTAAATTATACATTGATCAAAGCAGAACTCCAAGTAAATTAGAATATATCTTGAACTGAAAAAAAATGAAACCATAATACATTAAAATTTGTTGGATGCAATTAAAGAGCACTTACAGGGGAAATCATAGCAATAAATGCTTACCACAAAAATAGGAAAGATCTCAAAACAATGACCTAAGCCACCACCCTAAGAAACTAAGAAACCAAGAGCATATTAAAACCAAAGCAAGTAGAAGAAAGGACAAACCACATATAAGGATAGAAATCAAAGAGGAAAGCAATAAGGAAAATTAATGAAACCAAAAATTGGTTCTTTGAAGAAAAATCATTAACATTGAGAAGCTTCTAGCAAGTCTTATCTGGAAAAAAAAAAGAAGGCAGTAATGTGTTATTCTAACATCACAAACAAAAGAGAGGACATCACTTCACACCGTATAGACATTAAAAATATAAAAAATTTCACAAACAACTTTATGCTAATAAATTTGAAAACTTAGACCAAATAAACAAATTCATTGTAAAGACATTAACTACCAAAGCTCACTTAAGATGAAACAGGTAACCTGAACAGCCCAATATTTATTGTTTTAAATGAACTTGTAGTTAAAAGTCTTCCCACAAAGAAAATTGTAGGCTCAAAGGGCTGCACTGTTGAACTGTACCAAACATTTATGAAAGAAATAATCCCAATTCTACACAAATTTATCCAGGAGCTAGAATAGGAGGAATCACTTCCCAATTCATTTCATGAGGACAGCATTGCCCTGATACCAAAACCAAACAAAAGCATTAAAGAAAACTTCAGACTACTATCTATAATGAAAGTGGTAACAAAAATCCTTTAAAATTTTTAACAAACTAAATCCAGAAATACATTCTTAAAAAAAAAAAAGCAACATCATGACCAATTAGGATTTATCTCCAGAATGCAAAGTTGATTTATCATGTGAAAATCAATCAATGTGATTCACCATGTTGTGATATTAAAATTAAAAAGTATTTGACTGCCATAATAGATGAAAAAGAAAACACTGGACAAAATTTCACAATCTTCATGATAAAAACTCTCAGCAAACTAGGAACAGAAGGAGCTTCCTCAAATTGAAAAAGGGGGCCTGTGCAAAGCCTACAGCTAGCACCATATGTAATAGCGAGAGAGTGAATGTTTTCTGCTTAGAAACAGGAGCAAAACAAGGGTGCCTACTCTCACCACTCCTATTCAACATAATCCTGGAGTTTCTAGCTACAGCCATAGGTAGAAGTGTGCGAACTGGGCAATATAAGTCTAATTACAAGTCTACTGGTCGAGCGTAATATCATTACATTCCATTGTGAGAGAGGGAGGAACAGCTGAAATACGTGACTGACCCATATCCAGCCTGCATTCAACTAAAGCTCCTAGGGTTTTGTTTTGATTCATTTTGTTTTGTTTAGTATATGGTACTCCTAAATCATGCCTTCTGACCATAACGTAAGAAAGACACCGCAACTGAAACATATCAATAATGGTCAAACAGCCAATACTAATCAATCAGCTAACAACCTGTTGGGAAGTTTCTGGCTGTCCCTATTGTATCTGTCTTAGGTTGTCAAACTGTACATTCATCTGACAAAGAAAGAGATGATCTGTACTAATTCAGCAGGTGGATTATCTCTTGCAGATTGCCTCTGGAGCTTTTACTAAAGTGCATTTTTAATGCTTTTCTAAAAATAGAATTCTACTATATGTAATCTCAGCATTCAAAATTATACTAAACAACTACATACATCATAAAGCCAATCACATCAATGAACTGTAAGAGATGTGATTTTCCATTCCATTAATTTTTCACCTCTGGAGTAGGTCCTGCCTTACTCTTCAGAAACTGAGTTTGGTTGTATTCATTGTGCATCTTGATGGGGCACTCAGAAATAACAATGAGAAATTCTAACTTTGAAAATAACAATTATAAAGCTCACGCATGGTAAAGGTGATGGTGTATATATTACATATTCTTTCTCAATACGCATAAATGCATGCACACATGTACATATACATAAGCATAGACATGATATTTTGCTGAAACTCTATTTTGCAAACTAGAAATATGTAATTCAATTCTGTATTTTTGAAATCCATTATTATAAGTACATATTCTAATGTCATGTGTTTCTTGTCCTTAGTTGAAAACATCACACTATTTCTAAAATTATAGACAAGAATTACTTTGCTATCTTGATTACTCCCTTGTTTTTGTATTAGCATTTATCCAAAGTGATGCGTGAATGGACTGTGCTAATCAAAAACTAAATGAGTATTCCAAGGTCACACAGAAGTTGCTGAAATCAGCAGTGATGCGCCTTAATCTGTAGGCAGCATTCATTTCTGTTATGAGACAATGTTTTGATAACTGTTGAAACTATATGTATGTTACATATACCTTGGTACACTTTTTAAGGTAAGACCCTTGCGGCCCACTGTTTATCATTCTTCATAACAGAAAGTAACGCCAAAACTTAGAAATAAGAAATGTGGATTATTTGGGAATTGAGAAATCAGAAGGGAACGAGGGAAGAGATGAGGATGGCCGCCCCCATTTCCAGACCTAGCTAAGGGCCCTGCATGCTGAGAGCCTCAGACTTTGGGGTAGAAGAGGAGAGCGGAGGAAGTGGGGCTTGGGGAGCGGTTGATCCGGCTGGGAGAAGCTGAGAGCGGGAGCACAGCACACGAAAGCACCGGAGGGTCCTTCCCTCCCGCTCCGTCCGGCGCTCCTGCGCTCCTGGCGCGCTGATCCCATTTGTGGGTTCATCGCTGGCTTGTTTCTGAAGGACATCGCTCTTCTCATCCTAGTAGATGTTCACGGCAAAGAAGAATAAAGCAGGATTTCAGGGGTGAATTCGCATAAAAAGTTGTCATTTTTTATGGGGCGGAAGTTAAAGGGAAAAAGAGAGAGAATTAGCTTAGCTAACGGGTAGAGAAGCGTGCTTTCAGCAGAGGGATGAGTGCTGCTAACCACCGACTGAAAGAGGAAAACCAAATGGGAGCAAAACAGAGCCGGTGAGGGAGGAGACGCGAGTAAAATGCCTCTCCCAGGTCATCCTTCATAAGGAAACGCAACAGCATTGTTCTTCGAAATCTTTGTTACTATAAGAAACCATACTTATGTAAACTATACATACTATATATATGCCCACACATATGCATATATATGTATATAGACACTAATACCCATGGGCATTTACACATTTCTAATCTACTCACAAATATCAGGCGCCGCGTGAAACCCGTGAAGCCACGTCTGAAAGACATTTCCAATTACATTTCAAAAGGATATAAATTACCAGAATGATAAAAATAAAAAACAAAGGAAACCGTGCTTTTCAGAATATCTCCATTTTCTCACATTTATCTTGAATACACATCCAGTACTTTCATAGGGCAAGCTCTGGAAATCAATACTGTGAATGAAATATCATTGGCATCCTCTTCTCATTTCAGCTGCGGTGTGAGTGAAGAGTGGTAATGTCTCCATAAATAATGTTTAGCTTCAGTCTCTCTCACCCCGTTCCAAACAGATGAGCAATTTCTGAAAAGCAACTGTAGAAGATGCATTTTTACCTCTTCATCAAAAACATATAAAAATGAAATATATTGTGATATTTATTACCATGTATATTACAAACCACCATGGCGATAGAGTACAAATGGCTTTTTTCTCTGTGGCGCCGACCTTCAAAAGTGATGATGTGAAAAGCCCTAGACTTTATGACAGCTTAACTAGAAATACATTACAGCTGCTATATTAATATGTAGTTGTGGCTTTGCTATAAAGTTTGAATATGAAAAGAAACTCTGAACCTTGTGCTCTGCTATAAACTTTAAATATGCAGAAAAATATGTTCATGAAAGCAGCAGGAGGAGGTTGAGACTAGGTTTACATGAAATGATGCTGCCTCTTCATAGCCTCAAAACTTCATGACAGCTTTTGCACTACATAAATTCAATAATAGCAATTGAATGACTGGCATCAGCTTTAGCACAGCAAATCAGAAGAGCTGGTGCAAATGTACATATTCACATCATGTGTGATGGGAACACCTTTAGATCCCCGTGTATTGTGACATGTAAATCTCTAGGGATATGTTTAAGCTGAATTTTAAATCAATGAGTATATTTCAGTGACCAAATGCTGAGTAGTGAAAAACTGATGGGCACTGAAATATTACTTTGAAAAATAGCAAATGTGTTTCCTCTGTACCTTCTCAATATTTCCATATGCATAAATAATATGATGCTACATTGTTAGTAGCTGATTTAACACCCCTAACCAGTTTGGTCAATATTTAATTTTAAGTGGACACAATTTCCCCTGACATGTAAATGATGCCATGGTGCATACCAAGATAATTTTTATAGGATCTCAAATTAATTTGCAATCATACATAATTTATTCTTTTCTAACGGTACAGGTGGGCATGAGATACGGCTTAAGCATGCACTCTCAAACAGAGCTGGACATTTGAGGGCCTGTCTTATTGCTGGGGCTGCTATAACAGACTAGCATAGATGAGGTGGCTTAAACAACATTTATTTCTGATAGTTCCAGAGGCTGGGAAGTCCAAGGTCAAGATGCCAGCAGACTTGGTTCCTGGTGAGAACCCTCTTCCTGGCTTGCAGATAGCACCCTTCTCACTGCGTACTCACACAACAGAGATATCTCTCTCTGTCTTCCTCTTCTTAGAAGGACACTATTCCATCATAGGGGGCCCACCCTTATGACCTCCTTTAAACCTAATTACCTCCCGAAGGCCCTCACCTCCAAATTCCATCACATTGGGAATTAGGCCTTCAACATATGCATTTAGGGGGGACAAAATTCAGACAATAGCAGGACCTAATGTCTTTATCCATTTTAGCAGATTTGTCAGTTTTTGTAAATCATTTAAACAGCAGAAATGAGGAGCAACAAGTTATGCTAATTTTTATATTATTGCCATTACTAATTTTTGAGTGTTGGTTTTGCACACATTGGTGTCCTGGAGGGTTAAAAAGTAAACAAGATAAATGTCAATAACTTTCTCTTCAAAGTGTCAGCAACCATAATAGCAAGGAAGATCCAGGTGGTGAGTTTGGTTGAGACAATAGTTTACGATGGTGTGAAGTCAAATTAAGATTAAAACGTGAATTTAGGGTCAAGGAAAAAGAGCAAATGAACTAATATTTTTAAGTCACCTACCATGTACCACACCCAAGTTTGGGGCATTTTAAACATATTGTTTCAATTAATTCTCAAAACTTTTCAAAGAAAGATATAAGTAATATTAGCCTAGTTTTAGAGATGAACAAATAACTTGCCCAGCATTCACATGGCTGATATTGTGGGGCTCAGAATTGAACCCCAGCCTGCTGAACTGCAAAGGGAAAGAGAGCAAAGATAACTCCCCTAGCTCTCTATATACCCCAGAGAGAAAGAATAGATTAAGAAAAAAACATGTTTACATTAATCTGAGAATGATTCTTGAGAAGAGAGGCTCAGATAATAATTCTGCACAATTTAAATTATTTTATTCTGATTTTTTTCTTTGCCCTGCATGCTTTATAACTGACTATTTTATTTGTCGTTTGAAGTTATATTTTAAAAAGTGTTTCAGTTTAATCATTTCTGATCTATTCCACGATGGTTGGAACTGGCTTACGTGCCAATATCTATAATCTAGTATCTCCAATGCTGTAGCCACCAGCAGATGTGGCTATTTAAATATATATTTAAATTAAATTAAAATTTTAATAAAATTAAAAATTTAGTTTCTCAGTCATACTAGCCACATGTCCAGTGCTCACAAGCCACATATGGCTAATGGTTACTATATTTGGCAGTGTAGACATAGAACGCGCCCATCACTGAGGAAGGTTTTATGGGACAGGGCTGCTCTAGAGTATGAGCAAACTATGGCCTGTGGGCCCGAGCCAGCCTGCCATGTGTTTTTGTAATAAAGTTTTATTGGAACACAGCCACATTCATTCCTTTGTGCATTGTCTATAGCTGCTTTTGTGCTAGCACAGCAGCTGTGAGTAGTTGCAACAGAAACTGTGTGCCTTACAAAATCTAAAATATTTACTATCTAGCCTTTTATAGAAAAAATTTGCCAGCCCCTGCTCTAGAAGATGGATCTCATAGGCGTTTGTAGCTCAGGCTGTGCAGATCAACATACTGGAATTTGAATCCTGACTGTGCTAGAAATTAGATTTAATTTCTCTAAACATTCTTTTTAATTGCTCGTAAAATTGGAATTGTAATAATACTGATCTTACAGAGTTTTGTGAGGATTAAATGAAAGAAGGTAGGTAAAACACTCATCCAATGATTGATAATTTGGAAGTCCTCAAAAAATGTTCACCGTTAAGTTTTTATCATTGTTATTTTCATTAATATTACTATTCTTGTAATTTGTGAAATATGTGCAAAGGTACCCTGTCTCTCAAATCTCAAATTAGAGTCAGCTCAAGAGATGACAAATTAACCAAAGGTATCGAGACCCAATGTTTTATAGGCATGATGGTGACCTGAGAATATAATTCATTTCAGACAATGTATATTAATTTTAAAAATTATACATCTTTTGAAATTATATATATTTTTTCTACCTAGCATATCAGACTCATAAACACATCTGAAATATCCCGGGCCCATGAACCAGCAGCCAAACTTTATCTGAAATTCCTTCAGATAAAGGAATTGGTCCTGTGTGAAGGTTTGGTGCTGTGTGAAGCTGTGAATAAGCTAAATCTGTCTTCCAAATTTGATAATACTGTAATCCTCCATCATTTTATGCTTAGGGGAAGACTACTCAGCTCGTCTTGATTGTAATGGCCATGTGCAGTTTCCATGTTACCTAGATTTTTCTTTAAGAAAAGTTTCTGCTACCTAACAATCACTCATTATTATCAAAGATTAGGAGGTAGTATGGGAACTACCCATAGAAAATGACTTTGTCAGTAAAGGGCCATCTACATATGGCAGGAATCAGGCTTGAGTAAAATTGTCAACGTCATCTCACCTTTTTTTTCACCTCTCTTAATTTCAGAGCTTCTCCCACCCCAGCACCAGCCCCTCCCAGCCCACTTAGACCAGTGAACTCACTATTGTCACATGACCCCCAGTGCCTAGAGCCTCCCTTCCAGACATGAATGTCCCAGGCAGGTGCCCCGTGCATAAAAGGACTTGTGGGTATTGCATCAAAATAGAGTCTATAAAGATCAGATTCTGTGGGAAACCTACACAGTGTAACAGGCTGTCCTCAGTTTTCTTTATTTTCCCTTCCGGTCTTTCCTCAGCCCATCATTATGAACTTTTAGCAACACTTAGTACTTGCAGCAATGCTTATCTTGCATGGACTAACCACCTTTCCTAAAATATTATGTACCAAAGTTATTTCCAAATAAGCCTTGAAATGAAAAGAAGGGGGGCGGGGAATGTTGCACCATATATGTACCAAATAAAGAAAGAAGGGTAAAATGGAGATGGAAACAAATATGCAGTGAGAAATGCTATGTGCTTGGAATTAGGCTAGGCTCTTTACAAACAGGATTTGGTGACTAACTTTGTCAACATGTTTCTTCAGCAGGTATTAAAAGCTCCCTTTTATTACTGGAAAAACTGAGATTCAGAGAAATTAATTTGCTAATAAATAATAGAGTTTTGATTCAAGTTGTCTATCTGCTTTCAACATTTATTCCCTTCTGCACTGTATCATTTCTCATCATTTAAAATGATCTGTAGTGATTTTATATGGTAGAACTTTTTTACAAAGTGAAAAATTATCTGTAATTCACCTCTTTCGTAAGTCTGGATTATAGTACACATTTGATGAATATGTAAATTGTCATAAATTCCAGCAATGGATTTGAATTACAGGAGACATACAAATCTATAAACTAAATAACGCTGTCCTTCACTTATGTCCTTCACATTTGCAGTGATGCTGGTAAAGCTTCTGGACTTACCTGCTCAGATTCACCGCCTGGCACTGCACCTGTGCACTACATTTTGCACCGCCTTTCTAGAATACATGCTTCCAGGGAGCCCAGAGCATTTATCTTAATCTGGAGCACTTGGAAGTAAACGGGACCCAGCACTACCCACTAGATGAAACTTGGCCTTGTTGATTATTTCTGATAACTTCAGAGATCAGATCTCTCCCCATCAATCGTCTTGGCAGACGATTTAAGATTTCTGGCATCTGTACACAGGAAAAAGCATTCAAATGTTTTGGATTTTTGCTTATTTGTAAAGAGCCTTAACTTTAAAATTCCACTTCTTCGGAGCTTAATGAAGTTTGAAATTGGCGACCTATAGAACATTTTACATTCTAATGCTTTTTCTGAGTAACAACAATACTTGAACATCGCATCTAACTTGAAAAGACTAATTCGTTGTCCCAGTTTTGTCTTGGAGGAACCCAAAGTCACACTCGGCTGGTGAATATTGCCGCTGCAGCTGCTGCTGCTTGTACTTGACAGCAGAGGCTACCATTAATTGAGTGCTTTTTCTGCCCTGGATGGTCCTAAGGCTTTCATATACTGATCTCGCTTATTTAAACAGCACGAGAACTCTGAGACACGTGTTTCACTGTTGCCACTTTGCCGATCAGTAAATGGAGATTCAGGGAATTTAAGCAATTTACTTAGCATCCCCTAACAAGAGATGGTATATGCAGAATTTGAACTGAGATGGTTTGAGGCCAAGGAAGATGTTCTGAATTAGGGGTGACAAAAGGCAAACATGC
Organism: Tapirus indicus; assembly: GCA_031878705.1. Lineage (NCBI taxonomy): Eukaryota > Metazoa > Chordata > Mammalia > Perissodactyla > Tapiridae > Tapirus > Tapirus indicus. Next base: position 160,795,951 of record CM062917.1, on the reverse strand, counting down.
AAAGATAAGAACTCATATCTGAGTCCAGGATGTTATGCAAACCACAGAGCAACAAGAGCACAATGGAAATGTATTGTTTCCCTGGAAACTTCTCCAGTTCTGTTGCAGTGGCTCAATCATCGTTTGCAACCAACTTAGTAGTTTTCAACCCTAGCCTAACTTTAGAATCACCTGGAGAGCTTTTGAAAAAACACTTAATTAGATAAAAATATCTGGGGGTAGGGTCCAGGTATTGGATAGTGGTCTTATAGTGACCATTTCTATAAACAGGGCAGTTAGCACCAGAAAGAACGGGTGATTGTCACTACAGTAGAGGTGGTGGTTGTTTTAGTGGTGTTGAGAGGAGAGAGATGTGGAAGAGCTAGTGGGTATAGGAAATCCCAAACAAGTTCTCCCCATATTTTCAGGGTTAAAAATTATTGGAAGCTACATCAAGGCTTGCTGGTATTCCCAGAGACCTGTCCTATGTCCACTAAAGTCCCTGTAAAGCTTTCTGTGTCCTGCAAATAAAGTAGACAAGTAGTTCAGTAAGTGTATTGCAGTTAAAAGATATTTGATGGATGGATAAAAAGATGAAGTGATTTCAGTGTTCATTGGCTCGACATGAGTGCAATGGGGCTTTTCAAAAAACTGCTTGCATTTCATAAAAGCAAATTTTATTGCCAAAAACTCCTCTTCCAAAATATCATGATTCTTCTCCAAGAGAGATCATTCAATAAACAGAAAAACACAATAAATGGAACAAATCTGGAGACTTATCTCATCGGGTCAATGCAGCACCAATGCCACCGTCAGAAATGTCTGCTGTTTTACAGAGTAAATCAGGTCCGTGTGAAGTGAAATAAGGACAGAAAAGAAAATCGCTTTGAGCTGTACAGAGCTAACCCGGCAAGCCGGAAGCCATTTTAAAATAGATCCTTAGTAAATACTAAAATAGCTACCACTAAGATTACAAAACAGTAGTAAACCCAACAAAATGCTTTATCCCATGTAGGTCACTATATATGTCTTCTGGAAGATTCAATCTACAAGGCTTGAGAAGGAATAATGCAACCTCAATAAGTCAATGGTTCCCTGCATGAATGTACATTTTTCAAACTTGGTCTCAGAAGTGTAGGAAGCTCATACACATCAGATAAATTTCCATTTTGTGGCAAAAGTATCAAAACATTCCAGAGACAGATAACCACAAAGTAGTTAAGAAAAACCACAAGCCACCTCATATGAAACTGCAAGAAGCTTATAGAAACATCACACATAGATTGCAAGATTCTGTACGTGAACCATAAACATCCACTTTTCTGCTCATTTCTATAGCATTCCTGAGCCAGACTGAAAAGATTGAAATGTCTTAGAAATCTAGGTTAAAATAAAAAAGAACACAAGCCCCTTCCAGGCCTTTCAGTGGAAGCAAATGTGTATTTGTAATTGATGGCTGATTAAAGGTACAGAAATATTTTTGAGGACTCAATCCTCCAAATTCTTCGTGTAAAACATGGATCCTCCCGATGGGCAAGATAATTCACATCATAAGTCTTCTCGCAGTCTTGCTCATAGGACCCCTAATTTTAGTCCAGGCAGTAAATGTTTCTGCAAGCTAGATTTGGACACAGGTTAAAGCTTTATGCACAAGTGTAGTGGCAGAATTATCGAAGGCTTATGCCCCCTTTTTTTCCACTAAATAAAACACTGACGCCGGGCTCCAACCCCGAGACATCCTGATTTAAGTGGTATGAGGTGTGACCTGGCATTTGGAGTTTTTAAAGCTCTCCAGGTGATTTTAATATGCAGCAAAGATTGGGAACCGCTGTGCTACTAGACTGATTTATCTCCAATCCCAATATGGCTGTCAGTCTTAAGCTTAAAATGCCACAGGCCTAGTCTTCATACAATAGTCCCAATTCTTCAACACGCATCTAAGGTCCTTCAGATCGGACTATCCGTAATCACTCTGGCCTCACCTCTCATTCCCCTCCTTCGACCTTACTTCTTAACATCCACCACACTTCACCAACATCTTAGTGATTGAATTTCCCTATGACCCCTGATAACATAATAAAGGCAAAGATTAATTTAGCTCATGATAATTTGGGAGATTTTATTTATCATCTGGAAGCCAACTGGTAATAAGCCCATTTCTGGGTAGGAAATTTTTGCAAAGATTTTATAGTTGAGCACGAAAGTTATAATATCCTTTCCTTCTTATCCATTCAGCACCCCTAACTATAACAATCCACTTTCCGTAATGAACAGTATCATTATGAAGAGAAGCACGATGGAAAGCTTTTGGATTTCCTTTAAAGGGGCACCTTTCAAGTCCTTGTGTCAGTTGTGGGAGTTCTTTACACTTTCTGATCTAAAACCCATCAATTCTAAGTAGTTCCAGCCTCCCCTGACATCCAGGTGCCCTTAAGCCACTTGAAGTCCATGTGTGTACTTACCCTGTGTTCTGGCATCTTACATCACAAATATTTAATTGTATAAATTATAAACAATAGATAAAAGAGTCCCTTTCTCTAAATTAGCAAAATGGTCAGGGCTATAAACGAATCCTCTCAAGGTAAGTAAGAAAAAATGCCTGATGTGAAGAGTTATTTTTCATCATGAAAGCTCCTAACCAGAAGAACAAAGTGAAATTCTAGTTCATAGGGAAAGTTCTTCATCCTTTACGTTCTAGTCAGGACACAAAGAGAAAAAAACAGGCAGATGTAAAAGTCCTTTACCTGTCCTTCCAGTTCACCCAGTTGCAATAGGGACTTCAACATTTGCAGGTCTTTAACGTTCCTCATTCCCTCTGTCCTCGTCGTCTTTCATCAGGTGCCCCCACTCAACCCACCACCCCCCTGTGCAGACCCCCTCAACCCACCACCACCCAACTTCTCTTCCTGGCTATCTTCTCAGCGACCTTCAGGCTTAATAAGCTCAGAAAGCGCCTCTCCCAGGAGGCCTGGCATGCCCTGGATGCAAGTCTCCTCCACAGGCACTGGGCGCACTCTGTTCAGGTCCCTAGCGCAGTCCGTCTCATGCTACATTGAAGTGTTCGAGCAGGGACTCCTGCCCTGTTTGTCTTTGCAACGACAGTGCTCAGTGTGATCCGTACTCAGTAAATGTTTGATGTTTAATGATTAATTGAATGGATGAATGAATGACTCCTTGATATTAAGCTCTCTAAGCCAGTTTTCTGACTTTTAAAACACATTTGCCTATCATAAGGTTGAGTAAGAAATATTATGTATAAAATATCTGGAGAAAGTCCTTGATAACATTTTTTCTCTTTCCCTTTTCCCTTTTGCATTTAAGAATCATGTTTATGTGAGTGGTGCAAGTTATAGAGTAATAAAGCAAATAAAAAATCAGAAAGTTAATGCCACTTCATGATCGAAGCATGGATAAACATGCAATGTTATTTCATAATTTGAAAACATTCAGATTTTACATAACAGCACTATGTACTCCATTTACTAAAAAGTTATTGAAAGTAGAAGGAATGATTATAATAGTACACAGAATGTCAATTCTAAAATCTCTTAGAAGCACTATGGTATGATCATTAAGATCATGGGTCTAGAGAGATGTAGAGACAGAGATTTGGTGTCAAATCTCAGCTACTTGTAGGCATTTACCCCTGGATGAGTTACATAACCTGGCTAAACTTCAGATTCCTCATCTTCAAAATGGGGGCAATAACTAAATCAATTGTTTGTTGTGAGCATTAAATGAGATTATTTTTGTACAGCACTAAGCATTCAACAAATGAAGTTATTATTAATAACTAGGGCAAAAATGTGTTTTAAAAATAGTCTGTGGAACTGGAATGCACACCTAATATTCTACTTGTCTGGCACTTCTCCTACTTATTTTTCTGGGACATATATGTCCCCTTCTTTTGAGAAATATTTAAAATATCTACCCCTATTCTAGCCATGTAAGAGTAGGGGACTACAGATCTTCTTGTGCTTTCTCCTCCAGCACAGGTGTAAGCAAAAATTAAGCCAAAAAGAGCCCTGTGACAGGATATCACAAATTGGCCCTAAGGAAGGAACTGGCTTTTCACTGTGATGAACTGGAAGGTGTGCACCTGGGAGTTGATATAGTCAAGGATCCAGCCTCAGAGGAAATCAACATAAGAGAATTAAACTATCATGCAAGAGCAGCAGAAAGCAGAGTTGGGGAAAATTCTGAGAGGTTCAAGTCTCTGCTTCTAGTTAGCCCTGGAATATATCCCTGCCCTTCCCAGAGTTGTTTACATGAGAAAATATGTCCCCTTTCTAATTAAGCTTCTTAGATTTGAGGTTCTGTTACATGCAGCTGAGATGACTCTCTACCCTGGGGACAAAGACAGGGATCCCTCAGGGTTCTCAAGCTTGGGAGTAGGACCAGGACATAATTCAATTGCTCGGCATCTTAGAGGGAAATAGATTTCAAATTTCAAGGGCAATCCCACAGGGAAGACAATAAGGAACAGAAAAAAGAAGGAAGAGAGAGATTCTAGTAAGATAGCAAAACGCCAGAATATTCGTGGAGAGAGAGGCCAATGAAAATTCTCTCTATTATCAAAGTTACCCAAAAATCTACTAGGAAGAAGAATGGTTAATGTATGATTTGTCACTGTCTCACAAATTATTCGTTTACAATACTAATGAATGTTGCATAGGGTTGATTGTGTGTGTACGTGTGTGTAAACTGAGGGACAGCTTGAATTGCTTATCTCTATCGTCTCTATTGTCATCATATAGAGCAAAGAAAGTGAATATGGAGAAGCAAGAGACTGGAGCTAGAGCTGATCTTGCAAATCCACCTAATTTCCAGAATCCTCAGAAATATAGCAGAGGTCTTTGGAATTGTTTAGGCTACAGGATAGGGTCTCAAGTTTCTTATGTTCTAGCTTACAGAGAGACTGGAAGGTAGTACCTAGTGTCTGGTGACACTTAAAAACAGAAAGTAACTACAAGTAATTCTCTAAAACAATTTGGGAAATAGGAGAGATGCCAGAATTTCCAAAATTATCATCATGCCAGGCTGCAGTGTAAGGAGGAGAACCTAAGCAGATTCTGGAAGTCTCCCTGAGTGGAGGAGACAGAGTTTGATCTTTAGAGAAGCCAAAATGACCAGATTTCATAAGGTAGAGTAGTGGAGAGGAAAGAAATGCACAGAGAGAACACCAGAGACCAGTACATATTTCCCTGCAAATCTTCAGCGAAGTACTAATCAACATATGCATACGAGGAGCCTACTGAGGCAGAAAAAAGCAGGGGAACAATCCTTGGGCTTCAGAAAGACCTGGAATGGGGAAAAGGAAATGTATTGTTGTAAAGTTTTTATTCTAAATGTTGAGTGGTTATAATATTATATGAAGGTAGACTATGATAAGTTAAAGATGCAAACAGAAAATCTTAGGGAAACCACTAAAAATAATAACAAATGAGTATAAATAATGAGTCAGTACAGCAGTTAAAATAGAACTCTAAAAATTACTCAATCTAAAAGAAAGCAAAAAAAAAGGAAAAGAAACAAAAAATAAAATAATAAGATAGTAGATTTAATCTCAAATATACCAATGACTGCAATAAAATTAAATGGTCTAAACCAGTAATTCTTAGTCAGGAATGATTTTGCCTCCCCATCAACATTTGTCAATGTCTAGAGACATTTTTACTTGTCACAATAGGGGCCGGGGGGCACACAGGTATTGGTATCTAGTTGGTACAGGCCAAGAATACTGCAAACATCCTACAATGCAGAGGACAGTACCCCACAAAAGTCTGGCCTAAAATGTCAATAGTACCAAGGGAACCCTTCTCTAAGCACACAACATAGAAGGTCCATTGTCAAATTAACCCAAATATGTGTCCTCTACAGAAAATCCACTTAAAATATAAAAACAAAGGTGGTTTCCAGAGGCGGGGTTTAGGGGTAGGTAAAATGGGTGAAGGTGGTCAAAAGGTACAAACCTCCAGGGCCAGCCCAGTGGTGTAGTGGGTAAGTTCACTTGCTCCACTTTGGTGGCCCAGGGTTCATGTGTTTGGATTCTGGGCACAGACCTACGCACTGCTCATCAAGCCTTGCTGTGGCAGCATCCCACATACAAAATAGAAGAAGATTGGAACAGATGTTAGCTCAGAGACAATCTTCCTCAAGCCAAAAGAGGAGGATTGGCAACAGATGTTAGCTCAGGGCCAATCTTCCTTACAAAAAAAAAAAGGTACAAACTTCCAGTTACAAGACAAATAAATCTTATTTGTCATATTAACATAATTTGCCATATTAACAAGATAAAAAAGAAAAAACAAAATTATTTGAATACATGTAGAAAGACCTATTGATAAAATTTGACAGTATTTCTCACTTTAAAAATATAGCAAACTAGGAATTGAATGGATCTTCCTCAATATGAAAATGAGTATCTACAAAAATTATAGAACAAATATAATATTTAGTAAAGGTGGATACATGACATCATGTGTTTTTCAAAACTCTTAGAACTGTAAAACACAAGAGTAAACCCTGATATAAACTATGGACTTTAGTTAATAATAACATATCAGTATTGGTTCATCAATTGTAACAAATTTACCACACTAATGCAAGAGGTTAATAATAACAAGGGAAATTGTGGCAGGTGGAGTGGTATATGGGAACTGTCTGTACTTTCTGCTCAATTTTTCTTTAAAGCTAAGACTGCTCCAAAAAAAAAAAAATCTATTAATTAAGAAAAAAAGACAAGCAAAGACATTGTTAATTCAACTGCAGGCCAAAGTAGAGTAATAGGAACCAGATTTATTTCCCCACCTGAAAGGACTGAAAAACTGAGAAACATATAAAATAGCAGTTCAAGACACTGGACACAAGGCAATGAAGGAGAATGATCTATGAGAACTGGAGAAAAGAACGAGACAAACTCTAGAATTGCAAAAGCTTATTGCCCGGAGAAAGCTCCTAGGCCATGGTGCAGGGAAAGGGAATGTAGATGGAGGCTGATGGTTTTCCTGAGTTGAGGAGATGAAACCAGTTTCTGGGGAAGACAAGGCAGCTAGAGTTCCCCTAAGAGAAGAGAACTGCTTACAGAGAGAACACCAGGGAAATGCAGAGTCCACAAAGTCTTTAGCTAAGAATTCATTAGTTAATGAGTGTGAGGAAACGACACAAAGTCTGGAAAGTACCAACCAGCAAGATGAAAGGGAACAATCCCCAGAGTTCGCACAGACCAGGAATAGTTTCTCTGCACTACAGCCTAAATGAACAATCTCATCATCCACAGGGAATCTTGGATAATACTCAGAAGGGTTCTAAGTTCAGTAGAGTAGAAGTTTAGTCCTAGACAACATTGCTCTGATACTGTCTAACAAAGCTTAAAAGTAAGCCAGAAAGGAACAGCCTGTTTTTAAGTAACTTAGCTACATTCCAGATCAGAACGGAAGTATATTTAAAGGAATGAAAAATATCCAGAACCCAAAAAATATAAAAGCCACAATGTCTGCATTTAATAAAAATGTATCAGTAATACAAAAAGCAGAAAAGTGCAAATGATGAGGAGGAGAAAAATCAACCAATCAAAAAACAACCCTGGAGGACATGTTAGAATGATTAGATAAGCTAATAAGAAAGTTATAACCATAATCCATATGTTCAAGAAGCTAGAGGAAATACAAAGCATTTTAAGTAGAGACATAGAAGATATAAACAAGAGCAAAATCAAGCATTTAGAGATTAAAAATGCAATGTCTGAGATGAAATACGGAGGATGAAACAGACAACAGATGAGTCACTGCAGAGTAATCTGTCAGTGAACTTGATCACATAGCAATAGAACTCGTCAAAACGAAACAGAGGAACAAACAGTATCAGTGATCACTGGTGAAAAATCAAGAGGCCTAATATACATATAATTGGAATCCTCAAAAAAAAGGAGAGAACAAAAATATGTTTGAGGGAATAATGCCCCCAATTTTTTGAAATGTGATGAATACAATAAATCTACAAACTCAAGAATTACAATGAACTTTAAAAAAAAGAAAATACACCAAGACCTACCATAATCAATTGCTTAAAATCAATGATATAGAGAAAACCCTACAAACATTCAAATAAACAGGACACTTTGTGTGGTGAGGAGCAAAAGTAAGAATGAAAGAAGACGTCTTATTATAATCCATGCACAGCAAGAAGACAGTGAATACCAAGAGAAAAAAAAAAAAAAACACCTTTCAATCTACAATTCTATCGCCAGACAAAGAGCTTTCAAAGATGAAGGCAAAATAAAAATTTATTAAGACATAAAAATGACAAAAGGATTAATCAGCAGTATATCTGCACTATTAGAAATAGTAAAGGGATTCCTTTAGGCAATGGGAAAATAATACCAGAGGCAAATATGGATCTACACAAAGGAATGAAGGGCATTGGAAAGGGTAACAGTAAGTGTAAATATTTTTTAAAAACTATTTTTCTTATTACTTAAAGATATTTAAAAGATATATGACTGCTTAAAGTTAAAATAACAATGAACTTTTCAGTTGATAACATGTAGAAATGTATGACAACAATAGGACAAAAGACAAGAGGGGACAATTGAAGTTCACTATGATAAAGTTCATATACTGTACATGAAGTGGTGTAATTATCACTTGAAAGTAGACTGTGACAACTTAAAGATGTATACTAGAAATTTTAAAGCAGCCACTAACATAACACAACAAACAGTGATAGCTAATAAAACACCAATGAAAAATGGAATGATAAAATAATAATAATAAAATGGAAATAAAAGCATTCATTAATGCCAAAGGAGGCAGGAAAAGAGAGCAAAGTGAATAAAGAACAGATGGGACAAATGGGAAATAAATAGCAAGATGTTAGGTTTAAAACTAACCATATCAATATTCACATTAAATGTAAATAGCCTAAATACATTTTTTAAAAGTAGATATTGTCAGTTTGGATAAAAAAGCAAGAATAAAATTTTTAAAAAGCAAGACTAAACTACATGCTGCCCCAAAGAATTACATATTAAATATAAATATGGTAAAAAATAGGATGGACAAAGATATATCATGCTAACAATAATAAAAGAAAGCTTGCTGGTTATATTAATATCAGATAAGTATATTTAAGAAAAAAGAACATTAACAGGGATAAAGAGCATCATCTTATAATTATAAATGAATCAATATATCAAGAGAACATAATAATTGCAAATATTTATGCACCTAATAATAGAACTTCAAAATATATATTTAGCAAAACTTGATAAAACCTCAAAGAGAAATACAAAAATCTACAATTATAGTCAGATATTTCAACACCACCTTCTCAAAAATTGATAAAACAAATAGACAGAAAATCAGTAAGGATGTAGAAGACATAAACAATACTATTGACCAACTTGATCTAATTGAGGTTTATAGAACACTCCACTCAATAGCAGCAGAATATGCAATTTTTTCAATTGCATGTGGAACACTTAGCAAGATAGATCAATTTTCAGGCCACAAACAAGACCCATTTATTAAAAAAAAAAAATTGTACAAAGTGTGTTCTCTGATCCCAGTGGAATTTAATTAGAAATTAATAAGAAAGAGATATCTGAACAATTCCAAATATTGAGACAATGTTCTTCTAAACTTATAGGTTTAAGAAGAAATTCTAAAAAGAGATAGAATACTTTCAACTGAATGAAAATTAAAAGACAACATATCCAAATTTGTGGGATACAGCTAAAGCAGTATTTTAAAAGAAATTTAAAGCACCAAATGCCTATATTAGAAAAAAAGAAAGGTCTCAAATCAATGATCTCAATTTTCACCTTAAGAAACTAGAAGAAGAGCCATTTATCCCAAAGAAAATATAGGAAATAAAGATCAGAGCAGAAAACAATGAAATAGAAAACAGAAAAACGATAAAGAAAATCAATGAAACTAGAACCTGTTACTTTGAGAAGATCAATAAAGTAGATAAACTTATAGCCACCATGATCAGGAAAAAAAGAGAGAAGACACAAATTATCGATATCAAAACTGAGAAAGGTGACATCATCACAGATTCTATATATAGAAAAGGAATTAAAATGACAATTTTGTGCCAATAATTGACACATTAGATGAAATGAAAAATTCCTTGAGAGGTATACAGAACCAAAACTCACTCAAGAAGAAGTAGGTAACCTGAATAATGCCATAGCTATTTTTAAATCTATTTTGTAGAAAAAAATTCAATCCATGTAACTCAACAGATAGTCTATAAATAGGCCTACACACATAGATGAATTGTTTTTTGACAAAAGTGTAGTGGCAAATTCTGTCAAGAAAAGGTGATCTTTTTAACAAATGATGCTGGAATAATTGGATATCTATATGCCAAAAAGTGAAATTGGATCCATACTGTATACCAAATGAAAAAAATAATTCAAAATGGATCATAGACCTAAATATAAAATCTAAAATTTTAAACCATCCAGTCAAACACATAGAAGAAAATATTTTTGACCTTGGGTTGGCAAAACTTTCTTAGATACAACACCAAAAACATGATCCATAAAAGAACAAGTTGATAATAAATAAGAATTTACCAACAATATTTTAAAAATTTCTGTTCTCAAGAGACATTGTTAATACAATGAAAAGACAAAACACAGACTTGGAGAAAATATTTGCAAATCATATATCTAACCAAACCTTTCCATTCCTAGATATTTTCCCAAGAGAAATAAAAGCATATATCCATCCAAAGCTTGCACCTGAATGTTCATAGCAGCTTTATATGTAATAGCCAAAAACTTGAAACAACCTGTCTATGGACAGGTGAATGAATAAACAAATTGTAGTATATCCATACAATGGAATGTCATTCAGCAATAAAAAGAAATGAACTATTGATATACACTGTAACATAGATTAACCTCAAAATAATTACGCTGAGTGAAAGAAGCAAGATCAACAACACAGTACTTGCTGGATGATTTCATTTATATAAAATTTTAGAAAATTAAAACTAATCTATAGTGACAGAAAACAGATCAGTTGCTATTTGGGGGCTAGGATGGAGGGATAAATAGTTTACAAATCAACATAAGAAATATTTTGGAAGTGATGGAATTCTTCACCATCTTGATTGTAGAGATGGTTTCACAGGTGTGTGTGGGTGGATGCATGAGAAAATATTAATTTGTACACTTTAAAAATGTACAGTTTATTGTACGTTAATTATAAATCAATAAAACTTTTTAAAAAACATATAACTTGATTTTCTCAGAGAAGAAAAGTGAGAAATGATGAATTTAATGGAATACCTAAGAAAAATTCTGAATGGAAGATCTAAGTAAGTGAATAGAAAAATGAATGAAGAAATAAAGGAATAATTATGATATTCATAATGCCTAATGTGCATTATTCAGTTAACATGTAACAGGCATTGTAATAATTACCTTGGTACGTGTAGTGTAGCCTGTCATGGCAGTGGTGTAGGCTGTTGACAGCTCACAGTTGAGTCTCTCTCTCGTATTGCCCTCTGTCAAGAGAAGCTGCCCACTCAAGGCCTCCTTTCTGAGGGGTTACTTGCATCCAGTGACTGGTCCAGGCAGTAGTGCAGAGACCCGCCCCCTTCCTTTGATGGCGACATCTACAGACATTCCAGCTACAAAGCTCCCTGTGGAATCAAATTACTCTATTGCGGCAACTGCAGAGCAATTCACTTCTCCCTCTGCCAGATCCTTCAATCTCCAAGTATTGATTCCTAGGAATTTCTAATTACCTCCTGTATGCAAATATCAGAGCCTCAGAATCTATTTCCCAAGGAAACAAATCTGACATAGTTGATTATCTTATTTAATCCACCTAACAATTCTCCAAGGTATGTTCTGTTAGCATCTCGGTGTTACAAGTGAGGAAAGAGTTGAGGTTAGAAATTTTAAGTAACTTGTCCAAGATCACAAGGACAATAGTTGGAGGAGCTGATAAAAGGGCTTTATAATGCCAAACTATACAGCTTCCTGGAGGTGGTTTTATCATGAATAAATCATTCAAATCAAACCTAATATCTTTTTTGATAGCATTTTCAGGTTGGCAGATTAAATGCTGAAGGCATAGTTTATCTTGATGCATCAAAGTATCTAGAATAATAGCTTCGTAAGTATAAAGTGAAATGAGATATAAATGATGGTATAGATAGACAAATTAATAGCTAGTTGAATCACTGTACCCAATGAGTGTTGATTAATAGGGCTGTGTCAAACCAGCCTGTGTAGTTTTTGAGGACAGCATACTGTTAGTGCCTATACAGGCCTGCCACATATTTAGCACTGATAAATGCTTGTAGAATTTAATTGGAACCCTCAGGAGTCCCTGATGGATGGTCATTAAGCCCTATCCTTGACCTTGTCTTATATGATATTTATATCAGTGAATTGAATGGAGCCTGCAATCATACTTATAGAATCTGCTATAAATCTTCCAGTACAATAGTGCTAATGAAGGACACATTAAAATAAAACTCAGACATCTAATTCAGTAATATTTATTCAAAAATGTTTATCGAGTAGCCAATATGTACCAGATCCTCTTCTATACACTGAAGCCACAAAAATGATTAAAAGATTTTTGATTGCCTGGTAAAAGATTACATTTAATAGATTTTATGAGAAGTGCTAGATTTACTTTCAAAAAAAAGGAATTGCATTATTTAGGGTAACTGGTCAAAGCATTGGGTTGGCATTGGGCTAATTATACAATTATGGGAAACCTAACAGAATAATATTGTTATCAAGATTTTCTGAGTCAAATTTATGCTGAGTTAATAGAAACACAATGTCCAGTAAATAAAAGGCAGAATCCCCAGCTCTATTCTGACCTGGTCAGACCACACCTATAACACTGTATTCAATGTGAGTACTAGATTAAAAACATCACAGCCAACAAAACATTAAAAAACGACACATACACTAGAAATTACCCAGATTAAAGCAGCTAGAATACTCTTGTACCTGTACTCCAGGAAAAATAAATGAAGGGGCTAGAATTATTTAATCTTAAGAAATGAAGGCTGACAAAAGATGTAACACATTCACTAGGGGCTATTATGTCAAAGAAAGAAGACTTGCTCTCTGATGCCTCAGAAAGAAAGGTGAAAGAAAATTAGAAGGAAGCAAATTTTGGTGTTATCTATGCAAACACTTTGTAACAACTATACCAATTTAAAAAGAAGAGTGTTTTCTCGCAGCATATGGTGAGTTTTCTCTTCCATGAAGCATATTTTTAAAAGCACCTGCATAACTTTTAAAGTTTCTTCCACTTCTAAAGAACAGAGAGACCTTTTTGCTTTAGGATAGACCATTAAATGGAGAGAATGTCATTGTGGTTTTTCATGGAATTCATATATCCAGAAAAATAATGCTTCTATTTTATTTCCTACAATAATATATTTCCTCCCCAGTGTATATCTAGATAAACTTACTGAGAAAAACCAAATTCAAAATGCAAAAATCTTCAAATTCCAACAAATGGATCTTATGCCTTATTCTATTTATTTGAAAAACTCAAGGTTATTAACGATGCCATAAAAATCATTCCTGAAAATACATGTTTGTCACTTGTCTCCTGACCTCCCTGTGCCATATAATTTACAGTGTCATTTCAAATCTGTGGGTAATACCTGTACATCCTTAATTAAGGGAATACGGATTTACTACAGCTACCACTTTTGGTTTCAATTTAATAAATTGAAACAGAATGATAAATTTTTATATGTATATCATAAATACAATTTGCACTTTTTTCTTTTTTGGCCAAAAGATAAATAACATAAGACAAAAAATACTAAGTAAAATTTTAAATGTTTTCTGACCAGATTATTAACAACTGTTACGAACATCGGATGTGTTATTGAAACTAGGTAAATATTTTTGGGTTATCTGTTCCCTAAAGTGACTTAACAGTCTTTCTTTTTGCTAAGATCCAAAGAAGCTCTTATTTCCCTCAAAATAGAGAAAACAACACATACACCATTCACTGGAAAAGACAGAGTACTAACCAGTTATAGAACAATGAACCTTATCCTGAAAACTTTTCATAAAAAAAATTAAATGACTTGATGATTTTTATAAAGTTAAACTCTTCTAAAAAAAAAAAACCTCTCATACAATGACTAGTAAGTTCAAACAACACACATTTTCCATACAATAGGTATTAGTTGTAAAATACACCTCTTCTCAATTTGTAAAGAAGCAAATGATTCATTGTATGCAAGTATTAACTCTGAAAACATTGATCCTTTAACAGAAATCAAACAATGTGTTATGATTCCAGGATAAGGAGCTAATTAAAGAACAGAAAGTTTTGGTTTCCACTTTGGGACATTGTGTTAGAAAAGGCAGAAATGAAGAAGTAAAGCAGTCAGTATATAATGCTTTTCTGTGGAATTTAATAAGAACTAAAACTTACTCAGAAAAAAATTATTTGGAGGATAATTTGCAAGAAGAATTTTGATGGAACTGTATGATAACTTTTAGCTGTGAGCAAATTTAAATCGTTACCAACATCCTGACAGCAAATAAATGAAGCACCTATTATGTGCAAGCGTTATTCTAAGAACAAGGATAAAAAGAGATTTAAGAAATGCACCCTGACCTTATGGAGCTTAAAGTTTAGCAATCAAGGATGGGAGATAGACTTTATCATGAGTGCTATAATTAATTTATAATGGCTTCCTGGAGTGCTATATAGAAAAAGAATCTGATATAATGCCAAAGCTTTACAGGAAAGGGAGCATTTTTGTTTATTGAAGCTTGCCAATGGCATTGGGGAGAGTAGTGACATCACATGGATAGACGGTGTGCATCAAGGCTTAAAGCACAGGCTCAGGAGGCAGACAGCCTGGGTTCAAAAAAGTATACTAGCATATACTAATAATTAGACAGATGTTCATGTTTATACACAGATACATGCAGAGAGAGAGAAAGAGAAACATATTGTACTGTGTGTGTGTATAAATGAATGATAGATGGATCACATATGAATAACTTAGACTATTCTGTGCCCAGAAACTAAGGGAAGACTTTAGAGGAAAAGTGGAAACGAAATGAGTCTGTGGGAAAGGCTAGGAACTAAATATACGAAGGGGAAGTTAACCACAAGATGGGCTGGGCTGAGCAATACCAATAATTAGGTTATTCCAGAATAAAATGAGAATATCCATAGTTTTTTTTCTGATTGACTTCTTTGGATGAAGTAGAAGTTTCTTTAAAAGCCATGGAGAACACAGAATGCCGAGACAGGGATTATGAACATTATTTTAGTCTTTAAGGAATAATTGATATATTTTTTGTGTGTGTGAGGAAGACCAGCCCTGAGCTAACATCTGTTGCTAATCCTCCTCTTTTTGCTGAGGAAGACTGGCCCTGGGCTAACATTCGTGCCCATCTTCCTCCACTTTATATGGGATGTTGCCACCGCGTGGCTGATGAGCAGTGCGTCGGCGGGCGCCCGGGATCCGAACCTGCCAACCCTGGGCTGCCAAGTGCGGACTAAACCGCTGCGCCACCGGGCGGCCCCCAATAATTGATATTTTTTAAAGAAGGAAGTATTGTATTTTAGACACAGTGACTCAAAGATGTTGGAGGATTTCTGGAAACTCAAGGAAAATAGCAGCCACACAAATAGGAATTCCTGCACAAATCCTCCAAAAATCTATATAGATCAACAAGACAGTATATTTTGACAAAGTAGAAAGAATGTGAGTTTAAAAAGAGGAGGAGGAAAGATCGAGCAGCCTGGACCCGGTGCGACAGAGCTTTCCATTTCTCCAGACCTCATCAAAAACTTAATGGGTTAATATAGGTAAATGGGTCACCATGGGGCACCCAAATATACCACACGTTTCTTCCATGAGGCGTTATTAGCTGTTTGCTCTGAGTTGACACTAATCTCCAGGGACTCAAAATACCCACACCAGTCCATCAGTCAGAGTGGGGAATTGAAGAAATCAGACATATTTGGAGTCTTGTCAGTAGTCCATCTTACGAGTCCAGTGGAACTGAGAGACCATTCTGAGTTTCTTTTACTTTGGAAAAGCGCACTTCACAACCGTCAAAATCTCCATAGTTTTGTGTGTGTGTTTGTGAAAGCTGATAGTAGAAAAGATCAAAGATAACTGTTTCTCCCAGAATAAATAAAACAAAAGTAATATGGATTTCTGGAGGAATTTCAAAACTTAATGCCAAGAGTAAAGACCTGAAAGATGCAGGGGTGTTAATTCCTATTGTATTTCTGAATAACTCAACTCTCAGGCTAATACAGGGGCTTAATGGATCTTGAAGGTTGACAGTAGATTATCATAAACTTAATCAGAGAATGTTATCAATCACGGCTCCCATTGAAAATGCGGTACCTTTACTGGTGCAAATCATTGGAGCCCTTTGTAGCGAGTATGCATTTATGCAGCTATTGAGCTGGTGAATGTTTTTTCTCAATCCTAACTAATAAAGACAATCAGAAGAAGATGACCTTTATCTGGCAGGTACAGCAATACACCCTTTCTGTCTCACCTCAGGGTTGTTTATATTCTCCTCACCTCTGTCATAATATAGTCTGCAGAGACCTGCTTGTATCCCAGAGAATATCAAGATAGTATTTAACATGATTGCATTATGCTAATTAGACCTGGGAAAGTAGTATTCTGTTAAGAAGACTTAGGAAGATACATGTGTATTGGCAAGTGGTAGACAAACCCCATGAAAAGTCAGGGGCCTGCTATATCAATGAAATTGCTAGGGTTCAGTGTTCTAAATCATGTCAAAATATCCACTATAAAGTGAGAGGCAAATAGCTATAGCTCTTTTAGTGTGGCTAAGCAGACTGCACATAAAAGATTTACTTAAAAATTCCCATCTCACTAAACTTTTGAATTTCTTCCTTTATGGCAGAGGTCAGAAAACTTTTTCTTTAAAAAGCCAGATGGTAAATATTTTATACTTGTGCATCATATGCTCTTTTGCAGCTATTCAACTCTGCCATTGTAGCATGAAGCAGCCATAGACAAATAGTGAACGGATATGACTGTGTTCCTGTGAAATTTTATTAATAGGGAACACACCATATTTGGTCTGGGGACCATGGTTGATCTCTGCTTTATAACATGCCAGAAAGTTCCAGCACCCCAAGTTTACTGACTGTAGGATCTAGGTTTAAATTAACCAGCTCCTCCCATTGGAAGAAATTGAAGCCAACTGAACAGCAGGCTAGGTAATGCAATGCTTAGAGACCAGCCTCCCTGGTCTCACCTAAAAGTTTTACTAATGGGGTGTACTACCAAAAATTTACACACCACATTTTAATAGTTAATACTCTATGAGTATGGAGCACTGTCTTAAGATTTTTAATGTATACCATTCATACAGAATGGGGGCATGCGAAAGCTCATACATGCACACTATTCCATTAGACACTGGGGAACACCCTTTTAAGACATTTCCTCAAAATTTCAGTGCTTTCTGCTTTATGACTAAATGGAAATCTTTCTTATGAACTTTGTGAGATGACACTATGAAATTTCTTGTTGCTTTGGAAAAGCCGTAAGATTCCTCTTCAATTTCACACATCTAAACATGCAATTTCTATGATCCTTCTTGAACTCATTACCCTCCAAATGAAATTTTTCCTCAGATATAATGTTAATGATTAAATAACCTCCTTTCAATGTGTATTTAGTTGATTGTGTTTCCTTCGTGATCTTGCATGTCAGTGTTGCCCATGTTAAATTACAGGAATTGATCAAACCTGACACTCGCATCTGTTTATCTTACCTTGAATACAAACAACTCTTAGAACAATGCTCAGAAAGATCATCAACACAGGCCTAGATGATTATGATTTTCTATGACAGGGACCTTTCAACATGACAAAAGGAGAACATAAGGTCATCATTCTACCTCTAGACAGACCTTACAATCCTTCAATCATTCCCAGACAGGTAACAAATTCCTTTCCCCATTTCTGCTGGGATATTGTGACTTGCTTATTACTTCTTTTTATAGCCAATAGATTTTTCTTATGTACTCCATGTCATCATTACTGTCTGAGTAATGTTAATGCATCCTCATCATTATAAACTGTTCTATTTTTGCTTTAATGATTTTTTTCAAATATTGAGAGTCAGGAATCCTTAACTCTTGACCTGCTCTTCCATTTACTGTTCATGTAGCTTTAGATGAATCACTTCCCCTTCCTGGGCCTTAGCTTCCCATCCATAAAAGGAATAGACTGTTGTAAAAGTTCAAGTACAATAATCTCCAAATTCACCAAACCCCTTCAGTGATATCAAACCACTTGTTCTTTCCTGCAAAGTTTAACAGGCCTGTCCAGAAAATGACAAGTGTTTGGAGTAGTGATTAACTTAAAGTTAAGGACTATTTTATGTTTTTCTTACTTGAAGATACTTCTTTTAGACCCTGCATTGTATTCTTTTTTTAAAATAATATAGGGATGTATTTGACAATGTTGAATACTTCATCCTTTTGCACTTCTTTGATTTCCACAATATTGTACTACATCTCTAACCTCTCATTTTGAAGTCCCTTCTTCTCTCTCCTCATCTAGCCTTCCACCAAATGTCTGTGTTCTTCGGGGCCCTGCTCTAGATTTTAATTTCTAGACACTCTGTGCAATCCTCCTGGACAGTCTTATCCACACACATGGTTTCGAGGGCCATCTATACATTGATGCTGCTAATCAACGTCTCCAGCTCATATATATCTCAATCCAGAGCTGTACCCCTTCTGTTCAGCTGCCTGCTTGATATCTTGAATCAGATGTGGTCCAAGCACCTCACTGCTGTATATTTGAAGTGGAACTCATCACATTTCCCCAATATTCTGCTTCTTCTTTCCAGTTCCTGTTCTTATTAAATGTCACCATCATTCACCCAATTGCTCAAGCCACAGACCTGGAAGTCATCTTTAAATCTTCCCATTCTCAATTCCTACATCCAATTAATGTCTCTGAAGAGTGCTATTGTGAGAAGTTAAAAGTTAGATAGCTTTGCTTTTCATATAGTATATCAGACCCCTGTGGATAAAACCCCACCCCAAACAGAACACGACGTTTGGTCCATGTGACAATAAGCTCATGAATTCATTTTGTAAAAGTAGAATTAACATTTAAACAGTATATTCTTCTCTAAATTTGAAACTTACTTCCAGGCTAAAATTAGTGACGTGATCTAAGTGAATTCTCATCCTGCTAATTGGCTGCATTTTCTTTAGTTAGTTTAATGTGGACACACTCCAATCCAACCAGAAATACTCTTTCACTTTTATTCAGGTTAAAACAATAAACAATACACATTTTGATCTAACTCTGTTTGCTTGAAAGAAACAATCTAAGAAGACGTCCAGTGAGTTAAAGTTTGCACTAAATTTGAGAACTATGAAAAATTCTACTTTCTGTTAGCTCATAACACTCAATCTCCTTCATACATACAAGGCCAATGATTTGTTACCCACATTGATCTACTTTATGTCAAGGACTGCAAAAATTCAAAAACACAAATACAAACAAAGCCCTGGACTCACGCAGGCTCCCTTTCCCTTGTTTGAAGTTTTTGTTTCCTTCTGCTGTAAATAAAGGGACCTCATTGGAAAAATATTTACCTAGGAACATGCATGAAAGTACTTTCAAACATATAAATTGCAGCCACAATGAACAGGATTTTAGTTTTTTATTTAAAATTTTTACAAACTGTTTACTATGTGCTAGGCACTCTAAGTACTTTAAATATTAATTTATTTAATCCTCAAAATGAGTCAATAAAATAGATATCTATAAAGTCTGTAAAACAGAATAGTGCCCATTCTACAGATTAAGAAACTGATGCTCAGAGAGGTGAATTGCCTAAGAACACTGTCGGAGGAGGTCATCAAGAGGACATGACCCCTGGTTGACCCGAGAGCTGGACCCAGGCAATTGGAGGTTCCTGCCCCTCTCCTCTGTCCTTGAAATACAGGTTCTGCCCACCACTCCCACAGTGGGAGCTGTTTTCAAGGATGTAGCTTGAGAGAGTAAGTCGCTGTTGAGCCCATCTGGACTGAATAGTGACTGAACCCCGTTAAGGCCTCTATATAAACTTTTGAGATTCTGGCAGGCAGGTGCAGAATCTACTCAATTTTTGGCTTCCCAAGACAAGCCTTGTACGTAAATTCCTTTGCTTATTAAACCTGCCACCTAGCAATCCGGAGGGGTCCCCTCTTTCTTCAGTCTCTCCTTGCCCTTTGGGTACAGGGCCCAGTTTCAGATGTCACCTGGTGAACTCCCGAGTTTTTGAACCAACAATCACATAGCCAATAAGTAGTCCCACTGGGATTCAAACCCACGCTGTCTTGATGTGCAGGCACGTGCTTAGTCATAGCGCCACAGTCAGAACATTTCTTCACCTGACTTCAATCAGATTTCAAACTCAAACAGTACATGCCATATTTCTTGGGAAATTTTCAAGATAGTCAGCTTATTTTATATGAATTTTTGGATGTAGAGGGAAGCACTATAAAAATCTTCACAACCTGTATGCAAATTACTCCTGCACAGTCTCCTTCCTTCTATTAGGCACAGGAGAAATGGTTTCCAAGTATCTGTCAGAAATTACTTCCTGGAAGATATACTTCTGTCTTAAATTTAACTTCAACAAGATCAAGGTGATATTCAAAGATGAGAAGAATATTTAGAAGTGGCTCCGGACATAGCAGCACCAGAAATAAAATGCAGTTGACTGAGAAGACTCACAAAGAAGAGGAATTTTATCCTAAAAAGCAGAAATACTTAGAAATGCAGAACACACGTGTTAACAATTCAGTGAGAAGTCTGTGGCACCACGTAAAATGTTCATGGCCAGAACCTGGTCAGGTGGCTTTAAATGAATTTGGGGAATATTTTTGTAAACATAGGTGTGTTTGGTCTGTGGAGGACATCCACAAAAGGGCATTTACATGAAGGCAATTATTCTAACATATGTTCTTAATGCTGACATATACATCAAATCAAATGAATCTTAGGGAAAATGTCTAATTTTGAGCATTATTTCTGATTCTTGAACAGTTATTTTAGATTTCTCTATGCCACTGTACAGGAGCTAGGATCATTTTGTAAAATTTAAGCAAGGCCACATTTAAGTAATTTGATTAATAATATGCTGAGGGAAGCAAATTGGTGGAATATAATTACATACACATACTTAAAATAGATAAAACTAATCATAATATATTAACTAAAAATGCTGTGATATCACTATTCTTTAGCCTATAACGTTTATACACACTGAAAAGGTAGGATTATGTGGCCTTCTTCACTTTACATTCCTTGTAGCCAACATTTTTGCTAAATAAATAAAGTTAACTAAACCAGACACTTCTCACATATTTCTTCTCCATCAAATAAATTTTAAATAGTCAAACTGAGTTCCTTCAGTTCCTTACTGAGTATGTCCTGCAAAATGGCCTTGTGACTGGTGGCTAAGGCTGAACCCTCCTGCTACCCCTGCAGTCTACCCAGTGGCCCATTATCACCTCTTAAATATCACTCTGTAATGCCTGTAACTGCCACCACAGGGTTGGTGGCTCCTTGGGTTACACAGAAAAGGCTAGACTATTTATTTTTCCCTATGTATCAGGGCTTCAGAATAGAGGAACAAGCTCACAATTGAGTCGGTATCTCCTGTTTTAGAAAATAAAAGAATATAAAGTTAATAAACTCCATAAGATTTGATTAAACTCAGAGGCGAATTTAACTCAAATACCTCTGTAGAGAGAATTTTAAATTGTAGACTTAATTTTAATTAAACATTCTTGACCATCAAGAATTATTTAGATCATCATTAAACAAGCCTACACTCAGTAATTTTGCTGGTTATTTATCCACACTTCTTTTACAGAACTGATCACTCAGACTGGTGTTTCTGAAAGCAAGCCCTTCTATTATCTAATTGCACATTCTCTTACAGTCTCTATGAGAATGCTTGGCAAACAGTAGGCTCCAAATACTGATGTGCTTGTTCAACCCAGCATTTATTAAGTGTGTGCTATATAACTCACCTACTTTATGGACACAAGATCACAGAAGTGGACCTGTCTTCAAAAAGCTTACAATCAAATAAAGGACATCAGTGCAGTGTAATAGACTTTCTGCAGAGGTATGTGCAAAATCCTGGGACAGTACATAGAAGGTACATCTACCTCAGAGGGAAGAAAAGGCAGTATCTTCCAGTGCTTAGTTTTGATGGACAATAGGATGAGGAAGAGTGTAGAATATGCAAAGTTACTGAAGTATGTGGAAGAATAATGTTCAAGGTTTCAAGTAATATAACAGCTGAAGAGTACAGTGTATGCAGATGTAGGAGTGGGAATAGAGTTGTGGAGGAGAAATTGTAAAAGGCTGGAGCAGCAGATCCAGAACAATTTTGAACAAAGTTTGTTAGTGCCGCTGAGTTAACTGATACAGGCACAGTCAAAAGTTAGCATAAGGGAAGCCATCTTCTAGAAGAAAGCCATGTTGGAATTATGAATAACTCTGACTCACCAGCCCCTTTGAATCTTTGCTTTAGTTTGCTTAGATGAGTAATGGTCTGTCTCCAGGGGAGTTGCAGGCTCTGTAGATTTTATGGCCCCTCCCAGCTGCGATAAGACGATAACTTTGTTCTTTTGAGTTCTCTAGGAGGGTGATGGCCTCTGGACAGAGATTCTATGCTGATATCCATGACAACTGAAAGATCTCATGTGGCAATTCCCAGTCTGCAACACCATGGGGTTCAACATTTCCCTAACCCCCTCTCCTATAACTCACTGGCCTATATAACTGCTTCAAGATTCTGTGTCCCCCCTAAGATGGTTCTTTCAGACATTAGTCGGCCATCTTCCCCCTTGATAGCAAGCTGTAATAAGAAAACCTTTCTCTCCTACCGCCTTGGCTCTTGACTATTGGTTTGTCTTGCAGCAGGCAGACAGCCCCTCCTGAGGTAACAAGTTGAAGAGTTTGGATTTTATCAGGAAGGCTATGAGAAATAGCTGAAATTTATTAAGCAGTGAAGTGACAGGACTGATCAGGATTTTGGAAATAGCTCCTCAACAATGATGTATAGATGGAATTGAAGGAGATAGAAGGATGCTGCAGTGACTCCGGAAAAAAGCAACAATGGCCTAAATTAAAGAAATGGGTATAGAAGGAAAAAAAATGTTCTAAGAGGTATTGTGGAAGTGGATTAAATCAAACTGGTTATGAAAACAGTAAGAGAATGAAAGAGCTAGTTATGTCTCCCAGGATTTTTGTCTGGTTAACTGTGTGGATCTTGGTGCCGTTCACCAGCATAAAGGGTGTGAGAGGAGGAGTACATTTGGTAGATTATGAGAGAAAAATGATTGATAAAATCTGAATGTGCTGAGTCTGGTGGCACCTTTGAGTCGTTTGGAAAGCAAGGACAGCATAGAATAGTGGTTAAGAAAGCAGACTTTTTATAAAAGGAGGTGATTATAACAGTGCTTGTCCCACAGGGTTATTGTGAGGGGTAAATGAGTTAATATATAAAAGTTCATAAGACAGGGCCCAATATGTAAATGTTATCTAATATTATTCTTCATCGTCATCATTTTTATCCAACTGGAGTCACCCAAGCAGTTTCAAATGTGTGCCAAAGCTCAGGAGAGAAATAGGGGCCAGAGAAAGACATTGGGAATCATCATCCCGTTGGACAATGTTTCTCAGCTCCGACTGTGCATCAGAATCAAGCAGGAGCATGAGAACACGTCCTTGTTTAGCCCTACCCGTGGTGATCCCCTGTGCAGCCAACAGTGAGAGCACAGGGAGATAGAGATGGTAGATGGAATCACAGGCGGAACAAGATCTCCCCGGAAGAATAGACAGAATGAGAAGAGATCTTAATGTTCAAGGTTTCCAGACCAAATTCATCATCTTTCTAATGTGACCAGTTCTTTCTCCAGATTCTGTAACTGTACTTATCATAGTGGAATTATGGACAAATGCGAACCACAATATCAGGGGAAAATGTAAAGATACTGGAGTCTATTGTTTTGTATTACCTGTTGTGAGTCATGGGAAGCAGAGAGATGTCGTGGGGAAGCCAGTGACTATTCCCACTGTCACTCACGCTGAGGCAGAATTCAGGCAGGCTTTGAGAACACTGGGGACCAGAGAAGAATTCGGGTTGTGATTTCCATTGGGGGTGAGCTGCCCCTGGTCATGTGGAAACGGGCTGAAAACTCTAGCAGCATCATCAAGCTGGTAAGGGCAGTGGTGGTAAAGCCTTCTGCCTCAACATAGTGCCTTTAAGTCCTGGGCTCACGGGCAAATGGGTTGAGGAACGATGAATAGCCCCTTGGATATGAGAATAACAAATGTGAAGGCACCCTCCTTAAACTTATGGAGCTGTTCACTCCAACATCCTCTTTGACCTGGCCCTCCAGGTGGCCCACAGGAAATGACAGATCTGTGCTTCCTGAAGAGGGGTGCCAAGAAGACCGACAGCATTAGGAATCAGGCCTATTGTGACATGGAGCCACCAGAGCCGAGTGTAATAGCAGAGAAAGGAGACTTCCTCTTTATTTCCCATCCCCTTATACGTGTAGACGAAATTACAGGCTATCTGTGGCAGCACAGAGGCCAGAGACCTTCCTGCTCTGTTATAGGAAGTGCACCATACTGCTGGACCAAGCATAGTCAATAGAAACACCTAATGGAAAATCATTCATTCACAAAGATTTCTGTTCTTTAGGCAGCTTTATATAAGTCTGCCTTGATCTGTTCTGTGTAGAGAAAACAAGGCTCAACTAAGCCAAACTAGGTTAGAAATATGTCTAAATCTAAAACCAGTATTTTTCCCACCATATTATAGGTATATTTGGAAACAATGAGTACACTAGTCCAGCTTGGCTAACTGTAGAATAAATACAGGAAGTAGACTAGAAATAATGCCAGGGAAATGGTTTGAAAGACTACTTTATGCCCTGACCCTACTGTGGGCTCTAGAGATATAACAGTCAAAAAAAGTGACAAAGGACTTGCCATCATGGAGCTTAAATTCTCGCAGAGGGAGGCAGAAAATAAACCCAGTTAAATTCACACATCTGGTAGTGATAAATGCCATACAGAAATATAAAATAGAATAAGGAAGAAAGAAGATGATGGTGCAGTGGGAGGTGTCCTGCTGTATATGATACTATTTTATACATATGGCTTCTCTGGTGAGGGGACATTTGAAACAGGCTCGCGGCGGTAAGGGAGTGAGCAACGTGGGCCTGTGGAGAGAGAGCAGGAAGAATAACATGTGCAAAGGCCCCCAGAACAAAAAGAAGGCAAGCAAACCCTTTCCCTAATTTTGAGTTCTGACTGCCTACCTGTTTTTCTTACATAAATGTCTGCATTATTAATATAGGATTTGTTTTTCATTTAGTTTTTCTTTTGATAGATATGATTTTTCACAACCATGGGATCTTTGAGAAGAAGAAGAAGGAAAAAGAAAGATCCTCTCCATCCTCTTTGTCCTCTAGAAAGATTAGAGCCAGAATAACTGTTTAACAAATCTACCACCATCACTCCTGTCTCCTAAGGCCTACTATCATTTTTTAGTAGACCAATTTTCTCTTTTATTGTCTGTCGACAGGATATATTAGAGCAGTCCTCTATTGTTATATGAAACATTCCCGGCAATTTGGGAAGGCTGAGTTTTCTTTTTGCACTTCTAATTATGAAAGGGAACCTGGACACAGCATGAAAGATATCTAACAGCTGTGATGAACACTTCTTCTCTGATACTTTTGATTCATTAAAAAGCATATTTTGCTCTTTTCTGAGTAATAGCTCCTTAGAATTTCTATAACACAATGATATGCTGACCAGCTTGATAGTTTCCTATGTGCAAAACTATTTCCTTGGCATTTTGAATAGAAGCACAAAGTTACATGACTTTCTGGCTGTTCTAAAGGACACAAAACACCTCGGAGAAAATTGTTTCTTAGTTATAGCTTCTGTGAAGCTAGCAAGAGTTTCGGGTTTACTAGTGTCTTTTCAAACTGGCAATATTAGAAATTTGATTTTTTTCTCATCCTGTCATTGCAGGTCTTACTCTCTTGATATTCCCTCTATGCAATGTAACTCGGTCCAACAGTAACACTTCGTAATTTACAACCTTCCTAAAAGCAAAGGGCGAGAGAAATCTCGCAGCAAGTGCTGTCAGGTAGAGCATTCTTTCTTGCCTCTGACGAAGTAAGTTTCTGGAGAAAATAAAAATGGCGTTATCAAAGAGGAGAAATATGGTCTCGAATTCAACCTTGATCCAATTATAGAACTTGAAACAGGGCTGGCTTTAAACCATGACAGTGTTGGTAGGATAAGGTAATATTATATGACATGATCCACAGACACTAGGAACTTCCATGCTTAAAATACTGACCTTTCCAGATGCTCCATTAGTAACCCATTCCTCTGGGTTAAGTGTTTTTTCATCCCCATAATTTTCTTTAAGCACCATTTATGGAAGGGTACATATGTAAAACATAGATTCTTTTGATTGAGTTTATTCAGCACTTTTCTCTTGGCTACTAGAGTAATGGGAAAATAGGAATATGAAGGAACTAGTAGGAAAGGATACTTGAGGTGCAGGAAAGTGATGGTTAAACCATACTACATCCATGTCTTTAATGTCTGTCCTAGAGGCAGCCCTACATGAAACAGCAAATGGTTAAAATTCTTGCCATTCTACAATCTTAGTGTAACCATAGAAGATGGGAGAAAGCAATGGGACACCTAGTAAATGGGCTCCTGTTTTAGAAATACAAACAGAGGACCAACATTCCCAGCCATTTTAATCACATTAAATGTGAATGGAACACCCACCTGGATGGTTCGGTCTCTGGTAATTTTAAGTGCACATTTTATGTCTTCTCTGACACAAAAGAGCATTGTAAGAAAAAGGTGACAATTTTCCACTTGCAGGCAAGTGAAAAGTAGAAAATTACTCCACCCAGGCAGAATAGGTTTCTTGAAAATAATATTAGGATAGCTGCCTTAAAGAAAGTAACAATTTGAAGGTCTAAGTCCCAAAGAATAAAAGATAGGGTGTACAATGGAAAGGTTGTAAAATAATTACACATAACCATAAGTCTCCAGAGCATTAAAAAAAATTATTTTTGCTTTTTTTCCTTGCTCACACCATGTGTCAGCAAAAGGCAGATTATTATCATCATCATTTCTATAGCCTTCTTCATTATCCAAATGCTTTATAGACACTGATTAGTTAACTGGATGATCCCTGCCAGAAAGATCAGTATGATTAACCTGTGGGCAGAGCCGAGTGCTCCGAGGTTAAGTGATTCATCCTTTCCTCCAAGGAGATCAGCGGAGGACAAGATCTCCACTCTAGAGGCCTTCGTCTGAAGCTCTTGCTATCATGGCTGACAGTGAAAAAGAATGTAACACTGAGAATGAATTTTCTTCCCTAGCATAACTGATGTCAGAGAAGACTGGAGATTGTACACACTTATTGGTAAAGAACAAAATGTTATCCTAGCGAGATTCTCTGTTTAATTAGAATAAGTACACTTGGGTCAACTTTCCAATCCGTGGCATGTAGGAGTTTCTGGTTAGAATTCTTACATCTTCATGCAACAATTTGTTCCATCTCTAAGTATTTATTGAGATCCCATAATGCCCCCAGAGGAATGTTCTAGGCTCCAGGGATACCAAAGTGAATTTAAGAGGCAAAATCTTGTTCTCATGCAGCTTACTTTCTAGTAGGGTGAGACTAACAATAAAAACATTAAAGAAACAAGAATAATAACAAATAGTGATAAGAACAGGGAGAGAATTAACATAGAATGATGTCATAGCTGTGCCTAGGTGATTTGTAGATTAGGTAGTCAGGGAGGGCATATCTGAGAAGGTGACACTGAGAGTGGACAACAAGAAGGAGCTAGCCATGGGAAGAGGAAACCAAAGAACGTTGCAGGAAGAAATAAAAGCTAAAGAGAAAGCCCTGAAGTAGAAATGAGCTAAGTGTGACCAAGGACCTGCGAGCAATTCAGCATGTCTGGAAGACAGTGAACAGCAAGAAGGATGTCTCCTGCAAATTCTGGAGAGAGAGCATCTGGGCAACTGATTCACTGGCCTTAGGGTGGGTGTCCAGTCCTGATCCATTCAGCTGTGGCTTGGAGAATAAGACTGTGTCACAGGGCCTGTAGTTTCCAAGGACTAAGGGAGAGACCGTTACACTAGAAGAGAAGCTGGGTATGACAGCAAATTGACTCATGTGTCTAATATAATCTTCCATTCACCTTTGCATTTGCAGAGCTTTATAGAGTCCCAGGCATACAGGAAACACTCAGTGTCAAGTGATTAAATGAGTAAAGGCAATTAAAAAGACAGGAGGCAATTTGGGGCTTCTCTTAAGTAGCAAGGAAATCCATTTCCCAGAACAATCACAACCATCTTCCAAACATACTCCTCCTCCCTCTCCCATAATCTTTTGGGAGACATGTTAACAGTATTAGGTTAGAAATATTCTGGTTATTATTGACACCTGAAGTTTTTCACATCTGAATCCAGTGCTTCTCAAACTTTACAGAACATAAGAATCACCTGGGCCACATATGTTACGATGCAAATTCCTAGATCTTGCCCATTTCAGTACAACCAGAGTAGAACCCATGAATGTGAATTTTAATACGATCCAGCAATTCCATTTCTGAGTGTATATCCAAAAGAATTGAAAGCAGGGTCACGAAGAGATATTTGTCCACCTATGTTCATAGCAGCATTATTCACAATAGCCAAAAGGTGGAAGAAGCTCAAATGTCTCTCAACAGATTAATGGATAAACAAAATGTGGTCTCTACATGCAATAGGATATTCTTTAGTCTTAAATAGGAAGGAAATTCTGACTTAAGCTACAACATGGATGAACCTTGAGGACCTTATGCTAAGTGAAATAAACCAGTCACAAAATGATAGTGTATGATTCCACTTTTTTGAGGTATCTGGAGTAGTGAAATTCATAGAGATAGAAAGTAGAATAGTGTTTGCCATGGTCTGGGAGGAGGGGAAAATTGGGAGTTGTTTAATGGTAGAGAGTTTCAGTTTCACAAGTTGAAAAAGTTTCGGAGATTGGTTGCACAACACTAAGTATAGGTAACACTACTGAAATATACACTTAAAAAGTGATTAAGATGGTAAATTCTATGTTATATGTATTTTACCACAATTAAAAATGAAAGATAAAAGAATATGAATTTTAACAAAGATCCCACGTGATTCAGATGCAATTGAGGAAATTTACTTCGAGAAACACCACTTCTAGTCAGTCTCTTTCCCAGTCCAGTCTATTGCATATCTAAATGGTCTCATGGACTCTCTCTGCCATCCACTGTCACTGTCACTGACTAAGACTTCATCACCTATCTGTTGGATTCCAGATCCAACATATCAGTTTTTTTCTGGCTCCAGTCCCTCCTTATCCCAATTCATCCTGCACTTTAATCCAACACTATCTTCCCAAAATAATGATTTATGTTTAATATAGATGGATTATGATTCTAATAAAAGAGTAGAATAAAGTGAAAGAAAACAAAAACGTTGTGGAAATAGTCAAATGACTACAAAAGAGTTGCGGAACTTAGTATGCTTATATGACAATTATAGATTTGAATTCTATCTTTTCTTTATTTTAACCTCCTCAAACTTGAAATCTTTTATTTAATATGACCTACAAACGAATCCTATTTGCTTCTCCTTATATACTAAAATACAAACACTGCCACCCCTACAAACGTGCTTCATGTCCTCCATTCACCTACCGCCCGTATTTTCCGGAGTCTCCTGTTTCACACGACCTGATACTCCCCAGAAGGAAATCCAAAAATGAGAATATTCAGGAAGCCTGGTTTCAATCCAGTCTTTTCCACAAACTAGCTGTGTGAATGTAAGCCATTTTCGTAGCTTCTCTGGGATCCTTTTTTCCATTTGTAAAGAGAAAGAACTGACTTAGATTAATGGCTTTCAAACATTTTGATGATCACCCACTGTAAAAAACAGGTTTTACCTGGCAGAGGAGTTTCACAAAACTTCTATAAAACACTTACCATTATTGCATGTGATGGATTCTGATATTTTATCTTCCAATCTGTTCTATCCTATAATTGTTTTCTTTTTTAAAAAAATTGCTGATTGCCACTTTCTAAATTGATTTCACAACCCTCTACTAGAGCATAGCCGTGATTTGAAAAACACTGATGTAAATGATCTTTCTGGTCTGCTCCAGTTCTAATGCTCTATGATAATCAATAAATATGAAAATTCTTTTGCATATTTGTGTGTTTCCCCTACTTGTGTGTTATCACTTTTACAGATACATTCTTGGGAAAGAAATAGGTTTCCTAAGGTTCTCTGACAACTCTGATAAAATAGCATAGAATCATATTACAAATTCACAAATTAATAATTCATACACTAAAAAGTTTATTTAATAATAATACAAGCCAATGGAAAAGAAATTGGATTTCTGTCCTCATTTTCCCTCTAAGCCAAGTATGGATTACATCCCAAGTATTCTTACCATGATTGAGCAAGAGATACCACAATCGAAATGATATCCCTTCATGTCTTGATTAAATCACTGGTTCTCAACTCTGATTTGACTTTAATATCAATTGCAGAAGTAAAACAAACAGCTTTCTGATCCCATTCTAGAACTATTAATTCAGAATATAACTGAGTCATCAATATTTTTAATCTCTCCAGGTGAGGGCTGAGAACAATTAGCCTAGCTGATACAACATAAAAGTCACTATCCTCCGGGTATCCGGTTTAGTCCAATGACAGAAAATAACTAGAGCAATGGCCACCCCTGTTGATTTAACATTCCCTTTAATCCCTTGCCCCTATATTCCTCCCTGTTATGGACTGAATGTTTGTGTCTCCCCCAAAATTCATATGTTGGAAGCCCTAACCTCCAGTGTAATGATACTTGGTGGCCTTTGTGAGGTAATTAGGTTTAGATGAAATTATGAGGGTGGAGGCCCCAGGATGGAATTGGTGCCCTTATAAGAGGAAGAAGAGACCAGAGCTTGAGAAGGTGGCCATCTGCAAGCCAGGAAGAGAGCTCTCACCAGACCCAACCTTGCTGGCAGCCTATCAGACTTCTAGCCTCCAGAACTGAGGATTAAATTTCTGTTGTTTAAACCAGCCGATCTATGGATTTGGTTATGGCAGTCCCGGCTCACTAAGACACTCCCCTAACACTTCACAGTAGTTAATCTTCTTCTCTCTTATCATCTTCATAATCCATAATTGAGAACCATTATCTACTGCAGTTTAAGCAAGAATGCCTTTAAATCCCAAATCTCCTCTGTTGGCACTGCTAAAGTGCCTTACAGTTCCTGAGTGCGAATGGCTATGGGAAGGGTAACTCCATAAACAATTGATCCTTATCCGTCAGTTATACAACTCACTCTGTGGGGTAAGGCTGTAAACAGCTTGTAGGTGTAGCATTTTGAAGAACTGATAGCTGGAGTAGGGGAGGAGGAGAAGTAACAACCACGTCTCATCACACAGGTAAGTGTTGCGAAAGATGGACTAAAAACAATGTAGGGACTTTGGGATACACACAAGCAGAAAAAGTAATGACAGAGAGACTCAAGAGACTAAAGGGAGTTAAAAGTTGTGATTTGGCTTTAATATAACAAAGCCTAACTTTTGGATGAATTACGTGTTAAAGAAATCCACTAAAGAGAGAATAGGGAAAAATATATCAAAAAAAGTTAAATGAAAAAATTTAACAAAACGTTGTTTTGAAGGGTTATGGTGTTTTTGGTTTTTGCTCTGTAGACTTGATTTTATTATAGTGATCAGTTCTTCTCAATAATCAAATTAATTGAATTTTGAGACATAAGAGGGTTTTTTTAAACTTCATGAATTCTCATCTCAGATGAAAGCCACTAGCTTTGTATGCTTCCTTACCGCCACCTGGTGCCTGTTAATATATTGCAAGGGAAAGGCCACATGGTGCAACCAAATTATCTACGTAAGATCAAAGCTGGCGGCCAATCAGTTTATTAACAAATATTTTTGATGTAGCTCAATGAGTTGCAAATAAAATATAGGAATATCTCCATCCACTAACATGGCTTTCTCTGGCGTTCAGAGACTGGTAAAAGGCTTCCCTTTGTTTTGAGATCATGACTTTTTTATAATAATGTTAAAATATATTCTAACAGAATATGGGTGCAAAGAGGTGGTAGGATTTTATTTTGTCATTACATCTTGATTACCTTTCTTAGCAAAAAGAAAAACAATGAGGACAGGTGATCAACCTTTCTGGAGAAGGCTAAGCAAGGTGTGCAGAGACACCTGGGCACCATCTCTTGCCATCTTCTCTCCTCATCATGAGTACTGGACTTCACTCATGCTAAGCTGGGTCAAAATCTGGACATCAGTATGTGTGAAGTAGACATCTCCTTAACGGAAGTACATAGATGATTAGTGTAACTGCTTCTTGAATGGTAATAAAAATGCCACATAAGGCTTATGGTGAAGCAAGAATTGGGCCTCTTTCTCAATTTTGGCAATTCTGGTTTCTACCAGTTTAGAAAGTATTACTAGACGCTCTGTAGAGATGGATATAGATACTCATAGAGAAACGAGGGGCGAGAGAAAAACTGTACTGAAACATGCCACACCTGCTCCTGCTCTGTGTAGCTGCCTCATATCCATTCATCTCTGTACCGTTGGAGAAATATATTGACTCATAGCACATGCATGTGTGTGTGTATCCATATT
Source organism: Tapirus indicus (assembly GCA_031878705.1). Lineage (NCBI taxonomy): Eukaryota > Metazoa > Chordata > Mammalia > Perissodactyla > Tapiridae > Tapirus > Tapirus indicus. The sequence goes on along the minus strand of CM062917.1, from coordinate 160,763,144 downwards.
CTCTTCCTATCAATCCAACACCGAACCTATAGCTCTATTTTACTGCCCTCCCCTCACATTCCCATTTTTGTTATTGTTGAAATTTTACTAGACTGTAAAAGCCACAAGTCTAGGAACCATTGATATAGTTGACGAAAATAACAGAATGTGAAAGCAATGAGCTATTTCAGACCCTTATTCCCTTTGGTTTCTTACCAATATGAGTACAATCTGTTAATTATGATATATAGATGTCAGGCCAGCAGATCCTGGTGAGATGCCACGTTGGGGAACAGGGTGACTGGTGGTGGGGTTGGTTCGTGGGGTGGGGGGAGGTGGCGGTGTGAATTACCTGAATTTGGAAAGGGAAGCTGAAATGGGAGCCCAAGGCTAAGACTGATTCACAGTTTTGCTTAGAAACAGGCCTGTACCTGGCCTTTTATTGCACAATGATCTGTGAGCATAGCTTTATGCGCATACTTCCTCAGCAAGAGACAAAGTTTGGAAGGAGAAACCTTAGGTAGCAGAGGCACAGGCCACAAAACGTGGCCGCTACTCCTTTCTTTCTTCTTAGGTTTTATATGTGTGCCATCAGTTGCCAGGGTTTTTTTCTCTTCTTCACACTTTTTTTTTTTGATCAATATCATAATAAAGGCTTAAGAAAAAAAATAAGAAAAGATTTTTATCAATTTGCCTAGCCATTAAAGTATATATTGAAGTTCTTAATTCTGTTCGTTTAGATATCTAATATTTCTTAAAGCAGTGCCTGATTATTCAAGAGACGCTTAGTCACCCCTTTCAAATACTTCAAGAGTCTATTGTTGGGAGAATTCTGACAGCCTCCAAAGCTTTAGCAAAGCTCACCAACTTGGTTTAATTCAAGAAAAGCCTCATTAACTTAACTAGATCAGAGAGAGTCTCTCTGCCAAAAATTAACCTATTTAGCACAGAAATAGTTTCTTTTTTACCTGTAATTGCCATTTCTCCCAGATCACTGTAGTCAGACTGTCACTTTCTTTTTTTTCTACCGACAAAGACAAAGACTCCTACAGCTCATAAAATGATCTGGTATTTTACAATATTGGGATCATTTAAAGGGCCATGTACATATTTTCTCAATTATAATCTATGCTGTCCCCAATACAGTTTTTCACTCTAATGGATTTTATAGAAATTATCTATCTTCAAAAACCCCATTCTTAGCACTAATGCTAAAGTTCTATCAGTGATATCAATTTCAGGTCTTTCCCTTAAAATGAATAGTTACTGCTATTTGAATAAAACAGAAAGGGAAGTTGCTAACTTATTTCAAAGGGATTTTTTTTTTTTTTTGCTACTGATTCATACAGTAATTGGAAAGAGAAAAGTAGCATGCATGAAACACAGTAATAGTACTTTCTTGTTCTGTAATCATTGAAGAGTGGGGAATTGTATAACATTTGATTCTTTATTAATACTAATAAAGGCAATATGTCAAATTTGAATACTTCCATTCACTTTCACCAGATTGGGTTCTCATTGCTTTTTTAGCAGCTTAAATTAAAAAGCTCAAAAAGCTTACGTTATGTTTATAAAATGAACAGTTAAGTGTTTTATTGATGGGGAAAATTTAAGTTAAAATGAAGATATATTACTAAGAATCATAGACTGATTGAGCTGGAAGGCAATTTAGAGAAAATATAATCAAATGCTCACTCTGATTCCTCATCTTATTATTTCACAGATGAGGAAACTGAGTCCCAATGAATTGGTTAATTCCACAGAGCTAATCAGTAGGGGAAAGAATTTACTTCATTTTTTTAAGGAAGTCAGTAATGTATATTGCCTTAGTTTAGATGTTATAAAAGCCTAGTTTATTTTCAAACTCTATCAAAGATGAGAATACTTAGCATATGTCTGGTGTTTAAGAAATACTATTTGCTAAGTTCTTATGATTATAAAATTCCTTGTAGCTAAAAATAGGCAATAAATGAAGTCATTTACATTAGTGAGTTCTTCATAGATATTCATAATAAACATGAGATTAATTTTAAAAATAAGATTAATATATTTTAAATTATTATTAATTGAATTGGTTGGATTTTTGTGTTGCTGAATAGATTTTTAATAAGTAATTGACATGAAATGGAATCATATTCTTATCTAAACCCAACACAGGCAGAAATATGCAGGAGCCCCCACAACCAACGAGAAAAACCCTTCAACCTCGAGTCCCAGAGGCAAATCAAAGCCAGACCAGCACGCTTGCAGTGACCTATCTCTTTTTGAGAATAGAAATACCCTAACTCCCAGCTCACTTCCTGCAAAAGAAGTGTTATATCTGTGTCAGCCTTGAACAAACTGCTTCTTTCTGTAGCTTCAGGCTTTATTATCCCTGAGAACGGCCCTTGAGAACTGTCACAGCATTTATTATTTGGCCTTATTCCTAAAAGTTTCAGATCCCCAACACTTAACTTTATCATGTGGTACGATTTGGTGTGTGTTTTCCTATAAATAAAGCAGACTGTACCACCTTGTATGAGTACAACAGGGTTGAGATTAATCTTGGCCTTTTGTTTTAGAAACAAAACTTCCTTTTAAAGGACAGAGAAATAAAATTTTTTTAAGTCATAATAATGATCAAAAACAAGATGAATAAGCTCTGGAGATCTGCTATCCAGCACCGTACCTCCAGTCAACAATAATGTATTCTACACTTAAAAATTTATTAAAAGAGTAGATCTCTTGTGACGTGTTCTTACCACAGGAAAATAAAATTTTAAAAAAAGAAAAAAGAAACATCCTTTGAAATCACTCCAACAAGTTAACAGCTTACACCAAAGGAAAACCTGTTAGTCTTTTTCTTCTCTCCTTCCCTCCTCTCTTACTGGAGTTGTCTCTGGTATATTGCAAACTGAGTTGCTTCCTAGCTTTCCCTCCAGCTCCCCTGCTTTGAAAATCTTTGTCTCAAGAACCAGTAAGAGGGGCCAGGCCAGTAGCATAGCAGTTAAGTTCGTGTGCTCTGCTTCAGCGGACCAGGTTTCGCAGGTTCGGATCCCGGGTGCGGACAGGCGCACCACTTGTCAAGCCATGCTGTGGCGGCATCCCATATAAAGTAGAGGAAGACGGGCACAGATGTTAGCCCAGGGCCAGTCTTCCTCAGCAAAAAGAGGAGGATTGGCAACAGATGTTAGCTCAGGGCTGGTCTTTCTCACACACACACACAAAAATCAGAGCTCTATCAGGTGTGATTTACTTAGACCTGCCAAATCCAGTCCACCCTTCATCAAGTAAGGCCACATAGTCGTCAACAGGAATGCATATGAAAAAATAGATTATAATGAGAGATGCTTGCTTAAGTAATCGAACCAAATAAAAAGCATTTGTTTTATCTGGAATGACCTGTGTTTGCTTACCTGAGACAGATCAAACAGGAGACCAAGTCACAGTCCTTTGGTTGGTCAAATCAGCCTCTATCTGAAGTTGTGGTCACTTTCAATGAGAGATAAATTGCAAAGAGAACTCTTATGTAAGAGATCTTATTTGGAAAATGGTTAATGGAGTTGAGGATGCCTTTGGAGAATGTGTTTCATAGGAATGACCCTACTGGCCTCTAATGACTTATTTTTCTCTGAAAAGAAAGGAAAAGGTATAATTTAATTATAGTAGAAATTCAATTAAAATTAATACAATTTTAAAATGTATTTTTATGTATTTTGAGTTTCAAAGTTCTTGAGTTTTCACTCCCACCATTAAACTTTTAGCTCACAGTTGTACAACGTTTAATACCATTTCTAATAATGAAGTGAGTAAAAATAAAAGGAAATTAGAGGTCATTGTACAAAAATTTAAATACGATGAAACATTTTAGTTTAGTTTTCCTTAAAAATTTTCAAATGTGTTAGTGCATTTAATCAATTCAAGACTACTAATTTGTTCCACGAATACTGTCTGAGTACTCATACCAGGAAGTGTTCTAGGCTCTAAGATTACGTGACCAAATTGGTGATCAACATGGACAATACACTTTCCTTCATAAACTATACAGTGGAATAGGAGAGTGGATATTTAGTTAATAGTAATCAAATAGCTAGGTGATCAATAGTACGCCATTCAAATTATGGTTCAGAGATTACGAAAAAGGCTCTAATTTAGATTAAGTGATAAGGAAAAGTTCCCTAAGTCATTTATACTAAAGTCAAAAGAATGGACAGAACAAAAGGCTAACAGGAGGAGAATGTTCCAGGCAGAGAGGGCCCTGAGGTGGAAAAGGCTAGCTTTTTCCAGAAACTGAAAGTACAGATTTAATAAAATGTTGATTTTGAGGGAGAAAGGTACAAAATAAGGTTGAAGGGTGAAAACCTTCTATTACATGGAGGGATTTTGGTCTTTATCCTAAATGCAACAAGAATTCATAGAAGAGTTTTTACAGAGCAGAGTAACTCAGTCCTGTCTGTATGTTTTTAAAACTTAGTTTGCTTTATCTTGGGCTGCATTATACCTTCCGTGGGCTCTAGGCACCTGTGCTTTTGTGGACCCCTTCCTCCATTTATATATATATATATTATATATATATATATAATATATATATTTATATTTACTTTATATATAAATAAAGCGTGTGTGTGTATATATATACATATGCTTCACTTTATCACTGTGTTGGCACAAAGATGAATATAATCCAGGCTGGACTACCCTCACTTTTTTTCCCTCTGATATTAAAATATCTTCGCAGGCCCCTAAAATTACCGTGGACTCTCAGCCCTGTGCCTACTCTGCCAGTGCATATGGCAGCCCTGGTTTTATCAGGAGAGAACAGATTTTCATCAAGATAAAGTAGCAAGCCATTACATAACGACAAGCAAGAGAAGGTGGCAGACACAGGCAAGAAAAAAACAATAAAATATTATTAATTTAGTTTTCAAATAAAAATAAAACAGAAACCATCAACTCAGACAGTTTCAAAATATGTACCAAGAAGCCTAACCCAATATTTACTAAAAAGCAAAAAAAAAATCTCATTGTGGTCAGTTTAAAAAGTGACAGAAGGGAAAGAGAAGGAGATGGGGAGGCAGAGTAAGAGTGCTGAGGGGTGAAGAGGAACTAAAGAGAAGAGGGAGGGTGGGGGGCAGAATGATGGAGGGAGAGAAATACGGGGAAGCAGAGTCTCGAGGCAGAAAGAGGGATAATCAAGAGGAAAATGCATGTGAAGCTCTCTGAAAGGTAAACGTGCTATACAAAGTTAGGGCATGAATAGGAACCCAGGGAAAAATTTCCTTGGGAGCCTGGAGCCAACACATTACAGATCTTCTAATGATCACCTGTGGTCCCTCAGAGGAAATCAGTAGAATGTGGGCCACTATCAAAATAGTTGTGTTAGCAGGTCAGAGCTTTAAAAGGATCATTTGTTGGGCTTGTTAAACCAAAAATTTCTGGGAAGAGGTGTGTCAGCGGAAAGCTGGCAGGCATTTAAACTGGGATCATATGTATGCTTGCTAGAGAAACTACGCACAGGGTTGAGGGGGGCTGTTATTTGCCTTGTTCTTTTCATAAATCCTCTGCAATGTTGTTATATGAAAAGATTCCAAATTGGTTGATAAGAAAAAAGTCAGTGTATGTTCACAGTCCCTTCCCAATAGAGTTTGCTAACCTCTGCGCTCTGTTCTCAGAGTACATTTTTATGCTCTGCCCTGGAACAGCAGTGACACCCTATAAGTACAGCAGGAGGCCTGGACTGCTGTGGTGGGGGCCTTCTTCTCTTGACACCTCTACTTTCTGCTCTGCAACTGTGGTTAGTCTTATGTGTCAACTTGGCCAGACCACGGTACCTAGGTATTCAATCAAACACTAATCCAGATGTGGTTAACACGCACAACCAGCTGACTTTAAGTAAAGGAGACTATTCTCAACAACGTGCATGGGCTTCATCCAATCACTTGGACAGATACAAAGGCAAAAGACTGAGATTTCCCTGAGGAAGAAAATATTCTGCATCAAGACTGCAACACCAATTCCTGCCCAGACTTTCCAGCCTGCAGGCCTGCCCTGCAATGTTCAGACTTGCCATCCCCTACAACTGTGTGAGCAAATTCCTTGAAATAAGTCTCTTAATATATATATCCTACTGGTTCTGTTTGTCTGGAGAACCCGGACTGGTGCAGATTTTGGTGCTGGGAGTGGTTCTAGAGGAACAGAATCTTACGGATGAGTTTTCTGAATTGCTTCTGGGGATTCTGACATTTGTTCTCTAAACTAATTAGTTTTAAAGGCACTAATGACTCTTTTCCAGTGTTAAGGAAGGTGTTGAGCATCCACGGCATGATGTGCGGATAGAGATACGCAAAATATCACCATTGGATACCACTAATCAGACATCTATAAAAGGGAAGCTTCTGGGTGACCATGTATTTGATACCTCGGAACGTTTCTGTCAAACTCATAAATACAATAATGAATGTGTCTTATCGCTCCCAACTGCACTGGAGGAAGTGGGGAAAGAAAAGGATGAGTTCAGGGCTTCAGATTCCCGGTTCAACTGCACCATAAATGACCTGAAAAGTTCTATGTCTGCCCTGAAAGAAATTCTTTACTCCTTGTAGCTGAGGCCCTCAGATTTCTGAAAACCAAACCCAGAGACTCATCCTATAAGTGGTGAAATTACAACACAAACTGAATTCCCAATCTCACAGGGTGTAGCTGGACAACCTTTTATTGGAAAGAAAAAGCTTAAGACTAATGGATCCAATCAACCCTCCCAAGAGAAGCCAGAAATAAAAGCAGGCTTATCCAGGAAAGATTTATGGATGGTCCTCTTATCTGATGGCTTACACTCTGTTAATTGCATGGAAAACTGACAAGGTTTTTCAGAATTTTATATCAGCAGAAACACTGCCAGCCTGGATTGAAAGAGACCAAGGTACAGAAGATACACAGACACACACAGAAACAAGGGGCCACGTGACCACAGAGTCAGAGATTGGAGTGATGTAGCTATAAGCCAAGAAACACCAAGGATTGGTGGGTGCCACCAAAAGGTAGGAAGAGGCAAGGAAGGATCCTTCCCTAGAGCCTTCAGAGGGAGCACAGCCCTGCTGACACCTTGATTTCAGACCTCTAGCCTTCAGAGAGAATATATTTCTGTTGTTTTAATCCACCCAGTTTATGGTCATTTGTTAGAGCTGCCCAAGGAAACTAACATGGCAACCATAGCCATCCAGTAAGTCGTTCATACAATCCTCCCCATTGTGGGGGAAAATATAGAGAGACACATAGAAATTGTACATCTTCTGTTCTTTTTTGTTTTTGTTTTTGTTTTTGGAATGTTTGGGAATGCAGAGGGGATGTGGTTAAAATGAAATTTTAAACTTTACTTATATTTTCTCACTTTTTCCGAGACTTGATACTTGATACTGAAGCCTTGTGTGTCAAAAGATTGATCTATGTAAAGATGCTTTAAAAGAAAGATATCAGGTTTTCCTTCTCCTGACCCAGAAAGTATTACTGGTATTAATTACTACTAGGGGAATAAACAGAGCGAGTAGAGGAAAGGTCAAGGAGAGAGTAGAAGGAAGGTGAGGAAGCAAGTTTATTATAAATGCGTGGCCCTCTATAAATTAGAGGCCCAGGAGCAGTCCTGAAGATCCATTGGGAACCACCAGTCTCGGACTCTACAATGTGAACAGTTTGAGTTTAAAGAGATCTTAGTCTAGAGGCAGTATTTACCCAGAGGCACAATGTAGGGCAACATTTCAGCATGCCTAGAATGTGAACATATGTAGGTCAGGCCTCTGAGGAGTAGAAACTACAGGGACAGATGTACAACCCTAATGTCCATGCCCAGTGAGCTGGATGACAGCCTGGTAGAAGCAGCAGCACGGTTCTTAGTCAGTGTGCTACAGCACACTGGTGTGGCTCTCTTCAAGGTATGCAACCATATTTTGGTCTCACTGGGTCTTAAGCATACTGCTTCAGAGGTGTCTTTCATCTGGAATGCTGAGCTGAGTGGGTCCTGTGTCATGAATTAGAGCTATATAAAACTACATGTTTCAAAAAAAGGTCTTATGTTTACCAGAATATGAAAAGGTATAGGAGAACGAGGTAAGGGAAATGAACAGTTCTAAAGAAAACAATACAGTGACAGTGTGTTTAAATGGGTCCAGGATAACAGAGAGATAATTGTGGGTATTTTGTAGGACATTATACTGAAGCACTATTTGTGTTGTAATTAAACCTAATCTTTAAAACTGTTTTGGGAGACTTTTGATTACTTCGCGTATGCTGCTAAAAATTGTAGGATTCCAAAAATGTTGAAAGCTACCGCAGTAAGATCTTTCATCATACTTTATAGACTCACATTTCACGTAAAGTACCACCAACCTTGGTTAGCTGTGTTGTCAAATCATAATAGATTGAAAACAGGCAATTCGAGGTGGGAGGACCAAAAGGGGCAGCCACACTTATAGTTGACAGCCTGGTAATAAGGAAGTAGGCATCTAACCGCTATTTAGCTTCCCAGTAAAAAGCTAATTTGTCATAATAATGGCAGCTTCTCAGGTGTTTCTGTAGTGATTTGAGCCTAAGTCGAGTTCCCACTGAGATTCAGCCATATGTGTGCACATCAGAAAAGTTGGTGAGGCACACACAGATTATCTGTTTTAAAGAACAATCTTAGAGGACCCAAGAGAAGAGATTATTTAGGGCACCCCATGTGTCTGTTACTTACATTACCCTTTAGCCACACCTCCAGGAACTTGTCTTTTCCTAAGGAACAACGGGACTGCAAGTAAGAAATGAGAGACCTGTTTCCACCAATAATCTCTGCTAGTTCTTAGGAGCAAAATAACTCAAAAGTGAGGAAAAATGTCCTCCCCACTCCTAAAGAGCAGCTTCAGAGATGTGACCCTGCCACAGAAGGAGCTTGCAGATATCACAGGAAGTGGCACCAGAGTCAGCAAGTCACCCAGGGGCAACTGGTATGATGGCCTTCACTTCTTGATGGGTGGCAGAAGCAGTGGCCGGCCATGAAGCATCAAAGGGTTACAGTCACTTTAGTGATGCCTTAACTCCCTGTAGCTGGACAGTTTGACAGTTATAGATGACAATGTCTGGGGGACAGATATAGACTCCTGTGGTAGCAGGACCAGATGCAGTGGCAGAGTTGAGAAGCCTTCATCTGTCCACATCACCCAAGAGATCAGGGGCAGAAAAAGACACCACAGAGTATTTGAAAAGAATTGTCCCTTTTCCCTCAGAACATAGGACACAGCCTTTAGGTACTTTTAGAAGTCATTAGGGGAGAAAAATCCTGCAATAACAAATGTAGGTTAAAGTCAAAGAGAGTATTTATTGCCAACACTATCACTTTATTTTTATCCCCTGCCCGATTCCTGGTCCCATCTGGTAATGCTGGGGAAATATTGACTACATTAAGAAAAAGTGTTAATTATTCGACATATGCTATTTAAGACAGCAGGTGTTATATAATACATTTTGGAAGTGTTTTCATCAAAATGGTTCATTTTTTTTAAGTTTTTGTGCATTGAGGTCGTATGCTTCAGTTATCTGTGAAATTCACTTCTATGGAACAGCCCGTTCCCTGACAGTCAGATAAATAAGGTATCACTGTAATAATAGTGTTACGCCTTGAACAAATTCGATTAGAGATGGATTTGAGATCAACTCGTATTAAGAACAACACTTGGTTTAATTAAGAGCAAAGGGACCTCTATTTTCAATAATTATCTATTAAAGTTGGGCCAGATTTCATGAAGGATCGATTTTATTGCCCAATGCCTTTTTAAAAATTATTACTCTTCCCTTCCATCCCTGCTATAGTCCAGCTGTTAAAAATGTAAATTTATGGCTGATTTTCTCTGTAGCGTACATATTCAAGTTCTGAAGTCAGTGTAGTTGACTTAGAAAGACTTCTCTTACCATTCACAGGGGAAGGCAAACATTTAACTGCTTCACAGCTGGCTCCCTTCTGCTTGTGGGCTGCCTCTGCCATTCTTCAGTGCTACAGTGGACTATAAAATTAACGGAGCGTTATGGTGCTCTGCAGGGCAGCACGCATCTGGCCCAAGGATGCATGTTGGGCAGCAGCGACATGGGTAAGAACCTGCAAATAGAGATCAGGTTCCCAAATTAGATTGGCTTTTTTTTTTTTGGCAACAGCGGCAGTCATATCCAATTTGCATACTGTGCATTATCAACCCAAATGCTGATAAAATGTGCCCTGAGCAAACTGTTGCTTTCAATAGCAAAATGAAGTCTGTAAGCAAAAGAGAAAGTAGTAGTGGGGAGAATTTAAATGTACACCCATCATGTAATAAATATTTTTGCATGTTTTCCTATTAAAATATTGGATTTTCCTTGTTCTGGATTTTTAAAAAATGAGAACAGTTATGCTTATATCTAGACTTCAGACTGGCTGTCTCATATCTGAGGCCACTTGAGAAGGTAGAAAATCTCCTGGCTGTGAACTGCCGCCTAGGGCTCAGCCTTATATAAGATCACTGATGATTGTTTCCTGAAAAACTACTTCATGAAGAAATACAGCATCCCAAATTTCAAGACAGGTAGTATATCATTTCCAAAAGAAATGATATGGACCTCACAAGCTATGTTTGAGGATAAAATGAAATATATATAGAGATATATATATATAATATATAATTTATATAATGTAATATTTAATATGGTGCAGGCCCAGGGTAAACAATCAATGTGTCTTTTTTTGTTTTATAGGGAACAAAAAGCAGTAAGCAAGTCCTGGGAGTTTCCTTGTCTCAGACAAGAGGGTTGGAATGCCATTTTTGTTCTTTGTCGGTTCATAAGAGGCTTTCTACTCCCGTCTATCATCCCCCCAAAAATGGATTGCAATCTTAATCAAAAAAGATACCTTAAAGGGAGTCTGAAAGTCCATATTTTTGCCTCAGATCCAGATATTTCATGGGAAAATAGAGCTTAAGCAACAAAAGATGTGCCTTTTAAATAGTTCTTCATTCTGATGTCCAGAGCTAACAAATGGACCAGGCTTTGCAGAGGACACTTCAACAAAAGAAAGGAAGTTCTGAAACATGGCTGTTCCCTCTCTCCTTCACCAAGGACTAACACAGTGCCAAGACCTGCACTGTCTCTGTTTCTGGGATCCTTCTGTAAAGGGAAGGGCCTTATAAAATCTAGTGAAGGCCTAACCATTTCTCTGAGGCTTCTCTAGACATCTAAGGGAATAAAGAAAGCGAAGAGGAATGCCATCCTCCTTTCTGTTTGGTAGGATGGGACCAACTCCTATATGTGATGGGTAAATGGCTTCAAAATTATGAATTCTAATGTATGCTTTATCAAACTATAATTTCCAATAAGTTAAAAATATAACTATCCTTCAAATATAGAATAAAGATATATTTAACTCATTAATGAGAAAATCAGCAAGATGGGAAAGCTGGTTCAAAGCAGAATTTGAAAGATTGAGTGTATATGGACAAAAAAGAAAAAATGCTGGAACATGTTTGCTGGGTTACATGCAAAACTAACATCCTGCCGGGCAATAAAGTGGTAAGTTTCTGTCATCTTTCTTCAGAATAGAAATTTTGTGCATCTCTACAGTATAAAGTCTACATGTTAACACATGTCATTTCACATAGTCTTGACCCTGACAAATAGCAAATAGTAAGCCAAAACAAAAGTACATCCCCAAACAAATTAAAAAGACAATGTTCTGTTACAACATTGACAAAATAAGCATTTATCCTTTTTGCCTTATTTTTAAATTCTGGATAATTTTTCTTAGCAGCATTAGGGTTATCTAGATAACTTGGATTTCCTCTCAAGAAATGCTCTTTGGCCTTTCTTAAAAGGTGATTTAAGAAAGTAGTAGTGATTTAAATGCCTTTCACCAACTGAGATATGCCTTCCGTTTTTGAAAACCCAGCTCAAGAATCCCAATAACCCCCCATGTTAGAATGAACTGCTACCCCCTTTGTACTCTCTGCACTTTTTGATTATAACAACAGTTAATAAAATTCATTTCTGTGTCTGTCTTCCCACAAAATTGTGAGTTCTCTGACACAAAGATTACGTCTTGACAATTTTAATATCCCAAAGCCCCTCTTTCACACTAACCTGAAGACTATACTCCCTAAAGTCATCATTGATTGTGAACAGAGACCAGACTTACATATGATTTTATATAATACCTCTTTACTGGGGGCTATACTAACCTGTCCAAAAGATGATAGGTTAGCAGCACATTATCCAGAGGAGCGCAATAATCAGCAAAGAGTTACCAAGAATTAGTACAACGTAGGTCCTTCTAACATGTGTTAAAATGCACGATCCATAGTCACCTCATTTCATTTACAATATTCATAATTACACATACAGTATCTTAATTGGTTTAGATTTATTCTCCATTTTGTACAAAGGCCTGTTGTCAGCCACAACTGGATGTGGCAAATATGCACTCAGCCAGGATTTACAAGGCACTCATGCCTTAATTAACAGACCTTATATCCAATGAGTAGCAAACTCATTTAAATTTCCATAAAATTAAATGTCCATGTTTATGCAACCCTTTATCTAAATGCTGCCATTTGAATAGCAACATCTATTTCATTTTTCCCTTGGTTTCCCTTGATTAAACTTGTAATAGATTGTATTGAGGCTGAATTATACAAAAAAGAGTTCTAAAGTTCTTGGCATTTATTCAGCATAGCAGGATGGAAATACTAAAGTTTTCATAGTAATGACATCTGAGTTTCTGCAATGCTGCAGATTTTCCCAAAAGATGAAACATAGGATCAGTTAGACTAAATTCTGCTTAAGCAAGATCACATCCAACCAAAAATTTATGTGATACCTTTGTCAAATTGCATGAACACACAGTATGACTTCTTAAGATTTCAGATACTAGATCTAAGTTGAGGGCTGGCTTTTAAGTGGAGCATTTAATCCATATACGCCATTAATATGGATATTGTAAACTAATGGTCTAGTGGCCAGCTGAATTATCTAGGTGAATACCCAACACTTTCAGGAGAAACAAAGAAGAAAAAAATATGTTAGGATTTCATTGTTGAAAAATATCCCAGTATGTTTTTGCACATATGTTTAGAAAATTATTTAGTATCCATAAGTGAATATTAGTATGTAAGAAAGGGAAGGTGCTACTCCATTGAGTCAAGGAAATGTAATGCAAAAAGCAGGTTAACTGGTTCAAGTTTAAGCTCTGTCATTAACCAAGCAGCTACGTGGAAAGGGACAACTCCCTTTACTACTCTGGGCTATATCAACATGTCTGTAATGAAAGAGAACTTTGCATCAGATACTCCCTGATGTCATTTTCAGTTTTACTATTCAATCTCCATGTAAATAGGACCGGGGAGGAATGCTTTGGGGGCATTCTTTTTAAAAAATCTCTCCTCAACCTCCATCAAATCACTGACACCTGAGGATTGTTCTTTATAGATATTTATTTCTACCTCATTCACTTCTCTCCAACCTATAGCCTCCTCCTTGGTTCAAGCTACCAGGGATTGCTGCCTGGATTTTAGTAATTACCCCTGATTGGACTCATTCATCCACTCTTTGCCCTGCTCCTCTCCCCCGCCCCCCGCCCCGCCACACACACACAATTCTTTGCCCCACTATAGCCAAATTATATGTTTAATGAAAAATAATATTTCTTTAAAGTCTATGTTAACCAGGGTCACTCCTTCCTTGGCTTTTCGTTTCTCTTTAGATACAGCCAAAAATCCTTAACATGGCTCTCCAGCTGTATCTCACGGCCTTTCTCTTCCTATTCCAGAAATCTGTGACTTTTCTTAAGCTCTTGGGATCTTCAGCATGGACTGCTATTTTCATCTCTCTTCATCAAGCCAATTACATAACCTCACTTCTTCAGAAAAACTCATTCACACACCACGTTAGATTCCACAACAACACATATTTTTCTCCCTTACTATTTAGTACAATTATTATTATTAGATTCTTTAATATATGTCAATGCAAATAATCCACAACCAATCTATAAATCAAAATCGGGGTGAGTTTATTATGAGCCAACCCTGAGGACCATATAGCCTGGAAGAGTCCTTTCACAAAGGAAGGGAACACTCCAAAGAGGGGGGTGTACAGAGTGGTTATATACCATCAAAGAACATGCATCACGTATGATAGGAATGGCCCTTTTACAATAGTCCCAAGATTGCTTTGCCAGCATAGCAATTTCGTGAACACAGCAGGTCAGTGGTCACAAGGTGGGTGGTCACAAGGTGAGCGCAGCAGGTCAACAATCAATCCTTAGTTTAGGGAGAGATGCTTATCCTTAAGGAAATGCTGATGTTACATCCTTATCCTTCAGGGCATTGTTCTTGTCTTTGGGACATAGTGAATATTTAAAGTAGATATACAATGCATGCTCAACAGGTCACGTCAGGCCCTTTTGGAAAAATGAGATCAGGCCAAATTAGTTTTAACCCAAATGGCTTCCTCATAAACTCCACTATACCCCTTTGCTTGTCATTTATTTATCATACAATATCTCCTCATATATATGGTATGAGACAATTAAAACAAATTATTCTACACTGAATATTTATTAGCTAGGAGGCACAAAGTCTCCCCCACCACCCGTGCCTGCGAATGAAATGCCACTTTCTTCACTTGGACACTCTGACAAGCACTGTGCTGGCTAGGTTCCTTCTGCTCACACGTAATGATATTTTCTCTACAGACCCAGCCCAACATTCCAGTCAGATCTGGCATTAGCTTTCTGTTAACTGGGGTAAGAAGGACCAGAGTTTCAGATGCCTCCGTGTTAGACTGCTGGTCTTGCTGTTATCTCACATCTCTGTCATTCCCAAAGTTACACTAGTTTAGCTTAAATTCACCTAGTTTCCAAAGCCCTCCCTCCATTCCAGGAGGCTCGGTCTGCAGGAGCTCCCCGCTGTCCCCACGGGGGAGGCCCTCCTGTGGGGCCTCCCGCAACTAGTGCAGAAGGTGGCTGTCTGCCTTCGCAGAGATCCCTCTGGAGGGTCTCGGTGTACTTTCCTCAGAATCAGCCTCAGGCCAAAACATCTCTTCATCAGTGGTTAAATGAGGTGAATCTCAAAAAAGGAAGACTGGAGGGCTCAATTCTCCTCTTTTTAAGAGCAAATTGGCTTCCTTTGTCCCAAAGGAGAAGTTTTAAATACATAAGGCTACTGAGGAGGGCAGTAAATTTCAACTCGAAACAAAGAGGTAATATCACTCACTCCTTTAGAGCAATGGCTGTTCTTTTCTGACATCTACATACTAAAAGGTGCCATTTAAGGGATTCTTCCCAGAACAAAGAAATTCTGCTCCAAAGTAACTTGTGCCTTCTAATAGAACAAACAGCAGCACCAATAATAACAGCAAAAATGAATGTAAGTTCTGTCTAACCCACTGTGTATGCCCATAATCCTTCCTAACCATTTGCTTAGAGGTCACTAGTATTAAAGATATTAAAGATGTCCTACTTATAAATAATAAATAAGATTGGGGGGTGGGGCATGCATACATCTGTTAAGAAAGAGAAAGTCAAGAATGACTCCAGATGATGAAACAAAAGATCCAAAGGCAAAAGCTGCCTTTTTCCCCCCTGCAGTTTATCTTTAAAAGCTTCTTATTTGTTTATTTATTCATTTCTTCAACAAATATTGTTGTATGCTCACTATGTCACAAGGACTGTTCTAGGCCCTGGTTCAAGGATCAAAAGTGATAATATATATGAAAGTGCTTTGTAATGTATTGTTACAAATATAGAAAAAAGTATCATTACTACTCTTAAGGAATAAAATTCAACTGAATAAATTTTAAAGATCTTATTGGTTTTATTTAGCGATTCATGAATGGGGCAGCATCCAAACTAGCAGATAAAAAGGAGCTCCAAAGAGCTGTACTAGGCAAGAGATTTTTATAGACCAAAGTGATTGAGCAGGAACCAGGAAGTTACACTGGTCATTTGCTGATTGGTTAGAGCAGGGTTACTTTCTTTATAAAGAGCAAACGGAAGGCTTGGAGCTGGTCAAGTAACTTGAGCTGAGCAGGCAAGAGCTGACTGGTTGACCTAGGTGTTTGTTCTGGGAGAACTCAGCATAGAAACTCAGTTACGTTTTGGTTTGCTGATGTGGGGCTTAGCAGAAGTGACTCCATCTTGGGCCTAATCTGGTGACTTTAACACTACTAATAATCATCACCAGAGTGTACTTTTTTTCACTGTATATGATACTGACTCAACACAAGGTTGACATAAGGGAGGCCATATTGTAGAATAAAACCATATTGTAACTTTGAATGAGTTATGATTAACTAACCCAGCTGGATGTGTGCCCTCCAGGAGATACATAAGCTCTGTGGATCTGCAATAAGTCAATAACTTTGTTCTTTTGAGTTCCTTAGGAATGTGATGAGATTCTCTGCTGAGAGGCACCATCAATGACAGTTGAAAGATCTGGGTATAGGGCATTGCTCTGGTCTCCAATGCATATCCAGTAAAACTAAAGATTCTCAGGAACTAAAACCAGATGTCTGTCTCCACCCAGAGATCAGAGGGATGCCCCCACCTGGAGACCAGCTGCCTCCACCACTCAGAGACCAGCCCCCTATATAACTGGCCTGTGGTCTTTGTTCTGTAAGATGCTTCTTTCAGACATTAGTCGGCCATCTTCCCCCTTGCTAGCAAGCTGAAATAAAGTCCTTTCTCTCCCACAACATTGCCTCTTGACTACTGGCATGTCTTGCAGCAGCCAGATGAACACCCCACCTTGGGCAGTAACATATAGTCCATATTGTTAAGGAAACAGAAGGGTAGGGACATTTTGTTCTACAATAGCTCCACAAAGACCTCAGTCTTGAGAGTTGAAAAGTTCACTAGAGCCTACATTCAGTAAAAGTCTCAAACTCAAGTCAGTTTCCCACCATTGAAGGCTGACAGACGCCAAAGTGTGGAAGGTGCACCTGTGTCTCGGCTGGAAGCAAAGCTGATGCAGCAGGTAGTGCCCCTCACAGCGAGACAACACATTCACCATGACTACAGGGCAAACCTTCCAATAAAACCTTTTACTGCTGTTTGCTTGAGTTTCATACATATATCTGGATTTCACCTGTGTGTACAACACTACAAGTTGGGAACTGGGGTTTGCTGCAAGAGAGCATCTAATTTGGAGTATGAAATTCTCTTGGATGTTTACCTGTGGTTAGTTTACAAATGCAAGGCCTGTGGCCCATTCTAAACAATTCTGCCTAGAGTGTGATGATAGTTTTTTACATTTCATGGTGGAAAGAGATGAAAAAGCTAAAATTACCTGTGTATCCCCTTATCCCCTAAGTCCCATTTGAAATATTCTAATCACCTCCAGAATATCCCACTTAATCAAATGACTACATGAAATAGAACTACATGAGCTGTGAGGAAAAAAGATACTTAGAGCTTGCTCAGAGCAATGAAGACAAATTCAAATATCACGTTTTTACTAGCTCATCCATTCATTCTGCAAATACTTATTGAGTGATTGAGTGTCTACTATTTTCCAGGGACTGATCTAGGCACTTAGGATAAATCAATGAACAAAAGAGACAAACATGCTCATCATAATGGTCCTAACATTCTAGTTGAGGAGGAAAGACTATAAAAAATAAACATAATAAATATATTATAGAATTGTATTGATATAAGTAATTAATACTAGCTGTTACAAAATAAATACCCCAATATCTCAATGGCTTAATCAAAAAAGGCTTATTTTCCCTCATACCACAGTGTGTTTTGTGCTGGTTGCCCTCATCCATCTTGTGGCTATCCTATCTGGAAAAGTGACATCTAAAGTCACTGTACTAAGAGGCAAAAGAAGAGAAAAATAGAAGAGGCAAAGACTGCCTTGACTAAGAAATGGCACATATTACTTCTGCTTATGCTTAATTGACCAAAATTGGTCGTATGTCCCTACACACATTGCAGTGGAAGCTGAGAAATCCAGAGTAGCACATAGATATTTGATGAGCACTAAGGGTCTCTGCCATAGTATGTTAGAAGGTAAAAAATGCCATGAAAAAATAAGGAATAGTGAAAGGGGGCATTCGGAGCGCGGGGGCACTGAGTGGTGAGTAGGTTGCAATTTTAAGTTGGGTAGTCAGGAAAGGCCTCAATCAGCAAGTGACTTAAGAAAAAAAGATTTGAAAGTGAGGGAATTATCCATACAACTATTTTGGAGAAGAGATTTTTAGACAAAGAAAACAGCCAAAGCAAAAGTCATAAGCAAGAGTGTATTTGGTTTGTTGAAGGAGTGTCCAAAGAGGTCACTGGGGCCAGAGCAGACTGAGTGAGGGAAGGGGGGAAGGAGGCCAGGTTGCCGAGGGGCTTACAGTCCACTCTAAGAATTTTAGTTTTTACTCTGAAATGTAAAGCTTTTGCAGGATATTGAACAAAGGAGTAACATGATTTACATTTTAAATAATCACTCTGTCTGGTGTATTGTGATTAGGCTGTGTTGTGTAAGAAGGGTTAGGAGTAGCGAGACCAGTGCAAAAATCCAAGATAAGAAAATGGTGGCTCCAATCAGAGTGCTAGCAATGGGGATTCTGTACATATGTTGGAGAAAAGGCCAACAGAATTTCCTAGCTGACAGGATGTTGTGTGTAACAGAAAGAGAGGAGTCATGGACTGATGCCAAGATTTTGGCTTGAGCCACTGGTAGGACAGAGTTGCTATCACATGAGATTGTGAAAGGCAGGTTCTGAATTTCACCTATTGGAAACATGAAGCTTAGATATTGAAGTCTGGATATATAAGTACTGAGTTAATTACAGAGGTCTAGGTTTAAAATATAATTTAGAGAGTTACCGTTGTATAGATGGCATTCAAGCAGTGAGATTACCAGAGGGGTGAGTATAGAGAAAAGAACCCTGAAGCACTTCACTATTAACAGGTCAGGGAGAAAGAGAAGATACAACAAAAAAACCTGAGAAGGAATAAACAGCGAGGTAGAAGGCAAATCAAGAGACTGTGGTATCCTGGAAACAACGTGGAGAAAAAATCAAGGAAGAGGAGTAATTAACTGTGTCAATTGCTGTTGATAAGTCAAGTAAGATAGGAACTCATCATTGACAATTGAATTTAGCAATAAGAGAGTAATTGGAGACCTTGGAAACAAATTTTTCAGTGAAAAGAAAGAGAATTTTGAGTGAAGATGTGGGGTCAAAGGCTTATTTGAGTTCAGAGAGAATGGAAGAGGGAGGAATTGGAAACACAAAATAAGGAACTCTTTGGAGAATTTTTGCTGAAATTGTAGCAAACAAAGGAATGGGACACTTGCAGGGGGAAATTAGGATAAACAGAAGGATTTTTAAAGATAGGAAATTAACCTCATCTTTATACGTTGATTTGAATGTTCCAGTAAACAGAAAAATGAATGATGTAAGAAAGAGAGAATAGACCAGAAAGTGCCACAGCCATGAGTAGGCAAGAAGGATAGGATCTAGGGTAGAGGTGGAGAGATCAGCCTTAGGAAGGAACTCAGATTAGGAAACAAATGTCTGAAATGGTTCTTTAGGGAAGAATAATGAAAAAAAAGAGTGAGAAGCACTGACATACTGTAACAGACAGCATGCCAGAGTAAATAAAATAATAGGATTAAAAGACAGCTTTTGTTAAAGAAAGTATTTTATAAATTCTATGAGCTGCCATTTGACATATAAGACAAAACAATTTGTAGAGTTTCTTTCAAGATTGATTAACCCTGAAGTTGGAGTTAGAAAGAAGAGGGACATTACAAATGGAAGCAAAAGATAAACTAGATATATTTGGTTCTAGGAAAGGAAGGGGAACAAAAGAGGGAAGACAGAGAAAGGCACACACAAGTCTGCCATTTTCTCTTTATTCCTCTACCCCCAGCCTCAAGAGTAAAGAATAGCTTTAGAAACATTAAGATTAGTTGGGAGAACTTCAAAGGCAGAATGCTTTTGCTTTGATTCATTTAGAGTGCTCCAAACACACGTATGTTGAGAGTTGATGCTGCCCAACCTACTCTAGACCATCCATCAAAGGATCCTGCTGACAATTTTTGTTTATGTAAAGGGAAACCAAGTTGTCCTTTGTCACCATGATATGTGGATAAAACCAGAAGTATGTGCAAGTGTGACTGAGTGCCAGAGTGGGCTGTTGTAGAGATCTGCCTTCCCACCCAGGCCTGGGCTAAAGTGGAAACACAGCCAGACCTCAGAGAAGATCCCCAATACCATGAAAGTTGAGGTGGTGCTGAGGCACCGGAAGACCCCTAGTTCCTGAAGCACCCATGAAAAATCAGCCCAACCCCATGACACCAGCAGAAACCCAGGGAATGCATTTTTATCCTCAAGGTCAAGCATGTGGTTGGCGGAGTCCATTTACTTCTCCAGCCCTCTCCATACAACCCTTGTACAAAATGCCATCTTGGAGAGCAGAAGGATGGTGACAGAAATCTGAGAGCCTAATTATTTTTCCTTGAAGATACTGAAAACCCTCTCAAGACGGGTTGGGTGTCCGGTTGGCCCACTCCCCTGTTTTGGTTGCACTGACTTTTGAGGACATCTCTTCTGTTGCCTCAGGGGGTCCCCTCCGATTAGCTTATGTCTGCCCCATACTAATCATTGAATATTTAGAACCTTTTTTCCCAAAGTGCTTTCTATATTGTTGCATCAGGCTGTTTTAAACCCAATTAGATGAAAAATTATTATTTTCCTTTATTTTCAGAGGGTGTGCAATCATGAAGACCAGATAAGATAGAGACACAGTGAATGAGCTGCATTGCCTCTACACTGTGTCACATCTAAATGGCCATTTGAGGAAGCTCACCACCTCACCACAAGTAATGGCAGCGCGAGGAGAGTGTGGTGCCGGGACGGTCAGGATTCCAAGGAAATGGAAGAAGTATTTACTCCTTCGTTCATTCAATATGTGTTTACCGGTGTCTTCTATGAGTGAGGCATGGTTTACAAATAAGACTTTACCAAAGGTACCAAGACACTGTTCAAAAGCCCATGAGGTAAAATCCTGAAAATGTGGGTCCATCTAGTTCTAGTTTGTAATTTGTTTCCTATCACCATAAAGAAGCAGGAAATTTTGGTTTAAAAAAATTCATTTTAGGTATTCTGTCTGGCCATATGAAATCAACAATATAAAATATTCAAAATATTTAAAAACAAGGATTCTTTCTCAATCATCTTCATCCTCTCTGTGACACTTTGATTTGGAGGTTACAGTTCCTCACTAATTGCATTCATTTTAGCTGCTTTCTTTCTTTTCATATCAGATCTGTAAACTTTATATGATTGCATATTGGGCAATGATTTGGAGAAAACTATAAAATGCATTATATATTTTTATACAAGTTGGGAAACTCTTCACAAATGGAGATTTAAAAAAATAATGAAAACATTGAATATATATTTAATATGTATTATAATATTATGGTATTTTAAATAATGGAAATTAATGTGGTTTAAAGTAAAAAGATGCAGTTCTTAGATTTTATTAGGAATCGGTTAATCTAATCATAAATGAAAGTAGCCATGTAGCAAAGGAATCGACAATGAGATGCATTTTGGAAGAAAAGAACAAGTCTAGGATAGCATAAATGAATCAAACTTGAAAATGATATTCTGTACAAGATTATAAGTATCTCTACTATGTGTTAAATTAATGGTCATAGAGAGCAGACAGAACTCATTTATTTATTTTCTTTTTCTCATTATACTTTTTATTGAGGAATATTTACTTAGACTAAAAAGCACAGATCTTATGAGTACAGTTTGGTGAGTTTTGATGAATTTATGTAGTCATGTAATCAACACACCAATCAAGAAATGGAACATTTCCATTACCCAAAAATGTTTCCTTGGTCCTTTTCTACTCAATCCCTCCCACCGGAAGAAACCACTGTTCTGATTTCTATTTCCATAAATCAGTTTTGCCTGTTCTAGAACTTCATGTAATTAAATCATACATTTGAACTTCTTTGTTTCCTGTTTTATTTTTTTTGCACAACATAATGTTTGTGTGATTTCTTTATGTTGCTGCATGTATGGGTAGTTTGCTCCTTGTTATTGCTAAGTTTTCCATAGCATATACCATTTTACATCCTCACCAGCGATGTATGTTTCATGCCACAGCCTCAACAATGCCTGGTGTTTTCAGTCTTAAATTTCAGTCATTCTCATGGGTGTTGAGTGGCATCTCACTGAGCACCTTTTCGTGTGCTTTTTGCCCATTTGTTTATCTTATTTTATAAGATAAAATCAAATCTTTGCTCAAATCTTTGACTATTTTTATGTTTGTCCTCTTACCATTCATTGTAAAGTTATTTTTGTATTCTGGATACGAGGCTTTGTCAAATATATGGACTGTGGATATGTTCTCTCAGTCTGTGGCTCACTTCATTCTGAAAATATTTTCTCTCACTTTGTAGCTCATCTTATAATTTTATTAATTTTATTAATGTTGTCTTTGATGGGCAGATTTTTAAAACATTTTGATTCTGTCAGCTCTACTACAGCAGCATATAGCAAGGTGTTACCTAGCTCAGGTGGAGAACAAGAGAACGGGTCTATTTTGGACAGAAACAAAAGTTAACTAACACTATGTGCGTTACTTCATTTAATATTCAAAATATTTCCATGAGGTTAGGTTACCCATTTCTAGGTAAAATCTTGGGCTAAAAGAGGTTAAATAAGTTGTCTGAAGATGGACCCAATATTGAACCAAAATCTATCCAACTTCAAATTTTATGTTCTTTCCACTATAAAGCACAGATTCTCATTGAGAAAGAGAAATGATTTAATTTCACCCAGACCTTGATACAATTCTCCCTGACACTACATCCTTTAGTTCCCAAAATCTGGTACCATAAAAACTGCAGATGTAATCAGCCACATCTACTAAAATATAGAGTGAATTTTTTCCCTAAAATTATTCCCCAGAAAAGGGGTCATCTTGTATTTGAGTTTTGACAAAATCTATTACATTACAGAGTACACTGCCATTTACATTATTCTGAACAGTAAAAGTACTGTTTGGAGAAAGCATAGTAGCCTGAAACAACCTTCTAGATTTGAATGCTTATAATGGCCATCTGGTAGAATCTGTGTGTGTGGCTTTTTTAAAGCTAACAAATAAATATAATGCACATTTAGTAATCATTTCTGTGGGGATGTCTCCAAATCTCATGTTGGATTTTCTATCAGTTAGGGTAATGTTAGATTCTGTAACAAAAAAATTCCCAAATCCCCAAATTTTCATTTTTTGACACAATGAAAGTTTGGTTCTTGCTAGATTAGTAACAAACTGGAGTTGTCCCCAGATGGCCAGAGACCTTCCTCCAGCAGTGACTCAGGTACCCAGATTCCTTCTATTTGATGCCTCCATGAACCTCTGGAGCAAGAGTCTGCAAAGTACAACCCACAGCCATGCCCTTTGGCTGATGTGTTGTCTGTGTCTACTTTCATATCACAACAGCAGAATTGAGTACTTGCAACAGAGACCACAAAACCAAAAAAGCCTAAAACATCACAGTCTAGCCCTTTACCTAAAAAGTTTGCTAACCAGCCCACAACTGGGGGAAAAGAATGTAGTAAAGGCATTTCCCTTTGTAAGAGTTCCATCCGAGAAGACTTCCATCCCAAGGTGATGCACATTGCTCCTGCTGATATTTCACTAGCAAGAACTGGTCCCATGGCACCACCTAGTTGGGAGGAGCTTGGAAAATGTAATTCAGGCTAGGAAGCTACTTTCTAGTGATAAATCTAAACAGTGCAAGGTAGAGCACAAATTTTTGGTGGGCACCTAGCTGTTTCTGCTGCAGCTGTCACTTTAAACAAGCCTTTTCAAGACCTATTGAAAAAGCAATAGAGATCACATATATGCACTCTCAAGATGAATAAAAAACTAAATGTTCTAAAGCTGGGACTTGAGATAAAATTTCCAGTGACAGTACCATACACAGATATAAAAATTGCAATATCTCATACTAGACAGCAAGATAAAGTGGTATAAAAAAACTGTGCTGGATGGTTCAAAATGTTGTTTCAGTGACAGCAAAGGCATTAATATAAAAATGCATGTGAGGGCTTGATTAAAAATATTTTACAAATGCAAGTTAAAAATGCAACACTTCTATAATATAGTTCATCTACTTTAAGTATGTGTAATTAAATTTAAAAGTTAAATACAAGTAGACATTTGACGATATCATCTACAAGCCTAAAACTTTACCTATTTGTCATGCAAGGTACACGGTGACGCACAGTGCCAATGTCACGTGGTTTAGTGGTGAGATATATTGATGACAATATACAAGTGAGGGAATAGGAAAGAGCAGAGGATCCCCCAAACTGCCATTGCAGATGTGGCTGCATGGTCAGAGCTGGGGTCTATGAAGAGCCCTCCAAAAGTGGGAACCCTGGCCCCCTATGGCTCATATATATATAGGCTAGCCTGAGAAGGGGAACATCTAGTCTTCTGTGAAGCAATATAATGAGGGATCTCCAGTCCAGGAAATAGCCTTGGGTTGCTTCCTGACATCCCCTAAAGAATGTGCATTCATTGTTGAAATATCAGCTCTAGGCTTTGATGTCCAATCACAAAAGGGAGAACGGGGCGAAGTTCCCAGGGCCATATCTCAAAGACCAAAGTTTTGTCCCTCCTCAACACTCATGTTAACCAAAACCTTTGGGGGATGACATTGTCATTAGGAGGATAGGAGGATTGCCATATATTTGAGTTTGTACGGTTTATACATGAAGGAGGTTGTCCTTTCACTAATTCAGGGAGATGAAAATTAAAATATTGAGGCATGACTTTTTCTTAGGTGATGCTGGCTCCACTTTCAGGAATTACTAGGAAAAGAAGTCAAAGCAACAGTTTATTAATCCAGGTATATGTTCTCAAGGTCTAGGGCCTGATGCTCAAATTTTTATGTTGAAGTAAAATAATTTAAAGAAATAGTTATTTCCCACTGGATTCTGAGACAGATACAAAGACCTCCCTAGACCTTACCTGGCTCTTTCGATTGCTGCGCTATTATAAAGCACTCTACAAAAAGAGGCCATCACATTTTTCATCTTTCAGGATAGTTCTTTCTCCTTTCTATCAAGTCCCATCTTCGATTGCAAAATAAAGTTGGTGCAGCTGCTAAAACTCTTTGCAGTATCTTACTTTCCTTTTATTATAAAAAAATTTCTTGTTGGCTTTAAGAAAATCTAACCAACATCCAAAATGCCAGAGTGATTTCAGAAACCTCTGGAACCACTGCTTTAATAATAGGAGACTAGATTGAAAGAAAACTAATAGTCACGGAGCACCTACCACTGTCATTTATTCACCTAAGCACTTGTATACACTGAATTTCATTTCATTATGACAGAATTATAAGGCATATATTGTTATTGCTATTTATAAATAGGAAAAGTGAGACTTGGGTTGGTAAAGTATCTTTCCTAGTTTATACTAGAGTTAGTATTTGAGCCCAGGACTATTGAAGAGTACTTATCAAGACACTACCATAAAGTAGATGACTTCTGTCTCTGTGTCACTCAGGTCCAGTCTCCAAATTCCTAGAAGTTCCTAGAATCTGGTTGACCCACTCTAGGTCAGGAGTCCATACCTGGGTCAGCAAGCTATAGTCAAGGGGACAAGTTTCACAGGACAACGACAGTTGCTGGGGCTGCCTCCTGCATATCCAGGACAGTCCAGAAAAGGGATGAGGAGGATGACCCATGATCCAGAAAGACACCAAGAGAGGAGACCCTGCTACACAGGCTTTAATATGATCCCTCAGACCTGATAGGAATACCCTGCAATATTATATCTTCTGCCTTTTCACCAATTATCAGTAAAAACTCTTCTGCTTTCCAATTCTAAGCTGCTTCCCAAGTCAGAATGAGTCCTCTCTTAGCTACTGTATCATTCCTGGATCCCACTGCTAATCTCTATTACTCTCCTGGGACTAGCAATGGACATCTCCTCTAGCCTGGGCTTATAATGAAGCCCATGCTCTACTCTTCTTGAGGCTATGTGCAGCCTTTCACTGAGCCCTGTTGTTAGCATTTTCATCAGTGACTTCCTAAGACGGAAAGCGATTTTGTGTCTCTTAGAGAAGTCAGTACATTATATTTTGTTTACCCATTAAAAATTGCCTCCTCAAAAATGATCTATTTAACAACCATAAACAATCCATCAGCACGAGTTCACAACTCAAGCTTGCCACACAAGAGTCATGACCAGGAGACTGGTCACCATATACTCTCCAAATATGAAGAGCTCTAACATAATGTAGATGTCCGCAGTTATTTCCACATTATATCATGTTGTATAAAGTGATCTAATGCCTAGCATGGAGCCATTGCACATACAGCACTGAAGAAATATGTGTAGATTTGATTTGAGCTCCTCTGGAGGAGACAATGTATTACTGAAAATAACAGCATGAAAATAATATTGCTTAAGAATTATATAACTTCTTTCCAAAGTGTTTTGTATTTGTGTGTTTGTATGTGTATACACATACATACATACACACGTATATATGCATATACACATATATATCAAAATATATACAGATAAAAATATATATGACATTCCTTTATGTGTGTGTATGTGTATATATATAAAACATCCCTTTTCTAGCCTTATATAAAACTAACCTGCATAATTTACCTCTAACAAATTTATTTTGTATTCATATTATTTATTTCAATGCCCTAGAAATCTGAGATTTCAAGTAGTAATTCTGAAACACCTTTTACTTCAAAATAATAAAGTGTATCATCTTTTGAAGCTCAAATATCACACTTCAAAATAATAAAGTGTATCTTTTGAAGCTCAAATGTCAAGGCACAGATATGTAAATTTCAATTCAGATATAAATTTACATAAATCTTCCACTACATCTAGCCAATTTATGGAATGATAAAAGCAAGGTAAGGTCAGAGAGGAGGGAGCATATAGGTAGAAGCTGCTCACTAACTTTGAGATACAGCTCCCTAATCAGACGCTCATTCACAGGCCAGGACAGACAAAATCCTTGGACCTTTGAAAAGGACCTCTTTAGATGGCATGAGAGAGACTAAGGACACACTGTTGACATAGAATTTTCTACTATTCCTAAAATACTACCAATGCTGTCTATTTCATCAAAGGGCGTGAAATGTCATGTAACCTGACTCAGGCCTTTGGGGAGAACTTGACCTCCTTGTTACAAATTAGAAAGATAGCAAACCTGAGCTAAGTCTAATCATTTTATCTGAATAATGAAGCATTTTCTCCTTCTATCTTTTGGCGAAGAAACTGGTTTACAATATCATTTATTCCCAACTCTATTAAATTATTCTCTTCAAATTTGTTTCCTGTAAGTTTTTGTGTTGAAGGCCAAATAACACGAAGGACATGACAACACAAAAGATTTAGGAAAGCTGCCAAAGAAGTGAGGCAGTAGAATTGCTTAAGTATATGATGTGAAATCCACTGAGAGACGTGGAAGAGAAGTTTCTTCCATCCTCCCTGGCTTTACTCAACCCTTACACTCTCTCCTCTCCACCCACACATGCATCTCCTATGCACTAAGTTTAAACACAGAAATTAGTAGGCCTTCACTTAGAGGGACTTTACTAAATTTTTTAATTTTAATAGAATTTGGAAGAAAATAAAAACAGATCTTACCCTGTTTATTCCCTTGCTGTGACACCCCTAAGATATATCCTATGGTCTCCAGGCCCATTGCTACCAGCATCCTAGCCTAGCCTTTATCAATGCACTTAGATTGACTATAGCAGATTTCTAAAGGTTCTCTCTTTTCCAAGTTTTTTCTTTTGTCAATCTTTTGCACTTCCAGCTATTATCATCTCCAAAACACCACTATTAGCATGTCACTGCCAGGACATGAACAAACGACATAAGACATCAAATTACCAAATACATAAAATCAAATTCCTTTATCTTTCACATTTCATGAGCTTGTGCCATTTCTTTCTTTAGCAGAAGTTCTCCTATCTAGTCTGGCAGGTCCTACTGTTTGTCACAATAAATGTGCTCTGGTATTTATATTGTTACCTCTGCCCAGCATGCCCTTTCCTTCTTCACTTTTCCTCTCTAAATCCTATGTATTCTCCAAGGCGAGGTTCATTTCCCATCCTCTCTACAAAGTTCTATTCTAATTTAATTGCTGTTTCCAGTTCCTAATTGCTAGACTACCTGAGAGACAGGCAAGAAACGTCCCTGTCTAGGAGAACTTAAGCTTCA
This sequence comes from Tapirus indicus, assembly GCA_031878705.1. Taxonomy (NCBI): domain Eukaryota; kingdom Metazoa; phylum Chordata; class Mammalia; order Perissodactyla; family Tapiridae; genus Tapirus; species Tapirus indicus. The sequence goes on along the minus strand of CM062917.1, from coordinate 160,734,895 downwards.
GTTGCCATGTGTATCATACACACACACACACACACTCCATTCACCAAGAACACATGAATACCTCTGTCATTCAGAATCCAGTGGTCAGTGTAGGTAGAGGGCAACCCATAACCTAAACATCTACCTTTGTGACTGACTCTGTTCAGTCCCTACAGACATTCTTCTCCACCTTGTTTGCCCTCTGGTGCATTTGATTATTGGTGAATACTGTAAAGGATTTGGTTTTTGATGCTGCCAGTGTTTGATATGAACACTGCTTTAGAGCACAGGGGCAAGATGTGCTTTGCTACAAGACAAGAAAAATTAACTTGTCAAGCCCTTACTCTCGGTTTGCACGCTCGCAATGGAGTCCTGCATAACAATGTATCATTTTCCAGGACTGCCAAGTGTCCATTTTCTTGCTTTATTTACTGATCTAATTTGTAGTCGTGGAAGTATTCATAATTTAGCAGGGCATTTGCAACAACCAAGAGTGACTAGATGATTTTTGTAATGTTAAAATGTTCATATTATTCTTAAATTTGTTTATTTATAAAAATTATATTTTTATAGATATAGAATGTACAAAGTATGAAACAAATTCTTTACACAGGCAACTAATGGACACTGTATACTAGAATTTAAAATATTTAATAAGATTTAATTTTATAAGATTTAATTAATAAGATTAATACAATTCAATTAATATTTAATAAGATTTAATTAAATTTTTTAAATTAAATTTTTAAAAAATAAATTAAAATTTTAGCTTTATTTAAATGTTGATTTTTTTGTATTTATTAATTATAATTTATAAAATTTATAGTTATCTACTATAATAGATAATTTTGAATAATTGAATATTTTAGGATAAAATAACTTTTTGAAAAAATTGATTTATACTACAATAAAAATATTTTCAAATTCAGTGCACTCTAATACAATTATATTTATTTATTAGTATTTTAATTCATTACAGTAACAAGAAAAAAATTATGTGAAAATATTACCTATGAAATTTAGTAGTTTTTTTGTGGTTTTGCTGAAATGAAGGAAATAAAGATAAATCTTATGAAATAAGTGTATAATGGATTATGAATATATATGTATTTATTTTATTATCATCTAAATGTTAACCAGACTCTTAAAAGAACACTCAGGTACTCTCGGAGCCAGCCCCATGGCATAGTGGTTAAAGTTCAGCATGCTCTGCTTCAGTGGCCCAGGTTCACAGGTGCAAATCCCAGGTGTGGACCTACACCACTCATTAGCCATGCTGTGGCAGGCGACTCACATACAAAATAGAGGAAGATTGGCAACAGACGTTAGCTCAGGGCCAATCTTCCTCAAGCAAAAAAAACGAGGAAGATTGTCAAAAGATGTTAGCTCAGGGCCAACCTTCTGCAGCCAAAAAAAAAAACAAACAAACAAAAAAACACTCAGGCACTCTCAATAATAGCTAAAACTTATTCCGTCAACTTTCAATCATATGAAAACCAAAGCTTCACACAAATATTTTTATTCCATCATTATGAAAAATTTTTTGTCAGTGAAGGAGGAAAAAATATTTAAAGTTCGTCAGATTTTTCTACAATTTAAAAAAATTTAACACATGATAAGTAAACCTTCATTTATGATTCCTTCCTCAAAACTTGCAATGTTTGTACCTGGCCATAAAAATATTCACCCAAACTAAAATCTAACACTATTACCGGCTCTGTTATTGTTCCCCCTTGAGGCATGTGTGTGGGCTCTCTTTCCCCATTAAGTGGTGAATTATAGGGCAGAGACCACGCCTTTTCCCCCTTCCCTATCTCTCATGGTACCCATCACTACTGTGAGCAATATGTGAGCTGTTAATTGATTAGAAAAGAGGTGAGAGAAAATCATTATGAAATTATAAATAACCAGTATTCCCAAGTTGAGTCTTGAGTCCAGGTTGGTGGTGATGGAAAGGAGGTTGTGTCTAAGCTTGAAGACGACAGCTTCCCATGAGGGACATAAAAATAGCACAAGGAGCAAGAGAGGGCTGCGTCAGTGAGGCTGTATATTGTTCCCACCTGACAGAAGCTGGTGAGCGAGAGTCTTCCTGATGGAAAAGCAGGGTTTTACAGCCGCACAGCAACGCTCAATGGTGTTTAATTTGAAAATGAGGGGAATAAGAAGTGAGTTCTTAGAAAGCAAATCTGCAGTCAATCTTTTCTGTTGCTCTACTTTACAACCACGCCAACCCTTTCATTTCCAGACCTTCACTGAGGTTGCTCAGAATCGATTTCTGTGTGAGCAGAAACGAGAGGCTACCCCCAACCTGTCCTCACTGAAAAGTCGTGATGTTTAAAGTTAAACTGACATTTATTGACTGCCAGTTTGCTATTAAGTAATAGATTTCCTTTAAAAAAATTAACCAAATACTGAAACCATTATTTTACAAAGACATTTAGGTTTAGGTAGTTTGAAAGCTATTGTTGAACAGCTGCAAAATCGTTCAGTTAAAGAGATTTCTTGTGTGCAGAGAGTCTAACATTGCAAAATATGTTGTAAAATTCCTAGATAAAAACTGCTCTGGTTTTAGGTGTTTTAGTAAATATTTGTAAGACTGCTCTCTAGATAGTTTTTACTGGGGAAATAAAATTCACAATATTTTTCAATGGTCCATCATGTGATTTTCTAGAGTTTATGTATTCTCATTACCTATTCCAAAATACATATATGTTTATATATACATAAACAGTGATTTGAAAAAGGAGTTATATGAAAATCAAAATATTTGCAAAAAACGTTCTCATACTATTTCACATCATTTTTCTTATTGTAATTTGAGTCAATGAATGTAAATAAAGCTTATTTAAACATTTGTATGATATGTTCAAGTTAAATTATGGTGAGACAGAATTTATAAAAGATCAAGCCTAAGGACTCATATTGGATGCAAATTACCAGAAGCTCTGAATTACAGTAAAACAAGATTAAACACTGAGCTACTCCTCTTTTTCCACTTCTCTTTCCTTTCTTTCCCTTTTCTTTCTAAAATAAAAGCCATCTGATGGGGCCTAGCAAGACAGACATTTGTGCAGGAGTGGAGGAGGCAATGGATAGGGAGTCATGGTGACAAGAGGGAATGTCAAAGGCCAACAGGAATGAGGAGGTGTCACAGGAGGGGCATCCTGGCATGGCGCCTTGGAGCCCAATTAGCGTAAAAGAGTATCCACACGTAAGAGGCAGGCCAGTGCAGAATGTCAGAGCCCAGCCAGGTGAGGAGGACTCCCATACTTCTGGGGTGACCTGAGTAGAGTGAGGAGACCATGCACATGGGTAAGTTGTTGTCCAGCTTTGGGTACCTGAGCACATGTGGGGTGGGGAGTGTGCCCACGAGAGGAGACAGCAGAGAGAGCCTAGCACAGGTGTCAGAGCCCAACAGGGTGGAGAAGGCATCCATAAGGGGGAAGGCAACAGCAGCAGCAGAAGGTTGGATGTGTGGTGAGGGGAAGGCAGAGAGATGTTGACCAAATAAGCAGATATATCAGTATAATAGGAGACAGCTGTCTCATCATCAGACAGAGGAGTACACATATGGAAAGAGAAAAAACTCAAAAAACCCTGTGGTGTTGGGTTAGAATTGAAGGTATTTCTGTGAGTTCATACTTGTCAATATAGAAAGAGAAACATATAGAAATGAATATAGATGTAAATGTCTATGTGTATGCATACATACATATTCATCCATATATTCCTTAGCTCTATCCAGAAACACCCAACGGCAATGACACACCTAGTGCCCAGATCAAGGTTTCTGAATACCACCCTCCCACTCTCCACTTCAAGGAACCAGATCTCCTTGGAGAAATGGTTGATTCCAGAGCTTGTGTGGGGAAAGTATAATACGAGCCTTGAACATCTTGCTGTGCCAGAAAGCAAAGAAGTACTCAAAAAATGATGGATACATGCCAGAAGAACACAGGAATCTGCTTGAAAAGCCTACCAGTGGACAAATCTAGGAATTTGAATATCAAAATAAATTATAATAATGGATTATAACCAATTCCTAAAATAGGAAACTATGAATCTATACTGATAGAAATAAATAAATGGAAGGTTTGATGGGGAATGGGATATTTGCATAGTCTCAAAGTAACTCCCCATAAATTACTTATTCATTGCAAAGGAGAGTATTTTTACAGAGAAGCTTGGCAGACACCACCTTGATCAAGTAACCAAACGTATAATCAGTAATGAGACAAATCAAAATTGCATGCTATTTAATAGGAAAAGAGCACAGTATCAATTCTGTGATATCCTTGCCTACGTTTCATAACCTAAATCTAATCAGGAGGAAGTATCAGAAAAGCCCAAATTGAGGTAAATTCTATAAAATTATTCTCCTATAATCTTCAAAAGTATTAGATTACAAAAATTAAGGACAGGCTGAGAAATGCTTTCAGATTGAAGGACACCAAAGACACATTACAACAGATCCTGAACTGTTGTCATAAATCCTTTTGTTATAAAGGACATCATTGGGACAATTGGCAAAAGTTAATGTGGTCTGAGGAGGAAGCAGTAGTACGTTCTTTATAACTTCACCCTTGTGATGTCTGTATTGTGGTTATGCAAGAGAACTTCCTGCTTTGTAGGAAAAATACTCTAAAATTTTTAGGAATGATGGGTTATCAATCCAGCAACTTACTCTCAGATGGTTTAAGTTAAAAAGAAGTGTTTTGTGTAGTATCCTTGCTACTTTTCTCTCAGCCTGGGATTGTCCAAAAAATAAAATCTGAGCCTGAACATATAAAGAAGCTCTCCTCTTGAGAGATAATACAAAATAATCTGAGAATCCCTAAACTAATTTATCAGAATTCTATTCCCTCACCTGATTGTTTTCCCATTTTTCATTTAGATAATATGATCAGAGCCCACCTTGTAAGCCTATACGGTAAGTTATTACTAAAAATATATGGAAAAGCCCAGGAAGGCTCACTCACACCAACCGTCCATAATGCCTAAATTTCCACAAATGGAAAGTCTTTCCCACGGGCTAAGAATAATCTTTTAACAGGATTGTTATAGAACATAATTTCCTAGATTCCAGATGACGGCCTACTGACAGGAGAGGATACATAAAAAAGCATATGTGCAAGATGGGCTCATCTAATCCTTTTCTTTTCCAAACTTATTTTGAGAATATGAGGGGGAAAAAAGAAGATGTCACATCCCAGGGGAGAAACTGAGCCATGGTGTAGCTAAACCAGAGTCTGTGGACCAGAATAGAGCCATCAACACAGCCAGAGATCCATTAAATCAGCTTGACCAGGGAGATGGTGGGTCCATGTGGATGACTCATCTGAGACAAGATGGGTCACAAGAACTAGCAGCCATAAATTGATTTTACCTAAGAGATAAAATAAACCTGATGATGGATTATAAACCTGAAGACGGTTAGCCAAATGTGATTCACAAGCCAGAGAATCAAAAACAGAAGAAAGGATTCCAAAGGTAAGTACTTAGATGAAAGATGATTAAGGAATAGACTAACTTCCACAGGTAACAGTGCACCTGCTAAGAGAATCCCACAGGATGTTGTTGTTTGGCCACAGTTGTCTTTTATCACAATCCACTCCTACTTTCAGTTTTATGATTACCATTACAGATTCTGAAAACACAGAGTAGAAGCAGAGAGAGTAGAGCTCCCGTCTCTGCCCACTTGGTCTCAGATTTTACAGGTGTGAAAAAGGAACAGGTTATAATGTAGTAAACAGGAGATGCTCACTCAGAACTGCCTTCAAGGAAGAACTTCCTGGCTAATTGTGGAGAATCTGGTCAATAGGTAATCTTCACAAAGACAAAATATAACAATTGTTGTCAAGGATGTAGAAAAAAGGGATCCCTTGGACACTATTGGTGGGAATATAAATTGGTACAGCATTATGGAAAATAACATGGAGGTTCCTCAAAAAATTAAAAATAGAATTACCATATGATCTAGCAATTCCACTTCTGGATATATATCCATAGGAAATGAAATCAGGATCTCAAACAGATTTCTGCACTCCCATGTTCGTTGCAACATTATTCACAATAGACGAGATATTAAAGCAACCTAAGTGTCTGTCGATGAATGACTGGATAAAGAAAATGTGGTATATATACACAATGGAATAACATTCAGTCTTTAAAAAGAAGGAAATCTTACCATTTGTGACAACATGGATGAACCTGGTTATGCTAAGCATTATGCTAAGCAAAATAAGCCAGACACAGAAAGACGAATACTGCATGATCTCATATGTTAAATCTAAAATAATCAGACTCACAGAAGCAGAAAGTAGAACGGCGGTTACCAGGGTCTAGGGGAAGGAGGAAATGAAGAGATGTTGGTCAAGGTGTATCAAGTTTCAGTTATTAGATGAATAAGTTCTGGAGAACTAATGTACAGCAATATGATTGTAGTTAACTATTGTATACTTGAAATTTGCTACGAGGGTAGATCTTAGTTCTCACCACAAAAAAAACCAGAAAGACAGAAAAGAAAATGGTAACTGTTGAGCAGATTGCCGTGCACCAGTTATCAATCCCAAGCAGGATTGTAAACACCTCTGCTCACTGCATCTTGGTGTCAGAGTTGCCAAGAACACAACGCAGTCGAGCACTGACAGAACAACATTTTACTCACATAGAGAAGAAACAAAGAAATATCAGCTCACTAGTGGGCATCAGTCCCCATGGCCAGCAGATCCCTCCCCGAGGCCAATGCAGGGCAATTTGCCTACTCGTGCCCTTCCTGAGGCACAGTAGAAAGATCGCATCCCCTCCCTGCAGAGATGGATATAACAGTGGGGTGGGCTAGGTGCCATATGATGCATACGCTTCAAGCAAAGACAAAAGAGCATCTTTGGGCCTGAAACAAGAAAAAATGTTCCCACACAAGGTGATAAGCCTGGCACAGGCTGTGTGGGCTCTTTATCTCTCGGTAAGGAAGTATTCCAGGCCCAGGGCCCATTCTTATTCAGAGAAAAGAGAGTGGAAAGACTGCATGCACCAGATTGCCTTTCCCAACAGCAACAATGTGAGCAATGGACATGTAATTGGCTTGATTGTAATGATTGTTTCACAATGATTACATTTATCAAAACATCAAGTTGTACACCTTAACTATATACAATTTTTCTTTGTCAAAAAAAATAGACAATCTTCAACTTTCAACTTCTTCAGGGTCCACCTAAGCTGCAGAGAGCCACACCACTCATGGTGGTACCCTTCCCAAGACAACCATGTCAGGAGGCTGAGCAAGGTGGGAATAAAATGTCCCATCACCTTAGGCCTGACAAGAGCCAACTCTGGGGAGTAATGCTCGTTCTAGACTCCCCCAGGCTTTCTGAGTCTTTGTGAAACCTCCATCACAGTTCAGCTTCCCACACTGCCCAACGCTGCTCCTTCCCCTTTCCTTCCATTACCGCTAATCCCTAACAAACATCTTCTTTTATCCCAAATCCTGTCTTAGTACCTGCTTCCAGAAAACCCAACCTGGGACCATTTGTATCAGAAATAATCTGAGAAAGCACCATGGCATTCGGGAGAGGAGTCCTCACTGCCAAGCTGGCACTGAGGTATTGGAGCCAGGCAGCCCCCAGTACAGGGGAGTGGTCCAACTGTTCATACTTTCACTGCTGCTGGATTGGGACAGTGCACTATTGGGAGAGAATCCATTAGATGTGATGTGCCAAGCATGTGAAACGTATGGAGGAACTAGTATTGGATGGCTTTGCTAAGAGCCATGGAACTGGTGATGTATGACAGAAAGATAATGATAAGCTGAGATGAGTAAAAGCCAACTGAAACTCAGGTGCAAAAGTCAAGGGTCATTGCGGTTGTATATGCAGAGCCTGGGACTAGGGTAGAAGCAAGTGACACTCACTTCAGCTGGAAATTTAAGGGAGCGTCAAATGCCAAAAGCCTCTGTAATCAAGAGTGACTTTCTTCTCTCAGGCCTGCAAAACCTTCTTCAAGCTAATCCCTCTGGAGGTGAGGTTGGGAGGAGAAAGAAGGAAAGTAGACACCTCTGTACGTAACTGCTTATGGGTATTTTCTTTTAGGTTTTCTATATTTAGTCTAGTTTTCTTTTAGTTTTGTGTTAATGTCTGTAAATATTTCAAAACACTTTAAACAGTGTGCTATAGGTGTGGGTGTGTGAGTTTCTGTCTATACCAGTGGTTCTCAACTGGGAGATTTTGCTCCCATGGGACATTTGGCGATGCCTGGAGACATTGTTTGTTGTCACAGTCGGGGATGGTGCTCCTGGCATCCAGTGAATAGAGGCCAGAGAAGCTTCTAAACATGCTCCCACACAAAACAATTACCAGAATGTTAACAGGTTGAGAAAGTTGGGTCTGCATTCAGGGCAGTTACCATTTGAAGTACTCTCAAGAGAAGTACCTGCTGCAGTACGTTAATTATTATGTAAAAGACCCTAATCAAGAGTCCAGGCTCCAGAGGTGGCCTCCACGAACTTCAGCCATCACTATCTGAGCAGCACTAGTGGATTCCATAACTAGCATTTGAAATTAGTGTTATAAGAATAGTGGGTTGGTTGCAAACAATGAGCAGGCACTTCTGTGCTTCTGTGTGTAGGAGTATAAAATCTGGTGATCCCAGCTGCCTAGTCACAGAGAGTGCTCTTGGCCCAGTTCAGCACAGGTCTGTGGGGATTCTATCACATGATCCAACTACAAGTTCAGCTGACTCTTGCTATTGCTCCCCAGTGCTAATGAACACCCTCTGGTAGTGCCAAGTCTTTGAGCACAATGGCTCACGAACCAACCCACTGAAAACAGGAGTCAGCCTCCCCTTCTGCCAAACAACCCCAGTCAAAGACCATCTTTAGTGCCTGGTTCCCATCAGGTGTCATGCACGGAGTAGAGGCAGGTGAAGGCTATAGGCCTCCGCCACAAGGTCGCTCATCACTAAGCTAAGTTGAATGATGCCGCTGCAAGATACTGCGACAACTAATCTAAGCATATTTGACCCTTCATAACTACCAAGTTATTTTTGGTAGGTGTCAGTGTCCATCTTGGTATAGTCTCTTTGTGAACACTGAAATCTCCAAAAAGCTGATTCCTGCAGACTGCCTCATACCCACCTCCTATCTCTCTCGTGGGAAAGGCTACCAGCCTTCTCTCACCCCTGAGAGATTTCAGAGTTGCCCTCCTATAACGAGGCCTTCTTATAACTGCCATCGTGCATTTAGAGACTTTGTTCTCAACAGTGTGCTATTTCAGCTGTAATTCTGCCCAGTTCAGGAACACAAAAAGATTCTAATGACTACTTTGCAGCATTCTGTAATACCACTCTTTGAGACTGCCAAAAAAACCATATTCAAATTAAGTGGTGCTTAAGTAGAAAACTCGAGTCCTTCTTTTCTTAAAGATAATTATTTTTTTTGTTTCACCATACGAATACATAAATAAACATGAATTCTTTACAGGAAATATGTACATTTTATTTGAGCAAAGCCCTATGAGATTTTAGATTTAGACATACACAATCAAAACCTCTGAAGCTGAACTTGACTTTTGTCAAATAAATCGCAGTACTTCCCACTTGGTTTTTCACAATTTCTGTTTCAGTAGATACTTAACAAAATGTCATAGTATAGGCCTAATATCTCCTTAACACCTACCACAAATATAGTAATATTTTGCTCTCATCTGAAGAAAAAAACTGAAAAGAGAAATTTGGGACTGTGAACTATTATTCCCAATTAGGTGACACTAAGATCTGTGTGCACCTTTCTCAGAAAGTTAAATTGTGTTATTATATTTTACCACATAAAAAACATGCGTATTTAACTTATAAAGATTGCACGCTATTGCAAGAGCATCTGATATTTGCAGTGTCTATGATGCTGTTTATTGTTGCTACTAAAGAACAGACAGGTCCTCTCAAACCGGCTTCTGACAAAGTACGGGAGTAATGCTTGGCTATTACCATGCTGGTGCTTCCTATAATGAGTCATAAACCTCTCCTCCTTGAGGTAGATCCCTGGTGATGGGCGAAATCTTCTGTGTTCACCCTTAAATTTCAGGAGTCCAGTCTGCATAGACATATGGAAAAGACAGTCCACTGAGAAAGGGGAGGACTGAAACCAGTGGAGTAGCATATGATCGTTGTGTGTTATTGTTTTGTGCAGAAAATAAAAAAGACTTTTTTTCAGTCTCCTGACTTGATGAACCAAGGGCCGGCCGCCCCTCCGTGGAGCGCGCTGGAGCGGGAGCGGCGAGAGCGGGGTGACGGCGGAGGAGGCAGCAGCGAATACACACTCGGCGCCGCCCGCGCTTTCTAAAGCGCCGCCGCAGCCATGGCCTTCATCAAGGTGGGAGACGGCGTCCCATCAGCGGTGGTGTCTGAAGGGGAGCCTGGGAGCAAGCTGAACCTGGCAGAGCTAAAGGACAAGAAGAGGGTGCCGTTTGGACTCCCTGGAGCCTTTACCCCCAGCTGTTCCAGGACCCACCTTCCAGGGTTTGTGGTGCGGGCTGGGGCTCTGAAGGCCTAGGGGACCCAGGTGGTGGCATTTACGAGTGTTAATGATGTCTTTGTCACTGAGGAGTGGGGACCAGCCCACAATGTAGAAGGCAAGGCTTGGCTCCCAGCGGACCCCACTGAGGCCTTTGGGAAGGAGACAGATTTGTTACTAGATGATTCGCTGGTGTCCTTCTTGGGGAATCGAGGGCACAAGAGGTCCTGCATGGTGATAGAGGATGGCAGAGTGAAGTCCCTGAACAGGGAGGCAGCTGGCACAGGCCTCACCTGCGCCATGGGCTCCAGCATCCTCCCCCAGTTCTGAGGCCTCAGCCCGGAAGGGCTCCTTGGACCTTTTCCTATTTCACCTGCCCAGCTCTGGGCAGAGGGCCCGAACTCGACCCCAGCTGGGGCTACCCAATTGGAACCTTGGCCGAATTTCTGCAATAAACACTTCTGGTTCAAAAAAGAGAGGAAACAATTTTTTACCTCTGGTTAAAATGGGCTCAGTGCCCTAACAATAGCTCAATGGGAGGAAAGAGGAGCAAATGTCACCTATGGGTGCCTTAAAATAACTCTGTCACTCTGAATATGAGCACTTAGATTTCTAGTAAACAAATGTGAGCTCCCAACCTCTGACATTTTCCTCCCGGGTAGCCACAGTGACAAACATCAAGCTAACTGTCGTTGAACAACTCGCATTCACTGTGGGCGCTTGTAGCAGCAGCTGTTGGTAGAATCAGCCAACAGCTGACTGCATAAGAAAGTTGATGCAGGTAGAATTTAAAAGCTATGTAAGGGGGCCGGCCCGGTGGCACAGCAGTTTAGTTCGTGCTTTGGCAGCCCGAAGTTCGCGGGTTCGGATCCCGGGTGCCTGCCAACGCACTGCTTGTCAGCCATGCTGTGGTGGCGTCCCATATAAAGTAGAGGAAGATGGGCACGGATGTTAGCCCAGGGCCAGTCTTCCTCAGCAAAAAGAGGAGGATTGGTGACGGATGTTAGCTCCGGGCTGGTCTTCCTCACACACACACAAGAAAACTATGTACAGAAAATTGTCTGAGCTCTAGAGTTGCACAGAACTGAACCAGGTTGCAAGTGTGGTTGGATCAGGGTGATTTAAAACTCTAAGAAAGTGGCAGGGAGACTTAGATAAATCTATGGAGGAAAGTCACTGAGCTTTGAGAAATTTCTACTGGGAAATCTGTGCAAGGCTTAAAAAAAAAGAAAACTTTGTACATTTGTCCTTATAGACATTTCTTCCATCTTTCTGTGTTGACTGTTACAAGCAGCTGGCTTTGTCTTATTGGTGTTAAATAACTTATTGGTGATAAATATGATGTTCTGAACAAATTTCTAAACGAATGCTTCTGAGTTGTGGGATTGTCTTTCCTCCATGTAATCATAATGTTGGCCTTTTATAATATATTTGGTTATAAAAGACAAGCAGTACTGAATTTGTTAATTTCTTCTGTTATGCTGAATCTGAAATTAGAACTTATTGTCCCCAAGTATATGGAGGTATCTTGGTAACAGCCATATAGGAAACTATAGTTGAGGGGGAAATAATTTTTCACGCTTTCCCGCTGAATTCTCTCTATTTAAAATGGGCACATTTTAATAGACATACTGCCCAAATCCTCCTTCAGGTATGAGGGGCCAGTCTCTAAGCTGCTGGTAGAGCTGCTTGATGATACAGATCCTCAGGGACTGCCTCAGCTGAATAAAGCTGCCCTATCCAAAATCAAGCCCCCTTTCTGATATGCCCGCACCCAGTGACTGATCAAGAGGTAGGCATGAAGATCTCTTATGAAGGCCCATTCCCTTAGCCCCAACTCTGGACAACTCTAAATGGCCATCCCAACTGCAAAACTCCCATGGACTCAGCTGAGACTTTTGCTGGAATTGCATCACTGCTCAAATACTCCTTCTGCCCATTCCTTCTTTCTTTCCCTCCCTTCCTTAGGTATAGATCTCATGAGCCCTCCCTAATAAATGCCCTGCATGGTAATCTCTGTTTCAGAGTCTGCTTCCCACCGAACCCAACCTGTGATAGTTTGTGTCGGGCATGGTCCATAAAAGCAGACAATAAGATGAAATTTTGGAGCTGGGTCACCCATCGCCTGAATGGCAATAAGGACCCCATCTGTGGCAGCTGGAGCACAGATATCTCCAGGTACAAGATAGCAGTGCAATTGTTAAGACTTTCACCAATGGTGAACTGGAATGGCATGCTGTTGGAAGGAAATATATTAGCTGATATATTATATCAGCATTTGAGAAATATGGGGAGAATAGTAACTCTAAGGGCAATGAAACTGAGTGGCTATTGCTAAGCGTGATTGATGCTTTTGAGAAGGATAACACAAAGCTGAGTGTATTGATCAGTAATTGAAGGCTAAGTGTGAAGGCCAGATACCTCCTTGGTAGCATATAAAGAAGCTCTCATCTCCTGCAGCAAATGGGCAAAGAAAGCTGAGGTTGAGGCCAAGGACTTAATTGTAAGAGTAGCTGAGCTCCACAAAAGGTTAAACTCCCAACCAAGGCAGGTCTGCTACGGCAAGGTCGGAGCTCTGGTTGGGAGCCCTGGACTCCCGCACACGGGATGGGCACATCAGGGTTTAGGAGTAGCTGAAGATGCTGCAAAAGCCATCCACTCCTCCTCAGTCCTCCCTTTCAAAGGAGAAGCCAGCACTAGCCCTTGCTCAAAGAAGATGCCAAAAACTCTCCTCCCAAGGTGACATGTTCTTGCCTCAGGATTTGTCCCACCTTCCCTCCTGGCCAAAAGGCCAATAAGCTGGTGTTAAATCCTAACATAATCATAACTAGACAGGGGAGATTTTTTCATTCATCTTTGGCATTATCACACAGACACAATAGAAGAGAAGATCATCAGACTGATGAACTTGAGGTTCCAGCTCTCATCTCAGCTCTGCCAGTGCCCCTGTGGTGTGACCTTGGACATATGACCTCACTGTGCCTTTCTTTCATGTATAAAATAAGGGATTTAAAATTAGGAAGAACTCCTGAGCTTGGGTCACAGATGCATAGTCTAGGTACGTGAGTGCACACCTTCTCCAGGGTAGCCTTGAAAGACAGTGGTGAGGGAAATACCTCAGACTGGCAGAGCTTCATGCACCTGGTCGTTCACTTTGAGTGGAAAGAGAAGTGACCTAAGGTTTGTGTGTGTGTGTGCATGTGTGTGTGTGTCTGTGTGTATGTATTTATTCATGGTCACTGGCAAGTGGAGCATGGAAGAAGAAGTATTGAAAGATTAGGGACAAGCAGGTCTGAGGTAGAAATATGTGAATAAACAATTTCAAGTGAGCAGGAAACATGAAGACCTTTGTATCCCATATTAAGGACTAATACAGAGCATCAATCAAAGAAAGGGCACTAAAAAATGAGGCTGGGGGGAGGGATAAATAGGCAGAACACAGATGATTTTTAGGACATTGAAAATACTCTCTGTAAGATACTGTAATGATGGATACATGTCATTATACATATGCCCAAACCCATAGAATGTACAGCACCAAGAGGGAACCTAAAGTAAACTATAGGCTTTGAGTGATTATCATGTGTCAATGTAGCCTCATCAGTTGTAGCAAATGTACCACTCTAGTGGGGGATGTCGACAATGAGGTAGGCTATGTGTGTGGGGGGCCAGGGGGTATATGGGAAATTTCTGTACCTTCCCCTCGATTTTTCTGTGAATCTTAAACTGCTCAAAAAAGATAAGGTATTAATTTTTTAAAAAATTTTTTTAAATGAGATTTACCAAATGACTCAACCAGTTGCCATAAGCCAGCCTCTGTCATCAGATAACCCACTCCTGGCACTTTTACGGGACATGTGAAGAGAGTAGCCATAGAGGCAGAGATGGAGGTCGTGCATGTTCCAACAGCATGGGTTCTCACATATTAAGGCTGTTCTAGCTACTCCCACCACTTAATGTCCAAATTGCCAGCAATCGAGACCATACTGAACTTAGTCCCTGATATGACATCATCCCTCAAGTCGACCAACCAGCCACTTGTGGAAAGTTTACTGCACGCTGGACCCCTGCCAGCTTGGAAGGAGTAGTGATTTTTTTTTTGACAGGAATAGACACATATTTGGGAGTATAGGTTTATTTTATTTTTCTGCCCACAGGGCCTCAACACCATCACTCTTCAAAGTCCAATATTATAACCCACATTATATAAAGGAGGTGCCAGGTGTGGACATATGACCACAGGATTCCCTTCACTGTATTACATTCAATACCACCCAGAAGCTTCCACCCTGACAGAGCAATGGGACAGCCTGTTAAAGGCATAGCTGAAGTGTCCACTTGGAGACCCTATTTTGCAAGGATGGGGTCCATTCTCCAGACTGTCGGGTTCACTTAAAATGAACTACTTTTACATGGTGCTATATCTTTGATAGGAAGACTATATGGGCTCAAGAACTAAGGTGTGTGTCATAGGCAGAATTCTAAATTAGCCCCCACAATTTCCTCCCCCACTGGTGTATACACCCTGCATAATGATTAGGATATGTTTTATGGCATGGTTGACCATAAGATGAAAAGATTCTTCCAGGCAGCCTGCCTAACCACATGAGCCCCTTCAAAGGAGAGAATTTTCTCCAGATGGTAGCAGAAGGGGAAATCAAAGGTCAAAAGCACAGCAAGGATTTGATGTGCATTTGCTGACTTGAAGACGGAAATGCCATGTGGCAAGGAATATAGGTGGCCCCTGGGAGTTGAGACCAGTCCCTGGTTGACAGCCAGCAAGGTAACTGGAACCTTTCTTACAATAGCAAGGATTGAATTCTGCCAACAGTAAGAATGAGCCTAGAAGTGGATTTTCCTCCAGAACCTCTAGACAAGAACTTAGCCTCACTGACACTGAGGTCAGCCTTGTGATACCCTGAGCCATGTCAGACTACTGACCTACAGAACTTTGAGCCATGGGTGTCGTTTTGAACCACTTAGTTTACAGTAATTTCTTACGCAGCAGTAGAAAACTCACCTGAGGTGTGCCTTTCAGAAGGATCACATCCCGGGATGCCTAAGGTGCAATAACTGGAAACAGTTGCCTCATATATTTTTACAGTTGTTTGAAGCAGGAGGGTAAGTTGGATATTGGTTTAGTACTGTCATGGCTGAAGCAGAAGTGCAAAGTCACTTCTCTGTTTTAAACAAGCATAAAGTGGTAGACTCAAGTCAGTTGGTTGGTCACTAACACCTACCTGGGTCTAGTATTTCTGACGGAATAATAGAGAGGTTGAGTTCTTCAATAAGACTTTGGAGAAAATGAAATTACTGAGCAAAGCAAACCATTCTGGGTGAACTATACACAAGCATTCTTTGCATGGTTAACTGGGTTGTAGGTATACACAGAAGTAACTTCAGTTTTAAAATCATGATACCATCTCTGTAGGGACAGGTAACCCTCTGAGAGCCACATGTAACTAGAGTTAGAATTTTCAGCCCTGCCCTTCTTCCTCAATAGGCTCTTCTAAAGCAACCTATTCTGTTCCAAGTTATGTTTCTCTTTTACTGAATTCCACACTGGCTTTGCTCCATCTGTTAGGTCACTGCCCCTAGTATATAAATTATCAAAACTCTCAGATTCCCTGTATACTTTAGAGTCCTGTCATTAAGATCCATATTCTATTTACTCTAACTCCCAAAAGCCTGGTGCTTATATTCCTGTCTTAATTATTTCCCCTTTTATCTTTGTTTCTTTTTTCTTTGCACAGTGTCAAAATTCCTGTGGATGACAAGAAGGAGAATATTTCTTCTCTCTGAAAATGGGAGATGTTATGTATCTTGCCCATTGTGGCGATAACCAAAACTATCCTCCAAAAAACCCAGGCACATTTACTGTGCACCTAAATAGAAGAAAGAGAAAATAACATTTAGTAAATCTGTTTTGTGTTAAGATAAAGTTTGTCAGTTGAATTGTCTTTTTAATGCATTCCCTTAAGAAACACAAATAGATTATATAAGGACAGAGTGACTGAATAATTTCATTGTTCTTTCCAGCTCTTGCAACTGGAAACAATTAAATGTATGTAGAAAGATACAAATGCTAACATGCAGCACTCTGGTATAGTCATGGCATCTACAAAACAATTTTTCCTGGAAATGCCTGTATGAGAATGGGTCACGTCATGGGTGTGGACTTCCTGATGTGCTAGAAATATATCGACAAGAGTTTTGAGCTCCAGGGGCTGTCAGAGGAAAATCTTTTGGGTTATTAGTTGTTCATATTCTGACAGTAAAAAATGTTCTCTTGAGACTTAGGAAACTCAGTGTGAGCCCAACATCACAGGACTGGATTTCTCCCTTAACAGACCCTGTCTGTTCCCTATAAGAAGTCAATCCTTAAGATTCAGGAGGGGAGTGTGAAGAATTGTGATTATATATACCACTGTATTTTCCCTACGAGAAGAGAACTCATTCTCCTTTTCTTATTTCTTTTGGTACTTTAGAATGTTGTAAATGATCACATAATTGCAGCTCTATGATACAGATTTAGAAGAGTGTTGTGATTTTCAATTTACCCCTTATATATGGATGTCGTTTTAGTGTTTTTACTTAATTATAATCCAATTATACAAATTTGGGATGACATATGAGTTTAAAACAGGGAGAAAAAGCCACCAACTTAATTCTAGCTGATCCATAGGAATATTATAAGATTAAATATTCCGTGTGCCTTACCTTTGCTCCTCACCACCACCAGTATTAAGTGAAGCATACTCAATTTGCACATCTGAAAAGAAAGTTTGTGTTTTGACAGAGTTCGCTGAGAAGGGATACCTTGCCTTAGCATTTAATGGTGAGCTGACAGTTCTTAGACAGGGAGGAACAAATGCCATGGGGGCCCAAGCCAATAAGGTCTAGGCACATGTAGCGGGAGGGAGAGGTAGGAATTCGAAGTTCGTAGGAAGGCAATATTGCCTCACTATCTGGGGGAAGGGAAATTAGCACCATGAAGACCAATCTGCTTTCTAAGAGTATCAGGATGCGTGAGCTGGGCAGCTGCACAGAATTGTACCTGCAAAAAAAGCTCCGTGCACAGCTAAAAGTGGCATGTGTGTGTGTGGTTGGGGGAGGTCTAGCCCATGCTCTGCTCATGAAGCTGTGTCCCCAGCTTAGGGCTGTCTCCGTTGGAAGGAGAAGATGGCTTCAAATTCATGCCGAGACACCACATGTCACAGCAGAAGCCTGCCCTGCCCTCTCCTCCTTCTATCCCAGTCCCTTCTCTTCCTCTACCCTCTGCCTTTCCTTCCCCCTCCACTTTCCCCCTGCCTGTCCCCATTCTCAATCCCCTTTCTTTCCCTATCCTCCCTCTGAATGCAAAAAAGAGCATTATGTGGATATGCCAAGAAGATGAATTTGGCTTCATTAATGAATCAAAGTAAAAGAATAATGAAAAATGAAGCTTGTGAAGAGGGAATGAGGAGGGGGGAATTGATAGGATGTACTAAAATCCAGATCTGGAGATTTGGAATGGATTGGAGCATTTTGAGTAAATCAACGCCATGATGAAAATAATATTTGAGGAATATTTTTCTGGCAAATGTTTACAGAGTGACCTAGACCAAGAAGACTAGAGAGATTCTTTTCAGTTTCCCATAGATGAGTGAATTATAAGAAAATATTTGTGAGGGACGAAAGAACAGTTGGACTATACTGGACCAAATGGAACCAGCCAAGACTATATTTAGGAAAATTAAGTGAGGGTCCATGGGACACACTTATAACAAAAATCTAACAAATAAGTGAATTCCAGTAATGGAAGAAGTTTTGTGGTATTCTGTTACTGGAATTTCATTAACTTAGAACAACTCCCCACACAAGCAGGTTAAACAGGTGTGGAAACAAG
This sequence comes from Tapirus indicus, assembly GCA_031878705.1. NCBI lineage: Eukaryota > Metazoa > Chordata > Mammalia > Perissodactyla > Tapiridae > Tapirus > Tapirus indicus. The sequence continues at coordinate 160,716,524 of CM062917.1, read as the reverse complement.
CAAACAAAAAGCAGAATATTATAGAATACTGGATATATGTATTTCTAATGTGTGGGAATAGAAAATTTCTACTGAGTGTAATGTTTGTGTGATCTAGAAGGAGTATTAATTCCTTCCTAGTTACAAAAACACTGACCAAGGTTGACAGGTTAACAGGGTAGAGGAGTGACTCAACAGAGGCAGCCCTCTACTTTCAATCAGGATTTCTTTCTCCAAAAATTCAAATGGCAAAAATAAAGTGAAAATTTGGGGTCTTGTAAGTAGAGATCTATCGTCATATAATTTTAAAACTATAATAGAATTCCAAGACACAATCTTGGCAATCTATTTCTAGCATTTTGTACATGTTCTTTAACTTTGTTCTTTTCCCTTATAATTGAGCACACAATTAACTGAGTACTCAACTGGAGCTAAAAATTCACCATTTTTTAATAGCCAATTATTTCAATCTTTGTCTCAATTTTATGAAGTTTATGAGACCAAAGCTTATCACTTTTTCTATTTATCACTTTATTTTTTGGTAAATGAATAAGGGTAACTGCAATAAAATATTCAAATAATGAAGAAACACTACTTGCAAATTGGCAACACTGACAAAACAGAACTGTTGGTTGTCAGGCAGAGCCAGTGTAGCTCAAAATTCTTGTTTTTCAAATAATGCATGAGATCTAAATTCAGAGCACTACTAGAAGTGGTTTATGGATATCAATGCACAATAATGGAAAACAAGATAAGCGTTTATGAAAGATGGACATATAAAATTGAAGATCCAGCTATAGTTTTCGAAGCCACCCCCCCAATGAAGCATATAGACTCTCTCCATGAAAGGTGATGGAGTCAGTTTACAGAAGAACCTAGAACATAAACAGATTAGAAATATACTCATCTCAAGATAGAAATTGTTGCTATTTTGACTTGCTGATACTAAAAAATATATATTGTCTCAGAAGTAACAGCAATAATAGGGAAGATGCTCACCTGGAGTTAATCTTTACCATAAACAAGATGTAAAAGTGATAGGATGTAAGTGATAGGATCTTGTGGAAAACCGTACCATTCTGAAGAGACTTACAGGAAGTGAAAGGTGTACAAGGAATTGTCAGATATGTGTAATAGATTTTAAGAATGCAGAGTTCCATGGTTCAGTGAAAAATGTCAGGGGTACAATTCTTAGCCCTCTCCTACAATATTTCTATTCTCTTTGCCAAGATGAAATAGTTCTGTCTTAAATTTTCAATTACTAACCTTAAACTAAACAGACCTTAATATACGACTACAGCCGCAAATACTCATTTGAGATTCAGTCTCCCATCTTGAACTGCTTTCTGTAGAAGTTTAATGTATTGACAAATGCATGGATATTGGGACTTGAAAGGACTAGTGAGTTAATTTCTCTCTAAATCTAAGTTTCCTTATGCTCTCAGATCATAAGTTCTACAAAGTTGGCCCAGAGGACCGTATTTGACCAGCCATTTTTGTATGGCACAGCTATATAAATTAAATTTATGTCCCTTCCTATTTTCCTAAACTGTGTCTTATCTAATCACTGGTGAAAAACAGTTCTGAGTTGATTGTGGGTAAATCCTGCAGGTACATGAATGCTAGGGCAAAATGCCTGGCTCCAATCTCTTAACATTCTACTGGTTCCCCTAAATTGTTTAAGACTATTACGTTTCTTGAAATATTATGAAGACAACTTGACTTAAACCAGCTTAATTTTCTTAGACTGCTGCTATAACCCTTAATATAGCTCGTTTTCCTTGCCAATTTATCACAAAGTTTGCAGCAGTAATCCAAGTAACTAGAGGCAAAATGGGGTGGAGAGAACTAGACGAATACAAGTATTATCTAGGATAAATGATAAAATTGGGGAATAGATTGGATATTGGGATGAGGGCAAATGGAGTGAATAGAAAAGAATATAAACAAAAGGAATACCATTGTTTGAGGGCTTACAAAATTCTATTTACTCATCTACATTAGGTCATAGAGAATTGGATGTTCTAACATCATGTCACAGTCAATGTGTGAGTTAGGGATTTCTCCTCTAATCGTTTCACACCAAACCCTCTAACTAACCTACTTCCATTCATGGTTTAAGAATCAACCAGTTCAGAAACAAGGCCCTCTCTGACCCTTACATCTCCTTTTTCCTGTTTGTTCATTGAGTTTTCCAGCTCATTATTAACTCACACTTGGATAAATAGTATAATTACATATTTGGTCTTCCTGATCCAGCTAAGCTGGAAGCAAAGCTGAAAAAAAAATTGTCTATTAAAGACCCACCCACTTTTATACTGATCTTACAGATGATTCTGTTGAAGCCCAGAAAAGTTAAGTGAACTATCTAAAATTGTATGGCTAGTAAGTTCTCAAATGAAAATTATAACCAAGGAAATCTCTCTGACAATACAATACCTTTTCTATCACACCCAACCTATATATTTTTCCGCTTTCAGATTTATCTTCTTCAAACACTAATTTCAACTTCTCATCAGCTGCCAGTTGCTCTCCTTTGTCTGAAAATACAACCAAAATTCCCTGTCATTCAAAGCTCTCAATCATCTGGCCTTACCTTATGTACCATTATTTCCCACCAAATCTCAACACAAATCTCCACACCTCTCACTCTGGTGTCATTATCTCCCATACACATCACACTCATTATAGGCTGTAAACATTTGCTTATGATGCTCACTACACTTAAATTGCCATTTTTCACCCTTAGCCCCAATCTATCCATTTCTTTTAAGTCAATTGAAGCTCATTTCATTTTCCCCAAAACAGCATTCTTTTGCTGTCCCAACAATAATTGATCTCTAATTGAATTATTGCTTATATCATACCTTTGGACAAAATAGTATTGTACCTTGCTAAATAATTATTTAGAGTAAATAAGTTGTCTCTTCCCAATTATTTTCAAAATGCTTGAGAAGGGCAGTAACCACGCCTGGTGTTTCTTTAGTGTTCCCTTTAGCAAACAATGCTAACCATATACCAATCGCTCAATGAATATCTGTTAAATGAATGAAATCAATGTTCAGTGATATTATTGAAGAGAAATATATTTTCATAGCAAACCTCAATTTCTTGGCTTTTACTTGAGACATCAGCTCTCCTCTGTCTACCACCATCTACTGGCAGCAAATTTGCATTGCTAGGAGAGAAAACTAATTTTTTTTTTTAAAGCAAATACCTGTGCCAATTAATACCATATATTTTACTATTCAAAGCAAACTAGCATTGACATTGAACCTCTTAATCTCGAGTTCATGTGCAGCGAGCCAAACACTGAGACATCAGTGCTTGGAGGTGGAGAAATGTCTATTTTAATTGGCCAAAACGAGAAGGTGGGACCATAGGTTCTCTCAAATCTGCCTTAACAAGAAAAGAAAGCAGGGGATTTTATAAAGCTAAGGGGTGTGGCAGGAGGAGTTTTGGAGAAACAAAGGAGTAATCCATATTTCTTTCACTCCAGTTAAGCCCCTGGGCAATCTGACTTCTGGGCGTCAACAGCAGCTGGGGGCTTGTTATCTGGTGATCCTTGAAGGCATTCTCTTTATTCCGTGAAACAAGCTCATAAATCCTTGTGACTCTTGAGTTACCCCTCAGGTTAAACAGGAAAACAGCAAATTGACAAGATTAACTTCTTTTCATAACAAAGTCAAAGGTAATCTTATTGAGTATTTACAGTAACCCTCAGGTACCCAGTTTCAGCATCTCAAACAACCTTCTATAGCCAGGAATCTCTGGAACCTAGAACTCATATTTGGCCCCATCAAGAAGTTGTTCTCCAACACAGAGAAACTCCTATAAAAAGTATCTACATAATTTAAATTTGGGAAATTTGTTGCTACTTCCCCTTGTTTAACTTAATTTTAGAATTTATAGACATTTATTATATATAAGTTTATCATTCGAGTTTGACTAAAGTGTTTGTAGTTATTTATTAAAAATTGAGTGTCAAGAGCCTATTTAACAGTGTATCATAACCGTATTTCAATTTAACAAGGATATTCAAATTACATAGTTTCACCTTGCTTGCTTTTTCTACAAAATTTAATCCACCACAATTCTGAGAACAATTATAGAGAGTGTTGTAGACCATTAGGTCTGGGAGGAAGTATTAGTGATCATATAGTCCCAAACATGATTTTACAGATAAAGTAATTCAATATGAATCAATCTCCTCCCAAAATTCATTAGAGATGAATAATAGAAGACAACATAACTCCAATATATTGTCTTATTGTAATTCTTCTTGTTACTTTCTGATTAGCAAAATGAGACTAAAGTTATTAATTTATTTGTGAGATACATTCTCCCTTCTTAACCACCTCAGAACCCTACCTTAAGGTGTCCCAAAAGCCAATAGTGCCATCAGGAATCTTACAGTTTTTTTGAGAATGTAAGATCAAAAAATAGCCACAGAAAATGCAGAAAAGAACACAGTTCAACAGCATAGAAAAATCAATGAGCAGAAATTCTCTAGAAATTTGAATAGCCCCCTGCCCATGTACTAAAGAAACTTACATGAAAACATTCCTTTTTTCATATTTTTTCATTATTTCCCCTTACACATCTAATATCCTTGCCTTATTAGGTAGCTAAACTCATTTGCTATCAGCTGCATTTTCACCTCTCTCTCTTCCATTTCTGCTATAGTTTTCAATTGTTTTTTTCTTATTTATCTAATGGAAATCCTAACAACTATCCAACATAGCCCCTGGGTTGTTGTGAGATTTAAAAGCGCTAATAACTAACGGATATGAAACTGTTTGGAAAAGTTAAAAGCTCGTTAGAACTGTAAGATACCATTATTATGACTCCTCTCTTAAATAGTAGTCACCTTGTAACCTAGAAAAAAAATTGTATGACACAAGTACAAGATTATAGGAAGACAGGGAATTACGGAAGAAAAGATAACATTAGAGAACTGCTCAGCTGAAGCCAAGACAGCAGAGAGATAAATCGAAGGAAATTACAGGTGAGAAAAATGTTCATATTCGAGTCAGTTAGTTGGGGTGGCCCAGCAGGCTGTCTGGCTTGGCTGCTACCATCCAAGGGCTAGTCCTTGCTCTTGTTTGTTCTTTTTCTCAGTCCCATCTGAACTAACCTGACTTCCAGATCTTTCTCTTTTGGTGTCCACTTTTTTCAGAACCGAAAACTTTTTCTCTTCTCCAAGTGACTTCCTCCCTTCAACCTACATTTCTGGGTCTATCTTGGATAAATAGGTGTCTCCAGTAAGAGCCATTTGATTTCCCCTGGGGAAGAAGCCAGCTCTTCTTTACCCACTGCAATGAGCCAATATTATATACATATATAAATGAAATATGTATATATATACATATATGCCTCAGTGTGGTTATATGAAGATCACTCATTAACACAACAAGGGTAATACCATCTAAGTGCAAGTGTCTGTTATGTTGGTACAACAGTATTATACAAATCACAAGGTATACAGATAAACTAGAACCGATCATCATCTATCCAAAAATACTTGCCAGACTAAAGTCATGGATTAATGCTTACAGAAGAAAAAAAAACCCTGCTTAATGACTCCCAGTGTCTGACGCCATCTCTTTAGTGGAGGTCTTGCCCTACAGCAGTGATCTTGACAGAAGTTATTTATTCATTCTATAGGAATCTGTTCTGAAGCTAGTACTCAATGGTGATTTTCTGTGGTGATTCTAATCCTTTCTAAGAAACAAGATGATGAAATGAGCACTTTGATGTGCTGATGTGAAATGTAAATTTATAGGCTTTAAAGGTTTGAATTGACTAAATTTTAAGAGATGGTGAATATCACAAAGCTGTAAAAATGTTCAGTTCTGTTCTTATGTAGAATTATTAGGCACTGAGCAAAGAAGGCAAAATGAATATTAGATTTAGACTTTTTTGAAAGGCAAACATAGCCAGAAATCCCTAAAACCTTATAACCTAAGAACTGAGCTTAGTTTGAAAGCAAAAATAAAAATTGAATATTGGAATCAAATATTTGTAATGACTCATTTCTTCCATAGTTTTAATAATTGGATGCTGTAATAATCCTGGGATATTTCTCCAAATATGAATAACTTAAATATGATAGACCTATTTTGTAAAAGAAAAAAAATCCACTAAAACAACATTTTGTCTGTATTGAACATAGAATTACTATATTCACAGGCATTTTAATTTGAAGCTCTGTGTCTTTCACTATGAGTTCATGAATTTGTTTTCTAGATAAGGCCTAGAAATGCTGATTACTTCTTTCTAGCTGTGTGTGTGCAATTTCATCAACTATTAAGAGGTAGTCATGACTGTTAATAGGCTAACAGGCAAGTCAGATCAAAAGGAAGTATCTCTACACACAGAGAACCAAGATCCCAATTATAATATATGATCTAGGCAATATAATCACTGCTGTTAAAAAGAAAGACCATTAAAATAATTGCAACAAATTTTCTTATTCACTATACTTGTCCAATATGAAAAGAAATGTGAAATAAGATAGAAGACATAAATTATCTTCTTCCTCTAAACTCAATTACTGTCTTTCAACTGTTGAAGTTAAATTTGGTTTCCCCCCTTTTTGTCTTAAGGAGACATACTTTGCTTTGTCCCATTTATGCCTTGAGCATCAAAAAGCTTCTTTTATTCTGCAGCTGAAATAAGCATCATTTTGCAACTCTAACAATCTAATTAGAATAATCCTCTTCTACTCCGAAAAACCTGAATTCTCAGTATGTTTTTGCAGTTTCTCTCTGAACTTTTCCATTACAGTTGTGAAACTGAAAATTGTTGCTTCCCTGAACATTTTCAAGAAGCTGTACAAAATTAACACTATTCTGTTAACATCACAAATGTAATAAAATTTCTTATCTTTTACAATGTTAAATTTCCAGCGCATAAGTGGTCTTTTCCCCATAGTTCATACATTCATTCATTCAACCAAGACTGATGCTCAACTATACGTTCTAGACCTCTTATTTAGAGCCAAAGAACTTGAAGATACCCCAAGTACATCTGGAAGCACACACGATATCTGATCTCAGTTAAGAAATCCTGCATTGCAGTTAAAGTTATTACTTTAGAGAATTACTTGAGGACAAAGTCACCACAGACACACATGCACCAATGACACCAAAAAGTTATGGCATGACCTGATTATAGTTTGGGCAAGATTATCAAAAGCATGCTTTCAACTTTTTTTTATTGGCATCTAAATAAAAATTACATAATTAAATATATAAAGAGATATACATATAAAGAAAGCAGAGAACTTGAGGGCCTAAGAATATGGGAACAGTCTACTAGGAGTCACGTGACCTTGGGTTGAGAATCTCTGTTCCAGTGTAAGATCTTGGTTTCCCCTGCATTAAAATTCTAGTTTCTCCCTCACACAATCTGCCCCTGGCTGCCCTGGATAAATAACCAGGCTGGTTTATTCCTCCCACCTATAGACTACTATCCAGACCAGGTATTAATTTATTCAGCACTTGACTAACTATTGGGTCTTTTTTATATCCCTCTATGTCTTTACTCATCTTTTCAACATATGAACACATTTATAATAACTGTTTTAGTGCCCTTCTCTGCTAATTCTAATATTTAGTCAGTTTCAATGGATTCTTCTCCTATTCATACTTCCCTGCCTGTTTGATTGGATGTCAGACTGAATTTTCTCTTGTTGGGTGTTGAATATTTTTTTATTCCTGTAAATATTCTTGAGCTTTGTTCTGGGACACAATTACATTAGTTGAAAACAGTTTAATCCCTTCAGGTATTGCGTTTAAGATTGGTTAGATGAAACAAGAGCAGTGTTTATAGCCAGGGGTCAAAATACTGTTACTGAGGCAAGAAGACACTTCTGAGTACTCTATCCAGTACCTTGTGAATCATGAGGTTTTCTGTTTTGGCTGGTAGAAACAGGTACTGTCCTTGGCTCTGAGTGCAGTGTGCTGCCTCTAATCCTTTTGGGGGGTTCTTCCTCTGGCCTTAGATTGTTTCCTCATATGAATACGCTGATAGTATTCACCTAGAATACACAAGGGGGACCCTCTGCAAATGTGGGGGTCTCTCTCTGTGTCCTCTTTGGTACTCTGTCCTACAAACTCTAGCCACCTTGATCTCCCTGGACTCTTCGACAGGTCTCCTCAACCGGGTTCCCCTGCTAGCACTGGGATGTGGAAATTCCCTCAAGCAGCAAGCTGGGACAGTCACAGGGCTCACCTCATTTGTTTCCCATCTCTCAGGGATCACTGTTCGTTGCCTGATCTCCATTGTCTCAGAAACCATTGTTTTACATACTGGTTGTCTTGGTTGTTTTAGGAGGGAGGGTAAATCCAGTCTCTATTATTCCATCTTAGCTGGAAGTGGAAGTCATTATCTCCCCACTAAAAATTGAGTTGAAATGAGTTAAAGTCTAAGAATCAAAGATGGATAACAAAATAATTTCCTAATAAATAGTACTCCATTATATCAGTTAGGGTACAGGCTAAGATGCTAAGATACTATAACAAAAGAGAATAAAAATTAGTGCTCCATGAGGTCAGTTAGGATCATTCAGAGACCAGATTTCTTCCATTTTGTGGCTGCCAACTCCTCGGGTGTTGCCTCCAGCCAGTCAGCCATGTTTCCAGCTAAAACTTTAGGGTTTCTATTTTTAAAAGGAAGATGGGAAAAATTGATGCTGGGGGACCAGAAAGATAGTCAGCCACAAACACTAAGAAAATTAATTTAAATGTCTCATATTCTCTAAATACTTTATATTATCTTTTGCCAGAAATACCTGACGTGGTTTTAGAGTCTGGGAAGAAGAGGAATTACAAAAAAATGGAAAACTCTCAGGATTATAATAAAGTCATGTGCCGCATAACTACATTTTGGTCAAGGGCGGACTACATATACGATGGTGGTCCCATAAAATTAGTACCACATAGCCTAGGTGTGTAGTAGGCTATACCATCTAGGTTTGTGTAAGTACACTCTATGATGTTCGCATAACAAAATTGCCTAACGCTGCATTTCTCAGAATGTATCCCCGTCACTGTGACACATGACTGTAAATAATCATACTCAAAGATTTTCAATTAATCTATACTTATTCCTCACCTCTATCTAACACTAAGCTGCTCTGGGATTTGCCTAAAATTTTGTAAAACACTCATTTAAAATATAAAGTAGGGGGGGCCGCCCGGTGGCGCAGCGGTTAAGTTAGCGCTTGGCAGCCCGGGGTTCGCTGGTTCGGATCCCGGGCTCCTGCCGACGTCACTGCTTGTCAGCCATGCTGTGGCGGCGTCCCATATAAAGTGGAGGAAGATGGGCACGATGTTAGCCCAGGGCCAGTCTTCCTCAGCAAAAAAGAGGAGGTTCGGCAGTGGATGTTAGCTCAGGGCTGGTCTTCCTCGCAAAAAAAAATATATATATAAAGTAAGGGCCGCCCGGTGGCGCAGCAGTTAAGTTCGCGCTTGGCAGCCCGGGGTTCGCGAGTTCGGATCCTGGGCGCCCGCTGACGCACTGCCTGTCAGCCATGCTGCGGCGGCGTCCCATATAAAGTGGAGGAAGATGGGCACGATGTTAGCTCAGGGCCAGTCTTCCTCAGCAAAAAGGGGAGGATTGGCAACAGATGTTAGCTCAGGGCTGGTCTTCCCCACAAAAAAAATATATATATATATAAAGTAATGCTTCAGAATGAATTTTCTATATCTTAATCTGTTGTTGCCATAATTTTTTTAAAAAAGATGAGTGTCTAGGAATTCTCAAGTTTCTGTTGTCTTTCTATACACTACTGTACACTATTCATTTGATAAATTCTGTACCCTAACAATTAGCTTGTCTTAGTTTCACCAGGTCCTGGACAAAATGAATCAAGACAGCAAAACTCATACAAGGCTAATTTAAGGTCCATCCCTCCCAACCAATTTGATGAATTACATGAATATTTCAAATGCTAAGAAGACCTATATATGGAGGCCTGTCAGCCTGCATAAGAAAACAATTAAAAAGGTAACCCCTGAGTATGTGGAAAGAGGATTCCTGTGGACAGCGTCTATGCCAGACAAAACCTTTGGTTCTCCCATGACACCTTTGGAGATGGTTCGCTTGGAGCATTGCTAGAAAAAGGAGATTTGGTGCCCGTGTTTCTCTGCTAGTCATGTCTTTTCAGTATCCAAGGAGTCCACTCAGTTCACAACATCACTACCTGGATTCAACAAAGAGTTGGTCTTTCTTATTTGAGAGAAAGCCTCCACAGGCATTTCATCTCTTTTTTAATGTCTTGGGAGAGCTGGCTAATTCATAGCAGCATATTTCCACATTGTAACCTTCTAACAACAAAACAAGTGAGGGAGGTAGTTCTCCTTTAAAAACAGTGGAATTTAAAATAAAAAGGTGCATTTACAACTTTTTATTCTCCCTCGAATTTATGAAGCATATTTTAGTCAGAATACAACCACATCAAGATTCCTAATGGACACTTAAAAATCTCACACTGATTCTGAATTCTAAATAAGGATGCATGTTTTAAAAGTTTTGGGGTCCAGAATCAATCTAGATCTCAGTTGAAAGCACACAACTTTCAAAAGACATTTTTCCCAGAATATTTTTTTGTTCACCAGAGCACAGAGAAGGCAAAGCCTTGAAAGAGAGTTGCTGTCTCTCTGTAATGCAAGATGGATGGGTGCCAGGGGGATGTCAGAGAGAAACTCTGGGGCTGTTAGGAGTTTGAATTCTCATAGAGAAAAGTGCAGTCTAAGGAAGCCGAGGTGAATATAAAACTAACAAACTAAATCACTGGAATAAAATTTTATACTTCGTTGATACCCTTTAGGTCTGGGGGAGGGACGGAGAAGGCATCGCAAAATTTATGGCTGAGAAAATATTTTTGTTCTACAGATAGTTTTAAGCATTCTGTGGCAGAGATCTTGAATGATTAATAAAGAATAGCCACCACTTCGATTTAGAGAATTTCAGTAACAGCATAGACAAATCCCCTTGACACAGGCTGAATAAGCCCATTTCCCACTGAATAAAGGCCATTATTATTAGCTAAATCCTGGCAGGATGCAGTGTTTTATGTCCTGTGAGGATGACTATAGACTATCTTGTATGAGAGAAAACTGTGCATCAGCTGTGTATTTGAGATCGACTTTTTGTGCCTCTGTATTGCAAACCCCTAAGCATCTCCACTCTTCTGATTTTATATGCTTTTAACATAGAACCAGAATTACTTTACACCTTAGTGCAGCAAAGCAATATGACATACTGATCTGAGCCTGGGCTTTGAAATTGGATATCCTGGCTCCAGTGCTTACAAACGATGTAATTCTGGATAAATTACATAACCTCTCAGATGCTTCATCTCCACATCTGTAAAGCAGGGGTGACAGCAGTCATTCAATAATTAAATAAATATTAATGGATCACAGGTCTGTGTCAGACACTGGAGAAGGGACAGTCACCAAAGCACATATGCTTCCTACTCTTAGGACCTTATAATTTGGCCAATTAGACCATCAGATTATATTTATTCAAAAGGTTTTTGTAACTCTCAAGTGACACAATAGGCAGAAAACTCTTAGCAGAGTGCCTGGTACGTAACGGCTCAAAAGCACGCTGTTTTGATGTGAGCATTATCATTATTTCCTTCTCATTGCTAAAAAAATTAGCTACTTGTGTGACATGATTTCAAAAGTTTAAAGGAGGCCCGTATACAAATGAAACACTCCGTCTCTGTCTTACCCACTTGATGATGTTAGACCTCCTTAACAAAGTGTCCAAATCCAACATTACTCATGGGCTGTGGGAACAGTTTGTCCTGGGGGATAAGTGAGCTGCCCACATAAGAGAAGGTGTACCTATTTTTAGGTTTAGGAGGAAATTGAAATTAACACATTTCCACAAAGTGAAATGCTATTGGAGCTTGGAGGTATGTGTTAAAATGTGAATAAAGTTTTATGTTATGATTTGGATTTAAATCTGTTGGAAGCATTTCAAGCTTATTCTAAACCTCTGCAGCCAGTAGACAGGAAGTCAGCCTGCTTCCAAATACTGGAAATTTTAATTTAAATACAAAGGTCTTTATACGTATTCAGAATAAAGAACTTGGCTGTGGAGTGGAGTAATGATTTAAAAACAATAGCTCATTTAAGTTGATTCTGTGTTTTTTAACCATAAATGCAAATTGTAGACTATCTCTACTTCCCCACCGTCATGTTCTAAGACACTCTTCAGTTATCTGAAACGTAGTTCACACACTTGCAACACAAATACCGACCAAGGTTTACCTTTAAGATGTTAACATTTCACCTGAGGAAAGTGACAACAGGTGGGCCTTTCCCTCTTTACACTGACTGGCAGGTAAACACAACAGAGAAATCATGACCATCACAGGGCAGAGTGTATTCAAGGTTAAGCTTGTCTGACAAATTTACTTCAAATGTGATTCGTTACCCAACCAATGTTTTTTTGTCTAGTTTACTAGGTCAAGATTTCTGCTTTCTTATAAGCACTCGGAATTATAAGACAGAAACTGAATATACAAGTATTTCCCCCACAAGGAAATTGCCCAGCCTCCCTTTAATTAAAGCTGATACTTTTTTCAAGGGAAGAATAATATTTCTGATTTTTATTTTCCTGCACCAAAGAAGGGACTTATAATGCTTGGCTTCCACAAGGAAAGCGTAAGTGGAGAAGTAAGCACAGGGGAAGTTTTACAACCCAGCTCCTGAGAGGAATTGACCAATGGCTGTGAATGAGGGGATCAGTCAATCATTTTAAAGGCCGAAGCTGCCCAGGGATTACGTCACACGTAAGCAAGCTATCTGGCTATTTGAGCAAAGTGTGGTATGTCATAATCTGTTGATTGATCTTCCTGATGGAACTGAACAATAATACTTGTCCAGTATTCAAACATTTGTAGGTGGGGAAAAGTGTTGTTTTTTTTAAACAGTTTTCATTTAGCTGTAATATACCTGAGGGATGCACACAGCAGCAGTGACAGACCACATAGTGATTCTCCATGATGGGATTCCTCCCTTAGATGGAGGGCTGCATCCAAAATTTAGAAGAGAAGAAATGCACCTAGATCTTTGAAAAGCACCCAAACCTTCAAAAATCAGTGAAGTGGTGTTAATATGCCACCCTCTGTAGATATTCACATGAAATAGACCCAGAGACTTCCGTGAGATATGCTGATATTGTCCAAGAGTTGCTGGGCAGATTCCCTCTGAAAGTATGACATCTCGGTCTTTAACACTGAGATGATTAATTACTATATTATGGAATCCCCTGAAAGCAGATTATAACAGGGAGAAATGGAAAAACCCATGAGGACGTTAGATGCCTAGGAGTAGTAGAATGAAGAGCCTGTGCCTGCTTCAAAACAGGGGCTGGTCTAGCACTGGTGGGATGAAGAGAAAAACTGAATGCCGTGACTTCATGAAGGCATGGAGTGTGGGGTAAATCCACCATATTGTTACTGCACAAAGGGCATGATCTGCTCTCCATGAGATAAAAACCAATCGTCAAGAGGCAAGATGGTGGTAGAGAGAGGGTTTTATTACAGCTTGCTAGCAACAGGGAAGATGGCCAATTAATGTCTCAAAGAACGATCTTAAGGGGGCACAAAATCTTACAGCAGTTATAGGGGCTGGTGGGTTACAGGGGAGGGGGTTAGGAATGTTGACCCTCGGGTGTTACAGACTGGGAATCACCACACCAGATCTTTCAGTTTTCATTGATGATGGCTATCGGCATTGACTCTCTGTTCAGAGGTCATCACATTCCTAAGGAACTCAAAACAACAAAGTTATCTTATCACAACTGGGAGGTACATGCATAAGCAGGGGTCATAAAATCTACAGAGCAGTTAGATGTCCTGGAGGGTGCTAATCCAGCTGGGTTAGTTAGAGGTCATTCAAAGTTACAATAGGGTTTATCTTCTACAATATGGCTTCCCTTGTGTCAACCTTGTGTTGAGCTGGTATCAATATCCTCCTTTTGTGACTTTTGGTAAATTGCCTAATTCCTGTAAACTCATTTCCTCGTCTCTAAAATGTGGACGGTAAACCTACTTCACATAGCTGATTGAAGGAGGTGATGCTTACAAATAATTAATTAATGTCAATTGCCTTCTTTGTTGTCCTTGTTACTGTCCTTGTTCCTGAAAGAGAGAAGCACTCACCAGAGATGCAGGATCTGGCCCTAGCAAAAGGCGAGGCTCCCCCTCAGTGACCCTGAGGCCTCTTCAGTACTCTCCAGGGTCATCAAAAGACCAGTCTGTAGTAAGGAAATGCCCACACTCTAGCTCAGAACGAGGATGGCTGACTCCAGACTCTTAAAACCTCAGGTCCTCTTTGTGTCCACACGAGAAACCCATCAGGGTCTACCACCCAGAAAAAAATCTTCTGGATATCATCCAAGCATGCAAAGTTTTGGACTCTCTCTTTTTCAATTCGTAAAATGTATTTAATGCCTATTTAATGGCATAGCTGAAAAACACTTCAAATTGGCCGAGAAATTGAAAACTATGAATGCACCATGCAATTTTCTTCCAGATTTAAACGTTTCTTTTCTCTCTCTTACCAGAAAAGAAAATGAATGCAAAAAAAACCAAAAAATTACTGAAATGGGCTAAACTTAAGCAACCAACATTTGAAGATTTACAGTAATGGGGCAGTAATCTTAACATATACAGTCTAGTCATATTAAATATAATTTCTAAAATAAAGATAATTTTCTTTCAATCTAGAAAGTAAACATTTTGAATTTTCTAAGTATTGTGCATTAAAAATGCTAGCTTTTAAAGTAAATATAAAACTACAGATTTACATACTGTTTGACCTCATGCATCCAAAATGGAAGTGAGTCAGAGCAATTGATGATAAGTATCCCTTTGTTCTAACTTGAGTCTACAGAGCAGTTAAGAAAATTACATGTCGAAAAGAAATACAAAATGACCAGAACAGAATTTAAGACTGTAGAATAACTTCAACTTCTTCATGTGTAAAGCAGACCAAGTCTGTGTGTATGAAAATAGCAAAAACAAATAGACTTTTCTCCCTGAGTTTGCAGAGTTGTCAATTGCCATCTGTTAAAATCAAATTTTAATATGGTACAAATAATGGAACTAATGTTGAGTGTGCAGCAATATGCTTTGGATAGCAAAAACTGATCAAGTTTTAAAGGATTGATTGGTTTATACAGTAAACTTAAAGGGAAATATTTCTTTAATTAAAATAGAGATTTGGCGAATACTTATGAGAATAAAATAATATCAAGTCCCTTGAGTGGCTAGGAAATTAATACAATGAAAAACTGAATAAAGATGATAGTTCCCAAATTACCCTGATGCAATGAAAATTCCATTCCATTTATTTAAAAAATAAGATGTAGGAAAACTGTATTTATAAGAGAAGAGAGATGAAATGATAAACTACTTGATGATAAAGACCTGGCATTGTTGTCTTTATGTCACTTTCGCACCTGGCACACTGACGTGTGCAGTGAATTGCAATAAATGTTCGTTGTGATCAACCAAATTTATGATTGCTCAGAACCAACAGTTGAGATATTTGAGAGGTTGTTCAGGCACAGCACTGAGGCATGGGGTAAATTAAATACCATAGGAGGAGGTCAGGCAATATCTCAACTTCTATATTAAGTCTGGAGAAGAGAGATGATTCGATAGAAACCCACAGGTTTTTAGTTCATTTCTCTATTCAGCCATTCAAAACATATATATTTACCAAACACATCCAATGTTCCCGAAAATATCCGTGGTCCTGGATATTTAACAGTGTTTCACAGATTAGTCCTTGACCTCAAGGATCTTATGAGGTCAAAGCTTCACCTCCTCTCTGACCACTTACACTGAGTGAAATCCTGAAAGAGCAGGAGGGTTGAAATTTCTAATCTTGAATCCAATGTTGTTCCTTTGCTTAAAATCCTTCAAGGTTTTCCCAGTTTTTTAGGATAAAGTTCAAACTTCTTGGCATTGCTCACAAAGCCCTTCCTGACTCCCCCTCTGCACACCTCCAGACCTTTTATCCCTCAGTCCTTTCACACTCTGAAGGAGCTACGCAACTTATTTAGTTCCTCAGAAGCTCTGCCATGCTGACCCCTTTGTCTGGAATGCTTTTCCCTGTATTATCCACCAGATTAAATTGAAGTCCAATCAATATTTCAATTCTTGATTTCAGTGTCTCCTTCCTGTGAAAAGTGTCTATATGCACACACACACACACACACAGAGGCATACACGCATTCACATGAGCATACACACACATCACACCTGGTCTGAGTCAGTTGCCTCTTTTCACTGCTCTTTCTCTGAACTCCAATAATCCTCTGAGTATCTACATAGTGCTTATCACTTAGGTTGGTAATCATTGTCTTGCATCAACGGAGTTGCAAGAGGAAATCTATTGTATCTAATGTTGTATAAGCAGCACTTATTACTTCAGCTGGCCATTAATAGGTTCTCAATAAAAATCCTTATATTATAATAGATGCCAAAATTCAAAGAGATCTCTCTGGAAATACAGACTTTTCAGGGCTTCAAATATGACCTTGATATTCTGGACACTACATATTCCATTTAGACCTTTTTCTATCTTTGTGCATTTTACAGCTTTGAGTTAAATATTTCCATAAGCCATATTTTTTAAAGTTGCAACATAATTTCACTCAAATTTAGGAAGAGACTAGATATTTGCACAAAAGTCATAGAGTGAGAAAAGTAGAGAGATTTGATGCTCAGTTAATCCTAAATGCAGTTCTCTTCCCTTCTCAGGCTCAGGGATGGTTCTAAGTGACCTGTCCAGTCTGTTGGTCACTCTGAAAAGCAAAGTACAAACGTTTTCTATTAAGTTGATTAAATTCCCTCCTTGCATGGGCCTGGATGAAAAATAACAAGTCAGAAAGCCTTGTGGTGAAAGAAAGGAGTTGTTAAACCATAGAGATTGATTTGCTTTAGATGAACTATTCTTAATATTTCCTTTGTGTTGCATAAATTCACAAGAATGTTATTAATTGAATAGAGTTGATAGTTTCTGTAATTTTTTTTGGCAGTAATAAATGTGGCCCAGAGCTAAATTAAGATATCCTTTCACTACTTTGGGCATAGCATTTTTTCCGAACAGCTGGTTTCTGTTAATAGGCATATCCTTCCTGCCAGAGCAAGCAAATTTGTAGTCCCCATCATGCTTGCTATGTTACTGCCCCAGAGCACATAATCACAGAGTACATTCCCGTTGCTTTACAAGGATTTTTTTTCTTTCAGAGTTGTACTTTTGGGAGACACACCATCTATTTTGTACTCCAGTTTCATGCCTTTCTTTAATTATAGAGTCTGATATTTATAGTGAGGAGAAGAAAATAAAGCTAAAGGTGTAAAATTGCCTATTTAAAATACGTGAGCTCACAAATCCTCAAAATATAATAAGTTCTCCAAGATGCTATAGAAACATATTACACATTCAAGAAGCATCTCCTACCACATGATTAGGAAATATTAAAAAATAGACTATGGCCATAATACTTTCAAGATCTGATAAGCCCTGAAATGCGTTGACTGGGAGTGAAGCGTCTGCCTTATCGTAACTTCACAAGTTTATTTCATGATCATCAGGCGTATTCGGTAATTCCTTAGGATTTGGTTTTTTGAGTTTTATTTGGGTTTTTTTCATTTTAGATAATGATTCTATTCATAATTTAGTTGTCAAAAAGCAATAATTGAGCTTAATACTTAATTCACCAAGTAAACATGTTTCAGATTGTGGGTTGTTGGTCTATAGTTTCAGTTTGAGTTAATTCCTCTGGGAAGGCATAGGCTTAATTTGAAATACTTTAACTCAAAATGTACGGTGATTCGAAAAGAGAATGGGTAGAAGATGACCTTTTCCACATATCAAGGGAAAACGCATTTAAACAGAATTTGAAGGTAAATATTTAATCTATTGAGAGGCAAATAAAAATGTTTTCAGTCACTTAAATATAAAATACACAATGTGATTTTTGAGATATATAGGAAGGGTTTCGTTTCAAAATACTTTCAAAAGTCAGAAAGAGAGGTGAGAAGAGTTTGATCAGCAGGTGTGGGTAAGATCAGCCAGGAATAAATGGGGAAACGTGCACAGTGGTGACATTGACACAGATGACTGGAGGATGGATTGACCCGCTGCCTGCACCTGAGCGAGGCCATCCCAGAGCGAGGTCTCTGGAGGTGATGCAAAGGCATTCCTGGAGATAAAGAGGGCACGTCCTACAGAAAGAAGTTTTAATGAACAGGAAGAGAAATCGTCCTAAATTTGCATTACCTAATAAGATTCAGAAATTATAAGCAAAAAATTGATAGAAGTAAGAAGAAAAATGATTAAATCAACAGTCACATTGGGACTCTTTTCAATGAAACAAAATGTCAGTAAGGATATAAAAGAGTTGAATAGCATGATTAACAAAATTCAACTAAATTATGTATGGTTATCTGTTTATATGTGGCCAAATACACATTCTTTTCAAATACACATGGAACATTAATCATAATCAACAAATCCTGGGATATTAAACAAAGAATTTAAATTATATAGATTGTGGTCTCTGATCACAGAGAAATAGGTTAGAAATCAACAATAAATAACTGTAGAATTTCCACATATTTAGAAATTAACAAGCACATTTATAAATAACTCATGAGTTATAGCAGAAACCACAATGGAAATTAGAAAGTATTTTTAACTGAATGGTTATGCAAATACAATATATCAAACTTGAAGAATGCAGAAGAAGCTGTGCTTACAAGGGAATGTATACCTTTTAATAAACATATTAGAAAATGTAATAAACAAAATGTGTTAGCTAGACTTCAGAGATGGCCCCACAATGAAACATGCCTCCTGGTATTCACATCCTGTGTGGTCCCCTGCCTTAAATTTAGAATGGCCCTTTGACTCACTTTTCACCAGCAGAATGGTGCAGAGTGAATCTGCATAATTCTGAGCCCAGGTCATGGGCTTATAGTTTCCACCTTGCTCCCTTAGCTTGTCTCTCCATGCTTTCTTAGAACTCTCCCATCTATCTCATTTAGCTTGCTCACTCGGAGGCAAGCCAGCCACTTTTTTAAAAGTTTCACTGTCTGAAGACTACCCTGCTGTGAATAAGCCCAAACTATTTACAATGAAGAGACAGTGTGGAGAGGGGGTGATGTTCAACCAGCCCCCAACTGTTCCAGCCGTCCTGATGCAAGGCACCAGACATGTGAGTAAAGAAGATATCTTAGGTGACCTTCCCAGACAAGGCTTCAGATGACTCCTACCCCAGATGCCATCTGTAATGGCACAACAGACCCCAGGTAAGCCCTGACAACCCACAGAACCATAAGCAACAACAATACATTGTTTTTTCAAGCCACTAAGTTTGGAATAACACGTTACACAGCAAGTGACAACCAAAAACACCAATCATCTATCTCAAGAAATGAGAAAATCAATAACTAAATTCCCCCCAAAGAAAGAAGGAAATAATAAAGAGAAAGCATCAGTGAAATCATAAAGAAGTGTTACAATAGCGTCTTTCAACAAAAGCAAAATTTGGTACTTCAAAAAGAATTTAAAAATTGATAAACTTCTCGTAAGACTTTAAAGAAAAAAGAAATGGCAAAAATCAGGGGTGTAAACATCATGACATAATCTATAGATATTAAAAATAATTAGAGGATATGATAACATCAAATATATACCAAAAAATTAAAAATTTAGATAAAATGAGAAAATGTCAAGAAAACATAATTTACAAACACTAGCACAAAAATAGAAAATCTTGAACATCTATTGAAGACCCTGACTTCATAATAAAACTTCCACAAGAAAACTCGTTTCATCAGTGAATTCCACTAACATTCAGGAAGAAGTAATTCAACTTCTGTGTAAACTCTTCCAAGAAAAAAAAAAAGGGAGGAATACTTCTCAATTTATTTTAAAAATTCAGCATAATCTGGATACCAAAACTGTCATGAAAATAGATGGAAATATTAAGCAAAATACTGGCAAACAAAATCCACCAATATAAGAATAACACATGATAACCGAGGTTGGATTTACTCCAAGAATACCATGGTGTTTTAATGTTAAAAAAAACTCAATGCAATGTGCCCATTATGAGAATAAAGGAGAAAAAAAATATGACCATCTCAATAGATACAGAAAAAGCATTTGATAAATTTCAACATTAATTTATGTCAAAAACAAAAACAAACATTTAGCAAACTACAAAAGAAGGAGACTTCCATATATAGAAACCAATTCCAGGCCAATTTTACATATAATTACACAAGATAAAATAATAAAACCTCTAGACTCTAGAATCTAGACAATAAGATAGTATCATGCCATAGGGATAGGGCAAGTTCTTAAAGCAAAAAGCACTAACTATAAAGAAAAAGTTAGATAAATCAGACTATATTAATAAGAAGAACGTACGCTCATGAAAAGTCATCAAATAGAAAATATAAAAATAACCACTAGATAGAAGATATTTTCAAGACATACAACCAACAAATGCTCCTATCCAAGTATATACAAATCAATAAATAAAAGGAAAAAAACTTAATAAAGAACAGGCAAACATGGGGGCCACCCGGTGGCGTAGCGGTTTCGTCCGCGCTTGGCAGCCCGGGGTTCGCCGGTTCGGATCCCGGCGCGGGCCGACGCACTGCTTGTCAGCCACGCTGTGGCGGCGTCCCATATAAAGTAGAGGAAGATGGGCACGGATGTTAGCCCAGGGCCAGTCCTCCTCAGCAAAAAGAGGAGGATTGGCAACAGATGTTAGCTCAGGGCTGCTCTTCCTCACAAAAAAAAAAAAAAGAACAGGCAAACCACTTAAATTAGAAATTCACAAAAGATGGCATTTCAATGTCCAATAAACTAATGAAAATTGTTCAATTTCTTTAGTCATCAGGGAAGTAAAATTATAAATGCAGCATGATACCAATACACACCCAAGAAAATAGCTGAAAAATGTTTTCATTGAATCATGAATGTAGGCAAAAAATGAGTGGCAAACACTGCTCAAAGAAACTCATACTGCTCATCACAGGGTGAATTTGTATAAACATTTAGGAAAGCTGTTTGGCACTATCTACTAACAGTGAAAAACACATACCTTGTGACCCAGTATTTTCACGTTTTTCTTAGGTAATTCCTAACAGAAATGTATTCACATGTGCACCCAAAGTTCACCCACAACAATGATCATAGCAGCATTATTTATAAGAAAAACTTAACCCAAATGCCCATTAGCAGCAAAATGGATAAATATATTGTGGTAAATTCAGACAATAGAAACAATAGCAATGGAAATTAATGAATACAGCTACATGGAACAAAATGAAAAATTCTTGTAAACTTAATATTGAACAAAAAAGCCAAGCACAGTGTAATTCATACAGTATGATTACATTCAAAATCATGCAAAAAATAATCAAGTGTTAGAAATCAATATTCTAGTGATCTTTGAGCAGAGGGAGAGGGTTATGGTTGTGAGGGTGGGTGAAATGGGTTTCTGGGAGATGGTGATGTTCCATTTATTGACCTGGCTGATGTCACATGATTAAATTCATTTTCTGATTTTCATTCAGTGGTACACTTATGATACACACACTTTTCTGCATGTATATAATATGTATATTACACTTCAATAAAAACATTTAAATAATGTGTTAGAGATTGCCATTTTCAACAGCATGTTGGAATTAGTTCAGAAAAAAGTCCTTCTAATACAAAACTGCTAAAAATATTAGAAATAAATATTACACATATCTTTATAAATGCATTACAAGAAAATAAGGGACATCCCCAAAAACTAGAAGAGAAGAGAAAGATGAAAACCAGAACTGTAAGTGAGGCAATGACAGCTTTTGCAATTTTGGGGTGTTTGATAATTTCATCAGTGAAAGGGTTTGATTGCCCTTACATAAGAAGGGCATTTGACCTCATACTCCACAAAAAGCAGGGATTCTCAGGGAAGGGATGGACTAGGAATGTATGTGTGTGTACATGTGTGTATTTGTGTTTGTATGTGTGTTCACAAAGAAAGACAACAAGGAACTTTGTCAGGCTTCACCTGTGCTCTAGCTAAAAATCACCAAGTTGTCTCCTGAAGACACGACATGATACCTTCAAAAAGTTTTGGAGCCTGAATTTATTTTACGAGTATAGAATAGTGCAGAGCTAAGGAGGTGATATCCATAAGAGACACACCAAAGAATCTGGGCAGACTGTCCAAAGTTCATCTGTAACCCCACGTTCCTTCTCCGTTGGTTTAAAGTATATCCTACCCACCAGGTGAGGAAGGTCTCTTGGAATTAACCACACAAGAGTTTCTGAGAACACGTTTAAAATCATGATCTCCTTTTATACAGTCGACCTAGGGTTAGAAAAATGAACAATTAAAAGTGATTAAATACACTCAGTATATTTTGTGTGATCTTGCTGTTTGATTACTTTTTATCAATGTAGGATTTAAACTTTTTTTTTTGAAAATCACTTTCTTTGGTGGGGAAAACAGAAGCAAACCAGAATCAATTAGTTTCACATTCTCTTTGTCAACAGTACAGGGCTTTTGTTAAGCACTATATACACTTGGGTTAAATAAATTAAATAAATCTGTAAACACTATGCTACCTACCCTGTCCTCATTTGTCTTAATGCATTAAAAAGAACTATAAACTATGTAACTATAAACTTTTCTTACTTTTGGCATTATTCTCAAGTGTCAAATAACTAGCTTCTTTTAACTTTAGACACTACTCATAGATATTTCTGATACTTTTTGTTCATTTTGTTGTATACATACCCTTCCATCCTGCACTTTGATTTATTTATTTTTTTTTTACATCCAATTTTGTCAAAGAATCCCCTAAGCAGTTCACCCCTCCACTTTTGAACTTCCTTGAAGAGCACTTTTGGGGGAAGACCAGAACACTGCAGTCCTAACCCATGAATAATTCATGTTGTACAACTTCGGTCTGACCTCCACTGGCTCTCAGTGATTCTTCTATTCCACTTTCATTGATTTAAAGAGAAAACTGGGGCCACATACACTCTCTTCTTCACATCCAAGAATCAATGTCCCTACATTGATACAACTTCCAAACTCAGAGAAAGAATAGAACTATGATTATAATCATAGACTTATAGAAATAAAGGAAACTTCAAAGGTCATTTAGTCTAGGTTCTTTCATTTTATAGTTAACAAACCCGAAGCCAAGAAACTCGAAGAGCCAGGAATGTCTATTTCATTATCCTTTAATTCATTCTTTTCTTAAAAAAAAAAAAACTGTTATTTAGTCCTATCCTTTTCTGTCTTTACAAGATACTGCTTTATCAAAAATTTCTTCCTTCTTTAATATATTTTCAGTGTATTCCAATGAACTGGCAACTTTTGTTCACTACAGATGTCACTGTATCAATCAGAAATGCATTAAACTACAAGCGAGATAGAGCCTAACAGTTCCTTTAAGATATAGGGTTATTTTTCTCACATTTCAGAACGTCCAAGGTTAAGGGACCTCTCACTTTGGCTCAGCAGCTCAAGGATGACAGGACTGGCTCTCTGCAATTATTCAGCCTTTTCTTCAGAGTGGCAAGATGATGGCCTACCTTCTGGTGCCACAGGTCTTCAAGGCAGGACGAGGGGCTAAAGGCACAGAACTGGTCATATGTGCACCTTTTACCAGAAAGCAAAATGTTCCTGCAAACTCCACTCAAACAGCTTCCACCTGTATCTTGTTGAACAGGAGTATGCTGTATGGCAGCCCCGGACGCAAGGAAGCCTGGGAACTGCTGTGGGTTTTCTTTTTGGTTTGGGGTTTTTTTCCTACAATTTAGGTAGTTTCATTTTTATATACTTAATACTAATGAAAACAAACATTTTCTTACAAGAATATTGCGCATTTGAAGATATTTGCAAATCATATATCTGATAAGGGGTTAATATCCAAAATATATAAAGAACTCATACAACTCAAAACAAAAAAACAAACAACCCAGTTAAAAAATGGGCAGAGGATATGAACAGACTTTTTTCTAAAGAAGATATACAGATGGCCAACAGGCACATGAAAAGATGTTCAACATCACTAATTATTAGGGATGCAAATCAACTACAATGAGATATCACCTCACATCCATCAGAATGGCTATATTAACAAGACAAGAAATAATAAATGTTGGAGAGGATGTGGAGTAAAGAGAACTCTCATACAATGCTGGTGGGAATATAAACTGGTGCAGCCACTATGGAAAATAGCATAGAGATTCCTCAAAAAATTAAGAATTGAGCTACCATATGATCCAGCTATTCCACATCTGGGCATTTATCCAAAGAACATGAAAACACTAGTGTGAAAAGATATTTGCACCCTTATGTTCATTGCAGCATTATTCACAATAGCCAAGACTTAGAAACAAGCTAAGTGCCCATCAATGGATGAATGGATAAAGAAGAAGTGGTATATACATACAATGGAATACTACTCAGCCATAAGAAAAGACACAATTGTCCCATTTGCAACAACATGGAAGGACCTAGAGGGTATCATGTTAAGTGAAATAAGCCAGAGAGAGAAGGACAGACACTGCATGAACTCACTCATATATGGAATATAAGTGAACACACGGACAGAGAGAACTGATTGGTGGTTGCCAAGGGGAAGGGGGGTGGGGGGGCACAAGGGGTGAAGGGTTACATCCACAAGGTGACGGACAAACAAAAATGTACTACTAAAACCCCACAGTGTTATAAACTATTAAGACATCAATAAAAAAAATGGTAAAAAAAAAATAAAATAAATAAAAATAAAAATAAAAAAAAGTTTTTAAAGAATATTGCTCATTCAACTTCACGTCACACGTCTATTATGTGCTTAGCTCTCTGTTGAGATGGCAAAAGCAAGGCAGTTTCTTCGTCACTTGGACCATTGCCAAAATTGTCAATGATACCACGTGACCTCTCGGTAAATGAAAAACAATATTTTTACACAGGCCTTCTAAAGATATTCATATTCTTGGTCACAGAAATTGTTGCTTCTGGGAGTTTTGCCTCTACCATATAATGTGACCTTATAGAAGATACGCTTGTAATAGAGAAAGTCTGTCCAGTAGACATGCTTTGAGAATGAGTAATTCAGTCAGATATGTCTTCACAAATCCTTTTCCTATTAAAAAAAAGAGAGACGAGGAGGTAGCTAAAATGATCAGAAATAGCACATACCAATTCCAATGAAAGATTTACAATTTGTAGAAAGTTCTGATGGTCATCAATTCTACAATTTCTACCACATATACTGAATTTTAAGTGAAAATTTGATTTACGTTCTTTAGTATAAATGTATGAACGATAAGGCAGTGCTCTTTGAGACAAAATCTACTCTCTCCCTGAAAATATATTCACAT
Source organism: Tapirus indicus (assembly GCA_031878705.1). Lineage (NCBI taxonomy): Eukaryota > Metazoa > Chordata > Mammalia > Perissodactyla > Tapiridae > Tapirus > Tapirus indicus. Next base: position 160,691,088 of record CM062917.1, on the reverse strand, counting down.
CTTTCGTTCAGATTAGAGATGAATGCACACATCTGGGCCACTTTCCCTGTCATCAGGGGGAAAAAAGAAAAACTATTTTTCTTCTTTCTTATCTCCTAAATAAATGCAGATATTGATATAGATATATAGGCATACATAAAATATTCATTTATATATTTCAGTGAATCCTGATCTTTTTCTTCTCTACTTATGGTTTCATTCTGGTTACCATGAACTTTCCATCTTTAGGTGTTACTTGTTTACTGAACAACACGCCTCGCCAACCGCACATGTGTTCAGTGATACTCTGTTCCCTGGGTGCCAGTGCTAACCTGTTCACTGAAGTCAAGCTGATGCCGGCAGGGAGCCGGGATTACTGGGGGCACAGCAGCCATGTGAAGTCGAAGATACTCTTACTAGAGTATTATTAAGGATAACAATTCAAGCAGCTGGTATAGAGTTTAGAGATTCTGTTCTCCCAGACATTTGGTTTCACCCTCCGATTTGAACAAAAGTGGGCAGAGTAGTATCAGCATAACTGCTCCTCTCTTCTTAATTTGGCCCCTCCATAGGTGGATAAGGCTTAATCATGGTTCACGGTATTCAGAACACCATAGGCTCTTCTCAACGTAAGTGTAAGAAGATTTTTTCCCATTATTCACTTATTTTTTTAATAAAAATTGTTAAGGTGTACATGTTTTAGTATATATATATACACAGTGAAATGATTACTATAGTTCTATAGTCAAGCTAATTAACAAATCTATCTCCTCATATAGTTGCTTTTGTGTGTGTGTGTGTGCTGAGAGCAACTGAAATCTACCCTCTTAGCAAATTTCCAGTATATAATACAATATTATTAACTACAGTCATCATGCTGTGCATTAGATCTCTACAGCTGATTCATCCTATATAACTGCAACTTGGTGCCCTTTGACCAGCATCTCCCTGTTTCCCCCATCCTCCTACCCCTGGTGACCACCATTCTACTCTCCGCTTCTATGGATTTGACTTTTTTAGATTCCATATATAAGTGAGGTCATGCAATATTTTTCTTTCTGTGTCCGGCTTACTTCACTTAACATAATGTACTCCAGGTTCATCCATGTTGTCACAAACAGCAGTATTATACATATTTATGTATTTATTTATATTTTTATATATGTATACATTTCGGCCTTAAAAAAAATTTTTTTAATACAAAAAGGACTGTAGACATAAGCCTCACAAGAATTACTGTTCTTATATATGAGAAATAAATCAACCTAAAAGGTTGCCAGGAGGTTTTCTCCCTTCCAGAAACATTTGCCATTTCTTAGCCTAACATTTGTGGACGCATATGTGAAAATATGAGAGTGGAAGGATTTGGAACCATTGAGTCGTTCTCAGGACATAAAAAAAATCAGTGACATATCAGATGACATCCTCACTACTGCCAGACAGTACTGAATATACTCCACATCCAAAGGTAGTTTTTTTCTCTATTGGTCATATTCCATGAAAACAAAAGTCATCTTGGTCATCTAACACAATTTCCCATCCAAATAAGTTTACATGATCTACAACTTTAAAATCAGAAATTTTTCATGATGTTTAACTTGAATGCTTTTTATGCTTTCCCTGTCCTAAAGAAACCAAAAAGAGACACTTTCATAGTTCATTTGTGTATTTTAATTTCCTATATTTAAATTCCTTCTGCCAACCCCCCCACCACAAATACACATACAAAACCATTTATTTTCTCTGAATTTAAGTGTTTTTTTTCCCACATTGAGGCTCTTTTATAAGCCTATAATCATAATTTCTATTTTTCTTTGCAGTTTCTCAAGATAGTAATTGATGCTGAAACTGGTACCAGAATGCTTTAATTTTACCAGTTGGAAAATTACACTGCCTCATTTAAAGTAATTCAAAAAAGAAGAAACTGCATGGTGAAGTAGAATAGTACTGAGCTTGGAGGAAGATCCTAGAATTTTAGGACCTAGAATAAATTTCTTTGCCTCTCTGGATGTTTGTCTACCTCAGTAAAATATGGGAGCATTAGAAAGTATTTTATAAACTCTAAGAACTCTGTAGAATCCATGTAGCACCTAATATATGCCTAAACATATCCAAGGTGCTATGAAAATAAAAACAAAATATAACAATGGTATTTTTTTCAGTGTTCTTAGATCTTATTCTTTTGTGGTAAAAAAAATGCATAACATGAAAGCTGCTCCCTTAACAAATTTTTAAGTATACAATACAGTATTGTTTTATACACACTTCTTGTTGTACAGCAGATCTCTAGAATTTTTTCATCCTGCATGCCTCAAACTCTACACCCACTGAACAGCAACTCCCCATTTCCCCCTCCCTTAGCCCCTGACACCACCATTCTCCTTCCTGCTTCTATGAGTTTGACTACTTTAGGTACTTCATATAAGTGGAATCATGCGATATTTGTCTTCTGTGACTGGCTTACTTCATTTAGGCAAGTCATCTATGTTTTTGCAGCATATGACAGTATTCCCTTCTGTTTTAAAGCTAAACAATATTCCATTTTGTGTATATATTATATTTTCTTTACTCATTCATATGCCGATGGACATTTAGGTTGTTTCCACCTCTTGGCTATTGTGAATAATGCTGCAATGAACATGGGAATGCAAATATCTCTGGAAGTTCTGATTTCAATTCTTTTGGATAAATACTCAAAGTGGGATTGCTTGATCAAATGATAGTTCTGTTTTTAATTTTTTCAGTAACCTCCATACTGTTTTCAATAGTGGCTATACCATTTTAGATAACCACCAACAGTGCACAGGGACTCCAATTTCTCCACATCCTCCCCAACACTTATTTTCTGCTTGTTTTTTTTTATAGTGGCCATCCTAACAAGCGTGAGGTGATATCTCATAGTGGTTTTGATTTGTATTTCCCTGATGATTAGTGATGTTGAATGTCTTTTCATATATCTGTTGGACATTTGTATGTTTTCTCTGGAAAAATATTCATTCAAATCCTTTGAACTTTGTTTAATCAGGTTATTTATTTATTTTTGCTCTCGAGTTTTAGCAGTTACTTGTGAATTTTGGATATTAACCCCTAATCGGATATATGGTTTGCAAATATTTTCTCCTATTCCATAGATTCCCTTTTCGCTCTGTCCATTATTTCCTTTGCTAAGCAGAAGCTTTCTAATTTGATGTAGTCTCATTTGTCTGTTTTTGTTTTTGTTGCCTGTACTTTTGGTGACATATCACCAAGGCCAATGTTATGAAGTTTCCCCCTACGTTTTCTTCAGGGATTATATAGTTTCAAGTCTTACATTTAAGTCCTTATTTTGAGTTGATTTTTGGGTATGGTGTAAGAAAAAGTTCTAATTTTATTCTTTTGCATGTGGTTATCCAGTTTTCCCAACAATATTTGTTGAAGAGACTATCCTTTCCCCATTATTTGTTATTGACACACTTGTCAAAGATCATTTGACCATATATATATGGGTTTATTTCTGGGCGCTCTATTCTGCTCCATTGATCTGTATGTCTGTCTTTATGCCAGTACCACTCTGTTTTGATTACTGTAAACTTGTAATATGTTTTGAAGTCAGAAATTAGTGCTCATAGATCTTAATTGGTGACATGTTTACACACATTCAAAATGATAGATCAATATTATGTAAATAATTAATGATTAAAATGAGAGGAAAAGGAAAACGCTGTAGAGACTAGTAGACATTAATTACTATTACTTGGTAAAACATTACAGAAAACATGGATCCAACAGTATGTGGAGAACCGTGCAAGTAAAAACTACTGCAGTTGGGAGTTGAAAGCATTACAGGTGCTCAGAGATGCATGCAAGAATTGCAGATGTAAGAGACAAAGGAAGGCATGTCAGTAGAGGCGTGGCCCCTTTCATTGTGCACTTTGGAGCTCCCTATTTGTGGCTAACACACTCCATTAAATACTCGTCTTCTCTAAACGGTCCCTCCACGTATTCCATGAGTTGAAACCTCACTCTCCCTCGTGAGCACAGCTTCAACAGCAACACTCAGGTTGAGACAGTTTCTCTTAGATTCCAGATCACTCACAAAGAAGAAGTGATGCTGAGTCCCTCATTGCCCACTATTTGCTTCTTATGTTCCCTTTTCCTTCCTTCTCCCTTCAAAACCCAAACTCTCCTAAAGCTCATGCCACCTAGCTGTCTCCCTTGACATGCCTCTTAGTTTTTGTCATTGCATTAGTCGGCCATAACAAAATATCACAGACTGTGTGGCTTAAACAACAGACATTTATTTCCCACAGTTCTGGAGGCTGGAAGTCCAAGATCAAGGCGTTGGCAGGTTTGGTTCTCCTGGGGCCTCTTTCCTTAGCTTGCGGGTGGCTGCCTTCTCACTGTGTCCTCACATGGTCTTTTCCATGTGTGCGGGCATCCCTGGTATCTCTTCTTATAAGGACACCAGTCATGGATTAGGGCCACACCCTTAAAGGCCCTATCTCCAAATCCAGTCAAATTGGGGGTTAGGGTTTCAACATATGAATTTGGGGGCAACATAATTCAGTACATATCAGTGATATGCTGTATTTTAGTCAGTTTTTGTTGTTTAAAGATGATTTTATCTCCTTGTTTCTTGTCTTTCTCTCCTCTACAATTCTTGGTTTCTTAAATATGCACTTACATGACCCATCCTCTCCCTTCTCCAATTCCCTGCCCATCTCACCTCCAATAATATTTTTCTCCAACCCGTCTGTTGCCAGTATTTGTCACAATCACAGTAAGTCTATCCCCTCTGAAAACTCAATTTAATCAATACCTCCTAGATTTCAAATTCGTTGTTCCTACTCTCAGATCTCTAAAGCCATTCTCCCCGCCTCTCACCACAACACCGCCTTCCTTCTGACACAGATGAGATACGGTCCATGCTCCAATGGCCGTCAATATATTCTTACTCCTTGCAAATACTCTCAATTTTTGTTTATGTTTCTCTCCCTTCTTGTTACTTACTTGTTTAAAAAATGGATTGTATACAATTATCTTTTTCTCTGGACTTCTAAATAAAAACCAGAAAATTTATTAGAAACAAAACAACCACATTGCCTTTTTTCACTTTAAATTCATAAGTATCAAGATCAATTAGGTATTCCATGACCTGGATACTTTATGTCACGTCAATAAGATATTCCCTACATTTGTAAGGGGAATACACTAAGTCATACAGAAAATTCTTTGCCCCAAGGTAATTAAACTAGAAATAATAATGAAAAGATAAAGTATATAAAACTTAAATTTGGAAATTTCTAAACACACTTTTAAATAAGTCATTAAGCCAAAACAATATAAATTTAATTTAAAAGTACAGGTAAATAATATTTTTAAATACTCTATATTTCATAGAGTACAATGAAAATTGTGTTTAAAGAGAACTTTATAGAAGGACAAATACTATGTGATTCTACTTATATGAGATTATATACCTCGTATAACAGTCAAACTCGTAGAGGCAGAGACTACAAGAGCAGTTTCCAGGGCCTTGGGGTTGGGGGAAACAGGGAACTATTATTCAGTGTGTCTAAAGTTTCAGCTCTGCTAGATGAGTAAGTTCTAGAGATCTGCTGTACAACATAGTATGTACAGTTAATACAGTATTGTGCTCTTCAAAATTTGATAAGAGGATAGATCTCTTGTTAGGTGTCCCCACCACAAAAGAGGAATGCAGGAACACAGGGAAACTCGGGGCGGAGTTGGATATGTCTTTCACTTTGATTGTGGTGATGGTATTGCAGGTGTTCGCATATGCCCAAACTTATCAAAGTATATACATTCAATGCGTGCAGTTCTTTGCATATCAGTTATACCTCAATAAAGCTGCTTTAAAAAGAAAAAGAGAACTTTATCATTTAAATGCTTATTATTTAAGATAAGCAGGGCTTAAAATTAATTAGCTAAAGTTCTCATCTTAGAAATTTTGTTTGTTTGTTTCTTTTTGGTGAGGAAGACCAGCCCTGAGCTAACATCCGTTGCCAATCCTCCTCTTTTTGCTGAGGAAGACTGGCTCTGGGCTAACATCCGTGCCCATCTTCCTCTCCTTTATATGGGACGCCGCCACAGCGTGGCTGAGAAGCAGTGCATCCACAGGTGCCCGGGATCACGAACCTGCGAACCCCGGGCTACCAAGCACGAACTAAACCACTGTGCCACCGGGCCGGCCCCTCTCATCTTTGAAATTTTTATAATTTAGGGAAAAACGATGAAAGATGATAGAAGGGAAGAAATAAATAAAAGTCAGAAATTAAAGAAGTAAAAAAGATTCAATTGAGAAATAATGTTAAACTTAGTTCTTTTAAACAATTAATAAAATACCAAATACCTTACAAGTTCCATTAAGAAAAAAATCGGAAATATATAAAATCTCTAGTTAAAGGGTAGACAAAACTACAGATATGGCAGAAGTTAAGGAGACAAGTCATAGAAGTTTTGCTTTTGCTATAGTGGTGTAAGCCTGGTGTGGTCCATTTCTTCTTCTGATTTCAGCTATAAATTCTAGAGAAAATTGAAAATAAACCACCTGAAAACTCTGAAAAGGAAAGGAAAGTAGTCAGGTTGCTCAAAGGAGTCAAAACTTGGAGAAGCAAATTGCATAAGGATGAACTTTTTTGGGTGTTTCCCTCAGGTGGCTTTCCCCCCAGGGCAGGTCACAGTTATGGAAACTGCTGCCCAGTCAGCTAATACGCCAATAGGACCCCGACGTCATTCTCATCAGTGGAATCAGGGGAAGCCTCCCAGAGCCAGACAGAGAGGAGGAAATATCTAAGGAGACAGAGCCAGAGAAGAACACCATCTAATTTTAAATATGAACTTGCAGGAGTACCAGCCTAACTCTTGAACTACACATGGATGAGACAGACCCAAACGAGAAAAGTAAAGGCTTAACTGAGGTTTGAATGCTACACACAGAATGAGAGACAAAACAAACCTGTGTTTGATTGACTGCTAAAACTAAAATACCAATATTATGCAGAGCATTACAAGTAAATCCAGAGCCTATACAACAGAACATTAAAAATGTCCAATATAAAATAACGCAAAATGCAAATAACCAGGAAAATGAAGCCTATTCTCAAGGAAAAAGACAATCTACTCACACCAATCCCAAAATGATCCAAATGTTAGAATTGTCGGGCAAAAACTTTAAAGGAGCTACTATAAATACACACCGTGAGGTAAAGGAAAAAACACTTCACATAAAGAAAAAGAAAGGAAATAAAAAGTTGAAAAATAGAAAATAAAAAAGGAACCAAATGGAAATTTTAGAACATAAAATCTGAAATTAAAAACTTACTGTAGGGGCCAGCCTGGTGGTGTAGTGGTTAAATTCACATGCTCCACTTTTGCGGCCCAGAATTCACGGGTTCGGATCCCTGGCATGGACCTACACACTGCTCATCAGGTCATGCTGTGGCGGCGTCCCACATACAAAAATAAAGTAGAGGAAGATTGGCACAGATGTTAGCTCAGGGACAATATTCCTCACCAAGAAAAAGAAAAACCTTACTGCATGTACCCATTAGCAAAATGAACATGTCCAGAAAGATAAGCAGTAAATGTGAAGATAAAACAAGAAAACATATTCAGTTGGAAGAAGTGAGAGAAATATACTAAGAAAAAAAATGGACCAAGTCTGAGGGACCTGTAGGACAACATCACTGGTCTGATACACACAAAACATGGAGTTCCAGAAAAAGAGGGAAGAGATTAGTATCCCCCGTGGCCCGGGGCTCACAGGTTTGAATCTTGGGTGCAGACCGATGCAACACTCATCAAGCCATGCTGTGGCGGCATTCTACATACAAAATGGAGGAAGACGGGCACAGATGTCAGCTCGGGGCCAGTCTTCCTCAGCAAAAAGAGGAGGATTGGGAAGAGATGTTAGCTCAGGGCTAGTCTTCCTCACAAAAAAGAAAACACTCTCAACCCAGAAGTCAATATTCAGCAAAAATATTCTTTAGAAATAAAGGCAAAAGAAAGACATTTTCCAGTGAAAGAAAACCAAGAGAATTTGTCAGCAGCAATTAAATATAAAACACTATTTTTCCCTCTTCATAATACGTATGACTTTAAAAAAACGCTTATTGTCTGGTGGGAAATGTTTGTAGATGTAATATATATGAGAACTATAATAAAGTCAGTGGAGCATGGGGGTAAAGGAACCTATCTGGTTGCAAAGTTTTTACATTTTAAATAAGTGCTACAATATTAATGCTAAGTACACGGTGCAAGTTTAGTTACATAGATTATAACATAATACAAACAAAACTTAGAAAAAATATGATAGGTTAAAATAGAATACCAAAAATACTCAAATAATCCAAAAGAAGCAAGAAAATGGGAACAAGGGAAGAAATGGATTGAGGAGATAAATGGAAAATAAATAAGGGTGGACCTAAATCCAACCATATCAAAAAATTGCATTAAATGTTATTAGTCTAAATACTTGCATTAAAAGAAAGAAAGTGATAGAGTTTTAAAAAAGCAAAAGTCATTCACAAGCTGTCTACAGGGACACATTTTAACACAAAAGTGCAAATAGGTTGAGAGTAAATATATAGGAAAAGATTATACCATACAAACTATAAACATAAAAGGGCTAGAGTAGCTGTTTTAATAGTAAATGAAAGAGACTTCAATACAAACCTGTAACACCCGAGATAAAGAACAATATTTAATAACCATAAAAGGTATAATTTATGAGGAAATCATAGAAATTATACATTTGTACATCTAATAAAAGAGCCCCAAACTACAGAATGATGAATATGAGAGAATTAAAGAGAGAAATAGACAATTCCACAACTACAGCAGGAGACTGTACACCACTCTCTCAGCAACTGAGAGAAATGCAGAATATGCATTCATTTCAAGTGCACGTAGTATATTCACCAAGAGAGACCAAAAAAGAAACGCCCAAAAATAAAACTTCAGGCCCAGATAGTTTTAGTGCTTAATTCTATCAAACATTCAAGGAAAAGTTTTACGCAAATTTTGCAAAAAATTTTAAAAAGAGGAAGGAACATAAACTTAATACCAAAACCTGTCAACTATTATAAAAATTTCAAAATATTATGTATGAGGTGAATGGTGTAATGAATAATATATATACCATATAAAACATGACTGATAATATATCTGACAAAGAGGCTAAAATTAAGGGAATATAGAATTCGAATTGTAGAAAATCAGAAATGAGACTCTTGGACATTCTCATGAGAATGTTCCCAACATAAAATGGGGTGTTGAAAAAGCATGGTAAGCTAGCAAAAAGCATGACAAATATCCATTAAAGTAGGGAAGTTATTAGATATTTTTCCAGTTATTTGTAGTTCTGTAAAATATATTCCATATTAGGCATCATATTATTTCTAATTTATACTTTGGAATTAGTCCATTATTTTGTATTATCTCAATAAAGATATTATTGTAAATATATATATATATATATATATATATATTTCTTCTCTTTTATTTACAGTGGTCCCCCCTTATCCACAGGCAATATGGGCCAAGATCCCCTGGACTCCTGAAACTCCGAATTGTACCAAATCCTGTATATATTCTTCCTGTACATACATACCTATGATCAAGTGTAATTTATAAATTAGACACAGTAAGAGATTAACAACAATAACTAATAATAAAGTAGAACAATTATAACAGTATACTGTAATAAAAGTTATCGTAGATCTTAGCAACCTCAGCATACGATTTTTTTCCTTACTAAATTAAGGACTTGCACTTTTTCATTTAAAGGAAGCACTTTACAGTTTCTCTTTGACATCTCGGAATTGCCAGCATCACTACTCTTGTGCTTTGTGGCCTTTATTAAGTAAAAGAGGGTTGCTCGAACACTGGCACTGTGACACTGCAACAGTTGATCTGATAATCGAGGGGGCTACTGAGTGACTATGGGGTGGTTAGCTTACACAGTGTGGATCCGCTGGACAAAGGGATGATTCACGTCCTGGGTGGGACTGAGCGGTACCGCGTGAGATTCCATCACGCTGCTCAGAATGGTGGGCAATTTAAAGCTTATGAATTGTTTATTTCTGGAATTTTCCATTTAATATTTTCAGAGGGTGGTTGACCACGGATAACTGAAACCTCAGAAAGCGAAACCACCGATAAGGCAGGACTACTGTATTTATACCATTGAGTCAGTCAGTCAAAACCCATTATTGAGCATTTACCACGTGCCAGGCACTCTCTGAAGCACTGAGATACTTAGGGAATAAAATAGACAAAAATCTCTGCCCTCTGGAGCTTATATCCATGAGAAACCTGGCCATTGGAGCATAGTCTGTTATTCAGAAATCACCCTGAGTTTGAATAGCAGTGCCAAACAGGAAATAGACATCAGTGATAGTCAGATTTAAGCATATGACATGTCAGCAACCGTCAATAGGGTGTTGACAGAAATATGGATAATTATTGTAGCCCATTACCAAAGAGTTTGAGTGCACACAGTTCTGCTGGTAATATGTGCCTAGTTAAGAAAAAAAAAAGTAACCTCCACAAGTCAGGATAAGAGCTGTTGTATTTACTGAACTACAGTCTAAATATAACACAGTTACTTAAGGACGATGTTGCAGTGCTGGATAAAGCAATCCCTCTATTTGTCAAGTGGCAATGTAAAATGGGTTCATTGCACCCAGGAAATGCTTCATAATAAAAGATGCCATACAAATACAAGTCCTTCACCGGGCTAGTAATTTATATTCATGAAGAGGTTGCATCCAGCAATGATCATTTAATTAACAAATATAGAGGATTCTAAAGAGAAATGATCCTTCTCTTATGCCAAATGTGTCATCCAATATCAGTGTCACTGCTGAGACATCAGGGATGTCAGATAAATCTTCAGATGCCTCATACTCTATGCAGTGGAAGTAATTTCACTTGGGGATAAAACTGCCATTTGGCTCAATTACCTTCATACAGCCTAATTCTAGAAGGCAGGCGGGTTTTTTTCAACACTCTTTTAAGCATCGAAGGGTTTCATCACCGGAATGGTTTCCCTGGATGTGGAATATGTTTCACTTCAGCGTTAAATACAGTTTAAAACCGAACAATCTTGTGAGAGATTTTAGCGGGCAGTTTATCTCTCCCTGTTTAGTGAGGTTTTTTAAAGCGCACACAGAGCAATGACGAAATGTAGTCATTGCACTGTATTCCCATTCAGGTTTTAAAAACAACTTGCAGAGAGGACTGATATTTTATCAATGGATTGTGGGATGAGTAATTTATATAAGCTCAATACAGGTTTACAGGGAGCAGCAGACAAATGTTCAAAATCCTGCAGTACTTGCTTGTGTTTACTGTTCATTTCTCCATGAATTTTGGGTGTTCCTTGTAACTTTTACGTGTTAAGCTTTCCATTTAGTGAAATCACCTTATAATAAGAGGGAAATTTAAGTTCATATTCAAATTTGTTTTTCCACTCATAGGTAAATGATGGCTTGTTTAAAAAAATAGAGCAATGTTATCACAATATATGCACAATTCAATTAAATTCCATTTTTAAAAGAATATTAAGTAATATTTTGGACAAAGTTGAATTTTGATGGGCCAAAGAAAGTATTCTTCTATAGGGTACCCCCAAAAAATCAGATTATTTAATCAACATTATTAATTTTATTTTTAAATAGTTTTTACCTAAACATTCAAACATAATATTTTAGTTTTAAAAACTAAATTTAGAAGTTGTTTCTCAATGCAACTGCTTTTGCATCTGTTACTACTTTGCTAAATTAAATAATATATTATATATGTACACACCCATATATGTACAATATATGAGGAGTGAAAAAGCAAAAGCATGAATGGAAGTTTAGCTGTGTCTAGGTGTTTCTGATTTTGAATTTCTCACTGAGTACTTCATGATACTGTATTAAAAATGTCTTTCATAGTACAGGTAAGTGTGGTCACCTTTAACAACGTATATTTCATTTTCCATGATATGCTCAATTTCAAATTGTGTTCAACCTCCATTTTATAATTAGCAGTGTAATTTGTTCTTTGGACCTGTTTAAAATAATAACTATCTTTCGCATTGAATAATTACTTAATTGCTAGAAATTTCTTAAATATTATGTGAAGGTATATTTTCATCTCTTTCTAGGGAGAAACACATCTTTATTTTGTACTTCCGTCCTCCTGTATGTCTTTTCTCATTTTGTATGCTTGGTCATCCTACATAATCCAGAAGAATGGGGAAGTGAGGAGAGAAAAACATGGTTACCTAGAAGACAGCTCATTCCAGCAACTTAATTTAGGAAAATAAAAAATTGCCTACCTCGTTTCAGTCTGATCTCAAATGAAAAAATAAATAAAAGACAATAGTCACTTTGATGAGCTGACAAAGAAAAGATATCATAGGCAAATAAAGTTTTAAATGTTTTCACCTAAGTTTTTTCAACAAATAAATTCAAATTCAATGATCATTTCATTTTTGTTTCTTTTACATACAAGTTTGACAATGTCACTGCAAAGATTCTTATTTTTGCAAAGTTTATTCAAGTACACAACAACAAAAAATGGAACACTTGTAAACTTTGTATTTTTTCCAACCCTTATAAATTATTAACAGCAACTCATAATTTATACATAAGAATCTTTATTATTCATAAATTATAAGAAATCACCAGCGTCTCCTATTTACACTTATTGAAATTATATTCACTATTTTCTCAGTTGAAAGAAATTTTTCCGTGAAGATTTGGCATATCACCTGCATATATCATCATAATCCTTCATTATACCTCTTTTCTTTGAACTTCTTTGTCACTTCTTTAGTACTTTATCATTTCCCTGGATTTCTCAATACTCCCTTCTTAAATTCTTCACATACCACCAGAATTAGGTCTGTATCCATCGGTTTAGTTATTTGTTCTGAGATCATTGGAAAGGAGAATAAAACTTCTCTTATAGCCTGGTGTAGGTCCGGATGTTAAGCTCCCAAGATGTCATTGAGACTCAGGCACTATCTCCCTAGGCATTTACATTTCAAAATGTATGGAATCCAGACCTTGGAGACATCTTTAGGTCATAAAATTCACAGGTACTCAGAGTTTATCTGGTCTTTGGAAAGATATATTTACATTAAAAAACATATCGGGTGAGAATTCAGGATCCTTTCTATCTCTTATCAAAGGAACAGTTTTCTTCTCTCCTTTCAGGAGGGAGGGTGACGGCTAAGAGTTCATTGGTACTTCACTGTCCTCTACTTCTCACCCGTGGAATGTCTAGTCAAATGTGTTTGAAGAATTTCCATTGGCCCTCATTGCATGGTCAAGGGGTAAGGTGTGGAGCAGGGGGCAGGGGCACTTATTATTTACTGTGAGGTAATTCATAAGGAATCCATCTCTGATCCACAACACCTCATGTACGAATTCAGGATAAAATTAGTAAAGACAAATATTAAATATATTAAAACAACTTTTTAACATTTTCTGGTAATTTTCACCTGTCTTCTGATCTGGTCATTATATGTGGACACATCTTTGTTTCCTCATCACCTTATCCCTTCACAATACATAGCACATTTGACATAAAAGAAAGTAAGTGTTTGTCCTAGGCAGAAAACTGTTTATAAGTATTCAGTGAATAAGGATTACCAGGTAATGAGCCACTGTTATCCCAGTTTGGATGTGGCAGGAGAGATCCAAAAAGTGTTGAGACTAGATCTTGAATTTTATAAATGGGCGTAATGTTATGTGACCTTAGATAATGTAATGTTATGCTACACGTAATGTAATTTGTGTAATGTAATGTGTATAGTAATGGAATGTAATGAACATTAGTTTGCAATGTTGTATGTAATGTAATGTTTTATGTAACAATGTAATGTGTGCAATGTAATGTCATGTGTAATATGAATGTAACGTATGCAATGTAATGTAATGTATGCAATGCAATGCAATGTAATGTTGTGTGTATTGTAATGTGACATTGTATGTTTACCTGTTCTTCCAGGTAAACTCATGGCTACAACAGCCCTGAGGAGGCACTTCCAAAGAGAGGCCACTCCACTCTGAGAGCAGACCTGGCACTATCCAAAGTAAGGTGCTGAAGAAAATATCCTCAATATTCTCCTAAAATCACCTCTCTGTTCTTATCATTAAAGTAAGCTTTCACAATGAACATTTTATGTAGAAAAACACAAATCTTTAGTTGGGAAAACAGCTCTTCCTTATGTTAGTTATTGATTCCCAAGTCGGGAATTTAAATTTTTTAAATGCACTTAAAATTTTATTTAGTCTTTTAATGTATTATTAGTTTTTGTCTTGTATAGTGCATTAATGGTTGAAAGTGTTTTGTTGTATTCTTTTCTGTTTTATCTTTCTTTGGTATCACTACCATCAAACAAGAAAGGGCAAAGTGTGTACCCAGCAGGGAGATCAGCCTGTGTGAAGGCTCTGAGGCTGAGCAGTGCAGCTGGGGCCATGGTGAGAAAGGAGAAGGGTGAAGCAGACAGGAGGAAAGGGGAGCCAGAGCCGCATCCCACAGAGCTGGCAGGTCATGTCAAGTCTTGTGTAGGAGGAACAAGGGGGATACCACTTAGTACTTTTAAAAAAACTTTTTATTTGGAAATGATTTCAGACTTAAAGAAAAGTTGCAAGAATGGTAACCTTTACTCAGATTTCACCAATTATTAACATTTTGTCACATTTGTCATTTTTCCCCTGAACCATTTGAGTGTAAGTTGCATATATCATTCCCATTCCTCTAAATATCTCAGAGCATTTCCTGAAAACAAAAGAATTACCTTGCGTAACCACAGTACAGTATCAAATTCTGTGACTAGTTAGTGTTACAATACCACACCCTATATTCTAATTTAGCCAGTTAACTCATTGTGGACTAAATTCATTTTCTATCACTGCTGCAACAAGTTACCACAAATTTAGTGGCTTAAACCAATACAAAATTTATTTCTTATAGTTCTGTAGGTCACAAATCTGGTATAAGTCTCACTAAACCACAATCTAGGCATTGGCAGACTGAGCTCCTTTCTGGAGACTCTAGGAGAGAATTCCTACCTCACTCCTTTGGGTTGTTGGCAGAATTCAGTCCCCTGATGTTGTAGGACTGAGATCCCTGTTTCCTTGCTGCGTGTAGGGTGACAGCCATTCCCCGATTCTAGAGACTGCATCTATTGGCTTGTGGCCCCATTTCTTCATCTTCAAGGCCAGCAATGATGGGTCGAGAATTGTTGTATCTCTCTCTCTAACCACAAGAAAGTTCTCCACTTTTAAGGACTCAGGTGATGATCCCACCCAGACAATCCAGGATAATCTCTCTTCATCAAGATCTGTAACCTTTATCACATCTAAAAAATCTCTTAGCCATGTAAGTAATATATTCACAGATTCTGTGATTAGAAAGTAGACATCATTGAGGGGGGCATTATTCTGCCTGCGACATAAGGCAATAGTTCTGCCACGTGGCACCCTAACATCTTGCATTGTCTCCACACAGTCCACACAGGAAAGGCTTGGCCACAGCCTGACCTGAGTCATAGCAGACGTCCTAGATTCCTCCTGGATGGAGCCTTCTGAGGAGCTGCCATGAAGCTGCTTCTCATCCCTCCCCCTAATTTTAGCACAAGACGTTCTACTCCCCGCCCCTCTTACAACTCAGCTGCAGGCCTCTGAGTAAGTCTGTAGAACTACTTGGCACTAGCTTACAGTTGGCTCTTCAGAGACCCACCACTCATGTCACCTGGCCCCTCCAGTTGGTGTCAACTTGTGAGATGAGGGACATGGGGAACTGAACCATAATGACCTTGCTTATGCTGTGTAAATAATAAACTGCCTGACTCCATATGGGCTTATTGTCTCCTTGCTAGCCCAATCTGTGAAAATGTGGCAAGTCAACTCAATAGCTGCAGGAGTGATCCTTCATCCTCGGCCGCCACTGTGCCACTGCTTAGAGCCTGCGTGACCACTTGACATCCAATGACGTCCTATGTAGCCTTAATTTTTCCTATCTAGGACCCAATCCAGAATCATTCATTGTACTTATTTATCATGTCTCCTTAATCTCATTGAATCTGAAATAATTCCTTCATCTTTCTTTTTTCGCACACAATATTGACATTTTTAGAGGATAGTTCTTCAATTTGAGTTTATCTAATGTTCCCTCATGATTAGAGTCAGGTTATGCATTTGGGGCTAGAGTACTGAACAACTGATATTATGCCCTTCCCGTTGCATCACATCAGGATACGTATGACATCAGTGTAACCATTATCAGAGATGTCCACTTTGATCACGAGGTTAAAGTAGTGCCCACTAGGCTTCTCCACCATGACGTTACCACTTTTCCTTTTGTAATGAATACATGCCTTTATGTAGCAATATCTCGATTCTGTGCAAAAAGCCTTCTCCTCAACAAAATTTCACTCACTAGTTTTGGCACCTTTTGAAAATTCTTCCCTAAATTATAACTATGATGGTTGCAAAACTGCAATTTTCCAACTTCATCATTCAATATATATCCATTATTTGACACTCTACTAAAAGGAAGAGCTGTTCCTTCCTAATTAGTTATTTAGTTAGTTCCTTAATTATATTTAGTTACAGTAAAAATCATGAGATGCTTATTTAATGCTATTTAATCAGTTTAGGGTATTGCATTACTGTTTCCTTCTTCTTTGTGGTTGGGTTGTGTGAGGGAAATCTGTGTGGACAGAATTTTTTCTGGACAGAATTCCTTGTTCAAAAGTTCCCTCTTCTACTAGAGGGAAGTGCAGCTTCATTCTTGGATAACGTGGTTAGCAGTAGGGTGAGTGGCTTTGTCTGGTGGTTCTCCGTTGTTTCTGTGGGATCCTTGATTTCCTCCTTCAACTTCTCTCTTTCCTTGCACTACGTGTTTATAAAGGATGCCTCCCCCTTCTGTTTACCTTCTCTTCCAGAAGCATTGATTTTCCCAAGCAGCCACTCATGTCCGCACACATTGAGATCCTTCCCTGTAGCCAGATCTGTGCCTAGTGTTTTAACACTTAGTGTTGGGCTTTTTCTGCAGGTGATTTTGACTGTGCTAAGTTTGTGTCCTTGGCTCCCCAGGCTTCTATTTGCAGTTGTTCAACTCATCCCCCTGCTCTTCATGCGCGCGGGTGGGCAGTGGCATCAGTGGTTCTGGTTGTTTGCAGTGGATCTGTTGTGTGCTCCATGTTTTCTTTAATGGTTTTTAGGAGAATGTGCAAAGAAATTTGGATATAGATGGCCAATTAACCTAGGAATGACCGGAAATTCACATGAGAACTTTAAGTAGACAGTCGACAGGAGTCAATTTGCATTTTGAAACGATCCTTACTTTTCTGAAAGGAATAGATTATAAGAGTCAAGAATGGATTCAGGAGATGGTTTGAGAGATGGTTATAGTAGTCCATATAAAAGTTTGGTGTGTTTTGATCAGAGGTTCTTGTAGTGAAGACAGAGAGAAATAGAATCAAGAAATGTTTAGAAGTTTTAATTTAAAAGACTCAGTAATTGATTAGATGTTAGACCCCAGGTTCCTCGCATGAGCCCCAAGTATACTCTTACCTCAAAGCTTTGACATGTATTCTCCCACTGCATGGAATGCACATTACTATGTGTAGTAGACAGAACAATTCCCCCCAAAGATGTTTACATCCTAATACCCCAAACCTGTGAATATCTAACAGGGCAAAAGATACTCTGCAGGTGTGATTAAGTTAAGGCTCTTCAGATGGGGAGATTACTGTGGATTATTCAAGTGGGCCCAATATAATGACAAGACTCCTCATAAGAGAGAGGCGGGAGAGGTGATGAAGGGTGGAGAGAGACAGTTGAAGATATTATGCTGCTGACCTTAAAACTGGAAATGGCGAGGAACAAATTTTCCCTCAGAGCCTCCAGAAGGAAGGTAGCTCTGCCTGCACCTTGATTTTAGCCCCATAGGAGCCATTTTGGACTTCTGACCTTCAGAACCATAAGATAATACATTTCTGTTATTTTAAGCTGCTAAATTGGTGGTAATTTGTTACAGCAGCCATAAGAAAGTAATATGCCATGTATTCCAAGCTGACATCTTCACTTTCTCCAGAACTCTGCTCAAATCTGACCTCATCAGAGACACCTTCCCTGGCCACCCTGTCTAAAATCATCCTCTCACTCTCTTTCCCTCTAAGGCTGCTTCATTTTTCTTCATAGCTGTTATCAGCACTTACCCTATTATTCATTCATTTTAATTTTAATTTTTGCAAATGAGAACAGACTTGCTTTTGATCATCACTGCATTCCAGCTTCCTAAAACGGTGCCTGGCACTTGGTAGTAAATTTTTCTTGAATAAACTTATAAAATGAATGAACTGTTGACTGGTAATACCATTTTCTGATATAAATAACATTGGATGAAGAGAGGATTTGGGGGAAAATAAGTTTATTTTTGGATATGATGAGTCTGAGATGTTTATGAGACACTGTTTTGAACTCAAAGGGGCAATTTGTCCTGGATATGTAAATATGTGGTCTTAATCATATAGTTGGTAACTGAAGTCGTTGAAGTAGATGGGCTCTTCCAGAAGCAGAGTGTAGTCCCTTATTGGGCATCATCATATAGTTTTCCCCACTTGTACCTCCACATTTTTCAAAAATGACTCATTTTTTTTCCTCACCTCCAAATATGGCTTTCCCCTTGTCATCTTTGTCTTAGTTGATGGTACCACTACCAGTCATCAAAATAGAAACTTTGACTCTTCCCTACTTTAATATTGAATTATTGAGATGGGGGCAAGATCAGGATAAGAGTCCTTATAAAAGGGAGCCAGTAGAGTCAGAGTCAATTAATCAAACAAATTCTCTTGATTCTATATCATATATATCTCAGAATTCCATCCATCCTTCTCTATTCCACTACCCCTGCTGCAGTTCGTATGTCTTCTTGACTTGCCTTATTATAATAATCTTCTAACCAATCTCCTAGCTCCAACCCTCTTCTCCAATTGATCTTCCTCTCGATCATGAAGCTAGAGTTTAAATCTGTCATTTCCTGTCAAGAAAAGAACTCCCCAAAATACTATACAAGATCTGTCACAATCGATTTATAACCTCCCTTGCCATGTTTATTTTAAATCTCTTCTTTCTCCCTTCACTAGACACCACCCCAAAAATGCTGCTTCAATCCCCACATTATGAACGTGGCACTCTTCTTTATGCTTCTGTGCTTTTGTAAATGTTGTTGTTACCTCTCCATCTATGCAGGCTCAACTCATCCTTCAAAATCCACCTCAAAGTTTAAATCTTTCATGAAAACTTCTTTCTACCTTTTTCACCATATTGGTTCCTACTTCCTCGCTAATCCCAGAGTACAGTGCATATTTATATAGCAGAACTTCTCGCACTGTTCCGAAATAGTTTATTTGCATGCCTACTTTTCAATTTTATTATATTTGTCTTTGTACTCTCACGTAGTTGGCCTAGTGCCTGGCCTATATTAGGTTCACGATAAAAATGTGATGAAAGAATAAAGTCAAGCTCACTAAATTATAGCTTTGGAAATAATAACACAAGGGAGCTCTAAATATGCTTCCTAAAGAGCTTCTGATGCCAACTTGTATATGTTAATTTTTATTAGCTCTCTTTTTATTATCAAGAGGTATACTGTGCAATACTGGTTAAAAGTACTTTGCAATAATCAGAGAGGAGGAAATGGGAGCTAAATATTTCAGAGTAAGGCAGTTACAGACGAAGGCAATGCCCCGTTTGTGGCATGGTCTCAGGAGATGGGAATGGAGGAGAAACTGAAGTTGGGTAAGGTTGAGATCGTGCGTTGGACACCCATTGGGCCCATCTTACATCCTCTCATTCCATCATGTGCTGCAGCCATTAATACTGCCACCGTTCTTAGGGCCAGTAATTGGACAGCACATTGCCTCAACTGCACTGCTCTCTCACTCTGTGCCAGAGTCTAGAGCCTTGTTACTTGGGGAGCCTGAGTGAATGGCTCCAGGAGTAGGGCAAGTCCAAACCATGGGCGATGGCTGAGGATGACTGATTCTGTGCTGTTCCTTGAGCAGAAATCTTGAAGCTTGTTATACACAGATCCTTAGAAGGTCCCAAGATGGTCTAGCCTCAATTTCCCACTTTGGGGACACAGGCAAGACATACCCTGTATTGGCTTTCCCTGCTTCTCTGGCTTACTCTTTCCAGTCCCAACTCCAGTTCCCTGAAAACACTTCCCCCCAGATAAACTACCTGCCTTCAAGCCCTTATCTTAGTTTATGCTTTCTGACAGAGATCATGACTAAGAAAACTTGTATCAAAATTGTCCCTAAAAGCAGACCCTCAAGAGGGAATTCTGAGCAATCTACAGATTCAATGCAATCCCAATCAGAATCCCAATGTCATTCTTCACGGTAATAGAACAAAAACTACTGAAACTAGTATGGGGCAACAAAAGAGCCCGAATAGCTAAAGCAATTCTGAAAAAAAAGAACAAAGCTGGAGGCATCACAATCCCTGACTTCAAAATATACTATAAAGCTACAGTAATCAAAACAGCATGGTACTGGTACAAGAATAGACACACAGATCAATGGAACAGAATTGAAAGCCCAGAAATAAAACCACACACCTATGGACAGCTAATCTTTGACAAAGGAGCAAAGAACATACAATGGAGAGAGGAAAGTCTCTTCAATAAATGGTGCTGGGAAAATTGGAGAGCAACATGCAAAAGAATGAAAGTAGACCATCTCCTATCGCCATATACAAAAATCAATTCAAAATGGATCAAAGACCTGAAAGTGAGACCTGAAACTATAAAACTCCTGAAAGAAAATATAGGCAGTACACTAATTGAGATTGGACATAAAGGGATCCTTTCAGATTCCATGTCTACCCAGACAAGGGAAACAAAAGAAAAAATAAACAAGTGGGACCTCATCAGACTAAAGAGCTTCTACAAGGCAAATGAAACCAGGATCAAAATGAATAAACAACCCACCAGCTGGGAGAAAATATTCACAAATCGTTTGTCCAACAAGGGATTAATCTCAGTAATATATAAAGATCTCATACAACTGAGCAACAAAAAAACAAACAACCCGATCAAAAAATGGGCAGAGGATATGAACAGACATTTTTCCAAGGAGGAGATCCAGATGGCCAACAGACACATGAAAAGATGTTCAACATCACTAATCATCAGGGAAATGCAAATCAAAACTACACTAAGATATCACCTTACACCGGTTAGAATGGCTATAATCACAAAGACAAATAACAACAAATGCTGGAGAGGTTGTGGAGAAACGGGGCCCCTCATTCACTGCTGGTGGGAATGCAAACTGGTGCAGCCTCTATGGAAAACAGTATGGAGAGTCCTCAAAAAATTAAAAATAGAAATACCGTATGATCCAGCAATCCCACTCTTGGGCATCTACCCAATGGACATGAAATCAACCATCACAAGAGGCGTATGCACCCCTATGTTCATTGCAGCATTATTCACTATAGCCAAGAAGTGGAAGCAACCCAAGTGTCCCTCGACTGATGATTGGTTAAAGAAGATGTGGTATATACATACAATGGAATACTACTCAGCCATAAGAAAAGACACAATTGTCCCATTTGCAACAACATGGAAGGACCTAGAGGGTATTATGTTAAGTGAAATAAGCCAGAGAGAGAAGCCCAGACACTGCATGAACTCGCTCACATATGGAATATGTGAACACACGGACAGAGAGAACTGATTGGTGGTTACCAAGGGGAAGGGGGGTGGGGGGGCACAAGGGGTGAAGGGTTACATCCACAAGGTGACGGACAAACAAAAATGTACAACTAAAACCCCACAGTGTTGTAAACTATTAAGACATCAATAAAAATAATGGTAAAAAAAAAAAAAAAGAGGGAATTCTGGACCTCGTCAGATGGTAGCAACTGGGTGGTGCCAACCCCTGCCTGGCACATAGCAGCCAGTACCAAGTACTAAGATTCTTACAGGTGGTGAATTGGGATGAGGTGTGGGTGGAAAGTTAAGCAGTAGCTATGGTCATGAACAATGTGGGGCGAAGGTAATCTTAAGAGTATAGAGTTGTTGACTGCGTCAACAAAAAAATTGACAGGGTCAAAGTTAGTCTACTTACAACTCAAGGCATGCTGTGAAAGTCAGAAAATTTCCATGGCAGTATAAAAAGAAACCTTTATCTCGTGGAGCCATGAGACAGACTATGCTGTAAATCATGCCCAGGACGTAATCGTAGGGGTGACAGAGCTACAAAGGAGACTGTGTGCATAAGCTCAATAGCTGATAGGAAAGTAGTGGGTCCCTGAGATGAAGCCTTTAGGTAGGTGAACTTAAGATTCTTTAACCCCTAGGATTAAAGAATCCCCAAAATCTAGGATCCCCAGAATCCTTCAGGCCAGCAGAATTAACTATCTCCCCATTGCTAGGAGAGGAAATGTCCCTTGTCTGGACACTCTAAAAATACCTTACCTGAGGCAGATGTACAGCTGCATGGTGTTTGCCCTTCTCTAGAGCTCCCCCTGTGAGATCCCACTGCCTCCAGACTAATAATTGGGGCTGGATCCCGGCACAGCCTGCACAGGGAGATAGAGTGCTTGCTCCAAGAGAAAAGAGCAGATATCCCCCCAAAATATAAGACACAGTTTTGCACTAGTAGCAAACAGAGGAACAGGGTGGCAGTGGCTCCTGAGGATGTCAGACCAGGAAGGACTGAACTATGGATTGGCAATAATGTATTGGCAATAATGTATTGACACGGGAAGACTCTCACGATTTGCAGTTGAATGTCATGCCAAGGACTTTTAGCGCCAGCCCACATATGTCTCTGAGATGGCTCCTTGAAGTTAGGACATAACATTGGCCTACAGCAAATGTTGAAGAAATGCCAGAATTGCCTTAGCAGAGTACTGAGGAACAACTCGGAGTTGTGGGTATGTCCAAATGGATTTATTACACAAGATTGGACAACCTGCCATCTGACCATTTTTCCAGGAAGGCCCAGAGAACAAGTCCTTCAGCAACACAATACAGAATGCACAGGTACAGATGGTCTGTCCACTTTAATGATTTGATGATGGCTGTCCTAGAACTAAGATCGCTAGAATCAATGAGAATAATAGGATTCTGGAACAGCAAAGACTGGGTGGGAGTCCTTAACTGACAAAGGTAAGAAGCATGTCATTACTGTGACGGGCAGCAAGATTTAAGTGGCAACCAGGGTACCTGATCCACAAAGACCTATGACCAAGGGTAACAGACCATCATGTTCCTATGGATTAAATAGATGGGAAACCAATTATTTTCCTTATTTAAGAAAAAATTGAGAATTGTTTAGCAGAATGTTAATGTCAGCTACCACATTGGAAAGTTATGATCTCTCATGCTGTTTCTAAATCTAAGTTCCCAGACCCAGAGCCCGTTAATTGATGAGGAGGCAATGTTCCTTTAAGGAAGTAGCCTGTAATGTTACTAGAAGTATATAAAGTATATAATATCAATATTGCCCCCATCCTTCTCCCAAAGGAACCTTTAGCCATCTCCCTGAGTAACCCGAGGAAGGCAAATACCCAAACATTTTGAGGGTTAATGGATACAACATCTAATCTGATGCCAGAACCTGGGAATCCCAAAGATAGTCACGTTGCCCATTACAGTAGGAGCATATGGAGGTGAGAGGGAAAATGAAATCCTGGCGCAAGAAGATGTGACAGTGTGTCAATGGTCAATGGGTCTGCAGACCTATTCTGTGGTCTATTCCCCAGGTTCCTAATGTACAAATGGAACGGATATACTTAGGATGTGGCCAACCCCAGACCTGTAAAGTAAGAGCCATTAAGGAAAAAAGGACACATTGGAAGTCCCTGAGATGCACCATGTCTTCTTCTGTATTCAGTCTGCTGCAATATGTTGTTTTAGTTGAAGTAAATAATATCCTGCTTCACACAGATATGTAATTGGAAGAGGCAGAAGTATTTTTATAGCATTTTCAGATAATTGTGGTGGTTATTCTTTGATACTACATCAAAATTCAACAAGTAGTAGCTTTTTAAACTTTAGTTGTAATGTGGAATCTGAAACCATATCAATGACCTTTTCACACTTATTTACTTAAAAATCCATTTGTCTATCTTGCACTTTGAATGGATCTCTTCCTCCATGCTTGATTTTATAACACCTTCCAGATACTGACACGTTCCATTATACAATATTAAAAAATCACCTTCATTACTGTCGCCACCAAACTCCCAGGATGGCCTTTAAGTATTGAGGAGCTGTCAAGCTCACAGTGCAGTTAAAGGTTTTCCAGAAAACCTTAAAACCTTGATCTTTGTCATTGGCAATGAGTTCTGTCCGTTGTTTTCCCTAAGGTGACAGGCTCACTTCATTCATTTTCAAAAAAATGTCTGCCAAATACCCAAATCTGAATAACCATAGTTTATCTATCAGTTGTTCTTTTAAGTAAACATGATATTCTATGAAAAAGTGGCTAGAGTGGCTCATCTCACAGGTGCTTCTCCTGGAGACAGTCTTCATACTCCGGTGGGCAGCAGAAGTACTTTATACATACTTCCCATTTCATCACACAGAATATTGAAAATACTCAGTAAATATTAACACGAATAACATCTTATGGAAAATAAATATATTTTCAAACCATAGTGAAAAGAGTTACACTCTTTAATCAGGTCACAAATGAATATTTTTGCTTTCATCAGGACATTCTTAAGTCCTTAAGCTATTTCACCAAGACATTCTTAACTTTTTTTTCCTCTGAGTGCGTGGCAGTGAAGAATATAGTGATGACAAACACAGGTTGGTGACACCACTTTGATTTGGGCTAAGGCACTACCAGCATTGACAACCATTGGTTTTCGCATCACTGGTGCAAATAGCAACAGAGAGAAAAAAGCAAATAACACCTTAGATTATTACAAAAATAGTTTGTGTTGGGAGAGCGCCTAAAAAGCATCCCAGAGACCCCAAGTGTTCTACAAACCACACTTTTAAAAACTGCTGTCTTAAAGCCAATGAAGGCTGAGGCAACAGGTAGAAGTAGCCAAAATATGATCTTTATGAAGTACCACACAGAATAATGACCAAACATTGCAGCAACACTTTCCAAGAATCCCAAGTATGCAAGTAAAGGAGATTCAGTCCCCAGGAATTCTTTTCACCCGTGATGAAAACAGTCACAGGTCCTAGTGGACAAAGAGGGCAAAGTACCTTAGAGAGGAAGCCAGTCACAGCTCTTCAAGTCATCTTCAATTCAGATAATCAGAGGCCCTGGGAAATTCGCAAATATCTTTTCCCACCCTCCTTCAGGCAAGGAACAATTGTGTAAATAGACTTTCAGGAACAACTGAATTGTCACGAAGTTCTCGAAGGTTGATATGTAAAATAAGATCTAAGCTGAGTCTAGTAATGGCTCATTCTCCTCCCAACAAGCTTGCGATTTCCTTGGCAAGGAAATGCACCATTTAACTTTCTAAAATGCCCCCACAGTCCCTAGCACGGTGCTGGCCCTGTAATAAGCCTTAAATAAATGCCCGATGCACTGATTTATTGCTATAATAAGATGTTCAGTTAATATGTGCATGGGGTGATGGAGAAGACCATAATTGGGCAAATATGCCCCAGGCAGAGATATTTCATGCAAACTTCCACAGAACAAAGAGATGCATTTATGATAAAATTCTCTTAATTTCATTTCCTCCATTTTTTTTTATTTGCAGATTAAAAATTATTCTTTTTTTAAAGGTGTTTTCATAAGCGCTCCAGTTGGTCCTGGTCCGTCAACAGCGCTCCGCGCAGACAGGGGGCGCTCGCGGCGCCTCTCAGGCGCAGCAGGCAATGGCAGGGGCTTCTGAAGTCGTTGGAAGTGCTGTGATGAAGCAACAGGTGAAAGAGTCTAGCGCTTGTCGTGTCCTACAGCGGGGACTTGAGAGCTGTTTCCTAAGCAGTAAGTGTTTCAGGAGTGCCTCCCTCAAAGCATCATTTTGCTACTGTGACATTGAAGACACGTTTCAAACTTGAGAATACACTCTGCAGTTTCATTTAGGGTATGCTGGCGTTGAACACACCACTCAAAATCCGGTGCCAGATGAACAGCAGACAGTTCCCCATCTAAGCCTCTTACCTCTGCGGGCCACCACGATAGACTTCTATGACCCAAAGAAACTAAAAAACTTACGAAATTTAATCCTGTACAAACCATCTAGAAGATCTGCTTTTCATTGTATGTGTGCACCTATGTGTGTGTGTGTATATAAGCACACATATATGTATGTATATGTGTATATATACACATACATATACATGCATATATACATGTTATGTATACTATCTATATTAAAATATTCTCTGATATTTTCTTGTTTCTTTTATTTTCAGAAAACAAAAGTCCCATCGCCAGACTTCATCATTAACAAAACAAGCTTTCCTTAAGGTGTAATTTCAGGTGCAATGGAAGTGCCCTCAGTCTTCTGAAAGACTCCGCTCAGAGGTGAGTGAAAGTTCTTTAACAGAAGCAAATATTTTATTTGCAAAAACACATGTCTTAAAATACAGAGTGGAGAGAGTGATGTTTTAACTCTTTCACACAAAAGTGAAAATGACTGCTGTAGACGAATTCCCCGTTTGGAGGGAGGGCAGAATTGCAAAGGACTGCGATCCTGATGGCCCCGGGTGCCATAACACAGTGTGGAGGGGGTGGAGTATCCCCAAGGGGACAGGGGAGCTTTACAGAAAGGAAAGATCAGAGCTGCTGAACACCAGCTGCACGGATTTCACAAGGCTCTCAGCCAATTCAGAAAAGGTAAATCCTCTGAAAGAGACAGTGCTATACAATGTAGCCTTATTTAAATAATTTTCCTGAAGTGGGTTTGCTTTCTACTAATTGCCTATTACACAAAACTGTCCTCATTCTGTGGTTATATAGTTGTTTCCTTGTTCACTGTTTTCAGAAAAAAAATAATTTAGTGATTGCTATTTTATTTTTTTATTTCTGTATACACACTAAATATTTAGATTTTGGTTACTTCTCTACAGCAAGTTCTGTAAATGAACTGAAAAATCCTAATTCCCTGGTAGTACTACCAGAAAACTCATCCATTTGTTTGTTTGCTTCCCTCCCTCTCACCCATCTTCTCAACAAATCTCAGTCCCTGTCTCTCTAAGTAACTGCTGCCAGGGGCCAAAACGCTCTAAGAACAAATCATAGAATAAGAAAGGAAGGACATACTGCTGGAGGGCCTCTGGTCTTCCTGCTTCAACAGATATCTCAGCTTGGAGACATCAGATGCACCCAAAGAACTTGGTTATGAAATCTTGACCTGACTCTGTCCAGAGATCTTATTGTTCTCTCGTTCCTTCTCTCTTCCCTTCTAACTCTTCACCTCTCTCTTTGCTTCTCTCTCTTTCCACATCTCGGTCAGACCTTCTGTCTCTTTTTGTCTCACTGTGGCTCTCTTAGTCTGCATCTCTCGTCTTCAAACTCTAACTTATTCAGAAAAAACTGTTAACCCATGATGTCTGGAATTGACTTCTTCTCTCTTAATGATACCTTTGGAGTTTAGAGAACAATGCCAAAAGGGCACAATAATAGAAAAAAGAGACATGAGTGAGTCCTAACATGTTATACATATGTTGATGTTACTTTTATTTTTCTTTCTGTGGTATGCACTAGGAAATGGAATGCATACATGATATGTAAAGAAATGGACTAAATATAGATTTGTGTTAAAATCAGTATTTAATGGCCCACCAAAATATAAAATCAATCAAGAATTATCACAAAGTCTGCCTTTCTAGCAAGCCTCCAATATGTCCTCTCTGTTCTCTGTGTGGCTCCATGTTGGTCCCACCACCTTGACTGCACAGATTGGGTTGGGGCGCCATGACATCTGTGACCTGGCCTTCACAGTCCAATGGCTCATACCATCTGTGAGCAAATCACCCTTCTGTTACCGTACTGTGAAATTTTTAAAAGGTTGATCATTTTACAAATCCTTGTAGAATTACTCCATTTTGAAGAATAATCTTGGTATTATGCCAAAGGTAGCATGCCCAAGTGCTTTATTTTCTATTACATTTTAAATATTTTCATGATTTTTTCCCTTTAAGTTTTTGGTTTTTACTTTCAAATTTTTAGCTCTTGAATCTCTCTTATCCTTATTTTCATCTAGAATAACAGTTTAAGGTTTCCATCTCATTGGTTTTTATCATCTTGCTTAAAATTTTTACTGCTTCTATACTAATGTTTTTAAAATTTGGTTTTAGCCTTTATTATAAATTTAACCTATTTTATCTGAAATGTTAGATCTTAGCTTTAATGTTACACTTTCTTATTAGATCTCAACTCTGCTATACTTATGGGAATATAAAAGTTAATAATACTCTCATTTGTTTAACTTTTCTTCTCTTAACATTTTATTACAGATTTTTAGACTTTATATTCCTGATTGTTCCTCTTCTGTCATTCTTTTCTATATCTTTTCATAATATTTCATGAGAAGCTTGGTCCACTTGTGTAAAAATTACATAATGAGTCTAAATCATAAAAAAATAGGAGAAGGTGAAGGTTTTGCTTCTAAAATTGTCCTTATACTTACTTCTCTGGCTTTTCCAAACAGATCTCCTAGACCTCATACCTCATAATGACAGATGTTAAAAAACAAACTTAAGACACTCAGTTTAACCTATAGGTTAATCCTTAAAAGACGTAGTTCTTTCCAGGTAGGCTTTTCTTCATGAACATCTCCCACCATCCAAGCCCTATGCACAAAGAGGCACGTTTTGACATTTACAGTCTCTGCACACATTATACACATGTACCATGAGCCCGAAGGTTTTGCCAATTCAAAGCTAAGGTAAGGCTCTCGGTTCATTGCCCCTGGCCTGAAGACCTGAATCAGCCAGGTGGTAATAAACCTTCTGATGGTTACTTATGATTAGTATATAGTAGAGGAACCATAGAAAAATTCTAGTTATACTTGTAAGCTCAGTAAATTTGGGGGTTGCATCAATTCCCTTCTCAGAGGAGTCACTCAAATCCTCCCAGTGTGGGAATCCATTGACTTCTTTCACTCACTTGCTTCCAAATTCTGGGAGATGGGTGTCCTATCTTTGTCAGGAATTCTATTGGACAATCCCAAGCTGGAAAATATATCAGAACCTAAAGAGAGGAGAGGAACATTTTACTTTAAGCCATGATTTTTGGTTCTCTCTAGAAAAATTCTGAGATCACAACGGGTGGGGATGTTTTTCCTAAAGGAGAGCTAGATACTTCTCTGGGGAGAATAGAATTTCTGAAAGACAACTTGATCTACCAGAGCCTAGATGATGGTCAAATTACTCCTGATTTTCTGCACTATATGTCTCTCCTGTCAAACCCTACTAAGTCATGTCTTATCATGAAGTTAACTTGAGTTTCCATAATGACCAATGGCACTGAACATCTTTTCACGTGCTTCTTGGCCATTTGTGTATCTTCTTTGAAGTGTCTGTTCAAATCTTTTGCACATTTTTAAATTTTTTTTGTCATTTTATTATTGAGTGGTAAGAGTTTTTAATATATTCTTAACACAAATGATTTGTTAGTATTTTAAAATATATTTTCCAATCTGTGGCTTTTCTTTTCATTTTCTTAAAAACCAGAAAGGATGTGTGTTTTGGCCAGGGTCACACAGCAAGCCAGCTTGATTCTAATTTCACCATTATTTCCAGTACGTAGTAATAAGGGCAGAGTTTCCTCTGCAGAAATTTCATTGAATATTTAGGAAACATACCACAGATTAGGAGCTTACAGTAGGGAGACAGGAATCTGTAATTAACTGTGTTGTTTTTTAAGAAGAAACCCCTTGGCAATTTCCCACTGGGAAGACACCAGGCTCAAGTATTAGTAATAATCCCTTTGTTTTTCAAATAGCTTATAATGTAATGAATAAATCTTACTTTCTGTTTTTAAAAAACGCCCTCAATGTGCTAAAATATTGACCCAAATGCAAATAAATTTAAGCTTTAATAGAATGCAGAAAAAGTAGCTTTGCAAAAATTTCAGTGGGCCAGTTCCTACAAATAGTAGTTTATACATAAGCACAGAATTTTGCTGAATTAACAAAACCCGTCATTCAAGACCATAACAATGACCTCAGAGTTACTGTCATTTCCATAGGAACACACACTTTAACAGAACATCCCCAGTCCATGAAGAGTATTGATATGTTTGTGCTGATCCATTTATATCCTTCCATTTCATTCCCCCCAAAGTAACTGGCTGGGCATAGAAGGAGATGCAAAGTGACCTATACATGAATTCAATCTACTTCTTTGGCCTAATGCTTCTAATTAACTTATCAGGTTTTTTTTTCCTCTAAAAACAAAATGTATTAAAATGTTTCCTAATGATCTGAAAGGACTTCTGCTTATATTCACAGTAACTAATTTATTTAAGACACTACGAAAATCACTGAGAAGAATCATATTTCCTAAATAATTAACTTTAAAGGAAACTGCAACTTATTATTTACCAAGAAAATGTCACATTACAAAGTGAGAGGATTTTATGACACATGAATAGTTTCTCCTCAACTGAGCCAGATGCATATTCTTTCAATTTTATAGATGTAAGTTGCTTTGTAACTGAGTTCCTGTAATGCTTTCTAATTTTATAAAATTTTATTTGAAAATCTGAAAAAAGAAACAAACACCTGGGGAAGATTCTCTAACCCAAGAACCGATCAAGGAGTTCGCTGAACTATGGGCTTTGGCTGGTCATTCATTTTTATCCACACTATTGGCATGGTTCCAACTATCTAGATGCAAATAGTCTAGCCCAAGTTTGAAAAGGGCAACTCATTCCTTCCTTCAGCCAAAATTGTAGACTCATTAACTTATTATACAATCCGTCTAAAACGCACGCCACTATTCTTCACAAATGGCACACGGGGCCTTCTCAGGCCTATAGGTCATTAGAACTACATGCCGACTTTGGACATGGTTATTCCTCAAATAACCCCAATTCTACTTTTTTTGTTTAAATATGTTTTTATTTTTATCAAAATTATGTATGCCTATGTTTAAAGATAAATATTTCCATAATGTTGTCATATAAAATAGCAATTTCCTTGACCAATTCTGCTTTGCCCCTTGCCCTCCTCTCCATAGGCAGCCACATTCAATTCCTTCAAAGCTGACATTTAAAATAATTACTTGGATATCATTAAATAACACACTTACTAATTCTTGATTATTCAGTTTTAGTTTTTTCCAAAGAATACCCATTACAGAAGGTGAGGACAAAGCTCCATTTTCTCTTCTAACCCTCTATACTTGCCTCTTCCTTACCTCCCTATCCTCCCGATATAGTTATATCATAACCTAAAAGAGATCAATATTCAACATTTATGTTTATAGGACTATGTGAACACTATTCTCAACCAAGCTATGCAATAACTATGATTGCTTGAGTTTACTGCATAACTCTTTGTTTTTTCTGGAGTTGATAATTGTACCATTGTTTAACTTTCTAGGTAATTATCACAAATTCAACTCTAAACTTTCTGCAATCTTGTATCTCCCCTCGATAAATACCAAATGTATACGATAGTCTATCAATTTCATCTTCTTTGAGTACTGTCTCCTGGAGTCATCTGAGTTGTTTCCACATGGGCTGGTTGCTTGCTGAGCCTTCATCCCCTCCTAGAGATTCCCTTTTTCTCTTCCCTGTATTGGCTGTCCTAATGTTTTTTATCCAATAGCTTCCTCATTCTTGGGTTACTTCCCTATTTTGGTAGAGAATATTTTCCACTATCTTCCAAGATAGGATGCATTGGAAGTAGACATTTGAGAACTTACATATCTAAGAATATCTTTACTTTTTTTAATACTCAATTGATAATTTGCCTGAGTATAGAATTATAAATTCAAAATCATTTTCCTTAAGAATTTTGTTTTCTAGCTTCCAATGTCATAGAGAATCCATATGATTCCTAATCCTTTGTGATTTTTATTTTCAATTTCTCTAGGATAGCACTGTGCAATAGAAATCTAATGTGTTTGTATAGTCACAGATGGAAACTGGACTTTTCGCGGTGAACGCAATGTCGTGCGTAAAGAAGTCAAGTAATAATGTACACTTGAAATCTATTTAATGTTATAAATCAATGTTACCTCAATTAAAAGAAAAGAAATTTAATGTGATCCACAAATGTTAGCCACACATGTAATTTTAAATTTTTAGTAGCCCCATTTAAAACATTTTTTAAAACTGAAATTAATTTTAGTATTTTATTTAATCAAATATATCCAGAATGTGTATTACCATTTTAACAATAATATAAAACATTTTAATAATGTATTCTACAATCTTTTTTTTAATCTAAGTCTTCTAAATCTGCAAAATCTGCATTGATAGCATGTCTCAGTTTGAACCAGCTACATGTCGAGTGCTCAATTGCCACATGTGGGTAGTGGCTACTTATTAGCGCAGTTCAAGAAGGTTTTAGCTTATTTTCTTTGCTTCTAGTGTTCTGATAGGTCGTGAACATTTGCCTTGGTGAGAGCCAAATTTTACCCATTTTTCAGACACTCATCAGGCCTGTTTGCTTAACAACTCATGTGGATCAGTTCTGGGAAAATTCTTTAAATTGTTGCCCAGATAATTCTTTCCCTCCATTGTCTGTGTAGTCTCTTTTTGAAACTTCTATTATTCAGATAATGTATCTGCTGTGCTGGTTCTCTAACTTATTTATTTATTTTTCTCATTTTCCACTTGTTTTCTTAGTTCTGCCTTCTGGGAAATTTATTTAATTTTATTTTCCAACACTTTCTGTTGAGTTATTCTCTTCTGCTATTGTATTTTTAATTTTGAGAAGTTCTTTGTTTCCTGCATGACCATTTTTAACTGTGTCTGTTCTTGTTTCATGATTGTAATATCTTCTTTAGCTCTGTGAGGATATTCACGATGGTATTTTTTCATCATCTCCTGTCTATATAGTCCCTGTTTCCCCTAAGTTTCTTTTTCCCCTCTTCATTTGTTTAATCTCTATTTTTTTATATGTCAGAGGATTTTCTCAGTTATCTGGCAACTCTCAGTCATCTGCTCTTATTTAAGAGTAAGAAATCAAGAGTTGACTCATTGAGTATACGGGTTAAGCCGCATTAACTTTACTGTAGGGAGAGCAGGCTGAACCGTTTCATTGGAGAACCAGTGATGTCAATACCTTTAGAGATTTCCTCTTGGATTGCTCAGATTTTCCGGAGCAGATTCTTCTAGCCTCCTGTTCTAAGAATTAAAAATTGGTTATTAAATTCTAGGAGCCAAGTAAAAGAACAGGACTAGAGATTATCTGCATCATATATGCCTTTGTTCACTTAATCGAACTGTGTTCAGTGTAGTATCTCCACTTTCAGTTGTACCTGGTGTCCCCCATTTCAGAAACCATCTATTTTACCCCCTGAAGGAAATAAACCTTTAGTGTGCTGCTGGAGTTGGGGTATTATTTTCATGCTCTTTAAAAGTTCTTTTACATTTTTTATACTTTGGCATGGTGCCATAAACATGTGTCGAGAGATGGTGTATAAAAGAGCAATTTTGTCAGTTCTCCTTTAATCAATCAATTACACCCACTATGTAAAGTTTGGAATTTGGAAAACTAGTATAGATCAGAATCGTTTTCAAAAATTTTTCTGCATGGAAGTACACTATGTCTCCAACATCCTTTGTCTAATCACGGAAACAACCTGGCCCACCACAACTAGCTAGTGTGAAGTGTGTACCACCTCCGGACTCGAAGTTCAGCAGATTTAGATCTCACAAAGCTGCCGCCTCTCCTAACCCACTCTCAACACCCACCCACTTGAAGTATGCGGTTAGGATATACTGCCACCAGGTGGTAGATCT
Organism: Tapirus indicus; assembly: GCA_031878705.1. Taxonomy (NCBI): domain Eukaryota; kingdom Metazoa; phylum Chordata; class Mammalia; order Perissodactyla; family Tapiridae; genus Tapirus; species Tapirus indicus. Next base: position 160,657,175 of record CM062917.1, on the reverse strand, counting down.
TGGTATCATTCCTGATGTCTCAACTATAAATTGCATGTTTTGAAAGTCAAGATTTATCCATTAATGTTTTTATTCATATTATTTATGAACAGAAATCTTTTTGAAAAGTCAAAATATTTAAATATGTCTTAGTAAGGAATACAGTTCACACTAAGTAAGCATTTTTCTTTGAAAAGTAATTTCTAAGGGAAAATCCTTCTCACTCATCTTGGATTGTTATCAAAAACACCTTAACTCTAACCCAGTTCTTTATACTTACATTATAGAATATTCCTTCTAACAGTTCTTAAATTCTAAATTTCAAAACAAGATTGGTTTTAAATATTTATATATGACTTTTTATCCTCCAAATACTTTTGCCTCAAAAGTCTGAAAGGTTTTGAAACACATTTCCACTTCCCCTAGTATTTTGTTCCTGCTGGCTCCTGTACTCCTCCAATGTGTTAGTGATACTGAGATAAATTTTTCTACACCTCATTAGAGCAAGAGAGACCACGCCAGCAACCAAAATCTAGATCAGTCAAAAGTGAGAATAAGTAAATCTCTACTCAGCAATATAAATGAGCAAACTATTGATACACACAACTTAAGTGGATCTCCAGGACATTATGCTGAGTGGAAAAAGCCACTGCCAAAAGGTCATATACTTTATGGTTCTATCTATATAACAGTCCCAAAGTGACAAAATCATAGAGATGAAAAATAATTCATAATTGGCATGAGATAGGGATGGTGGGGAGCGGGAGGTGGGTGAGACTGTAAAGGGATAGAAAGGGGGAGATCTTTGTGGTGATGGAATAGTGTTATATCTTGATTGCAGTGGTGGTTACGTGAATCTAATAAGTGATAAAATGATATAAAACTACACATACACAGTGTACCAATTTCAGTTTTCTGGTTTTGGTAGTGTACTATAATTATCTAAGATGGAACCATTGGGGTAACTGAGTGAAGGGTACCAGAAACACTCTGTACTATCTTTGTAATTTCCTGTGAATTTATAATAATTTCAAAATAAAAAAATGTTTTTAAAAAGAATAAAGAAATCAATTTCTTTAGTAATTAAAACTTAAATACCTGAAATTTAGATGTTAGAAATCCCTTTGAAACATACCATCAACTGTGGGCAAATTGTGTTTTATTGTGTCTGGAAACGAAGAGAGGTAATAAAACCCCAAGATTCCAGGTGGGAACAAATATTTTTTTATCTCACTACATGAGTTACCTATTATTGTGGTGCAATTCATTTATATAACTTGAGAATCTATGTACCATAATCTCTATATTGAATTTGGAATTTAGTTTGATAAGTACTAATTTGTGCCTCTTTATGGTTTCTTTTCTTCCTGCTGATATGGTGGGGTTTTTACAATGCTTTAAACTTGAATATCTGTATTTAATAATATGGCATCTTAGAATTTTGCACTTTTTTCTTTATTGCTTGTCATATAGTTTCATTACTTCTTGAAAGATTGTTTTCTTATTGTTTTGGTCTAGACACTGTTAAAAAGGTGGCAGCAGTCATTTAGAATAATAAAAACATTTTACAGAGAAGTTTGGAATCTTTATTTCATGAAGAAAAGTCATTCTGAAGTTTTAATGATGCCCCTATTATTCATTACGATTATGTTGCTGTTTGAACCTGCACCACTGGATAACAATGCATGATATTTCTCCACATCAACTTTTAATGAATAACAACTTGATATTTTATTACATTGTTAATATATCCTGGTAGCTTTGATTTAAATTTGAACCACATCAATCATATATTTAATTGATAGTAGAGGCACTCCCCAGCCTAAAAACTGACTGTATTCTCTTTGCAAATTGGTGATTTTTAAACATCAAACTTATTTTCTCATAGTAACACTGTAACTTATAGCTGATTCACAGGTTAATCCACAAAGTCAGATTTAAACCTAGAGGTAGATGTATTACCGCCAGAACTATCATGCACCTATCCGCTATTATCAAGGTCTTCTGTTGATGTTGTTTCAAAAATCAAAGAAATGCACAGTTTTTTCGCTAAGACATATTCAAAAAACAAAGCAAAATGCTCTGATAGTTTCTCATATTCTGTTCTCTAACTCTCAAATTTCTTCCAGTCTTGCTCATGCTCTGTCCAATTCTGGCCTTGTGCTGACCTCCTAACTTCAACTGGAAGCAAGGCCTCCAGCAGAAAGCCCTGACTCAGTGCAAGGTCAGACTGCACCACCAGAGGTTGACCTGCATCCATTTCTGTCTCTTCTTCCCTGCCAGTTATTAAATCATTGGCTCAGCTCGAAATGCACCCTTCAGTATCTGCTCTGTGATAAATGGTGGGATCCCTTTGAGCATTTCTCCTTTAGAGTGAGCACAGTGTTCCAAGGGCACAGGAGGGACACTGCAGGAGGAACGGGCTCTCCTGTGGTCTCCGGCAGCAGCTTCAGGTCTTCAGTGAGGACATAGGATAGACGTCTACCAGAGACACCTACCCAGAGCTCTGCCTCAGCCTCCTTAAAGCCACCGCCTGGCATGACCTTTCCACTGAAACCTGCGCCCCTCAAAGGCTTCCCCCCAGCACCCGCACTGCAGAAGGCTGGAGCCCCAATTCCCTCTGCAGCCCCTCCACCTGCTATGCTCCTTTTGTGCCCAGGGGGCTCCACTGAGCCTCTGGAACCCCACCCCTGTGCCACCCATGCAACCATTTGCTAATCATCTGCTCCCTGCCTGCATTCCAAAGGTTGCTGCCTGCTAGCCCAGCTCCTGCAGACCCGCTCCTACTGGGCCAAAGCTGTGAACTTCTCTAACATCCCAGGACAGAGAAGAGGACAAATTGAATGGGCAAAATGAAGAAGACCGTAAACCTGAAGAGGAGGTTAATCCTAAAAGTAGGGTAATGCTCAGGCATATGTGAACATCTATTATTCCATTTTTTTTGCTCCAGAAAAAGAAATTGCTCTACCTAGGAGAAAAAGATTCAAAAAGGGAAAGTTGCATGGGCTGAGATGAGAGTGCTCCACCGGGCTGCCTACTAGACATCCAAATAACTCCTCTAGCTGCCAGTGGAGAGGTGGCAGGTACTGTGTTAGGGGGAGAGACCAAAAGCCATTGAGGAAGTGTGGATGGCACCCTGTCTTTGGGGCCTGTCTTTGAGTTGACTCAATTCAGTTGTCCTTGAACAGAAAAGATATTTAGTTGTAAATTATGTTTGCATAATATATTGCCCATATATTCTGGGGGAAGGAATCTGTGTTTGGTCAAATCTGTTGACCATCTCTTAGCATTATTTGTTGAATATGCATGTATGTCCGAACCTAAGAGAAGTCCAAGATTTTCTTTCTGTTGTGTCTCATTTCAGTCCCAGATAAGAAAAAGGACCTCTGATATGTCTCAGAGATTAAACAAAATCCCAGTGAGACAACTAATTGATCAATGATTTAAAAAATAAAAGAAGAAATTTTAGCTCCACACGAAAAAGAAATCTCTAAAATGCAAGTTGTCAAAGGAGGGAAGGGCCTGCTCAGTTCCCCTTCACTAAAGGTGTCCAAGCAGAAGTTGGACAACTAATCTGGAAAATTACACAAAGAACACAAGTCACAGAAGTCTTGTCAGCACATGTGTTCTATGAGTCTAAACGCTGGATTCTAAACTAATCAAAAAAAGTTCATTGAGTTCCATCTTAGTCTATAATTTTAATTTACTGTTTATATAGCACAAATGCAGGTTCATTCTTTTCCTGCTAAGAGTAAACCTAAATCCTTTAATCAAAGTTTAATTCATGTGCACGAAGTAGACATTCAGAAAATACCAGGTGATTTGGGAAGGCAATGCAGTAAAAACGTTAAACTAGAAAGGAATAACTACCCCTAAATCTTGACATTGACCTCTGAGTGTTATTCTATTCCTACCTGTCTAATGGGATGAAGGTTTGGGATGGGATAGGGAAGCATGAATTAAGCTCTGAGGAAAATACTGCTGTTGGTTATAACCATATGAAGAATTAAAAGCAAGATTTGGTTTTGTTTTGAGTTTTAAAGTAACAGTCAATGTGTACAATAGACTACAAAAGTAAAGGTGAACATTTTACTTCCAATATATTGTCTACTAAGTTTAATATTTTATTTTTGATAAAAATTATTTAAACACGCCCTCTGAGACAAACTGCTAGAAGTTAAATCTCATATTAGTTCAGAGAGTTAGACAGGAGCTACTAATAAATCGTTTATGTTTTAATTTGATTGTCTATTTCATCAATATATTTTTTAGAGTTTACCAATGACCCACCTTAGCATTTACAAAGTATGGCACCACTGTACGTTTCGAACTTCAGAGAAGATGTGGTCCCAGATTCAGAAATGAGTTTTTAATCCCCTTTCCTTTGTAACACTTACCCCTCTAATACTATCAGCCTCAAGCTTCCTGCTCTCCATATTCTTAGGATGACATTTTATCTCTTTGTCTGTTCAAGTGTGGCACGTTTGTATCCAATTCTACATGAAATTAAAATGTGTCACCACTCTCCTAGAGTCATTTTCTATTGCTTTCATAAATGTGTCCATCTTCTGTCATGAATAGCAAGAGCTAGTTCATCCCTGAATAGAAGGTATTGATTCACTAAACCCTAAAGATTTTTGACCTTTTTAAAAAGTGATTCCCACTGCACAAGATATTTTACAAAGTGACAAGGACTTCTGTGCGTTGAGATTAAATCAGTACCATTTAAACTGAGCATATTTCCTAGGGAGATTGTTGTCTACATGGCATTCAAAATTGTGTCATGTTAAATAAGGGATATTTTGAATAATTTCAATCGTGCTTTTTCTGAAAAGAAGGGAAATAATATAAAAAATAAAACACCATGCCGTAAATCGAATCTAAAATCAGCAAAGGGATTAATACGTTGATATTAATATAAATTAGCTGTGAAGCTGAATAATGCTTTTGGGTGTGAAGGAAGAATTAAACCAGAAAGTGATTAGGCAATGAATGATCCAAATTACCATGTAGAATTAAGACACGAAAGTATATGTGATTTACAGTCAAAAGACCTGAATTCTATTCTCCTCTCTGCCACCTGGTGAAATTTGTTTCCCCTCCAAGGACACAGTTTCTTCACAAATAAAAGGAGTGGGTTGAATTAGATGACTGCTAAGATCTTCTCTAGATTTGACAATCAATGATTAACCAGGTCTACATAGCATTAAATAATAACCTATGGTATAAATGGGTTAATTTAAATAAAATTTCTACATTCATTTATTCAAGAAATATTTACTCAGCAAGTGTTATATAAAAAGCATTGTAGTAGACATTTGAAATGCAAAGTTTGTAGGAGGAAATTTGAGTTAGGCATATCTGTACAATATCCCAGTAGAGGTATCCTGAAGACCTATGAAAATGCAGGTACAGAGATTAGGAGAAAGGTTGGAGCTGGGGCTATGGGTTTGTAAGTGATCAGTGTGTACTTCTCCTTTGTAATCCATGTGCTTTAATATGTGTGAGTAGTCAGCACTACAGGTAAGCATCAAAGGTCACATTTAGTGAAGTAACCCATAGACCCATGGTCTCTCCTTGGAGCTACTGAATCTGATAGAATACAGTATTGCCATTGATTCTTCATTCTCAAATACAAATGACCTTTCTTCTATTCTTTTCCTATATTTTCCTTAGCTATAATCCTTACATCTCTTATTAAAATGCCTTGCAGTTATTAAAATGATTTCTCAAAAGTGTATGCATTTCAAAAAGGAACAATTATGTTAGCAACCTAAAGGGATTAAGTGACAATGGTAGAATGTCAGGCATCAGTGATAAGCTCTTGGAGGGATATTTCTAAGAGGGGTTATTACCAAGTCCTTAAAATTATATCACCCAGGTGAATATCAACTCTGTCAATGTGAAGACCATTCTTGATTTTGCATTTGCAAGCCATAGCAAATCATTCTGTTGTTGAGATTAATCCGGTACTCTATTACTTGCTTCCACTTTTAATATAGACATACACAGGTAAATCATGTATGTATTTGCTAAATTGCTCAAGAACTTCTTTTCGTAAGGTTTTATGTGCTTATATGACCAAAAAATATTTTTCTACTTAGTGGTACCATGACCAGATTTTTTGTTATTAATATACCCTTCATGTTCGAATCAACATATCATATATTAGAGTATAATTATTTCCTTCTCTCATTAAATCAATCTCTATCTCACTAGCATTCAATTAAATATTCCTGATACAGTTGACAAGATATATGAGATTAAGGAATTCATTCATCTATTAAACATAGGTAAGTTGAAGTCCTGCTACATGCTAGGCACAGTTTAACTTTTTAAGAATATACAAGTAGATGTGTCAAGAACACAGTCAAATGGGGAAGAAAGACAAATGAACCAAAATAGTTGTATCATTGTTCATAATATAAAAATTATAATGAAAAGTTAAATACAACCTAAAGTTAAATAATGATATATTCATAAAGTAGAATTCTATGCCAGAAATATATTTAATATACATTTAACAAATTTCCATGATAAACTGTTTTGGGAATGTATCACAATACTTATGAGAGTATATGTAAATAGACAGATAAAAAATGTTTCATCAATTCAAAAATACATAAGTGGATATAGATAACACAGTATAACAATAGAGTAATGTTTTGAACTACAATATGATGTATTTTTCCTTCTTCATAACTGGAATTTTTTCCCTCCCCATGTGGCTACTCCATCATTAAAACTAGGATATGAGGCTGATAGAAGGAAAGGGGAGGGCTGAATTACTAGATGCATTAAATCACAGCACAAAGTTTTAGTTGAATTCTTTTTAATTTCAGAGAGAGAGAATAATCTAGAAACCAGACCCTAGGGAAATAAAAGATTTTTCTGGGATTCACATGGCTGGGTTTTTACATAACAAGAATCAAAGCTTGGGAAATTAACCCTAGAGTAAATAATAGGTAAGTAAGGAACTCATGATATGATACATGGCAAGTTTCCATTCCACAGGAAAAAAGAAAGCCTTTCCAATCCCTGAATGTTGCATATGGAAAATGACTTAGGGGTAAGAGAAAGAGAGATAAAGCGGTCAAAGAAATAGGAAGGAAGGTCCTTGCTTTTCCTATGTCAGGATAAGACCTTAAAAAGAGGACAAAGCATGTGGTATAAAAACCCAGAAAAAAAGGAAACACAACATACCAAAATTTATGGGATGCAGCAAAAGCAATTCTAACAAGGGATTTTATGTCAATAAATGCCTACATTAAGGAAAAAAATGGTCTCAAATAAACAACCTAATGTTACACCTCAAGGAACTAGAAAAAGAAGAGCAAACTGAGCCCAAAGTTAGTAGAAGGAAAAAACAACAAAGATCAGAGCAGAAATAAATGAAATAGAGACTAAAAAGAGAATCGTATAGGTGAAATGAAGAGCTGACTCTTTGAAATGATAAACAAAATTGGCAAACCTTTAGCTAGACTAACCAAGAAAAAAAATGGAGAGGACTCAAATAAATCAAATTAGAAATAAAAAAGGAGACATTACAGCTGCTACCACAGAATTACAAAGACTTATAAGAGACTACTATGAAAAATTTTGCACCAACAAATTGGACAACCTAAATGAAATGGCTAAATTTCCAGAAACATTGACCCACCAAAACTGAAACATGAAAAAATAGAAAATCTGAATAAACTGATTGCTAGTAAGGAGATTGACTCAGTAATCAGAAACCTCCCAAGAGCCAGTATTAATGGCCTAGTGATTAAAGTTCAGTGTGCTCTGCTTCAGCAGCCAAGGTTCAGTTCCCAGGCATGGAACCACACCACACGTCTGTCAGTAGCCATGTTGCGACAGTGGCTCATGTGGAAGAACTAGAAGGACTTACAACTAGAATATACAAGTATGTACTGGGGCTTTGGGGAGGAAAAAAAGAGACAGAGAGATTGGCAACAGATGTTAGCTCAGAGCAAATCTTTTCCAGCAAAAAAAAAAATTTTTTTTAAGTCTCTCAAGAAAGAAAGGTGCAGAACTAGATGGCTTCACTGGTGAATCCTACCAAACACGTAAAAAAAATAATGCCAATCCTTCTCAACTCTTCCAAAAAATAGATGAGGAGGAAACATTTCCAAACTCATTTTATGAGGCCAGAATTACCCTGATACCAGAACCAGACAAGGACACTACAAGAAAAGAAAATTACAGACCAATATCCCTGATGAACATAGATGCAAAAATCCTCAAAAAATATTAGAAAACTGAATTCAATAATACAATGAAAGGATCAAATGGGATTTATTCCAGGGATGTAAGGATAGCTCAACATCCACAAGTAAGTCTATATGATAAACCACATTAAGAAAATGAAGGATAAAAATCATACCATCATCTCAGTAGATGCAGAAAAGGCACTTGACAAAATTCAATATCCACTTATGATAAAAACTCTCAACAAAGTGGGTATAGACATAGTAAAGGCTAGATGTGACATAGTAAAGGCCATATGTGACAAGCCCACAGCTAGTATCATATTCAATGATGAAAAGCTGGAAGCTTCTCCTCTAATAGCAGGAACAAGAAGAGGATGCCGACTCACCACTTTTATTCAACATGGTGCTGGAAGGCCTAGCCAGAGCAATGAGGCAAGAAAAACAAATAAAAAATCATCCAAATCAGAAAGGAAGAAGAAAGATTGTCTCTATTTGCAGACGATATGATCTTGTATGTAGAAAATCCTGAAAACTCCACCAAAAAACTGTTAAAACTAATAAACGAACTCAGTAAAGTTGAAGGATACAAAATAAACATACAAAAATAAGTTGCATTTCAAGGCTGGCCCAGTGGCATGGTGGTTAATTTCACGTGCTCTGCTTCAGTGGCCCAAGGTTTGCAGGTTCGGATCCCGGGCGCAGACTTATGTGCTGCTTATCAAGCCATGCTGTGGCAGGCATCTCACATATAAAGTAGAGGAAGATGGCACAGATGTTAGCCCAGGGCCAAACTTCCTCAGCAAAAAGAAGAGGATTGGCAACAGATGTTTCTATACACTGACAATAAACTATCTGAGAAAAGAAATAGAAAAAAATGCCATTCACAATGGCATCAAAAAGAATAAAATATTTAGGAATAAATTTAACCAAGGAGGTTAATGACCTGTACACTGAAAACTGTAAGATATTGAGAAAAGAAATTGAAGAAGACACAAATAAATGGAAAGATATCCCATGCCCATGGATCAGAAGAAGTAAAATTGTTAAAATGTTCATAATACCCAAAGCTATCTGTTTTCCAATATAATCTCTTTCAAAATTTCAAGGAAATTTTTCACAGAAATATAAAAAAAAATATTAAAATTCATATGTAACCACAAAAGTCCCTGAATAGCCAAAGCAATATTGAGAAAGAATAAAGCTGGAGATCTCATACGTCCTGATTTCAAGCTATATTACAAAGCTATTGTAATCAAAACAGTATGGTACTGACATAAAAATAAACATAGACAAAAACACACATTGGCAAACATACACCAATGGAAGAGAAGAGAAAGCCCAGAAACAAACCCACACATATACAGTCACTAATGTTTGTCAAGGGAGCCAAGGATGCTCAACAAGGAAAGGATGGTCACCTCAATAAATGATGTTGGGATATCTGGATATTCATATGCAAAAGAATGAAATTGGATCCCTATCTTACACCTCTTTGAAAAATTAATTCAAAGTGGATTAACCCCTTAGGACCTGAAACTATAAAACTCCTAGAAGAAAACATAGGGACAATCGACATTAGTCTTAGCGATGATCTTTTGGATGTGAAATCAAAAGCATAAGCAGCAAAAGGAAAAATCAACAAGTGGGAGTATATCAAACTAAAAAGCTTCTGTAAAGCAAAAGAAACAATCAACAAAATGAAAAGGCAACCTATAGAATGGGAGAAAATATTTGCAAACTATATATCTGATAAGGGGTTAATATCCAAAATTTGAAAGACTCATACAACATAATAGCAGAAAAACAAATAATCTGATTAAAAAATGGGCAAAAGTCCTGAATAGACGTTTTCCTAAAGAAGACATACAAATGGCCAACAAGTACATGAAAAGGTGCACAACATCACTAACCATCAGGGAAATGCAAATCAGAACCACAATGAGAGATCAACTCACACCTGTTAGAATGGCTATTATCGAAAAGATGAAAGATAACAAGTGCTGGCGAGAATACAGAGAAAAGGGAACCCCTGTGCACCCCTGGTGGGAATGCAAATTCATATAGCTACCATGGGAAACAGTATGGAGGTTCTTTAAAGAGTTAAAAATAGAATTTCCATATGATCCAGCAATTCCACTTTTGGGTATATATCCAAAGGAAATGAAATCACTATCTCAAAGAGAAATTTGCACCTCATGTTCACCGCAGCATTATTCACAATAGCCAAGACTTGGAAACAACATAGTGTACATCAACAGATGAATAGATGAAGAAATAGATAAAACTATATATACACCACAGAGTATAACTCAGCCATAAATAGGAAGGAAATCCTGCCATTTGCAACAACACAGATGAAACTTGAGGGCATTATGCTAAGTAAGATAAGTCCGACAGAGAAAGACAAATACTATATGATCTCACCTGTATGTGGAATTTAAAAAAGCTGAACTCATAGAAACAGAGAATAGATTGGTGGTCACCAGGGGCTGGTGGGTGGAGAAAATGGGGAGAGGTTGGTCAAAGTTTACAACCTTCCAGTTATAAGGTGAATAAGTTCTGAGATCTAATGTACAGAATGATGACTATAGTTAACAATACTATATTGTATACTTGAATGTTACTGAGAGAGTAGATCTTCAATATTCTCACCACACAAAAAATAATTTTGTGAGATGATGGATGTGTTAACTAACTTTATTGTGGCAATCATTTCACAATATATACATCTATCAAGTCATCATGTTGTACACCTTAAACTTACACAATGTTTTGTGATAACTGTATCTCAATAAAGCTGAAAAAAAAAAGACTAACTCCATTGATTTTCATTGCAGTAAAACTTCTAGTGACTTCTCATAGTTAGCAAATACCATACAGCCCCTCTGAAAATGTTGTAAAATAATATCATCTAATAATAGATGTAAAATCGTGTTATATGTTTTAATCTGGCCAAAGAAATTAGAAAATATGTTTTAATTGATTCATGTGACGATTTCTTTGAAGACCCTGAATTGAAGAACATTGCATGAAATAAATAGAACAAGTTAAGAAACTGGCACTATGAAAGTAGTAATTCAAGAATCATAATCAAAGAAAAGACTTATATTTGATTAAAATGCCAGAGGCAAGTTTCCCTAAAACGGTAGTAGTAAACAGAAATTCATATGTCTGGAAATAAGGTAAGGAATTATAAAAAAAAATTGTTTTAAAAATATTTTATATGTTTCTCATTTTAGTGATTTCCAATTTGTCTAGCTACATTAAAAAATATGTTTACATGAATGTGTTTTGTTTCTTGAATTTATATCAATTTATAGTTTTGTATCCTCCTGCTCTCTGCTCTTGTGTGTGTATTACACAGGAGAATTCCACATACATGAATTTCTATCTATAGAAACTTCAATCTCAATAATTATTTTTCCTCTTGGTCCATAAAGCCCTGAGGATTGCTTAACGGTCAATGTAGATTTTTAAAAATACCAAGTGTGAATATGTCTTTGATCTGATGTTTGATTTTTCAGATTAAATGACTCACGTTTGAAAAGAGTGGGTTTCTGTGCTTTGGTTAATATTTAGTGGTGAAAGTCATTCCAGGCCCTCAGGAATAGCAAAGACAAAACTACATTTTCACTATCAGCCTCTCCACCATGGAGATCAAGTACTTATGTATCAATAGATACTAAAAATACTTTGTGAATACCGTTAAAATATAACTCAATATGAGTTGAGACTTTCAGGCAATTGAAATATTAGTCCCTAGGTAAAGAGAGGTTATATGACTGACTCATGCACAGGAGCTGGTCTCTCTAATGAAAATGACTGAAACACTTCGGCATTAAACCCATTAAAAGGAAATGGAAAACTACTTTACATTTTCCTTGTTGGAGTTTATGAGACCTAAACCTATCTAGGTGACTCTCTCATGACTGCCCACTCTTAGTTAACAAGTATCTATTATACATTTGTAAATATAACTGTTTTCATTAGGTTCATTTGGATGTTTAATGATATTGGCCTCATTTTCTTGTGCCCATGTGTGTGTTTCTGCCATCTCTACCAGAGTGCACGCTGTAAGACAAAGCACAATCTTTCTATTAATTGAGTTTTCTTTGCTTCATAATTCCCAATAACAAATACAATACAACTACAAAGCAATCTCCCATTAATTGTTTTGTTTCCTGCTCTCTTTTATCATAGCCCTCATCAGAATCTGAGAACCTACCAAAAAGGTGATACAAGAGATAAACCTCACTGAAAAAAATGCTGAAGTTGGTAAAATTGCATTTACACTTGACTTTCCACAACAAACCCAGCATTCTCTCTCCCCTAAAACTTAATAAGTTAATGTAACTCTGGCTAAATTACCTCTGTATAACCTGCTCTCCTTGCAAAGGGTTCTAGAGGCAAACAACCCTATGGTAAAAAACCTCAGCAATGCTTCTTTTTCGGGATTGTTAGAAATGGTACTCAATTTCTTTGGGTCCTATTTTCCTTATCTCTAAAATGGAGAAAATAAACCAGCCTCACATGGTTTTTGTAAGGCTTAAATATGAAAATGAAAATATCAGACACAAACTGTGCATTAACTAAGTGATTCCTTGCCTGTCTGTACATTAGAATCTTACAGAAAACTTTAAAATTCATAGACTCTAGTCTCAGAAATTCTGACTAAATAGATTGGGCTTGGAGCCCAGGGATCTGTATTCTTAAACTCTTACCTAGAGATTCTGACGTGTAGTGGTAACCAATTTTTTGTTGTTTTTAGTGCCGTCCAGTTGATACTAAATCCTAGCGACCCTGTGGACAGCAGAGTGGACCCCTGCCCAGTCTCTTTGTGCCATCCTCTCACCTTCTGGTGCTGTATCAGGCAATGCCCCACTGCTATTCATAGGGTTTTCATAGCCAATTTTTTCAGAAGTGGGTGGCCAGGTCCTTCTTCCTAGTCTGTCTTAGTCTGGAAGCTCCACTGAAACCTGTGGACCATAGGTGACCCTGCTAGTCTTTGAAATACTGGTAGCATAGCTTTCAGCATCATGGCAACACACAGCTGCACAGTATGACAGCAGACAGACAGGTGGTGTGGTCCCCTGACCAGGAAACGAACCTGGGCCACAGCAGTGAGAGCACAGAATCTTAACCACTAGACCACCAGGGCTGGTGGTAACCAATTAGCTTAATAAAATTTAGTTTTCTTCTGTTGCTTTCTATGATCCAAGTTTTCATCTATTCCTCATAACTATTTTCAGTTGCTTTTAGAAGGAAATCAATCTGATTGTATGTTTATACCAATTCACCCCCACAAGCTTTTACACTCTTTCTTTCTTTTTTTATTGAAGTATAGTTGACATACAATATTATGTTAATTTCAGGTATACAATATAGTGATTTGACATTTATATACATTATGAAATGATCGCCATGGCAAGTCTAGTAACCACCTGTCAGCATACAAAGTTACTAAATATTATTGACTATATTCCCTATGCTGTACACTGTGTCCCTGTGACTCATTTATTTTTTTACTTTTTTAATCTCCTTCGTCTAATTTGCCCATCCCCCAAGTCCACCTTCCCTCTGGGGACAGTTTGTTCTTTGTATCTATGAGTTTGTCTCTGCTTTTTATGCTTGTTCATTTGTTTTGTTTTTTAGATTCCACATATAAGGGAAATCACAGTATTTGTCTTTGTCTGATATTTCACTTACCATAATACCCTCTAGGTCCATCCATGTTGTTGCAAATGGCAAGATTCCATTCTTTTTATGGTTGAGTAATATCCCATTGAGTGTGTGTATATATGTGTGTGTGTGTATATATATATACATATATATACACACCTGTGTATATATACACAGGTATATATATACTATACATATATATATACACACACACACATCTTCTTTATCCATTTATCTATTAATGGACAGTTACCTTACTTTAACATCTTAGCTATTATAAATAATGCTTCAATGAACATAGCAGTGCATATATCTTTTCAAATTAGTATATTGTTTTTTCTTCAGATAAATACTTAGTAGTGGAATTGATGGATCATATGGTAATTCTATTTTTAACTTTTTAAGAAACTTCCATATTGTTTTCCACAGTGGGTCCACCAATTTACATTCCCATCAACAGTGTGCAAGGGCTTCCTTTTCTCCACATCCTCGCCAATACTTGTTATTTGTTGTCTTTTTGATAATAGCCATTCTGACAAGTGTGAAGTAATATCTCATTGTGGTTTTGATTTCCATTTCCCTGATGATTAGTGATATTGAGCATCTCCTCGTGTCTGTTGGCTGTATGTATGACTTCTTTGGAAAAATGTGCATTCAGGTCCTCTGCCCGTTTTTTAATCAAATTGTTTGGTTTTTTGATATTGAGTTATATGAGGTCTTTATATATTTTGGATATTAACCCCTTACTGGATATATCACTTGCAAGATATCTTCTCCCTTTCAGTAGGTTGCCTTTTGGTTTTGTTGATGGTTTCTTTCACTGTGCAAAAGCTTTTTCATTTGATATAGTCCCATTTGTTTATTTTTGCTTTTGTCGCCTTTGCCTGAGGAAACAGATATAAAAAAATATTGCTAAGACCGATGTCAAAGAGCTGACTGCCTGTTTTCTTCTCGAAGTTTTATGGTTTGGGGTATTACATTTAAGTCTTTAGACTATTTTGAGTTTATTTTTCTATATGGCTTAAGAAACTGGTCCACTTTCGTCCTTTTGCATGGAGCTGTCCAGTTTTGCCAACACCATTAATTGAAGAAACTATCTTTTCCCAATTGTATATTCTTGCCTCCTTTGTCATAGATTAATTGACCATATAAGTGTGGGTTTATTTCTGGGCTCTCTGTTCTGTTCCATTAATCTATGTGTCTGGTTTTCTGCCAGTACCATACAGTTTTGATTACTACAGCTTTGTAGTATAGTTTGAAATCAGGGAGTGTAATGCCTCCAGCTTTGGTCTTCTTTCTCAAGATTGCTTTGGCTATTCAAGGTCTTTTGTGGTTCCACAAAAATTTTGCAATTATTTTTCCTAGTTCTGTGAAAAATTTCATTAGTATTTTGATAGGGATTTTACTGTATCTGTAGATTGCTTTGGGAAATCCATACTACCCATTTTAACAATATTTATTCTTCCAATCCAGGAGCATGGCATATCTTTCCATTCATTCGTGTTGTCTTCAATTTCTTTCATTAATGTCTTCTAGTTTTCAGAGTACAGGTCTTTCACCTGCTTGGTTAAGTTTATTCTCAGGTATTTTATTCTTTTTGGTGCAATTGTAAGTTGGATTGTTTTCTTAATTTCTCTGATTGTTTGTTATTAGTGTATAGAAATGCAACAAAATTCTGTATATTTTTTTTGTATCCTGCAACTTTAATGAATTCATTTATTAGTTCCAATATTTTTTTGGTGGAGTCTTTAGTGTTTTCTATATGTAGTATCATGTCACCTGCAAATAATGACAGTTTTACTTCTTCCTTTCCAATTTAGATGCCTTTTATTTCTTTTTCTTGTCAATTGCTCTGGCTAGGACTTCCAATACTGTGTTGAATAAAAGTGGCTAGAGTGAGCGTTTCTGATCTTAAAGGAAATGCCTTCAGCTTTTTACTGCTATGATATTAGCTGTGGGTATGTCATATATGGCCTTTCCTATGTTGAGATATGTTTCCTCTATACACACTTTGTTGAGAGTTTTTATCAAATATGGGGCTGAATTTTGTTAAATGCTTTTTCTGCATCTATTGAGATGATCAGATGACTTTTATCCTTCATTTTGGTGTATCACGTTGATTGACTTGTGGGTATTGAACCATCCTTGCATCCCTGGGACAAATTCCACTTGATTGTGGTATATGACCTTTTTAATGTATTATTGAATTTGGTTTGCTAATATTTTATTGAGAATTTTTGCATCTATGTTAATCAGGGATATTGGCCTGTTCTTTTTTTGTGGTGTCTTTGTTTGGCTTTGGTATCTGTGTAATGCTGGCCTCATAGAACAAATTAAGAAGTGTTCCTTCCCCTTCAATTTTTTTGGAATAGTTTGAGAAGGATACGTCTTTAAATGTTTGGTAGAATTCACGTGTGAAGCTGTCTAGTCCTATACTTTTGTTTGTTGGGAGTTTTTTTTTAATTACTGATTCAATTTCATTACTAGTAATTAGTCTGTTCAGATTTTCTATTTCTTCCTGTTTCAGTCTTAAAATATTGTATGTTTCTAGGAACTTATCTATTTCTTCTAGGTTGTCTGTTTTGTTGGTGTATAATTGTTCACAGTAATCTCTTATGATCTTTTGTATCTTTGTGGTGTCAGTTGTAACATCTCTTTCACTTCTGATTTTATTTATTTGGGCCCTCTCTCTTTTTTTCATGATGAGTCTGGGTAAAGGTTTGTCAATTTGCTTTATCTTTTCAAAAAACCAGCTCTTAGTTTCATTGATCTTTTCTATTGTTTTTTCAGTCTCTATACTTCTGCTCTGAACTTTATTATTTCCTTCCTTCTACCAACTTTGGGATTTGTTTGTTTTCTAGTTCCTTTAGGTGTAAGATTAAATAATCTATGTGAGATTTTTCTTGTTTCCTGAGGTAGGACTGTGTCACCAAAAACTTCCCTTTTAGAAATGCTTTTGCTGCATCCCATAGATTTTGGAACATTGTGTTTCCATTTTCATTTGTCTCAAAGTATTTTTGGATTTCTTTGTTTACTCATTGGTTGTTTAGTAGCATGTTGTTTAGCTTCCACATGTTTGTGCTTTTTCCAGTTTTTGTCTTGTAATTGATTTTTAGTTTCATACCATTGTGATCAGAAATGATGCTTGATATGATTTCAATCTTCTTAAATTTATTGAAACTTGTTTTGTGGCCTAATGTGATTTATCCTGGAGAATCCTCCACATGCACTGTAAAAGAATGTGTATTCTACTGTTTGGGGATGGAATGTTCTATCTACTAAGTCCATCTGGTCTAATGTGTCATATAAGGCCAACATTTCCTTGTTGATTTTCTGGCTGGATAATCTACACACTGATGTAAGTGGGATGTTAAAGTCCCCTGTTATTATTGCATTACTGTCAGTTTCTCTCTTTGTGTCTATTTAGTGTTTGCTTTATATATTTGGGTGCTCCTATTTTGCATATGTAAATATTTACAAGTGTTATATCCTCTTGTTGGATTGATCCCTTTATCATAATGTAATGCCCTTGTATCTTGTTACGGTCTTTGTTTTGTCTTATATAAGTATTGCTACCCCAGATTTCTTTTTGTTTCCATTTGCATGGAATATCTTTTTCCATTCCTTCACTTTCAGTCTGTGTGTGTCTCTAGATCTGAAGTGAGCCTCTTGTAGGCAGCATATAATTAGTTGGGGCTTGTTTTTTTCATCCATTCAGCCACTCTGTGTCTTTTTATTGGAACATTTAACCCATTTACATTTGAAGTAACTATTGATAGATATGTAATTATTGACATTTTGTTAATTGTTTTCTGGTTGTTTGCATAGTTCTTCTCTGTTCCTTTCTTCTTTTCTTGTTCTCTTCCCTTGTGATTTGATGACTTTCTTCAGTGTTATGTTTGTTTTCCTTTCTCTTTATTTTTTGTGTGTTTATTATAGGTTTTTGGTTTCTGGTTATCATGAGGTTCACATATAACAATCTATGTATATAGTGGTTTATTTTAAGTTGATGGTTGCTTAAGTTCAAGTGCATTCTAAAAGCATTACATTTTTACTCCTTCCCTCACCTACGATAATTTACATTGTTGACACTATATTTTACATCTTTTTATTTTGTGTATCCCTTAACTAATTATTGTAGATATAGGTGATTTTACTGCTTTTGTCTTTTAGCCTTCAAACTAGCTCTATAGATGGTTGATCCACTAACTTTACTTTATGTTTGCCATTAATAGTGAGATTTTTTTCTTTCATAATTTTCTTATTTCTAGTTATGGCCTTTTCTTCTTCATTTAAAGAATTCCCTTTAACATTTCTTGTAAAGCTGGTTTAGTGGTGATGAACTCCTTTAGCTGTTGCTTGTATTGGAAACTCTTTATCTCTCCTTCAATTTTGAATGATAACCTTGCCAAGTATTCTCGGTTGTAAATTTTTCTTTCAGCACTTTGAATTATTGTGCCACTCCCTCCTGGCCTGTAAAGTTTCTGCTGAGAAATCAGCTGATAGTCTTATGAGGGTTTCCTTCTATGTAACTAGTTGTTTTTCTCTTGCTGCTTTTAAGATTCCCTCTTTCTCTTTAGCTTTTGACATTTTAATTATAATATGTCTTGTCATAGGTCTTTTTGGATTCATCTTATTTGGAACTCTCTGTGCTTCCTGGATTTGGATGTCTGTTCCCTTCACCAGGATGGGGAATTTTCCAGCCAATATTTCTTCAGATTGGTTTTTTGTCCCTTTTGCTCTCTCATCTTCTTCTGGGACACCTATAATGAGAATATTAGTATGCTTAATGTTCTCCAAGAGGTCCCTTAAGCTATCTTCATTTTTTCTATTCTTTTTTCTTTTTCTTCAGATTAGGTAGTTTTCACTACACCATCTTCCAGATCACTGATCCATTCTTCTGCATCATCTAATCTGCTGTTGATTCCCTCTAGTATATTTTTCATTTCAGTTATTGTATTTTTCAGCTCTGATTCTTTTTATATTTTCTGTCTCTTTGTTGAAGTTCTCACTGTGTTCATCCATTCTTCTGTTGAGTTCGGTGAGCATCTTTATGACCTTTACTTTGAATTTTTTATCTGGTAGATTGCTTATCTATGCTTCATTTAGTTCTTTTTCTGAGATTTTGTCTTATTGTTTTCTTTGGAACATATTCCTCTAGCTCCTCATTTTGCCTCACTCTCTGTGCTTGTTTTTATATGTTAGGTCTCCTTGTCTTAAGGGCTGGCCTTATGTAAAGGTGTCATGTAGAGCCTAGTAGCACAATCACCCCTGGTCACCAGATCCAGGTGCTCCAGGTGTGTCCCCTGTGTAGGCTGCATATAACCTCCTGTTGTGCCTAGGCTGCAATTGCTACAGGTGTGCTGGTGTGTGGGGCTGTCCCCCCAGGACTGGAGCTGTTTTGGAAGGGCTCCAGTGCTGGCCAGGGCTGCCCACTGGATGGGGTGGTACAGGAGCCACTTTGAAGTAGCATCAGTTGGGGCAGATCTGCAAGGGATTGCTGGGCAGGGTGAGCTGTGCTAGCAAGGTAGATGAAGAGTATCAAAAATGGTGCCCACCAGTGCTGGACAAGTTGGGTAGAAGGAGAGAAAAAAACATGATGCCTACCAGTGCTTCCATGCATGGAGAAATTTCCAACAGATCCTTACCCCTACAGCACACCCCCTAAATTCAGTCAATGAATCTCCTTGACTTCTAACCCAGGCACTTTTCTAACTGCTGCTTCTGTGCTGGGACTCAGAGCGAGTGAGTTTGTGCATATACCCTTTAAGAGTGGAGTCTTGGTTTCCTATAAACCTCCAGCTCTCCTAGATGTAAGCCCTACTTGTTTTCAAAGCCAGACATTATGGGGCCTCCTCTTCCCAGTGGAGGTTCCCCCAGGCTGGGAAGCCTGATGTGGGGCTTGTGCTCCTCACTTGTCCAGGAGGACCTCCACAGTTATGATACACCCCCCCACTTGTGGGTTGCTGCCCCAAGGTTGTGGGTGCTGACTAGACTATTTCTGCCCCTCCTAACCCATCTCAATGTGGCTTTTTCTTCATATCCTTAGTTATGGAAAATCTGTTCTGCTAGTCTTCAGGTCATTCCTAGCAATAGTTGTTCTACATGTAGTTGTAGTTCTGGTATGTCCATAAGAGAAGGTGAACTCAGGCTCTTCCTATTCCACCATCTTGATCTGAGGATTTCCCTCAGGTGCCCACATTCTCTCTTGTACCCTTTCTTGTATCCTTTTCACTTTCCCTTTCTGACCCCTAAGGACCTGGCAGCTTTAGGTAACATTATGACATCAACCCTTGAAGCCTAGATGGCTGCCTATTTATTAATCTATACTACTTTACCTTTGCAGTTAGCTTAAGAGCTTGACCTGAAATTAAACATTTCTAGAGAATTTTGTGACAAAATTGATCCAGATCCTGCTCCACTAACAACCTTGGCATAAATTTTATCAAAATTGTGCCATGAGTTATTGAGGTTGATATCATATTTTTTTTAATTTATTTTACTCTTCTCAGAAAATGTCTAACAAATCTAATACCATTTCTTTAAACCCCTTCTCATTTCTGACAAGCCTCTAAACTGTAGGACTTAAGGAAGTGGTAATATATTACATTACATATGTTACATTAGGGATGTTTGCATATAGTAGAAACCCCAAGAGAAGAATGTCCTAAATATTACAAATTATTTCTCTCCCATGTAAAAGACATCCAAAGATAAGCATCTCAGAGCTGGTATAGCAACTCCATTGTAATAAAGAGCATAGGGTCCTTAACCACACTGTTACACCATTTTAGCAGGTGGCTTTTATTTGTAAGATTTTCTCATAGTTATGCTACAATTATTGGAGGTCTAGCAATTGCATAAGCATTTCTGTTACCTGGAGACATAAGGAGGGGAAATCAAGAGAAGTGTTTCCCCCAGATGAGCCCATTCTCTTTAGATAGGCTTAAGAAAGTCACAACAGTTCTACATAGTTACAAGGCCATCAGGCTGCAAGAGATGTTGGGCAGTGTGGTCACTTAGCTGGGTGCATTGCCACCCAGAATAAGATTGCAATTATTTTACTAAGGAGAAGGGGATAACAGATAGTAGACAGCAAATAGCAGTCTCTGCCACAGATTGTTATCAATAGAATACTGTTAATTATCCCATCACAGTGGGATTCCCAACCCAGCTATTCAATTTATTCTCTTTAATGTAAACCTGACCATTAAAACTGCTGCCATGCAGAGAAGAGCTACCGACAGTGACTCCCTGAATCCCCATCCAAGAAATTGTTGAAAATACAACCAGGGAGACGAAATAAACATATGTCTCAATAATAACTGCTATTATTTACTGACAATTTCCTGTGTCAGGTAAATTAGATATATTAGTTTATTGAATGCTTACAACTAAATCAAGGTATTATCATCCTCATTTTACAGACAAAGAGACTAAAATTTAGAGAGGTTAAGTAGTGAAAGCTGTGCACTTAACCACACAGCTGCACTGCTATTGCTGGAAACAATTGTTGCGTGGCTTACTTTAGGATTGGAATTCACTCTGAGGCTGAAAGGTATGTGCAAGTTTATAAGCTAAGAAATATTAATGAATGCCTGATAGTTTGGGGATTTCTCCCTGGAATTTAGGCATATCGAGAAACATCACATAATCACCACTTTCCAGAAAAGCATTTTCAGCAGCGTCCTCTTCAATTGGATATTAAATGTTATGATTAAAATAAGACGTCAGCATCATGGCAGAGTGAGATTCCCTCTTTGAATCTCTGCCCCCGACAACACAACGAAAACATCATTCACATTCCAACAGAGCTCAATCAAACACTACAAAGGACTTCTGAGAAACCCCTGCTGCCATACATCGGACAGTGGAGGTGCAGGAAGCCCAGGAGAAAGGGAGGAGAGGTAGGAGGTTGTACTCCCCCTCCCCAATCGATCGGCAAAGACAGCGCGGTTCGCAGACAGAGGGGGGAGTGGCGGCCCACAGCGGGGAAAACTATTGCCATCCAGGTGCTCTCACAGACTGTCGCGAGATCCCCACTGGGAAGCAACGACAGACTGTTTAGGGGGTGCAGCAAACACCCTAAGAGAGCCAGAAAGGAAACCCCGGGGTCAAGCAGGAGAAAGAGAGGACCCCTCCCCCCACACACCCGGCGTTTCAGCATAATCCCTCCGGGGGCTGCAGCCACCTCAAAGCAAACCACTCATGATCTCCATCTAGTGGCAGCAGGGGGAAACTGCAGGACCAAATTATGAGGGGAAAAAATAAGGATGTCCCCATCGGATCCTTGCAACAATTTGCCAGGGTTACAGACCAAAAGGAAAATGACAAACACCCAGAAACCAACCCTGAAGGCACAGAATTTGATAACCTGAATGACAGAGAATTCAAAATAGCTATCATAAACAAACTCAACGAAATACAAGAGAACACACAGAAACAAATCAACGAACTCAGGGAT
The DNA here is from genome assembly GCA_031878705.1 of Tapirus indicus. NCBI lineage: Eukaryota > Metazoa > Chordata > Mammalia > Perissodactyla > Tapiridae > Tapirus > Tapirus indicus. Next base: position 160,634,840 of record CM062917.1, on the reverse strand, counting down.
TATGTCACAAAAGAGATTGAAACACTAAAGAAAAACCAATCAGAATTATTGGAGATGAAAAACAAAATCAATGAGATAGTGGAAAAAATGGAGTCTTTAAAGAGCAGAACTGACAATATGGAGGAACAAATTAGCATTATTGAGTATAGCCATGCAGAAACACTCCAGATAGAGGAGGAGAGAGAGCTAAGACTAAAAAGAAATGAAGAAATTCTTCGAGAAATATCAGACTCAATGAGGAAAAGCAACATAAGGATAATAGGTATTCCAGAAGGAGAAGAAAGAGAAAAAGGAGCAGAGAGTTTGTTCAAAGAAATAATAGCTGAGAACTTCCCCAACCTAGGGAACGAGAGGGAAATAACAGTGAATGAAATCAATAGATCACCTAAATATATAAACAGGAATAAAAAATCATCTCGCCACATAGTAGCAAACTTGAAAAATATCCGTGACAAGGAAATAATATTAAGGGCAGCTAAACAAAAAAACAAAATAACATACAAAGGAAACCCCATCAGGCCCTCAGCTGATTTCTCGACAGAAACTCTACAGGCTAGGAGAGGCTGGAATGATATATTCAAAATCATGAAAGACAAAAACCTTCAGCCGAGAATACTTTATCCAGCAAAAATATCCTTCAAATACGATGGAGAAATAATAACTCTCCCTGATAAACAAAAGCTAAGAGAGTTCGTCACCACAAGACCCCCACTACAAGAAATGCTCAAGAAGGCCCTTAGGCCTGAAAAAAAACAAATGAGAAAGGGGATACAAAGATTTCAGCAAGGAGAAAAGCAAGGAGACTAAACCAGAACAAAATACAGTTGGAAAACATCAAAAATTAATTCAAACTCATCACTGGAAACACACATTCATGACACAATCTGGAATAAAGAGATTAACAAATAAGGAGGGGAAGAGGTAAGGGATTGAACTGACCCAGCCTCAGGAAAAAGGAGGCATCTGAAAATGTACTTTCTTATCCAGGAGATCGCTTATATAAACCTCATGGTAACCACTAAACAAATAACCAGAAGAGAACCACACATGACAAATAAAGAGAAAACCAAGAGAATGAGCATGCAGAAATACCAAATTGAATTTGCAGTCTGAAACACAAGGGACAAGAAACGAAGGAAATGCAAAAGAACAAGAAGATGAACAATAAAATAGCAACATTAAACCCTCAAACATCAATAATCACTCTAAATGTAAATGGATTGAATACTCCAATCAAAAGACACAGAGTGGCAGGATGGATTAAAAACCAAGATCCAACAATCTGCTGCCTCCAGGAAACACATCTCAGCTCTAAAGACAAACACAGACTCAAAATAAAAGGATGGAAAACAATACTCCAAGCTAATGGCAAACAAAAGAAAGCAGGAGTAGCCATACTTATATCAGACAAAGTAGACTTCAAGATAAAAAAGGTAATGAGAGACAAAGAAGGGCAATATATAATGATAAAAGGGATACTTCACCAAGAAGACATAACACTTATAAATATCTATGCACCCAACACAGGAGCACCAAAGTACATAAAACAACTGCTAAAAAACCTAAAAGGAGATATTAACAATAACACAATAATAGTAGGGGATCTTAACACCCCCCTTACATCAATAGATAGATCATCCAGACAAAAAGTCAATAAGGAAATAATGGACTTAAACAAGAAACTAGATGCAATGGATTTAATAGATATATACAGAGCACTCCACCCAAAAAAAAGCAGAGTACACATTCTTCTCAAGTGCACATGGAACATTCTCAAGTATAGACCATATATTAGGAAATAAGGCAAACCTCTATAAATTTAAGAAGATTGAAATCATTACAAGCATCTTTTCTGATCATAATGCTGTGAAACTAGAAATCAACTGCAAGGAAAAAACTAGGAAAGGGACAAAGATGTGGAGACTAAACAACATGCTACTGAACAACCAATGGGTCATTGATGAAATTAAAGGAGAAATCAAAAGCTATCTGGAGACAAATGAAAAGGAAAATACACCATACCAACTCATATGGGATGCAGAAAAAGCAGTCCTGAGAGGGAAATTCATAGCAATACAAGCTCACCTTAACAAACAAGAAAAATCCCAAATAAATAACCTTAAATTGCACCTAACAGAGTTGGAAAAAGAAGAACAGACAAAGCCCCAAATCAGCAGACGGAGGGAAATAATAAAAATCAGAGCAGAAATAAATGAAATTGAAACCAAAAAAACAGTAGAAAGGATCAGTGAAACAAAGAGCTGGTTCTTTGAGAAGATAAATAAAATTGACAAACCCTTAGCCAGACTCACTAAGAAAAAAAGGGAGAAGACTCAAATAAATAAAATTAGAAATCAAAGAGGAGAAATTACAACAGACACCACAGAAATACAAGGGATTATTAGGGAATACTATGAAAAACTTTACGCCAACAAATTGGACAACCCAGAGGAAATGGACAAATTCTTGGACGCGTACAACCTCCCAAAACTGAATCAAGAAGAAATAGAGAATCTGAACAGACCAATCACAAGTAAAGAGATTGAAACAGTCATCAAAAACCTCCCAAAAAATAAAAGCCCAGGACCAGATGGCTTCCCTGGAGAATTTTATCAAACGTTCAAAGAAGATTTAGCACCTATCCTTCTCAAACTATTCCAAAAAATAGAGGAAGATGGAATACTTCCCAACACATTCTATGAGGCCGACATCATGCTGATACCAAAGCCAGACAAGGACAATACAAAGAAGGAAAACTACAGGCCAATATCACTAATGAACATAGACGCAAAAATCCTCAACAAAATATTGGCAAACCAAATACAGCAATACATCAAAAAGATCATACACCACGATCAAGTGGGATTTATACCAGGGACACAGGGATGGTTCAACATCTGCAAATCAATCAATGTGATACACCACATGAACAAAATGAAGAATAAAAACCACATGATCATCTCAATCGATGCAGAGAAGGCATTCAACAAGATCCAGCATCCATTTATGATAAAAACTCTCAACAAAATGGGTATAGAAGGAAAGTACCTCAACATAATAAGGGCCATATATGACAAACCTACAGCAAACATCCTACTCAATGGGGAAAAACTGAAAGCCATTCCTTTGAGGACAGGAACAAGACAAGGGTGCCCACTCTCACCGCTCTTATTCAACATAGTACTGGAAGTTCTGGCCAGAGCAATTAGGCAAGAAAAAGGAATAAAAGGACTCCAAATAGGCAATGAAGAAGTGAAACTCTCACTATTTGCAGACAACATGATCCTATACATAGAAAACCCAAAAAATTCCGTCGGAAAACTACTAGAAACAATCAACAACTACAGTAAAGTGGCAGGGTATAAAATCAACTAACAAAAATCAATTGCATTTCTATACACTAATGATGAAACAACAGAAAGAGAACTCAAAAAGACAATCCCATTTACAATTGCAACAAAGAGAATAAAATATCTGGGAATAAATTTAACCAAGGAGGTCAAAGACCTATCCAATGAAAACTATAAGACACTATTGAAAGAAATCGAGGAAGTCATAAAGAAATGGAAAAATATTCCATGCACATGGATTGGAAGAATAAATATAGTTAAAATGTCCATTCTACCTAAAGCAATCTACAGATTCAATGCAATCCCAATCAGAATCCCAATGTCATTCTTCACGGTAATAGAACAAAAACTACTGAAATTCGTATGGGGCAACAAAAGAGCCCGAATAGCTAAAGCAATTCTGAAAAAAAAGAACAAAGCTGGAGGCATCACAATCCCTGACTTCAAAATATACTATAAAGCTACAGTAATCAAAACAGCATGGTACTGGTACAAGAATAGACACACAGATCAATGGAACAGAATTGAAAGCCCAGAAATAAAACCACACACCTATGGACAGCTAATCTTCGACAAAGGAGCAAAGAACATACAATGGAGAGAGGGAAGTCTCTTCAATAAATGGTGCTGGGAAAATTGGACAGCAACATGCAAAAGAATGAAAGTAGACCATCTCCTATCGCCATATACAAAAATCAATTCAAAATGGATCAAAGACCTGAAAGTGAGACCTGAAACTATAAAACTCCTGGAAGAAAATATAGGCAGTACACTAATTGAGATTGGACATAAAGGGATCCTTTCAGACTCCATGTCTACCCAGACAAGGGAAACCAAAGAAAAAATAAACAAGTGGGACCTCATCAGACTAAAGAGCTTCTACAAGGCAAATGAAACCAGGATCAAAATGAATAAACAACCCACCAGCTGGGAGAAAATATTTGCAAATCGTTTGTCTGACAAGGGATTAATCTCAGTAATATACAAAGATCTCATACAACTGAGCAACAAAAAAACAAACAACCCGATCAAAAAATGGGCAGAGGATATGAACAGACATTTTTCCAAGGAAGAGATACAGATGGCCAATAGACACACGAAAAGATGTTCAACATCACTAATCATCAGGGAAATGCAAATCAAAACTACACTGAGATATCACCTTACACCGGTTAGAATGGCTATAATCACAAAGACAAATAACAACAAATGCTGGAGAGGTTGTGGAGAAACGGGGACCCTCATGCACTGCTGGTGGGAATGCAAACTGGTGCAGCCTCTATGGAAAACAGTATGGAGAGTCCTCAAAAAATTAAAAATAGAAATACCGTATGATCCAGCAATACCACTCTTGGGCATCTACCCAATGGACGTGAAATCAACCATCACAAGAGGCATATGCACCCCTATGTTCATTGCAGCATTGTTCACTATAGCCAAGAAGTGGAAGCACCCCAAGTGTCCCTCAACTGAAGATTGGTTAAAGAAAATGTGGTATATACATACAATGGAATACTACTCAGCCATAAGAAAAGACACAATTGTCCCATTTGCAACAACATGGAAGGACCTAGAGGGTATTATGTTAAGTGAAATAAGCCAGAGAGAGAAGGACAGACACTGCATGAACTCACTCATATATGGAATATAAGTGAACACACGGACAGAGAGAACTGATTGCTGGTTACCAAGGGGAAGGGGGGTGGGGGGGGCACAAGGGGTGAAGGGTTACATCCACAAGGTGACGGACAAACAAAAATGTACAACTAAAACCCCACAGTGTTATAAACTAAGACATCAATAAAAAAAAAAAAAACGAAATAAAAAAATGTTATGATTAAAAAAGAAAAAGATGCTATAGTGAAATAAGTTTGAGAAATGCTGTGTTAAATCAAGTTAACTTGGAATTTTCAGTGTGGAAAAGAGCTCAGAGCTTTAAACTTGCCAATGTTCTTTCTCCGTTTACTCATTTCAGACCTTCGAGTCTTTGTCCATATGCACAAAATGGAGTAACACCATAGGTAGAATATTCACTTCTGAATATTGTGCCATTTTTTCCAATTTGGCTAAAGCATTTTTCCTTTCTCCACCCTCCTCTGTCTTTTCCTGGGTCCCATCCCCAACTATCTAGTTTTCTTTTTATCTTTTGTTTTAGCCATAATAAGATTATATAATATTCATTTCTCTGTTACTTACTTTTCCCATCCAAAACTGTGTTACGAGCATCCCTTCAGGCCAATAAACACAAATCAAACTCATTTTATGATAGCTATGTAATATCCCACAGAATTACTGATGACATTCAAAATACTTAACAATTGTTATATATCAATTATATCTCAATAAAGCTGGAAAGAAAACACAATTGGTATGTCCTGGGCATGGATCAATTAGAATGGTCTTCTGCTCCTAAAAAAATGGTTTATTCCAATTGACTCTCAAAACTACAGAGCAACTTTATAACCATTCCCACGTGAATGGATACTAATGGTGGTTCCAGTTTTTTTCACCACAAAAAAAATGCAATAAATATTATTGTAGGGTAATATCCTTACATATTAGTGCTTTCGTTTCTGTAAGAAAGATTATCAGAAAAGAGATTGCTATATCGAAGGGTACATATGTATTTTTTATTACTAATTTTAATTGTTATTACCTGACAACCTCCAGCTACCAGTGATACGAGTGCCATTTGCCCACCTTCTTGACAGCACTCAGTTTTATCACTGCTTATTTTTTGACAATCTAAAGGGCAAAAAGTAGAATCTGTATTTTTTAATTTACATGTTCCTGCTACAATGGAGATTTAGCATCTTTTCACTGATGTATTGGGATTTGGACGTCCTCTTAGCTGAGTTGCCTATATATATGCTTTGCTTCAATTGACTTCCATCTCTTTTTCTTACTATTGCATAGGAGCTCTTTGTAAATTCTGTATATTAACTGTTATCTGATGTAAATACTGTAAATATTTTCCTCAGACTATTGTTTTTAACTTTGCTTGTACTTTCTTTGGATTTACATAAATTTTAATTTTTATGTAGTCAAATACGCCTCTTGTTTTAAAGCTTTTGAGTCAAGATTTCTTGCTTGACAAGGTATCCTTCACTAAGATTTTTAAATGTTTTCTTCCAAACTTGTTATTGTTTTTTAAAGGTCTAAGTTATAATCTATGCTACATTTCATCTTCTCCATAAGTGAAGTAGAAGTCTATGCTTGTATTCTTCTGAATGGAAAGCCATTTTTGTCCACACCACTTATTAAATAAACCACCCACTTCAATAACCGAATTGAAACACGTTTGTCACATGTTACATCTTTGTATGTACTAGATATATTTCTGGTTATTGTTCTTTCCTGCTGATCTATTTTATCTATTCCTTTACTATTATACTTCTGTCTTATATTGATGTTGTAGTCAGCCTGAATACCTGATAGGCCAAGAACCCTTTCACTATTTGATGGTTTCTTAGTTTTGGTAGCTATTCTCCAATATTTATTAGTCCATTTGAATTTTAGATTTAGTATCCTGTTTCAAAAAAATTATGAAGTGGTACTTTGTTAAATGTGTAGTTTTATTTGGGGATAGAAAATTAAATTTTCACATCTTAGAAAATGATATGACTTGAGCTTTATTCAGATTTTTTTATAATCCTTAATACAATGTAAAGATTTCTGCATGGAGATACTGAACTGTCTTTTTAAACTTATTCCAGAGTATTTTATAGTTTTGTCACTGTTTTATTTTTTTCATTTTCAACACCAACTATTTCCAGTGTAGATAAAACCTAATGAATTTTGTAAGGTTATTTTTTATCCAGCTAGCTTACTATCTTCTCATCTTAATCTTAGTAGAGTTATACCAGGGTGTATATACATAATAAGAAAAAAGACAAAACAACCTAAGAGAAAAAAGTATCTGTAACAAAAATGACAGAGAAAAATACATTTCTTAACACATAAAAAACTCTTAAAAACAATAAGTAAAAAACAAAAATGCAATAGGAAATCTTGTGAAGAATATGAAAAGGTAACCACAAAAGACAAATACAGAGAAAGACAGAAGTAGCCTATAAACATTTGAAATGATGTTAAAACTCATGACATTAAAGAAATGCAAACTTAAATGAATTGCTATTAGATTGGTAAACATTTTACAGTTTGCAATTGAATAGCCTGAAAACGGCAATCATACTGAGATATTCTCATGGGCACTCCTACTGGTAAATTCAATTTAAATTAAATTTAACATCCATCATCAATCGGAACTACCTATGTGGTTGCCAATCAGTTTGATCAGAGCATGAACATTCCTATGGGGGGCGGTAAGACACACGATTGAAGACATAGACGGGAATGAGATTGTGTAATGGAAGAAGAGTGGTCTATTCCCTTTTCAGATCTAGAAGGTCCAGAAGGACCTGCAGTGTAGTGCATTAACAGAGGAACGAACACCTTTGCTATTAGATAGTCACGGAAACAGAGAGTAATGAGAATACTCAGGTATCTCCTCAGTGGGTACAAATGCACCTCTGATGTCTAAATGGTATCTAATCCAATCATTCCGCACCTTCTCTCCTTCCTTCATGTTCCTTGAGTCTTTTCTACCATCTATCCCTGACTCTAGAACCCCAGGCTCCATCTTGAAGGAGTTACAAAGGGGCTCTGCTTCTGGATCCATTAAATGAATCACTGGATAGAATGAGATATTCCAATTCTTAAGAGTGGAGCACCTGTAAGACATAAAATCTTTATTGACTGCCTTTCACAGCATAAATCAACTATGTTGTTCTACTAAAAGATTTGCATATTTATTCCAAATGTGCTCCTCACTTCAGGAATGAATATGGAGCAGGAAAGAAGAGGTGAAAGTAAACTTTGTCCGCCACACCATACTCTGTGGAAGATAGTAAAATATATTAGGGACCAAAATCTTATTGTTATTCTCTGGTTGCTTCTATATAGTTAGGCTCTTGCTCTTTAAAAAACAATCACATGGGCCCTGAAAAGCTCAGTCATATTCTTCCTTTTAGTAATGGAGCCAGGTACTGACCAAGGAATATCTGGGAATAAGGCTAATTCTGGAATGCTATTGACGTCAGTGGAAGGGCAATATCTTGGACGGTCTAGGAGATAGGTGATCGCTGACTGTTGAAGAGTTCCCACCATTCCTTCCCATCTGGGAACAACAGATCAATAGATGATAAGACATGGAAAGTCAGGCAGGAATACAGCAGAGGACCCAGTTCACAAAAGCCACAACGCTCACTCTTTGAGGCAAATGACCCCCAGAGAAGAACTTCAAGATTCAACAATTAGGACAATAGTGGAGTAAAAGTTAAATAGTGGAGTAAAAGTTGAAAAGGTATTTCATTTTAAAATGAGTGGTTTTCTACAGGTACTGAAGAGAATCAAGATATTTCAAAGCTTAACGATTAGATCTGCAGAGGCCATGAATGGAAAACACCTGTGTGGGGTTTTTTTTTCCACTCCTGTAGATATAAAACGCACTTATCTTTCACCTCACTATGGTCACTTGATTTATATCCTAGATTTTGTGCCTTACCAGAACCCATCACTCAGGTTCAGGCCAGCACTTCCCTGTAATAAATGACTGGAGCTTTTTTTTCTTTAAAAGCCGTTTTTTCAGTGCCCTGTCTACATACCCAGGAGCATAACAATTCAGGTTAACGATATTAAGGATTAGCAGATAGAAGAGCAGAGAGTCACTAAACCATTACATCAACTTTTCTATCCAACTGTCTTTAGAATTCTCTTCCCAACTTTCCAGTCTGTCCAAATGATAAACACTATTCATCGTTCAAAACTCTGCTAACATCAGTGAAGTCCTGCCCATCTCCCAGCCCTCACTCATGTTAAGTTGACAACAGTATCCTTTTTGCTGTCTTCTGTATCCAGGACAAGCCCTTAGTCATAGGATGTATTATTTGAGGTTTTTGATTGCAGTGTCAGAAAACAACTCCAGCAAGTTGTAAAGGGTAATTATAAAAATGAAAGGACATGCATGTAGCCATCCTCAGAAAAGAACTGGAACTGAAAAAAAGATGTTGGAGTCTCTTTCTCATCTTGGCTTCATTTTCCTTTCTGTCTGATTATTTTCAGTCTCTGCAGACCAGTCTTATCTTTCTCTCTGTCCACGTACTGCAATATGACTGCCACACAGTTCTAGCGGTTACTTTTACAGTTGAGCCATCTGCAGAGATTCACTGGCATTCGGATTGAACCAGAAGGAATCAGGTGGACCCCAGCACCAAGCGACCGCAGCTCAACAGCAAAGTTGAAACATGAGTGCCAAGGTCCAAACCCTGTGGATAAAGGAAAATTTCCAGAAAAACAGGTAACATTTTAAGCAGGAAAGGCACCCCAAAAGTTATTTACTATAATCTGTAATGTCTTATTGAACTTACCTAACTAACCTAAGTAGAATAGAAATTCTTTTAGAGCTGGTACCATGTCTTATCATTAATTTTTCACCATACAATGCTCAGTTTGAGCCACGTAATATGAGCCAAGTCTTGTTTATTAAACAAATCCCTTTTTATTAAACCTTTTGAATGAAACATTCATCAGGATGTAAATGGATAGTCATTTTATTTTATCAGAGTCTTAAGAAATGAGTCCAAATCATAACCTTACATGGAATATTGTGGGAGATGGGGCAAGACAGTATACATCAGTGCCCATATGAAAGCATCTTTGACTATGTATTGAGACAGCATAGTGAAGTGATTTTTTAAAAATGGGCTTTGGATTCAAGAAAACCAAGGTTTGGATAGGGACTCTGACACTTTCTATTTACATGACATAGGCTAAGTTATGTAACTTCTAAACCTCAATTTTCTCATCTATAAAATAAAGATGATAATAATACTCCATAGGTATATTGTAATGTTGAAATGAAATACTGTATGTAAAGTGCTTTACAAATAAGTAATCAAGTATGGGGGAGTGTCCCTCTTTTTACCTCCATTATAGCTCTCCTGAGCAAAGTTGCCCACTAAGATGCTATGAAATGCTTAGAAAGAAAATGTAATGAGATTGAGAAGACAAAAATCAAACCAAGAATTCTATTAAAACTCATTATTGAAGTATTGAGAAACTAAAGAGCAATAAGGAGATTACTGAGATTGAAAAAAGTTTAAGCATAAAGCACTTAAACACTTAGGACATGATGACACTACAAAGCAGATGGTTTAATTTATTCATTTAAAACGAAGGGATGTGACATTAATAGAACTGAATTTCACAAAGATACATAATAGCTAGTGGTGGAGCTGGACTTCCTAATGACCAATTCAGTGTTCTTTCTAAGTATAAAGACATGAATTGAACCTATAAAATGTGACTTTGACAGCTGGTTCATCCTATTCAAGGTTCATTTGGATGACTCAACCTAATACCCACCATTCTTAATTTTCTCAACTGAACTGAATTCACTTTGCACTCTACTTCAGTCATCCATTCCATTGGTTACACAGTTTACCTTGCCATCACTCAAAACTGCTCTGAAATCTTTAATCCTATGCCCAACCCCATGATCACAACTTCCAGCCCTTTCAGAGCTCTATATTTCCCTTACATCCACTTCATGTCTTCTTAGAGTCATTGACATCTCCAGTTCATTAATTTCTTCCATTTTTTTCCCCGATCGGCATCTTCCCAATGTTTTCCATTCCTTTTTTGCCCAGATTCCATGAAGCTCCATGGGATCATTTTTTGCCAGTAATCTCAAATCCCAGCAACCAAGTCCTTCCACTATACTACTTCTAAAAACAACAACAAAAATGGAATCAACTCAGTAATATTTCTTCTCTACTCCCATACTTGGGTGCTGAGCTTTTCTGGATAAAAACTCAAAACTAGCCCAATTAGTTCCATACTAAAGGTGTGAATTACAGCCTCAACAGGCTCCTCCAAGTTTCCCCACAACAATTATTTCAAAGTCCCATACTCAACTCTCCCTTTTGCATCCTCAGAGAAGCATCAAGCTTCCTGTATAACAGAGAAATATAGACCATCAGGCTACAGCCATCTGAATTTCCTGCCCTTCTGTTTCTCTCCCATCCACACCTTCTTCACTCCCTCTCACAGGATGAAGTATTTTCTCATCTGTCGAAAGTTAATTCCGCCAACTGTGCTCTGTATCACATCTCTTCTGACTCCGAAAACCTCAGACCATCATTTTTTCCTTCAACTCCAAAAAGAAAGTATATAGTATACAAACATAACCAATATATCTCATCTTAGAAGTGAGATTGTAGTTTCTTTTAAATCCTTCCTTTAGAAGCTTGTTAATTCCATGTAATAGAATACTATTTGGCCATAAAGAGGAATGAAGTACTAATGCACGATGCAACATGCATGAACCTTGAAAACATTATGCCAGGTGAAAGAAGCCAGACACAAAAGGCCACACATTATATGATTCCATTTATATGAAATTTCAAGAGTAGACAAATTCATGGACCCAGAAAGTGATTACTAGGGGCTGGAGGGAGGGAAGAATGAGAGGTGACTGCTGGGCATGGATTTTGTTTTGGGGGTGATAATGTTCTAGAATTCACAACTTTGTGAATATACTAAAACCACTGAATGATCCTCTTTAAAAATATGAATTTTATAGCATGTGAATTATATCTCAATGAAGCTTTTATTTTAAAAAAGTGTCAGTAAAACTGTTAATACCAGTATCTTCTGACCAGCGAAGTAAATGGAACATCGTTCCCATCTTTAAGGGCTGGATCCTTGACCAAATTATAGCTACCTAAAGAGTCCACTAATAATAGTGAGCTTGCAATAGAAAATATGACTGTAATGAATCATTCAATGATTGCCTAATGAAAAATGAATCCACGTAATAATAGGTAATCAATAGAATGTAAAAAAAATCAACAGTTTCATTTTATATATCAAAATTAGTAGAAATTCATTTTATACACCAAAATTAAAATAGATAGCACCATATGTTAATTGAGTTTTGGGGAAAGATTATCATCAGTCATCTACATAATTTTTCCTAGAAAAAATTGAAACAATTATTTTAAAAGCAATACAATTTTCAATGATAGGATCTAAATAAGGTGAAATGTCTAATAACGTCCCCAGGATATTACATTGGACTTTATGTAACCTAACAATTTTTTATGAACCTAAATAAAAAGACAAAGCTTCTGGATGATGAAAATGATAATTAACTCAAAGAAATGAACTTGTGTTTTATTAGCATTCATTTGCATATTTATTCATTTGAGAAACCTTTGAATGCCACTGTATACAAGAAACTGTACTGGATTATATTAAATACTAATGACGCTTCTACAGTGCATTATTGCTTCAAGAAGAAAAAATAATGGAGCATTCATTTGTGCCTCTTCCACATGTAGAATCTCGTAAAGAAAGGAGATAGATTGCCATTTGTTCTTTTTGATTTGGAAGATAAGGACCATGTGTCCAATAAAGTGGACCTCAAAACTTTGAGGAATATGAGGCTATGTTCAAGTGAATCGATTTGCCTTAGCAGAAAACTGTAATGGGAAAACACTTGTATTTTACCCAAGTCGAAATATCATGAAAAAGATTGGTTTTTTTTTGGAATTGCAGTATTCTCGATTCTGTCAGTAGGTTAAAATGAAGAGTTACCTTTTGATCAGTCAAGCTTATAAAGTATTCATTCGCATAACCTCACTGTTCAACACTTTTCTCTTTTCCACATCTGTTCACTTGTTCATCATGGGATTTAAAACAGAATTCTTTTTAGTTTACAAGATTTTTTCCTCCCTCAAGTCTTTTTTCAAACTATAACTTTCAGCTCTCTTTCTTAGGCAAAGATTACATTTTCTTTTTGCCTCGGTTACTGATAGAATAGCAGAATCCCTTAACCCAAGCTGATCAAATGTACTCTTTTTCTGTGCTAAAAGTATGTTTTCCTCAGGGGTTCCTGTAACCATGCTAGAGCCTACGAAGTTGGTGGTATTGTGAGAAAGAAAGGAGACTCATTTGGCCATCAAATGTTGAATCTGTACCCAAAATTCCACCTATAGCTTTTGCCCAGATAGAAACTATATTTTAATCCACATAAAATAGTCATGTACTCATTAACTCAACAACAAAATTTTAAAAAATGATTTGTAAATTAGAATGTGAATACATTTATTTGTGATGAGAAAAGTCTGTCCCCTAATTTCAGATCAGCCACCTTCACTCAGCCCTATCTCTTTGCCCAGAAGAGAAAGAAAATATTTTAAAAATAAATAAAAACACAGGAAAAATAGGAAAATTATTTTATTTCAGTTTTCTGATCATAAAAGTGATACTTGGCTTCTGGCCAAGATGGAATAATAGCGATCAGATTTACTCTCCTTCCCTGCATAACTCCCCCATGTCTTTCAAAGCTCCATTGGGGCATAACCTCCCCAAAGCCTTCTTAGCCCATAGACGTCTGCTGCCCATCTCTAAGTTTTATGTCTATTTTACCGCATAATTCTCCATTCACTTGTCTTTCTCTAACTAGGCTATGAGGTCTCGGAAGGTAAAGACTGTATCTATCATTTATGTACCTTCAAACACTGACATGTAGTTGGCTCTCGATAAATATTAAATAGAGGGAGAGAGGAAGGAAGGAAACTATACATGAACAATAATGCTAAAACAGCTTCCTACTCACCAATTGCACTTTTTCTAGATTTCATCATAATTTTCCCTTTCCTTTTTACCCTTACATAGCTCTAAAAATTATTAACTTTTCCAACAACTTTAATTTAGGCTGACAAATCCTCACTGACATTTAGGGAAGCACATTAATCAAGAAACTCTCTTTAAATCTCAGTGTAGAATGGATTGCTTTTGGAAAGATTTCCTGAGAACTGATATGACTTCATATCAGAAATTTCAGGATATCAGAAAATTATGCTGATAATTTTCACTCCTGGGTTTTTTAGTAATCCTCCTGCAAATAAAAATTTCCCTCAGATTTTTCATTTTTACTCAATTCCTCTTACTAAATCTGTCATCATGTACAAGAGATTGCCACTTTCAAATTACTGTTGCAGATGCAAGCCACACCTCCATTTGTCAAAAAAACCTCTTCTTACTTTCAAAATATTATTTTTCTAAACTCAACAGAAATATTTTTGCATTTGAAAAATAGCATTGAGATAGAGGGGTTCATACTAAAATAAATTCCAGAAAAATTGAATGGTTAAACAAGAAAATTGAAGTTCTACATCACTAGAAGATAAAGTTAATATTTATCTAATATTTAAAAAGATAACTTTCTTAGCTTTGAAGATAAATTATTGAAAGAAATAATATAAAAATGTTTAACATTTGGACAAAAAATCAAAATAAAAAGAAAAACAACTTCTTGAGAAAATTTTTTTAAAATACATCAGATATTTTAATACATACTCAATCAAAATGTAAATAAAAGTACTTAAATCCCAAAAGTTGATTTGATAAAAATTTTAAAACAATAATTACCAAAAAAATACATAACATCAGTGAGTCTACAGATAAAAAATATATATATGAGCCAAAACTCATATAATGCAGGTAGAAGTGAAAATTAGTGTAATACTTTAGGAGGTAATCTAGAAAGAGTTATTAAAATGGCTATAACCCTTGATCAAATATTTATATTTCTTGATATTCTAAATACATTATCAAATTAAAACAAACCACATGCATAAAAACATTCAATAATGATACAGGAGAATGCAATATTATTATCTACTATTATTTGCAATAGTAAAAACTATAAAGAACCAGAATGTCTAACAATAGATTTTTCATTAAATAATGTAAATTATAAAACATAGAGCTGTTAAAATTAAAAATATAAAAACTCTTTAGCAAAGTGAAAAATGTTTATCATATAATGTTAATTGAAAAGGTGGGATAGGACAAGTTCTACAGGATGATTATGTCTATATTGAAATTATGTGTGACCGTGGACAAGATCTACAAGGAAACACGGAAAATCTGAACATTTGATTTATTGGAACAGCATAATCATAAGTTAGTTTTTTAAATTGGTGTATTGACTTGGATTCTTGGTTATACAATGTAATTTATGCAATAATTTTTGAGGTGAAATAACAGAAAACTAAATTTAAAGGATTTTTGCTTGGTAAGTTCCTTGAAGCCAGGCTAGATGGTCTGTATAGCTAGAGTTTCCAGATTTAGCAAATAAAAATACAAGAATCCCAGTTAAATTTCAGTTTCAGATAAACAATGAATACATTTTGTTTGTCTATTTGTGGAAAATTTCTTATTTTGGTTGATTATTTATATCAAATTTAACCGAGTGTTTTGGATTTTATCTGGCAGCCCAACCTGTGCCACTTAGGACCCCATACCCTCCCCAACCATTAGCCATTCATATGAAACCATTATGCTCCAGTATAAGTGGGATGGGGCAAGGGACAGGTAAAACAATCATTGGAAGAAGCAACCTTGGCTTTTACCAAATATAAAAATGTTTAATTTTATTGCCATAATCAGGAAATCGTGATTTTATCCATGAGGGTCAGGAATAAGAACAGATCCTGAAATAAAATAGAGATAAGAAAGATGAGTGAGATCATAGTATAAAACAGGAATTATTATTTTTCCCAAATTTTCAAGCCCAGGTCAACCGCCTGAAACTAGTCTACAGATGCATTCTGATTAAGCCCTAGTAACAGTCCCTTGTATTGGAAAGTTTACTAGATTTTCACAAAGCCCCCCAAACAAAGCAGTTGGAGAAGATCCAGGATGGTCCAGGAACGACTGTCACTGATGGATCTAATCGATTCTTGCCAGATTGTCTACTTTCACCAACAATGTGTTTGTGGTCATCTATGGGTGGATAAAGAATGTTGCCTAAAGGGCAATGCTTAATTCCTTCCAGATTATAGCTTTATTAGCTAATGAGATGTTTCATTGAAATTTTATATCCATTTCCTTCCTGATATATTATAAATCTCAACGTCTTTAGTCAGAGTTATAAGTGGCCCCGGGCAAAAGGATTGGCTACAGCGCAGACTCTAAAGCAATAATCAGCTTGTGTTGCTGAAAGCCTGGGAAGAATGCTTGTGTGACTGGAGCTTAGTGGACAAGAAGAAGTGTGACAGAAGATGAGTGCAGAGGGAGACAGGGGCTGAAATCCTGGACAGAGTGTTTAGATGCCATCTGAACTGCCATGGGCAGCCCCTAGGGGGATGCAGAGGAGAGATTGATATAATCTGACTTGGGACAGGTGATATGGTTTTATTTTCATTCATTAGGAGTGATTTTAACAGACTCTTTTGTAATTCTTGCTGTGACTAAGGGCTGCAGATCAACTATTCTAAAAATGAAATCATGGTTTTTTGGCAGACATCCTTCAGCATTCAACTGGCTTGTATTTAATAGTCCTATGCAGTATTTTAACTCAATTTGATAAGTAGGCCAACATTATGCAAACAATGTTGCTGAGCCCAAACCATGGTCATCTGTCATCATAACTACTGAATAGTCTCTTATATTAATTGGTGTTCCTATTTCTACTTTTGCCCTCCTCCAATCCAGCCAACACTCAAGAGTCAGTATAAGTTTTAAAATATCAGTCAATAAAACCATGTAATTTCTCTGCTAAAAACTTTCCAAAACGGACTTCTGGGTTTCTTCTCAGGATGTGGAAACCTGGAAAGAACATCACTCTTATGCATATATCACAAAAATCTAAGCAAACTTCAGGTTCATGGCCTGAACCTTTCAGGTGTGGAAGGAAAGGCATAATCATTACTAGGCATCAAACTTATTTATCTCAGTCTCCTCTGTCCTACACAAAATATCCAGCTTTCAATCAAAATTATAAGGCATAAAAAAAGGCAACAGGGAACGACATATTGCCAAAAGACAAAGCAATCAGTACAACCATACCCAGATGTGACACAGATGTTGGAACTACCTGACAGGGAATTTTAAAGAACTATGACTAATACATTAATAAATCCAATATATTCTTATTAATTCCAGATCAGATGGGAAATGTCACCAGAGAGTGAAACGAAGGAAGGAAGGAAAGAAAGAAGGGAGACGGTGGGTGAGAGAGAGAAAGAAAGAGAAATGCTAGAAGTGAAACAGTAACAGCAATGAAGAATGCCTTTGTAGACATGACACAACTGAGAATAAAATCAGTAACCTTGAAGATAAGTTAATGAAAGTCTTGAAAAAGCTCTGTAAATTCAACAGTAAGAAAACAAACAATCCAATAAAAAATGTGCTGAAGATTTGGACATTTCACCAAAGAAGATATACTGATGGCAAATAAGCATATAAAAAGATGCTCAGTATTATTAATGTAAATTAAAACCACAATGGGGATAGGATACCACCAAGCACTTTTTAGAGTGGCTAATTTTTATTTCAGTTGGAAATACCACATGCTTGGAAGGATGAAAAGCAACTGGAACTCTCATGCATTGGCTGGTGGGAATGCAAAATGCTACATCAACTTTGGAAAATAGTTTGACATTTTCTTAAAAGTTAAACATATACTTACCGTATGACCCAGCAATCCCATTTCTACGTATTTACCTAAGAAAATTGAACTCTGTTCATGCAAATAACTTTACATGAATATTCATACTTTTTATTTTAAAACTCCAAAATCTACAGATAACTCAGATATTCTTCAAATGGTAAATTGATAAACTCCAGCATCAACCAATGCAATATTACTCAGCAGTCAAAAAAATGGACTAGATTCACACAACACGGATGAATTTCAAATGCATTATGCCAAGTAAAAGAAGCCGTATTCCAAAAGCTACATGTTGTATGACTCCATTTATATGCCATTCTGTAAAAGGCAAAACTATAGGTGGAGGAACATCAATGGTTATCGGACGTTGAAAGAGAAGGAGTTGACTACAAATGGGCAGAGAGAGGGACTTGAGGGATGATGAAAGTGTTCTGTTTCATGACTGTGGTGCTCAATGCACGATTTCACGTACTTGCCAAAATCCATAGGACTGTACACCACAAAGAGTATACTTTACTGCACCTAATCTTTTTTAAACTTCCCAATAGCCTGTATAACACTTAAAATAAAATTGAAGTTCATTTCCATGTCCTATCAGACTTTGCATGGTATTTCTTCCGCTTCTGTCTCCAACCTCATCTCATTGCTCACTGAGCTATAGGACACCGTTCTTGGTAAACCACATTCTTTCCCATTTCATGCTGTCGCACATGCCATCAAATTCCTGGAACTTCTTTTTACCCAGGTCTTTATTTGCTTGGTTCCTTCTTCTTCACATCTCAGCTTTAATGTCACCTGTCAGGGATCCTTCCTTAACATCCAATCTAAAACAGATTCTTCACTTATTTCTCCTTCCCTCTGCCATATTACCTTGCATAGTTACTTCACACAATTATCAGAATCTGAAACTATCTTTGTTTGTTTGTCTATTTTTGTTTTTCCTTATTTGTTGCCTGTCCCCACCTCTAGGATACAAGCTCCACGGAAACAGGGGTTGTCTTTTTCACAAATAGAAAAATCCTGGAATACGATAGGGATTTAGTAAGTATTTGTTAAATGAGTGACTGAATTTAAAAACTATTATGTTAAACCTTCTGAGCCAGTTCTTCCAAATGTCTCCCAGGCAACAGTAGACTTTTATAAAAAGGAAGAAAAAGAATTGGCTTATATGTAACTACAGTATTTCTGGAATAAGGTGGGTTATTAATTAATTGATCAAATAATTTTTAAGAGAGACTATTGAGCAATGTCAAAAATCACTACAGTCGCCTTAAGGCACAGGGTTCTGTAATAGTTTTGTCTGAACATGGATTCATTCGTTATTGGACTCTGGGAGTGGTTGCCTGAGAACAGATACACTCAGATACAGATTACTTTTCATCTGAAAAAAATAATACTATAAATCTCATTGTGACAAACATGAGAGCAGAAACTATTCTGTTTTCCCGATCTTGGTATTTCAGATGTTTAGCACACGGTAGTAACACAATAAATGTTTGATGTAGGCATTAAATAATTAATTAACACAAGTCCTCTATAGACAAAGCCAACATACAAATGTGCAGCATGTTATAAAGAAATCACATTAGAAGAAATGGGTTCTACTGCCAGCTCTGCCACTAATTAGTGAGGTGACCTTAACCTTTCTGATCCTCAATTTCTGTAGAATGAAGGAGCTGAGTTAGATGACTTCTCATGTCCTTTCCTAACCTCTCAGAGGCTTTTCCTATATTGTGTTCAGAAATTCACTATAAGGCAGTTTTTAGAACTAGAAAGGTTTTTTTCCTGCAGAGTCAATGTTTTCAATTGAAGCAAAATCTCTCAACTACTCCAAGAAAAACTGGTTTATCCTGAATTTAACGTATTTAAACAAACCAAAATGTGTGTGTGTGTTGGGGTGTGTGTGTGTGTGTGTGTGTGTGTGTGTGTGTGTGTGTGTGAAAAACCAAGCAATACAACTCTGAAATTGAATAAAACTGGAAAATAATAGAATTGAATATAGCTTATCTAATCAAACATAGTTTATCTTGAAAGCAGCTCCTTGAGGCAAAATAATTTTAATTAGCAGAGAATGAGCTACTAGATGGAAACTATTTTAGAAATTCTTAAAATGTTCTGAACATTTTCAAGACCTTTTATATCCTGATGATGCTGTTTTGCTATTATTATTATTATATCTAACATTTCAAAATGTAGGACTTTTCTTTTTCTTGTTATAATGTAGTTCTCTGTCATAATTTTTATGCTTAACAATCGAGTTAAGTTATCCTTTGACCTTCTCAACTGAAGAGAAAGATGAATGTGATTCTAGATTTTCCCGAGGCATGAGGCAGAGCGTGAAGGAGGCAGGGAAGAAGGGCATTAAAGATAACAGTCACGGTGTGTGTTGGTGGGATGAGAAAGTAGCTGTTACACAAGGAATTAACTAAGCTTTTGGTTATAAAAGGAAAAGCAATGGAGTCAGTGGGATTACTGAGGACAAAGAAAAGAGAAGGTGGGGAGGAGACATTGCGTCCAATCATTCACCACCCCAGTCCCCATTAGTCCACGATGCCGTGGGTGGTTTCTGAAGGAACCATAAGGGAAGATAGAGTTGCTTCAGGGCAGATGATTGGAAACATTTCTCCCTTCCTGGTTTTTTAAGCATTCCTACCTGCTCCCTGCAAAAGTGGACTTCCTGTTTCCTTGTGCTGTTATTTTGGTCTATTTACCACCTTATGGAATCATAATAGTGCTATCTACTATTTACTTGGAAAATCATATATAGTCAACTTCCAGAGTCATATAACATTTGAGAAATTTAAATTCTTGTGTTATCTCCTTGTAATATAGGGAGATATATCTCCCTGTATATCCTTGTATATCTCCCTGTAAATAGACAGTGTCTATTTACAAGATTCAATTATGGCTATACAACTGCAAGGCTACTATAAATTTTGGAGGAAAAAGGCCCTAAACAGTCTAAATGACAACCTCTTTGTTGACAAAGTAGCTTCTGATGATATAGAAATAATAGCCACAATCCAAATATGCCATACTTTGATTGGAAGTTTATTCCAAATGAAAAATATCTGAAATTAGAAACAGTTCTAAAAGTTCTGGTAAAAACCACAAGAAATCTAAATTTTGTCAGCTTAATCCTTCTTTGTTGAGTGGGTCTATTGCGATGTTCCTCAAAGTGTGGTCCGCGTATCACTTTCAGCAGGACCACTAGGTACTTGTTACAATGTAGATTCCTGAATCTACCCTCAACTGCTGAATCCGAATCTTTGGAGATGAGCCTGGCATTCTGAATTTCAACAAGCTTTCTACATTACATTTATGTTTGCTAAAATCTCAGCCTCTCTAGTTTAATGCAGGATCCCGTTGTGTCAGAGCAGGCACCACGCCAGCACTTGGCATAGAGGAGTTTACTAACCACAAAGTAGACTGTCCTTCCTCTCTCTCCTCAACCCCCTGCAGTGCTTCCAGCCTTTTCTTGCCAATGACATAGATCAGATACTTCCACGTCCTCAAAAGCCCAAAGGTTAATGAGGCATCTCATTCATATTTCATGATTGCTGTTTGCCCTTCTCTGCCTTTGGGACACACAATGGAAAAGTGCAATCAATACAATAATATCAGAAGCACCAGACGATTAGAAGATACCAGAAGTAATCCATAAACTCCTACTGTATTTAAAGTGAATATCCTGAATTAACAAATTATCAACAGAGATCATTATTTCATCAGAATTTATCAATGTGTGAAAAAAAAAACAAAAGAAATATATCAAACCCTAGGAATAAATAGCACCTACCACTTTCTTTTTTCAATAACCCATTCTCAGCATGCCTGTTTTCATAATGTCTGCCCAGTTCCCGGTCATTGAGGCCATCATTCTATTACTTTGTTTTTAGTGCTTACAAACTATTTACAGCTCTTTACTCTCAGGCTAATATGCTCACACTTGGGACCATGATGGAAAAGACAGGAGAAATTCAATATGTCTGTGTTGAAAACTAATACTTCTGGCATTCACTTTCTAAACTCTCTAAATCTTTGCTACATTTTAAGGAGTATTTATTGGGTAAAGATTCTCCTAAAACCTTTTGGGAGAGGGGTTCTTTATTAAATCTTATTCTTTGCATTCCCTCTTCTCTGAAGACCTTTAGCTCTCCTCTCTTGTCCTTTGGTTTATACTTTAAACGTTGATTTAATATAGTAATAGAAGCTATTATTGAGTATCTAAAATATTCCAGAAATTTTGCATGCATTACTTTTAAATCTTAAACAGGGTTTCCCAAAAATAGGTTCTTTGAAGCTCAAGTCCTCTAAAGTGCACTTTTGAAAAAATATGATTTGGGGATTAGACAATTTAGGTACTACTTCAAACACTTCACTGACTTTCAGATTCTGAAAACATATTCACATATTAAATCATCTGAGCAAATCTACAGTGAAAATAAAAAACTGCAAAACTACCCCAGAGTTCTTACATTAACTTGACCTTGGAACATTTTTTTTTTAAGATTTAAGTGAAATCGCTTCGGAAAATGCTGCCTTAGACCAAATTAGAAAACCATTTAGTATTATTATTGTTATTATTGTGACTGTTACTCTTCCTTTAAATACAGAGCACTAGGGCAGTAAAAAAATAAGATGATTTCCCCAAAGCCACACAACCAGTGGGTGGCAGAGCTAAAATTCAAACAAATCTGACTCAAAAATCCACTCTTCCCATTGCTTCCACTGTGTTCTTTCTCTTTAATTTCCAAATCATTTCTAAAGTTCTGTGAATTCAAAGAAACTGACATCTACCAATGGATATTGTACAACAAGGGAAAATCTTCATTTATCAATTCTCTACAATGCTCATAACATAAAACAAATTAAATAATTTTTATTGTAGGATCTTGTTTATATAATAATGAAATATACGCCATTAGCACACAACAGTGTTTTGCTGTATAGTCATTTTTTTAATGTTAAATTTTAAGACAAAAGTTCTGAAGTAACAATTTATCCCAAGCAATTTTTAAACAGTTGGAGATACTGAGGCAGAATTTAGCAAGAAAGCATACC
Organism: Tapirus indicus; assembly: GCA_031878705.1. NCBI lineage: Eukaryota > Metazoa > Chordata > Mammalia > Perissodactyla > Tapiridae > Tapirus > Tapirus indicus. The sequence goes on along the minus strand of CM062917.1, from coordinate 160,611,899 downwards.
TCAGAGCAGTCATCAGTGAAAAACCTTCACAAAGGCAAAAAAGGAAGGTTGACAGGAAGGGAGGGAGAGAGAGAGGAATTGAGGGAGAAAGGGAGGGAGGAAAGAAAACAGGAAATTTTAATAATTAAATTTGGAATGAGCCAGATGGGGAGAATAGGATTTGGAGTTCATGCAATCTAAGGACACAGGGCCTCACTTCCAGGAAACTGTCCTACAGAGATGTTTGCACAGGGAGGTCAAAGTGACATATACAAAAATGTTCATTACAGCATTGTTTATAAGAAAAAATTGGAGACAATTATGTCCAAAAATGAGGAAATGTTTGAATAAATTATGTCATGGAATATTGAGATAGGTTTATGTGAACAGATAGGAAATAACTACAAGATATTTTTCTCCCAATAAAAAGGTCACAGAATAATATGTGTAGCATGATCCCAGATTGTGAAGGAAAAGGTGGGAATGTTGAGGTGAAAGAGGTGCAGAAGGGGCACCTTGCTTTCATTCCTATATTTATTATAGTAAATATTTAATAGCAACAAGCATGCAATCCCAGATTACTTTTCTTAAAAATAATTTTAAGAGATCAAGTGGAGGGCATATGTAACACAGGCAGTATACTGTAGTGTATCCAGATATCCTGAATTAAACTCTAGCTCTGCATCCTATTATCTGGGTGACTTTAATATTTTCCTAAATTTATCTTAGCCTTTATTTTATCAACATAAAATAGGGATAATTAATACTTGTATTTCAGTATTCCAAGACTTAGATGTGATGTATATAAAGGTGCCCAATATATGGTATTTAATAATAGCAAATCTCTTTGAAGAATTAACAGTATATCGCATATTTTATTGTATTGTTCTGTATCTTTTGTGTGATTTACCTGTTCCTAGATGCAAGTCTTTTTAAAAAAGATTTTATGACTTATACTCTTAAATCTCTGTCTCCTCTGCCATGTTTACTTACCACTACCTTAGAATATTGCAGAGTGGGAAAATAAAGTAGAATTATGCAAATTTTAGAGCTGGAAAAGATCTTAGAGTTTACCTGGTCCACTTTCCAATTTTACTACTAAGAGAACAATTGCTTGGCATGCTAATTAGTTCATTAAATTCATAGTGTGTATCCCAAGGTATCCTGTCTCACATACAGTGTATACAATCCTATGATGCTGAGCTCTGTCCTCCGGGAAATCTTCCCACTTAACTCATACCATTGAGCTTCATTTCCTGGTGAGGGGGTGATAATTTTAGAAGATGGAATATTTGGAATTGTGCAAGTCTGAGAACTAACTATCACTGCTTAGACTTTAAGAAGGCAGAGCTTGATGGGGATAGGGAGAACATAAGAATACTGGTACAAGAGACAAACGTCACCTATTTGGCTATTCTCTGAGTTTACCTGCATCATGTCAACTAAAAAGAATTTCTTGAGTCTGATTTGGTACATAGGTATGTTAGACTGCCATGCTGTCCCAAGCAATAAAGGTAGGGAGGGGTAAAGTGATGAAAAGATGCACCCTCTTTGCATTCCTAGCACCCAAATTGAAGGAGGATCATTGGAATACTAGGAAATATTTTTCAGTAGTGGTATTTCAGTTACATTAGTACATTTTCAAGTTTTGTTCATTTCACCGTAAATAAAAATGACAACTGAGGTAAATATCCTAACAAAGTAGATTTTTCATTTTTAAGGGCAAGAGGATTAACTCCCTTTGAAGTGAATAGTTTTACTTTGGGAAACAAGTACTATAGAAATAATAATCTAAAAGAGATCTTTTTTCTATTATGAAATATTTTCAGTCATACAAAATAGAAAGTAAAAAACAAATGAACTGGGTATACCAAAAAATAAACAAACAAAACATTTCGGATATAAATGTTGCACCCTTCTACTTCCCAATGGTAATCACTACCCTGAATTTGGCATTCTTCATTCCTTTCATGTTTTTATACTTCGACTATCAAGTGTGTATCCTTAAATTACATAGTACTGTTTGCAAGTATCCAATCTACAGGTAAATTGTATCATTCTTTATGTAACTTTATACAACTTGCTTTTTTCACTTAAAGTTATATTTTTTAGATTTACACATATTGATACACGGGGTTCTGGTTTATTCACTTTAACTGCTATTAGTATTATTCACTTGTGAGAATATATCCATTCTTCTATTGATGGGTATTTTTGTTGTTTTCTGTTTAATTGCAAACAACATAGTCATGAATACTCTTGTATATGTATCTCCTTCAACTCATGGGTATAGGGTATGTGCAATCTTCGGCCTTGCTAGATATTGCCAAATTATCCTTCAAATTCATTTACCAATTTATACTCCCACCACATGCATACAGATTTTCTGTTGTTCTAACATCTTCACCAATACTGCATGGTAAGACCTGACTACATCATTTCAAAAGAGCTAGTTTTCCTTTTCTTTAAGTATTTATCATGCTAATGAATTTAGTTTGTTTTTTACAGTATATTTTGCAGATAACATCAGGTAGAAGAGATATGAGAAAGGATATTGGACATAATTGGGATAAAATAAAAAATATTAATGATAAAACTTTGAAAGATATCTAAATATAAAAATGAGGAAATATTAAGCATTCATTTTAAGGACTTTGACATACTTAGAATTAAAATGCTCTTTGCAAATTCAAACCAAAGGGACTCTCCAAGAGAAATCCCTTAATGCATGTGAGTGCTTTGTAAACTGTACACACTTCCATGACAATTACAAGTCCCTTATGACATTATATAATACGGACTAACCAAATGTAGTAAAAGTAATTTATTCTTGTGCTTACTATTTAGAAAATATATATTAAAATTTAATATTTTGATATGTTTGGAGTTCTGTCCTAAATATTTTTTGTTGCTAACTCTCAATAGATTTTTAGGGAGCCCTTAATTTTCTCACTTTGATCCTTCCTTTCTTGTCACAGTTACAAAACACTGTGAATGGTCTATGATCTAAAGAAAGCCAAGAATCGGTATTTCCTTTCACTGGACAATTAGAAGTCCACAATGGTGAACTTTCTATTGAATGCCAGACTTCATTCAAGATGTTTTCATTTGGGTTTTTCACAGACTGATATTGATTTCCTTCTCCAGTGCAACACATCTTTTCATGTAGTGATGCCTTAAGCAGAGCAGAGATTTAAGAAGAATTTGAATTTTTATCTGTTAAATACTTATTTTCAAAACTTTGACATATATTGTCACCTTCCTTCATATCAATTGAGCAGGGCTAAATCATTTTCCCTCAGAATTATATTCATATTATAAGTTTAGAATTTCAAATAGGTAAGGGATTATGTCAACCATCACAATAATTTAGAGGGAAAGGAGTGGAATAAGCTAAGGAGAGCTGCTTCCCAACTCCCAAGTGGCTTTATAGGGTGGCTGACCTTTAATTAAGTGCCCACAGTCCAAGGCCTTGCATGTTGGTGATGGTGACTTGTCAGCAAAAAGATGGGGGCAGTCAAATTAACCAGGCTCACAAAACTAACAAACAAAATAAGAACATCCATTTATTGATTTACAGTGAGAAAAATGACTGCAGAGAGGACCGATCACTGAAATCCTTTGGGCCTTGTACTTTTCCCCGCAAACATGCCACAGGAAAAGTCAAGCGGTAAGGTTGTTTGGTGAACCTGGAAACTTATCCTTAATGCAATTATAATAAGTGTAGAAATTCAAAAGAGATGAAGGCTCACTCTTGACCATCACAAAAATGTCAGGGTTAAGAAGAAATCATGGAAGAATCCTAGTCATCTTCCCACAGGCCTTGCGAGATGCTACATCTACTGAAGAAATGAGAGTTAAAGTCCTTCCCATAAATAAAACTCCAGGCCCAGATAATTTCACTGATAAATTGTACCAGACATTGAAGGAAGACTTAATGCCAATACTACACACAGTATTCCAGAAAACTGAGGAGGAGGGAACACATCCCAACTTGTTTTGTGAGGTCAGCATTATCTGCATACAAAAACTATACAAAAACATTACAAGAAAGGAAAACTACAGACCAATATCCCTCATGGCATAGATGAAAAAGACTAAACAAATTTTAGCAAATTGAATCCAACAACGTATGAAAAGAATAACACATCCTGACCAAGCAGGGTTTATCCCAGGAATGCAAGGCTGGTTTGTGTTCAAAAGTCAATCAATGTATCAACTGATGAATGGTAAATGAAACACTGTATATCCATATGATGGAAAATTATTCAGCAAGAAAAAGAAATTAAGTACATGCTACAACATGGATGAAACTTGAAAATATTATGCTAAGTGAAATAATTCAGTCACAAAAGACCACGTATTATAAGATTCCATTTGTGTAAAATATCCAGAAGAGGCAAAAATATAGACACAGAAAATAGATTAGTGGAAACCTAGGGCTGGGAACACAGGGGAAAGGGAATTAGAAGGAAATAGGGAGTGACTGCTAATAGGCACAAGATTTCTTTTTGGAGGATAAAAATGATCTAGAATTGGTAATGGTTGTACAACTCTGTGAATGTGCTAAAACCTATTAAATTGTACTCTTTAAGTGGGTGAATTGTATGATATGTAAAGCTATTAAAAATTAATCAGTGTAATTTACCATATTAACAAATTGAAAAAGAAAAATCATATGATCATCTCAATAGATGCAGGAAAAGTATTTGTCAAAATCCAAAATCCATTCCTCATAAAACTTCAGCAAACTAGGAATAGAAGGGAATTCCCTCACTTGATAAAGGGCATCTAGGAAAAACCTACAGTTGACATTATACTTCATGTTCTCCCCCTAAGATCACATCTGTGTCAATCACACACTTCGGTGATAAGAAAGCTGATTCAAGAACTATAGATCATCCACTGAGAATCTTGATCCAATGGGATGTAATTTCATAATGAATTTTGAAAAGATGGCATTGAATTTCTACTGCAAAAATATACTCTGATATTAACATTTTAGGAATAACAAATATTTACAATCTGTTAATTGACAATCTTCTATTCAATAAATTAAGTGATCTAAGTTGCCCAAGCAAGTATACATTTTTCCCATTATAATGAAGGTATTTTCAATTTGAATGAAAAAATATGATTCATAAAAATTGATAGTTTTTGGAAACGTCTTTGTGGGGGTGGAATGGAGGGGGGTGCTCACAGATACTGTACTAATGTGTTCGGTTACTAAAATGCATATTTTGCACTCAGTTTATATAGAGAAAGAACTGAAGGATAAAATTTGATGTGGTTTAGAAATAAAATTTGACATGTGATTTCTAATAATTTAGAAATAAATAAATTTACTAAAGCAGAACAAGAGTAGTTACTGAACACCTTTTTTATTGTTGTTATTGTTTTACTTTTTTTGCTTTTGTTTTCTAATATTTGTTTGTGTCACCAGGAAGAATTGTGCTTTTCCTGAGAAGTTGGGGGTTTTTGGGGTTACATTTTTTTTTCCTTATTCTCACAGATGCTATGAATTGTATAATCCAATAGACTCCCTATTTAGGTTGGTTACCTTTAGTATGTATGCATAATCTTCCTTCCAGAATTTGTGTAGTAAATACACTCATCCTTGTTTCATTTTATTTTTTCCACTCCAATTTTCACTCTATCCCTATTTCCTCAACAATTTATTTTCAGCGTTGTTTTATCTTGTCATAGTGTATGTCTTTAAGCTAATGTCAGCTGACATCATCCTATCATGTGAGTTTCAAATGCTATTACCTCAGAATCCAACCCAGACTGCAGTGGGAAATAATCCCATCCACTCTTTCCAGATATTGGAGGATAGGGAAAAAGAAATGGAGATGTATACAAGATCTTTTATTTCCTTAAGTCAAAATGCTTTTCTTCTTTTTTTTTTTCCCCTGAGGAAGAGTCACCCTGACCTAACATCTGTTGCCAATCTTCCTCCTTTTGCTTGAGGATGATTTGCCCTGAGCTAACATCCATGCCAATCTTCCTCTATTTTGTATGTGGGATGCCACCACAGCATGGCTGTCAATGAGTGGCGTAGGTCTGTGCCTGGGAACTGAACCCAGGCCGCCAAAGCGGAGAACACCAAACTTAACAATTAGGCCACGGGGCTGGCGCCAAGAATGCGTCTTAATTTCTGTTTTTAGCCAATTAATTCAGTTTACAGAGCACCTTGGTTTCTTGTAGTGCTGAGAGTTTCTGTACAGCAATACTGAAGGTAGGGCACCACTCTGATATATTCCTTCAAAATACCACTGACAGAAGGCTGTTGTTGTAGTAGACGATTACTTCTCTGGAGGAAAGGGTGCTCCCTATGGAGGCAGATTAGGCCAAAGTAAATACTCTCTATTTTATGCCATTTTGTAAATTGCTTTAATTCCTCTTCAAAATAAAGCAAGTATATAAACATGCAGTTAAAAATCTATCTCTGTTTTTATTACTAATGTATAAATCTGTAAAAAAAGTAAAAAGAAAATCCAGAAAGAGTTTCCTCCTCAACTGCTTTCTGGAAAAAGAACACAGGGCCAAAAATAAAGATGTGACCACATTGGCAAAAATTTGATAAACTGGGAATACAAAGTGTTAGTGAGAAAGTGGAGCCACAAGAACTCAAACATTTCTGTTGGGAGTGTAAATTGGTACACACACTTCAGAAAACAATTAAGAATTGTCTTGTAAAGTTGAGCATTCACATATCCTGTGACTTAGTAAGTCCATTCCTGAGAATGTGGCCTAGAGCTTTATTGTCTGATAGAGAAGCTGCTAGACACATGTGGCTATAAAAATTTTTTAATTTTTAACTTTAGTTAATTAGAATTAAAGTACCCAGAAGTAATGAGCAGACCTGGTGTCCAGATCTTGGTCTCTAATACTATTTTCTAATAAAATGACCAGGGTCCTTGGAGAAACGGCTGATTGTAGAATTGGGGCAGGAAATATACAAGATAAGCTTGGAGCCTCCTGCAGTGCCGTAAGAAAGGAAGTGCTAAACACACACACACACACACACACACACACACACACTCACACACTGTTGGGGTATGTCAAAGAGACACAGGAGGCAACTGAAAAAGCTCCCAATAGCAAAAGCTGAAAAAAAAAAAAAACTCAATTGGATTATAACCCAAAGTATAAAATAAATACCCATGAGTCTATACTGATATAAATTGATTATTGAATAAAAAAGTAAATGGGGGAGAAAAGACAAATCTCCCTTGCAGAAGAATTCCAGCGAATTCCCACTCCTTCAGTGTGGGCTGCACGAAGTGACTTCATTCCAAAAAGTACAGTATGGAAAGGCAGGGCAGGGAGGGAGAGTAAAGAGTAAACTTCACAGAGGAGAAACCTGACAAACACTACCTCAGCCAGGGGACCGAGGTCAACATCAACAGTGAGAAGTCGTGTTGATAGCATTGGTAGATATACCCTTGATATGATGTGACTAAAATGGCACTCTACCTCTGTTGTCTTCCTCCCCAAAACCCACAGCTCCCATCTGATCATGAGAAAAACATCAGAAAATCCCAACAGAGTGACACTATAAAGAACACATGGCCAGTACTCCTCAAAATTGCCAAGGTCACCAAAAACAAGGAAAGTCCCAGTAACTGTCACAGTCAAGAGGCACCTGATAAAACACGATGACTAAACATAACATGGTATCCTGGATGGGATCCTAGAACAGAAAAAGGACATTAGGTAAAAAATTATAAGTAAGTTATGATTTAAGTAAATATTAGTAAGATATGGACTTCAGTTAATAATAATGTGTCAATATTTATTGTTAACAAATGTACACTACTAATGTAAGATGTTGAAAATAGGAGACACTGGATGAGGGATATATGGGAACTCTCTGTGTTACCTTTACAATTTTTCTGTAAATCTAAAACTGTTCTAATAACTGAAGTTTTTTTTTTAAAGAAGAGATATAATCAGAGACAGAAAATACCAGCAAAAATATATGAGGTAACTCTGAATGACATGTATTATCCCCTTTTCCCATTAATCTTTCATCAAAATAACAAACATTTCAACATTCTATGGATTGCTTTTTCTTGGAAATTAAGTACATAAAAATTTTTTTTAATTAAGTTAAATAAAAAATTCAGATCCTCAGTCATACTGGCCACATTGCAAGTGCTCAAAAGCCCCACGTGGGTATTGACTGTGATACTGAAAAGCATAGACATGGGACATTTCCATCATCGCAGAAAGTTTGGTTAGATAGTGCTGCTCTGGAGAAACTTACAAATGTGCTTCAGTAGATAATAGACAGGAATGTTCATAGGAGCATTATTCATGGTTTTTAAAAATTGTAAAAAACAATGCCCATCTACAGAGGCATGGATAAATAAATTATGACATATTCATAAAGTAGAATCCTATAAAACAGTGAAAATTAATAACTAGGGGTTCATATATCAACATGGATGAATCTTTAAAAAGTTAAGTGAAAGAGGCAAATTTCAAAAGTCACATGTATTATAAATTCAATTTTAAAAATTCAGAAACTACAAAAGCAAATAATACATTGCTTAGAGATGTGTATTTATGTGGCAAAATTATAAGAAGTAAGAGAATGGTTATCACAAAATTCAGTTCTCTGGGATGGAGGACAAAGGAGTCATTTATTGGGAGAATATTTGGAGCTTCAATGGCATTGGTTAAAATCCTTTGGTAAGATTGCGTGGTGGTTCCAGATATGTTTGTTTTGTTATTATGCTTCACAATTTTCTTTTTATTATGTCAGATATTTTGAATGTATCATCTACCTGTCAAAGCCTTACAGGATTTCTCCTTTTGTTACATATCACTTACCACTTTTCTCTATTATGGATTTGTCATTCCCATTATCAAGTGCTGCTCCACTAGAGCAGTTGAAGTTAAAACTTGCTGGCCATCGTGGATTTTGCTGTTTGTTTCTTGACCCTGTAAATGGTTTTTATGCTCCCAAATTTGCATTACTACCTTTTAGTCTGGATTTGTAGCCTAATTTAGCACTTCAAAACTCAAAATGAATATAAATACATGCTTCTCAATTCAAGGGATATTATCTTGCAAGTCAAATGAGCAAGGCCAATTCAGACGATTTATTGTTTAACCTTGTGTCATCCAAATATTGACTCTTCTTATAATGGAGCATTATTACATAGAAGAATCAACGGCACTTAAAATGCACAAAATGTTTCAGAACTCACTTAGTCGACTTTATTAATATTCTACAAAATACTGTTGATGCTATTTCATTCATATTTCAAAATCCTCTCCTTAATTTACTTAACTAAATCTCTACCCACTCTTTCCCATTTTTTATTAAATACTAATTTCCTTTTATGTCCCACTAGGGTTTCAAAAATAGTAGTCAGTTGGGAAGGCCTATTTGAAATTTTTTTTTTACTTATTTCCCATGCTGGTTTCCTGAATTACTATATTTTTCACAATCATATTTTAAAACAAATTGTGTATTTAACCACAACAGATGGATATTCTGGTTATTTTTAATAATACATACATTTTTGAATTATTTAACCTAGTTTATTTTTAATTATAATGTTTAAAAGTGCCCTACTATTCAGAAATTAAATATAAGGAACAACCAAACCAAGTTAGTAGAAAAACAAGCAGTCTTTCCCAGTTAGATGGAAATGAGAGAGGAAAGAAACGCCATAGTCCAAAGGTGTAATCATAGCTTCCTGCTGTGATCCTTGTTCCATTGTCTTTTTATGTACACACTGAAATATGTGCTGACTCTTTAGTAAAAATGGTAAATATCTATTTTCAAAATAAAATATTTTGGTCAATAAATTATAGTAATTGATATTCACTTTTAAACGGCTCAGTGTTAGGGACCCCAACACCAGCCTCGTTTCCACTTACACAGTATTAAGAAAATAAAAAGGTGGAAACTCACAGTACTGTAAACAAGGTGTGGAAGTTAACTAAATCTGTACTAAATCTCCATCAATGACAAGGCCAATAGAACTGGATAAAACACCTGTGAGCCACCTGTGCTTTACCAGCACCCACCTGGAAATAAGTAGAAATATTCCTCCTCGTCATTCCTCGTCAATGCCTTGAAGAAACCAGAAAATTGCTCCAAATCCTGCAAAGATCTGAGGTGGCCTAAGATATACTTTTATGCACCAATAACTCTTTCCCTATGTCCAGTTAGAAACTCCAAATCCCACTAAACAGATATGCGAAAAGTGGAGGGAATTGGCAATGCAGGATGAAAATTGGAAGCTGTAATTTCTACAAGGTAAAGATGGGAGGCGTGGCAATGATGGAAACAAGAAGACCTTTCTCAGTAGAGTTTATTGAGCACTAAACTTTCTATTTTCTTATTTTTTTATATTTTTAAAGATCTGGGTGTTATAGGTAGAAGTGTCCACATTAGATAAAAGTGAATAGACTTCTGATAAATAGACTGCCTATCCAGCCATCTCCTCCCTTCCCCACCCTGACACCCTACAGCATATACTTCTCTGAGAACCATCTTTCCCCCTTAATCTACATGGTAACAATGAGTTTCATACTATACAACTCCAGTCCATGCAGCACAGTTCACTGGACCATGGGTGAAAGCAGCTGGGCCAATAAATTGTTGCCTCGCTAATTTAAACTTGGGGAAAAGATTCCAGATTAGTCAGCTTAGTTTCACCACAGAAGAGATTTTACTAGCGTGCTGATGACAGCTGTGTTTTAGACTAGGCCCGCTTCAACAGCAGAATTGAGTGAATTAGAGGAAGCTGGCCAGAAAAGAGAAGAGGAGGAGGGAGTGGGGGAGGGCTGGAAGGAAGGAGGGAGGGAGGGAAGAGAAGGAGGAGGAGAGATGAAAAGTGAACACAAAGACAAAGAAGAGACAAAATCCCAGTGGCATGTTATTCCTGGCCCAATGGTTCCTGCTGCTCATCGGTTTCCAAGGTACACTTCTGCACCTTCATATTAAACTCTGTTTTCGTTTTAACTTAAGCTACCTAAATGAATTTCTGCTATTTAAAGCCAATATAGTTCTACAAAATATGTGGAACTTTTTATGCAGAGAAAATTTAATTATTCTTTACATATCAATTTGCCAAACTACTACAAATACAGGAAGGAGCTTTACTCCTAAATAAACAGATGTTAGGGCCAGGGACTATATAAATATATATATCTTGATCCTTGACAACTACCAGATGTGAATACATCACTTACCATATAAGTAACCTGGAATGAGAGTACTGCAGGGCAAGGAAAAGGAACTATCTTTCCAAAGACTTAGAAGAAGGGCTGACTTGTGAGTTATGGAGTAGAAGAAAATTGTTAGGTATCCTCAGAAAGATATAAGGAATTTCTACGAAACTTTTGCAGAAAGTCATACAGACTGAAATAAAAAAGAGACAATAAGGGGGGATTTGAAAAAGAGACGGAGGAGATAAGAATTGTAAGGCATTTAAAATCTAATAGCAATTAATAAAGAGCAAAAATGAAACTGGGATCAGCCATATAGAGGACAAATTTGAGAATCCCACATTCCCCTCACCCTCAGAGATCATGCTGGCAGGTCTTGGTGGCCTATCTTGTAGTGTGACCCAAACCTTCATTTCCAAGGGGCCTGAGCCCTTGGTTTTCATATGCTTCTCTGTTCAGTTGCTCATGTGTCCATTCAGAGTTAAATTGAGGCAAGAGAGTGCCATGATGTGCCCCAAGATCACCTGAGCTCTGTATGTCCCTCTCTGCCACCAATGTCTAAAACCATCCCTACTTCCTCCTGCTCATCGGGATCAATTACCCCCACCAAGATTGTGACTCTTCTTACCTACTGGCCCCTGAACACAAGTCAAAAGTGCTCAGTTAAATGGGATTCTTTCTGTGTGTCCTGGCAGTATACCCCCTTTGGACCAGGAACTCTAACAATGCAGAGACCAGAGTTACAGGGATGAGAAGCACAAAGTCCCCCAACATATCATTGGAAGTGATGACAGCTCCTGCTACGTGCCTTGGTTCCTGGGCCATGTATTCCTCCTGTGTTGACAGAGCAACATATGGGTCTCTGATTTAATGCAAAAATGAATGCATCCTGAGGATGGCACTCTATCCTTCAAAAGTATTGCCTCCAAGCTGTGCTTCAGCTCTGCCTCTAGAAGGCCATTCCTAGAAGGTCTGTCAGAGCAACAGGTCAATTAATTCTGGACACTATAGTACAGGATGCAACCAGCAAATCCAACGGTCATGGGTCCACTCCCACACTTCCTTGCTCGAAGTGGATCACCTGGTCAGATGGCTGTTGAGTAGGATTCCACATCTGTGGATCAAGCATTCTGTAAGCACCTGGATAACAGTGCTGGCTGAGTCACTACGGGTTAAGAAGGCAAATTCATACCAAGAATAGGTATCTATCACTATGGAAAAACTCCTATTCCTTCTAGGATGTAGTCTCCTTGCCAGCAAGTTAGATTCCACAAAGAATAATGCCATTTAGGGGGTTAGACTTGGTCTTTGTTGGTGGCAAGTTGGACATTCAAAAGCATCAGTACCTATATAGACCATAACAAAAGGAGTTCCTTCTGTTGGGTCCATGCACAGCATCCATCTCTGCCGTAATGACCACTCCAGCAATGCGCTTATTGGGCCAGATCCAGGATGGCTGATGACAAAGGCTGGATAACATTGACTGGACAAGTCATTTTGTCTCCTTGGTGTTCCGTGACTCCTTCATGGTGAATGCTTTCTGGTAGCGTCAATGTGTGATAGAAAAATCTTGACACTTTGTGCCCACTCCCATGTCCATCCTCATGCTCCTATCCCTGACCTCCTTGTCTCAGATCTTCTATTCTTCCTCTTTGCAGGCCCATGAGCAGCTGGCTAGACCATTGGCCACTGTCCAGGAATTTGGTCACTCTCCTTGGTCCACTTCTCATTCCATAAAAAGTAGAGTTACTGCTCACAGCTCTGCCCGTAGGGAAGAGTTTCCCTCTCTGCTTTTTCCAAAACCACCTTTGAATATGACTATAATATAGCTGCCATCCTTTTTCAGCTTCCACACACATAGCAAGCTGACTCATTCATAAACCAAACTTGGGCTTCTTCCTCTCTCTTTATCTAGTCATACAAGACCACCATATGACTGTGGGAGTGAGCTGGGAAAAGACTGCTGGTGTTACCGTGGTGAGTGTCTGGGATACCTGTTTCTTTAGCTTACTCATGTTCTCTGACCCTTCCTGGACTCGATTCCAGATGTACCTTTTCCATCTTGTGATTGACTGCTGCTGGGCCTGTCTGACTTTTTGACTCTGCTGATCCAACATAATCCAGTTCACAATGGGCAGTTCCAGATACAGAGTCACTTGGTGCCTCATGATCAAAGGTTCTGTCTCTACTAGCGCCCAATAACACACCAGGAACTGTTTCTAAAATGACGTAATTCTTTGCTGCAGTTGGCTTGGTCTTGCTTCAAATTCCAGGTATCTGTGTTGTGATTTTCTCATTGAGTCTTGTCGTGAAATCCACACTGAATCTTTTTCCACCACTAAAAACCACAACATCTTAGGGTCTGTTGGATCATATGACCCAAGTGCCAGGGAAGCCTGAACCTTCTGCAGAACGCTTTCCTGTTACACATGCCACTCAATACTGGCAGCCTTCCATGTCACTCAGAGGAACAATATTCCTAGCATTCCTGTGTCCCCTGGCAAGAGTACACCCCATGTCCTGGGATCTTTGATGAAGCATTAAATTCGTGTTCCCAGAAAGAGCCACTAAGCAACTAAATTTTGCTTATCTAGTCTTACATTCTGGCCCCTTTGGTCAAGCATTTGAGCTGAGAGACAACACATTGAAAACTAGCACAAAGATCTGGTATTATGCTTTCAAGGAGGTCTCTTGAGGTCTTTCATATCCCCAGCGATCTCTGTATCCTCCAGAGCTTCTCTCACAGAGTGTGCTCTCTACTTCGTGATCATATCCATACTCAGACTCTCAAATGAAGGTGATTCTGAAATCTCCATTTCTAGACCCAGCCTTGTCCAGGTCAAACCCACAGCCCCCTCCACTTTCTCTCCCATTCTAGTACTTTCCCCTCCACCCCATTCTACTTCTCAGGGAAGGGAAATCAGACAGAAGGCAGCATGGCATTTTGGAGACAGCAGCAGAAATCAAGAAAGTTCACCCACGGGATTACATTGAGGTTAGCCTAGATGAATGAAATGAATTTCTGTAACCAGAGAATGGAGAAAGGTAGGTCCAGGCAGAGGGAAGAAGAACAGAAAAAGGTAGAGAGGAGAATGAGATGTGGCATGTTTAAGGAAGAGCAGTGATCCAGCATGATGTGACAAACCTTATAATTCTCCAGTTAGGGGGGTTATTTTTGTTGTTGTTTTGCATTGTTTTTTTAATCTTAAAGCTATTTCAAGGAACACAACTAAAGGCCATAGAATAACTGAATATTGTATTTTACAAATAGACTTAGCAATATGGTTTTAAAAAAAAGATCGTTATTCCCTGGTCATATTTATGATATATCAGTTAATTTCTCATATGACATTATCCCTTTTTTTGCAGTAGCATCTCATTGTAAACTCACCTCAAATTTATTGACAACTATCACCTTAGCACTATTTTTTCCATATTAATGACTCCAAACCTACAATTTTCTGGCTTTCACTCTTGTTTTTTCTTCAGATTTGGTCTTTCCCTAGTGAATTGCTTTCCATTTATCTTGATTAAACCTCAGTCTATTGATTTCTGTCCTTTCTCTAACTTCTCAGCAACCTGCTGTATATTAATTTTGTTTTCTGCAATATTAGCTACCCCCCCCCCGGCTGAGTAAGACTCACGGAAGTTAAAATCCAACAACATTGAATGACCTCTCTTTCAAACTTTGGATGCTATGTTAAAGTCTAATGGGATGAGAAAATACGTGCACGCATATTTTTACCTTAAGATGGAAAATTCTTTGTGTTCCAATGATTCGCTCTTGCTTCATTGGAGAAAATTATAACATTTAGGAGTCATCTACTAAAAGGCCAAGCTTAATACATGCCTTCCTTTGCAGAGAAGGACAAAATAAAGAGAAAGGTTCATATCCTAAACCTAAGATATACTTACTATTGAAGAGTTATGATAATAAGCAGAATAAAAATAATGTATAATTACTTTTGATTTTATTTTTCTATGTATCAAATATTATACATTGATTGATTCATTCATTTAATCTTCATTAGAGTCCTAAGAATTAACACTTAAGTAATTTATTCAATATAATGCAGCGAGGTAGAATTTGAACCCAAGTATTTCTGACTCTTTTCCTGTTATAGTATATTCCACTTTTAATTCATTCATTCAACTCAGTAACTATTTTTTGAGAGTCTCCTATTTTCCAACCACACTGCTGGATGCTGGAGATATAGTGTTGAACAGGTAAGGTTTCAGCCCTCACAGATCTTCATGTCTGTGGGGAAGGCAAGTCTTTCTCTTAGGGTCATCCATATTCTTTTCTGTACTGCACAGAAAATAAAACTATTTTTTATCTTTTTATAGCTATTTTTTATAGCTCAGACATGAGCTCCCTCCACTGATCTTTCCTCCACCTCAAAAATGTATTTATACCCCGCCCATCTTCACTTCTCTCCATTTCACGTCAGAGGAAGAAGTGTCCATCCTTTTCTGTTGGATCTACTGACAAAACAGTCATTTTAATCCCATGCACTCCAATATTTCTGGAAATTTTTTTCTATCAGTTATCCCAAGCCTCTCTCTCCTCTTCCATATCTCCCTCTCTACTGATTGTTCCCTTTGGCCAACAATCACCAAAAATAAAAATATATAAATTTGTTTTTGGTCTTATCTTTCTCAAGCTACTGCTTTCACTCTTATCCTCAGCAACAGATTTAACAGATTTTAGACTCATTTTATCACTCTCACATACCCTGTTCACTCTTCAAACCAGTACAATATGACTGTTGCCTCTCCATTATTACGCTTGCAGACAAAGGGAAATATAAAATGCCTTGATCTCTCACTCCACAAGTGGGATCATTCTCTCGGCCTCCCAGAGTTTCCCCAGGAGATTTGGCTGTGGTCACCCTGGGGCAGCACACTGGCTGCATTCCCTCTGTTTCGTCTCTTCCCCGCTCCCCTACCAGCATTATCTGTACTTCAGCCACTCAAATCCTTGTTCCATCTGCTTCTGAGAGAATCCAAACTAAGAAAAGAGATGTTTTCAAACCAAACCCTGTCAACTCTAATTCTCTGCTTTCTTTCCAAATCTTTTTTTCCCATTTCCTCTGAAATTGTTTTATTTTAAGTGTTCGTCTTCTGGCTCCTGTACTAACTTGTCTTTCTGCCTCCACCACCTTCTCCCTCTAATCCATTCCTTACATACTTTATAATATTTTTCCAAAATATAAACCTACTCATGTCACTGCTCTGCTTAAAAACTTTTATTTCCCTTACTGTCCATAGAACAAAGTTACTGTCACTGAAGTGGACTATTAGGCCCTTCCTAAATCTGCACCAACCTACATTTTTGGCCTTATATCCTGCCATTCTTCCCATAGTCCAGCCACGTCAAATTAATTATACCTTCCCTAACACACAACGCTTTACTTCAGAACACT
This sequence comes from Tapirus indicus, assembly GCA_031878705.1. Lineage (NCBI taxonomy): Eukaryota > Metazoa > Chordata > Mammalia > Perissodactyla > Tapiridae > Tapirus > Tapirus indicus. The sequence goes on along the minus strand of CM062917.1, from coordinate 160,595,298 downwards.
TGCCTTTGCACAGACTGTTTCTTCTTCATGGAGTGCCCATCCCTCTTTCCATCCCTCCTTCCCCCAGAAACTCTTATTTATTCTTCAAGACCCCATTCAGATGCATCGTCTCTAGAAAACATTCCTTAATCTCTCTAAACATGGCTGTATGTCTTATGTGGTGATCTAACACTCCGTTCTCATCTCTTTCATACCACTTATATTTTATTGAAATTTGTGTTTACATATCTATCTCCTTCACTATCCTATAAGTTCACCCAAGTCAAGACCATAGCTTACTGAATCTTCTTGTTTCTAAATACTAGTGGCAATATCTAGCAATAAGTATTTGGATAAGTGAATGAATGCTAGAAATTACAATTAACTGACATGAAGGGAAAGAAGTAAGTGTGATTATTCTAGGTTTTTGGCTATCCTGTCTCCTCCATCCTCCTCCACTACAACCACTACATATAAACTAAAATTACTGAAGTAGATTTAATTTTAAAACAAGTCTCAGGTACAATATGATTTTTGAAACAAGAAGGCCATTCCAGCCCTAAAAATATCTCCCAGACTACCACTTCAACTCATGAAAATCTTTTAGAAGGACACAAACCTTTCATTTCAATATTAGAGAAAAAAATGCTAAAATTCAAATGACCTGGCAATTAACACATTTATGTAAGTTAGTTGTATTGCTGAAGTGAATTATATCAAATTTTGATGTGAGGAGAGGATTAAAAATCCAGAAAGTAGTGAGTCTCTGAAGAAATGTGGTTACTGGTGCCCTGAATCCATTCTTTTGTATTGAGACAAATGAAATTTATGCACAAAAGAAATTTCATGTTCTACTGAGTTTCAGATTCTTACTTTTTCTACTACAAAAAAGTCTCTATTAATATCCTATTCCCTTAGGACCCTGCTCTGCACTTCCTTGGGTAATACTGGATAAACTCGAGTAATCAAATCAGCTAAACCAATAGATCTCAAACTTGTCCCATCACTTGAAGAGGAGTATTTTTTTTAAAGATTTCTCAATCCCTCCTCGAACCTATTATGTTTAAAACTGCACATATGAAGCCTAGAAATCTGAATTTTTCAAAGCTTCCCAGGTGATTTGATGCTCATCCAGGTTTGGAAATCTCTAGACTGGCAAATATATAACCTCTTTTGTAGTATTTCATTTAACTCAAATAAGTATTCACCGAGTGTTGATTATACGCTTGGCATTGAGAGATCATATATCTAACATGTCACAGATCCAGTGTTTTCTGGATCCCCCATCCAGTGTTTTCCATAATGCTAACTAGGCATTCATTCCCTCTAGGGAGAGTTGTTATGGGTAAACCAGTTAGAGAGCCAAAAGAGAGCCATATCATACGGAAATGATTTGGAAGAATGTGTTATTTGACAGAGATAATATTTCCTTTTCCATTACCTTTACCCACTCTCCTTCCCTCAGACTATCAAGTTTCTATACTGAGGATGAGGAGGGAAAAGTGACAGAATACCCAGACAAGTTTAAATAGTCAAGAGAAGAGGGCTTGAAAAGGAACAGAATCCAAAGTCATCTCTTGTTCTCAACACCCCATCCCAACAAACACATAAACGTACCCAGTAGTGTTAAGGTTGTTAGAGAACAATGGCAGCATGGCCAGAGATGGCCTCCAGGGTTTTCCTTAACCTAGCAATAGTAGAAAAGCAAGCAAATTCTCCTGAGTCCTAGAGGGGATCAAGGAATAATTGGACACTGAGCCACACCTGAAAACGTCCTGAACTCTGGGTGACGTAGCTACAACCTATGTGGTCCAATGAGATGGGACAAAAGCCACCCTGAACAGATAATAACCAATTATCACACTCATCTACTTCCCAAGACTTACGGGCAACCTCAGGAATGGGGGATGCCCAGAACTGAAGACATCTGGAATTGACTGCGGTGGAATTTCTACCAAACAGAAGAATGAGGACAAAAATAAAATAACTTCTATTCGCAGGAATTGAAAGAAAGATACATGTCTTGCATAACTGAATTCATGGTCTAGTATTTATGCCAGTGCTTTAGCATTGACCTAAAGCTATGGGTGACTCTAAAAACAGAGCAAATTGCAGTGTCCCTTCCTTTAAAGGAGCCTGTGGAGGATGCAGTGGAAGGAGAACAGCCTTTAGAGTCAGACGCACCAGGGTGAATCCTGGGTGTCCCACCAAGGGCTGGATGTTTGTGTTCACTGAGGTTCACTTGCATCATCTATAAAGTGGGAGCGGCGTTTTAGAATTAAACGAGGGGTAGAGGTTAGAATCGTGAGACAGGTTATGAGCTCAATAAATGTTAGTTCCTTTATTTCTTCAGAGAGTATTTTACCTTAATTTTGAGGCCCTTTATTTATACAAAAGAAAGAATAACCATGCCAAGGTATAATGATTCTATTCTATAATTTCTTATAAAGTATGACTTTGTAGATTTCTGTCACTATTTGAATCTGTGGGAAGAAGGTGATGTTCTGCTGAGTGTGTTGGTGACGACCCTTCCCTCCCACCAAATATACCAATGAAGTAGCCACTGATTTCACCACTTCCTCAGTTTCTTGATGTTTAACCTGAATCACTCTGGTTACAATGGCTACACAGAGCTAATCTGTAAACTCAGGGTCTTGTTCTGATTATAATAGCAGGGGGAAGCTTTTCATTTTCGCTCAGAGTGGTAAGATTCTGTGCAACTGCATTTGAATTGTAAAATCCATTTCAAACACACCCTCTCTAAGCACTGGTCTCTGCAGATGGAGGAAGTAAAATGTGGTTTCTAATTTATAGTCAGTGTTATGATGCACAAGGTAACCATAGCTTTCGGGTAAGGAAAGTGAGGACTTGACACAGCGATTTAGAATTTTTATAGTTAGTATCATTTTCTTGTTAATGGGTCCATTGACAATCATAATATTGGGTCATAAAAGTTGGTGTTAACTTTACTTTGCCATTTCCAAATTTTCACCTTATTTTTTCTCTTATTCAAACAATCATTGACAATTATAGCTGAAGAGGATTGTAGAGATCATGCAACCCAGGGCCAAGAAAGTGGCAGTCTTTAGGCAAAAGTTCACCTACAGATGGTTTTATTTTCTCCCCACAAAATGTTTCTTTCTCCTTTTCTTCTTTCTCTCTTTTTTGTTAATGTTCATTTCTATTTTTCTCTTTTTTTAAATCAAGGGATGACTTGGATACAGTGAAGTGCCCAAATCTTAAGTGCATTTTGTATATGTATATACCTATGTAAACCACATCTCAATCAAGATACTGGACATTTCCACAGAGTTTCCTTATAGCCCTCTTAAATAACCAAAACAACCCAAAATACCCACTATTCTGATATCTATCCCCACAGATTAGTTTTGCTTGCTTTTAAATTTTGCATAGATGGAATCACATAGTGGATTGTCTTTTGTGTGCATGAATACAGCTGCTATGAATAGTCTTGTACATGTCTTTTGGAAACAAGAGCACTTATTTCTAATGTGTGTCTACCCAGGAATTAAATTGTTAGGTCACAAGTTATAAATTGTGTATAAATATGCTTACAACTGCCAGTTTTCTAAAATGACTGAATGAATTTATATGCTCACCAGCAATATATGAGTTCCAGTTGCTCCACACCATCATCAATACTTGGTAAAGTGTTTTCAATAAATTTTCATTTGAATATGTCTAGGGTCTGTGTGTGTCTTCCTCAGTCCATATAACCCTCCATCGTCTTATACCTAGCCATTTCATATCCTCAGTGTAAGTCCATGGCCCTTGAAGTCTTTTGAGTTAGCCAACTAACAACTAATCTCATCCAGTTTCCCATTGATCAGATTAAGAAAACTGACCCCAGGAAATTTAACTGGCTAACCCAGTATCACATAACTAGTGACAAATTTAGAATTAGATCCCAGGCTGGACTTCTAGACCAGGCCTCTTTCCACTTCATGGCACTGATACTCAGCACCCGTCTTAACTTTTATCTCTACTTGCTAAATGTCCCTTCAAATAACTTTACGAAAGGAAATGCACCCATCAATGAGATGCCTCACTTGACACCATATTTTGGCCTATATCACAAGATATTCTATTGCTTCGTTTCTTGAACAATAAATGGAAAGCATAAATTCAAATATGTGTTGCAAAGGAAGTAGTAAAAGAAAAAAAAAAAAAGGCTGGAATGAGAATCAGCTGGCCACCTGCTAGTTTTTACAATCTTATTCAAGGAGAGTGGAGCCTACTAATAATGCGAATAAGTCATTCTCATCCCACCTCAAGGGGTCTATTACCAGATTCACAAAATCTTCACAGAAAAGTGTAGTGGTTTATTGGTTGGTGTTTCTTCCTGGTCTCCACCATCTTCATATGGTATAAACATTTGCTTAAAATTAGGGAGAGGTGTAAACAAAATTATGTGAGTAAATATGGTATGATTTGAATTAGGCAAAGGCTGCTAAAGAAGATTGAAAAGTAACTAAGACACTATGATGATGATGATGATGCCAATGATGTCTATTGACTTTTCCTGTTTCCTCATATAGAAAATGAGGAGTTAGCTGAATTGTTTTTAAGATTGCCTTCAGCTTGGTAGTTCTATGAATCGATTAACCATAAATATAATTTATAGGATAGAGGGAAAACATAAAACAAACCCAGAGTTTATTTATGAATATCTAGTTTGAGAAACAGACTTAATTATGTAAAATAGAGACAATGGCCATCTGATAAACTGGCATTTCTATTAATTGAACATTGACATGAACTTCGTCTTATTATTATATCATAATCGATTATTCCCCTTCTCCCTCCTCACCTGCCTTCCAACTATATTTGATTAAACAAATTTATGTTTAGTATTTGACAAATACTAAACATTTGACAACTATTCCTATAGTTTCTTTTCTACTTTATCAAAGTGATATATTTCTTACTGGTTTATCTGAGAAATATGGGATCAATTATTACACTATACAGAAGCAAAAATATGAAAGTAATAAATCTATCTCAAATGAACAATATAAAATTGTATTTATAGAGTCTGAAATAAAATTAACATTAGTCATCTTTCAACCAAACAATCTGAAGCATATTTCTTTTCCCAAAATGATCTGAAGCAATAGAATAAAAACTCAGGAAGAATTGTTTAGATTTCTCATACCTAAAAAAGAATAAGTCCTGTAAAAAAGCTAGACTAGAATAATCAGTGAGTGTTTTGATTTGTTTTGACAGACTGGGAACTCCAGAGACAAGACATTCAGTACCTTACTTAGGAATCACCTTTTCCCCTTGTCATATAAGGATTCATGTTTTCTTTAATTAGAAATTGATCAGAAGCCTAATAAAGCTTGATGAGTAATAGCACTAAAAATCCTTTTCACAGAAGGCTGAACTCTATCTACTCACAAATTTTCTTCCTTTGAACTCACTCCATGCCCCCAATCCACGTCTGAAGAGAGGGATGGGGGAAATTCAACTTATTTTTCTTTGTACAGTTTCTCACTAAATTTTTAATTACTAGGAGCAGTTCTGATGAGCAAGTCAGAGTAACTGAAGAAGTGTAAATAATCTTTTTTGTACAGAGTAAGAAGAATTAATTTAGAGATTTACTTGATGAAGTTTCTAGAGATTCATAGAGGTGGAGGAACCCAGGCTTAGTAGAGAGAAATAATTTAGTTTATGCCAACAGAACCTATGGTTTGTGATTCACTCAGATCAAAATCTTCAACCCTCCCTTTGGGGACAAATACAGCATAAACAGCCAGAAATGTAGATTGCATGACTTAATAAGATAGTATGAAAATTAATTGGTAGGGTGAGGAAAGGCTGTTGAACAGAGTTCAAAGTTTAATAGCTTGATGTGATGGTGTAAGTGATTTCACTGTGTCAAGTCTTCCTTGTAGTCAAGCTCTGGATTTATTGTGTATATGTTTTGATGGATAGAGAGAGAGAGAGAGAGAGAGAGAGAGAGAGAGCTAGCCGAGCTATAGGTAAAACTCACTTGGTAGTGGGTAAGCAAGAGATCTTACTTTTCTTTACCAGGGAAATCAAACAAAAATTCTGTGAAAAAAACAGATCAGATGAAAAGTCTGACTTAGAAGGAAAGTAGGCAGAGCACAGTTAAACAAGGCAAAAACAAGGTATAGAGAGATGCCCTGGCTGGAAGGTTCTGCCTGGGTTCAGTAAGAGGCACACTCAGCATTAGGGTTACCACCAGGGCTTGGGCTCAGGCTGTTACAGGAGCAAGAGTAGGACAGAGGAACAGGCAGGGGGAAGTGGAGTCGTGACAGGTGTCAAAGCAAGTGAGAAGAGACGACAGACTACAGTGTGGTCACAAATAAGTGTCGAGAAGCTGAGTTTGGCAGGACATGCTTAGCTAGGATCAGAGAGCTCACAGTCAAAGAAATAACTGCAAAATGTATCTGAGAAAAAATATCTGAGATGACATCGGAATTCTGTCATTCCAAGGATTCTTATTATTGCCACAGTTCAATGTGATAGTTTATCCGGGGAAACGACAAACATCCTCTTGGCAACTCTGCTCCAGGTCACTCTTCCCTACTAGGAGGATCTTAGGCCCAGAGAAGTGGTTTTATTCTCATCCAACCAACCTTTCTCTAGTCTATGCTGGATACTAGTCATGGTAGCCAGCCAGGAGCCATCCCCAAGAATCCAGTGGAGACAGATTCCTTTGAGTCTCCTAAAACTTCCATTGTTAGCTTCTTCCCCAAGATAAAAATTTCAGTCCAATAGCTAAGCTTTTACCTGAGGTTCTGACATCAACCAGAAAAACATTCAAAGAGTCATAGAAGCTAGACACAGCAAAATACACAGCTCCAGGGAAAACCCAAATAACCAGTTGACTACCGTTTCCCTTAGTCTCCAGCAGGAAAACTGAACCTGGAGCAAGGATTGAATCTCAGTGAAACTAGAAAGAATGAAAATATTTCTTAAATGTCCTAGGAGAGAAATGTACAGGCCAGACTGGGGAGGCAGCCCAGTGAGCTGGCTATAAATTTCAGCCACTGCAAGCCTGAAAGATTTTATAGTTTTAAAAATCTTTGTGCCTGTGGTACTGTAGTTTCTGTCACAGAATACCCGTCCTGACCACAGTGAGGGGACTGGGGAAGAAAAGAACTAACCCAAGTGAATTTTTAAAGCGGTATTTTGACTGGATATTTTAAGGCTAAAGACAACATTACCGTGCGTGAATACTGTACTCTGGTTAGTAAATTTGCTTCCTGCAGGGGCATGGGTTTTGAAGAGCAATTTTGAATCTACTTTAAGTATATTCTAGTATTGAACAATACTAATAGTTTATAAATAATGAAAGCAAGGTTTCTCACTGTTGAAAGAAGTTTCAAATAGAGAAAGGGAAAGACTAGAAGAACTGTGTTTCTACTAGTCTTGGGATTAGAGATATTGCTATTAGTATGAACTATGGTCTTCAGATAGATAACTAGGGAGATAGATGATTGATTGATAGATAGATAGATAGATAGATAGATAGATAGATAGATAGATAGATAGATAGACAGATAATACACTGACAGATAATCTGTGTGTGTGCATGGGTTAGCATTTATATATATGTATTTCCTAATTCTGCTTACTGAGAGGGCCTAGAAGCAATAACACCCAATAGAAATGATCACATCTTAGCACCCACATCTTCATTTAAATATACTGTTCTCCCACAAAGGGAGACATTTGGAGATGTGTTTGATTCCAGAGCTGAGGCAGACTAAACACAAGATGAGTTGAAAGCATCCTGAGGAGCCATGAGTAAGAAATTGCTCCAAAATGGATGGAGGAGCATGTAGAAAGAACAGAGCAACTACCTAAAAAACTCTCGATGGCCAAAACTGGAACATTTTGAGATGAATGAAGGAATGAGTAATAGTATTGGAGTATAACCCATAGAATAAAAAAAATATCAATTAATAAACATAGGAGAAGAAATAGCTCTTATTGGCAGCAGAATTATTCATTAGTGTGGAAGAAATTAGGGAACTAGACCACTACAGCACCATAGTAATAATTGTGCAGGCAAGCCACTTATGGAAGCTAAAATTAGTGGGCAAGTTTGGGAAACAGGAATTTCTGAAACTACCTCCCCCAAGATGTTTATTAATTAAAAAGGAAAACTAGTACCGTCACAGTAGAGAAACGTAGCAGACACTACCCTCACCTGTTACAGGCACATGGACATCATCCTCCCTGATAAGGTGCACTGGAAGGGCACATCACATCTGTGATGTTCTTGCCAAAAAATGCATAATCTCAACCTATGCATGAGAAAGCATCAGACAAATGCAAACTGAGGGATGTTTTACAAAACAATGGTAATTTTCAAAAGTTTCCACGCATGGAAGACGAGGAAAGAGTGTCTTCTTGTAACTGTTACAGATTTGAGGAGATGAATGAAACAAGACAACTGAATGCAATGTGGGATTGTGGATTGGATCCTAGAACAAAGAGAGAACTTCAGTGGAAAAACTGGTGAAATCCAAATGAAGTCTGTGGTTTACTGAGTAGTATTGTCCCAATGTTAATTTCTTGGTATTGATCATTGTATGGTGGTTATACAGAATGTTAACATTAGAGGAAAGGTAGAGAGAAGCTCTTTGTACTATTTTTGCAACTTTTCTGTAAGTCTAAAGTTATTTCAAAATAAGAACTGTAAAAAAATTATTTTACCTACATATATCTTTTATCTTCTCACTAAATATTGGATTGAATTGGATTGAAATGAATTAAACTCTAAGAATCAAAGATGGAGGAGAAAATACGATGAGGAAGAAAATAAAGACCGCTGTATGTCCCCAGAACTAAAGCCCCAGGAAAGGATCCCAAGGGGTGGTGTCAGGCAGTGTCAGGGGTGGGGGCCCCAGTTTAAATCTAAGCTGTGTCCTATCAAAGAGCTCTAGACTTCTCTGGGCATATTTAGTAGACTGTGGAGCTGTGTGCTCCAGAAGAATATTTACATTAGGGACTGAAGGAATTCTGGAAGAGAACTTATCCAAAGACGGTGTTTCTTCAACTTTAGTTATTCTGCATACCATTTTCACAATTTTGTTAGCTTTCACACCACCTGAATTATTGTTTGCTCAGTACTTTTCTTAACATTGACTTCAAAATGACTCACTCTTTTAACTTACTCTTATCCCTATGCTACTCAAAATCACCTCGCATGTCACCAGTGGTCCACATACTGCAATAGAGGGGCAGCTGAGTCTTAGAGATTGTGAAGGGGTGCTGTAATGAAGACACTAGAGGACGATTTTCCATAACACATCACACACACACACACCACAGTCTCAGCCTAAACAGAGGGAAACATGGAAGAGGAGACAGGCATTCTTGTTGCTTTAGCATGGAAAATTCCATGGCTTTGGAGCATTGAGGGATCCAGAGAACTTAATGTAGCTCTGGAAGCTCAAGAACATAGGTAACAGTAGCGGTAATGGAGCCCAGGCATGGAAGAGATAGTGGAGGATGGAGGAGACGTGATGGCACTCAGGCAGCAGAGAAAGGCAGAAGCAGAGGTGGTAGTCAATGCCGCCATCTCTGGAAGTGTTCAGAGTCGCCCAGTGCATAGGCAAAACGACTCTCATAATTGGCAACAGAGCTACGCAACTATAAGACCCGCTCAGGCAGCGGTGTGTGCTGGACACTGCACTAAATAGGCTAGAGAAGGTCTGAAGAAAGCAACTGTATCACAAAGTGGCAGAACAAACTTGTGTCACGAGTCTATGTGTGGTATCTTTGAGGACTCCGAGAAACAACTGGGAGTCAACTGGTGTGACTTTATACGCATGGAGGTCCTGTACTAGAACTTGGGGATAGAAGCCAATGAAAACTAATCACACAGGTAGTAGCTACAATGTACAGTTATGGGAGTGTTAGCAGGTAAAGCCATTCTTCAAACATCTGGCAGTACTTAGTAAATAAAGTGTGGATACATCTTATGATCCCTTAATATGAGAAAAATTCCTACACAGTCTTTTCAGAAGAAATGTTCATTACAGCTTGGTTTGTAACAGCACAAATCTGAAAGCAATCTAGGTGTTCATTATTAGATCATTGGATAAGTAAAGTATAGTAGGTGCATACCATGGAACACCGGGCAGCAATCAGAACAAGGAATTACATGTGTGTATCAGTACAAGGTTTGATCTTGAGAGAAAATACAAATAAAATAATGTAACAGCTAACACCTATGTAACACTTACTATGTCAGGCACTCTTCTAAGCACTTTACATTTATTAACTCATTTCCTCCTTGCAAAAACTCTATGAGGCAGATACTGTCATTGTCCCCAGATTATATATGGGGGAATTAAAGCACAGAGAGATTAAGTTACTTGTCCAAGATCAAATAGCTAATAAGTGGTAAAGAAAATATTTAGAACCAGGCCTCCTACCTCTAAAATCCATGCTCATAACCACGACATAATGCTGATATTCTCTATCAATAAAAAACAGGAAGCAACTTTGATCTAATTGCATTTTTGTGATTTAAAAACAGATACATCCCCAAATTAGAGTACAAATGTTACAAAAATACATATATTTCCAAGAACATGTAACAAAAACCAGTAGAATGAATATGCCTATTTTGGGTAGAGTGGGCAAGGGTGAGGATTCAGAATAAGATTAAAAGAGGAGAATAAATAAAATGAAATGACATAAACAACATAATATAGGAGTAAAGCTTAGAACTGACAAGGCAGCTGGGAGGGTTTTTAGAGAAAGCAAGGAGGCCAGTGTTGCTAGTGTGGGCTCAGCATGGTCCAGGCTGAGGTCAAAGAGAAGTCCAAGACTGATGGTCTACCACATAAAATCAAGATGCATTCGACAACTGAAGGAAGCGTTACTCCAGGATGGATAATCTTTCCTTGGTTGGTAATTACTGTATAATATTCATTATATTACTTGCCCATTGATTCACCAAAGCAGAATACTTTTTTAAGTTGAGGTATAATTGACATATGACATTGTACTAGTTTTAGGTGTACAACATAATGATTTGATGTGCGTATGTATTGCAAAATGATGACCACAAGTTTAGTTAACATCCATCACCACACATAGTTACAATTTTTTTCTTGTGATGAGAACTCTTAAGACCTACTCTCTTAGCAACTTTCAAATATACAATAGAGTACTGTTAACTATAGTCACCATGCTGTACATTACATCCCCAGGACTTTTTCATAACTGGAAGTTTGTACATTTTGACCACCTTCACACATTTCCCCCACCACCCACCTCCTACCTCTGGCAACTACCTATCTGTTCTCTATATCTATGAGTTTGGGTTTTTGTTTTGTTTTTCATTTTTTCATTTTAGATTCCATGTGTGAGATCATACAGTATTTGTCTTTCTCTGTCTGACTTATTTTACTTAGCATAATGCCCTCAAGGTCCATCCAAGCTATTGCAAATGGCAGGATGTCCTTCTTTTCTATGATTGAATAATATTCCATTGTATGTATATACCATACCTTTTTTATCCATTCATCTGTTGATAGACACTTAGATTGTTTACATGTCTTGGCTATTGTGAATAATGCTGCAATGAACATGGGGGTGCATATATCTTTTCGAAATAGTGTTTTCATTTCCTTCAGATAAATACCCAGAAGTGGAATTGCTGGATCGCATGGTAGTTCTACTTTTAATTTCTTGAGGAACCTCCATACTATTTTCCAAAGCGGCTACACCAATTTACATTCCCACCAACAGTGCACAAGTGTTCCCTTTTCTCCACATCCTCACCAATGCTTGTCATTTCTTGTCTTTTTGATAATAGCCATTCTAATAGGTATGAGGTGATATCTCATTGTGGTTTTGATTTGCATTTCCCTGGTGATTAGTGATGTTGAGCACCGTTTCATGTACCTGTTGGCCATCTGTCTGTCTTCTTTGGAAAAATGTCTATTCAGTTCCTCTGCTCCTTTTTTAATCAGATTGTTTGGTTTTGGTTTTTTTCTATTGAGTTGTTTGCATTCTTTATATATTTTGGATATTAAGTCCTTATCGTGGGTATATGATTTGCAAATATTTTCTCCCATTCAGTAGGTTGCCTTTTCATTTTGTTGATGCTTACCCTGGCTGTGCAGAAGCTTTTTAGTTGGATGTAGCCCCACTTGTTTATTTTTGCTTTCGTTGCCTTTGCTTTTGGTGTCAAATCCAAAAGATGATTGCCAAGACCCATGTCAAGGAGCTTATCCCCTACATTTTCATCTAGGAGTTTTATGCTTTCGGGTCTTAAAGCATAATATTTTAACCCCAAAATGTAGTCCCCACATGCCCCACATTCTACACCATAGACCTACTAATTCTCTTTGTTCTTTGTGTCAAGAATTAAATAATTCTGTATCCAATTCATTATGAATTTTTCCAGTAGTAATAATCAGTACAAAATAAAACTGATGACTAAAGTTATGAATTTAATATTTAGTAATGACTAGAAAGTGTTGGAAATATCAAAAATTTCTTGAAAAAAATGATCTCCAAATTTGGTTCAAGAAAATTGGGTACTTTTTGTCCACAGGAAATAGTAGACACAAAAGAAAACTGACATTAGTGGAAATTTTAATATCTAATATTGTACTAATGGATGGATTTAATCTCTGTTGTAAAATTTATGCATAAAATTGTTTTCAACTTAAATAGTTTCATTAAAATAAAAATAGAGTGGGAGTTTTTTTGAAATGGCTTACCCCTGCTATATAAAAAGTGATTAAGTAATTTAATTATAGTTAGCCCCAGGAAATTCTTTCTCAATGAAAATCCATCCATGATGGTGAAATACTGCTTTAACATAACTGTAATAACAGGAAGTCAACCCTTCTTAGGGTCACAACCAGGGAGAACACCAGGTTCTCATCTCCTCTTCACAAGCATCAAGGCCACACCAGACCCCACGGTCATTTGCAGGCGGGGTAGGGTAGACAAGCCCATGCAAATACATGTAAAGGGACTAGAAAAGTCAATCAAAAGTTTAGATTTCAGAGCAATCACTGCTGGTTAGGGAAAGCAGAGGCTGTGCAGGAAATGGTTTTTGATCTGGGCCTTAATGGATGAGTAAGATTTTAACGGGGAGGGACCACGGTTCAGGGGAGTGGGCATTCTAGCTGGCGGGAGCAGTCTGAGGAAATTAATGGAATAGGGAAAATATAAGGCACGATCAAAAAATCAAAAGGTGACCTTTTTGGCTTGATCATAGGTTTTGTGTAGAGAAATAGTGGAAGATAAAGCTGGAATGGTAGGCTTGAGCCAGACTTGGGGGGGAGGCTTAAAAACCAGGCTGCATAGTTAGAATATTATTCAAGAAACCATTGAACTACCCAACATTTTTGTTTGTTTGTTTAATTGAAAAAATAATAACAACCAAAAGAAACCTTCAAAATCTAGGATGCTTTAGGAAAAAATATTAGAAATTATGCACTTGAAGATAGGATCCAATGACATCATTTTGCACTTACTCCTTATAAAATATCACACTAGAGAAAAGAGAATCCTTGTAACGCATTTGTTGGAAGGACTGTTACCCTCTCCCAACAAGCAGAATAAGTTTACTGCTTAGAATCCATCCCTACTTTTTGACTCAGATCCAGCACAGTGGCTCCTCTGCCTTCAGTGCAGTCATCCAAGGACTCGGGACTTTGGTTTGTGGTTGTCACATCAGGCTCAGGACTCTTCCTCTCTTCTGCTGCACCAAGACAGCTGGGGCTGTAATGGAAAGAAGCCTGGACAGAGGACAGAGGACAGAGTTCGCTTCTCGGCTCGGTCACTCTGGAGCTTTGTAACCTGGGCAGCTGCCTTAACCTCATGGGGCTTCATTATCTTTCCCTGCAAGGTGAAGAACTTGACCTAAGATGACCTCTAAGTTTCCGTCAAGCTTTGACTTTTTACGTCTGTAAGACATTCTTCTAATAAGCTACTCCAGCATTTTCAGAACCGCTTTGTCCAGTGCTTGACACCAAAAGTGCTTGACAACAGGTATTCAGAGATCAATGGACAGGACAAAAATTATAAATACATAAAGTAAAAGTAGCTCTATCTATATTCAGCTTAAAATGCAGACCTGACTAATTTGCCTTCTTTCCATATACCTTTAAGTCTATACAGTTGAGCTGCCTGAGCACAGCGTATTTTTAGTACAACATCATTCTATCACACAGGTTAGAAAAAATATTCTAATTCTCTTCTTTTCAGTGAATCATGGCAAACAAAAAATACTAACCGTGGCATTAATCGTGGTGATATCTTTGTGAGAATGAAACAAGATCATGTAAATAAACTTGACATATAATAAGAGCTCAGTAAACAGGAGAGTATAATAATAAAGTTAAACATACATAAAATATTGAAGCAAAAAAGGGATGTTTTTTAATACAGAAACCTCCCTAAGAAAATGGCTTAGACTTGGAAAACTAACCTGCTGAGATTTGCCTTCATCTAATTAAGTGATTCTCAAGATTGACTTCATGATAGAATCATTTGGGAAAACTACCAATTCCCAAGCCCCACCCAGACACAATAAATCAGAATATCTGGCTCATTTAGACAAGGAGCTGGGCTGGAAAGCTGAGCTTCTCAGACAGTTTGAGAGCTCTCAGATCTGAAGATCCAGACATAATTTAAACTTTAGAGACTCAAATCTAATTGGGTTGCCTTCTCCCATTAATACCTGAAATTACAGAGCTGGACTAGTTTATAGGTGAACTCATGATACATTCCATACAGTGAAAAACTCCTCCAGGAAAGCAGTGATTTCCCCCTAAACCTGGGATTCTTATATGTTCTGTATATTCTAAGATAATTTGCATTTCAAATATGCTGATAAATGCCAAAATTTGGAGCTTAGAATCTATTGTCATCTAGCCCAGACCTAAAGGCAGAAAGCAGGCCTGAATGATATATGATGGCAAGATTAATATCAGTGAACCATACTGGACGGTTTTGTGATATATGTTAAGTCACTAGCATGTGATCTGATAACAGGACGTGGAGCAACATAGAAAAAAAGAGCATTAAAGTTTTTTATTCTCAGGGCCAGCTCCGTGGCGGAGTGGTTAAGTTCGTGCGCTCTGCTTCGGCAGCCCAGGGTTCATGGGTTTGGATCCCTGGCACTGACCTGCTCACCACTCACCAAGCCATGCCGTGGTGGCATCCCACATAAAGTAGAGGAAGATGCACACAGATGTTAGCCCAGGGCCAGTCTTCCTCAGCAAAAAGGGGAGGATGGGCAACGGATGTTAGCTCAGGGCTGGTCTTCCTCACACACACACACAAAAAAGTTTTTTATTCTCAGTATAAAATTTAGGCTGTTTTTCTCAGTTTTATAAAGATATTTTACACTTAGGAGGTTTTGTTAATCTTAAAAATACATTTTAGTAGTAATAAGGTCCAAATAACCAAATTATATTAAAGAGAAAAATTATAACACTTCACATGACTATTTCCATTTCAGTTTTGAAAGTATATGAATTATAATAGTATTATTTTAGTGATAACTTTTGTATGCTGACATGATTTTCAGTAAATATGAGCCACTCCTGCTACAATAGAAAAATAAGATGACTATGCCATTTTTACAATGAAATTGCCATTGCTCAAAATATTGAACCTCAGTATATCACTATCTATATTTAGAAATGACACATGGAACTAAATATTATCACTTCCCTTCAAAACTAGTGATTCTCATTAGGAATTAATTTTCAAATTTGCCACTCAGAAATCCTAGACTCTGCCACCTATAGCATTCTATGAATTAAATTGGCATAACTAAATATATCACTATCAATCAGCAACAATCCTGATGTCACGTCTTGGCAAATTTTTCAAATTATAATACATTTGGAGAATGAAGCAGTTTGCATCATAAATAAATCTTTCACTAAAATCATAGCAAATTTAACCTCCTATAATTATTACAATGGAAATTAATATAAAAGATTTTCTTAAAAAAAAAAACACAGAATAAGGAGTAGAAACAGCACCACTCAGTTCTAGCCCCAGATCTTTGTCTAATTAATCATGTGACTCTGGAGGGTTTACTTCAATTATCTGGGCTTCCATTTTCTCCCTCCATCTCTACAATTCTTTCAAGCTTCAATGTTCTTTAATTATTTAATTATATGTGCTGTCATGTTTGTAATCAAGAGAAGCAAAAGCTCATTTCCATAACATAAATGGTGAGTTTCTCTTTGGTTATGTGCTGATCTTTAAAATGAGAATTCTGGTCTGCTTGGCACTTATATTTCTCCATTAAAATGAATAAACTTACTCCTTAGTCTAAGTTACTGTTCTGTGATTTGGGACAGCTGTATTATTTAAGGAAAAGGTTAAGCTTCTATATTAAGAGGCCCTAAAATACAATGGCCTAAAGAAGACAGGTGTTTCTCTTTCACGGACCATTCCAGCCAGTCTAAAGTGGGGGGAGGGGCAGCTCCTCTCCACGAGGACGTTCTGGTACCCAATTTCTTTCCCTCTTGTTACTCCATCCCCCTGGAGTATTGTCTTCATCATAATTTGGGAGTTGAAAATTTCCTTAGTAAAAAAGTTCTAGTTTCAAAACCTCAGTTTCCAGATGAAGAGAAATTCATGGAGGGTGAATGATTTGTCCAGTATAATATGACTACTTACAATTAACATTCATCCAATACTCTACCAACTTCAGCAACAAGTGTCTTCTAGCGCTTCAAACTCAAACCAGCCACCACTTAAGCATAGTGCAATGGAAAGATCATTGATTTTACAGCCAAGCAGACATTTGTTTGAATTCCGGATTTCTCACTTGAGCAAGTGATATAACATTGCTTGCCTACAAAATGGAGATAATCCTTACTTCATGGTGTAGAAGTTAGTATGAAATATCGTAATGTAAATAACCTCGCTTGTCATGGAACTTGACACATAGTAAATGTTTCATAATCCCTCTCACCCTTCCTCACACAGACAGGAAGAAAATACCTTTCTGTGCTCAGGTACTACATTGTGGTGGTAAGATATCCCACCATAAACCTCTTTTAAATGACCAGCCTTCTGAGCAATACAATGATGTTATATATTCATATAGTCCTCTCCAGTTTTCAAACCACATTTGCGTATAATCTCTTTTGCTGCAACATTATGAGGTAGGTAATCAGTGGAGTCATCCTCATTTTACAGCCACTTGCAAACCACCGTATCACTCTTTATATTTCCAAAGCACCCCTACACACGTTACTCCATTTGATGATTACAACTTTGTGAACTAAGAGGAACAGATATCATTATCCTCATTTTATAGATGAGAAAACTGAGTTTGAGAAGTCACTAGCTTGACTTTTATCAGAATAAAGAGTTAAATTTATAAATAGTTCTCAAAGGCTATTTTTTAAATAAAAAGTAAAGGGATAAATCTGTCTCTTGATTTCATACACTGTTTTATTTTGAAGTCTCAGAGAAAACTATATTCCACTGTTAGGACGAGACCCTGATTTTTTTCTACATACGGACCAGTATACTCCCCGCTACACTGTGCCAGCAGATATATGAGGAGTGAGAGTCACAGAAATCAGGGGTTACCCTCAGCTCTCTTCTCTGAAAGATATAGGCAGCCACTTCTGTGATGGTGGAGTCTGCCGACTATTCTGTTACTCTCCGCTCCTCTCCTCCTACCTCACCAGGATGTAAATCAAGAGGATCAACCCTACGAGCTAGAAGTATTGGTCCACTATACCGTGGTGGTGTGCTTTCATTGGGCCAGATCAGGCTCTGTGTCCTAGGATATACTGACCCTTTCAGTTCATTGACACTGGAAACTCCATCTCCAGAAACTCACTCTTTTATAACCAAGAATGTTTTGGGCTATAGGGGTCTATTTTTATCAAGCAGGGGTCTGTTTAAAAGGAAGAGAAAATGTTAAGTGACTCCTGGCCTTGGCTCAGTGGCTCTGTGACAGCAGGTGCAATGTCTCCGTGATTTTCTCGGCCTTTCCTCATGGCCATATGACTGCTGCTATGGCTGCAGCCCTAACATCCCTTTCAAGACAAAGCTGGATCAGGATAGGTGGTGCCTGTAAACATCTGCTTGATCACATCTCTCACTGGCCAGAACTCTGTCACACGGCCACTCTTACCTGCAAGCAAGGCTAATCACCTAAACTAGAATAATATCTGCTTTCATTAATCCCAGGGGAATAAAGTCAGCCTGTTTGGGTCATGGAGAACTTGCTTCCTTCTGATTTCTTCCTACTACTTTTTCTTTCCAAAGTCAAATCAGAAAAAAAAAGAGAAAAATCTTGAATTTCTCTTCCTTCTCTGAACAGAACCCAATGATACACTCCTAACGATTTAAAAATTTCCTTGGTAAATAAATATGTATCAATATGGAAAAAGTTTGAAAATATTTTGTATATACTCACATGCAATGCCTAGAAGATGGTCTGGAAGGAGATACACCAAACTCTTGACAGTCATAAACTATGGGGAGAAAGATTAACTCCATTTATTTTACTTTAAGAACATATTTGTGTACTATTTGAATACATTCTTTTTAAGAAGATATAGACCAAAAAAATCCTTGGAAACCAAATTCTTGATGTTTTAGTGATCATCCATCTTCTTCATGAATATTCTATCTCTATGGAAAGATATTTCCTTCATAGGATATCTATACATACATTTAACCTCTTCAGAGTGATTTTAATGAAATTCATTTCTTAAAGAATTTTTGTCCTCTGTACTCTTAGATGTTTAAAACCATAATTTAAATGAAACAAAACAAACTTAATTACACCATGAACTCCTCACATTAATTTCTTCTCCTTAAAAAATAACATCATAAGACACTAATAAGATTTACTATATGATGTTTAGTCAAACTAATAATATGACACGTTTAAGTGCCACATGTACTATAGGAAAGAGAATAACTATGTGTAATGAATCTATAAATTATACCAAAACACTGGACTGCAATTGGACTTACTGGCAATATGGAGACAGCATAATAAGCCCAACAATGAACTGATGTTCCATGTGGGATTATTAAAGCAGCAATTTGTGAAAGAGTGTAAATGGAAAACTAAAAGTACAATTAGTTGCAGAAAAATATTGATTGTACCAGGCAGTTTTATAAAGAAATGACAAAATAAAAACTAGTTCTATGATTAGCTATTAAAATATGACACAGGCAAAATTTATAGTCAAAATGTCATTATGCTTAAGAGAATATCACCAATGGGAAAAATGTGTGCCTCATCATAACCTGGAAATTACATTGTACACTTCCAACTGGATACCATGCAGTTTGTTCCCTTTGAAGAAAGAAATTGCCTCAATTTGTGAAAAAATAAAAATAAAATGTATGTATACATTAAAAAATTGAAGTATTTGGGCACTTTGATATACCCAGTTCCTAGAACAATGTTGGCAAATAGGAGGCACGCAATAGCTGTTGTGGATAGGTTACTAAATTGAAATACACACCCAAAAATATTCTCTCTGAAAAATGGGATTAGAAAGCATTTTAATTTATTTTCTTTTTCTCTTTTTCTTCTCTACATCTCTTAAATTTTTAATGAGTACATATTACTTTCTCATTAGATAAAATAAATTATAAAACAATCTTTAAAACAAATTGGATTAAAATGACAAACACCATTGAAGACCTACCAGATTCAACTTCCTGGGCTAGGCAGTTAGGGATAACTAGCAGTTGGGTTATCTGAGGGAGACTCACAAGCAATGAGCTGACAGCCTCAGGCTCTGGGGGAAAAAAATCACTATGAAAGAAAGATTGAAGTACGAAGCTTGTGCTACACATGGCTGTATGGTGTAAATTCAATGTGACCAAGTAGCATAAGCCCAGAACACTAATGCAAATTTGGTTTGAAGGAGAGAAATCACGTACGAGTCAATCCTTTGGTACAGCCTCACAGCAGTCCTCACCTCTGAACCTTTGAAGATGATTCTCCCAGATGATGAGTATGGAGAAGGATTACAAAATACACAAGGAAGTCCAAAGCCATTTTAGGCAGTACAAAAATGAACAAATAGGATAATTCACAGAATAAGCTCCAAATAGAATGAAACAAACTGAAAAAAAAAACTTTACAATAGGATTGTTTAAAGTATTCAAAGAGATACCAAGGAAAGAGTATCCTTCAGTAGGAACAAGCAGTTATAAAATAAGAAAGGGAGGAAATGACAAAGAGCCAAGGTACAAATTCTACGTATGAAACATAAAGTCACTGAAATAAAAGTAAAATACTCAGAGCACAATAGACACAAATGAAAACAGAATTAGGACATTGGAAGAAAAAAGGGCATCTCCCTGAATATAACACAAAGAAATAAGAAACTGTGAAAGAGAAGTCAGGGCTTGGAGGACAATAAGAATGAGAAGCTCCAACATTTGACCAAGGGGAGTTCCACAGAAGAAGAGAATGTGACTGAGAGAAAATATGTGAAGTAACAATAGCTGACAATTCTCTAGAAATTAGTCAAGAGATCAGACTGTGGTCCAAAGAAAATACATTTTTTAAATCTCCATCTAGATACACATAGTGAAATCACAGATCATCAAGGATGAAATAAAAAATATTTAAAGCCACTGGAGACAAAAGGAAGATATGCTTTCAAAGACCTAAAATCAGACTGAGTAAATACTCAATAAAAATAGATACCAGAATGCAGTGAAGAAGTATTTTCAAAGTACTGAAGTTAAATAATTTTGGAAAACATTGCTGTTAAGCAAGACAGGAAAGTCTGCTATTATTACTTTTGGTCAGCATTCTTCAGGAAATCGTAGTCAATACAATAAGATAAGAAGAAAGGAAATAAGACGTATATGGATATTAAGGGACAGTGAAGTGGTAATACGTATGAGTCCGGCTCTATCGCTGGTAAGAAATTGTAACACTGGATAAACACTGTACGAAGCAACTGTTTCCAAGAATTGGACAACAGACATGCAGGATGTGGTCCTTGAGAGAAAGAAAAACAAAGTGAGCTCTACTTTCCAAACTGTGACATAGCAAAATGGAACCCAAAGACAATGCAGTAGCTTTGCTGGGCTGAGGAAACTGATTGGAGGTGGGGCTTTGAGGGAGCTGGAATTTATGGGCAGGGAACGAGAGGAGGAGCCCTGGACATCTCTAGAGGGAGTCCATTTTGTTCTTAGCCAAATCCTATGCTGTGCTTACACGGGACAAGTCTCCCCGAGGCCTGGTTGTGCGAAGCTACTGGACGTGAACAGAAGGCTCCAAGCTAAGCAGAGATTCTGTGAATAAGACCTTTGTGGAGAAGATTATATAAGTTTACTAAAAGATTTAAATTAATTATGCATACATGAAGATTTATACCGTGTTTTCCAGGAGAAGATATTAAATACATTTATTATCTTCCAATCAACCTATAAATTCAATTTAATTTCAATCAAAAGGTTCTTCTAAAATTCACGTGGAAAAAAGAAAGGGTGTACAAACTCAGATGGTTTTTAGAAATGAAAATAAAGAGAGGGTGTTCACACCTCAGAGTAGAGACATATGTTATTAAGACACAATAATCAAAAGGCATGAAGTAAAGATAGATGACTTTGACTATTTCACAACTCAAAACTTCGGTAGGGCTAAAGAAACTAAATAATATTCAAAATCAAGGAAAGAACAGGAAAAAAATTATTATCCAGAATATATAAAGAATTCTTGAAAATCACTAATACAAATACATAATCTGATGGTAAAAATAGGAAAAATTAGGAAAAGACAATTGGCAGAAGAGGAAATACTAATGGAAAGTAAAAATACAAAATGTTGCTCAATCTCAACAATAATCAAGGAACAGCTGATTGAAAACAGGAGATACCCTTTTTTTTCCATCAAGTCAGATATAAATAAGTCTAATAGTACAAAGTGCTAGCAAAGATCTGAGGAAAGAAATTCTCATACACTGCAGGTGGGAGCAAAAATAGGTACAGCCACGGGGGCCACCCGGTGGCGCAACGGTTTAGTTCACACTTGGCAGCCTGGCGTTTGCGGGTTTGGATCCCCGGCGCCCGCGGACGCACTGCCTGTCAGCCATGCCGTGGTGGTGTCCCATATAAAGTGGAGGAAGATGGGCACGGATGTTAGCCCAGGGCCAGTCTTCCTCAGCAAAAAGAGGAGGATTGGCAACAGATGTTAGCTCAGGGCTGGTCTTCCCCACAAAAAACAAAAAACGAAAAGAATGAAAAATAGGTACAGCCACTTCAGAAGGCAATTAAGCAGAACCTAATAACATTGAAAGCACTCACAACCTGGAACCACTGCTCTTTCATTTCTGAATATATAACCTCTTCCTCCCAAGTCCCCTCCCCCAAAAAAGCATGTATATGTGCACAGGGAGCATATTGAAGGATATTTGTTGCAGCATATTTTTAATAGCAAAAATAAAGAAGGGGAGGCTAATCTAATTGCACACAACCACAAGAATGAACAAATTGCAGTATCCATATGATGAAATACTTTTTGGCAATTAAAAAGAATAAACTAGATCTATATATATAAACATGGTCTGAGCTTAACATAATGGCAGATTATAAAAAGCAATAGTATGATATATATATAATACACACATAGACAAATACAGAAAACACAATGTACAGTATATGTATGTATGCGTTTGCTAGTTTTTTTAAAGAATGGAAGAGTAACATCATAGAATCTATCCACGGTCAGAATTGCAGGTAGTTTAGCTAAATCTGTGATGTTTTATTTAAGAAAAAAATACTAAAAGAGATTTGTGGTGGTAAAATATTAACATTTGTCAATTTTAGATGAAAAAAAGTAATTGTGTATTATTCTTTATCTTCTATTGTTCTTTCAAATGTCTTAAAGCTTTTTAAAAAATCGGTGTTTGTATAACAGAAATTTGTGGTGGTGAAAAATAATTGAGGACATCTTGGGTCATTGCAAATACTATCACAAGTCACAAGTCACTTGGGGATCTGGCTTTGCTTGTCCGAGATAGCTTTGAAATATCTAGATTTTCTTTTTTATGGGAGAGGTAAATTAGAATGACTTCAGCTTTAGAAAAAGACTTTTTGTTGGTTTGCCTTAAATAACTCCCTTCTGAAATATTTGTTGGTAACACACATACTTGAAAGAATTCTTTTGTTCCCTATTATCAGGCAGCGAAGTTTCCCCCAAGAACATTTTGAAGCAAAAACCAGACACAAGGCCGTGCTCTAATGGCACCATTAAATTGTTCAGTGCTTGGTCTGGTACTTACAGTAATACTTAAAGCATTCCCCCAAGGCCCATCAAAATAGAGCTGAGATATGATGTTCATTCAAACAAATGTCTTGCAATTTATACCTAATGAAATTTGTCTCTAATATTGTTTCCTTCACTCCTCCCTCGTTAATCAATTAAGAGGGAGTAGAATTAAGATACCAACTTTAGCATAATATGAGAAAGTTCCCCAGCATTCCATAACTGGGGAGTAAGCGAATGACACATGACTTTTTAGATGTGTGCAATACATCAGAAGTGGAGAGAGGAAATAAATGTGAACTTGGGGGAAATAATACGGCTAATATTGTTCAGTAGCAGATCTTGGATATGTTTTTCTCTTTGATTTTGAAATTATTGGATACTTTTATGGACTTTGCCAGTAAAATAATTCCAGTTTTATTACTATCCATATCCTGTGGTTTTATTTCCTAATAAAAAGATGTGTAATGTTAGTGTTGTCCTGAAATGTAATTGATTTCTGAGAGATATCATTTGCTATCTGGGAAATGGTCTTTTGAATTTCTATAAAATAGGGCATGGGTGAATGTAATGCTAAGAAAGACTGTAGTACCAAAACAGTAATAATGGAGATAAAAATTATTTTCCATTATTTTAGTATTGGATAGTTTTGAGTTTAATTTATTGAACTTTTTAAAGCTTTTATTGAAATTGCATATTTCAATAGAAAGTTTCAAAAATTAGTTTTGATGTCATGAAATATTTTCATTCCCCAAATCATTATGATATTACTAATTTTAAGTTGAACCCCCCTTTTTCTCCCCAGAAATGCAGATAGTTACAGTTAGGATGAAATCAAAGAGAACAGGAAATTTAATTGGGCGGTCCTTATACATGAGAATTCTTGATCTGTTTAGGGGCTGGCCACAGGCACCTGCTGAAACATCCCGAAGAACTTAAAATATTTACTGAGGGATTATGTGAAGGAGACATCCTAAGCTTTGTGGGAGGCACGGATATTAGAGATCTAACTGGGGAAAAACGATGTTGTCAGTTCCTATTGCAGCCCTCCTTACCCCCAACAGGAAGAGCAAATGCTCCTAACCTCCTCTCCTGTACCTGCCCACAAATCCCAGCCTCAGCCTTCAACTGGTTTCATCAGTCCACCAAGGCCACTGCTCTCTGGGTTTCGCTTCCCAATGTCATGGTTTAGAAAGCAGCCCTAGGAGAAAGCTCACTTTGTGTACTTCCTTTCTCTCAAGAACCACACCCTGCACATCCGTTGTCAAATTCTTGAAAACAGTTGCTTTGCATATTTTGTGCAGTGTTACAGTTTGTTTACGGCAGTAGAGCAAATCTGATGTTCATTACTACTTCGTGGTCAGTAAAGTCCCTGGGAGTTCGCCTCCCTTTGAATCCGTATACCTCTTATTTCCTTTTTTCTCTTCTTCTCCCACACTATGACCTGAGTCACCTGAGGGCTGGAATTACATGCTTGCTTATGACATAGAACTAGGGCCAAGGGAAATGTATATTACATGAAGCTAGAGGAACCACAAATTTGAATATGATTGATGACCAAAGGTTTTTCCAACCTAATGTTATTATTTCTTCTGAACAAAGATGACTCCATTTTGGGTCTGTCTTCAGAATAAGAATATAAGTATCAGATGGAACAGTCTCCATATACAGTACATAATCCCTTATCTGTAATTCTGAAAACCACTAAAACCCAATTTTTTTTTCCAAATTTTGTGCCAAAACTCATTTGGTTGCAAAACCAGACCTGAACTGGCATGAGTGGTCAGTTGTGTTCAATGCTTCTCCTGCGCACATGCACCAGTATTGATTATTGTCTTTTTATCTTGTAAATTTTGGTTTAATTGCACAATAAAAATTTCAAAAAGAGTTCAAGTTTGGGTAACATTGGAAAGAAAAGGAAGCATCTGTCATTACCAGCAGTGCAGAAAATGGAGTTAATAGGCCACTATAAAGCCCCTTACTAAAGAATATAGTATGGCAACTGCCCCGAGACATGATTTAAAGAAAGACAAGATGTTGAAGTTTTATGGTGACAGTCATGACAAGAAAACCACTGAAAACAGGGAAATCATTTCAGAAGGTGAAAAATGAAGAGCTTAACTGTGGATTGATTAAGGGGTTCTGACAACAAAAAAACCAAAAAAATGAAAGTGTGTGATTGGTTAGTTTTCTGGACAAGCAACCAACCATGGAACGTAGAGATCATTTTCCATAATACACTTATCAAATTTTTTGCCTAAGCAAACCAAATATTTACCTTTCTGTTCTTCAAAAAATGGACTATTAAGAAAATGGGACATTATTGAAATCCCGACGTAATGTTGAAGTTTCCATCTTTAGCAGTGTTGTTGTCATGGGAAATACCCAACAGTGCCATGCTGGGACTTTATTCTTAGAATTTGGCTAGCTAGATCACATGCTACCAGCATTCCAAAACGTTATTTTTAACACATGTGAGTTAATGAAAATAATACAAAAAGATATCATAAAAAAAACAAAAATTGAATCATCAAATCAAATAATATGTGAATTTAGACATTTACATTTATTATATATTAAAAATAATTATATTGTTATTAGAATATTTTTTTTTAAGTCTGAGCAATTCCCTCCCACGTTTCTAGGTTTCTTATTGGGTCAGCCTGTTTCACAGTTAACACAGCTAGAAAAACATGATAGAAAGAGAAGAGAAAGGAAAGAGCTCTGAATTTTTTGTTAATTAATCTATAATACTAAGCTAAATTTAATTCTATCATAATGTTGTGGCTAACTTCTTTAAGGAGGGACTTGGAGAACTGCAGGATTTGACTTATTCAGCCACATGAAAATTGACTATTTTCATCCCCCACCTTTTTTATTTATGCCATTAACTATATCTAGTATTATTGAAGTGAGAAAACAGCAAGTAGAGCATTCTAGGACATTTTTCTGCACCATATTAGATTTTAAGGAAGTTATCTGATTTTCACTTAGTTTGATATAATTTTGTTTGTATAGATGCAGCCACCAAATGGACTTTTTTTTCACTTTCTTGAATGTAAAACCAACTTAATAAACTATCTTGATCCAAGTTGCCATTTGAAACTATTGATCTATATTTTGATTTCCTTAGTATAAACACAACTCTGAAAAACGTGCCTAATTTCATGGGTTGTTTGAACCCATGAACCCTTTCCCATTACACTTAGTGTTTTAGTGAAAAATATATAAATCAATTTTTCTCTTTCTCTAGTAAATGTTTAAAAAAACATGAAAAGTCTATCCTCAAACATAAACAAGATTCCTCTCAGTTGTTTAGATACAATTACAAGTGATTAAAAAAAAAAAAAAAAAAAAAAACTTGAGGGGGCCACCTGGTGGCGCAGCGGTTTAGTCCGCGCTTGGCAGCCTAGGGTTCACAAGTTCGGATCCCGGGCGCCCACCAACGCACTGTCTGTCAGCCATGCCGTGGCGGCGTCCCATATAAGTGGAGGAAGATGGGCACGGATGTTAGCCCAGGGCCAGTCTTCCTCAGCAAAAAGGGGAAGATTGGCAACAGATGTTAGCTCAGGGCTGGTCTTCCCCACAAAAAAAAAATAAAATAAAAAAAACTTGAATGCCTTCTCCATTCACTGAAAAGAAAAATGTAGAAGATAAAAGCCGTTAAGAAAACATGAAATGATCTTCTCCTAAATAATAATATAAGATATGCAGATCTCAGCAACCTTGAGATGTCACTTTACCTTACTAAATTAGCAAAAGAAATTCTAATTTTAAATTTAACTTTTTTGAAGGTATGTAAAACGAATATACTCCTGTGCTGTTACAGGCTTTCTTGGAAAGCAATAAAACAACAGGTATTGAGTCATGAAAATGTTTATATATCAATTACTTAAAATAATGGTGCTGGAACGTAGAGTCTTACATAAGGTGATTTAGTACGTAATGTAAAATGAAAAGATCACAATAACAAATGTTACATTTGTTGTAAGTGTAAGAAAGCAAACAAAACCTTGCTCTCACATCGAGATTTGAGAGGAGGATAGAGCCTGGCCTGTAGAGAACAATCAAAGTATTACCTGTGAATTTTCTCTGCATTTTTAAAAAAGTGGCAAAAAGGAAATGACTTTCTTGCTCTAGAGCTACAATAGCCAGTCCGGGAGCTCCTAGCCACGTGGAGCCATCAAGCACTTGAAAAGCAGCTACTCCAAACTGAGACATGCTGTAAATATAAAATACACTCTGGATTTCAAAGACTTAATACAAAAAAAGAATGAAAAATATATCATGAGTAATTTTTTTTATTGATTATATGTTCCAATTATAATATTTGGCGACAGAGTTAAATAAACTATATTACTAATTTTGCCTGTGTCTATGTACATTTTAGAATGTGACTACTAGGTTATAAAGTACGATCCTGTGACTAAAGAAAGCCCTTAGGCAAAGAATTGCAGATTCTTAAGACAGGACTCTAGCAAAGCTGCAGGTGACCTATACAGCGGACCAAGAAGCTATGGAGAGGGCACTGACGCCTTCTACTGGGAGAATGATTGGATCCGCCAATATTAGTGAGACTGCTTTTGATTGCAAGCAGCATAAAATTCAATTCCAACTATATTAAACAATAAACAGAATGTACTGGTTCACTGTATTGGTTCAATGTATTGGTTCAAATTCAAAAGTACACACATAGTTCAGGTACCTCTTGAAACCATGGCTCAACAATGTCGCAAAAATCCGACTTCCTTCTGTATACGACGTTGGCTTCATCCAAACAAGAGCCCCCAGTGGTTCTCCAAATAGCAGCAAAATGGTTGCCAGTACTAATGGGGGTTTTATACTTCCCACTTTAAGACCAGCAGGTGGAAGAGTATGTGTCCTTTTTTTTTTTTTTTCCATTGCTCTTGTGGAATGAAGAGGAAGTTTCTTTCCCAAAAGATGCTAACAAATGACTCCTCGTATCTCATTAGCCTTAATTGAGTCCCAGTCTCATCTTCAAGCCAATCACGGCTACCAAGCATTAAGATAATACTGATTGAATTAAGGCAATCGGGGATCACCACCTGAATTTGAGAGCTTGAGGCTAGGAGTCAGTCCTGCCCAAACTGCACAGCTGGGAAATTCAGAGTCATTAAGAAAAAAAAAAAAGGAAAATGGATGCTAGGGAGGTACCCAACAAATATCCATTCTACAACCTCAGGCATAAACACAGAGGCAAGAATTCTAATGGGAATTCTAATGAACATCTTAGCATGAGAAAAAAATACCCACAAGGGAAAATGAATGTATAAACTTTGTGAGATATTTTTTAAACTTTTTACTTTCCCAAAGTTCTCTGCTTTTAATCTCTGTGTTTTCCTCTCATAGTGTTAGCAATATAACCCTTAAACTCAAGGGGCATAAATGCTTCTTTTTCTCAGTATCAAGGAAGGGACTAGTGAGGGGATACTGAGCTATTGATGAGCTAGGAGCACACTGACACAAGTCCAAGCAAGTACCAAGGGTTTGGAGGATGAACATGAATCCCCCCTCCATACTTCTGCTTCATGCTTGTAATTCTGTATGGCTTAACTAGTTCTCTCCAAGGGAAGAGAATTAAATTGATTTGTCAATAGCTGTGACATTGCCTGCACCACAATTAACTGGTAGATGTGGTTTCTATATGCTAAACTCTGGTACTCCCTGGGTAGAGCTCCCCACATAGTTCCCTTATTCATATTAAACAGTAAGTTGGTAAGGTGTTTCTATCCATAATTCTATCTCTGTTATTGACCTTATGAACCATCAAATGGGTAAGATTGAAGGCTGTGCCATAGTTTCAATCATCTTAGATACAATAAGTAGAAATCCTCTCTTAGATTATGCCTGAGTGGAATAGTCCAACCCCACTGACACTGTAAATTCTCCAGTCCAACCACTATATTGAGGAGTATTGAATGTTTGTTCAGAAATTTATAAATGTATTTTTGTTCTATTCTGTTGTAATTTTTATAAGTGCAGTCACCTCACTTAAGAAATCCAAAAGGAATAAGAGTGAGAGGACAAATTTCAATAATAATCCCCTAACAAAACATGGGGAAATAGCTTGAATTCCCAAAGAAAGCGGGGAAAATAACTGGAACGACTGTAATATTAGGGGCAGATAAAGAAGAAAGGAAATCGAGACCGAACCTTAGAAATGAAAGGTTCAAGGACACTGGCAGTGATCAAACAAAGGTGGTTCTGGAGGGTCAACAGTAGAAAAGCACAAAGAAAGAGAAGAAAATATGAAAGTAATTTTTATGTTGAGTTGATGGTTTTGCTGTGGTTGTATTAAATCCAGTAATTTCTTGCAAGTAAC
Organism: Tapirus indicus; assembly: GCA_031878705.1. Lineage (NCBI taxonomy): Eukaryota > Metazoa > Chordata > Mammalia > Perissodactyla > Tapiridae > Tapirus > Tapirus indicus. The sequence continues at coordinate 160,565,701 of CM062917.1, read as the reverse complement.
GTAAAAAGACTTGAACCAACTGAAGCAAAATAAAACGGTAGGCAGTAGAGTTCCACTTTAGGCATTGGCAGACCAGCTTATTTCAGATCAACCACCTCACTAAGAATAACTAAATAACATCAAAAAGATATTTTAAAAATCCATCTGAATGCTTCAGAAAACTACTATAGAGGACATAGGTTTTCCCCACTATCCGAAAGTTTACACCACTCCACTTTTACAAAACACCTACATTAGTACCTGTTTTCGCTAACCAAAAGAAATCCAAAGAGAATTTTCACTCTTGCGAAAAGACCATTCAGCATTTGTTTTGCAGCGAGTCCTCATAGAAGCAGCCGGCACCCCGAGCAGCGAGAGTGGCGCCCACAAACACCTGCCCCAGGAACTACACTCAGCATCACAGCATCAAATGCCGTAGCTTCGAACTGTGTCTGTGAGCATCTGTGCTTTATCTCGATTTATTTTGGTAGGTTATTTTCGGGGTCTGGGAATGCTCAAAATTTTTTTCCATATAAATTAGTGGTAATTGCATCTTTGCTTTATTCCATTTTGACTCACGAAAGGAACGTTCTAATTCCGGATAGCGGGGGAAACCTGTTTCATGGTACACTCCCTACGTGCCCCACTATGGCACTGAAGTGCCCATTGTCCCAGCTGCTGAGATGGTTCGCAGCCTTCAACTTTCAACCGAGTCCCTCTCAGGGACTTGACACCAGCTGAAGAGAGCCACCTCATCTCAGGTCATGTCCCTTCCTGGGGACATCCCTCACCCAATGACCAGCAAAATGAGGGAGTAAAAAGACCAGCATCCTTACCCCAGTACACTTCAACTCTAAACAGCCATGTGAGAAGCAGAGTCCCTTGTAAGTTGGCTGAGGTCTTTGCAACTTCATTGTAGCTCAATGCCTCCTTCTGCTTGGTCACATTCCCTTCACTCCACAGGTGTTGATCCCTAGAGAACTTACCAATAAATTTGCTGTATGCAAATCTACATCTCAGAGTTTACTTCACAGTAGTGGATAGCTCCAGGCAGTGCAATTGTTAAAACTTTCACTGACAATGACCTGGGATGGGATACTAGTAAGAAAAAGATCCACTGGTGGTAACAATGTATCAAACATTGAGAAATACAGGGAAATGGTCATTGTAAGGATTCTGGAAAGGCTGTTGCTGGGGATTATTAATATTGTGGAGACATTATTAATAATTTTGAAAGGCTGAGGGTGATTAATTGCCAGTCTAAGGAAAGATGTAAAAGCCAGAGGACAACCTTGTCAGCATTTTAAAACTCTTCTGCAGCCAAAGGGTGGAAAAAGTTGAATAGGTCCGGGGCTGAATTATAAGAGCAGCAGACCTCTAGAGAGAATGCATTCTCCAGCTCCACAAGTCTGCTATGTCAAGTGGTTGAGAAGAAATGGTACCCTGAACCTCTTCTTCAAGACAAGAGGGTTTAGAGGATTCAAGATTCGCAAGGCCACCAGTTCAGACATCTTCATTCCATATCTCAATGTAGATGCCTTGGACTCCCAAGCAAGGTCATGCCATTGGCAGTGAAGAATTATACACCTTTGGAAAGAAAACTTTCTAATAGAGACAGAGCAGATGACCATGGGACATCAAGGGACCATATAACCAAAATGCCCCATCATGAGCTAGTTCTGTCAGACCCATCAAAGGCAGGAGGGCCCAGCAGAAATCCACTGGAAGCTGCAAGTACAGCCATGGGTCACTTAAAGGCAGGGAAATATGTTGTTAAACAATTTTGTTGTTGTGCAAACATCATACTGTGTACTGAATGGAAACAAAATTTGCCAGCCCAAAATGTGTCTCTTTAACACGAGGATTATTTTAGGCTGACTATTTTTAAGAAAGAAAAAAACGCTGAAAGTTTTTCTTGTTACCTCCCCTTTAATTGTCTAAAAGAATTCAGATAAAAAATCCTGTCTCAGGAAGTGAGCTCTCACCTTAGCATAACGTGAACTAGGTGGTGAAGAGGGAAGAACCCGGAGAAGCCTGTTTGTTGGGCTCCCCACCATGTTCTTCTGTTTCTCTGGGGCCAAACACTTGTTTTCCAAACATTTGCTCCTTTTCATCTACCTGTGAATTGCCTTTCTTCCCGTTGAAGTCCATGAGTTTCCCTGCCCCAACATCTTCTTTTGTCTTCAGCTGAGGATGGTGTGTAAAGTGAGGGCTTCAGTCATTTTGACTGAAACAAGACAAAACAAAAATAAATTCATAAATACAGAGAACGGATTGGTGGTTATGAGAGGGGAAGGTGGTTGGCGGGAAGTCGAAATGGGTGAAGGGGGTCAACTGTATGGTGATGGATGGTAACTAGACTTTTGGTGGTGATCATTTTGTAGTGTATGCAGAGGATGAATTATAATATTTTACACCCAAAACTTATATAATATTATATACCAATTTTACTTCAATAAAAAAAAATTTCTCCAGGAGCCAGATGACCATGTGGGGGATCAGAATTGGCCACTCCAAAATTTTTGGCTTATTTTTTATTTTTTTACTTTTTGTGAGGAAGATTAGCCCTGAGCTAACATCCGTTGCCAATCCTCCTCTTTTTGCTGAGGAAGACTGGCCCTGGGCTAACATCCATGCCATCTCCCTCTACTTTATATGGGACACCTCCACGGCGTGGCTGACAAGCAGTGTGTCTGTCCACACCCAGGATCCGAACCTGCGAACCTCGGGCCACCGAAGTGGAGCGTGTGAACTTAAACCTCTATGCCACCGGGCCAGCCTCAATAGATGGTTATTTTTAAGAACAAAAGACTCTGAAAGAAACTTTGACATTCTCCCTAACTGCCTAAAAGAATTTAAGATAGAAGGCCTGTTCCAAGGAAGGAGCTAATACCATAAGATAATTACAGTATAAAGTAAAATAGTTGTGATAAATAGAAAGGCACCAGCAAACCCATTTTTATCAAAGTTCTGTCTCTCTGGTCACACTATCTATAGATGGCCCAGCAAACACTTGTTTAACAAACATTTGCATTTCCATCTCTATATAAATTGGCTTCCTCCCCTTTGGAGTCCTAAACCACTACCCCCAACAACCTCCTTTGTCTTTAGCTGAACATGATATTTAAGGTGGTGGCTTCAGCCATTCTGGCAAGTTACTCATTTTTCCTGGGTTTCTCCCATGTATACACTTTATTAAACTTTGTTTGATTTTCTCCTGTTATTCTGTCTCATGTCAATTTAATTCTTAGACCAGCCAGAAGGACCTAGAGGATAGAGGAAATTGTCTTCCTCCCACAGCCACATAATCTTGACTTTTGCAACCTAAATTGCAGGCCTCATTGCTCCTTGAAATATAAATACCCAGGTAGATAAGGCTCCAGTCTCCCAGCTATGAAGCTCACCTAGGTGCCTATCCCTTTGGCTTTGGGGAAGATAAGAGAAGTTTTATTATCCTTTTGGGTCAGAGCAATTAGCTCCTTCATTAGGGAAACAAATGGCCACAGATATAATCTCTATGGTATGTAAACGTTTCTTTTTTTTTTTTTTTTTTGAGGAAGACTAGCCCTGAGCTAACATCTTCCTCATTTTTTTTCTTTTTCCTCCCCAAAGCCCCAGTACCTAGGTGCACATCCTAGTTGTGGGTCCTTCTAGTTCTTCTATGTGGAATGCCACCTCAGCATGGTTTGATGAGCAGTGAGTAGGTCAGTGCCCAGGATCCGAACCGGTGAACCCCGGGATGCTGAAGCAGAACGCGCAAACTTAACCGCTAGGCACCAGGCCGGCCCCCATGTAAACTTTTCTAAGAGAAGTGAAAGCAAACATCTATAACTTTATAGCTTATTTGTTTCCAGGGCTAGGACTTTTCACATGATCACTGAAAAATCCAGAAATATTTCATTTCCCCACAATTATATATTTAACAGAAATATATGCACATTTGTAGCAAAGACATGTTCGAGAATGTTCATGGCAGCATTATTCTTAAGAGCCCCAAACTGGAAACCACTCGAATGTCCATCATCAGTAGAACGGATAATTATCTATTACAGTATATTGGTACAATAGAATCAACATAGCTATAAAAATGAAGGAAGCTCCACTACATGAAATAACATGGATGATTCTCACACACATAGCTTTAAGCAAAAGAAGCCAAACAGAAAAGAATAAATACTCTATGATTCCGTTGAAATTAAATTCAAAAATAGGCAAAACTAATCTATGATGTTAGAAGTAGGATAATGCATACCTTTTACAAGGAAAATGGGGACAGCAAGCGGGAGGGAGCCAAACAAGGACTTCTGAGTAATATTCTTTGTCTTGATCTGGGTAGTGGTTACACAGGTATGTTTATTTCGTAACAGTTGATGAGCTGTTCAGTTATGATTTGTGTACTTTTCTGTATATACTTAATATTCAAAATTTTTATCTAGAAGAAGGGGGGAAATTTCCTGTAAGGACTCAGCAGTTCTGACAGAATTCAAGGTCAGCAAAGCATTCTGGCCTCTGGAAATGCTAAAACAGACCAGAAAGCAACACAACCCAAGGATTCATCTTTGTTTACCTCTCATCCTCTCACTACTTCTCTACCTCATTCTTTCCCCTCTCTCGGGTCTGCTTGGCAGAGCAAGACAGATGAAGTAGCAAGAGTAGTTAATAGTGTGGTTAATATTTTTTATTCCTAAAGGATTTTTTTAATGGAAAATATATATGATTTGAGGTTCTCTGTTTGTATTATTCCCAATAGGATTTAGAACAGAGCTGATATTTTTAGCCTTGTGTACAGACAGGGTAAATATTCATTCTGATTGGTATTGCCCATTTCATACCTCTTATTAAATAGTTTGAATAAGACCTACGGCTTAGATTTTAAAAATAAAGGGAAAAAAACTTTCATTTCAAAGCAAATAGACACTAATTATAAATCTAAACTTCCAATTTTCTGTAATGAAAAACTTCTGATCACTGAAAGAATAAAATAAAACAAACTGACAGTTTTCTACGCCAAAGGGACTACAGGTGATAGCTAGTAAATTGAGAGATATCTCTAATGTTCCAAAGCAATTTTCTAAAGCCGGAATCATTCCTTCACACACCTGCAAAAGATTCAGAAGCCCATGGGGAAGTAAACATTTATTTCAAAAATAAACTTTAAAGTTTGGAAATAAAAACAGACAAGCTGTTTTCTTATATAAGAAAATGTGGCTCTACCCTACCAGAGGTACTGTACTCAGAATTTCAACAAGCAGAAATAACAGGTGACGACTTAACTTGGAGACACTCAGAGCAGGTGAACTGCAGAACGAGAGTAATTTACATCCACTAAGCACCATATAAGCAGAAAGGACTAGAAATATAGAGACAGGGATTCCAACTCCAGTTTTGCCACTAACTATATGGATTTTCTTCTCTGTGAAATGGGAACAAGCACCCACTCTATCATGAGAAACAAATAATCAAGGTAAAATTTCCCCAAAGGAAGTAACTTACAACTTATATTTGTAATTATTACTAAAATCTTCTGAGGCCTCTTTTTCCTCTCCCTTTACATTCTTTCTTTCCTCTCTTTTCCTCCTTTCTCCTTATCTTTACCTTTTTTCTTTCCTACCTTCTCTATCATTCCTTAACCGTCCATAGTATGTTAACTGACCGTATAGTATATATATTTATTTGTATTCCTCTCTTAAGAATCAACTAAATTACTTTTACTTGTTTGCAACCCCAAATGAATTTAGTTTCAATGGGTCACTGGTTTACAGAGAAAAATAAAAAAGTTTCTTTACCCTGGTCTTAAAGAATCATCCTTGAGTTTATTGAAACGGAAGATTTAGTTTGTTAGCGAACAATATTTCAGGGTCACAGGGAACCAACCTACTAGTGATTTTCCTTTCAGGGACATTGAACCGAACACCACCTCATTTCTTTTGGCTGCCCTGTATCCTACCCTTGGGTGAGTATATCTAGCGCGCCTCCCTCCCCATCCACTTCCTGAATGTTAAATGCGATCCTAGGTTCTCTGATCAATGTTAATCAATCGATAAACACTTTCTTAGCATTCATAATATGCAGAGCTTGTGTTAGATCTTTGCAAAACTGGAGTTAAGAACGATGTGGTCTTTAACTTCAAATATCTTGCTACACATTTATATTGAAAAACAGTGTAAACATAATATTATAAACAGGAATAGATGCATTAGGTTTTATTCACTCAGCAAACAGAGAACTTTTTGCTGGTGAGGATACCAAGAAAATCAGGGGAGGATCCCTATCCTCCAGGAACGTATCATCTAAAAGAGACAAAAGACAAGTAAACAATTACAGTCACGTGTCACTTAACGACCTGGTACATTCTGAGAAATGCGTCATCAGGCAATTTCATCGTTGTGCGAACATCGTAGAGTATACTTACGTAAACCTAGACTGTACAGCCTACTAATCTTATGGGACCACCATCGTATATGTGGGTCTATCATTGACCAAAATGTCATTATGTGGTGCATGACTGTATATTATAACGCAATGTAGTAAGTATCATAATAGCAGATTAGGAACAAATCAGACAGGAAGGATTAACTCTGCTTAAGGGCATCCAGATGAGGTTAAGGAAGCTCACCAGGTGAGGGAAAGAGGAAAAGACAGGTGGAGTGTGGTTTTGTCACCTGCTGGCTTCTCTTCCCCACCTGCCCTTCAAATGCTGGTGTTCTTCAGAGTTCTCTATAAGATCCTCTCCACGTCCTGCTGTGCACACTGCTGCAGTGACTTCATACACCTCCTGACTCCTAGGGAAGGACTCCCAAACCTGCATCTTCAGCCTCACAACTATATATTTAACAGCTCGCCACTGATCTACATTTGAAGGGCCCAGAGCCGCTTCATACCCAAGTCCAAACTGAACTTCACCTTTCCTGCTGTCTCCCACTTATAACAATGCATCTGCCTCTTAACTGGCCTACTCTAATCTGCTCTCAGCACTTAAGACTGAAGGATATTTCTAAAGCACAAATTTAGTCTTGAGAACTTCCTATTTAAACCTTTCAAAGTTTTTCCCTCGTTCTTAGAAAAACTCCGTCTTTTCTTTTTTTTTTTTTTTTTTTTTGGACAAGATGCTGGATTATCTGGACATTGTTTACCCCTCCAACCATCCTTCTTGCTCACCTAACCTCTCATTTTACATCCCAGAGATACTGACTTTCCTCAAATTCCTCACATCAAACATCCTCTCTCTTAATTCTGGGGCTTCACCATTGATATGGTCTCTACCTGAACACACTCACTCTTCTGTCCTTTGTCTCATTCTGCAGGTCCCAGATTAAAGGTTTCTGCCCCTGAAGTGCCATTGCTGACCCCCCCAATGCAGGCTAGAGCCCCTCATCTCTGCTCCCTACACAGGTCTTCTCACACTGAGTTGCATGTGCTCATTTACTCACTTGGTTACCTCTCTCGACTGCCAGGTCCATGACGCAGCTATTACGTCAGTCTTGAATAATGTTCTGTCCTTTGGTTCATAGGGTCCTCGACATTTGGAATTTGGACTCCAGAGAGACAGAGAGCAAAAGCGTAGAGACTGGCTAGCTGACTTACAGATAATGTTTACAAGCTTATATCCAAGTTAGGGATATAGGTGGCTCAAGCGCTGCCAATTTCATGTCTAAGTCTAACTCTCCCTTTTCATTCAGGTACTTTCTTGAAGAGTAGGATTACAATCACATAAGAGATCAGCTCAAGACTCTTGACTGTTTGCCCCTCTGAGACGTCTTTTATTCGGTTCCTCAGCTTACACTGAACTCTTGGAGGGCTTGAACCACCACCTAGAATCAACACTATGTATAGAGACATCGCACATAACACATACACCTCATAATAAAGGAGAGATCATTACAGAATCCTAAGGTGTAACCAGTGAATTGAAATAAGAATATAGGCTGCACAGTGTGCTTTCCAGTTGAGTGAAGACATTTGTTCAAATAAGTTAATGCTCCTGTCTTAATTGATTGGAACAAATTTACCTACCTATGCAAATAGAGTAAAACAGAAGTAGGAAAAGAACTTCATTATTTATTAAGATATCAACTTATTAGTTAAATAAGGACTTGATATATCTCATTAGATTTGTTCACGTAACTCATAGAAGAGTGATTAAATCTTCAGTTCTGTTTTGCTGTTATTAGTAATCAGCTGATATATAATTACAAAGCAGGGCTATAATAGCTTTAATAAGGCTTACCTGAAACAGAATTACTTCTTCCGTAAACAATATTACTCACATATGTGTCATTCTGGAGACTGGTATGAAACAGTCATAGAATTGTCACTAAAACTAAATCGTTAAATTACTGAAATTTGATAATGTAAAATAAATTCAATGTATTTCTTTTTTTGTTTTTTTTTAAGTTCCTCAGTGCTCAAGAGATCAATTTTATATGTTTATATGGAAAAACTTTTGGTTAAGTCAATAACTGAGAAACTGATGAATGTTCAATAATCACGTGCAAATAGATTTTTCAGCATTTAGCCAGAGAAAGCAAACAGCTTGGGACTCATTTATTAGAAAGGATCTAACAAGATGAGGGGACATATTATAATTCCATCTCATGGGGGAGAGGATCCTTCTGAGAATGGATGAAATATGGTTCAGCATAAGACACTCTGGGAAGAATCCAATCCCAGGATCTAGAGAACAGCAGAAACCTAAGCAGAGCTTCCTTGTGGGGACTGCCACTCCCAGGCACCTCGAGGAACCGGGAGAAATGTGAGTGAGGACATCAGCCAGACACTGAGACAGTGGCCTCTAAAGAAACCCTGCTCTCTTTCTAGAGGATCTGTAGTGTAGACAGGCTGCTTTGGATTGAAAATGACCACCAAAAAAAAAAAAAAAAAGGCTTAAACCACAAAGAGAATTTATTGCCTTATTTAGCTGAAAAGTCCAAGATCACTAGGCTTCAGGTAAGTCTCAGTCACTTCAAAAATGTGAACTGGAACCTCTTTTTCCCAATTTCTTTGCTCTGCCTCCTTAATATAGGCTCCATTTTTGATCAGTCTCATCTTGAGACTGAGTAAGTAGCTTCCACATCTTACTGAGCTACGCAGTTCCAGGTTTAAAGTTCAAGAAAGTTTGCTGCTTGGAGAGTTCAAACAAAAGTCCTGCCTTTGAGGCTCATTGGACCCTTTTGGCCAGACTTTAGACAAATGTCTTAACCAACCACTGTGGCCAAGGCGGGGGGGGGGGGGGACACATTGATTGGCATAAGCCAGTCAGGTTCTAGCTTAAGAGTTGACAGCGGGTTCCATGTCACTTAACTCACATGACTGGAAAATGTAGGGCATTGTTACGAAAGGAGCAAAAAAGTCTAGGTTCTGGGGAAGCATCCAAGAAATATCCTATTTCATATCACTTCAGTTACACCAAACATTTTTTGTGTACTTAGAACATGCCAGGCACTGTGCTAGGTGCTGGGCATGGGGAAGGTTTGGAGGAAGATATAGGGAATGTTTGGGAAGGAAACATTCCCAAATGTTTGGGAGGAAGATATAAAGATGAATATGACACAGTCGCTGATCTCAAGGACCTCAACCCTTTGGGGTTAGGGGAGACACGTTAATAATTTCCTTGGCAAATCGTGTCAGGAGAGTTGACAAACTTGGGTCCTTTATACAGCCACAGTGGACGGAACTGCAGGACTGTTTCACAATGAACTTTGGTCCCCTTCCTGCTTTCATGTCCATGGTTCCCCCATCTTCTGTATTAAGGTACTTCTATATGGTATATTTTGACAAAACAGGAAACTTCCAGATTATTGTGAAATTGCAGTAAGGACCTGGGCAAAGATTTTCATTTTAAATTTTGAAAGGTTTTATGAAACCGGTGATTGCCAAGAATAACGGTACTCATTTATTTAAATCATCTCCTATGTTTTCTTTCATAGTTTTGCTTAAATTTAATTTAAACAGCTGTCATTTTTTTCTCCAGCATTATGTCTTGCCTGTCTCCCCTCCTGCTGATGATGTTTTTAAGCAATGACAAAATGATATTAAAAATTCAATCAAAGTGGCTATTTTTTCATCACTATTTGCCTAGAATGATGTATTAACTGTGAAGAATGGTCTTTTCCCTCAGCGTGAGGAAAGGCGTTAGAATCTATCACCAAGAGTCGCAGGGTTTCTCTTAAAATACCAAGTCTTGCTTATGTTTTATAAAGTCACATTTTCCGTGACTGGAGCATAACATAAGTATGTGGTTACCTCATCAATTGCCGAAAATTTTACAGCACTCTGTTAAGATTTTGTTTAACATATTATAGAGTATCTGTTATAGGAAACCTGGTAGAGGGTTCCCCAACATTAGAAGTGCAGGCCCCCTACTGCCACTGTTTAGGATTGAATGAGACCATAGGTACTGGTAAAGCCATTTTAAAGAGGAAAATAGAGATGAAATAAACCCCTGAGGATAAGTATAAGCATCCTAAGAAATCCTTGTAAGGAAGGGCAGGAAGGCTAACAGTGGCATACAGACCCAAAAAAATGAGTGCTAACAGGGTTATCAGCCTCTGGGTTGAGAACAAGTCAAGAATGAGAGAACATGGCGGAGGGAGCCATGAGAGAACATGAATGTAAACTAGGAAGGGAAGGGCTTGTGGTGGAGCCCCTCTGTGCCACATGGGAGTGCCGGGGCATGGGAGGAGAGGGGAATAAGGACTTCACCCTTCTGCTTCCGAACCTGCAGCCAAGCATGCATCCAGTTTCGACTGAATGATGCCAGAAGCCAATAAAGCCCTACAAGCTCAGTTCTGAGGCTTTGGAATTCATATAAAGTGGTCCTGTCCATAGGAAGATTGCTGCTAATGGAAGACAAGAAGTAAAAACATGTAAATTAAAATGCACAGTTCTCTTTCATCTTCTTAATTAGCTCTGACACATAGATTACAGAGTGACTTTCTCATTTCCCAATTGTTTTGTCCAAGCTCAGAGTTAGTAGTAAGTGAACCACTACATTTTCTTTCCAGTCCATAACAGAAAGTACTTGTCATCTCATCTTAGAAGAGATGCCAATTTTATATATGCCATTTTCACATCTAGGTTTCAGGAGATGTCAAAACATCCCTGTTGATGTGCAAAGAAATTGTTCCTGTGCTTCTGTGACGTGTTGCTAAGGCTCAAGTCTCTGTATCTCATATGGAATCTCTCCCTTCTTCTGCCCTGACAGTGAACCCCATCTTTCAGCCTTTCTCAGTATCTCTCGCTTTGTGAAATCTCACCATCATCTACCCAGAGAACAGAAGCAGGCTTCTATGTTTTGACAGGCTAGCCAATGTGGTAGATTATTTGCAATTAAGTGTATTCGTGATCAGGAATCGTTTAATAAGTTTTCTAGAGCAAAAATCTATGTATATTTTAACAGAACTCTTCAATATTTTAACAGAAAATATTATCAGGGGATTACAAAAGAGTAGCCTTTCAATATCCCTCACAGAATACCACGGCTGCCTACCTTGTTATGTACAAGATCCCCACTCACTGCCAATCCTACTAGAATCCTTGTGTTTTCTCTTATTGCTTAAGTATCCGCATATTAATTTTTTATGTGTGAGCCTATTTGATGTTTGTGCATTGGTCTGTCTGCCCTTTATCCATGTGCCTCAGTGATGCCTTAAATTCCTCAAATTGTAGCTTACCAGAGGAAAGAAAAATCTGCCTAATTTACCTACTACATCATCATATTTAGGTAAATGTAATTAATAAGTGCTTTTTATTACAAGAAAAAATATATTCAATATTATGCCACAGAGTTATTTCTTCATGATGTCTTTTGGGGGGTTCTACTGTTCACCTTCTTTTACAATTAACTTTTTTTTAAATCTCTCTTAATAGCGTCCCCAGTGTAGAGAACAAGAAGCAGCAGTCCTTAAAGAGTGAAAAAAAAATAGCAGTCAAGGTCCCCTCATCTGTGGATGTGGCCCTGGTCACAGAACTCTGAGCTTCCTTTCCTCACTATGCAATGCAGATCACACAGTTTAATAAGACACACGCTTCCCCTGAGAATTTAAGATGGCAGCTTTCTACGCAAGCCACTGCCTTCCCCATCTCTGTATGTCAAAAATGCATCTCTCTCTCTCTCTTTTTTTATCTCTTATTTTACCAATGAGGGAATTGAGATCCTTAGAGGTTAAATGGCTTGCTCATGGGGACACGGCTAATTAGCAGACTCGCAGACATCATTCATCAACCTAAAAATGTCCTTTCAGTATGTTGTCTAGTATAACCTATTACCCTTAAGAAAGCTCCTTTCCAAAGAGCTAGGAGTTTCGTCAATACTGTCCACCTGCCTTTATAATTAACTTTTGTTTTATCTCTCTTAATAGAGTTCATAAAATAGATAAAGGACAAGCAGCAGTAGGTATTTTTAACCTATTACAGTTTCTATATGTTAGTTATTAAGCTAACTGCAAAACGAAGTAAATTGTTTAAAATAAGAAGCGGCCATAGTCTCACCAACATAATAAAACCACAACTATTTGATTTTATGTTCTTTCCCAAACTTCTTTTTTTATCAATCAATATATACTTTGCAGAAGGCTGTAGTATAGTATTTGTTATATATGTATTTGTATGTATCATTGTTCTATTTTTTTCTAACATTATCTTGTTCATTTTTCTATCTTTCCACAAAATTCTACCGAAAAAAAACCTTCTGCAAAATGACTGCATCATCATGGAACAAAAGGAAAATTAGCTTAACCATTCCCCTGTTTTTGGAGACAGAATATTTCTAATTTCTCATTGTTATGAGTAATGCAGAAGAGACCACACTTGTACAAACAGAAGCACAGCAGTCTTTCCACAGGAATCTAAGTCTGCAACAAATATCCTCATGCCAAGTGAGAAATCTGGTTCAGATTTACCTTCTGTGAAACAGAACATGCAAATATTGAACGTTGTTTTGACACAGCATACACTTGCTTTGCCATGACAGGGCTGGGGATAGAATGAACCACTCTTTGAAATATTTAAATATTTTTCTGGGATAGTAGACTTTTTATTGAACTGTAAACTCTGTTTTCTATTTCTTCCATTTAGAATAGGATAGGCAGTTATAAACTGTACTATCGTACACCTACTATTGGCCAAGTACTTAACATACATTATCCAGAACCTTCTCAGAAACCCTATAAGGGAGGTGCTGTTACTCTATTTTATAGATTTACAAATGGGAAACCCGAGGGTCAGAGAAGTTGAGCGACTGCCAGAGCCAACTGCATGAATTGACTTCAAGCCCGTGTTCTTTTCATTGGACCGCTTTGCCCTATTATGAACCACGTAAAAGTGAGTAGAAGCGAGAGCATGCAACACCCAGTTGTTTTATTTAGCATATATCTTTATTGAGACATAATCCATAGACTGTACAATTCACTCATTTAAAGTGTACAATTCATTGGCTTTTAGTGTGTTCACAGATGTGTGCAACTCTCACACAGTCTATTTCGGAACATTTTCATCCCCTCAAAAAGAAACCCCACACCCTTTAGCTAGCACCCCCTTGAACCCCCATTCCCCTCAGTCCTAAGCAACAACTAATCTGCTCTCTGTCTCTATAGATTTTGCTATCTGGACTTTCATATAAAGAGAGTCATATAATACGTGGACTTTTGTGTCTGGCTTCTTTCACTTAGTGTAATGTCTTCAAGGTTCATCCAAGTTGCAGCACGTATCAGTATTTCTTTCCTTTTCATGGCTGAATAATATTACATTGTATGCATATACTGCATTTTACTTATCCATTAATCCGTTGATGAACATTTGGGTTGTTTCCACCTTTTGGCTGTTATGAATAAAGGTGTGATAAACATTTACATACAAGCTTTTGTGTGGATATATGTCTTTATTTCTCTTGGCTACATATCTAAGAGTGGAAATGCTGGGTCATATGATAATTCTGTCTAATTATTTGAGGATCTTCTGGACTTTTGAAAGTGGCTACGCCATGTTACATTTCTAGCAGCAGTGTATGAAGGTTTTGGTTTCTCCACTTCATCATCAACACTTGTGATTATTTGACTTTTTGATTCTGGCCATCCCAGTGGGTGTTTTTAACTAGGTTAAAACCTACATTTTTAGCTTCATATTCTAGTTGCCAGGAAGTGGCAGAACTATGGAAGGTGTTGGAGCTCCAGTTCTGAGCAAAACCAAATAAAATCGTTGCCACCTTGGGACTTACCACGTAGTGAGGAAGAAGTTGTCAATCAAATAATCACACAAATAAATATAAACCTACACATGAGCTAAGTGCCACAAGGGACAGGTACTGAATTAAGGGATTTACAAAAATGGCTGCGGCAGAGAGAGTCGGGTTGTGGGTTGGCAGAGAAACTTTATTTGCAAGAAATGTTTGTGACAAGGAGTTGTTGAATTTACAGCAGTATATTAACAGTTTCATTCTATTTCAATTTTTTGTCAGTCCACAATAACAAAAGCTTCCACATAAAGCTTCTAGGAGCCTAGAAAAAAACCAGAATGTCTTTTTTCCTTAGAGTAAACAAAAATAATTTTACTAATATTAAAGCTCATATTCTGATAGACATGTATATTAACCTCTCCACTAAGCTACCTCAAACATTCAAACATATTTCCATGGTTCTGATTATACGAAATCTATTTTCTTTATATTTATTTTTTTCTTTATTTCTTTTGTTTGTTTGTTTCAAATTCTACTTATTTTTCTCTGGTGTTTGTTATTGCATTTGTTTTATTATTTTAGATGTTTATTTCACATAATCTATGGCCTGTTTTTTGCACATTTGGGATGTTACCTGTTATTTTATCTACAAATAGATTAAAGTTTATTTTTAAAACAAGATAATTTCTCAGAAATTTCTAATTGTAATTATGAGAGGAAATGGCTTTGATCTTTTATAAGTTTATGTCAAAGGTTAACTAGACCTCTAATTTGTATGCCTATAATTCCCTAGTGTTTTACATTGTCCTTTGGAAGACTAGGCTTCCACAGAAGTGGCGTTTACCTGGATTTCACCTGGCTTAACTACATCTTAATGCATGATGTGGTACAACTGATATAGGCTCTGAGGTCAGATCCGAGTTTGAATCCAGACTCTTATTCACTGTTGATGTAATTTTCAACAAGCTATTTAACCACTCTGAACCTCAGTTCTTTCATCAAAAAAATAAAAAATGGAATACCTTTGCAAGATTTTTAGCATTAAATAATAGAACTTATATAAAATATTTTGCACATTTAGCAAAAAAATATTATAGAACAGTAATGTATTAAATAATTATTTTGTTTTGTATTTCCACTGCTTTAGATTCGACTGGAATGGAGAAAAGTTTACTTCCTTCCTCCCAGGAGAGTTCCAAGGCATTTTGTTTCTAGATACTAATCCCTCTTGACCAGTGAGAAAGGTAAGCAGGCTCTTTTGTGATATTAGGGTCTGAAACCTGGCTTCTTAAGAAATCAAACACTAGCTGATTAGCCGTCCAGTTCTACTGAGGGAAAAATGTATATGATGAATTGTTGGATTTTGTTTTATTTTATTGGAGGAAGGAATGATGGAAAGATAAAGGCAGCCAGTCCTTGGGTGGATCCTTGGAGGCTGAAGGAGAAGGGTTATAGGAACTTAAGGGGTAGAGCATTGAGCCTGCTTCATTGCAGCACTTTGGAGCCGGAAAGGTTTCCAAATGGCAGTGGGGGTGCCACTAAGTGCTGGGGGCTGCTTAGGGAGTCCTGTGGCAGGCCCAGGCCTATGCTTAGCTTAGAATCTGCTAATCTGCCAGATACAGAGCTTGGCAGTGGCAAAGAGCAGCAGTGACAGTGATGGTGGGTGACCAGCTCACTCCCAGGTCACTGTAGGACTGAAAGGAACCTCAGTAGTGGTGGCAGCCACAACCCAAAAGACCAGAGCTCCTCCCTACTAGAGAGAGAAAATTGACGAAGCTCTTGATCCAGGAATTCTTGAAAAAAATCCAAAGAAAAGAAAAGATCCCCACTAAAACAACTGACTTTGGACTTCTTGCCAATTTTTTTTTTTCTGATGGAGGCTGGGAGTGGAGCATTTTGAGCTTTTTGTAATTAAAGCAAAAAGAAACAAAAATGTGATATTATTTACACACTAAGTGATGTGAAGCAATTCATAGCTATTGCGTATATCAAAAAAAAGAACAAACACTAACCATTTGATGATTAGAAAAGCCCACACACTATTTTGGCAACAACGTTGAAATAATAAATGCCTACTATAATATGATATTGTTATTATTTCACTTTTGTGAGTCTTCTTTTTGAAGAAAATCCTGTGCTTTAGAAAACAGGCTTAGACCGGGCCAGCCCAGTGGTGCAGCGGTTTAGTCCGCGCTTGGCAGCCCGGGGTTCGCAGGTTCGGATCCCAGGTGCCCGCCGACGCACTGCCTGTCAGCCATGCCGTGGCAGCGTCCCATATAAAGTGGAGGAAGATGGGCACGGATGTTAGCCCAGGGCCAGTCTTCCTCAGCAGAAAGAGGAGGATTGGCAACAGATGTTAGCTCAGGGCTGGTCTTCCTCACAAAAAAAAAGAAAACAGGCATAGACGGAGGGAAGCTTGATCCTCCTGTATTGTCTCCTCCAACCCCTCCCTTTTCCTGTTTCCCTATACGTCTCTCTGCCTGTTTCCTCTCTCTCTCCTTTGCCTCCTCAATTCTTCTCTCTTTCATTTTCTTGACATTCTAGCAGTTTCTCAGTCTCGCCCCTTCCCTCTCACCTCTTACCTTCCTTTCCACAACTCCCCACGTCTTCTCCCCATCCCCCCTCCGTTTCCACTTCCCACTCGCCTTCCTCCCCCTCTGCCTTCTCCTTGTCTACTCTTGCCATTAACCCCCGCCCTTCCCCACCTTGCATTGACTTTTTCAAAATAGAATTTTCTTTAAATAGAATCAACGATCTAGATCTATGTTCCCTCCATTCGTCCACAAGGGAAATCTCACCACTCAGACCATTGTCAGTGGGAAGTTTCAAATGTAAGCACTCGAGTGTCTTATATTCTCAACGATGATTCTGAAATCTGCATGTGTGTGAAGAAAACTTTATACTGAAATAAAAAGTGCCTAAAATATCTATGAAACCTTTCTTTAATAGTTGATCTTTCAGGTAAAAACAAACAAACCAGACACGGTGACTGGTAACAGAAAGGGTTCTTGGAGCCTGAACTTAAGCTGAAAAGAGGGACGTACACAGATAGTGTCCGGTGATGCAAAACCATAACACCTCAGTGTAACAAGATTCTGTATTAAAATAGCTGAAGTAGGGCCCGCCTGGTGGTGCAGCGGTTTAGCTCGCGCTTGGCAGCCCGGGGTTCGCGGGTTCAGATCCCAGGCGCCCGCCGACGCACTGCTTCTCAGCCATGCCGTGGCGGCGTCCCATATAAAGTGGAGGAAGATGGGCACGGATGTTAGCCCAGGGCCAGTCTTCCTCAGCAAAAAGAGGAGGATTAGCAACGGATGTTAGCTCAGGGCTGGTCTTCCTCACACACACAAAAAAATAGCTGAAGTAGAAAAAAGTATACGTTAATATTCCGCCTACCTAAGTAATTATGACTTACGACTTCTTTTACTGCTGTAGCTTCAAGGCCTGACCTTGTTTAGCCTTGGAACTTCTGTTCTAGAGGCAGAAAGAGCATTGTGTGGGCTGAGGAGAGACAGCGGGAGTCCTGACTCTTACAATGGTGTTGATTTGAATAGAAGGACAAAGTGTTTCCTTTGCTCTTTTAAGGAGTAGTATTATTTTTCTGAGAGGCTAATCAACCAAAACAGTAGAGTCGGTTCGTGTACATGCAGTGTACTTTTCACCTTGAGACCTTTTAAACAAATGCCTAACAGGAACTGAAGAAACATTTTCTAATAAATAAAGTGAGCCCCGGTGAACAGAAAGTTCCCAATGAAGAGGGGTGATGCAAGTAGAGGTGGAAATATGAGAGAGGAAGGCTTATACATTCCTCCTCATTCTTGTTAATTTTGAAGACAAGGTATATCATCATGACAGCCTCATGATTAGGTAAGAGGATGCAGTCTCTTATATTGTCAAACTGGAAGAGAAGGACTTTCTGACATTCAAAATATTGCCCACCCTCACCTTGTCTGAAGTTTCACCATTGAAGAGTAATTCCTTTGGATGAGTCTTCT
The DNA here is from genome assembly GCA_031878705.1 of Tapirus indicus. Classification (NCBI taxonomy): domain Eukaryota; kingdom Metazoa; phylum Chordata; class Mammalia; order Perissodactyla; family Tapiridae; genus Tapirus; species Tapirus indicus. The sequence goes on along the minus strand of CM062917.1, from coordinate 160,547,560 downwards.
TGTCTGCTGTTAACTGAGTACAATACATTAGAATGGATAAGTCAGTGAAGAAAACCTGAGTACAGTTTTCCTAAGAACTGATTCTGTATCAACACAGTCCAATAAAAACATAATGTGAGTCATGTATGTAGTTTGAATAAAGAGCCACATTTAGAAAGTAGAAAGAAACAGAAACAGGTAAAATTAATTTTAATAGTATATTTTCCTTAACCCAACATAGCCAAAATATTATCATTTAAATATGTAATAAACATTAAAAAAAATCATAATGAGCTATTTTACATTCTTTTTTTTTTTTTTTTTTTTTTTGTGAGGAGACCAGCCCTGAGCTAACATCTGTTGCTAATCCTCCCCTTTTTGCTGAGGAAGACCGGCCCTGGGCTAACATCGTGCCCATCTTCCTCCACTTTATATGGGACGCCGCCACAGCGTGGCTGCCGAGCGGTGCGTTGGCGGGCGCCCGGGATCCGAACCGGCGAACCTCGGGCTGCCAAGCGCGGACTAAACCGCTGCGCCACCGGGCCGGCCCTATTTTACATTCTTTTTTATGCCAGTGTGGAGGATCAGAATTGACCACCTCAAAATATGTCCCTTTACCTTGATTATTTTCTCTGAAAGAAACTTTGACTCCCCCCCCCCCCACCTAACTGCCTAAAAGGATTTAAGATAGAAGGGACAGGCCATCACTGTAGATTACTCTGGGTATCCACAGACTGGGAGGATCCTTGCTAAGCCCATTCTTATCAAAGTTCTGTTTACCAAACATTTACATTTGTAGGGGAAATCTCCATTTGTAAAGGTGTCTCCCTCTCTGTACTGGGGAGAAGGGTGGGATGACCTCATCTCTAGAAACTTATCAATGCAGAAGGCAAGGCTACATAATAACTTTACTGTGCTTTTCTGGTAATCTCCCATAACTGACCCACCCCCAACATCCTCCATTGTCTTTCTATTTAAGAGAAGAACCTCCACCATTTTGTTGAGAAACTCAGTTTCCCTGGTCTCTCCCATGCATACATGTTATAAAGCTGTGTTTGATTTTCTCCTGCTGTTCAGCCTCATGTCAATTTAATCTGTAGCCCAGTCAGAAAGGACCCAGAGTGGGTGGAGGAGAGTCTTCCTCCCCTTCACCAGACACAAAAGGACAAATATTGTATGATTCCACATACATGAGGTACCTAAAGTAGTGAAATTCATAGAGACAGACAGTAGAATGGTGGTTGCCAGGGGCTTAGGAAAGGCAAATGGGGAGTCATTTTTAATAGGTACAAAGTTTCAGTGTGGGGTTATAAAAAGGTTCTGGAAATGGATGGTGGTGGTGGTGGTGGTGGTTGCATAAGATTGTGAATTACTTAATGCTGCTGACTATATATCTGAAAATGGTAAATTTTGTGTTACGTGTATTTTACCACAATTGAAAAAAGAGAGAGAGAAAATTCACTGCTATAAACCCTGTGTTAACATCCAGCCTTTTAGCTTCAAATTTATTTCCTCTACTTTGGGAAGAATAGCTTCTCCATATTGCTTCATGATCACAGTTTAGGAAGTGTTATTACATTATTAATTATAAAAGTACACCTTATTTTGTATATGGTTGAGTACTAGGTGGTTTATGCAGCAATTAGTGGGTTTAACTTTCACTTGCAATTAGAAATGCTGGGACCAAATGAGACTCATGCAAAAACAATGGCTAAAAACCTGATTTCTGTCATGGAGGAGGGTATGCTTGAAAAAGAGAAAAACAATTCAGTTCAATAGAAGAGTTGTCATTTTAAAAATAAAATACATGAAATTCTGGGTTTTAATGAGATGTAAGAAATACTTTATTAGTAGTAAACAAACAAAAGGAATTGCCAATTTTTTCCATATTGACACCTGTCAGTGTGGTACTCAGCCTGTCAAGATGTGTGGGCATTAAAAGCAGAAAGAAGGGAGCATTTTTCTAACTTAAAATTCAATTAATTAGCACATATGTATTGAGCTTTAGGATAACCCAATCTTAAAATTCAAAGCTAAAAGAAGCCTTTATTTCAGGATGAGAGAATAAGTTCCCAAATATCCTATCCACATTTGTCCTGCCCACGGAAGCAACTTGATGCTGGAAAGCTCACCTTTAGCTGTTGGAGAGACCTCTGTTCAAATCCCAGCACTGGCATTATTAAGTGTAAAGCATTAAGAAGAAGCTAGACAGACATTGAACTTCTGTTTGCTCACCTGCAAGATGAAGAAATATTTACTTTTCAGGATTGCATGAGGATTCAAGATAATTTACAGGAATATCTGACATTGAAAATGAATGCTATTATTACTCTCCTTTTGGAAGTTAGATTGGGACTTATTCAACTTCTAGACCTAGTAACTTTGAGGAGAGTAAAAGCTTTATTTTACCCTATACATTATAGAATAATTATAGCAGTAACTAAATAATTGTTTAATTATCTGTTTAACGCTTCTTTCTTCTGTAACACTTTCCCCCAGTAACGCTTCATGTAAACTCCATGAAGTCAGGGAACACGTCTCTTTTCTTCACCAATGTATTCCCAGATCCTTGGGAAATCGTGCAAATAGATAAGAAGCCATGGGAAGAAGAGAATCCTGAGGCAAGGATGGCGACCACAATTCTGAAAGCAAGGGTTTCTTGTGTTACCGGACTGAGGTAGCCAGGGCAAAGAGTGTGAGGTTCACCCAGCTCAGCTGGTGCAGCATGAAGGATTAAACGCAGGAATGTGGGTTCCAGTCCCATCTGGACACCATCTTTACCTGCCACCTCCCTCACATGGTTCATACTCTGTGTGCAAGACTTACCAAGTTACGTATGCATGTGCCGATCACAGTGCCCAGCACATAATGGGAATTCAACAGATATTTTGAACAAAGCAATTATAAATCAGCCTCCTTCATATACCAGTGTGAGTGACACCCCTAACTTTGTACAATGTAATGATACTGCTTATATAGTCTATTACTTTTGAACCTAAGCAATCATAGAAATAAGCATATGATGCTCTTGGCATAGGTGCAATTGTGAAACAACACTGGATCTAGATTTGGAAAATGTGGCTTTTAAAGCACTTTGATCTTGGTTTCTCCATCTCTAAAATAAGGGCGTTTGGGTGAACTCTCATTTCCTTCCAGATATACTAGTATTTGATTTTTAAGTACATATACCTCATCCAGATAAGGAGAAAAGAGTAAAAGATGTAATTAAAACAGTAATTTTTAGGGATTCAAAGCAATGCAATAGCTTCTGGTCACCACAGTGTTCTAGGCAGCTTATTTATATCCATCAAGTCTTAATTAACTACCTAAATCAATATATGTTTAACATGCAGGTCCTAATCACTCTAACATCAACTGAGAACTCTTGGGCAACTTCTAGATAATGTTTCCACAGATGGAGGTTACCTGAACCTTAGCAAGTGTGCCTGGGTCTACTATGTTGAAAACTGGGACACTGGAATATAGAGTCTTGGGAAAGTAGAACCAAAAATGCACTGTTGACTCGTAAGAGCAAACTCTCCACACAAGATATTTGGGTGCCTACATCTCTATCCAGAATTGTCTAATATAACCCAGGAGTATACTGCACTCCATCCTCTATTTATGGGGTAAGCAAAGAGTTATCTTTCTTGCATCTGTCCTCTCCAGAGTATGTTTGGCGTCATAGGTCTTTCTTTCAGCTCCCACTTTCACTGTGACTGATTCTCTGAAGGAGATGTGACCATGACCTAATGGTAGCAGGCTGTTTGATAAGGTGCCGTCCATCACCAGTGGACCTTGAAGAGAGATGAGGGTGAAACAAGCTCTCATCCCTCTTGCTGTTCTGTTCCTTCAGAATCCCCAAGATCAGTACATGGGCATGTGTATGCACAGATGGAGGGAAATTCAAAATATTCAACAACTGGCACTTCAGGAGCATAAATCTATAAGAAAGCCTAAGGGTCTTCATTGCTAGAGTAGGGTCCTGGAGGCTCCCTGATCTGCCAGCAGTTAACCATTTACTTGCTGGATCCTGAGGAGGTCAGGGTCCTAGGGATGAGTCTACAGTGGCTGGGATGGTAGACAAAAGAACATTTAGGGACTCTCAGGGCAGCATAATAAGAAAGGAAGAATTTAAATATTTTAACAATTAGTATGACCACAGCATTGTCAACTGACGGAAAAACAGCCTTAAGTATATATGTGAATTGCCCTACTGAAGAGTTAAGACAATCTCCAAAAAGAATTACAATAGGAAGGAAAAGGTTAAAGTTTTAGTTAAACTGTACTTCCTCTCTGCAACTCTAAAGTAAAGGTAGGTAAAATGTAAATCTTAATCCTCCAGTCCAAAATGCCCATCTCTGCCCCTCCTCAGGATTGTGTCTCACTTACCAAGGGGCTCCTTAAATCTTTATGTTAGAATTTCCAACTCTTTGCCCTTAGGGAAACTGCTACCTCTTCCTATAGAAAGAAATCTCTTCTTATGAATCATTCTTCCCTTTACCCAATGCCATGCCCAAGTGTAAATCAAGCAGGCTTCAGGGCTCCGGAGAAGGCTTCGGCGAGGTGGACGATGACACCCATCATCTATACACAGCTAGGATGAAAGCGTCCTCTAGTGCTATTGGAAAGCAGAGTTAGGATCCTCTCAACTGAACTTCTTTTCAGTATTCCTGCCAATGTGAACTATAGGCCTCCAGTTTTTTGACTTTTATCAAGTTGTCCTTAAAGCAAACACATCAACTTAAAGCTCTCATTAACCATTTTCAGACTACGTGATTGCTGTGGACTGAGTTGTGTTCCCCCAAAATTCGTATATGGAAGCCTAATACGCAGTGTGACTATATTTGAAGTGAGGAAGTTATCAAGGTTACGTAAAGTCATAAGGGTGAAGCCCTAATCTGATGGGCTTAATGTCCTTATAAGAAGAGACACCAGAGAGCTCGCTGTGTTGGCCACGTGAGGACACAGCAGGAAGGTGGCCATCTGCAAGCCAGGAAGAGAGCTCTCACCAGGAGCCAAATCAGCCTGCACCTTGACCTTGGACTTCCCAGCATCCAAAACTGTGAGAAATTAAATTTCTGTTATTTAAGCCACCTGGTCTATGATATTTTTTTAAGGCAGCTTAAGCAGACTAAGACAATAGGTTAATCCCATATTGAGAAAGAAAATACTTCCTCAGTTAGCATGGGACTGCCATATATTTTGAGCCAAAGGTCTCATTTATTTTGGAAAAGCACTGCTTTGTTTTCTTTTGTTTGAGATTTGTTTTTAACTTCTCTGACCTAGTAGCCTATTTGAATTATTTTAAAAAGAACACAAACATTCGTTTTAATGGTTGTTTTCTAAGCTTCTGAAAAGAAGTCTAAAAAGGAATCTTCTGATGAGGGGGATAAAGGTCGAGGCATTGCTGCTCACTCCATATCCCGCACTAATACGACTATCTTGCAAATGTAGGTAGCTACTTCCCCTTACAAAGAGCTCTCCCTTGAGTTTTCACAACACTGAGACAGAGATAATTCTTTTTAATTTCAAAGATGATGAAGATGAGGCCCAGAACAATTAAGAAATTGGCCAAAGAACAGCCAAATAGAAAGTTCATGATGCAAATACTAAACGAAGTCCTCTTTCTATGGGTCTAACACTTTTTCCCTATGCTATTTTTTTCTCTCAGTTGTATTCAGTTTTTTGTACTAATCTTGTCCCTTTTACAATCCAAAGCCCAAGGTTCAGAATTCTATCTAATAAGTTTTACACAGCATCTTAAACAGATGGCTACAAAGCAGCTTAATTCAAGAGATATTTATTGAGTATCTACTATGTGCAAAGCACTTTATTAGACATTCTCTCCAAGCTTTCAGGAACTCAGTTACCATTTGATGATAGCCATTAACAAAATTACATTTTCTTTAAAAATATGTTTTTACAGACATGTCTTAATTGATTCCAGAATAAATAATATTCAGAAATCACAGTGAACCTCTGTAATACTATCTTCCTAGCATACTCCTCTTGTATTGTCTGTTCATTGACCCCATCCAACTATTTTGATAACAAAGGAGCTGACTTGCTCTTATCTTATATGATCTCTTGAACACAGTTGATTGGCCCAGCATGTATAGCTGATCCAAGCCAGGCCAATGAGTCTTTTCCCTGGGGTTTTGGAATTTGACATCCAGAGAGTCAAAATAAGTCTCCATTTGAAAGCTGAAGACCTGGAAGTTAACTCTTGGGAGCTATCAGTTACCATGTATCCCACCAAGTGGAGAAAGGTGGTCTGCACAGAGTGAGAATGAAGCCGACAGGCAGAAAGGAACAGAAATGATGGGGGTCAGCTTGCCTTCAGGTCTCTGTTCTAGCTCTTCTTGAGATCCTTTGGGAAAGTTGTTCCTGCCCTTTCTGAAATTTGGTTTCTACTCTTCTTTTATTTCCAAAGGCAACATTTTGGCTTTGTTTTCTGTTCGATGTTTGTTTTTGGTGTTTCTGTTTTTTGGGTTTTTGGCTTAAGCTAAGTCAATTTGGGTTTGTGGCTTCCTATCAAAAGTCTCAGTTGATGCAAAGATCCACACATCATTTTAGTAGCAAAAGTGGGGGAAGAAATTCAATTCACCATAGTCCTATAAGGAAAAATAAAATGTATGAAAATACATTTTGACATTTTTTAACAAAAGCTATTCTATCATTTGACTTTCAGACACTATGTTCACGTAGAACTACTGAATTTTGCTTCTGGAAAGATACTTGGAAATTATTTCATGGCAATATTTGAGTGCCACCCACTCCTTTTTTACATTTGAGGAGTCCAAGACCCAAAGCCTTTAGAGGTCAAGTCCGGCTGCACCAAAAATGGAATCATGTCACCAGATTCCAGGTAATATGTTTCCTTCCATGCAAATATGGAATTAGTTTCCTGGAATATATTAAATGATTGCTAAGAATAACACACTCTGCTAGACACTGGAGAAATTATTGTGCACATAGTTTATATCATACCAAGCAGGTTAAACATTACCTTTATCTGTCACTAACAGTGCTTTCCATTCCCTGCCCCCTCTCTTTCTATCTCTATCTCTCAATGCTTATCTCTATCTATCTATCTAAAATTTTTACCTTCTGTCTGAGTTTTTTTCCCTTAGCAAGGTTGTTGTAAATTCCGCAAGGTCTATTTATGTATCTTTTATATCTCCCGTAGCTCCAAGCACAATGCATCAAAAAGGACATTGCATATTTGATAGTCATCTGTCTGCAGGTGATAATTGATTTTTTTTCCTAAGGGACCAAAATTTTTGGAAATACCCATAATTAGGAAGCCAGAACAGAATAACAAAGAATTATTGAAAAAAGATAAATGAAGTGGAGTCCTTCAAACTTCCTATTCCCTCTGCCAAATTTCTTCTTTGCTTCCGTCTCCTTCCCATATTTTACCCAGCTAACTCCCTCATTCTTTAAGTCTCAGTTAGCCTCTCATTCCCTTATGTAAGCCTTGTCCACACCCTCAGAGATCTCTTGTAATAAACTTTCATCACACTCCATATTTCCACTTTTGTGGCACTTATTATACTATTTGTTATTTGTTAATATTTACATTTCCCTCAGAGATGAAGCTTCTTAAGAGACCATGTCTTTCCTGTTCTCTGGTGTATTTGTGAGACTGACCAGTACTTGGCACACAGAAGACATCTAATAAATACTGTATTTATTGATTGAGTGAAAATACATTGTCATCATAACCAAAAAAAGGAAAACATTTCAGAAAACAAGAAATTCACTCATTAATATGAATTCACTATTTCATATCATAAACACTGCAATAGTATTTATTCACTTTTTAATCATACTCAATAAATTTTTATAGCCTGTCTATTACATTCCTCCATTATGCTCTATGGAGATCGGAAGAAAAAGCTACTGCCCACTGGGAATGGTGCTTCTCTAATGGAGGGAGAATCATCTCCACAAATTCTTCTAAGAAAATGAGATCATTTCTAGATGAACATACAGCTATGTGAAATAGTCAATGTTACCAAATACTACAGAGAAGTCAAAAAGAATCAGGCATATAAGACATGTTACACATGTGATTAGCACTGAATTAGAAAATTAGAGATTTGTAATATCTTTTTAATCATTCGACATGTTTATTCCTTGCCTTCTTTAAAAAGGAATATACTCAATTCTTGTGCTGTGATAAGTCTATATAGCTCCACAGATTTTTTTTTAAAAAGGCTATAGACTAAAATGCCATGTTTCATTTAAAATATATATTCAAATGATTCAAGATGTTTTTTTTAATTTTTAATCCATCAACAAATACTCATGATATCCTGTTTGCTCAATATTGTACTAAATACTGAATACAACTCTAACGTGGGGATAAAAAAACTGCTAACTGTGTAAAAACATTCTAACAGAAAGGAGATAATAAATATTGCATTATTCTCTGCTATTTATATGTGTATTCCACCCACTCTAGTGAATAATGAAGCAGTTGTTGAAAGTTCAGTAAAAGATAAAATACTAGTGACCTTGAGCCCCAATTTAATTAAGCCTGGCCAGGATTTATCGTAAGTGTGCGGAGACCATCAAGAAGTTTAGAGAAGTGAAGCCCAGTAGAGATTATGCAGTGTGCATATATATTTATAACTCCACTGGGCTCTTTTAACTCAACAAATAACCTTCTTTTTCTGTGGCCCGAATAGCTTTCTCTTTTGGAAAAAATAAATTTCCTTGAACAATAGGAACACTTATTTTTAAGTGTAGGAACTGACTTTACTGTTGGTCAAAAGAGGCTATAAATCAAGTGATTCTTACTATATATTTGAAATCTATGACGAGCTATCTGGTGGGTTGAAAAGCATGCCCTGCTGAAGTGGCCATGCTGTGGCTGCACTTAATCCTTGAAGGCACATGTTCTGGACTGTCAGAGCTCCACAAACTTGTGAAATTGTGATTATTCCTTTTGGGGACAATGCCACTGGGCCTTATCTCATGGTAAGATAAAGTGACTAAATTATATTCTGAGAGTACAGCTGCTCACTCAGTCAAGAAACGGGTTTTTCTAGGGTATGCACAGTCAGGTTCCTGGAACAAAGTGTCACTTACTGGTGGAATAGCCTACCTTACACTTACAAATTGCCATGCAAAACAATAGAACAGGTTTACTAACATTATATTATGAATGCCAATTTATTCCATTGAGTGAGATTGTTGGACTTTAAATGCCATCTGTTTTGTTGGTGCATATTTTACACCCTTTCTCTGGAGGAAATTAACATGATTCAATGTGCTACCCAAGTTTACTGTAGTATGGAAGAGTTCCAGAAAGTTTAGATGCAATTAATTAAATAGATACTCAAAGCTTTATAATTCTAATAGAGTCCATTGTCATGTCAAAAGTGTCTTTCAATATTATGCTGAAAACCTGGCACATTATGTCCTTGAATGCTCATTACAGTCACTGAAAAGAGCTAAGGGAATTCATTTACGTTTTGTTTTTCACTCTTTGTTTGAACTTTTAACTAACCTATTTTTTTCCATCCTACTCTCTTGCCATTGCTGGGGTAGTGAGTATTTATACAGCTGTTCTCATCCCTGAGCTGCTGAATAAGAGCTTGATTATTTCAAACAACTTTTGTAATTAGCTTTCAAGAAGCAAATTGCTGTGTTATGTACAGTATCTGTGATTACGATAAACTGCTCTTTTTTATAACATTTCAGTGTGGGCTCTAATTGCCAACCCCCAGCAGCTCGGTGAGCATTCTGTGAATTCACTCAATATATTGAAAAAATAGAAGAATATTTGACAATCAATGGAACAAGTACAGTACTTTTAGCTCAGTTCGGTTTTAAAAGGCTCTATTAAATCACACAGCCCCAAAGGGCAGTGTTGTAGTTCTCCTTGGGGGTACTTCTGTGACTCAGAAGTGATAGTGATAACTTAGCAAGCTCAGTAATTCAGGCAGATAAATCTCACAGGTTCTAACATGCTTTGATATTTCTTGATTTAGGCACTCACTAAATAAATATTTAGACAAACACTTAGGATCTCTTAGAAATATTGCCAGGTACCTGCCAGGAAAATGCTCCCCAATGCCGCTCTCAGAAGTGGTCATAGAAGATGATGCCATGGGAGACACTCCCACGGAGCAGAGCTTGGAGGATCGAGGCTGCCTAACCAAGAACCCACTGCACCCCTGGGGAGAGAGGCCATATGTGCTGGGAACAGGGACCATGTGTGTTGTTTTCTCTCCTCATTTCCAAAAGGGAAATCTTCTCTGCAGTCATCATTTTTCCCTCTACTCTGTTTCCTGGGTGTGTTAGGGTGGCTAAATGTATAATTTAGGCGTAAGTTTTTCCATGATTAGGAAATATATCTGTACATAACCAAGAAGAATACATCAGCCAGAAATCCAGGACCTGGAACTGGATGAGACTTTGGTATTTGTCCCTTTTAGGAGAGGTTAAATGCACTTCTGAGTATTCATATGATAATTGCCTTATACTAGTGGAGCGTGTTTGAAGTTATGAATGTAAGTATCATGTATCTTGGAAATTAAAGGGTTCTGCGCACAATTCCAGCGTGTGGGGGCAGGAAAGGGGGGCGGAATTCCCACACCACCAAGAAATTCTCTGACACCAGCTGGCTGTTCTCCAGTTCAACTCAATTCTGACATTATCTACCCAGACAGCATCAGATCCCACAGGCTAAGGGCTCAGTCCTACAAGACTGCCACATCCCCCACCCCCCACTTCAGATGCCAGTCACAAGTCCAGGTTATTGTCTTATCCCATTGCTCTCGTTACATGTACTTCTGACTAATTGGCTATAGTTTGAAAGTTCCAATGACTCCCCTCCTCGGGTTCAATTAATTTGCTAGAGTAGCTCATAGAACTCAGAAAAACATTTCACTTACTAGATCACCAGTTTATTATAAAAAGACATAACTCAGGAACAAGCAAATGGAAGAGATGCACAGGGCAAGGTATGTGGGAAAGGACATGGAACCTCCCTGTCCTCTCCAGGCACCCCACTATTCCAGCAACTCCACGTTAACCAACCCAGAAGCTCTCCAAACATCCTCCTTTTTGGGTTTTTACGAAGGCCTCATTACATAGGTGTGACTGATTAAATCATTGAGAGTTGGTGATTGATTCAACCTCCAGCCCCCCTCCTCTCCCTGGAGGTCAGGGGGTGGGACTGAAAGTTCCAACCCATTCTTCATGGTTGGTTCCTCTGGTGACCAGCCCCCAACCTTGGGTGCTTTCCAAAAGTCACCTCATTAACATAAACCCAGTGGTGGTGGAAAGGGGCTTGTTATGAATAACAAGACACCCATTTCATCTTTAGGACTCTGAAGTGATTTCAGGAACAGAGGATGAGAGAACAAATTAATAAAAAAATGCTCCCATTGACCTTATCACTCAGGAAATTCCAAGCGTTTTGGGGTCCATAAGCCAGGAACTGTAGACAAAGACCAAATATAGGTGAGAAATTTATATTTCTTATAAGTCAGAATATTGTAGGAATCCAAGAGGTGAAATCTAGCGGAATTCCGTTGTTTCTCCCTGTTATTCATTCCTTTCTTATTCTGGTATAAAACCCCTCTTTTCCTTTCTTTATCTGCCTCTCCCCTATCTCATGTTACTAACAATTACAAACCCCAATTACATGCCACAAGAATGGATATTGACTGACCAAAAGGTTCTCCAGACCCTTGTCCAGAGGTGGATACTGGACTTAAGCAGGTCCATGAGATCCCTCTGCAAGGAGTGGTCCTCATTGCTGGGAGATCATAGATGGGCACTGAGTGCTGGAGCCTTGGGAACTCAAGCAGCATCTCCCATGGATGAGCTTGACGTGGAAGAAGTAAGGCTGCTGGCAGAGTCTCATATGCCAAAGACGAAGTTGTCATACTACCTGAGCAGGAAGCCGAGCAAGAAGAGCTCATTTCAGGCAAAGCCTCATATAGTGGAGGACCAACACCAAACAGTGGCATCTGGAGATCCACCAGAGTAGTGAACGTGGACTAAGAAATCTTGTTTGAGGATATCTACAGGTTCCAACAGCTCCTATACAACTCTGAGAGGAGACTGCGTGTCCCCAGAATTACTGACTTTGTTGGACTTGTGTCTTTGGGTACACCCCAAATCAGGATTTTGTTGAAAGAAGTTTATTTTGGAGGTGATTCCAGGAAGCAAAATGAAGAAGTGGGAAGTGAGACGGGGAAGCCAGGAAAAACAGTGAGGAGCATCAGTACAGAACAAGTTACTGCTGTGGAAATGGGGCCCCATCTTAGTTGGATCCTCTGAGAGACTGAGTAGATTACAACAGAAAGCAAGGAATCTGGATGTTTGTCCACCAAGTCTTCTCCCTCTTTCATTGGGAGTCACTCCTGAGCATTAACTTCCACTGCACATCCAGTTTGCCCACAAGCTTGTTCACATGGCCAGAGAATGCTCTCACCTGGAGACCCAGAACTGTCTATGGTGCCTCCTGGGGTGGCATGTGCAGGGGATATGTTCAGGACACCAAGAGAGTCTGCTGCAATTTGTTGCCAATCTTGGGAGATGAGTTCTAATTACTATATTTCTTTGAATTAGAAAAATGTAAAAGATTTTAATCAAAATGACAAAATAAACCAATTCACAGAAACCACTTCTTTCCACCCCAGCTCCAAATACAAACAAGTGCAAGTGAAAATATTCAGTTTAAAAGCAGTTTATTAGAGCCAAGCTTTCAAAAACAAGACAAAAAATCTGCAGGTGACATAAACAAAAAGAACACCTGCAGCAGTGATTTTGAAATTCCATGGTTCATGGCAATAACCAAATATGTGCATTAGGATTAGGGTTAGGGTTACAGTTAGGACTGTGAAACTTGAGTGAAGGCTACTGTTGTAAAAATGAATCAAACAGATTCTAGATGAGAAAAATTTAACCACTGCAAGAAAAATGAAGATATATGTCTTTTTTATTTCAAGTATTCTAAAGCAATGCATACTTGTTACAAATACGCAAAAACAACTTTTTATACGATGCAGTATTGGAACAAGATCTTTAAAGTTCTGAGGGAAAAATTATTATCAGACAAAAATTGATTGCATACTTGGGTAAATTATCAATTGGTATGATGGCAAAATAAAGATAAATTTAGATATACAAGGACCTTGAAATTTACTTCTCACACATCCATTCTTGGAAAGATGCCTGAAGGTGTACTCCAGAAAAATGAAGGAGAAAACAAAGAGAAGACAAAGCTTCCCAAGAACAGCAGTTAACGGAAGATCTTGGATCCTTGCTGCACTGCAGACCTAAGGAACAACCAGTTCATACTGCAGCGGGAGACAAAAGGCTTCAAGATCAATAGAAAGGGGAAAACATTTAATGGATAGAATGATTGAAAAGAGAGGGCATTCCAGAGAGAATGGGAAAAATCACAGAGACGTGAAACAGCATCACGTGTTCAGGGAACTTCCAATATTTCAGACAGCAGAGGTAAAGAGAGATGAGTCTGGAGGGATGAGCAGAGCAAGATCACTAAGGGAGGTTGTGCCAGGCATAGGAGACTCGCTGCTACCCCAGCCTGTCACGCCTATTGCTCACCCGAAAATGTAAGAATCAGACCCACCAGTACTCCTCACTCTCTTTTTAATCTCTTTGATTCCACACCAACCCATATTTAAATGGCTAAAGCCAACTGAGGCAAAATTTGAAATAATCAAATGTCATCTTTGATGACATTTTCTGTACTCGTTGCTTCAACGTCTGGAAGTACCATCTGAAGTTTAGGATTTTTGCTTCGATCTCTCCCCTGCCAAAATGTACTGTAATGAAAGCATCTCAAATTAATTATGTATTACTTAAGAGTGCTATAAAAGAATGTGCTGTTGTCATTTTAAGACTGTGTAATCACATTCCTTTAGGTTCCTGGACCCGATTCCAATGGGTGGGTGTTTGGAGGCTTCTCCACACGAGCAAGCAATTCTTGGACACCAACAGGGTGTCCTACAATTCAGTTCAATTCTGACACTATCTACCCAGAGATAGCATCAGATTCCACAAGTTGAGGGCCCCACCCCACAAGACTGCGCCCACCCCACTTCAGATGCCAGTCACCAGCCCAGGTTGTTACCTTTGCTTCTGACCAACTGTCTATAAATCAGAGGTTTCCAAGACCTCCTCCTTGGGTTAGATTAATTTGCTAGAATGGTTCACAGGACTCGGAGAAACATTTTATTTACTAGAGTAACGGTTTATTTTAAACAAACACAACTCAGGAACAGCCAGATGGAAGAGAGGCATAGGGCACAGCATGGGGAAAGGTCATGGAGCTTCCATGCTCTCTCTGGGCACGCCACGCCCCCTGAAGCTCTGTGTGTTCCCCAACCCGGAAGTTCCCAGAACACTCTCCTTTTGGGTTTTTGTGGAGGCTTCACTACAGAGGCGTGATTGATTACATCATTGGCCATTGGTGATTTAACTCAAGCTCCAGCCCCTCTCTCCTTCCTTCCCTGGAGGTCAGGGGGTGGGGACTGAAAGTTCCAACCCTCTAATCACACGGTGGATTCCACTGGCAACCAGCCCCCATCCTTGGGTGCTTTCCGAAAGTCACCTTATTAACACAACAAAAGTCATCTTTATAACTCTCAACACAGGAAAATTCCAAGTCCTTTGAGAGCTGTGAGCCATGAATTCTGGACTAAGACTAAATATACAGGAGAAATATCTGAGTGACCAAATATATATTACTTATAAATCACAATATCGCACACATAATTAAGGGAAATTATAATTTTATAATTAAAACATTTAAGTATGTACAAAATAATAGCAATATGAGTATGCAATGCTTAAAATGCAAATAAAAATTAAATGGTGAAATTTTTAAAAATTGGATTTTTTGGTTTCCTTTTCCCAGCACTTTTCTTCTTTGCAGTCTCCTGACTAAGGTTATACTATTATAAAACATCTTAATACCACTGATTGTTCATCTAAAGTAATTTCAGCATTATAGCTATTGTTTGTACTTTTCTTCAGCCTGGAATTCACTACCTTATATATAGATAGAAATTTTTCTTCAGTTATACAAATAGTGTCTATTATAACACACTCTGATAGGAATAGAAGCAAATTAACCTAACAATAGATATTGCAGTACTTACTTAGTAATGAAGTATACATTATTATCTGTTGGGATGGACAAGACAAGGCAATGTTAGAACAGTTCTAAAACTTTACTCTGCATTTAGCCCAAACTAGCTAATAGCTAAAAACAATCACCAAAATTGGCATATTTAGCCATGTTAACCTTTTTATTATATATAAAAAAATGACAAATGTCCAGTTTAGAAGCTTATTCACTTTAGAAGCCAAAGAAACATCAAGGATCCCTGCAAGACAATTCTTTTCCAACACAATAAATATTATCAAAGCACTTAAATGTAAAACTTATATTAATATGAATGTAAAATGTATATAAACATGCTCTGTACACTACAAAGTGCTACACAAATGTAGTTTAAATGTCCTAAAGTGGGAAAATGAATATCAGGGCAGAATCTTAATTCCAATAAACACAGCAACCTCATCTCTTAGCAGAAGCAAGTACAATTCAGTAAAAATCAGATAATGTCAAGGGATTCCTAAATCCTCTAAAACTGGGGACTTTGAATTTATGACCTAATCACTTGTGAATTCCTTTTGTGCCAAAATATATTAAGGTCTGTAATGTGACAGATATCTGCATGTATTGCTTTCAAAGGGTTTGTTAGTTTTCTTAATGTGATTTTTTTCCATAGGATTTTTGGTTTCCCCATTGCAGTCTTAAGTCCGTTGTTGTAGACTATATGCAAAGTGATCATATAATTTATCTCCCCAACTGGGACACTTTTGAGACAAAAGGAGATGCTATGAGGCATAAACAGATACTGTCCTGAGCAATCCAGGGCATGTGGTTACCCTCCCTGTCCCTAGGTAATAACAATATTACTTCCACTTTAGGAACTTCTGCAGTTGTCATCTACGTATCAAGGTCTGAATTTTTAAGTAGGAACTACCTAGAACATATTAATCATCTTTCATTTAGCTTTTCCAGATCTTTCACAACCTTCTAAAATTATACATTTTAACAATCAGTGATCTATTTGGATCCATGTGTACTATATTTTCCCAATTCTTTTTGGAATCAGTTGAAACAAGTAAAATATAAAGGATTGTATATGGTACCAAAAGAGTCATTCATTATTACAAACATCTAACTTCATTAATTCTATAATATGTGAGTAATCATTGTAAGGGCTTATTATATGCAAGTCACTGCCAATATGTAGTGTATTGTAGGAGAGAGAAAAAGAAATATATAATCAATATGTAACTTGACAAGTACTATCCCAGAAGTATGTGCAAACAATTGGTAAAGGACCTGCCCAAGAAGAATTCTCGGAGGAGGTAAGGTCTAAGCTGAGTCTCAAAAGACAAGCTCATGGCGGCCGGCCTGGTAGCACAGTGGTTCAATTCACACACTCCGCTTCAGTGGCCCAGGGTTCACAGGTTCAGATCCCGGGCACAGACCTATGCACTGCTTATCAAGCCATGCTGCGGCAGGCGTCCCACATATAAAATAGAAAAAGATAGGCACAGATGTTAGCTCAGGGCTAATCTTCCTCACCTAAAAAAAAAAGACAAGCTCATTAATCGGTAAAGGATATTTCAATTCTTAGGTATAAAATATGGAAGAACTCAGAAGAGTGGCATGTTCATGTAGGGAGATCTGAGACAACATCAGTACGACCAAGTATAACTTTTGATGGAACTGAAAGGTAGGTTGAAACCCCAACCATGAAATGCACTGGGCAAGGCTAAATGGTGAGGGTCCATAGGGAAGGCAAAGTTCTAAAGAAAGTACATAAGTCAAGAATTACATTTAGGTAAAATTGACATTGAAAGTCACTTGTATTGCCCATAAAGTACAGTATTCATTTAAAAAAATATAACACTATGGGGTGTTCTTATGCGCACTAAAGCTTGACAACCACTAAATTTCCTACAGGAATGGCCAAGTGAAATTGACATGCAGATTACCTGGTCATTCAAATCTTTCCGCTTTTAAGATAACTATAAAATCTCTAGGATGAATGCAAGGTAGGGAGCAATTCTCTGCTTACTTACAAGGGTTATCAAATTCTGTTTTAAGATTAAGCCTGTACAACAAATAATGCAAGTTTATTAGATTAAACGTGATTTTACTGTGTTGATTTAATTCACTTGATACAGACTATACAGAACACATTTTATAGATATAGAATATATTTTAATAAACCAACTACAAACTCAGAGTCTATAATAATTCACCATGAGTTAAATCAAATTTATCTATCAAAGAGAAACAATTCATATGGTAAATTTATGTTTTAGACAAATTTAAGTTTACTAAGAATAAACTTAAAGTTTTGAATAACTTAGATTAAATTATTCTTGTACAAATGCAAATTTTTAATTAAAAATTGGCATTGAAGCTTCTAATTGAAAAATACTCTGTTAGCAGTTAGTTGCCAATGTACTTGAAAATATGTATTTCTTTGTTTAAAAAAAATTCTCTAGTGCATCTTTTCCCTAATTCAATCTGACTCTTCCTCTCAAACTGTCCCTCCTATCCGTGTGATGTTAATTTAAGTAGGTGATATTTTACTGCTGTGGCATTCTCCATTTCCAATTAAGAATGATTTAAGGCAAATCAAATTCAAAATAAAGCAGAGGCTGCACAACTGAGTTGAGATGTATAAAGATTGCTGATAAGGTATGAACACAAATAAATAGATTACCTGCCGTGGTTTTTTAAAAAGACTCACTTTGAATGATAGATCACTCACATTATGAATATTGCAAAGGTGGGCTGAAATCTACCAAAAGTTGTTTTTATTTTTAAAATAACTTAAAATATATTTAAGCTACTAACACAGAATGTAAAATGAATTAGAGGTAGACACTTTCAAATGAGGAACATAGAGAAATGGGGTTAGAATAAGTTATCTATTCTATGTTATTTGTCTTTACCTTGGTGCTTTTAAATTAATTGTACTGAGCTAATGGAAATATGAAATTAGCATTATAAAAAGAACTTGAGATCTAGAGTGAGTAAATATTTATTGAGCACCTAACATTTAATGGTACAAGACAAGGCACTGTGCAGAGGGAATATCTTCATAAGTGCATTCAAATAATAACCTGAGATTTTTCAAAAAGAAACATCCCATTTCTGAGGATACTTTAAGGCATGTATGAAAATAATACTATAAGTCAGTATGTGTCGTATAAACTCCATAAGCATGGTACAAACAAAAATGCTATTGGGTTCTGAAGAGAACAAACCACTTCTTCTTTGGCAATCAGAGACGTCTTAAAGGATTCTTTGCAATTTGAATCTGACTTCAAAGGATAAATAGGATTTCAGTAAAGGGAGTTGCAGGGACAGATTTCAGGTTCCAGAAATAGCTTGCTTAAAAGAAACAGAGCAGGCAAGCCTAGATGCATTTGAGTAGAGTGAATGCACCCACCTTCTGTTGATGGTGGTTGATTCATTTGTTGGTTGGCTGGGAGAAAGTGGGAGAGATGGTTCATTCACTGGTTTTTTTTTTCCAAGCACCGAGTTTATGTGAGGGAAATGATGAGATTAGGAGAAGTACAGAGAGGGTGGTCTTAAAAACCAGACAGACCAGGGATCAATACCCGAGCAGGTTACTTAATCCTTCCAAACCTCCATTTTTTCCTTCTAAAATGAGATCAGTAATTGATGACTACAAAACTTAAATAAGACAATATGTAGAACATCTAGCCCACAGTATTGATGTGGTTTCTACTATTAGAAAGAAACAGGATAATGAAAGGCTTTGAATGTTAATAAAAAGAATAATTTTATTGAGTGCTGACAATGTGCCAAGCTCTGTTTTAAGATTTCATGAGTATTAATTTACAAGAGATTGAGGGAGTCAATTCCCCAAGGTCACAGACCTAGAGCCAGGATTTGGACACCAAAACCAGGACTAGCACAGTTGTGAATACAAAGACTCTGGAATCAGGATGGCTGGCTTTGAATCCTTCCTGATGTCACCACCTTCCAGCTGTGTGACGTTGTTAAGTAATAACTGTTTCTTTTTTTCATTTCTTCTTCGTGTATAAAACAGAGTTAATCCCTTGTAAGGATGAGTCTGTGTTACTGTAAAACTTTATTTATAAAAACAGTGGGCCAGACTTGCCCTCCCACCCCATCCCCCCATCATAGTTTGCTGAATCCTGGTCTAGCCAACTACTAGCTGGGTGACATTTGGAAAATCATTTAACTAACTTTTCTAACCTCACTTTCCCCTTCTGTTATATCAGGTCAACATCAAAGCATTATTGTGATGATAAAATTAAATGATGTGTGTAGAGATGCTTTGTAAATTCAAACTACCACAGACTTTAGATTTTACAGTGTAAAGTCTACAAAATATAAATTGCTCTAATGGAAGATAATGTCCATTTCTAGTGAAGAGCTATCGATCACAGTGTCCCAGTGTCTCAGAATCTCAGAATTCAGTGATTGAAATGTTTCCTTTCTAAAATTTACAGGGATCCATGACTGGTCTCAAAAGCTTCCAATAGTTTTTGTTTATTTTTGACCTTCATATCAAGCCTGGGTTCTTGTGGGCATTGTATTCCGTAACTAATAAGGTAAAGAGGGAATCCATTGACATGGAGATAGTGATACATCCTGAAAAGAAATCAATTACAGGAAACATTTGCCCATTGTATTTAGTGATATACTGATTTGGTTCATTCTTCCAACAAATATTGATTGAGCATCCATTATAAGCCAAGCATTTCAATGTCCTAGAGATACTAAGATGAATAAGACGCAGCCCCTGGTCCATGTAAATAGACCAGTTACAATGAACTGTACTGTTTCAGAAGATGAAACTTCTCTACCCTGACTGGGTTCAGTAAACAAGCAACTTTTGAGCTGGACACTCAGAGATATTACCGAATGGAGAACAAATGTGTGTGCGAAGACAGTCATGAAAGGACATGTCCTGAAAGGGCCGTGTTTCACAAAATGCACTCATTTGCATGCTATGCTCATAACTTTTATTATATCCACATACCACGTTCTACTATTTACTTTACAATTTTCTTTCAATCAATGCGTAGTTTTAAGTAAATTTATTTACAAAGGAAATTTCAGTCTTCTACTAGTTACAATTTTCTCTGATACAAATATTAAAGTAAATACACAATTAATTATAAAAATAATAATGAATAAAAAGTGGTAATTCTTATACTATTAGAAATTATTTCCTTGACCCCCAGTGATGTGCACTTCACACTTTGAGGAGTTGTCAATTCAAGTAGGGATTTAAAATTACCAAATAAAACCACAGAATGTTTAGTCTAGAAGGAATCTTAGAAGTCATGTAATCTAATTGACACCACTTTACTGAGGCTAAGGGGAAAAGTATTTTACCCAAGATGGCAAAGATATATCTTGAATTGAGAACATACATATAGCTCCTAATCTAATGTTCTTTCCAGTGCCACATGGGATTGGATTTAGCTTTCAATACTGATAAACAAATTTATAGGTCTTCAATTTTAGCCTGAGTCATCTAGAAACTTGCTTGAAAGAATGGATTCAATACGCCCTGTTCTTTGGTAATGGCATTAATAAATTGAAAACACACTACTGAAATTTCTAATTTCAGTTAATAACACTGTTAGCCTACCGCCTAAAGATTAAAAAGTGAATAATGGCACTTCTAAATAAACATGGCAGACACAAGATGTGTTGATCTCTGCCCTGTCATGAACACTCCACGAAAATGACAGTGAAGGGTTATTAAAAAAAAAAAAAAAAGGTATATCCCTCCGCTCAAAAAAAGAAAAATGAAAGGAGACAACAGTAGGTAGAAGGTAGCAATGATATTTTGGGGAAAAGAAAATAAAGGGATAAGCAGATACTGAATTAGCAGAGTGGAGATTAGCTAAATTAAAGGGCAAACAAGCCAGGGCATGAGTAAACCAAAAGCAGAAATCGGAGGCTCCCAGCACACCTGAATTTAGGGATGGGATTCAAAGTGGCAGTGAAAGCAGAAGGATCAGCTGAGAGTCTGGATAAGGAGCAATTAGACCCTGCTATCTCCTCCTCAATCTACCAGGCCAGACCACTGGCCCTACTTGCGTGATTAAATCAGCAAGTCCCTGGACTTGGGACCTGAAGCATAGCTGATAGCTGTGCTTAAACGAAGGGGTTAAATGAAAGTGAGCTTAGTGGGTTGGGAGACCTCCCCTTTCTAACTCCACTCCACTCCCAGGACAGCCTAAGCAGGCAATAACAGGATTCCTTTCTGATTAAACTAACCAGCCCAAAAGAAAGGACCTATAAGTACTGACACTTGAATATGCCCTCACCAAATGAACAATTGCCCCAATCAATTGCCCTAGAGTGAGGCTGACCAACCCACCAGCCAAATGTGCCTCCTGTCCCCAGACTGGCTTTTTAGTAACTCTATTTTAAATATGCATGGACAACAGATCACCAGACATTTTAAGGACAGCTTTAGCATAAATGACAATGAAAAAAAATAAACAGAAAAAATAATTTGAAGTATAGAGGTAAAGAAACTAGAAAAACTTAAGTAAAATTGTGTTTAATAATTTCCAAGAGATAGGAGGTAATTGCATTCATTAAACAAGAACAGATTGCTGGGGGAAAGAAGAACATTTAAAAATCAAGAAAAACTTCTTGGAAATTATATAGAGAGCAGGAAAAATATTTTTTAAAAAAAATCAATGAAAGGTTAGGAGTTGAAAAGAGGAAATAACCCCCCAAAAATAGAACCAAAAGACAGATTAATAGGAGATAGGAGCAAGAGAGAAAATATTTTAAAAAGTGGATCTCCCGAGGAGACTTGTATAAAATTGATCTATTTTAATTATTACAGGGAAATGTTCCCAAGTAGCTTCTTGGGTATCTTCTATTCACACTATACATGTTTGCATTAGACTTATTCCAGATTGGGTTATCAAATATTTTTATTGGAAAGAGAATATTTTAAATGTCTAAAATCAGTCAAGCAGCAACTTAACCATAGGAATACAGTCTCCTTATATATATCTCACTATCATCATAGTCCTGTTTTATAAACTTCAGCCAGTTTGGCTTTCATCACTTTAAGAAGCCTGTTGCAGTGATCTAGGAGGATGGGGAATGGAGAGGAGAGGCAGAATGGGGTTGAGGGTGGAGGGGTGTGGGAGGGGAGTGGGCAAGTAAGAGCTGTCGGATCAAAATGAGCAGAGCCCTCTAAGGTGGTATTGTGTAGTAGTGTCTGCAACAATCTCCCAATAACATGGCCACCCATGGATGCCAAGGGATTTGGTCACTGTCAAAGAAAACCAGAGCTGGACAGCAGTCAACATAGTAAAAACAGATTTTATTCAGAAGCTATTGCAACAGGGAAAAGAGACCTCAGTATAGAACTGGGCTCAACTCCAAATACATCAGGGATAAGTGTGGATTTACAGCCAAGGAACAAATCGGGGGTGGAGGAGGAATCAATGGATGGAAAATTACTAAGAAGAAACATCAGGGGTTGAGGGATTCTTGCTAAACCCACTCAATAGGATTCTTGCTGACAGCAGCCCCGGGTGATCAGATATCACCTGGGGGGTTATGGGGGAAGAGGAAATTTGATCAGATATCGAGGGTGATCAGATATTGAGGGTGGGGGATTCTGGCTAAAGGAATTTAGGAGGATTCTTGCTAAAACTGGATTCTACAAGGATGGAAGCCTAAGGTCAGGCCTGGCTGAGCAGAAGGCTCAGAGGAACCTGACTAAAAGTTTGATCTAGGAGAGAATCTTTGTCATCACCTTAAACAAAATTGGTGTTCACTATACTTGTAGTTTTCCCACATCATTTTGTCAACTTATATAAGCAAATGGCATTCTAGCTGGTTAAAACCAGTACAAAGAAGCAAGAAGCTTTCCCAACCAAACTAACAACAACCCAGTATACTCACTGTGGTGAGCTTTCCTATGTTTTCCGTCTCAAACCAAAAACTGAGATGTACATGCATGCTTAGAAGTGCTATAGTATAGAACCTAAGAGTTCATTCGTGGAGCCAAAGGACATGGGTTCAGATTTTGACTTTGACGTTTGCTAGCCATGTAATCTTGAGAAAAATTACCTTATCTCCCTCTAATTCAGTTTTGCCATTTGTAAATTGGAGATAATCATTGCATCTAACCTCGCAGAGTTGTGAAGATTAAATGATTTTCTATGAAAGAGCTTGGAAGAGTGCCTGGAACATAGCAAAGGCTATATAATTGCTAGCCATTACTGCTACATTTTCTTGATGTTAATTATTCTTCTAGGGAATATAGGATTTGTTAATACCCCCCTTCTCTCGTCCTAAGATTTCTCCGCCCACTTTCTCCTTTGAACCCAAACCAACTGCCATTTGCTCTTTTCCAGCAATATATTTCTTTCCTATTTCTCTAGATTAAACCATGGCTGTACTGTAGAATAACAGATAATCTCATACAATCTTGAAAAGAAGGTGAGACAAAACTGTATCTTCCTATCAGTGAGCCAAGCCAGTTGTTCTGGATCCTTGAAAAATGAGAAACTATTTTTAATGGATACTATATTTTAATTATTATTTTAAAAATACAAAGATGTGATTTAGAAAACAGAGAGTAATCAAAGGTTTTTAATGAAAAGCAAATCCTTTGTCCCCAACATGTTAATTCTCTAGCTTCTTGCTCAAGAACTAAACATTTTTAACCTTTTAATTTCTTCCTTTGTGTAATTCTCTCTCTAGTCTACATAATATGCTTATATTAATAGCTCTTATTTTTTCCATTTTATGCATTATCTATTGATTTTTCTGCTTATGACAGATGAGGATGGAATTCATGTACACTACATCCACCTCCCTCCCCCAATCCACCTAACATAGTATTATCACTCTTCAGGTTAAATCAATAAACCATGGTTACATTACTATAAATATGATCTATTGTTTACTACAGAGCAAAGTAGTATCTTGTGACTATTTTCCATCTTTGTATTACCATTTGTTTCCTTGGAATTTCAAATTGATTATTTTTTCTTCCACTATTTGTCTTTCTCATATCTGAAAAATTTTCCAAGTCCTTGGTCACAGCATATATTCTACCAAGAATCAGTAATTCTCAGTAGTTTCTGTTTTAGTTGCAACATTCTCTCATGTTTTCATGTCCTTCAATTCCTGGATTGTTCTGGAAGGTAGAGATAATTGCACTCATTTTTGTGATCCAAGTTTTCAGTTCTATCCAGGTGCCATCTTTGTCTTCTTCAGGGCGCTCAGGCCACCATGCTTTGACCACCTGATTTATGATCATTATTTCCTGTGGCCAACATTCACTATGGAGCAGCAGGAAGAGCACTGGCTGAGTCGGTGAGACTCAGATTTAAAATCTAAATCTGCCACTTACTGAATATGTGATCTTATGCCGTGTAATCCACTCCGGTCCTTCAAATTGCCACTGTACATTAAGAGATGTGTTAGAGAATTCTCCAAGAAATATGCATTTCCTTATTAAGCACATAAGATGTCCCTGCACACTAAACTCCTTACATGCATTTTCTCATTTAATCCTCACACCAATTTATGAAGTAGACAGTATGATAATCCCCATTTTACATATGAGGGATCTGAGTCAGCTGAAGCTTAAGCAATGTGCCAAAGGTCACAAAGCAGCAAGGAGTGGAGCCAGGAATCACACTCAAGAGTCTGACTTCTGGGCCCAGACTCTCAACTCCTACAGCATGCTTCCCTTTAGTGTGACAATGCATCTTGACAAACTGTTCACCATGGCAATAAACCATATGGCTTCTCATATGCATGCCATGTCCCAGGATTAATCTGTAAGGGATGGTCAGCCTAATGGAACATTCTGGTAAGAAACTGATCAGCTGTAACTATTCTCTAGGCAGAGCCCAAAGCCAGCAGGGCAGAGTGGCGAATAGAGTGACTGAGTACGTTCCACACAGTAGACGCAGGCCCACAGGCTGAGCTCTAATGAGCCTTATCCACTCCATTGTCTCATTATCCCCCAGACTTATTGTGCAAAAATTTCACTTTACACCTCTAGAAGCCCCGCATTGCAGTTTCCTACACAAGTCTCATTATCAAGAAGCAAGCCTATCCTCCTCACCCCACCTCACTGGCCTATTGAAATGATTACATGAGAATGTGATTCCCAAAATTACTGGTCATCTGAATCACTTGAAAACACTTGATCTCAAGTGATTGAGATGACAACTTTATATACACACACTATATATTCCTAGGCCTCACATCTAGAGATTCAGATTAAATAGGCCCAGGGAAGGGCCACATTACCTATTTTTTAAAAGCTCCTTAGATGATTCTGATGATCAGCCAGGTTCAGGAAGCCCTGCTCAACGCACCAAGCTCTGTTGTCACCGCGCAGTGTTCCCTGTCTTCTGCTTGTCTTCTTCCCACAAGGAACCCTACAGTCAGCTGGCATCATTCTCCAGCTTCTTCCTTTGCATCTGAAGGATGTCTGTCCAAATGTAGACCTATATATTCTCTATTTGGATCATCACTGAACTAAAGCCACAGGTTTATGTCTTGGCGGATATTTCATTAACCTATACGATTCGCCTCTTAAATTGATTTCTCAGTAGGTCTTTTTCCTTCTGTAATTTTCCATACTAATTCCCATGGGAATATCCTGAATTCTCATTTTCCACTGTTCACTCAGCCCCCCTGGTCCTCCTACTCTTGGATTCGCCCTCTTGTCTGAGTTGTCTTGCTCCCTGGACCTTTGCAGAGGGAACCAGCCACAGAAGTGACCGTGGACACGTGTTTATTTGGAGGACAAGGAGAGTGCAAGAAAAAGAGAGTTAAAAAGTCATTTAGTTATCTAATTCCCTGCTGCTTTCTTTCCAGCACCAGTTACTGCTGCTTTCTCAGCAGGTAAAACCAGCAAATTGAAGATAATGGTGGGCAGGTTTTATGAGAGCAGGAGTGGGCAAGGGACCAGGGCACAGGTACAAAAGATATCATTATCGAAAGATTGATGCCTGTACTTTAAGACTAGAGAAAAGATGGAGAAAAATAGATGAAGAGAGAGATCTATTGACCTGGGTTAAGAGTAGCCAAGGGGCTTGCGCCAGACTGTCAGAAAGTATGAAATCCATGACCTTGAAAATAGGATTATTTGCTGTGTTAGAAGTGATGCAGGACTAGGTGTTGAAATAAAATTCCTCATATGTAAAATAAGCTGAGTCCTGATAAACCTCCAACTGATGGCATGTGAGTAAGGGAATAAACTAGAGAGAAACCTTTCATGCTGTGTGGGGGAACCTTTTACTTCTCCCCAAGAAGTGGCTGTGGCAGGAGGCGTTCTGATTTGACCTCACATCACATTGTTGATTCAAGAATATAATTATGATGATTTTAATTTCCGATGTTTCCCAGTTCATATATATTTTAAGTAAAGTAAAAGTATTCAGTGGATTGTTATCACTGTAAACCCAATTTATATAATCCTGAGTTTGCCAGACTGTTTACTTACCAAATACCTGGCACCTTATTTTCACCTGGAGGATATATCTGCAGGACAGAAAACATTGGTACCAGCTGGGGGAGTGAGGATGTGGAAGGACTGGGGCCAAGGTGCATTATTTCTTTTTTTAAATGTTGCAGAACAAAAACCACAGCTAAACATAAATGCTATAACATAAAAACTTACTGTGCCCCAACCTGGAACACCTTCTGTCTTGCCTGGCAAACTTTCTCTTACTTTCCATTTAAGCCTAAAAGCTACTCCATAATAAACTATTTCATGGCCCCTCCAGGCATTCTTATTTTTTTCTATGCTATCACTACACTTTGAACTGACTGTATAAAGTACCCTGTTCATCATGATGTATTTAAATAATTGGATACATCTATCTCCCAATTAAATGTTGAGCTTCTCCCAAGACAATATTTTATTCATCTTCCTAGTCCTTCTGGGGTGGAGCAGTGACAGATAGGGAGGGGAATGCTTGCAAATGAGCAGTGGTAAATATCATGGAAATAAACAGCCTGAACTGTTTTAATGATGTATAGGCATGAGACTCTACCCAGTGCTCCACCCACTCAGAGATAGACTGAAAATCTGGCTCTAAGATTGAATAGACTGAAAATCTAGTTGCAAGGTAAAGGTAGAGGAGATTTGTCTGCACCCTCAGAATCTTGTCAGTGTGTTAAATGTCCACTGTATAGAGGTTAAGAGCTCTGGCTTTTGAGTCAGACAGTAGTGAATTTACTAGCTATGGGGCCTTAGGCAAGTCATACCTCTCAAAGCTTATCTCCTTATCTGTAAGACAGAGAAGTTAAGGAAATGAAATAAGCACAGTCCTTGGTACTCAATAAATATTATTGTTGTTATTATCATCTAACCAGATTTGTACAATGAGGAAAAACACTGTCCTGAAGAAATAAATGATCAATCACTAGCTATGCATTATAAATGTCAGAAAAATGTATAAAATTCAGAAGTCGAGACAAGGTACTAAACCAAGGCTATCAGTGTGCCCGTGAGGTCTGCAGGGATGCCCGGGCGGCCGTGGGGTGTGTGTGCATGTGCACATGCGTGATTGAGAGTGTGAGAATGAAATTGGCAGGGAAGGGCTATGCATAAATAATAATTGCCAGGTTACAATTCATCAACTACCCTATAGAATAGAATAAATGGCTTTCCTGAGTTATATAGACTGAATTGTGCCCCTACAAAAATTTATATGTTGAAGCCCAACACCCAATATGACTTATATTTGGAGATAAGGTCTTTAAGGAGATAATTAAGGTTAAATGAGATTCTATGAGTGGGGCTCTAATCCAATAGAACTGATGTCCTTATAAGAAGACAAAGAGACATCAGAAAGGCATGCACACAGAAAAAAGTCCATGTGAGGTCACAGCAAGGAGGTGGCTGTCTGCAAGCCAAGGAGAGGCTTCATCAGAAACCACCCCTGCTGGTATCCTGGTCTTAGACTTCCAGCCTCCAGAACTGTGAGAAAATAAATTTCTGTTGTTTAACCCTCCCAGTCTCTGGTATTTTGTTATAGCAACCTTAGCGAACTAATATACTGAATAATAGCAGTCTCTCATTTCTCACAAACATTTCTCTCTCTGGAAGCAAGGATTTGGGGACCATGTAGTCTGATCCTTCGTTCTCAGCGGATTCCACCACTTCCTCTGCATATGCGAGCTTTCCTCCCACTCAGGGCCGGGGAGGAAGCCCCCACATCGAAGTCCTTCTCAGTGCTTGTCTGGAGAGAAATTTTTATGGCAGATTTTTTATATCTGTTAAAGAAGCTTCTAAGGACAGATGAGTAGCAGGTGTGAAGCCATGACTCCAATCCAAAGGTGCCCAACTCTGATGTCTGTACGCTTTCTAACAGAACAGCTTCCTCCCAGAGTTTCCCTGACCTGGCACCAGGAGGTGCTCAGAAAGCTTGGTCGAATGCTTGACTGAAAGTTAAACAGCATGTCAGCTTGTCTTATGCACACTAGTTGATTCATATATATAAAATATATAGACTTTACATATATATATGTAAACTTTAGTTTATGGTACTTGATTTTGTACAGAAGAAAAGATAAAGCTGTAAAAACAACTAGAAGATAAATCTGCATGAAGCAGCTGAAAAATAAAATTATCAGGAGCCTGCATTGATGTTTAAATTTGCTAATGAAATCTTCAGATTACCTTCCTAATGCTGGATTTAAATACACAGATGTACTTTTTATTTTTATCTCTTTTTTAGCAGGATCAGTTTTTCACTTTCTCCCTTACCTTTGGAAAAAGCATCTGTTTGGGATTTCTCATATTCCCAAGGCTATAGCTGGAGCATGGAATTCGCTGATGCATAGAAGGGGTTGTCATATGCTTGTACCTCCTTGTACCCCAAGCTATTAAGGCTGCTGCTGACTATGCAGCTAGGAAGAGCAAGCAGTCTCAGATTTTGCTTTAGTCGAGGAACAGGAAAAAAAAAAGTAATAGGATCTGACCTACCTGTCTTTTTCCCCCTCTTAAATACAAAGGTAACTCACTTTTTCCCAAAACTTTGAGTTGGAATACTGGGGGAATACAAGTCATTAATGTCTTTATATTTTTATAATGCTTTACATTTCTGGAGAGTCACATCAGTTAGTTGTTTTATCTCCTTATGTAGCAACTAAATAAACCTGAATAATATTTCACTCACTGCATAGTCGTAGATCATGTGAAACTTGAGGTGGGAGCTTTTTTCTTCCATTTTCATAAATGTTCAATAGTAAAACAAAAACATTTCTATTGTGGGCATCCACTACTCTCTAATATTCATTTCCTGAACATTGGAGAAGAGAGCAGGGAAGAAATGATGACACCTACTTTACTCCTGTAGTGCACTTTTCATAGGTTAATTTTGTCCACTTTTTTAAAAGACACCTTTTTTTTCAGAATTTCTGTTTCAAACATTTCCTTTCTATAGTTTCTGATGGCTGGGATCAAGCTCAGAACTTTTTCACTTCTATCTCACCTCTTCTCAGACATTTTTTAAAAAGTAAGAATAGAGATGGTAGTTTGGAATACTGTACAGTAACTTAATTATTTTGAATGTGTCACCAATTTAGTAAAACTTCTAAGGATCTAGAAGAAAAATGTTCTCTTCACATTCAGGCTCATCTACCCAGAAAAGATGATTCTAAATACTGCAAATGGAATTATATATCTGCTTACAAATTTGATAAAGGATATTTTTAAAGAATTAGAGTTAATTCCTAAGATTTAATTAGGGGAGAGGGGAGGACCTATAAACACTTTTTCAAATTATTACCAAATACAAAAATAAGATATTGAAGCAAAAACCATTTTGAACAAGCTGCAGTATTGCAATATGAAAAACAAAATGTGTTTAAAGACAATCAAATGGAAAAAGCAGAATTTGAAACTAGAGGTAAATACCTGGAAAAGAGTCATGATTCCCTATATCTCCCATTGGCAGATATTTGTACAGGTAGAAAGCTAGGAGAATAGAAATGATGCTGAGAAGCTAATGCACAAACAACCTTAGAAATGATCTAATTTTTCATTCTCAGTCTTATTACTAAGGAATAATGACCAATCCAATATTACAAAGTGAATAGTAAATAGTAAGCCAGCTAAAATTACCCAGCGTTTTTCTCTCTGGAAAGCAAGTGTTGATTGGAAAGCTAAACGTGCTTCAGGATTTTTCCATTTGTAAGAGACAGAGAAGCATAGGCTGCATAAACGTTTGAAATGTAGAGTTTATATTCAGGATTTCTTTTTCCTTTCTTTCCTTTTATGTTTTGATTTAGAAACCAAGTGTCATTAATCCAGACACAGAAGAATCAGGTGACAGCTATGAGTCCAGTTAACACTTCAGTGTCGGTTATGTGTTAGGGAACTGAGAATTTGGATGCCATCTCTAGACAGGTAGGAGGAAGACACAAACCAGAAGAACAGATTTTGACATAACTGTGGTGGCTGTGGCTCCTTCTCCTCCCCACACAAGCATCTTCAAGCAGATAAAAGCTTCTTATTGTTTTTGTTCTTTTATGTCAAGAGTACACTGTAAATTATTAGAATAAATGAGTTCAGCAAGGTTGCAGGATACAAGATCAATATACAAAAATCAATTGTGTTACTATACACTTGCAATGAATAATCCAAAACTGAAATTGAGAAAACAATTCCATTTACAATAACATCAAAAAGAATAAGATACTTAGTAATAAATTTAGCAAAAGAAGTGCTCACCTTATACTCTGAAAACTATAAAACATTATTGAAATTAAAGAAGATATAAATAAGTAGAAAATACAAATACT
Source organism: Tapirus indicus (assembly GCA_031878705.1). Taxonomy (NCBI): domain Eukaryota; kingdom Metazoa; phylum Chordata; class Mammalia; order Perissodactyla; family Tapiridae; genus Tapirus; species Tapirus indicus. Next base: position 160,516,650 of record CM062917.1, on the reverse strand, counting down.
CCCCAAATGATCAACAGATTCAATGCAATCCCTATCAGAATCCCAGCTGAATTTTTTATAGAAATTGACAAACTGGTTCTATAATACAGGTGGAATTACAAGGAACCCAGAATAGCCAAAACAATCTTTAAAAAGAATAAGAAAGTAGGAGAACTCATGTTTCCAAATTTCAAAACTTACTACCAAGCAACAGTAATCAAGACAGTATGGCATTAGCTCAAGGACAGACATATAGACCAATGAAATCATGAGTCTATGGTCAACTGATTTTCAACAAGGGTGCCCAGACCATTTAATGGGGAAAGAATAATCTTTTCAAGAAATGATGCTGAGACAAGCGGGTAATCACACGCAAAAAGAAAAAAAAAAAAATTAAATTGGATCCTTATCTCATACCATACCAAAAAACTAACTCATAATGGATCAAAGATCTAAATGTAAGTGCTAAAGGTACAAAACTCTAAAAAGACAGCATAGAGGTAAATCTTTATGACCTCAGATTTGGCAAAGGATTTTTAGATATGACACCAAAAGAATGAGCAACAAAAGCTAAAAATAGATAACTTGGAATTCTTGAAAAGGAAAAACTTTTGTGTTTCAAAGGACATCCTGAAGAAAGTGATAACCGAGAAAATATTTGCATGTTATATTGCTCTAAGGGACTCATATCCATAATAAGTAAGGAACTTACTACTCAACGACAAAAAACCAATTTAAACAATGGGCAAAGGAAGCAAATAGACACTTTTCCAAGGAAGATATACAAATGGCCATCAAGCACATGAAAAGATGCTCAAAAACTTTAGTCATCAGGGACTGCAAATCAAAACTACAATTAGATACCACTTCACTCCCACAAGCATGGTTACAATCAAAAAGACAGACAAGTGATGGTGAGGATGTGGAGAAGTCAGAACCCTCATATATTGCTGGTAGGTGTGCTGCTTTGGAAAACATTTTGACAGTGCCTCAAACAATTTGAGTTACCATATAACTCAGCGTTTCCACTCCTAGGTGTATAGCTAAGAGAAATGAAAACATATGTCTATAAAAACTTATACATGAATTATCACAGTAGCATTATTTGTAATAGCCAAAAAGTGGGAACAACACAAATATCTGTCAACTGACAAATGGATAACAAAATGTAGCATATCCATACAAGAGAATATTATTTGGCCATAAAAAGGAATGAAGTACTGATAACTGCTCCAGCACTGACGAACCTTGAAAACATCACATTAAGTGGAAGTCCACATACTATATGATTCCATTCATGTGAAATTCTAGAATAGGGACATCTACAGAGACAGAGAGTAGTTGCTTAGGGCTCAGTGGTTGCTTGCAGCTGGGGGTCTTGGGGAGAAAGAGAGGTGATACTTAAAGGATATAGGGCTCCTTTTTGAGGTTATGCAATGTTCTAAAATTGACTATAGTGATAGTTTTATATATCTATGACTATATGAAAAACCATTGAAATTGTACACCATAAATGGGTGAATTATGTGGTATATGAATTATATCTCAATAAAGCTGTTTTTAGACAATTTTAAGTGCACCATATCAATAATCTAAAAACTAAAGAAAATTATACTGTAAAATTTCTGATACATTATGCATTTTCACTTAATCCTTTATTGCTCTAGTACTTCCAGAATTGCAGCACAATTTTTTTATGATATTAAACACATCAAAAATCATTTTTTGTGCCCCCAGGCCTTGCAGAGAAAAAATAAACAACTCCCTAGGTTGGAATTCAAGGTTCTTCACTATCTAGCTTCATACTAACTTCAGAAAACACATTTAATTTAAAAAGTTATATGAGCCCAAGTAAGTAATTGAAACCATACACAAGGATATACAGTGCAAGGTATAAATCTCCATCCTACTTCAAATTCCTAGTTTCCCTTCCTAGAGGCAACCAGTTGCCAATTTCTTGTGTATCATCCCAGAGATGTTTACTATGACTCTGTTCTGCGCCCAACCTATCCTGACCTCTCCAGGCATATTCCACTTATTCAGCACCTAAAATGGACTGCCTTTATTATTAATTATCATTTTATGTGCGTAAAATTATATTTCCCACTGAAAGTACAACTCTATGCTATACTTTTTAAAAACTTTACCTATAACACCAAAAACCCAGGACCTTCCACATTGTAGATACCCCAGTAAATTTTTTTATCCCACTAAATATTTGTTAATTGGCAAGATTAGAGGAAACTGCTCAGAAAAACTTTTGGTTCTCTGCTAACAGTAGAGACTAATGCCTTAACAAGGAAAAACATGTGGACAGGGACATAAGTATATAGAGAAAATGTTTTCATAAACACATAGGATTAAAAACAATATATTTACTTCCACTGAGAATAACCAAACTTAGCATTGCTTTTCTGATAATTTTACATATTGGCTGAGAGTAAATCATACTCCCCACATGGAAATTCATGGCCAAATAGTTGTGCTCATAAAATGTTACAATTACCCTCTAAAGCAATACTTTTGTGGCTTGAGGTCAATAGAATATTCTACTAGACTACAAATTCATTTCTAGTAACATAAAAGATTTTTTATTGTAACTCAAAACCTAACAATGAAGATAACAATGAAACAATTGCTCTAGTCATATCTCTATAAATATTTGATTCTTGGTGTTAAGAAAAATAATGTTTCTCTTCAACTAACTTTAGTAAGTTTCTCTTCTTTTCACACTTTTTCCTAGATATATTCTTTGACTTTTCTGAAGTAGTCACCGTTACATTAATTTCCTTTCTTCTTTCTACATGCTTCATAATGACAATCTCGTCTTTTAATGACAATCTTTGTTTTCATATTCTCTCTGTTTTCACTTTGCTTCACTAATTAGGAACTAAGCAAATCTTCCCCTGAGGGACACAAACACAAAAGTCTGATGGTTTTATCTTGCATTATTAAGGAATAATAATATATTGAGATTGAATCTGGTTCTCCAAGCTCCACCAATCTTCATCTTTCCAGGGTACTCTAAATGCCAGTGCATTACTAACTTGCCTGGACAAAATGCTTGCAGTGAAAATAATAAACCTCACTAATTAGTGAGTTGGGTGAATGAGCAATCTGCATATATTAACATTTGAATTGTAAGATGTTAAAAATAAATAACCGGCCACTTTACAATGTAGAGAGTAACAATTGAAATAATCAAGTGATTTATTTAAATTTTTCCAATTGTAGAACTTCAACTTAGTCCTGGATATGTTTATTTTTTCAGACTGTTGTTAAAATAATAATATGATTAAATATTCCATTTCTTCCTTCTGGTGGGCAATGATTAATTCTACATTTCATTTCAAGATCTCAGCCATATGCCTTAACCTTACTCAAACTGATATGGCAAATAGACCAAATCAAAACTTATGAATCTATCTGCATTTCAAAAGAGAGGAAACACCCCAAGTTAATTCAAAATTTTCATACACTTTTTAGATAAGTTTGGTGATTGGTATCTGAGCTTAAACACAACTTCCATAACCTCATCCATCTATGTAATATGTTTAATAAAGCATATTTAATACTATGTTTAATTAAGAGGCCTTCAAAATACTGGTCAACAAATGATAGAATGATATCTTATATTTGAGTGCCTTAACATTTCTAAATCACGCTCGTTACAGACAATGGAACGATCCATTGGTAGAGATTCAGCTGCAGACCCAGCGATGACAAGCTATTTAGTGAGCAATTTACTGAGTATCTCATTACGTTTTCTCCAACCGCAGACATTGTAAGCTCATTCTGTTAAACTTAACAAGGTTGTTTTTGAAGCTCTTTACTTCTAAGATTGAAGTGGGAACTCTGTCACATGTCAGCCTACAACTGAACCTAAATAACCAGGCCAATAAAGCAGATGCAATGTGCTGAAGACTTCATCTGCCACAGATGAGTTAGGATGCTCCCCTCCACTTAAGTGAAGCTATTTATAGCCTGTCGGAAAATGAAAACTTAAGCAAGGAATAAGTTTCTATATCCTCTGAGCGCTGATGTTCCTTCAGCCTTTTAGGTTAGTAAAGCACATCTCTCTCCAAGGCTGACCTACATAAGCCTCAGTCCAGAAAGTTATTCTAAACAGAATAATTTACAATCCATGAATTTCATACATTAAAATTTAAGTTACAAAGAACTCTCATGTTTCTGACTGAGCCACAATATTAGACAAGTGACTTTGTATGACCAACACATCCACAGATTTGGTCCTTATACAGGTGGAATAATTGCACGTTTTAAATACATTTTACTACTGGATTAAATGAAATAGTGTTCAGAAGATTTATTATTTTTGTTTTATAAAATAATGGAAAAATACTGGAGTCTTAGAGTTTAAACCATTTTAACATCTAAACCTTCTGTCCCATCTCTGATAATTAGCTGCTCATCTTATGCTGGAAAATGTTGAGATACAGAAAACTGAATGCTTCATTATTGGAGAGTCTAAGATAAAAAATTTCTTCCTTATATTTAATCAAAAGTAGCTTTCTGTAACTTTTAATCATTCTAACTCTTGTAGAAACATAAATCAGTATATATTCAGGGAGTAAATAAAATTGTAGATGACAAAAATGCATTTCAAACTTGGTTTTCTTGAATTCTTGATTAAATAGCCCAATTTATGCACAAGAACCATCCAAGGCATATTTACTAGAACTTCAGTGAGCAAGGGAAGCCCTAATATGAAGAAAAAGATATTGTTGGCATTTGAGAGATCCAAGATATATTTGTGAATACTTTTCCTCCCACTTTTGTGGCCTTTCCCCTATTTTTTTCATTATTCCCTAAATTAAAACTCCTTTCCACTGGGAATGATTTCAGCTGGGTTCCTCTCTGATTAAACCAAATGACATTGTTATTCCAAAAAGATGTTAGAATGAGTGAATATCTAATTGGTAAAATGCAAAGAGTAGAATATTTTGGTGCGTTTTACCACTCCAAGAAACCATTTCCCTCTCCATTTATCCCAAGTAAGCCACCAGGGGGTAAAATACATAGAGCTATTCACATTGCTTAGTAATGTACAGCCACACATTATTTGCAGATAGCTCTGCACCTTGCAGGAAATAATGCCTTCAACACCAGAACCTAACAGGAGATAAGCCTCTACCTCTCCAGCAGGAAGTTATGCTCAAGGTCGCATAGTAAAATGCCTTTCTCTTTCAAATGCCGGTATTCAAATTGAATTCCATCTCTGCTTGCACTGTGCAGAATGAAACGAAATCTCAGCTTACATAATGATGCATGCCCCAGTGCCTGAAAGCTCCTCCTTTTTGGGGAAGTGATAGATGAGGACTGCATCTAGAACTCAGTTGCCAGAGGTAAAGGCTAAGTGTGAATTTGAACTGGATCCAAAGCCTGATGCTTATTTGGACATTAAAATTGTCAGGTGATCCTACAATATATGCCTGGTGCTTGTTTCACTGGGCCAATTGGCCTTCTAAGAGTATTGACTTCCAAGTTTCATCCCCCACTCTGAGACTCCACTTGGAGAGCCTAGAGACATGAAATCGTTGACACAAGAGGTTATAATGCTTGCAATAAAATATTCCTTTTGTCTCTTTTATATCTGTGCATTTTTTTGAATTATAGGGCAGTCAAGGATGCTGTTCAGGCAATCAAGCTTTGGACAGGCTTCGAATTTAAACTTTGTTCTGGGTTTTCAGCAGCTTCAGTCTGTGAACTTCCTGTAGCCACATAGATTTATTTTAACTCTGTGTTACTTTAATGATTAATCAAATTAACCTTTAATTCTTAGTTTTTTAAGAATTCATTTTCTGTGACAGACAATATCGTAGTACTAATTGCTTTTGTTCTAAATAGGCATTCTGGGTTCTTTTTTTTTCAATGTCTTTATGAAGGCATAACTTTCTTTTTCTCCTAATAGGAACAAGCATGTGAACAGCTGTTAATGAAGTTTTCATTGGGAAAGAAGGCCAGGATGAAGGAGCGAAATAGTTGCTTTTAGTCTTTCTAGTTAGAATATGTCACAACTTGTGATAGATGGGGAATTATATTCTATTGTGTTTCCTTGGAAATTTTTCTTAGCCTTTCTTAGCCTCAGATTCCCCACTCATAAAATGGATATAAAAATGTCATATTTTATCAAATCTAAGACACCACTGAGTGTAACACACACCATTATTTTATGTATGACTAAGGAAAACAAAACAGTACTTAAACTAAGATACAATACTTTCTTATCTCTTAAAATTGTTATTTTATACTTATATAAAGGTGTTTTTAGCCTTATTTAGACATATTGAATCATATGTCACACATTTGTTTCTATGATTTTCTGTGTGCACAGCAATTTTCAGTATGGTAGAAATCGTATAAGCAAACTGTGAATTCACAGGTAATGGAAACTATGTCCTCGCAGCTGACAGTGACTATAACTGGCCCTCAATTATAGATGCTCCGAAGGTCAGAGGTGTCAATATGTGAAGGAAAAAATGTGTCTTAGACTCTGTGAAGTATGGAATTCTGTTATTATCAATAGAAATAATAATTATTATTATGGTTATTATTTTCAAAATCATTCATGTACAACAGAGAGTATGTTCTAAAATGAACATCCAAAGATGACCTACTTTCACACTATAGAAACTATTGTGTTAAAGTTAACTTCTGAGTGTGTTAGAGAACATAAATTCTCCTTTTTTCAGCATAAATTTTTGTGGGGGCTTCTCTGGCCTAGTGTCATCAACAATCCGATATCCAATTATTTCATTGTTTGCCTTTGTGCCAGGAGCTATCAAAGACTTCAGGTACCCTGGCCGGCACCACTCTTAATAAATTTCCCTTTAATTAAGTATGTATGAGTACCTTTAAACAGTAACTCTCAGTGAGGTTGACCCATAAGGACACTCAAGCGTATAAGCCAGGCCATCCTACTTGCTTTCTTTCAACTTCTATCTCCTCCTGTGACAGGGAACCTTAAAAAAAATGATAGCTCCATTCTGTCAAGCTTTACAGACTTTAAGCCTTTATATAAATTCCATTAAGGCTACATATTCTAACTTGATGGCCTCATCCTAGCTGAACACTGCCCCAAACTGCTTTGCAGTCAATAGAAGTATCTTTGGAATGGTTTGGCATGCGCTTCCCCTCTATGATTCACTTTCGGTGGCTCATAATGCAAGGTGTACAGTACTGCAGAATTTATTTCTCTAAGTTCAGTAACCTTCCTAGTTCACTCAACCAAATAAGAAAAACATTAGACCACATAATGTAAAAATAAATTCCTGGGCACTATCTTTGCAAGGATCAAAAATGTTTATAGCTCATACATAAACTCCCTTCGTCTATGTAATGAACACAAACTCAATCTGTTAAAATTCATCACTTCTGCATTTTCAATAAAAATAAAGGTGAATCATTAAAGAAAAAAATTAAGAAAACCCAGGGTCTGCTATTGTCGGTAATACAATGTATATTACTATCCCTGAGAATAAGACATAAAATTTATCCTCTCAAAATCAATATGATTAAAATTCCATGGATTTTCCAAATTTTGAGATATTTAGTGAGTTTACAGTCATTAAATCTTCTCAACTCGTATCTTCTCAAATTGCTTAAGTCTTCCCTTAACTGACCTGGCCATGCATCATTCTAAGGTGAGCCCTAACAAAGGGACTGTGGACGCAACCCAGTATTTTCATCCCGAGATGTGCTCCTCTACTGCCCTCTACTGTAAGTATCAATAATTTCTAGAAGGCTGCCAGAATGTATATGGTGTTTTTATTAATTGAAAAGCAGAATACCAAGTAAAAGCTCTACTTTGGAAAGAAAAAAAGCACAAAGACAACCTAAAAAGAAGAGGTGGTAATTTTCCATTATTATAAATTACCCCCAAAGGTTGCTCCTTTAAGTCATCATTATTAAAACAATGTTCCAAAAACATGATAAATCATTCTAAGCAGAGTTGGCTATATTTGTAGTGGCAGGAGGAAATTATCTCAGAATCTTATGTTAGAACTTTTTTTGTTCTCTCCATGATAAGTAAATGAGTTAAAACAAGAAGTGTGGTAAAGTCTATAAACTTTGACTTCTGCTCCAATCTCTTCTTTTAAATGTCTCCTTTCTTTACTGAGAAGAGAAGAGAAGTTAATTTATTTTCCTCTCTTATCAAAACTGGAATGATGGTCAATTATTTGCCCTTGTTTATAGTTGGATCAATTTTACTTTAACAAAAATTCATTCCAATTAAGGTTCTTAATGTTTCATTTCCTTCTTTCTGTTCTTCTGTCCTTTCTTCCTTCAAGAAGTATTTATTGACGATGTTCTATGACCCAAGTACCTTGTTAAGACTTGGAACAAGACTGGTTCCTGTCTTTATGGAACTTATAGTCTATGAGGAGATATAGACATTTAACAAAAAATTGCAGGAATGAGTATTTAATTATAATTTTCCAAAATAACATTACAAGCAGAGCAAGTAGTATATGTAAAGGACCCTAGCTGGAAGGGAACTTCGTGCACTCAAGGAACTGAAAGGTCAATGTGCTAAAGAAATGTGGTACATGAGGCTGGAGAATGAGACAGAGCAGAACATGATGAGTCTTTTAGGACATCTTAAATATCTTGGCCTTTATCCCAAGAGTATTTGGAAACCATTTGGTCATTTTAGGCAGAGGAATGATGTGATCAGACTTGTGTTTAAGAGAGATTACTATGCTGTTTGTGTAGGGAAAGTCGGGATAAGATTGAATGCAGGTTTTTTCGGTGGATATTGCCTAAGTCCAGTGAAATATGATGGAGGCCTGAAATGAGGAGGAAGCAGTGGACAACTTGGAGAAATTTTTAGAAGGCATGATGGAAAGGACTTGGCGGGTAGTTGGATGAGAATGTACAGGGAGAGCTGGTGGAGTTGGACTATAAGGGAAGAGTAATTCTGAAGCAGAGGACACTTGTGAATTCATTATTATGTGTGCTGAGTCTTCTCTGTAATTCAAACAAAATTGTCCATTCCTTACTCCTCTCCCCTGCTCACACACACACTTATACATAGAAATCCCAACATTTCAAAAGAATTTCAGGCATGCTCCATCTATATATCAGCTTAATTGATATAGAAGACACATCCTTCCCCTACAAATATATTGAAATGCCGAATATATTTAAATATATGTGTGTGAATATATATACATATAGATATTTGTTTTTGTGTATGTATGCATACATGTATATCATGTGTTTATGTGTGTAGATGTGTATATATGTGTACACACACACATACATAGATGTGCATGCTGATTTAGCTGTTGCTAATAAGGATTCAGACCCTCCTATAGACCTTACTATGGGAGACTAGAATGCTAGAGCACATTTGAGACAAGAGACATAGCCTTGGGATTCACATGGTGGGACTGCCAGAAACAAAATTTTACATAATGTCACTTCCACCAATAAACTCAGCCAGGAAAATCATAAGGTAGCTTCCTTGTACTTTATTCAGTGTATGGAATGGTAAGGAAATAAAAAAACAGCTGTGAATAAACTAACCTGAGATTCTGTTACACATTGGTGCAAAAACTGCTAACTGAAAATTTAAAGTAAAATCTAATTCAGGAAGATTGAAATCCAAAGGATTTTGTTATCAGCAAACACAAAACTGCTGTTTACATATAATCAAAAATTTTAAGCCACATAAGGAAACAAATAACAATGTGAAAGAGTCAGTAGATGCAACCAACAGGAAAATTAAGACCTAAAAACTGCAGATGATTTAACAATCTGAAAAGGACTATAAAATAAGCTTAAAATGATTAAAGAAGTAAAAGAAAGAATAGACACTATAATAATATAAAACAGTATGAATAAAAATTCAGGGGCCAGCCTGGTGTTGTAGTAGTTGTGTTCATGCGCTCTGCTTCAGCAGCCCAGGGTTCATGGGTTTGGATCCTGGGTGTGGACCTACACACTGCTCATCAAGCCATGCTGTGGTGATGTCCCACGTACAAAATAGAGGAAGATGGGCACAGATGTTAACTCAGGGCCAATCTTCCTCAGACAAAAATAGGAGGATTGGCAAACAGATGTTAGCTCAGGGCCAATGTTCCTGACCAAAAAAAAAAAAAAAAAGATCAGGCAGATTTGAAAATGAATTAAAAAACTAATTCTGAAAATATTTTAAAAATTAAGAAAAAAAATCCTCCAAATCTGGTTAAATAGCAGAAAAATAAAATTGAAGAGAGAATTGCTGAGCTGCCCTAACAGAAAATGAAAGGTTTATCTTCTGGAGACATTTAACCAAAAAAGATCTGAACTCAGGAATAATTGAATTTCAAAGTGAGATGCCCCCAAAAAAGATTCCACAGACAATGACTTTTATAGAGGAGGGTAATGAAATCAATCACCCATCTATTACATGGTCCAACAGTCAAAAACTCCTCATCATGAACACAGAGCTTCCAATGAATTTTTTGGGATTTCAGTTTTGATCGTAAACTTAATGTAAAAAACTTCCTTCTATGTGGATGTATCGGGTACAGGATCTGCCTTCTTGCATAAACAACTAGAAAACTGCACAAAATATATGAAACAGAGAGAGCACAACTGTGATGCCTGAGAGAAGAGAAACAAACAAAATGAGCCTTATGATCATTTCAGCTTTCTATCTGGAAGAAATTTCCAGACTACAGCATAGTGGGGAAAAACCAACTAAAACCAACTGCCTACTGAGATGATAAGACAGAGATAAAAATTTGAGAAGACCAAGGTAGCTGGGATTTGCAGGGCAGGGTACTAGTGAACCATGCAGAAAAAGAGCTCCAGAAATCTGCATACAGATCCTTTCAAGTCTTTGACTGAATTCAATTCTGGTCATGTGTTAAGTAGAACTCTACAAGGCCAGCCAAAATACAACATCCAGAAAACTATAAGCTAAACAATTCCCAGAATTCCCATGGGTTTGGGAGATAATGGAGTTCATATCAGCCAGAGAGGAGGGAACCTGTTGAATACACAGGACAGTCACTAGATATCTCAAGAGAGTCATGCCTTAGTCCTGGGGCTAAATAGTCCTAGAGTAAAGGCTACTGTAGACCTGTCCTAAGAAGGCTTGAAGACAAACCTCAAAAGAATAAAGCAGATCCTCAAGTAAATTAACTGTCTGTCAAAACAAACTTCAAGATCTTTAAAGGAAGAAAACAAAATTCAAACTCTCAACCACCTAAAAATCATAATGTCCAGCATCCAACAAAAACCATCTAGACATGCAAAGAAGCAGAAATACTTGACCCATACTAGGAAGGGGAAAAAAAGGCAATAAAGAGATCCCCAAATGACAGGGATGATGAAATTAGCAGATGAGAACTCTAAAACAGCTGTTATAATTATGCTCAAGGATTTAAAGGGAAATGGAAGATATTTTGAAAGTAATAAAAAGAAATTCTAGCATTGAAAAATACAATACCTGAAATGAAAAATTCACAGTGACATCAGCATTATGGTGGCATAAGATGTCCCTTGTATTTGTGCCCCCTGAAACAACAAAAATTTGGCATCTATCTACAGACAAAAGTGCCTTTGAGGGAGCTGTGTGACCTAGCACTATATGCTGAGGGACTCAGGAATTGTCTTGCCCACCCATGCATTAGGTAATAGGAAGGCAGACCTCAGTCCTGGTGTGGACTTTGCAGTGGCCCACGTACCAGCTCCAGCCCCTCTCACCCATGGTCTGGGAGCCCTTATAAAACATTGTCTTAGACAGTCACCCATGGACTAGAGAGCCTTTGTTGAAGTACAAGTTTCCAGAGGAGAAGTTCCAGCACATCACTGGAGCAAAAAAAATACCAAGGCAGCATAGTTTAGGGCCAGTAGAGATCTTCTTGGCTTATGATTTCTCCCACAGGGGAAAGTAAGAGTATGTGAGTGAGCACACAACTCCCCAGCTGTGTGGGATGCTGCCAACGGGGCTCATTTCTCTCTCACTCCATCCAGAATACAGAATCATGAGCTACATGAGTGAGGGGCAGGAAGAAGCTGAGAGAGCAGCAGATGAGACTCTAAGAAAACATTAAAGGGAAGAGGATCCTAATAACTGTCACGGACTCTATCAAGAAGCCCACCCACAAGTCACTGGGAACATCTAACATGCAAATCCCCCCAGCTGACCCAAAGGCACCCCAGTGTTCTGTGTGCCTCACCCACACACACCCCCACCCTATGGCCAGCTCTCTGTGAGTGCTCCTGACAGCAGCAGAGGGAGCAAGCTGTGGCAGATAGCTAATAAGCATGCACAGAAAGCTGGCCCAAATCTACAGGCTGAGGAGAGACTACAAATTTGAGCTTTAATGCTACCTTTTGGAAAACAAAAGAGAGGCTGTTAGCACTCGGCCTGATGCATTGCAGGATCCAGACAAGGCACAGAGCTTAAAACTTTGCCACAAGAGGGAGAAAGAAGCATGTAACAGGTGACCCATAGAAGGAATAAGATAGCCTCAGAATCTCTAGCAGGGCTGACAGAAGGTATCTCCCTTCTGAAGCCAGTTAGTAAAGACTGGAGGAGGTGACTGCTACTTCAAATGTGAAGACAGCAATGCAAAACTTCAAGGAACACGAAAAATCAAGCTAACATAACACCACCAGAGGATCGCAATAATCTTTCAGTAAATGAAGCCAAAGACATGGAGATCTGTAATTTACCTGCTAAATAATTCAAAACAGCTATTTAAGGAAACTCCATGAGCTACAAGAAAATACAGAAGGACAATTCAGTGAAATCAGGAAAACTGTACATGAACAAAATGAGAAGTTTAATAAAGAGATAGAAATCATAAAAAAACAGAACCAAAAAGAAATTTGGGAGCAAAAGAATACAATGAATGAAATGAAAAATGCAATAGAGAGCATCAAGAACAGAATGAAACAAGCAGAAGAAAGAATCTGTGAGATAGAAGAACAGAAGTTTGACATTTTCCAGTTAGAGGAGAACAAGGGAAAAGAATGAAAAAAGCCAGCATGATCAATGGTATATTTTCAAAAGAACCAACTTGCAAATTATTGGAGTTCCAGAAGGAGAAGAGAGGGAGAAGAGGGCAGGGAGTTTAATCAAAGAAATAATGGCTAAGAACTTCCTGAATCTGGGGAAAGATTTGGATATCCAAGTTCATGAAGTTCATAGGTCACCACACAAATTCTACTTAAAGAGATCCTCACCAAGACACATTATAATAAAACTATCAAAAATCAAAGACAAAGAGAGAATCTTAAAAACAGAAAGAGAAAAAAAGCTTGTAACTTACAAGGGAACCTCCATAAGGCTATCAGCAGATTTCTTAGCAGAAACCTTGTAGGTCGGGAGAGAGTGGGATGATATATTCAAAGTGCTGAAAGAAAAAAATGCCATCCAAGAATACTTTACCCAGCAAAGCTGTCCTTCAGAAACAAAGGCAAGATAAAGACTTTCCCAGACAAACAAAAGCTGAGGGAATTTGTCACCACTAGGCTTGCCTTACAAGGAATGCTGAAAGGAGTTAGTTCTTCCAGCTGAAACGAAAGGATACTAATTAGTAACAGGAACACATATGAAAATATACAACACACTGGTAAAGGTAAGTATATAGTGAAATTCAAGTATATAGTAATTATGCACATCTGTGTGCATATATCATTGAAAAGTATGCAAATACTATTCTCAGGCAGATTTTTTAGAAGTAGAAATGCTGGATCACAGGGCGTGTGCATTTAAAATAATGATAGAGATTATCAAATTCACCTACCAGAAAAGGATTTACCCATTTACAATACATAAAGGTGTATGAAAATGACAATTTCCCCAAGTCCTCTTAAACACTGTTATTAATCTTTCCATTTTTTTATAAAACAAGTTTTATTGTCTTAGTTTGTATTTCTATAATTATTAGAGAGTTGAGCATCTTTGATGTATTTGTTAGCATTTTGTATGTTTTTCTCCCACGAAATGCTGTTTCTTTTTTTCTTATTGATTTGCAGAAGCTCTTTTTATGTGCTGGAGAGTAGGTGGTTGCCTGATATTTGCATATATTTCTTTCCTCTGTGCTGCTTGTCTCCTTAAGTTGTTTTTCCCTCTATATGAGTTTAAAATTTCTTAGTCAAATCTGAGTTGATTTCTGAGTTTTGTGAATTACTGAGGAAGACCTTCCTTATCCAAATATTATTTTTAAAAATCTTTACTCAAAAAGGATTTGACTTTTATATTTAGCTTTTAATACATTAGAAATTTATATGGTGTGAAATAGAAATTGATTTTTATTCATTTCCATGTATAGATAATTGCATCAAGAATATTTATTAAATACAGTCATCCCTCGGTACCCTCAGGGGATTGGTTCCAAGATCCCCTCGGATACTAAAATCTGTGGATCCTCAAGTCCCATAAATGAAACGGTGTAGTAGTTGCATATAACCTATGTACATCCTTCTGTATACTTTAAATCATCTATAGATTACTTATAATACCTAATACAATGTAAATGCTATGTAAATAGTTGTTATACACCATTGTTTAAGGAATAACGACAAGAAAAAATCTGTACATGTTCTGCACAGACACAAACTTCATAGGCCTTTTGTTCTACAGTTGGCTGAATCCGCAAATGCAGCACCCGTGGATACGGAGGGTCTGTGCACCACTCAACTGTATACCGCTGCTTTGTCCTCTAATTTAAAACGTCACCTTTATCATAAACTAAATTCCCACATATATGAGTTTGTTTCTGAACTCTATTTTGTTCTATTAAACTATCTGTTTCTATGCTAATGCTACCATTTTTTAGTTACTATGGTGATATGTATTTTTATGTACCTAGTAGGAACAGTCTCTTATTATTGACCTTCTTGTCCTGGCATACTTATGAATCACTTTGTAAAATTCCATAAAAATCTCATTGAGATTTTGAGAAGTATTGATGCTGAGCAAGGACTCACTGCCCGATGCTTATAGAATCCAATACTGTGGCACTGGATTTTGAGAGAAGAAAGAGCTTTATTGCCGGGTCAACCATCTGGGAGACAGGAGGCAAGGCTCAAATCTTTCAACTCAAGCTGAAGGGGGGACAGACTTTTAAGGAGTTGAAAGTGGGAGAGATTATGTAAAAATGCTAGCTTGGAGGAAGGAATCTGATTGGATGGTGGGAGTGGAAGGATCTTGTAAGGCTGGTGTGCTACAAATGGAGTGAACTTTTGCTTCTCATTCGATTCCCTGTGCTGCTTTTACATCAGGTTGTGTTCCGTAGTCAGGAAACTTTTTGGTCCTGGCACTACTCAAGGTCATCTGAGGGCAAGGTTTGTATCATCTGCACACACTCTCTGAAAAACAGCCTACAAAAACATTTTAGAGAAGGAAGTAGGTGGACTAATTGACTGTAATGGGTAATTCCAAGGCAGTTTCAGTATTAAATTTATTAGATTTATTTGGAGATTTTTATTTATTTATTTTTTATCAGGAAGACTAGCCCTGAGCTAACATCTGTTGCCAATCCTTCTCTTTTTGCTGAGGAAGATTGGCCCTGGGCTAACGTCTATGCCCATCTTCCTCTACTTTATATGTGGGACACCTGTCACAGCATGGCTTGATGAGTGGTGCGTAGGTCCACCTCCGGGATCTGAACTTGTGAATCCTGGCTGCCAAAGTGGAGCGCATGAACTTAACCACTACTCCACTGGGCCGGCCTGGAGATTTTTTTCTTAATGATGAGTCTTCTCAGTATGTCTTATTATTTATATGTCTTAAAAAAAGCAGGACTAGTTTTTAACATAATTTTTTTTTGCAGGCCCGAAAACTATAATCTTTTGATTGAAAAACACATAATCATCAAGACTACTAATACAGACTTGTACTAAGACTTTTAAGTACTGAAGAGTGGCAGAATATGCCACCCAAAATATGCCATTTAGGCATACGGATTATTTTGAGCTAAAGGCAATTGAAAAACAACAGGGGCAAGAAGGGTGCTCTGACCTCCCCTTTTCTTCCTGAGAGCAGAAGATAAAACTCCCATGTGAAAGCTGCCCTCCCTGAACCAGGAGGAAGGAAAAATTCTTACCACCAGAGACTGGAGTGGAGGCTGAGAGAATTCTGTACAAACAGACCCGGTGAAATAACTCTTCTCTTCCTTTAGCCTCCCCATACGATTTCGTTACTTTTCTGCAGTTGCCTCTTTGTTCAGCCTAGTATGAAGGCAGTTGGGTTTTGCCACTTCTTCTTCATTTCCTTATGAGGGCTCCTATGTCACAAAAAATTTACGTAAAATAAATCTATATGCTTTTCTCTGGTTAATCTGTCTTTTGTTAATTTATTCTCAGGTCCAGCTGGAGACCCTAAGAGGGTAGAGGTAAAGTTTTGTCCCCTCCTTTATACATCTATCCCCTACATTTATATTATTCCTTTTAAATTCATTTCCTTCCCCCTGTCTTCCCCATCTCATTAAATGAAACTATATATAGGTGTATATAGATAGATAGATAGATAGATAGATAGTATACCTTATTGCAGAAGACAAAAATTTAGGAGTCAAATCTCTCATACCCCACAACTGATGCAAAACCAAGAAGAGTTGGTTCTGATCCCAAAATATATCCCAAATCTTTTCACTTCTGTGCATCTCTACTGCAATCACTCCAGGTCAGTCATCATTTATTAGCTGTTGTATCAATTTGGACTAAGGTTGGGTAACATATAACCAAAGGCAAAAAATAAACTAAAAATGAATGGCTTAAACAGGATAGAAGCTTATTGCTTATTGCTCTTTCACAAATAGAATAGTGGTTGAAACAAGATAAGAGTTTGTCTCCTTCAGTATTGAAAGCCAGGTTACTGACTCCTAAAACAAGGATGTCTTCTTTTATGCCAGTGGTTTTCACTCTTCAAGTTGTCGATGTCTGGGAGTTCATGGAGTATTCCCAAAGCCTTTTGTGCATTAAATATTATCCACAGGTTGAATAAATAATATGTCTAGTTCATATTTATTCTATAGTATAATAGATATTTTTCAGTGATATGTAGATCTTTTGTAGTTAAGAAATCCTTCATAAATATTTATATATATACACATATATTTTATATAATTAATTATGTAAATTGTTCATATATAAGTGTTACAGATATGCTCATTGAGTGTTTACTATGCACCACATACTACATTTGGTGCTGAGAATATCGTAGTGAACAGATCAGGCCAACTCCCTGCCTCCTTGTGGAAAAGAAGGTCAATAAATAAATTAACAGGAAAGTATTCTAAAGAAGACTCACAGTGTGCCAAGACAGAGTAACTGGAGGAGGCAATTTTAGATAGGAAAATCAAGGAAAGTTTCTTTGAAGAGATGACATTTGAGCTTGCAATGAGCCAATTATATAGAGAACTTGGCGGGGTTGAGGGGGGGATGAGAATGAACATTCTAGGAGAGGGAAAAAGAAGTAGAAAGGACTTATTCTGTTAAAAAACATGACAGCAGCAAGTTTGGCCAGAGTTTCACATGTAACAAGAATAGTATAAGAGAAAATTGGACATGGGCCAAGGCCAGATTATTCAGGGCCTTTTCAGTTTGGATTTTATTCTTTTTTTTTTTGTGAGGAAGACCAGCCCTGAGCTAACATCCATCGCCAATCCTCCACTTTTTTGCTGAGGAAGACTGGCCCTGGGCTAACATCCGCGCCCATCTTCCTCTACTTTATATGGGACGCCGCCACGGCATGGCTGACCAGCAGTGTGTAGGCAGGCACCTGGGATCCGAACTTGTGAACCCTGGGCTGCCAAGCGTGGACTAAACTGCTGCGCCACCGGGCAGCCCCCTGGATTTTATTCTTAAATCACCTGGTGAGTTTTAAGCAAGCAAGGACATGATCTGCCTTACAATTCAAAAAGAGAGCTTTGGCTACCACGCGATGACTAGATGAGGGGGTGGGAGAACAGAAAAGGGCAACGGTCAGCAGTTGTTATGGAGTCTGAGTGTGGCACACACTAGCAGGCTAGCTCCCTCTTAACATCTGTTTTCCCTGTCCTAGTTAGTAATAGCATCCATTTCTACCTGGCCCCACTGTATCTCATGTAAAAGATTACATTTTCCAGCCTCCCTTAATGCTAGATGGAGCCCCATGATAAAGTGCTGGCCAATTAGGTTTAAGCAGAAGTATTGTGTGTGAGTTCAGGAAGGCTCTTCACGTGAGGCTGTGCTCCTGGAAAACAGTGATGGTTAAGAAACTCTCCACCTTTTTGTGTTCCAGGAATGGGATTACCTCAAAGAATTACCCTTCCCCATATGACTTAGATAAGTCTTGTTTGTGCCTGAACCTCTGAGGAGGCCAGATCGTCCCTCCAACTCACCATTCTTTTTTTTTTGAATTGAGATGTAATTGACATAAAACATTATATTAGTTTCAGATGTATCCAACTCACCCTTCTTTGTCTGGTGAGTGATCAGCTGATATTAGAAATGTTTGTCTGCCTGAAAATAGCTCAATCCAGAAATAAACTTTTTCTGTTCAGCTGACTGAAATTTCCCCTGACTGCAAAATGACCCCAACTGTACATCACCCCACCTAAGACTTGTCTATGCCTCCCTATAAAATCTAAGGTAAAATCACACCATGGAGATGCTCAGATCTTAGGATCTAGGGTGTGCTCCTTATTACAATAGCCTGAATAAAATCATCTTAATTGTTGGGTGCATTTCGTCTTTCACATCTTTTTATAAGGCAGGCACTGTATCTTCTTTGCCCTTCCTCCTTCCTAATGCTTGAAAGATATAGGTGAAGGCTGGAGCTCAAGCAGCCCTCTTAGACCACAAGCTGGCATATGTTTAAAATGAACCATACTATATCAGACTGTAGAAAGCTCTATAAAAGAAGCATAAAAGAATGTAATGAGATTACAGAGCAAAATGAGATTAATTGTGAATGAATTTCAGGGAAGAATTTTTAGAGAAGCTACTCTAGATGTGCTTTAAAATAGTGAGAATTTTGATTGATGAACGAGAGGAAATGACAAGGATAATAGAATCTTGATCCAAATTGATTTCAACAAGCTGGAATACATGAGCAATAGAACAAGAGTTGGCAAATTGCCGAGTTTATGGAATGAAAGATAAGGCAAATTAAAATTATTTATCAAGGAGTACAAAAGAATAATGATACCAAGGAAAGAAATGGAGACTCTGGGAGGAGGAATAACTTAATGATTTCAGTTTTGACCACTTGAATTAGTGGCCATAGTGAAATATTTCAGTGCAAATATCCTAAAGGTGGCTAGAAATACTGCTTGAACTGTGAAAGAGATCATGATAGATATGCATTCTGAAGTTGAGAGAATGATTTGATTTTCCGAACAAAAAAACGCTGAAGTAGATGAGCTGATGGAAACTGATTGAAGACTGGAAACTCCAAGACCACTCAGTGGCAGCAGTAGGGGGAACAGGGGTAGGAAGGAACTCCTAGTAGTAGGTTATGTGGTTTTCTCCAGGATGCAAAGATGACTCTCCAATCTCCTTCACTAGTAATCTTCCACTCTGAGCCCTTTTTCTTGAACTGGTGGAGTTCAAAATATATGGCATATTGTTCCAAACAATTCTATAATAAAAATGTTTTGTAGTGAAATCAGTTTTGAAAACACTGCAGACTATCACCAACCTCCTTTGAGATTTATAACACATCATCCATCTTTAAACATCTCATGAAGGCCAGAAGTAAGGAACCTGTGTATCTCCAAACCCAGAATGTCTCAAAGACATTGGCGCATGTAGCACTGTTTTCTTGGCACATCTTTTAAAATTTTGCAGAGCAGTGTTGCTCCAAACAACTGTTGGGGAAAAGCTACCAGCGACTACGAACCTGGGCGCTAACAACTCTTTGCTGCAACAGCTGTTCCCCCTACTGCTGCCACTGAGTGGTCTTGGAGTTTCCAGTCTTCAAATCAGCTTCCATCAGCTCATCTACTTCAGCTTTTTTTTTTTGTTCAGAAAATCAAATCCTTCTCTCAACTTCAGAATGCATATCTATTGTGATCTCTTTGACAGCTCAAGCAGTATTTCTAGCCGCCTTTAGGACATTTGCACTGAAATATTTCACTATTACCGCTAATTCAAGTGGTCAAACTGAAACTTTTTGAGGTCATAGAATCCATTGGAAATTTGGTTGAAGCTATGGAATCTCTCCTCTGAAAAGTGAACCATGTCTATATGTGTGTTGCCTTCTCTGAAGGCCCAAAATATACAAAGGGTTAACAATAATGACCCATTAATTTTCTTTTAATATACATTTTTACACACTTAAATTTTTTTAATATGCTTATTGTGAAAATAGTAATATAATAAAATACAAAAGTATATGAAATAAAAAGTAATATTTCCCTTAGCCTACGGCCTCCTATGTACTCCATCTTTATTTCTCAGAGATCACTTTTAACAATTCTCTATGGATATCAAAATACACTTCAAAATATAAGTGGGGTTATTCTACCATTTGCATTTGTAAAATTTACTCTGTCACGGACATTTTTCCACATGAGGGCATATTGATTTAGCTAACTCTTTTAAAAAATCCCCGGTATGATGTACTATAATTTTCTTTCCCTCCCGCCATTTATTAATCTGTTTAACAGATACTTTTTGAGTCTACTCTGGGTGAGATATCCCATCAGGCAGGAGAAACAGCGACATACAAAACAGATATGGTTCCTACTGTTAGGGAGCTAGTAGGAGACAAGTCATAAACAAGTAAGTTAAATAACTACAGATTGTGAGTATGGCTATGCAGCAAAACAAACAATCCTAGATGAGGAGAGTAACTAGGGCAAGGAAGTCAGTTTTATGCTGAGACTTGATGGATGAGCCTGGAGAAGACCTGGAGGAGAAGCATTCCAAGCTCTTGGAAACAATTTCATTATGAAAGATCAATAAGTACTCTGATTGCTTGCTCTTTGCCAGCGACTGTGCTACAGTGTGAGAATTCAAAGGTGAGCAATTAAAATTTGATCCTTGTTCTCTTGGAGCCTCCTTTTTAGGGTAATTAAGTAAAATATAGACGACTTCAACATAGTAACTGGAACAAAATAATTGCTCAAGAAATGTAAATTTGTATTACTATTTAAAAATTGTTTGCAATCTGGCAAGTAAATTTATCTCGTTGTTAAAATTTGCTTCTCCAAATGCTAGTGATGTTGTGTTTTTCAAATGTTTATCTGCCATTTGCATATCTTCTGTAATTTGCTTGTATGCATATATCCTTGGTAACCATTTTACTGGTTTGTTTACTTTTTTTTAAGGAAGATTAGCCCTGAGCTAACATCTGTTGCCAATCCTCCTCTTTTTGCTGAGGAAGATTGGCCTTGAGCTAACATCTGTGCCCATGTTCCTCTATTTTATGTGGGACACCGTCACAGCATGGCTTGATAAGCAGTGCAGTGGTCTGTGCCCAGGATCTGAATGTGGGAACCCGGGGCCGCTGAAGCAGAGTGCACAAACTTAACCTCCAAGCCACTGGGCGGACCCCTATTGGTTTGTTTGCTTTTTACTGATGGATTTGTAGTTCCTCCTATGATACAGATACAGCAACCACTTGTCTGTTACATGTGCAAATATTCTCCCTCCATCTCCCATTTGTGGTCTTTTAGTTTCACTAGTGGCATCTTTAAACACGTGGACGTTTGAAATTTATGTAGTTAAATATTTCAATTTTTGTCTTAATGACTTTGGGAGAAACTTGATCTAGGTTGCATGTAAAAACTTTGCACGGATATATGCTACAAATATAAACAGTGATGTCATCAAGGTATATTTGGGATACCATGTCGATGGAGAGGCACAAACGTTTGTTGCAAACCTATATATGCTAGGCACCGGGCCAAGGTGTCTATCCATACCAAGTCATTTGATTCTTACAGAACCCTTCCAAAGTCGGCAATACTGTTTCAATTTTATATCTGAGGGAATTGAGGCAGAGTTCCAATGTCCCACAGCTAGTGGGTGACATAGTTGAAATGGCTTGTCTACCGCAACTGTGATGGCAAACTCATAATATTTAGTTTTACACATATGCAAAGTCCCTAGCAGTTTGGTCTAAAATTGAGTATGAGGTAGGTGTATACAGGGCTTAAGGGTGGTTAATGTGAAAAACATCTAGAAGTTCTATTTGATATGACAGTTAAAAGAGTTAATAAGCATTGGCAACCTTGTACTCTGCTATGGTTGAATCACTCCTGGAATGTGATAAAAGGTGTCAAAGATAAACAGCTGGATGTTAGTTAAAGTGGTGAAAGATTTTATTTAGTAACTACTGGCAGTAGGAGAAAGAGGTGAGTTCTATTCTGATTTGTGCAGAGGTGATTTAGACGTTTTAAAGGGATAAGAAAGGAGTGGGAAGATCCGGGGGCTCAGTAGAATCAGACAAGTGAAAAATTACAAAGGGTTGGTCAGTGTGAATGCGATTAGGACAGCTGTATTTGCCAGCTGGCAGCTATGGAAGTCAGGATTCTATCCTCTCACAGAGACTGGGAGATGACGACACTCAAGGGAAAGGCTCTCAGGTCCTTGAGAGAGACACTTCTGAGTTGTGACAGAGACATATTCGCAACTGTAAGTCCTTTGTGCGGTCAAGACCTATCATCAAGTGTTGACTAAAACAAATAGTAACTCCTGGCAGCCTTGAGCTTTCTCAGGCAGGCATTTTAATGCGGGGGTGAGGGTGGGGTCATCCTAAGGACAGGACTTATGCTGCTAGAAGTCATGCTAGTATTTGGTCAGGTCTGTTACTGCAGGGGTTTACAGTTGTTACGTGCTGAGAGCTGTGCAGTTCCTGGAGCCACGATTTACCAGCAGCATCAACTACAGAGAATGGGAACCGGATGGCAGAGTCTGAAATCACATCATATAAGAACCTTGAGGGAACCGAGTTCAGCCTACAAAAGGTAAAGCCTAGGGAGTGGAACTCCCTTCAACCACATCTAAGACGGTTATGAGGACCAGAGATCCCTCCAACATGTGACAGTGCGGGAGGGAGGGGCGGGTAGGCAGTAGTACAGGGAAGGGATTTTTGCGTAAAGAAAGAAAGAACTTTTCTGGAGCTTAGGCTTGCTCAGTCTTGGAAAAGGCTGCATGGCGACAGAATGCGCTCTTCATCTCAGGATGCTGGAGCCAGTGGAGCTGCGAGTAGGTGGCTTCAAGTTTCTTCCAACTAAAAGTTCCTGTGATTGTTTCCACCGACGGAAGGCAAGAAAGACCTAAGGAAGGCGTAAGGATACTGCGGCAGGCGAGCGATCAGAGCAAGAGGCCCGAGAGACAGGGCTCTGCAAAACCCGGGCAGTGTGCTTGGCTCTGAAGCCGGGTCGGAGAAGGATGACGGGGAATTTGCTGCTCGGTTTCGAGGCAACAGCGACCTCCTTGGTCAAGTTCCGTGAAGACCACTCGGCTGGAACACCAGAGCCAGATCGACGGCAGAACTCGTTCGCGAGGGCGGCCAGCGCGGGAGGAAGGAGGCGGGCGCGCGGCTCGGGCGGGGGCGCGCGGCTCGGGCGGGGGCACGCGGCTCGGGCGGGGGCGCGCGGCTCGGGCGGGGGCACGCGGCCCGCACGCGCCGCCAGCCCCCGGAAGGAGGCGGGGCCGCCTCGCGCGCCCGGCACTTAAACCTGCGAGCGCCGCCGCGCGCTCCCCGAGGCGCCGCAGCCGAGCGCCGAGCGGCCGATCGCCCTCGCTCCCGCAGCCTGCGCTCCGCTCGCCGGCGGCTCCACCCGACATCGCGTAAGTGCGACTGCAGCCGGCGCGCCGCCCGCGTTCTCGGCGCGCGGGCCGTGGGCTGCGGCGGGAGCGCGGGGAGGGGGCGGCCGCCTGGCTCCTCCCCGGAGTGCCCGGATGGTGACGGAGGCGCGGAGGCAGGCCGGAGCGGGCGGCCGGGTGGAGGCGAGCATCGCGCCCGCCCACCGCGCCTCGGGATCCCGCGGGGCTCCGGCCTCCCGCGTCCTCGCCCCTCCGCGCCGCGGCGCCCACGGCCGAGCCGTGCCCGGGCCGGGACGCCGAGTGCCGCGCTTGCTCCGAGGTTCGCCCCTTTGCACGCCGCCCCGGAGCGTGGCATTCAAGCGGCCAGATGTTCTGGCGAATTCGCGCGCTGTGTGATTAGCTAGGAGGAATTCTAACGTGGCGTTTTTATTTCTTTAATGCAGAGGCCAGTAATACGATATGGAGCATGCCTTTACCCCGTTGGAACCCCTGCTTCCCACTGGTACTGTATTTCTTTCCAAGTCTTACAGGGTCGTTGACGGGCCCCTCCCCAGAGCCCTGAGGAGTGACAAGGGCCGGACTGGAGACCCAGGGTGGTTTACAATCTGCCTCTGGTTTCCCAGCTCTGAGCCCTTAGGCATATTCCGCAACCTCTCTAGTGCCTCAGTTCCCTCATCTGAAAAAACGAGGCTAGATGTTAGTCCTTGCCCTGTGGAGTTGTGTGGACTAAACGACTTGATACATCGTATGCATTCCACCTGGAGAAGAGTAAGCACTGCCTGGAGTGTTAGCTGTTAGGCCTCCAACAACAGTCTGAACTAATCTCTAATGTAGCAGGACATTGGGCACCAGAGGTGCAAAGATCAGTCCTTATTGCCTGTCCGTTGTGCATTTTGAATCCATTGAAAGTGCCTGAGATTTTCCAATAAAAAATTAGTAAGTGGCTGTAAAAAACATCCTAAAGATACAACACTCACTGAAGGATTTTTATTTTAAAGTTTCAAATTATTGTAATTCACGTGGAAGTAGGTAAGAAGGAATGAGTTTTTGAGGCTGTTAGTAGCATTCATTCTGGTGTAGTAATTGACTTGTGTGATAATTTCGTAATATTGAATATATTTTTTGTTTACCGGTTTATTGTGTTTCTGTTGAGTAGAAAGTCTAGTTTATCGATTCATAAATTTAACCGGAATGCATAATTTTTTAGCATTTAAAGTTGTTTTAACACATGAATTTATGGGTTTTGTTTAGGGTACTGAATTTGATTTGAACTTGAGTTTTTCCACATCCTGGGAGTGTTGGTGGTAAAACAAGTAAAGAATAAAAGTAGAGGACTTGACTCCTTATTCTCCATTCACTATGCTAAGTTGTTTCCATACACCTTTATAGTTTACTTCCAGGTGAAGGAAAACAGATGGAGACAGAAAGAGAATCTGAACCCAGATATGTTCGACTTGGTTAAGAGGTTGGGTGTTTAATTATTATTGTAAACAGCATTTCAAAAGTTCAGAAAAGCATTGGTGAACAAACATTTTGCAAATTAATTTCATAATTCTCAGCTATCCAGTAATAGCTGGATCAACAGCGCTTCCAAGAGTAAACATTTGATCCAGGTGGCCTGTTGACTTGCAGATTTATTACTAAAACCTAAGTGCTTTACTGACTGAAGATTTCTAGTGTTTTGTAGGTTGAAGGGAGTATAGCATAGAGATAGTGAGTGCTACATAGTAAAGCTTAGACCCAGGAATCAGAATCTCCGGGTTTAAATCTTAGCTTTGCCACTTAACTATTAGTTTCCTGATCTTGTATTTCATTTTCTTCATCTGTAAAATAGGAATACTTCAACAGGGTTATTGTGAGTATAAATGAGTTGTAATACCTGTGAAGCCCTTAGTGGCAATAGTGATGAGCTGTTATTTTGGGCAGTAAGTCAAAGGGAAAACATAAAGGCAGTTGGATTTCAGGGTCAGTGCTGAGCTGGAGAAGGTTTGGGGCAAGAGACTGTTGTAGAAACAGACAGCTCTGCCCCCTGTTTTTATCAAAGGCTTGGTGGAGAAGGCTTTGACGCCTTAAGTCAGACCTTTGTAGTAAGTCTGGCACTGGGGCAGGGCATATCGGGGACCTGTTAGAGCTGTGACATCCTGTAGAAGCACAGATCCACGGAGACAGAATGCAGCGCTCCCCTGGAGGGTTCTGTGTGATTTAGTGGTTCTCATAGTTTCTTGTCTCGTTCTTCAGGGTAAAAGCACGTAGAGATTCCTGTCTCATCTCAAGCACTGGCCTTGAAAAGAGGGCCTCAGACAAGTTTATGGTTGACTCTAGATATGTGAGAGAGACTTAAAAACAGAACAATGTGTTATGAGTGACCAGTGCAATATCGGGTCCTTTATAGTAATTAAGTCACTGTTAAAGGTTAACTTTATGTTACAGAGATTACCTTCACCGAATAGACATTTAATACTTATCTAGTGGTGAAGTTGTTTTTCTATTAATAAATTCTGTGAATTTAATTCGTAGGCATGATATACCTGTAATGCTTACTCAGATTTACCGTAGGGGACAATCTAACAATTAAGTTGGTTCTCTTCAGATTAACTAATTGCTAGGTGGAGCAAAATGCTTCTCTCTAGGATGATCTAGCTCAGAGATTTTTAAAAAGAAGTCTTTGTTTTTTGTAACTAAAGTAAGTGCTTATTATTTAAAGAAAAACTACTGGCTCACCTAGAATGTGAAAGTTTTCTGTAATCCCTCTTCTAGAAATAACTGTTAACTGTTGGCCTAAGTCCTAAATATTCATTTTGGTACATATGCCCAGTATATTGTCGCTCTTGTTTTGAACAAATGGATTCATACTATAAATTATTTTGTAAATTACTCTTTTGGGGTAATGAGTGAAAATGTATAAATATTTTTTACTATAAACATTGTGTGTGCTCTTTGTTCAATTTTTTTCAAAGTAGAAGTGTTTCTAAAGTAAACAAGTCCATCCTACTTACCAGAGATTATCATTCTAAAACTTTGTGTTCTTCTAAATTGTGTGTATAAATAAATAAAATAGGACCTATTTTACATCGCATCCTGCAACATTTTTCACTTCTTTGTTATGGTCCATATGTATAGATATTACAAGTTTGTTTTTTTAATGGGCGGTATAAACTCAGATGAACTAGGTTTTTTTTGTGTGTGTGTGTGAGGAAGACCAGCCCTGAGCTAACATCCGTTGCCAATCCTCCTCTTTTTGCTGAGGAAGACTGGCCCTGGGCTAACATCCGTGCCCATCTTCCTCTACTTTATATGGGACGCCGCCACGGCATGGCTGACAAGCAGTGCGTCGGCGGGCGCCCAGGATCCGAACCCGTGAACCCTGGGCTGCCAAGCACGAACTAAACTGCTGCACCACCGGGTGGCCCCTGAACTAGTCTTTTTTAATAGACATTTAGGTTATTTCTATTTTATTGTTATAATCTACAATGCATATCTTTGATCATAATATTTTTGCGTATTTATGTGAGTATATCAGGCTACATTTCTAGAAGTGAAATTGCTGGATCAAAGGGTTTGTTTGCATTTCTGTTATCAAGAGGAACTAACAACTAGTTAGTGTATACCCTTTGATACAGGGTGCTGTCGGGGATACAAAAGTGATCCCTTGTATGCAGGGGTTTTCAGTCTTTTGGAGAGTCAAGAACAAAATGGGGATTCTAGTTAGGTGTTGAAATTATGTAGTGTAGAACCCACATAGGAACCTTGGGGACTCAGGAGGAGACAAGGGCAGGCTGGAGTGGGCAAAGAGATCGTGGAGTGGACAGATAGCCATCACATAGGCCTCCAGAAATGCACTGGATGTAAACGGACAGGCCCAGGGGAAACAGGAGAGCATTGCAGGTGATGGTCTGACCTGGAAGAGTTCACCAGGTGATGAGTGAAGAGAAAGAAGGTCTGACTAGGTTGGAGGGTGCAGATGGAGATTTTGGAAGAAAGTGGTTGAGCAGTGAGGGTAAAACCAGTTGTGGAGGTTGGAGAAATTTAATGCAGGGTAGGGGAAAGTTTTTGAAGTTTCTATGTCCTTCCCCCTTTGGAACATTCTATACAAAACAGTCTTTTATATACCCTGAAACAAGTCATTTGTGTCATCCATGTCATGGTTCTGTGTTGCTAATCATATATAGGTTAAAGTCCTTATCTGTTTCCTCCTTTTCCAGAATACTTTTTTATCATTCACCTCTTTTCCAGTCCTTAGAATTGTTATTCTTAAGTTTTAGCTGTTCTGGTGGGTGTGTTGAGGGATCTCTGTGATTTTAATTTGCATTTCCCTTATGGCAGAATGCTTATCTTGTCACATGTTTATTGGTTGTTTTCATATATTTTGTAAAATGTTTATGTATCTTGCCATTTTTCTGTTGGAAAAATGGGTTGTCTTTTCTTTTTTTTTCAGTCAATTTGTGGGAGTTTTTTTGTGTTTTAAATTGAGATATAATTGACATATAACATTGTCTCAGTTTTTAGGTGTACAATATAATGGTTTGCTATGTGTATTTTTGGGAAATGATTACCAAGTAGGAGTTTCTTTATATATCCTGGATACAGTTCTTTTAAATCTTGATTTTCTCATCAAAGAAATAGAATGGCACTTTCCAAGGAGAGTTGTTGTGAAGATTGAAGAATATCTGTAAAGCACTTAACACTGATGTGTAGTAGGAACACAAACATTTTAGTTATTTCTCTGCTTACCTTCTTAACTTTTTATCTAAAGGTTTTTTTTTTAAATTAATGAATAATATTTAAACAGTCAGGGCGTACTACTGCTGTTTTAAACTCTCTAAATATAGGTGCCTTTTCAAATTATTCTTATAAATCTGGACTTTTTTTTGCTTTGTTCCTCAGTGTCTGATCATTTCAGTTTTTATCACAAAGCTTTATGTTTAGAACTCCATATGTTTGAAAGTAAAGTTTATTTTAAACACTTCATAAAGTAAAAGTGAAAAGTCAAACCATCCTCAGAATCATTATTTCACATACTTAAGACACAGAGCAAACAGTTACAGAGATTTTAATTTCTGGTTTAATAAAAATACTGATTATTTTTAAATTTTTGTATATTTTTACTACATAGTATGTATGCATTATGAAAAGAAGACATAGATAACAAAAATGAAATAAAAACACCATATTCCAGCCTCTCAGAGATTACCACTATCATTTCCACGTATGGGTACATTTGGTATGTGAGTATTTATATCCTTCCAGGTATTTGCTGAGTATAAATGTACAGTTAGTTATTTTAAACCAGAATGAGAGCATGCTGTAAGTTGCTTTATTCAGCTCATAACTCCACTTTTCCATATCAGATTTCATAGTATCTAATACCATCCATATTTAAATTTTCCTGTTGTTCCAAAAATAGCTTTTCCAGTTGCTTGTTCCAACTAGGACCACCTATGCGTTTGGTTCAGCCTTTTTAAATCTAGCACAATTGTCCCTCACATTTTATATCCTCCTTAACATTGAGTATTGACATTTTAAATAAAGCTTTTGCATCACTCTTAAATGGATCCGATGGAATAAAAATTACAGCAATTTGATATGAATCATCATTCACTTAAGAAATATATAATAAACTCTGAGACAAAAGTTCCACTTTATTTTCCCCACATAATTTGCTCATCATAAATAAACTTTATGCTAGAAAGTCTTTTATCTATTACTCTGTATTTCTTTGCAAAAAGATTATATGCATTTAAGTTTTAAAAAGATTCCTGTGATCATAATGCTCATGGGAGTTATTTCTTCTGAACTGAATTACCATTGTTGAGGTTTATTCTGAACCCAATTACCATTTTAAGTATTATGAGTATGCACTTGAGCAAGTCAACATAATTATATTACAAATTTTTGTAATAACTAACATTTACATAACGCTGTGTGCTAGGCATAGATTTAGTACTTCAATAGGGTAAAGCCTATAGAAAAGTTTTGGAACTAAAAGACCCAGGTTTGAGTTTTAGCCACCCTCCTCACTAGTTATGTGACCTAGGGCATGTCATTTAATTTCTTAATTCCTTAGTTTCTTTATGTAAAATAAGAATATATCCAAACATGAAGTACTTGGGCAAATTTAAGATATTATAAAGTATAAAAAGCAAGTTTAAGAAGTAGAGTCCTATGCAAATGTAAAATACTTTCCACTAGATGAACTTTATTATACTGATTATTAAATTTTGAAATCCCTGCATTCATTTTTCTAATTAATTCTCAAAGGAGGTAGCTACTTATTTTAGTAAAAGTGTTCAGTCCAGTTAGGTGAAAGTATTCAGGCAAGTCTACCAGAATTATTCTCTTTGTTTCCTGAATTTTGTGTTTTTCTTCTGTGCTTGTTGAACTTTATTATTTGTAGATGCATGAAATTATTAATAGTAGACATGGTTTTTTTTGACGCCTCATGGTTAAGTGGCGATGAATCCGGAAACATCCTGTTCAGTATAATATTCATGCCATCTCTTATATCTGGAACTTAAATTTCCATTGAAAATGCCTGATTAAGTTCACAAAAGGCATAATAAAATTTGAAGATGGGAATTAGTGTTTCCCAATTTAATAGTGGCTAATTTGGGAATCCCTGGATAATCTGTAGCTGAAATTCTGACTCCTTTGTAATGGTAAGTATATACCAGCCACCTACATCAGTAGTTCTTTGTATTTTGCAGCAACAGATAGAACTCTCAAGAACTAGTGATGACATTCATAGGTGCCAAACATAGCCTTAAACTGTTAGCTCCTTTCTTTAGTCTACTCAGCAAATCATAGTAAGAATGATGTAAGGGTAGATTTAAGTCATTTGCATTTGTGTCTTTTTTTAAATTAAAGGTTAAAGATACTTCAATATATGGTAGTAAGACACTTAGTCACATCTCTTAGCTGAGTAAGTGTTCTTGTTAGAAACTCCCGGTTTGGTGTCTTCCCTAAATCGGTGCTGTCCAATACAGTTGCCGCTAGCTGCATGTGGCCACTGAGCACCTGAAATATGGCTAGTGTGACTGAAGAACTGCATTTATACTTTAATAAGTGTAAAAAGCAAAACTCCACTCAGTTATTGGAAAATTTTTGAATATTTGGAACAATGATTTAGTTTACTGGGGCTGCCATAACAAAGTGCCCTTGTCTGGGTGGCTTAAACAATAGAAATTTATTTTCTTACAATTCTCAGGCTGGAAATCTAAGATTAAGGTGTTGGCTGGTTTGGTTTCTTCTGAGGTCTCCCTCCTTGGCATGCAGGTGGCTGCCTTCTTGCTAGGTCCTCGCATGTTGCCTCCCGGTCTGTGTGTCTTCTGTGTTCTAATCTGTTCTTGTAAGGATACCAGTCGTATTGGGTTAGGGCCACCCATATGACTTCATTTTACCTTGATTGCCCCTTTAAAGGCCCTGTCACCAAATATAGTCACATTCTGAGGTACTGGAGGTTAGGACTTTAACATAAGAATTTGTGGGGGACACAATTCAGCCCCAAACAGATTGGGTATGTCAATTTACTTTTTCAGCTGTAAATTTTTTTGAGTTGACTTGGTCCATATTTCAGAATTCTCATGATTACCAAATAAGGGAGGTTTTAATATCACTCCAATAGAACATAACTGGTATATGAATCAAAAGGAATCAGTTTCAGTCTTATTTAGTTGCTGTTTTGTACTTATATACAAAAGTTTCTCTTTTCACTCAGTGCTTCCTGAGTCTTATGGGCCATAGTCCAGTAGATGCTAGAGAAAAATGAAAGGATTGACAAACTTTACTGTGTAAGAGTTGTCAATGCAAATAATCCATAGCCAATCTATAAATCAAAATTGGGATGAGTTTATTATGAGCCAAATTTGAGGACCATATAGCTTGGGGCCTTCCTTCCCCAAGGAAGGAAGGGCACCAAAGAAGTGGGGTGTACAGAGTGGTTATATACTGTCAAAGAGCATGCGTCACATATGAATGCAGTGTCCTTTTTACAATAGTCACGAGATTGTCCTGTTGGCACACCAATAGATGGGCATAGCAGGTAGCAGGTCTGTTGTCTCAATGGGGGTGGTCACAGGATGAGCACAGCAGTCAAATCCTAGCCTAGGGAGAAATGCTTATCCCTAAGGAAATGCCAATGCCAGAGAAGTTGCATCTTATCTTAAGGGCATTTGTTCTTGTCTCTGTGATATGGTAAATGCTCAAAGCAGATATACAATGCATGCTCAAAGGCTGGTCAGGCCCTTTTGGAAAAACAAGGTCAGGCCAAATTAGTTTTACACCAAATGGCTTCCTCATATACTCTAATGTATCCTGTTGCTTGCCATTTTATTTATCAGAGTTCAGTCTATAGCAGGTTGTCTAATACAATGGAAAAGTAATTTCATATGTAATTTAAAATTTTCTAGTAGCTTCATTAAAAAGGTAAAACAAATGAATTTAATTTTAATTATATATTTTATTTAACCTAATATATCTAAAATGTTACTTGAACATGTAATCAGAATAAGCAATTATTAATGCAGTAGTTTACATTTTTTGTACTAAATCTTCAAATTCCAGTGTGTAGTTTATACTTCTAGCACTTCTCAATTCAGATGCTAAATTTTCATTACAATACTTATTTAGATTGTCATAACTTGTCAAATATTTTGTTTTCATTCATATCAGCAAGGAGCAACTCATAGACTCGTAATTTTAGTATGAACTTCATACACAGGGAATAGAATATTCCTTTTCCATGGAAAGCCTTTGGAAACAGGTATTGGAAATAGAACTGGGACTGAAACCTGGGTTTTCTGACTGTATATTTTCCCTAATATCAACATGGCTTTTTTGTTGTTTAAATTAAAGCACTATGCCTGCTTTGAAATTTGGAAAACTTGCAGGGTTTATTTTTTTAAAGAAACTTTCATCCCTTTGTGGATGGCAAAGATGCTCTGGCTAAAGCTGCTGCTTAAGGATTGTGATATTTTTGTTATCTAGGGCTAGCTAAAACATCTAAGAGACAAAGCAGTGGATTTTTGAGTTTCCAGGGTTAATCCTCTTACTTTACTGTCCTGGCAGTCTTCAAGTCTCTTGAATGTTCATGGGAAATTTCCTGCTTTGACTATACATGTTTTTGTCGGTGTATAACTCATAATTGTTGGAATCCTTCCGTTTTGTTCTCTTCAGTTTATTTCTAACTTACTAAGACTCACTGCCATAACCACGCTTTACTTTGTGTGTTTGATGTAGTTTAACTTTTCCCTATATTTTACTTGATTTTCATATTTGCCTTAATTTTTGTTCTCTTAATTAGTTTCATTATATTTGATGACGAAAATGTTTGGTTTATCCTTGTTGTTAATGGCCAGATTGTTTTGATATGGAACCTGAAGTGAGTTTGCTCACCCATTGCACAGCAAGCCAGTCTGACACCGGGGGTAGTGGAAGAAAGTGGGAACTTGATTGGAAAGTGCTAAACAAGGAGGATGGGCAGCTCACGCTGTAATCCCGAACTCCTCGAAAAGTTACAAGCAAGAGTTTTTAAAGGGGTGATCAAAGGAGAGAAGCCACGGTGGTTGTGACCACAGGCATCTGGGGAAGCGATTGTGCAAGGGTCCAAGCAGACATTCTGGCATCAAGCCAGCTGTTATCTCTATCTGTAGCGGGTGGTCCAGCGTTTCATCATTTAATCTTCCCGTGAAACCAAAAATTGGGCCCTGGGGAGAAGAAAGAAACTGCCAAGTAACAGTTACAAAGTTTACGAGGTTTTAGATGGGGAGGGGGCTGTGGCTTTGCAGGTCGGCCTCTCCCACCAGCCTGCGTTTGGCCGAGCTGCAGGTGGGCGTCCTTGGTTGTCTGTCTCCGTGATAAATGGTGGATTTCAGCGCCAGGAAGGCAAGGAGTTGGGAAAGCTTCAGCTTCTTGATATTCTCTGGATATCAGTTTCCCTGTAAGAAGACTTCAAAGGACGCCTAACTAGCCAAACTTCAGTCAGTGAGGCCACCTGGGCTTTAACAGTTTGTAATCTCCATTTGCCCTGTGAAATTCGGGGATACAAAGGTTAAAAAACCTCCAGTCTTTACATGTGAATGCAATTTAGAGAAAGCAGGGAAAAGGGGATGAGTGCTTTTGCTTTTAACCCCACATATGCTGGGTTTAACATAGGGGAACTGATATCAGGGCTGACATCAGTTTCTTTTGCCTTAAGTTATATCTCATTAACTTTATAAGCCACATTATCTAGGGAATCCATTTCCTGTGTTTAGTGGTATTCAGTCTCTGTAGCACCCCCCCATCTTTCCATATTAGCATTTTAATAGCTACATACTTTTAGAAACTAAAGCTTCTAAATTAAGTTTAAAAATAATCTTAAAAAAAATCCTGTAAATTGATACTCTGTAGCATTATCAGAAATAATAGTATTTAGATGCACCCATTGAAAATATCAAGTGAAGCTGTGGGGGCAGTTTTAATATTCACAATGCCAAAGTGTTATGGCTTGATCACACCAAAAAAAACCCACAACAACTGTGGGTTTTGATACATAACACCAGATGTCTTTTGAGGTTTTCTAGGAAAATGAGGTGTGTTTGTGCATTAACTTCCCATCAAATGAATTTTATTACCTTTTTTTCTTGGTTAAATCCATCAGAAAGAGTTATTCTTTGTAGGTGGCAAACAGATGCTCCAACAAATGGATTTCATTCTGAGAGTATTCCTGTATGTTTATCACACCATTGTCTTTGAAGGTATTCATTTATCACAGTGGAATAGTTTCTTTTGTTTTTATGGCTTCCAGAGAGTTTAAGCTTTTGATTTACTCTTAGGTCACATGTAAGTTTGTGGCTTCCGGCCCAATTGCTGCTGTTTATGTTGAGGCAACTTTATTTTTCTTTTTCAAAGTAGGAAAACTGCTCTTGCAGTTTCTTCCTAACCTAAGTGAAAATGCTGCGTGTAGTGAGTCTTATGCGTGGAGAGAAGACCTTACAAATCTTTGTGTTCCCAGGGCAAATATGTCTTCATTAGCATCCCTCTGAGATGGCTATCTGGGTTTTTTGGTTGAACATTTCAGGTAGCTCTGTCTTTCTGAGAAAACATATACTATTGGACAACTGATTGTTAAAAATGTGTATTTAAAATCAGCTGAAATTGACTTTTAGTTCTCTTCCAATTGAAATTGTACAGGAGACTTTTACTTGCTTTCTACTTAACTACCTTCAAATATTGAAAAACCTGGACCAGATTTTTCTTCTTTTTGCAGCCTAAATATTATGGTCATTTGTTCAACAATTATTTGAGTGCCTGCCATGTACCGGGGACTGTTCTAGGTGGTGGAAGACATACAAGCAATTTTCCTTACATTTCATACCTTTCTGATCCACTATTCCAGTATAGGCATCAGTAATTTACTCCTGGAAAAGTAGATGTTCTTCTCAAGAATGCTTATTGAGAGCCTATTATCCATTTTTTTTAAAGACAATTTTTTTAGAGTAGTTTTGGGTTTACAACAAAGTTAAGAGGAAGGTACATTGATTTCCCATTTACATGTGTGTGGGCTCCCCTGTTATCAACATCCCTCACCAGAGTGGTACATTTGTTACAGTTGATGAACCTATAATGATACATTGTAATCACCCAAAGTCCATAATTTACATTAGGGACCACTATTGGTGTTATACATTCTATGGGTTTGGACAAATGTATAGTGAAATGTATCCATCATTATAGTATCATACAGAGTATTTTCATTTCCCTAAAAATCCTCTGTACTCTGCATATTTATTGACCACTGCCTCCCACCAGCAACCACTGATCTTATTTTCTCCATAGTTTTGACTTTTCCAGAATGTCATATAGTTGGAATCATATAGTATGTAGCTTTTTCAGACTGGCTTCTTTCACTTATGCTTTTAAGATTTCTCCATATCTTCTCATGGCTTGATAGCTCATTTCTTTTTAGTGCTGAATAATATTCCATTGTCTGGATGTGCCAAAGTTTATTTATCCATTCCCCTATTGAAGGACTTCTTGGTTACTTCCAAAGTTTGGCAATGATAAATAAAGCTGCTCTAAACATCCACGTGCAGGTTTTTGTGTAGACATAAGGTTTCAACTCCTTTGGGTAAATACCAAGGAGCACAGTTGCTGGATCAGATGTTAAGAGTATGTTTAATTTTGTAAGAAGCGATCCAACTGTCTTCCAGAGTGGCAGTACCATCTTGCATTCCCACCAGCAATGGATGAGAATTCCTGTTGCTCCACATCCTGCCAGCATTTGGTGTTGCCAGTGTCCCAGATTTTGGTCATTTTAATAGGTTTGTGGTAGTATCTGTGATAGTGTTGTTTTAATTTGCATTTCCCTCATGACATAAGATGTCCTCTTTTTTCCTGATGACATGTGGAGCATCTTTTCATATACTTATTTGCCATCTGTATGTCTTCTTTGGTGAGGTGTTTGTTAAGGTCTTTGGCTCATTTTTAATTGGGTGGTTTGTTTTCTTATCGTTGTTTTAAGTTTTTATTGTTTTTTGTGTATTTTGAAAAACAGTCATTTATCAGATGTGTCTTTTGCAAATATTTACTCCCAGTCTGTGGCTTGTCTTCTCATTCTCTTGACGTTCCTTTTGCAGAGCAAAAGTTTTTAATTTTAATGAAGACCAATATATCAATAATTTATTTCATGGATTGTGCCTTTGGTGTCTTATCTAAGAAGGTGTCACCATACCCAAAGTCATGTAGACTTACTCCTATCTTATCTTCTGGGAATTTTATAGTTTTGCATTTCACATTTGGGTCCATGATCCATTCTGAGTTAATTTTTGTGTGTGTGTTGTAAGGTCTGTGTCTAAATTCATTTTTTTGCATGTGTATGTCCAGTTATTCCAGCAGCATTTGTTGAACAGACTATCTTTGCTCCATTGTACTGCCTTTGCACCTTTGTTAAAGATCAGTTGACTATATTTATGATGGTCTATTTCTGGGCTTTTTAATATTTTTCCATTGATGTGTTTGTCTAATCTTTTGCCAGTATCGCACCAGGAAAGCTTTGAGTTTCTCACCATTAAATATGATATTTTCTGTAGGTATTTTATAGATACTCTTTATCAAGTGAGAAAGTTCCTCTCTATTCCTAGTTTACTGAGAGCTTTTTTTTTGTCATGAATGGTGTTGGATTTTTCCAAATGTTTTTTCTGCATATAGTTGTATGATCATGTTATTTTTCTTTTTTATTCTGTTGATGTGATGGATTACATTAATTGATTAAAGTTGCATTAGCCTTGCATATGTGAAATAAATCCTGCTTGGTCATGGTGTACAATTCTTTTTATACTTTTTTTGGATTTGATTTGCTAATATTTTGTTGATTTTTGTATCTGTGTGTATGCAAGATGCTGGTCTTTAGTTTTCTTGTAATGTTTTTGTCTGGCTTTGAGTTTGGGGTAATGCTGGCCTCATAGAATGAGTTAGGAAGTATTCCCTCTGCTTCTGTCCTCTGAAAGATCTTGTATAGAACGGGATTAATTTGCTTCTTCAATGTTTAGTAGAATTCACCAGGAAACATCTGAATCTTGTGCTTTCTTCCTTTTTTTTTTTTTGGATCTAATTTTTTACTTTTTATTTATTGAAGTCACATTGGTTTATAACATTGTGTAAATTTCAGGTGTATATATTATAGTTTGGCTTCTGTATAGACTGCATCGTGTTCACCACCAAAAGTCTAGTTTCTGTCTGTCACCATACATATATTCCCCTTTATTCCTTTCGCCCTCCCCCCACCCCCTTCCCTTCTGGTAACCACCAATCTGTTCTTCTTATCTGCATGTTTGTTTGTTTGTTTATCTTACACATATAAGTGGAATCATATGGTATTTGTCTTTCTCTGTCTGACTTATTTCTCTTAGCATAATACCTTCAAAGTCCATCCATGTTGTCACAAAAGGCACCATTTTGTATCTTTTTTAAGGCTGAGTAGTATTCCATTGTATATATATACCACATCTTTATCCATTCATCTGTTGATAGGCTCTTGGGTTGCTTCCAAGTTTTGGCTATTGTGACTAATGCTGCAATGAACATAGGGGTGCATATATCTTACTGAATTAGTGTTTTCATGTTCTTTGGATAAATACCCAGAATGGAATAGCTGGATCATACAGTATTTCTATTTTTAATAATTTGTGGCATCTCCATGCTGTTTTCCATAGTGGCTGCACCAGTTTGCATTCCCACCAGCAGTGTATGCGAGTTCCCTTTTCTCCCACATCCTCTCCAATACTTGTTATTTCTTGTCTTTTTAATCATAGCCATTCTGACAGGTGTGAGGTGATATCTTATTGTAGTTTTGATTTGCATTTCCCTAATAATTAGTGATATTGAACATCTTTTCATGTGCCTGTTGACCATCTGTATATCTTCTTTGGAAAAATTTCTGTTCATATTCTTTGCCCATTATTTGATTGAGTTGTTTGTTTTTTGATGTTGAGTTGTATGAGCTCTTTATATATTTTGGAAATTAACCCCTTGTTGGATATATGATTTGCAAATATTTGCTCCCAATTGGCAGACTGTCTTTTTGTTTTTGGTGATAGTTTCCTTTGCTGTGCAGAAGCTTTTTAGTTTGATCTAGTCCCATTTGTTTATTTTTTTCTTTTGTGTCCCTTGCCTGAGGAGACATGGTATTCAAAAAGATACTGCTAAGACTGATGTCAAAGAGCATACTGCCTATGTTTTCTTCTAAGAGTTTTATGGTGTCAGGTTTTGCATTCAAGTCTTTAATCCATTTTGAGTTAATTTTTACATATAGGTCTTGTGCTTTCTGTTTTGGAAGGCTATTAATTATTAATTCAGTTTCTTTAATAGGTGTAGCTCTATTTTCAGATCATCCATTTCTTCCTGTGTGAGTTTTGGCAGGTTGTCTTTCAAGGAATTGGTCTATTTCATCTAGATTAAATTTGTAGGCATAGAGTTGTTCATAGTATTCCTTTAATATCCTTTTGATGTCATGGGATCTGTAGTGATGACCCCTCTGTCATTTCTGTGTTTTACATTATTTTAAATTGTAGCATCTGCGTGATATTGAGAATCCTGATCAGAAAGGTTTTGATAAATCATCAGAAAGTCAGTGCTTTAAGATTCAAAAAAAAACAGGAAAATGGAGCTTTGCATACTCTTCCTTACATTTATAAATTTCCTTGTATGATTTTCTAAGACCTTGCTATTCAAATCGAAGTCCCCAGACCAGCACCACTGGTATTACCTGGGAGTTTGTAAGAAATGCAGAATCTCAGGCCCCACT
This sequence comes from Tapirus indicus, assembly GCA_031878705.1. NCBI lineage: Eukaryota > Metazoa > Chordata > Mammalia > Perissodactyla > Tapiridae > Tapirus > Tapirus indicus. The sequence goes on along the minus strand of CM062917.1, from coordinate 160,477,658 downwards.
TTAAACTGGACAGATCCAGAAGTTAACTGATAGTCGTGCAAATGACAGAATAAGAATCTGCGTTTTAACAAAACCCGCACATGAGTCTTATGCTCTTATGCTCCTTAAAGTTTGAGAAACACTGACCTAAGAAACATATCAGATTCCTTTTTAAAATAATTAAAATAAAAATAAAATTTCCACCACATTTAAGGATAATATATATTACTATCCAAAGCTTCCTTTAAGCTAGTAGCATGCAGTGGCTTTCTTTTGAACTTTATTGTTGTCTGTGGAAATGCGTAGTGTGATAATGCATTCAGGACACATCCGCGGTGGCTGAGAATGGCTCACCTGATTGTGACGCTTTGATACCTTTCTCTGCACCAGCAATATCTGAAGTGCCTGTTCCCTTTGTTGGCAGTCAGTGTGCTTTTCGAAATGTCTGCATATGATTCTGATATTCTATCAATATAGTTGGGAAATAACTTGAGGCTTGTCTTATACATAATTTTGTTTTGATGTTGTTAATACTTGTAGTTATTTTTTTATCTCCATAGAGGAAACATACTCATATACTCATTTTTAGGCTACATAACATTTTATTCATTGAGCCAACATTCGAGTGCCTACTATGCATGTGGCATCATGCTAAATCCATGCAATTGAAATACGTGGTCCAAGCCTTCATGGAGATTATAGACTAATAGGCAAATGGATAAGCAAATTGGAATTAGAGTGCAGTGTGATAAGAGACATCACAGGAAAATCCTGGGTATTAATTGGATCACATAGAAAGGATTTGGGGACTTAAAAATGAAGGCTTCTGGAAAAAATATTTAAGCTGGGAAATCTACTTAAGTTTCACATTTTTTTACTTTTCCAATTAACACTGTGAGATAGATGTGTATCTTAGTCCACATCTGATTGTATGTTGAATGAAAATTTCTGGGAGTGGAATTACAGAATCAAAGATCTGAGCCTCTATGATTTCTAGTACATGTTACTAGATGACTTTCCAGAAAGGTTATACCAAGTTACATGTCCACTAGTAGTATATTAGAGTGTCTCTTTCAATTTGTGTCCTTGTTGGCAATGCACGTGCTGCAATTCTTGATGGAAATACTCATGGATTGTAGCTGCTTCTGCTTGCCTCCTCCCACCTTGAATGATTTTTGTTTTACTCCTCTTAGAACCAACCATAATCTTAAGTGGGGAAAATTGTCCAAAACTTGGAAATGAGCAAAAGAGATTACTGAGTGTCCTTTCAGTGGAATGCTGGACTTGTCTACTGGACCCTCCAGTGACTGTATATGGAGTATACACCTTTTACTCACTTTCTTTTGATTAGGCTATTTGGTAACTCTGTAGGGGTAGAAGTTAACTGATAGTCTTGCAAATGATTCTTATCCATAATAATGCAAGAAATTTTTGTCCGGTAGAGATACAATTGATTTCTACTCTGAAGAAGAGATTGTCTTTAGTGCTGTTGAGTCGATTCCAACTCCTAGTGACCTGTGTACAGTGAAGTGGCACCCTGCCTGATCTTTTTGTGCCATTCTCTCACCTTCCCCTGCTATATTAGATAATGCTATGTTGCTATTCATGGCTAATTTTTTCAGAAGTGGGTGGCCAGGTCCTTCTTCCAAGTCTGTTTTAGTCTGGAAGCTGTGCTGAAACCTGTCCACCATGGGTGACCCTGCTGGTATTTGAAATACCAGTGGCAGAGCTTTCAGCATCGCAGCAACACGCAGCCGCCACAGTGTGACAACCAACAGATGGTGGTGTGGTTCCCTGACTGGGAAACAGACTGGGGCTGTGGCAGTGGTGGAGAGAGCACCAAATCTTAACCACTAGACCACCAGGGCTGGTGAAGAAGAGATATCCCCAGATATTTTATTGCCCTCTAGCAGAGATTTCTAAACTTTCTTTCAGTTTATGGTAGTCTTGGTGTTTGAGTAATTTTTTCATGGTGCCACTAGGCCAAAAGAAATACCTAGCAGTTTCTTTTCTTTAGTAGTTAGTTCTGAACCACTTAGTAGTTTGTGCACCATCCCTGTTAGTTTGCTGAGCTACCCTGAGGGCCTTGGTGCTCATTTTGTGAACCCTTCTTAAAAGATTCACCATTTTTGCATCTATTAGCAAATTCATTTCAGTAGTCCTGTTTGCTTATATTCAAATTTGTACTGAAACCCTCATTAATTAATGAGTTGAATAATATCTTTGGCATTTGTTCATTTTATATTTGCGTGAAAGTCATATTTTTAAGGTTTTTGAAAATTATACTTTAGTGTCAGTTAAATTCTTATTTTGTTGTTGATTTAAAAGGTGAGTAAGTAGAAGGAGGCCAGCCAGTGGTGTAGTGGTTAAGTTTGTGTGCTCTGCTTCAGCGGCCCAGGGTTGACAAGTTTGGATGCTGGGTGTGGACCTACGTACCGCTCATCAAGCCATGCTGTGGCGGCATCCCACATCCAAAAAATAGAGGAAGATTGGCGCAGATGCTAGCCCAGGGCCAATGTTCCTCAGCAAAAAGAGGAGGATTGGCAACAGATGTTAGCTCAGGGCTAATCTTCCTCACCAAAAAACAAAAAAAAGGTGAGTAAGTAGATAGTTTTAAATATCTTTGAACCCAGTTTCCTTATGTGTAAGTGATCTGTCACGGACTGAGAATTACAAGTGAAAATGCATCTGGAACAACATAGCATAGAGCCTGGCAGGAGAATCGGCAAAGTGGGCAGGGACACACATACCTCATACTACATGATGCAATTATTAAATAGTGTTTTTTGAGGAAAAAGCATACAAACAGAGAAGTAGCAGAGCACAGATGATGCCCCAGGCTCTCACCCACAGAGAGGTGCTTCTGCTGGGCACAATGGGCCCGGGATATGGCTTGGAAATGGCTCCGAGAGAGGAATGTCACCCCATAATGTTCCACATATTGGCTGGAACCTCTTGGTGACTCTGCAGCACTGGGAAGTTCTGGCTGTTAGAAGTGGAAGCTTCTGTTCCTTGGCGGCTAGTTTCAGCCTGTGCTTTCGTTGTTAACTCTGATCTGCTGAGCTAGCTCCTTGAAAAGATCCAGAAATGGGGGAGGAGAAGGGGATCAAATGAACCTCCCGGGCCATCTGGATTTGTATGTCCTCACTTGTTTTCTAAAAAGGTGAAATGGAAATAATAGTCAATAGCTTTACATTTAGGCACAGTTGTATAATTTTACACTTTTTAATTTCCATATGCTTTATCTCCATGTGCGGGGTATATCACCTTTTAACCGTAGAAATGACTTTTTGTTTCCTGAGCCAGAGTGTTGCAGTCAGTTCTGGAAACTTTTCCCCCAAATTTAAAATTGTTAAAATTATAACTAAAATTTGGAAATAGGATAGGATCTAATTGGGACTGATGAGGTATCGAAGGGATGGAGGGAAAAGAAGCAAATGTATCTGTGATAGAACTGAAAGGCTGGAACACTGACGTAGGAACCTCAGGAATAGAGCAGGACTGGGGAAAAGTGAGATAATGGGAGTTTACAGGTGTCTAGTGCCTGAGGCTTTTAAATAATTTTCAAAACCAGACTAGTTTGGAAGTGAGAAGCCTGGTGGAAACTTTATATGCAGTTTTTGTGCAAAACTATAAAATAGTCTACCTCTTTAATTTCTGCTGTCTCTTTCTAGATCCAAATTACTGTTATCATAGGAACAGTTGGTTTTTGAAAGTTTTCTGTTGCCTGTTATCACCTCAACCGAGTTAGTATTGTTATCCGTTTCAGTGGATCTGTTAGGATATGCCTGCAATAATGCCTGTTGATTAAAAAATCTCCTGGGAAGGGAACCCATGTGCCTGCAGGCTCATCCCAATACCATTCATAGCAACTAGTGATTGAGCTGAAGTCTGCACTGGACCGTGATATTAGATAACTAGGAAAGGATTATGCATGCTGTAGCGCTGTAAACTTGAAATCGATCATAAATTCACCATTTCTATTACTGTTAGATGAGTTATTGTTTCCATTTGCCAGGTAGGAACAATACTTGAGATAAAATCTGACATTGCACTTTTGCCCTTCAACTGGTTTTTGAAGTGTAAATGGCTTACATTTAGTCAATCTTCTTGTTATGAAATTGAATCATTTTTATGGCATCTGAGAGCTAGAGCTGCTGATGCAGCTATTAACAGGCACAGAAGAACTACTCAGTTGAGACAAGAACACTTTGAAGATGGTTGGGTTCTGTGAGGAATTGTCTGCTCACTTGTACTATGCTGTTGGAGCCATGTGTGAGCTGCATAAACTATATTTACTCATTTTTATCTATTTATGTCTGCATCATCAGCATAAAGATGATGATGGTTACAAATATTTGCTGAGAGCTTACTGTATGCAAGAAGCTATTCCAAGAGTTTTATATGTTACCTTGTTTATTCTCACAACCATCTTAAGAGGAGTATATTGTTACTCCCATTTTAGAGATGAGAATACTGAGGTACAGAGAGGTTGACTGTCTTGCCGAAGGTCACATATCTAGTAAGTGGCAGAGTGAGGGTTTAGATCTAGGCAGTCTGGCGGCAGAGCCTGATACATAAGCACTATGTCATACTGATTCCGTGTGTGCACATGCAGTTAGCCTGATGTGGTTTTGTTTCTCTCCTTTGAAGGCCTTCCCAAGCTCTGTGGGACAGCTTTAAACTTGGTCTCATCCAGGTCAGTGAGACCACCACTGTCCTTATTTTGGAAACTGTATGTCAGTTATATCAGGAGTACATTTGGGTATAAGTAATAGAAAAGCTCATCTCACAGTTGGTTCAACAATTAGGAGTTTACTTTTCTTACATGACAAGAGTCTAGAGGTGGGTGGTTGAGGGCTGCTGCAGCTGCTGAATTCTGTTGATAGGGACGCAGGCCTGGTCATTGTTTTCTTCCATCCTGCCTGTGTTGGCTGTTGGCTTCCTGCTTGTACTCTCATGGAGGCAAAATCCTTATTGCAACTCTAGGCATTAAGGATGCATTCCAAGCAGAAAGAAGAGAAAAGGATGGAGGGATTTTAAAAAGGGGCAGCCAGCCTGGTTCATCCTTTTATATCAGAAAAGAAGAAGCTTTTCCAGAAGATTCACATAATTGACTTTTTTGTGTCATATTGGCTAGAACTGGATCACATGGAATTGTGTTATCATGGTTTAGACCAGTCCCAGCTTATTGCCTGGGACTGGGGTAGGGACATACCACCACCTACATAAACTGAGGTTATATTGACAGAGAAGAAAGCAGGTGGATGGGATGGATACTGGGGAGACAGTTGAGAGAATTGACCACAGGATGACTTCCAGGAACTCCAGCCCAGCACTCAAGCTTTGGAATCATGGTAATCTGCGCGTAGTCAGGATCTGAGTGCTCCAGTCCTGGTGAGGGTTTCCAGGATACACTTGTCATCTTTTATCTCAGATGAAGAGGCTCACTTCCTGCTTTTTCTTGAAGGTCTTTTTGAAATACTCCCAGGAATCTAGTTTCTTTGGATCTGGGAGTTTATCTTGCTTTTTGCTTTCTGTCCATTCCAAAGCATCTCAAACATGGGAATCCTGCTGAATTTCAGTCTAGCGACTAAGGCCTTGGTACTTGTTGACAGGTTTCTCTGATGCCATCTTTTGTCTCAAAGTATAATCTGCTCATCAGGATACTTTGCTTAGCCTGTAGTGAACCTTCCTAATATAGTAGTTTTGTTCTTAGTGTTCCTAATCATTGGCCAGGCATTATTTTAGGATAATTAGGGAATCTGATTATGTGCTAAAGCATATGAAAATGACAGTAGAATGCGACCAATGCTTTACCAATAGTAGACACATCGATACTTGATAAAATGCTCAGGTAAACCAAGAGCAGCAGGGTTAAGAAATCCTTGAGGTTTTTTTTTCCCCTTAGGAGCAGAGACCTTGTATTATATCACTGGTTAGTGTTCTCAAATTTAGCAACTAAAAAAGATTTAGCAAATATTGTACGGGACATAGTTACACTAAAAAAGATTTGGTATTTATCCGAAATTTAAATGGGTGTCGGTGCATTTACATTAAAAATTATTTGGCAACCGTAAAACTCATTGACTTACCAAGGCAGTGAAACATGTCATAAATACCTAGAATGTAGTTGTAGTGGTTTAGGACATAATTTTAGCTTTGATCCTGATATTGATAGTATTTCTAGGGTTTCTTTTGATATTTCTGAGTTTGCTGTTTGTGTCTAAGACGAAGGGTTGTCTAGTTCTAAAGTTCAGGAGAAGCATGGGACGTCAGATCAAAGAAGTAGGTCAAGGGTCACAAGGCAGTATCGCTTACTGAGTGGCACTGTAGTTGATCTGCAGCCTTGTCCAAGCTCTTGGAGGCAGTGGCGTGAACTCTTTCATGTCTGTATCTGCTGTGCCAGGTGGGCTACTCCACATGATTGGAGAAGGAGGTAGGCGCTTCCGTTGACTAGCCAGGACGCTCAGCTCCAGATCCCTGCCTTACGTGTGCCCTGATTTCTTGTCCTGTCCCTGCATTGGTGTCAAACCCTAACTAATAAGCTCCTATAAGGCCCAGCCTCTGGCAAGACTTCCCTTGCAGTTAATAATTATCTTCAGGTGGATACTTTGAAATTATGCAAATATCCTGGTCTCTTCACTTTGGGTCACTGTTTTTGTATCTATTGGCGAGTTATTACTGTGGCATTCTAATGGTGATTCTTCTATTTCCCTCTTCCCTTTTTCATTTATTAATTGGAATTCTTTTGTAAGAAAGAGCTGTCCCTTCTAACTTTCTGTCTTCCTTCCTTCCTTTCTTTTTTCTTATTTATATTGGTATGAACCCATGGATATTTTATTTTATGGATTATGATCAAACACTGTTGTTTCTTTTGTTGCCCAAATTGTTCTAGCTTTGAGTATTGAGAGCTCAGATTGGTTGCTGGGCACTTTTGACATATTCCCATCCTTTTTGAGCATTTTTTTTTTTTTGGTGGGGAAGACCAGCCCTGAGCTAACGTCCATTGCTAATCCTCCCCTTTTTGCTGAGGAAGACTGGCCCTGGGCTAACATCCGTGCCCATCTTCCTCCACTTTATATGGGACGCCGCCACAGCGTGGCTGACAGAGTGCGTCGGCGGGCGCCCGGGATCCGAACTCGCGAACCCCGGGCTGCCAAGCGTGAACTAAACCGCTGCACCACCGGGCGGCCCCCTTTTTGAGCATTTTTAATGTCTGGCACCTTAATGTCTGGCACCACAAGATGCTCTAGGCTCATCTTGTATTTTCTTTGCTCCAGCCCTGGAATCAGTCACTTCAAGGAGGCTTGCTCCTTTTACTGGAGAGTGGTATTTAGAAGCCAAGATCTAGGGGGCTACCTTTGCTCTTTGGTGCTGTTCTGTCAGTCGCTTTAAGGCCCTCTCAGTGGATAGAGCCAGGAAAGTGTGTATAGTAACTCCTGCATACACACAGAGCTATATTTATTTCTGTATGTATATATCTGTGTGTATATCAAAACACCATGAGTTCATGCTGATATCTCACATTATCACCCAGTATCACAGGGTTTGTTCTGGATGTCCCACCTTCCTTATTTGTAATTTCTCCAACAGTGAGAAACCTGGTTCTCATTACCTACAATATGTTTACTTAGTTGTTCACACTAGCAGACATATAACGTGCTTTCAGAATTGTTAGCCCAGAACCTGTGAGAAACAAATTTACTAACTAGAGTACAGAATTTGTGTATAGTCCTTGTTGCCTTGAGCCTTACAGTATCCAGTCAAAATACTGTTTCCCAAAGTTATTTATTTATTTATTTTTTTGTGAGGAAGACCAGCCCTGAGCTAGCATCCGTTGCTAATCCTCCTCTTTTTGCTGAGGAAGCCTGGCCCTGGGCTAACATCCGTGCCCATCTTCCTCTACTTTATATGGGACGCTGCCATGGCATGGTTTGACAAGCAGTGCGTCGGCGGGCGCTCGGGATCCAAACCCGCGACCCCTGGGCTGCCAAGCGCAAACTAAACTGCTGTGCCACCGGGCCGGCCCTTCCCAAAGTTACTTTTAATGTGCTATTACTTGACAGACTGAATAGTAGTTAGAATTATGTCAAAAGTAGGAGTAAATGAAGAAAAATATGTAGTAAGTGAAAAAATTAGGGCTATATTTTGAGGCACGTGTGTGTGTGTTTCTCTGAATTCCTGGACTTTTTGACTTCTGTGTCAGTTGCTCAGAGGTATTTTAGATGATTTTGATTCAATTCTTAGTTTGCCAGAGAGGTGAAGTAATGTAGTAATACAATATTCAAATTTCTTTTTTTGTATATTTTATTGCTACATTAGTAAAACTGTTAAAAATATGTAAGAATTTAAAAAAATTTCCCTTTTGATATGCATGTAAAAAGGTTATAGTATGTATAAGAATGGCACATTATGTATTTTCAGCCTGATCCCTTTCGACAATTGTTTTAAAATAATTAGGTTACCTACTTTTTCTTACTTTAAAGGTAATTTTACTAGAAACCTCTAGTATTCTTGCAGAAGTTAGCAGTGTAATGCATTAAATCTTCTGTTACAGTGGCTAAATTGCTGTTCTGTTGTTGTTTTCTAGAAGAGGCTGAGTTTGAGAAAGATTGGAAATGATTGTCTAGTGATTATATACAGATAGCCAAATTAAAAAAAGGAATGAAGTCTAGGAGAGAGAAATCCTTGGAGCCCAAGAGATTTCTTATCTTTAGTGGAGCATCTAATGTGTATAGTTCATGGTAGTGGCTGAAATACTGAATGAACTAAGATTATGATCGAATACGGGTAAATTGGAAATGATTTGGTAAAGATAAGACTAGGATAGGATTTTGGACTACATGAAAACATATTTGAACTGGAAAGCCATTGTAAGAAGAGAGATAGTAATTGCATATTTAAAAGAGTTTTAAAAACAGTAGCAGTTATATTTGCTCTGAGTCACATGTTTCTTATGTGAGTTATAACTCATAGAAAAATGTCTATTTGTATAGCATCATTCTAGTCAACTTAAAAAATAACTCCATTAGATAACATCTGGGTGAATGCCATATAAATAGCTTATTGAAAAAAATGCAGTGTATATTACAGTTTATAATATGTTAAATAAATACCCTATCAGAGAAAACAAACACTATCAAAGAAAAATGAAAATGTAAATATATTCATTACTATGTGTTAGTACTATGTCTACCAAAAGCAATCAGGTTTTAAAGTATATCTTGGGAGGATTTGCCAGATAAAATTCAGTGGGTCCTATAAGGATTAAGTGCTGGTTTGAGATCATCAAAGTTATGTCTATTAAAGAGTTCACTTAAAATGTAGAGTACAAAATGGGATCTCAGAAAAACTATAAAAATTATTTCATTGGTTTAATGAGGTGGCTCAAAATTAGAACTGCAACTGCCACCTGCATCTTATAATCAGTTGCAGTAAGCGATATTAAGAAAACAAAAAATGACTGATTATAGATTACTTCTGTTTGTCTCCCTTTTTCCCTCCTTGCAGCTTTTAATTTTTTTAACCTTTCCTCTCTTTTTTCTTTCAAACCTCCTTTCAGCCTGCTCTTGATCTTTAAGGAGTTTGAGAAATAAATAAGGGGGAGTAAAGGAGTCTTCAAAACAGATTTTTGAAGTGGACTGAATATACATACATATATACATATATATATCTTTCTGTCTCACAAGTTCTCAAAATCACTTGTAATACAAATTGTCCCTTTGTCTAAACAACCATCTGCTCTATTTTAGCTCTACCTCATCACAGAGTCTTTTATGAATAGACAGGTTTTTTTATATAGAATTCTGTCAATAAATTACTTATCCCAATATGTTCACTCTGTTTTTAATAAAAAAGACATTATATGAAAACACAGAAACCCAACCCAAAACTAATGACCACAAAGTCATCAGATAGGATTGCATGGTTATTATGTGCTAAATGCTTTACCTTGCCACAGAATAACATGAGGGCATGGGCTATGGGTTATGAGCATTTTATATAAGTTATTGGATGTGGTTATTGTGAATTTTAAGCCAGTTTTTGGCCTTTGTGCAGAGTTAAGGATGTGATATTTGGCTTGGTTTAATGAAAAAAAAAGTTAATAGTGAATGGTCGATCCTGGTGTCAGATTTACCTTTGTAAAAGAAATATATTACTGTGCTGATTAGCTCTAATTAACAGTAACTTCAAATTTGTGTAGACAGCTGTCCCCAAAGTGTATTTTTTGTTTGTAGTTTTAAACTCAGAATATATTTTCTCATGGAAATGAAGTTATGATCAGACCAGCCCATAAAAGCCCATTTAATTCATCATGTAGCAGAATTATAACACTTGTAGTAATCAGATATTGTTCCTAGCTTCTGAAATTCTGGCAGGAAGACTCCAGCAGTGTCAGTGGCAGCGGGTTTGAAGGCAGTGGAGGAAACGCCCCTCTGCGAAGTACAACGCGAGAAGCGCTGGCTTTCCCATATGTGGCCCTAAATCCTACTGAGCAGTAGATATTGTCTGTGTTCTATATTCCAACTCATTTTTCTTCTTTGGGCCTCATTTTTTGTGTTAAAGCTCTCCTTGCCCAATAAATCATAGACTGCATTATAATATTTTAGTTACTTTTCCTTCACATAGTCATTGTACATGAGCAATTGTAACTTTCAGTTGTGAAAGCTAATTATAATGTGAAACTGAAATCTGAATGTTCTTGAAGAAGCTGGGAATATACTGACAGCTTTTTCTTTGAAAATTACTTTAATTTCTTTTATCTTTGTGCAGTATCTTAACTTAAGCTTTTAAAATAAGAACTAATTTTCAGAAGAGCTGTTCTTTCCCGTAATGTCAGCATCCCACATAGTGATAGCAGGCTAAATTTTCACTGAAGATTGAAAAGTAATTCTCCTTTTTTAATGGCAACACTGTCAAACTAGTGGTAGAATGATGCAAATAATTCTTGTGGGCTGTAACTATTACTATCCTACACATGTAATTTCAGGTGTATTTAATCTTTATGCAAGCTTGAAATCTAGGCAGCTGATCTGATAGTTTGCAGATTCCAAAGTTTTAAAGCTTATTATGTTTTCATTGGAAGTTCCTGTGTAAAGTTTCTAAGGGATAGCAGAATAAGCTGAGTTACTCTGAAATTAAAGGTTTCATGGTTTTCTATCTCAGGTTTCTACTCTCCAAGAAAATGGTTGGAGTAGGGTTTCTTCCAAAGCTGTAACCTTCAAATTCCCTTTTCCTTTTTTCCCTAAACTTTCCACTGTCTAAGGCTTTTTTGATAATGCTGTTGTTAGCCCTTGAGAGTACAAGGTTTCTTTGCTATAGAGAGAAATAACAATCTTAGGATGTGAATGCTATAAGGGAAACTTCGGCTTAATTTAACAGTGATCAGGGAGCTACAGTTCTGTTCTAGTTTATTCTGACTGTAATTTTTGGTTAGGCACTGGATGTCACACCGTTAGTTTTAGATTGCATTTGGCATTTCTGTTCTCTAGATTTTGCCCTGCACATCTTTATTGTTGTAGGAAGGATACTCTTCTGTTGTTGTTATCTATTTTTATAATTTTCCTGACTGTTCTCGAGCTGTTCAAGCATAGTCTTCATAGCCTCTTCTTGAGAAAAATCCTAGAGTCATACCAGATGGGTGGTTGGATTAGTTTATGTTCAGTTTCCACCCAGGAGCCTGTGGCCCTGGCCTGCCTCTGCAGGGTGCACTGCTTTGTGAGTGGTCACAGGAAGTAGTTGCGAATTCTGGAGAGCGTGGCTTTGGGTGATGATTAAGTCAAATTTGTTTCCTCTGATAAAAGGGCAATGAGGATGAGAAGTATGATTAAGTGTATCATAGAGAGTGGTTGTTATCTAAGGAATTCAGACTTGAAGGTCTGAATTGATTATAGGTCACTCAGGGCTTCTGCTGTGACTGAATGGGAAGAAGTAACTAACGTATCCAAGAAAGTATTTTTTAGTGAAAAAGTGGTGGGCTTTTCATTTAATGTAATTACAGATAGAGCAGACTGTCTTGGCATTTACCACTGAACCTTTGAATAAACCTCCTGAAGAACAGTAAGAGAATATGAAAAGTGACAACATCTTTGAAATATAATACTAAAAGATGCTATCACAGTCTCTGAAATTGTATGCAGAGATATATTATTAAAGGAAAAGACTTAATAAAAGTTGCATGTAGGGCTGGAGTTTTTTTAGGACTTCAGGATTCAAAATAAAGTCTTTTATAGTGTGAAACTTTATGGTAATATGCAGGGGAAAAAAAGTAAGTATGTTTCCATTGGTACTGCAGGGTACATAGAGCGGAATGAGTATAATTTGCTGTGAAAATATTTTATTTGTACCTCCATTGATATTTATATATGTTTGTGTGGAACCCATTTTAAATTTAGTTACACACTTAACTAGGGAACACAGAAATTAAACTTAAATTGCAGAAGGATAAATTACTTTAATAGAATATCATAACCACAAGAGTAAATACTGGCTCACCATTTTTCTTTTATAGTCAGAATTTTCATTTCTATAAAAGTTCACTTTAAAAAGAACCTTGCATAAATTTAGTTGGTTGTTTATTAACAAACAAATCCAGAAGCATGAACTCGCTCAACTTGTTGAGCATGTAGAATCTGTGTGGTTACCTATTTCTTGAATTTTATGATGGTAAATTGGGCTTAGTGACATTTAGTGTGTACAAACATGTATGTTTTTGGAATTACTTTAGAAACATTTCCTTTACATTAAGTTAAAATGGAATAATCTTACTCTTGAAAAATGAACTTTTAAAGGCTTTTTTTTCCTTAAATTTTTATTAGAGAGAATTGAGATTTTATGTTGTGTTATGTTACAGTTTGCATAATGCTGATTGGTAGAGGTTGGAGGTAAAAATGTAAATTGGATTTTGCAATCAAAAAGACTGGTAGAACTTAGTGATTTTTTTTCTCTTTATTTAGAATTATATTATGACCTGTAAAAATGTAGAAAATAAAGAATACATTAGTTTAAGGAAACTTACAATAAGGAGAGAATAGCATTTTTTAAAGCCCCATATTCTTTAGTAGTTTCATAATAAATGTGAAATTAATACTGTAGCCAATAGTGTTTTGAAGAGGGAAGATATTTGTGGATATGTCCAAAGCTAACTGTAAACAATGAACTTGATACCTTTCTTGAAAGATAAAGAAAAGGTGATGAAGTTAACACTTGACAGTTCCATGACCTTAATTTTGGCAGCAGGAAATTAGCTGTTTATGAAAACAGCATGAAATGTAATTCAGAGCAGCTGTCTAATTTATCAGCAAGAACAAACTGCTCATGTTTTAAAGTATATCAATTACTCTAGGTGCCCATTATTGACCTGTTTAACCTACTAATGTATGCTCAAAACTAGAGAAAGTTTGCCAATCTTTTTAAAATAAGCCCAATGAACCTCTTACATTTCATTCGTGTTTTCATTAATTTTAAAGTTAGTACCCACTCACTGTTTAAAAAAATTTTTTTTATTGATGTATAATAACCGGAGAAGTATTTAGCCTGGTCAGTTTTCGTGCATTGAATGCACCCATATAATCAGCAGCCAGGTCATCTCACTGTTTCTGTAGAGTAGGACCGTGGAGACCTCCGTCTAATGCCAGCATTTGGTGAAGAGTAGATCCCTGGGTGAATTTTTAATATTTCTACACTAGCTAATATATTTACCACAATATGAAAAATTGCTTAATTTTCTGAAGCTACTTGGTAAAAAGGTTGTCTTTCAGGGAGTCTCAATGCAGCCTTAAAATAAAATGCCGATGATTTCTTTTCCAGTGATATTGTAATGTTGATACAACTTCTCTGTACTTGCTTCTGCTTCCTCTTCATGCTCCATAGAGTATTTATGGATACTTGCTTGAATAAGTGCTTTTTTAAAACTCTTAATTTATACCAGGTACTGTGCTAATATTGAGGGATACAGTAATGAACAGGAATCTGGGCATTTCTGATCCAGGAGAGAGAAGTAAAGCAACCAATCAACATGAAAATTGCTATAATAGAGTTACGTGCTGGTGTGTTTGTCAGGAGGATGGAATCGAAGAACTCTTCTGTTCCCCAAAGCAGAATTGATACAGTCATCAAGGTTGTTGGTGATGCTAGTGTGTAGTTGCAACTGTAAACAGAACGATGAAATGTACTCAAAACCAGGTGCAAGATATTCGGACTTTGAGTCCTAGCTTGAATGTTTTTGAAAGATTGAGCTATTATTTGAAGGCCTGATTGATCTTTACAGAAAAGTCTTTCATCAGTGTATGGAATAATTTGGCAAAAGACTTCCAGATATGGCTGTGTGTCCGACTGCCCTTTCTTCCCTCTCTTTTTCTACATAGAAGCATGCATGTCCACGTTATTTCAACAACAGGAGTAAGGGCTGTATTGGAGAGATAGTGAGATAAAGATGAACTACAGTATATAGGATCTCTACCAGCATCAGATTTCACCATCATCTTTAGTCATGGGTAGATATGAAATTCAACAGCTATTTTTGTACACTGACCATGAGCCAGGTACTGTGCTGTGTACCAGGTAATATAGGTAAGACTTAGTCCCTGCATTCAGATGTATGTAGTCAAATTGGGCATCTGAAATAGAATAATCACAGTACTGCAGTCATGATGCAGTGTGCCAGCTGCTCTAATTCAAGTATGTAGCAGTTGGTATCAAAATACATAAAATGGCTTGCTAATTAAATGGCTTGTATCTTGGGCACAGTGATCATTAATATATATTTTTCATGGTTGGGAGGACAATTGCTGTATAACTTTAAATTATGGCACGGCTGGTTTGAACTAGCGGAGAGAGCACCACGACTGAAGATGTCAGTAGGATTGAGTTTACATTAAAGGGAATGATCAGATTGTTCCTGATAAGAAACTCATGGTGGGAACAAGCCTACAGTGAAAGTTTTTCTTTTGGGCCACAGTGTTTTGTTTTGTTTTTTAAAGACTTATAACCAACCTCTTTTTAAGTAGACAGGCTACATTTGTTTCCTTGGCTTTGGTTTAGAGAAATTGCCTGACCAAAGTTGCTCGAGTTCACTCAACAATTAAATACTGAGTGCCTGCTCTGTGTCAGGCATTGGAGATGCATTGGTACTCCTGGAACTTCTCTTTAGCTGGAGGAAAATAAACAATCACAGTACATAAATATAGTAGACAGTGTGCCTGAAGGTGGTAAATGTGGTGGAAAAAAGAGTCAGGTTAGAAGGATTGAAAGTGTGTGTGACAGGAGAGGCATGGGGGCTGTGGTTAGGAAGGAGCCCAATCCCTAAGACTGCCTTCATTTCTCACACCAGTTGCAAGTTCAGGGGTCCTCAGGATTGCCCACTGGTTCAATAATTTGCTAGAAGGACAAACAGAACTCATGAAAGCTGTTATACTCATGGTTACAGTTTATTACCTCTAAAGGATACAGATTAAAAGCAGCCATGGTCAGTGGCACATAGGGCAGAAGCCAGGAAAGTTCCAGATGCAGAGCTTCCAGTTGTCCTTTCCCTGTGAAGTGTGGACAGCATCCTCAGCCTCAGTGTAGGACAGCAGGCACAGAGTATTGCTACCCAGGGAAGCTCACCCAAGCCTTGGTGTCCAGAGTTTTTATTGGGCCTCTATCATGTACATATGGTTGACTGACCGTGTGGCTGATCTCAGTCTCTTGCCCCTCCGGAGGTCGAGCTGATCCAAAGCCCCCGTCTTAAATCACATTGTTATACTATCCTGTGTGACCCAAGGTCCCCAGGCAAACAGAGTCACTCTTATCAGACTTTACAATCCAAGGGCTTAGATCAAAGGCCAGACCTGTCTTTGGGGATGGTTAAATTCTTTTGTACACAAGAGCAACGAGCAACTTGACGGAGGTGAGGGAGTGAGTCATGATGATGTTTGTGGAAATAGTATTATAGGCAGAGAAATAGCCAGTGAAAAATCCTGGTGATGGGAGATGTGCCAGGCATGTTCAAGGAATAACAGAGGAAGGTGGACCCAGTGTGGCTGGAGCAGAATGGGGAAAGAGTTGTGATAGCTGAAGTGAGAGGTACTGGGAGCCAGACTGTGTATGATCTTATTGACCTTAATTTTTCTCTGAGTGAAACAGAGGGCTATTGGAGAGATTTGAGCAGAAGATCAACATCTAATTTAATCAGAAACCAGATCAATCTGCTTTGTTGATGATAGATTTAGGAGATAAAAGGTGAAAGCCAGGGTGCAAGTAAGGGGAGGATATTGCTAAACTCCAGGTGAAAGATTGTAGTGGCTTGGATCAGGATAGTAACAGTGGTGGGGAGAAGTAGGAGGATTTGGGTATTTTTTGAAAGTAGAGCTAACTAGATTTGCTAATGGATTGATTGGGGGTGTGAGAGAGGAATCAAAGGTGAGTTTTTTTGTCTCAGCAATTGGAAAGAGGGAATTGCCATTAACTGAGATGGGAAACATTGTAGGTGGAGAAGTTTTGGCGAGATCAGGACTTTTGTTTTTGACCTGTTAAATTTGAGATGTCTATTATATACACATTTTGAGATATGATCTACAGGTTGGATATACAGTTTTGGAGTTCAGAAGAGAGGTTAGGGCTGGAGATACACATCTGGGAATTGGGGGCACATAGATAGTAATTAAAGTATGACTCTAGAGGGGCCGGCCCCATGGTGTAGTGGTTAAATTTGGTGTGCTCCGTTTCGGCGGTCTGGGTTCATGGGTTCAGATCCTGGGCGTGGACCCACACCCCTCGTCAGCCATGCTGTGGCGGTGACCCACATATAAAGTGGAAGAAGATTGGCACAGATGTTAGCTCAGGTCTAATCTTCCTCCGCAGAAAAACAAAAGTGTGAGACTAGATGAGATAACCAAAGGAGTGAATGTAGTAGAGAGAAGAGGACCAAGGGCTGAGCCTAGGCTACTCTGATGTGAAGAGGGGAAATAGGAGGAACCAGCAAAAGAGACTGTGAAGGATTCACAGTGAGGCAGGAGGAAGACTAAGGGAATATGATGTTTTGGATACAGGTAAAGAAAGTGCTTTCAGGGAGGAGGGAGTGATCAACTGAATGAAATCCTGCTCCTAGGTTACCAAACATAAGGACTGAGAATCGACATTAGATTTAGCAGTGTGGCATCATTGCTGACTTTGATGTGAGCATTTTCACTGGGTGGGAGTGAAAGCATGATTGTAGTGGGTTTCAAGAGAATGGGATATTATGAGACTGGGAAAAAATGAGAATAGAATTCTCAAAAGAATTTTTAGAGGCATTTTGCTATTATGTAGAGCAGAGAAATAGGGAAGTATACTGAGGAAGAATTAGGGTGTGTGTGTGTGTGTGTGTGTTTTAAAGCATAGAGAATTAACAGCATTATGTATGCTGATAGGAATGATCCAGCAGAAAAGGAAACGATTATGTAGGAGAAAGAAGGAAGAACTACAGATATGATGAGATCTAGTACAAGAGAGAGTGGGATCCAGGGCACAGGAGGAGGAATTGGGTCGTAGGAGCCTAAACAGTACCTGTGTGGGAAGGAGAGTGGTGTATATGAGTATGGAGATGATGTAAGCGGGTGGATGTGTTTGTGTGAATTTGTGGAAGTTTTCTGACTGATTTAATTTTATCGCTGAAGAAGGGCATAAGGTGATAGGGTGAGAGGGAGAATGAGAAAGGAAGTTTGAGGGCAAAGGAGAAGAAACGAAATAAGTAGTCTTAAAGAGAGTGGAGAGTGTAGACCTTGTGTGAACCTGTATCCCTCTTAATTCAGGTTTGGCCATCTCGCTGTCCCTGAGAAGCACATCAGCAACTTTTCGTATTTTTTCCTTTGGTTTGCGGTTGGTTATTCCCATCAGTCTCCAAATCATTTAATCTCCGTGTATAATTCAAATGCATTTAAAATGCCCCCCAGCCCTGTAGCTTTGCTGTTGTAAAAACTGGAAAAAAAGATCTTTCAGCCAGTATCCACCCAAGTATTCAGTCCAAAAATGTACAGGATTTAATATAGTGTAGTGCTTACGAGCGGGAAACTCTGGGCCGGACTCCCCACTGTTAGTTCTGTGATTCTGGCCTCTTCATTTTTTTTCATATTAAAAACAGGAAGATGGAAAGAGTATGTATCCATAGTGTTGTGTGAATATTAAACAACACACTTAGAACAGTAAGGACTCAGTTAATGCTAGTTATAAATAGCGATTATCCACACCTCTCTTCTTCCACACTGCAGCAGAAAGAGCTTTTTAAAATTTCCCAGCTGTAAGTAGGTAGCCTCTTTTGGGTCGGATTTCTTCGCATAGGGCCCTCTAGTTTATCTGCAATATATAAAGATGCAAAACTCAACTTTAAGTTTAGTTTTTTCCATTTAGTAAGGTGGGCCCAGATCCAACCTGCTGTAGTCGTGACTGGCACCTTTCTTTTGAAAGATCTCTTCCTAGTTGCGTGGGATGGGTGACCCAAAGGTGACACAAAGACTCCTTGGACGCTTCTTCGTGGGTCTGCAGTCAACTTAGCTAAACACCAAGAACTGGCTGAATAAAGTAGAACTGAAGCCGGAATACAATTCTCCGTATGGTGATTAAATCACCTTGTGAGCTGTCTCCTGCTTTTGGGATGAGGCCAAAAAAAAAAAAAGGCTTATAATCTTTATATATTTACCTTAAACTGGAAACCTCTTCTAAACTGATGATTTATTAGTTTCTGAAAACTCAAAGAATTTATAGATATTCTGAGGAAATAAAACATTTTTGAGTGCTCATTTACTGTAAAAATTTATTTGATGTGCTAGCACCCTTGAAAAATTCAGAAGTACAGAGGATTAAAACTGCAGTGTGCACAAAATGCTTTGTTTTACTGAGAATAGGAGAGATCTGCCTGTTAAAATGAGACATTTTTGTGAGAGTTCGTTGTAATTGAGTTTCAGTGAACCATGAGGCCATGACATGGGAGGTGATAGAAATCTTTTATGAAAGCTGGGGAGCAATGCAATATTGGGCCTGGTTCTTTGCTCTTTTAGTTAAAAGGCACTTATTGATCATCTGCTGAGTGCCAAGCCCTGTATAGGGTGCTATAGGGGAGACAGAAAAGAATTAAAAGACCAGGATTCTGCCCTTGAGGTGTGGGGTAGATGTGGTGTAAAATTTTAGATTTATGAGAACCAAATTTAGTCTGTTCTCCCCCTTTTAAATCCATGCAGCCAGAGTACTCAAGTATAGCTCCTTACTCTATGATGATTATTAAATGATGCTATGTGTTGTCAGTGGATGGGTAGGATTGGAAAAGAGACTTCACATCTACGTGTAACTGGTTTTAGAATCAGTATGCTTAACCAGCGTTGAAGCGATTGATTACAGAGTTACCACATAATTACATTTTCAAGTTTCAGAACATTTAATCAATTTAGGAATTTTATTTTGTGGGGGGAGATGTGGCCAATTCAGAAAATTCCATTTACCACCAAGCAGGCTTCAATTTTTGAGCTTTTCTCAAACCAGTATTTTATACATGCCTTGTTGGTTCCATAGAGTTTCTTGGCAACTGTTCTTCTTAAAATAATATTTAGCCATCCTTTTTATAACTGCCATTTAAAGACTATCATTCCATTCTAGACAAGAATCTAAAATTTCAAGTGTTGAATTTTGTCTTTTGTACTTATAAGTGAATTTTATTATTGCAGTAAGAAATTAGTACTTGAATCAAGATAATGTGTACTTATAAAATGAATATAATCTTCTGTAAAATTTGCTTTAAAATGATATCCTGAATATGTATCGTCACTTAGTATGACAAAATGTTAAAATTAACATTTTTGGGGGTAGCGTTTTAGTACTTCATGGAAATGAGTAATAATAAAATGAGTAACATAAAATATTAATTATCTGATTTAATGATTTCTAGGAATATTGAGTGAAAGTTAAACTGGTGTAGAAGAGCAGTGTTTTAATATTTAACTGCTTCTTGGATAGACCCTCCCTAACTAGAAGAAATTAACTCTTACTCAGAAAGGCGGTATCAACTTTTAGGTAAGATTTTTTATTTCAGAGTAAGGTTTAATTAATGTGTCAAATATATTATCTTTTAAATGAGCTTGTTTGTTTAAATGAGAATAAAATATTTACTCTTTGTGTGTTTTTGAGGATAGAGGATATGCTGGTATCAAACTTACCTTGCACACTTTGAGCTCTGGTGGGGGCCTGGTGGTCAGTGTTTTAGCACGCAGACCCAACACAGCCATTGCCTGGAGGTTCACATTATGTGAAAATTTTAGGAGTACTCCCCATTCAGTCAATCAGTCAACAGTATTGAAGTGCTTACTGTTGGTCCCAGACCCTGGTTGGCATTGTAAGGGTTATGGAAATGTCACCAGGATTTGGCATGTATTCTCTAATACCCTGTTTTTGAAGGATGATGCCAAGTTGACAAGGTATATTCTGAAATGAGTAACTTTAACCTGCTAGTTGTGATGAGGTCTCTTATTAATATAACTGCATTAGCTATCTTTTGGTTAATATTTTCCTGCTTCTATAATTTTTTTCCTATTTTTCTACTTTCAGACTTTCTGGGTCTTTATGTTTTAGCTCTCTCTCGTAAACAGCATACAGCTGGTTTTTAATTTTATGTCCAGTCTAACAAGCTGTCTTTAAACTAGAGATTTTACTTCAGTTTTTGGCTATGATTACTGATAAATTTGTATTCATTTCTCTGATTTTTTTTTTTTTTTTAGTATGAAAGTTTTTGTGTGCATGTGTGTTTTTTAACTTTTTATTGTGAAATAAGTAGAGATTTATAGGAAGTTGCAAGGAAAGTATACAGGGAGGTCCCATGTGCACCTCACTCAGTTTACCCTAATGGTAACATCTTGCATTAATATAGTACATGTCCAAACAATCTCAGAACTAGGAACTTGATATTAGTACTCTTCACAGAGCTCATTCAGGTTTCATCAGTTTTACACACACTTGTGTGTGTGTGTGCACATGCATAGGTATTTAATTCTATACAGTTTATCCTTTGTGTGCATTTGTGTAACCACTACCACATTCAAGATACACAACTGTTCCATCACTACAGGGTCCCTCGTGCCATTCCTTTATAGCCTCACCTGCTCCTTTCTCTCTCTGCTCCTTCCCTAACTCCTGGAATTCACTCATCTGTTCTCTATCTCTATAGTTTTTTTTCCAAGGAAGATTAGCCCTGAGCTAACATCTGTGCCAGTCTTTCTCTATTTTGTATGTGGGATGCTGCCACGCCATGGCTGACGAGTGGTGTAGGTCCGTGCCCAGGATCTGAACCCGTGAACCTGGGCTGCCAAAGCAGAACACACTGAACTTTAACCACTACACCACAGGGCCGGCCCCTCTATCTCTATAGTTTTATTTCAAGAATTCTATATAAACGGTACCATGCAGTGTGTAACCTTTTGTGATTGTCTTTTCTCACTCAAAATAATTCCCTTGAGATCCAGGCAGTTGTTGAGTGTATCAGTAGTTCATTCCTTTTTATTGCAGAGTAGTATTTCACGGTAGAAATGTACCATTGTTTGTTTAACCATTCACCCCATGGAGGACATTGGGGTTGTTTCCAGTTTGGGGCTGTTACAAACAAAGCTGCTGTAAACCTTTGTGTGTGAACATGTCTTCATTTCTCTGGGGTAAGTGCCCAGGGAGGCAATTGCTGGGTCATATGGTAGTTATCTGTCTAGTTTTTTAAGAAACTGCCATACTCTTCCAGAGTGACTGTTCTCACAGCAATGTGTGAGTGATCCATTTTCTCTGGACCCTCCCATACGTCTGGTATTGTCACTCTTTTTATTCTAGACTTTCTGGTAGATGTGTAATGATAGTCATTGTGGTTTTAATTTTCATTTCCCCAATAGCTAATGAATGGTGAACATCTATTCATGTGCTTCTTTGCTGTCTGTATGTCCTCTGGTGAAATGTCTGCTCATGTTTTTTGCACATTTTGTAATTGGATTGTTTATTTTTTTATTCTTGAATTCTGAGAGTTCTTTCTATATTTTAGATACAAATCTTTTGTGAGGTATATGGTTTTCAAATATTTTCTCCCAATCTCTAGCTTGTCTTTTCATTCTCTTAACAGGGTCATTTGCAGAGCAAAAGTTTTTAATTTTGACAAGGTCCAGTTTACTAACTTTTCCTGTTATGTATCATACTGTTAGTGTCAAATGTGACTTTCTTTTTTTTAAAACCTTCTCTCTATTCTTTCTTCTCGTATTATAATTCTTACTTCGTTTTCTTCCTCTTTACCATTTGGGAAGTTATATACTCCATCTATATTCTTTTTGTGCTTATCTTAAAATTTCTAACTTGTATGTTTCACTTAAAGTATAAAGTTAATACTTATATTTACCTTCCTCTAAGCAGATTCTAGAATCTAAGAATACCTGAACTATACTATGCCCTCTTTAGACTTAGACTACACTATGTTGCTGTTTTAGTTAACCTTTTTAAAGCCACAAATTACACATCAGTATAATTGTTTTATAAAAGTTTTATTAGATTTATCCACATTTACCTTTTTTTTCCTCATTATACTTTCTTGCCTTTCAGACCTTCCTTATCTATGAAGTACGTTTTTTAGACATATCCTTTGTGAGAGAGTTTGTTCATTGGAAAAGACCATTGTTCACTGTTATTAATGATACTCATATTGTCGTGTATTGAGATACAGGCACTTTATAGTATTCCACTGTCAACTGCCTTCCAGTGTTGCTGCTGAGAGTCAGCTGTCAGTCTGTCACTCCTTACTACAATGTCTTTTCTCTATGGCTAAATAAACCTCAACTGAACTGCTAGCTAAGGAAAAAAAATGTTTATCCTGCCATTCCTGTACAAACTAAACATCAGGGTAAGCAAATAATTGATATGACGAAGTTTATATTTGCAGAAATATTCCAGGAAGTAAATGAAAATGGGATTATGGAATTAGGATCTCACTAATCCCAAATGAGCAGATAGAACAAAAGAGCAGCAATAGAATCGAATTTCAACTCAATAAAATAATGGATGTAGACTGTGATCGTAACAAAGAGAAGGATGTCCTAGTCTGTTCAGGCTGCTATAACAAAATACCACAAACTGGGTAGCTTATAAACAATAGAAATTTATTTCTTACACTTCTGGAGGCTGGAAGTCCAAGATGAAGGTGCAAGTATAGTCACCTTCTGGAGAAGCCCCCGTCCTGGTTCGTAGCTGGTGCTTCTTGGCTGTGTCCTCACGTGGTGAAAGGGGCAAGGGAATTCTGTGGGATCTGTTTTATAAGGGCACTAATCCCATTTATGAGGACTCCACCCTTATGATCTAATTGCCTCCCAAAGGCCCTGTCTGCTAATACCTTTGGGGGAGGCCATCTAAAGATAAATGGCAAATGTTGGTTCTTTGCTACAAAACCACCTGGGGGTGGTGTGGGCCCTGCTGTGGGCACTCACCTTTGAAGTGGTCAGATAGGAATATGCCAGGGAAAGCCATCCCTGGGAAGGTGCTGCTTGATGCTGGCCTTGTAACACTGCTGAAAAGAATCACATACTCTTCTGGAGTCTGGTGAGACAAGTACACCAGAACCAGAAAGAAATCCCTTCTTCAGTGTCCCTGTACTGACAAAGCCTAACACTGGGCCAGCTGGCTCAGGGGAAATAAATACCATGTTCAGCTCCACTATTACAGATCAGGCAAGGAAGTGTCGATTTGGAGCTGGGAGGAAAAAACTTCATAACTGACACACACTACCAGCTTACAAGGAATTTAGATGATAGAAGAATAAACCAATGAGACCGTTAGATACAATCTGCAAAGTCCAGAATGTGGGATAAACAACTTAGTTCTTTCAACAAATAAATTGCAAGGAAAACAATAAAAAGAAACGGAAGGGGGAAACATGGATTATAGGAGACTTGAGACATGTGTTTGGACCTTGTTTGAATTCTGATTTGAATCAAGTAGATAAAGAAATTTTTTTTGTACAAGATGAAACTTGAACACGTTGGATAATTGCTATTAAGCAGTCATTGTTCATCTTTTTTGGATGTGATGATATTGTGCTCATGTCTTTTAAGAAAAGAACTCATCTTTTAGAGATGCATGCTGAAATACTTACAGATGAAGTGATATGATGTCTAGGATTTACTTCAATAATGTTTTTGTTGCCTTTGTGTTGAAAAAACTCTCAAAGATTGCGAACATCATTTGTCTTACAAACTATAAAAGTTATTACTATACAGAAGCCCCCACCTTAGCTGTGTACAGAAGTTATCAATTATGAATGGTGACCTGTCTTTAAAATAATGTAATTTTGAATCTTGTTCCTGTGTTTTGTTTATAATAAGTTATTAGAGATTTATGATGAAGATAACTGGCATTTACTGAGACATATTCCATGGCTACACTCATATTCACTTATTTTGACTTGGTAGTTTATGATGTGAACAAAAATGTCTTGTGCTTTATGGGATAGTTAATATTTTCTTACGGAAGGAAAGAAAATCAGCTATCATTTTCAGCAGTCTTGTTGACATAGACATATGTTTTCTATCTATAAGCCTGGATGTGTATTCTTCTGACATATTTACTGTTTCTATAAACCATGGTATTCTTAAACATTTCCAAAATGTGACTTCTATCATATTTATCCTCTGCTGATATATTATTTATAGCATAAACCAGCATTGTAAATTCTGAGCAAAATTCATATTAAAACAAGTACAGATTCCCAAGAGACAATATTTTAGATACCAATCAGTGCTTTTATTAATTCCTAAAAATTTTTGAAATGTCTTTTATAGTCAACTTTCTAGTGTTCCTCAGCCCTGTGTGATTTTACTCTTGTTCATTTCATAGCAAAAAGTAAAGTATTAGAAATTTATAAAGTTCAAATGACATGATATAGGTAATAAAACTGAGCACTTACAAGTGTTGATACTTGTGAATGGGGGAAGGGCTGAGCAGAGGAGGGTAGGGTGCATTCCTTGTTAAATTTATTAACATTTTTCTGAACTTTTTTAGGGATTTTGTGAATGCTTATATGCAGCTCATTCTTGTGCCTCGAACTATGATAATTTACTTTTTTTTGATGCTATAAACATTAAGAACTGTGAACAGCCTCAGATTTTACCCCACTTGCAAGCTAACAAGTCAGCGAGCCACAGTTTCTTGGACACTGGTAAAAGACATGAGACTCCTAGGTCAGAGATGAGGACAGTTTATTACTCACCTCAGTAGCCAGAGGATTAGCATTTTTGTGCCAGTTTCCTGGACCTCATTTTCCACAGGATGACATGAAGAGATGGTCAGGTGACACCTGTTTATGTCGTGAGTTGTGTTATAGAGAGAAACCCAGAGCTTATGATTCTATAATTTTTTATAATGAGAAGTAAATGTACTGGAAAGAGATATTATCTTTATTATACTAGACAATAAGCATGCCTGTAGTTTGCTCCAGAGGTGACACTGTCTCTGTCTTCCAAACTATCCTTGAAGAGAGAGTCTGCAGCGAAAACATTGATACCTCACTTGTGAGACGTGCAGAAACATGAGACGCGTGGAGCATGACCTCGCAACGCTATCTACCTTGTTTCTATACTGTCTTGGCTCTGATGAATTTTCGCATGAAGACTCCACTCTGTCAGCCACTCTGGTTAATCGGATTGGCAGACATTCAGACCAAATCTGTACAATTTGTCTCGCAGAAAATTTAACCAAGGGTACTATCAATAATACTTCAGGCAGCAGGATGAAGCCAGCCTAAGCTAGGCCACTCACTGGTCAGTAAAGATATAAGGTTCATCATGGCTGCGTTGGCCAGAGCTATGAGAGTGGCCTTGAGTTTTGTCTACTGAACAGAGACACCTGCCCATTTTTGCTTCTGCGTAGTTGGTGCTGAGACCGAACAGCTGCAGCAGCCCAGTAGACATCAGCTTTCAGCTTAGCCAAGAGCTGTGTGAGCCAGTGACTTTGCTTCAGGTGGCAGAGTGAGGGATAAAGTTTCCCCCAGAGGGATGGCTGCCACTTTTTCATGGAAAGCTGAGATGCCACTGGAAACAGGCTAGCTGGTCCTTAGGTATTTCATTTCTGTTGTCATAGGAGCCTTATTGGGCCCCTCCCGCCTTGGTAGTCATTGAGTCCGAGTTGATCCATCCCTCAACAGGAGAATATCAGGCCAGGGAGTCACAGGTCTCCGTGGGTCAGACAGTTAGTTTCAGCAAGAGCCCAGCAGCAAGCTCAAAGCTGCTTTTAAAAAGGGTTGCACCTGTTAACCATGGCAGGGAGGTGATGAGTTCCAAACCCCGAGGCAGGTCTCTGGTCAGAAGTTGTCCCTCTTCAGTCTGTGCTCCAACTGGTAAAATCATGGGTGAGAGAGTCTTGTAGCTCCGAGGTCATTAGGTCTGTGGAGCCCCGAAGGTTGAGAGGGTGCTGCACTTTGCTGGATGCATTCCAGCAGAACCTCTTTGGCTGCACTGAGAGGCTGCTGGTTTGTAGATATGTATGAAGTACCAAGTAGAATGCTCACAGGTGGCACATGCTGGCTGTAGAACCCAAAGTGTCCTATAAGGTATTGGGCCTCCTTTTGGTGGGGTGGGGGGACTGAAGAGACAGCAGATTCCCTTGACTGCCGGATGGGTTGAGCATGAATCTGCCCACATAATCCCAAGAAATTTAACTAGAGAAGGCTCTTGTATGTTGTGAGGGTTTGTCAGCCCCCTTGCAGGTGTGATAACACCACAGTCGGGACTGTAGGGAGTGAGGCTTCTGACTTGGTAACCAACAGGACCTCTTCTACAGTGAGAACTTTGGATGTCAGAGGACACTAAATCCTGTCCCACCACTGGTGGCAGATAGCCTGAGGAGTTTAGTTTCACCCAGGATGTACCTGGAGGCCTTGCCCGTGAATGCACATTGTCTTCGGCCTCAGGTGCCTGTAGGATAGAAAAGAAGGTGTTGGTAATGCCCAAGACAGCAAGCAAGTGCCCTCAATCTACAGTGGGTTCAGTTACAGTCATAGTGGCTGGATCAGTCAGGAGCAACAACTGGATTCATCAGCAATGACTTGCTCTAAGCTGCCAGCCCCTGTTAGCCTTTTTCACTGGCCACACGTGGATGATGGTTGTATTGAGATTTTGCTTCTTTTACTGCCCCTGCTGCCTTTAAGTCCTTAACCAAGGCTGTGACTTCACTCCTCTTCCTGGGACTCTATTTTGTTTCAGTTGGACCACCACAGGGAGAAGAGGTGGAGAGCAGTTTACATACTTGACTAGCAGTTCTTTACATGCTGCTCTTCCTCATTTGGATGAATCCCCTCTGGCACTTACAGGACTGGGAGGTACAATTATTTCGCACATAATTCCTACTATACATTAAGATGTAGAAGCAACAAGAACAGTATATGGAAGAGCCCCCTACAAGGTCACCTACGCTTTGCTCCTGAGCGAGGCCTTCTGTTTCCCAGTCTCTTGACTATACAAACATCCTTGAAAAGATAATCCAAAACACAGGCAGTCAGTGCTTCACTCACAACGTGGAGAGAATGCAGGTAACTCAGAGAGAATTGTCTCCCAGCAATAAAAAGAGATCTTCCTCCACTGACAATGGGGTTATGTCTGGATAAACCCATCGGTAAATTGAAAATATCGTAAGTCGAAAATGCATTTAATTCACCTAACTTACCCAACATGGTAGCTTAGCCTAGCCTATCTTAACCGTGCTCAGGACACTTATATTAGCCTACAGTTTGGGAAAATCATCTAATGCAAAACCTATTTTATAATAAAGTGTTGAGTATCTCAGGTAATTTATTGAATACTGGACTGAAAGTGAAAAACAAAATGGCTGTATGGGGACAGAATAGTTGTAAGTGAATTGGTTGTTCACCTTTGTGTTTGTGGGGCTTACTGGGAGCTGCATTCGCTGCCACTGCCCAGCATCACGAGGGAGGATCCTACTGCATATTGCTAGCCCCGGAGAAGATCAAAATTCAGAATTCCAAGTACAATTTCTCCTGAATGTGTATCACTTTCACGCCATCGTAAGTTGAAAAATCAACTGGAGTTTTTCTCTCTTTTCTGTTTTATTGTCAATATGATCACATCTATTTTATCTTCTCAAATTTGCCATAGTTTTAATTCACTGACGCCATTTTCCTTTAGGTTTTTGTATGTCAATATCGACACCTCAAAGTGATCCTGAGAAAGCAGCAGGCCAGTTCTGTGTCCTCAGTCTGATTGATACATCTTCAAATTTTCCTCTCCTTTGGTTTTCAGGACCCCCCCTGTCTTCTGGTTTTCCTTTTTACTCTGCCTTCTGGATCTTTGCTAATTCCTGTAACATCTCTTATTGTAATTCTGTGATATTCAGTAGAGGGTTTATGTTGATATTTATTCGTTTGTGAAATATGAGCGAACATTTATGGTACGGCCGTTACCTTCTGGGCCCTGAAGTTACAGCAATGAACAGAACAGGTCAGACTCCCTGCACCTGTGGATGTGCATACTCTGGTAGACATTGTGCTAAGTGTTACATGTTATTTACTCCACAGGACAGCTCAGTGAGAGCTCTGACAACTGTGGTGGGCAGCCCTCTTCATCTTTCTTTGGCTCTGAAACCTCAAAACCCCCCTCTCCCTCCCAACACATGCACGCCTGCTTTGCTCTGGCCCACCTGAATTATTCATGAAGAGAAGAGGAAGAGGACAATTAGTGTATATATATTTTAAAGAACAAGTTACTCTACTTCCTAAATTTGTGTGTACATTTTGTGTATATGAGGATTTTTTCAAGGGACATCATCCACAGTGTTCCTTAGAAATCGATGACTTGGTAACCTTCCCTGGAGGACACAACCAAGTAGAAACTGTGAGTTAGAAGTTATAACTAGGTAGTTTCTCTTAGTGTAAACGAGATTTTTTTTCCCTTCTAAGTAATTAGAAAAACTAACACATTTAGTGAGATCTTTATATTTTATTTAAGCCAAAGTGTGACTGTCTTCTAGGAATCTTACAGAAGGAATTTTGCATTGTGCTAGTGATTCTGGGGCATGCCAAAGTTAGTGCGAGAGGTGACCAATTCAGTTGAATATCAAATATTGCCTGTAAACTGAATGGTTTATTTAACTCATGCCCATGAGTTAAATAAATGTCGTTTATTTAATGTTAATTTTATAAATTTAAATGTTATTAGCACATGACTTTTTTTGTTATATAAATATTGTCAGTGAAAAGATATAAAGATATACATTTTTAATATTCAAAAAGGAGATCTAGGAAACTAGTAAAGTTGTTCACCCCAAAGAGGGGAACTGGTTGGTAGAGGACTGGAGAGACAGACTTATTTTTCATTGTATATTCTAAAATATCTTTTAACATTAATTCCAAGTACATTAATTACCTACTCAATAAATAAAATTTGAAAAAGTCCTTACAATTTTGATCAATTGTAAACAATTCAAGGGTACTTCAAGAGCCCTTGTAACTCTTAAGATCTATTGTTGCTTATTCATGTCCAAGGAAAGGATCAGACCCACACACACCCACACTTCTGTTAGAATAAGCTTGTCATAAAATTCGGTATAAAAGTGCTAAGAAATTTCCTCCATTTGAAATCTTACATTGTTCTTGGAAAATCTTGAGTGTTTATATTTAATATCATTAGCAATATCAATGGCAATATCATGCTATTTAAAATTTGTTATTCCAGTTTTTGACAAGTTTGGCCCCACAAAAGCATAGCAAACAGACAGTGTTTATATAACAAACAAAAGAATATTTTTTATACCACCTAGTGGAAGAAGCTGGCCCTAGACTCTGTAGTTTACGGGTATTTCATGAATTCACATTGTAAATCTTCAAAGAATAAACTAAATCCTCTTGGTTCTAATATCCTCACTAAAAATAATACAAGCACTCTGGGTGTTCAGTATCAATGCTACTGCTTATGAATTTTGGACAAAGGGGTGAATAGGATATATAAGCTAATTAAGAGACAGTTGGCTGACTGTGAACAAATTCTGACATAATAACTTAGATAACTGAGTATATACTTGCTCTCAAAAAGTCTATGACACCTGTTACCAGATTCTCAGGAAAACTACCTCTTTGATTCTGCTTAAGTAGTTAAATTTTATTTTTTATAACATTTTCCCCAAGAGGAAAAAACTTGAATTGTATTTTCTCTTAATTTTATTGCATTTATTGTTAGTATATTTCCATATACCTCTTTCTCTAGTACTTCCTGTTTCTTTGTCATTTTGTCTTTTGTTTTAGGATGTTTCCTTAATCTTTCTCATATCCATAACAAAGTCTTTTTCGGGACTGTTTGGTTGTTTATTGCTTATATTGAATTGATTCACTCTCAATTTTGTTTGTCTCTCCCTCTCTCCCTTCCTTTGCTACTTCTTTCTTTCCTTTGTTATCCTCATAACATCCTCAAATCTCTGAGGATATTTATTAAAGAAGGTCTCCTTTTATCCCTAAGGTGATTGTTCTGTAATTCATTGATCTTTTTCTTTAATATTCTTACTTATCTTCATGTAACTATGAACTTTGTCCTTTAAATATGTTTAGCAATGAAAGACTTCCTGGATTGGTTTAGGCTCCTGTAGATTTCCTTGTAGGTTGTATGGGTTTATATTCCCATATTCCCTGAAGGAAATCCTCTCAAAGGGAGGCCTCATGTTTTACATTTTACAGGACACATGAATTTTTATTGCTAACAGTGGGGTATTTGAGAAGGTCCCTATTAAATATGAGCCCTGGATGTGATTCAAGTACATGAGATTTTCCCCTCTTCTCTAATCCTTTCAAATAACTTAGTTTTAAATTGGAATGAATCAATTTTTAAATTAATTTTATTCAGATATAATTTTTAATTTATTCAAGACAGTTGGTGGTAGTTATACATTGAGAAATGAATAGGAATTATTTAACTCATTAGATTAATGCTAATTTTGGTCAAAAATGTTGAGATATACTTGGCTTTGAGGCCACACAGGCCAGGTTTATTCTTTGACTTTTATTTCTCTCACACAGCCTCCAGGATGTTTGTGGGCAGGTACAATGTTTCTATCACCACTGCCTTTGTGACAAACTCGTAAGAATGCCAAGCACAACAAAATATGTGTTGAATAAACACGTGGATGAGAAAATGGAGGCCCAGAAACTGACTTTTCAAAAGCTCAAGATACACATTGAGTGTTTATTATTTGCTGAGTGCTGCGGGTAGAGAGGACGTCCAGACGCTATGGAGCACAGGTGCAGCTAATTATGGCAGAAATGGACCTCAAGCCCAGCATTTTATCTGTGTCTACTTCACCTTGCTCTTGTAATAGGTGAATCCATTATATTATTTTGGGGTTAGACTTGGTTCGTTTGTCTTTGTGAGACTTTCCCTTTTGGTCAAAGGTAAAGATTAAGTCTGTGATTTCTTGTATGTTGCTTCATGGTTCCTAATGCAGATGTTTATTAATTCCTGTGTTCCCCCGCTTCTCTCCCTGGCCTTCCCCATGATTCTAGGAAATAATATATTTAACCTGGGGATGGGGCTACGCATAGTTTTTATTCCTGTTCTGTCATTGACACGTCTGTTTTGCCGTTAAGCCTAATTACTGCTTATCCTAACTCTCCCCCAAATATATTCCCCTACATTTATTCACACTCATTGAAACTTCTGTTATATGTAGTTTTATCAAGATCTTTTGTAGGTATTCCTTGTTTTTTCAGTCATAATGACCTTCCTGAAATTTCTGACCACAGACTTTTCTGTTTTGTTGTCCTTGATTCTTTGTCTACTCTTTTTGCTTCTCCCTCTATAAAAAGTTGTTCAGAAAAAGGAGAACCTCCTCGCATGTATAACCACGCCACTATATTAGGTGTTTTATTTTCACTTTCTCCCTCTTATTTAATAGGTGTTACAGAAAAAAATATTAAAACTATTAAAAAATTATTCAATGACACTTGTTAAAGCACTGTAAAGAAGACTTTATTCAAGGGAGGGGCCATGGCAATGGGTGTAGGGACCACTGCACTGGGGTTTGGCAGCGGGGGAGAGAGATGGGGCTCAACTCTGCATACAGCGTGGGCAAGTGGGAATTTATAGCCAAGGAGCAGGGTGGGGGTCAGTGGATGGAAAATTACTAAGAGGAAACATCAGGGGTAAGGGGAAACTGGCTCAACTGACCTAACAGGACTCTTGCTGAAGGCAGGCCGGGGTGATCAGATATCACTGGGGGATGGTGGAGGATGAGGGTCCAGGTCCGGTCTGGAGAGTGATCAGATATCGAAGGTGAGGGGTTGCGGTTCAACTCACTTAGAAGGATTCCTGCTAAAATTGGACAATACGGAAATGAACATGGAAGTTCAAAAGTCAGGCATTGTTGAGAAAAGGAGTTCAGGGGAGCCTGAGTAGCATTTGGTCACTGACAGGATCTTTGTCACAGTTGCTGCACCTTTTGCATCTGGAGATCATTTTTCCTTTCCTGTTTGTTTTGACAATTTGGAGTTCTTAGAGACCTACTTTATTTTGGTTTGATGCAAGATTTTTATTCTTTTACATTTGAAGAAAATCAATTCAGGCTTTATATTAGCTGATGTGTTTTGTTCATTGCTGATTTTAGATACAATGTCCATGAAGATTAATGTGCCATGTATGTGGTAGAAAATAGTATATAAATTAACTATAAGATGAAAACCCACAATGACCACAGTAATTACAGTTACCTACAGTGAGTGTCTGCTCCATAGTCTCTGCAAGTAAAGTTATTTTTTGGTTTTCTTGGGAACCTTTCAGCATTTGAAAGGGCCCCATGCACTAACATATCTTTGTGTAAAGAAATCCTTATCTCCTGTGCATTCTTCTCATTTTCTTTATTAAAAAAAAATTAAATATGCAGTCTCTCATGAAATGTTCATACACCCAGGGGTTTAGAAATGACCCATTTTTCCAGTTTATCTGGTCCATTATTTAAAAAAAAAGATTTAATATACCTTTCTGTTGAAAATTTTACCTTAGACATTATTTTAGATTACTATTTTTAAATAAAGGAAGTCATTTACATATACAGAATCTCAAAGCAAACTAGTAATTGTGTGCATTTTCAGTTGATATTTTCTGAGCTGCTCCTTTGTGCTCCATTTTGTGCAAGGCTCTTTGGAAGAAGCATCAGATACCTCTGTTCTTGAGCAGCTTTCACTCTTGCATGTTCTCTAGCTCTTTCTCTCTCTTTTTCCATGGATTCTTAGAGACATATTTTTCTGTCATATTTTAACCTTCCTAAAATTGGGATGGCACCTTGCAGTCACTGTCAGCCAGGTGGCAGTCATGACCTCGTTGTGTGGAAAATCATTCTTTGAAACATCTGGTAAGCTCTGGCTTAGGTTTGATGAAATAAATATTACTTTAAAAAAAATCAAGGTAATATAATCATTATATATAATTTGGGAAACAATTTTAAAAGATTGATAGATGGAAAAATAATAGTATAGAAAAGAAACTTTACTTACATTGGTAATCAGGAAAATTGAAGACACTGCAACAACAGGTCTTTTAAATGCTGAAATCTCCACCAAAATTGCCTTTTATCCTTGAGTTACCTGTAATTTTCCCACCTGTTCTCTGCTTCTACGAAGGCTCTTAGGCGGCCTGTTATTCTGCTGGAAACTCAGCGGTTGTTGATGAGCTACTGAGAATCTTCCACTTAACCTTTCCTGAGTTTTTTCTAAATCAGACTCCAGGCTTCTTGGGATTTGCATGAAGTGTAGTCCTAAGTAGGAAATCAACAGAGGTATGGAAGGAGCAGCCAGGAGGCTAAGCACAGAAGACTTGGGGTGAAAGTCTGGTATGAGGTCTTTGTTCTCCCGTTTGGTAAGTTACTTTGCTTCTCAAGCCTTTATATTGGAAAACGTAATAGGATTTTCCCTATAATTGGCGGGGATTAAATGAAATAGTACATATAGAATACCTTGATTTCTAACTTGTTTTCTTTTTATTCTTGTATTCACTGAATACTTATTGGGCATCTCCTCTGTGCCAAGCACTAGGGGTACACCAGTGAATAAGACAAAAATTCATGTGCTCTTTGAACTTCTTTCTTGGTGGGGGAGAATCTCAGTACTTTATACATTGTAAACATTCAGTAAATGTTACCTTATTGTATAAGAAGTTATTTTGTAACATAGTTTATGTAAGAGTATAACTTGCTGTATAATGAAATGATAGTACTTTATTATTCTCTTTGGGCTGAGGATACCTGGGGAAATGAGAGTCTAATTATCTCCTCACACATCCCTACCTTATGGCTCCTGCTTCATCACTGCTGAAAGGAAGGACCTGCCAAGAGTTTCAGATGACAGCTTGCTGTGTTGGCACTTATTATTCAAATGCTAATGGGATAAATTCTTTGGCTTTTATACTTGGGAGCAGATTTAACCTGTCTTCCTTAGATTTCATTCATAATCTTATTCACAAATTCTTTTTAGCTTGTTTGAGAAGTCTGTAATCTTAGAAGCCCTATCTGCTGAATCATAATGCTGAGGAACATGAGTTGATTAACAGAAATCATGTTAAGAACTATTTCATTTTAATTTTAGTGTGTTATGTCTAAAGAAGGCACAACCTTACAGCTATCTGGAACACTTTGACATTGCTCTAAGCAATAAGGCCAATAATAGCCATATCAGAATGGAGATTTAAAAAAATCAATTATTTGAGTGTTCAGAATCTCTGGCTGAAATTAATGGAGTGGGGAAGCTGGTGATCATTGCTTAAAATGGCCTAAAATATATTTTACTGTGTCGCTGAGACCCCTCTGTATTTTTCTACTGCCATTACCTCTGTTAAAAGATAAACTGAGGTGCAGTAAAATTTTCAAGAGTTTACTTGAATAAACATCTATTTAAATTGGTCAGTACCAAACCAACAGTGGGCAGGAGTGTTCCCTGGACAGGAGCGAGGGGAAGGGCTTTTAAAGGGCAGACTTGGAAGCAATGCAAGGAAATTCTTTGATTGGCTATAGCTTAGGCAATTTCCTTATTTAGGAAAGCCTCGTTGGCTGTTTGTGATTGGTTGTTCTTAAATTTTATTTTCTTGGAAGGAGTGCGTTTACAATGACTCTGGTTTAGGATTGGTTTGCTTACGTATGGTTATGGGAGGCATTAGAGCCACCCCGGTCTAATGACCTCCTGTTTAATTACTTTAACACCTCTTTTTCCCACTCATTGTATTGGCCACTTTTTTGTGTGTGTTTGTCCCTTTTTTGCATATGGTGTTTTCTGTGCCTGGAATGCCCTACCTCTTCTACCTGGGGCACTCTTACCCAGGACTCCTAGAATGAGTCTCCCGTGACACCTCACAGTTCCCCTGGGGGATATATGTTTCCTCTTCTGTGGGATCTCATTGCACTGGCAAATTGGGTTTGTCTTGTTTAATCTGTTGTTCTTCACACTGTCTATTTTGGGACTTATTTTCTTAGTTGGCTGCAAAACATTAGTAACCATCTTAATATCATCAACCCATTCATGGCATCACGGGGAAATAATGGCTTTTATATATAAACATTAGTTTCTGTTAGAAAAGCAGAGAACATTATGATCATTCTCTGTTAATACCTAGTATCTTTTATCCTGACATCTTAATTCCACAAACTTTAATTGATTTATTTATAAACTTTATTACAACTCACAAATATTCATGATATTGGTGTAAAATAACAGCAAGGATAGCTTAAATTTTGGTTTTAATTGCATCCACGATGTCATTAATGGTAAGATGCACCATTATTTTATGTACCATTAAAAAAAAATGCTAAACTCTGACACAGTGCTAAGATACCACTGATTCCAAAATACCTTCCAAATGCATCCTAAAATGCATTTTAGAGATGTTAAAATGTGCAAAAATGTTCATTTTTAAATCAGTGAAATATAGTAATGCTATATCTTCTAAGAAAGATTTAAGAACTCCCTCAAGGAGCAAAATGAAAGATTGGTTTCCATTTGCTTTCCTTTCCTTCATTTGCCTTTTGGTAGATGTGCTAATGGGAGAAAAAGACCATGAATGCTAGATAGCTGGAAGATGGAGGACTGGACAAAGGATCTGGGAACTCAACAGATTACATAATTTGCTATCAGAATACTAAATGTAACCTACAAATAAGCAAAGTAAGAATTGTAAGTAGAGAATTGGTTAATCATATTTATTCATAAAAATTATGAATATGTTTCATTATGTTTGAAAACTTTGTGTTACAGGACATTTTATGGGAAATAGCACAGGCTGCCCTGCACAGGGATTGGAGCTGAAACTAACATTGGATGCATGTTGAGAAATGAGTTGTCTTGCTTCAAAATCTCGTATGATTGCTAGGTACAAAGGTTCGTTGTAAGAGCGTGAAGATTAGTTGCCTTTGACTTAATTCAGCTAATGTGTGAGTGGTCCTCATGTGTTGGGTGGAGATAAGGGAGCCCTGGGGATGGTTTGATTCTCAAGGTTTTTGCTAGCTTTTCACAAGCTGCGCTTTGACAGCTTGCTGATCACTTTGTACTAGCATTGAGGTCGTAGAGAACTATCTGGATGGCACACTAAGTTTCCTACTTTTACTAATGTGTAGTGGAGTAAGCAGTGAACTCAGAGACAAGAGAGCTATAGTCTCGTTTCACCTCAACCTCTGGCAACAATTAACTGTTTAAATCTTAAGTATTTTACTGGGCCTTCAGTTCTTTCCATGTTGTTTTTTTTTTTTTTTTTTTGTGAGGAAGACCAGCCCTGAGCTAACATCCGTTGCCAATCCTCCTCTTTCTTTGCTGAGGAAGACTGGCCCTGCACTAACATCCGTGCCCATCTTCCTCTACTTTATATGGTGCGCCGCCACGGCATGGCTGACCAGCAGTGCGTCGCGGTGCCCGGGATCCAAACCTGTGAACCCCCGGCTGCCAACGTGCGAACTAACCCGCTGCGCCACCAGGCGGCCCCTGATGTTGAGTTCTTTTTGATGATGAGGTGCAAATAATATTCAATCCTTTTCTCGTCGTGGGCTCGATTGTTTACTTTTATACTATTAAACTAACAACTTCTGAGTTGTAAAGACTTTAAAAAAAGGTTATAAAATTTCGTAGAACTGGAGAGGAAGAGGCAGAGAATATTCATCCCCCTCCCCACCCTTCCCCTCTACTCATTTTCAGCAATAAAGCAGTGTAACCTCCTGCTCTTTCCCGTGTTGAGAACATTCTCTTTGTGATAATAGTAATTGACAGGAAAGCCTCCACAGATCAATGTAATTGCTTTAAAAATTGTTTTTTTATTTTTAAATGTATAAATAATAAAAAGGACAGAAACATCTATGTTTCAAACCCCCAAATTTACTTATGTTTCTGGCCTTATTTCTACAACTCACTCTGTCTCCCCTCACTCTTCCAGCTCCAGCCGAGTTCTCTTTCCCATCTTTGAGCATGCCAGGTGAGCTGTGGCCTCAGGGTCTTTGCACCTGAGGTTCCTTTTTGGGTGGCAAGTCACAGGGCTTGTCCCTTCACTCCCTAGTCCATACCACTCCTCAGAGTCTGGGTACCCTGAACTACCTAACCTTTCCTAGTCACTTCCCTGCTTTAGTTTTCTCCTTAGCACTTCTTGTGGTCTAACATATTATGTATTTTACTTATTTATCTTGTATGTTTTCTGGCTTGTGAAGCGAGTAAGCAGGATTTTCAGTGCTGTATCCACAATGCCTAGAACAGTTCCAGGCGTGTGGATGGTATGTGGTAACACTTGGTGAATTAATAAACCTGTTGTGGCATTTGAGATTATTTTCCTTATAGATATATGGGAGAGAGAGGTTGCATTATGAGGTGTCATATTTAGGATAAATTGTTTTTTCTTCATATCACGAATAGTCCTACTTTAAAATTTAAATCATTGATATAGATAAAACAGAGTGAAAGATTCCAGATACATTATGAAAAGTAGTCACTGGGATTAAGTGTCACAACTGATTTTCCTGATAAGTAAGCAAAAATAACCAAACAAAAGAACAGTTTGGATTTATTAATTCTTTTTTTTTTTTGGTGTGAACCACTTTCTCTTTATCAGAATATTTCATTCCACATCTATGTATGATAGAGGAATTAGTTAACTTCATGAGGTATCAAAAGGTGCTCCAGGTCAAATATTAAATATTGCAAGTACATCACTCCCAATTTTTTTATTCTGTTAGAATTTTATAATTAAAATGATTATTAAAATTTTATTTATATACAGTGAAGAACTAGAGAACTGTACTTTTTCTATTAGGGTTACCAGAAATACAGGGATCCAAGCATTATTGTTCTTTTTCAAGAGCAGTGGTTGTTAGACAGAATCTCCAGCTGATTGCTAAATACTCAGGAAATTAGTAAGCCAGGTGTTAGCTTGAAGTTGGCAGTTGTGGGGTATTTGCAGCATGGAAGTTGGCAAATGCTAGAAATCAGGGCTTCTCTCACCCTTAGTTTTTTGGGCTAGGGGTTCACAGTGTAAGTTTGCTAATGTTTATCACCTTATAATGTCAGTAGTACTCTCTTACATTCTGATATGCTTTATTTAAAGGCGTAAAAAGAGGTGAAGTTATAATCAGGCCCGTGGACATATGCCCAGGATATTAAAACCATCCTTTATCTGTGTTCTGGCAGGGAAAAGGTGAGGAAAAGAGCCACTGCTTTGTCATCTTTGTATGCTCCCTCCATTTCGCCAACCTCATTTCCAGGTGTGTGTGTGGGTGGCGGAGTGGTCGTAGGCGTAGTTCAGATGGAAACCTTCCAGCATTTGCAACTCAACTATAAGCATTATTGATTATTAACTGGCCTGTCAGTCTTTGGAGTGTTTCTTCCCTGCCTTGGGAATCATTGTCTGGCTTCATAATGAAAGCCATAGAAATAGATTTCAGTTTGTAGCTGATTTAGAACTGGACCATATGCTTCATTAAGTGAGGGACACCTATATTGAGACTGTCATGGTTTGTTCTTTATGTAAAAAAAGAAATGTTGCAAGATTGTGTTTCTGTTCATTCAGGGTATAGTGACATTAGAAGCAATTTTGTAAGACACAGAAAGTCTTAAAAATTAATTGGGAAGAAACTTGGAACACTAAAATTGTGACCGTTAAGTCTGTGTTTATGTATGTATGTTTAGTTTTGGGGGGTGACTGTTTTCATGAAACAGGAAATAGCACAATGAATGGTTTTTAAAGTTCATGTTAGAAACAGTTATTTCGTGACTTCTTTGTACTGGGGCCTCCACTAAATTTTGAAGATAAAAGGGATGAGTAAATTATTTTTTCTACATGCCTAAAGTGTGTGAACTGTCGTTGAATGAGAAGTATATAACTATGATTAGCAGAAGGAATTAAATACTATGGTTTACAGGAGAGAATGATCAATGGGAAAAGGGAGAGGTAGGAAACAGGGAGTGAAACATTTTCTCTAGGTTTTTGCAAGATAAGGAGGTCTTGGCCAGGGTCAGGAAACTGGAATTGTTGAGGGTTTGTTTACTTTCTGTCAGGCCCCATATAAGCTCTCTTTACATATGCGATCTCATTGAATCTCCCGTTGTTACAGTCCACACTTTGGGGACTCAGAGATGTTAAATAAATTTCTCAAATATCTGAAAGGCACACAACTAATAAGTGACAAGGGATTTGAACTAGGTCTGTGTGATCCCAAAGCCCATGTTCTTAATTGCTGTACTTTTCTGAAGGACGCTCAAGGCAGCGGGGAAAACCGTGAACAAAGACGTGAAAACTATGGAAGTGCCTGGTGTGCTCACAGAAGGATGAGTAGCCCCCTAGACTAGAGCACCGGTGTGGCTGAGAAGGTGACCTGCAAACCCAGTCTCTGACACAGCCCTGCCACACCAGGGTGCGCTCTTCAGTCACTGATGTGTTTGATCGAGGTTATTGAGCACCTACTGTGGGCCAGGTATTTTGCTTGGTGCTGGAGATTCAGAAATGAGCACATGACCTTGCTTTCAAAACCTGAGTCTAGTAATGATATCTGTATTTTCAGTTATGATTTCTTGCTTTGCACATTTGCAAAGAAAAGTTTACTTCACTCAATCTTTAGATAAACGTCTTCATTTTTGTATTATTTTATAGTTTTATAACTATATATAAGTATATATACTATATATATACACACACACACACACTGTATATATGTAGTCTCATATGTCTATTCTGGAGTTAATTTTAGTGTGTGATATGGAGCCAGGGAACCGATATCATCTTTATCTTCAATTTTCTTCTAAGGAGGAGGCCCCTTCATTTTCCCAGTGAACTACTACTGCTTTCATATACCAGGTTGTTCATAATTTCAGTGCTGTGGCTATTCACTTAAAAAGTGCATTTTGCATGCTGTTAAAATTCTTTATAAAGTTTATAAACAAATATTAAATGAATTTGTGACTAAATGAACCAAAATGTAAAGATCCCTTTCTTTTGATTGTGGCTGGTTCTACTACCTCCCTCTCCCCAACCTCCCCCCCAAAGTCAACTTCTTTTTCGATAGAACAGAAATATCATTTGAGGTCTACCCCAGCCTGTTTTCAGTTTTCTAATCTGATTTAAAATGCTATTTTTGCTCACAAGTTGCTCCTAACCTCCTTTTTAAAAAGCTTTGAAATGTAGTACAGACTTGATTTAAGCATTTATATGATATAAAGGCAAATTGAGAAAAAGTTATTGATTTCTCTCTCCCTTTTTCATTCTCATTCTTCTAAGGTAATTGGTTTTAACATGTTACACCTCTTTCTATGTTCATTTCTGTAACTCTTGATGAAGAGAAATGTTCTCTGTGAGAGAAGTATGAAAATACTAATGAATTGGGAATTCAGACATGGATAAATTCCTAAATGTAACACTGATTTATAAAAATCTTACCCTAAGCTTTGAAGAACAAATGTTTTCTGAGTTCTCTACAAGATATTTCAGTGGAGGAAAAAAACCCTACATTT
Source organism: Tapirus indicus (assembly GCA_031878705.1). Lineage (NCBI taxonomy): Eukaryota > Metazoa > Chordata > Mammalia > Perissodactyla > Tapiridae > Tapirus > Tapirus indicus. The sequence goes on along the minus strand of CM062917.1, from coordinate 160,436,713 downwards.
TGTTCTATAATATGGAGTGACTTGCATCTCCATTTGCTGTCCTGGGAATCCCGTTGTAGGTCACTTTCCCTAGCTTCTTAAAAACCTTCTGAATCCGCTCAGTTTAATTCACATAAATCACTTGATAATTTTGGGAAGAAAGAATGCTCGATAGTGGTTCTATTCTTTCCATTAGTTAAAGTCTTTTATTTTTATTTTTTTTGATAATATAAGCACAGGGTACCATATTCATAAGATATAAAAGATTAACAGGTAAACCTAATGTTCCCTTCTGTTTTTGTATTCCAACTAACAGTTTTCCTCTTTGATAGATATTTTTGGCCTTTGCAAAAATATATGTATGTATTTTTCCTTTTAAAATTTTTACACAAATGGTTGTGTAACATCTGTTCATATGCACCTTGCATTTTCTATGTATTTTTATCTTGGAGATTTTTCCATATCAGATGATATAGAGCTGTTCACTGTGTGGGACATAGCATAATCTTCTGCTAATGCATTGTTTTTATTCTTTTTCTATTAAAACCAAAACAAAACCTTTGGATATCCTCGCTCACAGACTATTTTGTGTATATATCATTTCTATGAAAAAGGAAAAAAAGCAGCAGTAGTAGAGAAACCTGATCTGTTCTGTTTACTTCACCTAGACCTGGATCTGATTAAGGGCCTCTGAGGTGTTATGTGTGAGAGGGCTTACCTGTGGCCTAGTGCAGATCATTTGTCGGTGTCAAAGCTCTGCCTACTGATCAAAGTTTCTCCTGCATTCTCTAAAAGCCCACAGTGCCCATGAGATAAAAATGTTCACCTACCTTGAGTTTAGTAAGATTTCCTCTAGTCTGGATTTGCCTCTTGATATGATGGACTGTATGTGTGTAAGCAGAATTAGTTCATGGTACATGGTTCTTTTGAATTTAAATCTTTGTATTTTCTTCTTAAAAAAAAAGAGCGAAGAAAAAGACTTCTGTTTTATTCATGAGTAGTTTGATCACATGGCAGTGTGCTATATAATCAGTGTCAATTTAAGAAGGCAGTTGAATGTACTTAGTAAACTGAAATTCCAAATAAACTCAGTTGTTTTCTCCTTACAAACTAGAGGTCTCAGAAAACATCAGTTTGTGGTTTGACTGCATCTCAGTTTAGCTTAATTTGGACTTATTTTGATTATAAATATTGGTATGACTCTTGAGGATTTAAACAAATTCTGTTTAAGAAATACTTGAAAAAAGAAAAGGTCTCTGTATTATCTTTATTTATTCATAATATTGTTACGTGTGAAGCCCACAAATCTTTGAAGCCCCACCCATCCCCCAAACAGTTCTCAGCAGACTAACCATACCTGAGTAGAAGGTCTAGAGAAGGTATTTAAAAGGGGAGTATTTACAGTCATGTTGAACCTCTTTGGCCCTCCTTCTATTGCTGGCCAGTGAAAGGGATTCTGCGCTTTTGAGGTGGATAGAAATGGATTGAGGTTGCAGGAGTAGCCTAAGGATAAAAGATAGGCCCTCTGTTTGTTTTAGAAGTGTGTGCCAAACTTATATGGATTCTGCCTTCAGAAGACATTTTGAACCAACTTTTCAAGTGTGAGCACTGTTGTTGGCCAAGCTGTCAACATGTCAAGACCGACATGATGGACTATAAGTTTTTAGTACTTTATGATGAACCCTTAGGGTTACGACATTACATCTGTGGTTTGCTAGGTACTCATTGATTTTCTAGATTGACAGAAAACACACTTTATTGCGGCCCAGGTCAGCAGGGCAAGGGACAGTTGATGGAGCAGCTTTGAACTCTTGTCAGCAATTTGAGAAGTGTCAGTGTGCCAAGATGAAGAACTCAGCTTCCTTCCTTTGGGTTATAGTGAGAATGTTTATTAAGAACAAGAAAGAAAATATTTCATGGTGTGTCCTTCTCCTTTTATGTCAAGAAAGACTCTACACTTTGTCAGAGTTAACCTTTCTTTCCTATTCCCCCTACTTCTTACACAATAGAAGCTTACTAGTTGTAAAATACGAAATGTGCGTTTTCCTTAACATGCATTTCCACCATGTGTGGATTCCTTTGAGACTTTATTGGGGCATTTTGTTTTAGTGGCGTAGTTTTTATATTAGGATTACCAAACTTGGATAGACCCATTACTGTTGCACCGTGGAGGTAATGCTCTTAGGTGGAAACTGATTTAAACCATTCGGAATCTTTTTTGCACTTTCGACCCGAAAGACTGAAAGACAATAACTAGATATATGCCCAGGTTTGTAGAGCTCAATGGCATATTGCATGGATTCTTTCTTTCCTAAATAGGTGCTGTAAAAATCTGTGTAGCTTGAAAAGGTTTAATCTATTCTCAAAACATTTTCAAACTCTTTAATTTTATAGTTGTACTTCTGTGGACCACCTCCAATTTCTTTAGTTTTTTTGTGAGTTATAATGATCGAAACACCTTTTAGCTGTTTTAGGGCAAGATGATTGGTTTTTGTTGCTGTCTTTTCTATTGTCCTTTCTGGAACATTTTGTGTAATATTCATTTAAGAGTAGTACTCAGGGGGCCGGCCCGGTGGCGCAGCGGTTTAGTTCGCACTGTGGCAGCCCGGGGTTCGCCGGTTCGGGTCCCGGGCGCCTGCCGACGCACCGCCTGTCAGCCCTGCTGTGGCGGCGTCCCATATAAAGTGGAGAAGATGGGCACGGATGTTAGCCCAGGGCCGGTCTTCCTCACACACACACACACAAAAAGAGTAATACTCAGGGTGCCAGGACCTAGAAAGGGCCATTGTGTTTTATGGGGGTGTTATTTCATTCTGTGAGGAATTGTTGGGTATGGAACCATTTGTCCCCAGACAAACTTGGGGGGAGTCACTTGATTATTAGAGAGAGTAGCTGGAGTCAATTTACTGTAAATGACGTCAAGTCAGAGTTGGAAGAGCTACTCAAGTATTTATCGAGTGCTTTCTCTGCAGATGAGGAGTAAGCAGCAAAGGGTACTGAGGAGTGGCCGGTCAGATAGGAGAAGAACCAAGAAGTCAAGGGAAGAACATGATTCAATAAGGATGCAAGAAGTGATCAAATTTGTTTTGCTACTGAGATATGTTGGGCAAGATGAGAACTGAGATTTAGCTGTTAATTTTATAATAGGAGGTCGTTGATGACCCTGACAATAGTTGTTTCCAGGAGGTGGTGGGATGAAAACCTCATTGAAGTGAGTTTTGCTGAAGACTGGAAGAGAGACAGGGGATGGAAGCTGAAGATGATGTAGGGTAGAGTGCCCATCTAATTTATCCTGCAAACCAGGACACTTTGCCAATGGAAGGAGGTGCAACTGGGGTATATCGAATGGTCACTCTTGATGATGAGAGATTTTTCAGGGAAGTATCTGTTTATGTCTACTCTTTGTTTACTTTCTCTGAAGCAATTTCTTATGTATGACTTACCAATTCTTAGTCCATTGGTAATTCAATTATTTTTAATAGACTTTGGTATGGAGTATTTGTTCAGAGCTTTTAAATAGTTCTGCTTTGTCCACATGCAATTTATTTCCTCAAAGAATGAATTGACAGTTCTGATTTCTCTGTGCACACTTAAAAAAAAATTCTGCTCTTAAATATAGAAGTTTGTGCAATATGAAAATGAAATTCAGTGCCCTAAAGTTTTCACTGTTTAATTGAAATACATTTAGGGATCAGAGATTCATAATAATGGTCTTTGCTCCTCTGACAAAATAGCTATTATTTATAATGGCATGTGTTTTGGCTAATATTGATTTTATTTGAGTTCCAATTTTTTTTTAAAACAGAGATCATAAACCCTTGATAACTTGCTAATGCATTTCAGTAAATTTTTTTCTATTGTAAGTTGTTTTGTATTTCAGTGTATTTTTCACTTACGAGTACTGGTCTTCAGTCCTTTTGTGATCTCATACTGTATTAGTTAAAGAAAAAAGCAACCCATTTATGTTTATTTATGAAAATTACAAATAATTATTGTGTCACATGAATATAAATTTTTCAGAAAACAACTTAAAAGGATGAGCTAAAAATGAAATGAACAATATTTTAAAATAATGTTTCTCTTTATGATGGCTTTCTGCTATGGTTAGCTCAAGGCACCATACCAGTGGCTCTGAACTTTGGTTACCCATTAGACTCGTTATGATGCTTTTTAAAAAATCATGATGCACAGGCCCTACTGCAGGCACGTTGAATCAAAATCTCTTGGCCTATTTTTTTCTTTTTTAAATCTGTGGTTGTGATATACTGTGGGGTTGAGATCCACTGTTCCATAAACTTAAGATAGATTTATCATTTGTGATAATTGATGTAAATCCAAAGTTCATATCTTTTTATAATTTTCCTTCCTTCCTGTCTTCCTCCCTCCCTCTCTTCGCCTCCCTCCCTTCACTAAGTTCTTGTTAGAGCTGGTTGCACTGTATTTGAAGCTTGTTAAGAGCTAGTTTTAGAAGTGATCAGTTCTGCCATTTTCTTGTATGATTATGCTTTGGCAGAATTTGTATTATCTTCAAGATGTGTTGAAGAATATTTTTAAACTACTTAGCCATTTGGTGAAGATTAGTTTACATAAAAATCTGTAATTTTACTTTACTGGGTACAGGTAAACTGCAAGTCATCCTAATATGCTGAAGGAGAAATGAGTAAGGGTGCACTGCCGATGCCGTTGTGTGGTGCTCATGCTTTTTCCTTAGATGATCTCGTTTATAATAGATAACCCTTGACCATCTACTGTAAGGACAAGTGAGGTGCTAGTGCTTGTCTGTATATTAAATATCATTGTCTTAATTTCTTTTTCTTTTTAATTAAAAAAAAAAAAAAAACATAAATCTTTTACTCCTGAGTTGCATGACTGAGTTTTTGAGGTCACTGATCTAGAGATGTGAATTCGGCTACCTCTGTATATAATCCAAATAATTTTCATTCTCAGAGATCTGAAATAAAAAGAAATTAGTTTTCTTGAGATTTGCTGTTCTATTGTCCTTGTTTTACTTTCTTAATTAAAAGAAAATCTTGATATAGTTTTCCAAAGATGGAATAGAATTATCTTTGCCTTCTGGTGCAGTGGATTTTTTCCTTGACTTTATACCTGAAGTCCAAAATTACTCTTGGACTCTAATGACAGTTTTGTGCCATGGAGTACTTGCTTTTCACTCACATGAGTGAATACTTTATGGAATAGTTTTCAGTTCTGTTTTTTTCTTGTCCCAGGGCTTTAAAAAATTAATAGACTTAATTTTTAAAACTAAACAGCTTTATATTTACAGAAATATTGAGAAGACAGTAAAGAAAGTTCCCATATACTGCCTCCGCCCACCCCCTGCCATGTTCAGTTTCCCTTGTATTAGCATCTTACATCAGTAGGGTGCGTTTGTTATAATTAATGAACCCATATTGATACATTATTATTATTAGATACATAGTTTTTTCAGATTTTCTTAGTTTTTACCTAAGGCCTCCTTCTATCCCAGGATCCCAGTCAACATACCACATTACATGTGATTGTCACGTCTCCTTACAATCCTATTGGCTGTGGCAATTTCTCAACTTTTCTCGTTTTTGATGACCTTAGCAGTTTTGAGAAGTATTGACTGGGCATATTGTAGCATGTGCCTCTGCTGGAATTTGTCTGATATTTTTCTTCTGATTAGGCTGGGGTTATGGAATTTGGGGAAGAAGACACAGAGATAGAGTGTTATGTTCATCACATCATATCAAGGGTACATACTATTAACATGATTTATGACTGTTGATGTTGACCTTGATCATGGCTGAAGTAGTATTTGTCAGTAGTATTTGTCTCCACTGTAAAGATTTTGCCCCTTTCCATACTGGCTCTTTGGAAGGACGTTACTATGTGCAGCCCACACCATACTACACGTAGTCCACAGCTATGCTCCCCCTCTTTGGAGTGGAGTATCTACATGATTTATTTGGAATTCTTCTGCCTGGGAGATTTGTTTCTTTTCCCCTATTTTAATAATTAACTCCATTATTTTATTATATCAATATCGACTCATGGATATTTATTTTAGACTTTGGGTTGTAATCCAACACTACTTTATTTTCTTGCTCACATTGTTCCAGTCTTGGGCATTGGGCCATTGGACCTCTTTGAGTTGGCTACTGTTTCCCACTGACATACTCCCATCAGTGTGGGTGCTTTGTTTTTTGGCGAGCACTTCCTTTCTTTCTGGCACCATCTGAAGGTCCAGGCTCATCTTGTATATTTCCTTCCCCAATCATAGCATCAGCCATTTCTCCAAAGAGGTAGGGCCTTTTTTTTTTTTTTAATAATAGAAGAGAGATAACTCCATAACAATGAAAGAGAGGTGGAATGCCCCTTCCACCTTTCTTAACATCGGAACTTGTGATTTTTAACTAGTCCTCAACCTTCAGAGGGCCTCTGCCCTTTTTAGCCCAAGGCTGATAATTTGACTTCATTTTTCACTTTTCATGTCATGAACTGGGAACTTTGTACTTTATTTAGGATTTCCAGGCATCTTGGAGCATTTTGGTTTTGATACATCCAGGATCAGGGATTTTCCATATTCCTCTATAACTGAAACCCCTTTGAGAATGCAATTCAAAGATTTTGACTTAAGAGTTGAGAACAGGTCTATATTTTCTTTGTGCTTTAAGATGGAGTGCATTATATATTTTTATGGATAATGAAAAAGTTCTATTACTATTACACTTGATATCCTGCCATCTATTTCTACATTTCTCTTTGAGATTGCCTTGTGACACTTGATTAAAAAATTTGTAGCCTTTAAAGCATAATGAAGAAGTTCTTTATAACCTTTTTCTTAAATCTTTTTGCATATCCCAGGAACAGCATCAATGTGACAGCCTGAGAAATACTTGAAATAAGACTACTAATTCTCTTATTACTTCCGTGGTTCCTGACTCTTTTTCTAAATTCCTGGACATTTAGAGCCAGAGGCAATGTCCTATGATTCAGTACCTGAAAGTGATGTGGAGGTCTACGTGATGGAATGTCTGCACTGAGATATTTCCATAAACTATTTAGGAATAATAGGTGGTTCTAGATGTTACTTTTTCTGCAAACTGCTGTGAATTAGTAATGATGACGGCTATGAGTATAAAATAAATGCCAAACTGACTTCATCTAGTTATAATTCCAGAGGAGACTAAATTAGAAGAGGAAAGAATATCAGATCTTATTAGCAAACTAAACTAGATAAAAAAAAATCAGATCCTATTGCCTAAATAACTTTATATGTAGAACCAGCTTAACATAAATGATATGCATAGAAATAGCTGAATTAGTTCTTTATTATTAATAACATCATTAGTAAATCAAAACTGTAGCATACATTTTCATACTGCTTCATTCTTTTCAAAAATGCTTCCACAGATATTACCTTAATGAAAGTATTGGTTTGGAGTATCAATTGTGTGGGTAATAATGTGTTTTCCTTTTATCAGATTGCTCTTGGAGCCACAAAAATACTGAGTTCCATATCAGAGAATCAGTGACAGAAAGCAGTTTTGTTCATTCATTGAAACATACGTACAGTATTGTTGAAAGCTTCCTTTAGCAGTGCAGACCTTGTCAAAGGTAAAAGGACTATCGGTTTATCCAAATTATTAGCTCCTTGCCATTTACATCTTATTGAGCACTTAGCATGTGCCGGGCTTTGAATCTCTTATGCTGATGCTCCATCCGTGTTGAATGAATGAGTGAGTAGAAGTTTTCCTTCCTGCATTTTGATGCTTGCCTGCTCTTCCTTAAAGTCCTCCCCAATTCCTACCTAGATTGTCTTTACCTTAACCCAACCCTGGACCATGATCATTGTATTAATTAAAATTTGGTTTCTTCCTATAGAATAGTGAAACCCCAAGTAATATTGACTTAAACAAAACAGAAGTTTAGTTTATTCTCACATGAAAGATGTCTGGAGGCGGGCGATGAAGTGCTGGAATGGAGGCTTCATGGAGTGATCAGGGACCTGGGCTCCTTCAGGCTATTGCTCTTGTTCTTATGATCCTAGGTGACCGCTGGAATGTCATTCAGTGAATTGATCAACTTTGCTCCAGATGGCAGGATGGAGGAAGTGAATGGGAGAAAGAGCATTCTCTACCCACTCTGGGTCCTTTCTGGCTGGGCTACAAATTAAATTGACATGAGGCCGAATAGCAGGAGAAAATCAAACACAGCTTTATACAACATGTATACGTGGGAGAGACCAGGGAGTTTCTCTCGACAAAATGGTGGGCGTTCTCCTCTTAAATAGACGAAGGAGGATATTGATGGTGGGTCAATTATGGGAGATTACCAGAAAGACACAGTAAGGTTATTATGCAGATTTAAGACCTCATCTTCCCCATTGACAAGTTTCTAGAGATGAGGTCATTCACCCCTCTTCCCAGTACAGAGAAGAATATACTTTTACCAATGGAGATTTCCCTTACAAATGTAAATGTTTGGTAAACAGAACTTTGATAAGAATGGGTGTAGCAAAGACCCTCCCAGTCTATCAATACCCAGAGTTATCCATGGTAATGGCCTGTCCCAGCGACAAGCCTTCCATCCCAAATCCCTTTAGACAGTTGGGGGGGGGGAGGTCAAAGCCTCCTTCAGAGAAAATAGACATTTTGAGGTGGCCAATTCTGATCCCCCACAGGAGAAAAGAAGCAGAAGAAAAAGCCCGCTCCATGTTAAGGAGACTTCCCTAGAAGTAACATATAAAGCTCCTATATACATCTCCTTGGCCAGAATTAGTCTCATGACTGCATTTTGCTGCAAAGAAGTCTGAGATATACCAGTTTTCACCTGGACAGTAATGTGCTCAGTAAAACATAGAACAGAAAGCAAAACAAAGCAAAAAACAAAAATGAAACAAAACAAAAAACCCCTCAGGATTCTGTTGTTAAAGAGGAGCGAGAATATCATGAGGCAATTACTGGTCCCTGTCACAATCATTCACTCTAATGCCACCCAAATAAGCATCCTAGGGTTCCCCTTACCTCTTGACAAGTGGTTTTGCCAATTCTCAAGCCAGCTGTCATCACCGTCTTACTTGTTTATGCCTACTCCTACTTCTACTCCCCAGAATTGGTGGGAAAAGTCCTAAAATTATAGACAGAGCTGATGTCATGTACCTGTTTGTTAGTTAACCCCAACTGAATTCCTGTTTTTAAACTTGTGCATTGTGAGCTCCTGTAATCTGTTACTTATAGCAGCTGTTTTAAATTTTCCACATTCCATTCTACTTCCATATTTTCACTTTGTTTTTGTTTGCTTTTTTATAAATAAATTGACCATACTCAACCTCTGCCTCACTTTTTTGTGTCTCTATGGAATGTCTTCATGTGCCTGTTTTCATCGATAGGATGTGAGCCTGATGAGAGGGCTCCATTTCTCTTGTTCGCTGTTCTGGAGCAGAACCTGACAAGAGTACTTCGTGCCCTGTAAATACCTATTAGATGAATAAATGGATCATTTCCCTTTTTTCTCTTCCTTCCTCCTCCTACTTAGAATATAAGATTGTTTCTATATTTAAAATACTTTCTCTTGACTTTGCTGTCTTCCCCCCCCCCCCCCATTTCTCGCAGTTCGCTTTTTATTGTTTAAGAAAAGGCACCTCTCCTCGTGGTTTACTAACTCCTTGTTCTCTTTACTGTCTTGAGGCTCTCTCTGTAAATTTTCAGGTGTATCTTTGAGATTTTTTCCCTCCTCATTGGCCTTTTCATCATTGTTGAGTCTCCTCCTCTGCAGTGGTGAGCGAAACAGTACGATTTTGTCTTCATTCTCTGTTCTTTTCTCTCTCTGCCCTTTCTTTACAATATCTTAGCTGCTAGGCTGCCCGTTGACCTTTAGCTACTATCTCTGTATGGATGATTCCCAAATATACATAAATTGCTTTTACAACTCATTTCTGCATCGCTCTTAAAGACTTCCTGGTGCCTCAACTTAAAAGTCCTCTGTCATCTTAAATGGTAAGTCTGGAATCGGCGATGTTAGTATTAGTGTCTTAGGTTCACATCACTAGGGCATTGCTCTGGAAACTTGGCAGCACGGTAACCCTAATGGCAAAGAAGAGGGGCTTCCTGGGTGTTGTTGTCCTTGTCTGGAATGCCTTTTCTTTTATTCTGTCCAACTTCTTTTTCCTTTTAAGATCAAACTCAAAAATCTGCATTTCACAAAAATTTCTAGGATGACACCAGACCTTACAGCCTTTCTAGGCTTTGAACTTCTGCCACACTCATTTATCTTTACCTGGAACTCCTCATACACTTGTATTGTGGAATAAATCATCTCTATTATAAATGTCTTATCTCGCAGATGCCCTGCAATCTTACTCCTCTTTGTACTCCCAGTGCCTGGTATATAACCGGCACTTAATAATGTTTGCTGTGGATGAAGGCATCCCCTTTTCATTTCCTTATCTTCTTCCATTTCTAACTCAGAGGTAGCTTAAAAAAAAAACAATTAATTTCTCTTATCACCAGACAAACATTTCTTCTCCATAAATGAAATAGAGTGCTTGGACTGAGCTGAATGACAGATTTTCAACATACTGGTTGCATTTTGCTTTGCACTATTTACAGTACATTATGAAAAGCTTGGAATGATTGTTGGAGAAGTAACTTTTCTCCATCTCTCTTAGTCTTTTGAGTGTCATCTTAAAAAGTTGGAATAAAAGAGTCCTGAAAAGAGCTCGTAGGATTTTGTGAAAACACATAACTAAGTTTTGCGTTGGAGAGTTCAAGACAGGGTAGGGGCAGAGGGAGAGAAAGAGAGTGAAAGAGAGAATATGAATAAATGAGAATGAATGCGAAAATGCACCCCCACCAGACCCACACCACTTGGTAAATAATGTCAGGATATCAAACCAGCCAGGTGGAAGGGTAGTTGGATCAATGTGATGGATATATAATAAGGATGAGAATTCACATTAAGAGCATTTCTGCTCCCTGCCCTCTACAAAAAGAACCTTACCCAATTGTTTTTAATGATAAATTGTTTTAATCATAAATTCCTTAGCAATGTAATAATGTGATGGACATACTAAATAATAGATCCAGTTAATCTAAGATGTCTTTTGAAACTAAGGTATGAGAAATTAGTTATGGTTGAAATTGAGCTCTGTGCAAACTGAAAATCTGGACTAGTAGAGTGTGATTCCAGACTCACAGTAGGGGAACAAAAGACGCAGTTCACTTATTTATTTTATTTTACTTTTTTTTTTCATAGGGAATTTGAAGTACTGCCTTGTGATTCTGAATCAGCCTTTGGATAAATATTTTCGTCATCTTTGGAACAAAGGTAATCTTAATTAGCATTCATATTTCTTTGCTTTCTTACTCTATTTGGGACTAACATGACTGTTAAATATCCCAGAACCTACCTGTAATACCAAAAAGTGGAATTCATAGTAAGGTGATTTAATTAATGAATTATCAGAAGAATCCGTTGTTGCTTCTCTGTTAACCTATTTACATGTGTGGTTTCCACAGCATGGACCCCCAGGGATAGAATTACAATGTAGCCTCGCTCTGCTGCATTTCAGAACTACTATGTTGATGTTAATCCTGAATATTCAATAAATATTTGTTCAAGTGTAAATATTTTTGGTACCAATGACAGAAAAAAGCATCCGCAAGCCTCACTTGTCCCAGCATCCAATAATAAGATACCTGCAGGGTGACTGGATTTGCAAAATTAAGAAAGAAGACATGTTACCAGTATGTTAGAATCTCTAGGGATACTGAAAAATATAGTTAAAAATGGGATAGTTTCACAGAATTAATACTTCTATGAGATTTCATGTAAGAGATAGGCTTTATTAACTATCTATTTACATTACTCTTTCATTTTTATAGGATTAATTCTAGGCCAGAAAATAATATTAAATATCATTCACTATTATGAACCATAAAAAATTTTTTTTTTCAAAGGGACACTTCTGCTAAGTTATCAATGTTAAGTTTTAGGCCAAATTAGATAGGCAGAAAAACTTGATTCTTGATATATTAATGCATATTCCTGATCTTCTCTTATCATCTCAGAACTCTTTAGCGTTCTCAACAAGAAGGTCATGCAGACCTACCATGTTAATAAGCTCACATCTGTGGACAGAGGTAGTTGTGATACTAGAGGGAATAAATCATCACAGAGGATTTTGTATAAAGAATGTTTCTTGTTCACTATGATTACAGTGAAAACTGTTGGTATTCTAAATTTAGCCATCTGTAAGTTAGCCAACTTAGAATTTTGCATTTTAATTGTAGTAACATTGCCCTCAAAGTTGGAAAATTATTTATTTTTTTAATTAATTAATTTTTTTGGAGGAAGACCAGCCCTGAGCTAACATCCGTTGCTAATCCTCCTCTTTTTGCTGAGGAAGACTGGCCCTGGGCTAACATCTGTGCCCATCTTCCTCTACTTTATATAGGACGCCGCCACAGCATGGCTGACAAGCAGTGCGTCGGCGGGCACCCAGGATCCGAACCCGCGAACCCTGGGCTGCCAAGCGCGAACTACACCGCTGCGCCACCGGGCCGGCCCCTGGAAAATTATTTAACCATGAATTTTTCTTTTGTAACATGTACTACTTACTTTCTTGTAATTAGGTAGTTATTTGGGGGCCACAAGGCTGTAAGGTCTTTTTTGTCACTTTCTCTCTAGTGCCTAGTGCTGTCTTTGGCACATAATTGCTTAGTAATTACAGTAAATGAAAGAGTGAATTTAATATGGTCTATATTGCTAGTAAATACCAAAATAAACCGATCAGGCACATCCTTTCTATCTGAACTTATTATATCAGGTTTTATTATCTTGTTAGTTAGGGAGAGTTTGTGAACAACTGTACTTTATTGCAAGCATTAGAAATAGACAAAATAATCATTGATAGGAATTGTTGGAAACCTTGGATAATGAAAACTACATCTTAAGTCTCACATTTAGGGGGGTTGGGGTCTTATTTGCACATAGTGTGCAGTGATGTAGATTTTTGAGTTGATTGAAGTTCCTTACTTCATCAGTTTTTCTGCAGTGAATTAGATTTGTAAAAGTCTCGTGCCTGACATACACCAACTAGTCATTTGCTTTGCATAAAGAGATGAACACTTAGTCACTCTGTATACATGGAGAGAAGTAAAGGTATCTAAGTGTCGTATGTACTGAAATGTTAGATAATTCTCATTTCCAAAATAACTTTCCTTTAGGTTCTCACAATGTTCTTTCATATGTACTTCTAGGATAATTCTTGGCTTTCTGGAGCCATTAACCATCGTAAAAAGCAGATCTGTCAATAAATACTTAGACGGGACAGGCGGAATGGGGTTTTCATGATTCTTATGAGAGAAGCTGTGACTGTGTTTGCAGTGTCCTGCTTTGTGTGGCTGCTATTCCACATAAAGGCAGTAACACAGGGAAACCTTGAGCTTGAGTTGTTGATTTTTAACCAATAAAAGCCTAGAGAAAAGTCCTGTCTAGGGCAGTATTGGGGGTTTGGGAGAGGAAGACAACCTTGTGGTTTGGGATTTCAGCAAGTAGTGGCTCCAGGCTGCCATGCCTGTTACTCTTCAGCCCATATGTGCGACATTTTCTGTAACTTCTGCTCCGTGGATGTGAAGATCAGTGAAGAGCAGAAATCAAGGGGTGGAAGCCAGACTGTTCAACCAAAATTCAGGAAAATTTGAAGGCTGCTGCAAAGTATGTCTCTCATATAAAATCGATAATTTAACTTGAACCTACTCCAGGGCCTTCTACATAGGTATTTCCTGAGATTCGTTTCAGTGGAAAGACTACTTCGAAGCTTTACTTTTAGTTTTTCCTGCAATGTTTAATTGATATATTATGAAATTTAGTTTAAATGATTAAAGAAAGGATTTAAGGGAGATTAAAATTATGGAATTTTTAAAATATGTTTTCTGTTAATACCTCACGTAATTTCAGTGATTTTCTTGATTAAAAGTCTTGGACTGTATTCCTGCCTGTCCCAGCACTTTGTATACTTGATTTAGTCAGGGGACATAAAATAAGTACTTAGGTAGATAGATGAAAAGACAGAAGTGTAGTTAGTTAGTATCTAACTTTTCTGTGACTATCTCAGAATTGGCATTTGTGAATGGATGTCGCCCTAAGATTTCTTAACCTTTTCTTTTTCAACTCAGGTTTTCTCATCCAGTGAATGTCTTCCTCACTCTGAAATATGTGATAAGTGAAAAAAATTGGGGTGTTTGTATTTGAACATCTCTGCTTGTTTATTGTTGTCGGTCAGTTTTTCTCACCTTGGTGTCACCAGGCTTATCAGGATCCTCAAAGATAGTAGGAGAAATCTCTGAGCTACGTAAAATTGAAAAACAAAAAAGAAATAAGAAACCTAACATTCATTCATTTACCTGGGATAAGGTTACATAGATTGACCATATATCGGGTTCCAGGAATTTGACTTCTTAAAGTGTATCCTCATTTTAACACGAGTTCAGTCTTTCTCTGTCTCTTCACCATGATCCACAGAACAGTGGTGACCATGTTGATTAGATTAGGAATCGATGACCAGGTTATATTAGTGTCTGGTGTTTATCTGCGGTGTGGCACTTTTTTACTCTAACAAGGAATTATTTTCCTTCTCTTGATTTCTTTCTTTTTCAGTTCTCTGGTAACCAACCTTAAGATTACAGCCAGGTATGGGCAATGCACTCTGGTTCATTTCAGATGGGGCTTCAGTCATAAAATATTCGACAAATCAGGTGGCTCTTATAGGTTAAAGGGAGGCACGTGTGGCATTTCATTAACCGAAATGTAAGCAAGGTCTTTGGTTTTATAACATCATTGTTTTCCCTTCTGTTCTGTTTGTAACTGACTGATACCTGTTGAGGCCCTTTCCTTGTCAGGTCTTGGTCTGGAAGCTGGGGATGAAACTGTGGGCTCTCAGTTATGGCTGGAATTAGAGTTAGGGGAGCACGGTGCGGCCTGTTCCTGATGAAGGGACGAGAGGCTCTGCGGGCCACAGGTCCTCGTGATGAACTTGCTCTATCCCTTCTTCTTAATCGCTGAAATTATTGTAGGATTTCATTAATTGAATCTACTTTGCTCATGTCTGTGTGCTTTTCTTTCTTAAACCACCTTACCTGATTAAATCAGTTTTTAATAGAGTTGTGACTTGCTCCACGAATTGTACAGATCTTGTGCTGCTATCACATTTAAGTTTTACGTGAAGTAGAAATCTGCTGTAAAGCACCTTGCTGTGATAGTAGTCTTGTTGAACTCGCCCTTTCCTTCATAAACTGTGCACCCTACGACTCTGTGAGCCTCTTTTACCTGCTTAGTTGAAGTTAAGCTCAACCAAAGTTAGCAAATTTGTGTTATGTGAAGTTTTTTTTTCTTGTCTATTCTCATTTCTGTATTCATTGAGACCTTTTTACCTCACTTCTGAGTCCAGTGTGTTTATTCTCATTAAAACAGAGAACTTGGATACCTGCCATTTTTAGGTGTAGGTTTGCTGAATTCATTGGTATGCTTTAACATGCTTGGTATCAATCGCTGTTTTAATCCTATTATATCTATCTGTATACATTATCCCTGTTAGAAGAATTTCAAGGGAAACATGCTTTTTTGATAATCACCTTGAAATTCTGAAATTACCTTGGAGTTACTCCTAAAGCTGACTCTGGAAGGGCTGGTCCTGGTCCACTGTTTTATTTTTAAGAGTGTGTTTCTAATATAGTTTTTTCTCTGGCCTCCTCTCCCACTGCCAACCCTTCCTATGAATTTAATAATTGATATAATTTGTCCTTTTTTTTTTTTTTTTCAAAAGTAGACTTTTACTTATTCATCTTGCAAACTTCTACTCATCCTTTAAGATCCAACTCAAATGCTCTTGTGAAGGAAGGCTTCTGTAGCTTCCTTGGGTAGAAATAGATTTTCTCTCCTGTGTGTTGTGTTTCTCTTACTTATAATTGTCATCTTATTCCTTCTTGAGGATAAGCTTCTTGAAAATGGATGCAAAGTGCCAGGCTCTTGGTGTTTTCCTCTTAGTTTCTGTGAAACTCGCCTGGGGGTAGCTATTGTAGGTGTTCTGGCAGTTGCTGAAGGTTGGTGTCTGTCTTTGATGCTTTCTAGGTCCTGGAAATCCTCCTGCTCTGAGGGGAGCCAGTTAGCAGGCAGCAGGCGGTGTGCTCGTGTGCTCTCACTCACGTGTGCTCTCACTCACATGTGCTCTCTGTGTCCTTCAGATTCCTCTCTGGTCCTCAGACTAGCTTGGATCCCTTTTCTACTTTTGCTAAACTTGAACTCATTTTTTTCCCCTCTGCTCTATGACTCCCAGATGCTTATTTAGTATTTCCTAGTACAACTGATCAGAACCGATATTTTCTTTAATCTTTTGTTTTTTCCTCCTAGCTTATGTGCAAGAATGCATTCCCTTTTTTGCCCCTAGTGGTTTTATGCTTTTGACAGTTGAGGTACTAACGAATGTGTCACTGAAATATACTTCTTTGTCTATTAAGGTATTATGGTAAAGTATGTCTTTTATTATATAGAAGGATATAGAATTATACAGTTAAGTAGTACCTTGTCTTCTGACATTAGTGTCTAAAGAGAATTATCATATGTTTTTATTGTAATACTTATAAAACTCCTTTCTTTAAAATAATTTCTTTGTGAGAATTGTAGGTTAACCTTATTTTTTTGTGAATATAAATGCTTCAGTTTTTATTTAGATTTCCATCTTTAATTGTAGAAATAAGTATGCATTATAAAAATTTTAAACATCATATTTTTTAATGAAAAATTGTAAGTCCTCATTAACTATTTACTACCTCCTTATCTGTTTTATGCTTGTATTTTTTCTTTTTTCATTATTTCCCATAGAACGATTTTTGTATTATTTTTAGCTGTCAGGGTAATAGATGAAATGCTACCATTAAATAGGAAAATGCCCCTACAGTGGTGATTGCCGGACCATGTGACTCTGTATGCTTTATGGCAGTTAGTGTAGACATTTTAACTGCCTGTTTTACTTCGTTCTTTATGCCATTTAGGTCTGTGTCCTAACTGGTATGTCAGTTTTTAATGTAACCAGAAAATAACTTCCAAGGTAGTATCACTACTTGTGTGTGTGTGTGTGTATACACATTTATGACTATTTACATTTGCTCCATGTTTAATTTACACACACACACACTTTTTGCCTGATACTAAGCCTCATGAAGGGAGCCTGCTGTATGGTTAATTGGAGGAGTATGAACACATTATTAACAGTTATCCTTGCTAGGGAGACTGAGCAGGGGCCTTTGTGGTGTAGTATCCTTAGGGAAACAAAGTAAAAGTTAAAAAACCCAAAGGATTCTAGCTGTGCACTAACCAGTTGGTGCACTACGTAAACCTAGAAAATACAAGTAAAACATCACGTTGGGGTCAATTATCTGCAATGTCGGCATTTCGCATTTCTTTTCTTATACTTGATGGTGTCCAGCTCTTTAGAAGGTGGTGTATCATTCTCCCACTGACAATACTCGGGTCTTAGGTGGCCTTCCCTGACGTGCAGACATTGTCACGTTCAACAACTCTTCCCAGCAATTTGTTATTAAGAAGTAAAGTTTTCTCCATAGTGGTTTTTCTCCATTTCAGTTGTAATATACAGCTTTTTCAGTTAGTTTGGAGGACTTTTGAAAGAGCAGGCTTTGGAGAAGCAATCTGAGAAACATGGCGTTGCTCACTTTCATTTTCTCCCACGTTGTGTGGTGTATCATACCCTTAAGAATCTGGAAACATTTATTTCTACCCTGGCTCCACTTTAAACTCCATATATTGTTATGTGTTAGATAAGTGTTAGGGTTCTATGTGTGTTAAATGTTTGTCCCATGTTGCTCAATAGCTTTTCTCTTGTAATAGGTTGTTTCAAGCCTCGCTACATCTGGAAGTTTATTTTTAAGGTTGTGCTATTTAATTGAATCTAGATGAATTAGCATTTCCACTGGTTAACATTCGTGTACAATTATAGGTTAAAAAAAGAGCTTGAATTTTTTTTTGTGGTGTTAGTGTTTGTGGGGAGCTGAGCCTCTCTGAGCTTTTGGTTTCACAGGAGTAACTGCTTGGAGTCTTGGGAAAGAAGCCACCGTTGGAAAGCAGAGAAGACAGTGAGGCTGTAATGTGCTATTTGCCACCTCATTCGGAGGCAGATGTTTGGCTGAGAAAAATCTGGTGTACATTCTTTCTATGTCTAGAGTTTACTGGCGATGTTTGGAACAAGCTGAATGGGGGTACCATAGGGGAAAATCACAGGATAAAACACTTGTATAAGCTAGTAGGAGAGGAACTGTAGGGGGAGGAAATATTCTATTTTTGAACGTGTTCAATAGAACTGAACAGTGTGAGCTGTTTGATTCATCTAATGGCAGAATCTCTCTGGAAATGAAACAGGGACACCTTCTAGTAAGGCTTCCTTGATATCTAAATAGTTATCATCAATTTAGCTTTTATGGATTTGATGGTTATGACTACTGGATAGGTAGAACATCATGTACATTTTTGTCATTTAAATGTATCCAGGCAAAGACCCAGCAGATACTTCAGCTGGGAAAATGCTAGGCTTTAGGGTATCCGAATTTTAGTTAGGATGGTCTGGGAGGCATCTGTTCTAGTAATGATTAGCTTAGTCATTAGACTTAAGAATCCTGTAATAGTTAGGCTCACAGTTTATTGAACTACCAAATTGACACTATTTGTGTCATTTTCTGTGCTTAGTGTTTCACAGAACTTATGCTGTGAGCACATTTAAGTGAACATTGAGCCAAAGATCTGATGAGCAATTTGCATACTTGGTTCAGGTCCATTAAGCAAAACAGTTATGTACAAGCTGTAGTCCCGGTAAATAAGGCTGGCAGAAAAGATCTATCCCAGTCATATAGAAACATTTGGGGGACTACAAAAAGATTTTTTAAATATATAAGAGATTTCAATATGTTAGTGGCACAGAGCAAAATACATATTGTTTGATATGAGACCCAAGACATATTCTACGACTCCCGTCCCCAAGACGATGGTCCATTTGTATTGAATTATATCTTTTATCATTCTGGGCATTATAATACAAATATTGTCAGATTTTAAGGACCTCTGTGTTCCTTTTTTTCCCAGGATTCACTCTTATGCCTTTGTGTTGTGCTGTGTTTTGTTTTAGTACCACAATATTATAGGGCATTTAGGGAATTGACACCAAAATTTCAAGTACTTTATATTTGAAATGCATTTATAAATCTTCAGCTATACTTCCTGGTTCCATAGTACTTTATATGAACTGTTGCACTTGGTAATTCTAAAAAAGGAAAGTCATTTTTAAATGTCAGGTTTCACAGCATTACATTTTCTAATATGTTTACTGAGAGGCAAAAAAAAAAAAAAAAATTCATTATTTTATTTCCTTTTTTAATTCATATTTTTTGAGCATTGTCTCTGTCAAGCAATGTACTGGGACTGAAATGTGCTGGGACTGAGATATAAGTGAGAAAGACTCAGGCTCTGTTCTTAAAGTGCTTACAATCTAGTGTCTGATGTACACAGTTCCATTGTATACATCATAATATTCTCTAAAAATCAAAGTGTATTATTGTTATGGACTGAATTGTTTTCCCCCCAAATCGTGTGTTGGTGCCCTAACTCCCAATGTGACAATATTTGGAGATAGCACCTTTTAAAAATTAAGGTTAAATGAAGTCATAGGGTGGGGTCCTAATGCAATAGCACTGGTGTCCTTACAAGAAGAAGAAGAGACACCAGGGATGGTGCTCACACAGGAAAGGCCATGTGAGGACACAGTGAGAAGGCAGCCATCTGCAAGCCAAGGAGAGAGGCCTCAGGAGAAACCAACCCTGCAGACACCTTGATCTTGGACTTCTAGTCTCCAGAACTGTGAGACATGTATGTCTGTTGTTTAAATCACCCAGTCTGTGGTATTTTGCTATAAAACCCTAGCAAACTAATACAATTATATACAAGACTTCTTGGCAAGCTGAGAATTGTTCAATGCTCTCTTCTGTGTAGAAGAGCACTGATCTCAAAGATTCTTTTTATTTTTAAGCCCGGTGCCAGGATTCTTACAGGTAGTCTTGATCACACCTCAGTATGTTGTAGCTCCAGTCAGTTACTGGTAGGCATTGAACCTTCCTTGGATTCAGTGCTGTGGCCTGGGGCTGATATTGGTCCCCTTTGTTTACAGAAGATATTTCACTGACTTCAGAAAAACAATGGAAATACTCTGTATTTTAGGTATTAATTTGATGGATATAATCAGAATTCGGGCAATCCATTTTGGACATCTTAAACAGATGTAGAAAAAAGTATAGACCAGATAGATTATAGCACAAATTTAAATAACTCAATTATCTATGGCTATTTTGGGCATTGATCTATTATTGCTCTTTTTAAAGATGAGAAGAATTTGCTCTTCTTGTAAAACTCCAATTAGAAAGATTCCTTGAATTGCTCTGGGACCATTATAAACTTCAGTCTGCATACTCTGTGGGTCATTTCATGTTAAGGCCTACCTTAAATGGAATTTTTCCCTCCGTCTTTATAGGGTGTGTCCTGTTTGCAGCACAGTGGCCAGCCATTGCATTACATTTATTCATAGAGTGGTAAATAAGGGGTTACAAATCCCACCACTGGACTCTTAGGGAACTGTCTGTTGATACTAGGTGTGGTCACCTAGGGGTGGGAGAATGTCTTAGATGAGGGGGCAGTGCTTCTAAACAGCCTTAAATGTGTTTATAAAGAATGAAAGGTTGTTGCCATGCCTACTGTTATCTTTTGTTTGTTTTTATAGTTTTGTTTTATATTTCTGACTTGGGAACAGACACACAATTCTTTAATAAAAAGTGTTTAAGATACATTACTTTCTTTTGAATATCTACATTAGAAAAATACCTTACATTTTTCCCCCTCAACTCCTGCCATGTAAATACAAATATATATGTGTGTGTATATATATATATATACACACACACATATACACACACACACATCACTTGGGTGGTTTTTATGAAGTGAGAAGACTCAGTGATTTAGCCTCACTGAAAAAAATATTCACCAGACTGTGCAAGAATGATAAATGAAGTGGGTTAGTGAAATCAGCCAAGATATACTCACCAAACCTAGTATCTCTTAAAAGTTACCAGCCTCTCTCTTTATTTCTTTACTTCTATGCAACTTAAATAATGAAAAGGGGAAAAATAGCAATGATGGTCATTATTTCCTCCTCATTAAGTTGTAAATGAATGACTGTAAAAATTTAGCATTATACAGGGCCAGCCCTGGTGGCCTAGTAGTTAAGTTCAGCGCGCTCTGCTTTGGTGACCTGGGTTTGGTTCCTGGGCGCAGACCTACACCACTTGCCTGTCAGTGGCCATGCTGTGGTGGCAGCTCACATACAAAAAGAGGAAGGTTGGCAGCGGATGTTAGCTCAGGGTGAATCTTCCTTAGCAAAATAATAATAATAATAATTTAGCATTATAAAATGTTTTATTTTAAATTCTTTCACCCTAGAGTTGAAATTCATCTATCCTATATATAAGTGGTCAATGTGTAAAACACATTCCAAAGTAATAGAAGTTAATGGAAAAATAATAGAATCATCCAGAATATTTGTTTTTTTTTGTAAGGAAGACCAGCCCTGAGCTAACATCCATTGCTAATCCTCCTCTTTTTGCTGAGGAAGACTGGCCCTGGGCTAACATCCGTGCCCATCTTCCTCTACTTTATATGGGATGCTGCCACGGCATGGCTGACAAGCAGTGCGTCAGTGGGTGCCCGGGATCTGAACCCGTGAACCCCGGGCTGCCAAGCATGAACTAAACCGCTGCGCCACTGGGCCGGCCCCCCAGAATATTTGTTTTTGAAGTTATTATTCTGCCCTTAAGGTAAATTGCTCTGTAATTTTATTCTGAAGATCAAAGTGTCAAAAAAGTGCACCCTCCCCTCCTCCTGTATTCTGTCATTTAAGAACACGAGTATTTTGACTTACTCAGTAATGCCGTATGTCTTTGGGATGTTCTTGGGAGTTCAAAAGAGGAGACAGTAGAGGATAAATAAGGTGCAATTAATTTTTTCAATTGTCAACAACTTTGCTTATGTTAAAAAATAGATTGGTTATGCTATATTTAAAATGTACTTGTCATTACCAGCCTGGATCATTCATTAGACAAAGATTTATTGAATATGTAACTTATCACTGGTTACAAACCCAAGCCAGTTTTTTTGCTTTATGATTACTTTATACATCTTGTTTATAATGATGCATTTCATAATTTCACTCCTTATCCTGAGGTTTCAGGCAGTTCATCATGATTCACAGCACTGTGCATTCTTCATGTTCAATAGCATACAGAACATTACAGGAATAACAAAAGGGGCATTGTCTTTGTGCTGGCTGGAAATAGGCTGGATTTGTCATCTGAGAGGAAAAAAGGATCAATATAAACTGAAATTTGTAGGAGTATGGATGTGATTGTACATAGACAGCAGATTTAGGAAACTTGAGAAATATAAGTATGCCCACTTAAACAACTGTATGTTTATTTAACCCAGTAGATTTAATTGTTTTTACTTATCCATATGGCTTATCCGTGTTCATATGCTTAAATTCACCAGATTCTCCTCTGATTTGATTATGTAGGCAGGACTATTAGTTTTGTTTTTCCTTACTTTTTAATTTTGTTAATCTCAATTGTTACTAAATCAAAGATGCCCTTGAGAAAATATGCTTTCAATCACAACATTCAATAGGCCTCTGATTACTATTTTCCAAAACTCTTGTTGAAAGTGAGGTAGGAATATTGTTATAATGTTACAAATGGAACACTGTTTCTAGTTTTTATGGGGCATTTTTAACAGAGGCCTCCATAAAAACTTTCATTCATTCCATTTGTGCCTTTTTATATCTTTTCTTACATAACAAAGCAAAAATATATAACATGTTAATGTTACAAATTAGTCTAAAATTAGTATTTTTTTCCAATCATAACAGAATTCTAAGCACGCTTTAATAACTTTCTAATATTTCGAGATATACCTGCTTTCTGGGTTTTAGAGAATCAACCTCCGTTTCTCCGCAGGAGAACAGTAAATGGAAAGTGTATGCAAGCCTTTTTTTCTTTTGGTAAATAGAAAGTAGTCTTTTCATACTTAACAGCATTAAAGGCTGTGTATGCATTACTCTGCATATGTCTAGTTAAATGTGGTATAGAAATGTTTTTGAGGTTCTACTTGTAGAAAATGATTTTTATATCATGTCTGTGGCATCTCAGCTTTCCATAAGCATACAACTATGAACTATTGTGGCTAAGTAGAATCTGAGGTCTTTCACAGTAATTGGAGGCATTCTCTCTCAATCATTCATTCATTTTAACAAAAATTTGAGGTTGTGGCATGAACGTTTTAATTTTATTCTTTATTAGACACAACTGGTATTTAAGTTTCTAGAAGGAAAATTGAGCTATGCCATACCTATATTCCTTGTAAAAGGATGAGTTTTGATTAACTGTGTATCTCAGCAAACTGGAAATTTTTATGCCTAACCTTACTTTTAGAAGTTATAAATTAAAAATGTCAAACCCTCAATCAGTATGAAGACAACTTGATAAAGATTCTGTCCATTCTCCTATGCTTATTCTGTCGCTGCACTAGTGAGATTTCATATTTTGAGTGTTGACTTGGTACTTAGACATCTTTTGCCATTAAAGTGGGTTCCAGTAATATTTACTCTAGGGTACTTATTCTGTCAGGAACATTCACTTAATTATTTTATATAAAAATTTTTAATACTTGTTAAACACTTGTTTGAACAAACTGGAAGTGCTTATATATTCCTTAAGGAATATTTTTATTTCAGTGTAGTACAGAAAACAACTTTGTTAGTATTTCAATTTTAGAATTAAGTTAAAATTTACTTTTGCCTGCTGGCAAGCATTTTATTTCCCTTTTAAACATTTTCATATTGTCATTCCATTGTTGATGGTGTCTTTCTATGTTTCTTTTTATTTTTGAACATAGAGCTAATTGTAATTTCACCTGCTTTATATTCAGTTTTGAATCAAAATTAAAAGACAGTTTACTAATTGTGGTAAATGGATAGTGTCACTTCAGTAAATTTAAGTAGTATCTCAAGTAAAAGTAAAAATGATTAGTAGTTAATTGAACTTCTATTCTTTCAGTTTAATGAAAGCATAATTCTATAACTTATTTTAAGGCAAACCAATAGTAAATACGTCAGCAAAATAAGTGAGCAAAAATTACAGAGATGAGTAACAAGTTATTTACTACTATGGAATGAAAAATTGTAAAATCAAATGAACTTAAGAATGTATATAGAGGGGCCCACGTGGTGACGTAGTGGTTGAGTTCACGTGCTCTGCTTTGGTGGCCTGGGGTTTGCAGGTTCTGATCCTGGGTGTGGACCTACACACCACTTATCAAGCCATGCTGTGGTGGCGTCCCATGTATAAAGTAGAAGAGGGTTAGCAGATATTAGCTCAGGGCCAATCTTCCTTACCAAAAAAAAAAAAATCCTTTATTTCTCCTTCTTATATTTTTTCAGGGAAATGAGATCTTTCCTGCACAGATTTTATAAGGATGAATGAAATGATGTTCCTTTAAGCTTCTGGAGATAAGCATTATATAGTAGCAAATAAAGTGAGAGGACGTTTCATGAGATTTAAATTCATGAGCATAGCACAGACAGTGATCATAAGAAAGAATCAGGGTTTTAAGCAGACACATTAATGTTAGAACTGGAAGCTGTATTTATTTCTCCCTTCAGTTTTTCTCTGCTTCTAACTCCTTTTGCTGCCTACAGTCAGTGTATAAAGCAGTGCTTTTTAACTGTGTATCTCCTCCTCCCCTTCCACTCCCCTATTTTGCTTTATAACTGTGTATGGAGAATAGCAATAGATAATTTTAATTAAACAGCATGCAAGTTTTTCATGGGGGCTACATTGAATAGAATTGTTTTAGCTGTTAACTTTCAGTATTGGATTAAGATTTGTTTTCAAAGTGCTAAACTGATGCCAGCTCTATTATTCTTGGCCTGAAATAGGCTCTCTACTGGGTATTTCTATATATGTCTCTTAGTACATTTGAAACCATCTCATCTTTCTCTTAAAATCAGAACGTCTGTGGATTTACCCCCTTTGTTATTCACTAAGGCTCACTCTTTGAAGCCATCCTTAACTGCCTGCTCTTCTTTTTTAGCAACTTTACAGATATGTATCCACTGTTGTCAGTTTTTTCTTTAAAATTTTTTGTTTTTTTGTTTCCATATTCTCATCTATTCCTCTTTCTTACACCAACTGATTTCTTCTTAGGTCCTACATAATCTCATCCTAGTCTTTTGCATTGTTCTCGGAATTATCTGCCTACCTCTGATTATTTTCTCTCTTTCTCACTCTCCTGTGTCCCATCTTTAGATTCGTTTGTATAGGTTCTTCTTCCTATGCGGAAGCTTTGGAGTTACTGTTGCCTGTAGGATCGATTTCCGATTCCTTAGGCTTTTAGGGTATTGAAGGGGAGAAAGAGCATTCTTACCCACTCTGGGTCCTTTCTGGCTGGGCTACAAATTAAATTGACGTGAGGCCGAATAGCAGGAGAAAAGTAAACAAAGCTTTATAACATGGGAGAGCCCTGGGGAAACTGAGTATCTCTCTCAGAATGGGGGAAGTTCTCCTGTTATATAGACAAATGAGGATTTTTGAGGGGTTGGGGGTGTCAGTCATGAGGGATTACAAGAAAAGCACAGTAAACAAGAGTATGCAGATTTAAGTTTAGCCTTCCAAACCTACAAGATCCCTAGAGATAAAGTCATCCCCCCTTCTTCCTGGTACAGAGAAGGAGATACCTTGACAAATGGAGATTTCCCTTCAAATGTAAATGTCTGGTAAACAGAACTTTGATAAAAATGGGCCCAGCAAAGGCCCTCCCCTTCGTCTATCAATACCCAGAGTTATCCATGGTGATAGGGTATCCATGGTGATGGCCTGTCCCGGGGACAGGCCTTCCATCCCAAATCCCTTCAGACAGTAACGGGGAAGGTCAAAGCCTCCTTCAGTACTTGATGTGGCCAGTTCTGGTCCCCGCACTTTATATTCAACATTTCTTTTCCATCCTACTCTCATATGTGTTGTCTTCGAAGTAGACTCTTCATGTTTTGAGGGTAAAGTCTTTGGCTTCTATCTCTTATGTCAGTGCTTAGTGTAGCAGCTTGCATGTTGTGGACCATTGAGATTGTGTCGAAGAGAATCTCTGTTACTTGTCCCTCTGTTTTTCTTCCTGCCTTCTTTCTTCTCTGTCAGTCTGTGAGCCTGCTAATCTGCTTCTCTGCCTCTGCCAATTTTACTGTTATTTCATGTCCTACATTTTCTATTTGAGGAAAATTAGTCTGATGTCTGCTAGCTACTTCCCCTGGTCCCCTTTTTGTTGGTAGGCACGTGAACTTGTTCAGTTTCTACTCTTTTTCTAGACTTCCAAGATATCCACAATCAGTTTTTTCACAGAACATCATTACATTGCCTTCTTGAGTCCCTGATAACATGGGAGCTGCGCATATTGTATACCAAGGAAAATTATGCTTGTAGAGTATACAGTATTTTAAAGAATTTAAAAAGTAGAAAGCGGGGTCTGGTCCCGTAGCATAGCAGTTAAGACGTGCTCCGTTTCTGTGGCCCGGGGTTTGCAGGTTTGGAACCCAGGCGCCGACCGATGCACCGCTTGTCAAGCCATGCTGTGGCGGTGCCCCATAAAAAGTAGAGGAAGATGGGCACAGATGTTAGCCCGGGGCCAATCTTCCTCAGCAAAAAAGGAGGAGGATTGGCAAGGGATGTCAGCTCAGGGCTAGTCTTCCTCACACACACAAAAATAAATAAATAAAAATAAAATGTAGAAAGCAGATGAACTTTTCATTTTGCTTCTCTTTTATTTCTGATTACTTTTCATGCAATTAAAGTGATAATATTAAGGTCATGGCAAAGTTGTCACAGACCCATTTTTTTTACATTTAAACAACTTATTCCAAATACTATTTTTAGAGTTTAGATATGTTGCTACCAGGTGGTGATAGTATGTCTTGTCTCTGTAGTATGAACAGTATTTTTCCTCATCTACTAAACCTTCCACAGTATAAGCCATAAGTTTCCATATGTTAATATCCAACATCATAATAAAAATTACACTTAGCATTAAATAGTGAATTCAAAGCTGATATTTTTCAGGAGACATTAAAAAAAGACATTTTGTGACTTAAAGGATCCTATCAAGAAAGTGAAAAGACAGCCCACAGAATGGGAGGAAGTATTTACTAATCATATATTTGATAAGGAACTTGTATCTAGAATACATAAAGAACTCTTACAACTCAATAAGAAGATAAATGACCCAATTAAAAAATGTACAAAGTATCTGAATTGACATTTTTCCAAGGAGGACATACAAATGGCCAACATGCATGTGAAAAGATGCTCTACATCACTAGTCATCAGGGAAATGCAAGTCAAAACCACAATGACATGTCACTTCACACCCACTAAGATGGTTGGAATCCAAAGGTTAGGTAGTAAGTGTTGGTCAGGATGTGGAGAAATCAAAACTCTCATATGCTACTGGTGGGAATGTAAAATGGTGTAGTCTGAAAACATTGTCAGTTCCTTAAATGCTTAATATAGAGTTACCATTTGACCCAGAAATTCCACTCCTAGGTATATTCCCAAGAGAAATGAAAACCTATGTTGACACAAAACTTGTGCACCATTATCCATAATAGTCAAAAGTTGGAAACAATCCTAATGTTCATTAACAGATGAATGGCTAAACAAAATGTGGTGCGTCCATACAATGGAAAATTTTTCGGCCATAAAAAGGAGTAAAATACTGATACATGCTACGACATGGATGACCCTTGAAAACGTTAAGCTAAATGAAAGAATCCTGACACAAAAGACCAGACATTATATGGTTTCATTTGAATGTAATGTCCAGAACAGGTGACTCTACAGAGACAGAAAATATGTTAGTGGTTGCTTGGGGCTGAGCAATGGGAAGCTAGAGGAGAGTTACTGAAAGGTATGGGGTTTCTTTTTAGAGTGATGACAATGTTCCAAAATTGATTGTGATGATGGTTGCACTACTGTCTGAATATTCTAAAACCATTGAATTATATTCTTTAGATGTGTTAATTTTATGGTATGGGAATTATATCTTAGTAAGCTGTTGCAAAAAATAATAGACATTAAGGTATAATCTAATATCTTCTGCTTACTTATTGTCCTATTTACTTTATCCTATTTATTATCCTATTAACTCTTAATATTTATCTTGATTAGGATGTTAACTTTTCTTATGAGTTTTAATGTATACCAAAATTTGTCTGACATTCTGTCTTACTTCTGGATATATTCACATAGTTTGGGCCAGTGGTTCTCAAATTTAGCATGTATCAGATTTACCTGGAGGGCTCCAACTCCAGCATTTTGGATTCAGTAGATCTGGGGTAGGGCTCAAGAATTTGCCTTTCTAACAGTTTTTAACAAGAATGCCTCTGATCTGGTCTGAGAACCAGTGCTTTAGGTCTTAGGACATCATTTTTTTTAGCGCAGCGCTTATTAGCTTCTGAGCTAATGGCCTTGGTAGATTTTAGATTTTAGCTTTGCATAATCGCTCTCATTCTGCCGTTCTCATATAGCATCTCTCTTTTACCAGTGAGGACATAGCTTTTTAGTATTATATTTGATTTCCTTTTATGTACACTTCCCTCTCCCTTTCTGCATTATGGCCTTGATGTTCAAGTGAAAGATTTTTATTTTCTATCTAACTTTTTGATCTTGATTTTCTTTAATATTCGTCGCAACTATTTTCTTTTCAAACCTGCTTTAGCAAGTTTAGAAACTTTGTAATGCTACACAAAATAAAATATTTTGAACAGAAAAAGATAAAGCTGATTTCTTTATAAATTGATATACTTAAGAAGCTAAACGCAAATGTCAGTTATTTTTTTCAGTGTGCTTCACTGTTCTTAGTACTTATTTTAATTCCCAGATCAAAGAATGATTTTAGTGTGTTTTATTTAGAACATTCTTGTTTGAAACATTTTTTACTAGGCAAGCTTTATGTGGAAGAGTGTGACAAGGATTCATTATTAGCATTAAATTCTTAATGAAGGAAACTGCTTTCTGAGGGAATATATCATCTTGATTTAAAACAAGCAAACAAAATGTTTTCTGAAAAGAAAATATCCTTAGGATCCTGGCACCATAAAGTCCTTAAGCATCTTGTCCAGTGTTGAGAATTAGTGATGATTCAGATGCTTATTAAACTAATGAATGAATGAGTCGGCTGGGGATCTGGCAGATTGCTGGGATTACAAAGACAATGGGATTTACTGTCTGGTAGTGTGTGTTGTAAACCAATCAGTGAGGATTTCCTTAGCATCTGAGATGTACCAGTAGTGTGTACAATGCTTGAAGGGGATCTGAGAGGCGGATAAGGAAGGTTCTGCCCTTCAGAGTTTTTAACCTGTGTTGAGATGAGGCCCAGCACAAGAAATAACTACCTGTATACATGTCGTATGTTGTGTGGTGGTGACTCTGTATGCTGTTGAAATTCACAAAGGGACTGGGGATCGAGTGGAGATCTTTGTGAATGCACACACATCAGAGTTCATGCAAAAACTGCTGCAGGCAAAAATGCCATCTTTGATAATAAATGGCAAGGAGATCAAAAGTGATGTTTCAGAAAGAAAAAAAACTGGCTAGGATGTAGAATTCTTTATTTTATTATGCTGGTGTGGAGGGGAGCAGCTGTTATCTCTCAAACTGAGGAATCCTGATTAATGCTGGCCCGTTGAGTGCCCCTCTCTTGCCCACTGTATTGTTAGAGGACATTTTATATTGGACTTTGGCTGGCACCACAGTTTGGGGGACTGTCTCAAAGATCACAAAAACCTAGAAGCCAAACAAACCGAGCCAGCTTACTTAGGATGTTTTACGATATTGGAATAAAGTATGCCACCAGAATTAAGAATTCGACTTTATGAACAAAGGTAGGGATATAATGAAAAATATAGTAATATAGGGAATGTTAGAAGCAACTTAGTACCTTGGACTTATCTGCCACATATAAGTGTTAGGACAATCTCGGATCATGGTGACCATGGAAAACTGTTTCTAGTATCTGTTCTGAGCCAAGGAATTAGATCGTCTCTCCTTTATATAATGATAATAATAACATATGAAGACCTGTGTGGGGAATGCCATATACCACAGGTGGGCATTATCTACTTAAAACCCTTTGAATTTAACTTTAAATTTCTGTATACATTATAGATATTCCATGTATGTGTACCGAATTGCAGTTAAATTTTGGTGATTATTTTGTTATTTCAGTAAAATTGGTCTTGCTTGGGCCTGTCCCTTTTAGTTCATGAGAACATGCCTGCTTGATTTAGGCAGATTTTTAAGTTGAGGCAATATGTTTGCTAAAGTGAATTAGTCAACAATTTATAAGTGTGGTGGATACATACATAATCTATATTTACATTTTTTTACCTTATTCCAAAAATCATTTAATAAGGAAATTTGAATCAACTTAAACTTAACTAACTTTCCAACACTGCCGATTAAAGATTATAAAATATTTTTCTAACCCATGATGACTGTCTGATAATATTGGACCCTCATATCACATGTGGAAATATTTCCAAATGTATAAAAGACTTAAATGTAGAGAAAAAACCCAAGTGAAAATCTTTGTCGACAATCAGTTAGGATATATATGTGAATGTAGGATTAGGGAAAGACCATCTCCACTAGGATTGGAAACCTAGAAGTTTAAAAGATAAGCATATTGGCTATATAAAAAAATTAGTTAATTTTCTATAGCACAAAATATTATAAACAGTGTTAAAAGAAAAATAACAGATTTGGAATAATAAGCATAAACAGATGATAGATAAAATGTTTTATCTATAATATAAAAAAAACTCTTATGAATAGATAAGTAAAAGCCAAACTAACAAACAAAAAAATTAGCTGAGGATAAAAGTAGGCATTTTAGAGAAGAACTAATTCAAATAAACTCCAAACACGTGAAAAGGTGTTCAAATTCACTGTAGTTGGGGAATGCAGGTTAAAATAACAAGGTATCATTTTACACCTATTAGACTGACAAAAATTAGAATAACAGCTATTGCTGTTGGAGACTTAGAAAATGGGATAATCTGATATTGTTAGCAAGATGAGGTCTATTATATCTTTTTTTTGGAAAGTAATCTGGCACCCTCTATTAACATAAAAAATACGTATCTTTTCAATTCTGCAACTACTACTCTGGAACACAGTCAACTACTGTGACTGTCATGTGGGAATATGAACTATACATATGTGAAAAGCCATATACACGTGTATGTATATAAACACGTATACGCATGTAGTATGTGGACCTTTACTGCAACATTCTTAATAGAGGCAGGAAACTGGAAAACAAAGTAAGTGCCTATCCATAGTTGAACAGTATCATATATTATGGCATGTCTGTGTCATAGAATATATGCTGTTTTGAAAAAAGATGAATTAGAGCTATGCTAATTGCTTTGGAATTTCAGTGAGGTATTACTGAGAGAGAAGAAAAGTAAGATGCAGAAAAGTTACAATTATAAGATCCTATTTTTGTAAAATGAAGTTAAAAAAAGTCCATGTATGCATATTTTACTGTGTATGTATGAAAATTTATGTCTGTATGTAAATGTGGAGAAGCATAGTTTTAGTATGTTTCTTGCACAGAGGTTAGAGGAAGGGTATGAGGTGATATTTATGAGTATAGAGAAAAGAGAAGGGGAGGCAGAAAGCAAAAAATGAAAGTATTTATGCTATAAAATATAGCATAAATAAAAGCATTTGTAATATGAACAAACTTATGTGTGTAAGTTTTGGGACATTTATATGGATTGTATATATGTATTTAAAAATAAAATTTTAAAATGTAGGAGTAATATGAAAGAGAGAGGGAGCTGATATGTGTACCAAAGAAACTGACCATAGATATCTCTTTTGGCTGGACGTTATGGGCAGAAGTGTAATGATATTTTTCAAAATACCAATTTGATAACTTTAAAAAACTTTTCTCTAGTCTTTATTTTTAAAGATTAGTAAACTCTTTTATATTGCAACTGTGTGTCTCCAATTTATTTGAGGAAAAAAATACATTAATAATGGTTAGTATACATATTCAATTATTACTTTAATAAAGAAATAGATAATGGTAATACTTCCATGTGATATGGATAGGTTCTGGATATAATGGCACACTGTATGAGGTGACGTACGTAAATTGGCTGAGGGAGGTCACAGAAAGCTTCCTAGAAGAGGCAGAGGATGTGTTCTTGCCGCAGAGGGGCGGCAAGAAAGAAAGTATAGAAATGAGAAGGAGTATGGATTTCTATGTTAAATGCGATGGAGCAAAACAATCAACTAAGTAATAGACTGTAAATAGAAATTAATTGCTGCATTTTATTGACTCTAAGACTTGACTGATTATAAGATGCATTATTATTTTATGTACCACTAACAAAGAAAGACCTGTTTATTAAACTATTTATTATTGTTACACAGACATTTGTATCTCATGATTTCTCTGCATCAAGAATTCAAGAACAATTTAACATAGGTGGTCCTGGCTTAGGATCTCTTATGGGGTTGCCATCAAGATGTTGGCCGGGACTGTAGTCATCTGAAGGCTTTGCTGGGGCTGGAGAATCCACTTTCAAGATGGTGGACTCATGTGCTATTAGGAGACTCCCTCATGCCCCATGGAGATGCTTGAGTGTCTTCACAACATGGCAGTTACCTTCCCCTAGAGTGAATGATCCCTGAGAGCCAAGTGAGGATTCTGTAATGTCTTTTATGACCTACTTTCAGAAGTCACATACCATTACTTCTATAACAGTCATTAGAAGTGAATCACTAGATCAAGCCTACTTTCAAGGGGAGGGATATTAGACTCTACC
The DNA here is from genome assembly GCA_031878705.1 of Tapirus indicus. Taxonomy (NCBI): domain Eukaryota; kingdom Metazoa; phylum Chordata; class Mammalia; order Perissodactyla; family Tapiridae; genus Tapirus; species Tapirus indicus. The sequence continues at coordinate 160,403,700 of CM062917.1, read as the reverse complement.
TTTTGAAACATCAAAGGAGGAGCATCATGAAATTTGGGAGCATAATTGAAACCACACGTCTGGAATGGGAACTTTAAGTGGAAAAAATGGTTAAGGTTATTTTTTAAAACTTCACATTCATTGTCTTTTTCTTCTGAATCACTTTGCAGAAGAGTTGTTGATGTGTTGTTTTTTTTTTTTTTTTTGACATAGTATTGTCCCCTGTGCCGTTAAGAACATTGCTGATGAAGCATTTTTTAAAAAGAATGATACACTATTGACTCCTAGTTGTCTTTTTTCAAGCTGCTGTCGTCAAAAATGCAAGTTTTAATGCTGGTGTTTTCTTGATCTTACCAGAATGTATCAATGGAAGGTATTCAGTTAACCATCAAGATTTATTTTCCTGCTTGGATGGTTCTCAAATGGCTTATTAATTGAAATGTCAAAGGATTTTCATGGTCCGGACATGTCACAAGGAGTAACAAACCAATTTTGTGCATACATAGACAGTGACAATTATGTCACAATGGTCACCAGGCCAACAAATACTGATTTCATTGATTTTAAAACATACCCTAATTTCACAGTGCTTAAATTTTAAAAAGAGCATGCTTGTTATTACTCACTGATCTGGATAGCTTTTCTTTTTATTGGCTCAGCACTCCTCCTTTTTTTTTTGCTACAGTTCTCCTCTCTTTGGCAACAGTACTCCACTTCTTTTGGGGAACTGCTCCTCCCTCACTGTAACCGTTTAGTTCTAGGGGAAGCTGCAGTCATCATACCCCAGCCATTGGCTCAGTGGGGGATGCCTCAAGTTGTGTCTAGGTAAATAGCCCACTGGCCACTGTGGGTGGTTCAAGGATGGACACGTGACTCAGTCTGTCAGTATTCTTTGGAGTATATTTTTATTTTTATTTATTTTTTATTTTTTGTGGGGAAGACCAGCCCTGAGCTAACATCCGTTGCCAATCCTCCTCTTTTTTGCTGAGGAAGACTGGCCCTGGGCTAACATCCGTGCCCACCTTCCTCCACTTTATGTGGGACGCCGCCACGGCATGGCTGAGAAGCAGTGCGTTAGAATGCACCCGGGATCCGAACCCGCGAACCCTGGGCTGCCAAGCGCGAACTAAACTGCTGAGCCACTGGGCCGGCCCTGGAGTATATTTTTAAACTGGAGCTAGCCAGGCCAACTGCCTCTCTGCCATTGTCCCCAAGTAAGAAAGATGAGAGAGAGGTCAATTTCCCTTGCAGCCATAGGTTCTGACTTGGGATGGCAGGAGGAAGAACCTGTAGCAGAAAGCCGTGAAGCTGATACGGTTTTTGCAAATAAATTCAACTGTTTTGCTTAAGGTGTTCAAGTTGGGATTGTCCTCACCCATTAATGATGTGTAAAATATAATTTCATTATCTATCTTTAGTGTTCTGCCTTTACAGTGAAATGTAAAAGTCATGTCACCCATAAAGGCTTTTGTGATTTTGATTGTAACCAATCCTGTTTTTCTCATTAGTTTTTGAGTCTGTAACTGAAGATTCTTTTACTACTGTGATGTTCAAGAACGTTACCCTCGTAGTTGGGAAGGAAATAACCTTTTTATCAATAATAGAACTTTTAAATCCACCAGGTTTTAGATCCAGTTGTTGATGTATAGCTAATAAGAAGGAAAGATCAATGTAAAATTGTTAGATATCTGACATTTGTCTTCAAGAAAATAATAGAGATTTTAATGATTGCTTACTGGTTGGTCAGTTGGTTTTGATCAAACATTTGACTGAGAGGAAGTATCATATGAGAATAAGGAAAATTGAAGTTTTAGCAATCCCAGAAATATGAAGTACTGAACACTGCAGTTTGCACACAGGATGTTTGTTACACCCGGCTTCAAGCCATGATGGATGGTTGCTCAGGAGAATAAATAGTCATGCTAGATGTGAATTTTAATAGTAATATTTAGCTGTTTACACAGAATTTACTTGAACATTAAAAATTAGGCATTACTAAGAAATTTCCTTTTATTTTTGTCTTCTGGTTTCTTTCATCAGCATTTTGTAATTTTTACCATACAGATCCTGTACATGTATCTTTAAGTTTATACCTAAGTATTTTGATTTCTTTGAAGTGATTGTAAGTGATATTGTGTTTTAAATTTTGGTTTCCATGTGTTCATTGTCAGTATATGGAAATGCAGTTGATTTTTGTGTGGGGATGAAGAGATCCTAATTTGAAAAGTAGCACTGTTTTTTCCTGTAGGAAATAATGCACCGCATGAAAGACTCTGTTCTTATTTAGGCAAAATCTTCCTTTTTTTTAAAGATTTTATGCAGTGTTCAACCACGTCATAGAAATCATTTTAAATATAACTTCATTTTTGGAGGAAATTTTAGAAAGAAAATATTCATCCAGAGAGAATAATTTTCTGAGGAAATGAGTGATCCATGATACATAGTGATTTTGGAATATATTTATGGTATAATATATGCAGAAAGAATAATTTTAGTTTAGTTTTTCTGTTTGCTATTTTTTAGACTAAATTTGTTTTGATTATGTGCTTAGTTTTAGAAAGTCAGCTTGATCAGCCTTGACTCTAAAATCACCAGTATATCTCCTTCTAAATAGACACTTACATTAAACATAATGATATGGACATCTAGTTAAGGACATTTAAAATGAATTTACACGTATCAATTTGCTCATTTAATATGTTAGATAAACTTAGTAGTCGGCATGCACAGATTCATATCTAAGTCTTACAATGAACGTGTGTCATTTTCTTAGTAACCTAAGGTTTGCTGGTGACTTTGTTATTCTCTGATCAGACTTGCTTTTATTAGTTCATGTTGACTTTGCTGCCTTTACACAATATTCACTACCACTCTTTCTTGGTTGCAGAGTTACGACCACCATAAAGAAAGAAAGCATGAAAAGAAGGAGGAGAGAACAGACAATTTATTTTCATGCATTTTTGGTTACCAGCTAAATCACAGTTGTCAGAGGAAAGTGGAGTTTAATGGTCATCCTTAACAAGTTTAGGAAAAAGTGGGCATTTTTACTCTTTCCATGTTGTGTTTTATGGATATATCACATTTGGTTCAGAATAGTGATGATTCAGTAATGACATTTTATTATTCAAGTTCCATGAATAGGATTGGGAAGGATTGTTTCTTTTCTCCTTCCATTTCACTATGACTAACAGTTTGACAAGAGTCAGAGATACTGACTGATGCTGTGAGGAGACTGTGTTTAATGTTTTTTAATGAAGTGATCGAGTTAAAATAAAAATATCTCTAGCCTAGTTCAGACCCTGGCAGGTAAGGCTTGTTCCTTCCGGTGTGTTTGTTGGAGCTCCATCCAGCTTCATTTCAGGTGTAGTTTTGAGGATTAGAGTGCAAATACATAGGATTATATATGTATATATTCAATAATCTTTTACAGTGCTTTAATTTTGTTTTACCTGCAAATCCTTTTATTCAAGTAAAATCATGTATGAGAAACCTTCTGGGAGTTCCCAGGACAGGACACAGATGAAAGTGGAGCTCCTTTGGTGGAGGTGGCCGGTGTGGCTCTGGCTGCTAGGCCTCCCCACCGCTGCCTCCCTCCCAGATCAGTCTCTCCCCTGATGTGTTACAAAGTATGTAAATAACAGGGATTCTTGCGAATCCTCCCTTGCTATTCCTTAGGCTTCTTTCTTCTACTCATGGTAGGTAAGTCAATAACTACCTTTAATTACAAGGAGTTTTAAAATGGTTGAATGATGTATTTTAACTAGTTTGGATGGAATAAATCCATAGTTGCCGTATTTTGTTTATTTCATGAACCAAATCACTGTAGGTGACATGACTATTTGGACAAGAAGGTAATTTTTCTTTTATTGAGATATAAACATAAGGAAGGTAATTTTTAAAGAGATGAAAGTTTTAATGTATATCCACTGGAAATGGAATCAATCCAAAGTAAATATATAGGATTTCATTACACTTGTCTTTTTGGTATTTGTTAACCAGCATCCTTTGTTGCCTGTATAAGAAGACAGAGTGAAAAGGAAAAAGATAGATGCTGAAAATGAATTATTCTGTAAATTTAACATAACATATTTTGTATTTTCAATTATGCAAGATTTGAAACAATATTCTTTGATTAAAGCTTCTAAAAGATTTTTTTTTTTGGAAATACAATTAAGGTTGTGACCATTTGCCCTTTGACAGCTGGAATAAAATATTTGGCAGTTGGAATGACATGCTAATATGGCTTGTCTTTTGGCCAAGATAGGATATAATGAAACAGGCTTGGTTGCTTCAAGAGTGAGGGGACAGTCTGTGCGTAGTTTGGACAACTGGCTTGTAGATCTGTCTGTCGTCCTTTCTGAAGGGGCTACTCATGGCATCCTTGAAGCATGTTAACAGTGAATGTTCTTAATATATGACTTTTAATCATTTGAACAAAAATTTTATTCTGCGATCACAAAACTTCATTACACTTGTTCCTCGGTGTGAGGGAGGATTGGTTCCAGGATCCCCATGGATACCAAATTCTGAGGCTGCTCAAGTCCCTTATATGAAATGGCATGGTATTTGCATATACCCTACAGACATCCTCCCCTATATTTTAAATCTTCTCTAGATTACTTATAATACCTAATACAATGTAAATGCTATGTATGTAGTTGTTATACTGTATTGTTTAGGGAATAATGACAAGAAAAAGAAGCCTGTACGTATTCAGTACAGACACAACCATCATAGGCGTTTTGATCTACAGTTGATTGAATCCACGGATGTGGAACCTGCGGATATGGAGGGCCAATTGTACTATCCTTTTAAGTGTTATAATAACGGAGATTTAGTCATCATTGCCCTAATCTAAGTGGGATTTCTAGACAAAGCATTGGTGTGTAGCCAGGTATAAAATTCATGACTAAAAGAAATATGTAATTATTTAAAGAGCAGTTAAAAAAGAATTAAACAGTAGTGCGAGTTTTTATAGTAAAATCTTTAAGATATTTAGAGAATAGCATAACATCGCCACTGAAAATCTAAGGAGTGAGTGAGGGAGAGTGTGCATGCCTCCCGGTTGCCTGCAATGGAGACCCTATATTTTCCTATTTTATGAATAGAAACAATAAAGGCTAATTGGATTACTGTGAGGATAAAATGAGATAATATCTAAACCTGGAAGGTTGTAATTACTTGATAAATGGAAGCCATTAATAGAATTGTTACTCTTAAGAACAATGTACAGTTTCTACCCTTTTAACGTCTTCGGAGTTTCGTGAATGTAGTATATCTGTGGTTGCAGTAATGATGTTTACCACGGCTTACCCTCTTTGTTCTGTTTAAGGACTATAATTAAGTTATTTCTTTAACTGGATGCAGTATTCCATTTGTTCTTTCTCAAGAGCAAAACCAAAAGAAAAAAACGCAAATGAAAAACATAAGGCAATTCACCTAACCAACCCCAATAGTTTGCAGATGCAATTTAAGAATTTAGACAAAGCAGGAAAAAAAAAAAAGAAAAGGGCACCAAGGGGACATGATAATGTAGTAATAATGTTTGTAATTATTACCATCCAAAAATATCCCCTACTAACACCTTGGAGTATTTTTTCTAATTGTGTATGTGTGATTGTATTTACTAAAATAGAATTCATCCTGCAGATATAGTTTAGTTCCCATTAAAAATATTTTGTGATTTTTTTTAATATCATGACATATTCTTTGAAAATTAATTCTCTGCTTTATTGAGGTATCATAATAGTTTAACCAGACCTCTGTTGCTCCATTCTACAGTATAAACGGGAAGTCGTTTTTTTTTTTTTTGTCTCTAAAGAAAGCATCACTTTAGAAGAGCTGCTGCCTTTTCTGCTTGTCCGTGTTCTTCCCTTTGCACTGATTTTCCTTCCCTATACTTTTTCCCTTACTGGGCTAAACTAATTCATAAAAATTTTTTTGAAAAGTAGGTTTATTAATAGCCTCTGGCTCTAAATGTAGCCTGCGGATATTGAAAGGTGATTGGTCCTAATCTCTTTAAGGACAAAAATTTGACATTATGATAGACTTTGAATCTCCAGGATATTTTCAAGTAGTAATAGCTCCATGAATAGACAAACAGGCCCTGATCATTTAGCGTGTAGGATATCCGTTAGCACCTGTGCATTGAAAAACTTAACAGGCAATAAACTTCAAAAAATTTGAAGTTCAAAATTAAAATATTCATTTAATTAATATTTAGCTGGATACCTGCTATGCACCAACCAATTGTTCTTTTTGACTCTGGGGATCCACTGGTAGATAAGACATAATTTCTGTTGTCATGGAACCTACAGTTTATCGGGGGGGATGTGAGGAAGACATAATATAAAAGTAAACAAAAGAACTGAAGGAGAAGATCCGATGGTGGTACAATCAAATCAGATCAAAAGGTGAGGTGGTCAGGAACTGCCTCTCTGAAGAGGTCACATTTGAGATACAATCTATACATAAGAAGAAACCAGCCATGTAAAGCCCCCATGGCAAAGCATTTCTGGCTGATTTCTCACAATGCAATTTCTCATTAAAGTTAAAGAAAAAATATTTGAGAGTTATATACTCACAAAAGCTTAAAGAGGATTTTTTTTCATTGAGATACAATTGACATATAACATTCTGTGTTTCAGGTGTACAACATAATGATTTGATATTTGTATGTATTGCAAAATGATCACCATAAAAGTCCGGTTAACATCTGTCACTATACATAGTTACAAATATTTTTTCTTGTGATGAGAACTTTCAAGATCCACTCTCCTAACTACTTTCAAATATGCAATACAGTGTTATTAACTATAGTCACCATGCTATACATTATATCCCCCATGACTTATTCATTTTATTACTGGAAATTTGTACCTTTTGACTCCCTTCACCCATTTTGCCCCCACCCTGACCTCAGGCAACCACCAATCTGTTCTCTATATCAGCTCAGTTTTATTTTGTTTGTTTGTTTGTTTTTTAGACTCTTCATATAAGTGAGATCATACGGTGTTTATTTTTTTTGTGTAGGACTTATTTCACTTCACGTAATGCCCTCAAGGTCCATCCGTGTTGTTGCAAATGGCAAGATTTCCTTCTTTTTTATGGCTGAATAATATTCCATTGTTTATATATACCACATTTTCTTTATTCATTCATCCATCGATGGACGTTTAGGTTGTTAAATACTATTTTTGAAAATTTCCACAGCAATTATATGTGTACATAGTTACTACTTTCTTGGTCAAAAACACTAAATCTGAGGTGTTATCTTTTCAGAACCAATTTTAGCTTTACTGCTTGGTTGCTTTCACTGATCAAGGCCAAGATGCAAAACTCCAGACTTGCTATTATTTACCAAGAAAAAAAATGGGAAGAACCCAGATTTGCATTTGTGTATATGAAGGCAGTAGCAATTCAAATGTTTGATGATGATGATGGTGGCATTGGTAACAGAGGCAATTAACATTTTTTTGGTGTTTACTAAGTTCCAGGCACTCTACTGTGATCTTTTCATAGATTGAGTCATTTAACTCTTACCCTGGGAAGTAGATGTTCTTATTATCCCCATTTAACAGACGAGGAAATTGAGGCACAGAGAGATTGAATGATTTGCTCAGGGTCATATAGCAAATCACACTTCCTCAAGGTCACAGAATAAGTAGCAGAGCTGGGAGTCAACTCCTAATTTATACATATCTGCTCAAAATAAAACTTCGTAATAAGTCTTTGGCAATTCATTTCCTCGTGTCATATGAAAAGTTAATGATTACAAAGTAAAATAGAATCTAGTGGTTTAATTTTTTTCCTTTTGGAAAATATTCTCCTTCAAACACTGTTAGTACATAAAATCTGATTTTAGGTGTTTAACAAAGCCTACTAGGGAAAAAAGTGAGATTGTAAACTTTTGTCTAAATATATAGTTCTTTTTAAAGTGATAAACATTTTTTAGGTTTTAGAATCTTTGGGTCCTATAATGTTTACCTTTTTAGCAGGGGGTACATCCCTAAGAACTTAAACATATGTTATGCATCCCAAAACAATTCTACAAAAGCAAATGCATTAAGGGTCTGTTGTGTTTTAGATAATCTCAAGGTCTCAGTTAACCATTTACACTTTATTAAGAATATTTGCTGAATCTGAACTATAGTTTAATAATTAATACTTGGTGTTCATGCATTCAGTTATATGTTACATTTTTATTAGGATGCAATGACAAAATATAAAATATTTATATCAATTAATATTTAGAGATGTAACTGTAGCTACCCAAGGTGTAAACTCTCCTAAATGTATTTGATCCACAGTACTATACGTTACGTGTTGTATTTGACTATAACACCAGTGCTTACTGTTCAGATGTCTTAATGATATTAATCTATGGATTTTTTTAAAAACTTAGCATTTGAATAACTTTTTCTGTTTACTAATTCTTCTTGACTTCAACTAAAGTACAGAGGTATATGGAAGGGGGATTATAGGATGAAGTAGGGTTTTTTGGTTTGTTTTTATATATTTTTTGCAGTTGTGTTTAGTGATGGCTATAATGTGTTAGACTTCCCTTTTAGTCAAAATTATTCACAAATTACATTGTTAAATTTTACGATTATTTCCTTTAGAAGGGAACTCTCAGTGAATGATTAGATTCATGTGAATAGATGAAAGTGGTGGGGAGGTTTTTATTCTTAAGTGGAAAAAATGGTTTAATGAACCCCCATGTACACATCATCTATCTTCAACAATTACTAACTCATGACTAATTTTGCTTCATATATACTTTTCCCCACTGGATTATTGTAAAGCAGTTGCCAGATATCGTGTCATTTTCATCCACAGATAAAATTATTTTAAAGATTTATTTCTAGTCTTAGTTTATGTGGTTACACTTAATATTGGTATAATACACTTAAGCTTTTTCTGTTGAAAAATGCTGGAGGGCCTCATTTGGTATGCATGAATTAAGCCAGATGCCCAGAGAAGATGTGAAAACAGATGGAATTTTTATATGTTTTAGATGTTGTGATCAAATGTGCCACCAATCTTTCATTCTGCTTTCCTACGTAGAAACATTGAATTGTCTTTGATGCTTGCTTTTCTTCCTTCTCCCCTTTCTGATATGTCTTCAAACTCTATTGATTTTTTTCATTCTTTAAATGTCTCTTTAATTCACCTTTAACTCTGTGTATTCACTACTGCTATGTTACTTCACTGATTGTTATATGTCTCAAGCTATTTTCTCTGATTGCATTTTCTTTTTCGTTGCAATTCGTCTTTTGGACTGCCCTTTGTAATTTTCACCATATCCCTTTGCAGTATCTACAGTGTTTATTTCATCCCACTTAAATTCCTTTTTCTGGTATTCTGTTTCTTCTGTAAGCTGACCCTGTCATAACCTCATCTTTTTTTATTTACCAACATAAACCTTTTAGGCGGCTCTCCTGAATACCCTTCATATGTGCTGGGCCATGCTCATTCTCGCCTGTCTGCTTTGGTGTACACTATTTACTTGGTTTGTAAATCTGTCCTCTCTCTTCTTTGATCTATAGTCTGCCTTTCCATCAAAGTCCAGCTTATTTTCTTCCTCTTCTGTCAAGTCCCTGTTGAGGACTCTAGGCCTATACTAATCTTTCCCTTTTCAGTATTTACATAAGTGTGAGTAGTTGATACTGTTACATGGAGGCCTTGGTTGCACTATTTTTTGTATTATTCCAGTTTTCTTATGGATTTGTGTTTTAAATTGAACAGATATCTTCTTGGGTACAGGGAGTTTCAAAACAATATTGGACACATGGTATGTAATTCACTTTTATCTGTTGATTAAAACTCTTAAATGTGATGTATACATGGACTATTTTGACTAACCATCTAGTTTTTGTTATAATACATATTCCTTTGTCTTTTTTGAGGACTGTTTCCCTTCTTCCTGTCTATTTGCTTCTACTCATTGTGCCGGTCGTGTTAATTTTAGCTTCTTATAAGGTAAGCCAAGAGGGAGAGGAGTTTGCATCCTCTCGTCGTCACAGTCATGCCTCTCCTCCTGAAGAAAGGGCCAGTGCTGGTGGCTGTTGTGAGTGGTCAGTGGTTCTCCTCAACCTCCGCATCCAATTCTCCTTTTCAAAGGAGGAGAGAGTTCTGATATTATTAAACCCCTTGAAAAAGACTTTTTAAAATAGTAGGCTCATTAAATGAGCCAAAAAAGCTTTAGAATTTCTTCCACAGGAAAAATGTGTCACTTAGAAGAAGAAGGGGAAGGAGAGGACATGAAAAGTAAGGATAGCTGCAGGGAGCCAGATAAGAGAAAAACAAATGCAAAGTGAGTATGTGAAAGAAATGCAAAAAAAAGAGTACGTGAGTGATAAGAGCAGTTTTGAGTAGGGAGGGGAAGCCTGAGAGAATAGTTCTTGAATTATGAAAAAGGAAAGAAAAAGATACGCTGAAAATTTAAAAAGAAAAAAACAGAGAAGCTGGGGGGGAAGAACGAAGCCTTCCTTGCTGTCAGGGACATTAAGGACTAATGTTTTAGATGTGCACTGCTACTCCTGTTGTTATATCAGGAGGAAAAAAAGCTGATAAAAACTTTTAAAAGGTTGTTATCAGAAGTAACTCTTGGAAATTAAAAAAGGACTCATTAAAAATCTTCAGTTATTGATAGTGGTAGTGATTTTGGTGGGTTTTTTTTGCATTTCTTGCTGGTCATGCTGTCCAATTTGTAATTTAGTCACATGCTAATATAATCCAACAGCTCAACTGGACCTCAAAATGATCTCAGCCCAGATCTCAACTGAGCAAAAGTGAACTTTTAGATGTGTAAGCTCTTCATCTTTTGAACCTGTAACGTTCCAAATATGGTAGCTACTAGCTGCATGTGGCTATTTAAATTTAAATTAATTAAAATGAAATAAAGTTTGAAATCCATTTCTTAGTCTACCTAGCCACATTGCAGGCGCTGAGTGGCCACATGTGGACAGCCCCATTTTGGACAGCACATATATCAAACATTTCCATCATCTCGTGGAGTTCTATTAGACAAATCTAGACTATAAGACTCGTAAGGAGAAGAACAAAAGGCAAGTTTGCTGAATGCCACTCTGAACACTGCCTTACTAAGGTTTAACTTTTGCAAGTTCGTGATTGCGGACAGAGAGTAAATTTGCTTCACTTGAGCAGAGCTCTGCGCTTGCCTGGCAGTAGAATATGTTTCTGGTGTTGAATAGTCCGAATTCTGACATTATTTTGTAAAATAGTTGGAGGAAAATATTATGGAACTAGTAATGAAACTGTTTTTTAATCTACACATTATCATGCACTTATTGTCACAGGAAATATTTTTGATAAGATTATTCAGTCATCAATAGTATATATTTTTAAATAAATATATACTTGCATGACAAGTATATGCAAACTCCTTAAATAAAGGAAGATCTTCCCAAGATTGAAGTTGAAAGGCAGTTGCCTACAATATAGTTACTTTGGTATTGTAAAAATTTTGCTTATAATTGTAAAGTAGATATTTATTCTTGGAAGAATAAATAGCTAGAATTTCATGTATTTTTTGCAAAATAACGTCCAGTTTGTTTTTCTCTTCCTTTTAATGTAGGCACATGACTGATGTATGTTAAAATCTAGTTGAAAAAGACCTTTTTTTTTCTTGTGAGGAAGACCAGCCCTGAGCTAACATCCGTCGTCAATCCTCCTCTTTTTGCTGAGGAAGACTGGCCCTGAGCTAACATCCCTGCCCGTCTTCCTCCACTTTATATGGGACGCTGCCACAGCATGGCTGACACGCGGTGCATCGGCGGGCGCCTGGGATCCGAACCCGTGAACCCTGGGCTGCCAAGCGCAGACTAAGCCGCTGCGCCACCGGGCTGGCCCTGAAAAAGACCTTTTAAAATAGGTATAATGACTGAGTGAAAATAAAGTGTTGTGTCAAGGTTTAATTGGTAATTTTTTTTCATTCCTGCTGGTACATATAACAGTGCTATTCTGATGTCTTAGGTCTAATTGAACTAAATTGTAGATTTGAGCCTAGTAGCTTTAGTTGACCATATGAAGACTATAGAATACATAGGGGCACAAATCACACTGGATGTGACAGGAGATGACATGCCTTCTGCTCTATCTTAACTATGCTACCCTAGAGCAAAGTCAGTGTTTTGAACCTTGAACCTTAGCTGCTGAATATGGTAGTAAGTCTGATTTAGAGGTTCTTGGCTAGAAATGGACATTATCTTCACCTGGGGAAGTTTCTGAACTAAAAATACCCACACTACACTCCTGGAAATCCTGGTATGTCTTTATTATTTTTTTATTTTGTTTTAAAAATTGAGAGAAAATCTCAATGAATTTTCTCAGTGAATTGACATAGTATGAATTTCTCAGTGAATTGACATAGTAAATGTGCAGTTTGATGAGTTTTGATAAGTTTTATACACCCATCAACCACCACTCTAATTGAGATATGGAATATTTCCATCATCCCAGAAAGTTCCCTCATGCCTCCTCCTAGTCAGTTCCCACTCCACCCATAGGCAACCACTGTTTTGGTTCCCATCAGCATAGGTTAGTTTTGCTGTTCTTGAAGTTCACCTCCTGTACATGGAGTCATCCAGAATGTCCTCTTTTCGTGTCTCGCTCCTTTTGCTTATTAACGTGATTTTGAGATTCGTCCATCCTACTGGATCCATCAGTAGTTTGCCTGCTTGCTTCCTCTCTTCCTTCCTTCCTTATTCCTGAATAGTATTCTATTAAATAAATATACCACATTTTAAATCTGTTCTTGAGTTGTATTTGGTGTTTTCAATTTTTGCCTTTATGAATAAAACTCCTGTAAATATTCTTGTACAAATCTTTTTGTGGACATATCTTTTTATTTATCTTAGGTAAATGCCATAGATTATTGTATATTTAACATTAGAAGAACCTGCCAATAGGTTTTTCAAAGTGGTTGAACCATTTTGCACTTCTCCCAGCAACATAGGAGAGTTTCAGTTGCTTCTCACCCTTGCTTAACATTTGGTGTTAGTCTTAATTTTAGGCGTTCTAGTGGGTGTGAAGTAGCACCCTTGTGGTTTTAATTTGCATTTCCCAATAGAATGGGAATGCTATTCCCATTGAATAGCATCTTTTCATGTGCTTATTTAGTCATTTGTATATCTTCTTTTATAAAGTGTTCAAACCTTTTTGCTTAATTTTTATTATGTTGGTGGTCTTTTTATTATTGATTTGCAGACATTGTTTATATATTTGAGATATGCCTTTTGTTGCATGTATGGATGTATTGCAAACATAGTCTCCCAATCTGTGACCTGCCTTTCTATTTTCTTAATGCTTGTTTTTGATGAATAAATGTTTTTTAACGAATTCCACTTTTGATGACATCCAATTTATCAAATTTTTAAATATTCTATTTAGCAATTTTTTAAATGTTTAGTGTTATTTGTATCCTAAGACTTCAAACCTTATCTTCCACAGTGTTGTAAAGAATTTCCTCTATGTGTTCCTTTAGAAACTTTGTTTTTTTATAGAGCTTTTATATTTATATCTGTGATAATCATCTATGATGATATTATGATCATGAATTAACTTTTGTGTATGGTATGAGGTGTAGAGGTCTTTTTTTCCCTTCATTTATGAAGTTTTCCAGCAACATATGAAAATTTGTTTGACATTGCCTCTTTCATTTTCATAGTAACCTGTTCTTGTTTTACAAATGCGGTTTCACCCCAAATCTCTATGAGTATATTAAAGTTTCCCTACTCCCACCCCGCCTAGTTCTTGTCTATATTCTTAGTGTTCTTTGTGGAACCTTAGTTTTTCTATTTGTATTTCTGGTTTCTCTCTGGTTTCTACATTCTGGTAGTCCTTGATTGTCTTTTCATATTTAGAATAAGGAACAGAAGGATGACTGCAAGCTACTTGTATGTGATCAGGTTTTTGGGCTAGCAGTTTTCATTTAAAGGTGAAGGTGAGTGGTCTAGGAGGCTTGGGTATCCCCTAAGTCCCAGGGGCACCAGTACATTCTGTAGCTGACCTCATTCCCTCCAGACATGTTTATTTTCTTTGGAGAGTAGCCTTAAAATTTTAATGTCTGGGCATATTCTTGGCTGTCCTTGTTAGACCCAGGTCAGGAATTGAGATGCTATGGTCAAGTTATATTTTTCTTCAGGGATTTAATTTATTTTACTCTGTTCAACTCCATATCTTTTAGGTAATTCCTTTTTATGTCCACAATTAGGTTAACAAAGATTTTTTTTTCTTCAAATAATCAGTTCATTTAACTATAAACCCCTCTCTCACATCCGTCCCTTTCAACTTAAAGACTGAAAAAATTTCCAGCTCTTGGGTGTTTCATTTTTTCTATTTTACAGTTTAATTTATATTGTTATTACATTGTGATTGTAGAGTATTATTTGTCCTATTTTTACTATTTGGAATTCTCATGCCATTTTCTTTGTGGCCTAGATATATAGTTAGTTTTTATGAATTTTTGAAGGACACTGCAAAAGATCTATTTTCAGATTACAGTGTTTGATATGCTTCAGTTAATTGTACCTTACTAGCTATTTATTTTTTCCATGTCTTTTATCTTCTTGGATTGAGAAAGGGGAATAAGACTCTTCTGTTGATGCATGACCCCATCTTTCTTTCTGATTTCAGTTACAAAGTATGCTTTTGCCCATTTTCAGTTTTTTACTTTATTTTAGCTATATTATTTATAGCATACCGTTGGGTAATTTATTAGAAATGGAGAAGGGAAACAAATCCAGATAAGTGGCATCAGAAAAGAGTCTAAGGAAAACCTGATGCTCGAGCAAAGTCTTGACGGAAGGAAAGAGGGACGTTGGTGTATGGGTTGGGAGGGAGGGAGGAAGGTGGCTGAGTGGGTGAGTTGGGTGGGAGCTTTAGGCAGAGGTATCCGCGAAGACTGATGTGAGAGGCAGCCAGTCATAGTGGTTCCATGTATTTTTTGCTTAGTTGAGGTTTTTCTTCTAGTAGTGTTTTCAAGAAACATTATATGGGAATGAAATTTTGTGGGTTTTAAAATGTTTAAAGATGGATATTTGTTTCCTTTAAATTTAAAAAGCATTTTGACTGGATGCACATCCATTTCCTAAGGACTTTATAGGGATCATTTCAATTCCACAAGTATATTGAATGTTTCTGTAGAGAAGTCTGAGGCTAGCTTGATTTTTTTTCTCCCCACTAAAGAATGCTTTTGTACTTTTATCTTTAAGTATCAGCAATTTTAATTAGACTTGTCTCTGTATTATCATTCTGTAATGGTTTTTCCTGGCATGTGTGTGCCTCTCAGTCCATGGGTTTAAGTCTTCCTCTGGTTTGGAAAATTTGTCTAATTTGTGCTGTGTTCTTATGGGAAAGCAGTTATACATATGTCATTTTTTAAAATCTCCCATTTCTCATTTTCTTTCAATATTTTCTAATTCTTGGCTAATTTGCATTTCTTTTTGCTCATTTCTCAATTTTATCTAACATGTCTCTTACTGGATTTTCAGCGATGTTCATCCTGCTTCAAAGAACTTCTTGCTTAGATTTAATTTCTTTGATGAATCTTGTTCTTGATTCATCTTGTTCTGTGTTGGTTTTGTATGTGTTTCAAGAGCTCTCGTGTCTCTTGGAATGGTTTTACTTTTTCATTAAGTTCTTTGAGTCATAGTGATATTTCTAGTCGTGATTTCCACTTGCTTGGTGGCAGCATTTTTCCGGTGACTTTTCCTCATGGTCTTTTCCTGTTTAGATCCTATCCCTTTCTTCTTCCTTGTCTCTTTTCTTTCCCTCCTTTCCTCTCTCCTTTAACTTCTTGGTCTATTCTAGATCCTGTGCTAGTTCCTTTTTATTGATTTTTGAGTGAATTGAATCCCTCCCTGGACCACTGATTTAAAACTGGGTTATGTGGGGGCTGGGAGAGCAGGGGTAGCAGGAATTCTTCCTCGTTCACAGTGAAGCACTTTATGACCCAGGATTGTATATTTGAGAGTGTTTAACCTTTACTCACTGCTGCCAGTGCAGTGGCAGTCAAACGTTTGTTCCCAATTCAATCTTTTTTCCTTTTCTATCTTGTCTTACTGATAGAATGTTTCCTGCATTGATGTTGTATCAGAATCTTTAACCGAAGACCTCCTCTCAGCATCTTCCTTTAGCCCTGCTTGAGTTCACTGCCTTTTGCAGCTCTTTCACGTATATTGTGATTGGGTGATAGATTTTGCCTAATTTTATCTAAGATGGAATTTCCATTTCTTTTTGTCATTCTACTGTTGTTTTGGGATGGAGAAAGGACAGAGACTTCTCCACTCTGCTGTCTTAAAACAAGGTCATATTTTTTTTCTTTAAATCTTTCATTAAAGTTCTTCCAACTAGCAAAAGCCTTCTTCAGAGTAATATTTAGGATTTGGCTTCTTCGCTTTTCCATCCTTCATTTTATTGCTTGGTGATTTTTCTTCTGATTGTTAGTTGTTTTACTTGAGGACTAGATTTCACTGTCTGTGAGTTGGTTTCCCAGATGTGTTAACTATGAACAAATGGGGCATCACTATACTACGAGGATTGTTTGTTTTGAGGGCACACCAAGGTATTGCATTTATTAAAAATATTGTAGGGATCAATATTTCCATCTCAGTTCATTTCTCTGGGCTATATTGTACTTCTTTGTGCATTTATGAGGTTGTATATCTTATGAATTATTAAAACAAGCTGGAATACTTCTTTTAAAAAGAATATGAGTAACTTTTATTTGCCTGCCATCCCATCCGGAGGCACCGGTTTCCTTTTATTATTGAATTCTAGGTAGTGTTGCTTTTTATGTTTCAAAGATCAAAGATCAAAGATGTAGGAAAAAAAGGTTCGTAGCTCTGTACTTTGGTGAGGAAGGAGATAGTTATTTTAGTTTCTACATCAAATGCCAAAAGTTATTTTCAAATACACTGCAGCCAAAAAAAGAAAAAAGGAAAAAAAAAAACAAACCAACTACTACCTGCCAGTCAGTGAAAATAACTAACAGGATGCACCGCCATGCTGTACTTATAATTGTTTCAAATTTACAAACAAAGCAATGAAACACATTTTGCATAATGAAATATTTATTTTTATCCACCATGCTTGCAAGCTGCTCTCCATTCATCATGTTTGGAAACAGCAGCAGCAACATTTCTTTAATATGAGCCAAATGTAATTCCCAGCTGTTGAAATCAATTCTTTTTAAGTTCTATTAAAAACTATCATCTAACGACAAATCTCACTATTTTTCTTTTTGCTCTTTTTACTTTTCTATGTTCCCCTGGAGCTTTGCATTAGTCCACCTTAGGAATCATCTCACTGTATTATTGTGTTTGTCTCTCATACTTCTTGACCAGTGCTGGTTAATACAAATATAATGTGAAGTGCAAATATAAACTTAAATCTTCTTGTAGTGACATTAAAAAAGCAAAAAGAGGGGGCTAGCCCAGTGGCGCAGCGGTTTAGTTCGCGCTTGGCAGCCCGGGGTTCGCGGGTTCGGATCCCAGGCGCCTGCCGACGCACTGCTTGTCAGCCATGTCGTGGCGGCGTCCCATATAAAGTAGAGGAAGATGGGCACGGATGTTAGCCCAGGGCCAGTCTTCCTCACCAAAAAGAGAGGAAGATAAGCAACGGATGTTAGCTCAGGGCTGGTCTTCCTCACACACACACAAAAAAAGCAAAAAGAAACAGGAGAAATTAATTTTAATGCCATCTTATTTAATCTAATATATTCAGAATATTATCATTTCAACATATAACCAATGTAAAAATTATTAATTATATTTTTATATTCCTTTTGTACTAAGTCTTCAGAATCCAGGGTTTTTTTACACTTACAGCACATCTTGATTGAGACTAGCTGCATTTCAGATGCTCAATACCATGAGTGGTTCGTGGCTACCATATTGTACAGTCATGTATCGCTTAACATGACTGTACAATATCGCCTTCTGAGAAATATGTTGTTAGGCGATTTTGTCATTGTGCGAACATCATAGAGTGTACTTACACAAACCTAGATGGTATAGCCTACTACACACCTAGGCTATATGATACTAATCTTATGGGACCACCATTGTATCATTGTATATGTGGTCTGTCCTTGCCTGAAATGTCCTTATGCGGCACATGACTATATTGTGTACTTCTAGACTGTGGTCTTCTAGAGAGTTGGAACCATGTCTGGTTTTTGTTCTGTTTCTGGCTAAAATTGGTGCTCATTCAGTATGTGCCTACAAACGAATGAATGAATGCGTGAATAAAATATACTGGGAGAGTTATTACGTAGATTGATGCTGATCACTAATAATATCAGTACCTCCTGTTTAGAGAATTGAGGCACACTGACTAAAAAGAAGACCCTCAGGCTGGAAGGATCCTGCATTCCAGTCGTAAGGTAGGGCAGTGGGCAGGCTTCGAAGAAGTGAAGTTGCCCAGGATTTATTGCAGGGGACAGGAGGGAGAGGAAATTAAGAGGGTGGCCAGTCTCTATTCGGGGTCTACTTTCCAAGTGATACACCTGAATCCAGAGCATTGACAACCAGCACCTTTCATGTTTACTGGTAGACTAAGTTGTTTCTAGCACAGTAGAATTCGTAATCAATTCCTGTGCACACCTATTTGATATAAATAGAGTGTAGTATATCTGCTTCAGTTTGCTGCTTAAAAAATAAAATGGATACAACTGTATCAATTGTTTCAATTGATATAGTCATAGTTGATAGCAATTCTGTGTTATGTAGTAAACTTAATAATGTACATATTCTTTGACCCAGTAATTATCCATTTAGGTATATACCATTGAAAAAATGTTTCATATGTGCACAAAGAGGCATCTAAATGGTAACTGCACCATTTTAAAAAATAGTAAAAACATGTAAACTACCTAAATGGCTAGATACAGGAGATCAGATAAATATTTTTGACACATTCATTAACTCTGTATAAGAGTTAAAAGAATCTAGTGCACTAGATTTGTATTTCCAAATGGAAAGCCCTCAAAAAAAGTGTTGAGTGATAAAAGAAAGTTTTGCAACACCATTTTTTAAAAATTGAGCACATATCACACAATATTATATGTTGTTCATTGATGCAAATGCATGCTATATAAAATTAGTGGTTACCAGAGGAGAAGGGGGTGGGGGGAGGGCAAAAGGGGTAAAGGGGCACATATGTATGGTGATGGATAAAAACTGGACTATTGGTGGTGAACACGATGTAGTCTATACAGAAACTGAAATATAGTGATGTACACCTGAAATTTATACAGTGTTGTAAGCCAATGTGACCTCAATAAAATAATTTAAAAATGCCGAACTGTAAAGGTAAACTCTACATTCAGAAGAGCATGTGCCACTGGTAAGGGGCATGGGAGTAGTTGGGGCATTAGAGATGGATCTAGAGAATATAAACTTCTGTTGTTTTTTGTGACCCAAAGTGCTGAATGATAGTAATCAGCAATTTAGGTGGCGGTCATAGAGATGGTCTCTTAGTCTTTGATGTATTTAAAAATTTTTTTAACTTACAAGATACATTTTATACATTCAGATTTCCTTCAGGTCAGTACTATATTTTTTTGGAATTAAAAATTTAGGATTATAAACACTAGGGATATTTTTCTTTATCGGTGCACTTCATATGAATTATTTCAGTCCTTTGCTGAAAAAGGATGCACAGATGGAGAAGTGTCCTTTTGATGTACACAAGTACAAAAGTGCATTTTATGACTGAATGAACTTTGTTCTATATTTCAGGTTAGAATTTTAATCCAGATCCCTATGGGAAAATACCTAATAAACTCAGTATCCCACAGGACCTTTTGTACCCTAGTGAGTTAAGACAAAAAGTATTTTTAAAAAATCTAGAATAGCCTCAGCCTTTCAAAGACATTCGGGCTGTGATGTATTTTAGTTCAGTTCAACAAGCACTTATGGAATGCTTGTACGGGCAAGGTACTGCATCAGGCTTGAAGATGGCTGGGAGATAGTAGTACATGACGAGAGGAAGGAAATTACCCCCCCTAGGCTTCTCAGGATATTGAAACAGTTGGGAAATGACCAATTGAATAAATAAACATTCACTATCAGAGTGGGAAAGAACAATGTATTTTTTTATGAAGTTATCAATTTATTATCTCTTGGGTCCAAATCCATCCTTCATTATCTGCCCTGTGATAATGGAGATGGGTCTTTTGGACATTTCTTCTTTGCAAATAGTTGATGTTAAGCTGTGTCAGCAGAGGCCATGGGAGGGGCATTGCTGATTGAAGGGCCTCTCTCCCTGATTCCAGTGTCTTTGTCATGTCAGCCGCCTGCAGCATACACAGTTTTTCTGCAGTGCCTGGTGGTCAGCAGTATCTGTCACCTTCTCTTGGTCAGCTTCCCCTGACACCCTCCTCAGGTGGTTTCTCATCAGATTACTGCCAAGTGGGATACTTCCCTTGATGGCTTCCTTCAGCACCTTTCAGGAGGCTTTGTAGTGAACTACGAGGCCAGCACCTCCCTGTGAATGGCATGCCCGCACTTCAGAGGTAGGATTTCCAGCTAGTCCTGCCCTCGAGTTCTTGCCAGTGTTGTCTGCTTCTCAGTCTTAGGGGCAGTGGCTGCTTCCTAGATCTGCTCTTCCTGTATTCTTTACCTTCAACTCTCCGTTAGTCCAATCCATGATAATTTCTCATGTTCAAATTACTGCCTGGGATCTCCTGATTGGACCCTGATAGATACAGAAGGCAAACTGCGTTTTCTCCAGTATGCTAAAGTCAATAAAAGTGACTTTATGTTTAAAAGATCTCTTCAACCTGTTTTCCATTTTCTTTTAGTAGGACATTAGCCAGCTCTGTGAATGGGTTATTGGGTCAGTAGATGTGAACACGTATGACTCTTAACCATGTATTTCATTGCGTTGGAAAAGCCATGTGTGTTATTGTTACCAGCGAAGTTGATGTTGAAGATTCTTACACAGTAAGCTGGTATTGTTTCATCAGTTATACTTCTCTGTTTTACTGAGCTGTCTCAGATGCACAGTGGGGGCTTTCTGGTATAACAAAAATAACGTGGGCTTTATTAGCAAGGGAACCTAGGTTCTCATTTTGGTTCCACTGTTAAAATAATTCTAACTCCATTAACACATAAATGAAAAATCTTCTTATTTTTTGTATCTGACTTCTCACTCTGAAGACCACAGAAAAATCTGTCACATAACTTGGGGCAAATCACTTTGTCTCTTTGAGCTCCTTTCCTTGTCTGTAAAATAAGAAATAAAATACAAGACTTTCAGGTTGCTGTGAGGTTAATCATATTGTAATAAAGCACCACTAGCAATGTATAAATGGTTCAATTTCTTTGCTTCCTCGCCACCATTTGATGTAAAATAAATCATAATATTTTATTTCAGCCATTTTTGTAAGTATGTAGTGATATCTTATTGTGGTTTTAATTTGAGTTTCTCTAATGACTAATGATGTTGAACATCTTTTCATGTGCTATTTGCCATTTCTATAGTCTCTGCTCTTCTTTTTAAATTTCCTGAAAATAACATTTCTCATAATGTTAAAAAGATAAGCAGGAAGAAACTGACCTGTTTTAGAGTTCTCTTTTGGTATTTGCCATCACAATTCTTCCTAAGCTTTCAAACCAGGCCTTTCTCACCAGAAGTTAACCTACACATCCAGAGTTACCTCTGGTTCTGTCTAACATTTTAGTTTCACATTTCCTGTGATTTGGGAATAATGAAAACAAACAAACAAAGAAACCCAAACTCAAGCCCAAACAATAAAAGTACTCTGAACAACACTTACTAACAATGCATCTGTCCTACAAACTGTATTTCATGTTTTAAATTTTTATTAAACTTTTGATAATGCCTTTTAATTTTTAACTACCGTTAGTATAAAATATTTCCACTAGGCAGAGACACCTTGAGGTAAATGCAATGTAGAGAAAGTGGGAGAAGAGCTATTCAAAACTTTCCGTCTCTCATTGTGAGGAGAACATAGGTAGGCCCATGTGGTTATAATATAAATGGAACGGGAAAATTTCGAAAGATGATAGAGGAGCAAGAATGGCAAGAAATATTTTATGGAATGTGGCTGAGCATTGGAACAAATAAACAGTATAGGGAATGCTAAACAGTTGTAAACAGTACTAGTGTTTGTCAGTTGCTCAAGACAGGAACCTGAGGGTCATCTCTGATTCATTTTGGACTCCCCTCCACATCCCGTCTCTCAGACAGTCCAGTTACTTCCACCTCCTGATGTAACTTGAGGTACGTCCATTTCTCCCTGCCTTAAATGCTACAAACCTAGTCTAAGCTGCCATCTTCCCTGGACAGTGCAATAGCTTCCTAACTAATCCCTCTAACCTCTTCCCAACATAAGAGGAAGAATGATCTTTGATAGGTAAGTTAAATAGAACACTCAAACTTAAAACCCTTAATGCCTTCCTTTTATACTTAAACTCTATACTATGGGCTGCTTAATCAGGTCTTGCACTATCTCTGAACTTTATCTCTTATAGCTATTCCCTTATCTGATTAAACTTGAAAGCAACTGTCCTTCTTTTAATTATTTTTAAAAATAAGCTTTTTCATGCCTTGATAAATCATGCTTTAAAGACTAAGATTAATTTATCTCTAAGAATGCCCTGAGATAGCTTACAAACTAAGAAATGTGGTGGTTAATGAGGTGGTTATTCACCCTCTTTAAGCACTTGGCTCTTTAATTGTGCTTTGTCCCCATGGCTGTAACTCTTGGCCTAAAGAAGGCCCCGTATGACTTTTTGGGTAGTTATCTCTTGCTCTTAACCTGAACCCGGTGATTCCTCTTCTTTCCATCTTTTTTTTGGAGGCACTACCCCTAATTTCTCTCTCTTTTTTCTACTTACAGCCTTCAAATAGTCCCCTGCCCCCTTTTTCCCCTAAATAGGAAGAAGAACTAGCTTATGATTGTGTTGTTTGAAAAAGAGCATAGTCAAGATGTAGGATTATAATATGTGAAGTTCTTACGCTAGTTTTTAGTAAAAATATGTAATTATTTCTCAGTTTGTAATTATTTTGTATTAAGATCCAATTGCTGAAGTTAACCTGTTATTACCATTTAGAGTTAGTGATTATTGTTTAAGAGAAACTCAGTATATTGTGTTAAAATATTTTTATAAAAATGTCAGAAGTACTAGGAAAGGTACAGATATGATCTGATTAGGTTTTTTTCCTTCTCTCTCTACAAAATAAAAAATGTGTCACTTTTTTGTGTAACAAAGGATCTGATACATTTTCACTTGTAATATGCAACAATGACTCTCGTTTGAAATATGTCTCCCAGATAAGTTCTGAGATCTGTTACTACTGATGCATAAAAAAAGGAGAAGGGAAGAAATTCTGGTGCCAGCAGAACAGGCATGGAGGCAAGTCGGTTCCAAATCTCTCTCTATTCTTCTCTTATGTAACATTTGCATCAATAAAGTGATTTTTATTTAAAAGCTTTTACTTTTGCCGAGTGGACCAGCCAGCATCATTGCTGTTTTCCTCTATTCCAGCTCTTCTTGGTAGTTCTAGGCATTTTATTGTTTTTTGCTCATTCATAGAGATTTGCTGCATCTCATTATTTTGTCACCGCTACTTTACCAATGTTTGTACATTATGAAGTGAGTTAATGGAAGTTGTCACTTTTCTTTCTTTTTTTTTTTTTTTTGTGAGGAAGACCAGTCCTGAGCTAACATCTGTTGCCAATCCTCCTCCTCTTTTTGCTGAGGAAGACTGGCCCTGGGCTAACATCGTGCCCGTCTTCCTCCACTTTATATGGGACATCGAAGCGGAGCACGTGAACTCCACCGCTACGCCACCGGGCTGGCCCCTGGAAGTTGTCACTTTTCATGGACCATCTGTGGTGATATCTGTGCAGTGGTTGTTTATCTCATCTGATTTGGCAGATGATATGAACTACCCGGCAGAAGATAGTCGGAAGGACCTGCCTTTGACCGTTGTGACTAGTGTAGTAAGTAAAAGGGTCTCAAATGAATAGGAGGCACACATGGAGATGGTGTGGGATCATGCTAGAAGGTCACCCAGAATATCACAGGTATCCAACACATGTACGGATTATATAAGTGGACTTACTGAAGATCCCGCATCTAAAATAGAGGAGAAGATGGTAGGTCTGCCTCTGGGATAGATGTGAAGGCAATTTAGCTGGGACATAAATCACTTTGTTAATTCACCTGACTTTGGTAGCTAGGTAGAATGTAGTTTCTGGGGGTTGTTTTTGTTTGCCAAGAGAATAGCAAGTAAATCTGTTCTCTTAGTTAAACAATAACTAACAAAAACTTCCAATTTGCTTTTAAATTGGAAGTTTAGAGAATAGCAATGAGCAGTCTGCCGTCCAGCCAGGTACTGTGGGACCCTGGGCAGCCTGCTGAGGCATAAGTGGTCCTCTGATTACAGCACTGGTTCTAGACTGGGAGTGATTTTGCCCGTGAGGGAACGTTTGGCATTGTCTTTGGATACTTTTGGTTGTCACAACTCGGGGGTGCTATTGGCATCTGGTGGGTAGAGGCCAAGGATGCTGCTACATATCCTACAACGTAGTGGACAACCCCTCACAAGAAAGGCCCCAAATGTGGCAGTGCCAAGGTTGAGCAGCCCTGTATTACAGCGACACCAACAAAGGTCTGTTATATGTTTTTTTATTCACCATATATTGAACATATGTATTTGCCACCTTGTCCCTAAAGAATGGCCAGTCTTTAGTAAAAGTTTAATGATTGAGAATGCACTCACTTGAATCGTTCCTACCTACTCACATTGGGACAGAGATGCATGTGCCAGCTTCACATATACAAGGACATATTTTTCTGTGCTGCTTAGCTATTTGCAGTTTTTACACATTGTGAGCCTTACTCATCTTTTAGAAAAATTTCCCCTTGCCACTTTAGGATAAACAGACAGTTGGATGTTTGGCTGTTTTTAAGATTTCTTAGTAATGAGGTATTTGGTGTCACTCAGTGTTAAAGAGGCACCTGATTATAGACTTTATAAATAGCATCAAGAATGACTAAATGTCGGGGCCGGCCTGGTGGCACAGCGGTTTAGTTCGTGCTTGGCAGCCCGGGGTTCCCAGGTTTGGATCCTGGGCGCCCGCCGACGCACTGCCTGTCAGCCATGCCGTGGCGGCGTCCCATATAAAGTAGAGGAAGATGGGCACGATGTTAGCCCAGGGCCAGTCTTCCTCAGCAAAAAGAGGAAGATTCGCGACGGATGTTAGCTCAGGGCCAATCTTCCTCAGCAAAAAGAGGAGGATTGGCAATGGATGTTAGCTCAGGCCTAGTCTTCCTCACACACACACACACAAAAAAGGCTAAATGTCACACTTTATCTCCATAGCACATGACTAGGAGAGGAGATAGAAGGTAGCGAGAGAAAGGGTAATAGAGTTTACACAGCAACATTTACCCAAAGGTAGTAAAGATCTTCATTCCGTGGCATGAACCAGATCATTAGGACTAGCAGCGCTCCAGGCGTAGGTGCTCAATATAAATACCGCTTGCTTTTTATTTGAAATAAGGATAATTCTGTGCTACTGACTTGACTAAAATTTAAATAGTATTCCATTTACTATTTGTGGGATTTTACAAATAATGCGAACTTTTAAAATAATTGCACATAAATATACTATAAATAAAGCTTTCATCTAAAACTCTGGAAAAGTTATCTAAACAGCAATTAATTATGCATTTTGGTACTCCTCTGAGCAAAGTAAATGGTTGTCATCTTTCTCAGAGAGCATACATTTCTGTGAAATGCTTTGGATGCGTTTCTCCACGTGAAGTGATGTCTTGATAGGGAAAGCATGCTAATCCATGTCCGTGAACTAATTGATTTGGCTCATAATCAAGGGGTCACGGGTGATAGTGTATACAAATAACAGGCAAACTATCTGTGAAAATACACAACTCCCCTTAAGGGCTTGATCCAACACAGATTTGAGGCTTGATGGGGTAGCATTCTCTAGCGGATAGGAAGTTTCAGTGTCTTTGAAGTACAAATTAATTTTTGTATTAGTTAGGGCTCCTTCTGTTTCAAGTGATGGAGAAGCCAACTCACACTGGCCTGACCCCAAAAGGGGAATTTATAGCTCACATAATTGAGAAGCCTAGTGTCTGGCTGTTGCTATGGCTATGGGACTCAAACAATGCTCTTGTCTCCTAGCTTTACCGTTACTGTATTTGCTTCATTCTCTGGGTCGATATGATAGACCATAGACCCAAGCTTCCAGTCTTTCAGGTTGCAGGACAGTAGAAAAGGGAACTCTTTTGCACTGTTGGTAGGAATGCCCAGTGCACCTGCTGTGAAAGATAGTATGGAGGTTCCTCAACAAATTAAAAAAGAACTACCATATGATCCAGCAATCCCACTTCTGGGTGTTTATCTAAAAGAGTTGAAGCCAGATGAAGGTCTGGTCATTTCCCAGGAGTGACTTTGAAATGTTTCAGTCACAACTCTTTTGGTATGGCCATGGAAGCCATCAATTCTTGGGTCTCCTTAGCTTTTATCCCTTGCTAGTTATTATGAGTTTCCTCAGGGGTGTGCGACTAGCCCGTTCTCCAGTGCAGGTGCATCTTATCGATGCTGATTACTGATTACTTAAACATTCTTGACGTAGTAACCTTAGGCGATTCTTAGTTTTCTTGAATTTGGTATACTTCTGTACATTCTCTGAGTTGTTCTCACAAGAAAGATTTGACCAAGGGTTATTTAAATAACAATATGTCTTATAAGAGATAACATATAAATACATATGAGTTACTTTTTTTTTATGGTTCCATACTAGGGCCATGATATATTTTACCAGTATTCAACTGGTGGCCATTTAAGTTTGCTACTAGTTTTTCATGGTTACACATAATGTCACAATGACTATTCTTGTACACATGCCCTTGTGAATTTGGGCAAGTGTTTATATAGGCTACATGAAATTTCTGAATCAAAGGGCATATACATTTAAATTTTTATAAATCTGCCCAACTGTGTTTCAAATTCATAGTTTCATCAGCAGCCTGTGAGAGAATTTTGTTTCCCCATGCTACTTCCTTCTAATTTTATCTATGTTGTCTCTCTAGTCCCTTAAAAATTTTGTGAATTTGGCAAAATATGTATAATAATATTTATTTTGCATTAGAATCAGCACACTTGGCATTAGCTGAAAATCATAGGACTAATGACTGATCTAGGTTAGAATTGAAATCTTTTATATCTAGTGTTCTTTCATTTAATGTGTTTTAGTCTTCAGCTATTTATCAGCCTGATGTGTAAGTAAATAATTGCTCAACCATTGAAGTTGTAGTATTTGCCAGATGTGCAAAAAATTTTGCTGTAGGAGCCAGTGAAATTTTTACATAAGATTTTTTTTTTTTTACTGCAAGATAATTCATGCAGTAACTTCTATTCATTAAAGCTTGGAACAAGGTAAATGATGATGGAGTGAACATATTTTGAGGGTGATTCATTATGATTTACCAAAACTACGTTATTTAAGAGTACTCTACTTGTGGTTCTTAGTTGATCACATTTATTAATTGTGATATTTGTTTACTCAGTTTTCAAATGGCTACCAATGAATTCATGCCAACATTATGTAATATAGTCTTGAAATATTTTATTTTTCAAATGGCATTTAATTTATGTACATGGAAAATATTAATAAAATTTAAAAGTGGTAGAGTATATCTCTTTTGGTCAAGCTTTATTGACAACAAAACAAAACAGTTTTAGGGACAGACTGGCACTTGTTTTTCTTTCAGATGGATTGCTCCCCTGCTCCCAACTTCTACGTGGGGAGAGAAGCATCCACAGATTTCATCGTGGTTATTGTAACTCCATTTGCCATTTAAGACAGGAATAGGTGTGGACAAATTTACTTCCTCTGACCTAGTTATTTCTCTTTTCATAAACTGCTCTAAAAATACCAGTTTAAATGTAGGTGTAAGAAGTAATAGGCATTAGAAAAAGTTTTTGGATTGTAAGAGTAACTCTGATCTTGGCTGAACTAGATTGATTAATAACAGTTTTACAGATTTGGCCGTTGAAATTCATCTCTCCTTTCCTTGTCCTCCCCTTGCATTTTGTTGCTTATATTACGGCATTCACCAGAATCTACATGCGTTGCATATATTGCTTCTGTTTCCTTTTTTCCACTGTAATGTGAGCCTGGAGAGCGAGTTCTTTTTTTTTGGTCATCTTTCTGTTCTACTTAGGGCCTGGCCCATATAATAGGTATGAATGGTGAATTCAACTGATTTTCTCAAAATAATTCAGTGTGAAAAAATTGACAAGTCATTCTGTTTGATAATTCTTAGCCACTAAAAACTATTCCTTAGATTTTCATATTACTTCAGTGAATCAATTTTTACATAAAAATGTCACATATACTTGCCAATTTTGTTTATGGAGAATTGTTTTATAAACTCTTGAGGGTAATGACTGATAGTTTACCATTTGTTCTATGGCATATTTTATATATGAGATGATCTCTCCATTTTAGCTTTGGATGATTTTGAACTTTTAGGTTTTGATATTTAGGAAATGTGAGGAATATTCTATGATCTTCTGCAAGTTATGTTTGTGGCATGATTTGAATTTGGGTGCTATTCCTTTTTAGGAAACGTGTGTTGTGGGTAGTTGGTAAAATGAGACGTCCCTCTTGGATACCTTCGTAAAAACTCTTAGTTTTGATTTGCACTTTTTAAGTAGCTTAGGCTTTTCTTTTCCAGGAACACAGTGCTGTTTAGACTTAATTTTCATTCTAACAAAAATGGAGGAAGAAGACTAATGTTTATTGAAGGCTTGCTGTGTTTCAGTATTGTGATGGGTACCATATATAGCTATTAAATCATTAATTGCTTAATAACTGTATGCCATAGGTGGTGTTATCCCCATTTACAGATGAGGAAGCTGAAGCAAAAAAGGAACATCTTTTTTTGCCGCTTAGCCTCTGTTTTATTCTAATATAACAGAGAACACAGAAAATGGTCTCACGTATCATGGATTAGTGGAAAATTCATTGAGACTTTTATTTCTGCCAATATGGTCAATTAGATATTCTTTATAATATCCCGCCTGCTATTAAACACCTAGAAATTTGGAGATAAATATTATAAACGCTCTTTTCAATGTATAGCTAAGTTTTCAGAAAGGTAAGGTAATTTCATAAGTGCCATGAAATGAAGAAGTAGCTCAAAAGAATGGTTTGTTTGTTCTGAAGCTGCTGGTGCCCAAGGTCTTTGCTGATCTTTGTGACCTATGACTTTGGTGTTGACAGCTGTGGGGACAGGAGGCAGGGCTTTGGTCTGTTCAGGGTAAGGAATTAGAATCTCAGACATCTCTGCATTCACTCTCATTGCGCAGGTAAAAAATAAAGTTTGATCTGAAACCGTTAGGTAAAGGACTTTTTTAAAAAATAAATAAATAAAAGGAATTGATGCTAAGATACTGAACATTTCTAGGAAAATTAGAAATTAGAGATGTAACAACAAAAATGGTAGTCCGTGGACAAAGAAAATTTCAAGGAACAGTCGATGCACAGCATCAAATCCTAGGGTGACAGCAAGGAGAAAGTGCTGGAAAGGAGGAGATAAAAGACCCACTTGGAAAGGCAGCCGGTCTTATTTGATTATCTCAGTATTTCCCAATTTTCACTCAATTTCGTGCCACCTTCACAATTTTTACAATGTTCACACATTATCTAGATTATTAGTTACTTAATATTTTAAAGTAAACTTATGCTATGCTTATGATTTATTTTGAAAAGAAACCTTTTATATCATCACAATAAAATATGGAAACCAATAGTACCTGCCATAAATAGAAAGTATCCATAACAATAAAATAAGGGAACAAAGATATAACCATGTCCTGTTTGCCCGTTATTGCACGTGAGGCCTATCTTCTGTTATAAAGAAGGAAAGACAAACTTCAAGAGATGTTGAAGACACCATATACAATCCTCTCCTTTATTTAATAAGAGGAATTGAAAAAGATGCAAAAGGGAAATACACTTTGTCTTAGGTGATTCTGTCTTCCTGTGTGTGTGCTATGTGGGATCATTTTTAGTACCAGCAGTGTCAGTGGCTGAAGGTGAAATGATCCAAGGAGGGAGGTGTGACTGTGTGTGTGTCCGAGTGCCTGCTTTTTAATGTTTATCATTTGAAAGATACTGCTCTAAACTTCCTATATTGAAACATTCTTTGTTTTTTCTATTTGAAGCTCTTTTAAGAGCCTGTGCTGATGGAGGTGCCAACCGCTTATATGATGTCACCGGAGGAAAGAGGGAAAGGTATGCTTTCTTTAGTCAGTGTCCGTAATACCACAAATTCTGCTCTTCCGTTTGTTCTATTATTTTCTTAGTAAATGGTGGCCATTAATTTTCCTTCAAACTTAGCAAAAGCACCTCAGTGAGAAAGCTGCTTAACTATGTTGTATTATTTCTTGGTTTTGAATGAGATCTCTTAGTAGAACTAGGCTAATCATATTCTTATTTTAAAAAAAAAAACATTCTACTATTTCAGAAGTCTCATTAAGTAGCATTATCAAATGTCGATATTTGTGAGGACTTTGAATATTGACTAAAATAAAATCTCTAATGGTAATTTGAGTTGTTATTCAATTTAAATGAAGAAAAACTGATCTCATATAAACAAAATATATATTCTATTGTAGAAGATGTGAGGTTTTTATATTAGTGTTGAGTGAAGCTCAGTCTAATTTACTCTAACTTAGTTACTTCTGAGTTATGCACATATATATATTTTAGGGGATAAATAATTTATTTCTTAATGATTTGTTATCTGTGCCATCTGGTTTTCCTGATCTTTGCGTGATGAGCTATTTTTAGAAAGAGAATGTGTTTGATGAGAGCAAAATTTAAATCTAGCTCACTGCCAGCATGTTTGTAGTTCAACCTCCTGGCAAACACGAGAATTCATAGTCTAGATATAAACAGACTAGCTATGAAATTTAGTTCTACTTCTATCATATATGTTATTAAATGTACTGAAATGTTTATAGTTTGAGAAATCACCTCCTTGCTGCAAAAAATAAAATAAAAATATTATGATGCGACATACCGTAGGTGTGAATTAACTATGTATTTTGAAATGATATAAAATACATCTTTATGGCATCGGAATTTTTAACTTCAGTTTTCTAATGTTGGAGCTGCTTTTTGAAAGCAGCTGGTAGCTTGTAGAAGGGAGGCATGTTTCTTTTGGGATTGGACATGCTAATGCCTAGGGACTGGATGTGTTATCATAGAATACAGCAAAAGTGACAGCCTAGGAAACAATTTAAATTATTAACATTTTGTGCTACTTTATTTTTTAACTCTACAGATTCCTTTGTCTATATCCTCTAAGACCTGATATGGACAGTGTGTGAAAAAATAATTAAGTGTGTGTTATAAAAAGTGCCAGTTAGTTCAGGGAAGAGCATAATGTCCATGAGGCCAAGATTATGAATTGAGTACTGTTTGTTTCATGCCTGTAGCCTGCTTGCTGACAAGAATTCTGGTACTGAGTACTATTTCGTTAATGGTAGGTGTAGTTCATGAACATAATTATATGAACCAGAGCTGTGAAATGCTATTAATAACAGTGCTTTCCAACTCTTCCTTGATTGTAAGAACTGTCTAGAATATTTGTGAAAAAATATAGATTTCTATACTGATTATTTTTATTGGATTGGGCTGGACGCTAATAAGAAAGATAACACACAACACTTCTATTCACATTTGAAAGCAAAACAGATTGCCATATTTGAGAAGTGAGTACCATTGTTTTTTCCCAAATTTCAAAATAATCATTTCTGATACTTCTTAACACATTTGTAAGTAATGTTATGGAAGTCTTCCAAGGAGATTTATATGATTTATCTACCAACTGTCTGTCCATATATGAAGATGTTCAATAGGTAAACATACTTTCTGTTGAGTTTCTAGTTGTAATCATATGTTTGCAGTGATTCCTACTCTGATGCTTAGGAACATGGCTGGCCTGGGTAAGGGCAGAGTCCCTAACAGGGAGATGAGTGAAGCTAACTGCCTCACGTGGGAATTAAATCCTTGGAATAAATCTCATTAAATCCAAATCCTAACCAGTTAAACTAATTGGATCCAGGTGACTAAACATGATTCCTGTTTATTGTATTTTTAACAGAATGGATTCACAATGAAAAAGGAAAAAAATATTTTTGAGTTTTAAAAAGCCAAGTATAGTTTGTGGACTACTGCTTGGCTTATTCTTATTTGTTTATTTAATGTCCATATCTACAACATAATACCTTATAATTATGCAATAAAACATGAATGTGTAGAGAATCATCTTCAGTTGAAGGCAAAATGAGATATTTATACATTTAGAATGGAAGGAAGTACCAATGTAGACAGTAACAGAGGAGCAATGTTTATGGAGGGATAGAGTTGAGGCAAAAATCACTGGTGACCTTAGGTCCAGTCCTCTACCCAATGCATTCAGCTCTCCACGCCATCTTTCATTATTTGTTTGTCTTTGTTTCAACTCTAAAAGTGGCTTTTCTCTATTTATCAGGTTTAGAAGTCCTAAATGTTTTTTTTATTGTGAAAACAATACATGATGATTGAATATGTGTTAGTGAGTTGGAAGAAACAGAAAGAAGAAAATAAAAATTATCTGTTATTTCTCCCTAAGTAGCAAAGAGTTGCGTTGAGTCTATCTATTGGTTCTGCCCTTTGGAACAAGAGAAAATATGACTTATTTTTCTGTAGTTACTTGCTCAAGTGAATGTAAGCTTGATGAATATAAGCTCCCTTGTGCCTAGAAAATTGTCTGGGAATATTAGACACTCAATAAATATCTGTTAATAAGTGAACATTTGAATATGGTTATTTTGTTTTCTCTTCCAGTAGGTTTTGAGTGACTTTCATTGATGACCCTCATGTTTTGGGTAAATAGATTACCTCTGCTCTGAGAGCTGACAGGTTCTGATATGGATGTATGTTCAGTCTGTACATCAAACTGACGCAAGTTGAAGACTCGGTCAGAAACACATAGAATGGGCTCCACCAATGATAGGTGGAGCCTACCTTTGGGTGTGGAATTGGGATTTAAAGACGAAGAAATTTTAGGAAGACTCAGTCTTGGTACTGCACTCCCGTACTCTTAATTGACTGTTTTCCTAACCTCAGATGCCTATTTTTGGGTAGTAAGTTTGGGTATCAGATATATGGGCCAATACCCCCAATTCTACAGCTCCAACCTGATACTGACTGAAGTCTCATGTTTATATTCTGGTAGTAGTCTGTGACTAAAAATTCTGATAGTGGCCTCATAACATCCTCCTTCTGCCTTCTCTCTAGTAGGTAAAACCCATCATTGGTCAGAACCAGGATGGTAGAGCACAGCCCCCCTTGTCAGAATAATCACAGGCTACAGAGATGGAAAAAAAAAAAAGAGAGAAGCAGGGTAAGATTTCCTAGGAAGATTTTGTGGAGCAGATTTTTTTCTTGCACATCATTGATAAGTGTTGGAGGTTTGCCTTGATGTTCTAGTGGCGATTTTATTGACGCTATGTTAGATCAGGAAAGTGTAAATTGTCTACATCAAAGAAAATTGAAAGATGGTTTTGTATGCACCCGGTAAATAATAATGGTTATGAGAGGGTTAAGACCCCCACCCCCCAGCCACCATTGTCTCCTCCCATTTCCCAATTACTCCTGTTTCTGCGTCTTTAACAGATACTCTAGGAGAAGAACAGTTTCTGCTCTAGTCATTTTCTGAAAAGCAGTCCACTGTGGCAGTAATGACCAATCTTTCTCATCATGGGGAATATTAAAAACAAACAAACATATAGAGAAGTGCAGGAATTAAAATGATATATATAGCCCAATGACTTTTCACATGGGGAGCACACTCATGTCTACAGTACTGAGATCAATAGATAGAATATTGCCAGTGTCACAGAAGCCTTCCTCATGCTCCCTTGCCATCGCGTCTCCCTTCACAGGTAACCTCAAATGTAACCACTATCCGACTTAATTTAATCTTAGATTAATTTTGCCTATTTTTGAACTTTATAAAATGGAATCATAATGTATTGAATTTTGAATGTGTGGAATGAATTTTAGAAAAAAAATTATGAATTCTTTTTGTATGTAGAATTCATAGCTCTCTGAACCTGAAAAAGGATTAAGAAACATTGCTGTAGATTCCAGCGGGAGAATTATGGTCACCATAATTATGGTGAGAGATGGAGGGAGTGATGGAATCAGGTAGAAGAGAGTAGGAGTTGTACAGAAAGGAACAAGAATCACAAGACTGATGACACAACAAAAGTAGTCTAACAATGGGGAGAAATAGTTTATATTCATCATTTTAAAATAATAACCTACCTTTAAAGATAGGTAAATATTTGTAAACCCTATTCTATTAGAAAGTTA
This sequence comes from Tapirus indicus, assembly GCA_031878705.1. Taxonomy (NCBI): domain Eukaryota; kingdom Metazoa; phylum Chordata; class Mammalia; order Perissodactyla; family Tapiridae; genus Tapirus; species Tapirus indicus. The sequence continues at coordinate 160,369,253 of CM062917.1, read as the reverse complement.
AGATACACTGACCAAAAAAAGAGAGAGAGAGAGAGAGAGAGAGACGCCGACGCCTCTCTGGAGTAATTCAGTGGCAGAAATAAGAATGTAGCATTTAACTTGTCTTTTATTCATTCACTCAAGCATTTATTGAATACCTTCTTTAGGTAGACATTTTGATAGATTCTGTGAATATATAAATAAATAAAATATAGTTCATGCCTTCAAGAGACTTACAGTGTAATAGAAGTGCAGAGGAAATTAGTATTCAATATAATAAATTATAAAGCACATAATGAGAAAATTCTGGTTCAGCGTGATATGTTCTATGACAAAGGAAGGCATGAGGGATGGACAATTAATCCAGAATGGGGGTATTAGAAAATATTCTGAGGATCCTAATGAGGTGTAAAATGTCAGGGCCACAGAGTGCGTGGGGTTGTGTGTGTGTGCGCTTGTGGTGACTGGGGGAGAGGAGAGGCGGTTCTCCTTTGTTTCTTGGATAAAATCGAAACTCATTACCTTGAGAATCAGGGTTTGACTTTCCTTTTCTTGTCGGCCATGCCCAGTTTCCTACCTTGTCTTCTCCATGCCCTTTCCCCTCACTGCCTGTGCTCAGAACCTTTCTCAGGCTGATCTTCAGCCTGTACACATTGGTACTGCCCGTAGTCCATCCATTCTGATCGTCTGGTGGTCCATTCTCATTAGTCGGTACGGATAGATCCTACATACTGATCCTCAGATGGTTTCAATACCACATGCTGGCATTTCTTGTAGCAATCCTATCCATGCAGCAGCACTCAGCTAAAATGCTATCTGTTCTATGAGGGCTCCTCTCTCTTCCCAGCCTCGTGTCACCTGCCATCTCTTAAACTCTAATAATACTTTTAAATTACAATGGTATGTTCACATTTTACCTTGATTTAGAGCCTTAAAGACTTATATGCTCTACTAGGTTGTAAATTTCTAGTGATCTATGGTCATTTAACTTTGCATAGTACTTTGTAATTATTTACTTTCTTATTTTAAATTGTGATTTAGCTGTGTGTAGCTGTATCTTATCTCCCTTACTAGGTGGTGAACTCCTTGAAGGCGGCGGTCATAATTAATCTTCTTTATATGCCTCATAATATCTAGTACACTAATGAGCATCCGAGAATTTATCGAATTAATGATTTTTCATTGATATCTTAGCAGAAATGTCACAAAGCCTAAGCTTTTTTTTTATTCAGGCAGGGATTTCTAAGATATAATATCAGCTGTTGGAAGTATCTTGATGCTAGAGAAGAAACTTTGGATAATTAGGTATCTTATTATTATGTATAAACCAGAAGTGTCTTGTATCTAAAAAGATTATGCATATTTTATCTGAAATCACATATACTACATGTCCCCCTTACTTCCAGAATGTCTTATATTACATTGCATTCTAATTTCTATCTAAATGATTCTTTTATCATGAAACTAAGATCCTTGTCTTTGAATTCATTGGTATTTTGAGAGCAACATGAATATCAGTGCTAAATGTGAGAGTTTTTTTTTAATTGTGAGACTTAGAGACTCAAACTCATTAGCATAATAGTCTGAGAAATAGGTATGAATTTTGGTGTCATTAGTGTATAGGCATTTGAAATTGGGAGGGTGTTGCTTTTAGGTTAGTTTTCTCAGAGTAAGTATCTCAGAGTAATGACTATAGCATTCTGAATGGGATGTCCTACACAAGATTATTTTTATGTAAACATTGTTCTAGTTTAGCTCAAATGTTTAGGAGTTGCTTTTCTGTTTGATTTAAAGATGAGCACCCAGCAAAAATTCCCTGAATTGATACAAATGACCATTCAATTAAACACGCATTAACAGTGGTGGGTGAGGAGGACTTGTGCTTAAACAGAAAAGAAGATTCATTCTCAATCTCTGACTCCTCTCACTCCATTAATTTTCTCACAGTTAAGCTTTCAGACTTTCTAGCTTTATATATTCTTGCAACTTTCCCATCAGCAGATCAATACCACTTTTCAGAGTGATCAAGTGGGAATAGAGGATGCCTGTCGTGTAACTCTGAAACTAACAGTGCCCCAGCTAAACCAATTTCAAAATATAGTTTAAATAACTGAAAAATGTGGGAGGCTAGCTGTTAAAAATTAGATTCTAAAGCCTTTACCAAGGTAATTAAACTGGGCATCATGCAGCAAGTATCTGATGCACCCTTGAAGGAATCAATGACTTCTCTGTCTGTTTACATATGAATGACTTTTAACAATTTTGTTCTCTCGGCCGGTTTCATTGCAGGTAGCAGTAGCTTCCAGGCTGGGACTTGTGTAGTGAGAGAGCATGCATGGGCTCGTTAGTTAGGTTAGGATTCAAAATCTGATTCTGCAACTCTGTTACTATGAGATGTTAGGCAAGTAATTTCACTTCTTGGGCTGTAGTTTCCTCATCTGTGACATTTTAGGGGGAGATCACCATCTTCTAGGGTATTCAGAGAAATCTTAGTGAAGAAACATGTTACTTGGCTGGTTATACAAGACTTGGATAAGCCGAGGGGATGCAGGGTGGCCCTTCAAAGCTATAGTGTGATGAATTATGGAATAGTTTATTATGTACATGAGGTAGTTTTAGGCAATAGCTGTAAACATACTTTCATAGTTAATATTCTGCATGCAGTAATTGTGCAACTTCTTAGAAATGTTGTAAGCACTTTTCATGTTGTGGTTGGAATGAAAGAATGTGGTGTTTGGCTTCTCAGATTTGTTGTTGTTGGTGGTGAGGAAGATTGGCCCTGAGCTAACGTCTGTGCCAGTCTTCCTCAATTTTGTATGTGGGACACCACCACAGCATGGCTTGGTGAGCAGTGTGTATGTCCGTGCCTGGGATCCAAACCTATGAACCCTGGGCCACCAAAGCCTGAACTTAACCACTACACTACTGGGCCAGCCCCTCTTTTTTGTTTTTAATCAGCTTATTCAGATATAATTTCATACAATAAAATTCATCCATTTAAAACATACAGTTCCATTAGTTTTGGAGTCATATACATTGTATCCACCAACACAGTCAAGATTTAAATATGTTCATCATCCCCAAAAGTTCCTTCCTGTCCTTTTATAGTCAATCTCCAACTCCCACACCCTGGTTCCTGCGACCTTCTAGAACGTCATATAAATGGAATCATAGTTTGTTGTCTTTTGTGTCTGACTTGTGTGTGTGTGTCTGGCTTTTCTCACTTATCAAATGCTGTGATTCATCCATGTTATTGTGTCAGTAGTTTGTTCCTTTTCACTATTGTGTGGTGTTCCGTCATATGGTCCACTACAATTCTGTTTGTTCATTCACAGCAGTTGATGGATCTGATTCTTAAGACTTACTTTTTTAGCTGGAATCTGTTATCATTTTTTCAAGTGCTTCTTTGGGAGGAATGTTAGTTCTTTTAGTTAGAACCAATGAAAATTTTCAAAGTTGTAACTTCAACCCTAGAGATTAAATAAATCGTAGTCGAGACTCAGATGTAAATAAATCGTAGTCGAGACTCAGATGTAAGGCCTACATGTTTTGTATCTTAGTGAAAATTCTGCAAAAGCTTGCTCAGTACTGTTAGGTTTTTATGGAATAAGGCGATAAATATAAAATTGTGATGGAATAAGTTGGTGTCGAGTATCTGAGCACACACCGTGATCTCAATAACCTCCAATATATGTGACAGTTGGTTTCAATCTACCTGTAACTATAATTTTCTCAGTGATTGGGATTTATTTTAACTAATGTTCAAGGATTTCATGGCATAGTTGAGAAATGAACTTTCAGTATGCTTTAACATATATAGAAAGTAAATGTGTGTATACTTTGCTTAAGGAAAACCAAAGATCTTTGGTTTAGCTTGATTCTTGTAAACTTAGCCTTAAGCAATATTTAGTCATTTGCTTCGGCAAGTTTCTATTAAAAAATATTTATGCAATGAAATTACTAAGCTCTGTAATCATGTCAACATTATTGGGTCTTTGAATCAAAATGATGGAAGATAAAAATGATTAGCACATTTAAAAGAAAATTTACAATAAGAGTCTTGATATTAAAGAACCCTATACAACAAACTGTGAGGGCATATTTGTCTGAATTATTGATTGGATTAGTTTAGTAATATATTTTAGTCTCTTGGTTATCAAATGCTATAAATCAGAGATCTCAAAGTCATCCATGCATGGCTCTGAATCATTTTGGGGTATTGGAGGAGGGGGGAAATGTATATGCAAAGATGCGATGTTTGTCAGATCATGCATGAAGTCAAAATAAATTTTCAGAGTGAGATCATTTTAAGCAGCTGCAGGAAGTCAGCTTACAACTAAATTTAATCAGAGGCTTTGTTCTTTATGGCTATCCTATTTCATAAAGTATGTTCGTGGCAAAACTCTTTTCCTTTCCTGCACTGTGGGTGGAGTCTTCAGAAATAAATTACCTTCAGATGATTTCTTTAGAGAAACCTGGATCATCTGTCAAAAGTTTTGAGTATCACATGGCTCTTTTAATTTTACTTATTTAAAAAAAATAAAGTTGAATTGTTTTAGCATTCAATACAATTTAAGAGCTCTTTTTTATCACATTTTTTTTGCTTATTTTCAATATGTTATTAGGTTGCTGAGTTAAGAAGTAAAAATTGAGAGTAATCACATTATATATATATATTTATATAATTGTTTTTTAAAAAGCTGTGGAATGGTCCCTAACTGTCTGATTTTTCATACACATTTGAGTGAGTGCACATGTATGCACGCTTGCACACACACACTTAGATACTTCCTGCATGGTTTTCTTGTCATTAAAATTTTGGTTTTGTGTTATTAGACCAAGAGTAAGCAGAGTAACTCCAACGACAAGTTGGCATATATTATTTGTTGACACATCATTATGGGACATGAAATTTGAGTTGGTGATGGGATTGCACCTGAGCCAGCTATAGCCTTCTTGTTGTTAGGGGACGGAACAGTGACAGCTGGAATTCAACTAGCAAGGGCTAAGTAATAAATTTTGTGGGAAAATATCCAAATGGCAGTTATACCAAGATGAGCCCTGAACTATCACCTGTAATCCTGAGTTAGAGATCTGAGAGTTGTTTGAGACTGTTCTTTGAATACTTCTGTGGCCACAAAATTCAAGAATATACTGAAGAATTTCAGAAAGAGTATTTAAAATACAACAGAAAACATTTTTCCGCCCTAAGGAAAAATCACTGTGTGTATGTATTTGTATATATTATATCTTAAGTGCTTAACTCTGGATATTACATGCCCTAGGAAGGTGGAAGAGAGCAAGAGAAAGTCAGAGGAAGGGAACTTAAATGATGAGCAAGAGGACATTAATCTGTAAATGCCCAGGCTGAAAGGAACTAGAATAAAAAAATCACGAATGTTAAAAATGTTGACTTACTGTCTAAAGTCTATGATTTAGAATCGCAGTTAGCACTTTGGTTGAATGAGATTAGCAGTGCTTCTGCTTAGACTGTAGGGCAGAAAGTGTTGTTTCTCCTATGAGATTTAGGCGGGTGAACTCTCTTTTTGACCTTGGCTGTCAGGTTCCATCGTTTCTGCTGAACACCATATAGGGCTGCTTGACACCTGGGTAGTGCCACTCAGGGCTGGAGGAGCTGTAAAGGGGGAGGTTGTTTAAGCACCAGCACTCTTTAACAATGAGTATTTAAAATATTTGTGCCATCTAAATGCTGGTGTGCTGCTCAGTCTATTGTTTAAAAACCATTGGAGTGCCCGTCGAAATGTCAAGGAATTAGTTTTAGCATCAGTGGAGATAACGTTTTTACAGAACACTATATCTGATTCATTTATAAAAACCCTATTTGATAAAAACCCTCTTTTATAAAATTCACTTATAAAAACTCTCTTCTGCTTTCTTCCAAGTGTTATAATCCTTATGTTTAAAAACTCAGCTTGGGGCCAGCTGGGTGGCATAGTGGTTAAGTGTGCACGCTCCGCTTTGGTGGCCCAGAGTTTGCAGGTTCAGACCCCCGGTGCGGACCAACGCACCGCTTGTCAAGCCGTGCTGTGGCCACGTGCCATATAAAGTAGAGGAAGATGGGCATGGATGTTACCCCAGGGCCAATCTTCCTCAGCAGAAGAAAAGAAAAAGAGGAGGATCGGCAACGGCTATTAGCTCAGGGCTGGTCTTCCTCACACACTCACAAAAAACCCCTGAAAAACTAAGCTCATGTGTTGTGTTTCCTCAGCAGTCTTTCCTGATAACTACCAGTTTCTATAGACCTGAGTCAGGCATAAATTCTCTAAGCAACATATTACCATCACTCCACATTAGGTTGAAATTATCTCGGGTGTTTCTACTTAATTGGACAAAATTCCTTGTTCTTGTTTTCTGTATTTGTGGAAATAACCCTAGCACCTAGGACGAGGTTTGATGAATAGTAGATGATAAATAAATATTTTTAACTGAGCAGTATTACTCCTTTTAGGTAGCTCTCCTTGAAAATAATAATAATTTGCCCAGAGATAAACCAGTAGATGACAAATCCTAAATGAACTAAGGGTATTTGCTGGCTAGATTTCTTCTGTTACCAGATTCTGTTCAGTTAGAATTCTGAGTCTCTTTTACTCCATTTGTCCATTGAGTGTCCTTGGACATTCTCTTATCCAGTGCTTCCCTGTCAGTGTTTATCACAACGCACTGGAATCACCTGTTTGCATGTCCCCCAGCCTGTCACTCCCATGAAGGCAGGTCCCGTCTCTGGCTTTTTCAGTGTTTCATCCCCAGTAACTGGTTCACTATATGCTAAATAGTTATTTAACAATGATTAGAGATGCTCTTCCATAAAAATGTGGTGTATTCTACTATTACAGATTAAGTATGAAAGCATGTTTCTGACCCAGTAAAGTAATTTTTAAAATTATTTTTATTCAAGAGGACAATCAGACTGATACTAAAAGCTCTTATATTAGCATTGTTAGGAGCTTCTTATTTAAATTTTTTTGTTTCAGTGGGGATTCTTGGTTGTAAAGAACAGAAAAAACTCTGACCAATTTAAACAACGACCAAAAAAATCTATTAAAAATATTATAATTAACAGAATAAGTGGGAAGGCTGGAAAGTTGGATTTGGGAAGTATGGAGGAAGCCAGAAACCAGATCGACAGCTGCATTTGCATTCTAAGAACAAGTTAGGGCTTGTACTCAGCCCTCTGTGAGCTGGGCACTGGGTGCTGCCGATGAATTCCCAGCAGCCTCTCCTTTCTTGTCTAAGAGCATACGATTGACTGACTGAGCTGCAGTGGGTCAGAGGGAATTTCTGCCCATGTCCTTGTTTCTAGGGGTGGCTTGAGTGAATATCTGACTTCTGTTTGTTTCTGGAGTGGGCCGTGCCTAGCATCAAGACTCACACCATGTTAGTTTCTGTAAACATGGGTAAGGACAGCCAAATGCAAATGCAAATACAAACAAAACCAAAAAATGCCCACAAATACTCTCCATAACATCTTCTCTCTGGCTGCTAGCGCTATCATCCTGCCCTAGGACAGACTTATGGTCTTTATGACTCTCCTTCATCCTTCCCCTTCCATGTGTACCTCCCTCATGTAATACTTATTGTGATATAAAATGCCCAGTGGCATAGTGGTCAAGTTCGTGCGCTCTGCTTTGGTGGCCCGGGGTTTAGCAGGTTCAGATCCTGGGCATGGACTTATGCACTGCTCATCAAGCCATGCTGTGGCAGGCATCCCACATATAAAGTAGAGGAAGATTGGCATGGACGTTAGCTCAGAGCTAATCTTCCTCACACACACACACACAAAAACTGCCCATAGGTATGAGATTTTTTTATTTTTCACTCCCTTAATGACAGTGAAAGGGAATTAAATGGTTACCTGTCGTGTATAAAAGTGGTAAAAATACCTCTCATGCATTCTGAGAAATTTAATAACATTCCTCCCAAATTTTAAAAAACGTGTCTAGTGTACACTTTCTAAGTTTTATAAAAGCTTGTTGTTACCAGAAGATCCTGTATATTTTCACTGACTTCATGTTATCATATATTTTTTGCTAGGTAAGCTCCTTTAAATCCCACTTTTATGATTCATAATTATTCTGGGGGATTTGTAATTATTTTAGATATCTTTTGCTTTTTAAAAAAGTGTTCCCCTCAGTGAACTATTACCAAGACAAGTTTATATTACATAGCATAGGGCTTTGTTTAATTGATCTGGATCTTTGTGACAATTGAGTAAAAGAGTGAAAATTTTTTCTAATATGTAATTTGCAAAAAAGTTTCATTACTTTAAGGCACAGCTTTGCTTTAAGAATACAATAATATAAATTTTAAAAAAATTTCCTTGATTTGTCTTTTTAAGATGAAATTTTCCCATATTTAGTTCCTTTATTAAAAAAAAGTTAAGCTTATAGACAGAAAAAAATGTTTTCTGACTTGAAGCACAGTACTTAAAAAGGCAACGAAGCTTAGAAGCAGTTTTCTTTGTACAGCTATCATGTTTTTTACTTCATGCGAAATTCACTTATTTATCACTAGCGGCCTCTAGTGTGTATTTAATTTCTTCCTGCTAGACTGTACATTAGTAGCTTATTAGTAACTAGAGAGCAGTTCCGTGTGTTAGGAACAAGAAAAACAACTATAGTTTCTGTCATCTTAGCATTTTATCAGTCAGTGGAAAGAACATTTTCGCATAATATTATAGTCTTATGATTCCTATTACCAGTAATAGGGCTTTCATAGTGAATTTCCTCCATCTGGCAGTTGTTCTCCAAAGTATGCTTCTGATATGGTAGGAGAAAAAGTTAATGGCCATGCATGGCGCTGATGCATTCTAATGCTTTTAATAGGATGGAATCAAGTTAGGATACAGGTGCAAAGGTTACCAAAACCAGAGATTTTAGCCAAATCGTATGGCAAAGGTCTGAACTGTCCTAATCTGTCCTTATTTGTTTAATTTTAAACAAAATTGTATTCAACTAATTTTTAATGCAATCATAATTACAAATAAAAACAATACAAAAGTAAATTAGTTTAAATAAACCAAGTCTATATTATTTAGTATTTGCCTTTTTGTTTTTGTTTTAACTTTATATATGCTCTTTTAAAGGCACATCCTTCCCTACTCCTACCCACCCTCCTACTTAGAGAAGTTCATTATTATGAACTTAGAGAAGTTCATTATTACAAGTTCATTATTATGAGCTTGGAGAATATAGGAAGATGATACAAAGAAAAAAAATATAAACCTGAAATCACCTAGATTCCCACTAATATTTTTATACACCTTTTTCAATTTCATACTTTTGTATGTTCCTCTGTTACTGAGTGTATGTGTGTGTGCCTATATAATAAAACAGGGATTTTTATGTATATACTGTTTTACATCATGTCTATTTTCTTAACATTATATTATGAACTCATTATTATGTCATCAAATATGAACTTTGTTACATTCTTTGAACTTTATTTGTTACATTCTTATTTATCAACCGTTCTCCATATATCAGAAATATACATTCATAATTTTTTATAAATATAACTTCGGTAAGTAAAATTTAGATTAAGTTTTATAACTAAAGCTTTGTATGAGTTCCTTGCACTTAAAGTAGATTCACAGGAGTTAAGATATGGGGTCAAAAGTTGTGAAGTTTTTCAAAAAAAAATTTAAATCTAAGTTGACAATTTGCTTTCCAGAATATTTGTGCTCATCTTCACTTTTATCAGCAATATAAAATTGTACACATTTCTCTCCACCCTTGCCAGTTTTATTAAAGTTTAATTTTTCATTGGTCTGTTATGCAGGAAATTATATTCCATTGTTGTTTTTGCATATTGTAGATTATTCAGTCATTCCATATGACAGGCATTATTGTAGGAACTTGGAATGTGACAGGGAACAAAATGCCTGGCTTCAGTGAACTTTCGTGGGGATAGATAATAAGTCAGATAAATAATTAAAATATAGAGTATATTACTAGTGACAAGGAGGAAAATAAAGCAGGAGAAGGGGTAGCATATTTTGTGGTAGGGTGGTAATTAAGGTGAGGGGAAGCCTCACTGAGAAAGGGCCTTCTGATTTGAGATCTGTAGGTGAAGAAGTCGGTCACTTGGCTATCCAAAGGAAGAGCATTCCAGGCTGAGGGAGTGCCTTTGCAAAGACTGAGACTTGAGAGTGGTATCAGTTAGCTTCTCTATAACAAACCACCCCAAAACTTAGTGGCTTTAAACGACAATGACTTATTGTTGTTCACAAGTTTAAGGGTCAGCTAGGCAGATCTTCTGGGCTTGCTTGTGTCAGTCCTGTGGGTTGGGGAGGCACTTTTGATAACATCAGCGTGTAGACAGGACTCTCTCACGTGTTTGAAGGTTGGCTGCCTATAAACTGGGGCACCTGTCTCTTCTCTCTCATCTTCCATCTTTCAGCCTCAGGCTTGTCCAGGATTGTTCTCAGGGCAACAGAGGAGTGTTCCAGGAGAGCAAAGGGAAAGCTTCAACTCCATTTGAGGCCTCGGTTCATAATCTCTATGCCCCCATCATTTCCACTGCCTTTTGTTGCTCGAAGCAAGTCACAAGGCTAATACAAATTTGAGTAGTGGGGAAGTAGACCTGTGTCGGCGCCTCTTGATGGAAGGATCTGGAAAGTAACATTATAAAGGAGTATGGATAAAGGAGGGAGAACAATTATGGATAATTTTGCAAACAATCTACCACAAATAGAGAGAATGAGGGGGAAACATACTAGGAAGGAGAGAGATTAGAAAGGTAACTGAGGATAGATCTTATAGAGCCTTTGTAGGTCAAACTAATGATTTACTCTCAGTGAGAAGGGAAGCCATTGAAGGGTTTTGAGCAGAGCAGTGATATCAGCTGTCTTATCAGGTTGGTAGCATGGAAGATGGTAAGAAAGAGCCAGATTCAGAATATATTCTGAAAGAAGAGTCTACAGAACTTGCTGAGAAATCAGTTATGAGGTGGAAGAAAGAAGAGTCAAAGATGACTCCAAGGATTTTGGCCTGACAACGAAAAAATTGATTTTTCATTTGATGAGATTGGGAAGAATATAAGAGGAGTGGCTTTGGTTGGGAAAAGAGCAGAGATTCAATGAGACGTGTAGAGTTTGAGATGCTTGTATACATTTAACGTTGAGTAGATTGTTGAATATATGAATTTGGAGTTGAGGGAAGATATGAGCTTCTGAGCCATCAGTATATTGAGGGCATTTAAGGCCATGTGACTTGGTTAGATAACCTAGTAAGTGCAGACAGAAGAGGAAAGAGGTTCAGGGACTGAGCTGTGGGTACTCCAGTATTAAAATAATCCAAGCAAAGTGCAAAAACTATCAAGTAGACAGAGCAAGAGTAACCACTGAGTTAGATGGAAAACCAGGAAACCGTACTTCTTTAATCAGATGAAAAGGAGAGTCAAGGAATAGAGAATAATCAATTGTGTTATATGCTTCCGATGGATAAAGTAACATGGGAGGATTGACCATTAGATTTAGCAATATGGCAATCTGGAGTCTCTGGAGATTGAAAATGTAAAAGCCATATATAAATATATAATGATTATAGATTATACGTATTAAGGTGTTTAAATTCCTTCTCTTTGGTATCGTGTCTTTTATTTTTTCTATTTGATTTCATTTCTATTTGAATAAACCATTGGTATCACCTCTAGTTGAACAAAGACAGTCACCCTCTGTTGTTTGTATTTCTTTTAAATCTTTTTCCTAGTGTGCCTTTTACTTTTATTAATGATATTCATCATCTAATGAATTTATGATTTCAAGATGATCTGTACCTAAGAGATTATCATCTGATTGAATTTTTTCAGATTCCTATGATACAGAAATCTTTATTAAGTGCTGTGGAAAACTACCCAGGTTCTAGTCCCTGTCTTTTAGGATGATAGTTCACATATCCATATATAATGGATAGAAGCAGCAAGAAAAAACAGAAACTAGCAAGGATAAAAAATATTTACTTTAGCAGGCCAGCGTATGTCTTAAGAAATTTTTTTTGTTGTTATTTTCTTAAGTAAGGTTTTAATTCCTGCTATGGGGAAGCTGTGGGGGAAAAGGAAGAATAAGGATTAAAAACACTATACTAGCAGAATCATTAGCGAGGCAGCTTATTGCATGTGGCTTTGGAAAACTTGGGAGGAGCAAATAAACTATTAGTGACCCTAATGGCATTTATCACTAGTATTTATTGAAGTCTGTGTATTATGCCTCTGCTGAATCACAGAGAGAAGTGTAAAGCAAATAAATTACACAAAGTAATTTCACTATCAGTGAGCTAGCCTTTTATATTTGTTAAGGTGAAAAAATTGGCATTAACCTGTATATATGCTTTGGGGCTCTTTTGTGTTAGTACATAAGAAAAGATGAAACCTTCCACTCTGCACTGTGTCAGCCTTAGCACAATTCTCCTCAGTATACATGGCATTTTCTGGCACAACCCTGCACCACCACCACTACTTCCTTCTAGAAAAGTAACCCCATAGCTTTCTTTCTATTCAAATAACATCTCTCATTACTTTCCTATCCCCTTCTAGCCACTTTTGGAGAATAAATTATTACGGCAGAGGGCAGAAGGGGAAAGTGATCTAATATTGAGAGCCAGAGGAAATATTTACTGGCACAACTTTTGTTGTGTGTAGTGTGCAAAGTCCTGTTCTGGAGCTAAAGGAGCCACAAAGTCACTCTCCCATTCCTTAAAGATTGGAGCATCACCTGCCACATGTAAATACAAGTGACTGATGGATGAATCAGTTGTGACTAAGAAATGAGGAAGTGGTCGTCATGGTATACTATGCTCTTCCTTCATTTCATGTCGTTTCTTTTACCTCTTATGTCTTCCTACTTTTCTTCTTTCCATTGCCTGAATATGGGCACTTTTTATCTCTCTCATCCTCTTATCATGATCTCAATTATTTATATCTTTTCATGAAGTATCAATTAATACAAAACTTTTCCTTCCCTTTCTCTTCCTTGCTAGCTGTCCCAAGCCTGGCTCTGCCTGTGTTCCTGTGTAGCATTCTGTATTTGACTTGTAGTGTCAGTGACTCTGTCCTATAATGTCCTGGTTACTTGTCTATATCCACACTTAGACTTTAAACCTTTTGGGACTACGATAACTATTGTGTCTGTAGTGTGGCACGCATAGTATATATTAAATAAATATTTGATAAGTTGACTTAAATATCCCATATGTGGAGGATTCACGAGTGTATGGTTTTACTTCTGACCTTTCCTCAACTCTATCTCTGCATTTACAACTTTTAGCTGAACTTGGGTACTGAAATACTCTCTCAAACTTCAGAACTAAAATCTAGTTCTTATTCTTGTTACTTTGTTTTAACCAGTGGTATTAAGATTAAATCAAATTTATGAGACTTAAATATTGGTCTTAGTCTTTTAAAATTAAAATTGTTTACTGTTTATGGAGAATGTTGAGAGAGATGGTTAGAAAGATTTATTGAATCAGCTTATAGATGCTTTAGTGACTAGTCTGTCTTATAGGAATAGATATTCTTCATATGTCGTGACTTGTTAGAACAGTTTCACACTAAATCATTGTACTACTTGCCATGTGTATAGATGGACAGCAATAAGCTCTATGTAAATGGCAACCCACTGTCTTTATCTCTTACCTGCAAATGTGATTTCCATCCAAAACGTTGATAATGGGTCTTTAAGAACAGCATCTTGCAGGAATGATGAAAGAGAATAAAATGACTATAAACTATGTGCTTAAGGGTAATTTATATTATAAATTTTGTTTTCTGGAAACACATTGTATGAATATGATTTATTGGAAAAACCATCTTTTCACAGACACTCTTATTTAGGTCTTGACACGTTATTCACCTCAGAGAAAACTTGCTAGGTTATGTGCAATATATAAAAATTCATTTTAATGAATTGTTCATTGTATCTGATGTGTATTATGTGATTCAATATGCACATAGTCTTTGGTCTCCATGTTTCTAGTGTAAATATTCTATAAATTTTATTTCTGTGGTTCTTATTTCTTAGTGTTTTCATCTTTCTTCAACTCTTTCAGGTGCAAAGGAAGCAGTACATTTTGGACACAGGTGATAGTAAATTTTAAAACTGCTTTCCTTCCAAAATCTGTTTACCTTAGGTTCTGCTGTTGAATTTATTTTTTTCTTCTTTATATCTCATCCTTCCTTTGCTCCAACTAGACAGGTCATTAATTATACATGTGAACTGGTTCTCTGGAGTGGAAATAATCTCATTTCCAGAAATTACTGGTCAGTTACCGAAAGTTGTCTGCACATTGAATTTCTAGCAGAGCCACAAAGACTGATCCAATTGATCCCTTTTAAAAGTTCATTCTGATGTGTCATGTGTCATGACAACACACTCCCCCACCTGTGTGTATAATATTAAACTGCCAGCATTGGGGAGACAATAAAATGATTTCTGATGTAGCATTATCGTGTATGTTTGGTATGGTAGTAGTAGTGTCTTATCAAATGTTATACAGAATATTAAGTATAACCTTTATGGGTTATGTTTTTCTTCTTTGCCTGGCTAACAACTTTTGATTGGATGCTGTACATTTTGAATTTTGCATTATTTATTACTGGATTTGTTTTATACCTTCAAGAGTGCTGAATTTTGTTCTGAGACATGGTTGAATAACTTATGGATGAGTTTGATACTTTTGATGCTTTATTTTAAAACTTTCTTATTTTAGGTCCAGAACAACTTCTATTCTGGGACTAATTTAGCCTCACTGTTAAGGTGAGATTCTACTTAATGACCTGTGTGTTATTGTGTCTCTGTACTCTTGATGACTGGAATATGGATTGTACTCAGCCATATTTTATCTCTAGGAATTGTTGGGTCCATTGCTTTCTGGCATCTTTCTCCCCTTGGCCTTGTCATATGTGTGTAGATGAGTATGTGTCCAGACACTCAAGGGAATCTTTCTGAGGCTTTCTAGAGTTCCTTTCTCTCTGTAGTTCCATTCTCTAAGGTACCCTGTCCTACATTTTCCAGCTCTTCCACTTCTCTTAAAATTGATCATGGTCTCCTTGATTTAGGGAGACCAGAGGTTTCTGAGTTTTCCCTCACTGTGCTGTGGCTTGAAGCTGCCTCCAGGAAGAAAGCTGAGACAGTAATTCGTCTCATCTCATTTGTTCTCCTTTTCTCAGTAATCGCTGTCCAGAGCTGCCTGTTTTCCACTGTCTGAATACCATTGTTTCACATATTTTATCTGGTTTTCTAAGTAGTTACAGTGAGAGGTTAATTCCCATAGCATATGTAGACATAGCAGTCTGTATATTTTTATTTCTTACTGACCCATAAAATTTACATTGCTTATATTGAGTGAGAGTGCTCGGTTACAGGATTGAATATTCATTTGTTTGTTTGTTTGCTACCTAGAATGAAATACACTGTCAACAAGCCTCATATGATTTTTGTAATTATGCCTCTCTTTATCACTTCTGTATTCATTAAAACTAATCATAAACCTAGAAGCATAAGTAGAACATACCCAGGAATTGATAGCTTATGGTGTGGAGTGACTTTGCATTGCACTCACACTGCTGCCTGATTATCATGCAACTGTGGTTGGACATATAAGCAGAGCAGATTTCAAATAAGCGCCAAGACTGTGGAAGAAGTGAAATTGCATTTTGTGTGGGAGGTGTAGCAAGAAAATTTTGCTATGTCAGGTGAGGTTATCCTTCAAATCAGAAAGGAGAGGAGGAGGAGGGAGAATGTTTTGAATCTGTGTGACACCTATGCAGGTTGCTTCATATCTCTCAGAATTGGCTTTCTACCGTAGAATTCAGGTGATTTAACCTTAAAGAACTGTTATGAAAATTAACTAAAATTATGAAAATTAGTAAATGTAAGATGTATGAATAAAATACAGGGGTTGGCATGTAAGAACTATTCAAAAATGTTTGCTAGAAGGTTTTTTTCTAGGGGGAGAGCCCTCGGGTCTTTCTCCTTTTTGTGACTTTTTTTATCTTTCCCTCTATATCGAAATCAAGTCTTTTGCAAAGTTGCATATTTTTCCCCTATCATTTTTACTTGCCCACTCTGTCCCTACTCGTTATTTTCAGTTGTGTGATATGGAGATTCTATCTGCATTTCCTTTGTTATTGTTTTGGTTATTTTTGCTTTCTCTGGATGTTCATTAGCATATATGGGAATTCTTAATTACTTTGGAAATCAAAGCTATTTTCTGCCTTGTAATATTGGTTCCTGGGCTACTTGGTTTGAGAAGATGAGATCAAAAATCGTAAGAGATGCAACGTTGTCTTACTTGGATAATGACTGGGAGTCATTGTAACAACGTTACTGACTGTCAAGCACTAGTTTGTGTTCTTATAATCGTTCTGTGAGTTTTAATTTTATATTTAATTTTTTCTTCCTTTTATGCTTGCTTTTATAAATGTACTTATCAAATTAAGGTGTGCTTTATTAAAATTTAAAAAATTAATCCCATCTCCTGAGATAACTTGCGTAAACAGCTTCATTTGTTCACTTGCGTTATTTTCTTCACGCTTATGCCAAAATGCATGAATATATATACAGGTTTTTTGTTTTAGATTGTTTTAAAACACATGATTAATGCCAAAACTAAAGGGATGCAGCAAAAGCAGTACTAAAAGGGAATTTTATAGTGGTAAATGCCTACATTTAATAAGAAGAAAGATCTCAAACAACTTTAAATTACACCCCAAAGAACTAGGAAAAGAAGAACAAACCAAGCCCAAAGTTAGTGGAAGGAAGGAAATATTAAAGATTAGAGCAGAAGGAAATGAAATAGAGAAAAAAAAAAAAAAAGAAAAAAATCAACAAAACTAAGAGTTGGTTATTTGAAAAGATAAACAAAATTGACAAACCCTTACTTAGACTAACTAAGAAAAAAGAGAAGACTGAAATAAATAAAATCAGAAATGGAAGAGGAGATATTACAACTGATGTCACAGAAATAAAAAAAGGTCATAAGGGTCTGTAATGAACAATTATGCACCAAGAAACTGGATAACCTAGAAGAAATGGATAAATTCCTAGAAACATACAGCCTACCAAGACTGAATCAAGAAGAAATAGAAAGGCTGAACAGACCAATAACAAATAAGGAGATTGAATCAGTAATCAAAAACCTTCCAACTAGAAAAGCCCAGACCAGATGGTATCACAGGTGAATTCTACCAAATTTTTAAAGAATACCAGTCCTTCCTCAAGTCTTCCAGAAAATAGAAGAGGGAACACTTCCAATTTTTTTTTTTTAATGAGGCCAGCATCACCCTCATACCAAAGCCAGAGACATCAAAAGAAAAGAAAACTACAGAACAATATCCCTGGTGATGGATGCAAAAATCCTCAACAAAATATTAGCAAACCAAGTTCAAGAGCACATGAAAAGGATTACACACCAGAACCAAGTGGGATTTATCTCTGGTATATAAGGATGGTCTAACATATACACATCAATGTGATACACCACATTACCAGAATGAAGGATAAAAACCACATTATCATCTCAATAGATGCAGAAAAAGAATTCGACAAAATTCAACACTCTTGTGATAAAAACTCTCAACTTACCTCAACACACTAAAGGCCATATATGAAAAGCCTAGAACTAACATAATAATCAATGGTGAAAAATGGAAAGGTTTTCCTCTAAGATCTGGAAAAAGGCAAGGATTCTTATTGTCACCACTTCTATTCAACATAGTACTAGAAGTCCTAGCCAGGGCAGTTTTCCAAGAAAAAGGAAGAAAAGGCATCTAAATTGGAAAGGAAGAAGTAAAATTATATCTGTTTGCAGATGGCATGATCTTATGTTAGAAAACCCTAAAGACTATTAGTTAGAACTAATGAATGAAGATTAAGCAAAGTTACAGCATACAAAATAACATACAAAAATCAGCTGCATTTTTATAGACTAACAGTGAATTATTTCAAAAGCAGATTAAGAAAACAGTCCCAATTACAATAACATCAAAATAATAAAATACCAAAGAGGTCAAAGACTGGTGCACTGAAAACTATAAAACCCTGATGAAAAATTAAAGAGGACAAAAGTAAATGAGAAGACATTCCGTGTTCATAGTTTGGAAGAATGAATATTGTTAAGATGTTCATACTATCCAAAGAAATCTAAAGACTCAATGCAATTCTTATCAAAATCCCAATGGCATTTTTCACAGATAGAAAAAGAAAATCCTGAAATTTATATAGAACTGCAAATGACTGCGAATAGCCAAAGCAATTTTGAGCAAGAATAATAAGGCTGGAGCCATCACACTTCTTATTTCTAAATATATTACAGAGCTATCATAACTGAAACAGTATGATATTGGCCTAAAAAGAGACATATTCATCAATGGAATAGAATAGAGAGCCCAGAAATAAACAGACACACATATGGTCAACTGAGCTTTGATAGGGGTGCCAAGAATACACAATGGGTAAAGGATAGTCTCCTCAGTAAATGGCGTTGGGAATACTGGACAGCCACATGCAAAAAAAAAGAAATTGGACCCTTATCTCACACTATACATAAAAATCAACCCCAAATGGATTTAAGGCTTAAATGTAATACCTGCAACCATGCAACTCCTAGAAGAAAACATAGGGAAAAAGCTTCTGGACATTGGCATTGGTGATGGTTTCTTGGTTATGACACCAAAACTACCGGCAACAAAAGCAAAATTAGACAACTGCGATTATATCAAACTCAGAAGCTACTGCACAGCAAAGGAAACAATCAATAAAATGGGAGAACATATTTGTGTACTCTATATCTGATAAAGGGATAATAGCCAAAATGTATAAGGAACTTCTACAACTCAGTGGCAAAAAATCAAATAGCCCAATAAAAAAAAATGGGCTGAGGAACCAAATAGACATTTCTTCAAAGACACACAAATGGCCAACAGATATATGAAAAGATGCTCAGCATTATTAATCATCAGGGAAATGCAAATCAAACCATAATGAGATATCACCTCATACTTGTTAGGATGGCTGTTATCAAAACAACAAAAAACAGGAGGTATTGGTGAGGATGTGGAAAAATTGGAACACTTGTACACTGAACAAATGTTGCAACTGCTGTGGAAAACAGTATGGAGGTTCCTCAGAAAACTGAAAATAGAACTACCATATGGTCCAACAATCCTACTTCTGGTAAATATCCAAAGGAATTGAAATCAGGATCTCAAAGAGATTATCTGCACTCCCATGTTCATTGCATGATTATTCACAATAGCCAAGACATGGAAGCAGCATAAATGTCTATGGATCAATGAATGTACAATGAAAATGGGGTATATACATACACTGGAATATTATTCAGCCTTAAAGAAAAGGAAATCTTGCCATTTGTGACAACATGGATGAGGCTGGAGGACATTATGCTAAGAGAAATAAGCCAGATGCAGAAGGAGAAATACTGCATGATACCACTTATATGATGAATTGAAAGTAGTCAAACTCACAGAAGCAGAGAGTGGAATAGTAGTTGCTAGGGGCTGAGGGGAGGGGGAAGGGAGAGGTATTAGTCAAAGGGTACAAAGTTTCAGTTATACAAGATAAGTCCTAGAGAGATCTACTGTACAGCGTAGTGCCTATAGTTAACAATATGATATTGTATACTTAAAAATTTATGCTATAAAAGAGGTTAGATGTTATAAGTGTTCATATCAAAAAATAATAATAAATAAGAGATGAGGAAATTTTTGGAGGTGATGGATATGTTTATGACATAGATTGTGGTGGTAGTTTCATAGGTGTAGACTTATTTCTAAACTCATCAAGTTGTATATATCAATTATCTACAGCTTATTGTATGTAGAGGATTTTTTTTTAAAACTACAATCAAGGTAAGAGTATATACATTTTTCTAGAACTTGTGTTTTTTTACTTAACATGTGATGGACATTCCCTCTAGGACAGATGTCAACTCCTCTTTAAGCTGCCTAATTTCCCTGTTAGAGTACATTGTATTTTGTTCAACCTTCCCTGTAGTATTGAACATTCAGCTTTTTCCCTTGTTATTATTGTACACATATCCTGTGGACTGTTTTTTGTAGGATAAATTCCCAAAGTGGGATTGCTCGTCTATAGGCTATTTTCCACTCACCATCCAACTAGTCTGAGTGTACCCATTTTATTCAGCCCATGCTCTTCATAATTTTTGACAATTTCTTGTGTAAAAGACAGTATCCTACTATTGCTTTAACATTTCCTTGATAATTAATTAGATTTACCATATTTTCACATACAGTCATGCACCCTATAATTGTCATTTCAGTCAACAATGGACCACATATATGATGGTGGTCCCATAAGATTAGTTCCATATAGCCTAGGGAATAGTAGGTTATACCATCTAGGTTTGTGTAAGTACACTCTATGATGTTCGCACGATGACGAAATTGCCTATTGATGCATTTCTCTGAATGTTATCCTGTCGTTAAGTGATGCATGACCTTATTGTCAGCATCTATGTTCTTAGGCTCTGGGGAATACCAAGATCAGTCAGAGATCCTGCTCCAAAGAACTTACAGTCTGGTAGAAGCTAAAAGGTATTTACAGGAACTGCTTCAAATGAAATGAAAAGTAAGAGATTTAGTGCTACAGAAGTTTTAAGAGAGCGATTGTGCCTTCTTTGGGAGCAAAGAAGGCTCTGTGGAGGGCTTTCCTGCTGCACTGTATCAGAAAGTGTCTTATGAAAGACAGTAGTTATATCCTAACACATCATGTTTAGGCATATTTTGTAAATGCATCAACCTCCCTCTCAATGATTACATGTGATGGATCTTTAGCTCATTAATCTCAGCACTTTCTGAACTCTTCTTTTGTCGTTAGTGAGTGGCAAGTACGAGAAGAGTTAGATGTAGATATCGGAGGAGTCAACACCATTTATGGAGAGTCCAGAACTCCTTTTAGTACTAACAAGTCAACGCCCTTAGAGTGAGGATTCCAAGAAGAGATGTACTGGTCTGATCTATGTCAACAGTGCACAGAAATGTGATCAGTGGCGACACAAATCTATATACCCTTAGTCGGTTGCTCTGTGCAATCAGTCTCCAAAGAGTTCTGAAAATGATCTTCCCCTGTAAACTGTCAGAAAGCACATTTCAGGAAGTTTCAAAAACTAGTATAGTATTATATGACGAAAAGTTATAATTATTTTAGTCATCTCAGCATGTCTGCCAGGTGTATTTTTGGCGTGAGTCTTCTTAGAAATATGCATCTTGGTTCATTGTAAAAGCATATGTTATATTAGAGAACATGACATTAAAAGTTAACCAAAGTTAGTTATCTTTTATGTATATAATTTTGTCATTCTGGTAATATTGTATGAAAATATAAGTGAATTTACATGATTAGTTTCCCTCGTTATTGACAGTGTAAGATGAAAAGAGATCTAATTCTCTTTCAAATGATGTATCGTAAGGGAACAGACATTCAGTTGCCGGTGTGTATTAGTTTTTAGTTTTCATTTTTATTTATTGTCCAAATCAATAGGATATTTGGAAACTGCCAAATTGATTCTAGATATTTGAGGGACTAAAATTTGTAGAGCAATATAAAGTCAGTCTTGTTAGGAAGTTGCATGATTCACACTGCACAGAACCAGAGTCCTAAGTTTAAATGGCTGCCTTTCATGGTGAAGTAGACTGGGTACTGGCCAGACAGACAAGATTCACTTGACTTCTTGGATCTCCATTCCTTACAAAGGATAATGAGGATATTGGAGGGATGATTCCTTTTATCTCTTCCAGTGCCTCTCAGTCCTTTCGGGCTGCTATAAAGAATACCACAGACTGGGTGGCTTAGAGACAACAAACACTTACTTCTCACAGATCTGGGGACTGGGAAGTCCAAGATCAGGGTGCCCGCAGATTTAGTGTATGGCGAGGTCTGCTCCGTGGTTCACAGATGGCTGTCTTCTCACTGTGTCCTCATATGGTAGAAGGGGCAAGAGAGCTCTCTGGGGTTTCTTTTATAAGGGCACTAATCCCATTTATGAGAGCACCACCCTCCCAAAGTCCTCACCTCCTAATAACGTCACAATAGGGGTTAGGATTTCAACATGTGAATTTGGGAGGACACAAACATGCAGACCATTAGAAACACTAATATTCTGTGATCCACATGAGTTTTAATCTGTGTGTGGCTGAATGTTGGTAGGTAGAGGCATTTTAAAGAAACTTTAAAAATGGGTGAATTTTTGCAACAGGAAAAAAAAAATAAAGAAAAAATAAAGGAGAAAGAATAGTCTATTTTTAGTTCTAATAGTGGCAAGGTATAAAGTATTTACCTAAATAGGTATAAAATGAAATTGAAAGTAATAGGTATGGTGGCAGGGATATTTTGAGGAGGAAAGTTTATAGGAAAATATTGAAACCAGGAAAGATGATTTAAAAACCCAGCTACTTTACTTCTCAGTTCTGCCTTATCTGAAATAAACTATTGTCTTTTGCATGTGGTTGATGGTTCAGTGAGTATTTCTGGAATCAGTTAATTAATGTAAAAATTTTATTACCAAAAATTTCAGTGAGTAACCATTATTGGTTAACAAAAAAGCAACCTAAGCAGTTTACGTGGTGCTGTGCAGTAGAACGTCATTGTACCATGTAGTCCTAGGAAGACAGAGAGCTCAAAAAAGAGTTGGTCCAACACATTGGTCCAACAACAATATTACTTCTTAGGTTAGACCTAAGAAGTAATATTTCCTCTTGATTTAAGAAATTGAAAAAAATTGTACAAAAGAACAAGGTTAGTATTGGTTTTTTTGTATTCATCTTCATTAATTTTATCCTGAATGCACATGAGGGGTTCTGAGTCAAATTTCTTGTTACCGCTGTCCCCATTGCTCTAATTTTTACCCCTTGGCCTATGCAATGACAGCCAGATCAATTGTCCTGTGCTAGTAGCTGCACACTCTTTAGGGGAAAGATGAGGAAATATGATTTTCCCCCTAATCTTACTAAGTGGGAGACGGCAGCTCTGCTTCCTCCCTCTTGAAAGGGTCTCTGGAAATTTTGTGGGCCTGAATCCTAACCCCAACACATTGGTATATTAGTAAAATCTCGCTATGAACCAGATAGCCCCCTGTGTCTTGGCTTTTATGACGTAGAGATGTCTCCATGTTCTGGGGCTTCATCTCTTTTGACATATAATATCCGAGGAGATGAAGCTCCAGTGTCCATATAACTAGGGACCTAGTCCATTATATAACAATTTGGCCCTCTTCAGAAGACATGTAGGAGTTTTATTATTCTTTTGAATCAGAACAACTAACTAGATAAATGGCTACAGATCTGAATCTCATGGCATGTGAAGAGTAGAATATTTCTGGAGGAAATGGAAGCAAACATTCCCTTCTTTATATCACACGCATTTCAGAGGTTCAGGAGGCCAGGGCTTTTTGCAGGAGCACTGAGAAATCCAGGGCAGTTTTATTTCTCCACAGTTAGGTGTTTTAAGTGAGAAGAAATCTACCAGGTCATGTAGATGTTTTATGTTAAGATAATAAAGGATGGCTTATGTACATAGAGTAACATGGGCTTTCTGAAATGAGTTCTGAAAAAACATAAATGGTAGGAAAGCGAAATAAGATAATTGTGATACAATTAGAAACATAAATTTTGGGGAATCCTCTCCCTCTATTTAGTAACCATGACCTTTGTAGTATTTCGAACCTGTCTAAAAGGCTCCTCTTGGGGCTGGCCCAGTGGCACAGCGGTTTAGTTCGCCCTTGGCAGCCTGGGGTTCGCGGGTTCAGATCCCAGGCGCCTGCCGACGCACTGCTTGTCAGCCATGCCGTGGTGGCGTCCCATATAAAGTAGAGGAAGATGGGCACGGATGTTATCCCAGGGCCAGTCTTCCTCAGCAAAAAAAGAGGAGGATTGGCAAATGGATGTTAGCTCAGGGCTGGTCTTCCTCACAAAAAAATAAATAAATAAAAATAAAAGGCTCCTCTTTCTAGAAATATGTCAATAGGATATTTGGAAAATGTCTTTGAACTGACTCCTGCTCTGCAAAGAATGCCTAATCCTTGTGATCATTTGTTCTGTTTAAGTCTATTGAAAGTTTGGAACTTGTGTGAGGGTATATGGTAATGTAGAGGTTTGTATATATGTAGGAGGTAATATACAAAGATTGAGTCTTTGTGTTAGAGTTTTTTGAACTGAGAATTTTTTAAACCAATAATCTTCTTTAATCTTTATTTTATAAAGCAAGATAAATATTGACTGATAGTGTGACTAAGTTGATCAATTAGTTGGCTATGTGGACTTCCCCTCAATCACGTTATATTGAAACCGAGGGTATAAGATATGACATCCTGTTTGCTCTAAAAATAGACTCTGTTCTAATTCTTTTTCCTTTTGAGTGCAGTAGTTCTCTCTGAGGTCCTTATAATCATAATTTTAAAGGTTAACAAGTAAGTAGTCTTAATTAGTTGACTTACTTGGAACTTTTCCTTTCAGCTTTTTGCCTGAATTCATCAGTGGAGACTTTGATTCCATTAGGCCTGAAGTTAGAGAATACTACTCTATTAAGGTAAACTATAAACACTTTTATATTTAAGATCTTTCTCATATTTTTGCTTTTCCTGTGTTCTTTCTGGTTTCCTTAGTATATGCATAGTCATTGAGAAACTCATTATTTGGTTATTTAAAAAGTTTTTTTATAGCAACTGTAATACACATTCAAATGGTAGTTTACAAAATGACAAGTGGAAACGCAATCTTAGAAATTCTGTCATCATCAGATAAGCACTAATGCTTAGTCCTTTAAGCATACATATTTGAAATGAGTTTATAGTTTATATAGGCTCATTTAATAATATACTATTGTTGCCTACATCCTCATTAGCTATTATATATATTTCACAAATCATTTTTAATTTCATTTAATGAATGTATTTTAGTTAACCAATTCCTAATTGATTTACATTTAAGTTGTGTCTATTGTTTTTGCATTGTAAAGTACTAAAAACATCTTTGTAAATGATTTTTGTAAAAGTGCATAATTGTATGTTCCTCGAGTTGTAGAACCACAGTTTTTTTCTTTAATATTTAATTTCCTTGAAACTATTATTACTCTGTTCTGGATAAAACTATTGATTACAACTTGAAATTAATAGTAACATCAAGCTTATTAAAGTGTTCATTTTGTTACTACTGGTGCAAATCTTCCAGAGATCCTTGCCACTGAAGAAGAACATATAAATGCTCTAATTGAGAATAATAGAAGACACATAGGAGTGTATTATAGTAATTAATAATTCAAGCTTTCACTGGCTTTAGAGGACAATGCAGAGTTTTTAAAATAAAATTGTAGCCTCAGCAATTCTTCTAGCCACAACACCATCATCTGTGTTATTCTGAACTGGCATTAGCAAATTACACATTTTTAAAAGAAACAGCAGTGATTGAAATAATAAAACTTTAAACTATTTATAAGACTTGGGGATGGATGAGATAAATTCAAAAAGAAAGAGGAAATCTTTTATAGGAAGGAAGGTGAGAAGGAGGGAGGCAAGGATGGAAGGAATGAAAGAAGGGATAAGAAAAGGAAGAGAGAAAAGGAAAACATGATTTTAGATGGGGAAACAAAGGTACCAAGGTTATAAAGTATAGGCTGTTATGATCTGGAAATTCTGGGGCCGGCTGTGAATGCAGATCTGAGCACATTCCATCTGCCCACCGGCTGATCTGACTTTCCATCAACAAATGAAGACTGTTCCCAAGTCAGTGTTTGATATTCATGCTCAATTACTTTAACATTGGCATGCTTCTGTTCGTTCCCCACAGCCTCACTTCTCATTAACTCCATACCTCAGCCTGGTTGGGATGGAAAGCCTTGCTTACAATGCAGAGTTTTACAAATTACATAGATATTAATCATATTTTCGGGAGCAGAATAAACAGCAGGAGGGGCAGGGACAAGGAGACTCAGAAACAAGTTGAAGATCTGGCCAGATGTGACTCTTCTCTTCTCTTAAATGCTGCTGGCTTGCCAAAACTGAAAGTATCAATCTGACAGTTTCTGTCTAGGATGAAGAAATAACAGGAAATAAGAGGAAGCCAGCTTTTTTGTTTCTGAATGGCTCAGGGATAAAAGAAAATTTTGAGTGAATACCTTTTGATGAATTTCTCTTGTATTTCATGCTTCACTATTTTATTTTAACATCAAAACTTAATTTATATTTAAGGTTTGGTTTTTAAAGTTAAGACTAGCTGAATCTTCTAATTCCTACATTGCGTAGTTCTAGGTTGATATAGTAAAATCCGGTTTTTTCACGTATTGATGAGAACTCACTGCTTTTGAACTTTGCAGAGCTGTTCCTAGAGGGCACCGATGTCGTCTTTTATATCAATAATGCGCCCTGTATAGCATAGGGTGGGTGTTTAGCTGCAGTTTTAATAATGATGATACTGACAGCAAGTTAATGCAGCATTACAATTAATTCATATAGGCTGTTATCTCCATCTGAAGCAGTTTTTAAGCTGCTCTATTACAAATGAAAGGAGATTATCTGCTCTTTCAAATACACTTTTTTTCCCCACCTGGTCTGGGTTTCCAGTGAAGCTGAAACTGGGGCTCTAGGGAAGAAAGTAAAATAAGGAAGAAATTTACAATGCTAAAGATTTGTTAGTCATAAAATCCCTTTTGTAGTCAATGTTTATTCATACAACTTTTTTTTTCCACTGTAGATATATCTTTGACTTATAGAAAAAATCCAGGTTTATGTGACTATACAAAACTTAAAATTGGTTTGCCTGCTTAATTTCTGAGAACACTATATTTGATTTGTCACCTTTAAACAGAATATGTTATACCCCAATTCTTGCCATCTATATTAGTTATTTATTGTTGTATAACAAACTATCCTAGAATTTAGCAGCTTAAAACATCAAACAATTCTTATCTTACACAGTCTCTCCAGGTGAGGAAAAGAGAGTCTGTTCACTGGGTGGTTCTGGCTCAAGGTTTCTCATGAGCTTATAGTGTAGCTGGGTTGTTCAGTCATCTCAGGGCTCCACTGGGGCTACAGAATTCTCTTCTAAGATTATTCGTGTAGTTGTGGTTGGTCTCACTGGCTATTATTTCTTGGTGGCTATTGGTTGGAGGCATCAGTTTCTTGCCATTGGTTTGCTCACAACATGGCAGCTTGCTTTCCAGAGAAGGAGGGAGGGAGTCAAAGGAGAACATGCATGCAAGAGAGCCAGCCCAAGACAGAAGTAGCTGTTGTTTATAACCTAAGTTCAGCAGTGATATACCATCTTACCATCTCTTCTGCCAGATGCTATTAGTCACGCAGACCAACCTTGTACAGTGTGCATCAGACTACCCAAGGGTGTCTATACCAGGAGGCAGGAATCATTGTTACCCATTTTGGGGGATGGCTACTACACTATCTGACTGACTTTATACTGACAAAGCCTGAGTGTTAGGCAGCTAAAAAGATGTTTTAATAATGTCATAATGCATTCTTGGCCTTTAATTATTAATAAGTAACAAGAAACAAGAATAGCCATTAGCAATTTCTTTTTGACTAGGTCTTTATATTCATAACCTGCTTCAAGGTAAGTTACATATCAACAACCCAGTCACTAGTGTTTATGCCCATAGCCTTGAATTATTTATTCCTTTGGGTTTTGGATAAGTAGGGGGCAAGCTCTGGTCTACCACTTAATTCCATATGGTCCATAGGGTAAGAACCAAGATATACAATTTATACCTTTTGTTAGTTAACATGCAGCAGTTTGAAAACTGCATATTTTAGGGATGCAGTGATCTACCATTGAGTCAGTACCAAAGTTGTAATTTGAAATTTCAAGTGAAGTACAACATGACTTGTAACCATCAATGTATTTTTCTATGCCAGTAACTGCATTTAACCTATTTCCATATTAAACGTATAGATACAATAAACATTGATTATACATACACGTAATGCAAGTACTTGTAATCCACTTCCCTGATGCATATGGTATGCCATCCTTAATTTACTCTATCAAGTCTTCCTTTTTAGATAGCTGTAAAATCTTTGTGTTTCCCCTTTCACCCATTTGTCTTAGTTCTTCCCTGCCTGGTTCACTAATATTAACTCAGAATGAGGAATATCTATTATAGATTTTCTCCTTGATATTTTATTTTTTTTCACTTTCTGAGTCAGTCAATGCTTCCTTGATTCAAGGCTAAAATCACCTATTTCGATCTTCTTCATTATTCCATTGATCATGCCCACATGTGTTTCAGTTTCCTGAGAACTCTTGAGGAAACTGTAATATCTCATGTAACTCCTGATTTTCTTTCATTGTTGTATAGTCTCGGGGGTCTTCACTGGATATAGGAAAGGGGGTTTTAAAGTGTGCTTCCTTAATATTTAGGAGGTTAAGGAACTAGTTGCAGTATTTAACTAATGCCTTAAAAAGTCACAGGATAACAGGGTTTTTCCATAAATGTAGGTGTGTAGGAGAGAATATAAAAATGTATTTTAAGTATAATGATAAAACCAGAAAATAATTTAAAATATAATTAAAAATTAAACAATACTATTTAGCCTAATTTCCTAGTGAGCAAACTGAGGCTCATAAAGCTTAAATGACTTGAAGAAAATGGTAGAGCTAGTCAGAGACAGCTCTTGGATCGATATCCATATTTTCTATAAAAAAAATTTTGTTAAAACTGAGATTCAGTTGCTACTCTTGCTTGTCAACAGATTACATCTTTGGTCTGTTGGGTGAGACAGTTGTTCCTTGTGCAGAGTTTTTAGCATCCTTAAGAATGAATGCCAATATCACTATAAATGTGATAATAGTCATTGCAATAACCAAACAATCTATTTTCACATTTCCATCGTGTCATTCCCTTTCACCCCCAATTCTGGGCTGGCAAGAGTAGGGGTGCAATAAATAGTTAGGCCAGACCAAGAATGAACAAATAAACCGATAAATTATTAAATTACCTAAAAGCTATTTATAGGATTTAGGATTGAGCCATGATGGAACATTGACCAACCGAGGTGATTTGGTAACAGAAAATTAGCAAGGGCATAGGTAGTCTGTAAGTATAAGAATGTCTTCCTTTGGGCTACAAGTGAGTATTTTGGCACACCAGAAAATGTTGCCATCAACTCTAGGCCATCCATATTCTAGAGAGCTTGATGAAAATGACCCTAGTCATACGTCAGGACTAGGACCCTGGGTCTAAGTTCTGATTTCATCTTCTCTGTTAACCCTTCCAAGTCCTGAAAGAACTGTATGGTATCATCACAGCAGACAAGGTCAAGAATACTGGAACGTGCTGTGGCCCAACAACCTTGGCAGAGCTGCAGTGACCAAGACAAGACTTGCTTGAAGAGATACTGTGAGCCTCGCTATAAATGATGAATGAGAGTTGCAGAAAGGTTGAGTTGATGCTAAACCACCAATTTTCTATGACAGACATAGCAAGATTATTCTAATAGGCCACCAGGTAGTTCTGACAGTGTAAACTGGAGGAGCGGAGATGCAGAGGGATTATGTCTCCTTTTCTTTCATTGTATCTTTCTCAGAGTTGGGAAAGATAAGATTTTTTTTAGGCAGAGACATGAATTATTGAAGAATGTATTTTATTAAATCATGTTTCTTGATGATTTTCCCATTGTTCCCTAATACTGGCATGGCTACACCCAGATTTTTGAAGACTACTCTCAATAGGCAAGGGCGGTGTGTCTAAACTCTTAAAACCTGTGCTCCTTTGATAAATGTAAGATGCTATAAATGTTACATACAATAGCAGAAAATTACGCATTATTTTACATCTCATCATAATGGCTGTTACCTTTATAAATGTGGTTCAGTTACATTTTAGGAGACTGAGGATTTGAGATTGAATGTAACTTTTTCTAGTCAAAATAATGGTAAATTGGCTTCTGGTTGATGTTTGAATAGAATGTCTGATTTTTCATAAATAAACTACTGATATTAAGCAAGAAATACTTATATTTTAATTCCAGTTTAAAGATGAGGACACTGATTCTCAAATAGTGGGGGCGGGAGGTATAGGTAAATACAGTCATGCACTGCATAATGATGTTTTGGTCAATGACGGACCACGTATACGATGGTGGTCGCATAAGATTAGTACCAAATGGGCTAGATGTGTAGTAGGGTACCGTCTAGGTTTGTATAAGTACACTCTATGATGTTTGCACAATGATGAAATTGCCTAACGACGCATTTCTCAGAAGGATCCCTGTTAAGTGACGCACGAGTGAGGTAGAGATGTCAAATAACTAATACTTAGTCTTGGCTATTAGTAGTGTTTTCAGAGTTTTATAAATAAAGTGATTATGCTTTCTTGAACTATGTAAATTATTTTTTGAGTTGTTAGTTTACATGTATGGAAGTCTTACCAAGGCGTGTGAAATTAAATCGTGTTATATAGCTCTGGCTGTCTCATTCACTTATAATAATGATCAAATAATGTTATACATGTGGAAGTACTCTCAAAGCACTAAAGAACTATTTTAATATAAGGTCGTAGTATTTTGTTTTACTTTCTAAAATTATTTACTTAAGAGCTTTTTAATAACTGTTCTCAGTAGGATTGCTTCTAAAAAGATTTCTAATCAGTTCATTTCCATAAATGTAAAATTCGTGAACCTAGATTTAATTTATGATCAAAATCACTTAAAATATCCGTTTGAGTTTAATAATGCTTTGGGTTGAACTCTATTTAAATTTCACAGAATCTCCACAGATGTTTTTAATCTCCAGTTAAAAACATCTACACTGATCTGCCTAATCTCATGGATCTTATTATTTTCTGCTTTTAGCTGTGTCCCTTTCCCAGTTTTGCCCAGCCACATGCCAACAACTTTTAGATATGGGAAAATTAATTAATTTATAGAAAATGGCAAACTGGGCTGTTAGAAATGTAAAACATTAACAAGTTTGACTGTTATGCCAAACAGAGGAAACTGTATAAATATAGGAAGCTCAACTCTATTTATTGGTATATTTCTTTAAAAAGAAAAAAAATAACAAAAACAAAACCCTGAGTGTAGTAAATTCTTAGGCTTAAGCATTAAGACTAGTAACATATGCTGAGCTCTAAAGGCTTTGTTAAGGGAATTATGGACAGGCAGTTTCCAGTGACAACTGAGTGACAGGTTCTTCACTTTATATTCTTAAAACTGGTTGGCTCACCCTTATTAGCATCTCATCAAGGGAATGATGAGACAGGCAGGGGACATTCTGTGAAACTTATCTCTTGACTATACCTTAATTCTTATGCTTGCCTCAATCACAGTCCTTTCAGACTGACTTTATTTCAAATTGTCTATACTTTTCAAAGCCTGTTTTGTTTGAATTTGCTTAACATACTTAAGGCATTTAAAAAGAGGAGCCTTTGCCCTTTACATTTTTAAGAACTCCCAAGTGCCTCACATACGATCTCCTTGGCACCTGCCTGCCTCTGCTCGCTCATCTGGCTCTGTATTCTCCTGGGCCTCTGTGACTGTGTCTCCTCCCTCATTCATCTGGCTCATGGGACCCCCTACTCATCAATCCTCCCCACTCACTGTTCCCCACCTGTGCTGTTGGGTATTCCTTCCTTAATACTTTTCTTGATATAAACAATTGTATCATAATTTTCCTCCGTATCCTGTTAATATGTGATATTCTGCAGCCTGAACTCTGTGGTCAATCATCCTGGTGTCCCTAGTAGTAAGTAGGTTCTCATTAAAGTTCGTATGAAGCAGGTGTCTCATCCTTCTTTTAGAACTAGAGCAGCGAGGCGCTGGTGCCACACCATACTTGGATTAAAAAAGATTTCTGTGATCAAATGAGTTTGTGAAACTTGACATTCTGTATGCCCCTTTTGGAAATTCACACTGCACAACGTCATTTTAAGTAAGTCTGCCAAAAATCTCATTTTGTTTACTGTAGTATTTCTCAAACGAGTTTTACCACAGAATGCCTATCCTTTATCCACCAACACCTAATGTGGTATATTGGTTTGCTATTAGGCTAAAATGTATTGGGATGCTTCTAAGCTTCTTTTACTGTTTCAGGTTTTCTCTACTTTTAAAAGTTGGTAAGAGAATATAGTCAATGCAACGTTGAAAATAATAATAGCCAACAATTATTTTAAAGTGCTTACAGTATGCCAAACACTTGTATATGTACTTTCGTTTATAAATTCATTTAATCCTTGTAACAAACTTTATTAGGTTAGAGTTATTATCTACATTTTACAGATAAATGGAGGCACAAACAGATTGAGTAACTTGCCCAAGCTTACAGAGCCAGGAAATGGTTGAAGTGGGATCCAAATAGGCATTCTGGCCCAGAATCCATGCCCTTTTCTAACCACTGTCCGTAGTCCTTTAGTTTAAAGGAGGGAGTTGCTCAAAGCAAAGTGAAGATTAGGTTTACATGCTGAGGAAATTCTGTGGCTTCCTTTTCTCTTTGTATTTCATTTTCCTTTTCTACTTAGTTCTAAGTAATCGAGTAAAGTACCCACCCAGGTTACCTTCAGTGTTCTTATTCCTGTCTCACCCGCATCCTTACTTTTCTGGGGAGACTTGCTGGAGGGGCCTGGTGGAGGCTAATTCTTTCCTCCGCCTGTTCATAATGGTTGTGAAGGAGCAGCACCCAGATAAAGAGCAGATCTCGGGGTGTAGATGGTTACAGGAACGTTGTAAAATAAAGACTTATTCAAGCATCCAAGTTGAGGGAGAATCTCTCTAGCTGTTGTTTCGGGGGTTTCCAAGGCCATCCCCAGGTTCGGTGGTTCACTAGGAGGACTCACAGGACACAGAGGGGGTCATACTCACAGCTGTGATTTGTTACAGAGAAAGGATAAAAGCAGAATCAGCAAAGGGAAGAGACACAGGAGGCAAAGTCTGAAGATTAGTCACCGGTTCTAAGAGTCCTTTCCCACTGGAGTCACACAAGATGTGCTTAATCAACAAGTGTGAGGTGTTGCCACCAGGAGAGCTCATTGAAGACTCAATGCCCAAAATTTTACTGGGGGCACCCCCACGTAGGCACCCACAGTATCTGCTAGCATGTATCAAAATTCTAGAATCCCAGAAGGAAGACAAGCAGGTGCTCAGCATAAATCACATTGTTTGTACAAACAGTTTAGGCATAGTGAGCCACTGTGTGATTTTGGTTGTTACATGCTGTCAAGTCGTCTCAGACTCTTGGCGACCCTATGAATGAGTGATGTGCACAATAGCCTGTCCTCAACAGCTCTACTCAACTCCTGTAGACTCATATCTATGGCCTCCTTTATGGAGTCAATCCATCTCATTTTGGGTCTTCCTCTTTTCCTGCTGCCTTCTACTTTGCCCAGCATTATTGTCTTTTCCAAAGAATCCTGCCTTCTTGTGATGTGCCCAAGTTAGGACAGCCTCAATTTTATCATTTTTGCCCCCAGTGATAGTTCAGGCTTAATTTGCTGTAGGACCCACTTGTTTATCTTTCTGTAGAGCTCTCCTCCAACACCATTTTTCAAATGAATCAATTTTTTTCCTGTCAGTCTTCTTCACTGTTTACTTCTGCACCCGTACATAACAATTGGGAATACGAGGGTGTGGGTAATCTTGACCTTAGTCTCTAATGACACTTCCATACTTGTTGAACATTTAGGGAAAGTTTTTTTTTAATCAGTGTAGGGAACTATTTACCATTCAAGTTCTCAGACATCAGCCCCTGGGCAGGCAGGCCATTTTAAAGATAGCAATCTCAAGCCTGCTATGGTAATTCTTTTGGGCACCCTCTTCCACCCAGAACTCTGGCTTTGCTTTTAGGAAGGAAGCCATCATTCAAGACCCTATGCTGTTCTAAAAAGACTTTTGACTTCCATTAATAGAAGTGGTGACTTTCTTGTTTGAAACGCCAAAGCTTTCGTTCAATGCTGTGTTGAAAGGAAAGGTTATCTTACAATATCCAGGGCAGTGAAGATTACACTAGATTAGAATGTCTCTTTATGTTTAGGATTGAATGGAGAGTTGCTACAAGGTTAAATTGAATTTATTCTTTTCTTTTATGCACCATCTAGAAAACTAGAAAGAGAACACTAAATTATATTAGGCAACCTGTTCCTTAGAGTTTTTAAGAGTTTAATCATGTGACATTCTTGCTGAAGAAATTGTTACTTGTAGGCTGTCATTTGATGATAAAAAAATCTTTTTAGTTTGAAAAGTAGAAATGTTTTTAGAAGGCTGGTAAATAAAACTGAAGGAGCAATCTACCACAGTATGCTTTATACAATAAAGAGGAAAGTGGGAATGGTTACTTTGTGATTGGATCTCTACAAGGTAAAAAGATGATTTTTATACCTGTATCAAGGAACATAGATCATGTAGATTACAATTGGCTTCATCTAACTATTTTCCTTCTTAGCAAATTTGAGAACAAGTTTGGGCTAATTTTAGTTCTGTATCTTTGATTATCCAGAGTATATGCCATTTTGCTCTGTGCCTGCTATACTCTTAATCTAGCAGGCAGTTTCTTATTACAGAGTTCTGGTTACTTCAATTTAATGAATGATTATGGAAAGTTATTAAAAATTTAATATATTCTGTTTTCGAAGACTCTTGAATATATCTCCCCCAGATATTTTTAAGTGTATATTGTGCTTATATACAAGAAGAAAAGCTATTTTAGCAATGAATAGGTGAAAGTAAAGTGTGCGAGCTAGAATTTTAAGACTCAGGAAAACTATCATTGCTTATTTACAAAAAAACCGATATCAATATTCCAATGTGATGAAATAGTATATTTTATTTCATATTTTCAGAGCCAACTTGAAAGATGATCTTTGACATCTTCTTGCCTCCTTTTCCTTACACTTTGATTGACACCTATTTTCCCCCCCAGAAGTGTCTATTTCCTTCATACTGTCCATTAGCCCCTCAGCCCTCAATTGGATAAACCACTTCCATCCCATCCCTGCTTCACACTCCAGAATTGTCTCAAACTTCTCTCCCCTTCCTCTCCAATGGAAGTCATCTTTCCCTTAACAAAACTCGTCTCTGTTTGCAAGTACAGCAGTTAAATTTATTCACAGTAAAAAATTCATGATGGATTCTTTCCTCCTGTTACTTACATTTTAAGAGAAGAAACTCTTCACCTTCGTATACTACTAGTAGGTGTACACATTTTTACATCCTTCCTAGAAAGCACTTTGGCAACATATATCCAGGATCATAAAAAATGTTTTTATAGGGGCTGGCCTGGTGGTGTAGTGGCTAAGTTCACGCGCTCTGCTACAGCAGCCTGGGCTTTGCAGGTTTGGATCTCTGGCTCATCAAGCCATGCTGTAGCAGCATCCCACATACAAAACAGAGGAAGATGAGCACAGATGTTAGCTCAGTGACAGTCTTCCTCAAGCAAGAAGAGGAAGGTTGGCAACAGATGTTAGCTCAGGGCCAACCTCCCTCACCCAAGAAAAAAAAAAAACTCATAATTTTCCCAGTAACTTCATTTCTAGAATTTAATCCTAAGAAAATAACCAGGAATAAATAAACACTTATACATGGAGATATTGATTGTACTGGTATTTTTAATAGCAAAAGAAAAAGTGAATTATGTGATAATACAGTGAGTTGGGAAAGCAGAAAAAAGTGAAGAGGGATAGCTAAGTGTTCATTGCCCATTTTGAGACAGCTGTGAGAGCCCTGAGGCTTTCTAAGCTTTCGGCTACCATGGAAGCAGCATGGAGTCGGGGATCATGTCTGCCTAAGGGGTAAAGGATTTTCATGTGTTTAAAACTGGACCAACTAAATAAAGCTCCAGTATAAATTATAGAGGCATGTTTCTGCTTAAACCTGCCAAAATCCCCAAAGTTTAATTAAGCAGAGTTGAGTACAAAGTGTGGTAGGTTAAGAGTGTGGGCTGCAGATCCCATACCATGTCCTTACCAGCTGCGTGACCTTGGGCAAGTTATGTAATCTCCGTAAACTTCAGTCTGCATATCTTAAAATGTGATAATTATGTTTACCTTATAAGGTTTTTGTGGGATTCAAGAACATAATTCATACAAAATGATTACTATCTCATATAACACAAAGGATTCTCAAATGTTAGTTCTTATTAATGTTATTAATTTAGTGAGGAAGACAGTTAATTATCAATAGATCATAATTTTAAGATTCTTACTTTAAGATTAGATACTTTTAAGATTATCTGATCTTTCAGAGAATTAGGTTATATTTTGTTGGGAAAAATCTTGGTTTATTGAAAAGCATCTGAGATTATATAACTACATACACATTGTATTTAATTATGCTAGGTGGAAGGCTATATGTAAGTCGCTCCAAATAAATTTTCAGAATTGGTGTACATCGTACCTAGCAGGAAATAACACTTCTGAATTCTTAACCTTATCAATTTAGTCCATAAAGTTACAGTAGAAGTCTCAGAGCTCCTTAAAAATCTTTGCAGGATAATTTGCACAAGTCCTTTCTTGTCCTGAGTAGATGGATGGGCACTAAATGCCTTTACCTATAATGAATAAGCTAATAGCAAATATGGAAATGATTTCACCAGACTTAACTCCTTGCCTCTTGTTTAAATGAGGCCAAGTCTCTCTCTGGATATAGTGCGTGAAATAACAATTGATATGTTATTACAACTTTTTTCAAAGGATCTGTTTTCTTTCCCATTAAAGAGTTTCAGAGGAGTCAGCAGAGTATAACCTGATAGGTTTTGTGTGTGTTAAATGTAAAAAATCATTAACCTATATTAATTAAATTATTGGTGAACAGTAAATTAAGTAATCGAGAATGGCAGTGTAATGGCTTTGCATTGTTCTTTCGAAATTAGCTTGATTATTGACACTCATTGCCCTGTAATAATTTCTTTCAGTTGTCAGTAAATCCAAAAATAGTTTTGTAAGCATCCACACGAAGTTCTTTGGAGAATACTAACAATATTTTGCTTACTCTAGTAAGCTTTGATGTGAGGTGCTCTGACTGTAGCATCTGATGTTCTAGGGAGTCTTCTGAAGTGCTGAAGTGAGCATTTGCTCTGTATTCATTGCTGGGCCCAGTGCTTGATGTGCATTATCACATGGAATCTCAACAGCAATTTTAGGTTGCCTATTAGTTCCACTACAGATGAGGAAAACAAGGTTCAGAGAAATTTTTTTTCTTTTGGTGAGGAAGATTGACCCTGAGCTAACATCTGTTACCAATCCTCTTTTTGCTCGAGGAAGATTGGCCCTGAGCTAACATGTGTGCCACTCTTTCCTCTCTTTTGTATGTGGGTTGCCGCCACAGCATGTCTGGCGAGCAGTGTAGGTGTGTGCCCAGGATCTGAACTCGCAAACCTGGGCTGCCGAAGTGCAGTGTGCCAAACTTAACCATTACACCACCAGGCCAGCCCCCAGAGGGATTTTTTAAAGGTCTGAACCTTTTTCCTCATGTTAAATTCCTTGCACATGTATAGGGTTGAGTTGTTATAATCACACAAACTAATTGTGGGCCTAGAATAGGGATTGGTTGGTAAACTACAGCCCACAGGCCAAATCTGGCCCAATGTCTGTTTTTGTACAGCTGGCAAGCTAAGAATGTTCTTTACGTTTTTGAGTGATTGGAAAAAAAATCAAAAGAAGAATAAGATTTCATAATACATGAAAATTTTGTGAAGTTCAAATTTCAGTTTTATTGGAACACAGCCATTCCCATTCATTCATTTATTGTCTGCAGACGCTTTCATGCTACAAAGGCAGCGTCGATAGTTGGACCAGAGGCCCTAGGGCCTGCAAAGCCTAAAAGAATCACTGTGTGGCCCCTCACAGAAAAACTTTGCTGACCCCCAGTCTAGAGTGATAATGTATCTCAGGCCTTTATAAGTGACTTTAATCTTTTTTGAATGCTTACTACTTGCCTCGCACTGTGTTGGGTTCTTGTCTTGGGGATGCGGTAGTGAGCAAAAGGACACAGTGGGTGCCTTCGTGGAGCTTACAGCTGAAAGCCAGTATTTTGATTTGTAGTTTAACAGTCATAAGATGGATTTAATACATAGTAATAAAATTACTTGGTCCTTCTAATAAAATATTTTAATATCCATAAGGTAGACTATTAATAATTTATATAATAATAAAGTTGGTTAATTTAAGCATTTATCATAACTGTTATTCTTTGAACTTTTTTTTTAAATGTGTGAGTATTCCACACTGAACATAAACCTATACTTTTTAGATGATTTGTGATTTTATTGTGATTAGGATCATATATTATGCGTGTATATTTTTGTGTTTGCTACAGCTATAGATGTTGGCAGTATTGGAAATTGAGCTGACCTATTATCATTCCAGGGCATGTTCTGAAAACTATTTATTGCTAAATTTTTACTAAATCCCTGATATCAGTTTGTTTCCTTGTCATTTTTCTTTCTCTTGAGAAATAAATTACAACTCTTTCAAAAATATTCTGAATGATTTATGTAGCACTCTGTACTGCTGCCTGTGTGGGCCTCAGTGTACGTTTGTGTTTCACTTTCCCTCAGTGGATGTTAGCTTTCTTAACATTCATGTATTGTATTTTAATTTACTTAACTGTGCATGAAGCACTAGTATTTGTCACCATTTTAAGCATCTGCGTTAATGGTTTGCTAAAACAAAAGTGTTACTTAATTTCCTTCTGGCAGCAGTAATATAATACCTAAAAAATACCATCAATGTTGTTTTTCTGTGTTAGACTCATGGCCTGATTTATCCGTGTTTATATTTTAGAGCACACCATGAATCCCATGAGGAGAGCAATGGTTTTAACCCATCCTCGTTTGTCTATCCATCAAACTTCTGTTGACTGCTTGATATGTGCTGGTACTATCCTAGCAACTGAAACGTAGAAGGCATTTCCCTGTCCTCAAGGAGCATTGAGTGTCTCCTCCTGGCTGAAGATCTGGTGTTCCCTGTGAACTCATGATATTTCCTTGATCATTGTGAATTATTTCAATTTGTTATTACATATTTTCTGTTGTAATTCTCAACATTGCAATTTTTTGTTCTCCGGTTACATCTCTATTAAGGAGAAGCTAATGTAATCAGTATATTGCAGTGTATTGCAGATGGCTCTA
This sequence comes from Tapirus indicus, assembly GCA_031878705.1. Taxonomy (NCBI): domain Eukaryota; kingdom Metazoa; phylum Chordata; class Mammalia; order Perissodactyla; family Tapiridae; genus Tapirus; species Tapirus indicus. The sequence continues at coordinate 160,330,163 of CM062917.1, read as the reverse complement.
TTTTAGAAAATGTAGCTTAGCGCCAGAGTCAAAATGGGGTTTCAAATGCCCACGTTACCCCCACTACCCAGCAAAAAGAAAGGATCAATTTAGGGATGAACTTATTGGGTCTTGGCAAAGCACCACTAGGATTTTCTCTGTCTGGGAAGAGGAAGAAGAGGAGTTTCCCTTCTGTCTTTCTCTCTCTCACACACACACACACACAAGTGTCTTTCTAGTCTCCGTGTTGACTCATTATGATATTCATGTTTTTATTGTCCATTGGGCTACAGTATTAGTATCTGGTAGATTCCTACTTCTTCTGTGCACAGTATTATTTAATAAAGCAGTAGACAATAACCCCTTAAAAAGTAGTTGGTTGGGCCTCTGGTAATGGATTTATAATTAAATTTATATGTATGTTCTCCTGGTTTTGACTTACAGGATGAGAGAGTCTTGATAAGGAAGCCTGAGGTCAATTCAACACTGGAACAGAATTTTAAAACTAGTTGTTCTAACTTAGTCAGTTCTCCTTGCTTTTACTTTTACGTGGGTATGGTCTGGAGGGGAGGGAGTGGGCATTGTGGTTCCTCATCTTCCAAGATTCTTTTTAGGTTAGAACAAAATCAGAATAGGCTTGATATTGACACATACTGAAATCTGTGACGTCAATCCAAATCTTTTCCTTTGGAATTCTAGTATAAAACAAAATTAACAAAATATAATATTAAAAGATGATAATCCAGCTTGAGAGAAGTTGTGTATTCATAAAGGAAACATATTATTAGAACTGAATTATTGAAATTTCTGTTTCTGTAATGACAAAACCTGCATGAGAAAAATGCATAGTATGAGATTGGAGCCACCTGCTGGCTCATAAAATAATAATTTATATCCTAAAAAAATATATTTCAGGTAACTGAGAAAAATCAGAGATGATAATAGTAGTTGAAACAAGTTTCCACTCAAACATTGTTGTCTTATGACTGTTTTAAAGAGTTTTGTCGTTTATGCTTTGGAAGGTTTCTGTTTATTTTAAGGTAAAATATGCGTATATATCTATTAGGGTTTTGTTTTTTTTTTTTTCAGAAAATATCAAGTCCAGTGAAATTCTTCACAGAGCCCAGTACTTCTGACTCCAGGAAATTGAGTCTTACCTATATTATAAACAATTATAGGTATTAACGTATAATAGGTGCACATCACTTGATACCTTAAGCATTTCTGCATTTTCCCTTGCCTACAGGATCTTGATAGTTTCTCATCTTTAATTTTATATTTCTCCTCTTTTAGATCTTAATGTGTTATCATAAGACCCAGAAAACAGTGAAAACATCTTTAGTTGGCCAAAGGCCTGTTATTTGCAGTTTGGCTGATATTTTATTTTACAGGTCTCCTTTCTGGGTGTTGAAAACTGCTCTGTGAGGGCTACTGGAGCTGTTTCCACTTCTAGTGAATTCATTCTCAATTTGTGATGAGATTAGAATCATTTAAACTCATGAAAATTCCAAGAAGCTGTGGATGGCTGATAAACAACTCAATTAGAGCTTCTAGAAGTTCTTGGTTTAGATATAGTCTGAGTTTTTCGATGCTGGTAATCTGTCTCCATGTCCTGACTTCAGCCTTTCTGTGTATCCACCTTACAGTGATGAGGTAAAGTAAGATATTATTCAAGCCTTGCTCATATGTTTCAAGTAGCATTTTTCATATCATTTTTGTAGAATCAACCCTAGAGATGTTACATGACTTTTTTTCTGTCAGATATTTAGGAATTTGCTCCCATTTCATAGCAGTAAAGACAGGATTTCTAGACATGACATTGCTGCTAATTACTACCTAGCTGTCCAGTTGTTAGTGAGTCAATTTAAATCTCTTATTTTTATTTTCTTAATCTACAAAATATTACAATGGGACTAGATAGATTATTTCTTGAGTTCTCTTTAGCATAATTTTTCTTGTGGATCTGTGTTGATTCTGTGAAGATAGCTGTGAAGGTAGACAACGATCTATTAATCATCTCTTGTATTGCTATTTCTATTTGCGTTTTAAGTTTTGTTTCCTTTTGCTGGAGTGGTTATTTCTGTTGTCAGCACTTAAAAGAGGAAGATAATGTCCCGTTGTCATATATGCTATATCTAACGGTAAGATGCCACACTCTGCTCACCCTTTGCCAGCATACATTTTTATTCTTAAAGAATATTTTTTAAATGTTTATTGAACACTTACTATGTAGCAGACTGGTGCCAGGCACTGGAAACAGTAGTGAATGAAACATAATTCCTGTCCTCAGGGAACTTTCAGTATAGTGATTTTTGGTTTGGTTACGATGTAATCTCCGCAGCCCTGATAATATTCCTGTATGCTCTGGCATATTCTTCTATCTTCTTTTTTAGGAATGTTAGCCTGAGACGAGTCAACTTCTTTATGTCCTTGCTTGGTGATTATAGTAAATTTCAGTGTTCTTTTAGGGTCAGGGAAGTATATGTCAATGATCTTGTAAAGATGATATATACATCTTTTAGGGCATGATATATTTCCGAATGATGAGAAATTAATTTTTTCTTTGGTCACTACATTGTAGGACAGTCATAAATGAATGAAGCACAGGTGAGCTTGACACATTTAAAGAGACCTTGAAGTTAAAGAAGAACCTTTAAATCTGCTGAGAATGGTTCTTGGAATAATTTAAGAGGCAGAATGGGTGTTTTGTATCCTTGAAAACTCTTTGAATGGCAACTTTATATACTAGATTATATTTAACTTTCCCTTACTCAGAGACCACGAGTTGTTTTATTCCTGAATTAAGAAGTCTGAAGTCGCATTGTGCTCTGGTTTTACATACCTATGCCTTTTAAGACATTGGAGGAAAAGGTGTCATTTCAAAAATATCGTTTCTTTAGCCATCTAAGTTCACTAGTGCCAACAAGCTGGCACTTTTGTGGCGTTATATTTATAAATATATTTCAGTGTTTTTCACTGGGTAAGGTGTATGTTGTAGAAGAGGCAAAGACCTTATAAATTCACTTCATTATTTCCAAAAGATAATCCAAGAGACTTATTTATTGCTGGCATAGCTCTTCATGCTTCTTTTTGCTTGGAAAGAAAGGTGCTCTAAAGGAGTTTTATAGGACAGCTAACGTAAAATGTAGTTTTATCATTAGTTCAATATTAGCATTAGTTTTTCCATTCATGTAAGTAAACGTAGGGGTCTGCTTAAAGAAATTCTAAGTGTTTTAGAAATAGTTTCTTTTTTAATTTCAGGTAATTTCACTGTGAATATATTTTGTAATACTTGTACTAGAGTCCTTATGTTAATCTTGAATGTCATCACAGCGGTGATTTTCAAATGACCATTAATGTAGGATAGTCTGTACTTTTCTTGGGTAAAATGATTGTCATAACTAGATGATTACTGTAATATTATAACACCATTCCTGAGATGTCCTGTTACATGAAATAAAAAAGATAATGCTAATGATTCTAATGGTCTGGGTATAATACAGGCATAATAGGATACGTCTACTGATAAGGTATCTTTCATAGCTCTTGATCTCGTTCATAAGGCTGACATCATTACTTATTTTTACCTTTTCTCTTACTTTAACACATAGGGATGTGAACTTATTTCAACTCCTGATCAAGACCATACTGACTTTACCAAGTGCCTTGAAGTGCTCCAAAAGAAGATAGAAGAAAAAGATCTACAGGTAAGATATGTACCTATCTGATGGTTGGGATCTTAGTACCCAGTATGTGAAAGATCCTGTTTAAAGTTTTTACTCATCTAAAACCGTTATTTACTTTTTTGCCAACTTTTTGGATTCCCTGTCAGGTTTTTTCAGTATATCAAATAAATCTGTATTTAGCTGCCAAAACAATAACGTGTACACTTAATCCAGAGGTCACAGATTCAAATACCTTACAGTGGGTGAGGTCACAAAGTGGGTGAAGTGGACCTTGTATAAAGTAATCAAAGCTGGCAGTTCATTTTTGGCCTAAAGTGAGTAGCAACTTTTCCTCTCTAGTAGAGTGTTGTCATGCGGAGCTATGTGTTTTTTTATATGTGTGTTTAAATACTGTCTGGGCAAAACAAGCAGACAAACAACTATGGCTTAGATTTGGCCCATGGATCATCATTGCAAACTCTTATATAAATAAAATAGCAACTTTTTTTTTTTTTTTTAAATTAGAGAAGAGTCTGCTGCTTTGCATTTGTGGGCTCTTTGAGGTCTTCAGTAATGATTTTTCACCTAGTCTTCAAGTGTTTAATCACGTTAAATAGCTAATACACGAGTTTCTATTTTATTATATTTTACAATATTTTTTGATACTTATTGAAATGGTATGCAAAAATTTTTAAGTCTGTATTTAGTGAAGATCAACAAAATTAAACCTGAATGACAATTGACTGTGATTTTCCTGGCAGGGGCAAGAAGGTAAGCTGAGATGCATGATCAAGTATGTAATTTTAAACTAGGAAAACACCCTGTACATTAGAATGCTTTTGATAGTACAGATAATAGGAGATACATTTCAACCTGGCCTCAATCATCAGGTGGGATAGGGCAGACTTCAGACACAGCCCAGTCAGATCTCATGTCTATTTTTTGGTTGTCTTGCCTCTCCTGTGTAGGCTTTATCTTCAGCCTGGTTTCCCTGATTGTCTCCAATGGGTGCCTGTAGCAACTTATTACCCCTTCTCATCTAGGGGGATTAATGGGGAGGGACATCACTTCCCACCATCATCAAACTTAAGTCCTGAGATCTCTCCATTAGGCCACTCTTGGTTTTAGGAAAGGAAGATGAGAGTATCCTAATTGTCTTGGACTAGAGCAGGGAGTGGGATCAATCCACACATCTCATGTAGTCAATCTTCATGTCTATAACCCATGTAGTAGGACGAGATAGATGTTGGAGAGGCAGCCCTAACAAAAACTTACTCCGTTACAAAAGTTTGTCAAAAATTGATTCTAGTTGAGGTAGTAGATCCCTTTCTCCCTTTGAAGAAAAGCTTTGTTAACTATCATAATTGGCAAGTAGCTCATTGAGCAAACTCAGCAAAAGTAATTGAGCGAACATTTCTCATCTCTGTTGTGGCTTGAATTATACCAAATGTATTGTGCTATTTCCAGCAGTAAATTGCTATAATTAAATATTTGTTTAATGAAAACAGAACACAGCCCATTGAGAGTTATCTGCTTCATCCAGACATAGCTGATTTTGAGTTTCTTAGAAAAAATATTGTAAATCTTCACAATGGTGTTTCAATTTTCCAGCACCTCCAGTGAAATTATTGAAAGCTGAGAATGCAATTATGTGAGTCTCATTTGTTGTGTCTAATTGATAGTATCTATAATATAGTATTCAGTTTTTGAATCTCAGAACAAATAATCATATCTCAAACTCAACAAGACCAAAATCCAGAGAGAGCCTCAAACTGGGGGAAGAGGGCAATCAGGTGTACATGATCTGTGAAGCAGATCTGACCAAGTCTTGGCCAGCCCAGTGGGGAGGCCTGTAGCAAAAGTACCTGTTAGAGGACTCCTGCATTGGGCAGAAAGGGCCAGACCTTCCTTCTCTCACTGAGCTTAGTCATGGACTGGAGGCTGCCAGGGAAGAGTGTGTCCTTGGTGGCATGCTGTGTTGCATCCTGAAGGAGTTGCCATTGGACCATGACAACCAACTGCTCCCCTCACAGCCTACCCATGAGTTCCTTCTGGGGGAAGTGGAGTAGTGCACCTCCACAGCTGCCTCAGGCCCCTGGCATGATTTGGGTCCAGTGCATTCTCCAGCCTCATTTTGCATCACTGTTTCTCTTTGTTCCTAAAATACGCCATATTCCCTCTACTCCACTGCCTTAAGGTGTTCTTGCACATGTTGCCCCCTCTGCCTAGAACTTTTTGAGTACTTTTTGTATGTTTCCTTGTCTTTGCCTAGACCATGGTGGCCTGATATCCCTGAGGAGGACTTTCCTTCACTGTCCCTCTAGGTTAGACTCAACACTTCTGTACTCCCTTTATTTCTCCTTTAAGGCACTTTGAGCACATCTAACAATGTTATAATTTCTAATTGTTTGCTTGAAGCCTTTCTTCCCAGCTTGACCGTATAGTCATGAAGCTGGGATCAGGTCTGTCTTGTTCACGATTGAACGGCAGCACTTGGAATATAAGTGGTGCTCTGGGAATGTTGGCGCCGTGTTACACACTATGGGAACACACAGGAGAGTAGAACATGACACAGTTAGAGGAAAGTCTTTGTAGAGAAGACTGAGACATAATAAACAAATAGGAGTTAGATGGCGAAGGGGAGAAGCGTGTGCAAGTAGTAGTGTGGTGCCCAGGGAGGATGGATGGCGCGTCAGTGACCAACTGCAGATAGTTTGAAGAGTTTCAAGATGAAGTTTTAAGATGGTGTGATTAGTTTGGTGTTTCAAAAAGCATAGGTAGATAAACTGAGGGCTACATTTCTCATAATGAACACTTTCTAAGGTAGGTCTCATTCACACTGAAAAAGGTAGTTATGTTAAATCTGATGAAATGGGATACCTGTGACCTTCCACCTGACTTTACATTTAACTGCAAGGACAACATTATATTTATTTAATGTAATAGCAAGAGCAAAGCAAGATTAGAAAGATTAGAAAGGAAGTAATAAAAGATTCCCCTCCACACATCCTCCTCGCCTCAAGTGAGGTCATGATGAGGGCTTTTAAAATTTTCTTCCTAAAATACACATAAACTGCATCAAAAAATCCTTTATACTTCTCTACTTAATAAATCCTATCAAATTATCATACATTTCTATTTTTCCACTTATTAAGTCATAAATATGGATTTGTAATCAGTGTCTATATTTTATAGTAAGATCTTATCTTATTAGCATGTACTATAAAATGTTAATTATAATGTACGTAAATTGAATGCAAAGTAGTATTTAATATGTGAAGGAATTGTGTAACCTATTAGACCTTTTTAGAATTTGGATTAGTGTCTGTCTTTATCGTAAAACAGTTTACTATCTAAAACATGAGATTAATTAAAAAAAAAAGACTTCATTGTTATTCATTTATCTATTTTAAACCTGCTCACCCTCAACTTTTATTCTTCAATAAAAGGTTTCTCTGATACATGTGAATTTTTAATGCTTTGCTTTTGTTTACCATATTGTTTATCTGTAACTGAGTCATGAATGATATATTATTAGGATTCCACCTGATATGACTGAATCTTCAGAGAGCACATATATTTCCTGATGCTGTGATACACACTTGAGATCTAAACCCTGGAATTCAGTGGAAAACATTAAAAGTGATTGCTCCAAATTTCTAAAAATGCAAGATGTATGTTGTTTAGAATGAAGCAGAAATAAATCTAGATTATAAGGCTCCAAGAATTACAGGTCTCCCAAAATACAGTTTGGGATATTTCCTAATATTATATGACAATAGAATCAGTTACTTCAGTTTCTAGTATTTTAAACACAGAATTTATATTAGACAAAATTTGGGCAGAAAAATTGCCATTAATTTCAAACTGTATGTTGTGTAGATTTAAATTCATATTAGTTTTATTTACTAAAACTTCAATACATTTAGCCCCTTTATACTGTTATTTTTTTAAGCGGTTTTCTTTTTTAATTTGGTGAAGATTAGCCCTGAGCTAACATCTGTTGCCAATCCTCCTCTTTTTGCTGAGGAAGATCGGCCCTGGGCTAACATCTGCACCTGTCTTCCTCTACTTTATATGTGGGATGCCTGCCACAGCGTGGCTTGATTAGCGGTGCATGGGTCCGTGCCCGGGATCCAAACCTGCAAACCACAGGCCGCCGAAGCAGAGTGCGTGAACTTAACCACTATGCCACCGGGCTGGCCCCCAAACAATTTTTTAATCAAATGATGCAAGATGCTAAATAAGTACTGTGTGATTGAGAGCAAATGCCTAAATTTTATATACACACTCAAACATACACACACAAATAATAACTACAAATTAAATACTACATAAAGAATATAGGATTATTGCATATTTTTTAAATTCTTTTAATAGCCTGAGCAAGTATTCAATTGGGATTTTTCTGTATTAGGATAGTTTCTATGTATTTATGCTGAATTGGAGTTCTCAGCTATTGATAATTAGGACTTTGGTAAGGAATATTAGATAGTCTTTCTATTTAATTCCTACATTGCATTTCTCAGGTAGATACATTATGTTTATACATCTGCAAATACTATGAGTTTTGGAATATTTATTTTTATCCACTAATTATTAGTACTGGGGTTAGGGGTACCTTATTGTTTTGTAATGGACTGATGGCTTTGTTTTATGTTCGTACTAAATATCTGTTGCTCTGCACTTGAAAATCAAATTTAAGACTGACTGTATCTAATTGGACTAATTACTCACCATTATAATAAGATCTGACTCATAGGGCTGCAGGGGGAACCAAGAGAGTGCTCTGAGAAGTATCTTCCAAGATACTCTCGTGTCTTCAGTACAGCCTGCTCTGATGAGCTGATGTCTTAGGCAAGATTCCAATCTCATCCAAAGCAAAATATAATAAATCTGTTGTATGTGTAAACATGTATTCTAGAAAGGAATAAATACTACCTTTACAGTACAGAAACCTGGCAGATACCACCTTAATCAAGTAATCAGAATTCATATCATCAGTGATAATGCATGTTGATAGCACATATCCCTCTATATAGGTATAGGGTGAGGAGGGCAGCTCTGGAGTTCTTCTCTAAAACCCCTAATCCCAGTTTAATCTTTAAAAAAATCAGAGAAATCCAAATTGAAGGTTATTCTACAAAATATCTGACCAAATTACACTAACTACATTTTCAAGGTCATGAAAAACAAGGAAAGATTGAGAAACTGTCACAAACCAGAGGAGATGAAAGAGACATGAAAACTAAATGCAGTGTGGTACTTTGATTTATATCCTGACATGGAAAAAGGGCATTACTGGAAAAACTGGTGAATACAGTTCAGAGTTTAGTTAATAGTAGGGTACCAGTGTCAATCTTAGTTGTGACAAATGTACCCTAGTTATATAAGATGTTAACACTAGTGGGAACTGGGTGAAGGATATACTTTCTGTGCTGTGTTTGCAACTTTTTACTAAATCTAGAATGATTCCAAAATGAAAAAGTTTACTTGAAAAAAATATGTTCACTGTTTCAAATATGCTGTGACTATAGAATGATGTAATCTTTATCATGACTCCTAGTAATATAGAAGAAAAAGGCAAGTACTTCTTAGCACTTAGGCAAATCAAAATACCTTTTTATGAACTCTCTCACCTTTAATGTGTTTCTTCAAAAAGTTTCAAATTGCAAGTCTCTGCTGCATGTTTAGACAACTGTTTTACATGAACACTATGCCTGCTTGAACACCTTAGCTGGGAACTTGATGGTGGTTAAACTATGGTGACAGCCCAGGTCCTCCACCCTTCCCAGTTTCCCCAGAGATCTACTTCAAAGTATGGTAGGACTTGATCGAAGACAGAACTGGCACCAGATGTGATTTTATTCAGGGTTGACTCTAGAAGGAGTACCGTCTTTATTCCTGCGTGCCCTGCTTACCTGTCCACTCCTGTGGTCTCCATCACCACCTCCATGTTCTCCCCACTCTTCTTAGGCTGACATTCTGTCATACCTGCCTTTTACTTTTATGTTGTTTCCCTGGGCTTCTGTGCCATTAACTCCCTAAGGTATACCTCTGATCGGGAACTCCAAAGCCATATTTCTAACTGCTCACTCGAAGGCCAGAAAGGAACTTCGTTTTAGTGTCGGAAACAAAATTCCTTGTCTTTCTCACAAAATCTCATTTTCTCATTCTTATTTTCTATCTCATTCAATGGCACTACCATCCATCCACCTAGCAGAAACCTGAGAGTAACCTTACCTTTTACTATACCACCTCTTAGCAGTTGTCTCAGTTCCTTTAATTCTACAGGTATCTCTTGTGCCCACTGTTGTTTTTTCCAGTCTTACTGCCACTATGTTAGTTTAGACCTTTATCATTTCTCACCTGGGTTGTTTTATTAGCCTTCTGTTTGACCCCCTTCACTCTATTCTCTTACTAAAATTCATATCCTATATCTTAAATGTATATCTGCTTGAAATCTTTTGTTGTCTCCCAGTTATTTATTCAATAAGTATTTGTTCAATGAATAAATATATTTCCAATGTGTCAAGGCAAATTCCAAAGGACATCATGGGAAACCTTAGCTGGCATGTAGATTCTTTGAGCAAATCTTCTTAGTAGCATTCTTGATGTCATATTAATTCTTCTGCGACCTGGTTCAGATGCTTAGCATCCTTGTTGGCTGTACCAGTTGTAATAATGAATATGCTTATTGTTAAAAGTATTAGTCTCCAGCATACTGTAGTTAGAGGTCAGGTGTTCAATGCTTGAGATAAGCTTGGTGCTCTTTCTAGCTGCATGACACCAGAAAGCTATTTAAGTTCTTTAAGCCTCAGCTTTCTCATCTGTAAAGTCAGAATAATAATCTACATATACAAGCAAGTTATGAGGTAATGCACTTAGTACAGTGCCTGCCACATATTATACTTAATAAAAGTATAATAGTAGTAATGGTGGTATTAATAGTCATAGATAGGACATCTTAGCGCTTGTGATCTTAAAACATTTTATATATTGTATTTTATATAAAATATTATATAATATTTTAATAATATATATAATATATAATATTTTATATAACTTTATATAATTATAAAATATAATTGTATTTTATAAAATATATTTTATATAATATGATCTTTTGATCTTATAATAAATTTCATGGAATGATACAATTTTATTAAATAATTTTATAAAATAATTGAGAATAAAACAATGTTTTTAGAAATCTCTTAGACTAGTTACAGTTTATAGCCCAGGTTCATGTACTCACCATAGTATGTTGTTTCTTTTTTTTTTTTTCTTTTCTTTTTAATGGAAATAGTTTTCTTTTAATTGAGGTATAATTGGCATACAACATTATATTAGTTTCCTGTGTACACGTAATGATTTGATATTTGTATATATTGCAAAATGATCACCACAGTAAGTCAAGTTAACATCCGAATGTTTTTCTTTTGGACACATTTTAATTTGACAAGAATTCTCTAAATATCAGACACTTGAATTAAATAGAATATTCCTTACATGTTGAATTGTTTTCGGCGGGGGGTGGGGGCGTCTTCAACTTCCCCTAGTCCCAGGGAACCAGTGAGGATGGCATCTATATGTTTAGTGATGGAATCCAACAAGGGGGTGAGTTGCATGACCCAGCTAACTGTTGTTTGCACTTTGCTTGGATGGAGAGAGAAAAGGGAGATGTGCTCCAGCTTTTCCAGTCCTGCAGTGGACATTGTGTGCCAGAGGCACACTGATGGGTGTGTTACTCTGAGATTAGTCAGAAGTGCAGTTTAGAGTCAAAGGTATACTTTCTCCCCTTAGCCTATCTAAACTATGTAAGCTACTGAGGATCTTCTTCAACCAGTTTAACAAACTTTTATCTAGTACCTGTCTGCGAAGTCGTTATGCTATAATTGGGTGACTAAATCCACGGCCTTAATAGAGGAGGCAGATGTACAGGTAACTGTAGAATAATCCAGACTATAATAAATGCTCTAACTTGCCTCTGCAGAATAGATTCAACTTTGATTTTAAATAACTGTTTATATAGAACCCTTCTCTATTTCACCCTTTAACTTTTCATTTGAGAAAATGGAATAATGTGATTTTTTTTCTAATGAAATTGCAGCTCATGTCAGTGAGGCCTTCCATGACTGCTCTATTTAAAACAGTCACCCTACCTCCTCTCCAATCCCGTGGCTCAGCAGTCCTATCCCCTTCCCCGCTCGATTTTCTCCGTAGCACTTGTCACCATCTGACATATTTGGGTATTTGTTTCTATTACGTCTTCGTTCACTGGAGTATAAACTTCTCATGGGCAGGAATTTGTGAGTATTTGTTCTCTACAATATCCCCAGCACCGAAAACAATCCCTGGCACATAGTGGGCACTCCATAAATACTTATTGAATGAATGAATATATACATATATGAGAGAATCCTTTCTTTGCAGGCCTTTTTATCCAATGTTGGCAAACTTTATTAAGTAATCTGCTTTAACTTTAACAAGGCTTATTCCACTGCCCCAGCTCTTGTTCCATTAGAATTGAAAATTTATTAGTTTTCGCCGTACGTGGCGATATCGGCTATTACTTGATCATATATGTACGTATGGTTTTTCTCTTCATTTTATCGGGCAGGGGATGCCTGTCGTGTGTAATGAAAAATGGTGCAGTTCATATAATACCTAATTTTCATTTCATTAATTGGTATTTTATAACTTCTGGGGCCTACTTCTTTTTCCAAGTTCTAAGTTACTTGTGAAAGAGAGCTAAAAAAATGAGAGTACGTAGAGGTTGTCTCACAAGCTGTTACCATTGTCAACTTGACAAGAATAAACCTTGCCAACTTCCTTGAAGTAATACTGAAAGCAATACCGTACAATTCCAACATCAGCTCTATATCTGAGGCATTGTAAGACTTTTATGACAGGTTTCTCTACCTTCTTGCCTGTGCCTGTCTATCTCACAGGAATGTTGTAAGCTTAAATTGATAACTTTTATGAAATTCTAGAAAGCAACATGATGTATGCACACATGCACAGATATTTAGCTATAGGTAAGTATTGTCTACACAAACCGCCTCTTGCTTTTTATTACATAGTCAACATTGTTCTCTTTGTTGAGTGCCAAAGTAACTACATATATGTTCAGGTTCTGGAACAAATGCTGTGCAAGCTAAGTATCAGATGAGGAAGCAAGGAGAAGAAAAGTATTTCCGGACGAGTGAACAAGTAGGCTGTTCCCTAGGTCATTTTGGAGAAGCCTTCAAAAGAGAAATTCACATCTCTGCTTTTCCTTCTTCTTAGAGACCAGCAATCTTTTTTTATAGTGCTGTGCAACAAGAGAAAATGGATCCACCCAGTGCTTTGAAGTGACTCGGGAGATGTTGCTACAGACATAAAAAGCTTACTGCCTTAGAGGCTGTGGCAGCCTGATCCATCCCTGCCAGAGGAGAAGCTGCTTTTATAGGCCCCGGGACAAGGGTTAAGTTTATCTGCTTACCAGGAATCTCAGCTGGATGACTCACTTGCCAGATAAAATTTCTTATTAATGCAGAGAAGTCCAGATATAGTTGGTATGGTGCTCTTCTGCAGAGGAAACACTGACCTTATGTGAAAAGAACTATATTATTTTGAGTTACTGCAGATGGAGGAGGAACTATACCTTGAGGACTTCTGTAAGAATAACGCACATATAATAGAAGATCCTGAAATTGCTTAGTAGATTATAAAATTTCTCCTCGTTCTGTGTATCCCATAGCAAAACATGTTACTTGTGGCTGTACCTACATGCGTGATTATGATTATCCGTGATAATAGTATCTATATTTTAAAGAAATTATTTGCTTATAGTTTAAGTCATGACTGAAGAACTGAAATGACATTACTGCTTATCACAGGAATGTATATATCAGATCAATATATTTTCAGTGGTAGTTAATTAAGTAACCAGGAGAAGAGAGATATATACATAGAAATACATTCTTCTTTGTGTTAGGCAATGAGCCTAGATATCCCAGAAAGTTCCAGAAGAGAAGATGGAATCCTACAGTATTCACTTTCCATCCTTCTCCTTTCTTAGTAGCTGGAAGTAGAAAATGTCTTTCTGCTTCCATGACCTCTTTTTCCAGTAGCAGTTCCACAGTCAGTGTGTTGGTCTGTGAAAAGCGAGTAGCATACTGAAATCCAGGTGCATAGAGTAGAAATAAGATGATACCAGCTTCTTTCCTGGATCCACTATGAACCTTCCCCTCTCAACACATATATGAATGTATATAATTCCCGGTATGAACAGCTGGATCAAGATATTTTAGGAAATAGGAATATCTGAATTCAAAGTATACTGATTATATTTTAATTCTGTTTCCTCATCCATTTCTACTAGAGATTTTAGTTGCCTATAAAATTGACCCTAAAGATTTTGATTTTTTCAAACATCCATATAAATAAAGGAAATTATTTCAGAACGAAAAACATTATTGAACAAATATTTTATTCCAGATTGCACTCAGTTTACTATTGTGCTCATGGATATGGAATGCATTTACCAAAACAGCAAATAGCATTGCTTGTAACTTGAAGGTAAACATGAGGATGATGAGGTGATCAGCTATTTTGTACCCATGTATTAGCTGAAGCAAACTTACTACACTGTGAGAAATAAGCTTTAAGTAGTTAATGTCACTGCAGTAACAGTTTTAACATTCTCATTTGGCATTATAAAATGGTCCAATGCATATCTAGAAACCAGTGTTAATGACCAAGTGCAAAATTTGCGATCAAAATGTTCTCTATTCTCCCAGAAGGTGGGAAGGAGATAATTAATGTAAACTATTTATATCGCACCAGATTGCAAAACCTAAGGATCGCACTGCGAGTCTGATAGCCAGTTACTATAAACTGGTCAATAAAAAGAAGAGAGTTTTATACCACTAAACCTTGGGAAAATAATGCATCCAAAGTACTACAAACAGCCAAATCTAGTTATTCAGACGTGGGAACCAAGAGTTTCATTTATCACTTTGGACAAGAATATGCAGTGAGGACTTAAATTTTATGGCTGAAGCAAAGCAAGAAATATATTGGGTGAAAACGAATCACGATGATGCAAGAGAGGATAATTGCTATTAAAAAACGATCCCAAGTGCAGAATACTAATCTTCTGGGAACAAAGCCTTTCTTACCAAAGTCAGTCTGTTTGCAAAAAGGTTTGGAAAATTATCTGTCTGCTTTCAGCTTGCTTGGTGGTGGGAATGAGTAAAGAAAGAGGATGCAGTTTCCATTTGCTAGTACTTTGTAACCCAGGGTCTGCAGAAAAGGAAGAATGACGGTTTGGGGCTCTCTCGAATATTCAACTTTAGTAAGGCATCATATATGCTAGAGAATTTTTAGCCAGAGCAAAAAATACCTGTGCTTATTGAGTAGGATGGTCAAAAAGGCAGACATGAGTTTTTTTATTCATCTACCTAAGACTCATATAGCTTCTATGGACAACATTTATATAACACAAATTGTAATATTCTTTCAAACAGCTAATTGTTTCAGAATATAATATAGATCATATTTTCATTCTTCATTTTACAGTGGTTACCAACTGTGCTGAAGATGCTATGCTAGCTATTTTGAGTGTTCCGAACCACAAATAATACGTTTTTCCGTTTCTCATGGCCGTCGTAATTCAAAAGGAATACCTTTGAATTCCTTTTCTTTAGAAATATCTTCATATCCTGACAGTGTGAGAGGTTTGGAGACCACAATCACTTCCAGTAGATTTTATAATATCCATGTTATTTGTTTATACAGACTGTGACTTTATGTAATTTTACTTACTCATAAATATATTCCTGACTCTTCAAAGAATTTAAATTTCAACAGAGATAATAGAATAAAATCATGTAACCCCCCCCCCCCGCCACAATTGTGTGTTTATTTATTCTATTCATTTCTCCTTGGCACTCACTTCCTGATAGAGAGAAATGTAAATAAATGCAAATTTGCTCTTGCCATCCTTGGTGTACTTATGTGGGAAGGAAAAATTACACATTTCCACATTTATATATCACACTGTTGTTTTGTTTATATGGAAAAAAACGTCCCGTCCCCAGTGGTCTCAGTGATATGGCTTGAGAACCTATAGTCCAGTTAATCAAGGAAATATTAGTAATCAGGACAGATCTGTGAGGAAAGACAGCACTGTTATTACAGCCAAACTTGAGATATTTAACTAAAAAATTCAAAGCCTTGCCTAGGGTAAATCAAAAAAGCATTGCATTATTCTGGGAATGAACTCAGTCACTGTCCTATACTCTGTCATGACCAGGGTACCTGAAATTAAAGTGTTTTCAGGGATTCCTAATGGCAATTTGAGGGTAAACAAAGAAAAACTCAAACAGTATATGCAGTAAGAGTTCAAAGGACGAGAAGTGGTCATAGCAGTCACAGGTGATAGAAAGATTGTGTGGGGTTGACATATGGAGAACTTTTGATCTCTAGATAAAGATTTGAATTTTGAACCACAGGTAATGGTAATAATCCATTAAAAAATTTTGAACAGGGGGCCGGCCCAGTGGCGCAGCGGTTTAGTCCGCGCTTGGCAGCCCGGGGTTCGCGAGTTCGGATCCCGGGCGCCCGCCGACGCACTGCCTGTCAGCCATGCCGTGGCGGCGTCCCATATAAAGTGGAGGAAGATGGGCACGGATGTTAGCCCAGGGCCAGTCTTCCTCAGCAAAAAGAGGAAGATTAGCTACGGATGTTAGCTCAGGGCTGGTCTTCCTCACCAAAAAAAAAAAAATTTTTTTTGAACAGAAAATCATAAGATAATATAGAAAAATAGTGTAATGTATGAAAACTGAGTTGAAGGATGGAAATTCTAATGACAGTGATAAAAGGACTAATTATAGCTTTCTTTGAAGAATAACTATTTAGTCCTTTTCCTCATCAAGAATTTGAGAAAGAAATAGGGACCTTAGAAAACAGACTTAAATATATACTTGGTGATGACTGGTCTTCTCGTTTGGCAGAGACTTAAAGCATGAACTGCAACTGTTCAGCTGAGACACATCTGTTACACGTGTGCCCGCCATGCGACTGAGTATTGTAGGTTGAGAAATGCACACTGAATGAGATGCGGTTTCTCACTCTTAGTAAATTCATGGCCTTTGGAGTGGATGCCCTTGTCAGCAGATTATCCTGATATGCTGTCAGTAGTGCTGTAGTACTAGTCTGATCGGGCGGGTGAGAAGCCAGTTGGAAGTAAACTTTCTCCAGCCTAGACTCTCCTCGTGCGGGTGGTGACTCAGCTTTGTCTGGAAGGTAGAACGGGGAGCTAACCAGAATAAGGGAGTGTTTTATTTTGAACATTCAGGGTTGAAGGGAAAACTCTTAGATTAGGGATGTCAAAGGGTCGCTAACACTGAAAGTACTAATCACACTTACACACTTGGTTAGTGCAATATTTATGTTTGTTTCCTTTCACAAGCTAACAGAATGAACTAGCAGGGAGGGGACCACACACACAACCTTATTGGGAGGGGCAGTCCCTCCTGGCCTCTTCCACTGCTGACTTAGAGCCAGTGTCAGGGACTTCTGCCAGCAAGTTTCTTCCAGTCTGAACTAAGAGGTTGGAGTCCCCTCCACTGAGCTCTCCAGAGAGGCACAGGGACAGAATAAGTTCCCCATGGTCACTGAGGGTGTGAGCTGCCTGGGCTTTTATCCTAAAACCTTTATGAGGGGATTATGGTTTGTAGCGGTCAGCAGTCTTAGCCTAGATCCTTATCCTTGCCTCTGTAGTTTTTCTCTCAAATGCAAACAAGCTTATATACATTGCTCACCTTTCAGGTATAAATACGTCCCTTCTCCACCGTTTTTTTTTTTTTTTAACGTTTCTCTAAAATAACATGTTCGAAAACAAGTTTTGTATAAACTTTATGACATTTCTTAATAACAACATATTTACAATTTGACAAAGTTGGATAAAAACACTCTGTTCAAACAAGTTTATTTTTTTAGGAGGTGGAGGTAGGCATCCTTTGCTCTACAGGGAGAGAGGAGAAAGGGAATGGTCCAGGCACTGAGGTTTGAAATCTTGTGGTGTCTCCTGAGAACTAAAGTATTTCTAGAATGTAAATGGGGTGGAAGTTGAGGATGTAACTTATGGGTCAGTACTACAGGAGATTGGACTTAATCTTGTACTAGATTCTGGAAAGCCAGTACTTACTTTTAAGCAGAACATTGGCATGATTAGATTTGAGATGTAGAAAGCTTCCTCTCATAATCAAGTGGAAGATGACTTGGTTATAGAAGCCCAGGCAGGAGGCCGCTGGAGTTATCCAGGTGAGAATGATAATACCTGAATTAAGGCTGCAGCAGGGAGGATGGAGTAGGCATTATTTGAGAAAAATCCTGAAATTTTTTTAGACTTATTCTCATCTGTGAAGGAAAGCCTCATTATCCTGCCATTGAAAGAGGCATTATTTCTTTCTCACCCAAACAGGCTGCAGCTCCTTGGGCCTGGTTGAAATTTAAATGGGATCCCTGAAGTATTGTTTCCACAAGCTGCCAAGATCCAGCCAGGTATATACTCTGCTTGTCAGTACAGTATATTCTGATACCATAAAATCTGAGGACTTTAATTTCTCTGGTGTCTCGTTCTTCACATCAATCATTGGAATTATTTTGTAGGCTTATTAAAACATATTTGATATTGCTGTTTCTTGTCAGTTTATTTGTTTTTGCTCTATCTTCATCTAACTCTTTTCTTCATAGCCTACACTGGGTCTTCCATCTTTAAATTAGAGCATCAAACAATTGGACTAAGGAATTTCATCATACTGTGCAAGCCCAGCTGTTGTGCAGTGCAGACTTTTGAAAGTTAAGGGGAGCTTAAGGATAATATCTAAATTTTTTGAGACCCTTGTGTTTAACTTTGTTATGCTGGCTATGTTAATGTTAGTTGTCATTCTCAAACACTGGGGTAAACGTGACTTCGTTATGTGGGATAGTCCCAGTTTATGCCTGTATTTTTGGTGTAATTATTTATAATGTCCCCCTTTACTTTTAAAAGTGTCTCAGTTTGAATGTTAAATTGGATGGTCACCATATCTATCAGGAAGAGCCACAAAGAAATTGTCCATTTATGCATCTCCAGAATTCAATTTATGGAAAGTAAATGTAATTAAATATACTGACAACCACTGTCCCTGCTGTAGACTTCATGCATGCTGTATCTAAGTCTTTTTGAGAACAAATGGAGAAAAACATGTCACTTTTTTACTGAAGGGTTTTTATTGCTA
Source organism: Tapirus indicus (assembly GCA_031878705.1). NCBI lineage: Eukaryota > Metazoa > Chordata > Mammalia > Perissodactyla > Tapiridae > Tapirus > Tapirus indicus. The sequence continues at coordinate 160,311,244 of CM062917.1, read as the reverse complement.
TAATAGAAAAATGAAATTACTTCTGCTTTTGGTGTTACATATCCCTCAGCCAGTCATGTCATGATTCTATTAAGGCAAATAACACAAAGTCAAATTTTTCGTTTATTTTCTAAACAAAGTAGGCACAGTTATTATTTAACCTGTTATGGTGGAAACCAGAGAACCTTACATGGACTGTTAGAAGTGAAAAGAATCTTGAAAAGTATGTTAGTGAATTTAGTCTGTCTCCCTATCTTTATAGGTGAGCCAAAGGAGGGTCATGTAACTTGTACGTGGTTATATGGCTATTAAAAGAATATACCACACTATAGTCAGATTTCCAGTGTATTTCCAATGTATTAATCCAGGGTTCCAGGGTTCCTTTTGCTAGACATGATGGCATATGAAGAGCTAAAGGCAACCCTTATTCTTACTAGTCCCCATTGCTAACAAAAAAAGGTCCATGTAAAATACCCTGATTTGAGTGTAGGAAATGTATAGAAACCAGGTAGAAATGTACTTTTTACATTTTATATGTACAGAATATGGCATATTAGGTATGTGCTGGGTACTTGTGTGTATGTGTGCACAAATACATTATTTAAAATATTTTATCCACAGGGCTAATAGGATTGTAACACCACTTTTTAGAATTACAAACACTGAATCCTTGATGCATCATAACCAATGGAAAACGTGTTAGCCTCTGAGACTACCTTCCATTCTTTAGAGAATAGTAAGCATATTAAAAAATAGAGTTGCCCTAGAATATGTACACCCTCCCTGTTAGTGCCCTCTGAAATTCACGGTCCATTCTCACTATAATCCTCTATATTTGCCATGTCTTTTTAACATAAACTGGGCTTTCCCCTAAGGATAGCAATTCTCTGCAGCCATAGTAGTGTTGCTGTTTTGTTTGCCTTTTCTCCCACGACTTTTTCTAGAATGGGCCCTGGAAGTAGGAGTAGGTGTCTTCACTGCTTTTTGCTGTTTCTACATCTGTGCTGTCCAAAACTGTAGCCTCTAGCCACTTGAGCACTTGAAGTATAGCTAGTCCAAATTGAGATGTGTTCTTAGTATAAAAGACATTGAGGACTTTGGACACCAAATGTGGAAAAAAAAGTAAAATATTTATAAAATATCTCTATATTTTTTCCTGCATTATTGAGATATAGTTGACATATAGCACCATGTAAGTTTAAGGTGTACAAGGTGGTGACTCGGTACACATAAATATTGCAAAATGATCACCAGAATAGAGTTAGTTAATACCTCTGTCACCTCATATAATTACCTTTTGTGTGTGTGTGTGTGTGTGTGTGGTGAGAACATTTAAGATTTACTCTCTTAGCGTTTTTCAAGCGAATAATACAGTATTCTTAACTACAGTCACCATGCTGTACATTAGACCTGCAGCACTTATTCATCTTACAACTGGGAGTTTGTACCCTTTGACCAACATCTCTCCATTTCTCCCACCATCCAGCCCCTCGCAACCACCATTCTACTCTCTGTTTCTATGAGTTTGGCTTTTTAAAACTCCACATATAAGTGAGATCATATAGTATTTGTCTTTTTCTGTTTGACTTATTTCACTTAGGATAATGCCCTCATGGTCCATCCATGTAGTATAAATGGCAAGATTTCCGTTTTTCTCATGGCTGAATAATATTTTTATGGCTGAATAATTTTCTTATGGCTGAATAGTACACACACACACACACGCACACACAATAGATGTATACCACATCTTTATCCATTCATCTGTTGATGGACACATGTTGTTTCCATATCTTCGCTGTTGTGAATGATGCCGCAATGAACATGGGAATGCAGATATCTTTTCAAGATCCTGATTTCATTTCTTTTGGGTATGTACCCAGAAGTGGGATTGCTGGATCATATGATAGTTCTATTTTTAAAATACTCTTTTCCATACTCTTTTCCATAGTGGCTGCACCAATTTACATTCCCTTTTCTCCATATCCTCACCAACCTTGTTATATTTCTTGTGTCTTTCTGATAATAGCCATTCTATCAGATGTGAGGTGATATCTCATTGTGGTTTTAATTTGCATTCCCCTGATGATTAGTGATGCTGAGCATCTTTTCATGTACTTGTTGGCCATTTGTAAGTCTTCTTTAGGAAATGTCTATTCAGCTCCTCTGCTTATTTTTTGATCAAATTGTTTATTTTTTGCCTATTGAGTTATATGAGTTCATTATATATTTTGGATATTAACCTCTTGTCAGATAGATGATTTGCCAATATTTTCTCCCATTCCATAGCTTGCCTTTTCATTTTGTTGATTGTTTCTTTTGCTGTGCAGAAACTTTTTAGTTTGATGTAGTGCCACTTACTTATTTTTGCTTTTGTTGCTTGTGCTTTTGGTGTCATATCTAAAAAATGGTCGCCAAGACCAATGTCAAGGAGCTTTTCCCCTGTGTTTTCTCCTGGGAGTTTTATAGTTTCAAGTCTAATGTTTAAGTCTCTAATCCATTTCAAGTTAATTTTTATGAGTGGTATAGGATAGGAGTCCAATTTTATTCTTCTTCATGTGATTATCCAGTTTTCCATCACCTCAATATTTTTATTTACAGATTATGTGTTAAAATGATATTTTAGATTTATTGCACTAAAATATATTTTAAAATTAATTTTACCTTTTTAAAAATTTTTTTATATGTGACTACAAGAACATTTAAAATTGTATATGTCTCCCTTTATATTCACATTGGACAGTGCTGTTGTATTCCATTCTTCTCCCCTAAAAACTCCAGCTCTGAATCTCCTGTCATCAGATTATATCACCCTATTGCTCATTGTTATAGTCCTGGTCATTTCCCTTCATGTCTTGATCAAGTTTTAATGTCTTGGTCCCCAATGCTTTTTTCAACAATGCTGTCTTAATTCATGGTAAATTCGATATATACTTGAGTGAACTTTCCAATACACCGACCTCTTGTTTCCTTGAACTTATCCCCTCTGGTTATCTTGTTTTTACCTTAATTACTCAATTCTATGAACACACCTAGACCTTGTCTATAACAAGATTTGTAAACCCTCCATAATCTCTGTTTTAACCATTTGACTCACTCTCTTGTACCTCGACTCCAACAATTCTTCAACCAGTGCTCTGGTCCATTAGCCATCATTTTTGCTGTCCTTCAACCCTTGTTTCATTCCTTCATTTATTCAACAACCATTTATCAAACGCCTATTATGTACTATTCTGCATTCTAAGCACTAGAGATAGAAAATCTCTGCCATCATGTTGCTTTTAGTCTAATTGGGGTGACAAATAATAGGACAAGTTAAATAAGTAACATTTAGCATGATATAAGTTGATAAGAGGTGCTAAGGAGAACCTTTACATCAGGGAATGGGGATATGAACTGTTGGCATGGAGGAGGGGAAATTTTTAGAGAGATCGCCAATGAAGGAAGTAAAGAAGCTGGCCATGTGAATATCTGGGATAATGGCATTCTAGGCAGAAAGAATAGCAATGTAAAGTCATTGAAGTAGGAGGGACTCTTGTGTATTCAGGAAATAGAAAGGAGGAAGGAAGGATGGCTGGAGCAAAGAGGAGAAAGAGAAGAGAAATAGAAGGTGAGGTCAGAGAGATACCTGGATAACAAATAATGCAGGGCTTTGTAGGTCCTAATAAAAAACATTGGGAAATTATTGGAGGATTTTGAGCAGAAGGATGTTATACTCCAATTTACACTTTAACAGGATTGCTTTTGATACTGCATTGAGAATAGATGTGGGGAAATAAGGGCAGAAGCAGAAAGACCTACTGGAAGCTATTGTAATATTTCAAGTGAGATATAATGGTGGCTCACATTCCCTAACAGATTTTGGTGGCTTGAGCCGTGGTTGCGAGTAGTGAGAAGTGGAACAATTCTGGATACATATTGAAGGTAGAGCTAATAGAATTTCCTAAGAGAATGAGTAAGGGGTATAAGAGAAAGAGAGGAGTTAAGGATGACTCTGGGATTTTGGCTGGAGCTACTGATATGGAGAAGACAGTAGGAGAACATGAGTGGGGGAAAGATCAGGTTAACTTTGAGGTCTCTATTGGATAGCCAAATGCAGATGGATGCATGAGCTTGGAGTTCAGGAGAGAGGTCTGGACTGGGGATACACATTTAGGAAATGTTGACATAGATGGTATTTAAAGTCACAAGGCTGCATGTGAACACCAAGGGAGGGAATGTAATGACAAGAGAGAGAAGAGAATCAAGGACCTTTCCCTGGGCCACTCCAAAGTCAACTGGTTGGCAAAGGAACAACCAGTGGGATCAAGAGAATATGGTTTACTGGAAGCCCATCTTCCTGGAAGAGACTGTATCCAGGAGGAGGTCAGAATGAATTGGTCAGATGTTACTGATGGATCAAATAATATCAGAAGTGAGAACTGACCATCGGATTTTGCAATGAGGATGCCACTGGTAATAGTTTTTGGTGGAGTGATAAGGACCAACAGACTTACCTCTTGTCTGTATTCCTATGATAATCTCTTACTGGTCTCTTGGCTTTCTTCTTTGCCTCCCCACAGTTTATTCTCAACACACCCAGCATGGTGACTTTTTAAAATATATAGATCATGTCACTCCCCTGCTCAAATGCCTCCTCATTTAATGCTAATAAAAGTCAAGGACTTTATAGTGGTTTCACAAGTCTCTGTACAAATCTAACACTTAGATTTTACTCTGGTTTCTCCTATTCCTCCTGCTAATTTCTCATTCAGTTCTGGCAACTCACCTCCTGATACTCTTTGAAAATGCCTGGGGCCGAGTCACTGCTTCAAGGCCTCAGCACGGTCTGTCCTCGGAAGCACCCTGCCCCAGGTATCCGCACACTGGCCGACTCGCTCATCTCCTTCAGGTCTTTGCTGCTATTCGATGACTTTTTCAGGGTTGCCCGGCACTTTTGATCTCCCTTCTACTATGTTTTTCTCCTTTAGCAGTTACCACCATTTCACATCCTAACTAATATACATATTTTCATTTTTAGCAATTGTGAATTATCCTCCATTTGAATGTCAGCTCCAGGAAGGCAGGAGTTTTTGTCTTCTTTACTGATGTATCCTAAGTGTTTAGAATAGCACCTAACATGTGGTAAAGGATCAAACAAACATTGCCTGAGGCAACAAATGTCAAGTAAGCTACTCTTTGCAAAAGCCTCTAACTATTGGAACCCTTGCCAAGTAGGGAGGGATTATTTTGTAGGAATTAGATGATATTAACTCAGCCTAATCATTAGCTTCTTGCCTCTCTGATGATTTATTCAGTTTTTCCTGAGGTTTTATATGCTTAGGGGAAGCTCAGTAAATTCTTGTTGTCTACTATGTTGGGAACACTGCAGAAGGTGCCTGTGATTCTTAGGCCTCCTCTAGAAAGAGAGATGTTACAAGGACCAAGTATGACTGGGTGTGTTGTAAGGGATAATTATGTTACTTAAATTGGGAGTTTTTGATGATGACTCTGATGCAGGCACAGAGTAGCATCACAGAGAGGCATATGAAATTAAAGGACTGTTGTACTCACAGGTCCTAGAGAGGGAGGCAAGGTGTGCCACACAGGGGGCCACGTGGGAGGAGTGCCCAGGGAGTGCGCTCAACCAAATAGGTGGGGAGGAGGGCAGAGAGCGAGGACCTGTGGGCAAGTGCCTTACTGGAGGTCAGGGTGGGGTCGCAAGCAAAAGCAGGAGAGGATTTCATTGGTGTGTTTGAATGTCACTAGGTCACGCTCAGGGGAAGGCAAGAAGGGGAACTTGTGGCAGGGACCAGCCTTATCACCCTGGTGCACCCGGGCACCTGGGTTGGGTGCTCACAGGTGTTTGTGGGGATGTTGAGGCATCAGGAAAATATCAAGTTTTAAAAATTTACAATACACTGGGTGATGTTAGAAATAAACACAAAGGGCTTTGGATCCACATAGAAAAGGCCCCCTGGCAATCTGTAAATGGTCTATTTCAGATTGCACACTCCTGTCCCAGAGGCATCATTTTCCTAAAAGCATAAATCTAGCCTTGTAAAACCTATGTAAATATGCAGAGGTGGTGTCTGTCTCCTTCCTTCTCTCTCAGTGACTCTCAGATGTCCTACTTACAACCAGAGCTGGAGAACTGCAGAGCAGCTCCGCTCCCAGGCCGATTGCTCCCGCCCCACCTGCAGCCTTCATCGATCCTCTAATGTTTTTAATCAGTCTTGCTAAATACTTCCTGGAGGGAAAATGAGTCGTGATGAGAAGTAATCTTGCTGCTGCTTTATTCTGAAAAATTCGGTGACTGATTTACAGATATTGCTTATTCATTATGACATCCCACTGTAGAAGATGGGGATTAAATTTCAGCCTTAAAGGTTATGGGATCCCTCAAGGCTTAGAGTATAGTAATGAAAAATTGAGAACCTGAAAAAGGGATTCCAGAATCTGCATCGTGAATAAACTATTTTATCATCAGGCCTTGCTTCACATATGAATTTAGGATTATGTAGATAGGAATAAGCCCTGTGATTTTCACTAGTCTTAGAAATTTCTCTATATTTCATATATAGCTTCTTTTATTGTCTTTCTCTTCAGTTTAAAGCAAATTCTCTCTGGTTTTTCTGAGGTCCTATATAATTTCTTGGCCTCTCCCCACTGGTCTGGAGTGGTTTTACTGATAAGGCCTCCTCAACACAGTGAGAAGCCACTTACCTGACTTGATACCCAAACAGAAGCTTGCAAGTTACCTTCCCTTTTCCTCTGAAGAATAGCAGATGTCCCTGTCTTCACCTACGTATTCAGAGTAATACATGCTTCCTGGGGTGCACAGTCTTCCTGGGCCCCCAAATCTAGTTCTTAAAGTTCTAGAAAGATCTTCAAAGATAGTATTAGGTCCTATAGGTGTGTGGTGTGCCTGTCTTAAAATACTATAGCTTTGACTTGAAGCATCTTATCCAAAGTAAAAATTCCCATTGTCCCTATACCCTGATAAGGTCAGGAATAGGAAACTCACTCCAAACGTCTCTGTTCTTCTGTGTAGTTTACTTTTTGTGTTTTTTCGAACCCCATTCTGATTTATATATTCCCACAGTTCGGCAATTAATTTATTTCTTCCTTAGGCTGATGAGTCCTTTCTTGCAATGTCTTCACTTATTCATTCATCAAACACTTGAGTGTCGTGTATATGTTAGGCACTATGCCGAGTACAGGGCCATAACCAGTGAACCAAAGGAACACAGCCTTTGGCTTCATGGAGCTTATACCACTTACTGCTCACTGGAATTGAACAGGTTATAGTGGTGCTTGGGTAAGATAATTCTTCTAAAATCATGCCATCTTCATGGACTAAATGTTATCTAAGCTTTTTTTAAATGTACTCCTTTAAAACCTAAACACCAAATATTCCCTATTTTTAAACAATTTCTGCTTTATTCCAGATAGAATGATTATTACTGTTAGTTTTTATTTTATGTAAAGTTTTCTTACAGTATTTTAATTAAGCTCTTCGGTCCTTCTTTCATGATCAGTATATCAGCTTTGACTATGCTGATACACTACAAGATTGGGCCGACCGGCACCGCGAGGGTAGGAGTGAAGAGGGGAGGCAGTGCCTCTTTCTCCGTTCTCCTCAGGACCGTGATGTACGACTTTATGCAGGAGGAGACTGTTCCTCCAGCCCTTTCACTGCCCTGCAGCCCCTCTATACCCATTGTCTTATGTGTAAGGGAAGCATCACAGTCATTTTATGCATAAACATCCTGGAAATATATATTCAGCAACAGGGGACCTTTAAATAAACTACACTATAGTTGTAGGAAAAGCTCTCTTTAAAGTGTTAAGTGAAAAAAGTAACATATCAAACTACATATAACAATATATAATATTATAATATAATTATATTATAATAATATATAATATATACTATTATGAAATATTAATAGTAATATAAATGTAATAAAAATAAGCATAGTAGAAGAGTAGCTACCATTTTCAAGCAATCACTATGTTACAGAACATGTTCTAAAATACTTGACACTTGAGTCATGTAAATAACTCATTTAATCCTTACAGTAACCCTGGCCATTATTGTCCAATTTTTATATGTGAAAATAAAACTGAGGTTCAGTGAAAACACAGTCCAGGTCCTCGAGATGCTTGAATTCTAGAGGGGTGACTAACCTGTAAAACAGGCTTATTAGTCTTGTGTGCTGTGTGTTATGAAAGAAGTGCCCACAGGTATGTTATGGGAGTGGATGGGAGAGGCACCAACTGTGAAATTAGGGAAGATTCCAAATGGCAGGAACACATAAACAGTCTTTTTTTGCTGAGGAAGATTCGCTCTGAGCTAACATCTGTTGCCAATCTTCCTCTTGTTTTCCTTGAGGAAGATTAGCCCTGAGCTAACATCCAAGCCAGTATTGAAAGCTCTATTTAGGTGTTTGATACTATTATTTAAAATTCTTTAAGTATGTGACACCTAATTTGACTTTGCCTTTCTTAGGTGGATCTGATTGTGACACTGGGAGGACTTGCTGGGCGTTTTGACCAGATTATGGCGTCTGTGAGCACCCTGTTCCAAGCGACTCGCATCACTCCTTTGCCAATTATAATAATCCAGGAGGAATCTCTCATCTACCTGCTCCAGCCAGTAAGTGAAGAATAAATATATTGTCCGCACTTTGCTTCCAAGAAAATTCTAGCATTTGAGTAGACTAGGAGAACACATCAGCTCAGTTTGTGTCCTTGAACTATGAGTGAAGTTGACCATGTTTGCTGACTTGTGGCTACTTTAGTCTAAGCCTCAGGTCACTGAACAGGAAAAATGTTAGAGGAGAAGCATCAAAGTTTTCATTTTATTGCACCCAGGAAAAAAAACTCTTGTAACTTTTAATTAAATTGACTAAGAATTAAATTTAGCACTTCTGCATTTTGAGCAGCTGACTGTGAATGCCACTTGAGAAAAATCTCAACAAAGGAAACACGAAGCTCGGCAAATATTTCATATGAAATTCTCATATATTTTCAGTGTTGTCATTATAATTGGAAACTGGATTTGATTTTGTTAAGCACTTAAAAGAAAATCTTTAGCTTTTACTGTTCATAAGTTGCCTGCTTATTAATTTCACTGCTCTGGAATAAATTTCTAGTGATGATGTCATTCATTTCCAATGATAAACCTCGAGGAAATTTTCTATCAATGTAGTGCTTAGAACAGAGTTCTTATTAAGAAGACAAGTTTTATAAGGTTGACTGGTGGATTTCAGTTTGAAAAGTCATTTGGTAGCATTTTTTTAAAGATAGTGGACAGTTTTTCTCTTTCTTGCCTCTCACTGTGATGTACTAATATTGTAGCTTGTGTCTCATCTGCTCGCCACCATCCGTAGCATGTCATTACCTAAAGGTTGTTGTTTTGTTGTTACAGTGGGTGTAATGCATGCTTATGTTGTTCAGCCAGTTTTGCACTTTTTTCTGCCTCTTTGCATTGCCTATCTTTGTTGCTTTCTGGAACACTTCCTATGAGATGTGGAAAGGGAATCAAAGAACTCAGTTTTCAGACTCCATAATGTCCATTTATTTAGTCAACAGACAGTTACGGAGTGTCTGCTTCCTGTTGCACTGGTAGGCAGTCGAGGATTAAAAAAACCGGTAACATAAGATCTTTGCTCTCCAGTACATGTCCAACGAAGGAGTCATTTGTAAAAACATAAACATAAAGCAATGTTAAAAGGCTGGCACATAAAGATAATGAAAAAATTATATAATTTGGTAACCAATGTGGTAAAGAAAGGCTTCCCAGAGGCATGCACATTTTATTCACTGAATTCATTCAACAAATATTTATTGAATACCTGCTATATGCCAGACACTTTTTCAGGGATACAGCAGCCAACAAAACAGACAAAACCCCTTGTTTTAAAATGGAACATACATTCTGTTGAGCTTACATTTCAGTAGAATCTTCAAGGATGAGTGGATGTTTGCTATAGGAGATGATGGAAAGTCATTCAAGCCAGAAGGAGCCACTAAAGAAAGATGGAGGTGCAGGCTATGTTGTAGGATCTGCAGGTCATTCTGTGCAGCAGTATGGAAAAATGCCAGAAAGACGAGAAAGACTAGAAAACTAATTGGGATCCTTATTGGGAAGAGCTTTGAAATCTACACAATGGAGTATGAACTTTTTTGCCATAGGTGGGGAGTCATTAACAGATTTCAGTTAGTGGTGTGAATTGCACAGACACGCTTCTTGGATTTCTAATTATATGTTTGTTAAATACCTAATTTCCCAACAATTTATGAAGTTGGAAACTTTCTGCCATTGTGGAGCATTGAGTTTATTGTATGTCTTGAATATGGTATGACAGCTTAAGTAGTCTATGGTAACTTGTCTCTGTGTAGATACTCTCGTTAACAGATTATTGTTAAAGATGCAGTACAGTAATTTTTAAAAAGTAAAATTAGAAGATTGATAGAAAAAGCCTCATCTGAAAACTGACTGGTGTTCTTAAGATCTTTTTATTGTTTTTGGTGTTCTGTACCTTCACAATATTGTGTATAATTGTGGACTTCCTTAAATGAATATATTCAGCTTGGGGTTCATTGGATTTCCTCCATCTACAGATTGTTATCTGTCATCAGTTTGGAAAACACTCAGCCATTATATTGTAAAATATTGTTTCTGCCTTATTCTTTTTCTGCAACTCCAGTTAAATGTATATAAGATCCTCTAATTGTATCATATATACCTCAAAACTTCTCTTTCATGTTTTCTATGTCTTCATCTCTCTGGGCTGCATTCTGACGTCCTTCATCACCTCTGTAATCTGCTTCACTCTTCCACTTCCACTATGTCTATTTTGCTGCTAAACCTATCCAGTGAGTTTTTAATTCCTGCCATGCTTCTTCTTACATGCTTTTCCTTTACTCACATTTTCAAGAGTCTTTCTTCAAACATAATTGTCATACTTATGATATAGTCTAGAATAATTCTAATATCTGCAGTCTTTATAAATCAGTTGTCTTTTATGTTCACTTCTGCTTTTATATTTTGCCATCTTGATTCCTTCCGTGTTTTGTGATTTTTTTGGCCATGACCTCTTATTTCTGGGAACTTTGCCTGTGGGAGTTATTTGAAGTGTGAGTTATAAGTGAGTTGAGGAAAATTTAGAGTGGACTCCTTGCACAGTTATTTGTAGGCATTAACAACTTAGGACGTTTTGTTTGAGACTCTTTTGGACCATGTAGGTGGTGTGAATCCTGACGGTAATCCTGCTGGGACTTTGACTTCTGGTTACAGATGCTCGGGGGAGACCTGTTCTCTCTTCTCAGCTGTGGAGTGCCAAGGTTTCCGAGGGGTCCAGTGGGAGTGTTGTGTTATTCATTTTGACACGGAGAATCTCTGCCTTATGTGGTACAGTCTCCTTTACATTCTCACCTTGGGCAGGCCTGGGCTTTGTCTCCTGATGACCTTCCATCGTTGGAGGCCTTAGAAGCCAAAGCTCGAGTTCACCTGATTTGGTAAACACCAAATGTTTAAAAGACAAAAGTTAGATTTGGTGTCCTCTTTCAATCAAAGCTCAGTTTTTGGCTTCTGGGTATTCTTTAAAAAACAAACAAACAAAACAGATATTTGATGCATTTTAAGATTCCTTTTAATTTGTTTCTAGCATTTTTCATTGTTTTCAGTTGTTCAGAGTACTAATCTATCATACTGTTTCTGTAAGTCAGGTCCTGCCCTGTCTATGTTGCAGTAATAATTAACCCCCAAATCTCAGAGGCTTAACTGAGATTAAGTTTCTTAAGTTTTTTTCTTCTCATTAATGGAAAATCTGGTGTGGTTGGGGCAGCATCCTCCATTTTATATCTATGCCAACAGAAACACATTGCAGCAACAGGGAAAAAACATGATAGAAAGTGGCACCGCGTGTTTTGAAAGGCCAGGCCCCGCCGTGGCTTGTGTCACCTTCAGTGCGAGCACAGTTACACATCCCCAGCCCAGCTGCCAGGTGGTCTTGGAAAGGAAGGCTGTGGCCCAGGGAGAGGAAACACTGTGTGAGCACAGAAGAGTGTCTCTGTCAAACTGCCAGAAACTGAAGTCAGGAAAGAAAGTCTGGAATCATGACCCTATGTAACTTCTAGGAACAGAATTATTTTTTTTCATCTATAAGATTTGTCAAACTTTAGTTAGTTGTTAAAGCAGAATCCCCAGTTCTGCAAATAGGTAACCATGTTAAGTGTACCTGTGTAGCCTGCATCCCCCAACACAATGCCCTCCAGGTTCTATCTCTGGTAATTTTGATTTTGTTTCATTGGAGGAAGTACAAAATTACCTTATCCTAAGAAAGTAATTATTACAGAGTGCGGAGCAAAAAGCTCATGCAAGACCACACCTTCTGTCGTTAGAAGAGTGACAGGGTTTAGCATAGACTTCTGCCTGTGGAGTCAGCAGGGCTGGCTTTGCTCCTCTTTTCCAGTTGATTCTACAGAAATCTTTCCAGAGACTCAGCCTAGATCCCTGCTTTTCAATCACTTTTAGTGAGAGAATAGTAAGACAATTACTAATACAAACGCAAAAGTCCAAATGAGTATGTTTGAGGGTTTAAGGTATGAACCAACCTCATATAGGCCTACCATATTTTTAAGCAGTTTTAACTGTACACTTATGAAATGTGATTAGCACTAAAAATCAATTAAAAGCTATACTAAAATTATTGTGTAGAAGCATTCTACTTCCTAGAAATGGGACTTGCATCAATGGAGCTGAACTGGCTCTGCCAAGTGTATTTTCATATAACTATGTGTTATATGTTATATATCTACTAGAGTATGCGTATATATTAGGTAGTGTGCATATTCTGGGGGAGTATTCAGAAAGGATGTCTACGGATACTATTCATTGTTAATAGGATTTATCATAATCATAGGATGGACAGGAAGTACCATAAATTTAAATTGAAACTGTTTTTAAATATTGTGTAAATAGGCTCAAGAAAATCAACCTGATGTGCCTCAGCACCAAATAAAGAATGGTTTAAAAAATTTTTTTTAATATTTTAAATTGAAAGTCAACAAATAGCTGTTCTCGAGAAGGAAGATAATTGGGGGCTTTTATAAGAAAGCATCTCATTTGAGCTTCATAACAACACTATGAAGAAAGCAGGACAGATCATATAGTCACATAGCAAAAAGTGTTTTGACTCGACACTTTTCCACTATACTACATTTCCTCTTTCATGGGGTTAATAGACTAACATGCAAATGACAAACTCTTAAAACAAATCACAGTCCATAGGCTGGTAATTCTCCATAAATGATGCATAACTGAGTGGCCGATATGTGTGTGTATGCAGTCATGTGTCGCTTCATGATGGGAGTACTTTCTGAGAAATGTGTCGTTAGGCAATTTTGTCATTGTGCGAACATCATAGAGTGTACAAACTTAGATGGTAGAGCCTAGTATACACTTAGGGTACATGGTACTAATCTTATGGGATACCATCATATACGTTTTCCATCATTGATTGAAATGTCATTTGCAGCATATGACTGTATGTGTATATATTCTCCACAACATTATTTTCAAATAACATAAATCTTGAGTACACTGTAAGAGTATACCCCACCTTGTTGCTATACCTCTAAATTAAACAACAATAACTCTCTGAATTTTCCTCAACCATAACAAAATCTACATATAACAAGAACCTTTATTATATAAGCAGATTAAGTGAGATTACCATTGAGCTTTGCTAAAATACTTCAAAAAGTGGTAAGAGTCAATATAAATGTTAATTATTATGAGTATTATTTTTGAGGACAGTGTCTTCTAGGATTTGTTCTCTGATTATAGATTATCTGAAAGTGAAGGTAATAGTAGGAGGAATGAGACATCTTATGGGAATTCTTTGTTTGACTGGTATGTGTTTTCGTGCTATCTATGCTAGCTAAGAGAGCTAGTGCTATCTATGTCTGCTATACTACTAAGTGGCTAGGATGGCTCTGGACCATGGGACCAAAATTGCTTCTTGTGATCTTTCTAATAAAGCCTCCCTACCCACAAATCATCTTAGTGTTCCTGTAACGTTCTGTGTTTCTTTCAGTCTATGTGTGAGACTATCATGAGACTGTGTTGTATAAATAAGTAATCATCCTTCATCCAGTAAAGTTATTTTCGTCATTTGGGACTGACCTGTACGTCCAGTAGCAATTCAGTTAAAGTTGTTTAGGTTGTTCCAGCCTAAAGTCTTTCATCTACATTCTCTTTTCAGTCCCCTTTCTGTGACTAATTTTTGTTAATTACAAATTGAATTTTAAAACAAAGAAACAATAGTGTAGTTCCAGGTCTATATAAATGTTTGGAATTTTTTAGCTGGTTGATTTTTTTAGTATATAATATATTTTATATTGTGTTTTGGCATATTTCACTTATTGTGGATCAAAATGTCATTATGAGTGAAAACCTCAATAAGTAGCATTTACTTTGAAGAAATGATCAATCTGCCAGTTTTAAATAGAAAATTGAAAATAGAATACATACTAGCTCCTCCCTTAAAAGTAAGCATCCCCTTTTACTTCCAAAAATGTGTTCTTAATAAGACATCATGACCTTTTATGAGCAGGAGATTTTATGAAATCCATGAGAGACATTTTAGACATGAAACATCACTGATGTCAATTACTGGTTGGTTATATTCCTGCTGAAGACAGTCAGGCATTCAGAGCCATGTTTATCATGCTAACCGTGCAGAGTGTGAATGGCTCCAGGTTTCACATACATCCTTTCTCATTTTCTGGTCCTGTGCTTCTCAGGAGTACAGAAACATTAGCTTCTGTACACTGAACATAAATTATCTTTTATCTCCAAGTTTTATGGCAGTTGGTAATACAAGTTAATAGGATTTATGACCAAGAAATGAGATGTCCAAGAGTTAATAAGGCGTGCCTTTTACATTATCCTAAACCTTGTTCAATGATTCCTATTCAGGATTCTAGTATCTGATGTAGGAGAATGGTGTTACAGAGCAGACTTCTGTCAGTTTTTATCTCACTTGAACAAACTTCTTAAATATGTTGTAAATATTTCTTCTTCATGATCTTCCTCATGTTTACTACTGCTTGTTTTTTCCTCTCTCACTAGACCAATTATTTACTGTATAATGTCCTGACATTTTATATGTTATACATTTGTAATGCTGGTAATGAAATGGTAGAAATGTTAATAGTCTGATAGAAAGAAGCTGAATGTTCATGATGTAAATTTGGCATGCATGGTGGTGTCTGTTGAGAACTGAGGGTTTGGGTCTGTTGACCCACATACACACATGTCCAATACAATCTCATTGGTGGTAACACCAGAGAAGTGATTCTCAGAGTGATTCGGAGTAAGAAGACAGGGAATTCTCAATTCTAGATGACACTGATAGTCTTCTCACCATTTATTAGCCGATGATAACTCCTTTCTTTGGAATAGTCATTATTATTTCATCCTTCCCCTGTATCTTCTCATATAATTTTTATTGTTGCTTGGCCTTTTAGAATCTCTAGTGTTAACTATATAGTAGCATAGAATCATTAAATATTAGTGTAAATAGTATAAAGCCTTAGAGATCATTTATAGATGAGCAATTGCAGGGACATAAAAGTAAAGTGATTTCTACAAGCTTATACGTAGTATTTCTTTGAATGAAAACTTATGCTGAAAATGAAGTAGATCTCATGCAGTGGTAGTGTAAAAAAGGGCCACTAGGCATTTTCATGTCTAAGAATGGCCTGCCACATTGAGCTTTCCCAACCTCCTTTTCGTCTTCCATGAGGCAAATTGCTAACATCCATGCCTTCGTCTATCCTCCACCCACCTAAGCTTCTTTGGGAAAGTTCTGCCACTCACTGTCTGACCTAAACATTCTTTACCTTCAGATTGTGTCCTTCCCTTGCTCACTCTTTTTCTTTGGCTTGTCTGCTCTGCTATGTCAGGGCAGCAGATTCTTCTCCACATGGATATAGACCCACATCTTCCCTAAGCATCTTCTTCTTTGCCCTTGCTTCAAACTTTGCCTAGCTTTCTAGAGAAAATGTTTCTATGCCCATTCTCTCCTTTTCTTCTTTCCTCTTCTCTGTGCTTTACTCCTCCTCCTCTGCATGGCATTTTAAAAATATAAACCAAAAACTTATTCTGTTCAGAACAGTATGTTAGTCTTAAAGATGTTAGTAGGAAAACATTACATTTTAGTGTACAGCAAGACAACCAACTTCCACAGCTGTACAACTCTCATTTTTGTAAGTGCTGTAATGTCCGCTTTAGAGCTCCATAGAAATTTTCCCTCTATGGTTTAACTAGACGAATTTTCTTTAATTAAGAAGTTAAGCCACACATTCATAAAATGTTTATTTTGTAGGTATTGTGTTCTGTTTTGTTGATTTACAGCGTAGAATACTTCAACAGCAAACATTCTTCAAACACCTATTATGTGGTAGACACTATGGTAGGCACTGAGAGTATGGAAATAAAAGACGCTGCTTCTGTCCTTTGGCTCACAGTTTAGTGGAAAAGAAGAAGAACAAATATCAAAATTTAGAAATATAAGAAAACACTGGGTGCTATGAAGAGGCATGGAGAAAGCATCTAACCCAGATGGGGCATGGGGTTGGTGGTGATAGGTGATAATGTGGAAAGTTTCTCAGGGGAGACATTATCCAGTGAGGAGTTTGGCAAAGAAAAGAGTAAAGACATTTAATGTGGAAGGAATATCATATACAAAGGCGAGGCGACCTTAGAGAACTTGGCACATTTGGGAGAACACCAAATTGCTGGATCCTGGGGAGCATTAGGAGATACAGCTAGAGGTAAGAAGGGTCTAGAGCGTGAGGGGCTTGTTTGCATTCTCAGAAAGATGGTCTTTATGTTGAGGGCAAAGGTCAGGTCTTAAGCATTTTATTCTGGGGAATGGCATTAGATTACTGTTTTAGAAAGTTTAGTTTGGTAGCAATTTGGAGGATAAATTGGTTAGGGAAGAGATGGAGACCATTCAACTCTTTTAGAAATCCAGAAAAGAAATGGTGAGTAAGTAAACTTAAGAAGTAAATATGGGCATGAAGAGATGATGGAGTTTGTTGGGATCTGTGCTTGGAAGTCTTCCTTGGAGGAACACAGAGGGAGGAGTCAATGTCATGACTAGGATTCTGGATTAGGCAACTGGGTGCTGTCTTTCTTTGTAATAGAGAATATGAGAAGAATAGATCAAAATAGGAAGATGGTCAGCTGAGTTTATTAAAGAGATTGATCTATCTGTGGAACTGGGTAGAATTGCCTAAAAGGAGAGAGGGAGAGAGAGAGAGAGAGAGATAGCCAGGCAGTGTACCTTGAGAATTAGCGACATATACATGGTAATTAAAAACTTAGGAGTGGACTCTTCTCACCCTGGAAGAAGGTATAGAGTGAAAAGAGCAATGGCAGATGCTAGAACCCTAGAGAGCACCTTAAAGGAGAAGAAATAAGGGAACTAAGAGAGTGATGTCACTGAGACCGAGGGGGTTTAGTGTCTCAAGAGGCAAGGAAATGATCAGCTAGGGTGTCAAGAATATGAAAGATATAAAGAGTTTGGCAGCTAGGAAGAAACTTAAGGTACAGTTTTCATGGCAAAATATGGGTAGAAACCAGATTACTATGAGTTGAGTATTAAATGAGAAGGGAGGTAGAAATACATTTTTCTTGTATTATTGTTTACCCCTTTACATTGTTCCCTTATAGCAGTTGAATTTTAGGGACTAACCTGGGAACTAATGACGGCTTATAAAGTTATTTTGGTGAGGCCATTTTCCAAGTTAAAACAAACAAAACCAGAACATGTATGTTTGGGATTATGCCTTTATTTCTTTCCAGGTATGACCAGGAGTGCAGCTGCCGTACTGCACCTTTGTAAGAGAGCTTGTACATTTATGCACACGAATTGTATCACTGTACACTGGTCAAGTCCTTTTCAACCTATTTAAAATCCATATTCTTTTCCAAAACAAGCAGAAACATCTCCTGGCCCACGCCCAGTTCCACAATCTGGACAGGCCCTTCCCCTCCTCCTCTTCTCCATGGCACCCTTGGTCTAGGCATAAGCATGAACCTTTGAGTCAGACCTTTAAATCTCCTTCTTTCTGGTCTGTCATCTTCTCAGTGTTACATGGCCTAAGGAAATTGGTCCATCTGTTTGATTTTCCAAACCGTCCACAACTACTCCTTTCTCTGTCAAAAATATTTTTTAAGTCATTCTCTTCTTTTAAAGCCCTACTCAAATTTTCTGTCTTCTACACAGAAATGCCAAATAAATCTCTCTAAACTTCCCTCGTCAGGATCATTTCACCACTTTTTAACATCTTTTTTTTCCTGTGGGCTTCAAATAGTCTATCCATAAAACAAAATTTATTGTTATAACTTTTCTCATTTTCTAAACCTTAAAAAATGTACAATTGCATATTTTTGATCAAAGATGAAATAATTACTAAAGTTAGTTCATCTGATGCTAGCCAAATGCAAATAAATAAGTTTTAGATGATCTAAAGATACTATTCCCATGATCTAGACTGTTCATTACTGCCTCCTCTTGTGAAATTCAGGGTGCCTGGGCGACCCAGGTTGGGAGTCAGAGGCTATGACTTAGTCCACTTATTTCCCTATTGGCATGTCCTTTCTTCCTAATTTGTTGGAAGCTCATTTGGGGTGGGGGCAGTGGGGGAAGTGGAGGTGGGGAGGCGATTACTTCTTTTAGTGACTGGTAGTGTGTATCTACTCTTGAGCAAATAAATGAGGATGCTGGTGGCAGGGGTGGTAGGTTTTAAAGCAACCTGGATTCAATGAAATCTCAGGGGAAAGGCGTGAAATAACAACCCTGATGTCCGCCACCAACCCGCACAGCATACAAGTTCTTTGACCTTAAAGGAGTCTTTCACTCAGGGAGATTTATAGAAAGATGCCCATCAGCAAAAACCTCTGGTGATCCCTCAGTGATTCCAAAGTAGCAAGGGAGGAAATATCAAATTCAGTCTCCATGGAAACTGTTTAAAAACTTATTTGAACATTGGCATTTTGTTTTCAACCATGAGTGACAGAGAATCGGTTTTGGAGACTTGATGCAATCCGGGAGAGTGCCGTGTGCAGGTGGAACAAGAGAAGAGAGAGCGTCAGCGTTTGTCTGAGCTCTGTCATCATAATTTATCATAATCCAATTCGAGGTAAAGTAATGGAATATTGGATGCCGGGTGTCGTCCCCCCTCCCGCAGTCCTCTGTGGCAAGGACACAAGTACACTGTGTCATATATACTTAGTTCAATTGAGCATTGCTTCAGCCTTTTCTTTTGATTGAAAACAAAAGGTTGCCAATGCGGTATCAATGAACTGTGAGGCGATTTGAGTGTTAGCAGCAGGGAAATGAAATGAGCCTGTGGGAAGAAGATGGGCACAAGTGAAAGTTTCTATATAAAGAGCTTCATATAGCTCCAGCTGGGTTGTTTTCTCCTCATCCAATTAAGGTTTCTTTTTTCCCTGAATTTGGGAGCATTTTGATCTTATTTGTTCCGAAAGTGATCAAAATTGAAAGTGAAGAAAAAGTGGAAAATTTATCCAAATGAAGTTGAGCTAGGAGAGCTGGGATTTGAGGGTACTTCTGAGACTATATTATTCACCCTGGAGATTTTGAGCTCTTCCAAGGAATGGTGTAAGGTGCCTCACTCTCTTGCACACGCACACACACAACACATGTAACATATGTGTGCATGTACACCCCTCCCAGGTATGACCCCCTCTCCCCTCAAGAATCTCAGCTCTTCTGAGCCAATCTTACTGAGAGGAAGGAAAGTAAGTATTCTATCTCTCGGGTCTACTGGGGAGGATATTTTTTGGAAACCATCATCCTATATAGTTGTCTTTGAAAAGCTCCACTTAGTCCTTCATAACTTTGTCATGATCAGAATTAGGATATTTGACTTAAATGCATGCGGAGTGTTGAACAATGAAATTTATAAAAATGCATCAGAGTAGGGAACCAAGTTAGCAAAGCAGAATATAACCCAAAATGACTGATAGACTGAGAGAGAGTTAAACTTACTTTGACAGATCATAGGATTAAAGATGCCCCCGATTCCACATTGTCTTCTGAAGCAGCTGAGATACTGCTGGTGTGATAGTAAGTAGATAAGATAATCTAAATGTTGAAGGCATACGGAATATTAATATACCTCTGGAATCTCTTGAGAGCTATGCGTGAGTTATAAAGTAGCCTCTGTATCTGAAAGTCTGGAAAATTACCAAAAATAATATTTTTAGAGTTATACAGCACTTTTACGGTTTATGAAGTACCCTCATCATCACCTCACTGGAGTCTCCGGCAAGTCTGTTGAGCAAGCAGACAGGCACATTGTTCCTGTTCCTCGGGTGAGGAAACTGTGCATAGAACAGCATTGCAAGTGTAAATACATGCACAGTGTACAACGTTCTGGATCCTAGTCCTGTACACTTTGCTCTATAGCGGTCTGTTAGGATCCACACTTACTCTCTAAATTTCATCAGATCTATATGGAGGGCCCCCAAAGAATGAAGGAAAAGTAACCAGTTACCAGCATCTTCTGCACACTGAGAATGGTTCACTCTAGAGCATGCTTGGAAACCATCTGCACAGCTTTATTTTCTCCCCAGTCAGCTTTTTTATATAAAAATTATGTATACAGAGAATTTGAAAGACTAGTATAATGAAAGACATATTCCAGCCAACCATTTTTAATTTTTTTAACATTTTATCATGTATGCTGTATCTATAGATGCATTTTTTTGGGTAACCATTTAAAAGTAAGTTGCAGATATCACATCACATTATCCTAAATACTTCAACATGGGGAATGATATTTAGAAACCAAGATTCAGGTAAGAGGTGTGCTTATTACGACTCTGGTGACTTTGCTTCTAGATCTTTTTCAATGAACAGAACTAAGAAACAATGAAAAAGGTTGTGTGGGTGTATAAATCATAAGTTCATATTGATATTTTGAATTCAGTTTTAGTGCATAGTTTTTAAACTAGTTTTATTTCTTTAACCCCCAAAAATCCTCATTTGAAATAACGTACTTCTTTTACACTATAATATATAGTAACTAGTTTCAAAATTATAATACCCATATTACTACTAATAGTAAAAGTAATGAATACAATTTAAGATTTTTTTTCAGGTCTTTCTGTCTTTAAATTATATCCCAGTCAGAGTATTGTGCCTCAAATTTGTCACTTGAAATATTAAGTTTTGTTCTTTCTATGGTTATGCTACTAATTTAATATAGATCTTCCTCAATTTACAATGGGGTTACGTCCCAAAAAAAACCATCTTAAGTTGAAAAATGCATTTAATATGCCTATCCTACCAAACATTGTAGCTTAGCCTCACCTACTTTAAACATGCTCAGAACACTACATTAGCCTGCAGTTGGGCAAAATCATCTAACACAACGCCTATTTTATAATAAAGTGTTGAGTGTCTCATGTAATTTATTGAATACTGTAGTGAAAGTGAAAAACAGAATGGTTGACAGGTACAGCATGGTTATAAGTGTATCCGTTGTTCACCCTGTGATCGCGGGGCTGACTGGGAGCTGTGGCTGCCCCTGCCCAGCATCACGAGAGAGGGTCATACCACTTACACTAGTCCAGGAAAAGATCAAAATTCAAAATATGGTTTCTACTGACTGTATGTGGCTTTCACACCATCTTAAAGTCAAAAAATCTTAAGTCAAAACATTGTTAAGTTGGGACCATCTGTATACTATTAGGTTCATTTGTTGCAGATTATTTGAACTTATGACTTTATTTTTTAATTATTATTTTAAAATATTTTAAAGTGATTACATAGTTTAAAAAGCAAAGTTTGATAACAAGATATTGTCAGAAGTCATGCTTCCATAACTATCCCTCTCACCACCACCACCCTCTTTCAGAATCTTCCAGATTCTTGCAAAAAATAAAAATAAAAACATATGTACACATATTCTCATTTTCCCCTTTTTATACAAAATTTAGCATACTACATACATCTGTCTCTGCCTTCCATTTTTCACTTTATATTTCAGAGATCATGCTATATTCAACAATAGAGATCATCCTCATACTTTTATTATGGCTGCTTAGTACTCTGTTGTGTGAATGTACCATAATATATCCATGTGTAGCTTTTTGAAAGAACATACTGGAAAGTCAGTCTAGGTAGTTCTTTGAGTTGTGGCTATGTATATTTTGAAAATGTTCCTCAGGTGATTCTATGTACATTCCGATTAGAGACCTATTTTGTTCTCAAAACACTTTATGAGTTGGAGACAATATGACCCAATTTTAAATGTGAGCAAGCTGGGTTTTAAAAAGATGTGGTAACTTATCAAGGGTTATTCTTCCATTTAATCATAAAGCCACATTCCAAATCCATGTCAGACTGACCCTTTAGCTCTCTACATTCCATGATTCTGTTTCCAATTACATGATTCGTGAGCTTGGTAGGATGCTACTTTGTAGAAGAAACAATTTTAAAAGGTAAACTCATTAAGCAAGCATAAGCTATAAAGACCACATAATTCTTCTGTAACAGAGAATTAGGCTTCACTGCCACCTTTTGTAGAGTGTAGGTAAGTTTTTAAATAGAAAGAAATGAATGGACCTAATCAGTTGTCTTATCAAGGAAGAAGAATATTCTATTATAGCTGAATAGTAATGATAATGAACCAGTCTTTCTTTTTTGCAAAAAGTCATGTTGATAGAGGAGCCTCAAAATTGATTAATTGTGTACACGTTGTTGGCCTTTCCAATTGTCTGATTATAGGAAGCGAATTTCACTCCTACCAGAAACCCTTAAGGTAAAAGGCACAGAATATGGAACATTGCTCTTATTTTATCAGGCAAGTTTAATGTGCAAAAATGCTGCTCGAGGGATAGTGGAGAAGGATTTATTTTCTCCTGGGTGAAGCTAGCCTATTAAGAAGTGGGCACTCTTTGAAATTTTGATAATAGTAATTGAAAAGCTATGAATAGAGCTTAATATTTTTTTCTGAGCATATGTCACACTATAAAATATTTCCAGGAGCAGAGCAAGCTTTATGAAAAATAAAAGGATTTGGACAATTTTTTCATGTATTTATTCAACCAACATATCAAGGACTTATTTGTATCAGGTATTTTGCAACATTGAAGATGAATAAGTTACTCTCAAAGAGGCAATAGTATCTTCTGTAAATAGATCATTATTACAGATTAAGATAAAATAAGTTCAGTATTGCAAATATATACGGAATATTACGGAAACCTAGGGAAGCCGCATGTAACATACCATAGACGGGTATAGCAAGGATTCCTGGAGGAGGTCATATCTGACCTGGTCTCAAAAGTAGGCAGATGAGTAGGGGTTACTAAGAGTTTAGAGGTCAGAAGACCCCTAGAGATGACAGTGTGAGCAAAGATGTACAGTGAAGAAGCCGCACAGTTTATTAGGGACAACTGTTTCTGGGAAAGTAATGAAGGATATGGTGATAGATGAGACAAGAGGCAGGGAAGCAATTAAAGATCACCTCCTGTGCCATGTTAAGGAATTTGGATCTTAATCCTTTAGAGGTTGGCAAATGATTTGTAACTTTTGGGGCTCACAAGCCTGTTTGAGAATTTGAAGAGAAGTATGAGCCTTCTCTCCAGAAAAATGTATATTCATACATACACTAAAATTTTTAAATATGGTTTTAAGAGTTTATAGTAGCCCTGAGCCTATCCATAGAGGTCCAGTTGGAAACTAACTCTTTCAGACAAGTTCTTATGTACCTCGATCTTTTACCAGTTAGCATGGAAAGGGTTTAGTTATATTCATAGACAGGAGTTTCACACTGAGTTCTTATAGAAATTATCAAATAGAGGGTAGCCAAGTTCTTCAGTAATAATGAAAATAAAGATAGTGGCTAATACTGAGTCTCACCATGTGCCAGGCCCTATCCTGAGTGATTGTTTCTTTGTTTTTGTTTATTTGTTAACTTTATAACAGCCTCACAACAACTCTGTGAAGACATTGTTATTCTCCCTATTTCTCAGATGAGAAAACTGAAGCTCCAGGCCCTATTTACAGCTAGGGAGGTGTGGAGATGGGATGTACCCAGGCACTCTGGCTGCGCATGTACTGCTCGGTACTCTCAATTACTGCGTTATGCTCTCCCTGAGAAAAACAAATTGAGGCTGTTTTCAACAATGGAAACCTAGACTGATTGGCCATAGACACAACTCAGTGTGCAGACTTTACATTCTGTTCATTTTACTTCCTTCCTAGATATAAAGATTTCTGCCTTTGTAAGCACCAATTCATTGCAGCCACATTCATAACACGATTTTGAATGGTGTTAAATATGGCTACAAGATTATTAGCGGCAACACTTAATACTGCATATCATCCAGAAGGCTGCCATAAAGAATTTCATTTCTAAAGCCAAATACTGCATAATTCTTCAAAATCGTCTTATCCTTAACACACACTTCATTTAAAACAATTTTATGAACCAAATTCTAACTTACTACTTAGCATAAAAATGTTGATGTGCAACATTAAAAAAATAAATTAATGCTACAAATCTCATCCTCTATTCCTTTTATCTACAATGCTTCTTACCTGGAAAATTGCATTTATATTGAAAATAGAAGTTTATTACAACAAGGCTCTTTTGGAGAGTTTTACTCAAAGAAAGGAAAACACTTGGAACCATTAGACAGGGGGCTAGAAGGAGGCCGTATATCATAGTTAATCATAGAATAGATGTTCAATGCGTGACTGTATGAAGAAGCAACGTGGCGTCTAGTATTCTGTGTTAGGCCTGAAAATGTTAACTTATTCAGCATAGACTTAGGTGTTGTCTAGGGGCTCTGGCTCTGAGTGGGAGGTTTGAGTCTTGACTGTGGTGTTTACTGACTGTGGCTCCTGGGGACTCCCTGATTCTCAGTTTCTTTATCTGTAACGTGTGATAATGCACGTGATTTTCATGAAAATTAAAATATTTAAGGCCATGTGTGTGAAATTACTTTTGCCTTGTTTTTGTTAGTTTTTTTTCCTTTGGGCTTCAAGTGGAGAGGGTTGAGTTAATCATGCTGCTGTTTCATGGCACGTTATCATCATTGGTTGGTTTGTTTCATTCAAATCCCATTCCCCTCTAGGATTCCCTTTCCATCACATAAGAAACCATCCTAATATATTATAATTTTTCTTTTTGTTTCTATATGCTTTGCAAAATGTGTATTGTTCTAATGACTGTTAAAAATATTTTGTAATTATGTCTAAAATAAAGGGACTCCTAAAATAATTACAGTGCCATTATCACACCTAAAGTTAAAAACGATTACTTAATATGATGAAATATAGTGTTTACAGTTTCTCCATTGTTTTCAGATGTTTTTACAGTTCATTATATGATTAGGAATTCAAGTAAGGTTCATACATTGCAATTGGTTGATATTTTTGTTGTTCTTTTAATCAATAGTCCCCTTGTCTGTCTGTCTCTGTCTCCATTTTTCATCTTCTTCCTGTTCTTCTTCCTCACCCCTCAACATTTTTGTTAAAGAAACTTTGTCATTTGTTCTATGGAAGTCTCACAGTCTGGGCCCATTGCATGGCATTGTGTCATTTAATACTTTCCATTTTCCTTTGTATTTTTGTATCTTTTTGTATTTTTTGTATTTTTGTAATTTGTCATTAATTCTAGAGCTGTGATCAAAATAATTTCAAAAAATTGGGAAGCAGGGGACTTCTGAAATAGGTGACTTTGCATCATAACATTTGCTTCTCTCTTTATTATGTGGTTACAACCATTGATGATCATCATTCACTTCCATAAATTTACAGTGGTTACTCAGTGCTAATACTGAACTATTCTACCATTACCACTTCACTCATCGCCTGTAATACCTCCATAAAGAGAAGCTTCCCTCTTATCAGCTGCTAGCTCATTTTTCTGTTCCAGGATCCCATGTTACATTTAGATGTTTTTTCTTAGCTGTGACGTTTTCTCAGACTTTCCTTGCTTTTGTTGACCTTGACAGTTTTGAGGAATATTAGTCAGACATATTGTAGCATGGCCTTCTTTTGGAATTGTTTTCATGTTTTTCTCATGATTAGACTGGGCTATGTATTTTGGAGAGGAAGATCACAGAGTTAAAGTGCCTTTTTATCACAT